>JAZGQO010000010.1:3205000-8205000 GCA_036850965.1 Patella caerulea
ATCAATGTTTTCCTAATCGCTTAATGCCACTTAAAGATTGTGTATGACGTGTACCAATCTATTGGTATTTATATACAATCACAGATTGTAAAGATTATAATATTGACTTTAAATGTATATTTGTAGTCGTATGATCAAAAAAAAAAAAAAAATTAAAAAAAGAGGGAAAGAAAATTAAACAAAAGAATAGTAAAAGTAATTACTTCACACTGCTATCTAGCGACTCGCCCTGTTTTTATTTATGCATAGATTATTGAATAATTTTATTTGTCGCTTTTGAATAGTTCTAATACATTAATTTTGTTTATTTTTTAGAATGCATTATAGAAATTAATTATGATAAACTTTGTAGTATTTTTATTTGTTTAATATTTCCAATGATTTATCAAATCTTGGCGGTCAGTTTCTGGTTTTAGTTGTTCATGGTTGGCGTAGCTAACAGTTTTTGTTGAATGTGTGTATTCTAACCGACATGGCTATTCTATCAGCAACCAGCTAATTTAACAATATAATTAACGTATGGGAAGATCGTCGCCCACTAACAAAACACTGCCGTCTGTCTCATGTTGAAGAAAGCCGGGATTGTACTTAATCGATGCTTAATTTCACAAGATGCCTAACAGTTTTAACTCTAGTGCTTAAATTCCTTTATTCACGAGTGCTTCATGTCCGTGACGTCACTACTTCTTAGCTGCTGTGCAAACAAGCCTCGAGGGAGCGCTCTGATCGGAAAGAGCAGCCAAGCACGAGTGATTGCTAAGCGATCAATGAAAACGAGGCAATTCGCGAACTTAATCGGATTTTGGTTCTACTTAATGTTGATCGTACAAGCTAGTTTGTTTTAATTTGAATCAATTCACGGTTTTAGTTTCAATCTGCTAATATCATTTACATTGTCAACATAGGCTTTTCTAGCTAAATCTATCTTATGACATTAGAGAGTGGTTGCTCGTGCGGGAAGAACGTTACTATACTGAGGATGTTGCGGCCTTAGGCTATATTACTGTAACGGTATCTATTTCACGTGACTATGTAATACCGATTTTGTATTATACTCATTGTTGACGCTGATCTCTAAACATATTTAATTATGTTTATAAAAGATATTTATTTCACTTTTTTTAAATACCATATTCCGTTCATTAAGTGGTTACAAATAAGTAATTCAAATGAAATAGGACATAAAAATTGTTTTTTTTTTTTTTAGAAGTCACTTAAAAGATTAACAGATACCTATATACAAACATGGTCATGTGAAATTTCTTCAATACTAAAACTGAGATATTATGGTCAATTTAAATGTTCATGAATGCCTGAAATATTTGTCAAATGTAGGTACATGTATATCACCTTGTAAATTTAGATGTTCGAATCACAATTTGGCCATTGAATCGGAAGATGGAATGGTTTTGCTCCGACTGGTCTAATGAAGACACGCATGCGCAGTGTACAGCGATTGAATTGTTTCGTGAACAGCGCTGCGCTACGAATTCCAATTGCCAAGTGATCCTTCTGTAAGTCAAGGTGCAGATGGGACCTAGATTTTTCGTGCCATTCGAATGACTATACGTTGTAGCCTACCTTGCCAGGCCCTCTATCCCGCACCAGTGACAAGGAGAAATCACACCTGAAAATCCCGATGAACGGGACTGGGCAGCTTAAGCCCACTGACCAACAGCTTGCGGCTGTGATTTCGAGCCCTGGTGTGAGCGTATGTGGCATGGAGATAGGGGCGCCTTCTCAACCTCGTGGGTTTCCTCCGGGCACTCTGGTTTCCTCCCACTGCTAAAGACCCCTACGCGCAAGCGAAAATTTTGAAATAAAATCAAACCATACGTTAGTCCCGAAATGCCCTAGTTTGTGTTGAGTGGACGGTAAACCACATTTCTCTCTCTCTCTCTCTCTCTCTCTCTTATTTCTAGAAAGAAAAAACTTATTTTTTCTTTCTAGCGCTTTCACCCACTACGGGGATCACCAGGCTTTTAATAATGATAATCCCGTAGTGGGATTTGCAACGAAATTATTATGAAACGATACAATTAAATTGGGTTCAAAATTGAGTATGGTTAGGCATTGGCACCCAAATTCAACCCCACCCCCAGTGTTAACTCAAGTCGATTCCTTTCTTTAAGTCATTAACAATTTCTTAATACTGTTATACGGATTCTCCATGGTGACAGCCGCTATGTTGATGATGTAATACCACGTGATTATATTCGCTAATGGAATCATTTAGCGCAAAGGTGTCAAAAGTACTGATACTAATCTAGTCATACCATTAAACACCCTTGTGCGGTAATTCAATTAACTTTTCGACGATTATGCAACATTTTTAATGTTTGTACGTGTTGGAAATGCTGGCATTAAATATTAAAGGGACATTAGGAAAAATTAAATTAAGCCTTGACAATTCTCACTATAATATTTCAAAAACAGATAATAAAAACAAAGTATGCTGAAAAAATAACCCCACCCAGACAAATTGCTTCAATTGGAACCGAGATGTTAGCCATTTTATTTTAGGTTAGCCTCGAACGTCATTACTATCTTTGGTGCGATAATAAAAAAAAGTCTCGATTACCCAGTTTCACGTTAAATCGACTAAATATCACAGGCTAACGACGGCACCGATATTGGATTAGATTTGGGTAAGTTAATGAATGCCTAATTTAGACAACATTTCAGGCCTAAATAAAGACCTACAACAGCCAGATTTAACGCTTGTATAATGTCTGATTAAATGAAATAAAACGTGGCATAATCGTCTTAGTGTTCATCTCATATGGTCTAATTTTATTTCAATAATTAGCTCGCGCGTAGGGGAGTTTAACAGTGGGAGGAAACCGGAGTGTCTGGAGAAAACCCACGAGGTTGGAGGTTTGCTTAATAAGATTGGAATATATAAAGAACTTTGAAGGTCTCCGCTAGAAACACTTTAGGGGTCCGCTAGGAGAACTTTGAAGGTCTCCCCTAGAAGTACTTTAGGGGTCCGCTAGAAGAACTTTAGGGGTCTCCGCTAGAAGAACTTTGGAGGTCTCCGCTAGGAGAACTTTGAAGCTCTCCGCTTCAAGCATTTTAGGGGCCTCCGCTAGAAGAAGCACTTCTAGGGTCTCCGCTAGAAGAACTTTAGGGGTCTGCGCTAGAAGAACTGTTGTTTATCTCAAAATCGTTTTCATAATGGCGAACGCACTGATACTAAAGATTTAAGTCCGCTAACACCCAGTCTAACATTATAAGTAAAGCTGTATTTGATTAGTCAATCAACATCCAATAAGTGTTTTGTAGTATTTGATTGGACGCCGTTTAATGCGAGTAATGTATTCTGCCGCGGTGACTACATCCTCTCAGTCAAATTACTTCTGATTAGGTGTTTGAATACAACACCGTAACCAAACAGTCCGGTGCTTATCTTTTTAGTTATTCGACTTTCCTTTTGATATCCTGGCTTCCCTCGCACTTTCGCCCTAACCTCTAACTGAACTGCGTTTTCAGACAAAAATTCAAGCGCAATCGTTTACTTCGCCTTAATGTGTGTTCAGGGCTGATGCTTCAACATAAGGGTTTTTCAAATAAGCCCGTTTCCTTTTAAGACACGTCTCCATCTTTTTGTAGAAACCCTCGCGCAATTGTCACTGTTTGCACGAAACAGGTGGCCGGTAGCTATAATTAAAAATATAAATGTTCTTGGGTTTTTTTTATCTCACAAATCAAGTTCGGTCTCTTAACTCTCTTTTAATACGATTCGTGCTGGTTGACATAAAATTCAATATTTTCAAGAACCCGAAAGGCAAACATATTAGTAATTAAAAACGAGTTAGATATTGGGCGGCATGAAAGGAAACAACGATTTTATTATTCGTCTTTACTTTAAAAAGGTGTATAGATTGGTCCGTCATGCTGGGCGGAGGCGACGTAATTCAAGGAGGATAACTCTGAAGTAGACGTGTATTAACTTGTAAACAAAGGACTAGATAATAATTCCACTGGTTAAAGAGCTTCCACACAATCATAATGTTTGACGAGATTGTAAGAAATCGAAATTAAAGTTTCATAAAGGCCCGTGATTCATATTTGTTTATTGTTTTTACAAACGAGACAAAAAAGTGATCATCTCGTGACTTTGTTTATTCCATGTTATAGAAGGGGCCCATAGCGGATCGTAGATCATGGTATTTAGTCCGGTAACTGAAGGGAGGAATCGACACCCGAGCTGTGAATATATGAGACCAAGTTTTTCTAGACCAGTTTTTTGTGTAGATACCGAATCTGGGTGGGATCCGGCGTTTGAGAGGGCGTTTTCGAGATATAGGTATAAAATGTCTATACACGTAATTGGTTCGGCAACTTATTAGGAGATCATACGCAGGTCATAATTCTATGGTGAGGGGGCGAATGGTTTAACGCAATAAGGTCTGTCATTGAGTTATATGGCGAGGTTTCGGTCGGGCGGTCTTACTCCTTGTCACGTACAAACGACGGGGGGAGGGGCATCAGAGTTCCTCCATTTTTCTCCCACAGCTAAAGACCCCTCCGCGCAAATAAACCGAACCATATGTTAGTCCCGAAATGACCTAGCTTATGTTAATAGGTACGACATTTTAACTGGAATGGGGAGTGATTTTAACGTGTATTCTGGATTATTAAAATGTCGATGTATTGTACATTTCTTTATTATACATGTCGTTTGAATGTAGTTGGACGTTACAGCCCATTTTATTTTATTTCTTGCCTTTTGAATCCACGGTATCCCAAATGGAACTGGGTCACGGACCAGGAGATTCGATGTTCGATTCCGAAGTTGCCAGAGAAAGGCTCTCTGAATTTTCAGGAAAAATCCTATCAGCCAGCAATAATTGCCCTTTATTCAAGTGCAAAATGGCAGACTACTTCTGGGAAATACTTTTTTGTTTTGATACATAATCTGGCGAAAGTTTAACAACCTCGACATTTTGCAGTAACATCGGGTCGACGAAAAAAGAGATGGCAGACTACCACGTGTAGTACCTAATTAGAGCGTCAGAAATTGTTATCGAGTTACAACCCTACCTTCATAGATTAATTTAGAAGCAGGACCAGAACGTTTAAACCCTACGGTACGCAAGTGCGACCAATTTAGAATGGTATCTCAACCGTGCGCTAGACAGCGGGAGAACCAGATACTGAAACGTGTTCACATAGGGACATCAAACCTGGACAGATCAGCCGACTGATGACAGCAGCGATCTATGTTCAGACGTGTCAACCAGACACACGCTCCGATAATAGATATACAGCGGTCGCTATAAATACATCGAACGTGTCGTAGTCAAGTTATTATGGTTATGGGTTTAAACGTATGTAGGTCTTCAAGCTAACTTTATAAATTGTACAAAATGGCGTATCAACTTATAATTAGTTTGTCTCGATTAACCGATAAATAATTCAGATTTTGATCAATTTTATGTTTTTATTCTCTATCTAAGCAATAACCAAAAGGAAGAGCAAGAAAATGTATGCTCGTTGGACAACATTCAGAGTTATTTCGAGTTATAATTCGGAAACATTTTTTTTTCAGTCCTATTTCTACATTATGTTTCCAATTATTAAATTTTATTAGAACGTTACGTCGCTGTTCCATTTTGAAAATATTGCTTCACTTGGTCAAAGATGGGGCGTGGCGACAATATGAGGTATAACCTCCACTCAACACAAGTTAGTTCTTTTATAGTCTCTGTGTTTTCTCCAGTCTAATTAAATACGGGCAGTTTTTCTAAGCAATGGGAGGAACTCAGATAAACGGTAGAAACACTAGGTTAAACGGGCAAATTTACTTATTGTCACGTTTAAATCTGTGACCGACATCACGAAACATATAAATTGCAAATAAATAATTTATGTAATGGCTCACGTGTGACAAGGGAGACAACTCCAAACAGTCTGACTTATTGGGATCAGACCAGTAATTTTTTCCCTTCTGACAAATGTTGAATCAATGCCATTTCTTGGCTTGTAACATAATTTGACTTTTCTTCCAATTACTAGGAACGGTCCAGAACGTCCACAATAACCTGATAAAATATTAAAATATTGGTGGTGGTGGTGGCATTGAGGCTGGTGTGACTATTTCGATTTTGACCTCAGAATAGGCAGTGATAGTTCCTTTTAGAACGTTCCTATATAGCTGCAATATGAAAATTGAAAATATCGCTCTTCCCTACCTCTGTTTTAAGGTTATTTTGGAATCCTTACCGAGTATTTTTAACAGTGATTCTTCTTTGTTCGCAAAAAAGGACCATTTTGCGCCGCATATATTTATAATAATTCAATACTATTTTCAAATAGAATTTTGTTTTGTGATTAAAAAACATGAACAGATCAGCCATTACGAGACTCGAACATACATGTTTTATTAATTACAAACTTCTTCTTGCAAATAGTGTTGATGTATTACGAAATTGTGTCAAATATGGCGAGAAATGATTTCGTTTGGCGAACAGTAAAGCATCACGGTGCACAGTAGAGGGTAAGGATTTCAAATTAGCCCCAGAACAGAAAATACCTCCGCGCGTGCGCTAAAATAATAAAAATGAAAAAGAAGACTTGCCTGCGATATCACCTTCGATGGAAGCGGGCGTTAAACGCTAAGAAAAACAACAACAGGTGGGGTGAGGAGCGGTAATTTCATATTGCAGCTATATTATAGGAACGTCCGACAGAGAGGCGTCCATTCAGAGACAGTCTCTAAAGGAATTAAGAAAGTGACGTCTTTTTGCTACACGATTTCTCTGCTTCATTTCCAGAACATTTCACCCATTCTGCACAAAAAGATCCACTTCGAGAATAGCTCTCTGTCCTGAATGGTCGCCATATCTAAAAATTAATATATTGTATTGTAATGCGATTCTATTCCATTTGACATCTGGCACACATGAAGACTAAATAAACCTATCCAATGTCTTTAAATCGAAGCATAATAAATACTCGTCAAAATTCTCGAAGTCTTAGTGTTTTCGACGCAAATCGTCGATTTAGGACTTAAAATGGTGGTCAACTAGCTTAGGGGGTGCCCGGTTGTCAGTCCGGACAGAATTGCAATCAAGTGATATGAAATTCAACCATGTCACAGTTTTGCCAGTCCCGACATCTGAGGTAGAGTGAGTAGAATCGTACGTATTCCAAGTAACAAATATCATTCATCTGCCGTGATTGGTTAAGATAATTTTTATGCAGTCGGCACATGCGTTTTATTTCACAATTCCCCCTTTTCACTTGATTGACATTATATTTGGAATTGAGAGAGTTTAATGTTGAAACGTTCGATGAGTACCGCCTTTGTGCCTGTTCGCGCGTGGAAATAACTGTAGACAGTTTAGTATGCATATCGCCATAATATTATAAAAAAATACACCAAAACTAGACAGACATTGCAAATTAAAGATCTAAAATTTGTGATAAGGTCGAAAATGGATGGAAATATTGCTATAGATGAACAACATAATGTTAATATGGGAAGCTCAATTGAACGTTCCGGAATTAAATTCTCCGTATTCCAAAAATAAAGTACAACGCACGTTGGGACTCCATAAAAATATCGCAACAAACCATGATAGCTTAAACTTAAAAGACGTCGCGATCCACTCACATCTTCTCAACTGTCGGGACTGGCAAATCTGTGACAGGGCTGAATTTAAATTCTGTCAATTCGGGACGTTTCGGACACACTCGGCAAACCTCAGCAGAATTAGGTACATACTATCCTCGACTGTATGACGAATTCAGCCACATTGAAACTAAATTAAAGGCCCCGGATGAAAAATGGCTGCGCCCATGGTGCGTTGTGTTTTGTAGGAATAGAGATACAATCTTGACAATCGTACATAGCTTTCAATGTCTGAAGCTGTTTGTCTTTCATGTTTATTCGATTTTCTTAAAATCTTTATGTTTATTCGCTTTTCTCTACACACTCCACAAAAAACCCAGCGTAGGAACTTCTTTGTAAAAGCGGCAAGTTTTCGTGTCAAGGTAAACCGGTAGCTGCATCGCAAATGTATGGGCGTAGGAAAATATCACTTACTGTCACACAGCCAGGGCTAGATGTAGGGTATCGGAATCTGCCGAGGTTTGCAGAGTGGTTCCGGACTGACAATCGAGCACCCTATATCGTGCAACCAAGGGGAAACAACCGGTCTTAGTAGAGGGTTGAAATCTGAAAATGAGATTTTATAATTCATTTTATGCATATAAAAGGTAGATTATGGTGTGGCGTATCTGGATAAGGTGGATGCCAGGCGTGATTTACATTTAAAGAGGTACATATTTAACCTGTGTCCCACAATTCTAAAATACAAACGAAATTTCTTTATTATTCCAAAAGTTACTTGGCGGCACAAAAAGCATCCACTACAACAATATCGTCACACGAAATTCTACTTTGTTCAAATTATAACTGTACTGCAAACACGAAATCCAATAAACAATTGAATCAAATTAACTGTTGGGATATACAACATGACACAAAATTATAACCACAGAAAACACCAAATTCAACTAACAAATTGAATCCAGTTAGCTGTTGGGATGTACGGCATAATTATAGATATTTGTTGTTCCGAATCGCGATGCAACACTCATTCCAAACAGTATCCAAAGTCTATACAGGTCATAATGCTATGGAATACGGTGGCTGTAATTCTCCTAAACTGACGAATGGCGAACGACAAAAGAAAAATATGGATAAGGCGATTAGATAATCAGGATTCCTTTATTTTCCGCCTATTTGTTGTTATTCAGCAGTAAAAATTAGAACTACCGGGAAGTTCACAATGTAACGGAGAAATGTCATATGTTGATACTACGAGAAGGCGTCTATTTTAAATGCTTTTTAAAGCGGGAATTTTATCTTTTCTAAGACAGTCAAAACATATTTATTTCCATGTCTTTTGCTCAATAGGTTGTCAGCTCACTATTATACGATCATGGCCATTATTTTCACACTTAAACATCTTTCACATCAGAAATAATAAAACAATTAACTCTCTTGTTGTTCTATTCCCCCATGCAATAGCTATCTTCAAACGTTTGAATTTAAAGTTGGAAATGATAATTTGGCCAATTTCTTAACTGGCGATAGTGAATTATAGGATTATGGGATTATTCTTTAAGAAGGTAGAACTGTTTATAGACACCATCTATTTTAAGGCTTTATTTTAATATCTGTTAAAAAAAATAATCTAAAAATTTGAAATTGTAATAAACAGTTCAATTGTGTTCCGAGTAATTGTTTCAATGTCATTTAGTAATTGAGCTGGAATAGACAGGTGACAATTCTATGGGATACAATTACTGCTTATTACTGAGTGACGCTGCGTGATAATGACTAGAGAAGCCTATCGATACGTCGCTCCGTATCCCACCAGTGTATGCCAGTTCAATCACTAAATTACAGTGAAACAATTTTTCCCAAGTTTGTTGACCGATATGTCGTCTAATAGTTTGGATGCAGTTTTGGCGGGTGTAGCGATAAGTAGCGTAAGCTTACTTTTAACTCGCCACATGACTGCATTCGATAAGAATAATGGCATCTGGTGTTCTGAAGAGTGACACAGCACTACGTCCGAATGACAAATATATCCGATGAGCCTAGTTTGGTGTTCCGAAAATAGGTACACTAGACGTAAAGGGTATCCAACATGACAACATCCATTTACGCTGGAGGCATATATATATATATATATATATATATATAAATATATATATATATATATATATTCAATTCATAACGCACCGTGGGATCACAGCGGATTTTAGGTCGGGTTGGTAATGGTTGTTAATTTCGAAGAAAACATTTGAACTTCTACACCCTCCAGGCTTATTGGGTTTACGAGCACCTCCGCATAGGCCATCAACAATTTGGTTATTGCTGGAAAATGTGATGTTCTCCATAACGGACCATGGACTCAGGTGAAGTATCCATTCCGAGGTGCGATTGACGGTGAAGCTCGTATTTCGTAGATCAATGCGAAACTGTCCAAGGGCTGGACAGGTGGTATTTACAAATATGTTTGCATCCCCTGCTGTGCCGTAAAACGTCTTGTGGGTATAGTTGGCAAATGTCGTGTCACCTCTTGCTATTCG
This sequence comes from Patella caerulea, assembly GCA_036850965.1. Lineage (NCBI taxonomy): Eukaryota > Metazoa > Mollusca > Gastropoda > Patellidae > Patella > Patella caerulea. The sequence continues at coordinate 3,215,114 of JAZGQO010000010.1, forward strand.
CAATTTAGATCTGCGAAGTTGCACTTTTAAGTACTCGGTGTCTCCAAGCTTATGGTCAGCTATGGTGTCAGGATCAGCAAGGACTGTGGTGCACGTGGAATAATTAGAATAAACGTATCGAGATCTAGACGCAAAATTAAAATATGGCAATGTGACGTAGTCCTTGGCATTTAATGTTGTCATGTTATAACAGAAAATCTTCATTCGTTTCACAGTTCCTTGGTCAGAATGATACAACCAATATTCGCCATCTCTGTAAGACGTGTTGCAGCTTTGTAATTCAGCACAATTGCTAGGCAATCTTAAACACGTAAACGCTGTCCAATTCCCATCGTGTTGACAAACAACAGTCGTATTGGCGTAATAACCTTCCTTGCAAACATCCCCTAGTTCGTATCCGACTTGGAACACGGCTGGATCTCCGGACAACGTGTTGGTTTTGTCTCCAGTTCCCAAACATCCGACAACGTCACATACATATCTACTGGAACTAATGGCAGAACATAATGCATTGACGGGACATGTGTGATACACGCAACTTCCGGCCAAGCTACGAGGCCAATCTGCTACATCACCGATCACGTAATTCAAATTCTCACCCGTAACGTAATCACCACTTGGTCTGCGATATAACGAACATGTCCCAGTACGTACGTTATAATCAAATGCGTGACATACGAAGCTTGAAATACACGTTTTAACACATTGAAGTGGATAAAGATCATCAAAAACTAGATATGAATCATTAGTTATCTGTTCACCGTGCTGAAGCTGTGGATATTGTAAATGAGTACATGTTTCGTGGCACATGATAACAGATACATATGCCAACATTATCACCGTATCCATCAAACACCTTATCCGATACATTCTGAACTGTTAAAATTTTTTAGCCTGCCCGGGTCCTCCGGTTTCTCACCACTGCTAAAGACCCCTACGCACAAGCGAATTATTGAATTAAAATTAAACTATATGTTAGTCCCGAAATGACCTAGTTTGTGTCGAGTGGACGTTAAACCCCATTTCAATATCTCTCTGTTAAATAATTTTATTTAATTTGACACTCGTTTAGTGTGAGCTGAATTGTTGATTTCACTCGGTCATTTAAATTGAACATCGGTAAAGTAATAAATCAATTTTTAATCTAAATCATCTATGATACACCTTATCCGATCCATTCTGAATTTAAGAATTTTACTTAATTTGACACTTAGTCTGAAATCAATTATTAATTTCACACTCGGTCCTTTAAATCTAAGATCTGTAACGTACTAAAAAAAAATCTTAGTATGTGTCTAAAATAGCTTTATTTAACGTCCGCGTCCACAGAAAAGATTGCTAATAAATAAATCACCCATGTTATATTGCGTGTGTATGAAACGAGTATGTGCGCATGTTAAGTGCCAGTCTTCATTAGCCAATCGTAGAAGGAAAGTAGGACGTTAATACCCATTTCACAATTCAAGACAAACTTCCTCGTCGGTTTATTTCTGACACAATATGAATTGCAAAATGTTTGACATCTGTTCCATGAATGTGGCACTTAGATATTCTGAATTAATATTCAACGTAACGTCCGCATTGCCAATACAATGTTATCACAAACAGTTTAAATAATTGATTCTAGCGCTTCTTCGGTGCACATGAATAACACAAATGTTATTAGCTACACAGCTTTGAAAAGTTAGAATGTATATCTTTATTTAGCTCACACGCAAAGGAAGTCACAGATAACCCCGTCTTGCTTGTTAAGTAATATAAAAAGAATACAATATTCGTCTGCAATGATAATCTCGTCTACCTGTGACGGGATAACAACTCAATATACAATATCCGTATATGGCAATCCGGCCAAAATATGCTGTGATCTAATACAATGTTCATGTGCTTTGATGACCCCGACTACCATTGATGTAATAGATATCCAATATAACATTCGTATACATTGACAGCCGTACAAATTTAAAGTAGCCAAGTCTCTAACTCAATATCATCCAAAATCTTCAACATTGTAAACACGAATTATTGGTCAATTTAAATCAACATTGATGTTGTGATCTTACCGGAAAAAGGTGGGCTTCTGATATGCAATATTCAAGATAAAATAAACATTTTACCATTGGTACACGAATCGTGTACCATGGTACGTTTCGGCGACATTTGTAACAGGGGACTTGAAGAACGAGGCTAGACATAATCCAAAAGCCATGTTAAACGCTATTGCCATTCTTATCTATACAGCATGCGCAATAATTAATATATAGACTGGAATAACCAGACGCTAGAGATCGCCATTCGATTGAGATTTCTGACGTATTTCGCCAAACATAATCGATTTGAAATTAGAGTAAAAACAGAAACGATTGAATGTAAATCAGTTTATATATATTCGTTTTACATTATTATATGCGATGCGCGATCCATTTGTGTCAATTTCTAGGCCCCAAATTTTAGTGATTTAGCTCCTTAAAGCCCCAATAACACTCTTGTTGTAACTGAATAATATGTCCCAATCTTCATTCTGGTCAACAAATCGTATTATTTTACAATATATATTCCAATTAAATGATGATATAAATTTAATCTTAACACACCTATTTTAAAAAATTGGAAAAATTCAACCAATTGATTTGAAAAGTCTAACGTAAACCTTTTCAAATGTGACTTGGATTTTAAAATATTCTCGAACCCTCTGGACAAGTAAAATAGGTTGTAATGGATAATTTACACAACAGGTAGGACACTTAAACATCTAGTACTTAGAATAAGGGTATTATTTATTTTCTGGAGCTACCAAGCCAGCAAGAGTGTTATTGTCCCTTTAAACAATGACACACTGATGTTAAAGTACAGTGAAACGACTCAGTTCTGTTAGTGGGCGCGGATTGGGCAGGTAAAATCAGACACTCTCGACTTGATTAAATAGATTTTTGTCAATGGTTAGTATTCTTTTCTGTTATTTTTCATAAACCCAATAATATCTATCAAACTGTTTTCTCCCAGAAATATCAAATTAAAAATTAACGCACTGTAAACCAGATGCATGCAGTTGCTTAGCAACATTATTGTGAAATCGAAAAAAATGTTTCGATTTAAAACAAAACAAGAGCAATCAATGCCATATGAGGCACATTACTTATTTATTCTTCTTTTTCAATGGCGTTAGTCAAATATTTGGTTAAGGACGCGACTAAAAAATCGTTATGGGGGGCCAGCCGTGACAGTACGTGTGCCCTCACTATGCTTAGGGGGGCCTTCAATCGTAGTCAGAAGGTCCCACTTTAATTAATATTATTGGGTCAATTTGTATACCATATAGACCCATGTCTTGTCAATCTATGAAGTACCCTTAATTAATGCTAGATGACCCCGAGGTGTAGGTAATTGAGCCACAACCCGCGTGGTCATGGTGCTCTACTCGTTAATCTTTCCGGTGCCCTTATGGTCACCCACACGGGTCCACGCACATACGCACATCACCTCGGAGCCTTCCTCTGATCTTCTTGGTCCGACACAGGCGTCCGCATTGGCGTGTGCTCGTCGACCCACGCATCCACCTGATCGAAGCAAGATCAGACCAAGTTAGATATACACCCCACGGACTCGCACTGATTATATTACCTAAAATCAAAATAATCGCAGTTCCCAGTTTCCGAATCCGGCTCAAGTGGTTAACAAGGTGAATTCATTCATAAGGTCTATCATTGGGGTCAAGCAGCGTGGGTTCGATTCTACCATTGAACATGACAGTTTCCCCTTACTGCTAAAGACCCATACGCGCGGGGGGTGGGATGGTCTAGTGGTCTAGAGTGCCGCGCTTCGACCTCTAGCTGGCCGGTCACCTCTGGCTTGCGGCTGTGGTGTGAGCGTATGTGGGCACCTTCTCAACCTCGTGGGTTACCTCCGGGCACTCCGGTTTCCTTCCACTGCTAAAGACCCCTACGCGCAAGCGAATTATTGAAATAAAATGAAACCATATGTTAGTCCCAAAATGACCTGGTTTGTGTCGAGTGGACGTTAAACCCCATTTCTCTCTCTCCCCCATACGCGCAAAGCAAATATCGACACAAATTGGCCTAGTTTGTGCGAGTGGACGTTAGACCCCATCTCGTAACTCACAATCTTGCTAAATTCATACTATTCGACAGTTTCCCCCCACTGCTGAAGACGCGCACAGCAAATATTGAAATAAAATTGCCTAATTTGTGTGAGTGGACGTTAGATCCCCATCTCCCCCTCTCTCTCGCTCGCTCTCTCTCTCTCTCCAGCCCCCCCCCTCTCGCTAGTAACTCACAATCGAGTTGAAGCGAAATGGTAGAAGGGATCGGTTCCATGACGAAAGCGGTGATGACGAATCACACGAAATAAATAATCACTTTAAGTACGATGGTCTTTTAAACAGAGTGATCAATAAGTTTCATTGACGATTTCGCTGACTTACTTCATCTTTTAATCAATTGCTTGTTTTTGAGGTCAAAATAAATAATCACATCTGAGCCCACAACCTTGTTATTAGTACTTTTACACTATTTGCGTACAATTAAAGGACGTTCATTTTGTCCGGTAGTTTGGGTCAGATGTTTACAAAATTCGAACTCAACCTTCATTGATCTGTAACGGTGAAATATTTACATTATACCTGTAAAAAGTAACAAGTGATAATATACTGTAGTAAATTATCTTCCTTGTTTTCAAATATTGTTTTTTTTATCTGACAGGTAATGATTAGGAAAACCTGATGGAGGAATGTTTAATGTTCATAAAAAGTTCTAATCAATCCCCGAGTTAAAGCGGAAATTTCATATTTTCTAAGAAAGTCAAAACATAATTATTTCTATGTCTTTTGCTCAAAAGGTTGTCAACGCACTATTACATGATCGTGGGCAATATTTCATAGGCATTAAAATCGCTGACACAGAAAATAATAACACAATTACCTCCCTTGTTTTCCCATTCCCCTCCATGCAATGGCGATCTTCAAACGTTTGAATTTGAAGTTGAAAATGATACTTTCTGTCGTTTTCTCAACTAGCAACAGTGGGGGCGTGTGTGTGTTTGGGGGGGGGGGGGTCAATTTTCTGGCTAATTAGGCATATCTGAAATTAAAACTCGAGTACGAGATTATAAATTGATCTGGGATGGTGGTCGTGTTTCCTGTCTTTATTATTTAACCTTGTCAACCTTCCAGGTTGTCTAATATTTGGATATTCATCGCACGTGCAGGGTCATGCCTGTAGAAGTACCTCTAGCCCCTCCCCCACCCTCTGTTGCAGCAGAGAATATTATTTCCCTCCTACATTCATGGAGATATGGCCGTTTTCACCTGACTCGTCTAACTGTAATCTCGTGTGCCCGCGAAAGAGCAGACATATTGTCTCAAGGCTTTTGATCTTATCAAATTTGCTGGTAGTTGACGTTGTCTCCACTATGGACACCCCTCCACCCCTGCTCACATTCCGGGACACGCCCCTACCCCGTTTAATCAGTGATCGGAATCCCGACCAAGGATAAGCTTGAAGTATGGGACACGCGGAAGATGCCTATAATCTACTATATACGTGATAAAACACATTACCTGCTCACATTCCGGACATGCCCCAGTCACGTTTACAATATTGATTGAGACTCCGACCAAGGATGAGCTAGTCGTTAAGTACGGGAAATGTCTATAATCTACAACACGTGATGATACACAGATGTCAATATAGCTTGGCTAACTCTTTTATTAAAATTCTTAGTATATGATTTGAGTATAAAAAACGATATGAACTAAAGTATGATATCAATATAAAACTTATAAATATATAACACAATAATGAACACAAGTTCATACAAATCATACAATATATTATTAGTATTGTAATAAGTAAGCAAAGGTATTATGAAAGTTACACCGGAACACTAGTTTGATTGAACATGGTATCAATTAAAATCTAAATAATCTAGACTGATCTACTAAATTTGAACACCATTTTGAGGGTTGCGTTGCAATCTACCAAAAGAAACACCAGTCCAATAATGGTTACATACTGTTCATTATTCACCATTAAAACGCAGATGTGACGTCATCTGTTGATGTTTGTGGACCATTTTTTCAATGCACGTGTGGTATGGTGTCGTTATTTTAGGTTGTTTATATATAGTTTAATGGGTTTGTGCAAGACAATGTTTAATAGATTGAAGCAACACTTCGACAGTAACAAAATATTACCTAATGTATGAATAGACTGTTAAACATACATTATGCGAGAGACAAAACTGCCTATGGAAGGTCTTTCAATAGGCCTGAATTGTTGTCTAAAACTGCCTATTTAAGGTCTTTCTTTAGGCCTGAATTGTTATCTAAATCTGCCTATTGAAGGTTTTTCTTTAGGCCCGAAATGATATCTAAATTATCAAATAGACATCTATTAACATCACTCTACTCTCAATGGCGTCCGATACTCGACTGGTTAACAGCAACCTGCTTACTGAAATCTGATTCAAGGGGGGTAAGTCATATATTCAACTGCGAAACACAAGAGAGCAGAGCGTTGAACGTTCCAACAGCAAGATTTTGAAAGGATTTCTAATAAATATATAAAAAAACGTATGCGACGAGTATTGAGTACTTCAATCGATAACTCTATATACTCTAAGACAAAACAAGTTTTTTTTAAAAAAAAAAAGAACTTAACGATCTGCTTCTGGTTTTATATAGCTGGTGACATATTTGAATACCAATGGCGGAAGCATGAATATAGGACACAGGTTTAAAATATAATACACATACACGCAAACATATTGGTCGCACTAAAATAAGATAAAATTCAATTCAAATCAAGAGCTTATTTCGTTTCGTTTTATATTTTTAAATAGACATCAGGGGCCAGTTTCATCAAATTTTAGCTAAAGATAATATCCAATTTTAGTAGCTTCTTTAATTTTGATAGGCTAAACACTAAAATCAATCAAATATTATCCAATCAAATTATTAAATTTCAGATTGTATCTTAGTTAAAATTTTGTGAAAAAGGCCCCACTCGGCAAATCTCGGCAGAATCCGTAAACTACATCTAGCCTCGGCTGTATGGCAGTAAGTGATAAGTACCTACGCCCATACATTTGCGATGCGGCTACCGGTTTACTTTTGACGCTATTATACAAAATTTGGAACCTATTCGGCTAGCGACCTATTCGACCGATCGAAATGCAGCCTGTTCGTTGGAAACCTATTTAGAATAAAGACAACAGCCTATATGGCGGAATTCATCATACAGCCGAGGTTAGATTGTCCGAAATGTTCCGAGGTTTGCCGAGTGAAACTGGCCCCAGACCTATTATCATTTAATTCCTGTGTTCCGAACACATGATTTTTACGAACCAATCAAAATTGTGTATTCGGGTTCGATGATGATGATTGGCGGATACACAATTTATAGAAATCTCATTGGCAGAACAACGTGGTGATAGAATATTGGTTAGACTATGATGTAGTATAAAAAAAGCACGCAAAGCAAAAAACAATACACGAAACGAAATAGAAAATATTTGTGGACTTTTGGTAACACTTCTTCTCACAAACATAATTATTTTAAAATGTAATTATGTTACTATTGGGATAATTACAGTAAAGGCATTTAATGGGGATAATGCTGTTTTTATCACAAGGCTGTTGGCATGGTAACAATAACACAATTGTGGAATATACTGTCGGCACTTGGTTTTAACTCGAGATGATATTCTCGCTCTCAGATTCCTCCCCAATCTTCTGTGGTCTCTTTGAGATTCTCTCACGACTATTTTCAATACCCGAATCCCCGCTCTTCATGTCTCCTTCTGAATCGATATCTTCAGCTGTATGACGTAATCCCGAGCTGGAGGAATGACTTCCGTTGGATGACGCACTATTTGGACGAGTGTCGGCGGAAGTGGACGAAGTACTGGGTAATGGATCTTCAATAGAACTAGGATGACTGTGACACATGGCTTTATGTACGGAAGTATGGCTAATTGTTCGCCGGGGCGCTCGTTTGCGGTGAATATCTATAAACTCATTATTGGAATTATCGTGAAAATCTTCGTCCTCGCTATCCGTCAAGTATTCGTTACGATGATGCGATGTACGGACGAATTCGCTATATTCCGGTGGTGGTTCCATGCCGCCGCTGCTAGTTCCCGCCATCACGTGCTCGTAAGAAGGTGGTGCATACAGTCGTTCCATATCGAGGTTAGTTGTAACAGTACATACACCACGACTTAATAAAGCACGAGCTTTAGCCAATGGATATCTGTAAAATAAGATCAGGTATAAATAAATTAATAAAATGTTAAAGACACAAAAGACATATGACTTAAACAGGGTAGATTACTTTGTTTTAATTCCTCACTTGTGCGTGACAAGGAGTAGGGTCGCCAGCCCCATCTCGTGGTTTTTCTCTGGGTCTTCGTCTGGTGCAATGGTTAGCGCGAGCGCGCTGTATCATAAGATACGTCATTAAGTCAGCTGACGTTACACGTAATGAAGAGTAGAGTCACGTGTCCAACCTCGTAAGTTTCCTCCAGACCAATACAGGGATCGAACACGCGACACCCACGGTAGCGAGTCAACGTCCTACCCACTTAGCCACGGCCATAAAGTGCACCTTTAATATATAAAAAAGAGCATCTTTAAAATACATCAGCACGTTTATGGAAACAATGTATTTTTAATATAGACCAGAGCGTATATAGAAACCAGCTAACCTTTTTCTGTTATATTTGGTAACAAATAGACCAATCAGAGCCACACAAATTAGAAACACGAGTACAGCTACGACAGCAGCGATGACAGCATGAGCTATAGAATCTACAAAGCAAAAAACCCCACCAATATATCTTTTATCATACAGTGATATAAACAGGAGGACAAGTCAACAATTCTAATGAAAATTGTAGGATGTTTATGTAAAAATGTTACATTATCATAAAAATAACGTTATATGAATCTATAGTAAATTAAAGTTACATTATGGGAGATAGGATAAAGAGATGGCAGTTCTCACTATAATAGTTAAAAACTACATAGTGTAAAGGTAATTTGCTGACAATTTCAGTCAAATTGATCCACTATTAGCGGAGAACGAAGCGAGTGAAATATTCACATAGACTCGGTCGTCATTACTAAAATCATTAAAATAAACAGCATAGTCTCGGTTATCCACTTGATTGATTTAATTATCAATGGCCGTTAAGCGGCATATAGGAATTTAATCCGCCAACATCTGGACATCAAGAGTTTATTATGGTCTAGATAAGTTAATTAATGTCTAATTGATTATTTAGACAACATTTCAGGCCTAAAGAAAGACCTGTAATAAGCAGATTTTGCTCTTGCATAATGCTATTTTAATAAAGACGTTACAGTTCATTAACATAATGTTATATGAACTTATATTATTCACCAAAAATAAGGTTATATGAACTTATATTCACTCAAAATAACTTTACATTAATATATAGACACTGAAAATAATATTATATGAACGTACAATCACTTAGTAAAGATGTTACAGTTTCATCAAGTTCAGCGCATCCATCTTCATCTGTATTATCGTTTAATCCACAGTTAGGGTTCCCATCACATCTTAATTCACCTGGGATACAGATTAATTGTTTGGAACACCAAAAATATCCTGCTTTACAACCACCAGTATGACCATCTGTTGGATTAAAAATATAAATAAACATATTTCATTACAGACCCCGGGAAGTTCACGCCTGGCTCTGGGATCAATTCACTTGATTTGATTATGTGTTATGTCGATGCTTGAGTAGTTTGTGTATCTTGTCCGCGGGTTTGTCTTATGGTTATTGTTTCTATTGTGCAATCCTTCTGTACATTCGTGTCGCATATATCAATATATTACTATGGACAACAAGTTTGTTTATGGTATATGTTTTAAAGCATTCAGTTGAGAAACATGTTCGACTCTCTTTAGAACAGGAGCAACAGACAACAGTGGCTAAATGGGTAAGATGCTGCCTCGATAGCCTTGAGGTCGTGGGTTTCGTGCCTTGCATTGGCCAAGAAAGTTCATCCAGATTTTTGGGCTTGGATTCCCGTTGCCAATGAAGCAGGACGGAGGTCTAGTCGTAAAAGATGTCGTGGCAGTTGACATTTGATATAATTGGAGGTCTTAGCGCCACTGTTCTGGGAAAAGGTCCCCCATAGTACACTGCATGGCGTACGTCTGTCTTCATTAGCCCGACATGGAGCAAACAGAAAAAGGTAGGTCGTTAAGACACATTTCATTTCTTAAAAGGCAATCAAATACATGACCGTAAATGGATATTTTGCATCGAATAATGTTAGGAGATTTAAACGAGTTGTCTCCCTTATTTCTGTCTGCAGCTTCGATAGACGATTTAATGCCGAGAGAGAGATGGGGTTTAATGTCCACTCAACACAAACTAGGTCATTTCACTTGCGCGTAGGGGTCTTTAGCTGTGGGAGAAACCGGAGTGCCCGGAGGAAATCCACGAGGTTGAGAGGACGCCCCTATCTCCATGCCACATACGCTCACACCTGGGCTCGAAACCACAGCCGAAGCGCGGCACTCTAGACCACTAGGCCATCCCAACCCCACTCAAATGCCTCAATGCCTCGAATAAATTACAGACCTTATGAGCTATAGTCAGCGGCTTTGTTCATTATTCTCACACACGTTTAATCGTTGACAAATCTATCACGAGAAATGGGATTTAAAATTCATGGTCGTAACTAGTATATGGTTTAATAATTCGATTTCGCTTAGGGTTTTTCATCAGGAAGCAGAGGGGTCCGGATGATACCCACGAAGTTGGACAGGCGTTTCATTGTCACGTACATGTGTTGAAACGAAACACGTTAAATTTCTCGGCCACCAAACACAACCCAAATCCGGACTATGTCCGTTTCTGGGAAATTGACGTACTACATGTATATGCGTACGTCAGACCCACGTGTTATATTATGCTTACATGTTTCAAGAACGCCTGATACCACATATGAAGTATCACAGGTGTTTATAAAATAAAACCAACCTTTAACTGATGTAAGAAGTATTTTGAAACCTTGGTACATATATGTTGGTTTTCCTAGATAATCGAGACTGAATTGTTTGCCGGAAGATTTATAGTCTCGAATAGACAAGTCCGCCGTGTTTCCTGCATAGTATGGTCTCTCGTATACGCCATAGACACCTTTACTAGGTGTCCGCTGAACCTTCGCTCCATCATCATTGAACTCATAAATATGCAACCTAAAAAGATAATTTAAAAGAATGTCAACAACTAAACATAGGTTACTACAGAACCATGGTAATTCCTAAACATTACCATGGAGACGACTATCATGGCGACTATCATTTATATAACATGGCGGCCTTCATGACGGTATCGTGGGTGGTCACCATCCAGCAAGTATTATGACGGCCACGATGCCAGTATGATGGTCGCAATCATTCAAATAACATGGCGAACACCATGGCAGTATGATATGGCGGCCGCCATGGCAGTATGATGGTCGCAATCATTCACATGACATGGAGGTCACCATGACAGTATGGTGGTCATAATCATTCATATAACATGGTGGCCACCATGACAGCAATCATGTCGGAGGCCATATAGTTGTACCCTGAATAGCGAATTGTTGCCAGACTATATTGCGGCCTAGGCAAGAACACCCCTCCCATCCCTCATTTGACTATTTCGAATTTTAGAAACAGAGGTTTTGTAGAGTGGTGAATATATAAGATTCGTGAAGACCTAATATTGATTCATACAATGCATGATGTAGACCTAGAAACCATTGGCGTGAGCGTAAAAGATCCCCTGGCAGATGGAATTGGATATAAAAGTAAGCCGCAGTGCACTGTATGGTCCATGCCCGTCTTCATTAGCCCAGTTGGAGCAGAACAGTGAGACATTAAAGCCCAATTCGATTCATTTCAGAAATCCTTAGAATATCTTACACATACATGTAGATCTATTGCATGAAACTGTTCCTCTCTGACATCTGGGCGTCGGCCTTGTTCGCCAAATGATAGCACCGTGTCTAACGCGTGGTCTCTCGTTGATTCAAGTGCTATGATTTCGATTCGTGTATCTGACGAGAAGTATACTGCCTATGTAACAAAGCAATTTCCGTCCTGGTGGTCCGGGTTCTCCAGTTTCCCTTCCAAAGGACGAGAGATACCACATTAAACACCGATCTTAATTGTAAGGAGAGAGGGGACAGGGCAGAGAGAGAGAGAGAGAAGGGGACAGGGCAGAGATAGACAGAGATAGAGAGAGAGAGAGGGGACAGGGCAGAGAGAGAGAGAGAGAGGGGGGACAGGGCAGAGATAGACAGAGATAGAGAAAGAGAGAGGGGACAGGGCAGAGAGAGAGAGAGAGCGAGAGAGAGAGAGAGGGGGGAGAGGGAGAGAGAGAGGGAGAGAGAGACCGAGAGAGAGAGAGAGAGGGGGGAAGTCACCACGACTCAACACAAACTAGGTAATTTCGGGATTAACGTATGGGAGGAAACCGGGGAGTGGGGGGGCAATCCTACGAGGATGGCAGGCGACCCTAGTCCGTGTCACGTACAACAGAGGAATTAAAACCAGGGAATAATAGCATATACTAACCTATCAACTGTTTCAACATGATCTGCAATATCTAATGTAAGAAAATGAAGATATATATTAGAACTTGGATCGGTGACGATTTTAACAGCACAATGAAGAAATCCCACGTCGTATCTGTTCTCCACGGGTTTGTCTGTTAACTCTAATATCACACTACCATTCAGATGTAACGGTACAGTAGATTTACAGTAGTTTACCATATACTTCACAGCTGTTAAACCATGGCAAGGCACTGAAAACATAAACAATACCACATGACATTAATTATAAACAATATAATACAATATAACAATAACCATAAACAAAATAACATATATACACGACTGTTAAACAGTGCCAAGGCACCGAAAACATAACATTTATTTCATGTGTGTTATGTCATGACAATTAAGGCACTGAAAACATAAACAATATAACATGTTTCATGGGTAGCTAAGGCGGGTGTTCCGCACCAGTAGGGTAAGCTTACTCTTCCGGACACCTGTTACCACTGCTTGTCGTGTATTTTGTACACGGGGAGCAGTCCATTTTCTGATTACACTATTTTGCCTATAACGTTTTTAGGACTACGAATTCTGTCTAATGGTTTGGATTGTTCGTATTTGGTTTTATTTTATTTTTATTACAAGGAACCGAAAACATTAATAATATGATACTAATTATAAACAGTATAATATATAGTTCACGATTGCTAAACCATGACAAAGCATATGACGTCATCGCCGCCATGTTGGAATATAACATATCAAACATCAAACTATGCCAAAGGATATGTCGTCCCAAAAACAAAATAACAAACATATAAAATATGTTTTTGTTTGGCGGGGATGGGGTTTAACGTTCACGCAGCGTAAACTGGGTCATTTCGGGACTAACAGGGGTCAATTTTATTTCAATAATTCGTTAGCAGTGGGAGGGGAACCGACAGGCGACCCTATTCCTTGTCAAATACAACCACGCCAGTTGACTCAATGACAGACGTAATATACATTCGGCCATCCATCCTCCCATATAAAACGTAAGATAGACAAAATAATGTAAGCGAAGTCGCGTTTCATTCATTTTATTTCTAGGCCCAATATCTAGTAGAAGTCTACTTGTGACAAATTCCATACAAACCCCCCAAAACCCAATATCTTGTCACAAATGTGTATTTATGTACCTTGGTTTACTTGAAACTATATACACGAATTGTAGAGTGTATACAACAAACATTCATTTATACAGGGTCACCATTCTATTACAGAACAGTATTCCATACAGTAATTGTATTCCATAGAATTGTGACCTGTATAAGTCAGTTCAATTACTAAATGCCATTGAAACGATTTATCCCTTCATTCATTCTACAATAAGGTGAATATTATATTCTATATTCAGACCATTCGAGGTTATAAGAAAATGGCGGGTAATTATGTTATTTAATACTTGCGACAATCCGACGGTTAAAATGACAACGGTTTATTAATTTATACACTGGTATTCTAAAGGTTGTCTATTAAGATCATACTATACTAATAAAGACGACGTTTTAACAATAATGTACGACTCGTTTGAAGATAGCCGACTCCCACCAAATAATAGCTTTTCGCGCCAAATCAATTACTATTTGTCCAGACTCGTAAACTCCCATTAAACACGGAGAATGAAAACCGTAAATTAGTCACGATGTTAATATCCAATAATAATAAAAGAAATCAAGTCTTCAATTCTATAGAATAGCTAAAGGTTTGTATTGATACGCGATTGTCTCCCTTTTAATCCTCGCTTATTTTTACAATGAATGGGCTGATGTCTGACATCTAGGACCGTAGCTAGAATGGGGAGGGGGGTGCAAGAGAGGCAGTTACCTGTCCTGGAACAAATCGGACACCCAATGGATGCCTTTACACCAATGGGTGCCTTTGGTGCCCTTTCAATTGGTCGCAATACGAAACCAATGACCGACGTTACCCTTCCCCCCACGCTAGCTACGGGCCTGGCCTATCTTCAACCCGATACTACCCTCGATTTCTATACCCACATGTGTCTTATGATCTGGGGAGGAGAATAAGTACTTTCATATCTAATCCTGATAATATTATCCTTTTAAAGGGACAATAACATTCTTGCTGGCTTGGTAGCTCCAGAAAATAAATAGTAGCCTTATTCTAAGTACTAGATGTTTAAGTGTCATTACAACCTATTTTACTTGTCCAGAGAGTTCGAAAATATTTTAAAATCCAAGTCACATTTGAAAAGGTTTACGTTAGGCTTTTCAAATCAATTGGTTGAATTTTTCCATTTATTTAAATTAGGTGTGTTACAATTATATCATCAATTAATTAGAATATTCTAAAATAATACGATTTGTTGACTAGAATAAAGATTGGGACATATTATTCAATTACAACAAGAGTGTTATTGGGGCTTTAACATTTCAATCCTGATATTAAAGAGAGAAAAATGGGGTTCTACGTCCTCTCGACATAAACTAAGTCATCTCGGGACTAACATAACATTCAATTTTATTTTTAGAAAATTCAAATGGAGAGAAAGAGAGAGAAATGGGGTTTAACGTCCACTCGACACAAACTAGGTCATTTCGGGACTAACACATGGTTTAATTTCATTTTAATAATTCACTTGCGCGTAGGGGTCTTTAGCAGTGGAAGGAAACCGGGGACCAGGAGAAAAACCACGAGATTCGACAGATGATCAAATTCCTTGTCACGCACAAGTCTGGAATCCAAACCTCGTCACTTGACTCAATGGCGTTAAACAATTCGTTTACCCAACCCAGTCTACAGTTAACTCGAGACGTGTTGTTCACTAAGACACGAAGACTGAGTGATATTTGAGGACTGGATGTTATATGAGACATCTGACTAATTGACCGCCATGTTAACAGGAAGTGACATATTAGACGCTGTTTGTTTGTTATGCCCGTTCATTTCCGATCAGATCATATAGTATGTTTAAATGAACTCTGAGCAACATGATCCGATAATGAAATAAACACTAGATCAATATCAATATAATCTTAATCTAAACAAACCAACCGTAATATCATCATCCGTCACGGGATTTAAAATAATATGAAATAGTGTTCAACGTCCTTCGTTTCTGCACGTGCACCAGACTAGGCTAATAAAGACGGACACACGCCATACAGTATGCAATGGAAGCAATTTTGCTCGTACAGCAACACTACGGTCTACTCTTATATTGAATTCCAGCTGTTAACAGTTCTTGACACAGCAATGTGCAGGCAGGACCTCGGATTTTTGTCCCATCCGAACAACTAGACGCCTTTTCTTGCCAGCCCCATCCCTTTCTGCGCCGACCACGGGCGTGAAAGAAGATCTGAAAGGGACGTTCATTTTAGTCATTTCGGGACTAACATATGATTCAATTTTATTTCAATAATTCTCTTTAGCCAGTTGCCTCAATGATAAGACCTCGTCATACAGCGCGCTCGTGCTAACCATTCGGCAACCAAACCTTCTTAATGGAGTTGTTTTGAAACAAACGACACTATAATATCATAAACTACGACATAAATACGTCAATGATACCGATACATCAACCATAAAACACGATTATCTAATAGACCTCACCGGAAGTTGATAGACTCGGTTGTCAAGATGGGTATCTATACATTTATAGTCGGGATTAATGAGTATTGATGTTTATATTAGTCAGGTGAAAGAAACTAACTGATTAAAAGCCTGGATAATTAACACATCAGATAAAACCATAAATCGACAAAACTTGTCAATAATACGTGATTAGTCGCCATTAGATCTCACTTCCGTTTCTACCGGAAATGGAATTAGAAGTAGAATGGATCGTGTTTTGTATTAACAAAGGGTCTGTAACAGAAATAAATTACCCGAGGCTAATCAAGTGTTAGTCATATATTAGAGATACACAGTAAGACTTGAAATGTAAAATATAACATTTAAAAAATTGACTTGTAAAACAAAAGACCCCGCTTTGTAAAACTGAGCATTGTGAAATCCTGATTTGCAATATAGAACATTGTCAAGTAGAGCATTGTCAAAGTGGAACTTTTGTCCAAAAATAACACATTGTAAAATGTAGATAAGAACATTGCAAAACCTAAAATGTTGACATGTTGTTCCCGAAATTGAAATTATTTTTTTAATAATTAAAATGCTGTTCCCAAAAATTGCAATCTTGTTCTTTAAATTTAATTGTTGTACCCAAATTTGAAATGTTGTTCAAAAATTTGTAGTGTTGTCCACAAATTTCAAATATTATGCCCAAATTTTATAATACGTTGTTCCCAAATTTTGAAAACAAAATGTAGTTCCCAAATTTTGAAAAAGAATGTGGTTCCCAAATTTTGAGAAAAAAAGTGGTTTCCTAATTTTGAAAAAAAAAAATGTTCCCAAATTTGAAATGTTGTTCTTAAATTTAAAATGTTGTTCTTAAATTTAAAATGTTGTTCCCAAATTTAAAATAATGTTAAATGTTGTTCCTAAATTTAAAATAATGTTAAATGTTGTTCCAAAATTTGAAATGTTTTTTCAAAAATTTGAAATGTATTTTTCATAAATTGAAATGTTGTTCCAAATAATAAAATGTTGTTCCAAGAATTGAAGTGTACAACAGGCATTGTAGCATTGTAACAATTGATGTCAATTGTTTGCCCACTACACTTATCGCCCTTTCATTTCATATCATTTCTGGTGATTTACAAAAAACATAATTATACATAGTACTGACGGTGAACTATATAAAATGTCTTTCAAGTTTAAAGTGACATTTTCATGTTAATTATAGACATACATCTATACGACGGACAAAAATTTCAAATTTTGTGTTTGTCTCTTTCATATATCAATGTTAATCTTCGCACTAATTTAAACGTTACTGAAATCTAACCTTTGAACTTTAGTAAGGGTCAAACTTGCAAGATGAGTTTTGACCTTTTGACGTCATTAATTAGAGCGTATAAGTTAACAGGTATATTTTCGAACGCTGGATGATTTCAACAGCTAGACCACAATTTTGAAAACAATAACTCTGAGCATGGATGATTTTCTCCCAACATTAATCACGTCAACGATAGTGTGCACGGACAACTGTTTCTGTTGAAAAAAGGGGATTGGGATGGTCTAGTGGTCTAGAGTGCCGCGCTTCGACCTCTAGCTTGCCGGTCACCGCTGGCTTGCGGCTGTGGTTTCGAGCCCTGGTGTGAGCGTATGTGGCATGGAGATGGGGCGCCTTCTCAACCTCGTGGGTTTCCTCCGGACACTCCGGTTTCCTCCCACTGCTAAAGACCCCTACGCGCAAGCGAATTATTGAAATAAAATTGAAACCATATGTTAGTCTCAAAATGACCTAGCTTGTGTCGAGTGGACGTTAAACCCCAATAAAACATGGTTTAACGACCTACTCTTCTACACTGACTGGGCTAAGGAAGACGGATAAACGACATACAGTGTGATACGAGGGAAATCTTGTCCTGACATCGGTGCTACGTCAAACTCTTAATTAGAATTCCAACTACCAACGATTCTTTAACGTGCACACCGATTTTTCGTCCAATCGGAACGGGCTACTCTCAATTAGAACTTCTACCGCCAAGAGTTCTATGTGTACGCTAATGTGTACACGGGGCTTCGGTGTCTCGATCCATCACAACGGCCTACTCTTAATTAGAATTTCAACGGCCATGGGGCCATCTATGTGCACGCCAATTTGTACACTGGCCCTTGGTCTGTTGCCCCCTTATTAGATCAGCGTGTTGCAATAATAACAATGTGCGTACCACCTTCACTAGGGACCGGGTATCATTCAGATTTGATGAAAAAAGAGAAGAAACTGAGTTTACCATCTATAATCTAATACACACATTCAGTTAATAAATTGTTGTTTAGTAAGTGTCAAATACCATCAGTTTGTGCTCTCTTTTAGTTTGACTTTGATTGTCTAGTTTATGAAACTAAATGGTCATAAACTGGATGGTCATAAACTAGATGACCGATGTCAAGCAAAATGGTGTTTACTAAACTAAACGGTAGCACAAACTGGGCGTAATGAATCTTGATTGTATTTAACACTTTTTGGACAGTAATCTATTAACTAAATGTGTGTGTTAGATTATAGATGGTAAGCTCACATTCTTTCCTTTTTTCATCAAATCTGAATGATACCCAGTCCCTAGTGCTTGAAGGGACGTGGGCTATTCCACCTTGATGCCCCCAACCCTGTCACGACTAGAGGAAAACGAAACATAACCGAGCAAAGCCAGGGTGGGGGGGGGGTGATAACTGATGTGAAAGACTACAGGTCGTTTATGAAAAAATCATGACAGTGTTCAAAATAACATATAACTCGGCCGGAGACTCTAGGCCTGAGCTTGCCAAGCCCTGACACTACTCAACTTACTGTGTCCTCCAAGCGTGCGAGACTAGCTGCCATCTCGATTAACGCCCTTGACGCAGCTTGTCTACAAATAATAGATAGCTTTTATTTTCTTCTCCAGCACTAACATCACGCCCGTTTCCGTTACTCATTATTCAAACATATATTTATTGAAAAAACTCACGACTCTTCAAATCTGGTCGACATTCACTTTACATTTGAATGACAAAAAGATTTAAAGTCAAGCGTAATTCTAATTGGTTGTTATGGTTACACGGTAAACGAATCAACACGCGCACGTGAAGAGGAATAAAATCTCGCGCTAAAGAGAATTCTGTAACTGAAAATGGATGTTTCCCATCAAAAGACGAAGTTGGTGATGAATGGATTCTGTTAATATACATATAGACAAACCTTGAAATGAATTCTGAAAGGTGTCTGAATCGTTTTCTTGCTCTAAAGAAGTCTTCGAGTGATTTCCGGTTACATGACATGGCTGTTAGCAGTAGACGCAACGTGTTCGTAAAGACCGATAATAAAAACTCACGTTCTTCGAGTGTGGGAGTTACTGATGTTGGCATAAACCCTGCATTTAACTTTGTATATTAAAAACTGAAATAACCGGTGTTTAGTTAAAATAGCATTATGCAAGAGCAAAATCTGCTTATTACAGGTCTTTCTTTAGGCCGGAGATGTTATCTAAATAGTCAATTAGACATTAAACTCTTGATGTCAATGCTAGCCTTCGATGTTGGCAGATTAAATTCTTATATGCCGTTTAACGGCCGTTGATAATTAAATCAATCAAGTGGATAATCGAGACTATGCTGTTTATATTAATAATTTGAGCAATGATGACCAAGGCTATGTGAATATTTCAAACGCTTTTTTCTCGACTAATAGTGGATCAATTTGACTGAAATTTTCAGCAAATTATCTTTACACTATCTAGTTTTTAACTATTATAGTGAGAACTGTCATCTCTTTCCCCCATAATGCAACTTTAAATAGATTTTAAGTTCGTTTTTATAATCCACTTAAGAGTATATGAACTGCTTTGAAAACGAAAGTGAATGAAGTGCTTTAAGAAAGCATTCACTCTATGACAGCTGTGTTCATTTTTGGACTGCGCTTTGAGCATGCTCATGCATGAATATTGCGCAACATAAATATTATTATTATTATTAATTATCTAGTTAGCGGGCTAAATCTATTTCTTAAGGCCAGCTCAATTTTCGTCAAGGCCGTTGAGATGTTAATACGGTTAGGGCACATGACTGTTTACTCGAGAGAGAGAGAGAAGAGAGAGAGAGGGAGGGAAATGGGGTTTAACGTCCACTCAACACAAACTAGGTGATTTCGGGACTAACATATGGTTTAATTTTTATTTCAATAATTCGCTTGTGCGTAGGGGTCTTTAGCAGTGGGAAGAATCCGGAGTGCCCGGAGGAAACCCACGAGGTTGAGAAAGCGCCCCTATCTCCATGCCACATGCGCTCACAGCAGGGATCGAAACCACAGCTGCATGCCAGAGGTGACCGGCCATCTAGAGGTCGAAGCGCGGCACTCTAAACCACTAGGCCATCCAAAGCCCCCGACTGTTTACGCGATTGGTTAATGTTAGGGTAAGCATTAGGGCAAGGTCCAGGCCTAGGATTAGGGTTGGATTAGCGTTGACCCTGTTTACATCACGTGACTTGAAATTGACCTTGTCAAATAGACTTAACCCTGGTTAGCGTAAAGCCGATGTTCGTGTATAATTGACCATACTGTAAGGGGCGGGTGGCCGAATGGCTAGCACATGAGCTCTGTATCATAAAGTTTGTCATTGCGTCAAATGACGTAGTTTCGATTATCCGGTTTTACGTGACAAGGAATAGGGTCGCCTGTCCAACCCCGCGTGTTTTCTCCGGGTGTTCCGGTTTCCTCTCACTGAAGAAAACCTTATAAGTGATAGTCTCGAAATGTCCTATTTTGTGTATCATGGACGTTAACTCCTATTTCTTCTCTCCCATAAAGCAAACGTCATGGTGATACCTGTTTTCACAGCTCTATTAACGAAGAGAAGAAAAGCACTAAACGCCATTTCCCTTTGTTGCTTTTCCGTTCATATTTTTATTCCAAACTTCAACAAATCGTCTGTTTGAACAACTCGACAGTGCAATGATTGTATACCCTAGAGACCCAGTAGACTAGATACGATCTTCACTTGAATATTAATCTCTGGCGAAATCTACTAGCAATCAGCAGGGGTAGTCCCTTAACTCTTACACGAGTTTATTAATGCATGTTGAATACAATTCAATGCTTGTTTATTATTATTTTTTAATATAAATTGTATTAGGACGAACCAAGAAAGTTAATTTTGTGATATCTATTTACCGGGGAAGTGATGCGTTAGTGCTTCATAAACAGGTGTAGCATTCTTTGTTCGCCGTTGCATTTTTTATTTTCTTTTTTTTAAACTTACGTAAGTATTCGAGAAATCTGGAGGTTTTTTTTGCTGGTGTGATGACGACATAGATTATACTGAAAAACGTATATATCAAATTGAAAACGTACCAAACATATTTAATTCAAAGGTGTTTGTAAAAAAAGAATTTAATTGATGTTTCCTTTGGGAGGGGTGGGGGTGGGGGTGGGGGTGGTTTGTGATTATGAATTTTTGTGTTTTTGAAATCTGGAAGCATAAACATATATTATTGTACCCACGGGTGTACCACGCCATCCAATTGTCTAAGACAGAAAATATTGGGTGTGGTCAACTCTTTTTACTACCAGTCTAATTCTGCTTTCGAGGTATGCGTTTGCGACGAAGCATTTCCCCGC
The DNA here is from genome assembly GCA_036850965.1 of Patella caerulea. NCBI lineage: Eukaryota > Metazoa > Mollusca > Gastropoda > Patellidae > Patella > Patella caerulea. The sequence goes on from JAZGQO010000010.1 coordinate 3,236,950, forward strand.
GCGGTATTGCTTGTTACATTTGCAGTCGACCGACTATTTCGGAGACGTCCGAAAACACGCACACGTGGAAAACGGACCAAGGTAAACATATATCTTTTTTTTGTTTTGTTTTGTTGTCCCAAGTCGGAAAATCAAGATAAACGTTCTGGGCCAACACCGGGTTTGAACATGGGACCTCCAGGTCAGCGAGACAATGTCGTACTCACCGAGTCACCGTGTTTATAAATAAATTCAGCAACACGTGTTTAAAACATTCACTTATAATAGAAAGCTGATCGTTTCTCTACAAATCAAATTAAATGGCTTTATTACTTTTTATTGCAATAAATAATAATATGAATTTATTAACAAGGTGTTTTTGGAAACAGATTGCGAGTTTATGATATGTTTATTTGTATGAAAGAGCGATTGAGCGTGATATTGGTAATTTTCCCGTCTAAATATGTTACAATTTAACTCATGACTTTAAGTTTAACATAAAACTAGGAAGGAGTAGATATTGTTATAGGCAGACAGACTGGGCATGTTTTCTATATTCTCGAACAATATGAGATTGTGTATTCACTAATAATTTGGTAATTTAAATAAATTACATTTTAACTAATTACTTCGTTAAATATTAAACAATATCTTATTGAAAGGGGCATTATGAGAGATTAGTTAAAGAGTTGGCAGTTCCCACTATAATAGTTAAACACTAGATAATGTAAAAGGAATTTGTTGAAATATTTTCGACAAATTTAATCACTCTGAACCGAGAATTTGGCGATTGAATTTTAGGCATAGCCTTGATCATCATTACTAAAGCCGGTACGATAAAATATAGTCTCGATTATCCTATTTATGATTTAATCACCAATGAGCGTTGAGCAACAGATGGATTCTAATCCAGTAAATATCGCAGGCTAGCGTTGACATCGAGAGTTGATTATGGTCTGGATAAGTTAAATAAATGATAATTTAGAACATCCTGTACAGTTTTGAAGCAGGCGTTATAAGGTTTAAGACAACATACCGTGTATATTTTCTCTAAATTATAAAATAGTAGGACGTTAAACCCCGTTTCATTTTTTATTTCTAGTTAATAAAAATCACTGCATATACTTTAGTCTAAATATTGATATGTAAATGGGTGGTGCTGGTGGTGTTGGAGGTGTCAGGGTGTGTTTGGGTGCGTATGAGGTCTCCAACTGCTAAATATCCCTACGCGCAAACGAATTAATGAAATAAAATTTCTCTCTCTCTGCCTCTCTCTCTCTCTCTCTCTCTCTCTCTCTCTCTCCCTCTCTCCCTCTCTCTCGCTCTGATGCACTTAACTTACATATTAACTACAGTCATTACACGAGTTTATGTAAAGTGGACATTACCTCCCTCTCTCTCTCTCTCTCTCTCTCTCTCTCTCATTGGCGCGAATAGTACAGCTGAATAGAACGCTAAACCCCATTTCCCACCTTGTATGAAAGTAAATGTATCACATACTTCAAATTTTAAATTGTTGGATAATCAATATTTAATTTCTATCCGTGACATTATTATCAATAAAATATTAAATACTTTAATACGGATATCGATGTATTCTTTTATTGTTAACAATAAATTTAATATAGTAAATAATATCTCACGGAGTGATTTAATCAAGTATATTAAAAATACATTTAATTTCACAAACTAAAATGTTTTCCGTTCATCAGAAATTTCACAAACTAAAAGGTTCCCCGTACCTCAAAAATTTCACAAACCAACACGTTTTCCGTACCTCGGGTATTTTACAAACTAAAAGGGTTTCCGTAGCTCAGAAATTTCACAAACCAACCTCAATACAAATTGTGCGATAGAACCAATCATACAGTCACTGAACGTTTTCGATTTGCGGATATGACGCAGTGTCCGGGAATGAGGCGTGTGCTAAAGTGGATATATTTTATGGATATATTTTATGGAATAGTTTAATAAAGTCTGTTAAAAGCAGGCCTGACTCAAGAAATCAAAACTTTCAAGTAAATATGTTATAAAACCAATCATACATTATTGATATTTGTCAATTTCCGGATATGACGTCTTACGAATACAGGTACAATTTCTGTTAGTTATATACAAAACACAATTATATCAATCTTAATAAAATACACATTTATATTGCGTTTCGTTTTTTATACTTTCGATGGCCTACACTACATGAAGATCTGAACAATAAGTAACGATAGGTCACACCAGAGGTTATACGAACGACTTTTGACCTTATGACGTCAGATATTTGATTAACTAATCAGCATTGCTGTTTCTAGTAGAATACGGACATTTCCGCACACGACACGCCGTAACAGACCGTTTATGGCTGATCTCTCTCATCAACCATAACGCGGGTTATTTCACAATTCTTCCAGATCCTAGTCTAGTAAGGTGAGTTAAAACAAAGTTTTGAACTATAAAAAATGAAACGAAATTGGGTCCGTGTTTTAATCAGATTGCAAATATATTGACCACAGTTATTGTTTATTACCTTGTGACGTTTCGATTAGGGTTGTAATTTTGTGATTACAGGAACATGTGTTGTCGTAACAGGGTGTCTGTCTTATTAACCTGTTGCGCTGAATACATTCTAGTCAGAGAGAGAGAGAGAGAGAGAGAGAGAGAGTACCTTCTAGTCTAATAATTACGCATATTTTGGGAGTCATGGTGGTAAAATATTAATCATATCGCCACCCAAGGAGCCACGTAGCTCACCCAGCAGGAGATCCGGGGCCCCATCTAGGCGTTGACCAAGAAAGTAAGTTTCCCACAATTTTCCAGCATGGTCTTCCCTTCGCAGTGCTGTAAGGCGGGGGGGGGGGGTTAATAACTTGCAATCGCTTGACTGTGACTAAAAATATGCACACAAAAGAACTCTTGATAGTTTGATTTCGAAATAAGAGTAGGGCGTGGCAGAGTTTTCCAGGTACAATTTTTCCCGTCATAGGACGTTATCCCGTCATAAGACGTTAAACTTGATTTTATTTGACAAATACCAGCATCGTACTATTATCATAATCGCGACAATGCGGACAGAATTATTGGCGTGTTGCGAATGAATGAGATTTCAACCGAGTTAACTTTTAAACGTGTTTTTCTTTTCGGGTGAAAATCTCCGTGAAATCCGAGTTTTTGTTATTTTAATATTGTTATGGAACCTACTCATAAGTTTTATACACCTAAAATCGTGTATTTATATTCCACTTCAACCTGATCGATTAAACTTTGGTAAACAACTTCATCTAAACTTTGCCTCCTTCAACTTCATCTATTCAAAGATTATCATTCTTAGTCATTAGCGTCATTAACTTTAACAAAAGAAGTGTTCAGTGCTCGGGGCCGCTTCAGCACCGAACAATAGGTCTCCTTTAAACAGAATCTCTTAACGTCTCGGCCTATTATTCTATGTTCTATCAGTAGCTATAATGTATTGACTGTTAAAACATTGTAGGAAAATGCTAGTTAACACCGTAAACGTGTTTCGCTAAAGGCGTATTAATAAATCATATCGCTTTCTGTCATTACTATCTCCTCGATCAACAGGTTTCCTTCATCATATCTCGATCATACACTATCCAACTTTTATCGCTGTTTTCAAAATAATTTCACAATTTGTCGTTTTGATACGTTACTACATTCATTTTCCATTAGTCGCGTGATAAAAGGTTTTGTTTATGTTCTAAGCGACGTTATTCATAGACTCGAGACTCTCGAAACGCGAGATTCATAGGAAATGACGTCATGGGAACATAACGTGGCGTCTTGTTTCTAAAAGCAAAATCTTTATTTGATTCTTCAGAGATCTCTAAAAGTCTTTGGGGTGTAATTTTAGATTTCAAGATAAACTTATTGATTTTTTATATTTATATATTATTAGAAAAGTAATTTTGCAATAACGGAGTTGATATTCACTGATTTAAGAATATCGCTGGGTGTTTCACTTATTTATTTGTGATTTCAAACTTTAAAATACATGCAAGGATTACCTCTGTGAGGTATATTTTCCCCCTGTCAGTGGTGTTTTCACCTATCCGTCATCAAATTCCAACTGTTGGTGGTTCTTTAACGTACTCGTCTAATCGAAGCTTGTATACGGTTTCTGTTGAAGACTTTCTTGCGTCACTGACAAGGGGAAACTTGCTGGAAAATTCCGACGAACTTCCTGATCCGCTATGATTATCTAGTCCTCATTCTGGATGAAAATAACCTCTCCATTCGCCTACACGCAAATATCCCCCTTGTTTTCGCATACTTGATAATACCCTCTCCCCCTCCTTACGCCTACATGAGAATAACCTCCCCTACGCCTTCATTAAAATAACCCTTTCTTTCTCTACATGTTGTTGGAGTATAAATTTAAATGCAGAGAAAATTAACACGAGGGTTCGATAGTTGTCTGGTTTGGGGCGATATAGTAGAAATCCTTTTCGTTTCAACAAAACGTTGGAGTAATTTTGCTTTACATCAAGTTGTGTTGTTTCTAAGCAATAACGAAGTAGGATCGCCTATCCATCCCCGTGGGTTTTCTCTGTGTTCTCTTGTTTACTACGCACAAATAAAATGGGGCCATAAGTAAGTCCTAAATGGACTTTGTGTCGAGTGGGCCTTAACCCTCCCCCCTCTCTCTCTCTCTCTCTCTCTCTCTCGCTAAACAGAACACGCATCACCACTTATAAATGACGACATCAATGACGATAGGCTAACATCATGCATCTAATACTAATAGTTGATATAACATTTAAAATTAAAAATAACTCTGCAATTATAAAATATGTCAGCTTAATGAAAGACTTTCAATATTTGAACTAAAGAATCGTTTTCGGTTTTTTATTGATCAATTCATGTGTTTGTGTTTAATTGTTCATCAACCGAATGTATCATAATGTGTTTTAATAGAACGCCGACTCGTTTTGTAAATGGAAGTATAGAAGTGGTAATAAGGGAAGAATGAGCACGATGGCGGCCATCGATGACGATTTGAAATCCCGAGAGATGTAATATAAAAACTAATTGTTTTCACGAGACATTATTTGTTGGTTATCGTCAATGGCTGAAGAGATTAAGAGTATAATTGAATGTTTGGTGTTAATGGATGTTTCAGTCTCACAAACTCATAAATCTAAATTAAAATCGAATGTTAATACCATCATCATCGTTCAACCAGGTAATAATTGTTACATGCTTTGGTCCCCTCAACAGTTCGGATTAAAATGCAATATTAATAATATCATCATCGTTCATCCAGGAAATAATTGTTATATGCCGTGGTCCCCAAACTCGTAAATCTAAATTAAAATCGAATATTAATAACATCATCATCGTTCAACCAGGAAATAATTGTTACATGCTTTGGTCCCCTCAACAATTCGGATTATGATGTAATATTAATAATAATATCATCATCGTTCAACCAGGAAATAATTGTTACATGCCTTGGTCCCCGAAACTCATTAGTTTAAATTAAAGTGTAATATTAATAATATCATCGTCGTTCAACCAGACAATAACTATATCATGCTTTAGTCGCCCAAACTCGTCAATTGAGATTATAATCTAATATTAATAATATCAGCTTATTTGCACACCCACGACGATGGGTTTTTTTTAAATCACAATACTGAACCAAGTTTTGGGTTGTCTTTTTTTAACTGACGTCGAAATTGAAAAATTAACAATGTTTGGGATGGTTTTTTTTTTCTAACTGAAGACGATCATGTTTATTAAATCACGATTTCACTGACGACGATGTTGATAAATTTATTAATTATCTTTAACTGTCCAATTAAAGATGATGTTTAGCTGTCCACGATGTTTAACTTTTATTTTATCCTAAACAATGATATTTATTAATTCACGATATTCAGCGGTCGACAATGTTTTTATTTCTGACGGGCGAGGATGTTGATTAATTCGCGATATTCAGCGGACGACGACGTTTAACTATTTGTTTTGCTAAGAGACGACGATTTTTAATGTTCATTTTATTCTAAGAGATATTATTTATTAAGTTACTATATGCTATTGTCGACGATGTTTTACACTTTGTTTTTCTACCTGACGATGATGTTTATTAAATCACGATGTTTGTATAATCCTACGATATTTAACGGTTTGATAAAGAAGATCAGATAACATTTATCTGTTTTGCTATTTGTCGAGTTTCTAACGACCGATTTGCCAATAAAACCCATTGATTTTTACATTAATAAGACTATAAACAAGTTGTGGGGAGACACTGATGACTACCCAGATAACCCGACTAACACCTAAAGTAATCACAACGTTAATTCCACGCCTAAACGCTAATCCACATCATCTACAGTAAAATAAATAAAAGTCGATTGGAAACAAATGATGACATTTTTGCGCTTCATAAAGCGTTGATTTGATCGTGGATTATTTTACATGTTGGATTTTTTCTCTGGTTGATTGCTTATCAGTTTTAGTGTGTAGTTATGACGAATGAAAATCAAGTGCGGTGGGTGGACAACTAAGGATATGGAATTGGTTTAAATACACAGCTGCTTGGTTTGTCCCGAATATACCACATTATGCTGCCTGTCGCACAGTTGATAAACCCTAACGGTAACAACAACAACTACTGCCACTAATACTACTACTACTACAACTACTACTGAGGGTGGGGTGGCCTAGTGGCTTCGACCTCTAGCTGACCGGCAACCTCTTGCTTTGCGGCTGTGGTTTCGATCCCTGGTGTGAGCGAATGTGACATGGAGACATGGGCGCCTTCTCCGCCTCGTGGGTTTCCTCTGGACACTCCCGTTCCCTCCCACTGCTAAAGACCTCGCTAAAGCAAGCGAATTATTGAAGTAAAATTAAACCATGTGTTAGTCCCAAAATGACCTAGTTTGTGTCGAGTGGACGTTAAACCCCATTCTCTCTCTCTCACTACTACTACTTGTACTACTTATTCCTCCTCCCACTACTTAAAGTAGCTAATTATAAGTCTCCAACTCAATATCATCCAAAATCTTCAACACTGAAAACACGAATCATTTGTCAATTTAAATCAACATTGATGCTGCGATCTTATCGGAAAAAGATGAGCTTCTAATATCCAATATTTAAGACAAAATAAAAAAATTACCATTGATATACGAATCATGTACCATAATGCGTCTCAGCCCAAGTTCTTATATCACGCGACTAGAAGAGCGAGGCTAGACATATTGCACCAAATGAAACGACGTATGTAGACTGGAATAACCAGACGCTAGAAATTTGCACTCGAATGAGACTGCTTGCTTATTGCGCGGAACATAACTGATTTGAAGTTAGAGTAAAAACGGAAACCATTGAATGTAAATCAGTTTATATACATTCATATTACAGTATTACATGCGTTGCGACCCATTTATGTCAATTTCTAGGTCCCAAATGTGAGCGATTTAGCTCCTTTAACTACTACTACCACTAGTCCAGTCTCGTGGGTTTTCGCCGCGTCCCTGAATGATCTAGTGTGTGTCGAGTGGACATTAAACTTCATCTTTTAATACGGCCGATTGAAATCTGTATTGCTACAGACAAGTTTATTACCTCAAATAACTACAACTTAGTTTTAAAGTGCCAATCCCGATAACTTTTTGGGGAATAAAACTGCTTAATTTTGAGTTAAAATCCTTTAAAATCCATCACCTAAGGCCCACCTACTAACCCGATATTTGTGATACGCTTGTAAATAACTTAAACCTGACAGTCTTCATCTGGAAATGGAGAACGTTTTATTATACAGTATCTGGATAAAACCAGACTTTTTTTCTATAAAAATAATATGTGGGTGAAATTTACCTTTTGTTATCAAGTACAGGGCATGGGTCATTCACTGTATAGACCTCTCAAGAAAAATTAATCGATTATCAGGTCACCCAATGAAAAAATTGACCCGAAATCTTAAAAGGGTTACGTGTCCGGATAAGCAGTGTTGACTTTCACGTCCAAACGAATTAATATTTTGAGTTGAAAATTTGAGACAAGGTAAATACACGATGCCACTATATTTTGGTCCATAAATTTCATAAATACTCGGACTTTAATTTTTGAGTCTCTGTTCTTATCGGGATTGTCCCTTTAAAAAAAACTACAAACGTATGGAAACTGTTATTAGCATATTTAGGCAACGTTTCGGAGATTGTTCTCTCAATATTATCAAGCTAGAGTAAACAAAAAAATACATACTTATGAAAACATTTACTAGTATATTTAGACAACGTTTCGATCAGTATTCTCCCAACGCTATCACGCTATATATATCTATCTGTCTCATAAGGCGTCATGGACTTTCATCTACTATTAATATTTTAAAACTTTTGTATACATGTATATTTATCTCCCCTTTTTTATCTTTCTATCTGTGTTTATGTTCATTAGTGAGCCTAGTTACTAAATGACACTCAGAGAACATAGTTATTAGTTTTAATTACTCTACTCAATGACAATGGTGTCTATATCACAAACTTTAATCTAATTGAAATTTAAACATCAAGAAAATCCATTGATACGAATTACATGAAAATGTCTGGCTGTTTTATTATTATTCACATTAATCATGTCTATATGTCACATGAGGTGACACAATTAAAAAGAAGTTCCAGTATGTCAGACAGTATCTCGCTAACCTGGACATCCCGTGTTCGCTTGACCCTTATTGTGCATGGTGGGTAGTCTTGCTAGAGACAACGTATAGTCGTTCGGGTGGGACGAAAAACTGAGTCCCTGTGTACACATTGGCGTGTACGTAAAAGATCCTTTGACAGTTGGAATTCGATATAAGAGTAAGCCATAGTGCCGCTGTCCGGGGACACAATTCCCTCATAGCACACTGTATGGCGCATGCCCGTCTTCATCAGCCCAGTCTAGGAGCAGAACAACTGGACGTTAAACCCCATTTCCTTTGGTTTCATATATAATAGCCTGTCAAATAAATATTTGGCATGTGCGTACGTACTGTATCATAAGGTCTGTCATTGAGTCAACTAGCGTGGTTTCGAATCCTCGGTTGTACGTGGCAAGGGGTAGGGTCGCCTGTCCAACATCGTCGTGGGTTTTCTCTGGGTACTCCGGTTTCCTCCCACTACCAAAGATCCTTACGCGAAAGCGAATTATTGAAATAAAATTGAACCATATGTTAGTCCCGAAATGTCCTTGTTTGTGTCGAGTGGACGTTAAACACCGTTTCTTTATCTGTCTCTCTCTCTGTCAACAACGGTTTGATATTAGTATTTTACATATTATATTTCATTGTTATCAAGAAACTCCCAACAAACACATCTGTTTATTATTACTACTTCTCATTTATTTTTATCTTTTTTTTCCTTTTTTACACATTATTATTATTATTAGGTCAACAACTGGGTACACAACTCTTAAGACAACTTTAATATAAAACTTAAGAATATTTATAATACACAATCAATCATCATAAACAGGTCTTGACGAAGTGGTTCTATCGCAGAGAAAGAGAGAGAGAGAGAGGGGTCTTATCAGAAAGAGAGAGAGAGAGAGAGAGAGAGATGGGGTTTAACGTCCACTTGACACAAACTAGGTTATGTCGGGACTAACATATGGTTTAATTTTATTTCAGTAATTCGCTTGCGCGTAGGGGAATTCGAAACCACGCCAGTTAACTCAATGGCAGGCCGTATGATATAGCGCGCGCTCGCTAACCATTCCCCCGGGTGATAGAGGACGTTGACGGGGACTGGGTAGGGTGGGGGTATTCTAGCATATGCCCTTCTTCGTTAGTACGGGCTTAACGTCGTAGTGTGTAAATATAGTGTGCTATGGCTATGAGGGATTTTACTTCGAGATTTCAAAATCCCAGAGGATCTTTAACGTGCTTTCAATGCTATATGTGTAATCTTGGTTCTTAGTCCGACCTAGGTCCCCCAACTTCCCGGAAAACACCACTCGTCATACGCATATGAAAACTGGAGAACGAAATAGATACGAGTCAAACGGAGAACTATGTGGACATGCGTCAGCGAGAATGAATTAAAGCGCCACTCTGAACAAAGGATCACAGTGCTCGCTTTACTTGCAACCAAATTTTAAAATTAAAATAAACATAGCATAATACTACACAAAAGCGCATAACAATATGGCGACCCATTTTTCACTTTAAAATAAATTAGATAACATCCGTGAAAATACATGTCTTGACAAAGTAAACGCGGTATATTAAAACCTGCACAAAGACTTTCTATAACCCATGGTTAATATGTATACATCAAAACACAGACTTACAATCGAACCGGGTGACGTTTACTTAGACCCGTTGAAAATGGAAAACTGTCATTTTCAAAGGGCGTGTCACGTGTCAAATAGATTGAAGTCTCGTCTTCAACTTCTTTAAAGAAGGAGAACAAATCACATTATTTACTCAAACCGTGAGAGATGTTTTGTCCTGTGAAGCGTCTCTGTTTTGTTATTTGAATGTGCACTCTTAATAACCGCACGTAGACTTGTGGCGGTTGAACTACTAGAAATATGTTTTTGAAGCACGACCAGGGTAGATACATCCAGAATTAAGACAGGCATACGACCATACGAACGTTCTACTTAAAAAAATGAAATGAAATGGTATTTAACGTCCTACTCATCTGCTCCGAACTCCGCTAACGAAGACGGGTATAAATCACACAGTGTGCAATGGGGGAAATTTTGCCCAGGTAGCGGTGCTGTGATCCACTATTATATCGAATCCGAACCGCCAGGGGATCTTTTACGTGCACGCCAATGTATAGATAGCTTCCCCCCGTCCAGGTCAAACCACGACCGACCATTAGCCTGGCTCTGTTTCCTTCCGTTCGTCTATTTATTTCCGTTATACCACAGCCGGCAGAAGATTTTTTTTTTAATTGGAGAAAACCCTCGGAAGACAATCAGGGGTACACAGTCGGAAAGTCAAAGTTGACCGTAGAAAATCGATAGTCAAAAGTTGACAGCTGACAGAAGAAAGTCGATAGTCAAAAATTGACATAAAATGGCGCTAGTCTAGAGTCAATTAATGTTGAACGTAGAAAGTCGATAGTCAAAAGTCAAAAATTGAAAGTCGATAGTCAAAATATTGACATCAGTAAGTCGATAATCAAATGTCAAAAGTTAACAGTAGGGTGTAAAATTATGTCGATGAAATTGGAATTCGGACAATTTCCAGTCAGAAAAGTGAATGGGTGGCTTTTCTTTCAGTTTAAATGCATAAAGTTACCTTGATTTACTTCACTAAAATATCGCTATGACTCCCCCACCACTTCTCTTTTGATTTTATAGCACTGATCGCATTGTGAACCTGTGGCACACCTGGAGCGGGTTTGGTGAATCATTAAATTTGTAACGTAGGATCATTCCCTTTATTGCGCCATATTTCAATGCCACAATATCGTCAACTAAAAATATTCAACTGTGGAATTTCAACTTTGACTTGTAGTTCATCAGTCATAGATAAGTTACACAATGGTTGACTATGTAAAAAATACAGTGTTTATGGTATATATAATATATATTGTTTATAGTATATAGTCCATGGTTACAAACAATAATAAGGTAAATAATATGGTGTATATATTGTTGTAATTGAAGTAATAAAATATTGCCTATTGATATAGGAATTTGACTATGCTATTTATAGGGTCAAACGGAACACTATTTTAAACGTTCCGCGTGGGGTTTAACGTCCACTCGACACAAACTAAGTCATTTAGAGGATTAACACATGGTTCAGTGGGGGGGGGGGCGGGGGGAGGGGGTGAGCTCCCGGGGATGGACATCACTCATTGTTACCTAGGCTACAACCGGGGAATCGAAACCACGTCAGTTGACGTAACGACAGACCTTCTGGTACAGCGCGCACGTCCTAGCCATTTGTCCATCCACGCACACTACCCTCATCCAGCGTATATAACCTTTCAGTCGGGTAGTCTAGAACCATTTCGCACCTATTCCACTATACTTTGCTTTCAGATATATGAGTTGGTGGTGGGGGGGGGGGGCAAAAGAAATAATTTTCGGACAAAAATACCATTTTTTTTTTATAAGGGAAGCAATCATAATTCAGAATTCGGTTATATTCAGCCAAATTTCACCAATCAATTAAGGGTTCACCTATACGGCGCTCGTAGTTGTCTTGGGTTCGGTTCCCCTACAAACTAATATTATACCTTCAATGAAGCATATCGTATCAATAATACAATTGTATTTACCTATCTCGTAGTATACAATATATCGGTTATTGACGGGATTAGTTAATACCTCGTATCTACACAAGGCTTATTGACGGGATAAGTTAATATACGATGATCTTGTATCATGTATACTATACAATACATGGGCTATTGACGGGATTAGTTAATATACGATGATCTTGTATCTTGTACAGACTGGTCTATGGTTGTTTAATGTTACTGACCACCATTTGTTATACGTCATGTACTAACATGCGATTCCTTTAATATCCTACTCGTTCTGTACATTTGCAGATATATCATTCAGTGTGTAAGGGCCGCGGCAACTGGAATACCCTTCCAGAAAATATAAAACAAAGCCAAACCGTGACGGTTTTTGAAGGGAACTAAAAATACACTTTTCCGTATAAAACCATGTTAATATTTGTCTAAAGACTTTGTGAAGCGCCATTGAATACGTGGCAGTAATGTGCGCTATAACAAATGCAATATGTTATGTTATGTATACACCACTATTTGATAGTATTTTCTGATCCCCTTTTGTGGTTGCGGGTAGGAGAGGAATGAGAGAGAGAGAGAAATGGGGTTTAACGTCCACTCGACACAAACTAGATTACTCTGGGACTAACATATGGTTCATTTTATTTCAGGGGTCTTTAGCAGTGGGAAGGAGAGGAATGACTGCCTACAATTATCCCCGTTTGAGAACAGGCACAAACATTTAATAAACTATTTTAGTCGAAACATTAAGCAAACTTAAAGGGGCATTGGTAGGATAAGATAAAGAGTAGACAGTTCTCGATGTAATACATTGTAATTAAAAGAAAAAGAGACAAGGAAAAGACAATATGCTGAACATGTCAGAACTGAGATGTTAACGATTCAGTTTTAGGCTAGCTTCGATCGTCATTACTACCGTTGGTTTGATTATAAATATAGTCTCGATTATCTATCTTTAAATTAAATTATCCATCACAAAATGTACTCCGATTCGCTAAATATCACGGACTAACGATGGCATTAAGAGCAGGATACTAATAATAGTATATAATATTAACTAGTATATAGCCAAGAACATAATACTAGTATCTGTAGGAATCAATAACACACCTCGATCTCTAATCAAGCATGACGTGTGAATAACACACCTCGGTCGCTAATCAAGCGTGACGTGTGAATAACACACCTCTAGTACAGTATTATAAATATTCGTCTTTCGGAGTCGTTACAGCTATATGAATAATAAAAACTTGAAAATCGGAAAACTTGTAAAGTATACAATTCGCTGTGTGAAATCCTAATATTGTTAACTACTACATGCGAGCATTCGAAACCAGAGAGAGAGAGAGAGAGAGAGAGAGAGAGAGAGAGAGCGCGGGGGATGCCGGGGGTTTAACGTCAACCTGAAACTAACTGGGTAATTTCGGGACTAACATATGGTCTAAATTTATTTTAATAATTAGCTTGTGCACAGGGGTCTTTAGCATTGCTAGGAGCCAGGGGGACCCAGAGAAAACCCACGAGGTTGGACAACCACCCTACTCCTTGCTATGTGGAACCGGGGAAACTTCTCACATAGGAACAAACTTAACGATGTTTATTAGCAATTTACCTACGTGTTCGCCAGAGATTCCATTTCTAACCAGGGAAATTCATTTTCCGTTAGAATATTTAATTGTTCCATGGATTTTATTTAATTGGGGTTGATTTCAACCTAAGATAATATCTTAAGGTATCAATAAATATATCTAATCAAGCGTGACGTGTCAATAACATATAGCTTGTATTGTATGTAGTCTACAATCCTCTCCGTAATATACTATTTGTACATGTATATTAATTTATATCTGAGACGCAGAATGTAAAATACGTCCTGAGGTATAATCAAAAACCAGAAGCCCATATGAGAGAGAGCGTTTAACGTCCACTCGGCCAATTTGGGACTAACATATGGTTCAATTTTATTTCAATAAGGCGCTGGCACGTTTGAAACCAGAGGACCCAGAGATATCCACGAAGTTAGACAGGCGACCCCATTCCCTGTGACGTACCATGATAGCTGGCTTTGCCTATACTGCCTCGTGTACGACACCCACACAGCTATAAATTGGGTTTTATGGCACATTACAAACACCGTTTATTTATTAACAAGGAAAATAGGAAGTTAAAACTCATTTCATTTCATAAGATAAACCGTAATTGAGCTTTATTGGCCTAACTTGCGTCAACCATACAAATGTATCTAGTAATAACGAGACAAGAACAAGAAAAAATGGGTTTAACCTTCACGTGAAACAAAGTAGGGCACTTAGTTCAATCTAGGCCTACTTCTTTGATACATTTAACGGTGTGGTTACTTGTATATCGGAATTTATACAACAATATGCTTGCATTCGTAATTCTTGCAACATATAACAGATCATGACTCATACTGACATTATATAATTATTTCCTTGGGTTTTACTCCCAACTTGTTTTCAAATATGAGTGAAGTCTGTGTCACAACAGGCCAGGGACTGTACAGCACAGTGGACGCTTACGGCTAGCCCCCGGATCCATTCACTCTTTTTGATTTGTTTTTGTTTGTGGTCTCTTAGCATTATGTTTTGTCCATATATTTGTTTTTGTGTAGAATTGTGTGTGGTGCAGTCCCCCTGCACTTACTATTATAGTTCAATAATTCGCTTGAGCAGTATGTATGTATGTGTAGAGATGGGGAAGTACCTGAGGACCCGGAGAAAGTCCACAAAACTGACTAGGCAACCCTACTCTCTGTGTGGGGGGTCGAAACCACACCACTCGAATCAATAACATACCTAATGATGAAAAGCACGTGCGCTGGAAATGAAACGAAATGGTGTTTAACGTCCTACTGTTCTACTCCCAACTGGGCCAATGAAGACGGACATACGCCATACAGTGTTTTATGGTTGAAAGTTTCCCTGGGCAGCGGCGCTACGGCCTACTCTTATATCGAATTCTTAATGTCAAGGGAATCTTTACGTGCCACCCAGCAAACCATTGTGTACACAAGAAGTCTGTTTTTCGTCCCAACGGAAACGCCCCCCCCCCTGCACCACTGAAAAGGGGTGAACCACGTCGGAAAAAAACCCAAGGACATTCGTCACTGAACTACCGTAACACGGTAGTTGGTCCACTTGCAAACCCTTCTCACCTTATAAATAAATGAACATCAGGACAACTCGATATATTGTTGAACAAAGCACTCACAAAAAGTCCAACCATAACACCACGCTCGCACATGTAGGCATACCTTTATACGCCATGCACAACAGAACAACTCGACATATAGTCAGACATGGGTATATGATAATAGTTATCTTTTATATATTATGCACAAACACGTATATATCTTTGATATAAATTGGGTTACGTTTTCAGTCAAATAAAATTTTAGTTACGTGTATAATGTACTCAAGATAAAGGCGCGCCTATTCTTTATAATGACGATCCGCGAATCCAAACATAAATAATTCGTCCTATAAAAGTGTAAATTAGTTTAATAAACTCCATGAAGAGTTGTAACAGTTAAAGATACGCTATGTAAGATTTCTATAAAGAGCTGACTGTCCTTGCTATAACTGTTTCAAAATAGATGATGAAAAATTAATATATTGAAAATTTCATTCAAAATAAATTTTTCTGGGTAACAAAGGCACTTGTTATTCGAAAAAGAGCCTCGATTCGCCATTTTTCAAATTAAAGCCAAATGGCGACATTGTTTTAATCTGTATAAACCAAACTATACCGAGAAAGGTTCGAATGGTTACCCAGACGACCAGTCACGAATCAAACATTCACAGACATCAGCATCTACATTGGAACACGTGTCGTTAAATCACCCGATTACACCCCCCCCCATCAACCAACGCAGGCCCATACGCATATATCACAACTAGGATATACGTATTATTATTATACAATGCAATGAGTAATATGTTAATGATATGCTAATTATATGTTAATAATATGCTAATGAGCTATAGATATGCAAACCATGCTGAATATTAAATACTAATAATAATACACGAATAGTTGTTTGATATAGCTATAGAATAAATATGTATTATTCATATCTCTAATAAATATATTTAATGAAATTAAAAAATCCTCGTCAAACGTTATCACAAACAGACTTGGTAGAAGTGAAGATTCTTTAATCCTATTAATATTAACGTCAATTCAGGAAATGACGTTAATCTAGCGTAAAGTTTACGTCATATTTACGTCATTTTACTTTACTCTCCGCTCCGCCGGCATCATTTTTGATCCATTATCCACGCAGATGTCTAAGTCTGTCCCGCTTTAATCTACCACCAAGGGAGTGTTGCCGTCCCCTTCGTCTTTTTAAAATATATTTAATGTTTGATTTAATAACGGAATATAACACATTGTCATGGAAAACGAAATGAAATGGAATGGGTTTAACGTCCTACTGTTTTGCTCCGACTGGGCTAATGAAGACGTGCATACGACATACAGTGTGTTGTGATATTTTGCCAGAACAGCGACGCTACGGCCTACTCTTATATCAAATTCAAACTGCCAGGGTATCTTTTACCCGTCAACTATTGTCTACACAGGACGTCGGTTTTTCGCCCAACTAACAATGGAGACCCACCCAAGAAAATCCCGATAGACTTTCTCGGTCAACGCAGGGATCGAAAACGTGACATCCCGGTTAGTGAGTCAACGTCCTATTCGCTGGGCCACCGTGGCTCCTTTATGTAAAACAGAGAGAGAGAAAGAGTGAGAGAGAGAGAGCGAGAGAGAGAGAGAGAGACGTGGGGTTAACGTCCACTCGATACAAACTAGGTCATTTCGGGACTCACCTATGGTTTGTTTTTGTTTCAATAATTCGCTTGTGCGTAGGGGCCTTTAGCAGTGGGAGGAAAACGGAGGGCCCTCAGAAAACCCACGAGGCTGGACAAGCGACCCTACTCCTTGCCATGTACAACCGGGGATTCGAAACCACGCCAGTTGACTCAATGGCAGGCTGTATGATACAGCGAGCGCACGCTAACCACCCCCCACCCCGCCTCCAATGTAAAACAGTCTGTAATATATTTGATAAACGTTTACAAGATTATTCGATCAAGGTATTGTATTTGTTGCATCTGTGACTAATATAAAGATAACATACTTATATAGGATAGGTATCATTAATATTAGTCTTATCGTCGTTATATCCTTTACTAATAAATACATGGATTATTATTAGAGTATAAATAAACATTATCTATTTTATCTATTGAATACAATATTATTACTTCGCAGGGTTTAACATCCACTCTCATCGAAGGTGATATCGCAGACAAATTCCCTTATTTGAATGTATTCAGTTCACAGAGAGAGAGAGAGAGAGAGAGAGAGAGAGAGAGAGAGAGAGATTTAACGTGCCCAAACTAGATGATTTTAGGTCAAACATATGATACAATTTTATAATTCTTGCAATCTAAAGCGCGTGTGTTATGTCATTAGGTGGTTGGCCACGCAACGACAGGCCTGGTAAGGGGGGGGGGCGTCTAGTCGTTGGGATTGCACTAAGATCCGATGTCCTGAGTTCCCGTTATCGAGCTAACAGCTAACTCATTGGGTCACGGTGGCTCCTAGGTTGTAATCAGTTTAAAATATATATCTTATTTACGTGTATAATGTTATCATTGTTATTGATATATATAAGTTAACAACCCGTCAACAAAGTGATTAAATAACGGAATGTATGACGGATTCTCATGTTTATCACGACATCAAGGTCAAATTATTTGTTTTTATATTTCACATTATCTAGTCTCATATATGGCGTCATACTTTTTATTGGTAATATAACAGTATATGTCACATCATGTTCGTTACACCTACTTGTTTATAGCGACAACATGCTAAAACTTTCGTTTATTTCATGTTAGTCTCCTATTCTATAAAACATACTCCACGAAACGTTGTGGTCGTAATTAGCTACAGTAGTGTATTTTTGTCGGTCTGACGTCGCCCTATTCTATAAACATGTTCCACTCAACGTTCTGGTTCCAATTTGCTACAGTATAGTTTATGGCACGTCAGCCCCGACCGCGTTATTTTTGTGCCAGTAGTTTATTAGATCATATATATGACGTATAGGATCGAGTTTATCTTCAGTTTGTGATAAATCATCTCTCGTGTATCGCGTGGGGGTTAAACACTCTCCCTCTCTCTCTCTCTCTCTCTCTCTCTCTCTCTCTCGGAGGGGGTGTTTAACGCGTGCGCGTTGCACCATAAAATCGATGCCCGCCTGTACGTGAAAGGGCTTATGGTCACCGGTCCAACTTCTTGGGTTTTCTCCGGGTCCACCGGTTTCCTGCCACTGGTGAATCATGTTTGTAATTTCGTTTAAACTTTAAGTTCGTCATTTTTAATTAATTTCCCTCTACAGCCTTATCTATAATTTAAAAGAGGTCTTTTATCGTCGTTAAGGAAAATTACTCAAAACATGACTTAAAATCGGATAATCGAAAAATCACTATAAACGTTTTTTGGGGATGTATGAAAGCTTAAAATTATCCCTCAAAAGAACTGATTTAAAAGGCAGGCTATGACATAATACAAATACCGCTGACTCTTAATAAAAGATTTATTACGCAGGGAGTTTTTAGTAATTGCTACTAATTTCACAAGAACTTGACCCTGGGATCAACTTCCCAGACGAGTGAACAAAATGGTGATAGATTAACGATTTACATATCAATAATAAAGTGGTGAGAAAATATCGAACTTTATCTAAAAGCTGGTATTATCAACATGTTAGCGATTACTCGTTACTCAACCCCATTAGAACAGCCATGGATTCCAATCTGCTTTCTCCGCCATGATTTGGCACTTCTCGTTTGTGTTTATGAATTGAGTAAATGGAAATATCTTGTAATCATTGAGCATTGAATGAAACAAGTCAGGTCTACTTGATTCAAGGTCCGCCATATTGATACTAATTGCTATTAACGGAAAACGATTAGCTCGTTCAATACACGTGGGAATTTACGACAATCGCAAACTGATATGAATAGCGGAATTAATACTTCTCGCGCTTTTTTTTTATTTAAAGACCGTGATGCCGATTTCGTAACTATCGATCTAGCGTTAATTCTGTTTGTGTTCAAGAGAACATAGTTCTGATGCTGATCACATGTTTAAATCAAACGTTTCGATTAGCTAATAGATTGGCATGTAAATGTCTGCTAATGGGAAAAGAATGTCAACAGGCGTGTTTCACGAACCACCCATTGCAAGACGAAACATTTCATAAAACAAAACCCTCGTTTGTTCTAGATCTAAGAATAAAAATTGTGCATGTTGTGTTGGTGCTATGAAGCGTGTAGTAATACATGTTTAAAATGTTGACAAGATATTTTCGTCCGATCAAACGAGATGTTGTTCTAAAATAGGAACCGGCATATAAAAGAGAACAATCATAAACAACCTTGTTTTCTACACAATGAATCATGAACAGCGATTTTTTTTTAAACAAATGAAATAAAAAACCTTTTCGATAAAAACTGGTTTATCATTAATGGAATGAGTAAATGCTGTATAGAAGGATGTAACGGCTGGTTTTATTTTACATAGAAGCAGAAGGGGGTTTAACACGTCCGCTTTAGTTAGGGGTAGGTGTCAAGGGGTAGGTATCAAGGGGTAGGGTCGCTTGTTTAGCACCGAGTCCTCCGGGTTCACAGTTACAAGCAAAACACCCTTTTACACGCAAGAAAGGCACCATTTGTAAGTCCTGAAATGAATTCTCTCGCGAGAGGGGGGAGGTGGCCTAGTGGTCTAGACCTCTAGCTGGCCGGTTACCTCTGGCTTGCGCATGGCGATAGGGGTGCGTTCTCAACCTTGTGTGTTTTCTCTGGGTCCTCCGGTTTCCTTCCACTGCTAAAGACCCCTACGCGCAAGCGAAATATTGAAATAAAATTGAAAAACCATATGTTTGTCCCAAAATGACCTGGTTTGAGTCGAGTGGACGTTAAACCCCATTTTTCTCTCTCTCAGAGAGAAAACAGAGAGAGAGAGAGAGAGAGAGGGAGGGAGTCTGTCCTAATGGGACTAACATCTGGTTCAATTTTATTTCGATAATTCGCTTGCATTACACGTAATTCTGAGAAAGGTATCCCATTCTATGACTTGTATAACTCATCTAGAAATAATAGGTATTTTCTACCTGTATTCCTGACTTTACCTGTATTATAACCAGGTGTTAAACTTGTCGTTTTTTATTTGTTGACAGACAGGTAAACGATGTATTGACTAATCAACAGGTAACACTGTCACGTGATATGTGTAAATATTATTAGAGATGAAAGAATGACATTGGGTTTAACTCTTTACTCGACTAATGAAGAGGAACATACACAATACAATGTCATACGGCATTTGATCGCCAATTGTCAAGGGTTCTTGGGGGGTTGGGATGGCCTAGTGGTCTAGAGTGCCGCGCTTCGACCTCTAGCTGGCCGGTCACCTCTAGCTTGCGGCTGTGGTTTCGAGCCCTGGTGTGAGCGTATGTGGCATGGAGATAGGGGCGCCTTCTCAACCTCGTGGGTTTCCTCCGGGCACTCCGGTTTCCTCCCACTGCTAAAGACCCCTACGCGCAAGCGAATTATTGAAATAAAATTAAAAACCATGTGTTAGTTCCGAAATGACCTAGTTGTGTTGAGAGGACGTTAAACCCCATTTCTCTTTCTCTCTCTCAAGGATTCTTTTACGTGCACGCCAAACACGGGACCTTGGGTTTTCTTCCCATTAGAAGGACTATAGACGATTGTCCTTGTCAGTCTCCTCACCCTACACCCCTGACAAATGGCCACTACACAGGAGAACCTCGGTCAACACCAAGATCGAAACAGAAACATTTTTACTTTCTGAACCACCGCGGCTACTAATATAATCCGATGCTGTTTAAATTAAATTGCGATTGGCCGACCTAAAATCACCTAGTTAGGGTACGTTAAATCTCTCTCTCTCCCTGTCTCTCTCGCTCTCTCTCTCGCTCTCTCTCTCTCAAACAGAGTTATGAGAGATATGGTATATCGACTGTTAGAATAGCCAGGGGGGAAGCCTAGACGGATTAAATGAACCGTATCCCATGACTAAACGTCCCCAAGTTAGCTGTAACAATTCAGGCTGTTTTACTTGACATCGTCTTTGCTTGGTGTTCGCAATCCACATGTCAGTGAATGACGATGATACAAGAGACTAGAATAAATAGATGTATTTTAAAGTTCCAATAGCATATTTTTAAGTTATATTTTTAAAATGTATTAAAATAAAGCCCTAAAATAGATTGAAACTATAAAGAATAATCCTATTAATCCTATAATTCACTATTGCCAGTTGAGAAATTGGCAAAAATATTATTTTCAACTTCAAATTCAACCGTTTGAAGATGGCCGTCCATGGAGAGGAATGGGAAAACAAGGGAGGTAATTGTGTTACTATTTCCTCAATCAGCCTGTGTCAGACATTTCAATGCCTGTGAAATTTTGCCCATGATCGTATAATAGTGAGTTGACAACCTTTTGAGCAAAAGACATAGAAATAATTATGTTTTGACTTTCTTAGAAAATATGAAATTGGAACTTTAACATGGAAGCGATATGGGGTGTGTATGCACAACCCGGGATAACGAATAAGGGTATGCTGGGATATTTCAAACTGCCGCGTGTCCTTGGTGTATACGCATTCCTCGGTACCCCCATTCCGCCCCCTCCCCAGTCCCCGTCCTACATCACCGACAAGGGTGAAGACGAGAAAAAATGGTGGATTATCAACACCGACAATAACGGTCTTAGATATTGTGAATAGCTCCAAGAAAACGTTCGGGTCTAACTATCTGAATTGAACAAAATAAATATCTATTTTAGATTACACAGCTATGACGTACACGAGGCAGGTGAAGAAATGCCATTCATTCATGTGATAAATCTACAAAGCTATAACACTTTGAAAACGTTCGTCCTGACATTTTGTGTTTTTGATTTTCAAATAGCGAGCTCCAGTTTTTGTTTTCAGAACGATAATATACAAATGTGTTTTTGTGGCTTTTGTCCATTCAAACCCAATCAGCATCGTTAAAACGTATCACTTGAATCAAAGTTTTATAAGATCCGATGATAATGTATCAGTTAGAATGTCTTGTGCATTTAAATATGGAGAACATACTGACCCATTCAGTATCTTATTTTATGATCGGCGTTTAGCAAGTAAATGCAATATAAAACATAAGTAAAAACCCAAATGAAAATCTAAATCATTTTTTATTTTGTTGTCTAGCGATGTCTGTGTGCTGTTGATTTTCTTGACATCCACATATTTTTTTTTATACATATTATGAACAAATTGTTAGCCTCCAGGCTATGAATAACGGTGACTAAATTTATTGCATAAATTATAAATATCTGATAATAAAGGAAACCGTTTATCACCTGCAGATAACAACTATCTACGTTCAATCTGTTACATTTTATACCCACGTTTTTATTCATATCTTTCAGTTAATCTACTATCTTCCTTTAAGGGAACATATTTTTTTCAAGGATATTCTAAGGTGTGGTAAATTAGCTATTTCGTGGTTCCGTGGATTTTCCGGATATTATATTATTATAATGCATATTATTGTTATTAATTAATCCACGTAATTATTTTGCGAAGAATTTATTTTGTATGTTTTATTTAAAACAACAATATTGTTGTTAATTTATTAACAAATAAAAAACTACGTACAGTTGATTGGCATGTTTTAGTAATTGAACATATTAACACAAGATACAATTTTATGGATACACTATTACTAAATTTAACACTAAGCAACGTTTCGACAAGGATACTTTCGTCTTTATCAAGCAAATATGTGAGCAGTAGACAAATATATACTGAATATGCAACAAAGATAACAATTAAATAGGCCTACAATTAAAACCTAACACCTTTGATTATTGCCATAAAACTTTTTGTATATATGTTTTATATTAATGATCATTTACAAACTGTGGAGTTTTATCGGAGATTTTATTTTGTATACTTTATTCAATGTATATTTATTTAGTAAAACAAAACACGAATATTATATAATAACCATTGGCAAGCATATTGAATATCATAAATCTCTGCCATTCTCAAATAGAACGTTTGAAATGAAATTAATCAGGAACGAAATAATATTTACTAATTGATCTGTTACAATGTTTAAATTAATTCAATATTTAATATGATAAAACTAGCCTAGAATTAGTCTTATTACTACTTTAAAACAATACCTCAACAAAATCCTTATACGGTATTTAGTAACTGAACATATGATATAAAACACAAAGTTATATGAACAACAATCACTGAGTTTATTTCACACTAAGTTTTGAGAACGACAAGAGGAACTTATTGAAACGTATAATAGTGTGAAATAAACTCATAGTGATTGTTTTTAATATTTTTTATGTTTTATATATTATACTTCAAAAAATAAAACTCTCCTATCTCATGTAAAGTTGTTGTTAATTGTAAATCTAACGTCTTATATATTATATTTCAATTGCCGGCAGTTTGATCCATGGTTTTCTTTTTTATTTTAAGTGAAGCCTGTATCACTAGATGCCCGGTCTGTGCAGCGCAATGGAAGTTTACGGCAAGCCCCGGGACCCATTTACTTGAATTGATATAATTTGTTTTGTTTTTTTTATATTTTTCTCGCAATGGCGCGTCTTACTTGAAAGAATAATAATAAAACAACGAAAGAATGAAGTAAAACCCGATTAAATACATTATATGACACTAATTATTTTCATTAAACACATATTATATATAATACATTAATTACTTTTATTAAACATATTATTATGCGGATTTATAACACGGATTTAGATTATACAATTATAATAAGATTATGTAAGATCAAAATCTGCCTATTGCAGGTCTTTCTTTAGGCCTGAAATGTTATCTAGATTATCAATTAGACATTAATTAACTTATCCAGACCATAATCAACACTCTATAACATCGTATGATCGCGATTTTCAAAGCGCTAAAACAAGACCACCCGTTATTTAAACGATGGATAACCGAGTCTTTGTTTACTACCGTAACAACGGTAGCTATGACAATCTTTAAATTTGAAAACAACGCTGACGTTTGTTCAACTTTACGACAAGACCTGTGGGATACAAAATATTATCACGTCATATTAAGAAATAAATGGAAATTTTATTCAAATAATCAACAGTTTGGTGGGGATGTGGCGTTGGTTCGCTTGTACGTGACAAGGATTAGGGTCGTCTGTCTAACCTCGTGGCTTTACTCCAGGTGCTCCGAATTAAATTGAATGAAATAGAACCATGTTTGAGTCTAGCGGACGTTTGACGGGGTCTGGGTTGACACCTATTACCCCGTATGACCACGTCCCGCTGTGAATGTAGACCCGAAAAGACCTAGTTTATGTCGAGCGGGCGTTAAACCCATTTGTCTCTATTTTTTAACGGAACCTTGGGTACAAATAAAATAGTTTAAGTGACACCAGCAGATATTATCGTATATTTACTATTTTAACCCTTTCACCTGTCAATAAACGTTAAACTGTGTAAAATAATATTAAATAAATATGTCGATAATAATACAGCACGTGCTATAGCCTATAGTTGAACATTAGTAACACGTGTTCATTGTTATAACCAAAAACACAAATTAACTCTTAACATTTACCGTTAACAACGGTTTTAAAGGCTTAATACCACTCTTGTTGTAACTGAATAATATGTCCCAATCTTTATTCTGGTCAACAAATTGTATTATTTTACAATATTCCAATTTATTGATGATACAAATTTCATCTTAACACATCTAATTTACAAAATTGGAAAAATTCAACTGAATGATTTGAAAAGCCTAACATACCCCTTTTCAAATGTGACTTGGATTTTAAAATATTTTCGAACCTTCTGGACAAGTAAAATAGGATGTAATAGATAATTTACACAACAGGTAGGACACTTAAACATCTAGTACTTAGAAGAAGGGTATTATTTATTTTCTGGAGCTGCGAACCCTGCAAGAGTGCTATTGTCCCTTTAATATTATCATAATGTAGATTTACACCCCGAAATTTCCATATCCAAGTATTATTATACCGCTATAACCATCGTTCGGATGATAATCTTCAAAACAATAGAAGTGAAATGGGGTTTAACGTCCTACTATTCTGTACCGACTGGGCTAATGAAGACAGACATACACTATACATTGTGGTATCAGATTGAATATGGCCGGGCAGCGGCATTACAGTCTAAACTTATTCTACTCTACCCTCTTTTCAACGGTCAAGGGTTTTTCTATTTGCACGGCAATTTGTACACCGGACCTTGTTTTTACCACCACTTGAACGACTAGACAACTGTTATTATCACGACATACGAGAGAAAGCAAAAAACAAAAATACTCGGCCATTTGCACGACACTCTACATTATACGCAATTGAATTATGTAGCTTATTATCACGACATACGAGAGAAAGCAAAAAACAAAAATACTCTGCCATGTGCACGATACTCTACATTATACGCAACTGAATTATGTAGCTTAATATACGGTGTCATTTAGAGATTTGGTGAAGTCCGGGAATCACTCCTGGATAGTGTGGTCAGGAATACAGGGCCTAGTACGGACAATGTGAGACGAATCAACTTTCTATTCATAAGTCAGACACGTTATAAAGTTCAGTGCTCCTATTGGATGCTCCGCCTAGTCAGGTGCCCCTCACCACTCCCCCCCCCCGCGTTCTACCTCACCACTCTTTCCCGCGTTCTACCTCCCCCCTCCCCCGCGTTCTAACTCACTCTATACTCCATTGATTATGTAATAAAATGAAATGGGGTTTATCGTCCTGGTGTTTTTCTCTCCGAACTGTGAGTGATTATAAGTATGATATACGTTTTCGTTACGGTATATAAACAGAGGGGCTGCACCGATTGCGATGACCCAAGTGGGTGGTCCCTGACCTCCGAAGTAGTAGCTGACCCCCCCCCCCTCCACACACGCTATGGATTGTAATACACGTGTATGCTGCAGTTACTATAACCTGACCGGTTGCATCAAAATCGAGGTTTATTACCTGGTCAGCATTAACAGGTGAACGTAATATTACGTATGAGGTGAAGTCTCGGCCAAATAGGCAAGATGTCAATCTTATGATAAATGCACATCAAATCAAATTTCTCATGACCTTTGTGACATATCATACAAAAATATGTCTACTGGTTAAATTAACGTCCTGCCTGGCTAATATAGACGAGTGATTATATTTAACGATAGAACATCCTCTTTTCTAAAAATGAAATGAAATTAAATGTGGTTTAATCAATGCTCCTTTTAATCACCTACACTGCCTGGGTTAAAGAAAATGGGGTTATGCATCACCGTTTGCTATTTTACAGATCTAATACTCTCTACGGATATGACTAATGATTCGTCAATTCTTTAATACCGGTACATAAATATATATAATATATCGTCCTAAATTACTGAGAGAGAGAGAGAGAGAGGGAGAGAGAGAGAGAGAGAGAGAGAGAGAGAGACAGGGGGGAGAGAAAGAAGGGGAGAGAGAGAGGGTTTAACGTTCACTCGACGTCCAATGGACACCCGGAGACGTCACCCCCTCTGCCCCCTCTATACACGTCACGACTCTTTGAACTTTCACACATGCTTCTGTATATGATCAACAACAACTTACGACAAAGAGAAGGGTCATATAGACTATCTATTCCCTACCCCTTTCAATTTCTGACTAAAATATTGTTTAAAAATACATAAAGCTTACGGCCAAATCGTCAACGTCAAGCTCAGTCACACCATAGACCTTTTAATCGTAAGTTTATATACATAGACTTCCTGTACACACAACATAAAGCCCGGTATGATAAATGTCTCGGAGATTATATAGGACATATAATATTTATATTTAATTCTGGGTGTTATTGAGTCAACTGGTGTGGTTACCATTCCCCAGCTGTACGTGAGAAGGAGTAGTTTCGTCGGTCCAACCTCGTGGGTTTTCTCTGGGTCCTCCAGTTTCATCCCACTGCTAAAGACCCCTACGTGCAAGCGAATTATTGAAATAAAATTAGACCATGTGTTAGTTCCGAAATGTTTCGAGCGGACGTTAAATCTCTCTCTCTCTCTCTCCGTCTGTCTCTCCCACCCCCCCCACCCCCTCTCTAGCTCTCTCTATATATATATCTCTCTCTTAAAATATATCTCTCTCTTAAATTCTAAGATAAAACTAAAGTAGAATAAGACTTACCTATACAAGCTACAGCTACGGTGATCACGAACACCGCTATAGTATAACTCCTGTGATACCACATGCTTCAATATTACTCCGTTCACTGTATCCACATGGACTAACAAGTTGATAATCCTATAACTGTAGTTAGAGAGACTTTAACAAGCGTGTTGAGATCAATATATCGCCAAGCTCACCAAAATAAAACCCCACACAATCCTCAACTAAAACTCACTCGATTCCGAATAATTAGAAATAATTATAAATAATTCTTCTCTTATTTAAATAACCCTGCGGTGAGACATTAAAAGTATGGAAAATCGAGTTGAAATCGATCTCCGTCAGGGTGTACGACAAAAGAGTTATGTCGACTTGTTTTTTAGAACATATTTTAGAACAATTATTGAATAATTTTAAAATTATTCTCCAATTAAACTCACATCGACGTTAGTTGTCACTGATCGATAAAACACTAAAGATTTCTAAATGATCTGATATCTGTGAATAATAAAGATATTATGTTGTCACAATGGTCCCCGCTTCAATTAACTGCAGTACAAATTGATCCGCTACTTATCCACGGCACAGAAACTTCTTTCACTGGGTTAAAATGAAACTTTAAGCCTTAACTACACTGTATAAACTTTTTGTAATCAATGGCAGTTTAAATTTGAAATCCTTTTTTTTTAAAAATAGGTAGTTAATTAAGTCATCTATTCGATAATACACAATCCTTATAATTAATCCCGATATAATCCACTGTGGCCGTTTCACAAGATACGCTAATCCTTTACAAATGAGCAAATTCACCTGTTGGTTTTAATTGAGTGACAATGTACAGTAGTTGTGAAGGGTGCTCTAACTTCAACTAACTGACGACTTTCGCTTTATCGCGTATTCTTATCTCCGCTATGTTGTCATTGTGTCACGTGATCACACGTAACAGTATATCACGGATTGACATGATTATTGACAGGGCCACTTGCTTAATGGCGCGTAACGAACGTTAGAGGTAATATAGTATAACAAAATATTCATGAATATATAAAATATGTATTATACTCCATGTGTTATGGTTAAATGAAATGGGATTTAACGTCCTATTGTTTTTCTCCTAAACTGGGCTAATGAAGACCAGCATACACCATACAGTGTGCTCCGAGGGAAATTTTGCCTGGGCAGCGGCACTACGGCCTATTCTTATATCGAATTCCAACTGCCAAGGGATGTTTTACGTGCACTCCAACTTGTACACGGTGCCTATATTTTTAGTATCATCCAAACAACTAGACAGCTGTCCTTGTCAGGCCCTCAGTCCAACACCACTGATAGTGGGAAACCATATTAAGGTCAAGGTTTTATTTATATTTACGTGTTCGATCCCTGCAGTGGCCGAGAACGTTCATCGGGATTTTCCGACCTGGTTTCCCCTTGCCAGTGGTTCAGGATACTGGGCCTGACAAGGACAGCTGTCTAGTCGCTCAGATGGGACGAAAACTCTATGTCCCGTGTATACATTGGCCTGTAAGTAAAAGATGATTTGGTAGTTGGAATTCGATGTAAGATTGGTCATAGTGTCGCTACCCGGGCAAAATTCCCTTCATAGCCTACCACACTGTATAACGTATCTAGCACCTGTCGGAGGAGAGTAGTGGGAAATTAAACCCCATTTCATTTCATTTCATATTTTAGGTATGTACATGTGTATGTCCCAATACTAGGGGGAGCCACGGTGACTCGGTGACTCAGTCACTAAGACGCTGTCTCGCTAACCTGGGGTTCCGCGGTGCCGAAAAAGCTTATCGGGATTTCCCGGCATGCCCCCCCCCCTTGTCATTGGTTGAGGGTAGATTCTTTGGCAAGGGACAACGCGCAGTCGTTCGATTGAGATGAAAAACTGTGATCCCGTGTACACATTGGCGTGCACGTAAAATATCCCTTGGCAAAATTTCTCTCGTTATATTGTTGAAGAGACGTTAATCCCGATTCAATTACCGCTTTACGATTTTAATAGGAAATGAAACGGGGTTTAACGTCCTACTATTCTGCTCCGACTGGGCTAATGAAGACGGACATACGCCATACAGTGTGCTATGACGGAAATTTCTGTCAGGACTCTTACGGCAAATAGGGGGTTGGGATAGTCTAGTGGACTAGAGTGCCGCGCTTCGACCTCTAGCTGGCCGGTCACCTCTGGCTTGCGGCTGTGGTTTCGCTGGTGTGAGCGTATGTGGCATGGAGAAAGGGGCGCCTTCTCAACCTCGTGGGTTTCCTCCGGACACTCCAGGTTCCTCCCACTGGTAAAGATCCCTACGCGCAGGCAAATTATTGAAATAAAATTAAATCATATGTTAGTCCCAAAATGACCTAGTTTGTGTTGAGTGGACGTTAAACCCCATTTCTCTCTCTCTCTTACAGCAAATTCCTACTGACAATGGATCGTTTTGTATACACGGCACCTCGGTTGTTCGTCCAACGTGAACGAGTGTGTTATTATGAGTATATAATATAGATATATTTTGGGTTAATATAATATAATGTCTTATATATTATATATTCATAGCATACTGTGTTTATGTTATTATCTTAAGGTCACTCTATTCATCGGTATTAGTTATTCTGTATTATTACCAGCGACCACAGTTCACAAAGCATGCTCAGACTTAAATTAATTCTCAACTTTCAATCAATGCACATAGTTTCTTATTGATGTATTTGATACATTTACAACAACAAACGTTTTATAGAGATTTTATTTAAGTTAAAATAAGGTGAACAATTTTGAGAAAATTCCTAACTTTTGTCTGAGAATGCTTTGTGAACTCGGGGCCAGTGACGTAAGGAAATTGATTTTTTGTGTTTTTTTTTTACACAGATCGTGTTGTGCACTTCATTTTACTTTTAATATAAATTAATGAGTAACAAAACTATTTTCTTCTCGCTACTATACCAGGGGTGGATCCGGGCCTGTATACTAAACTGTCTGTTTACAATTAGCCCCACTTCAGAACAGACACGAGGCTATTTGACCGACATATTTTTATTTCCTACATTGACGATTTTAGTCGAAAACATTCAGTTTACCCTGAGAATTTACTAAATGAAACTTGCTGAATGGTCTAACTAATGAGAGAGAGAGAGAGGGGGGTAACAATCACGTCTCCATAGAAGTATTCAGGAAGTCGAAACCACGCTACTTGACTCAATGACAGACCTTATGGCCCAACGCGCACGTGTTAAACCACTCGGACATCCAACCTCAAACACCCCTGAGGCGTTGCTCCTTGGCACAAATAGGAATATATTGCCTGAGATATCACTTCGGTGGAAGCGGACGTTAAATAAAACTATTTCACACAAACATTATCTGTACTGCTGAGATGATGGCGACCGGGTTGCCTCCATAACTCCGATGGAAAGATGGCCGTTTTTATCGTGTATTGATAATTGATATTATTGACGATGTTTTAAGACATGTCAAATATAATTATCAACACCATGTGATATTATAAGATGGACCCATCTCTATTACATAACATTGCTTCATTAACCCCTATTATACTGAAATATTGGCACAATAAATGCTTATTTACTAACTATTGATAATTCCAGGTTCAAGGGGTTAATCACCTAGACTCTAATTAGACATAGTATTCATGGACTAATGAACTGAAGTTGAATAACCATCAGATTATGTGCGATATCACCTTCGATGGAAGCGGAGGTTAAACACTAAACACAGAGATTAACATTATCCCTCAGATTAACCTAATAATAGAATAATCCTCCCAACAACCATAATCGTTCCTGCGTCATGTCTTCTGCTTCAAATGGTAATTTAAATTGGTCTTAGCGTCTAGGGTGAATTCGACCAAGATGTTTAATATTTATGACACTGTGAAAAGCCTTTCTTACACGTCTTTAATATCCGCCACCGCCATCTTCGCTCTATTGTGTTTAAAACAGGTGTCGTCTTTATCTATAGTCGTAAGGGAGAATGGGTCTGTAAGAATTGGGGGTTGGGGGATTCATCAGGATACAATAATTTTAAGTCCCAGTTCCATCTTCTTCTAGTCGCGAAAAAGGGGACATGGGGGAGGCTACTTATCTGTGGAATAGCCTAGGACACTGAATGTTATATTACTTTCTTCCCTGTCCCTTCTAATATATATCACCAATTCACGGGGTTGGATGTCGATCTATGTTGAAACATACACCCAAATTAACATAATAATACCACGTAATACATGTCTTAAAATAATATTTCACGTACGATTTAAACAATTCATTAAGCAGCTCTATGGGGTTTCTAGTATTTTGAAATTTCAACAATTTTTTGTTTTTATTTTAAATTTAAATTCATAAGCGCAGTGGGGTTTTTAGTGCATATTTTTATTTTTGTATTGATGTGTAAGGTAAGTTCACGTCACTGCTCTAATGAAACTAATACGCATTGAAATATCTGCTCTCTGCATGCATTCAGGTCCAAAATAAAATATGATATATTTAACTTGGAATATATAATATTAAAATGGTGGATCAAAAGAAGAGAGAGCGAGAGAGGGAGAGAGAGAGGCGTAGATGGAGGGAGGGAGGGAGAGGGGGTTAACGTCCACTTAACAAAAATTAGGTCATTTCGGGACTAACATAATTAATATGGTTTAATGTTATTTCAGTAATTCGCTTGTGCGTAGGGGTCTTTAGCAGTGGGAGGAAACCGAGGAACTCAGAGAAAACCCACGAGGTTGGACAGGCGACCCTATTCTTTGTCATGTACAACTGGGTTATCAACACCACGCCAGTAAAACTAGCTACCGTCTTTTGTCTGGACCCTGATAGTCACGCTTCGATATTTTATTACATCAATATAACAATGAAATAGGGATTATAAAACTTCTTGTGCTGCACCGAATGGGCCTATAAAGACAACGGACTACTTTAACATCGCAATCCAGCTGGAAATGGATCTTTTACGTCCACGCCAATGTGAACACTGGACCTTCACGCGACTAATAGTTGACCCTTGCTAGAACGAGTCAATGAAATGGTTTTTAACTTCATAGCTAGAATACGATATTTCAGAATCACTTTCGTTCAGTCCGACGAACGAAAGCGAGCACTATACCGGTCAGTCCGACGAACGACAGAAATCGCTGTACCGTTCAGTTCGGCTACCGAAAGAAATCACTGTTCAGTTCGGCTACCAAAAGCAATCACTATATCGATCAGGGTGAGGACACGAAAGCAATTACTACCGTTCAGTCCGACGAAACGAAAACAATCACCACCGTTCAGTCCGACGAACGAAACGAAGGCAATCACCACCGTGCAGTCTGACGAGTGAAATGAATTACTACCGTTTAGACCAACGAACGAAAGCAATCACTACCGTTCATTCCGACCAAACGAAAGCAATCACTACCGTTGAGTCCAACGAACGAAACGAAAGCAATCACAACCGTGCAGTCTGACGAACGAAAGCAAACTACCGCTAAGTCCGACGAACGAATCGAAAGCAATCTCTTAGCCGTGCAGTCCGACGACGTGAAAACAATCACTACCGTTTAGTCCGACAAACGAAATTAACCACTATCGTAGGATGATATATTAAACTACTGGCGGCTGCTGCTGCTACTACCATTACTACTACTACTACCACTACCACTACTACTATTATTACTACTACTACTACTATTATTACTACTACTACTACTACTACTACTACTATTACTACTACTACTTTTACTACTACTACTACTACTACCACTACTACTACTACTACTACTACTACTACTAGTACTATCCAAATTCATGTTTTGTCCGTCCAAGGTATACAGTTTTTGCGACACGAATAGTAGAACGTTAAGCACCCACCTCCTCCAATATCCATTAGAGAAAGTGAAACGGGCACCTGTATAATGTGTGTAGACAATAATCTTGGGGTGTGTGATATAAGTTGTATAATGGGTGTATATATATATAATATGTATAAACATGTATAAATGAAACTCTATACTAGATGATAATATTTACCTACTATATATTATAATACTAGAGACAACTATACCTGAATATCATCATCCAGTCTCTAGTCTACAGGTATAATAGGACAACAGAAAGTGGTAGCTAGTTGATATCAGATGAATTTCATAAAGTAATAGTAAACACATTAAATACACCTTACAGTCAGGGGTACAGTTGAAATTTAATGGGGGTTAACCAAAATAGTAAAACTAGCTACCGTCTTTTATCTGGCCCCCGATTCTGACCCTTTAACATTTTATTCCATATTAGAATAGAATGGTGTTTAATGTCCTCATATGTTCCGACTGGACTATAATGAAGAAGGGCATTCGCCAACAGTGTGCTATGAGGGCATTTTTGCCCGGGTTACAAAAGTCAAGAGTTGCGTTACATGCATGACGGTGTACAGGTGTACACTTGAATTCGGATTTTGGTGACATTATAACGTGGGGAGGGGGGGGGTAGAGACAGGGCGGAGCGGAGAGAGGAGGCGGTGGCTCACGGGGTAAGACGTTGGATCGCTGACATGAAGGTCCGGTGTTGTATATTGAACTGTAACTTCTTTTTTATTAAACATATTTATGTAGGATTTAGGATAGATGATTAACAATATGGCGAATAGATTATCTGAGGTTAGTTTAGTTTAACTTAAACCCCTGACCGCCCAAATCAAAAGGATATAAAAGCTCGAAAGTTTCTAGGAGTATTTCAGAAAGTTGAGATTCTGAAGAAAGGAAGATACAAACAACTTTACATATAAATTGCTCTGCATCTCAAGTAGTGTTGTTAAATGGTGTGTAAACATCGTTTCACGTGTAACATCTAACGGTGATTGTTTGATATGTGTAAATATGGTTTGTTTCTTCTGTCAATATCAAGTCGGTTATATATCATCCACTGTATAATTACACTCTTCTTTACACAATTATACCAATAACTCCAATTAAACACCACAAGTGCTCTTTTATATATGCAAATTTAATAATTTAAATGGTGGATATGAATACATGAATCATGATTAAACATACATTATGCAAGAGCTAAATCTGCCTATTGTAGGTCATCCTTTAGGCCTGAAATGTTATTTAAATTATTGATTAGCCATTAATTAACTTATCCAGATCCTAATCAACCCTCGATGTCAACGTTAACCTGCGATTTTTGTTGGATTATGATTCGATTTGTTGCATAACTTTCTTTCACGATTTAACGATTAACTGGATAATCGAGACAATGATTTTTAGTAAAGATGATTGAGGCAAGGCGAAAGTGCAATCGTTTAATTCTCGGTTCATAGTGGATCAATTTGACTGAAATTTTCAGCAAATTGCCCTGACATTATCTAGTTTTTAACTATTGAGGCTTCATTCGCGGTTCTTAGTGGATCAATTTGACTGAAATTTTCAACAAATTGCCTTTACATTATCTAGTATTTAACTGTTATAGCGAGAACTGCCAACTCATTATCTAATCCCCCATAATGTACGTACATGTATCTGTAAGTTCATCAATTCAATGTCGGATGAATTCACACACTCAAGCGTGTGGTTTTTCTGCGGGTTCCTCGGTTTCCTGCCTATGATAAATACACACTGTGCACACCGTTCCGGATAATCGCAGATAATTCGTGAAAATTCTGACAAAATAAAAAATTTTCACAGTGAAATGGATATAACGGTCAAGAACGCGGCGGGTGGAATACTCCGGGGAGTTGATCGGGCGCCAACTGATCTGATCTGAGCAACTGACCAGAACAAGACGAAACACCCATCAGGTGTCAGGAGGTATCGCTACATTACACTTTTTCAGAGTACCTTTCTCATGGCATGGTTTTCTTATTTTCAAGACACGTTATTTTAGGGTATGCTCCGTCCATCACCACTGACAAGGGAACACCATGCCGGAAAATGCCAAGGAAGCCCCCTAACTCACCGAGTCACGGCGGGATGCTTTAGTTGCCGTGAAAAGATAAAGAGCATACCCTGTGACACCATGATTAGCATCTTCCTACTTTACATCTTGGCTATGAATATTAAACTGTAGCTACTGATAACACACCAAAGACACTCATATCCGCCGAATAAACAGAGTTCATTATCATATTAAACTTCTTGTAACCATGGTCCAAGGGAGATAATAAGGAAGGAAAGTTTTCTTTATAAGATTGTTTTTGAAGCCAATCCGTTGTTTGTTTATAATGAAAACATTTGAAGAATCAAAGAGTCCATCTCGATCCGTTATTAAAAGAGGTAATAGTAACTTTACCATCTTTATCCTTCACTAATAAAATATTGCTTAACGATTTGGCCGCTTCAACATCTTAAAAGTGTAAATAGTGACTTAGGAGGGAGTGTGTGAGAGAGAGGGAGAGAGAGAGAGAGAGAGAGAGAGAGAGAGAGAGAGAGAGAGGGGGGATTATCGTCCATTCGACATACAAAGGGCCTCTTTGGGACTAACATATGGTTCAATTATATTTCAGTAATTCGCTTGCGCGAAGAGATCTTTAGCAATAATCTTTAAGTGACATTTTAGCGAATGGGGAATACATTAACAGAACACAATTTTATGATAAACAATCACTGGTTTTATTCTAATATCGATAACGATAAGAGGATACTTGTCGTAACGTCGTGCTCTTAGAATAAAACCAGAGATAGCTTCGTCTACACTAGGCTTGAAAAAGCCGGCTTTTTAAAAACCCGTTTTTTTCAAAACCCGGCTTTTTCAAGTGTAGCGTCTACACTGACTGAACTGAAAAAAGACGATGAACACCGACCTTCGTTATTTGTGGAACTTCCGGTTTATTTATTACGCCATCGGCTTCAGTCAATTTTGACATCCGGGTACTTGATAAATCCCGGATTTACCGTCTACACACATAAAATTGCCGTTTTTTTTTAAAAAGCCGGCTTTTTGATTTTGAAAAATCCCTCAATAATTGCCGGATTTTAAAAAGCCGGCTTTTACGATTGAGAAATTGAAAAAGCCGGCTTTTAGGAAAAAACCGGGATTTAAAAGGCTAGTGTAGACGGTGAATGCTACTAGTGTAGACATAGCTATTGTTCCCTATATAAATTATGTTCTGTTAGTCTTTAGCGATGGAAAGAAACCGGGGGACCGGTAAAAAAACCCAAAGGTTGGAAAGGAGACGCTATTTCTTGTCACGTATAACCAGGGAATCGAAACCTCTCCATTCATTTGACTCTATGACAGACCTTATGATGCAACGTGCACACGATACCCCCCCCCCCCCCACACACACCTTTACAATTAGTATTCGATTAATAATAAACCGAGACGCCATGTATTCCTCATAAAACACTACAAAAAGGTGAAATGAAAGGAAATGGGGTTTAACGTCCTACTGTTCAGATCCAACTTGGTTAGTGCAGACGAGTATACGCCCCTATGGATGAATTTTTTTTCCGGGGCAGCGGCGCTGTGGCTATATCCAACTGCTTAGGCCTTGCATTCCAATGTGCACACTAGGCCTCGGTTTTCGTACGATCCGAACGACTACACAGCTGTATTTGTCGGGCCATCCGTCCTACATCACTGACAAGGCGAAACCACACTGGAAAATCCCGATGTACTTTCTCGACCAACACTGAGAGCGAGTCCGCGAGCCCCTGGGCTTATATTCGAAATATAAACTCATTATTAAGCCCATGGTCTTAATAAGGGGAGGACTTAATTACGACGTTAATTAGTTGACAAACATGATATTATAATATTTTATTAAGATAAAAAGGTTATAAAAGTTTATAATATAATATTTCTCACATTTCATTGTGTGTATGTACAAAACATCAATTTGGATGTGGAGGTAACGATGCATTAGGTAAGATTTGAAGAAATAGCTGGCTATAATGGGTTAAAATATAGATAAAGTAAAGAATTAGGTTGAAAATTTCAAAGAAATTACTTTATTCTGAGCAAGTCTATAGAATAACGGAGTCTCGATTATCAATTTTCATTGCTTGTGTTTTTACAACAGTAAACAAGATCGCGATTATAAATTACAGTAGAATCCGTAGGAGCAGCCACTCCTATTCAGCGACATCTCCTTGTAAGCGGTCACAATAAATTCCCCCCGTAAGAATTCTATTGTTTCATCTCCTTATTCAACGGTCACTCCTCTAACGCGGCCAGCGGTCACTATTTTGCAAATGAATTTAACAAAACATCTCCCATTCAACGGCCATTGTTGAATGATACCATCTTGTCGTTCTTCGTAATACCCCCGCTAATCCCGTGAGTAGTAATCAATTAACTGGACTCCCGCAAATCAGATAAAAAGAAATGTGAAAATACCAATTAACCCGGTATTATCTGTTAATTAATCTTTTGTTTTATTAAACGACAAACCTGATCATTGTTTCACACGTAACGGGACATTATTTGATACTGATTGAATAAACTGAAAGTACCGACTAAAAGCCGCTATGTTGTTAAATAAACGTTTTTAGCGCCACCTGTAATATTACATACAGAGTTACACCCCCTGTGATTCGGTAGCTAAATCAGCGATGTTTTTTGGTTCGTGTGCTTCTTTGATAAAATAAAATTAATTCATCGATTTTCTTCACAAAAATGGATAAATATTATCGAATACACCACTATGATAGACAGTAGTATTGAAGGTTGGTACAAAATGACAAGTTTACAGAAATTACGTCGGCGATTCAGCGACGGCCAAATTTACCAATGCAAGTGAAGTATTGCATTGGTGTTTGCTTCCAATGCATTCAAGCGTAATATTAATTGATGTCAGCACAAAAAAAACCCATGAGATTTTACAAAAATGGATAAATATTATCGAATGCATGAGGTTGGAACAAAATGACATGTTTACGGAAGTTATGTCCGAGATTCAGCGACGGCCAAATTTACCGATGCAAGTGCACCCAAGCGTAATATTAATTGATGTCGGCACAAAAAACTCGAGATTTTATTAAGAGGCCACTCCCGTTAAGCGGTCAATCCTAAAATTTCCCGTGGGTGGCTGCTTAATGCAGATTCTACTGTATTCATTTTTTAACTTAATCATTAATTGCAACTGGATAATCAAGACGATAGCTATGATAATCGAGACTACGCTGGTCTTCAAATGGTCTTAACGTCGCTCAGAATTAAATAATTTGACTGAAAGTTTCAGCATATTCTCTATTATAACAAGAATGACCGGCTCTTTATCTAAATCTTACATGATGCATCTTTAAGATTATTATTAAAGTTGCATTCCCTTAAGTTGTATCATTGTTATTACAAGTTCTGATGATTACTACTGTCGTGTTGTCGAAATATCAAGCAACTTAAATACAGACACATTAGATCGCGCACGTGCATTTCAATGAAATCCTTCAATATTTCAACTAATATAAATAATGCACAATATTTGAAATAAGAGTATGCCAACATCAACATGTGACGTCACATTTGTATTTTAAGGTTTATATCGGAGATCAAATATTACATATTATGATCGAGAATATTCGTTTTAAATTTAAAAAGTTTTAAAAAATGATTATATACACGTGTTTAAAAATAATCTCGCTATTTTTACAAATGATGCTTCCTCTAGTGGAAATTGAGATTCACTAATTCGTAGTATTTTGTTGAGATTATGCTGTCTTGGTTTATTCCTTCCAGAACTCATCTAATTAAAATACTAATCTATATTTCGTTTCGTTTTTTTTTTCGTTTTTTTGGGGGTTTATT
Source organism: Patella caerulea (assembly GCA_036850965.1). Classification (NCBI taxonomy): domain Eukaryota; kingdom Metazoa; phylum Mollusca; class Gastropoda; family Patellidae; genus Patella; species Patella caerulea. The sequence continues at coordinate 3,276,217 of JAZGQO010000010.1, forward strand.
AAAAAATATTTTCGATGGACAACACCACATTAAGATCTGGTCGCTTGCTGTGGAAGATTGAATAAGGGGTCAAACGAACGTGTTTAAACCCTATGACGTTAGTTATTCGAATAACCAATCAGTCTCTGTGTTTTAAGTGGGTGTTTGGAGATATTACTTTTGCTTTGATCTGTTTTCTATCACGGCGAATGTCTACCCAAAAGTCCTCAACCCACCCTTTGATTGGCTAAAACTCACATCAACCAGAACACGGATTATTTGACAAATGTTCCAGATCGTGTTAACGCTAATTTTGAACTTTATAAAACGAAACGAAATAGGATCTGCAGTTTAATCTGATTATTCTAGTACAATCAAATTCCACCATAAAATCATAAAATCAAAGAGTGTAAAAGGTGAAAGTTTGGACGCTGATGAAGAGCACCATAGTTTAGTCATCATGGTTCATTGATGTTTAAAGCTGATGTAATCTCAGTGTCGGTAGGGTGGATATTTTCCTGAAAATACAAAATGAGGGGAGATAAATCCAATGAAGAACACACGTGAAATCGATTCAGACTACTAATTCGTTCTCAGTTGACTACGAATTGTCTTGGCCTATAACCAGGGGTACATGTATATAATATTCATTTGCGTCAATAATTATTGAGGACACAAAGGGTACAGAGTGGGGGGGGGATGAAAACCATTGTGCACACAAAGATCCAGCCCGGGGCGAAACGTTCACGGGATGAAACGACCCGCTCCATCTACTTTATACTCAAGAATATATCTCTGTCCTGAATAACCGCCATATTATCCAAACATTGGAATACTCTTTTGTAACGAGTTTCTACTCCGTTTTCCATCTGTCAAACACACACGGACTAAATAAAACTTTTCACTTTCATTTAATGGAAGCAGGATCAATTATTTCCAAAATACTCGATGTATGCTTAGTGTTTTCGATTTAGGACTGAAAATGTCGGAGAGAGAGAGAGAGAGAGAGAGAGAGAGAGAGAGAGAGAGAAATGGGGTTTAACGTCCACTCAACACAAACTAGGTCATTTCGGGACTAACATATGGTTTAATTTTATTTCAATAATTCGCTTGCGCGTAGGGGTCTTTAGCAGTGGTAGGAAACCGGAGTACCCGGAGGAAACCCACGAGGTTGAGATGGCGCCCCTATCTCCATGCCACATAAGCTCACACCAGGGATGGAAACCACAGCCGAAAGCCAGAGGTGACCGGCCAGCTAGAGGTCGAAGCGCGGCACTCTAGACCACTAGGCCATCCCAACCCCCCAACTGTAGACAGTCTAAGGTACATGTGTCATGGCATATAAACTCACCCCCCCCCCAAACAAATTGTGTTCATGCTTCGATTGTGACAACGGATATCATTTTCCTCTCTTGAATAAGAGACGGAGTGGGGGCGTGAGGATAATGTCGACTGTGATGAAGGATAGGTAATCATTTTATAAAAATAATACTTTCATCAATGAATGAGTAAGGATATTTTTAGACTTCGTTATGAGGCGAGGAAGTAATTCATATTGAGGAAGACAAAATACATGTGGATTCATATGTCTATAACATGTTTCATAAAATTCCGATCTTAGTCGTTATTATCCACAAGCGCACAATATGTCACGATCATTGGAAGGTGGCATATTCCTGAAGCAATGGCCCGAGAAATCTCTCTCTGGTCATTGCTGGATTAGCTTCTGGTTCTTGAACTTTTGCGGGAGTGTGTCTTTTCTTCAATGAAAGCTATCACTTAAATATAGTAACATGACAGTCCTTCGTTTAATCTGGGTCTTCCCTAAAACTTTGGACAGTGATTTAAGGTATTAAAAACGGTGAAAGTATGTTTGTTTCCAAACAGTATTGTTTTCATTTTAATCGATTTGATAGCCTCGTGTGTCACGCAGTTAGTTTTACTGCAATATTCTGCTATGCACTGGTAAATTGGGCATAATAAAATCGTGAGCCATGACGTAACGTTATGTAAACATGTTTGGTCTAATTTGGCGCTTTGTTTTAAAGGTAAAGCCTGTGTAACGCTGTCAGTTACTGGTTGGTAATGGGACTACTGTGGCTCAATAATTCGTTGCGGTAGGAGTCTTTAGCAGTGGGAAGAAACCGGAGTACCCGGAGAAAACCCACGAGGTTGGACAATAAACCCTACTCCTTGCCACGTACAACCGGGGATTCGAAACCACGCCAGTTAACTCAATGACAGGCCGTATGATACAGCGCGCGCATGCTAACCCGAATTAATGAATAGGGATCTATGATTTCAATAAGATATAAAGGGATTTTCAAAAGGAAGTATGTAAAATAAAACCAGTAATAGGATCTAACCTGATCCAGAAGAATAATGTACAACATGTGTGGATCCAGTTCTCTTCCATAAACAATATAACAAGACAGCTGTAGCACCTAATAACGTTAACCCTCCTAACACCAACAACACTATTACATACGCTCTGAAATATAATAATACATCAATAATACTATTATATACCCTCTGAAATAGTTAAATAGTAACGTTATAATATACGCTCTGAAATATAATAATACACCAATAATACTATTATATACTCTCTGAAATAGTTAAATAGTAACGTATATAAGCTCTGAAATATAATAACAATACTATTATATATGCTCTGAAATATAATAATGATACAGAAATATAATAACACACTAACAATACTATTATATACGCACTGAAATAGTTTAATACAATATAATACACAGCTCCACTCTCATAACACCAGCAAAACTATTATATACGCTCTGGCTTAGGTAAATAATAATGCCCCCCCCCCCCCAGTTAACTCAAAGCCAAGCTTTATGATACAGCGCGCACCCAACCCCTCTTAATGTTTCAAGTAGTCTATATAAAATAATATACAATAACTGTGTATGTATTATACTTACGGTATGCAACAATGTCTGTTACTGCCAATACCACAACATTCAAAGGCACACGAGATATATGTCGGTTGTCTGGCGAATAGATTATCATATTTAGCACACTGAATAGATAGCACACCTGAAATAAATAATCATATTTAGCACACTGATTTTGATAAAATAACTGAAATAACACACCATAATGTAATTACCATATTTAGCGCACATAATTGATAAAACATATGAAATAAATCATCATAATTAGCGCGCACGGAAATGATAACACACTTGTTTGAAAAAATAAAAATACACAGATCACATCATTCTTAAGTAAGTGACAAATTCATAATTTGCTTAATAATAAAAATTAGAAAACAAATATTTAATTGATCCGAGTCCGATTTGTTTTGGTGTAACAGCTTCGTAAATATACGGTACTGTGTACACATTGATTTGTACGTAAAAGATCCTTTGGACGTTGAAATTCGATATTTCCCTCGTAGCACACTGCGTGGCGTATGTCCGTCAATATTAGGACGTTAACCCCATTTCATATCATTTCTACCTTTCTGCACCAATCGTTCCAACGGTGACGGGCATATCCAACATTGTGTGCTATGACGGGAATTATGTCCCGATCAGCGGAATTCTCGCCTATTCTTTATCGCTGACCGGGCAAAATTTTTCTCATAGCCTACCATCCCGGTTGGTGCAGAAAGTTGGGACACTAACATCACTTCTTTAGATTTTTAAAATCTAATATTTTTGTATTAGATAAAGCGGCAAATGTTCTACATGTCTGTATTTTAATGTCATTTTAAAAGTTCGTCGATCTACCATGTGTCATAATACAAAGTTTCACGATACAGTGCAATTTGCATGTGTGAATAAATATAACGTATCCATTCATGTAATATTATAACAGCAGTGTTGAAACATATTAAATGAAATGAAATAGGGTTTAAAGGAGTTAAATATTTATTTAAAAATGAACACAAATGGGTCGCATGCTGTTATATAAATGGATGTACATGTAAACTGATTTGCATTCCATCGTTTCTGTTTTTACTTTTATTTTTAATCAGATATATTCAGTGAAAAACGTCAACAATCCAGATTGAATAGCAGTCTTTGGCGTCTGGTCCTTCAGTCTATACTGGTACTAATACTAGCAGTATTCTCTTGTCGGATATGTTTAGCCTTGTTCATCGAGTCGTTTCTTTTAAAATGGTACTCGAAAAGCATTCTGGGTGTGCCAGATTTAAAATTTCCGTTGTGTTTTAAATATTGGATATCAGAAGCCCATCTTTTGATGTATGATAGCATCAGCAATGTTGAATTAAATCGACCAATAACTGGATGATATTGAGATAAAGACGCGTCCACTATGACGTCGAACAATTCTACTCCGACTGTAGTCATTATAATGAAGAAATATATTGAACTTTGCCCGGATATTGAAATATGAGTAGGGCTTAGCGCCGCTGGCTGGGTGTCTTCATTTGCTCAGTCGGGGTAGAACAGTAGGAAGTTACACTCCATTTTATTTCATTTATCATTGATGTTACGATTAGGCTTCTCTATCCTTCATCATAAAGACGCGAGAATCCTGCATTATATTACAGTTTATTTACACTACTTGTATAAGAGAGAGGGAGAGAGAGAGAGAGAGAGAGAAATAGGGTTTAATGTCCACCCGACACAAACTAGTTCATTCCGGGACTAACATATGGTTTCATTTTATTTCAATAATTCGCTTGAGCGTAGGGGTCTTTAGCAGTGGGAGGAAACCGGAGTGCCCGAAGGAAACCCAGGAGGTTGAGAAGGCGCCCCTATCTCCATGCCACATACGCTCACACCAGGGCTCGAAACCACAGCCGCAAGCCAGAGGCGAACGGCCAGCTAGAGGCCGAAGCGCGGCACTCTAGACCACTAGGACATCCCAACCCCACTACTTGTACAAAGTTTATCTGAAAAGTAGAGAGGCTATAAATTACTAACAGGATTGAAATATGACATCAGATTGCACCTTGACATCCGTGTAAGCTGTAATTGTATTCCAAGTATACTTAACTTGAGTCTCGGGTTTACAATCAAGTTATTGGCCTAGGGCGTCATCAATCTCGTGCACGTCATTGTTACAGGGTAATAAATTCAGTAATTGTGCATCTATACACCAATCTGCACACACAATAAAAAAACTATCTACTCTACTTCGAGAATAGATCTATTCCCTAAATGGTTGCCATATGCAGCTGTTTTGCAATGGGTCTTACTAGCGTTACACATTAAAATAATAATTAAACTTTTTCAATTATATTAAATGAAAGCAGAATATTTACTTCTTAAGATTATCGAAATGTTTGTAGTGGTTTTGATTAAAATCATCGATTTAGGAATTAAAATGTCGGTCAACTAGCTTATTGTCTGTTTTCAAGTGAAGCTAATTGTAAAGAAACAGCATAAGTTTAGTATGTAATGCATTTGTATCTTATGTTAACTACAGCCAGAACCACACAATTCACCTGGTCATTTCAAGCATGGCACTGTTTATATCTAATAGTGCTATGTATGTTCCACTTGTCAGTGATGCAGGCCGTGGGGGGGGGGGGGGGTCTTACAAGGATAGTTGTCTACTCGTTAGGATAAGAAGACGTGCACGTAAAAGACCTCTTGGCAGTCGGAATTCCATATAAGTGAAGGTGACAGTGTCCGTCTTCATAAGCCCAGTCGGTGCAGATCCGTAGGACGTTAAACCCCATTTCATTTCATTTTTTTTTTATCATAGAGTTGTATTTAACACACGGTGTTGATCATTTCATTATAAACTGGAGATACATTCCTGAATTTCTATTTTTAATATTTCGGGTTGACGTAATAAAAGCTATATAGTGCCATGATATGATAATAATAGTGAATGTCTAAAAGCAATTTTATCATTTTGACTTTGTTTTAATTTTTTTTTAGCCAGTTTAAAAAACTTGCACTCATATAACTGTCATAGGTAAATTACTACATGTGTCTAAGACATACTATGACGCATGACGCATACCCGAGAGAAGCCATTATCGGTCATGGTTGACTTGACATCTCCCTACTTTCTGTACGACGTTTAACATTTTAAATCAAACCTGCATTAAAATAGCCCTCTTTGGTTCTTAGTGCCCCAGAAATTTAAAGATCTCCGGGATAGAATTTATAGAATGCGATCGACCATGTTTTTAAAATAAAGGGGGTAGTTATAGGTAAACGATAATTAAATATGGACATGACACATTGACTATGAATGTCACAATTATATCTAGTATAGCACTATCGGGGACCTATTTATCGTTTGTTACGCTATTGTTGGGATATAAACACTAAAAACATAATAATGAATCGTGTGAAATATCATACATCCAAAATACATACACATGTTTTGTTCCGCAGGAAAATATTCACATGTAGCTGTTTATTGTTCTTTTAAACAGTAGTTTGAAAATGGTCTTGCTCGATTCATTCGACAAGAAATGGCGAAAATATTTTCACCCGGACACACCTGGATGCACCTGGACTCACCCGTGCTGTTATATAAATAAATAAAACTATTTACCTGTGAGGTATGATAAAATCACAAACAAAATCCGCGTCAACATCTTGTACATTTTAAAAACAGAGATTAATAACACAATTATAAACTCTGTTAACGTGACCTACATTCTTCAATAACAAGACAGTACAATAGATTGACTGGATAGCCGAGTACAGGTGAAAGTAGTCACAATCGACCAGTGTATTTATAAAGATACCTTTGTATGACTGAATGTTTACGTCATTTAAGTTAAGAATACCCAGACGTGTGCTCGACAGATAAGAACACAATTCATTCTGTATCTCTCGACAAAGTGGAGAAGGAGAGGGGGGGGGGGGTAATGTCATGTCGACATAAAGTAGGCCATATTGGGACTAACATATGGTTCAATATTATTTCAATAATTCGCTTGTCCTTGTTAACAGTAGCAGGAAATCGGAGGACCTTGGGGAAACCCCAATGGTCAGGTGATCCCACACCTTGTCATGTCTATACTGGCAACCGGAAACACGACTCAATTACAGATCTTAGGATCTAAACCTCATGTGTTACACCATTCCGCCACTTAACCCACCCTCAAAGATGAACTCATTAATTATAAGGGTTCCCGCCAATTCCAAGATTAATTACGGAAACCGTGCACATTTTATTATTCAAACTTTTGTCTCTTATTCTTCCTGGGGGGGGGGGGGGTCGTTAGCGCGTACACGTTTTATCCTAGAGTCTATCATGGATTCAACTGCCGAGGATTCGATTCCTCGGTTGCACGCGACAAGGAGAAGGGTCGCCTGTCCAACCTTGTGGTTCTCTCCGGTTTCCCCCCACTGCTAAAGACTCTTCAATGCAAACGAATTATTGAAATGAAATTGAACCATGTGTTAGTCTCGAAATTACATAGTTTGTGTCGAGTGGACGTTTACTCTCCTCTCCCCTCTCTCTCTCTTTCTCCCGAGATACAGTTTTTATTTGATGATAAATCTATATACCTGGCTGATCATCCTGAATCAGGAGTTTGATATTTGATAGTCTCGTACATACCTGCATATTATCTTACAATAGATACACTTGTGATGTAGTTTAAAAAAACCCTAACAGGATGCTGCGTTATAAACAGGACATGACTCGTCAGGAATATGAGAACTTTGGTAAATTAAAAAAAATACTCATCCAAGTCCCACGTGTGTAAGGTTTGTGACAATGCAGAAAGAATTGGAGCGAGGATGTAAATTAAAACCACATACATGGATATTTAAAAATGAATTATGCAAGAGTGTCTTGCAGATTTTTAATTTGGTTTTCAAAGTTATATAAACTATCATTGAGACATTTATTAACATGGCAAGCCTATAATCAACTCTTTAAAACATCGGATGACCGATATTAAAATGGATTCAGACATCTGCCAAATTTAATAGTTTAACTTGTTAATCGAGTCTAAGGCTCTGTTGTCAAGTACCAATATAATCATCTTTGTATCTTCAAACAGCCATAACCTTGTCTCAGAATGAAATAAATAGGATGAAATTATCAATATATTCATGGCGGGGTGATTATATATATTCGTAATTCCATATCATTCAAACGTAGACATGATTTAGAAAATTTTAATATTGAATCAATCTGGATAGAGATCAACTCTAATAATAAAACGTTTTTACTTGGTAACTACTACAGACCCCCCTCTTCATCATCCAATCTCAATCAAATGATTTTTAATTCTTTTCAACAAGCTATAACCGATCCTATTGATAAGTGCATAATTTTAGGAGCTTTTAATATTGACTTGAATACTAAAACAACCAGCTTCATTCACGATGCAATTAACATATTAGACCTGACTCAATTGATAAATAAATCAACCCATTTTAGCAAAACCGGTACACAAAATTCCTTACTAGACCTGATTTTAATAAGTTCAACATTACGCTCAGATGAATGTGATGTGCTAGACAATTTCTGCAGCGACCATTGCCCAGTATTTTGTAAGCTTTCATTTACTGTTCCTAAACAAAAATGCTTCGAGCGATTGATATGGAATTACGAAAACACAAACCTTGAGGGTATACGTTCAGAAACAATAAACACTAACTGGTACAATCTTGTTGATCGTTCTGATATCGATGCATCCTGTGTCCAATTTACTAGCAAATTGATCACTATAGCAAAAAATAATATACCAAACAAACTAGTAACTATTAGGCAAAACGATAAACTTTGGATGAATAACAGCATTAGAAGAATGAAAAAGAAAAAAAAAAATAGATTGCATAAGAGAGCAGTAAAAAGAAATTTGGAAACTGATTGGCAAAATTTTCGTAAAATAAGAAATGACTACGTAAACCTGATAAGGAAATGTAAAAAAGAATATTTTGAGAATATTGACACAAATATTAATGATAAAGGAAACTTTGGCACTAAAAAATGGTGGAATCTAATTAACGCATACACCAAGGCACAGGCTGCATCTTCAAACGAACCTCCACCACTTACAGTTGGAAATGATACAATGTTTACACCCACTGATTAAGCCAATGCCCTTAATAATTTTTTTATCCAACAAACTGAACTGTCAAGTACCAATAAGACTCTTCCACCCCTCCAAATGAATACTAATAGCCTAAACTCGATTGTACCAACCCCTGGAGAAGTTAAGGACATAATAAATAGCCTAGATACATCAAAAGCTTCAGGCCCAGACGAAATTAGTTCTAAAATCCTAAAATATATCGTTAATGAGATTAGTAATCCCTTATGTCAACTTTTCCGTTTTTCTCTAGATACACACACTATTCCAAAGATATGGAAATTTGCAAATGTCATCGCTATTTTCAAAAAAGGACATCCAACCGACTGCAGCAATTACAGACCCATTTCCCGCCTAAGTATTATCATAAAAATATTTGAGAAAATAATATATAAACACGTCTTTAACTTCTTCAAGGACAATTCAATACTAACAGCACTCCAAAGTGGCTTTCTTCCGGGTGACTCAACTATCTACCAACTAATAGACCTAAATCACTTCTTTTGTCAAGCCATCGATCATAACAAACATACTAGGATCGTCTTTTGTGACATCAGCAAGGCTTTTGACAGAGTCTGGCACGCTGGGCTCTGTCATAAGCTGGAGGCTGCTGCGGTCAGAGGAGGTCTGCTTTCATGGATCAAGAATTATCTTGAAAATCGACAACAATGTGTTATCATAAACGGAATATCCTCTGACCCCAGGGGTATCCCCGCTGATGTCCCACAGGGAAGCGTACTGGGACCATTATTATTTTTATTATAAATAAATGACATTGTCAATAATATAAAATCGAACATTCGACTTTTTGCTGATGATACATCTCTGTACCTAAAAATAGATGAACCAGAGGCATGCGCACTTACATTAAACAAAGATCTTGAAACAATAAATACATGGGCGGAAACATGGCTAGTGACCTTTAACCCCTTCAAGACAAACTTTAACCTTCTCCACTAAACGCAATGTCGTGAAACCACCACTTTTAATGAACTCAATAGGAATAAAGGAAGTAACAGAACATAAACACCTAGGACTTATCTTTCAAAGCAACTGCAAATGGAACAGTCACATCGATAGTATAATTAGTAAAGTATCAAAATTAGTAAACAGCCTTCGCTCCTTGAAATATCGTCTAAATAGAAAATCGCTACATACCCTATATTCTTCCTTTATTCTACCGCACTTTGATTATGCCGATGTTATCTGGGACGGATGCACTGACTACTTATGTAATAACCTTGAATACTTACAGCTTGACGCACTACGCACTATTTGCGGGGCAGTTAAGGGTACTGGCCATGCCTCCCTCTACGCAGAAACTGGGTTTATTCCACTCAAAGAAAGACGAAACCGACATAAATTAAAACTACTATACAAAATCATTAATAACCTAACCCCTGCTTATCTAAAGAATCTCATAAATCTAGAACCCTCAAACAAATATTTCCTTCGTAATGAAGACAATTTAAAAGAAATTCGATGTCGTACTGAAATCTTTTCTAAATCGTTCATCCTATCAAGTATAAGAGAGTGGAATAAACTCAGTACCGATGCAAGGAATTCTAGATCTCTGAAAATTTTCTCCGACCATCTATCCAAATCTGATATCAAGGTTCCTTCGTTTTATTATAATGGCCGTCGGAAATCTCAAATAATTCACTGTAAATTACGACTTCGATGCTCTGACCTGCAGGGTCATAAATTTCTTCGACACATTGCCGACAGTCCCGCATGCCTCTGCGGTCACATATGTGAAGATCCTGATCATTACCTTCTGCGATGTTCCTTACATTCAAATGCACGAACAGAAACCATTGACAAATTACAATATGATTTTAAAAATATAAACTGTCTTTTATTCGGTTCCAAAACCTACAGTCTAGAAATTAATACTAATATTTTTAACCAGGTCCATAAGTTCATTAACATGTCAAACAGATTCTAAACTCAATTCGATCAAGTAATATTTTAATGTATAATCTTGGCTAGTCTATCTAATTTTGTTTATTATCAAATAATCCTCACTTTGCTTGCATATGTATACTTATTAATTACTACATATACTGTACATTTTCACCCATTTTATTATGTTTATATAATATGTATGTGTTTGCCATTTTAACTATGTATATACACCCATTTTTCATTAATAATATGTATACAAATTACTTAGGGAGAGGGGTTTTACATAGGATAGGCTAAGCCTGTTCCCCAATCCCATTCAGGCAACCTGAATAAAATATTGTTTAAAAAAAAAAAAAATATATATTCATTTTACATTTTCTAATTTTGAGCTATTTTAGCACAAACATCCAGCTATGTATCTAAAGAGTAGGTCATAGCAGGCCTGTCATGTAAAATATACGTCATAGCAATGTGTGATGTATGTCTGTCTTCATCAACCCTGTCGTTTCTGTTTTAACTTAAAATGACCGCTACTCGCCCCTTATAGCAATCTGTAGAATGGGTAAATATTTCGAATGACCTATTATTTTACTATTAATCAACAATAAGTACAAAAACTCTTACACGAGATAAACCTACGGTCAGAACACAATATACAGATGTCAAGTTAATGGATCCGGGGGCTAGTCGTAATCGTCCACTGCGCTGTAGAGTCCCGTGCCTATTATGGTACAGGCTTTATTAAAAATGAAAATCAAACAATAAGGCAAATAAGAAAAGGGGAATTTTTATCTAAACGTTGTATCATATTAGAGTAAGTCATGATCGGTGTATTTATATCTACTAGCGTAATGCATTATGTAAATAGAATTAAATTAAAGAAATAGTTTAACCTGACCAGGAAGTTTAACACCGTCAAGTTACAACACTCATATTGTTGATCAAGGGAGGATTCAAGTTATCACATTCTAATAAGAGGATAAATCTACAACTTGACGTTTATTTTCACAAAGAAAAGTTGTATAAACACATGGATTATTACATACTGTAAACTTGATTTTAACTAACACACGGATTACTACATACTGTAAACTGTCAATCTGATGACATAGACGTTGTTTAAATAATACTTACATATATGATGAACATGAATATGATTCCATCAGGTTTACTATTGATAATAGCTAAAATATCGATAGTAGGTAAGTTAACTTCTAATGTATGTCTGATAATAGAATCAAGTGGTTATTACTCGATTTGCCAACACCGTCCATTGGTTTTGTTTTAATATATGGATATTAAAATTTGAAAACAAAACTAGAATAGTAGTATCTGGGGCTATGCAGGTCACAATAATTTTACCCAATGTTGTTGACCGTTATGATGAAACTTACAATGTATGTTTATTGCCCACAGATCTCAGTTCCTTTCGATATTGGCGCATATCGGACAGTAACTTTTGTTTGTAGACCCTCTGGAGGTTACAATGTAAAATTGGTATCAAATAACGGAAAACTTCACGAGCTGTGATATTTGATTTTAATTTTATTTATTAATTGCATGAGATGTCAATTAGTTTGACTTTTTATTGACATATTTGCTGAAAGTAAAAATTTAAAAAATTTCAAAAAGAGAACTTCGTTTTTAAATATTCAATCAATAGTAAACCAAATAATCTGACCTCGCCGTCACAGTCGACATGGTCAGTAACATATCACAATTTATATGAAGAACAACCACCAGTTAGTTTATAAACATACCAGTGATAGGTTTTCTTTTTTAAAAAAATGTGTTGTGTTTTGTAATGTGCTTAATCACTAAATGCCACTCAAGGATCAAACTAATGTCATTGTACAAACTTATTGTCAATATACTGTTTCACATGGAACTCATGTATTCTTCAGTAAAATACGTCTACTCGAAATAACGTCATTACGTAACAGAAAAAGCGGAATGTTTGTGGGAGGCTATAAGGAAAGAAGGTCATCATTTGGTAACTCGTAAAGTCAGCAGTCTGAGGTCAGCAGGTAGCTACATGTACTCCTGAGGTCATCAGTTGGCTACTCGATCCTATGGTTTCAGAACAACAAAACATATTATCTTTTTAGAAAAGGGACTGGGTGTTGTATTTCGTTGATGTATATATAATAGATGGAAAGGCGTCGGGGTTAACTAAGGTTATTAGTTATTATTTCAATGACTTGTTTCAACTTCGATCATGTCAGATTTAAATTCCTTTTGTCTTTTCAGGTAGTTTAAATTGCAAGAGCGATGGTAAGAAAATAAAATTATTACTAATTATGTTTAAACTTGTGATAAAGACATACTTGTTGATACTTTGAAACTTGAACATAAAGTGACTAGCCATTTTACATAGCAATTGTTCTGACTGGCTGTAAATTTCAACGAATAAGCAAGTTGGTCCCTGCAATCAAACCGAGTTGAAAGACATCCTTATACAAGCAGGCCGGTATGCTAATAGCTTCTACACAATAATCTACGGCTAATTTTCTATGTGCGCGTTTTCGTCTGCCACAACGTCCAGCTAATGCAAATTTAATGGGACCGTTCCCATGTAGGTTAACCGGTGGAAAACCCCGCGAAAACGGGTACATGCTTAGGCATAACATTTGGTTTTCAAGGCAAACCAAGAACAGAAGGGTTACGGAGTGCAAAATAAAAATCGAGTATTATAGAGGCCTATATATTACAAATATTCAGGTACATCCAGGACCGTATCTAGCGGGGTTGCAGGGGGTACATTGCACTCACAGAAAAATAATGCGCCCTAAGAAATTACACCTACTCAAAACATTTGACAACCTTTCAATTACAATCTTACAAAATAATATAGCCTACTTGATTATCATCACCCATGATCATTCCGTCGATTTTAAGGGCGCCAAAACCCCAATGGGTACTTGATTCGTTTGCCCTAATCCAAACTTCCTTATATCATGGGGCTACGGGGCGCCACCACGGATCAAAGGGAGGGGTCACTAGGAATATTGCGCCCCTGAAAAAATATCGACCATATAAAATACAAAATCAACTCTTAGATATCACCAGAGTGGCCGAAAAACGTGTTTCCAGCAGCGTTAGTTTTCACAATTTCTAAGGGCGAAGTGCCATCGCTATCACCCCTTTCTGGGCCAGTGCCTGTCCCAACACATGGTGTTAGAGGGTTCTCATTGGTTGCCCTATCTACATTTGACATTAGAGATTATCATTCTGGTCGCCCTATCTACATGGCCTTATTGGTGTTTCGGACTAGGTATAGAGAACTAGAAATTTCTCGTTTTGGTTTGTTTAACATTAAAATGAGAAATAGGTCCGCCTAAATTGACACATGGGGTCACTTATTAGCGACTTTGATTGCGGTTCTAAGTGTGTGGAAAACGCATTTCCGGCAGTTTAATTTTCAAACTTTTCCCACCGGTACAGAAGGCGCTCGTGGGTCGCCACTCCGCGCTCAGTAACTCAGAATTATATTGGCGCCTCCACTACTCTGCTGCAACCTCATACGACCCTGGGTACATGTGATTTGCCACGGTGGTTCAGCCAGCAAGACCTTAGCTTCCTAACATGGAGGTCTCGTGTTCGATCCGATGTTTGGATTTTTGTTCTGATTTACCATCTCGTCAGTGTTGCTTGACATATGGTCTGGCAAGGACCAACGTATATCGTTCGGATGGGACGAAACAAAAAACCGAGGTCACATATACGCCTAAATAACCCATTTTGGTTTATTATTATGAATGACCACAGTCTATTTTGTAACGGTCTGTTACGCTAAAATAAAATAAAATAAAATAAAACCAACATTGGTATACGATAGTTCATGGGCTAATCACGCTATTTAACCGACATTTTGGATGCAGCTATGGCGCAAGGCAGGGTAAGCTTACTCTTCTAGACACCTGTTACTACTGTTTGTCGTGTATTTTGTACACGGGGAGCAGTCCATTTGCTGATTACACTATTTTGACCACAACGTTTTTTGGAGGACTTGAAATTCTGTCTTATGGTTTTGATTGTTCGTACTTGGTTTTATTTGATTAGACAAAAGTCCAAATAAAAAACGTTAGAGGCAAAAGAGTTTAATCACCGTGTAAAAGATGTAACGGTCTGTTACTCCGTGATGAAATGTAACGGTCTGTTACTCTGTGATGAAATGTAACGGTCTGTTACTCTGTGGTGAAATGTCTATGTCTAGTAAAACCGTTTATCTGTTGGTGGTGACCATATGTTTTGATATTAAATTCATTGTAAAACAAATCTTGACCATATCATTGGTAAATAATTTATCAATAGCGATAATGCAGTTATCTCAGTATTTGCTATTGCAATAAAGTCTGTGACTGGTAAATCTTGGACATGACATTTTGTATTCTTTTGTATTTTTATTACAGACATTTCTGTATCAGTCTGTAGTGATGAATCTATAAATGGTAACAGTGTTTATCTGTCTGGTGTTAGAGATGGTGATAATACTACACAGTGTTCATGTTCTTTATCTACTAGAACACCAACCAGTATTGTAATAATCGAACATAAACCACAGAATGGATGTTATTATAAATTCAAATTCTTATATGCTACAATAGGGAAATGGGAATATACATGTAAACAGACATCTTTCCCAATCATACCAATAAATACCGAGGACAGTGTTAAGATAAAGTTATTACCAGATGACCGAATTACAGTTAAGGAATTCAAGGTCTGCCTGGAAATACATTCAGGTAATATAATTATATATTCAGGGAAATATACCGGTTTTTGGATCGACATATTGAAGGCCCACAAAACCTACGACGGACTTTACACACCCACATTCTTGTTGGAATGAAACATGAAGTGGCTGCAATGAATATAATATGGCAACCCTAAAGTGATAGTCTCCATTCTCTTTTTGAAATAATAGGAACCAAATCAACAAAATCTGTATAAAATAATTGCATCCTGTAGAGTGGTTTCAGTCAGGCTTCCATATAACGATCACGTTACAACTAAACAAAGACTCATAAGACGATCGTTTAAGAATTGTGTAACAAAATATTAACAAAAAGGTAGGTGCCACACTGAACTTAGGCGCTTGAGTATATGTACAATTCCCTTGTTATTGAAATAAATGAACATGCCGAATTTGAAATATAAATAAAAAAAGTGGGTGTGGCATAGGGGCGATACACATCAGAATGGGGCGTGACTGTACCAATAGGGTATAATGAATAACTGTGTACAGTTTCAAAAATCCATTGCTTCTTGTGGACAAACCACAGACATACACTCTTTCCTAAACTCCACCCCACAGACAGGGGCGACAACATAATACGTTTATCTAACATTTATAATATCCATAATGCTGTCCTTATAGGGGTTACTGTTCAACTTTTTAATTATTCAAACCTTCCATATATATTTACCTTGTAAATACATTTACATCAAAAGTTATATTTCCAAACTGTTTATGGTTTCATTATAATTCTACAAATCCTCTGTTTGATCTTTATGAATGTTTATTTAGTTAATCATAGCATTTACTTGTTTCAGTCATTGTATAATGAGTATGGTTTCAATATTTCATCATCTTGGTATTCCTCTGTTTCATATTTTAATTGTATAATAAGCTAATCCTAATATATACGATGGTGCACCTGTGTTTTATCAATAGCTTGTAATAGCTTCTCATGCTCACGTTCCATGCATTCCATTGGATGGTTCGCTCGGATGTTTATATATATATATATATATCATAGTATAAAATATAAGAATAACACCGATTTGCTTCTACAAGTTTCAATATATATTCATCAGGAAGCCATTGATACTAATAACGTTGCAAGGTTACCCTCGTGACGTCACAATAGAGGTACATTGCATTGCATGAATGAATGAATAAATGAATGAATAGTGATGAATGAATAAACAAATATAATATGTACATAACACACTATTCAGTTAGCTACTTATCAATAGGAGATCAATTAAGCTAATTTATTTGTTTAGCAGAGGTCTAAATTTTTTAATGAAATATTCCTCTTTAACTGTTCTCTGTTTTGTGCAATCATTTAGGAGCTGGTAAAACGGGAATATTTGGAATTTTGTATTAAAGTTGTGTGCACATATGTCCAGATGTTCGCTCAGGGATGCCAAAAGTTCATAAAAGCAAGGCTATCAATGAGATATGCTCCTCAGCTACCAGTGAATTTGTCAATATGCCACATCCACCAGATTTGAAAATAAGGCCAATAATTGCGGGGCCATCATGTTCAACACACCGCCTCAGCAACTTTATTGACATCTTATTGAAAGCATATTTATGCCACGTGAAAAGCTATGTACGTGACACAATGGATTTCCTACATCAACTTCCAACAAAAGTCCAAGAAGAATCCATGATGGTGTCATTTGATGTAACGTCTCTATACGGCAACATCCCACATGATCTCGGTCTAAAAGGTTTAAAATAATGGTTGGATAAATACCCGACCAAATTACCAGGCCGGATATCTGACTCACTGGTCATCTCAAGTGTGGAATTCATACTTCAAAACAATACATTCCACTTTGATGGTGACCACTACAAACAGATGAAAGGAACAGCTATGGGGACAAAAATGGCGCCAACATATGCAACTCTGGTAATAGCCTATTTAGAAGAACGACTATATGAAAAAGTTCAACTACAATTCGGAGACGCATTTATTAGCTATTTCATAAAAGCTTGGCGTCGGTATTTGGACGACTGTTTCATAATATGGACCCGTTCAAAAAATGACTTGGATATTTTCTTTAAAATATTAAATGATATGGATGTCAATATACAATTTACAATGGAAATGTCAAACACTAGATTAGCATTTCTGGACACGCTGGTTATCAAAAAAGGAGAAAAGATTGAAACTGATATCTTTTACAAACCTACTGACACCAAGCAGTATTTGATGTTCACGTCATGCCATCCAAGTCACACCAAACGGAGTTTACCGTATAATCTAGCCAGGCAAATCCGAACAATAGTATCTGACAATAACCAACAGAAAGTTCGATTCGAGGAGCTGCGAATATTCCTTCGAAACAGACAATATCCACTAAATCTAATAAACGATGGAATATCCAAAGCTTTAAAGCTAGAGAGACGCGATCTGCTAACGGTGAAGGAGAAAAACACTTCACAGCGAAAACCTATTGCATTCGTTTCGACCTTCAACCCTAAAAACCCGGATATTATGAATAAAATTAGACTTAATTTACCAGTGCTAGAAATGATGAACGGATGAAAGAAGTTCTTAAGTCAATAGAAATCATCAACAGCAAACGTCAAAGCAGTAGTTTGAAAAACATCCTTACGAAGGCTAAATTCACGTCTGAATCATCACACCCAACAAAATATGAGGTGAAAAAATGCCAGCGTGGAAACTGTGGTACCTGCGAACACCTTATGGAAGGGCCATCAATCACCTTCAACGGTCACGGGACATTTAACGTGAATGCTAATTTAACATGTGCATCACGAAATGTGATCTATGCCATAACTTGCCCGGGTTGTACGGAGCAGTATATCGGTCAAACTGAATATTTGAGATCGCGAGTTGCTGTACACAAATCACAGATAAAAAATCCAGAATATCGCATGATATCCCTGAGCGAACATCTGGACATATGTGCACACAACTTTAATACAAAATTCCAAATATTCCCGTTTTACCAGCTCCTAAATGATTGCACAAAACAGAGAACAGTTAAAGAGAAATATTTCATTAAAAAATTTAGACCTCTGCTAAACAAATAAATTAGCTTAATTGATCTCCTATTGATAAGTAGCTAACTGAATAGTGTGTTATGTACATATTATATTTGTTTATTCATTCTTCACTATTCATTCATTTATTCATTCATTCATGCAATGCAGTGTACCTCTATTGTGACGTCACGAGGGTAACCTTGCAACGTTATTAGTATCAATGGCTTCCTGATGAAAATATATTGAAACATGTAGAAGCAAGTCGGTGTTATTTTTATATTTTATACTATGATATATGATACTGTACATTAGAACAACAACTCACTACAGCTATATATATATTCATATTTTCTCATTCCTTATGTATTTGTGTATAATGCTTTATAACGACTTGTGGAATCTTGTTGAAACGTCACAGTGAAATAAACCATAGTAATTGTTATTCCTTAAAAGTGTGGGGGTTTTTTTACGTTTACCTATTATAATGGAATGATCATTTTGGGCCCCAACCCCACTGAGCTGAAGCAGGGGCAAGTGGTTTAGTCACAATCCGCTGTAGATGCAATTTACGACAATTTCGGGCACCGGATCCAAATTTAATTGCACTGTATATATTTTAGTCACTTTTTTATTTCGTCTCACCAGCACTAGATTCACCTAGTCTAACATTGTCATGTGGTAAATCAAGATGGTCAACAACAACAAGCTCTGAACCTGATGTACAAACATCTACCACAGAAAGTATAAGTGAGTTGTATTTGTTTTAATACGAGTTGATTATATCAATCCATCACTTCTTGTATGTTTCATCTTATCCCATTCTATCAGAGAACAGTGTTTATTGTTAATCAACCAATTAAGTCTTCATTTTTTATTTAACAGTGTTACATTTACAACCTTTAGGTTACATGAAGGCTGGGGTAATGGGTCAGTGTTCATTGTCAATCCATCTACTCCCGTCTTTAAACTGTGGTTTACATTCACAACCATTGGATTACATGAAGGCTGGGGTAATGAAATTAAATGTGATTTAACATCCTACTGTTCTGCTCCGACAGGACTAATGAAGACGGGCGTATGTCACACAATGTGCTGTCAGATACACGTTGTCCGGACAGCGGCGTTATGGCGTACTCCTTTTTAAAATCCCAACCGCCAAGTGTTCTGTTTCGTGCACACCGATGTGCAAGGGCCTCGGTGTTTCGTACCATTCGCACGACTATGCCTTGTCTCTTGCAAGGCCCCATGTCCTAGCTACAGCACTGACAAAGGGGAACCAATCCGGAAAATTGCAATAATACAAGGGACCTTGTTTAAAAGAACCCAATAAGCCTGACATAAACTGAATATACATGATAATTGTTTATAACATACTTTGAGTTTGTTATCCTGAAGATAAAATATTGACATGAATCGATTTCCTTCTCATTAACAATAGCGACACCCGGTGATAAATCTAACCAACTAACATCTAAACAAGCAACATCACCAAACTCTAACCAAACAGCAGTTAAACCAATACCAACGTCTAATAATGCTAACTCGCGTAAGGCTTTCTTTATATATAGGAACCAGACCACCCAAATGTATTTCTTAATTTTTAACAAGCATAAAAAAGATAGAAGTACACGAACCAGGATATGATAACCATGTCTAAACGACCTGATATCACGTCTTCATTATGGAATCAACATAACCACCAACGTATTTTGTTCTGCCATACGCATATTCCTGAAGCAATGACCCGAGAAATTCCTCTCTGACCATTGCTGGATTAGCTTCTGATTCTTGAACTTTTGCGTATGTCTATTCTTCCCGTTCAATGAAAGCTATGACTTAAGTACAGCAACATGACAGTCCTTCGTTTAATCTGGGTCTTCCCTAAAACTTTAGACAGTGATTTAAGGTATTAAAAACGGTGCAAGTATGTTCATTTCCAAACAGTATTGTTTACATTTCATTCGACTTGATAGCGTCGTTTGTCATGCAATTAGTTTTAATGCAGTATTCTGCTATGTACGGGTTAATTGGGCATAATAAAATCGTGAGCCATGAAGTAACGTTATGTAAACATATTTGGTCCAATATTGGCACTCGTTTTAAATGTAAAGCTTTCGTAGAGCAGCTAGTCATTGGTTGGTAGTCGGACTACTGACCAATCAAACAACAATATCCACTCATTACAGCAGCGAGTAGTGGGATTACGTAATCAAACGAAACACTGCGCGGAGTCTGGCCATACGTTGATGAGACCTATCAGGATTATCTGACAGTAGTCAATATTTGTATTGTAAGTTTGTATTTAAAAAGTTTGCTACCGTTCACCATTGTAATATACGCAGATGGAATATATTCCTAATCTATATAATTAAAGAACCTCGCTGTAAACGCAATCCGGGTGTTATTTTTACCGATATATAAATCGACAGCGGTAACAAGTGTAAATCATATGTTTTTGTGTTGTAATTTAAGATAACCATTGTATTAACTTCTGAATCATGGCCCATATGAAGCTATATACACTGAGTTGTTATTATAGAATGTTCACAATTAGATGGATTACTATTAATCTTCCCCTATCTAAGTTCCACAAGTCACGAAAGCAGGTGTATCCTCAGTTCGGATAGTTATTTGTTGCATTTATATAGTATACAAGAAATAATCTTTTTTATATATTGCAGTGTTTGCTATAATTGGTGGATCTGTAGGAGGAATAATTGTGATAATCATCACAGTTACCATAGTAATCTGGTTAGTATCATCTGTTTATTCCCTGTAATGTATATCATTACCATGGTAACCTGGTTAGTATCAACTCGATATTCGCTATATCTTGAAAACATGTTAATTTATATTAACAGTTTAATCGCAAACTGATAATATGAATGAATTAGGAAACTATCGTCTAGGTGGCATTACTTCCGGGTCGAATTATTGTTCAACATTCGATATGAGATTAAAGATTGGTGCGATCTGATTAAAACACAGATCCAATTTCGTTTCGTTTTTTATAGTTCAAAATTTCGTTTTTACTTGTCTTTACTACTCTTGGATCTGGAAGACTTGTTATTTAAGTCGTGTTCTGCCTGAAATGAGGGGTCAGCCAATCAAATGGTCTGTCGAATCGACCGTTTGACTTTTTCATGCGTGGAACTGTGGGTAGATATTACCAGCCAATGACGTCTATACTAACACCAGCGGATAGAAACAAAAGTAGATTTTAAAAAGCATGGCGGTCGCTAATTGGTTATTCGAATGACTGACGTTATCGGGTCAAATGTCCCGTGCTTGATACCTGACGTCACAGAACGTGAGCTCCCACTATAACTTGTTAGATCTACACGAGTGTAGGCCATCGAAAGTATAAAAAAACGAAACGAAATATAGATCTATCTTTTAATTAGATTGAAGATTGTGCTTCATGCAATAGTAGCCATAGACACAGTGGTTGTGAAAAGCTGTAAGAACTCTAAATTATTTGCGAAGGCAAACGTGTGATGTTGCTTGGAATGTGTTTCGGAAAATACGCATAGCATATGTTTGAATCTTGTTAAAGCTTTATGTTTCCTTTTAGGGCCTGAAATTGTAACCCGACTTTGATTGGGTGGGATCACAAGAGGGTATCATATGAAGTCTCTTTTAGCGTCTTTATGTTTTACTTCACGAAAACAACATTCTTCATATAATGTCGATAAACATATTTGTATATTACAGCCTATTACGTAAACGGAGAAAAGACAGGACTTATGAAAGCCCAGAAGCAGCAGAGACAGAAGCTCATCCTTACCAGAATATTCCAGATAACAGATCAGGGGAAATAACTCATCCTTACCAGAACATTCCAGATAACAGATCAGGGGAAATAACTCACCAACCTAAACAGAATAATGAATTGGTTCTTCAGGAGAATGATCCATATACCAGTATTGATAATGATATAATTAAACCTAGCAACGGAATCCAAGGGATGGAATATCTAGAAAATGATCATTGTATTAGTTTTGGAGATGTCACTGATGACGTGGAGGTTGACGATAAACCAAAACTTCCGGTTGTGACGGAATATGCCCAGGTTAACAAATCTAATGCGAACAAAACCACGAATGGGAAATGTAAAACTGGACCAAAGGGAGATAACTATGCTGTTGTTAATAAAGGCGGGAAGATGATCAATAATGATAAACAATTTAAAATAGGACCTAGTGGAGATCAATACACTGTTGTCAAGAAAGAGGAAAAGAAGAATAATAATGAAGCTGGGGAAGAATTTAATGGGTAGAGGAAGCTCATATAATTAACCCTGTAAAAATAAATATTAATGGTTGTCAGCACCTAGAGTGGAGACGACTATATTCTTTTCTAATGATATAATATAGATTTTTATGACACATGAATCCTAATTTCTAACGGTTTATTAGCTTAGATATTTCAATTTATTAGTCTATAATTAAATGATGTTTTGATTAAATCGTTGAAATCCATGAAACGAGACATTCTAACAAAACTACCATAGTTCGTCTAAAGCCCTATATCTTTATACGGTTTTGGGTGTCAGTTACATAATGACGTGGTTTGGTCTATTCACTTGCTACAAATTCTTGCAACGTTACTTTCAGGTACATTATTGGTGATTATAAAATGAACTGACAGTTCTCGCTAAAATAGCCTCGATCATCATTACTTAAGTCAGAATGATAAAAAACATAGTCTTGACTATCCATGAGCGTTAAGCAGCCTATAAGATTCTAATCCGGTCAACATCGAAGGCGAGCGTTGACATCGAGATTTGATTATGGTCTGGATAAGTTAATTAATGTCGAATAAATAATTTAGATAATATTTCAGGCCTTAAGAAAGAAGAGCAATTGTCAGATTTAGCTCCGGCGAGATATTAGGAAAAACGATCAATGATCGAGCGAGGCGCTCAGTGTTATAGCCAGTATTGTTCTGACATTTCATTGTCGGGTGAGATTGTGGATGGCGCCCCCGATTTTAACAGACCCCACTCCCCTCCCCGATTCACAGCTTCCAGATTCGCCACAGAATTCCTATAAACTATAATCCTATTAATCATTGTGCGATATGGTTATAATTTCTATAAACTATAATTCTATTAATCATTGTGCGATATGGTTATAATTTCTATAAACTATAATCCTATTAATCATCGTATGATATGGTTATAATTTCTATAAATTATAATCCTGTCATTATGTGATATGGTTATAATTTCTATAGACTATAATTATTGTGTGAAATGCCAGTCTTCATTAAAAGTAGGACGTTACAAGACATTTCATTGTGTGATATATTTCATATAGTATTTTAAAATATGCCTTATTACTGTTAATTATATTATGTATTCAACTCTAAATGAGCTAAATCGTTAATATTTGTGACCTAGAAATTGACACAAATGGTTCGCAAGCCACATAATACTGTAATATGAATGTATATAAACTGATTTACATTCAATCGTTTCCGTTTTACTCTAATTTCAAATCAGTTATGTTCGGCGAAATACGCCAGAAGTCTCAATCGACTCGCAATCTGGTAATTCAGTCTACACCGATAGCATTTATTGCACATGCTCTCCCGATAAGAATATGCCGTTCTCGTTTGACATGACCGGTGGAATATGTCTAGCCTCACTCTATGAAACCCTTGTTACAAATGGCGTCGAAACACATTATGGTACACGATTCGTGTACAATGGTAAAATGTTTATTTTGTCTTAAATATTGGATATCAGAAGCCCATCTTTTCCCAATAAGATCACAACATCAATGTTGATTTAAATTGACAAATAATTCGTGTTTTCAATGACGAAGACTTCCTAACAATTCTTAACAACTGCAATTGCGCACCTGGTAAGATTCAACCAAGGCCTTGTTCACAGAAGAATAGAATTACAATCATGCATGCATAAACACGTGATTAAAGAGACGTGCATATTTATAGAAACAGCCAATGTGTAATCATAAAACACATCCTCGTTTAGTTTTAAATATGCATTATGTAATAGGCGAACTGACCTTGATATGTGCTTTAATTAAAGTTTGCTGCGCGTCATATGGGCATATAGGAATCCACGACAGTTGAATTTCTAGTAGAAATTGCAGTCCAAAATGTTTTAATTCCGTTTAGTATTTACAAAGGGGTGATGAACCGAAATTCTGTTGATATATGCTACTCCTTGTGTAAATAGTTCACTTTAATTTTTCTATCTCCTCGCTTCACTTTCTCCGTTCAATCTGTCGATAAACAAATAGGCCCATATATCTTGCAAGTTGAAATTTTCGCCATTTTGCTGTTACGGTAGATTGATCACCATTGCCAAGTTTGTTTACATCGAGAGTTGATTACGGTCTGGGATAAGTTATTTAATATCTAATTAATAATTCATATAACATTTAAGGCCTAAAGAGTTAGCAGTTCTCACTATAATAGTTAATACCTAGATAATGTAAAGGCAATTTGCTGAAAACTTCAGTCAAATTGATCCACTATGAATCGAGAATTAAGCAATTGAAATTTCCGCCTAGCCTCGATCATCATTACTAAAGTCCGTACGATAAAAAAGCATAGTCTCGACTATCCATGAGTGTTAAACAGCATATAGGATTCTATTCCAGTCAATATCGAAGATTGGCGTTTACTGTAGTACTATACTGCTTCTTTTATAGGACTTTTTCTGTGTTGTGTTCTTGTGATCGTAAAATAATACCACAGTATTTAAAGTATAAGAACTTTATTTCCAGCTGAATGATTTCCCAGGTCCCTTGTTCTCCACAGATAATGGCTGTACGAATGTCTGGGTGAGTTCTGATGGGGCTTGGTCTACACTTGAATTTATACCCCCCTCCCTGCACGTCCAAGACTCAGCCTTGACGTCATCCTCCATACCAAAAGCGTGAGGTCAAAACCCGCCCTTAAATGGTTATGAAAATTTACTCCAGAAATTGTGCATAAAATATCTGTTATCATGTTGTTGAAATATAGAACCAGTATGCTCTGCCTCTATAGCCCTTTTTATATAACAATACGTCAACCAAATGTTAGTTGATCTCAGTACACCTGCATATATGTGACTATGTTTAGAAACATCAAACTATATCTTATCTCCTCATTCCTTGTCTATAATATGTCACCACGACTATATTGCTACATTACATCGAGAGTTGGTTATGGTCTGGAAAGATAATTATTGTCTAATTAATAATATATATAATTTGTCAGGCCTAAAGAAAAACCCATAACAGGCAGATTTAGCTCTTGCATAATGCATGTTTAAGTTGATTACGATGGCTTTGTCTTGAAAATGATGAATTCTGGATACAAATTACTTAGCGTGGATTAAGCCGTGAGAAATTTGATATAATCTGAAAAATACACCGTTACTTAAAATAATAATGTTAAACAGTATTTTAAAATGTCTTCTTTGTCGGTAAACTGAATTTTCCGGAAACAAAACAGAGAAAGAGTACCTTAACTTTGGAAAGGTTATAGGGACATATATTAAAGGGACGGGTCGTTTTCTACTAGGCTGCCGTTTGTCTCATCGCTACTAATTATAGACATCAGATAAAACAAATTGTGGTCAAAGAAGTAAACCCCTTTAAATAAATTGTAGTCATAAAGGTAATACCCCTTTAAATTAATTGTAGTCAAAAAGGTAATTTTAGTCAAAAAGGTAATTGTAGTCAAAAAGGTAATACCCCTTTAAATTATAGAACTATCACACACCTATAGTGATGGTATAATATTACGAATGGCATCTTTTTATTACTAGTTCTTCGGATGGGAGGTAACACAGAGGTAGTTAATGGAGGTTGGGGTGAACGTAAAAGAACCCTTGACATGTAGGTGGAATTTAATGTAAGAGTAGGTCGTAGCGCCGCTGTCATGGTAAAATATGCCACAAATCAAACGCTATATGATCTATGTCCATCTTCATAAGCAACATCGGCTTCATTTTATATTACAGGATCGCTACTCGCCTATGTTAGTATTCTTTTATTGCACGTTAATATTACTTACAGGAGGACCGCATCACACACTAACAATTACACAAGACAAATCTACGGACAAGACACAATATGGAATTTTCAATATATTCCTTTTTCATTATCTAGTGTTTAACTATTATAGCGTGAACTGTCAGCTCTTTATCTTATCTGCCATAATCTATCTCTAAGTAAAGATAGCCTTAACCAGGAAGTTTTTACATGTGTATATATATACCGACAAATTACAACATTGATATTGTTGATCAAGGGCGGATTGAAGAAGATGCATCTACAACTTGGGATTTATTTTAACTAAGACATGTATTACTTTAAACGGTTAATCTGATGATATAGACGTTGTTTACCTATTTAAGGAACAGGAATATGATTCCATCAGATTTAATGATATTGCTAATATCTTGTATATCGGTAGTAGGTAAGTTAACTTCTAATGTATGTCTTGTATATCAGTAGTTGTTAATTTAAAGGTTTTTGGATTTGTAATTACTCGATTTCCCAAATCTGACAGTGTTCGTTAGCAGAAAGTAGGACGTCAAATCAACATATCCGACAACAATTCATCAGACATGGAGATAAAAATGGCTACATTTTACACGGTAACCTGAGATGAGCATTCATTTTCTTTCATCCATCTACATAAAATGATGCATTATAGAACTAGTGTCCTGCCCCCTTTCCACATACTTACACTATTAAAAAGATAATGTTGTTCGTTCGTAAGATTTAATCTCCACTTCCCTAGATGGCGATATCTCAGACAGTCAATTTACCGGCCATTTTGTGTTAGCTCATTTTTAACATATAGAGGGAGTGAAAGTGTTGTGTGTCGCCCTCCGCATTTGTTCGGTCGTTTAAAAATCATCTTAAAGCGAGAGCAATGGGGAAAATTGGTGGTGAGGCAATTTCAGCAGTAAATAGCTGAATGAAGAACTGTTGTCACAATAAATTTACCACATTGAAATAGGGTCGTATATTGACGCCCCCGTCGTCCAACAGTCGGTCGGCCCGACGTCAACAGTGGATACCCTAGTGGCTAAATTTAAACACGCTTTTTAAGATCATTGTTTTTCAACAATTTCCGGATATACTTAATACCAGAGTTATGCTCCTTGAAAAATCGCGTGGATGCTCTAGGGGCTATAGGTAATATCCAATTCGCTTTAGATTTATACGCACTTTAAGGTTTTGAAACGAAGAAGCCGATTGATATTTGTAAATTCAGTGAACGTGGTCTGTCCCAAGCAGGAACGTTAAAAAAGATAATCAATTAGTGAATGATTGTGTAGAATTGTGTTGATTTGAGTAAAACTAATCTCGTCCTGTTTCCTGACACTCTGGCAATCGATTTCGTCGTTTCTCGACTTCTCAGCGCGAAATATAACATGGCCGAAACAGGCTTCCATAGAAAAGCGATGCTGCTGGATAGCATATAGTCACGGGGTCAAAAGTCATCAGTCCAGTCGAAGCAGAACAGTAGGAGGCTAAAATCCCCATTTCAAAAGTCACCAGTAAGCTAATCATCCAAATCTTCACTAACGACTGGACAGAATACTTGATTGATTGTCCAGTAACCTGGTTCATATTTAAGTCACAAAGCTCTGTTTTGTCTTTTCAGATAGTTATAATTGCCCTCCAGATGGTAAGAAAATGTTTTTTATAACTAAATTCAAAAATTAAACATGTGCTATCCGTCACAAAGTCACTCAAAACATGAAGTGGCCCGAGTAGGTGGACCTGATGAGTGGCAGCACAAAAAGTTCGTCAAACCGAGTAGAAAGTTGATCGCAGTCCAACATCCTTATCCGAACCATGTGTTAATAATGATACCAATTAAAGCTTTTCACGATAAGGCTATATCATTTACAGAAGGGTTACAGTTTGTTTTGTAAAATAAAAACAAAGGAAAAATGATTATTAAAGATGCAGATCTTTCGTTTGACTCAATATATAAATCATTAATTTACAATACATACATTTATTTACATACCAAAACCATAACCAACTCGCTAGGACGGGTTTTAATTTTCAGCAGATTTAAATACGATTGGCATTTAATGATTTAATTTAGAAATGGATAACCGAGACTTTGAGTATTGCAAATGAAGTAATGACAACCAAGACTACACCGTTCTTCAAACGACGGTACTTCCGCTCTGAATGGAATAATTTTACTGAATTTTCAACATAATCCCTTTTCATTGTTTCTCTAAATCTTACAAGGTATTTATTACAAGTACATCTGATCAAGCTAACATATATATCAACAAACATTGAAACAACCCAATTTAGCTCTTTATTATGTTACGGTCTGAAATTTTAAGATTGGGTAAACTGTTTATCTGGCCTTGGTTACTGACATGCGTAATAAATCTTAACGTGACATTTTTAATTTTTAATTATAATCTATTTTATTGTTAAATGGTTTATCATTGGCGATGAATTATAAAGTAAATCTAGAATATATTCGACATCAGTACGCAGTGACTGGTAAATTTTTACGTGACATTTTATATTTCAGTTACTTTTGTACCAGTATGTAATGATGATTCTACGACTGGTGACATTGTTTATCTGTCTGGTGTTAGAGATGGTGATGATACAACACAATGTTCATGTTCTTTATTTGCTGGAAGACCAACTAATGTTACAATAACCCAACATCAGAAACAACATGGATGCCAATATAAATTCCAATTCTTATATATGACTGCCAGCTGGGTTTATTCATGTAGACAGACATCAATGACATCAATAAACACTGACGGTAGTATCGAGATAAATTTATTATCAGATATATTTGAGAATAACAGTGGATTCGAGGTCTGCCTGGAAATAAAATCAGGTAATAATATAATTATATATTCAAGGGGGGAATCAAAGATTTTCAGATCTCAGTATATTTATGAGTTGCAGTCACCATTCGCCGCCGTCGTATAAAGCGGTGCAAGCCGAATTTTATAACAAGAGCAACCCAAACGCTGCATTATACGACCACATCCTTGTTGTAATGGAATATGAAATGGCTGCACTGCCTGTAATATGACAACCCTAAAGTGATAACCTCTATTTGAAATGAACAACAGAGACCATATCAACCAAATCTGTATTTAAAACAATACACCCGGTGCCGGTATTGACGAACGTTCGGTTTACGAAATAAATGATACTGTCAATGGAAGTTGGGCATGCAACAAAAGCAATAGAAGTGGTCCTTCGGGCAGGGACAACAAATGTGTCAAGTTTCAAGTCAAAACCACCCCGCACCCACACCCTTAATACCTTTACATTTTTAATGTGGATCGACCTTCTGCACCCCTACATGGACAGGGTCGGGAAACTTCAGATCTTCTAATTTGACTGCTCTGTATATACACAATTTGTTCTTTAAATTAATCATTCACTTTTCTTTTCACCAGCACCAGGTTCATCTCTAACACTGTCATGTGGTACATCAAGATGGTCAACAACAACAAGCTCTAAACCTGATATACAAACATCTACCACAGAAAGTATAAGTTAGTTCTTAATATTCTCTTGTATTTGTTTCAATCCTTCACTTCTTGTATGTTTCATCTTGTCCCATTCATCCAAGAACAGTGTTTATTGTTAATCTATCAACTCAGTCTTCATTCTATCAGAGAACAGTGTTTACTGTTAATCTATCAACTCGGTCTTCATTCTATCAGAGAACAGTGTTTATTGTTAATCCATCAACTCGGTCTTTTAAATGGGGTTTAACGTCCCGCTTTTATGCAGCGAAGGGCTTAATGAAGACGGACATGCGCCACGCAATACTTAGGTACATTTTGTCCGGACAGCGGCGTTATGGTTTACTCTTTGTATCGAATTCCAACCGATGTCTTTGGGTGCTTGATAAAGGCTAAATATAAAATATTGTCATGAATCTATTTCCTTATCATTAATAATAGCGCCACCCGGTGATGAATCTAACCAACTTACATCTGGTAATGAATCCAACCAACCAACATCTAATAGGCAATCTACCCAACCCACGGCAATAAAATTTGGGAGTGAATCTGAGCAACAGACAACATCAACCTCTAAGAATGATAACTCGAGTAAGTCCATCTTTGTATCGGTAAGAGACCACCCAAATATATTTCTTTATTTTTTAATAAGCGTAGTTAGAAATAAGTAGCGACGAGAGTTGATAACCATCTGCAAAACATTCTGATAACACCTCTTCCTCACGAAATTAACTTTGCCATCGACGTAGATTTACCATACGTTGGGAAGATTTATGGTGATAATCCGACAGTGGTTGTAATCTTGTATTAAAGGAGTTTGATACCTTCCACCATTTAAACCCTAAATTATCCTTTTGAAAGAATAAATTAATCGTTGTTATATCTTATGACCTTGGAACTTATATCTTGGAACTTGTTGAATCCACCATTTAAACCAGAAATTATATTTTTGGAAGAATAAATCGTTATTAAATCTTGGAACTTGTTGAAGAAGCGTTGCGAATGTTATATATTTATTTCAGTGTCTGGTATAATTGGTGGGTCTGTAGGAGGATTGATTGTGATAATCATCACCGTTACCATAGTAATCTGGTTAGTATCATCTCTATATTTCTTGTAATTATTACCATGGTAGTCTGGTTGTTATTTATATCATCACCATGGTAAACTGGTTAACATCATCTTTAATATTTCCTGTAATTTATAATATTATAATTATTGTAGTTTGTATAAAATTTATATTCCTTGTGATATATAATATAATGCAAGGTTATCAGTTTTGTTAAATGTTGATTAGAAACAAAATTCTATACAAAAATATTCGGTGGCATTACCGCGGAGTAGAATTGTATGTCCGATATCAGGTTAAAATATGTCAAACCACGTCAAAAACACGCGACTACAGACGCTTGTTGTAATAGTAGTCTAAAGTTGCTGTTCTTACATTGTTAATAAAACAGTACCGGTAACTCGCACCTTTAAGTGCATCAAGGGGATGCTCGATTCACAGTTTAGAACGTTCCGAACCGACAGAATTACAACCGATTAACGAGGAATTCAGTCCTGTCACAGTAGAATTGTGACGTATTCCAAGTAAAAATTGTGTTTTAGCTGTCATGATTGGTTGAGATATTTTTTATACAGTCTACACAGGCGTTGTACTCCGAAATTCTCCTTCTCACTCGATTGATACCAGATTTGGACGTGAGAGAATTTAATTCCGGAACTGTGAATCGAGCATCCCCGTAGCCTTATCGGTTCTTACTTCACTTTATTTTTTAATATTATAGTTTCATACATAAACGTTTTACCAGTCGCCGCAACTCACTTCAACTTTATTTTGTAGATTATAATGTTTTCCATTATAGTGTAATACATAAACAGAGAAAAGACAAGACTCGTGAAAGCCAAGAAGCTACAGAGGCTGATGCTCATCCTTACCAGAACATTCCAGATAACAGATCAAGGGGAATAACTCACCAACCTAAACAGAATAATGAATTGGTTCTTCGGGAGAATGATCCATATACCAGAATTGATAATGATATAATTAAACCTAGCAACGGTAACCAAGAGATGGAATATCTAGAAAATGATCTTTACATTAGTTCTGATGATGTCATTGATGACGTGGTAATTGACAATAAACTAAAAGCACAACTTCCGGATGGGACGGAATACGCCCTGGTTAACAAATCTAACGCGAACAAAACCATAAATGGGAATTGTAAGACTGGACCAAAGGGAGATAACTATGCTGTTGTTAATAAAGGCGGGAAGATGATCAATAATGATAAACAATTTAAAATAGGACCCAGTGGAGATCAATACACTGTGGTTAATAAAGTGGGGGAAGGGAGCATAAATAATTAACCTACAGACTGGTTGTAACACGTGAAAAGGAAGTTTAACAATGCTAGCTTGTACATGTGTAGTAATGTCGAGTATATATCTACTTTTCTAGTCGAATATAGATTTTATGTTTTACTTTGTATTTAAATTAACTTTTCCGGATCCTCCGGTTTCCTCCCACTGCAAAAGACCCATACGCGCAAGCGAATTAGTGAAATAAAATTGAACCATGTGTTAGTCCCGAAATGACCTTGTTTGTGTCGAGTGGACGTTATGTTAATATTACTGTGTTCTCATGCTACTGCATATAAAACTATATCTATCATGGTGTCTTTGTTGTTATTTGTAAGTCAAAAATTTCACCGTTTAAAAGAAAATCCCTTACAACTGTGTAAGATTAAACCAATGCTTGGTCGATTGTATTCACTGATAGTAAAACGGATGAAAATACAAAATAAAACATTGAAAATTGAATAAAATTGTTCACAAAAGAATTAAGTTACAATCACGCATGCATAAACACGTACATAAAGAAACACCCAATATGTAATTACAATCCACGCCCTCTATCTAAATCTTAATTATTATTTATATTATCAATGGTACTGCCATTTAGCGCTAAGACATTTTTTTGCATGACAATCCAATAATCTCTAGACCAAATCGGATGACTTCGACATTGAATGGCTTAGATCATATAATCGATTGTCACTGAATAAAAGGACTTACAATCAAGACTCTGTTTTGTATCATGGTAATAATACTTGACAAACGACTTTTGCTTGTCAAAACTTCAAATAGTCATAACCTCGCTCAAAATATATTAAATGGACTGGAATTTTCAACATGTTCATTTGGTAATATCGATTTTTAAATATTATAGTAAGAACGACCAACTCTTTAACTAAAACTTATATATAATGCATCTTTAAATAGTAGCTGTCAATTTTACTTCTTGTATCAATGAATCATGCAGATACAAAGGTTTCTAACCAATCAGTAAATTAAGACTAACTAATAGGGTTCACCCCCCCCCCAACCCATCCATCTGCACCTACTGGGATAATAAAGACGTACCGTGTCCTATGAGGTAAATGTTGCCAGAACAGCGGCATTGTGGCCTACTGTTAAATAAATCAAATTCCAACTGGAATGTGTACAGGTGTGTTATGGGGCAACTTTTGTCTACTCTTATTGCAAATTCCAACTGCAAAGGGTTATTTTATTTACATGAACTTCGGTTTTTCGTCACAACGGAAAGTTTAGATGCTGTTAATTGTCAGACCATCCACGGTGCACCACAAACACTGGTACATTTCTCGGCAAACACCTGGTTAACGAACAGGCGTCTTACTCACTGAGTCACTGTGGTCCTAGAAATAGGTAAAATAACCTTTGGTGAAGCCTATGGGCGTGATTTTAACAATATCATCTATCGGTGCCATCGGATGCTCTAAATATTCAACGGATTTAAACACGATCGGCGGCCGTTGATATAATTTGAATATGGATAATCGAGACTTTGTTTACCATGGTAACGACGGTAGCAATGACGATCGCGACTCCGATATTGTCCAAACAGCCATAACATCATTCAGAATGAACTTATTTTCAAGATCTAGTGTTTATCTATAATAACGAGAATTGTAAGTTCTTTATTTACATCTTACATAGTGCATCTTTAAATAAATTACTTTAACTTGATCCAGAAGTTTCACACTTGTCGATCACAAGAAGATTCAAGTTTTGATATTTTATGAATGAGTACATTCATATTACGGGCTATTAAATATTGTATAGTGTTATTTCCGTGTCAAGGGGGAGTTGCCATTAGGCCAATTCATGCAGAACACTAGCAAAGATATGTCACGTAAGTTATGTTAACCTGGTGATTTTTTTACTGCATCATAACCTTTAAAACATGCCTATTTAATTATAATATGTATCATATCGGTCTCTTCGTACTTCTATAAATCCGTCTACGTCTCTACTCTTCATTATTACAATAGAATAAAATATGAATTTGTAGTTTAGATGAATCAAGGTGAATGTATCGTATAAAGATCTGTGGATAGGAAGACAGTACGTGTATAGATATGTATTCATTTGGTGTGTTTGTAATGATGTTAGTTGGACATATGAGGATTATTGAAGGTAAGTACGACATCGTTATATATAAGGATTATTCAAGGTTAGTACGTCATCGTTATATAGAGGAATTCGGTTTCGTTACTAAATATATTATGTTCACATTTGGCTTTAAGATGTCGAACATGAATTCGTTTATATCTATGTATTAAATTACACTGAAAAAAAACTTGTGTTGGATCTCAACACAAGTACTTGTGTTAAAACTAATCTACACAAGTTTGTGTTGTTTTGCATTGCATTAACACAAACTTGTGTAGATTTCTAAAAATCTTGTGTGTTTTCATATCAGTAACACAAGTATTGTGTAGGCCTACCGTCAACCAACAATTTTTTTTTTTTTTTTTTTTTTTTTTTTTACAAAGTCAGAATTCGGGAGTTCACAAGTTTAAGAAAAGTAATAAAATAAAAGGTTTACTTCAAATCCCGTAAATTATATGCTGTTCTTCACTGGAAGAGTGTGAGAACTAATTAATCAGACAATTGCCAGGCAGACTTGAATGTTAATTGGTGTTAAGTTGTCTGTAAAGATGAAATGTCTGGTTGTCTTTTTTTATTGATCCAATAAACTGATATATCAAAGGAATATATAGTATACATGTGATTTTCAGCACCCTTGTGTTTGTCAAAATTGATTCAGTGTGCATTGGAAAACAATGAGTAAAACTCTTAGTAATGTAATTGGTTGATGTAATCGAAATTGGACAGTATATTGGTTAACTAAACAGTAACCAATCAAATTTAATTAATCTTCCAGATTTGTCTCATAATTGATTTATTGATACAATGGTTCTCCAAGTTATCTATACTCTATTTGATATTTTATCAGCGACATTCAGTTAGACATTTAACTGTAGGACGCTATGTTTCGTAGTAGTGTCAACCGAAAGTGATATTTTTAAAAATATAATTGTCACACAGAATACAAGACCGCAGGTTTGTAAAATTTAAAAAAAAAATTAAAACCGTATATTTAATTTAGCATCGATTTATTGTGTATATGTATATTACTAATAATTTAAAACAAACAAGTCAGGCCAAGACTTGTTCTAGAACCTCGTAATCTTCAACGTACGTTATTCATAGAATATTTTTCTGGATGTTAGAGACTAACTCAGAACAATTAAACCGGAAGTGTGTATTTGAAAAATGGCGGACAAGGGAAGGAAAATTTTTGATTGTTTCTAAAGCGTCCCGGACCCGGTAATTCAGCAGTCTAACGAATTTGTCTTATTTTTTCTGAAAACGTGCTTAATTAATATTATCCGGCGCTACACCGTTGTTCAAATACATGTACTTGCAAAAAACAACCCCAACTGGGACCAGCATTAGGTAAGAATTTCTCTTCATTTTATACTTTCCCGGCAGCCATCTTTGTTTCGGGAAAAATGAGAAATACGTGTATATCAGGCATGGACTATAGCTAGATACTAACTTTTGTACTAGTTTAATTGAAATGTAATCTTATCTGTGTAAAAGAACAAATCAGCCTTTTATTTCTATATCAATCAATGCAATGTGTAATATATTAGACGTACTGATTCAGAAACAAACACTTGTTGTCGTCTGAAGTTTCTCTATAATTTCTTTTATTTTTCTTTTTTTCAGTCATTGATGTTAGCATATAGGCCTACTCCACAAAGAAAACTGGTAACAATTTCATTTTCTTATAATATATTTTTTTAATAATATCACTATCAGTAGTAATATTATCCAGTCAAGAGAGAGGGGAAATCGGGTTTTAAGTTCACTTAACAGAACTGTGCGATATACATGTCCTTGTATTAAATTGGTCGAATCAAGTAGGCCCATGCATGATATATATCCTAGAATCAAGTAGGACTGGTCTTCCGCCATTTTCCTGAGCATTGACATTGTGTATGTTGTGTTTATATTAATTCGGCATAAACTTTGGAGTTGTTGTTAGTGTTTGTTGCATAACAGAATGGTCTATTTCAAAAATGATATTTGCATAAGTTTATAAACGTAAATCGGCAGCGCTGGACGCACTAGCAGAAGGATTCTGCTGAATCAATCAGCGCTAAAATTCATGTAGTGTGTACACTGACATTCGCCCAAATCAAACAGGTTTGATATATTTGGCTGAACGATATTTGATTGGTGTGCCGGCTTTGTTGAAGCATTCGTCTGGTTTTAGAATTCATTAGCCAATAAGCACACATTTATATCAAAAAGTCACATGAATTTTTTGAAGACAAATGTTAAATCATGTGACGTAAAAGGTAATGTAACGGAGTGGTGAATCTGACAAGGAAGAGAGAGAGAAATGGGGTTAACGTCCACTCAACACAAACTAGGTCTTTTCGGGACTAACATATGGTTTAATTTTATTTCAATAATTCGTTTGCACGTAGGGGCCTTTAGCAGTGGGAGGAAACCGGAGTGCCCGGAGGAAGCCCACTAGGTTGAGAAGACGCCCCTATCTCCATACCACATGCACTCACACCAGTGCTCGAAACCACAGCCGCAAGCCAGAGGTGAGCAGCCAGCTAGAGGTCGAAGCGCGGCACTCTAGACCACTAGACTTGGAGTATCCACTCATTCAGCTGCAATTATGCGCCAATTGAATTGGGCAAATAATTTGAACACATCATTCTGGTGTGTCCACAGCTTTTCTAGAAAAGTCTGTATTTTCTAAAAACCAACCAACATACCCAGTTAATTACATGTCACATATTCATATTTTTCAGTTTCCATATTCGATGCCATAGCAAATAAAACTTAAAATATTAAAATAAGAGAAAAAAAACAAATATGGGAGAAGAAAGAATGAGGTTTTTGGAGGGTGAGTGTTCAATTCTAATGGAAAAGATTGTTGTTAAATGTGTTTGGCACAATATACCCCGGTTGGAGCGGAGGTGACATTAGCCTCCATTTCAGTTTATTATTTTGAAATATAAAATTCAATTTAGTAAAAGTATACACATACATGTATGTGTACATATGACTGTCTCATTTGTGGAGAGTCGAGGTGGGTAAGACACTGGCCCTCATATTTTAAGGCTGCAGGTTTGCTCCCAATGTTGACATAGAAAATTCAGGATGGAGGGCCTGACAAGGACATTCGTCTAGTTGTTCAGATTGAACAACAAAACATGGTCCTGTGTTCACATTGGCATGCATGTAAAAGATCCTTTGGCAATTGGAATTTGATACAAGAGTATGCCTTAGGGTTGCGGTACCGTGCAAAATTTCAGTCCAAAATCTCAAGGCCTTTTTGTGACTTCTAAGGGGGTGGGGGTGGATGGCCGGATGGTTAGGACATTTGCGCTGTATCATAAAGCTGCAGGTCCTCCGGTTGCTCTCACTCCTAATGACCCCTCAGCGCAAGCGAATTATTGAAATAAAATTAAACCATATGTTGGTCCCAAAATGACCTAGTTTGTGTCAAGTGGATGTTCAACCCCATTTCTCTCTTTCTCTGACTCTAACCTATTTCATACCACATGCACTCCCACAAGGGCTCGAAACCACAGCCACAAGCCAGAGATTAGCGGCCAGCTAGAGGTCGAAGCGCGGCACTCTAGACCACTAGACTTGGAGTATCCACTCATTCAGCTGCACTTATGCGCCAATTGAATTGGGCAAATAATTTGAACACATCATTCTGTCCACAGCTTTTCTAGAAAAGTCTGTATTTTCTAAAAACCAACAATGGGACATACCCAGTTAATTACATGTCACATATTCATATTTTTCAGTTTCCATATTAGATGCCATAGCAAATAAAACATCATATAATAAAAAAAGAAAAAAAAACAAATATGGGAGAAGAAAGAGCTGAAAGAATGAGGTTTTTGGAGGGTGAGTGTTCAATTCTAATAGAAAAGATTGTTGTTATGGTAATTTGAAATCTCGCCATTAAATGTGTTTGGCACAATATAGCCCGGTTGGAGCGGAGGTGACATTAGCCTCCATTTCAGTTTATTATTTTAAAATATAAAATTCAATTTAGTAAAAGTATACACATACATGTATGTGCACATATGACTGTCTCATTTGTGGAGAGTCGAGGTGGGTAAGACACTGGCCCTCATATTTTAAGGCTGCAGGTTTGCTCCCAATGTTGACATAGAAAATTCAGGATGGAGGGCCTGACAAGGACATTCGTCTAGTTATTCAGATTGAACAACAAAACATGGTCCTGTGTTCACATTGGCATGCATGTAAAAGATCCTTTGGCAATTGGAATTTGATACAAGAGTATGCCTTAGGGTCGCGGTACCGTGCAAAATTTCAGTCCAAAATCTCAAGGCCTTTTTGTGACTTCTAAGGGGGTGGGGGTGAATTGCCGGCTGGATGGCCGGATGGTTAGGACCTTCGCGCTGTATCATAAAGCTGCACGTCCTCCGGTTGCTCTCACTCCTAATGACCTCTCAGCGCAAGCGAATTATTGAAATAAAATTAAATCCTATGTTGGTTCCAAAATGACCTAGTTTGTGTCAAGTGGATGTTAAACCCCATTTCTCTCTTTCTCTGACTCTAACCTATTTCATTTGAGCATTATATTTTGTCTGAGCCTGTAACTTGACAAGACATAAGGAGTGTTACGCAAAGTTGAAACAAAATAGAAACTAAGTCTTGATGTGGCAAAATAAATTGTTTATTTAAAAACATTATGAACCATATAGAAAGTATTCTTATTTCCCACTTTTTATTTTTTAGGCTGAAGCACCCTTGGAGGAGAATTTAATGAATGATAAAAAGAAGAGAAACCAAGCATCAATTTATTTTATAATTCTGGAAAAGAATGCATTTGACCCAATTTTTAAATATTTATTTTTTGTTTGTAATGTTAAGTATTCTTCGAAAACACAATTAGATTTTAATCCTCTTATTAATTTCTGTATAATATAGAAAGTAAAGTGACATATAAATCACTTAAAATTTGGTCGGAAATCATAAAAGTATTTAATAGACATTATCTAGAAACCAAATGTAGATCAGATATACCCAGAATTACAAAAAACCTTGACCTACATTAAGGTGACTTTTCCTTGCTTATGAAACGAAATAAGGTTTAATATCCCACTTTTGTTATTAGGGCGATTCTGCCTTACAGTCTATTCTTATATCAAATATTTCAACTGTCAAGGAATCATTAAAGGGAACGAATGGTTAACAGGCACACATTGGATCAGCAGGAGGTCTGGCAATGAGTCAAATATGTCAATTGTCAAGGGTACTTTAAAGTGAACACAGTCGAAGTGGCTTTGATCCAGGCTTGTACCCAGTTTGTGTCAAGTGGGCGCTTAATCTCATTTCTATCTCTTCTTTAAAATACAAGGCAATGTGTACATTAGATCGAGGTTTTTTGTCCTATCCAAATAACTATGTATTGTCCCTTCCCACGTCCTACACTACTGACATGGAGGAACTATGCTTGGGACTCCAGTTGAAATTTCTCGGCCAACGCCTTATACTCACCATGGCCTCCCATTGCTTATAATTTGTAATTGTATATAAATATTTTGTACATATTATCCAATATTTGCCATTGTCTCGGATATTTTTATATTTCAATCCTGCAGTCTAGATGCTTTTGTTCCTTATATGCACAAAATATTTATTTTGTTTGGGTTTTTTTTTTCCTAATGAGGAAAGAGTTCTACACCATTTTATTACTTCTGTAAAATAGGTCATTTTTCTTTTGTTAATTTTCTGTGTATGCTAGTTATTTCTAGATTACTCACTAATCACTTGTAATTCAACTTATAACACTTTTCACTGTTTGAAAGTAATTCAAATTAGTGGATAATTTATCGTATAATATCTTATTAAATTTAAATATATTTGAATTATATATTTTGGGGGTATGGGGTAGGGATACTGTCTTTATATGCTTAGTACTTGTTAATGGGTAAAGAAAAATTTAAATAGCTATTTTATAGTTTGTGATGGGGAGGGGCATTATTTAACACAATTTTATTAATATTATTTTTCTGTTAACATTCCAAACATCATTTTATGAATAAATAAATATTTAACAAAAAAAAATTATTGTTACCTCATGTTATCAAACTTTGCAGATTAAACAGAGCAAAAGGAGGGATGCTGCATGGGAAAGGTTGCTATATTGGATATAAATTGGGGGAAATACAACACAAGTTTTTGTTGATGGTTATACACAAGTTTGTATATGAAACCACACAAGTTTCAGTAATTTCAACACAAGTTTCAGAAATTTCAACACAAGTTTCAGAAATTTCAACACAAGTTTCAGAAATTTCAACACAAGTTTCAACACAAGTTTCAGAAATTTCAACACAAGTTTCAGAAATTTCAACACAAGTTTCAGAAATTTCAACACAAGTTTCAGAAATTTCAACACAAGTATTGTGTAGATTTTCACACAAGTTTGTGTTGTTTGACAAATTTTAACACAAGTCTTGTGTTGTTTCAGCATTTAACACAAGTTTGTGTTGTTTCAACACAAGTTTGTGTTGTTAAATAGTAACACCCAACTTGTGTTGAAAACAACACAAGTTTGTGTTGTTTCAACACAAGTTTTTTTTCAGTGTACAAAAATATTGCACATTTTAGTATGTAAGTTATGTTAATGTTCCCTTTTCAACTTTTTCAGGGCAAGAAAATTGTGAAGGTAAATAATTATGACACAATACATAACCTACTTAACTATGTGAAATATTCAGGTATTGTGTGTTCTATAAATAACAATTAAGACTTGATCATTGAGAGTATGAAAATAAAACCTCAGGCATTACACAATACCTAAAAACCCAAGTCAAAGGTTCGTGTATTTATGCGCTTATGTGTACACAGAACCTCAGATTTCCACCCCAATCGAACGACTATACACTGTTCCATGCCAAAAAACACCGCCTGCACCACTGACAAGAGGGAACCACACTGGAAAATCCCGATGACTTTTGTTGACCAAAAGCAAGTCCAAACACGGGACCTCCAGTCCAGGTTAGCAAGTCAACACGAAAAATCCATCTTCGCAACTGTTGTCTAAAAACATATACTGGTTATTACTCTTAATCAACCGTTGCAACTAATGTGATATGGTATATTATGATAGTCCAATAGAATCAGTTATAAATCAAGATATCATACTGTTTATTGTAAATTAGGTAAATACGATGAATCTGTACAAACAAAACAAAAATGAGACTATTGTAGCTTCATTAAAGGGCAATGTTAGTGCCGACCAATATGACTTTCTAATTCAGTCTGCAAGGACGTCCCGAGTTTTCTTTCTTTTTTTTTTGTTGGCGCCTCTTTCCATTGTTAGTTACACATCTACAATACCACAGATGTTCAAGTGATATTGGGAATGTGTTAGCCAGTTATGTCACATATGTAATATTGGTAAACACCAATATTCTCCTATAATGTGGGCGTGACTTTATACCTCGTTAAATCATAATCTATTGTTTTAGTTCCAGGTTCCAGTAGTTCTATATGCAGTCAGTTAGACCTAAACGGAGTTGAATTCAATATATCTGGTTTACAGCCTGGCCAACAGAGTACAGGTTGTCTGTGTGATCTGACCTTTAACGACTCGTCCCATGTTGATGGACCTATAGATATCAACGCCACAGCCAATGTTCCAGCAGGATGTCAGTATGAAGTCTATTTTATACATAATTCAACTACCAAGAGGTACAGCTGTAAGGTTTTTGAACTTATGTATACGTTTAATGTCGCCATTCAGGATAAATTACAGATGATACTGGTTTCAGGTGAAAGGTCAGCAGGTGGATTTCAATTCTGTTTCAAGATTTCCACAGAACCAGGTAAGGAAAATAAATAGATTCACGATTTTGATAAATTGAGAGGTGGTTGTTACAGTGTTAATTATAAGACATCAAATCAATTAACACCTATAATAAGTTTGATACCATTTGAGCCAATAACAAAACCCTAGATAATATCATGCTATCTAGCTTGTACGTGAATCTCTGAGTCTTATCTGAACTGTCTACACCGTGTACTACATGAATCTCAGAGTTCCACAGACGACACATTGTAGAAAGGCACAGTTATATTTTCCTTGAAACTATCTAATAAATTTTTGATTACCTTTCAATAAATTCTCACCGTTCGGCAACAAATGTGTCGGTTAACAAGGTAGAGTGTTTGGGGAGGGGGTGCTGGACGATGGGGTATCAATATACTAAAATAACTTGTTGAGAAGCAGCGCCAGAAAAGAGCTAGTATTAACAATATATTATATTCTCGTATTATATTATGTATTTGTTTATAATTTGTTGCTATAGAATTAAATATGCACCTTGTTTGTAATGAAACAAATACAACTGGAATGATACCATCAACTACTACTACAGAGATTAAGTCAAGTACAACAACTACTATGGAGATTACGTCAAATACAACGGTGTCAAGTACATCAACTACTACGGAGAATATGACAAAACCAACGGTGTCAAGTACATCAACAACTACTGTGGAGATTACGCCAGCTATAGCGGTGTCAAATACATCAGCTACTACGAA
Source organism: Patella caerulea (assembly GCA_036850965.1). Lineage (NCBI taxonomy): Eukaryota > Metazoa > Mollusca > Gastropoda > Patellidae > Patella > Patella caerulea. The sequence continues at coordinate 3,319,399 of JAZGQO010000010.1, forward strand.
GATTAAGCCAGATACATCATTAGTTACTACAGAGATTATGCCAGATGAAAATGGTGATATTATGCAAAGTAAATGTAGGTTATATATTCATAACACTGTTATAACCTAAACCACAGCCTTCATATTTTGATAAACTATTTCCAAACCTCCCATCGGTGGAATACAAAGGAGTGACCATACCCTATGCTTTAAATGCAAAATATTGTTACCTACCAATATCATAAAAATACTGTTTTATGAATCATTTTTTTCATATAAAGTGGTGACAACATCTGCTGTTTTAAAATACAAACCTAGAAAACTTTTCCCCGTCAAAATCCTATGCTTTTACAATGGCTGCTGTAAAAGACTATATTGCTATATATATATATATATATATATAGATCACTGTATCTTCTTAGAACAATACAATCTGATTGAAATATAGATCTATCTTTCGTTTCGTTTCTTTGTAGTTTCGATGTCCTACACTACATGAATATCTGATGCGAGTTCACGTAAGGGGTCAAACGAGCGCGTCAGACATTGATTAATCAATCAGCGTTGACGTTTCTAGTGGTTTACCCACGGTTCCGTGCATCAAAAAGACCAACAACACGCCGTAATAGGCCGTTTCATTGGCTAATCCGCCACATCATCCAGATCACATTAATGATAAGAACTCTTCCAAATCCTAGTCTGTTAAACAAGTAAAACGAAATTTTGAACTATAATAACGAAACGAAATAGGATCTGTGTTTTAATCGTTGGGTTAATTATAGAGCGTTTCCCTTGATAAAAACAAATAGGCATTAAAATTAATTCAGATAGCATTTAGACATATGTGGGCTCAGCCAGAATATGTTACGTGTTTACAATATAATTGGATATAAATTATATTTTACAGTAGGTTATATTATTGTTTATATTTTATAGTAGGTGTTATTATTGTTTATATTTTACAGTAGGTGTTATTATCGGTGCAGGTGTTGGGGGATTAACTGTAATAATCATCATTATCATAATTCTATGGTAAGTGTAACTATCTTATATCTTTAATAAATGAATTCTGGGACCGGATCTACGTGCCCCATTCACAATATGGTACCGTTCAATAGTATGTATTTATGGGTGGTAAAGATTCAAACAAATTTTATATATTTCTTATAGTGTAATACATAACAATAACTTGCCAGTCAGTAACTTACTTCTACTTATTTGTACATTACAGTGTGAGACGGAGAAAAGACAAGACTTAAATACGAGGAAGATGATACACGTTATAACCAATTTAAAATAAGGCTGTGTGGAGATAAATACGTCGCGGTTAATAAAGGATGGGGAGGACACAAATAATTATTCCGGAGGCTGATTGTTTAAAGCTGTGAGAATGATGTATAACCTATCCGATCTTGAACACTGGAAAAACGTGTAGGGATTTCATACCCCTGTGAAAATAAAGTTTAAGGACTGTCAGCATATTGTGTATAATGTATTGAAGTCGTTAGCTCCTGCCAGTGACAACAAGAGTTGGGCTAACAAAAATAAGTCTGGTAGTTTAAAATAGGGGCATGATATCACAGTCTGATAATCCAAATATGGTAATCCCTTGCGTTAACACGTGGGCAACTGTCCTACTTGTGCCCATGTAAGTACATTGGGTTTAAATCCAGGGTAGCCTCTGTGCAGTTGACCAACCCGATAAAAGAAATATCTGGTCAATATCCCGGGGCTCAATAAGAACGGGGTTAACTTTCCCTCCAGACATCATAGAGCGGTCCGAGATGGGAACATCAAATCCACAGCCTCCTACACAGCGAGGCTGAGAAACAAACATCATTGAGAGGCTGAGAAATAGATATCACTAGGATATCACTTGGATTAGACCTCGTTAAGTCGTAGGGGAGCCATTGTGGAAAGAGGAAAGAGAACTTATATTTAGCTTATATTTAATGCCACAGCTGTGTGTTAGTTTCCTGTATTATGAATGTTATAAAGATATAAAAACATAGTTAACGTAAAAACTTTTCCAGAGTTAATTGATCATATGAACGTGAATGCCCTCACTAGATATCTGTCAAACGAGAGTCACTGGCCGTATACACAAGATTTCAGTTACGTAAAGATTTCAGTTACGTAATTAGAGAACTTTGTCCAAAAGCTACGTATTCACGCAATGCCAGTTAACATGACATGAAGTCATGATACGTGTATATATTGTGGTTCAATATAATTACGTTAGATGTCGGGATCACATGGCTAAGTGGGTTCGAATTTCCGGCGTGGTTTCCACTTGTCAGTGATGCAGAACGGAGGGCCTGACAATGACAGCTGTCTAGTCGTTCGGACGGGACGAAAAACCGAGGTCCCGTGTACACATTGGCGTGCACGTAAAAGATCCCTTTGAAGTTTAAATTCGATTTAAGAGTAGCCGTAGCGGCGCTGCCCGGACGAAATTCCCCTCATAGCACGCTGTATGGCGTCTGCCTTTCCTCAATTTGCCCAGGCTAGGTGCAGAAGAGTAGGACGTTAAACCTCATTTTATTTCATTTAACGTTAGATGTTTGTCATCTAGAGCGTTTCAATCTGGTATCCAGCTTATGAATTATAAACTACAGCTGTCCTATATCATTGTGTCCTATATCATGGTCGTCTTTATTGAAATTTAAACCACATTTCACTTCTATCTGTGATATCATTTTATATAGTATTTTTAAATATACCTATATTATTGTACACTACACTATGTATTCAACTTTAATATTTACTGTGTTCTTGTGTTACTGTATATAACGCTATATCTATCATGGTGTCTTTGTTGTTATTTGTAAGTCACTTCAAGTCAGATTTTCGACGGTTTAATGCCCACTTAAAGATATATTATGCCAGACTTAGATAAAGGACTGGCCTTACTTGCTATAAAAGTTACAACAAGGTCCTGTCAACTAAATAAAAGTCTAATTAATAATTTATTTAACATGTCAGGCCTAAAGGAAGACAGGCAATGGGTAAATTATGTACCTTTAAGCCGTCCCTAAAGATTCTTTACAAAGGAAATTGTGCACTAGGTAAGATTAACCAACGTCTGGCCGATTGTTTGCATTCATTGATAGTAAAACGGTTGGTTTAAAGAGAGGGAGAAAGAAATAGGATTTAACGTCCACACGACACAAACCAGGTCATTTCGGGACTAGGTTGATTTAAAGATTTAATATAAAAATGGATAATCGAGACTTGTCTTGCTATCGTAATAAAGGTAGTAATGACGATCGAGGCTCCGCTTTATTGTCCCAACAGCCCAAACATCGCTCAGAATGAAGGCATTTGCAAGATATTCCCTTTATATACTATTCAAAAAAAGTAGGGGATATTTGATTTTGGGGGCATAATACTAAAATATGCAAATGACTACGAAAAAAGTCACTATAGAACCTAGCAGAAGAAACATTTCCAGTTACATGTGACGCCCAAACGCACCAATAGCTACCGCATGGAATGCAGGTGATGCTTGGGATCATCATGGGGGTCCAACCCAAGATTTGCACGACTCTGACTTTGAATGTTACAGTCATTGCGGCATTGAATTCCAGGGTGGAAACATCAGTTTAATTGTTTTAGTGACCAGAAAACAAATTTTGATATGCGTCGGCTTACCCAAAATTAAAGGTTAAGTGCCCTTGTCATGCTACAGATCGGCACAACACAGGCGGTTGTGGCGCGGACGATGAATGTTTCTCAGTCTGTCATAAGCAGGCTATGGTCCAGATACCGTGATACACAATCTGTACAGGACAGACCACGCTCAGGTCGACCAAGGGCGACAACTCAAGCCCAGGATCGATTTATCCGTACCTTGGCCTTGAGAAATCGTGTTATCTCAGCAAATCAGATCAGCGCTCGTCTTCAAACAGACACTGGTGTGAGAGTGAGTGGCCAGACGATTCGGAATCGACTGCATAGGGGTCACCTTCGCCTGATCCCTTGTTTGAGAGATCATCACATTCAGGCAAGACGTCGTTGGTGTAGGGATCGTCAACACTGGGATAATCGACGCTGGAGCAATGTGATGTTTTCAGATGAGTCAAGGTTCACTGTTGATTTTTTACACAGACGTAAGAGGGTGTGGCGTCGTCGAAACGAGCGCTTCTAAAACGTTAACGTCATCAGACATGATCGATTTGGGGGTGGTTCTGTTATGGTGTGCGGAGGCATCACTGTTGCTGGAAGAATGGCTTTACATGTTGTTGCAGGGCGTGTTACAGGCCAGTACTACCGGGACAACATCTTGGCAGTCCATGTTGTGCCGTTCGCGCGACGTCATGGCCGCCGTTTCATCTTCCAGGATGACAACACGAGATGTCACAGGACCAGGATCGTTACAGGTTACCTCCAACAACAGAACATCACCACATTACCTTGACCAGCACTGAGTCCCGACCTCTCCCCCATCGAGCATGTCTGGGACATGCTTGGACAGAGGTTACGTCAACGTCAACAACGTCCTGCCAATGTCCAAGAACTTGCTGCTGCGTTGCAACAGGAATGGGACAATCTGGACCAAAATGACCTTAGACGTCTCATTAGGAGTATGCCACGTCGGATCAATGCTTGTTTGGCAAACAGAGGAGGATTTACCTGTTACTGACTTTGTTGTGATGCTGTGGTAACTTTGCTGTTTGACCCCGGGTATCATTTTACCCTTATAATGGTCAGTCTGTGCCTTACTTAGTCTAACGATCATTTGGAATAAATCGATGAATGTGAACTTCATTTCATTTTGTCATTTGTTTCTTCGTCAGTTTCATTAGGTGACTTTAATAACACTTAAAAATCAAATATCCCCTACTTTTTTTGAATAGTATATTATCAACTATTATAACGAGACCTGTCGACCTTTTATCTAGACCTTACATAGTGCATCTTTAAGTAAAGAAATACTTTAACCTGACCAGGAAGTTTTATCGGCCAGTGTGTATACAACATTCATATTGTTGATCAAGGTAGGATTAAAGAATATAAATCTACAACTTGAAATTTATTTTGACTAAGAAATACATGGATTATTATATGCTGTAAACTAGAGTTTTATTCTAACTAAGTCATGGAGTACGACATTGTTTAAAAATTTTCCCTATATAAGCAATAGAAATATGTTTCGACCAGGTTTACTAATATTGATAATATCTAGTATATCAGTAGTAGGTAAGTTAACGTCTTACAGGTTTTGTTACAAATTTGTCCATTGGTTTTGTTTTTCTCTCCGGAATCATTAGAAATATATATACAGATATATGGATAATAAAATTTGAAAAAAGGCCAGATCTCAGTATATAAACTATCATATTAAATTGTACGTCCCGGCCATCACTACTTTATTGTGAACTATTGTTTTATAAAAACCTATCTATTCGGTAATAATCAATTTCAATAGAAGAAATTCATGTATAATAGATGGGACGGGATGGCATTGACTTAGGTTATTAATTATTCGTCCCGTACCTTGTTTTAAATTCCATCATGTCACATTTAAATCACTTTTGTCTTTTCAGATAATTTAAATTGCAAAGGTAAGAAAATTAAATTATGTTTTTTGAATAGTAAAAGAAAAATTAAATTATGTTTGGGTAATCCACTAGTAAAAACAATGCCGATTATTTAATCAAAGGTCTGAGGTCATAGGGTCAAAAGCCGCTCGTATGACCTCTGGTGTGACATATCGTAACAACCGGTCGGATGTTCATATAGTGTATAGTGGGTAAATCTTGACGTGATATTTTATATTTTATTTTACAGTTTATCTGTACCAGTATGTAGTAATGATTCTATAACTGGTGATATTTTATATTTTATATTACAGGTACCTTTGTACCTGTATGTAGTGATGGTTCTATAACTGGTGATATTTATTATCTGTCTGGTGTTAGAGATGATGATGATACTACACAATGTTCATGTTCTTTATCTACTAGAACACCAACCAATATTACAATAACCATTCGTAACCCACCGAATGGATGCCAATATAAATTCCAAATCTTATATATGACTGGAAGCTGGGTTTATTCATGTAACCAGACATCAATGACATCAATAAACACTGACGGTGGTATTGAGATAAATTTATTATCGGGTGAAAAGAATAGTAGTGGATTCGGGGTCTGTGTGCAAATAAAAACAAGTAATTTTATAATTATATATTCATGGTTGAATCCTGGATTTTTATATCTTCATATTAAGGTGTTGTAATCACAATTTGCGACTGCCGAAAGCTTTAGAACAAGATAAATTATACGCCTACATTCCTAATTGAATGAAATATAAAATGGTTGCACTGACTGTAATATGGCAACCCGAAATTAATTTGAAATTTATAGTAGGTACCGCATCAATAAAATCTGTATTTAAAAAATGCAGTCGGTAGAGTGCTTATACGCATTCACGAACGTTCGCTCTACGTAATGCATGATTGTGCCACATCTGGGCGACAGCATAATACGTTTACATTATGAATGTAGTTCTATTTTATCGGGTCGACCATTTCGGGCCTGAAACCCCTAAATTGGGCATGAACATGGTCGAGAAATTCTAGATCTTCTAATTTGATTGTTCTATGTATATACAATAATCACGTAAATTTACAAATTGTTATTTATATCAATCACTAAAGTTGTTTTACTTTCACCAGTACCAGGTTCAAATTTAACGCTGTCATGTGGTAAATCAAGATGGTCAACAACAACAAGTTATAAACCTAATGATGTACAAACATCTACCACAGGAAGAATCAGTTAGTTCTAAATATTCTGTTGTATTTATTTCAATCCTTCACTTTTTGTGTGTTTCAAGAGGTACATTTTGCCCGAACAGCGGTGCTATGACTTACTCTTTTTTTCAACTTACAATCGCCAAGGGTTCTTTTTCGTGATCACCAACGTATGTGCACACTGGATAGCGGTGTTTCGTCCCATCCAAACGACTATATGTTTCCCTTGCAAGACCTCCTGCCCTCCTACACCACTAGCAAGGGGAAATCAGGCCGTAAAATTGCGATTGACTTTCTCGGCCAATACCGGGATCGAATAAGGGACCTCCGGGATAGCGAGCCAGAAGTCGTCCTCACTGAGCCACGGCGGCTCACAGAAGCGGGAAATAAAAACCGCATACTACCAAACAAACAAATGCCAGAAACAAACAAATAACGCCACAACTTGGTGGTAAAATCAACTCAAGATGTGCGTCCGGCTTTAGGTTTATGGTCATGTTCTATAGCCAACTGTTCAATGCATAAAAATCTTAATTTGAGTATGTTATTGGATACTTGATAAAGATAAAATATTGCCATGGATCAATTCCTTTCTAATAATAATAGCACCACCCGATGATGAATCTAACCAACCAAAATCTAAGCAACCAACAACACCAAGCTTTGACCAACCGCCATCTGCAAGTGAATCTGACAAAACATCAACACCAACATCTAACTCGAGTAAGTCCATCATTTTTATATCGGAAAGAGACCACCCAAATGTATTTCGTGATTTTTAAAAAGCGACGGGAGTTGATAACCATCTTCAGAAGATCTGATATCACGTCTTTCTCAGGGAATTAAAATAGCACACTAACAATATGTATGGATTAACAATTACTGATTTATTAACATGTAACGTTTCGACGATGATACTCTCGTCTTTATCAAACAAGTGATAAACACGAGAGTTTCATCGTCGACACGTTGCATAAACCAGTAATTGTTAATCCATAAATAGTGTTAGTGTGTTACTGCTCAATGCCACTTAAAGACATTAAAATAGCCATGAAGATTTATGGCGATATTCTGACAGTTAAACTTGTTACAAAGGAGTGTGATATCTGACGCCATCTGAACTAAAAATTATATATTTTTCAAAGAATACATCGTTACCTTGGTATTGTTGAAAAGGTTTTTTTTTATATAAATTGACAACTGTTATATATTTCAGTGTCTGCTATAATTGGTGGATCTGTAGGAGGGTTGCTTGTGATAATCGTCATCGTTGTTATCATAGTAATATGGTTAGTATCATCCCTATATTCTTTATATCGTTACCATGGTAACCTGGTTAATATCATCTCTATATTTCTTATATTATTACCATGGTAACCTGCTTAGTATCATGTGTATATTCCTTGTCTTTATACCATGGTAACCTGGTTAGTATCAGGTGTGTATTCCTTGTCTTTATACCATGGTAACCTGGTTAATATCTGCTCTATATCCCAATGATTTATAATCACAGTTATGATAACTACGCTAACGTATCTTCGATATTAAACGTTGACAAGAGACAAAATCCAATGACAGAATTATCCGGTGGCATTACGAGTAGAATTGTTTGTCAACAGCCGGTATCAGGTTAAAAATATGTAAAACAAAATCACGAACACGAGGCTTGTTGTAATAATAGCCCAAAGTTGCTGTTCTGACAGCATCAATGACACGGGCGCGGTGATTGTGAAAAGTTATAGATATACGCTAAATGGTATATTTTAAAACGGCTTATCTCGCTCTATTAAACGCTTCTTTCACCTAAACAGTTGTACTCAAGCTTCGATTGTGGCCGACAAGAGTGTGTCTTAAAGTAAATCTATCTAAGGCCCTTTGAGTTTTACTAGACAACAACTCAGTTTATTTCATATCGTGTATAGTTTGATAAATACACGTTTTATCATCTGAGGCAACTCACTTTAACTTATTTATATATTATAGTGTAATACGTAAGAAGAACGGGGAAAATATTTATGACAGTCCACAAGCTGTAGAGGCTGATGCCCACCCATACCAGAGCGTTCACAGATAACAGACGTGGGGAGATAACTCACCAACCTAAACAGAATAATGAAGTGGTTCATCAGGAGAATGATCCATATACCAGTATTGATAATGATATAATTAAACCTAGCAACGGTAACCAAGGGATGGACTATCTAGAAAATGATCTTTATATTATTAGTTCTGGTGATATCACTAACAATAAACTAAAAGTAAAACCTCGGGTGTAGCGGAATATGCCCAGGTTAACAAATCTAAAGCGAACAAAACCACGAATGGGAAATGTAAAACTGAACCAAAGGGAGATAATTATACTGTTGAGTGATTAAAGTGCGAAAAGAACACCATAGTGCGGCACGTAGATATTTGTATACCTTTGTAAAAAAAAGTTTAAGGACTGTCACCATTAATATTGTGTATAGTGTATATATTTACCTTTTTTTAATGAAATATAGATTTTATGTTAAATTTTATATTTGAATTACCTACCCATAAAATCAAGTTTCTGACGTTTTATTAACTTAGTATGTATTTCATTTTATTATTTATATAAAAAGTATAAATTGATGGAAGAGAAATTCCAGCAAAAATAACATGATTCAGTTATGTACTGACGTTTTGTGGTCCAAGGATCATTCTTCAAGAAGTTACAAATTAATGCAACGTTATTTAAACACGACACGGTGTCATGTGACGTGTATATATTTCCACGTTGTTTTGTCGTCACTACAAATGTACTGTGGTTCACCATTGTTATAATTACGTTAAATGTCTGTCGCCGTGCTGAAAGTTTTAATCTGGTGTCGACCTAATCCGAAATGCTTGGATACTCCGATCCACCCCTGCCACTCCACATGAGACCATGTAAGTGTCCTCGGGACGAAATAACCGCACCAAAGGTTTACAAAAAATCAATATCAATGACATGAACTTTATGTTAACTTTAAAAACAAACTGCTTTTCGGCGAGATAACGGTAGACGAACAACTATACAGACAATTTTCTACCAGGACGCTCAGTGTTATAGCCAGTATTGTTTTGGCATTCATTATGGATTGGGGTTGTGCAGAGCGCCTTAGATTTTGACGCCCCCAACCCTATCGCACCAAGCGTCTAAATTCGCTACAAAAATTCTATAAACTATAATTCTTTATCATTGTGTTATATGCTATCTTCATTAAAAGTATGACGTTAAGTCACGGTTCATTTCACACAATGATATTACAGACATTACTGTTAACTAGACTACTATATTATGTGGGAAACACGTGGCTAAGTGGGTAAGACGCTGGTTCGCTATATTTTCCGGCGTGATTTCCTCTTGTCAGTGATACAGGGTACCTGACACGGACAGCTCTCTAGTCGTTCGGATGGGACGAAAAACCGAGGTCCAATGTACACATTAGCATGCACATAAAGATTCCCTTGGCAGTTGGAATTCGATATAAGAGTAGGCCACAGCGCCGCTGTCCGGGCAAAACTTCCCTCATAGCACACTATATGGCGTATGCCCGTCTTCATTAGCCCAGGTAATAGTACACTGTAACAAAAATATCCGTGAAAAAACGGAAAAAAATCCGGAAACAAAAATTACCAGGAAAATTTTATCCGTATTTGTTTTTCCTGTAATTTACAGAAATTCTCTCAATTAACATAAATTCCATTTTCAAATACAGAAAAACATCCTAGTAATTTTAGTTTCCTAGAGTCGAAAATGATCAAAATTTCATTGAATTAAACATTGATTTTATCTATCGCTGACGATATTTTTACGTAACCTCTTTCCGCTAATATAAGATTACCCGCATGGAGAAAAGGGTGTGGGTAACATGTATTAATGGTCAGTGTTTGGACCGGTTAGAGGCTTTGTTACGGTATTATCATTTTGCAGATATGATAACTCTGCCATAGAGGCAAACCGGCTTACACTGGCCAATCGGTTATATTTTCCAGGTTTTAGCGTGCTTGGTTACCTGACAATACAACCTTTAATCGCCGGGCGTTGCAAATTTTTGTTACACAATTATGAAAATACTTACAATCTGATTACCGTATGATGTATGACAATACACTTTATAGATCTTATAAATAATGGAAATTAGATATACATGACTATTAATATACCAAACTTTACACAATATGATCCTTCATATTATGGTTAATAAATTGAAATGAATACTATAACTATAAGTATTAGGAATGATTATATATGTATTCGATTTCTTATCGTTGCATTTGAAAACAGAAATAGTCCGTTATATAATGGAATAAAACATTCTATCCCTAAATTTCACGTAACTTTCCTGTCATTCCACCGTTTATTCCGTAAAATAACAGAATTGAGTCCGTTATAGATGGGAATAAAATATTTTATCTCTAAATTTCACGGAAATTCCCAGTTTAATACTGAATATTCCACGGAATTACATAAAACACGTAATTTGAAGAAATAATTCACTCTATTAACACAATTTCTCAAAAAAAAATCCTTCGATTAACAGAAAAAAGTTGTTAAACTACGGAATTCGGCGACATAAAAAATGGAAATTTTTTACAGTGTAGGACGTTAAACACCAATCATTTCATTTCCTATAATATGTACCTAACTATTATATTTACTGTGTTCTTGTCTTACTATATAAAAAGTTATATTTATCATGGTGTCTATATTATTATTTATATGTCAAATATTCTACGATTTAAGAAATTCCTTACAACTTTTACGACTGACATTGTGTAATATGTGAGATTAAACCAAGGCCTGACTAATTGTATTCATTGACAGTAAAACGGATGAAAATATGAAAGAAATAAGCAAACATTGAAAACTGGATAAAATTGTTCAAAAAAGAATAAAATTACAATCATCCATGCATAAATACATAGATAAAGAGTCGTGCATATTAAAAGGAAAACCCAACATGTAATTATAATCGACATCCTCTTTTGGTTTTAAATATCCAAAAGTAGGGTGTGTGTGTGGGGGGGGGGCGCTAATAGTAGATTCCCTTAGTACTGTGTATCAAAATTATTAATAATTAAAATAAATTGAACCCCTGATCTTTATCTAAATCTTGCATAATGCATCTTTAAACATGCTAGGTGGAATTTCACACGCTTCGTCTTCGGCTCATAGTGGATGAATTTGACTGAGATTTTCGGCAAATTACCTTTATACTATCCAGGTTTTATTTATTATAGTAAGAACTACCAACTCTCTATCTTATCTCCCTTAATGTATCTTTAAGTAAAGAAAAACTTAACCAGGACCAGGAAGTTTTTACATGTATATACACACCGTCAAATTATAACATTCATATTGTTGATCAAGGGCGGATTGAAGAAGATGCATCTAAAACTTGAGATTTATTTGGATTAAGACATGAATTACTAGAAACTGTTAAATTCATGATATAGACCTTGTTTACAATATTTACCTTTATAAGGAATAGAAGTATGATTCCATCAGGTTTAATGTTATTGCTAGTATCTTGTATAGCGGTAGTAGGTAAGTTAATTTCTTACAGGTGTTTTATAATATCTATAAGTTACAGTTTTATGGATGTTTTAGAATAGCTAGTATATAGGTAATAGGTAAGTTAAAGTTTTGTGGGTGTCTTATAAAAGAGTTAATTTATTTCTAGATTTCCCAAATCTGACAGTGTTCGTTAGCAGAAAGTCGGACGTCAAATCAACATATCCGACAATAATTCATCAGAACTGGGGATAAAAATAATTACATTTTACACGGTAACCTGAGATGAGCATTCATGTATGCATCATCGAACTAGTGCCCTATCCCCTTTCAATAGACTTAAACTATTAAAAATATAATGTTGTTCGTTCGTGCGATTTAATCTCCGCTTCCCTAGATGGCGATATCCCAGACAGTCAATTTACCCATTTTGTGTAACCTCATTTTGAACATATAGAGGGGGTGAATGTATTGTGTGGCTCATTTAAAAATCATCTTAAAGCGAGAGCAATGGGACTATTTGGTAGTGAGACAATTTCGGCAGTAAATATCTGAATGAAATACTGTTGTCAGTCATTCCACAATAAATTTACCCATGTGGGTGTGTATTTGTTTATTTGTTTTCAGATGGGACAAACGTTTATTCTACATTGTAAATGTTTATTATATTGTAACCTGATTCTATATCTTAACATTTACTAAACCCTGATACACGCCCAGATTAAAATGGGGTCGTAGACTGTAGTCCACCAGTCGGAACGGCGTCTACAGTGGACAACCTAGCGTCTAAATTTAAACACGCCGTTTAAGGTCATTGTTTTCAATGATTTTCGATGATAATTAATACCAGAGTTGTGCCCCTTGATCACTGTGAAAAATCTTGTGGACGCTCTGGTGGGAAAAGTTTAATATCAAATTGACTTTGAATTTCTACACAGTGTTTAGGGTCATGCGGCGATAATACTGTCTAAGTTATGGCCCTTGATCTCTTTGAAAAATCTCGTGGACGCTCTGGGGGCTAAAGATAATATCCGATTGACTTTAAATTTATACGCAGTGTTTCAGGTCATGAAAAGAAGAAGGCTATTGATATTCGTAGAATCAGTGAACGTGATCTGTCCCAAGCAGGAACGTTAAAATAATGATAATTAATTATTGTGGATTTGTATTGGTTTGGGTAACATTAATCTCTTCCTGTTCCTGGCACCCGATTTCGTGCTTTCTCGACTTCTCACTGCAAAAATATAACATGGCCGCAATAGGCTTCCATAGAAAAGCGATGCTGCTGGATAGCAGATAGTCACGGGGTCAAAAGTCCAGTCGAAGCAGAACAGTAGGAGGCTAAAGTCACCAGTAAGCTAATCGTCCAAATTGTTCAATGACGACTGGAAACAATTGTCCAATAACTTAATTTAAATTTGTATATGACTGAATTAAGTCACAAAGGTCTGATTTTGTCTTTTCAGATAGTTACAATTGCCGTTCAGGTGGTAAGAAATTTTTTTTATAACTAAATTTAAGGATTAAACATGTGCTATCAGTCACAAAGTCACTCAAACATGAAGTCTTTCAGTGGTGTCAAATTAAACAAATAGCGGAAAGTTTCTCCCAGTCCGTATCCGAACCATGTGTGAATATATTATACCAATTGAAGCTTGTCACAATGAGGCTATAGATCGTGTTGTAAAATAAAAACAAAGGCAAATCGATTATTAAAGGACCAATCCCGATAGTATTTTGGAAAATAATACCGCTACATTTTATGTTAAAATTCCCTGGAAATGGAGACCAATATCGTAAGCTGTATTGTGCGGTGTCTGGATAAAACCATACGTCATTCATCTATATTTTGGTGGTTAAATTTCACACGTAGTCACACTTTAATGTTTGAGACTCTGTTAAAATCGGGATAGTCTCTTTAAAGATGCACTATTCACCCGCTAAATCTTCCCAATGAAGATCTTTCGTTTGACCTCACATATTATATAAATAATTAACTTACATACATTTATTTACATACCAAGAACATAACCAAATCTCTAGAGAATCGGATAGTGTTCATTTTCAGCAGATTTATATACGATTGCCACTTAATGATTTTATTTAGAAATGGATAACCGAGACTTTGTGTATTGCATTCTATTATATATATATTCGACATCAGTACGCAGTGTCTGATAAATCTGGACGTGACATTTTATATTTTATATTACAGGCAATGTTATATCAGTATGTAGTGATGATTCTACGACTGGTGACATTGTGTATCTGTCTGGTGTTAGAAGAAGTGATAATACAATACAATGTTCATGTTCTTTATTTACTGGAACACCAATCAATATTACAATAACCGAACATCAGGCACTACATGGATGCCAATATAAATTACAATTCATATATATGACTGGAAGCTGGGTATATTCATGTATTCAGAGATCAATGATATCAATAAATACTGGCGGCAGTATCGAGGTAAATTTATTATCAGGTACAGAGACTAGTGGTGGATTCGCAGTCTGCCTGGAAATAAAAACAGGTAATAATAAATAGAGGATATTTGTCGTTTAAGAGTGAATAATATATTTTATTTCTTCGAGAAGCAAGAAAACCTATATTTTCACGAATGTTTAGAGATGAAATAAAATCTGTTATTCACGACAAAACGACAAATGTTCTATTTATTTTATGGTTTTACAATCATTTTAGGTAAAACAACATGGACTACTGCTAGCCAGTGGAATAACACTTTTATTTCACTGATAAAACGCGGTATTCTACTTCCGATCATAAAATAAGATTATATATTCAGGAGAGAATCCAGGATTTTCATTTCTCAGTATATAAAAATGGTGTAGTTGCATGGTAAAACCATATTCAAACATTAAATAACAATGGTAATAAAGGTAAAGGATTAAACAAAGTCAAAACAAAATAAAGGGCTGTTAATTGTCGAAACGTCGTGCTTTTAGAATAAACCAGTCATTGTTTCCCATAAAATGGGTCAATAAATGTACAAAGTTTCAAGTCGAACGCACCCCACGTCGATAATATGTTTACATTATGAATGTGGATCATTTTGAACCTGAACTCATTAATTGGGCATGGACAGGTTGAGAAATGTGACTGCAAATACACAAATTGTCTTTTAAACCAATCAGTAACGCTGTTGTTGTGTTCTTTTCACCAGCACCAGATTCACCTCTAACATTGTCATGTGGTAAATCAAGATGGTCAACAACAACAAGCTCTAATCCTGATGTACAAACATCTACCACAGGAAGAATCAGTTAGTTCTTAATATTCTGTTTTATCGTATTGAAGACGGACATGCACCATACCATACTGAGGTACACTTTGCCCGGACAGCGACGCTATGTCCTACTCTTTTTTTTCGAATTCAAACCGTGTTCATTAACGTACCGCGATTTTAGTCTCATTCGAACATTGTCCATTGCAAGAACTCCTGTCCTCTACACCACTGACAAGTGGAAACCCATGCCGTAAAATTGCAATGACCTTTCTTGGCCACACGACGTCGAAAAAGCGACCTTCGGATTAGCGAGCCAGACCTCTTCAATTACTGGTAATTACTGATCCACAAAAGATTGAAATAGAAACCCCATACTACAAGACAGACGAATGCCAGAAACAACCAAATAACACAACTTGATGGTAAAATCAGCACAAGATGAGCATCCGGCTTTAGGTTTATATTCATTTTCCATAGCCAACAGTTCAATGCATAATTGTTTAAAGTTTACTTTGAGTGTGTTATTGGATATTTGTTAAAGATAAAATATTGACATGGGTATATTCCCTTCTCATTAATGATAGCACCATCCGGTGATGAATCTAACCAACTTACATCTGATAATGAATCCAACCAACCAACATCTAAGCAACCAACAACACCAAACTCTGACCAACCGACATCTGCTAGTGAATCTGACAAACCATCAACACCAACATCTATGAATGATAACTCAAGTAAGTCCATCTTTATATCGGACAGAAACCGCCCAAATGTCTTACCTAACCACTTTATTGTAATATGATTTCTATTACAATTACCCAAATGTATTTCTTCATTTCTAAAAAGCTTAGTAAGAAATAAGTACCGAAGAGAGGTGATATAACGTCTTACGCGGAGAATTAAACTAGCCCTGAAGATTGATGGTGATAATTAGACTGGCCCAGTCTCTTCTATTTATTTTACGTTTCGATTTATATAAAAGTATTAATTTTTAGTAAACCAACACTTTCGTTTCCATTTGTATATAAAAATTGAGTAAACCTGTAACCAGCACCAGAGACTGGACAATTTGCGAGCTTCACAATAAAATGGGCGTTCCTGTCCTGTTTTACGTTGTTCCTTATTTGGGATGATTGACAGTTGTCAAGCAAGCCCCGATACGCATGAACTGGCTTCGTTAAGTTGTTATAATGATGTCGTGTGTAATTATTTATGTTCATTCACCTCACCCCATACGTTGTATCCGTTCATTCGACAGATATTGTCCGTCAACAAAATTCTTAGATCGTTAAAGTATCACTAAATAACAATAACTGTTATCCACAACAAACATCTCGCACCTACACCAGTTTGCCAGTTAGTCGACAGCCATGTTTATTATCACGTAATGTTAGATATGTCGTGTTCACGTGCACGACGTCACACGACCTACATAATGCAGATTGACCTACTAGATGAGAATGAAGCTCTATTTGCTCAGTCTCTAGAGATTACGGTTTTTTTTCGGTTTTTTCGGGGTTTTTTTTGAGGGGACTGGCCAATTTTTGGTGTGTGGAGAAGACTGGCTACCAGTCTAGGTGATAATCTGACAGTTGTTGTAATCTTGTGTTAAAGGAGTTTGATACCCTCCACTATTTAAACCCCAAATTATCTTTTTGAAAGAATAAATTCTTATTATATCTAATACTACCTGTTATTGTTGAAGAAGTTTTATATATAAATGTTCTATATTCCAGTGTCTGGTATAATTGGTGGATCTGTAGGAGGATTGGTTGTGATAATCATCACCATTATTATTATAGTAATCTGGTTAGTATCTATACATGTATATTACTTATAATTTATCATCAATGTTCATATCATTACCATGGCGATATGACTAGTATCATCACCATTATTATTATAGGGTTTATTCCCATAACGCCGACCCACCGAGTTTTAGGTGAAAAATTTTGGTCGGTGTTAAGGGGTCGACTGACCAAGAACAATAGACCCAAGCTGGGGGATAAAACTAATTAGGCCGATAATTTTGGGAGCATTTATTTTTTTAAAAATTTATAACAACCTTTAACACATAACATTACAAATAATTTTAACTTTTGGCACGCATAAAATGTCCAACATAGTCCAAAAATTCTAACAATCTTTCTGTTGATATCTGTGTATTTTTTCCTTTTAGGTGGTTGTCGCTGGCCACTCGAATACTGCAACAACTGAATTTCGATCGTCTTTTGCTCTTTTTTCAAAAATGCCATCACTTCAAATATATTCGGATGAGCTTTTCCAATTAATTTTTTTAGACGCCCGTGCCACCCTCTAAAGAATTGTTGGTTCTTCGTGTGATTTGGTTCTGGTTCCATTGTACTTGAGTAATTTGACCATCTAACCATTGGGTAACCATATCACTAAGTCTTTATTCTTTCTTTTATTCAGTCTATACTTAAAACCAGCAACACATAGGTAACTGACACCTCTTGCTGTGGGAAGAAACTTAGATTGTAACTGTGCATTAGCCATCGTAGAATGAAATGTATATGAAATGTCTTGGGATTATTTATGTATTTATACATATTTTGAGAAATAATCACAATGAACTGAATTTCGATCACTTGTCAGCTTCTTGTTGAACTGTCGTGTATTATTTAATCAATGAGTGAGTTGAATTTAAATGAACTATATTAATATATTAATAATCTGAACAAAGTAAAGTATAGATTAAGAAAACTATAGTAAGTGAGTTAAATTTAAGTGAACTATATTAATAATGACTGGTCCCTACCTCATTAACGCCTTTAATCCGTTCTTAACCCATCAAAGAGTGCCGCGGTCGACTTTCCAAACTCAGGTGAGTCGGCGTTATGGGAAGACACCACTTAGGTTTACTTACTTACTAGTTTCGTCATTGTAACACATTTATTAGGAAAGACGTATCTTCGATATTAAACGTTGACTACAGACAAAATCCAATGACAGAATTATTCCTTGGAATTTATACGAGTACAATATTGTTTATAAACGTCCGATATTACGTTAAAAAATATGTCGAGCAATATCACGAACACGAGGTTTGTTGTTATAATAGTCTAAAGTTGCTGTTCTTTCAGCATCAACGACACAGTGATTGTGAAAAGTTATGGATATACGCTAAATGGTATATTTTAAAACGGCTTATCTCACTGTATTAAACGTTTCTTTCACTTTAACAGTTGTACTCCAGCTTCGATTGTGGCCGAGTATAATGCGTCTTAAAGTAAATCTATCTAAGGCCCTTTGGGTTTTACTAGACAACAACTCAGTTTATTTTATTTCGTGTATAGTTTGATAAATACACGTTTTTTCATTCGAGGCAACTCACTTCAACTTATTTGTATATTATAGTGTAATACGTAAGAAGAACGGGGACAATATTTATGACAGTCCAGAAGCTGTAGAGGCTGATGCTCACCCTTACCAGAGCGTTCACAGATAACAGACATGGGGAGATAACTCTGATTGATAAACAGAATAAGTGTTTAACCAGGAGAACGATCCATATATCAGTATTGATAATGATATAATTAAACCTAGCAACGGTAACCAAGGGGTGGACTATCTAGAAAATGATCTTTATATTATTAGTTCTGATGATATTACTAACAATAAACTAAAAGTAAAACCTCGGTTGTAGCGGAAGTTTCAATCTGGTGTCCACCTAATCCGAAATGCTTGGATACACCTAACCCATCCCACCCCACTCCACTACACGAGACCATGTAAGTGCCCTCGGGACCAAATAAGCGCCCCAAAGGTTCACAAAAAATCAATAACAATCGTAATATGACATGAACTTTATGTAACTTGAAAAACAAACTGCTTTTCGGCGAGATAATAGTCGACGAACAACTATATAGGCAATACGATTCTATGTTCTATCAGAACGCTCGGTGTTATAGCCAATAGGGTTCATTGTGGGTGGGGTTTTGTATGGCGCCCCTAGATTTTGACGCCCCCAGCCCTATCGCACCCAACTTCTAAGTTCGGTACAGAAATTCTATAAACTAAAATTCTATGTCCTTGTGTGGCATGTCATCTTCATTAAAAGTAGAACGTTAAATCACGGTTCATTTCACACAATGATATTACCGATATTACTGTTAACTAGACTACTGTATTATGTGGGAAACACGTGGCTAAGTGGGTAAGACGCTGGCTCGCTAGATTTTCCGGCGTGATTTCACCTTGTCAGTGATACAGGGGGCCTGACACGGACAGCTGTCTAGTCTTTCGGATGGGACGAAAAACCGAGGTCCCATGTACACATTGGCATGCACGTAAAAATTCCCTTTGCAGTTGGAATACGATATAAGAGTAGGCCGTAGCGACGCTGCCCCGGGCAAAATTTTCCTCATAGCACACTATATGGGGTATGCCCGTCTTCATTAGCCCAGGTTAGGAGCAGAAAAGTAGGACATTAAAATATATTCATTGCATGTCCTATAATATGTACCTACCTAGAATATTTACTGTTTTCTTGTCTTTCTATATAAAAAGTTATATTTATCATGGTGTCTATATTATTATTTACATGTCAAATATTCTACGATTTAAGAGATTCCGTACAACTGAATAAAATTGTTCACAAAGGAATAAAATTACAATCATCCATGCATAAACACGTTCATATTTAAAGATCCACCAATATTGAATTACACATCCTCTTTTAGTTTTAAATATATAAAAGCTAAATCTGTCTACTGTTTCAGATATTATATTAATTACTATTTATAGTATCAATGATGATGTCATTGAGCGCTTAGACATTTATTGATCTGACGAGCCAATAATATAATTTCTAGATCATCGGAGGCTTTGATATTGGGATCAGACCACTCACGCCATATAATCGATAAACGATGGAATGAAAGTCACTCGATAAACGGACTGATAATCGAGACTTCGTTTACCATGCATGGCAATTTACTGGACAATCGGCTATTGCTTGTCAAAACTTCGAACACTCATAACTTGGCACAAAATATATTAAAGATACATTATGGGAGATTTTGACAAGGAGTTAGCCATTCTTGCTACAAAAGTTCAAAAATAGATGTTGAAACAAGAATATATTGAAAATTTCAGTCAAATAACTTTATCCTGAACAAAGTTGTTACCACTATAATTTTTTACTAGAAATGGTAGTTAAAATTCATCGACACCCTTTTCCCACTGTGGCCGATTGTTGATTGACAGGCGTTAACTTCACCTACATAGTCTCGATCATCAAGTAATGTTTAAATGGTTTCTAGTGAAGCTTGTGTATAGCCTCGGTCATCACTGTCTTTTATGAATAATTTCCGGAAGTATGATGACGTCAACGTCACGGAGAAACCCCACCCACGACGCCATAGTGATTAAATCAGTCGACGAAATCCTGTTTTAATCCGAGCCCAAACCAAGCCATCCGTGGGTCTACAGTGTTCATTTTGGGCTTGTTGTTTAAATAAAGATCTAATTTATAATTTCTATGACATCTGAGGCTCAAAGGAAGACCGACAAAAGTCAGTTTTTGCTCTTCCATAATGTATGTTTAAATTGACTGGAATTTTCAATATTTTTATTTTACATTATCTATTTGAAACTGATGTAGCAAGAATTGTCAGCTCTTTATTTAAATCTAATAAAATATATCTTTAAACAGTAGTCGTTAATCTACCTAGTGTATCTATATATTTATACAGATACAGGAGTTCCCAGTTAATCTACAGTTTGCTTTTCGTATCAATGGATCATACAGATACAATGGTGCCTGGAGGCGTTCGTTTAATATCCTTCACCCACTATTACTGTTCCACACTGACCGGGATAATGACAAAGAGATGTGGTAGGTAATATGGACCTAACTGAAGGACAAACAAACTAACTAACTAAATGACTAACTTGCCGAAGGTCAAACTGATAAAAATGTATTAGTTGATGATGTAATAAATAATAATGTAATGTTGATTAATTCAAAAAATAAAAAAAAAATAAAATACAATATGTGTTGTGGTATTTATTTGTAACTTGGAATGACTGTTTTTTTTTTTAAAGTTTGGGTGAGTTGTCTTCTAAGTTGGGATGAGTTGTCTTTTACTTGGGATGAGTTGTCTTTTAACGTGGGGTGAGTTGCCTTTTATTGGGATGAGTTGTCTTGGATGCGTTGTCTTCATTAGCCCCATCGGTTTGATTTTATATTAAAGGATCGCTACTCGCCTATTTTCAGTATATCATTTTTTCATTATCTAGTAATGAACTATTATAGCGGGAACGGCCAGCTCTTTAGCTAAATCTTACATAGTGCAACTTTAAAACGATAATTTCATATTTTCAAAGAAAGTCAAAACATAATTATTTCTATGTCTTTTACTCAAAAGGTTGTCAACTCACAATTATACGATCATAGGCATTATTCCCCACACTAATTAATCATTGACACAGGGAATAATAACACAATTACCTTGTATTTGTATGATATATTTGCCAATTTCTCAGCTGGCAATTATGAATTATTGGATTAATAGGATTTTTCTTTAACAATGTAGGACTGTTTATAGATACCATCTATTTTAAGGCTTTATTTTGATACATTTTAAAAATATAACTTAAAAATATGAAATTGCAGCTTTAAGTAAAGACATACATTACATTTACCTGACCAGGAAGTTTTACCAGTCAATGTGTATATGCATCGTCAAGTTACAACATTCATATTGAAGAAGGTAAAACTACAACTTGAGATTTATTCTAACTAAGACTTGCAGTACGACATACTGTAAACTGTTAATCTCGTGATATAGATGTTGTGTAAATACTTACCTATATAAGGAATAGGAGTATGATTCCATCAGATTTACTAATATTGCTAGTATCTAGTGTGTCGATAGTAGGTAAGTTAACTTCTAATGTATGTCTTGTATATCAGTAGTTGGTAAGTTAACGTTTTATGAGTGTTTTATAATAGAGTTAATTTGTTATTACTACATTTCCTAAAGGTAATATCCAATTCACTTTAGATTTATACGCACTTTAAGGTTTTGAAACGAAGAAGCCGATTGATATTTGTAAATTCAGTGAACGTGATCTGTTCCAAGCAGGAACGTTAAAAAAGATAATCAATTAGTGAATGATTGTGTATTTGTGTAGATTTGTGTTGATTTGAGTGAAACTAATCTCGTCCTGTTTCCTGACACTCTGGCAATCGATTTCGTCGTTTCTCGACGTCTCAATGCGAAATATTACATGGCCACAATAGGGTTCCATATAGAGGCGATGCTGCTGGATAGCGTATAGTCACGGGGTCAAAAGTCACCAGTCCAGTCGAAGCAGAACAGTAGGAGGTCAAACGTCATCAGTAAGCTAATTACCCAAATCATCAATAACGACTGGACACAATACTGGTTTGATTGTCCAATAACTTGGTTGTAATTTGTTTATAGAGTCACAAATGATTGTTTGTCTTTTCAGATAGCTTTAATTGCCGCCCAGCTGGTAAGAAAATGTTTTTAGAACTATATTTAAGGATTTAACATGTGATATCTGTAACAAAGTCACCCAAACATGAAGTGACCCGGTAAGGTGGGAAAGATCGCCTGCACAAAATATCTTTCAGTGATGTCAATTTCAACAAATAGTTCGTCAAACCGAGTGGAAAGTTGCTCGCAGTGCAACATCCTTATCCCATCCATGTGTTAATACATTATATCAATTAAAGCTTGAGACAATGAGGCTATATCATTAATAGAAGGGTTTCAGTTTATGTTGTAAAATAATAACAAAGGCAATTCGATTATTAAAGGACCAATCCCGATAATATTTTGGAAAATAATACCGCCTAATGTTATGTTAAAATCCTCTGGAAATGGAGACAAATATCGTAAGCTGTATTATGCGGTGTCTGGATAAAACCATACGTCATTCATCTATATTTTGGTGGTTAAATTTCACACGTTCTCACATTTTTATGTTTGAGACTCTGTTAAAATCGGGATAGTCTCTTTAAAGGTGCACTATTCAACAGTTAAGACTTCCTAATGAAGATCTTTCATTTGACCTCAAATATTATATAAATCATTAATTTTCATACATTTATCTACATACCAGGACTATAACCAACTCTCTAGGTCATTGGATAGTTTTAATTTTCAGCAGATTTAAATACGATTGACACTTAATGATTTAATTTAGAAATGGATAACCGAGACTTTGTGTATTGCAAATGAAGCAATGACAACCAAGCCTACACTGTTCTTCAAACGACGGTACTTCCGCTCTGAATAAATTAATTGTACTGAATTTTTATTACAAGTACATCTGATCAAGCTAACGTATATATCAACAAACATTGAAATAGCCTACTTTATTGTGTTGCTGTCTGTTACTGTGTTGTGAAATGACAAAGATTGGTTAAACTGTTTATCAACATTCGTAATAAATCTTAACATTTTTAATTTATGACTGCATTCTATTATAAAACAAAAATGTATATATATTCGACATCAGTACGCAGTGTCTGATAAATCTGGACGTGACATTTTATATTTTATATTACAGACAATGTTGTATCAGTATGTAGTGATGATTCTGTAAATGGTAATATTGCTTTTCTGTCTGGTGTTAGAAGAAATGATGATACAACACAATGTTCATGTTCTGTATCTACTGGATCACCGACCAATGTTACTATAACACAACATAGACAACAGAATGGATGCCAATATTCATTCAAATTCCTATATATGACTGGAATCTGGATTTATTCATGTAGTCAGACATCAATGATATCAATAAACACTGACGGTGGTATCCAGATACATTTATTATCAGATATATTTGAGAATAACAGTGGATTCGCGGTCTGCCTGGAAATAAAAACAGGTAATAATAAATAGAGGATATTTGTCGTTTTAGAGTGAATAACATATTTTATTTTATCGAGAAGCAAGAAAACCTATATTTTCACGAAAGCGTAGTGGTGGATTCGCGGTATTCCACTACTGATCATAAAATAAGATTATATATTCAGGAGAGAATCCAGGATTTCCATTTCTCAGTATATAATTACCATTCGCCACCGTCCAAAGCGGCTGCATTCTACGACTACATCCCTGTTTGAATAACATATAAAATAATATTTAAGTGGCATTTAGCGATTGGGAAACATTAATAGAACACAGTTTTTATGGGAAATAATCATTGATTTATTTAACAGTAAGATGTTTCGATAAATATCTTCTGATCGTTAACAAGCACAAGGACATTTGGTAAACTTGGGATGAATGTATATGAGTTGGATGGTAAAACCATATTCAAAGATTAAATAACAATGGTAATAAAGGTAAAGGATTAAACAAAGTCAAACCAAAATAAAGGGCTGTTAATTGTCGAAACGTCGTGCTTTTAGAATAAACCAGTGATTGTTTCCCATAAAAAGGGTCAATAAATGTACAAAGTTTCAAGTCGAACGCACCCCACGTCGATAATATGTTTACACTATGAATGTGGATCATTTTGAACCTGACCTCATTAATTGGGCATGGACAGGTTGAGAAATTGGACTGTTCTGTTTATATGCAAATATACAAATTGTCTTTTATACCAATCAGTAACGCTGTTGTTGTGTTCTTTTCACCAGCGTCAGGTTCATCTGTAACATTGTCATGTGGTAAATCAAGATGGTCAACAACAACAAGTTATAAACCTACAGTTGTACAAACATCTACCACTGGAAGAATCAGTTAGTTCTTAATATTCTGTTTTATCGTATTGAAGACGGACATGCACCATACAATACTGAGTTACACTTTGTCCTACTCTTTTCTTCGAATTCAAACCGTGCTCATTAACGTACACACTGGACCGAGATTTTAGTCTCATTCGAACATTGTCCATTGCAAGAACTCCTGTCCTCCTACACCACTGACAAGTGGAAACCATGCCGTAAAATTGCAATGACCTTTCTTGGCCACACGACGTCGAAAAAGCGACCTTCGGATCAGCGAGCCAGATTTCTTCCTCGCTGATCCACAAAAGATTGAAATAGAAACTCCATACTACCAGACAAATGAATGCCAGAAACAACCAAATAACACAACTTGATGGTGAAATCATCACAAGATGAGCGTCCGGCTTTAGGTTTATATTCATTTTCCATAGACAACAGTTCAATGCATAATTGTTTAAATTTTACTTTGAGTGTGTTATTGGATATTTGTTAAAGATAAAATATTGACATGGGTATATTCCCTTCTCATTAATGGTAGCGCCATCCGGTGATGGATCTAACCAACTTACATCTGGTAATGAATCTAACCAACCAACATCTAAACAACCAACAACACCAAAATCTGACCAACCGACATTTGCTAGTGAATATGACAAACCATCAACACCAGCATCTAAGAATGATAACTCAAGTAAGTCCATCTTTATATCGGACAGAAACCACTCAAATGTCTTTCCTAACCACTTTATTGTATTATGACTTCTATTACAATTACCAAAATGTATTTCTTCATTTCTAAAAAGCGTAGTTAGAAATAAGTAGCGAAGAGAGGTGATATAACGCATTACGTAGGGAATTAAACTAGCCCTGACGATTGATGGTGATAATCTGACAGTTGTTGTAATCTTGTATTAAAGGAGTTTGATACCCTACACCATTTAGACCCCTAATTATTTTTTTGAAAGAATAAATCGTTGTTATTTCTTATGATCTTGGAACTTATTGAAGAAGTTTTATAAATGTTCTATATTCCAGTGCCTGCTATAATTGGTGGATCTGTAGGAGGATTGGTTGTGATAATCGTCATCATTATTATTATAGTAATCTGGTTAGTATCTATATATTACTTATAATTTATCATCAATGTTCATATCATTACCATGGTGATATGACTAGTATCACCTCTAAAACCCAATGATTTATAATCAAAGTTCTGATAGCTTCACTAACTTACTTACTATTTTCACCATTTTTAACACATTTACTAAGGAAAGGCGTATCTTTGGTATTCAACGTTGACTACAGACAAAATCCTCTTTCAGAATTATTCGGTGGCATTACGAGTAGAATTGTTTGTCAACAGCCGGTATCAGGTTAAAAATATGTCGAACAAAATCACGAACACGAGGTTTGTTGTAATAATAGCCCAAAGTTGCTGTTCGGACAGCATCAATGACACAGTGATTGTGAAAAGTTATAGGTATACTATACGCTAAATGGTATATTTTAAAACGGCTTATCTCACTGTATTAAACGTTTCTTTCACCTAAACAGTTGTACTCCAGCTTCTATTGTGGCCGAGTATAGTGCGTCTTAAAGTAAATCTATCTAAGGCCCTTTGAATTTTACTAGACATCACCTTTATTTTATTTCGTGTATAGTTCGAGGCAACTCACTTCAATTTATTTGTATATTATAGTGTAATACGTAAGAAGAACGGGGAGAATATTTATGAAAGTCCAGAAGCTGTTGAGGCTGATGCTCATCCTTACCAGAGCGTTCACAGATAACAGACGTGGGGAGATAACTCTGATTGATAAACAGAATAATGAATTGGTTCATCAGGAGAATGATCCATATACCAGTATTGATAATGATATAATTAAACCTAGCAACGGTAACCGAGAGATGGACTATCTAGAAACTGATCTTTATATTATTAGTTCTGATGATATCACTAACGATAAATTAAAAGCAAAATCTTGGTTGTAGCGGAATATGCCTAGGTTAACAATCTAAAAGCAAACAAAACCACGAATGGGAAATGTAAAACTGGACCAAGGGGAGATAATTATACTGTTGTTAATAATTAACCGGCAAGTTGATTGTTTAAAGTTTGAAAAGGTACACCATATTGAGACACGTAGATATTTGTATACCTTTGTAAAAAAACATATTTAAGGACTGTCACCATTAATATTGTGTATAATGTATATATCTACTTTTTTTTAATGAAATATCGATTTTATGTTAAATTTTAGATTTGAATTACCTACGCATAAAATCAAGTTTCTGACGTTTTATTAGCTTAGTATGTATTTCATTTTATTATTTATATAAAAGTATGAATTGATGCAAGAGAAAATCCAGCAAAAATAACATGATTCAGTTAGGTACTGACGTTTTGTGGTCCAGGGATCATTCTTCAAGAAGTTACAAATTCATGCAACGTTATTTTAACAAGACACGGTGTCATATGACGTGTATATATTTTCACGTTGTTTTATCGTCACTACAAATGTACTGTGGTTCAACATTGTTATAATTACGTTAAATGTTTGTCGCCGTGCTGAAAGTTTTAATCTGGTGTCCACCTAATCCGAAATGCTTGGCTACTCCTAACCCACCCCACCCCATTCCACCACATGAGACCATGTAAGAGCCATCTGGACCAAATAAGCGCCCCAAAGGTTCACAAAAAATCAATATCAATCGTAATATGACATGAACTTTATGTTAACTTGAAAAACAAACTGCTTTTCGGCGAGATAATGGTCGAAGAACAACTATATAGGCAATACTATTCTATGCAGGGAATATTTTAACCGGGTTCGTATCGCAATTAGAGACTCAAACGTCCGATTTTGCGAATCAAATTCATATTTGATTAGCATTATTAGCATAAAACCCTGCTTTAGCGCGAATCAAAGTTTTGAAAATTCAGTATCGTAAAACACATCAAAACAAATCTCAAATCTCGCAATTTTATTGTCTATATCATCAAGACTCTTTACGTACCTCTGCAACGGTCCAGTGGAACGAGAGCAGTACATGTTGATGTCTTCTATTTATAGACGTAAAAGGTTTTGATGACAGAGATGACAACACTACATACTTTCTTTCTATATCTGTGGTAGTCACATTCGTCAAGACAGACATTCAAAACACTACAAGATAAAATTACCGGATGATCGAGGGTACGTCGCGAAATTCAAACACATGATATTATGTTCTGTCTTCAAATTCGACATTAAAATTAGCAACAGTTCAAGATTGGGTGAGGAAATATGACGCAGAAAAGATCTGACTAGAGTATGAAGTAAATAAAGAATGTCCAGGTTTCGTACAAAGAATAACATGTGGTCACATACTTTTATTTTTGTTTTATATATAAATATAAACAACCGTTTGGTAATACAAATAATGTGGGTATTGTTATAGTCACATATAGGCCTAATTATGTGAAATAAGAATTCTATTACATACTAAAAAACTGCTTATCAATTGGTAAATTTTGCTACTCAATTATACAATTGATTAGCATTCTTACACAATTTTTCTGGAAACTGCTAATCAAATGTAAAAAAGTAAAATATTCCCTGATTCTATGTTCTATCAGAACGCTCGGTGTTATAGCCAATAGGGTTCATTGTGGGTGGGATTTTGTATGGCGCCCCTAGATTTTGACGCCCCCACCCCTATCGCACCAAGCTTCTAAATTCGCTACAGAAATTCTATAAACTAAAATTCTATGTCCTTGTGTGGTATGCTATCTTCATTAAAAGTAGGACGATAAGTCACGGTTCATTTCACACAATGATATTACCGACATTACTGTTAACTAGACTACTGTATTATGTGGGAAACACGTGGCTAAGTGGGTAAGACGCGTGCTCGCTAGATTGTCCGGCGTGATTTCCCCTTGTCAGTGATACAGGGGGCCTGACACGGACAGCTGTCTAGTCGTTTGGATGGGACGAAAAACCGAGGTCCCATGTACACATTGGCATGCACGTGAAGATTCCCTTGGCAGTTGGAATACGATATAAGAGTAGGCCGTAGCGCCGCTGTCAGGGCAAAATTTTCCTCATAGCACACTTTATGGGGTATGCCCGTCTTCATTAGCCCAGGTTAGGAGCAGAACAGTAGAACGTTAAATTCCATTCATTTCATTTCCTATAATATGTACTTACCTAAAATATTTACTGTTTTCTTGTCTTACTATATAAAAAGTTATATTTATCATGGTGTCTATATTATTATTTATATGTCAAATATTCTACGATTTAAGAAATTCCTTACAACTTGTGACATTGTGTAATATGTGAGATTAAACCAAGGCCTGGCTGATAGTGAACCGGGTGAAAATACAACAGAAAAAAAATATGCAAATTGGATAAAACTGTTCAGAAAAGAATAAAGTTACAATCATGCATGCATAAATAGGGGCCTACGTAGATAAAGAGAAACACCCAATATGTAATTATAAGCCACATTCTCTTTTATTTTTAAATATCTAAAATATGGGGGGGGGGCTGATAGTCGATTCCTATTGTACGGTGTTAAAAACTTGTGGAGAGTTATGAAAATTAATAATAATAAAAAAATTGGACCACGAATCCCCTAACCCCTGAATGTGGGATACCCCTAATATTAGCCCAAACATCAGTTTTCTGTCATTTCACCACTAACAATCCAATATGGCGTCAATCCAATATGGTGGCCAAAATGGCGTTGCAAATATGTAATTTTTACTTTACGACCAATTCAAACAAAAAAGAAACCGATAACAACATATGTATCACGTGGCGAAATATTCATCAATTCGAATACAATTACATAATATAATTATTGTGGCAAAGTTAAGCTATTTCGGACTGAATTCAAATCACTCGTTGATACAAGAAGCAAACTGTAGAATAACAGCGAATCGAAGCATTGTTTACGATCGTAACATAGTAGTGACGATCGCGACGCCCCTATAGCATCCTTCAGAATGAAGTAATTTGACTGAGATTTTCAAGGTCTAGTGTTTAAATATTATAACGAGAATTGTCATTTAGATATTATATAATGCATCTATAAATAAAGAAATCCATTTACCTGACCCGGAAGTTGAACACCATCAAGTTACAACACTCATATTGTTGATCACGAGAAGATTCAAGTTTTGATATTTTACGAATGAGTGGGGATGATAAGTGAGTACATTCATATTACTGATTATTTAATATTGTATAGTGTTATGTTCGTGTGCAGGGGTGTGGCCATTAGGCCAACTCATGCAGAAAACTAGCGAAGATATGTCACGTAAGTTATGTCAACCTGGTGATTGTATTACTGCAACATTCTCCTTTAAAACACGCTTGTTTCAGAGCCGTATGTAGGATTTTAAAAGTAGGGGTGCAGTAGATTGGTGGGGCATTGGTGATCATAGTCACGTGTATTATTTTATAATTGAAAGGTTGTCAAAAAGGGTTTTTTTTTGGGGGGGGGGGGGTGAGGGGCATTTCTAGGGGCGATTTTACTTTCCTGAGGGCGCAATGTAAACCTGCACCCTGTTAGATACGGCCTTGACCTATGTTATTATAATATGTATCATATAGGTCTCAATCTATCTACGTCTCTATTCTTCATTTTTACAATAGAATAAAATATGAATTTGTAGGTTAGATGAATCAAGGTGAATGTGTTGTATAAAGATCTATGGATAGGAAGACAGTACGTGTATAGATATGTATTCATTTGGTGTGTTTGTAATAATGTTAGTTGGATATATGAGAGTTATTGAAGGTAAGTACGACATCGTTATATATAAGGATTATTCAAGGTTAGTACGTCATCGTTATATAGAGGAATTCTGTTTCGTTACTAAATATATTATGTTCACATTTGGCTTTAAGATGTCGAACATGAATTCGTTTATATCTATGTATCAAATTACAAAAATATTGCACATTTTAGTATGTAAGTTATGTTAATGTTCCCTTTTCACCTTTTTCAGGGCAAGAAAATTGTGAAGGTAAATAATTATGACACAATATATAACCTACTTAACTATGTGAAATATGCAGGTATTGTGTGTTCTATAAATAACAATTAAGACTTGATCATTGAGAGTATGAAAATAAAACCTCAGGCATTACACACTACCTAAAAACCCAAGTCAAAGGTTCGTGTATTTATGCGCTGATGTGTAAACAGAACCTCTGATTTCCACCCCAATCGAACGATTATACAAAAAACACACCGCCTGCACCACTGACACGAGGGAACCACGCTGGAAAATCCCGATGACATTTCTTGACCAAAAGCAAGTACAAACACGGGACCTCCAGTCCAGGTTAGCGAGTGACACGAAAAATCCATCTTCGCAACTGTTGTCTAAAAACATATACTGGTTATTACTCTTAATCAATCGCTGCAACTAATGTGATATGGTATACTATGATAGCCCAATAGAATAGGTTATCTATCAAGATATCATACTGTTTATTGTAAATTAGATAAATACGATGAATCCGTACAAAGAAAACAATAAGGAAGACTGTTAAAGGGCAATGTTAGTATCCACCAATATGACATGTTAATTCAATCGGTACGGATGTCTCGAGTTTTCTTCATTTTTTTGGCACATCCTTCCGTTTTCGAATGTTAGTTACACTACAGTATCACATATGTTCAAATTATATTGGGAATGTGTTAACTGGTTCTGTCACATATCTATTTGTGATAAACACCAATATTCTCCTTTAAAGATCGTGACTTTATACCTCATTAAATCATAATCTATTTTTTTAATTCCAGGTTCCAGTAGTTCTATATGCAGCCAATTAGACCTACACGGAGTTAAATTCAATATATCTGGTTTACAGCCTGGCCAACAGAGTACAGGCTGTCTGTGTGATCTGACCTTTAACGATTCGTCCCATGTTGATGGACCTATAGCTATCAACGCCACAGCAAATGTTCCAGCAGGGTGTCAGTATGAAGTCTATTTTATACATAATTCAACCACCAAGAGGTACAGCTGTAAGGTTTTTGAACTTATGTATACGTTTAATGTTTCCGTTCAGGATAAATTACAGATGATATTAGTTTCCGGTGAAAGGTCAGCTGGTGGATTTCAATTCTGTTTCAAGATTTCCACAGAACCAGGTAAGGAAAGTAAATAGATTCACGATTTTGATAAATAGAGAGGTCGTTGTTACAGTGTTAATTACAAGACATCAAATCAATCAACACCTATAATAAGTATGATACCATTTGGGCCAATAACAAAACCCAAGATAATATCATGCTATCTAGCTTGTACGTGAATCTCTGAGTCTTATCTGAACTGTCTACACCGTGTACTACATGAATCTCAGAGTTCTACAGACGACACATTTTAGAAACACAGTTATATTTTCCTTGAAACTATTTAACAATTTTTTTTTTGTAACTCTAATGTTTGATTATCTTTCAATAAATTCTCACCGTTCGGCAACAAATGTGTCGGTTAACAAGGTAGAGTGTTGGGGGGGGGGCTGGGCGATGGGGTATCAATATACTAAAATAACTTGTTGAGAAGCAGCGCCAGAAAAGAGCTAGTATTAACCATATATTATATTCTCGTATTATATTCTATATTTGTTTATAATTTGTTACGATAGAATTAAATATGCACCTTGTTTGTAATGCAACAAATACAACTGGAATGATACCATCAACTACTACTACAGAGATTATGTCAAGTACATCAACTACTACTACAGAGCTTATGTCAGATACAACGGTGTCAAGTCCATCAACTAATACGGCGATTATGACAGAAACGACGGTGTCAAGTACATCAACTACTACCACAGAGATTATGTCAGATACAACTTTGTCAAGTGTAAATGGAGTGACACCAACAACCACTGCGGAGATTATACCAGATACAACGGGGCCAATATCAACACAGTCGACCACTGATAAAAGGGTCACTGATCAAAACACTAACTTAACATCTACAGTTGAAAATGATGATATTGTTCAAAGTAAATGTAGGTTTATATTGATAATACTGTCATTACCTAATCCACAGCCTTCATATTTTGATAAACTATTTTCATTTCAAACCACTGTTCCCATGGTGAATTGTATATCGGTGGAATACAAAGGAGTGACAATAAGCCATTCAGTTAAAATACGTTAAGCGTTTACAACACAATTGGATATAAATTTTATTTTACGGTAGGTGTTATAGGTGATATATTATATTTGGGTTTTATTAGTGGCTATATTTTACAGTAGGTGTTATTGTTTATATTTTACAGTAGGTGTTATTATCGGTGGATGTGTTGGAGGATTAACTGTAATAATCGTCATCATTATCATAATTCTATGGTAAGTTTAAATATCTTATATCTTTAATAAATGAATTGTAGGTCCGGACGCGAGTGGGATACAGTTTACCTCATTTTCAATATTTAGCGGTACTGTTCTAGATCTAGAGATTTTATTTGTGTATGGTAAAGATTCAAATAAATTTTATATATTTCTTATAGTGTAATACATAACAACTTACTTCTTCTTATTTGTACATTACAGTGTGAGACGGAGAAAAGACAAAACTTAAATAGGGCTGTTGTTAATATACGAGGAAGATGATACACGTTATGACCAATTTAAAATAGGGTTGTGTGGAGATAAATACGTCGCGGTTAATAAAGGATGGGGAGAGCACAAATAATTATTCCGGAGACTGATTGCTTAAAGTTGTGAGAATGGTGTTTAACCTTTGTGATCTTGAACACTGTAAAAACGTTTAGGGACTTCACACCCCTGTGGAAAGTTTTAAGGACTGTCAGCATATTGTGTATAATGCTGACGTGTATAATATATTTACTTTTATATGTTTCACTTTATATTTAAATTAGCTACACTTAAAACCAAGTTTCTAGCATTTTATTAGCTTTCTATTTATTTCATTTCATTATATATATAATACTATAGAGTATATATACTGTGGAGGTTACCCAAGTTCTGTAAAATATGTTCTGGTTAATGTATTGAGGTCGTTAGCTAGTGCCAGGGCTGGGCTAACAAGAATATGTCTGGTAGTTTAAAATCGGGACATAACATCATAGTCTGATAATCCAAATATGGTAATCCCTTGCGTTAACACGTGGGCAACTGTCCTACTTATGTTCATGTAAGTACACTGGGTTTAAATCCAGGGTAGCGTCTGTGCAGCTGACCAATCCGATAAAAGAAATATCTGGTCAATTTCCCGGGACTCAATACATGACTCATGCACGAATCATCTTTATATAATAAGAGCGGGGTTAACTTTCCCTTCAGATATCATAGAGCGGTCCGAGATGGGAACATCAAACCCACAGCCTCCTACACAGAGAGGCTGAGAAACAAACATCATTGAGGCTGGCAAATAGATATCACTAGGATATCACTTAGATTAGACCTCCTCGTTAAGTCGTAGGGGAGCCATTGTGGAAAGAGGAAAGAGGACTTATATTTAGCTTATATTTAATGTCCTAGTTGTGTGTTAGTTTCCCGTATTATGAATGTTATAAAGATATAAAAACATAGTTAACGTAAAAAGTTTTCCAGAGTTAATTGATCATAAGCACAAGGTGAATGTCCTGACTAATAACTGTCACCCTAGAGTCACGAGCCGTATACACACCGTGGTAGTAATTTAGAATACAACTATTTAAGGACACGTTAGTGTCACAGACCTAGTCTTTTTGCACCGTGACATGGGATAAGTGTAATGGTAAAAATTCATACATTCCAACAAAAACTACCATGGTTCAGTCAATGTCCTATATCTATATACAGTTCGGGGTTCAGTTACGTAATGACGTGTTTTGGTTTAGAGTAATTAGAGAACTTTCTCCAAAAGCTACGAATTTAAACACGACAAGGCGTCATGATACGTATAACAAACCCAACTTGTCACATTTACACTTATTTGTGGCACACTGTTTCCCACTTTTTGAACAGTTACACCTCGTATAACCTTGGCCTCCGCATTTTGATTCTGTTTGAACTGCTTGTCTAAGTCCAATTTCTTTCTCTGTGGTAATGTCTTTGAGAGTGGAAAGCCTCTGGGGGCAAAGGTCAAATCGATTTCTTGAATATCGCCCTTTCAGGACACCTGCCTGTACACCGCTCTTGTACATGTCATTTTCATTTCTGTCCAGAACCACACCCATAATGTTGCGTGCGTCACCCTTTCCACGATCAACCATGAGGATAGGGACGGTCACGTTGTCCCCAGGGTTAGCAGCAACATTGATTACCCGACTGCGCTTTATCATTATCATTATCTCAGCTTGCTGTTCAACAATCAGTCAATGTAAACGCTAGTTGGGTTAATTAATCAGGCAATGTACACGATGACTTTGTTTTCAAAGTAACTTTTTAAATTGAAATCGTTTTGTCATCAAAGACATTTTTAATCAAGTCATTTTTTTTATCAAAGTCATTTTTTTGTCAAAGTTATTTTTGATCAAAGTAGTTCTTTTCAAAGTCATTTTAAAAATCAAATGATTTTTTTAAACCTATTAAAGTATCTTTTATATGAAATGAAGCCTATGTGATCACAGAACGAAACCTGTGGTAATCTAGTCTTCTCAATAATCGCTCTTCAACAATCAGTCAATGTGTAAAATAATTGGGCTAATTAATCAGGCAATGTACATAATGCCTGGAAATTTTAGGCAATGTACACAATGACTGACGTCATTAGGCAATGTACATATTGACTGGTTATTTCAGGCATTATACACATTGCCTGATTATAGACATTGACTGTAACATATATATATGTTTACGTTGTCTGTCCATCGTTCAATATAATGTTGTAATTACGTTAGATGTTTGTTATCTTGATGAGCGTTTCAATCTGGTATCCAGCTTATGAATTATAAACTACAGCTGTCCTATATCATTGTGTCCTATATCATGGTCGTCTTTATTGAAATTTAAACCACATTTCACTTCTATCTGTGATATCATTTTATATAGTATTTTTAAATATACCTATATTATTGTACACTACACTATGTATTCAACTTTAATATTTACTGTGTTCTTGTGTTACTGTATATAACGCTATATCTATCATGGTGTCTTTGTTGTTATTTGTAAGTCACTTCAAGTCAGAAGTTCGATAGTTTAATTCACGATCAAAGATACGTTATGCAAGACGTAGATAAAGTGCTGGTCGTACTTGCTATAACAGTTACAACAAGGTGCTGTCAAGTAAATAAACGTCTAATTAATAATTTATTTAACATGTCAGGCCTAAAGGAAGACAGGCAATGGGCAAATTACGTACCTTTAAGCGTTCCCTCGTGATTCTTTACAAATGAAATTGTGCACTAGGTAAGATTAACCAACTCCTGGCCGATTGTTTGCATCCATTGATAGTAAAACGGTTGATTTAAAGGGGGAGAGAGAGAGAAATAGTCCACACGACACAAACCAGGTCATTTCGGTACAAGGTTGATTTAAAGATTTAATATAAAAATGGATAATCAAGACTTGTCTTGCTATGGTAATAAAGGTAGTAATGACGACCGAGACTCCGCTTTATTCTTTCAACAGCCCAAAAATCGGTCATAATGAAGTAGTTTGATGGACATTTTAAAGATATTCCCTTGATATTATCAACTATTATAACGAGACCTGTCGGCCTTTTATCTAGATCTTACATAGTGCATCTTTAAGTAAATAAAGTTATACTTTTACTTGACCAGGAAGTTTTATCGGCCAGTGTGTATACAACATTCATATTGTTGATCAAGGTAGGATTAAAGAATATAAATCTACAACTTGGAATTTATTTTGACTAAGAAATACTTGGAATACTATATGCTGTGAACTAGAGTTTCATTTTACTTAAGACATGGAGTACGATATTGTTTAAAACATTTATCTATATAAGGAATAGAAATATGTTTCGACCAGGTTTACTAATATTGCTAGTATCTAGTATATCGGTAGTAGGTAAGTTAACTTCTCACAAATGTTATTACAAATTTGGTCATTAGTTTTGTTTTTCTCTCCAGAATTATTAGAAATATATATACAGATAATAAAATTTGAAAAAAGGTCAGACCTTAGTATATAAACAATCTAAAGTATATAAACAATTAAATTGTACGTCACGGCCATCATTACTTTATTGTGAACTATTATTTTGTAAAAACCTATCTATTTGGTAAAAATCAATTTCAATAGAAGAAATTCATGTATAAAAGATTGGAAGGGATGGCATTGACTTAAATTATTAATTATTCGTCTCGTACCTTGTTTTAAATTCCATCATGTCACATTTAAATCACTTTTGTCTTTTCAGGTAGTTCAAATTGCGGAGGTAAGAAAATTAAATTATATTTGCGGAATGGTAAGAGGAAAATTAAATTATGTTTGGGTAATCCACTAGTAAAATCAATGCTGATTGGTTAATCAAAGGTCTGAGGTCATATGGTCAAAAGCCGCTCGTATGACCTCTGATGTGACCTATCGTAACAACCTGTCGGATCTTCATGTAGTGTAAGCCATCGAAATTATAAAAGAGAGAGAGAAATGGGGGTTAACGTCCACTCGACACAAACTAGGTCATTTCGGGACCAACATATGGTTTAATTTCATTTCAATAATGCGCTTGCGCGTATGGGTCTTTAGCAGTGGGGGAAACCGGAGTGCCCGGGGGAAACCCACGAGGTTGAGAAAGCGCCCCTATCTCCATGCCACATACGCTCACACCAGGGATCGAAACCACACCCGCAAGCCAGATGTGACCGGCCAGCTAGAGGTCGAAGCGCGGCACTCTAGGTCATCCCAAGCCCACAAAATTAAAAAAAAAGAAACAAAAACACTGAAAGGAAATACAGATTTGTGTTTTAATCCGAGTGGGTAAATCATGACGAGATTTTTTTTATTTTATTTTACAGATCGTTTATCTATACCAATATGTAGTAATGATTCTATAACTGGTGATATTTTATCTTTTATATTACAGATCGTTCATCTGTACCAGTATGTAGTAATGATTCATTAAGTGGTGATAATTTGTATCTGTCTGGTGATGGAGATGGTGATGATACTACACAATGTTCATGTTCTTTATCTGCTGAAACACCGACCAATATTACAATAACCCAACAGCAGGAACCACATGGATGCCAATATAAATTACAATTCTTACATATGACTGGAAGCTGGAACTTTTCATGTAACCAGACATCAATGACATCAATAAACACTGACGGTAGTATCCAGATAAATTTATTATCGGGTACAGAGAACGATGAACCAGGTCGTGGATTCGGGGTCTGAGTGCAAATAAGATCAGGTAATTTTATAATTTTATATTCAGGGACGAATCCGGGATTTTTATATCTTCACATTAAGGTGTTATAATCATAATTCGCGACTGCCGACAGCTTTAGAACAAGAGAAATTCATACGTTGCATTATACGTCTACATTCCTAATTGAATGAATATTCAAATGGTTGCACTGACTGTAATATGGCAACCCGAAATTAGTTTGAAATTAATAGTAGGGACCGCATCAACAAAATCTGTATTTAAAAAATGTGGCCGGTAGAGTGTTTATACGCATTCACGACCGTTCGGTCTATGTAATGAATGATAATGCCACATCTGAACTCAGTCTGTTAGTCAGGCATCCAACAAAAGCAATGGTGTGATCCTTCTGGTAGGGTCAATGTGTGTGATTCTTCTGGTAGGGTCAATGTGTGTGCCAAGTGTTATATTCCCCCCCGACACACACGCACACACACTTTCTTGGACGATACCATATACGTTTACATTATGAATGTAGTTCTATTTCATCGGGTCGACCATTTCGGGCCCGGAACCCCTAAATTCTAGATCTTTAATTTGATTGTTGTATGTATATACAATAATCATGTAAATACACAAATTGTTATTATATCAATCAGTAAAGTTGCTGTTGTTTTATTTTAACCAGCGCCAGGTTCAAATTTAACCCTGTCATGTGGTAAATCAAGATGGTCAACAACAAGTTCTAAACCTACTGATGTACAAACATCGGACACAGCAGGTATAAGTTAATTCGATTTGTTTTTACACATAATACAAGTTATTTATTCCAATCGTTCACATCATTTTTATCTTATCACATTCTATCAGAGCACAGTGTTCATTGTCAATCCATCCACCCGATCTTCAAACTGTGGTTTGTATTCACAACATGAAGGTTTGGGTAATGAAATGCAGTGGGATTTAATGTTCTAAGTTTCTGCTGCGACTGGACTAATGAAGACGGACGTTTTTACACAATATGCTGTCAGATACATGTGGCTTACTCCTTTTTTAAATCCCAACCGCCAAGTGTTCTGTTTCGTGCACACCGATGTGCAAGGGGGCCTCGGTGTTTCGTACATTTCGCACGACTATGCCTTATCTCTTGCAACGCCCCATGTCCTAGCTACAGCACCGACAAAGGGGAACCAATCCGGAAAATTGCAATAATACAAGGGACCTTGTTTAAAAGATCCCAATAAGCCTGACATAAACTGAATATACATGATAATTGTTTATATCATACTTTGAGTATGTTATCCTAAAGTATTGACATGAATCGATTTTCTTCTCATTAATAATAGCGACACCCGGTGACAAATCTAACCAACCAACACCCAAGCAAACAACAACACCAACCTCTAGCCGTCCACCATCTGCTAGTGAACCTAACCAACCACCATCTACTAGTGTAAATAAGCGACCAACATCTGCTAGTGAACCCAACCAACCACCATCTACTAGTGAACCTAACCAACCACCATCTATTAGTGTAACTACCCAACCAACATCTGCTAGTATAACTACCCAACCAACATCTGCTAGTGAACCTAACCAACCACCATCTACTAGTGAACCTAACCAACCACCATCTACTAGTGTAAGTACCCAACCAACATCTGCTAGTGTAACTACCCAACCAACATCTGCTAGTGAACCTAACCAACCACCATCTACAAGTGAACCTAACCAACCACCATCTACTAGTGTAAGTACCCAACCAACATCTGCTAGTGTAACTAACCAACCACCAT
This sequence comes from Patella caerulea, assembly GCA_036850965.1. Lineage (NCBI taxonomy): Eukaryota > Metazoa > Mollusca > Gastropoda > Patellidae > Patella > Patella caerulea. The sequence continues at coordinate 3,359,762 of JAZGQO010000010.1, forward strand.
CTACTAGTGTAAGTACCCAACCAACATCTGCTAGTGTAACTACCCAACCAACATCTGCTAGTGAACCTAACCAACCACCATCTACTAGTGAACCTAACCAACCACCATCTACTAGTGTAACTATCCAACCAACACCTGCTAGTGTAGCTACCCAACCAACATCTGCTAGTGTAACTACCCAACCAACATCTGCTAGTGAACCTAACCAACCACCATCTACTAGTGTAACTACCCAACCAACATATGCTAGTGTAACTACCCAACCAACATCTACTAGTGAACCTAACCAACCAACATCTACTAGTGTAACTACCCAACCACCATCTACTAGTGTAACTACCCAACTAACATCTGCTAGTGTAACTAACCAACCAACATCTGCTAGTGTGACTAACCAACCACCATCTACTAGTGTAACTACCCAACAAACATCTACTAGTGTAACTATCCAACCAACATCTGCTAGTGAACCTAACCAACCACCATCTACTAGTGAACCTAACCAACCACCATCTACTAGTGTAACTACCCAACCAACATCTGCTAGTGTAACTACCCAACCAACATCTGCTAGTATAACTACCCAACCACCATCTACTAGTGTAACTACCCAACCACCATCTACTAGTGTAACTAACCAACCAACATCTGCTAGTGTAACTAACCAACCACTATCTACTAGTGTAACTACCCAGCCACCATCTACTAGTGTAACTACCCGACCACCATCTACTAGTGAATCTAACCAACCAGCATCTACTAGTGAACCTAACCAACCACCATCTACTAGTGTAACTACCCAACCACCATCTACTAGTGTAACTACCCAACAAACATCTGCTAGTGTAGCTACCCAACTAACATCTGCTAGTGTAACTATCCAACCAACATCTGCTAGTGTAGCTACTCAACCAACATCTGCTAGTGTAACTACCCAACCACCATCTACTAGTGTAACTACCCAACCAACATCTACTAGTGTAACTACCCAACCATCATCTACTAGTGTAACTACCCAACCCACATCTGCTAGTGTAGCTACCCAACCAACATCTACTAATGTAACTAACCAACCACCATCTACTAGTGTAACTACCCAACCACCATCTACTAGTGTAACTAACCAACCAACATCTGCTAGTGTAACTAACCAACCACCATCTACTAGTGTAACTACCCAACCACCATCTACTAGTGTAACTACCCAACCAACATCTGCTAGTGTAACTAACCAACCACTATCTACTAGTGTAACTACCCAGCCACCATCTACTAGTGTAACTACCCGACCACCATCTACTAGTGAATCTAACCAACCAGCATCTACTAGTGAACCTAACCAACCACCATCTACTAGTGTAACTACCCAACCACCATCTACTAGTGTAACTACCCAACAAACATCTGCTAGTGTAGCTACCCAACTAACATCTGCTAGTGTAACTATCCAACCAACATCTGCTAGTGTAGCTACTCAACCAACATCTGCTAGTGTAACTACCCAACCACCATCTACTAGTGTAACTACCCAACTAACATCTGCTAGTGTAGCTACCCAACCAACATCTACTAGTGTAACTAACCAACCACCATCTACTAGTGTAACTACCCAACCACCATCTACTAGTGTAACTACCCGACCAACATCTACTAGTGTAACTACCCAACCAACATCTGCTAGTGTGACTACCCAACCACCATCTACTAGTGTAACTAACCAACCAACATCTACTAGTGTAACTAACCAACCAATATCTACTAGTGTAACTACCCAACAAACATCTGCTAGTGTAACTACCCAACCACCATCTACTAGTGTAACTACCCAACCACCATCTACTAGTGTAACTACCCAACCAACATCTGCTAGTGTAGCTACCCAACCAACATCTACTAGTGTAACTAACCAACCACCATCTACTAGTGTAACTACCCAACCACCATCTACTAGTGTAACTACCCAACCAACATCTGCTAGTGTAACTAACCAACCACTATCTACTAGTGTAACTACCCAACCACCATCTACTAGTGTAACTACCCAACCACCATCTACTAGTGAATCTAACCAACCAGCAACACCAACTAACTCGCGTAAGACTTTCTTTATATATAGGAACCAGACCACCCAAATGTATTTCTTGATTTTTAACAAGCATAATTAGATATAAGTGCACGAACCAGGGTATGATAACCATGTCTAAACGACCTGATATCACGTCTTCCTTGGGTTGTTAACATAACCACCAACGTATTTTGCCATTCTCATATTTCTGAAGCAATGACCCGAGAAATCCCTCTCTGGCCATTGTTGGATTAGCTTCTGTTTCTTGAACTTTTGCGGGAGTATGTCTATTCTTCCCGTTCAATCAAAGCTATCACTTAAGTAAAGCAACATGACAGTCCTTCGTTTCATCTGGGTATTCCCTAAAACTTTGGACAGTGATTTAAGCTATTAAAAACGGTGAAAGTATGTTCATTTCCAAACAGTATTGTTTACATTTCATTCAACTTGATCGCCTCGTTTGTCACATAATTATTTTTACTGCAGTATTCTGCTATGCACGGATTATCTGACAGTATTTAATGTTCGCATTGTACGTTTGTATTTAAAAAGTTTGATACCGTTCACCATTGTAACAAACGCGAATTGAATATATTCCTAATCTATAGATAACCCCGGTGTTAATGTTACCGATGTAAATCGACAGCGGTAACAAGTATAGATCATATGTTTTTGTGTTGTAATTTAAGATAACCATTGTATTAACTTCTGAATCATGGTCAAGATGAAGCTATATACACTGAGTTGTCAGTATAGAATGTTCACAATTCTTGTCCTATCTAAGTTACGTTCAACAAGTTACGAAAGCAGATGGGGGGATGGCCTAGTGTTCTAGAGTGCCGCGCTTCGACCTCTAGCTGGCCGGTCACCTCTTGCTTGCGGCTGTGGTTTCGAGCCCTGGTGTGAGCGTATGTGGCATGGAGATAGGGGCGCCTTCTCAACCTCGAGGGTTTCCTCCCACTGCTAAAGACCCCTACGCGCAAGCGAATTATTGAAATAAAATGAAACCATATGTTAGTCCCGAAATGACCTAGTTTGTGTTGAGTGGACGTTAAACCCCATTTCTCTCTCTCTCTCTCTCTCTCTCTCTCTATCTCTATCTCTATCTCTCACGAAAGCAGATGAATCAACAGATTCAGATAGTTATTTGTTTCATTTGTATAGTATACTAGAAAGTATCTTTTTGAAAGAATAAATTCCTATTATATTTAATACTACCTGTTATTGTTGAAGGAGTTTTATATATAAATGTAATATATTTCAGTGTCTGGTATAATAGGTGGATCTGTAGGAGGATTGGTTGTGATAATTGTCATCATAATTTTAGTAATTTGGTTAGTATTTTTACTGTAGTATAACGTTTGGATTGTTGTACTTGTTTTGTTTTATTTTATCGCTATGTTCTCTGTAATTTATTTATATCATTACCATGGTAAGCTGGTTATTGCCATCTCTATATTCCTCGAAATTTATAACATTACCATGGTAACCTAGTAAGTATTATCTCTATACTCCCTATATCTTACATAGTAAGTTATATTGAATTATTGTTCAACATTCAATATTAGGTTAAAATATTGGCGCTTTTTATACTAGTAGTCATGAACACGATGATAATTATCTATTTTAAAAGAGCTACAATGCTACAGCGAAGGCAAATGTTTGACTGATGCTTCGAATTTGTTTCGCCAATTACGCATGTTTGAATATTTTTTAAGCTTTATGTTCATTTTGAGGGCTTGCAATTTAAATCCGAGTTTGATTGGGGCCACATATCAAGTAGGCCTAATTATATATTTTAGCTTCGTCTGGTTTTACTTCACGAAAACACCTTTCTTCATAAATGTCGATAAACATATGTGTATATTACAGCATAATACGTAAACGGAGAAAAGACAATACTTATGAAAACCCAGAAGCTGCAGAGACAGAAGCTCATCCTTACCAGAACATTCCAGATAACAGATCAGGGGAAATAACTCATCCTTACCAGAACATTCCAGATAACAGATCAGGGGAAATAACTCATCCTTACCAGAACATTCCAGATAACAGATTAGGGGGAAAAGCTCACCAACCTAAACAGAATAATGAAGTAGTTCATCAGGAGAATGATCCATATACCAGTATTGATAATGATATAATTAAACCTAGCAACGGTATCCAAGGGATGGAATATCTAGAGAATGATCTTTATATTAGTTCTGGTGATGTCACTGATGACGTGGAGGTTGACGATAAACTAAAAGCACAACTTCCGGTTGTGGCGGAATACGCCGAGGTTAACAAATCTAACGCGAACAAAAACACGAATAGGAATTATAAGACTGGACCAAAGGGAGATAACTATGCTGTTGTTAATAAAGGCGGGAAGATGATCAATAATGATAAAAAATTTAAAATTGGACCTAGTGGAGATGAATACACTGTGGTTAATAAAGTTGGGGGAAGGGAGCACAAATAATTAACCTACAGACTGGTTGTAACACGTGAAAAGGAAGTTTAACAATGCTAGCTTGTACATGTGTAGTAATGTCGAGTATATATCTACTTTTCTAATCGAATATAGATTTTATGTTTTACTTTGTATTTAAATTACCTTTTCCGGGTCCTCCGGTTTCCTCCCACTGCAAAAGACCCATACGCGCAAGCGAATTATTGAAATAAAATTGAACCATGTGTTAGTCCCGAAATTACATTGTGTCGAGTGTGCGTTAACCCCATGTCTCTTCCAATCTTAATATTACTGTGTTCTTGCTACTGCATATAAAACTATATCTATCTTGGTGTCTGTGTTGTTATTTGTAAGTCAAATATTCCACTGTTAAAAATGTTCCTTACAACTTTGTATAAGTGATATTGTGTAAGATTAAACCAATCCTTGGTCGATTGTATTCACTGATAGTAAAACGGATGAAAATACAAAAGAAAACATTGAAAATTGAATAAAAATGTTCACAAAAGAATTAAGTTACAATCACGCATGCATAAACACGAAGATAAAGAAGCACCAAATATGTAATTACAATCCACGCCCTCGTCTAGTTTTAAATATCTAAAAAAAAATATCTAAATCTTAATTATTATTTATAGTATCAATGGTACTGCCATTTAGCGCTAAGACATTTATTGCATGACAATCCAATAATCTCTAGAAAATCGGATGACTTCGACATTGAATGGCTTAGATCGAATTACTGATTGTCACTGAATAAGAGGACTTACAATTGAGACTGTGGTTATTACCATGGTAATAATACTTGACAAACGACTTTTGCTTGTCAAAACTTCAAACAGCCATAACATCGCTCAAACAATGAAATGTGCTGGAATTTTCAACATGTTCATTTGGTATTATCGATTTTTAAATATTATAACAAGAACGTCGAACTCTTTAACTAAATCTCAACCTTGTGGGTTTCCTCTTGGCACTCTGGTTTCCTCCCACTGCTAAAGACCCCTAAGCACAAGCGAATTATTGAAATAAATTTAAACCATCTGTTAGTCCCGAAATGACCTAGTTTGTGTTGAGTGGACGTTAAACCCCATTTCTCTCTCTCTCTTAACTACTGTCTGTTCCAGGCAACACTACAACTCGAAAATTGCTTGCTATTTCTTCAATTTTTAATTTAAATGGTTAAAACTTAAGGACCTACCTGTAATGGTCATCCCGTTACTTTCTATCGCACGTTTACCAATTTCAGATCAAGATATGTAGCCTTTCTCTCTTGAAAATACTTCTTTATTTACTTCGCGGTATTGAAGTTTGCCATGCTTGACCTAAATATTTGGGATAAACCAAATCGAACAGGGGTGTGGATATGCCTTTTAGTCATTTCGTCCTATCTGAATGTTTAGATAGTTGTTTCGACCTAGTAGAATATAACTTGCTTAAAAGAGCGATTTAAGGGAAGTAATTAGGGTTTCACACTGCGTAGCTTGCGTGAAACACTATTGTTTTTGTTAAAAGTATTCTTATTATTATTCTTCTTATTATTATTATTTTTTTTTTCCAATTTGCTTATATCTCAGCAACTTCTTGTCGGATCGATACAATTTCTTCAGTTTTACTGGGAAAATGGGTGTGACTTAGAGATTAAAACTATTCCCGGCATTCTGCGACATTGCGAAATATCCGAAATCACCGAAAATGTCGTTTTTTGAAATATTGCCGTAATATTAACAATAATCATTGGATTTTAGCATATGATGCATTTTGACATAGCCAGAAACAGGGGACATAGCTATGTTACTTTTGATTTTTGATTTTCGACGAATCTTGGAAGATATTAGGCGCCAAATTTTGAAAATTTAAATTTTTACAAAAAACTTTTTTATTTATTAATATTGTTATATGACATTTTAACCAAGATTAAAGAGTCATCTGATTTGAACAAAAATGTCAACATTTTTTGTTTCCGTAATTTTCCTTGGCCGCCATTGGCTAATTCAGTTTTTCAGTAAAACATTAATTATTTATAGTTCGATTTGTATAAAACCATGTTCATAGGTTCCGTGGTTCAAAATGCCATTTTTTTTGTTACCGGTAAAGTTTCCTGTAGGCACCGGAAGTGGCGTAAATTCAGCAAAAACTACAATATTGACAGTTCGGTACCACTTTTTGAAAGCAAATACTATTTTCTACTAATCTGATCTTACTCAAAAGATGCGCCCTGTTAAGGTGCACAAAATCTCGGACTCAGTTTTTTTAATTTCGATTTTGTTTTCGGGCCATTTCGGTTAAAAGGTAAAATTAGGGGTAAAAATAAGCTATTTACAACCCATCCAGTGTCTTCGTATATTGAAATATTTCTTCGATACTTTTATAAACTTGTAGCAATAATCCATACAAAGAGAATGTATGTGAAATTTAGTTTGTAATATAAGTGCAGTTACCGAGAAATGGGCAATTTTGCATGAGTCACTTTTCACGTTATTTTGGCTGTAAAAGAATCAATTATTATTCGATTTTCAATTTTCTTTCACTGTCTGTTGCCCATTGCCACAGTCGACTATTCCAAACCGTTTTAACACTTTCACTGTTACCGGAAGTGACGTAAAGGCAATAACTGAATTTTTAGCCTTAAAAATACATTTTTCATTCAAATGAGTATTATTTGTAATATTTTTAGAGTTGTGAAATTTGGTTCCCATCAACAAATAGAATGAACCCATACGATCATATAGATACCACAAAATGGTTTTTAACTTGTATGGTTGCAGAGAAATGGACAATTTTCCACAAGTCACTTTTTACTTCATTTTGGCTCTAAAAGAATCAGTTGTTATTCGATTTTCATAAAATTTTCACCATATGATGTCTTATGCCATTTACGATTTCATAGAACTAATTTAACTGTTTTAGTATCACCGGAAGTGATGTCATTTTGTCAAAAACTGAATTTTTAGCCTGCAAAACAGATAATTTATTCAAATGCGTCTGATTTGAAATGTTTTCAAAATTATGATATTTGATTCCATTCAACAAATAGATTGATCCCATACGATCATACAGACACCACAAAATGGTTTCTAACTTGTACGGTTGCAGAGAAATAGTCGATTGTCTACAAGTCACTTTTCAAGGTTTTTGGTCTATAAAAGTGGCAAATATTATTCTATTTACATAAAATTTTCACTATATGATGTCATATGTCATTTCCGATTTCATAAAACTAATTGAATATTTTCATTATCACCGGAAGTAATGTAATTTTGTCAGGATCACTTACAAGTAACAAATGAATTGATATTTGCTGGATTTGGTTGATTCTGCGTCCAATTTATTTGATGTGTGCAATGCTTATGGGGAAACCTGTGTAATGGTTTCATTGGTACCAGAAGTGACATATGTTCAAGGGTAACGTGGCACCGGAAGTGACATGTTAAAGGGTAACGTGGCACCAGTGAAACCCGTCATTCCTGCATGCAGGTCTAGTATAAATTTGTTATTTGGTTTCAGACCACGTTTTTTGTTCCACTGCCTTAGATATTAAATTAGCTAATACGGTATTGTTTTAGATACTCTCGTCTATTTCTTTTATGATTTTTTTTTGTATTTTGTGAAATGCCCCTAAGCAAATGATACTTTGACAGAAAACGGAAAGGGGTAGTAGCCACACAAGGTCAACTTCTGTTAGATCAAAGGCACGTCATTGCGTTTTTGTGTTCAGACCACGAGTTATTTTTATTTACATTTAATTTATTCATATTGATTAACCCTGAACTTCATTAAATTTCTGCAAGTCTACCTTTCAAACAAGAAAGCAGAAATAAACTGTTTTATAGAAGTCATTTATTTACACAAATTCACAGAAAATGCTCCAACTATATCACTGAAGTTGTCTGGCCTACATTCATGCTATCTATTATTATACAATTTACGTACACAATCTACACATTTCACAACACTGGCGCTCACATCAATCTCCCTGCAAGCCCACCCAATCAACAATCGCATCCGACTCACTTCCCGGTGGGTTATCACAATCACAAACACTACACACGTCTATATTATCAGCACTCAAATCTCCATTCGCAACACCCCCGTCATCCATATTCTCAGCAACATTTTCACTCTCTCCACTGACATTCTGTTCACTCTCATAATCAAACTCAATGTCACTTCCGAATGAAATGACAACTGGTGGTACTTCTTCATTTAATCTCCCGGCTTCCCATTCAATGGGTTACATTTTTTACGATTAGATTTTTTTATCTATTCAACGACAATAACTGAAACAAACCGTGTGCGCCTGTCGAATAGGAAAATAAATAAAAATGGATATCGATACTAGTCCATAAAATTATAAGATATCGTAAAATATTTACACTTCATCAGAAAGGTTACCATGCTATCTAATGCTGAAAATTAGTGTTCTGTGAGGAATATTTTAGAAGATATGCACTTCTGTGAATATCTCAAAGGAATATTAAAATACCGGAAACCAAATAAAACAAACCAAAACATACGCACACACAAATTCTTGATATTGTAACAATAAACGTACTGGATGAAACGTTTTAAAGAAAGCTCAGAAAATAATCGAAAATAAGTATTACTGCCGCAAAATAACGGTGCGAAACCTCCCGCCCAAAGTATTATTAACCGAATGCGCCCGATTTGTGGAATACCATCTACCCCTACATGATATACGAGTGAACCAATTTACCCATGCGCAGAGTCAATGTTTATGTTCTGAGAAATTGAGTGTTTCGAAAAATGTGAAATTTACAAGAGAATGGGTGATTTTATCGAACATATTGACGTTAAGGTTCAACGAAGAAAGTAATGGGGTGACCATTCCAGGTAGGTCGTTAAGTTTTAACCATTTTAATTAAAAACTGAACAAATAGCAAGCAATTTTCGAGTTGTAGTGTTGCCTGGAACAGACAGTAAATCTTGCATAATGCATCTTTAAATAGTAGCTGTCAATTTTACCTCTTGTATCAATGAATCATGCAGATACAAAGGTTTCTAACCAATCAGTAAATTAAGACTAACTAATGGGGTTCAAGACCCCCCCCACCCATCTGCACCTACTATTACGCACCGACTGGGATAATGAAGATGTACAGTGTCCTATGAGGTAAATGTTGCCAGAACAGCGGCATTGTGGCCTACTGTTAAATCGAATTCCAACTGGAATGTGTACGGCGTGTTATGGGACAACTCTTGCCTGCTCTTATTGCAAATTCCAAATGCAAAGGGTTATTTTATTTACATGAACCTCACAATGGAAAGTTTAGATGTTGTTAATTGTCAAACCATCCACGGTGCACTACAAACACGGATAAATTTCTCGGTAAACACCTGGTTAACGAACATGTGTCTTACTCACTGAGTCACTGTGGTCCTAGAAATAGGTAAAATAACCCTTTGGTGAAGCCTATGGGCGTGATTTTAGCAATACCATCTATTGGTGCCATCGGATGCTCTAAATATTCAACGGATTTAAACACGATCGGCGGCCGTTGATATAATTTGAATATGGATAATCGAGACTTTGTTTACTATGGTAACGAAGGTAGTAATGACGATCGAGACTCCGATATTGTCCAAACAGCCATAACATCATTCAGAATGAACTAATTTTCAAGATCTAGTGTTTATCTATAATAACGAGAATTGTAAGTTCTTTATTTACATCTTAAATAGTGCATCTTTAAATAAATTACTTTAACTTGATCCAGAAGTTTAACACTTGTCGATCACAAGAAGATTCAAGTTTTGATATTTTATGAATGAGTACATTCATATTACGGGCTATTAAATATTGTATAGTGTTATTTCCGTGTCAAGGGGGAGTTGCCATTAGGCCAATTCATGCAGAAAACAAACAAAGATATGTCACGTAAGTTATGTTAACCTGGTGATTTTTTTACTGCATCATAACCTTTAAAACATGCCTATTTAATTATAATATGTATCATATCGGTCTCTTCGTACTTTTATAAATCCGTCTACTCTTCATTTTTACAATAGAATAAAATATGAATTTGTAGGTTAGATGAATCAAGGTGAATGTGTCGTATAAAGATCTATGGATAGGAAGACAGTACGTGTATAGATATGTATTCATTTGGTGTGTTTGTAATTATGTTAGTTAGATATATGAGGGTTATTGAAGGTAAGTACGACATTGTTATATATAAGGATTATTCAAGGTTAGTACGTCATCGTTATATAGAGGAATTCTGTTTCGTTACTAAATATATTATGTTTACATTTGGCTTTAAGATGTCGAACATGAATTCGTTTTTATCTATGTATTAAATTACAAAAATATTGCACATTTTAGTATGTAAGTTATGTTAATGTTCCCTTTTCAACTTTTTCAGGGCAAGAAAATTGTGAAGGTAAATAATTATGACACAATATATAACCTACTTAACTATGTGAAATATGCAGGTATTGTGTGTTCTATAAATAACAATTAAGACTTGATCATTGAGAGTATGAAAATAAAACCTCAGGCATTACACACTACCTAAAAACCCAAGTCAAGGGTTCGTGTATTTATGCGCTGATGTGTACACAGAACCTCAGATTTCCACCCCAATCGAACGACTATACAAAAAACACACCGCCTGCACCACTGACAAGAGGGAACCACACTGGAAAATCCCGATGACTTTTGTTGACCAAAAGCAAGTACAAACACGGGACCTCCAGTCCAGGTTAGCAAGTCAACACGAAAAATCCATCTTCGAAACTGTTGTCTAAAAACATATACTGGTTATTACTCTTAATCAACCGTTGCAACTAATGTGATATGGTATACTATGATAGCCCAATAGAATCAGTTATAAATCAAGATATCATACTGTTTATTGTAAATTGGATAAATACGACGAATCTGTACAAACAAAACAAAAGGGAGACTATTGTAGCTTCATTAAAGGGCAATGTTAGTGCCGACCAATATGACTTTCTAATTCAGTCTGTAAGGACGTCCTGAGTTTTCTTTCTTTTTTTTGGTTGGCGCCTCTTTCCATTTTTCAAATGTTAGTTACACATCTACAATATCACATATGTTCAAATTATATTGGGAATGTGTTAACTGTTTCTGTGACATATGTAAAATTGGTAAACACCAATATTCTCCTTTAATGTGGGCGTGACTTTATACCTCGCTAGAATCATAATCTATTAATTTAGTTCCAGGTTCCAGTAGTTCTATATGCAGTCAATTAGACCTGCACGGAGTTGAATTCAATATATCTGGTTTACAGCCTGGCCAACAGAGTACAGGTTGTCTGTGTGATCTGACCTTTAACGATTCGTCCCTTGTTGATGGACCTATAGCTATCAACGCCACAGCCAATGTTCCAGCAGGGTGTCAGTATGAAGTCTACTTTATACATAATTCAACCACCATGAGGTACAGCTGTAAGGTTTTTGAACTTATGTATACGTTTAATGTTGCCATTCAGGATAAATTACAGATGATATTAGTTTCCGGTGAAAGGTCAGCTGGTGGATTTCAATTCTGTTTCAAGATTTCCACACAAACAGGTAAGGAAAGTAAATAGATTCACGATTTTGATAAATAGAGAGGTGGTTGTTACAGTGTTAATTACAAGACATCAAATCAATCAACACCTATAATAAGTATTATACCATTTGGGCCAATAACAAAACCCTAGATAATATCATGCTACCTTGTACGCGAATCTGAACTGTCGACACCGTGTACTACATGAATCTCAGAGTTCCACAGACGACACATTGTATAAACACACAGTTATATTTTCCTTTAAACTATCAAACAATTTTTTTGGTACCTCTAATGTTTGATTATCTTTCAATAAATTCTCACCGTTCAGCAACAAATGTGTCGGTTAACAAGGAAGAGTGTTGGTGGGGGTGAGGGTGGGTCTATATACTAAAATAAATTGTTAAGAAGCAACACAAGAAAAGAGCTAGTATTAACCATGACAGTCATATATTCTCGTATTATATTCTATATTTGTTTATAATTTGTTACAATAGAATTAAATATGCACCTTGTTTGTAATGCAACAAATACAACTGGAATGATACCATCAACTACAACGGAGATTATGTCAAGTACATCAACTACTACAGAGATTATGTCAAGTACATCAATTACTATGGAGATTACGTCAAATACATCAACTATGGAGATTACGTCAAATACAACGGTGTCAAGTACATCAACTAATATTATGGAGATAATGTCAGATACAGCTCGGCCAAGTATACCAACAACTACTGTGGAGATTATGCCAGAAACAACGGGGCCAAAATCAACACAGCAGACCACTGATGAAAGAGTCACTGATCAAAACACTAACTTAACATCTACAGTTGAAAATAATGATATTGTTCAAAGTAAATGTAGGTTAATATTCGTATAACCAATCTTCATATTTTGATAAACTATTTTCCAATCTCTTTTCCCATAGTGAATTGTTTGAATACAAAGTTATGCCAGCACCCTTTCAATGCAAATGTAGAACCTCTTTTTTAATCATTTTTTCTCTTTGAATACAAAGAAGTGACAACACCCAGTATTTTAAGATACACACCTGCTAGAACACTTGTTCTCTATCGAAATCCTATTCTATCAAAATAGCAGTTGTGAAAGACTATATCGCTAGATGTAGATCACTGTATTTGCTTACAACAAGCCAATCTGATTCAGGGTCGTATGTAGGATTTTAAAAGTGGGGGTGCATCAGAGTGGTGGGACGCCATAGCCTCCACGTAAGTGATATAAGAAAGTTTGAATCAGGGCAAACGAACCTATTGGCACGAGGCGCTCTTAAAACCGACCGACTGATCAGTGCCTTAAGGGCATCACTGTGTGATTATAATCAAGTGTATTATTTTATAATTGAAAGATTGTCAAATTTTGTTTTTTGGGGATGGGGAGGGGCGCCATTATTCGGGGCGCCTTAATTTTTCTGTACCCCCTGCCCCCCCCCCCCCCCGCTAGATACGGCCCTGGTCTGATTAATATACAGATGCACTGTTTCGTTAATTTATACTTTCAATGACCGAAACTACACGAAGATCTGACAAGTTATAGTGGGAGTTCACGTCAGATCCTTTGACCCTATGACGTCAGACATTGATTAACCAATCAGCGTTGACGTTTCTAAAGGTTTACCCACGGTTCCGTGCACCAAAGGACTAATAACTCGCCGTAACATATTGTTTCGTTGGCTAATTAGGCTAATCCGTCACATCATCCGTCACATCTCTTCCAGATACTAGTGTAATAAAGGCAAGCAAAACAAAAATTGAACTATAAAAAACGAAACGAAATAGGATCTGTGTTTTAATCAGATAAACAATAATCAGGTTCATCAACTTTCATTCTTACGAGAGGTAATACAAAAAATATTTGGGTTAATTTGGGGGCGTTTCCCGTGTTGAAAACAGGTACACGTAGATGTTAAAAAAAATTTGCTCAGATAGCCTTTAGCATCATATGTTCTTAGATAACATCTTCTCGTGTTAAGCCATTCAGTTAAAATATGTTAGGCGTTTACAATACAATTGGATATAAATTGTATTTTACAGTAGGTGTTATTATATATTATATTTTATAGTAGGTGTTATTATTGTTTATATTTTATAGTGGGTGTTATTATTGCTTATATTTTACAGTAGGTGTTATTATTGTTTATATTTTGCAGTAGGTGTTATTATTGTTTATATTTTATAGTAGGTGTTATTATTGTTTATATTTTACAGTAGGTGTTATTATTGGTGGATGTGTTGGAGGAATAACTGTAATAATCGTCATCATTATCATAATTCTATGGTAAGTCTAAATTACATAAAACAAAAGTTTATATCTTGAGTTTTCTATGTGAGAATCTGAAAGCGTAAAAATTTAACAGTGTTAAATGGTACGTTCTAGAATGGGTATTTATGGGAGGTAAAGATTGCAATGTATTTGATATAATATATTTCTTGTTTCCATTATAGTGTAATACGTAAGAATAACTTGTCAGTCGGCAACTTACTTCTACTTATTTGTACATTACAGTGTGAGACGGAGAAAAGACAATATTTAGAATAGGGCCTAGTGGAGGTCAATACGCTGTTGTAACTAAAGAGGGGAAGAAGAACAAGAATTTAAAATAGGACCTAGTGGGGATCAATACGCTGTAGTTTATAAAGGAGGGGGGGGGGATTAACCCGCAGGCTGATTGTTTAAACGTGTGAAAACGAATTTTAACGAATGCCATCTTAAATGAGTAGATATTGTATACGCTTTGTGAAAATAAAGTTTACGGACTGCCAAAATAATTATTGGGTATATATCAAGTCGAGGATATATACTAAACGACAAAAAATGAAACGTCAGTGCGATTTCAAAATCAGAGCAGCACTTTAACCAAATCATTTAGAAAACGACTTACTAAATGTATCAAAGCAATTTCGAGACATTACGGGAAGGTATAGAGTCTGTGCACAGTCTATGCGTCAGTTTCTGGTGTGTCCACCGTAAGTGTCAATAACAGCAGAACAGTGTCTGTTCATGGAGTGGACCAGACGATTGATGATCACTGACACCTGGAACCACACACTCAGGGAAATCCTAGCGGTATCAATCGACTGTGTTTGGTCTCTACACGACGTTAAGTTTCCTCTGACTTTCGTCCCAAAGATGTTCAATCGGGTTCAAGTCCGGGCGAAGGACTGACTAGTTCTGATGTGGAACGCAATTAGTTTTTCTGCGATATTTTGCTATGCACTGGTTAATTGGGCGTAATAAATTTCGCGAGTCATATGTTATGTAACATATCTGGAGCGTTTAAAACTGAATGATATTGTTACACAGTTAGTTATTGGTTGTTAAGCAGATTATTGACCAGTCATAATTTGGAACAGAAATTTGCTTTCATTACAGCAGTGTTTGAGTGTGCTTAGGTCTAATCAAACGAAACACTACGAGGAATATGCTGTTAATTATACTCGTATATTATATGTTCAACTTCTGATAATACCGTGTTCTTGTGTTACTGTATATAAAGCTACATCTATCATTTTATCATGGTGTCTTTATTGTTATTCATAAGTCAAATATACCATGGTTTAATTCACGCAGAAGACGTACCCCACGATTCTTCACAAATGAAATTGTGTTAGTATTTCCCAATTGTATTGTATTCATTGATATTAAAACGGTTAAAATACAAAATAAGCAAAGAAAACACGCAAATTGAATAAAATTGTTCCTTAAAGAATAGTATTACATCTATCCATGCATAAACACGTAGATAAAGAGACGTCCATAGTTATAGAAATACCCAATGTGTAATCATAAAACACATTCTCTTCAAGATTTAAATATTTTTTACATGGCAACCCAATAATCTAATCACCAGATCCTCGGATGGCATTGATATTGAATGGATTAAACCAACCGCGCCAAATAATCGTTTAATGATGAAATGGGAATCACTCAATAAAAGGACTGACAATCGAGGCTTCGTTTAATATCATGGCAATTGTTCTGAACAATCGACTATTGCTTGTCAGAGCTTGAAATACTCATAACTTTGCTCAAACTAAAGTAATTTGATTGAAATTTTCAATAAATTCGTTTATTTTATTATTATCTCTGTTTGAACACTTATAGCCAGAACGGTCAGTCCCGTATGTAAATCTTACATAATGTATCTTTAATGCATACATGATTTAGGTATTTTATGTAGCATAATCGGGTAAAAACGGGTCAACTCAATCCTAAACACCTAGTCGATATGTTGATGGACTGTTACTTATTCAGATCGGTCCCCTGCACTGGGTGGGATAGGGGCACATGAAAAGGGTCATTTAGATATTATCACATGTTTGCAACTGTTTTGTTTTGATGGATTTCAACCAAATTTGAAAGATATTTTTCTCGGGTGAAGCTTATGATTTCTTGAAATAAAGTTGCTTGATCCCGATGGATACCCTTTATAATTTCGGGTATGGATGCAGTGACTTTTATTACATGTTTTTATTATTCTTCTGGGTGGATATTTTTAAGTGGGGTTTTCTTTAAAAAAAACAAAACTGATCTTCTGTTATACACTGATAGTGTCACTGAAGACGAGAAACCAATTCTGGAGACGACAGGATTTACGATTCTTAAAGTTGAGTATGGAGAATAGAATTCAACAGCACACATCCCAGGAAAATATATTAATACACTGCAGTCATATACAATGGATATAGTAACACACTAAAGACCTAATTTGAATATGAAAATATCGGGTTTATTCCTTAATGTGATATTTCGACAAATTAATGCATTTGTTACCACCATAATAATATATCAGTCTCGCTGCATGCACTAATTCGTGTTCCCCAATAGTTTGACATACTTAAACCAAACAGACTATAGATTTTGTTAGGGCTATTGTATGCAAAGAGTTTGTAAACCATATATTATATTCATTTCAATTTTCACATTGTGCTTGTTGGGGTCGGTAGTGTAGTGTGAAAGAATGTAGTACATTTAAACTTAATCTTTGTTAGGAATTGTATTTGTCAGTGAATTTTAATCAAAATGTCAAAAGAAATATCACAAAGCTGCGATTAAATTTGTTTCCATTAGCTATCAATTTGTTCAGAAGAAATCAAAACATTTCGCCAGAATGTCCATTCTGTAAGTGTTATGAAGATTTATTCCATGGTATGTTAGAATGTAAAGATTACAAAGATTTAAGAGTAACCTTTTTACCGAAACCATACATTTGTCAATATCCTAATCGTTTTAAATTTCCCATTTATGTGTTGATTATAACTTGTAACACCCTTTCATCTTTATCGACATATCTCCAAAAGGCACTTTCTCTCAGACGTTTGAATTTACAAAGTTTTATTAGTTAATTATGTTACAGGTACTACATATGGTAATCATGTAACACATCGTGATTATAAAAATTCAACTATGCATGATTGGATTTCTGTAAATAGTTTCGGCTAATATGTAATATGTTGTATAAAAATATTTTGTATCTATGGATCATATGATCTTATTACTGAATAAAGCAATATTATTATTATATAAATTTGAAAGCAAGCATTCAATGTCATTGAAATTACGCGTACAACAGTGGACCATGACCTAATTCAAAGTAGATTACAATTTTGATTGGATTTTATTTTATTATTTTTACATTACATTGTAATCAGTGACTGACTGGGCCTGAACATATTGGTTACCAGGAGACAAAGAGGGCTCACACACCAATACAGTTCTATCATTTAATTTTTAAAATGAGTAAATTACATTTTCATAAAATATGTAAATGGAAACAAAAAAAAAGATGTAATCCGAATTTTGCTAATTTATATTTTAAATATATCGTTTAATGTCTAAGGGGGCCCACTTCCTCTTAAGGCAAACTGACAACATTGCCAGTCCGCCACTGATTGTAATATAACTAAGTTGTATTCACCACCGCCTTATGTCACACAGATTAAAAAAACTCCATTCCAAATAAAAATGAAATTATTGACAACCAACTCCATAGTAATACAGCTGATATTAGCAATCGACAGAATCCATGTATGATTTCAACAGTTTTGGAGTGAGCACATCTATCAAAGTATTATGAATGGTCGCCTGTTTTGTTTTCTACTTATATATTTGTCTAAAACTACTGGCTGCTATCGTTAACATTATAACATACTTTTACCTGACCAGGAAGTTATACACCATCAGTGTATGTATACACAACATTCGTATTGTTGATCAAGGGGTATTTATTTAAGGTTGAATATTGTCGTAAGGAAAGGGGGTATACAGGACAGTTGTATAGCGTTATGGTCATATGAAGGACAGTGGTTATTCATCCAGTTCATGCGGAAAACTTAACTCATGTCAACAT
Source organism: Patella caerulea (assembly GCA_036850965.1). Lineage (NCBI taxonomy): Eukaryota > Metazoa > Mollusca > Gastropoda > Patellidae > Patella > Patella caerulea. The sequence continues at coordinate 3,378,198 of JAZGQO010000010.1, forward strand.
GGTGAGTTTCTTCCATTTTGTTACTGCACCAATCTACTGTCTGTTTACTTATAATATGTATTTTTACTTGTTCAATTATAATAAAAGAAGACCATCACTAATTCACGTCGTATTTTTTTACAATAGAATAAAATATGAATTTGTAGGTAGATGAATCAACGTGAATGTACTGTATAAAGATCTATTTTTACTGAAATGGATCAGAAGACAGTTAGCGTGTTTATAATGATGTTAGCTGGACACATGAGGATTATTGAAGGTTAGTACGTCATCGTAATATTGGGGTTATTCAAAGCGTCATCGTAATATGGATAATATAAAGTTTTGCATTGCATTGATTTACAATCTAATTAATATAGATCTATATTTCGTTTCGTTTTTTATACTTTCGATGGCCTACACTCATGTAGATCTAACAAGTTAGAGTGGGCGCTCTCGTTCTATGACGTCAGGTATCAAGCACGGGACATTTGACCCAATAACGTTAGTCATTCGATTAACCAATTAGCGACCGCCATGTTTTTTAAAATCTACTTTTGTTTTGTTTTGATTTCTATCCGCTGGTGTTAGTATAGACGTCATTGGATGGTAATATCTACCCACAGTTCCACGCATAAAAAGGTCAAATGGTCGATTCGACAGACCATTTGATTGGCTGACCCCTCATTTCAGGCAGAACACGCGTTAAATAACAAGTTCTCCAGATCCAAGAGTAGTGACGACAAGTAAAAACGGAATTTTGAACTTTAAAAAACGAAACGAAATTGGATCTGTGTTTTAATTAGATTGATTGATTTATTATTTTATTTTAATTATATTGGTTTCCAGATTTACATCAAGTCTGTTTCTTCACTAAATATAAAGGATTTGACTCTTTAATTGAGTTTATCAAACAAGATAACATTATAAAGTAATGATTGTCACTCCATAAATTGGTTATTTAACATAGTACGTTGGGGCGAAATATAATATAATCTCAACATTATTTAAAGTACATTTTAGCCCTATGGCTAAAAAATGTGCTGAATCAACATTCTAATTTATCGTCATTTTTAGAATGAAATTATACCATTTTTGCGTCAGAAAAGCTTTTTTTGGTTGCCATGTTTGCTTCTAGACGTGGCCCGGTACGATGAGCATGTCCTATGTCGGGTATTTGTTCCTCTTATGAACGTACTACCCCACCCAGCCCTCTTTAGATTTATCAGAATTGACAATATATGTTGTTATAATAAACCGTCCGTAGTGCAACAAGACTAACAAGAATATTTGAATACATAAGAATTTCACATTTTAGTATGTAAATTACATGTATGTTTCCTTTTACCATTTTGCAGGACAAAAAAATTGTCAAGGTAAATAATTATTTACATAAAACATCTGAAAACATATATAACGTACGTAATATAGTGTTAGCTATGTGAAATCCACAAATGAGAACAGGTATATTTTTGCAAGGATTACAAACTTCCTTAAAGTGCAGGTAATGTTTGCTGACGGCCGTTATGTCAAGAAAATGAAATCTAGGGGGTTTATCGTACAGTCGGTAAGTTCGTCATACATTGTGCTATGAGAAATTACTGCTGGACAGCGGCAATGTGTTCTACTGTTCTCCCTTTGTTTGGCGTCACTACACGTTTCTTTACATATTGGACATTGGTTACGAATTTACGGTAGTAAAGATCTTTATATTCAATATATATATCTGAGATGTTTAACCAGTTCTATCACATGACTTTATATCTCTTTAAAATCATTATTTTCATCGCAGGTTACAGTATTCCTATATGCAGTAAATTAGACAAACATGGAAGTACATTTCTCTTATCTGGTACAAGGAATAATCAAAACGGTACCGGTTGTTATTGTATTCTTACGTTTAACGAATCGTCCCTTGTTGGTGAATCCATAGCCATCAACGTCAGAACAAACCCTCCAGCGGGGTGTCAAAATGGATTACAATTTATACATAATTCCACTGCCAAGAAGTATACCTGTAATGATTATGAACCTATGTATAACTTCCGGGTTTCCATCCAGGATAAGTTAACGATAAAACTAGTTTCGGGCAAAGCGTCAACTGGTGGTTTTGCATTTTGTTTCACGATTTACACAACACCAGGTAAGGAAACAATTCAATATTTTGAAATATGATAATTTGTAATGCTTGCTGTGAATACATGGTTAAATATAATACATTACATTAATCAACATATGTAATGAGTATACTGTCTGCAATAAAAAAAATGTTGGACCTATTATTCCACTATTTTGTACAACTGACGACACATAGGCTACGCGACATCCATCGTTATAGCTAGGCCTACCTCACCCTTATTCAGCGTCATATATTGTACAACTCACGTGATGAAATGATATGTAAATTATTCCATTGATATAAATTTAATACTTATTTTGTTTTAATTTGTTACTATAGAATTAAATATGCGTCTTGTCTGCAATAAACCAAGTATAAATGGAATGACACCACCAACTACTACCACGGAGACTAAGCGAGATACAGCGGCGCCAAAATCAACACAGCCGACAAATGATAAAAAGAGCATTGTTCAAAGTAAATGTAGGTTTATATTCATATGACTATGACACTGGTATCACCAATTCAACAGCCTTCAGATTGTGATAAACCATTTTCAAATATGTTTTCCCATGGTGAATTGAATATTGTTTGAATGCAAACGGATGACAACACCTTGGCAGAATATTTTTAAATATCAAAGTCCTAAACAAACCAGCATTCAAAATGGTTGCGATATAAGACTATGATACTATGATATGGATAACCGTAGTTTCTTACTTCAAACAGGTCAATCACCTATCATCCTTACGAGAGGTATGAGCGTTTCCCTGTTTGACAATAATTAAGTACAAGAAGGTGTTAAAATTGATTCAGCCAGCATTTAAACTGAATGAGGAAATCATAAGTTGGGCTTAGATAACTACCTCTCGGGTTAGTAAATGCAGACATAATATGTTGCCAATTGAATATAAATTATATTTTACAGTAGGTGTTATTATTATTATATTTTACAGTAGGTGTTATTATCGGTGGATCTGTTGGAGGATTAACTGTATTAATCGTCATCATTTTCATAATTCTATGGTAAGTGGGAATATCTTACATATTTAATAGATAAATTCTGGGTCCGGATTTGCGTGCCCTATTTACAATATATAAAGGTACCGTTCTAGAATATGTATTTATAGAAGGTAGAGATTGAAATAAATTTGATTATATTGGATAGTATATATTTTATTTCCCGTTATAGTGTAGTACATAAACAGAGAAAAGACAAGACTTATGAAAGTCCAGAAGCTGCAGAGGCTGATGCTCATCCTTACCAGGACCTTTCAGATAACAGATCAGGGGAAATAACCCATCCTTATCAGAACATTCCAGATAACAGATCAGAGGAAATAACTCATCCTTACCAGAACATTCCAGATAACAGATCAGAGGAAATAACTCACCAACCTAAACAGAATAGTGAATTGGTTAACCATTATTGATAATGATATAATTAAACCTAGCAACGATGGAATATCTAGAAAATGATCTTTCTAATAATATTAGTTCTGATGACGTAGTGGTTAGCGATAAACTAAAAGCACAACTTCCGGTTGTGGAAGAATACGCCCACAAAACGCGAACAAAACCTCGAATGGGAAATTTAAGACTGGACCAAGGGGAGATAAATACGCTGTTGTTAATAAAGGCGGGAAGATGCTCAATAATGATAAACAGTTTAAAATAGAGCTTAGTGGAGATCAATATGTTGTTGTCAAGAAAGAGGAAAATAAGAATAAAAATAAGAAAGCTGGGAAACAATTTAAGACAGGGCCCCGTGGAGATCAATACGCTGTTGTTAATAAAGGGGGAGGGAGTACGAATAATTAACCAGCAATTTGTTTGTTTAAAGAATGTAAGTTTGCGCATAATGAAAAAGAATAACCATTTTTATGAGCTTAGTATTTATTTAATTTATTATTTTATAATTAAGATATATTTTGTATATACGTAAAAATTCTTGCAACGAGAGATTCTAACAAATATATATCATGATTCAGTCAAAACCCTATATCTATATACGGTTTTTGGTTCAATTACTTAACGACTTGTTTTGGTCTAGGGATTAGCTATCTTTAAAAGCTACAAATTTGTGACTTATATTCTTACAAAATCGTACATTGCATATTGACGATTTAATGGAACAACCCCCGCCCCTCCCCGCATTGAGATCCAAGTAAGCGCAAAATAAATAATGTTTACAACAAAAAGCGGCGCCCTGGATTGGATCCCCCCACCCCATTCACAGCTTCTCGATTTGCTAGCTGAATTTCTGTAAAATACTGTGTGATATACCCATAGTCATTAAAAGTAGGACGTTAAACCACATTTTATTTCTTTCTGTGATATCATTTTATATTATATTTTTAAATATGCCTACGTTACTGTTAGCTATACTCTTATATTATGTACCTAACTATAATATGTAGAGTGTTCCTATGTTGCTGTATATAAAGCTATATCTATCATGGTGTCTTTATTGTTATTTATAAGTTATGTAAAGCTCCATGTTCCACTGTTTAGTTAACGCTTTTAAAAGAGATTCGTCACGATTCTTTACAAGTGGATCAAAGATTAAACCAAGGCCTGGCTTATTGTTTGTATTCACTGATATTAAAACGACTGAAAATAAAAAATAAAATAAACAAGTTGAATAAAATTGTTCACAAAAGAATAAATTTACAATGAACGGTGCATACACGCGAACATAAAGAGACGTACATATTTATAGAAACAACCAATCTGCAAGCATATTAAACTTCCTTTTTCAGTTTTAAATATGCATTACATAGAAGCTAAATCCGTCTAATGTATAGGTTTTCTTGTTTGGCTTCAAATGTTAGATGAAAGGGACAGAGTCTCAGAAAGAAAAGTCTGAGATTTAAAATAAAAGACTGGTTTTATCCAGAAACCATATCTCCGGACACTGGTCTCCATTTCCAGATGAGATGAAGATTGGCTTGTTTATGTTGTTTGAAAACGTATCACGTATATTGAGTTCGTTGCTTGGTTCTAAGGTAGGGGATTTTAAAGGGCTATTGACACATAATTAAACAGTTTTGAGACAATTGGACAGCAAATGACCAGAACCGACCCTTTTCAGTTGGACGGCTTTGCCTATAGTTTGACCTTCGTCTCCACCCGGTTCCAAAGGAAGTCTATACCTAAGACAGCATCTACTTCAATCTCAAACCACTGGACGGGTAAAAGATAACATTTATAGAACGCTATTCCACACAAAGGGTGTGTGCAAAGGCTTAGACATTTATTCACATAACACGCCAATAATCTCTACAGGGGCGGATCCAGAGGGGGGGGGGTTATGAAATAATCAATGAAATTACATCACACAGTGATCCTACATCAGTATAAAAATGATTTCTCTGTTTAAAAAGCTCAATTTGTATGTATGCCTATGTAATTTAGAGACGATGATGGCAGATTTCCGTAACAACATGCAATGTTAAAATACAGTTATAACGATGGCTTTATCTCTGCCAGTTAAAAAAGGGTAAAAATACATCACTTCATGTCATTATCGGGGACGGATTCAGGAATTTTTGCAGGAGGGGGTTTGCCATGTTCCTGTTATGGAAATCTGCCATCATCGTCTCTAAATTACATAGGCATACATACAAATTGAGCTTTTTAAAGAGAGAATCATTTTTATACTGATGTAGGATCACATTGTGATTTAATTTCATTGATGCAAGGCATTAATTTTTTTATGTAGCTCAGCAGGGTAGGGTTTGGACCCCTTCCTCCTCTGCATCTGCCCCTGATTATATTGCAGTTCGAGGAACTTACTTCAACTTTAATTTGTATATTACAGTGTAATACGTAAACGGAGAAAAGACAATAGATATGAAGGTCCAGAAGCTGCAGAGACTGATGCTCATCCTTACCAGAACATTCCAGATAACAGATCAGGGGAAATAACTCATCCTTACCAGAACATTCCAGATAACAGATCAGGGGAAATAACTCACCAACCTAAACAGAATAATGAATTGGTTCATCAGGAGAATGATCCATATACCAGTATTGATAACGATATAATTAAACCTAGCAACGGTAATCAAGGGATGGATTATCTAGAAAATGATCTTTCTAATAATATTAGTTCTGATTACGTAGTGGTTGACGATAAACTAAAAGCACAACTTCCGGTTGTGGCAGAAAACGCCGAGGTTAACAAATCTAACGAGAACAAAACCGCGAATGGGAAATTTAAGACTGGACCAAGGGGAGATAAATACGCTGTTGTTAATAAAGGCGGGAAGATGATCAATAATGATCAAGAATTTAAAATAGGGCCTAGTGGAGATCAATATGCTGTTGTCAAGAAAGAGGGGAAGAAGAAGAAGAATAAGGAAGCTGGGAAACAATTTAAGATAGGGCCTCGTGGAGATCAATACGCTGTTGTTAATAAAGGCCGAGAGTACAAATAATTAACCAGCAAGTTGGTTGTTTAAAGAATGCAAGTTTGTGCATAATGAAAAAGAATAGCCATTTTTATGAGTTTAGTATTTATTCAGTTTATTATTTTATAATTAAGATATGTTTTGTATATACGTAAAAATTCTTGCAACGAGAGATTCTAACAAATATATCATGATTCATTCAAAACCCTATATCTATATACGGTTTTTGGTTCAATTACTTAACGACTTGTTTTGGTCTAGGGATTAGCTATCTTTAAAAGCTACAAATTTGTGACTTATATTCCTACAAAATTGTACATTGCATATTGACGATTTAATGGAACAACCCCGCCCCTCCCAGCAATGAGATCCAAGTAAGCGCAAATTATGTTTACAACAAAAAGCGGCGCCCTGGATTGGACCCCCCCCCCATTCACAGCCTCTCGATTTGCTAGCTGAATTTCTGTAAAGTACTGTGTGATATACCCGTCTGCATTAAAAGTAGGACGTTAAACCACATTTCATTTCTTTCTGTGATATCATTTTATATTGTATTTTAAAATATACTTATATTATTGTAAATTAGACTCCTATATCGTGTATTCAACTTTAATATTAACGTGAACCTATGTTGCTGTATATAAAGCTATTTCTATCATGGTGTCTTTATTGTTATTTATAAGTTATGTAAAGCTCCATGTTCCACTGTTTAGTTAACGCTTTTAAAAGAGATTCCTCACGATTCTTTACAAGTGGATCAAAGATTAAACCAAGGCCTGGCTTATTGTTTGTATTCACTGATATTAAAACGACTGAAAATAAAAAAATAAAATAAACAAATTGAATAAAATTGTTCACAAAAGAATAAATTTACAATGAACGGTGCATACACACGAACATAATGAGACGTGCATATTTATAGAAACAACCAATCTGCAATCATATTAAACTTCCTTTTTCAATTTTAAATATGCATTATATAGGAGCTAAATCCGTCTAATGTATAAGTTTTCTTGTTTGGCTTATAATGTTAGATGAAAGGGACAGAGTCTCAGAAAGAAAAGTCTGAGATTTAAAATAAAAGACTGGTTTTATCCAGAAACCATATCTCCGGACACTGGTCTCCATTTCCAGATGAGATGAAGATTGGCGGGTTTATGTTCTTTGAAAACGTATGACGTATATTGAGTTCGTTGCTTGGTTCTAAGGTAGGGGATTTTAAAGGGCTATTAACACATAATTAAACAGTTTTGAGACAATTGGACAGCAAATGACCAGAACCGACCCTTTTCAGTTGAACGGCTTTGCCTAGTTTGACATTCGTCTCCACCCAGTTCAAAGGGAAGTCTATACCTTACCTAAGACAGCATCTACTTTCATCTCAAACCACTGGACGAGTAATATAACATTTATAGAACGCTATTCCACACAAAGGGTGTGTGCAAAGGCTTGGACATTTATGCACATGACACGCCAATAATCTCTACAGGGGCGGATCCAGAGGGGGTTTTGGGGGAGTCCCCCACCTCCTGCTCAGCTACATAAGAAAAATAATAATGCCTTGCATCAATGAAATAACATCACAAAGTGATCCTACATCAGTATAAAAATGATTTCTCTGAATAAAAAGCTCAATTTGTATGTATGCCTATGTAATTTAGAGACGATGATGGCAGATTTCCGTAACAGAAACCTGGCAAACCCCCTATATCCACCCCTGCTCTAGACCCTCGGATGGCTTCAATATTGAATGAAATGAAAGTCACTCGATAAATGGACTGGTAATTGAGACCTCGTTCACTATCTTGACAATGGTAATGGTCAAACGACTATCGATTGTCAAAACTTCGAAAACTCATAAGTTAGCTAAAATTAGTAATTTGGTTAAAGCTTTGAGGAATCAGAATGTAAGCATACGCGAATATGGGAAATCACGCATACCAAAATAATTGGCGGTTATATAGGTAGAAAAAATATAAAGACGGTTACAAAAATATTTATTGCTGCATATTTATAAAAAAAAAAACGTGCCGAAACGATAGACCAACGGTATACCAAAACTGGGTTCTGGTGTACAAATTGGCGTGCACGTAAAAGATCCCCTAGCAGTTGGAATTCGATATATAGAGTACATGTGCTGTCACAAACTGATCCCGCAGTGAATATTCGCTTGGCCGCTACAATCACTGATAAGCATGACATCGACGAGGCTTAATGAGTACGGCATATTAACTTTTTTACTCCGACAAATTAAATTCTCAAACATTTTTATGAGGTAAAAGAAAAATAAATAAAGACGTTTGAAGTATTTGTAGTTAAAAAATATTTCCTATTTAGTGTAAATGGGTATTAAAATGAGTAAAATGCATCATTTTGCCCGAAGCAGTTAGGTGTTAAGTAAACATTGCACGAGCCGTTGAGCCAATGACTAACGGCGCCTGCAGTCCACGCACGTGTTGTGGACAGTCATCTGTTACAGAGATAATTCGTATGTAATTCTCTGTGAAACAGATTGGTGCTGCCGCTGTCCTGAAAAAATCCCCTTCATTTCACACTGAATGGCGCGCATGGTAGTTCTAATCAGTTCAGTCCGAGCAGAACAGTAGATTGTTAAACACTATTTTATTTCACAGTGTACCAAACGTCTAAGTTTTCACAGATTACATCGACAGTAAACGTTAATATATACCGTAATAAAATATGTTTTATAATACTGACAATAACAGGGCCTTCCTTATCTTTCGGTTATTAAAATTAGGGGTAGTGAAATGGGTTTAACGTCCTACTGTTCTATTTCGACTATGATAATGAATACGGGCATACGTCGTACGGTGTACTATGATTGCAATTTTGCCCGGATAGCGCCGCTACGGTTTACTCATATCGAATTATTACTGTGTACACGGAACCTCGGTATTTCGTCCCTTTCGAACAACTATACACTGTGCCTTGCCATATCCTTTACCCTGTACCACTGACAAGGGGGAACCACGCCGGAAAACCTAGACGAGGTTTCTCGGTCAACGAAACTTTAAAGTTAATGATATTAATAGCTATTCCTAAGATCACCGATCAATCGAGAACAATAATAGATGACGGTCGCACGATTTACACAAATATATAATAAAGAAAATGTCTCGACCAACCCCCATCAGAAAAGTGTGTCCTGGAACAGCCTCCGTATTGTTGACAAAACACGAATGAATTATCCTGGACGGGCTTTCCTCATAAAAACATACAGCCATTCAGTGTGATCTGGGGGACATGTTGCCAGGATGGAGAGAGAGAGAGAGAGAGAGAGAGAGAGAGAGAGAGAGAAGGGGTTTAACGTCCACTCGACACAAACTAGGTTATTTCGGGACTGACATATGGTTTGATTTTATTTCAATAATTCGCTTGTGCGTAGGGGTCTTTAACAGTGGGAGGAAACCGGAGAAAACCAACGAGGTTGGACAGGCGATCCTACTCCTTGTCACGTACAACCAGGGATTTGAAACCATGCCGTTTGACTCAATGGCAGGGCGTATGATACAGCACGTGCAGGCTAACCATTCGGCCTTCCAACCCCCAAGCTGTCCACAAATGAAATGGGGTTAATGAAGACAAACATGCGCCATATTTAAATTAGACCGAACAAATGCAATATGGCTTACTCTTACTTCGAATTCCAAATTGCAACTGTCTAGGATTCATTTACGTGCACCTCAGTTTTTGAATCATATCTGAAAGGCTAGACACTTTGCTTTGTCGAATCAACCGTGCTGCACTATTAATAAATGGAAAATTCGCCGGAAAATCGAGATGAGGTGGCTAGCCGAAACCGTCCACTGCGCTGTACAGCTCCTGCTTGTATAAGTTCACGAAACAACGACCGAGAGATTAACAACAGTTAAGGCGAGATCATGCTTTCTATTGAAGAACTAACTAACACTATAGGAAGCTACTCGAGCAAAAATTAAAAGGTGAATTTTTGCCACACGTTATATCATATTCGTTCAAGTCATGGTCGGTGTATTTATATCTACTAGCATAATGCATTATGTAAATACGATTAGCGGTACAGATTTACTTTTACCTAACCAGGAAGTTTTACCAGTCAAGTTACAACATTCATATTGTTGATCAAGGGAGGATTCATGTTTTAACATTCTAATAAGAGGATAAATCTACAAGATGTTTAATGTACACCTAGGAAAGTTGTATAAACACATGGAGTACTACATACCTTGAATCGGTTAATTACTATAAAACTGTATAATATTACATATATAAGTAATAGAAATATGTTTCGATTGAATTTAGCAGTACTACTTATATCTAGTATATCGGTAGCTGGTAAGTAAATTTGCTTATTACTCGATTTCCCACATCTTATTGTCTTTGGGTGTTAAATTACCGTAGCTGACAATAATTAATAAGACCTGGTGATAAAAATAATTATATTTTATACGATGACGTTTTATTCATTTTCATAAAATGTAACAACACTAAAACGTAATATGGAAGACAATTATTATTTTAATTAAAGCGATGTTTCGTTGAGGGTTCTCTGGACGTTATCAATTTCTATAAATGCCACTCGAAGAAGAAAATGGAAAGTTGTTCTTTTGACAGGCCTCATCCCACCTACGCAATTGTAAATGTGGTCAATTTATCCCTTTTTCATTCTACTGATATTTTGTTTACAAATCCCTGATATTTGTTTTGGTTTTTTGTATAAATGCATTCCTGTGATATTATTGCGAGCGATAAGCCCAGAATTTGGTGATATATAGTCCATTTGGTGCAATAGATTCATAAAACACCATTTTCTTCTATTCCAACATACAACATCAGCAACCTAATTGTTTGAACTACATGGGAGTAAGTATTTAACCCCCTTTCACTTTATAGCTAGAGCTACATGAAGTATTTGAGGCATATATTTTCAAAGATTAGTTATTAAAGTTTTAATTAACAGATTTGCGAAACACTATTCCCCCATCTATGATAACATATTACCTTTCTCAGGGCTCGAAACGAAAGGCGCACGAAAGCGCTCGCGCACCTACCACGCACCTAAAGTGAAACTCAGGTACATATTTTTAGACGCACCCGAATTTTACAAACAACTCTCCTCGTACCGAAGGCTAACTCACGGTTCTCTTTTTGAAATATCCCCCGGCCTTTTACATGAATTAACGCGAACGCTTTTAATAAAATTCTCGCAAAAATAATCTGTTTTTATTTAACGGTCTCAAGACACTACCGTCGGCCTAAGCGGCAATGGCCTCCGAATTTTAGAATTTGGCCGCAGATTCGTTGCCGATTTTTAACTATCCACGGCCATGGGTCGCCGATTTGTATTGGGTATCAATAGTTATTTTTACTATCGATAATCGGCATTGATTTGATAGTATGATTTTCACAGTCGGAACCAAGAATGGGTTACGTATTTAAAAGTCAAAACCATACGATGTTGCGATAGATGCTTTTTGTTTGTCTAATTAATAATAAAACGTCTCATATTACGTATAAATTGTACTTAATTTTTAAATAATGTAGCCTTGGTTCTGAATGACGAAATACCGTTGATAGGCCGATATATGTGGTGGAACCAAAATAAAATGAGCACGGATTCAAAACATTGCGTACGACTACGTGAGAGCGACCAATACCAACATGGCGGACAATTCGTAGTCAATTCGTGTGCAAAAATTAAAGAAAATTTAATAGCCTAAATAACTTGTTACCACGAATAAGTAAATTGTTTATTAGTATTAAAATAATGTAGCATTGATTCCGAATGTAGAAATACAAACGTTTTTGCCATCTATCAGTCATTTAAATAATGAGCAGACGAATTCTGAAAAGGGAAAAACTCCGGGTTATTTACACATTCGGGTATATCCAATTTAGCGAATTCCATGATATGGCGATTATTGTTTCTAATGAAAGTATTGTTTAAATGGAGGCGAATTTATTTCCAACATTTTTTGGGAAAAAAAAGCTAGATTGAGACTTTGAAGTAAATATAAAGTGACCGATGTAGGCTATTGTATTTATTACACGAATCATTAAGTCACAGAAAACATTGAGTCGACTCCTCTACGCACGCAGGAAGAATGCATTATTATTGTAAAAGTAATAAATATATTGAACGGGTTGTGATAGTCAGGCTTATTACAACCATTTGACTGAGAAAAAAGATGTAAAATAAACAGATTTATAACATAATATTACATATCAAACTCTTCTAAATCAGTACAACTGAATTTGGGCACTTAATATAAGCAAAATCTGCTTTTGAAACACACTCTCCTAGAATATCTGAGGTGCAGGTTTTTAGGAGAGCGATTTTCAGAATTTGTAATTTTAGGTGCAGCTTTTAGAGCTCTCCATGATTTTATTCTTTTCAACCCCTGCTTTCTTGTGTACTAGATTCCGAATCACAACCGAAAAGATCTGTTCTAACTAACGTTACTAATATTGGCTGACAGTATGGCATTTCACAAAGACTAAATGAGTGGGGTTTGGGTTGGAAAGTAAAAAGGTAGTCATTACGATTCCCCTATTGTACGTGACATGGAGTAGGGTCACCTTTCCAATCTCTTGGGTTTTCACCAGGTCCCCCGGTTTCCTCCCATTGCTAAAAACCCCTACGCACAAGCGAAACATTGAAATAAAATTGAACCATTTGTTAGTCTCCAAATGACCTAGTATCTGTCGAGTGGACGTTAAACCCCATTCTCTCTCTAAATTATGTGTTGAACGGAAAGGGGTTAATTTAAACATTCCACCATTAATTATGTGGTCAATAACTTGTTTACTCAGGTTTGTTTTGTCTTTGCAGATAGTAATAATTGCCCACGAAATGGTAAGCAACTTTAATTATTTCTGGATTCCTTCCAGCGCCATCACATTTTGTTAAAGGGTTCTTTTTGGTCGCCCTATCCACATTTGATAGAGCGTTATCGGTGTTTGGGGGTGAAGTGTGTTTTATTTCACAATAAAGACATTCGTAAACTACTCGACTGGAATCCTACAATAAATATGGTATTAAGAGCTAGGGAATATGCGGCGGCTATTCCGTCAGGATAGCTCGTAATAATACTACTTTTCTTTTCATGTAGACGTATACTATTTTCGTCGCCAATGTGCTTCACATTTTGTTTGTTGGCACACCACAGGTCTTAATTTTTATCCAATTTTAACGAAACTTGATGAGAGGTTTATATTCCAAAGATCATTATTCCTTTTGATATTGGCATGTATAAGACCGAAACATCATGGATTATGGGACCTGATTTTGCGAAAAATCGCGTTTTTAGCTTTTAGACACTCTAGATGTCACAGTTTTTATCCGATTGTGGTGAAGCTTAAAAAGTATGTTTTTATCACAAAGATATTGTTTTCGTTCGATATTAGCGTATATTGGATAATGGCCCCTGATTGTACGAAAAGTATTTTGTATCTTATGAACCATCTAAAGGTCACATCTTGATCGGATTTTAATGAAACTGAAAATATATGTTTAAATTTCAAAGATCTTAGTTCCTTTCCACATTTACGCATATCGTGTCGTAGCTTTCTAGATTATGGCCGCTGATTGTACGAAAATTCAGCCACGTGAAATTGGCACGGATTCGCCAATAACGAATACCGTTCTGGCTTGTTTTTCGGGATTCGCCAATAACGAATAACGACCCAGCACGTTATTCGGGATTCGCCACTAAAAAGAGCGGTCTACCCTCCACGATACCCCCGAACCTATGGGTAAGTGAACGTCGGATGGCCAACTAGCACGGAGACAGCATCTTCTCCAGCGAGGGTGCTGATTAGTTTGTTTGCGTGTTGACTGTTTTTTTACGTGCACTGGGCATTCCTCTTCTGCTCTCACCTGTTTCATTGTCGAATCGCGAAATAAATCCTAGCATTTCCTCGATACCTCCACCTGTGGGGTTAAGTGAACGTTGCGTGGCTAACTAGCACGGAGACGACCGTTTGTTATGCGTATTGGGTGTGGGGCAGTGAGTGCAGAGGAGGAATGTCCAGTGCACGCCAGCAAATCAGTCAACACCCTATTGGGTGTGGGGCATGTGAGTGCAGAGGAGGAATGTCCAGTGCACGCCAGCAAATCAGTCAACACCCTATTCGCTCGACAAACAGTCATCTCCTTGCTAGTCGGTCATCCAACGTCCACTTATCCCTACGGTCGGGGGTAGCGAGGAAATAGTCACTCAACGTTCACTTACTGCCCCGTGCACCCCAACAAACCAGTCAGGACCCTACTCGCTGGATAAGCTGCTGTCACCGTGCTAGTCGGCCACCCGACGTTCACTTGCCCCAGGGTTCTGAGGTATCGAGGAAATGGTTGCATGGAAGGTAGACCGCTTTTTTTTCGTGGCGAATCCCGAATAACTTGCTGGCTCGTTAATCGTTATTACCGAATCCCGAATAACGGGTTCGTTATTCGTTTTTTGAATCCCGAATAACGGGCCAACTTCACTTTGTCCGAAAATTCTCGATATAGCTCATGGACCCTCTATACTCACAATGTTTATCCGATCGTCTAAGCTCAGTGGGCAGTTGTACTGTAGTTTTGCGTCCCATTCCCTGCTTGTTTTAATAATTAAAATAATCTTGAAAAGAATGATATGAAGTGAGGTTTTTGCAAAACTGTCCGGTGTTCGTGACTATAAAAACTGTTCCTAAATATTAGTTGTTAATAGATGGTCTGGGCAACAAATGTGCAAAGGTCAAGGGCCACGGAATGGCGAGGTCACCAGATAACGGGTCAAAAATCTAAAACAACTTAAGTAAAAACCGGAAGTAAACCAAATCGAAATTAAGATCTCGGTCCCCTAAGAATTGTTGCGATTTCCAGTAGCTTCAAACCAAAACAAAAGTTTTTGAAAATGTGAATCAAAATGACGGCTGAATATCGATTTGCTGTTTTGGGGTTTTTTTTGGTCTTTTTTTTTGTTTTTTTTTTTGTTGTGTAGAATCCAATATGGCGGCCAAAATGTTGAAAATGTTCTCGGACAAGATCTCTGAAAATGAAAGATAATACTCGAGGCTAACACCACATATGTCATTTTTGGTCTAATTTTAAATGGAGAGAACTATTAATGTAGAGAACAATCGGAACGACTGGGCGATTCCCTAAAGTTTTTTTATATGTTATTTAGAAGGCGTGAATGTGGTCCTTATTTCTACCCCAAATAGTGACTGAGAAATAGGTATTGGATGTTACTATACTCAATATTTCAAGGTGGGATTTGGGTAGTAACCTGATGATCATTGGCTATGAATTATAAAATAAATCTTGATATTGTTTTTATATCATTTTTTCAGTAAATTCTACATAAGTATTCCGTTACAGGTAAATCTCGACGTGACATTTTATATTACAGACAATCTTATATCAGTTTGTAGTGATGGTTCAATTACTGGTGATATTTTTTATCTGTCTGGTGTTGGAGCAGGTGATAATAATACTACAGAATGTTCATGTTCTTTATCTGCTGAAACACCAACTACTATTACAATGGCCCAACAACAGGAACCACATGGATGCCAATATAAATTCAAATTCCGATATTTGACTTGGAGCTGGGTTTATTCATGTAGTCAGAGATCAATGATATCAATAAACACTGACGGTAGTATCCATATAAGTTTGTTATCAGGTACAGCGAATAGTGGTGGATTCGCGGTCTGCCTGGAAATAAAATCAGGTAATATTATGTTTTGCCGTGGACAATATCTGTAAATAATTACAGACCCGTAGAGTGGCTTGACAAAGTCTCATATGAAATAAGAAGTTTTGTCACAAAATGTTAACAATAAAGTGGGCGTGGAACTGCCCCTGGGGATGGTACATAAACCAATTTAAATTTGGTACAATCCGTTGATTGAAATGATCGAACAAGGTGACATTGAGCAAAATCTGTTAATAATGTAATCTGTAAAATATTTACATTTACAGACAAAATATTACCAAAGACGTGGGAGTGGCACCACCCCGTGGAACAAAAGAAGTAGTTGCCACCCGAATTAGTCATAAGTATGTCAATTTCCGAGATAATCTTTAAAAATACAACCACTAGGCAATACACATAGAAAGAAAACATGGGCGTGACTACCGTTAGTGTGTAAGGAATAAGGAAGCAAAGTTTCAAGACTAGTTATGAATTGCTTCCTGTCGGAGATCCACAAACATACACCCATACACTTCTATCCCATCCCCGAATACAATATGGGTGAAAGCCTAATTGTAGTGTTTTAGTCACAATTCGTTACTGACCGAAGCTGTAGATGCCACCCCACCCCATTTACCGCCTTATATTTGCACTATATTCGTGCACTAATCACGGACTTCTGAATTGATTACTCTGTATATATAATAATTACCCAAATATACAAATTGTCCTTTAAATAAATCATTTATTTATAGTTGTTAAAGCATTTTTTTCGTTTCACTAGATTCACCTCTAACCCTGTCATGTGGTAAATCAAGATGGTCAACAACAACAAGCTCTAAACCTACTGATGTACAAACATCGGACACAGAAAGTATCAGTTAGTTATATTAAAATATCCTGTTGTGCTTTTTGTGTCTTTTACACATAATACAAGATCCGGCATTATTGTCAATCGGCCAACCAGGTCTTCACACTTTGGTTTTCATTTACACCTATTGGATTCTATGAAACGGGGGGCAATGAAATGAAATGGGGTTTAATGTCCTATTGTTCTGTATCGACTTGGCTAATGAAAACTGGTTTACACCATACAGCGCTATGAGCTACATTTTTCCCGGACAACGGCGTTACGCCCTACCCTTTTTTCGAATTCTAACAAAACCAAGGTTACGTTTTCGCCCATACCTATGTGCACACGGGACCTCGATGTTTTGTCCCATCTGCACAACTATATGTAGTCTCGGCTGTATGACGAATTCCACCATATTGGAACCACTTTAAAGGTCCCGGATAAAACATGGTAGCGGCCATGGTGTCTTGGAACTACTTTAAAGGTCCCGGATGAAACATGGCCGCGCCCATGGTGTCTTGTTTGGTTGTAATAGCGTCAAGTTTTCCTGTTAAAGTAAACCGGTAGCCGCATCGCAGATGTATGGGCGTAGGTACATATCACTTACTGTCATACAGCCGAGACTAGATGTAGGCGTTAGACAACTGTCAAACGACTCTCAAGTTTTAAAACCGAATAGTTCCGCCAAGTTCTGTATCATAGGGCCTGTCATTGAGTCCACTGGTGTGGTTTTGAATCCCCGGCTGTACATGGGAGGTGCACATTGATTCAAATACAGCAGGAAAGAAATTTGTGTAGTTAACATTTCCTGTGTATCGAATATACTTGGTAGTAAAATGTGTGTGGAGGGGGGATGCCCAGTGAAGTCACGCACTGAGCAAATCTCGACAGATTCCGGAACGTTCCGTAACCTACATCTAGTCTCGGCTGTATAACAGTAAGTGATATGTACCTACACCCATACATTTGCGATGCGGCTACCGGTTTACTTTAACAGGAATACTTGACGCTATTACAAACAAAGAAGACACCATGGGCGCAGCCATGTTTCATCCGGGACCTTTAAAGTAGTTCCAATATTGCGGAATTTGTCATACAGCCGAGACTAGATGTAGGTCCGTAATTTGTCGAGGATTGCCGAGTGTGAAGTCACGGGGTCTGTCATTGAGTCAAGTGGTGTGGTTTGTTAAAGATAGAATATTGACATGGATCTGTTTCCTTCTCATTAATGATAGCGACATCCGGTGATGAATCTGACCAACCTACATCTGGTAATGAATCTAACCAACAAACATCTAAGCAACCAACAACACCAAACTCTGACCAACCGACATCTGCTAGTGAATCTGACAAACCATCAACACCAGCATCTAAGAATGATAACTCAAGTAAGTCCATCTTTATATCGGACAGAAACCGCCCAAATGTATTACCTAGCCACTTTATTGTGTTATGATTTCGATCTATGGGTCCTTGACCTAAATCCTTAATAATAAACATTTATAAAATAACGCCAAACAAAAAAAGAACAAATAACACCAATACTTGGAGGTAAAATCATCTAATGATGATCGCCCGGCTTTAGGTTTATAGTCATTTTCCATGGCCAACTTTTAAAGGATCAAATTGGTCTAACACAAACTAAATATACATCATGATTGTTGTTATCAAACTTTGAGTATGTTATCCTGAAGACATCAATCGATTCCCTTCTCATTAATAATAGCAACATCCGGTGATGAACCTAACCAAACAACATCTACACAACCAACGTTTGGTAATCAATCTACAACGCAACCAACAACACCACCACCATCTGCCAGTGAATCTAACCAACCACCATTTGCTAGTGAACCAAACCAACCAACATCTGATAGGGAACCCAACCAACCCACAACAATAACATTTGGGAGTGAATCTGAGGAACAGACAACACCAACGTCTAATAATGCTAACTCGCGTAAGTCTTTCTTTATATATAGGAACCAGACCACCCAAAGGTATTTCTTGGTTTTTAACAAGCATAATTAGATATAAGTACACAAAGCAGGGTATGATAACCATGTCTAAACGACCTGATATCACGTCTTCCTTGGGATGTTAACATAACCACCAAAGTACTTTTGTTCTGTCATACGCATATTCCTGAAGCAATGGCCCAAGAAATCCCTCTCTGGCCATTGCTAGATTAGCTTCTGATTCTTGAACTTTTGCGGGAGTGTGTCTATTCTTCCCGTTCAATCAATGCTATCACTTAAGTACAGCAACATGACAGTCCTTCGTTTCACCTGGGTCTTCCCTAAAACTTTGGACAGTGATTTAAGGTATTATAAACGGTGAAAGTATGTTCGTTTATAAACAGTATTGTTTACATTTCATTCGACTTGATAGCTTCGTTTGTCACGCAATTAGTTTTACTGCAGTATTCTGCTATGCACGGGTTAATTGGGCATAATAAATTCGTGAGCCATGACGTAACGTTATGTAAACATATTTGGTCCAATATTGGCACTCGTTTTAAATGTAAAGCTTTCGTAGAGCAGCTAGTCATTGGTTGGTAGACGGACTACCGACCAATCAAAATTTAAAAAAACAATATCCACTCATTACAGTATTTAATGTTCGCATTGTACTTTTGTATTTAAAAAGTTTGCTACCGTTCACCATTGTAACATACGCATATGGAATATATTTCTAATCTATATAATTACAGAACTTCGCTGTAAACGCAATCCCGGGTGTTATTTTACCGATGTAAATCGACAGCGGTAACAAGTATAAATCATATGTTTTTGTGTTGTAATTTAAGATAACCATTGTATTAACTTTGGAATCATGGTCAATATGAAGCTATATACACTGAGTTGTCAGTATTTAATGTTCACAATTAGATGGATTGCTATCTTCCCCTATCTAAGTTAAGTTCAACAAGTCACGGAAGCCGATGAATCATCAGATTCAGATAGTCATTTGTTTCATTTGTATAGTATACTAGAAAGTATCCTTTTGAAAGAATAAATTCTTATTATATCTAATACTATCTGTTATTGTTGAAGAAGTTTTATATATAAATGTTATATATTTCAGTGTCTGCTATAATTGGTGGATCTGTAGGAGGATTGCTTGTGATAATTGTCATCATTATTATAGTAATATGGTTAGTATTCTGACTATATTATAACGTTTGGATTGTTCGTACTTGTTTTTTTTTTATTTTATCGCTATATTCCCTGTAATTTATATCATTACCATGGTAACCTGGTTATTGCCATCTCTATATTCCTTGTAATTTATAACATTACCATGGTAACCTAGTTAGTTTTATCTCTATAAGTTATATTAACTTCCGAATTATTGTTTAACATTCAATATCAGGTTTAAATATTGGCGCTTCTTTATTATACTAGTAGTCATAGACACGATGATTGTGAAAAGCTATAAGAACGCTAAATTTAAATGTATATTTTAAAAGAGCTACAATGCTACAGCGAAGGCAAACGTTTGACTGATGCTTCGAATTTTTTTCGGCAATTACGCATAGCATATGTTTGAAAATTTTTTAAGCTTTATGTTCATTTTGAGGGCCTGCAATTTAAATCCGAGTGTGATTGGGACCACATATCAAATAGGCCTAATTATATATTTTAGCTTCGTCTGGTTTTACATCACGAAAACACCTTTCTTCATAAATGTCGATAAACATATGTGTATATTACAGCGTATTGCGTAAAAGGAGAAAAGACAAGACTTATGAAAGCCCAGAAGCTGCAGAGACAGAAGCTCATCCTCACCAGAACATTCCAGATAACAGATCAGGGGAAATAACTCATCCTTACCAGAACATTCCAGATAACAGATTAGGGGAAAAAGCTCACCAACCTAAACAGAATAATGAAGTAGTTCATCAGGAGAATGATCCATATACTAGTATTGATAATGATATAATTAAACCTAGCAACGGTATCCAAGGGATGGAATATCTAGAGAATGATCTTTATATTAGTTCTGGTGATGTCACTGATGACGTGGAGGTTGACGATAAACTAAAAGCACAACTTCCGGTTGTGGCGGAATATGCCCAGGTTAACAAATCTAACGCGAACAAAACCACGAATGGGAAATGTAAAACTGAACCAAAGGGAGATAACTATGCTGTTGTTCATAAAGGCGGGAAGGTGACGAATAATGAACAATTTAAAATAGGGCCAAGTGGAGATCAATATGCTGTTGTCAAGAAAGAGGGAAAGAAGAACAATGGTGAAGGTGGAACTGAATTTAAGATAGGACCTAGTGGAGATCAATACGCCGTTGTTAATAAAATGGGTTGAGGAACCTCAAATAATTAACCAACAGGGTGACCGTTTAAACGATGGCATGTTGTACATATTATAAGTGAAAGGGACTAGGTACTAATATAAAACTGTAA
Organism: Patella caerulea; assembly: GCA_036850965.1. Classification (NCBI taxonomy): domain Eukaryota; kingdom Metazoa; phylum Mollusca; class Gastropoda; family Patellidae; genus Patella; species Patella caerulea. The sequence continues at coordinate 3,399,673 of JAZGQO010000010.1, forward strand.
AAATAAATATTAATTTAAGGGTTGTCAGCATCTAGAGTGGAGACAACTATATTCTTTTCTAATGATATAGTATAGATGTTTATGACACATGAATCCTAATTTCTAACGTTTCATTAGCTTAGTATATATATTTCAATTTATTAGTCTATAATTAAATGATGTTTTGATTAAAACGTTTAAATCCATGAAATTAGACATTCTAACAAAACTACCATAGTTCGGTTAAAGGGACAATAACATTCTTGCTGGCTTGGAATTCTAAGTACTAGATGTTTAAGTGTCCTACCTGTTGCGTAAATTATCCATTACAACCTATTTTACTTGTCCTAAGGGTTCGAAAATATTTTAAAATCCAAATCACATTTGAAAAGGTTTATGGTAGACTTTTCAAATCAATTGGTTGAATTTTTCCATTTTTTTAAATAGGTGTGTTAAGATGAAATTTATATCATCATTTAATTGGAATATTCTAAAATAATACAGTTTGTTGACCAGAATGAAGATTGGGACATATTATTCAGTTACAACAAGAGTGTTATTGGGGCTTCAAAGCCCTATATCTTTATTTGATTTTGAGTGTCAGTTACATAATGACGTGGTTTGGTCTATTCACTTGCTACAAATTCTTACAACGTTACTTTAAGGTACATTATTGGTGATTAGAAAATGAGCTGGCAGTTCTCGCTATAATAGCCTCGATCATCATTACTAAAGTCAGAATGATAAAAAGCATAGTCTTGATTATCCATGAGCGTTAAGTAGCATATAGGATTCTAATCCGGTCGACATCGAAGGCTAGCTTTGACAAAGAGATTTTATTATGGTCTGGATAAGTTAATTAATGTCTAAGTAATAATTTAGATAATATTTCAGGCCTTAAGAAAGAAGAGCAATTGTCAGATTTAGCTCCGGCGAGATAATAGAGAATACGATCAATGGTCGAGCGAGGATCCCAGTGTTATAGCCAGTATTTGTTTTGACATTCCATTGTCGGGTGAGATTGTGGATGGCGCCCCCGATTTTAACAGACCCCATCCCCCTCCCCGATTCACAGCTTCTAGATTGGCCACAGAATTCCTATAAACTATAATCCTATTAATCCTTGTGCGATATGGTTATAATTTCTATAAACTATAATCCTATTCATCATTGTGTGATATTGTTATAATTTCTATAAACTATAATCCTATTCATCATTGTGTGATATTGTTATAATTGCTATAAACTATAATTCTATTCATCATTGTGTGATATTGTTATAATTTCTATAAACTATAATCCTATTCATCATTGTGTGATATGGTTATAATTTGTATAAACTATAATCATTGTGTGAAATGCCAGTCTTCATTAAAAGTAGGACGTTAAAAGACATTTCATTGTGTGATATCTTTTATATAGTATTCTAAAATATGCCTTATTTGTGACCTAGAAATTGACACAAATGGTTCGCAACTCACATAATACTGTAATATGAATGTATATAAACTGATTTACATTCAATCGTTTCCGTTTTACTCTAATTTCAAATCAGTTATGTTCGGCGAAATACGTCAGAAGTCTCAATCGACTCTCAATCTGGTAATTCCAGTCTACACCGATAGCATTTATTGCACATGCTCTTCCGATAAGAATATGCCGTTCTCGTTTTACATGACCGGTGGAATATGTCTAGCCTCACTCTACGAACCCCTTGTTACAAATGGCGCGGAAACACATTATGGTACAGGATTCGTGTACCAATGGTAAAATGTTTATTTTGTTTTATATATTGGATATCGGAAGCCCATCATTTCCCGGTAAGATCACAACATCAATGTTGACAAATATTTCGTGTTTTCAATGTCGAAGACTTTGGTTGATATTGATTAAGAAGAGACTTACTATTACTATAATATTAGGGTTTTTATATGTTGCTGTATATAAAGCTATTTCTATTATGGTGTCTTTATTGTTATTTATAAGTCAAATATTCCACGGTTTAATTCACGGTTTAAGAGATTCCTCACAATTCTTTACAACTGACACTGTGCACCAGGTAAGATTAAACCAAGGCCTGGCTGATTGTATTCGCTGATATTAAAAGGAAAATACGCAAATTGAATAAACCTGTTCACAGAAGAATAGAATCATGCATGCATAAACACGTGCTTAAAGAGACCGTACATATTTATAGAAACAACCAATGTGTAATCATAAAACACATCCTCGTTCAAGTTTTAAATATGCATTATGTAAAGGCTAGCCAGCGTCTTACTCACTGCGTCACCGCGGTCCCCAGAAATAGGCGAAATAACCTTGATAAGTGCTTTAATCAAAGTTTGCTGAGCGTGATATAGAAATCCGCGAAAGTTGAATTTCTAGTAGAAATAGCAGTCCAAAATGTTTTAATTCCGCTCAGTATTTACAAAGATATGTTGGAACGAAATTCTGTTGATATATGCTAGCCCTTATGTAAATAGTTCACTTTAATTTATCTATCTCCTCGCTTCACTTTCTCTGTGGAATCTTTCGATAAACAAATAGGCCTATATATCTTGCAAGTTGAAATTTTCGCCATTTTGCATTTACGGTAGATTGATCACCAACCAATGCCAAGTTTGTTTACATCGAGAGTTGATTACGGTCTGGATAAGTTATTTAATGTCTACTTAATAATTTATATAATATTTAAGGCCTAAAGATTTGGCAGTTCTCACTATAATAGTTTAGAACTAGATAATGCAAAGATAATTTGCTGAAAACTTCAGTCAAATTCATCCACTATGAATTAAGCAATTGAAATTTCCGCCTAGCCTCGATCATCATTACTAAAGTCAGTACGATAAAAAAAAGGCATACTCTTGACTATCCATGACCGTTAAACTGCATATATTCCAGTCAATATCGAAGATTGGCGTTGACATCGAGAGTTGGTTATTGTCTGGATAAGTTTATTAATGTCTAATTAATAATATATATAATATGTCAGGCCTAAAGAAAAACCAATAACAGGCAGATTTAGCTCTTGCATAATGCATGTTTAAGTTGATTGCGATGGCTTTGTCTTGAAAATGATGAATTCTGGTTACAAATTACTTAGCGTGGATTAAGCCGTGAGAAATTTGATATAATCTGAAAAATGCATCGTTACTTAAAATAATAATGTTGAAACAGTATTTTAAAATGTCTTCTTTGTCGGTAAACTGAATTTACTGGAAACAAAACAGTGAAAGAGTACTTTAACTTTGGAAAGGTTATAGGGACAAATATTAAAGGGACGGGTCATTTTCTACTAGGCTGTCGTCCGTCTCGTCACTACTAATTATAGGCATCAGATAAAACAAATTGTGGTCAAAGCGATGATACCCCTTTAAATTAATTGTGGTCAAAGAGGTAATATACCCCTTTAAATTATAGAACCATCGTTCACCTATGCTAATCGTATAATATTACGAATGGCCTCTTTTATTACTAGTTCGTTCTTCGGATGGAACGTAACACAGAGGTAGTGTATAGAGGATGGGGTGGACGTAAAAGAACCCTTGACATGTAGGTGGAATTTAATGTAAGAGTAGGTCGTAGCTGTCATTTTCAATAAACCACAAATCACACACTGTATAATCTATGCCCATCTTCTTTAGCCCCATCGGCTTCATTTATATTACAGGATCGCTACTTGTCGGTTTTAGGAGTCTGGCCTCTTCTTTTATTGCACGTTAATATAACTTACAGGAGAACCGCATCACACACAAACAATTACGGAAAAGACACAATATGAAATTTTCAATATATTCCTTTTTCATTATATAGTTTTTAACTATTATAGCGGGAACTGTCAGATCTTTATAGGTGGAATTTCACACGCTTCGTTCTCGGCTCATAGTGGATCAATTTGACTGAAATTTTCTGCAAATTACCTGTATACTATCTAGTTTTTAACTATTATTGTGTGAACTGTCAAATCTCTATCTTATCTCCCATAATGTATCTTTAAGTAAAGAAAGCCTTAACCAGGAAGTTTTCACATGTATATATATATACACCGTCAAATTACAACATTCATATTTTTAATCAAGGGCGGATTGAAGAAGATGCATCTACAACTTGGGATTTATTTGGATTAAGACGTGGATTACTAGAAACTGTTAATCTGATGATATAGATGTTGTTTAAATACTTACCTATACAAGGAATAGAAGTATGTTTCCAACAGGTTTACTAATACTGATAATATCTAGTATATCGGTAGTAGGTAAGTTAACTTCTTATGTGTGTTTTATAATATCTATAAGTTTTATGGATGTTTTATAATATCTAGTATATAGGTAATAGGTAAGTTAAAGTTTTATGGGTGTCTTATAATAGAGTTAATTTATTACTCGATTTCCCAAATCTGACAGTTTTCGTTAGCAGAAAGTAGGACATCAAATCAACATATCCGACAATAATTCATCACAACTGGGGATAAAAATAATTACATTCGGTGTAATACGGTGGTGGGTGTAACACATGTTTTTTTTATTGTCGTGAGATCTTCTATCGGCCCGACCATCGTCTAACTCGAATTATCGTATAACCCGAACAAATTACACGTCCCCATCATTTCGAGTAGCGCGAATTTTGCCTCAGTTTGACGTACGATTGTATATAAGCTGTAGTTGTTGTTGTTGATATTTGTTGTGGGTATAAGCTGAATTTGATGAGATGCACACCATGATCACACGAAATATTCATATTTCTTGATTAAATCTCGTATTACCATTTTGTTTGTCAAACATTGAGTCCGGCTTGGTCGTAACGTTACGGCCTCCATTCATCACATCATCGTGGGGTATAATACGATTCCGAATCAAGTAACCCAGTTATTTATCACTGAGCGACTTCAAAATTAGCTTTGATGTCGCTCTGCCCACTTACAGTCCCCTCCTCTAGAAATGCCATCATTTCATAGCACTCGCATGTATTGGTCCACTGAAATAATGACAGAATGCGCTAATTTGGTGGCAGAATTTTATTTTTTTCTGGGGGAAGTTCTTCTAAATGGCTCCAACATAAGTGCCTGAAATGCCAGGAAATCATGCGGGTGTGTATTTTTTTATTTGTTTTCAAATGGGACAAACGTTTATTCTAAATTGTAAATGTTTATTATATGTAACCTGATTCTTTATCTTAAAGATTTACTAATCCCTGATATTTGTCACACGCCCACATTGAAATGGGGTCGTAGATTGTCGTCCACCTCGTCCACCAGTCGGTCGGCCCTGTGTCAACAGTTGACACCCTAGCGGCTAAAAGTAAACACTCTTTTTAATGTCATTGTTTTTCAATGATTTTCGACGATAATTAATACCAGAGTTATGCCCCTTGATCACTTTGAAAAATCTTGTGGGCGCACTGATGGGAAAAGTTAATATCAAATTGACTTTGAATTTTTACACAGTGTTTAGGGTCATGCGGCGATAATTACTGTCTAAGTTATGGCTCTTGATCTCTTTGAAAAATCTCGTGGACGCTCTGGGGGCTAAAGATAATATCCGATTGACTTTAAATTTATACGCAGTGTTTAAGGTCATGAAAAGAAGAAGCCTATTGATATTCGTAAATTCAGTGAGCGTGGTCTGTTCCAAGCAGGAACGTTAAAATAATGATAATTAATTAGTGAATTATTGTGGATTTGTGTTGGTTTTGGTAACATTAATCTCTTCCTGTTCCTGGCACTCGATTTCGTGCTTTCTCGACTTCTCACTAGAAAAGCGATTCTGCTGGATAGCAGATAGTCACGGGGTCAAAAGTCATCAGTCCAGTCGAAGCAGAACAGTAGGAGGTTAAAATCCTCATTTCAAAAGTCATCAGTAAGCTAATTATCCAAATTCTTCAATAACGAATGGACACAATACTAGTTTGATTGTCTAATAAGTTGGTTCAAATTTGTATGACTGAATTAAGTCACAAGGGTCTGATTTTGTCTTTTCAGATAGTTTTAATTGCCTTCCAGATGGTAAGAAAATGGTTTTATAACTAAATTTAAGGATTTAACATGTGCTATCCGTAACAAAGTCACCCAAACATGTAGTGACCCGATAAGATGGGACAGATCGGCTGCACAAAATATCTTTCAGTGATGTTTATTTCAACAAATATAGTTCGTCAAACTGAGTGGAAAGTTGGTCTCAGTGCAACATCCTTATACCATCCATGTGTTAATACATTATATCAATTAAAGCTTGTCACAATTAGGCTATATCATTTACAGAAGGGTTAAGATCGTGTTGTAAAATAAAAACAAAGGCAAATCGATTATTAAAGATGCAGATCTTTCGTTTGACCTCAAATATTATATAAATCATTAATTTTCATACATTTATCTACATACCAAGACCATAACCAACTCTCTAGATCATTGGATAGTTTTGATTGTCAGCAGATTTAAATACGATTGGCACTTAATGATTTAATTTAGAAATGGATAACCGAGACTGTGTGTATTACAAATGAAGCAATGACAACCAAGACTATATTCGTTCTTCAAACGACGGTAACTCCGCTTAGAATGAAATAATTTTACTGAATTTCAACATAATCCCTTTTCATTGTTTCTCTAAATCTTACAAGGTATTTATTACAAGTACATCTGATCAAGCTAACGTATATATCAACAAACATTGAAACAACCATTTTAGCTTTTTATTATGTTACGGTCTGTTACTCTGTTGTGAAATTATAAGATTGGGTAAACTGTTTATCTGGCCTTGGTTGCTGACATGCGTAATAAATCTTAACGTGCCATTTTTAATTTTTAATTATAGTCTATTTTATTGTTAAACGGTTTATCACTGGCGATGAATTATAAATCTAGAATATATTTCGACATCAGTACGCAGTGACTGGTAAATTTTGACGTGACATTTTATATTTCAGTTACTTTAATTGTGCCAGTATGTAGTGATGATTCTATGACTGGTAACAGTGTTTATCTATCTGGTGTTAAATATGGTGATGATACTACACAATGTTCATGTTCTTTATCTGCTGGAAGACCAACTAATATTACAATAACCCAACATAGACAACGGCATGGATGCCAATATAAATTCCAATTCATATATATGACGGGAAGCTGGGATTATTCATGTTACCAGACATCAATGACATCAATGAACACTGACGGTGGTATCCAGATAAATTTATTATCAGGTACAGTGACTAAAGGTGGATTCGCCGTCTGCCTGAAAATAAAATCAGGTAATAATATAATTATATATTCAAGGGGGGAATCAAAGATTTTCATATCTCAGTATATTGATGAGTTGCAGTCACGAATCGCCATCGTCTAAAGCGGTTTTATAACAAGAGCAATTCAGACGCTGCATTAAACGATCTTCTTGTTGGAATGGAATATGAAATGGCTGCACTGGCAATACGACAACCCTAAAGTAATAGTCTCTATTTGATATGAATAACAGGGGCCGTATCAACAAAATCTGTATTTAAAACGATTCAGCCGATATAGTGCTTACAAACATTCACGAACGTTCGGTGTACGAAATGAATGATACTGCCACTGGAAGTTGGGCATGCTACAAAGGTAATAGGTGTGGTCCTTCGGGAATGCGCAATAAATGTGCCAAGTTCCAAGTCGACCTCACCCCGCACCCATAATACGTTTGCATTATGAATGCGGACATATTGAAATGGATCGACCATCTGAAGCCCTACGTTGAGCATGGACAGGGTCGGGAAACTTCAGATCTTCTAATTTGACTGCTCTGTATATACACAAATTGTTCTTTAAATAAATCATTCACTTTTCACCAGCGTCAGATTCACCTTTAACGCTGTCATGTAGTACATCAAGATGGTCAACAACAACAAGCTCTAAACCTGATATAGAAACATCTACCACAGAAAGTATCAGTTAGTTCTTAATATTCTCTTGTATTTGTTTCAATCCGTCACTTCTTGTATGAGTCATCTTATCTCATGCTATCAGAGAACAGTGTTCATTGTCAATCTATCAACTCGGTCTTTAAATGGGGTTTAACGTCCTGTTTTTTATGCAGCGAAGGGCTTAATGAAGACGGACTATGCCATGCAATACTTGGGTACATTTTGTCCGGACAGTGGCGTTATGGTTTACTCTTTGTATCGAATTCCAACCGATGTCTTTGAGTGCTTGATAAAGGCTAAATATAAAATATTACCATAGATCTGTTTCCTTATCATTAATTATAGCGCCACCTGGTGATGAATCTAACCAACTTACATCTGGTAATGAATATAACCAACCAACATCTAATAGGGAATCTAAACAACCCACGACATTTGGGAGTGAATCTGAGCAACAGACAACACCAACCTCTAAGAATGATAACTCGAGTAAGTCCATCTTTGTATCGGTAAGAGACCACCCAAATAAATTTCCTCATTTCTAAAAAGCGTAGTTAGAAATAAGTAGCGATCTGTAAAACATCTGATATCACCTCTTCCTTGCGGAATTAACTTTGCCATCGACGTAGATTTACCATACGTTGAGAAGATTTATGGTGATAATCTGACAGTTGTTGTAATCTTGTATTAAAGGAGTTTGATACCTTCCACCATTTAAACCCTAAATTATCTTTTTGAAAGAATAAATTAATCGTTGTTATATCTTATGATCTTGGGACTTATTGAAAAAGTTTTATAAATGTTCTATATTCCAGTGTCTGCTATAATTGGTGGATCTGTAGGAGGATTGGTTGTGATAATCATCACCGTTATTATTATAGTAATCTGGTTAGTATCTATATATTACTTATAATTTATCATCAATGTTCATATCATTACCATGGTGATATGACTAGTATCACCTCTATAACCCAATGATTTATAACCAAAGTTCTGATAGCCTCACTATAACTTACTTACTAGTTTCATCATTTTAACACATTTACAAAGGAAAGACGTATCTTTGATATTAAACGTTGACTACAGACAAAATCCTCTTTCAGAATCATTCGGTGGCATTTATATGAGTAGAATATTGTTTATAAACGTCCGATATCAGGTTAAAAATAATTCGAACAAAATCACGAACACGGGGCTTGTTGTAATAACAGTCTAAATTGTCTGTTCTGACAGCATCAATGGCACAGTGATTGTGAAAGGTTATAGGTATACGCTAAATGGTATATTTTAAAACGGCTCATCTCGCTGTATTACACGTTTCTTTCCCCTACACAGTTGTACTCCAGCTTCGATTGTGGCCGACAAGAGTGCGTCTTAAAGTAAATCTATCTAAGGCCCTTTGAGTTTTACTAGACAACAACTCAGTTTATTTTATTTCGTGTATAGTTTGATAAATACACGTTTTATCATTCGAGGCAAATCACTTCAACTTATTTGTATATTATAGTGTAATACGTAAGAAGAACGGGGACAATATTTATGACAGTCCAGAAGCTGTAGAGGCTGATGCTCACCCTTACCAGAGCGTTCACAGATAACGGACATGGGGAGATAACTCACTAACCTAAACAGAGTAATGAATTGGTTCATCAGGAGAATGATCCATATACCAGTATTGATAATGATATAATTAAACCTAGCAACGGAAATTGATTGTGATGTTATCACTAATGATAAACTAAAAGTAAAACTTCCAGTTGTGGCAGAATATTCCCGGGTTAATAAATCTAATGCGAACAAAACACCACGAATGGGAAATGTAAACTGGACCAAGAGGAGATCAGGACTGTCACCATTAATATTGTGTATAGTGTATATATATTTTTTTTAATGAAATATAGATTTCATGTTACCTACCCATAAAATCAAGTTTCTGACGTTTTATTAGCTTAGTATGTATTTCATTTTATTATTTATATAAAAGTATAAATTGATGGAAGTTAAAATCCAGCAAAAATAACATGATTCAGTTATGTACTGACGTTTTGTGGTCCAGGGATCATTCTTCGAGAAGTTACAAATTAATGCAACGTTATTCAAACACGACATGGTGTCATGTGACGTGTATATATTTTCACGTTGTTTTATCGTCACTACAAATGTACTGTGGTTCAACATTGTTATAATTACGTTAAATGTTTGTCGCCGTGCTGAAAGTTTCAATCTGGTGTCCACCTAATCCGAAATGCTTGGCCACTTCTAACCCATTCCACCCCACTCCACCACACGAGACCATGTAATAGCCATCGGGACCAAATAAGCGCCCCAAAGGTTCACAAAAAATCAATATCAATCGTAATATGACATGAACTTTATGTAACTTGAAAAACAAACTGCTTTTCGGCGAGATAACGGTCGACGAACAACTATATAGGCAATACGATTCTATGTTCTATCAGAACGCTCGGTGTTATAGCCAATAGGGATCATTGTGGGTGGGATTTTGTATGGCAACCCTAGATTTTGACGCCCCCACCCCTATCGCTCCAATTCTATAACTAAAATTCTATGTTCTGGTGTGGTATGCTATCTTCATAAAGATTAGGACGTTAAGTCACGGTTCATTTCACACGATGTTATTACTGACGTTACTGTTAACTAGACTACTATATTATATGGGAAAAACGTGGCTAAGTGGGTAAGACGCTGGCTCGCTAGATTTTCCGGGGTGATTTCTCCTTGTTAGTGATACACGGGGCCCGACACGGACAGCTGTCTAGTCGTTCGGATGGGACGAAAAACCGAGTTCGCATGTACACATTGGCATGCACGTGAAGATTCCCTTGGCAGTTGGAATACGATATAAGAGTAGGCCGTAGCGCCGCTGTCAGGGCAAAATTTTCCTCATAGCACACTTTATGGGGTATGCCCGTCTTCATTAGCCCAGGTTAGGAGCAGAACAGTAGAACGTTAAATTCCATTCATTTCATTTCCTATAATATGTACTTACCTAAAATATTTACTGTTTTCTTGTCTTACTACATAAAAAGTTATATTTATCATGGTGTCTATATTATTATTTATATGTCAAATATTCTACGATTTAAGAAATTCCTTACAACTTGTGACATTGTGTAATATGTGAGATTAAACCAAGGCCCGGCTGATTGTATTCACTGATAGTGAACCGGGTGAAAATACAACAGAAAAAAAATATGCAAATTGGATAAAACTGTTCAGAAAAGAATAAAGTTACAATCATGCATGCATAAATAGGGGCCTACGTAGATAAAGAGAAACACCCAATATGTAATTATAAGCCACATTCTCTTTTATTTTTAAATATCTAAAATATGGGGGGGGGGGCTGATAGTCGATTCCTATTGTACGGTGTTAAAAACTTGTGGAGAGTTTTGAAAATTAATAATAATAAAAAAAATTGGACCACGAATCCCCTAACCCTCATATACATACCCCTGAATGTGGGATACCCCAAAATTAGCCCAAACATAAGTTTTCTGTCATTTCACCACTAACAAACCAATATGGCGTCAATCCAATATGGTGGCCAAAATGGCGTTGCAAATATGTATTTTTTACTTTACGACCAATTCAAAAGAAACCGATAACAACAGATGTATCATGTGGCGAAATATTCATCAATTCGAATACAATTACATAATATCATTATTGTGGCAAAGTTAAGCTATCTCGGACTGAATTCAAATCATTCATGGATACAAGATGCAAACTGTAGAATAACAGCGAATCGAAGCATTGTTTACTATCGTAACATAGGTAGTAGTGACGATCGCGACTCTGCTATTGTCCAAACAGTCCTAGCATCCCTCAGAATGAATTTGACTGAGATTTTCAAGGCCTAGTGTTTAAATATTATAACGAGAATTGTCATTTAGATATTATATAATGCATCTTTAAGTAAAAATTATATTAACCTGACCCGGAAGTTTAACACCATCAAGTTACAACACTCATATTGTTGATCACGAGAAGATTCAAGTTTTGATATTTTACGAATGAATGGGGATGATAAGTGAGTACATTCATATTACGGGCTATTTAATATTGTATAGTGTTATGTTCGTGTGAAGGGGGTGTGGTCATTAGGCCAACTCATGCAGAAAACTAGCGAAGATATGTCACGTAAGTTATGTCAACCTGGTGATTGTATTACTGCAACATTATCCTTTAAAACACGCCCTGTTTCAGAGCCGTGTGTAGGATTTGAAAAGTAGGGATGCAGCAGATTGGTGGGGCATTGGTGATCATAGTCACGTGTATTATTTTATAATTGAAATGTTGTCAAAAAGGGTTTGTTTTGGGTTTTTTTTGGGGGGGTGGGGGGAATTCCTGGGGGCGATTTCACTTTCCTGGGGGCGCAATGTAAACATGCACCCCGCTAGGTACGGCCCTGGCCTATGTTATTATAATATGTATCATATCGGTCTCAATCTGTCTACGTCTCTATTCTTCATTTTTACAATAGAATAAAATATGAATTTGTAGGTTAGATGAATCAAGGTGAATGTGTCGTATAAAGATCTATGGATAGGAAGACAGTACGTGTATAGATATGTATTCATTTGGTGTGTTTGTAATGATGTTAGTTGGAAATATGAGGATTATTGAAGGTAAGTACGACATTGTTATATATAAGGATTATTCAAGGTTAGTACGTCATCGTTATATAGAGGAATTCTGTTTCGTTACTAAATATATTATGTTTACATTTGGCTTTAAGATGTCGAACATGAATTCTTTTATATCTATGTATTAAATTACAAAAATATTGCACATTTTAGTATGTAAGTTATGTTAATGTTCCCTTTTCACCTTTTTCAGGGCAAGAAAATTGTGAAGGTAAATAATTATGAAACAATATATAACCTACTTAACTATGTGAAATATGCAGGTATTGTGTGTTCTATATATAACAAATAAGACTTGATCATTGACAGTATGAAAATAAAACCTCAGGCATTACACACTACCTAAAAACCCAAGTCAAAGGTTCGTGTATTTATGCGCTAATGTTTGCACAGAACCTCCGATTTCCACCCCAATCGAACGACTATACACTGTTCCATGCCAAAAAACACCGCCTGCACCACTGACAAGAGGGAACCACACTGGAAAATCCCGACGACTTTTCTTGACCAAAAGCATGTACAAACACGGGACCTCCAGTCCAGGTTAGCGAGTGACACGAAAAATCCATCTGTTGTCGAAAAACATATACTAGTTATTACTCTTAATCAATCGCTGCAACTAATGTGATATGCTATACTATGATCGCCCAATAGAATAGGTTATCTATCAATATATCATACTGTTTATTGTAAATTAGGTAAATACGATGAATCTGTACAAACAAAACAAATATGAAAACCATTGTAGCTTCATTAAAGGGCAATGTTAGTGCCTTCTAATTCAGTCTGTAAGGACGTCCCGAGTTTTCTTCTCTTTTTTTGGCGCCTCTTTCCATTTTTCAAATGTTAGTTACACATCTACAGTATCGCAGATGTTCAAATGATATTGGGAATGTGTTAACTGGTTCTGTCACATATGTAATATTGGTAAACACCAATATTCTCCTTTAATGTGGGCGTGACTTTATACCTCGTTAAATCATAATCTATTGTTTTAGTTCCAGGTTCCAGTAGTTCTATATGCAGTCAGTTAGACCTAAACGGAGTTGAATTCAATATATCTGGTTTACAGCCTGGCCAACAGAGTACAGGTTGTCTGTGTGATCTGACCTTTAACGACTCGTCCCATGTTGATGGACCTATAGCTATCAACGCCACAGCCAATGTTCCAGCAGGATGTCAGTATGAAGTCTATTTTATACATAATTCAACTACCAAGAGGTACAGCTGTAAGGTTTTTGAACTTATGTATACGTTTAATGTCGCCATTCAGGATAAATTACAGATGATACTGGTTTCAGGTGAAAGGTCAGCAGGTGGATTTCAATTCTGTTTCAAGATTTCCACAGAACCAGGTAAGGAAAATAAAAAGATTCACGATTTTGATAAATTGAGAGGTGGTTGTTACAGTGTTAATTATAAGACATCAAATCAATTAACACCTATAATAAGTTTGATACCATTTGAGCCAATAACAAAACCCTAGATAATATCATGCTATCTAGCTTGTACGTGAATCTCTGAGTCTTATCTGAACTGTCTACACCGTGTACTACATGAATCTCAGAGTTCCACAGACGACACATTGTAGAAAGGCACAGTTATATTTTCCTTGAAACTATCTAATAAATTTTTGATTACCTTTCAATAAATTCTCACCGTTCGGCAACAAATGTGTCGGTTAACAAGGTAGAGTGTTTGGGGAGGGGGTGCTGGACGATGGGGTATCAATATACTAAAATAACTTGTTGAGAAGCAGCGCCAGAAAAGAGCTAGTATTAACCATATATTATATTCTCGTATTATATTATGTATTTGTTTATAATTTGTTGCTATAGAATTAAATATGCACCTTGTTTGTAATGCAACAAATACAACTGGAATGATACCATCAACTACTACTACAGAGATTAAGTCAAGTACAACAACTACTATGGAGATTACGTCAAATACAACGGTGTCAAGTACATCAACTACTACGGAGAATATGACAAAACCAACGGTGTCAAGTACATCAACTACTACTACAGAGAATATGACTGAACCAACGGTGTCAAATACATCACCTACTACGAAGATTAAGCCAGATACATCATTAGTTACTACAGAGATTATGCCAGGTAGAGCGATGTCAAAATCAACCCAGACAACCACTGATGAAATGGTCACAGATCAAAACACAGACTCCACATCTACAGATGAAAATGGTGATATTATGCAAAGTAAATGTAGGTTATATATTCATAACACTGTTATAACCTAAACCACAGCCTTCATATTTTGATAAACTATTTCCAAACCTCCCATGTTGAATTGTATATCGGTGGAATACAAAGGAGTGACCATACCCTATGCTTTAAATGCAAAATATTGTTACCTACCAATATCATAAAAATACTGTTTTATGAATCATTTTTTTCATATAAAGTGGTGACAACATCTGGTGTTTTAAAATACAAACCTAGAAAACTTTTCCCCGTCAAAATCCTATGCTTTTACAATGGCTGCTGTAAAAGACTATATTGTTATATATATATATATATATATATATACGTATCATGACGCCTTGTCGTGTTTAAATGACGTTGCGTGAATTCGTAGCTTTTGGAGAAAGTTCTTTAATTACTCTAAACCAAAACACGCCATTACGTAACCCGAACCCCGAACTGCATATAGATATAGGACATTGACTGAACCATGGTAGTTTTGCTGGAATACACGAATTTTTAGCATTACACTTATCCCATGTCGCGGTACAAAAAGACTAGGTCTGTGACACTACGGGGTCGTTAAATAGTTGTATTCGAAATTACTCGCACGTTGTGTATACGGCTCGTGACACTAGGGTGACAGTTATCTAGACAGGACATTCACTTTGTGCCTATGATCAATTAACTCTTGCAAACCTTTTAACGTTAACTATGTTTTTATATCTTCATAACATTCATAATACAGGAAACTAACACACAACTGGGACATTAAATATAAGCTAAATATAAGTTCTCTTTCCTCTTTCCACAATGGCTCCCCTACGACTTAACGAGGAGGTCTAATCTAAGTGATATCCTAGTGATATCTATTTGCCAGCCTCTCAATGATGTTTGTTTCTCAGCCTGTCTGTGTAGGAGGCTGTGGGTTTGATGTTCCCATCTCGGGCCGCTCTATGATGTCTGAAGGGAAAGTTAACCCCACTCTTACTATATAAACATAATACGTGCATGAGTCATGAATTGAGCCCCGGGATATTGACCAGATATTTCTTTTATCGCGTTGGTCAACTGCACAGATGCTATCATGGATTTATACCCAGCGTACTTATATGGGCACACAGAGGACAGCTGTCCGCGTGTTTAACGCAAGGGATTGCCATATTTGGATTATCAGACTACGATGTCATGTCCCGATTTTAAACTACCAGACATATTCTTGTCAGCCCAGTTCTTGTTGCCTCTGGCCCTAGCTAACGACTTCAATATATTAACCAGAACATCTTTTACAGTATGAAATAAATAGAAAGCTAATGTTAGAAACTTGGTTTTAAGTGTAGCTAATTTAGATATAAAGTGAAACCTAAAATTTATATTTCATTAGAAAAATAAATATATACTCGACATCATTATACACAATATGCTGACAGTCCTTAAACTTTATTTTCACAAGGGCATGAAGTCCCTACACGTGTTTACAGTGTTCAAGATCACATAGGTTAAACATCATTCCCACAGCTTTAAACAATCAGCCTCCGGAATAATTATTTGAGCCCTCCACACAGCCCTATTTTAAATTGGTCATAACGTGTATCATCTTCCTCGTATTTAAGTCTTGTCTTTTCTCCGTCTCAACACAGTCCCATTTTAAGTCTTGTCTTTTTTCCGTCTCACGCTGTAATGTACAAATAAGAAATAAGTTGCCAACTGTCAAGTTATTGCTATGTATTACACTATAAGAAATATATAAAATGTATTTGAACCTTTACCACCCACAAATAAAAACTCTAGATCTAGAACGGTACGGCTACATATTGTAAATGAGGTAAATTGTATCTCACTCGGGTCCGGGCCTACAATTCATTTATTAAAGATATCAGATATTTAAACTTACCATAGAATTATGATGATGATGACGATTATTACCGTTAATCCTCCAACACATCCACCGATAATAACACCTACTGTAAAATATAACAGATAATAACACCTACTGTAAAATATAAACAATAATAAAACCTACTGTAAAATATAATAATAACACCTACTGTAAAATATAAACAATAATAACACCTACTGTAAAATATAAACAGTAATAACACCTACTGTAAAATATAATAATAAAACCTACTGTAATATATAATTTATATCCAATTATAATATAAACACATAACATATTCTGGCTGAGCCCACACATGTCTAAATGCTATCTGAATATATTTTAACGCCTATTTGTTTTCATCAAGGGAACGCCCTATAAATAACCCAAAGATTAAAACGCAGATCCTATTTCGTTTCGTTTTTATAGTTCAAAATTTCGTTTTACTTGTTTTTATTAGACTAGGATCTGAAAGAGTTGTTATTATTAATATGATCTGGATGATGTGACGGATTAGCCAATGAAACGGCCTATTACGGCATGTTTTGTCTCTTTTTGATGCATGAAACCATGGATAAACCTTTAGAAACGTCAACGCTGATTGGTTAATCAATGTCTGACGTCATAGGTCAAATGACCTGACGTGAACTCCCACTATAACTTGTCAGATGTTCATGTTGTTTCGGTCATCGAAAGTATAAATTAACGAAACGAAAGATACACCTATATGTTAATCAGATTACCTTGTTGTAAGAAACTACAGTGATCTACTAGCGATATAATCTTTCACAACTGCTATTTTGACAGAATAGGATTTCGATAGAGAACACATTTTTGTTCTAAGTTTGCATTTTAAAACACCAGGTGTTGTCACCACTTTATATTCAAAAATGAAAAATGAAAAAAATGATTCATAAAACAGTATTTTTATGATATTGATAGGTAACAATATTTTACATTTAAAGCATAGGGTATTGTCACTCCTTTGTATTCCACTGATATACAATAAACCATTGGAACAGTGGTTTGAAAATAGTTTATCAAAATATGAAGGTTGTGGATTAGGTAATGACAGTATTATCAATATAAACTTACATTTATTTTGAACAATATCATTATTTTCCACTGTAGATGTTAAGTTAGTGTTTTGATCAGTGACCCTTTTATCAGTGGTCGACTGTGTTGATATTGGCCCCGTTGTATCTGGTATAATCTCCGCAGTGGTTGTTGGTGTCATTCCATTTACACTTGCCCGAGCTGTATCTGACGTAATCTCCGTAGTAGAAGTTGATGTATTCGACACCGTTGTATTTGACGTAATCTCCATAGTAGTTGATGTACTTGACATAATCTCTGTAGTAGTTGATGGTATCATTCCAGTTGTATTTGTTTCATTACAAACAAGGTGCATATTTAATTCTATCGTAAAAAATTATAAACTAATATAGAATATAATACGAGAATATAATATATGGTTAATACTAGCTATTTTCTGGTGCTGCTTCTCAACAATTTATTTTAGTATATAGACCCCCCCCCCCCTTGTTAACCGACACATTTGTTGCCGAACGGTGAGAATTTATTCAAAGATAATCAAAAATGTGTTAGATAGTTTCAAGGAAAATATAACTGTGTGTTTCTACAATGTGTCGTCTGTGGAACTCTGAGATTCATGTAGTACACGGTGTAGACATTTCAGATAAAACTCAGAGATTCGCGTACAAGGTAACATGATATTACCTAGGGTTTTGTTATTGGCCCAAATGGTATCATACTTATTATAGGTGTTGATTGATTTGATGTCTTGTAATTATCACTGTAACAACCACCTCTCAATTTATCAAAATCGTGAATTTATTTACTTTTTTCTTACCTGGTTCTGTGGAAATCTTGAAACAGAATTGAAATCCACCTGCTGACCTTTCACCGGAAACCAGAATCATCTGTATTTTATCCCGAATGGCGACATTAAACGTATACATAAGTTCAAAAACCTTACAGCTGTACCTCTTGGTGGACGAATTATGTATAAAATAGACTTCATACTGACACCCTGCTGGAACATTTGCTGTGGCTTTGATAGCTATAGGTCCATCAACATGGGACGAATCGTTAAAGGTCAGATCACACAGACAACCTGTACTCTGTTGGCCAGGCTGTAAACCAGATACATTGAATTCAACTCCGTTTAGGTCTAATTGACTGCATATAGAACTACTGGAACCTGGAACCAAAACAATAGATTATGATTTAACGAGGTAAAATGTCACGCCCACATTAAAGGAGAATATTGGTGTTTACCAATATTACATATGCGACATAACTGGCTAACACTTTCCCAATATCACTTGAACATCTGTGGTACTGTAGATGTGTAACTAACATTTGAAAAATGAAAAGAGGCGCCAACAAAAAAAAAAGAAAGAAAACACGAGACGTCCTTACAGACTGAATTAGAAAGTCATATTGGTCGGCACTAACATTGCCCTTTAATGAAGCTACAATAGTCTCCCTTTTGTTTTGTTTGCACAGATACATCGTATTTATCTAATTTACAATAAACAGTATGATATCTTGATTTATAACTGATTCTATTGGACTATCATAGTATACCATATCACATTAGTTGCAGCGATTGATTAAGAGTAATAACCAGTATATGTTTTTCGACAACAGTTGGATTTTTCGTGTCACTCGCTAACCTGGACTGGAGGTCCCGTGTTTGTACATGCTTTTGGTCAAGAAAAGTCGTCGGGATTTTCCAGTGTGGTTCCCTCTTGTCAGTGGTGCAGGCGGTGTTTTTTGGCATGGAACAGTGTATAGTCGTTCGATTGGGGTGGAAATCGGAGATTCTGTGCACACATTAGCGCATAAATACACGAACCTTTGACTTGGGTTTTTAGGTACCGTAGTGTGTAATGCCTGAGGTTTTATTTTCATACTGTCAATGATCAAGTCTTATTTGTTATTTACAGAACACACAATACCTGCATATTTCACATAGTTAAGTAGGTTATATATTGTTTCATAATTATTTACCTTCACAATTTTCTTGCCCTGAAAAAGTTGAAAAGTGAACATTAACATAACTTACATACTATAATTTAAACATAGATATAAACGAATTCATTTTCGACATCTTAAAGCCAAATGTGAACATAATATATTTAGTGACGAAACAGAATTCCTCTATATAACGATGACGTACTAACCTTGAATAATCCTTATATATAACGATGTCCTACTTACCTTCAATAACTCTCATATGTCCAACTAATATCATTACAAACACACCAAATGAATACATATCTATACACGTACTGTCTTCCTATCCATAGGTCTTTATACGATACATTCACCTTGATTCATCTAACCTACAAATTCATATTTTATTCTATTGTAATAATGAAGAGTAGACACGTAGAAGTACGAAGAGACCGATATGATACATATTATAATTAAATAGGCGTGTTTTAAAGGCTATGTTGCAGTAACAAAATCACCAGGTTAACATAACTTACGTGACATATCTTTGCTAGTTTTCTGCATGAATTGACCCAATGGCCACTCCCCCTTGACACGAAAATAACACTATACAATATTTAATAGCCCGTAATATGAATGTACTCATTCATAAAATATCAAAACTTGAATCTTCTTGTGATCGACAAGTGTGAAACTTCTGGGTCAAGTTAAAGTAATTTACTTAAAGATGCACTATGTAATATGTAAGTAAAGAACTTACAATTCTCGTTATTATAGTTAAACACTAGATCTTGAAAATTAGTTCATTCTGAATGATGTTATGTCTATTTGGACAATATCGGAGTCTCGATCGTCATTGCTACCTTCGTTACCATAGTAAACAAAGTCTCGATTATCCATATTCAAATTATATCAACGGCCGCCGATCGTGTTTAAATCCGTTGAATATTTAGAGCATCCGATGGCACCAATAGATGGTATTGCTAAAATCACGCCCATAGGCTTCACCGAAGGTTATTTTAACTATTTCTAGGACCACAGTGACTCAGTGAGTAAGACACATGTTCGTTAACCAGGTGTTTACCGAGAAATTTATCCGTGTTTGTAGTGCACCGTGGATGGTTTGACAATTGACAACATCTAAACTTTCCATTGTGAGGTTCATGTAAATAAAATAACCCTTTGCATTTGGAATTTGCAATAAGAGCAGGCAAGAGTTGTCCCATAACACGCCGTACACATTCCAGTTGGAATTCGATTTAACAGTAGGCCACAATGCCGCTGTTCTGGCAACATTTACCTCATAGGACACTGTACATCTTCATTATCCCAGTCGGTGCGTAATAGTAGGTGCAGATGGGTGGGGGGGGGGGTCTTGAACCCCATTAGTTAGTCCTAATTTACTGATTGGTTAGAAACCTTTGTATCTGCATGATTCATTGATACAAGAAAGTAAAACTGACAGCTACTATTTAAATATGCATTATGCAAGATTTAGTTAAAGAGGTGGTCGTTCTTGCTATAATATTTAAAAATCGATATTACCAAATGAACATGTTGAAAATTCCAGTCCATTTAATTTTTTGAGCGAGGTTATGACTATTTGAAGATATTATTTTCAAGTATTATTACCATGATAATAATAAACAAAGTCTCGATTGTAAGTCCTTTTATTCAGTGACAATCGATTATATGATCTAAGTCATTCAATGTCGAAGTCATCCGATTTTCTAGACATTATTGGATTGTCATGCAATAAATGTCTTAGCGCTAAATGACAGTACCATTGATACTATAAATAATAATTAAGATTTAGATATTTTTTTTTTAGATATTTAAAACTAAAAGAGGGCGTGGATTGTAATTACATATTGGGTGTTTCTTTATCTACGTGTTTATGCATGCGTGATTGTAACTTAATTCTTTTATGAACAATTTTATTCAATTTTCAATGTTTTCTTTTGTATTTTCATCCGTTTTACTATCAGTGAATACAATCAGCCAGGCCTTGGTTTAATCTTAGACAATGTCACTTATAAAAAGTTGTAAGGAACTTTTTTAACAGTGGAATATTTGACTTACAAATAACAACACAGACACCAAGATAGATATAGTTTTATATGCAGTAGCATAAGAACACAATAATATTAAGATTGGGAGAGACATCGGGTTAACGTACACTAGACACAATGTCATTTCGGGACTAACACATGGTTCAATTTTATTTCAATAATTCGCTTGCGCGTATGGGTCTTTTGCAGTGGGAGGAAACCGGAGCACCCGGAAAAGGTAATTTAAATACAAAGTAAAACATAAAATCTATATTCGATTAGAAAAGTCGATATATACTCGACATTACTACACATGTACAAGCTAGCATTGTTAAACTTCCTTTTCACGTGTTTAAACAACCAATCTGTAGGTTAATTATTTGTGCTCCCTCCCCTCACTTTATTAACCAAAGTGTATTGATCTCCACTAGGTCCTATTTTAAATTGTTTATCATTATTGATCATCTTCCTGAATTTATTAACAACAGCATAGTTATCTCCCTTTGGTCCAGTCTTACAATTCCCATTTGTGGTTTTGTTCGCGTTAGATTTGTTAACCTGGGCGTATTCCGCCACAACCGGAAGTTGTGCTTTTAGTTTATCGTCATCAGTGACATCACCAGAACTAATATAAAGATCATTCTCTAGATATTCCATCTCTTGGATACTGGTATATGGATCATTCTCCTGATGAACCAATTCATTATTCTGTTTAGGTTGGTGAGCTTTTCCCCCTAATCTGTTATCTGGAATGTTCTGGTAAGGATGAGTTATTTCCCCTGATCTGTTATCTGGAATGTTCTGGTAAGGATGAGCTTCTGTCTCTGAGGCTTCTGGGTTTTCATAAGTCTTGTCTTTTCTCCGTTTACGTATTATGCTGTAATATACACATATGTTTATCGACATTTATGAAGAAAGGTGTTTTCGTGATGTAAAACCAGACGAAGCTAAAATATATAATTAGGCCTACTTGATATTGCAGGCCATCAAAATGAATATAAAGCTTAAAAAATATTCAAACATGCGTAATTGCCGAAACAAATTCGAAGCATCAGTCAAACGTTCGCCTTCACTGTAGCATTGTAGCTCTATTAAAATAGATAACTATCATCGTGTTCATGACTACTAGTATAAAAAGCGCCAATATTTTAACCTGATATAGAATGTTGAACAATAATTCGGAAGTCAATATAACTTACTACGCTATAAGATATAGGGAGTATAAAGATAATACTAACTAGGTTACCATGGTAATGTTATAAATTTCGAGGAATATAGAGATGGCAATAACCAGGTTACCATGGTAATGATATAAATAAATTACAGAGAACATAGCGATAAAATAAAACAAAACAAGTACAACAATTCAAACGTTATACTACAGTAAAAATACTAACCAAATTACTAAAATTATGATGACAATTATCACAACCAATCCTCCTACAGATCCACCTATTATACCAGACACTGAAATATATAACATTTATATATAAAACTCCTTCAACAATAACAGGTAGTATTAAATATAATAGGACTTTATTCTTTCAAAAAGATACTTTCTAGTATACTATACAAATGAAATAAATAACTATCTGAATCTGTTGATTCATCTGCTTCCGTGACTTGTTGAACTTAACTTAGATAGGACAAGAATTGTGAACATTCTATACTGACAACTCAGTGTACATAGCGTCATATTGACCATGATCCAGAAGTTAATACAATGGTTATCTTAAATTACAACACAAAAACATATGATCTATACTTGTTACCGCTGTCGATTTACATCGGTAACATTAACACCGGGGTTGCGTTTACAGTGAGGTTCTTTAATTCTATAGATTAGGAATATATTCCATCTGCGTTTGTTACACTGGTGAACGGTAGCAAACTTTTTAAATACAAACGTACAATGCGAACATTAAATACTGTCAGATAATCCGTGCATAGCAGAATACTGCAGTAAAAATAATTATGTGACAAACGAGGCGATCAAGTCGAATGAAATGTAAACAATACTGTTTGGAAATGAACATACTTTCACCGTTTTTAATAGCTTAAATCACTGTCCAAAGTTTTAGGGAATACCCAGATGAAACGAAGGACTGTCATGTTACTTTACTTAAGTGATAGCTTTGATTGAACGGGAAGAATAGACATACTCCCGCAAAAGTTCAAGAAACAGAAGCTAATCCAACAATGGCCAGAGAGGGATTTCTCGGGTCATTGCTTCAGAAATATGAGAATGGCAAAATACGTTGGTGGTTATGTTAACAACCCAAGGAAGACGTGATATCAGGTCGTTTAGACATGGTTATCATACCCTGGTTCGTGCACTTATATCTAATTATGCTTGTTAAAAATCAAGAAATACATTTGGGTGGCCTGGTTCCTATATATAAAGAAAGTCTTACGCGAGTTAGTTGGTGTTGCTGGTTGGTTAGATTCACTAGTAGATGGTGGTTGGGTAGTTACACTAGTAGATGGTGGTTGGGTAGCTACACTAGCAGATGTTGGTTGGGTAGTTACACTAGTAGATGGTGGTTGGGTAGTTACACTAGTAGATGTTGGTTGGGTAGTTACACTAGTAGATAGTGGTTGGGTAGTTACACTAGCAGATGTTTGTTGGGTAGTTACACTAGTAGATGGTGGTTGGGTAGTTACACTAGTAGATGTTGGTTGGTTAGTTACACTAGCAGATGTTGGTTGGGTAGTTACACTAGTAGATGGTGGTTGGGTAGTTACACTAGTAGATGGTGGTTGGTTAGGTTCACTAGTAGATGCTGGTTGGTTAGATTCACTAGTAGATGGTGGTCGGGTAGTTACACTAGTAGATGGTGGCTGGGTAGTTACACTAGTAGATAGTGGTTGGTTAGTTACACTAGCAGATGTTGGTTGGGTAGTTACACTAGTAGATGGTGGTTGGGTAGTTACACTAGTAGACAGTGGTTGGTTAGTTACACTAGCAGATGGTGGTTGGATAGTTACACTAGTATATGGTGGTTGGGTAGTTACACTAGTAGATGGTGGTTGGTTAGGTTCACTAGTAGATGTTGGTTGGTTAGTTACACTAGCAGATGTTAGTTGGGTAGTTACACTAGTAGATGTTGGTTGGGTAGTTACACTAGTAGATGGTGGTTGGGTAGTTACACTAGTAGATAGTGGTTGGTTAGTTACACTAGCAGATGTTGGTTGGTTAGTTACACTAGTAGATGGTGGTTGGGTAGTTACACTAGTAGATGGTGGTTGGTTAGTTACACTAGTAGATGGTGGTTGGTTAGTCACACTAGCAGATGTTGGTTGGTTAGTTACACTAGCAGATGTTAGTTGGGTAGTTACACTAGTAGATGTTGGTTGGGTAGTTACACTAGTAGATGGTGGTTGGGTAGTTACACTAGTAGATGTTGGTTGGTTAGTTACACTAGTAGATGGTGGTTGGGTAGTTACACTAGTAGATGGTGGTTGGGTAGTTACACTAGTAGATGGTGGTTGGTTAGGTTCACTAGTAGATGCTGGTTGGTTAGATTCACTAGTAGATGGTGGTCGGGTAGTTACACTAGTAGATGGTGGCTGGGTAGTTACACTAGTAGATAGTGGTTGGTTAGTTACACTAGCAGATGTTGGTTGGGTAGTTACACTAGTAGATGGTGGTTGGGTAGTTACACTAGTAGATAGTGGTTGGTTAGTTACACTAGCAGATGTTGGTTGGTTAGTTACACTAGTAGATGGTGGTTGGGTAGTTACACTAGTAGATGGTGGTTGGTTAGTTACATTAGTAGATGTTGGTTGGGTAGCTACACTAGCAGATGTGGGTTGGGTAGTTACACTAGTAGATGATGGTTGGGTAGTTACACTAGTAGATGTTGGTTGGGTAGTTACACTAGTAGATGTTGGTTGGGTAGTTATACTAGCAGATGTTGGTTGGGTAGTTACACTAGTAGATGGGGGTTGGGTAGTTACACTAGTATATGGTGGTTGGTTAGGTTCACTAGTAGATATTGGTTGGGTAGTTACACTAGCAGATGTTGGTTGGGTAGCTACACTAGCAGATGTTGGTTGGATAGTTACACTAGTAGATGTTTGTTGGGTAGTTACACTAGTAGATGTTGGTTGGTTAGGTTCACTAGTAGATGTTGGTTGGGTAGTTACACTAGCATATGTTGGTTGGGTAGTTACACTAGTAGATGGTGGTTGGTTAGGTTCACTAGTAGATGCTGGTTGGTTAGATTCACTAGTAGATGGTGGTCGGGTAGTTACACTAGTAGATGGTGGCTGGGTAGTTACACTAGTAGATAGTGGTTGGTTAGTTACACTAGCAGATGTTGGTTGGGTAGTTACACTAGTAGATGGTGGTTGGGTAGTTACACTAGTAGATAGTGGTTGGTTAGTTACACTAGCAGATGTTGGTTGGTTAGTTACACTAGCAGATGTTAGTTGGGTAGTTACACTAGTAGATGGTGGTTGGGTAGTTACACTAGTAGATGTTGGTTGGTTAGGTTCACTAGTAGATGTTGGTTGGGTAGTTACACTAGCATATGTTGGTTGGGTAGTTACACTAGTAGATGGTGGTTGGTTAGGTTCACTAGCAGATGTTGGTTGGGTAGTTACACTAGCAGATGTTGGTTGGGTAGCTACACTAGCAGGTGTTGGTTGTATAGTAACACTAGTAGATGGTGGTTGGTTAGGTTCACTAGTAGATGGTGGTTGGTTGGGTTCACTAGCAGATGTTGGTTGGGTAGTTACACTAGCAGATGTTGGTTGGGTACTTACACTAGTAGATGGTGGTTGGTTAGGTTCACTAGTAGATGGTGGTTGGTTAGGTTCACTAGCAGATGTTGGTTGGGTAGTTATACTAGCAGATGTTGGTTGGGTAGTTACACTAGTAGATGGTGGTTGGTTAGGTTCACTAGTAGATGGTGGTTGGTTGGGTTCACTAGCAGATGTTGGTCGCTTATTTACACTAGTAGATGGTGGTTGGTTAGGTTCACTAGCAGATGGTGGACGGCTAGAGGTTGGTGTTGTTGTTTGCTTGGGTGTTGGTTGGTTAGATTTGTCACCGGGTGTCGCTATTATTAATGAGAAGAAAATCGATTCATGTCAATACTTTAGGATAACATACTCAAAGTATGATATAAACAATTATCATGTATATTCAGTTTATGTCAGGCTTATTGGGATCTTTTAAACAAGGTCCCTTGTATTATTGCAATTTTCCGGATTGGTTCCCCTTTGTCGGTGCTGTAGCTAGGACATGGGGCGTTGCAAGAGATAAGGCATAGTCGTGCGAAATGTACGAAACACCGAGGCCCCCTTGCACATCGGTGTGCACGAAACAGAACACTTGGCGGTTGGGATTTAAAAAAGGAGTAAGCCAGATGTATCTGACAGCACATTGTGTAAAAACGTCCGTCTTCATTAGTCCAGTCGCAGCAGAAACTTAGAACATTAAATCCCACTGCATTTCATTACCCAAACCTTCATGTTGTGAATACAAACCACAGTTTGAAGATGGGGTGGATGGATTGACAATGAACACTGTGCTCTGATAGAATGTGATAAGATAAAAATGATGTGAACGATTGGAATAAATAACTTGTATTATGTGTAAAAACAAATCCAACTCACTTCTACTTTCTGTGTCCGATGTTTGTACATCAGTAGGTTTAGAACTTGTTGTTGACCATCGTGATTTACCACATGACAGGGTTAAATTTGAACCTGGCGCTGGTTAAAATAAAACAACAGCAACTTTACTGATTGATATAATAACAATTTGTGTATTTACATGATTATTGTATATACATACAACAATCAAATTAAAGATCTAGAATTTAGGGGTTCCGGGCCCGAAATGGTCGACCCGATGAAATAGAACTACATTCATAATGTAAACGTATATGGTATCGTCCAAGAAAGTGTGTGTGCGTTTGTGTGTGTGTCGGGGGGGGGGGGAATATAACACTTGGCACACACATTGACCCTACCAGACCAGAAGGATCACACCATTGCTTTTGTTGAATGCCTGACTTCCAGATTGGGTTCAGATGTGGCAGTATCATTCATTACATAGACCGAACGTTCGTGAATGCGTATAAACACTCTACCGGCCACATTTTTTAAATACAGATTTTGTTGATGCGGTCCCTACTATTAATTTCAAATTAATTTCGGGTTGCCATATTTCAGTCAGTGCAACCATTTCATACAATTAGGAATGTAGACGTATA
The DNA here is from genome assembly GCA_036850965.1 of Patella caerulea. Classification (NCBI taxonomy): domain Eukaryota; kingdom Metazoa; phylum Mollusca; class Gastropoda; family Patellidae; genus Patella; species Patella caerulea. The sequence continues at coordinate 3,427,561 of JAZGQO010000010.1, forward strand.
AGGCAGCGTTTGAATTTCTCTGGTTCTAAAGCCTTCGGCAGTCGCGAATTATAATTACTACACCTTAATATGAAGGTATAAAAATCCAGGATTCGTCCATGAATATAAAATTATAAAATTACTTGATCTTATTTGCACACAGACCTCGAATCCACCACTATTCTGTGTACCTGATAATAAATTTATCTGTATACTACCGTCAGTGTTTATTGATGTCATTGATGTCTGGTTACATGAATAATTCCAGCTTCCAGTCATATATAAGAATTGGAATTTATATTGGCATCCATGTGACACCTGATGTTCGGTTATTGTAATATTAGTTGATGATCCAGTAGATAAAGAACATGAACATTGTGTTGTATCATCACCATCTCTAACACCAGACAGATAAAAATTATCACCAGTTAATGAATCATTACTACATACTGGTATAGATAAAAGATCTGTAATATAAAATATAAAATATCACGTCAACATTTACCCACTCGGATTAAAACACAAATCTATATTTCCTTTCATTTTTTATAATTTCGATGGCCAACACTATATGAACATCCGACCGGTAGTTACGATAGGTCACATCAGAGGTCATACGAGCAGCTTTTGACCCTATGACCTCAGATATTTCATTAACCAATCAGCATTGATTTTACTAATGGAATAACCAATTATAATTTAATTTTTCTTTTGCTATTCCACAAACATAATTTAATTTTCTTACCTCTGCAATTTGAACTACCTGAAAAGACAAAGTGATTTAAATGTGACATGATGGAATTTAATACAAGTTACGAGACGAATAATTAATAACCTAAGTCAAAGCCATTACATCCCATCTATTATACATCAATTTCTTCTATTGAAATTGATTATTACCAAATACATAGGTTTTTACTAAACAATAGTTCACCATAAAGTAGTGATGGCCAAGACGTACAATTTAATATGATAGTTTATATACTAAGGTCTGACCTTTTTTCAAATTGTATTATCCATATAATCTGTATATATATTTATTATCTATATAATCTGTATATATATTTCTAATAATTCTGGAGAGAAAAACAAAACCAATGGACAAATTTGTAATAACACATGTAAGAAGTTAACTTACCTACTACCGATATACTAGATACTAGCAATATTAGCAAACCTGGTCGAAACATATTTCTATTCCTTATATAGGTAGATATTTTAAACAATGTCGTACTCCATGTCTTAGTTAGAATAAAACTCTAGTTTACAGCATATAGTGTTCCAAGTATTTCTCAGTCAAAATAAATCCCAAGTTGTAGATCTATATTGTTCAATCCTCTCTTTATCAACAATATGACTGTTGTAACTTAAAGGTGTTAAACTTCCTGATCAAGTAAAAATATAACTTTCTTTACTTAAAGATGCACTATGTAATATCTAGATTAAAGGCCGACAGGTCTCGTCGTTATAATAGTTGATAATATGAAGGGAATATCTTTAAAATTTCAAAGTACTTCATTCTGACCGATGTTAGGGCTGTTGGGAGAATAAAGCGGAGTCTCGATCGTCATTACTACCTTTATTACGATAGCAAGGCAAGTCTCGATTATCCATTTTTATATGAAATCTTTAAATCAACCTAGTCCCGAAATGACCTGGTTTGTGTCGTGTGGACGTTAAATCCTATTTCTCTCTCTCCCTCTTTAAATCAACCGTTTTACTATCAATGAATGCAAACAATCAGCCAGGCGTTGGTTTAATCTTACAGAGTACACAATTTCTTTTGTAAAGAATCTCGAGGGACAGCTTAAAGGTACATTATTCAAGAACAAGATTTGTCCATTGCCTGTCTTCCTTTAGGCCTGACATGTTAAATAAATTATTAATTAGACGTTTATTTAGTTGACAGGACCTTGTTGTAACTGTTATAGCAAGTACGGCCAGCTCTTTATCTAAGTCTTGCATAATGTATCTTTAAGTGGGCATTAAACGGTCGAACTTCTGACTTTAAGTGACTTACAAATAACAACAAAACACCATGATATACAGCATGTGTAGCCTTATATACAGCAACACAAGAACACAGAAATGTTAAAGTTGAATACATAGAGTAGTGTACAATAATATAGTTATATATAATGATATCACAGATAGAAGTGAAATGTGGTTTAAATTTCAATAAAGACGACCATATAACACAATGATATAGGACTGTAGTTTATAATTCATTAGCTGGATACCAGATTGAAACGCTCATCAAGATGACAAACATCTAACGTAGTTACAACATTATATTGAACCACGGTAGTTTTATACCCTATAGGGATATATATATAGATCACTGTACACTGTATCTTCTTAGAACAATACAATCTGATTGAAATATAGATCTATCTTTCGTTTCGTTTCTTTGTACTTTCGATGTCCTACACTACATGAATATCTGAGTTCACGTAAGGGGTCAAACGAGCGCGTCAGACACTGATTAATCAATCAGCGCTGACGTTTCTAGAGGTTTACCCACGGTTCCGTGCATCAAAAAGACCAACAACACGCCGTAATAGGCCGTTTCATTGGCTAATCCGCCACATCATCCAGATCACATTAATGATAAGAACTCTTCCAAATCCTAGTCTGTTAAACAAGTAAAACGAAATTTTGAACTATAATAACGAAACGAAATAGGATCTGTGTTTTAATCTTTGGGTTAATTATAGGGTGTTTCCCTTGATAAAAACAAATAGGCGTTAAAATTTATTCAGATAGCATGTAGACATATGTGGGCTCAGCCAGAATATGTTACGTGTTTATACTATAATTGGATATAAATTATATTTTACAGTAGGTTATATTATTGTTTATATTTTATAGTAGGTGTTATTATTGTTTATATTTCACAGTAGGTGATATTATCGGTGGATGTGTTGGAGGATTAGCTGTAATAATCGTCATCATTATCATAATTCTATGGTAAGTGTAAATATCTTATATCTTTAATAAATGAATTCTGGGACCTGATCTACGTGCCCCATTCACAATATGGTACCGTTCAATAGTATGTATTTATGGGTGGTAAAGATTCAAACAAATTTTATATATTTCTTATAGTGTAATACATAACAATAACTTGCCAGTCGGCAACTTACTTTTACTTATTTGTACATTACAGTGTGAGACGGAGAAAAGACAAGACTTAAAATAGGACTATTGTTAATATACGAGGAAGATGATACACGTTATGAACAATTTAAAATAGGGTTGTGTGGAGATAAATACGTCGCGGTTAATAAAGGATGGGGAGGGCACAAATTATTATTCCGGAGGCTGATTGTTTAAAACTGTGAGAATGATGTTTAAACTTTGAGATCTTGAACCCTGTGAAAACGTGTAGGGATTTCATGCCCTTGTGAAAATAAAGTTTAAGGACTGTCAGCATATTGTATATAATGCTGTCGTGTATATATTTGCTTTTCTAATGAAATATAAATTTTATGTTTCACTTTATATCTAAATTAGCTACACTTGAAACCAAGTTTGTAACATGTTATTAGCTTTCTATTTATTTCATTTTATTATCTATATAATACTATAGGGTCTATATACTGTGGAGGTTACTCAAGTTCTGTAAAAGATGTTCTGGTTAATGTATTGAAGTCGTTAGCTCCTGCCAGTGACAACAAGAGTTGGGCTAACAAAAATAAGTCTGGTAGTTTAAAATCGGGACATGATATCACAGTCTGATAATCCAAATATGGTAATCCCTTGCGTTAACACGTGGGCGCCTTTCCTACTCGTGCCCATGTAAGTACACCGGGTTTAGATCCAGGGTAGCGTCTGTGCAGTTGACCAATCCGATAAAAGAAATATCTGGTCAATATCCCGGGGCTCAATACATGACTCATGCATGTATCATGTTTATATAATAAGAGCGGGGTTAACTTTCCCTCCAGACATCATAGAATGGTCCGAGATGGGAACATCAAGCCCACAGCCTCCTACACAGAGAGGCTGAGAAACAAACACCATTGAGAGGCTGGCAAATAGATATCACTAGGATATCACTTGGATTAGACCTCCTCGTTAAGTCGTAGGAGAGCGATTGTGGGGTCTCCTTCGGTAAACTTGTCCAACGAAATGGTGGGGGAGTGAGAATGATGTTAATCGCAATATATACTTGTTTGTAAAAACAAGCTTGTGAAAGAGAATTTATATTTAGCTTATATTTAATGTCACAGCTGTGTGTTAGTTGCCTGTATATAAACGCTGCATTATGGATATTATAAATATATAAAATCATAGTAAACGTAAAAAGAGTTCCAGAGTTAATTGATCATATGCAAGACATGAACGTCCTGACTAGATAAGTGTTACCCTAATGTCAAGGGTCGTATACACAACGTGGAAGTAATTTATAAGCCATCTATTTAACGACGCCGTAATGTCACAGACCCAATCGTTTTGGTACCGTGACACGGCACAGTGTCTTTGTAAAATTAATGCATTCTAGCAAAACTACCATGGTTCAGTCAAATATTTATATCTATTTACAGTTACGTAATGACTTTCTCCCAAAGCTACGAATTCACGCAAGGTCATTTAAACAGGACAAGACGTCATGATATATATACTGAGCGGCATAGAAAACGCATCACTTAGTTGTTCGTATAACAAAATGACCCTGTAAACATATCTTATTTATTTTGCTTCTTATTGTGAAAAATATTCAAATGGGAACGCATCAATAACAAATGTCAGTAGCGCGTGTGTACTCCACGGGCTCATACGCATGGCATTATCTATCTGTGTCGTACTTTTGGTTTTGACCCCTCTGACTTACACGAAAGACTAAGTGATGCGTTTTCTATGGCGCTCAGTATATTTTTACACTTTCTTTTAATCCGTATAAAACTACCGTGGTTCAATATAATGATATAATTACGTTGGATGTTTGTCATCTTGATAAGCGTTTCAATCTGGTATCCAGCTAATGAATTATAAACTAGAGTCCTATATCATTGTGTTATATGGTCGTCTTTATTGAAATTTAAACCACATTTCACTTATATCTGTGATAGCTATCATTATATATAACTATATTATTGTACTACACTATGTATTCAACTTTAATATTTACCGTGTTTTCTTGTTACTGTATATAAAGCTATATCTATCATGGCGTTTTTATTGTTATTTGTAAGTCAGATTTCCGACGGTTTAATGCCCACTTAAAGATATATTATGCAAGACTTAGATAAAGGGCTGGCCGTACTTGCTATAACAGTTTTAAAAATATGGTCTTATTAAGTTAATAAATGTGTAATTAATAATTTGTTTAACATGTCAGGCCTAAAGGAAGACAGGCAATATGCAAATTATGTACCTTTAAGCTTTCCCTCATGATTCTTTACAAAGGAAATTGTGCACTAGGTAAGATTAACCAACGCCTGGCCGATTGTTTGCATTCATTGATAGTAAAGCGGTTGATTTAAAGAGGGAGAGAGAGAAATGGGATTTAACGTCAACGCGACACAAACCAGGTCATTTCGGGACTAGGTTGATTTAAAGATTTAATGTAAAAATGGATAATCGAGACTTGACTTGCTATCGTAATAAAGGTAGTAATGACGATCGATTCCACTTTATTCTCCCAACAGCCCAAACATCGGTCAGAATGAAGTACTTTGATTGGCATTTTCAAGATATTCCCTTTATATTATCAACTATTATAACGAGACCTGACAGCCTTTTATCTAGATCTTAAATAGTGCATCTTTAAGTAAAGAAATAATTTAATCTGACCAGGAAGTTTTATCGGCCAGTGTGTATACAACATTCATATTGTTGATCAAGGTAGGATTGAAGAATATAAATCTACAACTTGACTAAGAAATACATGGAATACTATATGCTGTAAACTAGAGTTTTATTCTAACTAAGACATGGAGTACGACATTGTTTAAAAAATTTACCTATATAAGGAATAGAAATATGTTTCGACCAGGTTTACTAATATTGATAATATCTAGTATATCGGTAGTAGGTAAGTTAACTTTTTACATGTTTTATTACAAATTTTTCCATTAGTTTTGTTTTTCTCTCCAGAATTATTTGAAAAAAGGTCAGACCTCAGAATATAAACAATCATATCAAATTATACGCCCCGGTCATCACTACTTGATTGTGAACTATTGTTTTGTAAAAACCTATGTATTCGGTAAAAAAGAATTTTAATAGAAGAAATTCATGTATAATAGATGGGACGGTATGGCATTGACTTAGGTTATTAATTATACGTCTCGTACCTTGTTTTAAATTCCATCATGTCACATTTAAATCACTTTTGTCTTTTCAGGTAGTTCAAATTGCGGAGGTAAGAAAAATAAATTATATTTGCGGAATGGTAAGAGGAAAATTAAATTATGTTTGGGTAATCCACTAGTAAAATCAATGCTGATTGGTTAATCAAAGGTCTGAGGTCATATGGTCAAAAGCCGCTCGTATGACCTCTGATGTGACCTATCGTAACAACCTGTCGGATCTTCATGTAGTGTAAGCCATCGAAATTATAAAAGAGAGAGAGAAATGGGGGTTAACGTCCACTCGACACAAACTAGGTCATTTCGGGACCAACATATGGTTTAATTTTATTTCAATAATGCGCTTGCGCGTATGGGTCTTTAGCAGTGGGGGAAACCGGAGTGCCCGGGGGAAACCCACGAGGTTGAGAAAGCGCCCCTATCTCCATGCCACATACGCTCACACCAGGGATCGAAACCACACCCGCAAGCCAGATGTGACCGGCCAGCTAGAGGTCGAAGCGCGGCACTCTAGGTCATCCCAAGCCCACAAAATTATTTAAAAAAAGAAAAAAAAAACACTGAAAGGAAATACAGATTTGTGTTTTAATCCGATTGGGTAAATGTTGACGTCATATTTTTTATTTTATTTTACAGATCGTTTATCTATACCAATATGTAGTAATGATTCTATAACTGGTGATATTTTATCTTTTATATTACAGATCGTTCATCTGTACCAGTATGTAGTAATGATTCATTAAGTGGTGATAATTTGTATCTGTCTGGTGATGGAGATGGTGATGATACTGCACAATGTTCATGTTCTTTATCTGCTGAAACACCGACCAATATTACAATAACCCAACAGCAGGAACCACATGGATGCCAATATAAATTACAATTCTTACATATGACTGGAAGCTGGAACTTTTCATGTAACCAGACATCATTGACATCAATAAACACTGACGGTAGTATCCAGATAAATTTATTATCGGGTACAGAGAACGATGAACCAGGTCGTGGATTCGGGGTCTGTGTGCAAATAAGATCAGGTAATTTTATAATTTTATATTCAGGGACGAATCCGGGATTTTTATATCTTCACATTAAGGTGTTATAATCATAATTCGCGACTGCCGACAGCTTTAGAACAAGAGAAATTCATACTTTGCATTATACGTCTACATTCCTAATTGAATGAAATATGAAATGATTGCACTGACTGTAATATGGCAACCCGAAATTAATTTGAAATTAATAGTAGGGACCGCATCAACAAAATCTGTATTATAAAATGCAACCGGTAGAGTGTTTATACGCATTCACGAACGTTCGGTCTACGTAATGAATGATTATGCCACATCTGAACCCAGTCTCATAAAATGTGCAGTCTGGGGGTCAGGCATTCAATAAAAGCAATGGTGTGACCTTCTGGTGGGGTCAATGTGTGTGCCAAGTGTTACGACCCCCCCCCTCCGGACACACACACACACTTACTTGGGCGACAGCATAATACGTTTACATTATGAATGTAGTTCTATTTCATCGGGTCGACCATTTTGGGTCCGGAACCCCTAAATTCTAGTACTTCCAATTTCATTGTTCTATGTACAATAATCATGTAAATATACAAATTGTTATTTATATCAATCCGTAAAGTTAGTTGTTGTTGTTTTATTTTCACCAGCGCCAGGTTCAAATTTAACCCTGTCATGTGGTAAAAAAAGATGGTCAACAACAACAAGCTCTAAACCTGCTGATATAGAAACATCTACCACAGAAAGTAGAAGTGAGTTGTATTTGTTTTTACACATAATACAAGTTATTTATTCCAATCGTTCACATCATTTTTATCTTATCACATTCTATCAGAGAACAGTGTTCATTGTCAATCCATCCATCCGATCTTCAAACTGTGGTTTACATTCACAACATGAAGGTTTGGGAAATGAAATGCAGTGGGATTTAATGTCCTAAGTTTCTGCTCCGACTGGACTAATGAAGACGGACGTATTTACACAATGTGCTGTCAGATACACGTTGTCCGGACAGCGGCGTTATGGCCTACTCCTTTTTTAAATCCCAACCGCCAAGTGTTCTGTTTCGTGCACACCGATGTGCAAGGGGGGCTCGGTGTTTCGTACATTTCGCACGACTATGCCTTATCACTTGCAAGGCCCCATGTCCTAGCTACAGCACTGACAAAGGGGAACCAATCCGGAAAATTGCAATAATACAAGGGACCTTGTTTAAAAGAACCCAATAAGTCTGACATAAACTTAATATACATGATTATTGTTTATATCATACTTTGTGTATGTTGTCCTAAAGTATTGACATGAATCTATTTCCTTCTCATTAATAATAGCGACACCCGGTGACAAATCTAACCAATCAACACCCAAGCAAACAACAACACCAACCTCTAGCCGCCCACCATCTGCTAGTGAACCTAACCAACCACCATCTACTAGTGTAACTAAGCGAACAACATCTGCTAGTGAACCTAACCAACCACCATCTACTAGTGAACCTAGCCAACCACCATCTACTAGTGTAACTACCCAACCAACATCTACTAGTGTAACTAACCAACCGCCATCTACTAGTGTAACTACCCAACCACCATCTACTAGTGTAACTACCCAACCAACATCTACTAGTGAACCTAACCAACCACCATCTACTAGTGAACCTAACCAACCAACATCTACTAGTGTAACTACCCAACCAACACCTGCTAGTGTAACTACCCAACCAACATCTGCTAACGTAACTACCCAACCACCATCTACTAGTATAACTACCCAACCACCATCTACTAGTGTGTCTACCCAACCAACATCAACTAGTGTAACTACCCAACCAACATCTGCTAGTGTAACTAACCAACCACTATCTACTAGCGTAACTAACCAACCACCATCTACTAGTGTAACTACCCAACCAACATCTGTTAGAGTAACTACCCAACCAACATCTGCTAGTGTAACTACCCAACCAACATCTACTAGTGTAACTACCCAATCACCATCTACTAGTGTAACTACCCAACCAACATCTACTAGTGTAACTACCCAACCAACATCTGCTAGTGTAACTACCCAACCACCATCTACTAGTGTAACTAACCAACCACCATCTACTAGTGTAACTACCCAACCAACATCTGCTAGTGTAACTATCCAACCAACATCTGCTAGTGAACCTAACCAACCACCATCTACTAGTGTAACTACCCAACCAACATCTGCTAGTGTAACTACCCAACCAACATCTACTAGTGAACCTAACCAACCACCATCTACTAGTGTAACTACCCAACCACCATCTACTAGTGTAACTACCCAACCAACATCTGTTAGCGCAACTACCCAACCAACATCTGCTAGTGTAACTACCCAACCAACATCAACTAGTGTAACTAACCAACCACCATCTACTAGTGTAACTACCCAACCACCATCTACTAGTGTAACTACCCAACCAACATCTACTAGTGAACCTAACCAACCACCATCTACTAGTGAACCTAACCAACCAACATCTACTAGTGTAACTACCCAACCAACATCTACTAGTGTAACTACCCAACCAACATCTGTTAGTGTAACTACCCAACCAACATCTGCTAGCGTAACTACCCAACCACCATCTACTAGTGTAACTACCCAACCAACATCTACTAGTGTAACTACCCAACCAACATCTACTAGTGTAACTAACCAACCACCATCTGCTAGTGTAAATACCCAACCAACATCTACTAGTGTAACTAACCAACCACCATCTACTAGTGTAACTACCCAACCACCATCTACTAGTGTAACTACCCAACCAACATCTGCTAGTGAACCTAACCAACCACCATCTACTAGTGTAACTACCCAACCAACAACTGCTAGTGTAACTACCCAACCAACATCTACTAGTGAACCTAACCAACCACCATCTACTAGTGTAACTACCCAACCACCATCTACTAGTGTAACTACCCAACCAACATCTGTTAGCGCAACTACCCAACCAACATCTGTTAGTGTAACTACCCAACCACCATCTACTAGTGTAACTACCCAACCACCATCTACTAGTGTAACTACCCAACCAACATCTGCTAGTGTAACTACCCAACCAACATCTACTAGTGTAACTAACCAACCACCATCTACTAGTGTAACTACCCAACCACCATCTACTAGTGTAACTACCCAACCAACATCTACTAGTGAACCTAACCAACCACCATCTACTAGTGAACCTAACCAACCAACATCTACTAGTGTAACTACCCAACCAACATCTGCTAGTGTAGCTACCCAACCGTCATCTACTAGTGTAACTACCCAACCACCATCTACTAGTGTAACTACCCAACCAACATCTACTAGTGAACCTAACCAACCACCATCTACTAGTGAACCTAACCAACCATCATCTACTAGTGTAACTACCCAACCAACATCTGCTAGCGTAACTACCCAACCACCATCTACTAGTGTAACTACCCAACCACCATCTACTAGTGTAACTACCCAACCAACATCTACTAGTGTAACTACCCAACCAACATCTGCTAGTGTAACTAACCAACCACTCTCTACTAGCGTAACTAACCAACCACCATCTACTAGTGTAACTACCCAACCAACATCTACTAGTGTAACTACCCAACCACCATCTACTAGTGAATCTAACCAACCAGCAACACCAACTAACTCGCGTAAGACTTTCTTTATATATAGGAACCAGACCACCCAAATGTATTTCTTGATTTTTAACAAGCATAATTAGATATAAGTACACAAAGCAGGGTATGATAACCATGTCTAAACGACCTGATATCACGTCTTCCTTGGGTTGTTATCATAACCACCAACGTATTTTGTTCTGCCATACGCTTATTCCTGAAGCAATCACCCGAGAAATCCCTCTCTGGCATTTGTTGGATTAGCTTCTGTTTCTTCTACCATGTCTGTTCTTCCAGTTCAATCAAAGCTATCACTTAAAGCCCCAATAACACTCTTGTTGTAACTGAAAAATATGTCCCAATCTTCATTCTGGTCAACAAATCGTATTATTTTAGAATATTCTAATTAAATGATGATATAAATTTCATCTTAACACACCTAATTTAAAAAATTGGAAAAATTCAACCAATTGATTTGAAAAGTCTAACGTAAACCTTTTCAAATGTGACTTGGATTTTAATATATTTTCGAACCATCTGGACAAGTAAAATAGGTTGTAATGGATAATTTACACAACAGGTAGGACATTTAAACATCTAGTACTTAGAATACGGGTATTATATATTTTCTGGAGCTACCAAGCCAGCAAGAATGTTATTGTCCCTTTAAGTAAAGCAACATGACAGCCCTTCGTTTCATCTGGGGATTCCCTAAAACTTTGGACAGTGATTTAAGCTATTAAAAACGGTGAAATTATGTTCATTTCCAAACAGTATTGTTTACATTTCATTCGACTTGATCGCCTCGTTTGTCACATAATTATTTTTACTGCAGTATTCTGCTATGCACGGATTATCTGACAGTATATAATGTTCGCATTGTACTTTTGTATTTAAAAAGTTTGCTACCGTTCACCAATGTAACAAACGCAGGTGGAATATATTCCTAATTTATAGATAACCCCGGTGTTAATGTTACCGATGTAAATCGACAGCGGTAACAAGTATAGATCATATGTTTTTGTGTTGTAATTAAAGATAACCATTGTATTAACTTCTGGATCATGGTCAATATGAAGCTATATACACTGAGTTGTCAGTATAGAATGTTCACAATTCTTGTCCTATCTAAGTTACGTTCAACAAGTTACGAAAGCAGATGGGGGGGATGGCCTAGTGGTCTAGAGTGCCGCGCTTCGACCTCTAGCTGGTCGGTCACCTCTTGCTTGCGGCTGTGGTTTCGAGCCCTGGTGTGAACGTATGTGGCATGGAGATAGGGGCGCCTTCTCAACCTCGTGGGTTTCCTCCGGGCACTCCGGTTTCCTCCCACTGCTAAAGACCCCTACGCGCAAGCGAATTATTGAAATAAAATGAAACCATATGTTAGTCCCGAAATGACCTAGTTTGTGTTGAGTGGACGTTAAACCCCATTTCTCTCTATCTCTCTCTCTCTCTCTCTCTCTATCTCTATCTCTCACGAAAGCAGATGAATCAACAGATTCAGATAGTTATTTGTTTCATTTGTATAGTATGCTAGAAAGTATCCTTTTGAAAGAATAAATTCCTATTATATTTAATACTACCTGTTATTGTTGAATGAGTTTTATATATAAATGTAATATATTTCAGTGTCTGGTATAATTGGTGGATCTTTAGGAGGATTGGTTGTGATAATCGTCATAATAATTTTAGTAATTTGGTTAGTATTTTTACTGTAGTATAACGTTTGGATTGTTGTACTTGTTTTATTTTATCGCTATATTCCCTGTAATTTATTTATATCATTACCATGGTAACCTGGTTATTGCCATCTCTATATTCCTCGAAATTTATAACATTACCATGGTAACCTAGTTAGTATTATCTCTATACTCCCTATATCTTATAACATAGTAAGTTATATTGACTTCCATATTATTGTTCAACATTCAATATTAGGTTGAAATGTTGGCGCTAGTAGTCATGGACACGATGATTGTGAAAGCTATAAGTACGCTAAATTTAATTATCTATTTTAAAAGAGCTGCAATGCTACAGGGAAGGCAAACGTTTGACTGATGCTTCGAATTTGTTTCGGCAATTACGCATAGCGTATGTTTGAATATTTTTTAACGTTTATGTCTGAGTTTGATTGGGGCCACATATCAAGTAGGCCTAATTATATATTTTAGCTTCGTCTGGTTTTACTTCACGAAAACACCTGTCTTCATAAATGTCGATAAACATATGTGTATATTACAGCATAATACGTAAACGGGGAAAAGACAATACTTATGAAAGCCCAGAAGCAGCAGAGACAGAAGCTCATCCTTACCAGAACATTCCAGATAACAGATCAGGGGAAATAACTCATCCTTACCAGAACATTCCAGATAACAGATTAGGGGAAAAAGCTCACCAACCTAGACAGAATAATGAAGTAGTTCATCAGGAGAATGATCCATATACCAGTATTGATATTGATATAATTAAACCTAGCAACAGCATCCAAGGGATGGAATATCTAGAGAATGATCTTTATATTAGTTCTGATGATGTCACTGATGACGTGGACGTTGACGATAAACTAAAAGCACAACTTCCGGTTGTGGCGGAATACGCCGAGGTTAACAAATCTAACGCGAACAAAAACACGAATAGGAATTATAAGACTGGACCAAAGGGAGATAACTATGCTGTTGTTAATAAAGGCGGGAAGATGATCAATAATGATAAAAAATTTAAAATTGGACCTAGTGGAGATCAATACACTGTGGTTAATAAAGTGGGGGAAGGGAGCACAAATAATTAACCTACAGACTGGTTGTAACACGTGAAAAGGAAGTTTAACAATGCTAGCTTGTACATGTGTAGTAATGTCGAGTATATATCTACTTTTCTAGTCAAATATAGATTTTATGTCTTACTTTGTATTTAAATTACCTTTTCCGGGTCCTCCGGTTTCCTCCCACTGCAAAAGACCCATACGCGCAAGCGAATTATTGAAATAAAATTGAACCATGTGTTAGTCCCGAAATTACATTGTGTCGAGTGTGCGTTAACCCCATGTCTCTTCCAATCTTAATATTACTGTGTTCTTGCTACTGCATATAAAACTATATCTATCTTGGTGTCTGTGTTGTTATTTGTAAGTCAAATATTCCACTGTTAAAAAAGTTCCTTATAACTTTTTATAAATGATATTGTGTAAGATTAAACCAGTGCTTGGTCGATTGTATTCACTGATAGTAAAACGGATGAAAATACAAATGAAAACATTGAAAATTGAATAAAATTGTTCACAAAAGAATTAAGTTACAATCACGCATGCATAAACACGTAGATAAAGAAACACCCAATATGTAATTACAATCCACGCCCTCTTTTAGTTTTAAATATCTAAAATAAAATATCTAAATCTTAATTATTATTTATAGTATCAATGGTACTGCCATTTAGCGCTAAGACATTTATTTGCATGACAATCCAATAATCTCTAGAAAATCGGATGACTTCGACATTGAATGGCTTAGATCATATAATCGATTGTAACTGAATAAAAGGACTTACAATCGACACTTTGTTTATTATCATGGTAATAATACTTGACAAACGACTTTAGCTTGTCAAAACTTCAAACAGTCATAACCTCGCTCAAAAAATTAAATGGACTGGAATTTTCAACATATGCATTTGGTAATATCGATTTTTAAATATTATAGCAAGAACGACCAACTCTTTAACTAAAACTTATATAATACATCTTTAAATAGTAGCTGTCAATTTTACTTCTTGTATCAATGAATCATGCAGATACAAAGGTTTCCAACTAATCAGGAAATTAAGACTAACTAATGGGGTTCAACGCCCCCCCCCAACCCATCCATCTGCAGAACAGCGGCAATATGGCCTACTGTTAAATCGAATTCCAACTGGAATGTGTACGGTGTGTTGTCTACTCTTATTGCAAATTCCAACTGCAAAGGGTTATTTTATTTACATGAACCTCGGTTTTTCGTCACAATGGAAAGCTTAGATGTTGTTAATTGTCAAACCATCCACGGTGCACTACAAACACGGGTAAATTTCACGGCAAACACCTGGTTAACGAACAGGCGTCTTACTCACTGAATCACTGTGGTCCTAGACATAGGTAAAATAAGCTTTAGTGAAGCCTATGGGCGTGATTTTAGCAATATCATCTATCGGTGCCATCGGATGCTCTAAATATTCAACGGATTTAAACACGATCGGCGGCCGTTGATATAATTTGAATATGGATAATCGAGACTTTGTTTACTATGGTAACGAAGGTAGTAATGACGATCGAGGCTCCGATATTGTCCAAACAGCCATAACATCATTCAGAATTAACTAATTTTCAAGATCTAGTGTTTATCTATAATAACGAGAATTGTAAGTTCTTTATTTACATCTTAAATAGTGCATCTTTAAATAAATTACTTTAACTTGATCCAGAAGTTTAACACTTGTCCATCACAAGAAGATTCAAGTTTTGATATTTTATAAATGAGTACATTCATATTAGGGGCTATTAAATATTGTATAGTGTTATTTCCGTGACAAGGGGGAGTTGCCATTAGGCCAATTCATGCAGAACACTAGCAAAGATATGTCACGTAAGTTATGTTAACCTGGTGATTTTTTTACTGCATCATAACCTTTAAAACATGCTTATTTAATTATAATCTGTATCATATCGGTCTCTTCGTACTTCTATAAATCCGTCTACTCTTCATTTTTACAATAGAATAAAATATGAATTTGTAGGTTAGATGAATCAAGGTGAAGTGTTGTATAAAGATCTATGGATAGGAAGACAGTACGTGTATAGATATGTATTCATTTGGTGTGTTTGTAATGATGTTAGTTGGAAATATCAGGGTTATTGAAGGTAAGTACGACATTGTTATATATAAGGATTATTCAAGGTTAGTACGTCATCGTTATATAGAGGAATTCTGTTTCGTTACTAAATATATTATGTTTACATTTGGCTTTAAGATGTCGAACATGAATTCGTTTTTATCTATGTATTAAATTACAAAAATATTGCACATTTTAGTATGTTAATGTTCCCTTTTCACCTTTTTCAGGGCAAGAAAATTGTGAAGGTAAATAATTATGACACAATATATAACCTACTTCTATGTGAAATATTCAGGTATTGTGTGTTCTATAAATAACAATTAAGACTTGATCATTGAGAGTATGAAAATAAAACCTCAGGCATTACACACTACCTAAAAACCCAAGTCAAGGGTTCGTGTATTTATGTGCTAATGTTTACACAGAACCTCAGATTTCCACCCCAATCGAACGATTATACAAAAAACACACCGCCTGCACCACTGACAAGAGGGAACCACGCTGGAATATCCAGATGACATTTCTTGACCAAAGCAAGTACAAACACGGGACCTCCAGTCCAGGTTAGCAAATCAACACGAACAATCCATCTTCGCAACTGTTGTCTAAAAACATATACTGGTTATTACTCTTAATCAATCGCTGCAACTAATGTGATATGGTATACTATGATAGCCCAATAGAATGGGTTATATATCAAGATATCATACTTTTTATTGTAAATTAGGTAAATACGATGAATCTGTACAAACTGTTTATTGTAAATTGTAGCCCAAAATGGAAATTTCTTGGATTCTGATTGGTCGAAAAGTGGCGTCGAATGAGTATAACAGTCCTCTAAATTTCCTGTATCTGTACACACAAAACAAAAAGGAAGACTGTTGTATATTCGTTAAAGGGCAATGCAAGTGCCGACCAATATGACTTTCAAATTCAATCTGTACAGATATCTCGAGTTTTTTTGTTGGTTTTTTTTTGGCGCCTCTTTCCATTTTTTAAATGTTAGTTACACATCTACAGTATCACACATATTAAAATTATATTGGGAATGTGTTAGCTAGTTATGTCACATATGTAATATTGTTAAACACCAATATTCTCCTTTAATGTGGGCGTGACCTCGCTAGAATCATAATCTATTATTTTAGTTCCAGGTTCCAGTAGTTCTATATGCAGTCAATTAGATCTCCACGGAGTTGAATTCAATATATCTGGTTTACAGCCTGGCCAACAGAGTACAGGTTGTCTGTGTGATCTGACGTTTAACGATTCGTCCCACGTTAATGGACCTATAGCTATCAACGCCACAGCAAACGTTCCAGCAGGGTGTCAGTATGAAGTCTACTTTATACATAATTCAACCACCAAGAGGTACAGCTGTAAGGTTTTTGAACTTATGTATACGTTTAATGTTTCCGTTCAGGATAAATTACAGATGATATTAGTTTCCGGTGAAAGGTCAGCTGGTGGATTTCAATTCTGTTTCAAGATTTCCACAGAACCAGGTAAGGAAAGTAAATAGATTTACGATTTTGATAAATAGAGATAAATCAATCAACACCTGTAATAAGTATGATACCATTTGGGCTAATAACAAAACCCTAGATAATATCATGCTACCTTGTGAATCTCTGAGTCTTATCTGAACTGTCGACACCGTGTACTAACTATATGAATCTCAGAGTTCTATTGTGGAAACACACAGTTATATTTTCCTTGAAACTATCACAAAAATTGTTTTGGTACCTCTAATGTTTGATTATATTTCAATAAATTCTCACCGTTCAGCAACAAATGTGTCGGTTAACAAGGAAGAGTGTTGGTGGGGGTGGGGTGGGTCTATATACTAAAATAAATTGTTAAGAAGCAACACAAGAAAAGAGCTAGTATTAACCATGACAGTCATATATTCTCGTATTATATTCTATATTTGTTTATAATTTGTTACAATAGAATTAAATATGCACCTTGTTTGTAATGAAACAAATACAACTGGAATGATACCATCAACTACTACTACAGAGATTATATCAAGTACATCAACTACTACAGAGATTATGTCAAGTACATCAACTTCTATGGAGATTACGTCAAATACATCAACTACGGAGATTATGTCAAATACAACGGTGTCAAGTACATCAACTACTACTACGGCGATTACGTCAGATACAACTCGGCAAAGTATACCAACAACCACTGTGGAGATTATGCCAGATACAGCGGTGACAATATCAACACAGCCGACCACTGACAAAAGGGTCACTGATCAAAACACTAACTTAACATCTACAGTGGAAAATAGTGATATTGTTCAAAATAAATGTAGGTTAATATTCGTATAACCAATCTTCATATTTTGATAAACTATTTTCCAATCTCTTTTCCCATAGTGAATTGTTTGAACACAAAGTTATGCCAGCACCCTTTCAATGCAAATGTAGAACCTCTTTTTTAATCATTTTTCCTCTTTGAATACAAAGAAGTGACAACACCCAGTATTTTAAGATACACACCTGCTAGAACACTTGTTCTCTATCGAAATCCTATTCTATCAAAATAGCAGTTGTGAAAGACTATATCGCTAGATGTAGATCACTGTATTTGCTTACAACAAGCCAATCTGACTCAGGGTCGTATGTAGTATTTTTAAAGTGGGGGTGCATCAGAGTGGTGGGGCGCCATAGCCTCCACGTAAGTGATATAAGAAAGTTTGAATCAGGGCAAACGAACCTATTGGCACGAGGCGCTCTGTGATTATAATCAAGTGTATTATTTTATAATTGAAAGATTGTCAAATTTTGTTTTTTGTGGATGGGGAGGGGCGCCATTATTTGGGGCGCCTTAATTTTTCTGTACCCCTGCACCCCCCCCCCCCCGCTAGATACGGCCCTGGTCTGATTAATATACAGATGCACTGTTTCGTTAATTTATACTTTCGATGGCCTACACTACATGAAGATCTGACCAGTTATAGTGAGAGTTCACGTCAGGTCCTTTATCCTATGACGTCAGACATTGATTAACCAATCAGCGTTGACGTTTCTAAAGGTTTACCCACGGTTCCGTGCACCAAAGGACCAATAACTCGTTTCGTTGGCTAATCCGTCACATCATTCAGAACACGTTAATAATAACAACTCTTCCAGATCCTAGTCTAATACAGACAAGTAAAACGAAATTTTGAACTATAAAAACGAAACGAAATAGGATCTGTGTTTCAATCAGATAAACAATAATCAGCTTTATCGCGTTTCCTGCTTACGGGAGGTAATACAAAAAATACTTGGGTTAATTTGGGGGCGTTTCCCTTGTTGAAAACAGGTACACGTATTTGTTAAAAAAATTTGCTCAGATAGCCTTTAGTCTCGTGTGGTCTTAGATAACAACCTCTCGTGTTAAGCCATTCAGTTAAAATACGTTAAGCGTTTACAACACAATTGGATATAAATTTTATTTTACAGTAGGTGTTATAGGTGATATATTATATTTGGGTTTTATTATTGGCTATATTTTACAGTAGGTGTTATTGTTTATATTTTACAGTAGGTGTTATTATCGGTGGATGTGTTGGAGGATTAACTGTAATAATCGTCATCATTATCATAATTCTATGGTAAGTTTAAATATCTTATATCTTTAATAAATGAATTGAATTCTAGGTCCGGACCCGAGTGAGATACAATTTACCTCATTTACAATATTTTGCGGTACCGTTCTAGATCTAGAGTATTTATTTGTGGATGGTAAAGATTCAAATAAATTTTATATATTTCTTATAGTGTAATACATAACAACTTACTTCTTCTTATTTGTACATTACAGTGTGAGACGGGGAAAAGACAAGGCTTAAATAGGGCTGTGTTGAGACGGAGAAAAGACAAGACTTAAATACGAGGAAGATGATACACGTTATGACCAATTTAAAATAGGGCTGTGTGGAGATAAATACGTCGCGGTAAATAAAGGATGGAGAGGGCACAAATTTTTATTCCGGAGGCTGATTGTTTAAAGCTATGAGAATGATGTTTAACCTTTGTAATCTTGAACACTGTAAAAACGTGTAGGGACTTCATGCCCTTGTGAAAATAAAGTTTAAGGACTACCAGCATATTGTGTATAATGATGTCGAGTATATATTTACTTTTCTAATGAAATATAAATTTTATGTTTCACTTTATATTTATATTAGCTACACTTGAAACCAAGTGTCTAACATTTTATTAGCTTTCTATTTATTTCATTTTATTATCTATATAATACTATAGGGTCTATATACTGTGGAGGTTACCCAAGTTCTGTAAAATATGTTCTGGTTAATGTATTGAGGTCGTTAGCTAGTCCCGGAGACAAAAAGAACTGGGCTAACAAAAATATCCCTGGTAGTTTAAAATCTGGACATGACATTATAGTCTGATAATCGAAATATGGCAATCCCTTGCGTTAGAGACGCAAACAGCTGTCCTCCGTATGCCCATATAAGTACACTGGGTATAAATCCATGGTAGCGTCTGTGCAGTTGACCAACGCGATAAAAGAAATATCTGGTCAATATCCCGGGGCTCAATACATGACTTATGCATGTATCATGTTTATATAGTAAGGGCGGGGTTAACTTTCCCTTCAGACATCATAGAGCGGTTCGAGATGGGAACATCAAGCCCACAGCCACCTACACAGAGAGTCTGAGAAACAAACATCATTGAGAGGCTGGCAAATAGATATCACTAGGATATCACTTGGATTAGACCTCCTCGTTAAGTCGTAGGGGAGCCATTGTGGAAAGCGGAAAGAGAACTTTTATTTAGCTTATATTTAATTCCTAGTTGTGTGTTAGTTTCCTGTATTATGAATGTTATAAAAAACATAGTTAACGTTAAAAGTTTTCCAGAGTTCATTGATCATAGGCACAAGGTGTATGTCCTGACTAATAACTGTCACCCTAGTGTCACGGGCCGTATACACACCGTGGTAGTAATTTAGAATACAACTATTTAAGGACACGTTAGTGTCACAGACCTAGCCTTTTTGTACCGTGACATGGGATAAGTGTAATGGTAAAAATTCATACATTCCAGCAAAACTACCATGGTTCAGTCAATGTCCTATATCTATATACAGTTCGGGGTTCAGTTACGTAATGACGTGTTTTGGTTTAGAGTAATTAGAGAACTTTCTCCAAAAGCTACGAATTCACACAACGTCATTTAAACACGAAAGGCGTCATGATACGTATATATATATACTATTCAAAAAACGTAGGGGATATTTGATTTTGGGGGCATAATACTAATATATGCAAATGTCTACGAAAAAAGTCACTATAGAACCTAACAGAAGAATCATTTCCAGTTACATGTGACGCCCAAACGCACCAATAGCTACCACATGGAATGCAGGTGATGCTTGGGATCATCATGGGGGTCCAACCCAAGATTTGCACGACTCTGACTTTGAATGTTACAGTCATTGTGGCATTGAATTCCAGGGTGGAAACATCAGTTTAATTGTTTTAGTGACCAGAAAACAAATTTTGATATGCGTCGGCTTACCCAAAATGAAAGGTTACGTGCCCTTGGCATGCTACAGATCGGCACACCACAGGCGGTTGTGGCGCGGACGATGAATGTTTCTCAGTCTGTCATAAGCAGGCTATGGTCCAGATACCGTGATACACAATCTGTACAGGACAGATCACGCTCAGGTCGACCAAGGGCGACAACTCAAGCCCAGGATCGATTTATCCGTACCTTGGCCTTGAGAAATCGTGTCATCACAGCAAATCAGATCAGCGCTCGTCTTCAAACAGACACTGGTGTGAGAGTGAGTGGCCAGACGATTCGGAATCGACTGCATAGGGTTCACCTTCGCACCCGACGTCCACGCGTGATCCCTTGTTTGAGAGATCATCACATTCAGGCAAGACGTCGTTGGTGTAGGGATCTTCAACACTGGGATAATCGACGCCGGAGCAATGTGATGCTTTCAGATGACTCAAGGTTCACTGTTGATTTTTTGGACAGACGTAGGAGGGTGTGGCGTCGTCGAAACGAGCGCTTCCAAGACGTTAACGTCATCAGACATGATCGATTTGGGGGTGGTTCTGTTATGGTGTGGGGAGGCATCACTGTTGCTGGAAGAACGGCTTTACATGTTGTTGCAGGGCGTGTTACAGGCCAGTACTACCGGGACAACATCTTGGCAGTCCATGTTGTGCCGCTCGCACGACGTCATGGCCGCCGTTTCATCTTCCAGGATGACAACGCAAGATGTCACAGGGCAAAGAACGTTACAGGTTACCTCCAACAACAGAACATCGCCTCATTACCTTGGCCAGCACTGAGTCCCGACCTCTCCCCCATCGAGCATGTCTGGGACATGCTTGGACAGAGGTTACGTCAACGTCAACAACGTCCTGCCAATGTCCAAGAACTTGCTGCTGCGTTGCAACAGGAATGGGACAATCTGGACCAAAATGACCTTAGACGTTTCATTAGGAGTATGCCACGTCGGATCAATGTCTGTTTGGCAAACAGAGGAGGATTTACCCGTTACTGACTTTGTTGTGATGCTGTGGTAACTTTGCTGTTTGACCCCGGGTATCATTTTACCCTTATAATGGTCAGTCTGTGCCTTACTTAGTCTAACAATCATTTGGAATAAATCGATGAATATGAACTTCATTTCATTTTGTCATTTGTTTCTTCGTCAGTTTCATTAGGTGACTTTAATAACACTTAAAAATCAAATACCCCCTACTTTTTTTGAATAGTATACATGTCCATCCGTATAAAACTTCCCTGGTTCAATATAATTTTGTAATTACGTTAGATGTTTGTCATCTTGATGAAAGTTATAATCTGGTATCCAGCTAATGACTTATAAACTACAGTCCTATATCATTGTGTTATATGGTCGTCTTTATTGAAATTTAAACCACATTTCACTTATATCTGTGATATCATTATATATAACTATGTTATTGTACACTACTCTATGTATTCAACTTTAATATTTACCGTGTTCTATTGTTACTGTATATAAAGCTATATCTATCATGGCTTCTTTGTTGTTGTTTGTAAGTCACTTAGTCAAATTTTCGATAGTTTAATTCACGATCAAAGATGCATTATGCAAGGCTTAGATAAAGAGCTGGCCGTACTTGCTATAACAGTTACAACAATATGGTCTTGTCAAATAAAAAAAAGTCTAATTAATAATTTATTTAACATGTCAGGCCTAAAGGCAATGGGCAAATTATGTACCTTTAAGCGTTTCCTCGTGATTCTTTACAAAGGAAATTGTGCACTAGGTAAGATTAACCAACTCCTGGCCGATTGTTTGCATCCATTGATAGTAAAACGGTTGATTTAAAGGGGGAGAGAGAGAGAAATAGTCCACACGACACAAACCAGGTCATTTCGGTACAAGGTTGATTTAAAGATTTAATATAAAAATGGATAATCAAGACTTGTCTTGCTATGGTAATAAAGGTAGTAATGACGACCGAGACTCCGCTTTATTCTCTCAACAGCCCAAACATCGGTCATAATGAAGTAGTTTGATGGACATTTTAAAGATATTCCCTTGATATTATCAACTATTATAACGAGACCTGTCGGCCTTTTATCTAGATCTTACATAGTGCATCTTTAAGTAAATAAAGTTATACTTTTACTTGACCAGGAAGTTTTATCGGCCAGTGTGTATACAACATTCATATTGTTGATCAAGGTAGGAGGGAAGAATATAAATCTACAACTTGGGATTTATTTTGACTGAGAAATACATGGAATACTATATGCTGTGAACTAGAGTTTTATTCTAACTAAGACAAGGAGTACGATATTGTTTAAAATATTTACCTAGATAAGGAATAGAAATATGTTTCGACCAGGTTTACTAATATTGATAATATCTAGTATATCGGTAGTAGGTAAGTTAACTTCTTACAGGTGTTATTACAAATTTGGTCATTAGTTTTGTTTTTCTCTCCAGCATCATTAGAAATATATATACAGATTATATGGATAATAAAATTTGAAAAAAGGTCAGACCTTAGTATATAAACAATCTAAAAGTATATAAACAATTAAATTGTACGTCCTGGCCATCACTACTTTATTGTGAACTATTGTTTTGTAAAAACCTATTTATTCGGTAAAGATCAATTTCAATAAAAGGAATTCATGTATAATAGATGGGACTGGATGGCATTGACTTAGGTTATTAATTATTATTAATTATTCGTCTCGTGCCTTGTTTTAAATTCCATCATGTCACATTTAAATCACTTTTGTCTTTTCAGGTAGTTCAAATTGCGGAGGTAAGAAAATTAAATTATATTTGCGGAATGGTAAGAGGAAAATTAAATTATGTTTGGGTAATCCACTAGTAAAATCAATGCTGATTGGTTAATCAAAGGTCTGAGGTCATATGGTCAAAAGCCGCTCGTATGACCTCTGATGTGACCTATCGTAACAACCTGTCGGATCTTCATGTAGTGTAAGCCATCGAAATTATAAAAGAGAGAGAGAAATGGGGGTTAACGTCCACTCGACACAAACTAGGTCATTTCGGGACCAACATATGGTTTAATTTTATTTCAATAATGCGCTTGCGCGTATGGGTCTTTAGCAGTGGGGGAAACCGGAGTGCCCGGGGGAAACCCACGAGGTTGAGAAAGCGCCCCTATCTCCATGCCACATACGCTCACACCAGGAATCGAAACCACACCCGCAAGCCAGATGTGACCGGCCAGCTAGAGGTCGAAGCGCGGCACTCTAGGTCATCCCAAGCATACAAAATTAAAAAAAAGAAACAAAAACACTGAAAGGAAATACAGATTTGTGTTTTAATCCGAGTGGGTAAATCTTGACGAGATTTTTTTTATTTTATTTTACAGATCGTTTATCTATACCAATATGTAGTAATGATTCTATAACTGGTGATATTTTATCTTTTATATTACAGATCGTTCATCTGTACCAGTATGTAGTAATGATTCATTAAGTGGTGATAATTTGTATCTGTCTGGTGATGGAGATGGTGATGATACTACACAATGTTCATGTTCTTTATCTGCTGAAACACCGACCAATATTACAATAACCCAACAGCAGGAACCACATGGATGCCAATATAAATTACAATTCTTACATATGACTGGAAGCTGGAACTTTTCATGTAACCAGACATCAATGACATCAATAAACACTGACGGTAGTATCCAGATAAATTTATTATCGGGTACAGAGAACGATGAACCAGGTCGTGGATTCGGGGTCTGTGTGCAAATAAGATCAGGTAATTTTATAATTTTATATCCAGGGACGAATCCGGAATTTTTATATCTTCACATTAAGGTGTTATAATCATAATTCGCGACTGCTGACAGCTTTAGAACAAGAGAAATTCATACGTTGCATTATACGTCTGCATTCCTAATTGAATGAATATTCAAATGGTTGCACTGACTGTAATATGGCAACCCGAAATTAGTTTGAAATTAATAGTAGGGACCGCATCAACAAAATCTATATTTAAAAAATGTGGCCGGTAGAGTGTTTATACGCATTCACGACCGTTCGGTCTATGTAATGAATGATAATGCCACATCTGAACTCAGTCTGGAAGTCAGGCATTCAACAAAAGCAATGGTGTGATCCTTCTGGTAGGGTCAATGTGTGTGCCAAGTGTTATATTCCCCCCCGACACACACACACACGCACACACACTTTCTTGGACGATACCATATACGTTTACATTATGAATGTAGTTCTATTTCATCGGGTCGACCATTTCGGGCCCGGAACCCCTAAATTCTAGATCTTTAATTTGATTGTTGTATGTATATACAATAATCATGTAAATACACAAATTGTTATTATATCAATCAGTAAAGTTGCTGTTGTTTTATTTTAACCAGCGCCAGGTTCAAATTTAACCCTGTCGTGTGGTAAATCACGATGGTCAACAACAAGTTCTAAACCTACTGATGTACAAACATCGGACACAGCAGGTATAAGTTAATTCGATTTGTTTTTACACATAATACAAGTTATTTATTCCAATCGTTCACATCATTTTTATCTTATCACATTCTATCAGAGCACAGTGTTCATTGTCAATCCATCCACCCGATCTTCAAACTGTGGTTTGTATTCACAACATGAAGGTTTGGGTAATGAAATGCAGTGGGATTTAATGTTCTAAGTTTCTGCTGCGACTGGACTAATGAAGACGGACGTTTTTACACAATGTGCTGTCAGATACATGTGGCTTACTCCTTTTTTAAATCCCAACCGCCAAGTGTTCTGTTTCGTGCACACCGATGTGCAAGGGGGCCTCGGTGTTTCGTACATTTCGCACGACTATGCCTTATCTCTTGCAACGCCCCATGTCCTAGCTACAGCACCGACAAAGGGGAACCAATCCGGAAAATTGCAATAATACAAGGGACCTTGTTTAAAAGATCCCAATAAGCCTGACATAAACTGAATATACATGATAATTGTTTATATCATACTTTGATTATGTTATCCTAAAGTATTGACATGAATCGATTTTCTTCTCATTAATAATAGCGACACCCGGTGACAAATCTAACCAACCAACACCCAAGCAAACAACAACACCAACCTCTAGCCGTCCACCATCTGCTAGTGAACCTAACCAACCACCATCTACTAGTGTAAATAAGCGACAAACATCTGCTAGTGAAACCAACCAACCACCATCTACTAGTGAACCTAACCAACCACCATCTATTAGTGTAACTACCCAACCAACATCTGCTAGTATAACTACCCAACCAACATCTGCTAGTGAACCTAACCAACCACCATCTACTAGTGAACCTAACCAACCACCATCTACTAGTGTAAGTACCCAACCAACATCTGCTAGTGTAACTACCCAACCAACATCTGCTAGTGAACCTAACCAACCACCATCTACTAGTGAACCTAACCAACCACCATCTACTAGTGTAACTATCCAACCAACACCTGCTAGTGTAGCTACCCAACCAACATCTGCTAGTGTAACTACCCAACCAACATCTGCTAGTGAACCTAACCAACCACCATCTACTAGTGTAACTACCCAACCAACATATGCTAGTGTAACTACCCAACCAACATCTACTAGTGAACCTAACCAACCAACATCTACTAGTTTAACTACCCAACCACCATCTACTAGTGTAACTACCCAACTAACATCTGCTAGTGTAACTAACCAACCAACATCTGCTAGTGTGACTAACCAACCACCATCTACTAGTGTAACTACCCAACAAACATCTACTAGTGTAACTATCCAACCAACATCTGCTAGTGTAGCTAACCAACCAACATCTGCCAGTGTAACTACCCAACCAACATCTACTAGTGAACCTAACCAACCACCATATACTAGTGTAACTACCCAACCCCCATCTACTAGTGTAACTACCCAACCAACATCTGCTAGTATAACTACCCAACCACCATCTACTAGTGTAACTACCCAACCAACATCTACTAGTGTAACTACCCAACCATCATCTACTAGTGTAACTACCCAACCCACATCTGCTAGTGTAGCTACCCAACCAACATCTACTAATGTAACTAACCAACCACCATCTACTAGTGTAACTACCCAACCACCATCTACTAGTGTAACTAACCAACCAACATCTGCTAGTGTAACTAACCAACCACTATCTACTAGTGTAACTACCCAACCACCATCTACTAGTGTAACTACCCAACCAACATCTGCTAGTGTAACTAACCAACCACTATCTACTAGTGTCCAGCCACCATCTACTAGTGTAACTACCCGACCACCATCTACTAGTGAATCTAACCAACCAGCATCTACTAGTGAACCTAACCAACCACCATCTACTAGTGTAACTACCCAACCACCATCTACTAGTGTAACTACCCAACCAACATCTGCTAGTGTAACTAACCAACCAACATCTACTAGTGTAACTACCCAACCACCATCTACTAGTGTAACTACCCAACAAACATCTGCTAGTGTAACTACCCAACCACCATCTACTAGTGTAACTACCCAACCAACATCTACTAGTGTAACTACCCAACCACCATCTACTAGTGTAACTACCCAACCAACATCTGCTAGTGTAGCTACCCAACCAACATCTACTAGTGTAACTAACCAACCACCATCTACTAGTGTAACTACCCAACCACCATCTACTAGTGTAACTACCGAACCAACATCTGCTAGTGTAACTAACCAACCACTATCTACTAGTGTAACTACCCAACCACCATCTACTAGTGTAACTACCCAACCAACATCTGCTAGTGAACCTAACCAACCACCATCTACTAGTGAACCTAACCAACCACCATCTACTAGTGTAAGTACCCAACCAACATCTGCTAGTGTAACTACCCAACCAACATCTGCTAGTGAACCTAACCAACCACCATCTACTAGTGAACCTAACCAACCACCATCTACTAGTGTAACTATCCAACCAACACCTGCTAGTGTAGCTACCCAACCAACATCTGCTAGTGTAACTACCCAACCAACATCTGCTAGTGTAACTACCCAACCAACATCTACTAGTGTAACTACCCAACCAACATCTACTAGTGAACCTAACCAACCACTATCTACTAGTGTAACTAACCAACCACCATCTACTAGTGTAACTACCCAACCACCATCTACTAGTGTAACTACCGAACCAACATCTGCTAGTGTAACTAACCAACCACTATCTACTAGTGTAACTACCCAACCACCATCTACTAGTGTAACTACCCAACCAACATCTGCTAGTGAACCTAACCAACCACCATCTACTAGTGAACCTAACCAACCACCATCTACTAGTGTAACTACCCAACCACCATCTACTAGTGTAACTACCGAACCAACATCTACTAGTGTAACTAACCAACCAACATCTACTAGTGTAACTACCCAACCACCATCTACTAGTGTAACTACCCAACAAACATCTGCTAGTGTAACTACCCAACCACCATCTACTAGTGTAACTACCCAACCAACATCTACTAGTGTAACTACCCAACCACCATCTACTAGTGTAACTACCCAACCAACATCTGCTAGTGTAGCTACCCAACCAACATCTACTAGTGTAACTAACCAACCACCATCTACTAGTGTAACTACCCAACCACCATCTACTAGTGTAACTAACCAACCACTATCTACTAGTGTAACTAACCAACCACCATCTACTAGTGTGACTAACCAACCACCATCTACTAGTGTAACTAACCAACCACTATCTACTAGTGTAACTACCCAGCCACCATCTACTAGTGTAGCTACCCAACCAACATCTGCTAGTGTAACTACCCAACCAACATCTGCTAGTGAACCTAACCAACCACCATCTACTAGTGTAACTACCCAACCAACATATGCTAGTGTAACTACCCAACCAACATCTACTAGTGAACCTAACCAACCAACATCTACTAGTGTAACTACCCAACCACCATCTACTAGTGTAACTACCCAACTAACATCTGCTAGTGTAACTAACCAACCAACATCTGCTAGTGTGACTAACCAACCACCATTTACTAGTGTAACTACCCAACAAACATCTACTAGTGTAACTATCCAACCAACATCTGCTAGTGTAGCTACCCAACCAACATCTGCTAGTGTAACTACCCAACCAACATCTACTAGTGAACCTAACCAACCACCATATACTAGTGTAACTACCCAACCCCCATCTACTAGTGTAACTACCCAACCAACATCTGCTAGTATATCTACCCAACCACCATCTACTAGTGTAACTACCCAACCAACATCTACTAGTGTAACTACCCAACCATCATCTACTAGTGTAACTACCCAACCCACATCTGCTAGTGTAGCTACCCAACCAACATCTACTAATGTAACTAACCAACCACCATCTACTAGTGTAACTACCCAACCACCATCTACTAGTGTAACTAACCAACCAACATCTGCTAGTGTAACTAACCAACCACTATCTACTAGTGTAACTACCCAACCACCATCTACTAGTGTAACTACCCAACCAACATCTGCTAGTGTAACTAACCAACCACTATCTACTAGTGTAACTACCCAGCCACCATCTACTAGTGTAACTACCCGACCACCATCTACTAGTGAATCTAACCAACCAGCATCTACTAGTGAACCTAACCAACCACCATCTACTAGTGTAACTACCCAACCACCATCTACTAGTGTAACTACCCAACCAACATCTGCTAGTGTAACTAACCAACCAACATCTACTAGTGTAACTACCCAACCACCATCTACTAGTGTAACTACCCAACAAACATCTGCTAGTGTAACTACCCAACCACCATCTACTAGTGTAACTACCCAACCAACATCTACTAGTGTAACTACCCAACCACCATCTACTAGTGTAACTACCCAACCAACATCTGCTAGTGTAGCTACCCAACCAACATCTACTAGTGTAACTAACCAACCACCATCTACTAGTGTAACTACCCAACCACCATCTACTAGTGTAACTACCCAACCAACATCTGCTAGTGTAACTAACCAACCACTATCTACTAGTGTAACTACCCAACCACCATCTACTAGTGTAACTACCCAACCACCATCTACTAGTGAATCTAACCAACCAGCAACACCAACTAACTCGCGTAAGACTTTCTTTATATATAGGAACCACACCACCCAAATGTATTTCTTGATTTTTAACAAGCATAATTAGATATAAGTGCACGAACCAGGGTATGATAACCATGTCTAAACGACCTGATATCACGTCTTCCTTGGGTTGTTAACATAACCACCAACGTATTTTGCCATTCTCATATTTCTGAAGCAATGACCCGAGAAATCCCTCTCTGGCCATTGTTGGATTAGCTTCTGTTTCTTGAACTTTTGCGGGAGTATGTCTATTCTTCCCGTTCAATCAAAGCTATCACTTAAGTAAAGCAACATGACAGTTTCATCTGGGTATTTCCTAAAACTTTGGACAGTGATTTAAGGTATTAAAAACGGTGAAAGTATGTTCATTTCCAAACAGTATTGTTTACATTTCATTCGACTTGATCGCCTCGTTTGTCACATAATTATTTTTACTGCAGTATTCTGCTATGCACGGATTATCTGACAGTATTTAATGTTCGCATTGTACGTTTGTATTTAAAAAGTTTGCTACCGTTCACCATTGTAACAAACGCAGATTGAATATATTCCTAATCTATAGATAACCCCGGTGTTAATGTTACCGATGTAAATCGACAGCGGTAACAAGTATGGATCATATGTTTTTGTGTTGTAATTAAAGATAACCATTGTATTAACTTCTGAATCATGGTCAATATGAAGCTATATACACTGAGTTGTCAGTATAGAATGTTCACAATTCTTGTCCTATCTAAGTTACGTTCAACAAGTTACGAAAGCAGATGGGGGGATGGCCTAGTGGTCTAGAGTGCCGCGCTTCGACCTCTAGCTGGTCGGTCACCTCTTGCTTGCGGCTGTGGTTTCGAGCCCTGGTGTGAACGTATGTGGCATGGAGATAGGGGCGCCTTCTCAACCTCGTGGGTTTCCTCCGGGCACTCCGGTTTCCTCCCACTGCTAAAGACCCCTACGCGCAAATGAAACCATATGTTAGTCCCGAAATGACCTAGTTTGTGTTGAGTGGACGTTAAACCCCATTTCTCTCTCTCTCTCTCTCTCTCTCTCTCTCTCTCTCTATCTCTATCTCTCACGAAAGCAGATGAATCAACAGATTCTAATAGTTATTTGTTTCATTTGTATAGTATACTAGAAAGTATCTTTTTGAAAGAATAAATTCCTATTATATTTAATACTACCTGTTATTGTTGAATGAGTTTTATATATAAATGTAATATATTTCAGTGTCTGGTATAATAGGTGGATCTGTAGGAGGATTGGTTGTGATAATTGTCATCATAATTTTAGTAATTTGGTTAGTATTTTTACTGTAGTATAACGTTTGGATTGTTGTACTTGTTTTGTTTTATTTTATCGCTATGTTCTCTGTAATTTATTTATATCATTACCATGGTAAGCTGGTTATTGCCATCTCTATATTCCTCGAAATTTATACCTAGTTAGTATTATCTTTATACTTCCTATATCTTATAACGTAGTAAGTTATATTGACTTCCGAATTATTGTTCAACATTCAATATTAGGTTAAAATATTGGCGCTTTTTATACTAGTAGTCATGAACACGATGATAATTATCTATTTTAAAAGAGCTACAATGCTACAGTGAAGGCAAATGTTTGACTGATGCTTCGAATTTGTTTCGGCAATTACGCATGTTTGAATATCTTTTAAGCTTTATATTCATTTTGATGGCCTGCAATTTAAATCCGAGTTTGATTGGGGCCACATATCAAGTAGGCCTAATTATATATTTTAGCTTCGTCTGGTTTTACATCACGAAAACACCTTTCTTCATAAATGTCGATAAACATATGTGTATATTACAGCATAATACGTAAACGGAGAAAAGACAAGACTTATGAAAACCCAGAAGCTGCAGAGACAGAAGTTCATCCTTACCAGAACATTCCAGATAACAGATCAAGGGAAATAACTCATCCTTACCAGAACATTCCAGATAACAGATCAGGGGAAATAACTCACCAACCTAAACAGAATAATGAAGTAGTTCATCAGGAGAATGATCCATATACCATTATTGATAATGATATAATTAAACCTAGCAACGGTATCCAAGGGATGGAATATCTAGAGGATGATCTTTATATTAGTTCTGGTGATGTCACTGATGACGCGGAGGTTGACGATAAACTAAAAACACAACTTCCGGTTGTGGCGGAATACGCCCAGGTTAACAAATCTAACGCGAACAAAAACACGAATAGGAATTATAAGACTGGACCAAAGGGAGATAACTATGCTGTTGTTAATAAAGGCGGGAAGATGATCAATAATGATAAACAATTTAAAATTGGACCTAGTGGAGATCAATACACTGTGGTTAATAGAGTGGGGGAAGGGAGCACAAATAATTAACCTACAGACTGGTTGTAACACGTGAAAAGAAAGTTTAACAATGCTAGCTTGTACATAATAATAATAATAATAATAACGAAATTTATATTGCGCAACAATTCATCCCACTTGGGGATGCTCTAGGCGCATGAAAGTGTTCACGTGGGATTAATTATAGTGACTAAACATCCAGGTTTTCACACTTGATTTAAAGATGGACAATGTTTCACATTTTCGAATTGAAGGTGGTAGCGAATTCCACAGAGTTGATGCATTATATTGAAAAGTCCTTGAACCAAATTTCTTCATCTTATAAACTGGGACATCTAACAATAGTTTACTCTCAGATCTCAGTGACCTGTTTGGTTTGTAGTGTGTCAATAGATTCTGAAGATATTGAGGTGCCGTTTGATTTAATGTCTTGTAGGTCAGGGTTAAAATTTTAAAGTTAATTCTTTCGCGCACTCGAAGCCAGTGAAGATTATTTAAGATGGGAGTGATGTGTGATTTTGATCTAGCTTTAGTGACAATGCGTGCAGCATGATTTTGGATCCTTTGCAACTTGGAAATTTGTTCATCGGTTACTCCAGAGAGTATGGCATTGCAATAGTCAATTCTGGACAACACGAATGATCGAGCCAGTGCAGCAGCTGCACTTTCAGATATAAGGTGACGGATTGATCCTATTCTTCGGAGATGGAAATGACAGATTTTGCAGATGTTGTTTATGTGAGAGCCAAAACTGAGGTTTGAATCTAAGAACACGCCAAGATTTTTTACAACATTTGATATCGGAATATCTGAATTGCCTATTTTGAGAGATTTCACAGTGCATGTATTAAGTCTGTGATCAGGTCCAATAAGAAGAAGCTCAGTTTTGTCATCGTTAAGTTTTAACATGTTGGCGGACATCCAGTTCTTAATACCATTTAGGCAACTTTCTAAATTACCAATTGTGGAGAGCTGGCTGACAGAGTTGAGGTTAAATTTATCGATTAGCTGTGTGTCATCAGCATAAAAGTGGTGCTGGATCTTATATCTATCGATGAGGTTTCCAAGGGATTTTGTATACAGTGTAAATAAAAGGGGTCCCAATACTGAACCTTGAGGTACCCCGCAAGATAATTGCACTTGCTTTGATGAAGAGTTATTAATGTCAACATACTGGTATCGACTGGTAAGATATGAGCCGAACCACTGTAGAGAAGATCCTGCTATTCCGTAGCCAGTCTTCAGTCGGTCAAGTAGGTTGCTATGGTCGATTGTGTCGAAGGCAGCCGATAGATCTAAAAGGGCTAGGACGCCGATGCTACCCGAATCGACAGATGATTTTAAAGCGTCGATGACACAAACCAAAGCTGTTTCAGTGCTATGTGCGGGGCGGTAGGCTGACTGAAACTCGTCAAAAAGTCTGGACTGGTCAAGGTAGACAATTAGTTGCTGCTTGACAACCTTCTCTAGAATCTTTGAGAGGAATGTTAAATTAGATACAGGGCGGTAATTTTTCAACAGCTGTGGGTCAAGCGTAGACTTCTTAATTAAGGGC
Organism: Patella caerulea; assembly: GCA_036850965.1. Taxonomy (NCBI): domain Eukaryota; kingdom Metazoa; phylum Mollusca; class Gastropoda; family Patellidae; genus Patella; species Patella caerulea. The sequence goes on from JAZGQO010000010.1 coordinate 3,462,000, forward strand.
TTAACAACTGCCATTTTGAAGCTAAGTGGTACCGTTCCCGACTGCAGACTTTTATTGACGATTTTAGTCAGAACTGGTAAAATAGTATCCAGGATACTTAGCAGGAAGTGCGTGGGTATGGTATCTAATGAACATGATGTAGGTTTGGACTGAAGAATTATTTTCTTGAGCTGCTCTGGCTGTACAGATTGGAAACCATTGAACTGTGTTGAAACTATAGGTTGTTCAATAGGGTTAATAGATGAAGAACCAAGACCATCACGAATTTTGGATATTTTGTCTTTGAAATAATCATTGAATTCTTGAGCCACAGTACTGTCTTCTCCATCGGGAAGTATCACCTTGTTTTCTGTACCCAGAAGTTTATTCAGGGTTGAGAACAACACCTTTGGATTAGAAGCACAGTTAGATATTTTTGTGTTGTAGTAATGTGATTTGGCATTTGAAACACATTTCTGAAAATCTTTACAAATTTGCATATAAATTTGTTTATGCACAGCCAGCCCAGTCTTGTGCCACTTCCGTTCCGCTTGTCGGCGCTTTTGTTTGATGTCTTGTACTGATTCATCGTACCATGGAGTATTCAGTGAGCGGCTAATGGTCTTGGTTCGAATCGGGGCGTGTTTTGCTACGAGATCAGAAATGGTTGTGTTGAATAAATCAACCATACCATCAACATCATCAGCCGGAAAGTTCCTGAAAAGTGAACTCTTGGTAAGATCATCAGTAAACTTTTCCAAATTTATGGATTTATAATTTCTATATTGTATTGTTTTTGCATGCTTCACAGTTTCTGGAAAGTTAACATCAAAAGATACCAGAGAATGGTCAGAAATCAGGTTGTTGACAACATCAATGTTTTGTACAAAATTAGCATTTCGACATAAAATCCAATCAAGGGTGTGACCAGAGCGGTGTGTCGGCGAAGTAATAAATTGTTTAAGGTCATAAATATTCAGACGATCACAGACACGTTTAGTGAGAACATTGTTCGGAGAGTCAAAATGTATATTAAAATCCCCGACAATAAGAGTGTTTTCGTCTTGGTGAGGATCTTCACATAGCGCAGAGAAGTCATCAATAAAGTCTGCATCAGTGCAATGATTTCTAGCTGAAAGGGGTGGTCTGTAAATACAAACGAGTTTTAAAGTCTGTGATGGTGATTTTATAGTTACTGCCAGGTGTTCAAACGAAGAAAAATGTTTTGCTGATTTTAGAGTTTTTAGTTGCAGCTTATCCTTGAAAACAACAGCTATGCCCCCACCTCTTCCAGTGAGTCGAGGAGAGTGAAAACAAGTGTAACCAGGCGGCGTTATTTCCACACATTTAGCCTCATCACCAACTAGAGACAACCATGTTTCAGTAATCAATAGTATATCAAATTTGTGTTCAAGAATGCAATCAAATATGGAAGCTGTTTTATTTCTAATAGACTGTGCGTTTAAAAGACCCAATTTGAGACATTTTGAGACAAATTTACTTTGGGGTTGTTTTTTGATTCCAGAGCGTTTTCCACGAAGTCTCTTCAGGATTCCAATATCTTTAATGTATTCAAATGTAGAGTTAGATGTGTAGTAATGTCGAGTATATATCGACTTTTCTAATCGAATATAGATTTTATGTTTTACTTTGTATTTAAATTACCTTTTCCGGGTCCTCCTGTTTCCTCCCACTGCAAAAGACCCATACGCGCAAGCGAATTATTGAAATAAAATTGAACCATGTGTTAGTCCCGAAATGACATTGTGTCTAGTGTACGTTAACCCGATGTCTCTCCCAATCTTAATATTATTGTGTTCTTATGCTACTGCATATAAAACTATATCTATCTTGGTATCTGTGTTGTTATTTGTAAGTCAAATATCGCACTGTTAAAAAAGTTCCTTACAACTTTTTATAAGTGACATTGTGTAAGATTAAACCAATCCTTGGTCGATTGTATTCACTGATAGTAAAACGGATGAAAATACAAAATAAAACATTGAAAATTGAATAAAATTGTTCACAAAAGAATTAAGTTACAATCACGCATGCATAAACACGTAGATAAAGAAACACCCAATATGTAATTACAATCCACAGCCTCTTCTTGTTTTAAATATCTAAAAAAAATATCTAAATCTTAATTATTATTTATAGTATCAATGGTACTGCCATTTAGCGCTAAGACATTTATTGCATGACAATCCAATAATCTCTAGACAATCGGATGACTTCGACATTGAATGGCTTAGATCATATAATCGATTGTAACTGAATAAAAGGACTTACAATCGACACTTTGTTTATTATCATGGTAATAATACTTGACAAACGACTTTTGCTTGTCAAAACTTCAAACAGCCATAACATCGCTCAAACAATGAAATGTGCTGGAATTTTCAACATGTTCATTTGGTATTATCGATTTTTAAATATTATAACAAGAACGTCGAACTCTTTAACTAAATCTCAACCTTGTGGGTTTCCTCTTGGCACTCTGGTTTCCTCCCACTGCTAAAGACCCCTAAGCACAAGCGAATTATTGAAATAAATTTAAACCATCTGTTAGTCCCGAAATGACCTAGTTTGTGTTGAGTGGACGTTAAACCCCATTTCTCTCTCTCTCTTAACTACTGTCTGTTCCAGGCAACACTACAACTCGAAAATTGCTTGCTATTTCTTCAATTTTTAATTTAAATGGTTAAAACTTAAGGACCTACCTGTAATGGTCATCCCGTTACTTTCTATCGCACGTTTACCAATTTCAGATCAAGATATGTAGCCTTTCTCTCTTGAAAATACTTCTTTATTTACTTCGCGGTATTGAAGTTTGCCATGCTTGACCTAAATATTTGGGATAAACCAAATCGAACAGGGGTGTGGATATGCCTTTTAGTCATTTCGTCCTATCTGAATGTTTAGATAGTTGTTTCGACCTAGTAGAATATAACTTGCTTAAAAGAGCGATTTAAGGGAAGTAATTAGGGTTTCACACTGCGTAGCTTGTGTGAAACACTATTGTTTTTGCTAAAATTATTCTTATTATTATTCTTCTTATTATTATTATTTTTTTTTTCCAATTTGCTTATATCTCAGCAACTTCTTGTCGGATCGATACAATTTCTTCAGTTTTACTGGGAAAATGGGTGTGACTTAGAGATTAAAGCTATTCCCGGCATTCTGCGACATTGCGAAATATCCGAAATCACCGAAAATGTCGTTTTTTGAAATATTGCCGTAATATTAACAATAATCATTGGATTTTAGCATATGATGCATTTTGACATAGCCAGAAACAGGGGACATAGCTATGTTACTTTTGATTTTTGATTTTCGACGAATCTTGGAAGATATTAGGCGCCAAATTTTGAAAATTTAAATTTCTACAAAAAACTTTTTTATTTATTAATATTGTTATATGACATTTTAACCAAGATTAAAGAGTCATCTGATTTGAACAAAAATGTCAACATTTTTTGTTTCCGTAATTTTCCTTGGCCGCCATTGGCTAATTCAGTTTTTCAGTAAAACATTAATTATTTATAGTTCGATTTGTATAAAACCATGTTCATAGGTTCCGTGGTTCAAAATGCCATTTTTTTTGTTACCGGTAAAGTTTCCTGTAGGCACCGGAAGTGGCGTAAATTCAGCAAAAACTACAATATTGACAGTTCGGTACCACTTTTTGAAAGCAAATACTATTTTCTACTAATCTGATCTTACTCAAAAGATGCGCCCTGTTAAGGTGCACAAAATCTCGGACTCAGTTTTTTTAATTTCGATTTTGTTTTCGGGCCATTTCGGTTAAAAGGTAAAAATAGGGGTAAAAATAAGCTATTTACAACCCATCCAGTGTCTTCGTATATTAAAATATTTCTTCGATACTTTTATAAACTTGTAGCAATAATCCATACAAAGAGAATGTATGTGAAATTTAGTTTGTAATATAAGTGCAGTTACCGAGAAATGGGCAATTTTGCATGAGTCACTTTTCACGTTATTTTGGCTGTAAAAGAATCAATTATTATTCGATTTTCAATTTTCTTTCACTGTCTGTTGCCCATTGCCACAGTCGACTATTCCAAACCGTTTTAACACTTTCACTGTTACCGGAAGTGACGTAAAGGCAATAACTGAATTTTTAGCCTTAAAAATACATTTTTCATTCAAATGAGTATTATTTGTAATATTTTTAGAGTTGTGAAATTTGGTTCCCATCAACAAATAGAATGAACCCATACGATCATATAGATACCACAAAATGGTTTCTAACTTGTATGGTTGCAGAGAAATGGACAATTTTCCACAAGTCACTTTTTACTTCATTTTGGCTCTAAAAGAATCAGTTGTTATTCGATTTTCATAAAATTTTCACCATATGATGTCTTATGCCATTTACGATTTCATGGAACTAATTTAACTGTTTTAGTATCACCGGAAGTGATGTCATTTTGTCAAAAACTGAATTTTTAGCCTGCAAAACAGATAATTTATTCAAATGCGTCTGATTTGAAATGTTTTCAAAATTATGATATTTGATTCCATTCAACAAATAAATTGATCCCATACGATCATACAGACACCACAAAATGGTTTCTAACTTGTACGGTTGCAGAGAAATAGTCGATTGTCTACAAGTCACTTTTCAAGGTTTTTGGTCTATAAAAGTGGCAAATATTATTCTATTTACATAAAATTTTCACTATATGATGTCATATGTCATTTCCGATTTCATAAAACTAATTGAATATTTTCATTATCACCGGAAGTAATGTAATTTTGTCAGGATCACTTACAAGTAACAAATGAATTGATATTTGCTGGATTTGGTTGATTCTGCGTCCAATTTATTTGATGTGTGCAATCCTTATGGGGAAACCTGTGTAATGGTTTCATTGGTACCGGAAGTGACATATGTTCAAGGGTAACGTGGCACCGGAAGTGACATGTTAAAGGGTAACGTGGCACCAGTGAAACCCGTCATTCCTGCATGCAGGTCTAGTATAAATTTGTTATTTGGTTTCAGACCACGTTTTTTGTTCCACTGCCTTAGATATTAAATTAGCTAATACGGTATTGTTTTAGATACTCTCGTCTATTTCTTTTATGATTTTTTTTTTGTATTTTGTGAAATGCCCCTAAGCAAATGATACTTTGACAGAAAACGGAAAGGGGTAGTAGCCACACAAGGCCAACTTCTGTTAGATCAAAGGCACGTCATTGCGTTTTTGTGTTCAGACCACGAGTTATTTTTATTTACATTTAATTTATTCATATTGATTAACCCTGAACTTCATTAAATTTCTGCAAGTCTACCTTTCAAACAAGAAAGCAGAAATAAACTGTTTTATAGAAGTCATTTATTTACACAAATTCACAGAAAATGCTCCAACTATATCACTGAAGTTGTCTGGCCTACATTCATGCTATCTATTATTATACAATTTACGTACACAATCTACACATTTCACAACACTGGCGCTCACATCAATCTCCCTGCAAGCCCACCCAATCAACAATCGCATCCGACTCACTTCCCGGTGGGTTATCACAATCACATACACTACACACGTCTATATTATCAGCACTCAAATCTCCATTCGCAACACCCCCGTCATCCATATTCTCAGCAACATTTTCACTCTCTCCACTGACATTCTGTTCACTCTCATAATCAAACTCAATGTCACTTCCGAATGAAATGACAACTGGTGGTACTTCTTCATTTAATCTCCCGGCTTCCCATTCAATGGGTTACATTTTTTACGATTAGATTTTTTTATCTATTCAACGACAATAACTGAACCAAACCGTGTGCGCCTGTCGAATAGGAAAATAAATAAAAATGGATATCGATACTAGTCCATAAAATTATAAGATATCGTAAAATATTTACACTTCATCAGAAAGGTTACCATGCTATCTAATGCTGAAAATTAGTGTTCTGTGAGGAATATTTTAGAAGATATGCACTTCTGTGAATATCTCAAAGGAATATTAAAATACCGGAAACCAAATAAAACAAACCAAAACATACGCACACACAAATTCTTGATATTGTAACAATAAACGTACTGGATGAAACGTTTTAAAGAAAGCTCAGAAAATAATCGAAAATAAGTATTACTGCCGCAAAATAACGGTGCGAAACCTCCCGCCCAAAGTATTATTAACCGAATGCGCCCGATTTGTGGAATACCATCTACCCCTACATGATATACGAGTGAACCAATTTACCCATGCGCAGAGTCAATGTTTATGTTCTGAGAAATTGAGTGTTTCGAAAAATGTGAAATTTACAGGAGAATGGGTGATTTTATCGAACATATTGACGTTAAGGTTCAACGAAGAAAGTAATGGGGGTGACCATTCCAGGTAGATCGTTAAGTTTTAACCATTTTAATTAAAAACTGAACAAATAGCAAGCAATTTTCGAGTTGTAGTGTTGCCTGGAACAGACAGTAAATCTTGCATAATGCATCTTTAAATAGTAGCTGTCAATTTTACCTCTTGTATCAATGAATCATGCAGATATGTCACAATCAAATATCATATTTTTTCTTTTACATCCGAATTTATAAATATTTATGTTCACATCCTATTTGTCTGAGTTTGATCCCCCAAACTCAATTTTAATTGTCTAAGCTGTATTCCCCAAACTCAATTTTAATTGTCTAAGCTGTATCCCCCAAACTCATCTTGATTGTCAACTGCATCTGAGGCATGCAGCATGTGCACAATATGGCTATATAAGCAGATGTGGATAGCACATCAGAGTCAGTCAGTCAGTCAGTCAGTCTTTCAGTAAGGTTCGTTCAGGCCGAATCGGATCGATTATGTAGGAGGGGGCCAATTTAACCTTTCTTCTTTGAATTCATAACTGTAGTGAATATCGGACCATGTTTAATTAAATCAGAGGTACATTGGAACTGGGCCATGTTTGATTACGCCCAGGAGGTGAAACTTTTATGTGTGTAGTTTATTGTTGGGCAACGTTTGGTATGGAGCAACGTTGGGGCCAAGTTTAGCCGTAGCTTATATCGTGAACAGAACATTTGAGATGATCCCAGAATAGGATCCACAGGCCTATAATTATCTCAACTGTGTTGTGGAGATCAGTGCGGTGTTTAAATGTTTTACGAATAACTTAAATCAGAATAGGTAGTGCAGGCCTATGTTTAATGTTTTCGTTGGACGAATGGTGTTTTTGTGAATTGGTGGTTTGATTCCCACCGGAAGTGACCTATGGACATACTGAACTCTGAAAATTGATTGTTTTACTGATCTGATATAAATATATATAAAGTATTAAATTATACTATTAATGCCATTTCGTTTTCTTTATGATTTTGAAGACGCAACTGGGGAGTAGTTTGCACGAGTGGCAATTGGTCAGGTGCCAAATCGTGACAATTGGGGGCTTGTCCGGGATATAATTTTAATAAACTAATGACCCAAATGCTCTTCAAAACATAAAGTCAACTTGTCGCTTTAATAGGTTAAGTTTAAGTATTAACTTGTACTTGTGAGACAGACATTGGTGAATTTATATTTGGTAATCTGAACTTACTACTATGGATGAACTAAAAGAATTAAAAGATTTCGGTGAAAGTTTAGGTTTCAAAGACGAGGAGCTTAGAAACTTTGTTCGCGAACAACAAGACAAACAGCGTGATGAGCGGAAACTACAACGTGAGATGCAGCAACGTGAAGCGGATTTACTACAACGCGAAAAGGATATAAAATTGAAACTAGAAGTTATGGAAAGGGAGCATAAACAAAATCTAGAAACTATGGAAACGGAATATAAACTTTACGGTGAGAGTTCTTTCAATAAACGTTCTGGTGATAATTTTATAAAGGGACCAAAATTGCCTCCATTTGATGAAGACCGAGACGATATTGATTCTTATTTACGAAGATTTGAACGGTATGTTACAGCACAAGGTTTAGACGCATCGCAGTGGGCAGTACATTTAAGTGCATTACTTAGAGGTAGAGCTTTAGGAGTTTACGCGAGACTACCACGTGACGACAGTCTTGATTACGAAGTTCTTAAAGGGGCACTGTTAAAACGGTTTGAGATGACTGAAGAAGGTTTTGTTAATAAATTTCACTATTCTACTCCTGAAGTCGGAGAAACTTTCGCACAATTTACAGTTCGATTATCGGATTATTTTACGCGATGGATTGAGCTTTCGGGTATCAATAAAGACTACAAGGGTTTGTTCGATTTAATTATTAGGAATCAATTCGTGTCTAAATGTGAACGCGAATTAAGTCTGTTTTTAAAAGAACGATCTCCCAAAACTATTTCCAACATGGCGGAATTAGCAGACCAATTTTGTGATGCGCGAGGAAGTAAAGCTAACAGGTTTCTTCGGAATAAACATAATGAACATTATGGGCATGCGCGTCCGCCAAATTATAGCGAATCTGTTAGGGAAGGACCCCAACAGCAGCCACAACAGCCAACCCCGCATAATTCCTATCGCCAACACAATCCAGCATCGTCAGCCAGAGGTAATAACTTGGTGTGTTACATATGCAGAAGACCGGGTCATAGATCACATCAGTGCAAAAATAGAAATCCTGTGTCATCTGTTCAAGAACGTAATGGTGACCATAAGTTTAACAAACAAAACCGAACACTACCCCCACATAGTAATAGTAATTGTCTGAACTTTATTCCAGAGAGTCAGGTAATGCCTGTAACTAAAGGTAAAGTCGGTGAACATGACGTGACAGTGTTACGAGATACCGGATGTGCTGGGGTAGTAGTAAAAAGAAACCTAGTCCGCGAAGATGAAATGACTAACCGAGAAAAAACGCGTGTTTTAGTTGATGGTACGCGTATAGTAACCCCCGTAGCTATTATAAACGTTGACACGCCATATTTTCACGGTGTAACCGAAGCATGGTGTATCGAGAATCCCATATACGATCTGATACTTGGTAATATTGGTGGAGTAAGAGATGCTGCTGATCCAAAGTTGGACTGGAAACCAATCCAAGCGGTTGAAACCAGATCACAGACATTAAAGAAAGATAAGCCATATCCTCCTCTTATAGTCCCTAAAAGTATTCGCGATGTGGTGAAACCCGAAGACATTAAACTCATGCAGCGTAATGATGTCACACTGCAACGCTTACGTGAACTGGCTGATTGTAATGACACCAAAACAACAAAATCTGGAGCGAGTTCAACTTTGTTCTACAATAAAGGATTTTTATTTCGACAATATACGCACCTAGGTAGAAGAGATGTTACACAGTTAATCGTGCCAAAAGAGTTTAGAAACGATATTATGCGGTTAGCTCATGAATCATTAATGGCTGGTCATCTAGGAACTAGAAAAACAACTGATAGAATTTTGTCTGAATTTTATTGGCCAGGTATTCAATCTGATATTAGCCGGTTTTGTAGATCTTGTGACGCTTGCCAGCGAACTGTTAGTAAAGGTAAAGTGTTTAAGTCACCACTTGGTCAAATGCCATTGATTGACGAACCCTTTAAACGAATTGCCGTGGATTTAGTTGGTCCAATACATCCAGTAACTGATAGTGGGTACAGATACATACTTACCATAATAGATTACGCTACCAGATATCCTGAAGCTATACCATTACGTACCATAGAGACCGAAAGAGTTGCAGAAGCATTAATAGATGTATTTAGTCGTGTTGGGGTTCCTAAAGAAATGTTGAGTGACATGGGTAAACAGTTCACGTCGGATTTGATGTCGGAGATTAGCAGGTTATTGTCATTGCGTCAGCTAACGACTACACCGTACCATCCAATATGTAATGGATTAGTGGAGAAATTTAACGGCACTTTAAAGCAGATGTTAAAGAAGATGTGTATGGAGAAACCCAGAGATTGGGATAAGTATATTAATGCAGTTTTATTCGCGTACAGAGAAGTACCACAAGAAAGTACCGGTTTTTCGCCATTCGAACTTTTGTATGGAAGGTCAGTGAGGGGACCAATGTCAATATTAAAAGAATTGTGGGTTAACGAAGAGGAACAACCCGATGTTAAAACTACCTACCAATATGTTCTAGACCTTCGAAACAAGATGGAAGAAACTTGTAATTTAGCTCAAGAAAATTTGAAGGAAATGTCGGCCAAATATAGAAAGTATTATAATAAAAAGGCTAAACCAAAAGCATTAGAAGCAGGTGACAAAGTATTAGTACTACTACCAACCAATCATAATAAGCTATTGATGCAGTGGCAAGGACCTTTTTCTGTGGAGAAAAAGATAGGTCTACTTGATTACAGAATCCTAATGAAGGGTAAATCTAAGATATTTCATGCCAATATGTTGAAACGGTTTGTAGAAAGGAACTCTAAAGACCAAACCTGTACAGATTTATTGTCATCGGTATGTGTATCGATTATCGATTTAGATGAAGATGGGGACGCTGTAGAATTACCGGAAATACCAACTACTACCATGGGTGAGTCTTACAGTGACGTCAACATCAACAACGACCTTACACCCGAGCAAAAGAACGAGATAAGTAATTTGTTAAAAGAATTTGCGGACAGATTTACTGATAAACCTGGACGTACTAATTTACTGGAACTGGATATACACACTAAAACAGAAGAACCAATTAGAGTTAAACAATTTCCGATGCCTTATCACATGACTGAAGTCGTTAACGACGAGACCAATAAGATGTTGAAAGCCGGGGTAATCGAGAAATCTGAATCCCCATATTCATCACCTGTTGTTATAATCAAGAAAAAAGACGGAAGCAATAGATTTTGTATTGATTACCGTCAACTCAACAAAGTTACAATTTTTGATGCCGAGCCAATGTCGAGTGCGGATGACATGTTTTCAAAATTATCTGGCTACCATTATTTTACCAAGATAGATCTCAGCAAAGGATACTGGCAGATACCACTTAAGACGGAGGCACGACAAAAAACCGCGTTTTCTACTTCCCAGGGTCTATACCAATTTACTGTCATGCCGTTCGGGCTAGTAACGAGTTCCGCCGTTTTTAACCGAATGATACGGAAACTACTAGCAGGAATGACGAATATTGACAATTTTATAGATGATCTGTTGATTTATACGGAAACCTGGTCAGAACACGTACAAATTTTACGCGAACTTCTTGATAGACTACGGAAGGCCAATATTACGGCAAGACCTACAAAATGTTTTATGGGGTTTCAAAGTTTAGAGTGTCTTGGGCATATAGTCGGGGAGCAGAGATTACGCCCGAATCCTGATAAATTAAATGCCATCAAACTAGCGAATAGACCACAAACAAAGAAGCAAGTTCGTGCCTTTTTGGGGTTAGCAGGGTATTACAGGAAGTTCGTAGCTAATTTTGCAGCCATAGCCGCGCCGCTTACCGACCTTACCAAGAAAGGACAGTCTAATAAAGTGAAGTGGGAAGAACCACAAGAAAAAGCCTTCACAACACTTAAAACGGTGCTTATCAATGACCCAATTTTGAAACTGCCAGATTTGGAAAAAACGTTTATTTTGAGAACTGATGCTTCTGATATAGGGCTGGGAGCAGTCTTGTTACAAGTAGAAAATGAGGAAAAACACCCGATAGCCTACGCAAGTAGAAAATTATTACCAAGAGAGTGTGCTTACTCCGTAATAGAAAAAGAATGCCTAGCGATTATCTGGGCTGTAAGAAAATTTGAGCGCTACTTATACGGACGAGAATTTATTTTAGAAACGGATCACCAACCTCTACTGTATTTAAATAAAACTAAAGTTGCTAACTCAAGACTTATGAGATGGGCACTTTTGTTGCAACCCTTTAGGTTTCGGATTTGTGCCATCAAAGGTGGTGAGAATATTGGTGCTGATTATTTGAGTAGGTCACAATAATTTGATATTTAAGGTTATGATGTCTATTTATGATTGTGTATTTTGAAAACATATTTTTTAAAAAATATATTTTTCTATGGAAGGGAGGTATTGTCACAATCAAATATCATATTTTTTCTTTTACATCCGAATTTATAAATATTTATGTTCACATCCTATTTGTCTGAGTTTGATCCCCCAAACTCAATTTTAATTGTCTAAGCTGTATTCCCCAAACTCAATTTTAATTGTCTAAGCTGTATCCCCCAAACTCATCTTGATTGTCAACTGCATCTGAGGCATGCAGCATGTGCACAATATGGCTATATAAGCAGATGTGGATGGCACATCAGAGTCAGTCAGTCAGTCTTTTAGTAAGGTTCGTTCAGGCCGAATCGGATCGATTATGTAGGAGGGGGCCAAATTAACCTTTCTTCTTTGAATTCATAACTGTAGTGAATATCGGACCATGTTTAATTAAATCAGAGGTACATTGGAACTGGGCCATGTTTGATTACGCCCAGGAGGTGAAACTTTTATGTGTGTAGTTTATTGTTGGGCAACGTTTGGTATGGAGCAACGTTGGGGCCAAGTTTAGCCGTAGCTTATATCGTGAACAGAACATTTGAGATGATCCCAGAATAGGATCCACAGGCCTATAATTATCTCAACTGTGTTGTGGAGATCAGTGCGGTGTTTAAATGTTTTACGAATAACTTAAATCAGAATAGGTAGTGCAGGCCTATGTTTAATGTTTTCGTTGGACGAATGGTGTTTTTGTGAATTGGTGGTTTGATTCCCACCGGAAGTGACCTATGGACATACTGAACTCTGAAAATTGATTGTTTTACTGATCTGATATAAATATATATAAAGTATTAAATTATACTATTAATGCCATTTCGTTTTCTTTATGATTTTGAAGACGCAACTGGGGAGTAGTTTGCACGAGTGGCAATTGGTCAGGTGCCAAATCGTGACAAGATACAAAGGTTTCTAACCAATCAGTAAATTAAGACTCACTAATGGGGTTCAACGCCCCCACCCACCTGCACCTACTATTATTATTACGCACCGACTGGGATAATGAAGATGTACAGTGTCCTATGAGGTAAATGTTGCCAGAACAGTGGCATTATGCCCTACTGTTAAATCGAATTCCAACTGGAATGTGTACAGGTGTGTTATGGGACAACTCTTGCCTGCTCTTATTGCAAATTCCAAATAGTAGCATCTTTAAATAGTAGCTGTCAATTTTACTTCTTGTATCAATGAATCATGCAGATACAAAGGTTTCTAACCAATCAGTAAATTAAGACTAACTAATGGGGTTCACCACCACCCCCCCCCCCAACCCATCCATCTGCACCTACTGGGATAATAAAGACGTACAGTGTCCTATGAGGTAAATGTTGCCAGAACAGCGGCATTGTGGTCTACTGTTAAATAAATCAAATTCCAACTGGAATGTGTACAGGTGTGTTATGGGGCAACTTTTGTCTACTCTTATTGCAAATTCCAACTGCAAAGGGTTATTTTATTTACATGAACTTCGGTTTTTCGTCACAACGGAAAGTTTAGATGCTGTTAATTGTCAGACCATCCACGGTGCACCACAAACACGGATAAATTTCTCGGCAGACACCTGGTTAATGAACAGGCGTCTTACTCACTGGGTCACTGTGGTCCTAGAAATAGGTAAAATAACCTTTGTTGAAGCCGATGGACGTGATTTTAGCAATATCATCTGTCGGTGCCATCGAATGCTCTAAATATTCAACGGATTTAAACACGATCGGCGGCCGTTGATATAATTTGAATATGGATAATCGAGACTTTGTTTACTATGGTAACGAAGGTAGTAATGACGATCGAGACTCCGATATTGTCCAAACAGCCATAACTTGAAAGAACTTAATTTCGGGAAATCAATCGATAGTGCTACATATAAACGATCTACTCTTAGTAAGGATGAAATTATATCCAATCACAGATCTGTACTTACTTCATTTGGTACTCCATGTGGAGATACCTATACAGATTTGCCCTTGTTATATTGGATACCTAAACTACATAAAAATCCCTACAAGCAACGTTTTATAGCAGGTTCATCCCGTTGTTCAACGAAACCACTTTCAAAAGTATTAACATCTATACTAACGGCAGTTAAAGAGGGTATTCAAAAATACTGTGACAAAATATACTCTCGTAGTGGTATTAATCAAATGTGGATATTAAAAAATTCCAAAGAATTACTTGATGGTTTGCAATCTAGATCGCTTGCTTCAGTCTCATCCATTCAAACGTTTGACTTTTCTACTTTGTATACTAAAATTCCCCATAGTAAATTAAAAGCCAGGTTGAAAGACATCATTCACAGTGTCTTTTCATCTAAATCGGGAACTGCTAGATATCAATATTTAGTTGTTAATTACCAATCCACGTATTTCGTTAAGAATCACAGTGATTCCAAAAACAAATTCACCGCCATCAAGATAATTCAGATGTTGGATTTTTTAATTGATAACATCTTTGTTGAATTTGGAGGGGAAATATATCAGCAAGTGGTAGGTATCCCAATGGGCACCAACTGTGCACCGTTGCTTGCTGATTTATTTCTCTATTCGTACGAAGCCGATTACATCCAAGCGCTCGTTAAAACAAATAAACGATTGGTCAGAAATTTTAATTTCACTTATCGATATATCGATGACGTTTTATCACTTAATAATCCAAAATTTAGTGATTATGTCGAATTCATATATCCTGATGAGCTGGAAATTCAAAACACCACTGACAGTGACAATTACGCTTCCTACTTGGATCTGCGTCTCGATTTTGACAATTGCCATAAACTGAGTGTTAAATTGTACGATAAACGTGATGACTTTGACTTTCCGATTGTTAACTTTCCATTTATTAGTAGTAACATTCCAATATCACCAGCTTATGGAGTGTTTGTGTCTCAGCTAATTCGGTACGCGAGAGCTTGTTCCTTTTATTCTGATTTTTTAAGTAGATCGAGGCATTTGTCATCTAAGCTTCAACTACAAGGATACGTGCGCACTAAACTTATAAAAACCTTTAAAAAGTTTTATGGCCGTCATGTTGACTTGATTGGTAAATATAACGTGTCTCTCTCGGTTATTATTCTAGATATATTTAATTGACAGGTATACTAATACTATCTCACTGATTATATGTCCACTACATAGTTAACACAGTTCATCACGTGCATTTTGCATACCGATAGTTCATTGGCCAATCACGCTATTTTATCGACATTTTGCCTAATAGTTTGGATGCAGCTATGGCGGGTGTGGCGCCAGGCAGGGTAAGCTTACTCTTCCGGACACCTGTTACCACTGTTTGTCGTGTATTTTGTACACGGGGAGCAGTCCATTTGCTGATTACACTATTTTGCCTATAACGTTTTTTTAGGACTTCGAATTCTGTTTAATGGTTTGGATTGTTCGTACTTGGTTTTATTTTATTTATAACATCATTCAGAATGAACTAATTTTCAAGATCTAGTGTTTATCTATAATAACGAGAATTGTAAGTTCTTTATTTACATCTTAAATAGTGCATCTTTAAATAAATTACTTTAACTTGATCCAGAAGTTTAACACTTGTCGATCACAAGAAGATTCAAGTTTTGATATTTTATGAATGAGTACATTCATATTACGGGCTATTAAATATTGTATAGTGTTATTTTCGTGTCAAGGGGGAGTGGCCATTGGACCAATTCATGCAGAACACTAGCAAAGATATGTCACGTAAGTTATGTTAACCTGGTGATTTTTTTACTGCATCATAACCTTTAAAACATGCCTATTTAATTATAATATGTATCATATCGGTCTCTTCGTACTTCTATAAATCCGTCTACTCTTCATTTTTACAATAGAATAAAATATGAATTCGTAGGTTAGATGAATCAAGGTGAATGTGTCGTATAAAGATCTATGGATAGGAAGACAGTACGTGTATAGATATGTATTTATTTGGTGTGTTTGTAATGATGTTAGTTGGATATATGAGGGTTATTGAAGGTAAGTACGACATTGTTATATATAAGGATTATTCAAGGTTAGTACGTCATCGTTATATAGAGGAATTCTGTTTCGTTACTAAATATATTATGTTTACATTTGGCTTTAAGATGTCGAACATGAATTCGTTTTTATCTATGTATTAAATTACAAAAATATTGCACATTTTAGTATGTAAGTTATGTTAATGTTCCCTTTTCAACTTTTTCAGGGCAAGAAAATTGTGAAGGTAAATAATTATGACACAATATATAACCTACTTAACTATGTGAAATATTCAGGTATTGTGAGTTCTATAAATAACAATTAAGACTTGATCATTGAGAGTATGAAAATAAAACCTCAGGCATTACACACTACCTAAAAACCCAAGTCAAGGGTTCGTGTATTTATGAGCTGATGTGTACACAGAACCTCAGATTTCCACCCCAATCGAACGATTATACCAAAACACACCGCCTGCACCACTGACAAGAGGGAACCAAACTGGAAAATCCCGATGCCTTTTGTTGACCAAAAGCAAGTACAAACACGGGACCTCCAGTTCAGGTTAGCGAGTCAATACGAAAACTCCATCTTCGAAACTGTACTGGTCACTCGCTGTAACTAACGTGATATGGTATACTATGATAGCCCAATATAATAAGTTATCTATCAAGATATCATACTGTTTATTGTAAATTAGATAAATACGATGAATCCGTACAAACAAAACAAAAAGGAACACTATTTCTGTTTCATTAAAGGACAATGTTAGTACCCACCAATATGCCATTTTAATTCAGTCTGTGAGGATATCTTGGCTCTCGACTTTTTTTTCTTATTTTGGCGCCATTTTAAATCTTTAAATTGTTAGTTACACATCTACAGTATCACAGATGTACAAATGATATTGGGAATGCGTTAACTGGTTCTGTGACATATGTAATATTGGTAAACACCAATATTCTCATTTAATGGGGGCGTGACTTTATACCTCGTTAAATCATAATCTATTATTTTAGTTCCAGGTTCCAGTAGTTCTATATGCAGTCAGTTAGACCTACACGGAGTTGAATTCAATATATCTGGTTTACAGCCTGGCCAACAGAGTACAGGTTGTCTGTGTGATCTGACCTTTAACGATTCGTCCCATGTTGATGGACCTATAGCTATCAACGCCACAGCAAATGTTCCAGCAGGATGTCAGTATGAAGTCTATTTTATACATAATTCAACCACCATGAGGTACAGCTGTAAGGTTTTTGAACTTATGTATACGTTTAATGCTTCAATTCAGGATAAATTACAGATGATATTAGTTTCCGGTGAAAGGTCAGCTGGTGGATTTCAATTCTGTTTCAAGATTTCCACAGAACCAGGTAAGGAAAGTAAATAGATTCAAGATTTTGATAAATAGAGAGGTGGTTGTTACAGTGTTAATTACAAGACATCAAATCAACCAACACCTATTATAAGTATGATACCATTTGGACCAATAACAAAACCCTAGATAATATCATGCTACCTTGTACGTGAATCTCTGAGTCTTATCTGAACTGTCGACACCGTGTACTACATGAATCTCAGAGTTCCACAGACGACACGTTGTAGAAACACACAGTTATATTTTCCTTGAAACTATCTAACAATTTTTTTTGGTACCTCTAAGGTTTGATTATCTTTCAATAAATTCTGACCGTTCGGCAACAAATGTGTCGGTCGGGAGAGGGAAGGGGGGGGGTTGCTGGGCGATGGGGGATCAATATACTAAAATAACTTGTTGAGAAGCAGCGCCAGAAAAGATCTAGTATTAACCATATATTATATTCTCGTATTATATTCTCTATATTTGTTTATAATTTGTTACAATAGAATTAAATATGCACCTTGTTTGTAATGCAACAAATACAACTGGAATGATACCATCAACTACTACTACGGAGATTATGTCAAGTACTATGGAGATTATGTCAAATACAACGGTGCCAAGTACATCAACTACTACGGAGAATATGACAGAACCAACGGTGTCAAGTACATCAACTACTACTACGGAGATTACGTCAGCTATAACGGTGTCAAATACATCAGCTACTACGAAGATTAAGCCAGATACATCATCAGTTACTACAGAGATTATGCCAGGTAGAGCGATGTCAAAATCAACCCAGACGACCACTGATGAAAGGGTCACTGATCAAAACACAGACTTACCATCTACAGATGGAAATGGTGATATTGTGCAAAGTAAATGTAGGTTTATATTCATAACTCTGTTATAACCAAATCCACAGTCTTCATATTTTGATCAACAATTTTCAACATCTGTGCCAATGTGTATCATTTGGTGCTTTAAATGCAAACGTACAATAAAAGTTGTTCCCTATCGAAACCTTGAAACAAAACAACTGAAATTAAAAACGACTTTCGGAGTCTCGAATATAGATATGCATTCAAAATGGCTGCGGTGTATTTTCTCGAATCCGTTGCCTTTCTTGCTTATGGGAGGTAAAACAAAAATTCCCCTGTTAAAATTTACTCAGATAGAATTTAGACTGGATGTGGAAATCATACGTAACAGATAGCAATCAACCAGAATATTTTATGTGTTTACACTATAATTGGATGTAACTTATATATTAGTGTACGTTATATAATAGTTTATATATTACTGTAGGTTTTATAATTGTTTATATATTACAGTAAGTTTTATAATAGTTTATATTTTACAGTAGATTTTATAATTGTTTATATTTTACAGTATATGTTATTATTTATATTATATATTACAGTATGTTTTATAATTGTTTATATTTTACAGTAGATGTTATTATTTATATTATATTTTATAGTAGATGATATTATTGTTTATATTTTACAGTAGATGTTATTGTTTATATTTTACAGTAGGTGTTATTATTGGTGGATGTGTTGGGGGATTAACTGTAATAATTGTCATCATTATCATAATTCTATGGTAAGTTTAAATATCTTATATCTTTAATAAATGAATTGAATTGTAGGTCCGGACCCGCGTGAGATACAATTTACCTCATTTACAATATGTAGCGGTACCGTTCTAGATCTAGAGTATTTATTTGTTGATGGTAAAGATTCAAATAAATTTTATATATTTCTTATAGTGTAATACATAACAACTTACTTCTACTTATTTGTACATTACAGTGTAAGACGGAGAAAAGACAAGACTTAAATAGGGCTGTTGTTAATATACCAGGAAGATGATACACGTTATGACCAATTTAAAATAGGGTTGTGTGGAGATAAATACATCGCGGTTAATAAAGGGTGGAGAGGGCACAAATTATTATTCTGGAGGCTGATTGTTTAAAGCTGTGAGAATGGTGTTTAACCTACGTGATCTTGACACCAAATTAGCTAAATTTAAAACCAAGTTTCTAACATTTTATTAGATTTCTATTTATTTCATTTTATTATCTATATATATATATATATATATATATATATATATATATATATATATATATATATATATATATATCCGAAACTATTAGGACAACCGCAAAGTTGCACTACTTTGTTTCACGGTAAATGATAAAAAGGTAAAAGGTATGCCGACACAAAATGATTTCAACACTGGTTTAATAACATTTTAACATTTTAAAGTACTTTTCGTCCGTCTTGGGACTATTCATAAATAATGTTATTGTATAAAGATGGACATTATAGTATATTTATACATATTTACATAGTAACACTGTGGTTTTAATTAGCTATAGTTACCATTCTCCATGGTTACATATCGTTAACTAATACAAAACATGTACACACGTGTGTTAATCTGTAGTATATGGGTTCAATTCGAGAACAATGAATGGAAGATTATCATGAGATAGATTAAAGAAAATTAATAAATAAATGAGGCTAATTGCCAATTGTTACTTATTGACTATTAAGTCGAGGAGTGTATGTTTTAATAAAATGATTTTCCATTAATTTCCTTTTCGTGGTGTCATCGACTTTCATTTTATAAAAAGGGAAAATTTGAAATTTTATTTGTAGATGTTGCGCACATTTAAAGATATGCCTATTTACAAATAAGGGCCCATTTTCAATATTGCAATCCCGTCGATGGTTGCGTACTCTATCCCGTAGATGAGTACTTGTCTCACCTATGTAGAAAAAATCACAGCCCAGACACGTCAAGACATACATAAGATTTTTTGTGTTACAATTCATATTGTCGTTGACGCTAAACGTAATGTTACGAAATTTATATTGGTTATTTGGTATTATATGGTCACAACATTTGCATCGAAGATCCAGGCATTTAGATACATAAAAACCGGTCCTTGTGATAGATGAATTGAATTTTGCTCTGGTTAGGAGGCGTTTCAGATTAGGTGGCTGTCTTTGTGATTTAATGAATTGAACATTATCAAATTTCGCTTTGAGGTTGTCGTTTGATGCCAGGAGTGACCTGCTCTCGTACATTGTTTTAAAGAAGTTGGGGTGTTGGGGGTTATGAGTAGCGACAAAGGTAATGATATTATCCGAATTGTCTTTTGCTTTAGTAACCCTCAGTGTTTGGATATCAATTGCCAAAGCCCTTTTTATCCCAACTTCTATTACCTCGAGGGGGTAATACTCTTTCAATAAATTTCTTTTTAGCTCACCTAATCTGACAACCCGGAGGTCTTCATCTATCACAATTGTGCATATTTTTCTAGCTAAAGAGAAAGGTATATTATTTTTGGTATGGCGTAGATGACATGATATATACGAAAGATAATGTTTTGTATCTGTTTCTTTAGAATACATATCTGTTATAAGGTCGTCTTTATTGAAATTTAAACCACATTTCACTTATATCTGTGATATCATTGTATATAACTATATTATTGTACACTACTTTATGCATTCAAGTTTAATATTTACCGTGTTCTATTGTTACTGTATATAAAGCTATATCTATCATGGTGTCTTTGTTGTTATTTGTAAGTCACTTAGTCAAATTTTCGATAGTTTAATTCACGATCAAAGATGCATTATGCAAGACTTAGATAAAGTGCTGGCCGTACTTACTATAACAGTTACAACAATATGGTCTTGTCAAATAAATAAAAGTCTAATTAATAATTTATTTAACATGTCAGGCCTATAGGAAGACAGGCAATGGGCAAATTATGTGCCTTTAAGCGGTCCCTAAAGATTCTTTACAAAGGAAATTGTGCACAAGGTAAGATTAACCAACGTCTGGCTGATTGTTTGCATTCATTGATAGTAAAACGGTTAGTTTAAAGAGGGAGGGAGAGAAATAGGATTTAACGTCCACACGACACAAACCAGGTCATTTCGGGACTAGGTTGATTTAAAGATTTAATATAAAACTGGATAATCGAGACTTGTCTTGCCATGGTAATAAAGGTAGTAATGACGATCGAGGCGCAGCTTTATTCTCCAAACATCGGTCAAAATGAAGTACTTTGATGGACATTTCCAAGATATTCCCTTTATATTATCAACTATTATAACAACAAGACCTGCCAGCATTTTATCTAGACCTTACATAGTGCATCTTTATATTATCAACTATTATAACGAGACCGGTCGACCTTTTATCTAGATCTTACATAGTGCATCTTTAAGTAAATAAAGTTATACTTTTACTTGACCAGGAAGTTTTATCGGCTAGAGTGTATACAACATTCATATTGTTGATCAAGGTAGGAGGGAAGAATATAAATCTACAACTTGAAATTTATTTTGACTAAGAAATACTTGGAATACTATATACTGTAAACTATAAGGAATAGAAATATGTTTCGACCAGGTTTACTAATATTGCTAGTATATAGTATATCGGTAGTAGGTAAGTTAACTTCTTACAGGTGTTATTACAAATTTGTCCATTGGTTTTGTTTTTCTCTCCAGAATCATTAGAAATATATATACAGATATATGGATAATAAAATTTGAAAAACGGTCAGACCTTAGTATATAAACTATCATATTAAATTGTACGTCCCGGCCATCACTACTTTATTGTAAACTATTGTTTTGTAAAAACCTATGTATTCGGTAATAATCAATTTCAATAGAAGAAATTCATGTATAAAAGATTGGGCGGGATGGCATTGACTTGGATTATTAATTATTATTCGTCTCGTACCTTGTTTTAAATTCCATCATGTCAGATTTAAATCACTTTGTCTTTTCAGGTAGTTCAAATTGCGAAGGTAAGAAAATTAAATTATGTTTGTGGAATAGTAAAAGGAAAATTGAATTATATTTTGGTAATTCACAAGTAAAAACAATGCTGATTGGTTAATCAAAAGTCTGGGGTCATAAGTTCAAAAGTCGCTCGTATGACTTCTGACGTGACATATCGTAACTACCGGTCAGATCTTCATATAGTGTTGGCCATCGAAATTATAAAAAATGAAAGGAAATATAGATTTGTGTTTTAATCCGAGTGGGTAAATCTTGACGTCATATTTTATATTTTATATTACAGATGGTTCATCTATACCAATATGCTGTAATGATTCTATAACTGATAATATTTTATATTACAGATCGTCCATTTATACCAGTATGTAGTAATGATTCTATAACTGGTGATATTTTATCTTTTATATTACAGACCCTTCATCTGTACCAGTATGTAGTAATGAATCTATTACTGGTAATAATTATTATCTGTCTGGTGTTAGAGATAGTGATAATACTATGCAATGTTCTTGTTCTTTATCTACTGAATCACCAACTAGTATTATAATAAAAGGTCTTAACCCACGGAATGGATGCCAATATAAATTCCAATTCTTATATATGACTAGAAGCTGGGTTTATTCATGTAACCAGACATCAAGGATATCAATAAACACTGGCGGTAGTATCCAGATAAATTTATTATCGGGTACAGAGAATAGTGGTGGATTCGCGATCTGCCTGCAAATAAGATCAGGTAATTTTATAATTTTATATTCATGAACGAATCCGGGATTTTTATATCTTCATATTAAGATGTTGTAATCATAATTCGCGACTGTCGAGGGCTTTAGAACCAGAGAAATTCAAATGCTGCATTATATGTCTACATTCCTAATTGAATGAATATTCAAATGGTTGCACTGACTGAAATATGGCAACCTGAAATTAATTTGAAATTAATAGTAGGGACCGCATCAACAAAGTCTGTATTTAGAAAATGCAGCCGTAATGAATGATAATGCCACATCTGAACCCAGTCTCATAAAAGCAATGGTGTGATCTTTCTGGTAGGGACAATGTGTGTGCCAAGTGTTATGACCCCCCCCCCCCCGGACACACACACACACACACACCCGTACTTGGGCGACAGCAATACGCTTACATTATGAGTGTAGTTATATTTCATCGGGTCGACCAAATTGTAATTTATATCAATCCGTAAAGTTTTTGTTGTTTTATTTTCACCAGCGTCAGGTTCAAATGTAACCCTGTCTTGTGGTAAATCAAGATGGTCAACAACAACAAGCTCTAAACCTGATATAGAAACATCGGACACAGAAAGTAGAAGTGAGTTGTATTTGTTTTTACACATAATACATGTTATTTATTGCAATCGTTCACATCATTTTTATCTTATCACACTCTATCAAAGCTCAGTGTTCATTGTCAATCCATCCACCCGATCTTCAAACTGTGGTTTATATTCCCAACATTAGATTACATGAAGGCTGGGGTAATGAAATGCAGTGGGATTTAATGTCCTAAGTTTCAGCTCCGACTGGACTAATGAAGACGGACGTATTTACACAATGTGCTGTCAGATACAAGAGTCGTGTCTTCATTAGTTAACAACGAGCATTCAAGAAAATAAACAAGAATTACATTTATAAAATATCACCAAACAAAAAACAACCAAATAACCCCAATACTTGGAGGTAAAATTATCTCCTGATGATCGTCCGGCTTTAGGTTTATAGTCATTTTCCATGGCCAACTTTAAAGGAACCAAATTAGCCTGACACAAACTGAATATAAATGATAATTATACTTTGAGTATGTTATCCTAAAGATAAAATATTGGCATGGGTCTGTTTCCTTCTCGTTAATATTTGCACCATCCGGTGATAAATCTAACCAACCAACATCCAAGCAAACAACATTAATCAAACAACAACACCAAACTCTGACCAACAATTGGTAGTAAACCTAACCAAACAGCAGTTGCTAGTGAACCTAGCCAACCAGCTTCTGTTAATGAATCTAACCAACAAACAATACCAACGTCTACTAATGCTAACTGGCGTAAGTCTTTCTTATAGGAACCAGACCACCCAAATGCATTTCTTAGTTCTAACAAGCGTGGTTAGATATAATATAAGTACACGAAGCAGAGTATGATAATCATTTTTATAAGACCTGACCCCGAATTCACAAAGCATTCTCAAACCTAATTTGAGAACTTACTCAAAATTGTTCGCCTTGTTTTAATTAAATCACAGCATTTTATAATAATTTTGTTGTTTAAATGTATTAAATACATCAATACGAAACTATGTGCAAACTTTTGTGTTGCTGGATCAAAGATATTTCTTGTAAACAGTGATTGAAAGTTGAGTAAATTCTCAACTTAAGTCTGAGAATGCTTCGTGAACTTGGGGCCTGATATCACGTCTTCGTTATGGAATCAACATAACCACCAAAGTACTTTTGTTTTGCCATATGGGGAAGAGAACTATTCTGATTATCTGACAGAAGTCAATATTTGTATTACACTCTTGTATTAAAGGAGTTTGCTACCGTTCACCATTGTTACATACGCAGATGGAATAGATTCGTAGTTTGTATAATATTTGAATATAAGAACCTCGCTGTACATCATCTGTGTATTAACACAAGTCCCGGGTATTATATTGTTACCGATATAAATCGACAGCGGTAACAGATATAAATCATATTGTCAACTCTGTTATATTAACTTCTGAATCATGGTCCATACCAAGTTATACATTGAGTTGTTA
This sequence comes from Patella caerulea, assembly GCA_036850965.1. Taxonomy (NCBI): domain Eukaryota; kingdom Metazoa; phylum Mollusca; class Gastropoda; family Patellidae; genus Patella; species Patella caerulea. Next base: position 3,486,870 of record JAZGQO010000010.1, read on the forward strand.
TTATAGAATGTTCACAATCTAATTAGATGAATTACTATTAATCTTCTCCTACGGCATTTAAGCCGAGAAAGTAGATGAATCGTCGGATTCAGATAATTATTTGTTGCATTTGTATAGTATACTAGAAATTATCCTTTTGAAAGAATAAATCGTTAGTATATTTTATGATCTTGGAACTTGTTGAAGAAATTTTACGACTATTATATATTTCAGTGTCTGGTATAATTGGTGGATCTGTAGGAGGGTTGGTTGTGATAATCGTCATCATTATTATAGTAATCTGGTTAGTATCATCATGGTAACCTGGTAAATTATTTATTTTACAAGTGCTTATCTCAATACAATGCTACAGTCAGGGTAAATGTGCGATAATTGACTGATGTTTCGAATTTGTTTCGGCAATTACGCATAGCATGTTTGAATCTTTTTCAAGCTTTATGTTCCTTTTGAGGACCTGAAATTTTAATACGACTTTGATTGGGGCCAAAAGAGTGTATCATATCAAGTAGGCCTAATTATATATTTTAGCTTCGTCTGGTTTTACTTCACGAAAACACCTTTCTTTATTAATGTCGAAAAAACATATGTATATATTACAGCATATTACGTAAACGGAGAAAAGACAAGACTCGTGAAAGCCCAGAAGCTGCAGAGGCTGATGCTCATCCTTACCAGAACATTCCAGATAACAGATCAGGGGAAATAACTCATCCTTACCAGAACATTCTAGACAACAGATCAGGGGAAATAACTCACCAGCCTAAACAGAATAATGAATTGGTTCTTCGGGAGAATGATCAATATACCAGTATTGATAATGATATAATTAAACCTAGCAACGGTAACCAAGGGATGGAATATCTAGAAAATGATCTTTCTAATAATATTAGTTCTGATTACGTAGTGGTTGACGATAAACTAAAAGCACAACTCCCGGCTGTGGCAGAAAACGCCCAGGTTAACAAATCTAACGCGAACAAAACCGAGAATGGGAAATTTAAGACTGGACCAAGGGGAGATAAATACGCTGTTGTTAATAAAGGCGGAAAGATGATCAATAATGATCAACAATTTAAAATAGGGCCTAGTGGAGATCAATTTGCTATAGTCAAGAAAGAGGGAAATAAGAAGAAGAGTAAGGGAGCTGGGAAACAATTTAAGATAGGGCCTCGTGGAGATCAATACGCTGTGGTTAATAAAGGGCGAGGGAGTACGAATAGATAACCAGCAAGTTGGTTGTTTAAAGAATGCAAGTTTGTGCATAATGAAAAAGAATAGCCATTTTTATGAGCTTCGTATTTATTATTTTATAATTAAGATATGTTTTGTATATACGTAAAAATTCTTGCAACGAGAGATTCGAACAAATATATCATGATTCAGTCAAAACCCTATATCTATATACGGTTTTGGGTTCAATTACTTAACGACTTGTTTTGGTCTAGGGATTAGCTATCTTTAAAAGCTACAAATTTGTGACTTATATTCTTACAAAATTGTAAATTGCATATTGAGGATTTAATGGAACAACCCCGCCCCTCCCCGCAATGAGATCCAAGTAAGCGCAAATAATGTTTACAACAAAAAGCGGCGCCGTGGATTCCCCCCCCCCCCTTCACAGCTTCTCGATTTGCTAGCTGAATTTCTGTAAAATACTGTGTGATATACCCGTCTGCATTAAAAGTAGGACGTTAAACCACATTTCATTTCTTTCTGTGACATCATTTTATATTGTATTTTTATATATGCCTACATTATTGTAAACTAGACTCCTATATCGTGTATTCAACTTTAATATTAACGTGTTCCTATGTTGCTGTACATAAAGCTATTTCTATCATGGTGTCTTTATTGTTATTTATACGTTATGTAAAGCTCCATATTCCACTGTTTAGTTAACGCTTAAGAGATTCCTCGCGATTCTTTACAAGTGGATCAAAGATTAAACCAAGGCCTTGCTAATTGTTTGTATTCATAGGCATTAAAACGGTTGAAAATAAAAAATAAAATAAACAAGTTGAATAAAATTATTCACAAAAGAATAAATTTACAATGAACGGTGTATACACACGAACATAATGAGACGTACATATTTATAGAAACAACCAATCTGCAATCATATTAAACTTCCTTTTTCAGTTTTAAATATGCATTATATAGGAGCTAAATCCGTCTAATGTACAGGTTTTCTTGTTTGGCTTCAAATGTTAGATTAAAGGGACAGAGTCTCAGAAAGAAAAGTCTGAGATTTAAAATAAAACACTGGTTTTATCCAGAAACCATATCTCCGGACACCGGTCTCCATTTCCAGATGAGATGAAGATTGGCGGGTTTATGTTGTTTGAAAACGTATGACATATATTGAGTTCGTTGCCTGGTCCTAAGGTAGGGGATTTTAAAGGGCTATTAACACAAAATTAAACAGTTTTTAATTATTATCTACAATATTAGTAATTGTTTTCAGACAATTGGACAGCAAATGACCAGAACCGACCCTTTTCAGTTGGACGGCTTTGCCTATAGTTTGACCTTCGTCTCCACCCGGTTCCAAAGGAAGTCTATACCTAAGACAGCATCTACTTCAATCTCAAACCACTGGACGGGTAAAAGATAACATTTATAGAACGCTATTCCACACAAAGGGTGTGTGCAAAGGCTTAGACATTTATTCACATAACACGCCAATAATCTCTACAGGGGCGGATCCGGGGGGGGGGGGGTCAATGAAATAATCAATGAAATTACATCACAAAGTCACAAAGTGATCCTACATCAGTATTAAAAATGATTTCTCTGTTTAAAAAGCTCAATTTGTATGCATTCCTATGTAATTTAGAGACGATGATGGCAGATTTCCGTAACAGAAACCTGGCAAACCCCATCCTGCAAAATTTCCTGGATCCGCCCCTCCTCTAGACCCTCGGATGGCTTCAATATTGAATGAAATGAAAGTCACTCGATAAATGGGCTGGTGCAATTGTGACCTCGTTCACTATCGAAAACTCATAAGTTAACTGAAATTAGTAATTTGGCTAAAGTGTTGAGGAATCAGGATGTAAGCATACGCAAATATGGGAAATCACGCATACCAAAATAATTGGCGGTTATATAGGTCGAAAAATATAAAGACGGTTAGAAAAACATTTATTGCTGCATATTTATTAAAAAAAAATGAGGTTGGGTGTAAAAATTGGCGTGCACGTAAAAGATCCCATAGAAGTTGGAATTCGATATATAGAGTACATGTCCCTGGAAAAATCTCCCTCATGACACATGGAATGGCGCGTATGGCAGTCTTAGGTTGTATTCGAAACAGTGTTCGCGTAGGTTTGAGAACGACAGAAGAACGCGAGAACTCGTCCACGAGTCTCGAATATGAGAGAACGGTATCTATAGTAACACATCCGGGTTAACATGGCGTCAGGTAGTTATTCCAATCCCGACACAAAATCATAGCAGACAAACTTGAACAAGTTGAATTAAAATTTAAACAATCTATTACCATAACGTTGTAAGGACCACACCGAAAACTCGAAAATCTCGAATTTTTTTTTTCCGAGTTTTATGTTTTGACTCAATGTTTACCGAAACACGGAAAAGTCGGGAAAAAATCCTTTGCCGAAAAATCGGAAGAAATAATTCGGGGTTTTCGGCGAGGAAGAAAAGTCGAGATTAATTTTCCAAAGTTCGAATTTTCACCCCGAGTTTTCAGTAAAACATCGGTATGGCCCTTTATAAACTGTATGTATTACGGATGTATGACTTTGCTATTGACCATAATTTTGATAAAAGACTTCATTTTACTCCATTTCAATATTTTCGGTCACGATTTCGTCGCATTTTACTTGATGTGATACTGACTACAAGCTATGTGGAGTTTTCGAATGGTATTAAACTTTAAAATCAATAAATTAAGTCCACTCGCGATTCTGTTTTCTCCGCCATGATGTCCCCGCCTCACACCATCTGACGAGGTGGTGTGGGATTTGAGAACGGGAACGTGTTTGCAAACGCATTCTCGACTTTTCGAAACCGGCAAGAATCCGTTCTCAATACGTTCTCTGCACCAGAACACTGTTTCGAATACACCCTTAATCAGCTCAGTCGGAGCAGAACAGTAGATTGTTAAACACCATTTTATTTCACAGAGTATCAGACATCAAAGTTTTCACAGATTACATCGACAGTAAACGTTAATATATACCGTAATAAAATATGTTTTATAATACTGACAATAACAGGGCCTTCCTTGTCTTTCGGTTATTAAAATTAGTGGTTGTGAAATGGATTTAACGTCCTACTGTTCTATTTCGACTGTGATAATGAATACGGCGTACGGTGTGGGGGCGATTTTGCCCGGATGACGCCGCTATGCCTTACTCATATCGAATTCTAACAGTGTATACACGGAACCTCGGTATTTCGTCCCTTTCGAACGACTGTACACTGTGCCTTGCCAGATCCCATGCACTGTACCATTGACAACGATTAACCACGCCGGAAAAATTAGATGAAGTTTCTCGGCCAATAAACAGAAGAAAACAATAATACATGACGGTAGCAAGATTTACACAAATATATATATTATAAACAAAAAATTTTTCGACCAACCCCCGTCAGAATAGTGTGTCCTGGAACAGCCTCCGAGAGAGAGAGAGAGAGAGAGAGAGAGAGAGATGGGGTTTAACGTCCACTCGACACAAACTAGGTCATTTCGGGACTAACATATGGGTTAATTTTATTTCAATAATTCGCTTGCGCGTAGGGGTTTTTAGCAGTGGGAGGAGACCGGAGTGCCCGGAGGAAACCCACGGGGTTGAGAAGGCGCCCCTATCTCCATGCAACATGCACTCACGCCAGGGATCGAAACAACAGTCGCAAGCCAGAGGTGACCGGCCAGCTTGAGGTCGAAGCACGGCACTCGAGAACACTAGGCCATCCCAACCCCCTTTGCCAGGATGGTGGCACTGCGGTCTATCGAATTCCATCTCTCAAGGGTTCTGATACGTGCACAACAATGTATACACGGGACTTTGACTTTTCGTCCCATCCGACCTACAAGACAGCTGTCCTGTGTCAGGCCCTCCACCCTGCACCACTGACATGAGGAAACCACGCGGGCAAATCGCGAGGAACTTCGTTGGCCAACACCTGGTTCCTGTTTCGCGAAATTTTAACTAGGATAAAATCCAAATGTTTAGTCATTTGATTGGATAATATTAGATTGATTTTAGTGCTTAGCCAATCAAAACGAAGTATCTACTAAAATTTGAATTTTATCTTTAGTTATGTTTTCGAGAAACAGGGCCCTATATCTTATCCGAGACCTCCAGGCTAGTGAACCAACGTCCTACTCACTGAGCCAAAACGTTATGTACAGTGTGTGTGTGTGGGGGGGGGGCGAGTGGTTAGCGTGCGCGCTGTATCATACGGCCTGTCATTGAGTCAACTGGCGTGGCTTCGAATCCCCGGTTGTACATGGCAAGTAGTAGGGTCGCCTGTCCAACCTCGTGGGTTTTCCTGGGGTACTCCATTTTCCTCCCACTGCTTAAGACCCTACGCGCAAGCGAATTTTTGAAATATAATCAAAACACATTTTAGCGTCCACTCGATACAAACTAGTTCATTTTGGGACTGACATATGGTTTAAATTCAAATTCATTCCAATATTGGCTTGCGTGTATGCGTGTTTGGCAGTGGAAGGAAGGACCCGGAGAAAACCCACGGGTTTGGACAGACAATCCTATTCCTTTTCACGTACAAGCGCGCATTAGAAACCACGCCGCTTGACTCAATGCCGCGTCTTATGATTTCACTCACATGCGTTAAGCCACAAGAATTCCCCCCCCCCATTCCCCCCGAAAAAACCCACAAAACACATTACACCCCCCCCCCCCAAATCTGTTCTACTTCCGATTGTGGAGTTCGGAGTTATTTCGATCAATCTGATTTAGGGATATTAAAGCGTTATTTATTGTTATCCAACCGGGTCATCAATCCATCGACGCTACATGTAGTTAGTGGTCTCTTCCCAATGAGTGCGAGATAACTCTTATTCACCGGACGTGCCTTGCGCATGGGCAGACTAGAAAGTGACGTGGAGAAGGTTGATGTTTGTGGTGTAGACTTAATAGACAATTTTTACAGACATTTAGTGGAATAAATACTCGAGGATGATGCTGAAACGTGACAAGAAAGAAGAAGAAGACGGTAATATGATTTCACGATATATTATGTTCTTATTTATTACCTTTTGACGGAAGAGTATGACATTTACACCGCAAAATAAAGACCAACTTCTGAACTTCACTAATTTTAATGACTGAACCGGGCGAATTGGGATAAATGATTTTATTTTTAATTTTTTGGGGGATAAAATATTTATTTGATATGTTTGATCACTGCATTGCCTGATACATTTTATCTGGATTTTCCAACGTAGTTCCCATCATTCGTTAGAGGCAAAGGGCTGTGTAAAAGACAATGTAATGTAGTCGTTTGGATGGGACGAAAGAACAAGGCCCTGCATATTTGGTGTGAACGTAAAAGAAGAACCCATGACAGCTGGAATTTGCAATAGGGTTGGCAATAGCACCTCTATCCTGGCAAATTTCCTCGTAGTACATTGTATGGCACATGCCCGTCTTCATCAGCCCAGGGGTCACGGTGGCTAAGTGGATAAGGCACTGGTTCGCTAGCCTGGAGGTAGGGTGTTCGATCCCTGCATTGGCCGATAATGTTCATCTCGATTTTCGGGTGTGATTTCCCCTTGTCAGTGATGCAGAAGGAGCGCCTGACAAGGACAGCTGCCTAGTCATTTGGATGGGAAGAAATCGAGGTCGCGTGTACACATCGGAATGCACGTAAAAGATCCCTTGCCAGTTGGAATTCCATATAAGAGTAGGCTGTCCTGCCGCTGCCCGGGCAAAATTTGCGTACGGGCGTATACCTATCTTCCACATTAGCCCAATTTAGGTGCAAAAGAGTAAGACGTTAAACCCCATTTCATGTCATCAGCCCAGTTGGAGCAGAACGGTTAGACGTTTAACGCAATTTCATTTCAGCAGAACAATAGGAATTTGACTGCATGTTATTGCTATCTCTGTTGTTACCAGTGTTACTGCTTTATAAGATCTACGTGTACTTATTATTGATTATGTAGGCCTATTAAGATCTACAGATTATTAAAGAATCAGAAGATGTTTTGTACTTGTAGACCTATTCAAGTATTGTAGTCTGCTATCTGTATTAATTGTACATTGTTTATGTTTTTCAGGTGGCAATCCGTTCAATAATTTAGAGAAAAGTAGCGTATTACAGGAGGTATTTATATTTACATTTATAGGTTTAGACCATTTTCCCATTCAGGTGCTGAAGTTGAGCTGGTTTGAAAGGGCTGTGGATTGCTAAATTTCCTTTGTCGTCTGATAAATTAAGCAAAACGCCAACTTCATCTGAACAGGTCGCTTTAATATTGACGGTTTCAACTATGCATATTCCATTATCTTTTGTGGAGATTTGTATTTTCGAGGTACTCAGTAAATAACTCTGCCATGGTAGTTATGCTGTTTACTCTTACTGTCTTTTGCTCATGTTTTTAAACTATGGTAGCTTACGTGTGGACACCATACATGTACAAGTGGCAAGGGTTTTGCTTGTCTTCTTCTGTTTCTTCCACCCCAAACAGACCTTGCTTTGAAATATGTGTACGGATGTAGTGCCGTTTGAGGTTAAAATGTATAAAACCCAATTTCTGCCTCCCTAATCACAGAACGACCATCATGTTAATATTTCTATTTGTTTTCAGGCAAGAATATTTAATGAAACTCCAATAAATCCAAGAAGATGCGGCCATATTTTAACCAAGATCCTCTACCTCATCAACCAGGTAAGGACAGTGATATAGAATCAGATCGTGAGATTATCGAAATAAAGACATGGGATTTAACGTCAACTTGACACAAACCAAGTCATTTTAGGACAGATTAAATTCCTAATTTGTCTCCACATAGGGGTCTTTAGCAGTGGGAGGAAACCAGAAGACCTAGAGAAACCCCACGGGGTTGGACAGGCGACCCGACCACATACAACTGAGGAATGGAAACCATGTCGCTTGACTCAATGACAGACCTTATGATATAACGCTGTTTCCACAAAGTGTGCTAAAATGCTCTTTACAATAAACAAATAGTGAATGTATCACTAAACGTTCAAAGTAAAAAATAAATGGACCCTGGCTCCCGTTACAAGTGACCAGTTGTGTGAATTGCTTTCTTTTTTTACACCTCTGGCTTGCGGCTGTGGTTTCGATACCTGGTGTGAGCGTATGTGGCATGGAGATAAGGGTGTCTTCTCAATCTTGTGGGTTTACCTCTGAGCACTCCGGTTTCCTCCCATTGCTAAAGACCCCTACGCGCAAGCGAATTATTGAAATAAAATTAAACCATGTTAGTCCCGAAATCACCTAGTTTGTGTCGAGTGGACATTAAACCCCATTTCTCTCTCTCTCTTCTTTTTTTAATGGGACCTACCATTGAAAATAATTTAGAAGTAAGAATAATTTATTTGTTTGGAATAAAGTGTAATCATATGTCTCATTAATAAATATTAAATCTTTTCTATATTTAAGGGGGAAACTATTGGAGCTACAGAAGCAACGGAGGCTTTTTTTGCAATGACAAAACTTTTCCAATCGAAGGATGTAAGTTAACATTATTCAGACGTGTTTTAACTAGGGTTTTAACATATTAATAAACCTATATACACTGTAACCTGGATTTCATTTAATCTTGTGTATTAAGCTGTAATTTCTTTGCTGTAATTGGCAAATTAAATGCTCATTATCAAAATTAAACAGTCAGCTGTAAACTGGGCTACATCATAAGATAAGTTATTCCTTGGTTACAAGATTTCAAGGACAATTTATACCCTTGGTTACATGATTTCAAAGTAAAATATATCAATAACATATACATAATTTAGGCTGTCAAATTTCTATTATTCAACCTCTTGTGTGTTTATTAATATCTTATTGTGTTTATTTTTTTAGACAACTTTAAGACGATTGGTTTATTTAGGAATTAAAGAAATGTCAAAGATAGCCAATGATGTCATCATCGTAACCAGCAGGTATGCTTATATAATCTTACCCTCACAGCGCATCAATATAAGACTAGGTCATAGTGACACTATCCTGACAAAATTACTGTCGTAGTGACACAGCCCATGTAGAATTTCCTCACAGCACACTGTATGGCTTAAGTCCGTCTTTATGAGAACAGTAGGATGTTAAAGTTTATTTAATTTTATGAAGTATAATTGTTAAATGTATTTTATTTATTTGTAGTTTAATGAAAGATATGACAGGTAAAGAAGATCAGTTTCGTGGTCCGTCAATCAGAGCTTTATGTTCGATTACAGATGTAAGTATCATTTCACTATTTTTCCGTTCCCTGGTTGTATGTGACAAGGAGTAGGGTGGGCTTCCCTCCGTCACAGAAGATTTGTGCACTAAGATGATAAAAATGAAATAAAACAACATGACGGGGATATCACCTTTGGTGGAAGCTGAAGTTAAACACTAAGAAAGACAAATACATTATTATATTTTTAAACCAACTTATAAACATTTGTATTTGTAGCAAATTTATATTTGTTTGGTTCCTACAGTCTGAAAAAATTATATATTATAAGTATTTTAAAAATATAGATATTTGCAACATTATTTTATCATAACAAAGCACAAACAATCTTCCTTTTTGAAACAGACCATATTTTTATATTTGATTGAATGTTACAGCACATGATGTTACAGAGTATAGAACGTTATATGAAACAGGCTATAGTTGATAAAGTTTCAGCTGTTTCCAGTGCTGCCCTTGTTTCATCTTTGGTAAGATTGTTTTTTATATGTGATAACTGTATATAAAAAAAACAAAATGAAATACAGGTTTAACATCCTACTGTTTTGCTCTGACTGAGCTAATGAAGACGGGCATCATACAGGGTACTATGGGGAGAAGTTTTACCTGGACAGTGGCGCTACAGCCAACTCTTATTTCAAATTCCAACTGCCAATGGATCTTTAATGTGCACGCCAATGTTTACACAGGACCGCGGTTTTGTGTCCCATCCAAACAACTGTACTTTGTCCCCAATGACGAAGGGGAGCCACTGTTTAAATCCCAATGAACTTGTTCAGTCAACACAGGGATCGAACCCAGGACTTCCCGGTTAGGGATCCAATATTTAACTTCGTGAGCTACTCTGGCTTCGGTTTATAAAATAAGTCTAGTATGGGACTTAATACTGGCTTTATTCTTTCCCTAACAAAATTGTTGAATCATTTTGTCAGGATTACTTTTTCTAAACTGTACTAGTTGAGCAAAATTGACCAGACCCTGCTCAGAGCTAGTTGGTAGAAGTCTATAATTTATTATACGGTTGTCTTGTCCAGGTTGACTATGTCATTCTGTTTTTCTACTGTAAGATAACTGCTTATTTTTATTTTCTATTTTTATTTTGTTTCCAGCATTTAAGTCATGTGAGTCAAGAAGTTACGAAACGTTGGGTGAACGAAGCTCAAGAAGCCGTGAATAGCGACAACATGATGGTACAGGTAGGTAGTCTTCGTCAACCAGACTTGATATTTCCTTAATACATCTTCTGTAAAGTTTGTGGTGTTCAGTTAGAACTAAATGAGGTCGTACATGTATACCATAATTATTGGGTCATATTGAGAATATGAGGTTATAACATTATTTACATGGGATTCCCCAAACATTTCAATTATTGCTCTGTACACGTGGAAATACAAAAAATGGAGTGTGTAAATACAGCATTTTTCTGATCTTGAAAACGTGTTCATGCAAAGCTAGCCTAAAGTCGTCAAGATTTGTGGTTCATGTTACAATATGACTGGTATTTTCGTATCCGGAATGATATTTATATGTTATTTGTTTTCAGTATCATGCGTTGGGATTATTATATCATATTCGTAAGAAGGATAAATTAGCTGTGAACAAGTTGGTATCTAAATTTAGTAAACATTCTTTACGATCACCATATGCATATTGTTTATTGGTAAGTATAACTGCTATACTTTTATATAACGCTTTGACTGCCAAGTCCATTAAAGTTTGGTGTTCTCTACTCGGGGACCTGGGACCAGTTTTTATATCCTAGAAACTGATAAAAATAATATTTTTACCCATGTTAGGCCAGGTCAATCGCAAGTAGATAATAAAGACGTGATAGAAAGTATCATACCTTGTTGCTTTCTTTGTTTATGGCAAATATTCCATCAAAACCATGTTGTTTTAAATGTCCCAACACTGTTCATCTTTACATTAACAAGTAAAATACTTTGTTGGTATTTTGGACACTGCAACATCGCTTTCTTCATTTATCTCCAATATTCAACTGTTTTTGTGTCTTATTCCTGGCAGTCCCTGTCTGACCAACGTCTTCCATTTATGATTGATTTGATTGACAATTTTTATTGTGTTAAAAAGATCCATTAAACAATGACTAGTTATGATTTTTTATATTTATTTTTATTTCAGATCCGTATTGCCAGTAAATTGATTGAAGAAGAAGATGCAGGGTAGGAAGCCATTTTACTTAAATTTAGAAACGCACATTCAACTTTGAAGCCATTTGCATATAAGTTCTTGTCGCATTGGTTATTGGGGGATTGGGTCGCCGAATGGTTAGTGTGTGCATATTGTATCATAAGGTCTGTCATTGAGCCAAATGGCCTGGTTTCGATTCCCTTACAGTGTACATTGTAGCTAAATAACTTTATGGCATTAACTTTGTACATTAGTGCTGGCAATCGATACCGATTTTACATATCGATATCGGCAACCTTTTGGGAGATATCGGTATCGATATATCGGAAACCGAAAATTGTATGCTAAAAATGTAGCCTACCAGGTATTTAAATGTGTTATTGATCAAATAAAAGAAAAGATAAACAAATTATGATTCTTACCTATTGTTTCATAATATTCTTTTTATTCAAAGCTTAAACTTGATGCTGCAATGGTGTCAGTAATAAAATAGTTTTGCAGCTTTGCGCTCACCATCAGTCATCCACGAGTCATTGTTGACGATTTTCTTTAGTCGCTTATAGCAATAAACAAACTTATTAAAATTGTTGTTCCCCCTGAACTTAATTACTTTTTGTCATTGTTGTAAGTGACATCGAAAATTACCGAAGCGATAGTTGAACTGCGAGGTGTGCGTGTTTTTAGTTTTAGCGTGATTTGAATGATCTAACGCTGAATATTTGATACCAAACATTCCATTAATCTTATTTTATTGAAGTCCATTTATATTTATACGTGTATCGATATCACGAAACTGAATATCGATATCGATATTTTCCATAAGTCGCAGACGATTATCGGCTATATCGATATTTTTTGCCAGCACTATTGTACATTGTTATATATTGTTATATAAATATTTCTTATTTCAGATCTGAGAGTCCAATGTTTGATTTTATTGAGAATTGTCTGCGACATAAGAATGAGATGGTTATATATGAAGCTGCTCATGCTATCGTTAATATGAAGAATACAACAGCTAAAGACCTCGCTCCTGCTGTCTCCGTTCTCCAACTCTTCTGTGGTTCACCAAAACCAACTTTACGATTTGCTGCTGTTCGAACTCTCAATAAGGTTTGTATAGATTTATAGGGGGAAAATCTTTTAAATATATGTCGGCTAATTTATGGGTTAGGTGGTAGGGTTTGCTCTCTGTGTTGGCCAAGAAAGTTCACAGGATTTTCTGAAATGGTTTCCCCTTGCCAGTGGTGCAGGAAGAAGGATCTGAAAGTACAAAAAATGAAGTAAAAAAAAACCAAGGTCCAGCATAAACATTGGTGTGCATCTTAAAGATCCCTTTGAATAGGCCATAGCACCAGTTAGGTCAAATTTCCCTCCTTGCACATTGTATGGCGTATAAAGCCTGACTTCATTCGCTCAGTTGGAGCAGAACGTTCAAGCCCATTTCACTCGATATTCATTTCTGTGTGTAACGACAATGAAGATAAACAGAAAGCCTTTAACATTTTACAGAATGACATGACTTTATTTTTTTAGGTTGCTATGAAACATCCAGCTGCCGTCACAGCATGTAACCTTGACCTTGAAAGTTTAATCACAGACGTGAACAGAAGTATCGCCACCCTGGCTATCACGACTTTACTTAAAACTGGTAACGAATCAAGTGTTGACCGTCTGATGAAACAGATTTCATCATTCATGTCTGAAATCTCCGATGAATTTAAAATAGTTGTAGTCCATGCTATTAGGTATGTATAGAGTTTCTTGTAGATGGAAAGCTAAATTCGTTTATGATTATGTACTGTTTCTGAGCAATTTTAGTTTTCTGTTAGTTGTAAGTTCAGGGGGACTGCGGCAAACACAATTACATGAGATCAGCTACGGACAGGACACATTATGCAGACACCACAAACAACAGATGAAGAGAATGGATCTGGGGTATAGTCATACGCGTCCACTACTCTGTAAATATACAGGGTTGACTCAAAATGAAAAACACACTAACAGTATGGGAAGTAACTCAAACAATGATTTTAATTCCCTTTGATCAATGTTGAACAAGAGGAGGCGATTGATGGGGGATCTGTCACATGGACTCTATATCGTAAGTCGGGTGCAAGTCATGGGTTTCATCCCAAGTTAACAGATGACAAGGAGTAAGAGAAATTAGAGAAATAAAATTGAGAGAGAGAGAGAAATGGGGTTTAACGTCCACTCAACACAAACTAGGTCACTTCGGGACTAACATGGTTTCATTTTATTTTACTAATTCGCTTGCGCGTATGGGTCTTTAGCAGTGTGAGGAAACCGGAGTGCCCGGGGGAAACCCACGAGGTTGAGAAGGCGCCTTATATCTCCATGTCACATATGCTCACACCAGGGCTCGAAACCACAGCCACAAGCCAGAGGTGACCGGCCAGCTAGAGGTTGAAGAGTGGCACTCTAGTCCACTAGGCCATCCCCCCCCCCTCCCGGAATAAAGTTGAAGCATATGTTAACCCCTCCCTATATGAGCAACTGTGTCGAACGAAGGCTAAACCTCATTTCCCTTTCACTCAAGGAGCATAATAAGAACATTGATGTTGTTCTCTTATGACGTCAAAACCTGAAATAAAAACAATATTTATATTTTCAGATCTCTGTGTGCCAAGTTTCCCCGTAAACACAATGTATTGATGACATTTTTATCTTCCATGTTACGAGATGAGGTATGTTAGAGTTATTTGCCCTTGTTATCTACATTTATTCAGTGACATCATTCTCATTTCTATAACCCATGTCAAACTAGACAAGTGTTTCAGCTATAGTGATGGGTTGACATTGCATCACATTTAGTTGGTGTATAACTTATTACACGGAATTCTAATGGGAGTGAATCTGCTGATGATGTACAGACATCTTCCAGAACATTGTATATAGATTATAAGGAGTTTTGATTTTGAAGGGGGGATTATTATTAGAGGGAGGGTTTATTATAAGAGTTGTATTATTATTACAGGGCGGTTTTGATTATAAAAGAGCTATAGTTGATTGTATTATCACTGTTATTGAAGAAAATCCAGAAGCTAAAGAAGCAGGTAGGCCTTCAGTTTTTTCTGTTTCAATGTATAAAGTAAAAATACCCTATGTAACAGCGATAATTAAGGCCGTCGTTCGCACTTCATATGTTGAATTTCTTAGTAAAAATCGTTTTTGAGGTTTCATGATTATCTGTCAGATACACTATCTAAGAACACATATCAGTCATTTTTTTCAAAAAATTCGTGTATATTTCAGCAAAATTTGGTTCTGAATGATATCTTTCCTTTCTATTTTACTCGATTTCCATAAAAATTATTGATATAAATTTAAAAACAATAGGTATTTCACACGCGAAATACTCGGCTTCCGAATTGTAAACATCCGCCATGTTTGATACCGTTGTAAAGCTTGGGATTTCCCTCATTGAAAGGAAATGACGTTTTTCAGGGGTGCCTTGAAACCGTTCCCTCACATAGAGATAAAAATAGCATGCCTATTATACCTGTCAGAACTGGTTTTGAATACCTAATAAGGTTATTTTTAGACCACGTTATTTGATTGGTCAGTCAGAGAGGTCAGGTGTTGGTTTGTCCAATCAGAAACTAGCAGCCCTCCAGGTCAGGCCATCACGCATGCGCATTAAGTCAATGCCCTAGATATCCGTCCTCGTGGCGATATCACAATATTATTGATCAATACGTGATTGTTTATCAATATTTTTAAAGATTTTCATATAAAATGCCTTTGAAAAAATTTAGATCAATGAATAAGTTTGGTAGACGTCGCCGGAGATCATCTAAAGTGTCACAAGGAAGTCCAAATGACACAGTTTCATTCAATATACTGAATGAGGATGATGAAAATTCGTCTGCTACTGCAAGAAGATCTACACCTTGTACTAGTACAGGTACATGTAGTAATACTATTAATAGTTCAGGTGTAAATTTACACACGGCGGCGAATTTAAATGTAAATAATAATCAGGTTGATAATGTCGATGTTGTTGTATCGCCTACTGCAAAAAAATTTAGTCACTTTGATTTTGATTCCAGTTCATCTGTAGATGATGTTTCTACTAGTACTGGATTCAGAATTGTAAGCACTGACTTCTTGAAGTCTTTAATTTCAAATTTATGTTGCCCTACATGTCACAGCAGTAATGTGATTTTACATGAGGATAATTTTATTGGCCTTTCAAGCATATTTAATTTATATTGCAGTATTTGCGAAAAGTCGCTTGGACAAGCACCCACTTCCCCTAAAACCGAGAAGAAGGGTGCCCCTCTCGTCAACAGGAGAGTTGTTCTTGCCATGAAGGAGATGGGGCTTGGGAAGAGCTCCCTCGACACATTTGCCGAAGTTATGGATTTTCCATGTTCTTTGGAGAAGGAAGCTTTTAGTAAACATACTAAAGCCATAGGGGAAGCTAGCCTCTCCACCCTTGACCATCATCTTGAAGATGTAAAACAAAAAATACATCTTGCATATGGTGAATCTGATCCTAGTATAGCCCATGATAAAATTAAAAATATTGCTGTTTCTAGTGACGGCACATGGCATAAAAGAGGATTCAGTTCTCATTATGGAGTAGTGGCTATTGTTGATTTGTTAACAAATTTAGTTATAGATTCGGAGGTAATGTCCAACTACTGCACATTTTGTTCCCAAAACAAAATGGACAGAACTTCCGAAGAATATGAAACTTGGTATACTGCTCACAGACCAGTCTGCCAAATAAATCACCATGGCTCTGCAAAGAGCATGGAAACTGCTGCCACATTGAAAATGTTTGAACGCTCAATTGAGAAATTTGGTTTTAGATACACAACACTTTTAAATGATGGCGACAGCTCAGTTTTTAATCAGTTGTGTAAATTGAATAACAATAATGGACCGTATGGCGCTGACCACCCCGTTGAAAACGAGGACTGTATTAACCACGTCAGTAAGAGAATGAGAAACAATTTAGACAATGTCGTCCAAAAAAATAAAGCCAAAGGTTGCCCTATCGATGGTAAGGGTAGGCTTACAAAGGATAGGGTAGTTGCCATGCAAAATTATTACGGCAGAGCCATAAAAGATCATGTGCACGATTTGTCTGGTATGGTTAATGGTACATGGTCAATATTTTTCCATTATCTAGATGATGGTAAGCCACATCACAATCACTGTCCAAAGGGCAGTGATTCGTGGTGTTGGTATAACCGTCAGATTGCCGATGGTATTGCAGTACCCATAAGAGGTGAGCATACAACACCGCTTCCCTTACATGTACTCGAAGCCATCAAGCCTGTCTTTGAGCGGTTATGTTCACCTCAACTTCTTAAGAGGTGTTTACGGGGTGGCACACAAAATAACAATGAATGCTTAAATTCTGTGATTTGGACAAGGGCCCCCAAACACAAGAATGCTTCTCTGATAACTATTAAAAATGCTGTGGCGAGAGGGATTCTTGAATTCAATAAGGGGTCAACGACTTTAATTGACATTATGGATAGGGCTTCGCTCAGTCCAGGACCTAATGCAAAACGTTTTTGCCAAAAAAAGGACAACCAGAGAATTAAAAAATCTGCCCATGAATGCTCTGAAAGATTCAAAAAGATTAGAAAAGAAAAAGAATCCTTGAGAAAATCGATTGAAAATAAAAGGAAAGAAGGCAAAACATATGGAGCTGGCATGAGCTAAATAGTAGCTAAATTAATTCAAATATTGTATATTTATAAAAAATACTCATAGAAAATATAGGTAATAAATGATAGCTTATTAAAATAAAATATATGCATTGATTACATTGGCGTTGGTTGTTCTAATGAAATACTTTCAACTTTGGTTGTCAATTTCTCAAAACTAGTTTTTTCTACCATTAACAATTTTAGTCACGCAGTATCTCTGAAAGTTATGGTAAGATTTTATTCAAATTTGGAACAGAGCTTCATATATGATTACTTTGTGCAATAGGAGAATTTTATTCCAATCTGCTATATGGTTGCGGATATATAGTTGCCATAGCAACCACGACACTCGGAAAATATTATACATTCACACTAAAATGTTCATAACTTTTTTTCTAATTATTATTTTGTAATGAAACTTCCCTATTGCACAAAGAAGCATATCAGTAACCCCTCTGCAAACTTTGAATATATTCTGTTGAATAGTTCCTGAGAAATAGGATGACTAAAATAATAACCAGAAATCCAAGATGGCCGCCGTTGCCATGGCAACGGGTACCCCCGGGAAAATTTTTTGACCATTTTTGCATTGCTCACATGATGTATTCTTAGATGTGTAAATATGGTAACATTACCCCTATTTTTAAAGAATTTGAAATTTTCTACTGTCCACCCCCTTAAGGAGATAGTTATTTAATTTTTGAGAAAAAAAACCAGGTCACAAGCCTCTTTTTCAGTGCTCCAAGATAATCTGAGAACAGTGTGTTGTTTTTATGTGGCGTGAATTTAGTAAACAGGCCGACTTTTCATTAATAATTTAATCGTATAGATCTTGTCTCATCACTAACTTTTGATTTAATCTTTAAATATAGATTGGAAGACATATTCAACTTTGATTATACATGTATTTAAACAGGTTTGGCTCATCTATGTGAGTTTATAGAAGATTGTGAACATACTGTCCTGGCTACCAGAATTCTACATTTATTAGGCCGTGAAGGTCCACGTACACCTTCCCCGTCGAAATATATACGATTTATATATAATCGTGTTATATTGGAGAACGCTGCTGTACGAGCAGGTAATATTGACTTTAGATATTTATAAATATACTTCTCAATTTATAAGTTCAAAAATACTTTGACAGTTTCTATTGTGCTTTTCAAAATTGATAAAAATGAGTATTAAGGTGACGTGAAAAATTTTACAGTCTTGGCAAGTTTAACTGACAAGGGTGTGAATTCCATATAAAAGGGGTCGATATTTACTTAAGCATTCAACGCATGTGTTTCAGCTTGAAATCCGGGCATAAGAAAATAACTCTACCAACCATGGTAGTTGAAGCAGTTGAGTGACGCGGAATTAAGTCCTGTCCCAGTTCTGTCAGTCCTGACAACGGAGGTAGGGAATGTTGAATCGTGACGTAATTAAACATAACGAGAATATTTGAGCTATCGTGATTGGTTGGGATATTCACTTATGCAGAGATTACTTACGAACGTCACGATTCTACTCATACCACCTCTGTTGTCGGGACTGACAGAATTGTAACTCGACTGAATTTCACGTCAATTCTTTGCAAATATGTTAATTCAGGGTGTTTCTGACTGATAATCAAGCACCCACTTAGTTTCAATCTAGGGAAGATAACTGCTGGGTTTACGATGATGATGTTTATATTTACAGCTGCTGTTAGTGCTATTGCTAAATTTGGTGCCCATTGTGATGAATTATTACCAAGCTGTGTTGTTCTATTAGAACGGTTTGTATTCATTTAATATTTCATCGTGAGGTTTTGATAATATCCTTTCTATCATTTAATGTTTCATCGTGGAGTAGGGTTGCCTGTCACACCTCTTGGGTTTTTCTTCCGGTCCGCGGTCTCCTCCCATTGCTAAAAACCCGCACATGAATTATTGAAATAAAGTTGAATCATATGATGATCCCATAATGACCTAGTTTGTGTTGAGTGGACGTTAAACCTTTATCTTTCTCTCTCAATGAAGATGGATAAAAACATACAGAACGCTAGGAGATCGGTTTTAAGCTCTTGTATAGATATAAGTTGTATTCATTGGGCATAGAATTTTTGTCCCATGCAAATAACTAGATATGTTATTTCATGATTAAAACCAACGAGAATTAACTTGGACCAGGTGATAAATTTCCTGGCCTGTCCGTGTATATCTTATAAAATGCTGTTTGTGATAATCATGTGTTTATATTCTAGATGTCAATTGGATACAGATGATGAAGTTAGAGATCGTGCAACTTTCTACGTCAGCATCTTAAAACAACAACAGAAATCATTAAACTCTGCCTACATTCTAAACGGTATGTTTATTCAACTCTGCCCATATGCTAATTATATGTTTATTCAACTCTGCCTGCATATTAATAAAAGATATGTTTAATATCCAGCACCGAACAAAATTAAGGGTTGCACATTAAAATAGGCACCTCCTTATTTTCCAAAGCATATCCCGTAAACCGACAAGATTCCACTAGTCATTTTCAAGCAAAAAGTCTAATGTGATAAGTAGTAAAGGGGTATTGTTCAAATTCGTTGAGAATCATAGAAAACTATTGGGTTTCTACTGTCCGGAGTTTAAAATGGTCTGATCAGATGGATTGCCAGGCCCTCGGTCTTGTACCTCTCAGAACCACCCCTGAAAGTCCTGATGAACTTCAACCACTGTGGCGTCCCTGAGTCTATTTATTTATTTACTATGCATGTACATTTTACAGGTCTACAAGTTTCAGTGGTTGGTTTAGAAAGAGCTGTACATAATTACACCCTGGAACCATCAGAAACTCCATTTGATCTTAAATCTGTACCACTAGCAACTCAAACAATGACAGAACAAAAAACAGGTAGGAGAAATAGTTCTCTTGTAATATTCTCATTAACTAATCATATAGATAGCTTACTGGATTTTAGTTTCATTACATAAGAGGGTTGGTGACTGAATGGTCTTAATATGTGCGCTTTATCATAAAGTCTGTCATTGAGTCAACTAATATGGTTTCAATTGCTTGTACATGACAACAAGTAAGGTCATCTGTCCGACTTCATGGGTTTTCTCCCACAACTAAAGACTGATACACCCAAGTGAATAATTGAAATACAATTGAAATCTGTGTCAGCCCAGAAATAACCTGGTCTTTGCAGAGTCTATTTTATACCCGTTTCCATTTCATTCTAACTTGGAGGAAATCATATAATTATGCATTTCCGGGGGACTAGGTGGCCGAATGGTTAGCATGCGCCCGCTGTATCATACAGCCTGCCATTGAGTCAACTGGCGTGGTTTCGAATCCCAGGTTGTACGTGGTAAGGAGTAGGGTCGCCTGTCCAGCCTGGTGGGTTTTCTCTGGTTTCCTCCAACTGCTAAAGACCCCTACGTGCAAGCGAATTATTGAAATGAAATTAAACCATATGTTAGTCTCAAAATGATCTAGTTTGTGTCGAGTGGACGTTAAACCCTATTTCTCTCTCTTTCTCTCTTTTGTTTCGGTTGATGCCTTCAGGGCTGACAAGAAAAAGGTACAGTCTACCTATATGATTAAAAGATCCTGTTATGGAAAGCTGCTGCCTGGATAAAAGTCTCCTTGCTTACATTCAGTATTGTGTTGATGGTCATTTCCTATTATTTGATTTCTATGTATTTCAGTGACATCTCGCGATACAGGAGATATGGGAATGACTAAGACTGTGGACAAACCAGTTGCTTCACGTGTAGATGTTTACGCAGGTTAGTTACTATGGTTACCAGTAATCATATTCCATATATTCGTTCTTCTTGTCTATTAAATTAATAGCTCAAAAATAGATAATGATATCATCATCATCATAATCATCAATCATCATCATCATCATCATAATAGGGAGTCTTATAAAGTCTGAAATCCACATCACAATAGGGAAATACTCTAAGCGCTGACAACACACCAAACACACTACAACACAAAACGCACTTTATCATATTCTATTTAAATATAACTTTTGAAAGTTTTGATTTAAATAAAGTTGGTGTTTCAGCAGACGTTAGTATTAGGGGCAGTGGAATACAATTATTGTTTATTTTGACACTCTCTATGGTTGAATAACATTTTGACTGAGCAACGTTTCAAATAGGCTTCTCTAGTCTTTCTATTCAGAATTCTGCACACAGATAGCTTTCTACTTCAAGAATATATCTCTGTCCTAAATGGTCGCCATATCAAACAATTAGTATAATGTTTTATAATGTTGTTCTACTCAGTTCATGTCTGCCATACTCACAAAGACAAAATAAACATTGTCAATGATATTCAATTGAAGTGGAATTATTGACATATACTTAGAGTTTTTGACTGAAATCATGGATGTAGGAATTAAAATGCCAGTCAAGCAGAGCTAATGATACACAGACATGTTTAGTATGTATGTACTGATTTTTCGTATGTTATCAAGCAATGGTAATAAACAGTTATAGTATTCCATAGAAATTGTGATCTGTGTATTTACAGTTCCATTATTAAGTATATTTTATTGTATTTGAACAGAACAATTGTCTGCTGTACCTGAGTTGGCTAACTTAGGACCATTATTCCGATCATCTCAACCAGTAGAGTTAACAGAGTCTGAGACTGAGTATGTTGTACAGTGTATTAAACATACATTTAGTCATTATCTAGTGTTCCAGGTAATATATACCATTTATTCTTATCTGATGTCCTGGGCGGGGTTTGAATTAAAACACATTTCGACGTTATCTAGGTGCCCCATTTATATTGTTATACAATATCGAATGAAGTTTAACAGGGGCGACCCCATGTACATTGGCGTGCATGTAAAATATCCTGTGACAGAATTCGATATAGAGAGAGAGAAATGGGGTTTAACGTCCACTCGACACAAACTAGGTCATTTCGGGACAAAAATATGGTTTAATTTTATTTCAATAATTCGCTTGCACGTAAGGGTCTTTAGCAGGGGGAGGAAACCAGAGTGCCCGAAGGAAACCCACAAGGTTGAGAAGGTGCCCCTATCTCCATGCCACATATGCTCACACCAGGGATTGAAACCACAGCCGCAAGCCAGAGGTAACCGGCCAACTATAAGTCGAAGCGCGGCACTCTAGACCACTTGGCCATCCCAACCCCCCTAGAATTCAATATAAAAGTAGTCTGTATAGCGGTGCTGTCCGTGCAAATTTTCCCTTATAGCACAATGCATAGCATGTGCTTGTCTTCATTAGCCCAGCTGGAGTAGAACATTAAACCTCATTTTATATTACTAATTTGAAATTTCTGGAAAATACAAATTATGACTTGGTTTATTTATATTAGAGGTAGTTGGTCAACTCATGCAAAGCATTTCTTGGCAAGTCACTTGGTAATAAATCCATGGATACCTAAAATACAAATTCTGGTTCTTAAACATAACTTGAAATAAATCAGATGGTGAAGAGAGTGTTTTAATTTTTTTCAAAGAATTGGGTGACCCATTAAAAAAAAAGATTTTCGTTCCATCTAAATGTCAATATCTTCAACAAAAACATAATATACTCTTGTAATGAAAATGGTCCACACTTGACTTTTCGAATCTTGACAGGCTGGTTTGATAAAATAAAATAAAGTTTTGGAAAAAACACTGGAATTTATTCAAAATGAAGGTGAAAGGAAAGAGGGGGAAATATTTTTAATACTGATTGTTGTGTATTAATTTTTTGTAATTTTGATTTTATTTATAGTTTGATTGTACGAACACGTTGAATGATCAATTGTTAGAGAATGTTTCTGTTCATATGGATGGTTCCGACGGGTTTGAAGTAATGAAATATATCAACTGTAGTAATCTACCTTACGATAAACCTGGTACTACTTACACACTAGTTAGATTACCGGAAGAACCAACATCAGGTACGTTATAATATATTTATATGGGACGGGTAGGCAGGCAGGCTAATGGTTATCATGTACACATGCAGATCATAAGGTCTGTCATTGAGTCGAGAGGCGTGGTTTAGATTCCCCTCTTGTGTATGTTGCAAGGAGTAGGCTCCCCTGTCCAACTTCTTTGAGCGGCAATTAGCAATTGGCATACATAATAAACACAAAAACAGAATATGAAACTTAATTACTATTTTAATTAAAGCAACGTTTCGTTGAGGCTTTTAAAAGTTGTGTGAACCCTCAACGAAACGTTGTGTTTATTTTGTCATGTAGATTATTTTATATTTATATTTATATAGGGAGTTGGGTAGCCAAATGGTTTAACGGAACGGCAAGGGTTAGAGTCCCCACTTGTTCATGACAAGGAGTAGGGTCATCTGTCCAGCGTTGTGGATTTTCTCTGGTTTTCTCTCGCAGAAAAAAGACTCCTTAGGTGCAAGTGAATTGATAAGTTGGATGGGCTGATAATAACTGAGGTCCCTTGCCTTGTACACTGCATATACGTAAAAAAAAGATTAAAAAAGATTAGCAGTTGTATATTTATGTATTTGTGTTAACGTAATGAGATACAAAAAAGATTGACCCACATCGTAAGTGTTAGATGAAATGACTATTGTATGTATTTCAGTGACTGGAACATTTACGTGTACATTAAAATTTATCGTGAAGGATTGTGACCCAAATACTGGAGAACCTGACGATGAAGGCTATGAAGATGAATATGTGGTAGGTAACAGTCTAAATACAATCCAAAATGGCAACTATTTTCTTGTAAAATAATAATATTGTCATTTATAATGCGTGAGGTGAGGGTTTAGAAAAGAGTGTAGAGTGGTTATCCTGTACATTCTATACTATATTATATACAATCCTAGCAAGTTTCAATAATTTTCACTTGTATAGCTTTGACAAGGGTAAAGGGTAGTAACTCCGGACACCTGTTACCACTGTTTGTCGTGTATTTTGTACACGGTGAACAGTCCATCTGCTGATTACACTATTTTGCCTCGACCGTTTTTATTGGACTTCGAGTTTTGACTAATGGATTGGATTGTTCGTACTTCGTTTTATTTTATTTTTTTTATATCTATAATTCTCTCAAACTGGAGAAATAAATGACTTTTTAAGTTTCTTGAACATAATATTTAGAGGTAATTTCCATTTCTGTGGATTTGCATACATTATGGTGGAGGTGGAGGCAGGGTTTCCATCCACTCATCTTCTGTATATTCCCAGCCAAACATCAAGACACACTTTCTTTGTCAACCCAACAAGCCCTACCCCCGAGAATTTAATGTTTCTTCTAATATCTAGCAATGTTTCATATCTGGGAAGTTTATACAAAGGCCAAGGTCATTGGTGGCACCAAACAAGCAGAAGAACTCCATTTTGTTTCATTTCTTTGTGGGTCAAGGGTATTAATACCAAGATAATCAACTGCTTCAAAGTAAATTTATCATCTAATATTATTTGTTTATATATTTTAGTTGGAGGATGTTGAAGTGAATGTAGCCGATCACGTACAGAAGGTTATTAAAGCTAACTTTGGTGCATCATGGGAAGAAGTTGGTCCAGAGAATGAATTAGAAGATACATATGCTCTATCATCAATGTCTACACTTGAAGGTATGTTTAACATGCTTTTTATACGCCCACATTTCCATGTGGACGTATATTGTCGTCGCCCCTGTCCGTCCGTCCGTCCGTCCGTCTGTCCGTCCGTCCGTCCACAATTGTTTGTGAACAGTCTACAGGTCACAATTTTTATCCGATTTCAATGAAACTTAAAACATAGGTTTATCACCCTAAGATCTCGGTTCCTTTCGATATTGGCATGTATCGGACTGTAACTTCATGGGTTATGGCCCCTGATTGTACGAAAAATCACGTTTTTTAGCTTGTGAACAGTTTAGAGGTCACAATTTTGAACCGATTTGGATGAAACTTGAAATGCATGTTTATAACCCAAAGATCTTGGTTCCTTTTGATATTTGCGCCAATCGGATCGTAACTTCCTGAATTATGGCCCCTGATTGTCCGAAAAATCGCCCTTTTTAGCTTGTGGTCCCTCTGGAGGTCAAAATTGTTATCCGATTTAAAAAAACGTTTGATTATATCACCGTTCCATGGTTATGAAGGTCGAGTTCGAATTTCGTGAAAATCGGACCAAAATTGACGGACAAAATGGCCGCCATTTGTACGCGAATAGTGTGAAAATATGTTAAATCAAGGTTGTGAACAGTGTAGAGGACACAATTTTGAACCGATTTGGATGAAACTTAAAATGCATGTTTATAACCCAAAGATCTTGGTTCCTTTCGATATTTGCGCCAATCGGATCGTAACTTCCTGAATTATGGCCCCTGATTGTCCGAAAAATTGCCCTTTTTAGCTTGTGGTCTCTCTGGAGGTCAAAATTGTTATCCGATTTAAAAAACCGTTTGATTATATCATTGTTCCATGGTTATGAAGGTCGAGTTCGAATTTCGTGAGATCGGACCAAAATTGACGGACAAAATGGCCGCCATTTGTACGCGAATAGTGTGAAAATATATTATATCAAGGTTGTGAACAGTGTAGAGGACACAATTTTGAACCGATTTGGATGAAACTTGAAATGCATGTTTATAACCCAAAGATCTTGGTTCCTTTCGATATTTGCGCCAATCGGATCGTAACTTCCTGAATTAGGGCCCCTGATTGTCCGAAAAATTGCCCTTTTTAGCTTGTGGTCCCTCTGGAGGTCAAAATTGTTATCCGATTTAAAAAACCGTTTGGTTATATCATTGTTCCATGGTTATGAAGGTCGAGTTCGAATTTCGTGAAAATCGGACCAAAATTGACGGACAAAATGGCCGCCATTTGTACGCGAATAGTGTGAAAATATGTTATATCAAGGTTGTGAACAGTGTAGAGGACACAATTTTGAACCGATTTGGATGAAACTTGAAATGCATGTTTATAACCCAAAGATCTTGATTCCTTTCGATATTTGCGCCAATCGGATTGTAACTTCCTGAATTATGGCCCCTGATTGTCCGAAAAATTGCCCTTTTTAGCTTGTGGTCCCTCTGGAGGTCAAAATTGTTATCCGATTTAAAAAACCGTTTGGTTATATCATTGTTCCATGGTTATGAAGGTCGAGTTCGAATTCTGTGAAAATCGGACCAAAATTGACGGACAAAATGGCCGCCGTTTGTACGCGAATATTGTGAAAATATGTTATATAAAGGTTGTGAACAGTGTAGAGGACACAATTTTGAACCGATTTGGATGAAACTTGAAATGCATGTTTATAACCCAAAGATCTTGGTTCCTTTCGATATTTGCGCCAATCAGATCGTAACTTCCTGAATTATGGCCCCTGATTGTCCGAAAAATCGCCCTTTTTAGCTTGTGGTCCCTCTGGAGGTCAAAATTGTTATCCGATTTAAAAAACCGTTTGATTATATCACCGTTCCATGGTTATGAAGGTCGAGTTTGAATTCTGTGAAAATCGGACCAAAATTGACGGACAAAATGGCCGCCGTTTGTATGCGAATATTGTGAAAATATGTTATATAAAGGTTGTGAACAGTGTAGAGGACACAATTTTGAACCGATTTGGATGAAACTTGAAATGCATGTTTATAACCCAAAGATCTTGGTTCCTTTCGATATTTGCGCCAATCGGATCGTAACTTCCTGAATTATGGCCCCTGATTGTCCGAAAAATTGCCCTTTTTAGCTTGTGGTCCCTCTGGAGGTCAAAATTGTTATCTGATTTAAAAAACGTTTGATTATATCACCGTTCCATGGTTATGAAGGTCGAGTTCGAATTTCGTGAAAATCGGACCAAAATTGACGGACAAAATGGCCGCCATTTGTACGCGAATAGTGTGAAAATATGTTAAATCAAGGTTGTGAACAGTGTAGAGGACACAATTTTGAACCGATTTGGATGAAACTTAAAATGCATGTTTATAACCCAAAGATCTTGGTTCCTTTCGATATTTGCGCCAATCGGATCCTAACTTCCTGAATTATGGCCCCTGATTGTCCGAAAAATTGCCCTTTTTAGCTTGTGGTCCCTCTGGAGGTCAAAATTGTTATCCGATTTAAAAAACTGTTGATTATATCACCGTTCCATGGTTATGAAGGTCGAGTATGAATTCTGTGAAAATCGGACCAAAATTGACGGACAAAATGGCCGCCGTTTGTACGCGAATATTGTGAAAATATGTTATATAAAAGTTGTGGACCTTATACCTTATAGAGGTCACAATTTTGAACCGATTTTGATGAAACTTGACATGTATGTTTATAACCCAAATATCGTGGTTCCTTTCGATATTTGCGCCCATTGGATCATAACTTCCTGAATTATGTCCCCGGATTGTCCGAAAAATCGCTTTTTTTCGCTTTTGGTCCCTCTAGAGGTCAAAATTATTATCCGATTTAAAAAAACGTTTGACTATATCACCGTTACATGGTAATGAAGAGAGAGTTTGAATAATGTGAAAACCGGACTAGAATTGACGGACAAAATGGCCGCCGTTTGTACACGAATAGTGTGAAAATATGTTATATCAAGGTTGTGGACCCTGTAGAGGTCACAATTTTGAATCGATTTTGATCAAACTTGACAGGTATGTTTTAAACCCAAAGATCTTGGTTCCTTTCAATATTTGCGCCCATCGGGTCATTACTTCCTGAATTATGTCCCCTGATTGTACGAAAAATCACCCTTTTTAGCTTGTGGTGCCTCTGGAGGTCACAATTATTATATGATTTAAAAAAAAACGTTTGATTATAAAAACCAAACAAATTCTAATGATTTTCTGATAATTCCTTAATATGCGACAATTCTTGTTGACTGCCCGGACGTTTTGGCTGCTGTGTGGGCGTATGTTTCGTTGCCTGGCAACCTATTTTTAACACTGGGGTACAAATAATCCAACCTGAACAGAGTGTACCTGGTCACAGATTTTATACAGTACAAATTATCAAATGTTGTATACATGTATATAATGGGTTACATACTTTGTCAGGCACAAATTATCATACAATGTTTTATCATAATTTGTAATTGACAAAGTCTGTAACAGGTGCCTTATGTCCTTGGTTGTACGTGACAAAGAATAGGGTCTCCTGTCCAACGTTGTGGGTTTTCTCTGGGTCCTCTGTTTCCTTCCCACTGCTAACGACCCCTACGCTCAAGTGAAGTATTGAAATGAAATTGACTCATGCTATTCCTGAAATGACCTAGTTTATGTAGAGTAGGCATTAAACCCCATCTCTCTCTATCTCGGCTTGTAAATGGGGTAAAATGTTAGAACTTGGGGTAAAATGTGCATTAGGTGAATTTGATGATCAACATTTCCCAGTTAGTGTAAGTAACTCTGATTCTAATTCATTGAGGGGGGTTGGGATGGCCTAGTGGTCTAGAGTGCCGTGCTTCGACCTCTAGCTGGCCGGTCACCTCTGGCCTGCGGCTGTGGTTTCGAGCCCTGGTGTGTGCGTATGTGGCATGGAGATAGGGGCGCCTTCTCAAGCTCGTGGGTTTCCTCCGGGCACTCCGGTTTCCTCCCACTGCTAAAGACCCCTACGCCCAAGCGAATTATTGACATAAAATGAAACCATGTTAGTCCCAAAATGACCTAGTTTGTGTCGAGTGGATGTTAAACCCCATTTCTCTCTCTAATTCATTGAGAGTGATGAAAGTTGGTGTATAATGTCTTTACACGAATATCTGTAACCTACTTAATTTGAAATTGTAATGGTAAACGTCAGTCCCACCTCACTGTTGATTTGTTTTTTGAAAATATATTGCCATTTCACTTTATAACATTGACCGAAAAACTAAAACTAAAGTTGGTACCAACGATGATTAAAATAACAAATGGGGTTTTTTTTACTCTGCAGAAGCTGTGAAGAATATCATCCAGTATCTCGGAATGCAGCCGTGTGAAAGGTCCGACAAAGTTCCCGAAGGGAAATCATCGCATACTCTGTATCTTGCGGGAGTTTTCCGTGGCGGACATGATGCGCTTGTACGAGCCAAGTTGGCACTGACTGACGACAGCGGTGTGACGATGCAACTGACTGTCCGATCAACAGATCCTAATGTCTCTGAAGTCCTTGCTACGGCTATAGCCTAAATATTTATTTCTCTGTTATTTTATTTTTAATAAACTATTAGTAAAATTATTTCATTGTAAATAAACTTTTGATGTTAAATAAACTTTATAATCATGTATCTAATAATACAGTCAAGTCATAAAGCGTGAAATCTGCGACACA
Source organism: Patella caerulea (assembly GCA_036850965.1). Classification (NCBI taxonomy): domain Eukaryota; kingdom Metazoa; phylum Mollusca; class Gastropoda; family Patellidae; genus Patella; species Patella caerulea. The sequence continues at coordinate 3,516,358 of JAZGQO010000010.1, forward strand.
TGTTTGAAGAATTATACTTTTTATCAGAAGGCTTAAATTGGAAAATCATCAAAGGAAATTCTATAAATCGATATTGGAAAAAATCTAAATATCATTAAGATGCATTCTGTTAGATTTAGATAAAAAGTTGGTCGTTTGTGTTATAATAATTCAAAACTGAATTCAAATTATTCTTTGAGTGATTTTATCACTGTTTGAAGGTTTGATTGTTTTATATCGCTTCTCGGGGGTTGGGATGGCCTAGTGGTCTAGAGTGCCGCGCTTCGACCTCTAGCTGGCCGGTCACCTCTGGCTTGCGGCTGTGATTTCGAGCCCTGGTGTGAGCGTATGTGGCATGGAGATAGGGGCGCCTTCTCAACCTCGTGGGTTTCCTCCGGGCACTCCGGTTTCCTCCCACTGCTAAAGACCCCTACGTGCAAGCGAATTATTAAAATAAAATTGAACCATATGTTAGTCCCGAAATGACCTAGTTTGTGTTGAGTGGACGTTAAACCCCATTTCTCTCTTTCTCTCTATATCGCTTCTCCATTTTTAAATTAAATCATTAAATGACAATTATGATTTAATCTGTTTAAATCTCTGCCATCTAGTGGATTAGAGTGTTGATTATAGGCTTGTCATCTGAATAAATATCTAAATAATAATTTATATAACATTTAAAGCTGAAATAAAAACCTGTAAAGGATATTAATGCATCTTTAGTATTGTTCATATCTTTAGATCAAAATAATATCTTCTTTCATCATGTCAAATTCAGACAATAAAATGGGATATAAACAAAGCTTATTTCTGGTTGTGAGTTTGACGTGAAAAAAAGACGGTGAAGAAAGAAGAGTATTATTTCTACATCATAAAGTTACGTTGGATTGGGCCAAAAGCTTAAAATCAAATGAAATGAGGTTTAACTTCATACTGTTCTGCTCCTATCCTCGTCTAATGAAGACAGGCATACGCCATTGAGTGTGCTATGGAGGAAATTTTGCCCAGGCAGCAGCACAACAGCCTACTCATATATCAAATTCCAACTGCCAATGGATCCTTTAAGTGAACAACTGACAAGGGGAAAACACGCTGGAAAATCTGGTTGACCTTTCGACAATGCAGTGATTGAACCCCCAACCTCCAGGCTAGCGAGTCAGCGTCTTCCCCACTTAGCCACGTGATCCCCACTCTTGGGCTTTTGTGTCTAACGCACACGCTGTACATGTAGCTCATCAATGGGTTTCGGCTGCTGGGTCTTAAACATACATGTTGTAAAGCATAAAGGGGTTTTGGATCTAATGCACACACTAGTTCATCAAGGGGATTTCGTTAGGATCTTTAACATACATGCAGTAGATCAACAAGGGGTTAAGTTTTAGCGCTCAAGCTGTAAATCATGGAAGGGGTTTTGGGGTCGAGCGCACACACTGTAAATCATCAAGGGGATAAGGGTTGGGTGAATCACATCATGCACTGTAGATCAAGGGTTTTAGGTTCGATCTATCACACATGCTTTAGATCATGAATACAAGTATCGTGTGTTCGATCCCACGCTGGTGCGTGACCAGGAGCAGAGTCACCTGTCCATTCTCCGTTTCCTGACTGGCATAGAAGAGTAAGACATGGTAAAGTCCATCTTTCAGCAATTTCCATATATTGAGAACTTGGTCTTGCAGTCATTGAAAGAAAACAAGACATTCAATTACGGTCTATATAAAATTATATTTCATAAATAAACAATATTAGTTTACGAGAGTTGAATATTTCATATTTATAATAAACAATTGCCTGATCTTAACATATTATTCTATAACTACATACAAATACAAGCAAATATCATTGAATACAGCCATTGAATACAGCCATTGAATAACCTATGGTTGTATTCAATGGCCATTGAATAACCTATAGTTGTATTCAATGGCTTGAGCATGGACTACTTTTTCCGGAATGACGTCAATCCCAGAATGACGTTATATTGTAATGACGTCATTACTTGGTGACCACCAATATTTAGTAAAACAAAAATGGCAGAACCTATGATTAATTTTGAAGTTATTGGGGATGATTGTTTGGAAAATATGTCTACATTAGAAGAAAATGACATCCAAAACAATAGTTTTCATTAATTTGCATATTTTGGGGAAATTACTAAAACCTTTGGGGAACTATTTTTATTGGTGTATGTTCTATAATTGAATAACTTTTCAGGAAGGTGGGATACGGTCTTAGAAATCAACAGTTTTCATGTAGCTATAGAATAAAACAGAACTCAATCACCATTGAATTTGTAATTATTTGTTTGCATTTGCATGTAGTTATAGAATAAATACAGAACCCAATGACCATTGAATACCGCTCGGGTTATTCAATGGTTCACTCGAGTGTATCCCTGCCGCATTCCACTCGCTATCGCTCGTGGAATACTTGCGCAGGGATACACTCTCTTGAACCATTGAATAACCCGAGCGGTATTCAATGGTCATTAGGTTCTATCTATATATTTTTACACATATTGTCCCATTCAACTAGAATACACTGTAGCGCTGTCTTTAAAGATATATTATCACTATAATAGGTAATTTTGAGTAATCTGAGCAAATTTATCACTGACTGAATTAAATCATTAAATAGCAATCATTTTTCATTCTGTTGAAATCTCTGCCATCCGATGTTCTAGAGAGTTGATTACAGGCTTGTCATGTTGTTAAAAATGTCTAAATAATAAATTTATATAACATTTGAAACCACAATAAAACCTGCAAGAGGAAGATTTTACTCTTACATAATGCATTTTTAAGCTATGCATATACATTGTACACGTCACGTAGGCCTACATGTACAATAAGCTATGTCAATATATGTAGGCCTATAATCAACTAATCGTAATTTTCTGTTTTCATATCATTTAAACCCAACTCCTCATTCTGTTCAAATGTTCGCTCATAATGTTCTACTTTCATTTCTGGATCGTCTTCGGGAGCGTAAACATTCTGAAGATAACTATTCCCGGCTGGATCATCAAGGATTAAATGGACGTTTAACCTATTTCCCTGGATAATCTGGTCTACATCCTCACAAAACTTTTTGACTTTATCACCAGTTGAGCTGTCACCGGTCATGAAGGGATTGGCACCCAGTTGATCACGGATGTTTGTTAGAATCCCTTCAACTGTAGTAAATTTACCCCCTAATGTTCCCATCTGTGATTCCAGCTCGAGTTCAGGGATACTGATACAGCTGGTTTCGGTTTTTAACAAGTCTCGACTGAGGTCTGATTTATCGGTTATATGTAGAGTTATCCTCACGCCCTTTTCCTGCATTCCGCTCGCACCCTTCACGTCATTATCACGATATCCACAGGCATCACAATTACACGCCATAATCACCACTTCTTTAAAATTTGGAATGTTAACCATCTTCATGTTTATGGTGCAAGGGGAGTTACAATTTGGACAATTTGATGGTAATTGAATTATTTCATCTTTTTCCACTGGAGCCGCTGTCTCTGTGTTAAGCCCATCCGTATCAGAACTTCCCATCATTCCGAGTTGTTCGTCCTGGGACACGCTGCGTTTATATCGATTGATTTTCATATCAGGATCTTTATTTGGCACGTGAAGATTTTCTACGAAGCTGTTACCTGTCGGATCTTCAACGATCAATGTGCAAGGTTCGTCTAACTCTTTCAATTTCTCTAACTTCTTCGTAAATTCCTCAATTTGAGCCGCCACTTCGGGGTGCTGGATTTTTCTCAGAACTTGATCTTGAAGAAGACCGGTGACAGCTCGGTCTATGATACCTTCCACTGTTGTCAAGACGCCTTTATTGGGTGGAACTTCAAATTCTAATTCTGGTATTTTGACAGTTGCGTAACTTGATTGAACAACTTGTCGATTCAAATCATTTGGAGTTTTGATTTTAACCGTGTAACTGACACCATAATCTTGTATTTTGGCTCCAGGTTGAAGTTCAGCATTTTTATAATTACAGTGGTCACAATTGAATGAAGAAATGATGACTTCTTGAAAGAATGGGATCCTTGTCAGAAACAACCTCGTGACGCCCTGTTCTTCACAATTCAAGCACAAACTTTCAATTTCTGTAATTTCTGGATCATCATCTTCCGCTGTTATATCCCTAAACAATGGTTTTTTCGTTTCAGCCATTTTCAATGATTAAATTAATTCCAATTATTATTACTTGGCCAGGTACAAGAATTACATCAACACGTGTAATAAATAACAACAAACGGATGTACTTGATTTCGATAATTTAATCAACATTCAGCACAGGAGTGAACTAACCGGAAGTGACGGCGATCGTTTACAGAGTATTGTGAATGTTCTAAACAAGTACAACCTACACAAACAGATTGGCCAGGGCAGTTAGAATACAATCGAACGTTAATTGTGTTGGTATGATTTTAAAAATAAATGTAACGCGGAGCGAAGCAAGTCGATAATTTTTCGTAGGCCCCGCTTTTATTATATTAAAATCGCGTAATCCGTTTACCGTTAAACAGAACGACCCCGTGAAGCAAATACTAATAATTTATGAATAAATATTATTGCAATTGAAGCTTGATAAATGCTTTTGATTATAAATAAAAGGATGCACTGTAGTCAATGGCGATAAATCACAGGGCTTTGTGCTAATTGGAACTTAATTAAAATCGGGCAGACTATACAAACGTGTATCAATAGCTTTATAATACCACGTACGTCCACTTCCATCCCAGCTGATCTTGTAGACAGCGAATTTGCTTAGTTGCAACCCAGTAAGATAATGCTGCCGACCCATTTACTTTGGACACCGGATATTTCGGGTAGACAGTGGGTAATGTGCCAAAGAAAAAAAAGAAAGAAAGATATTATAGTCGACAACACAAATTGTGTGTATTTCGATGCATTTCGTGTGATCGCAGGCGAATTATTGAAATAAAATTAAAAACCATGTATGTTGGTCCCGAAATGACCTTGTTTGAGTCGAACAGACGTTAAACCCCATTCCTCCCCCCTTTCGTGTGATGATAAAACACAAATCTTTCTTATAATTGAATACGGGAAATTTGAAGGCCTACGCAATTGTCCCGGCATGATTTTTTTACGAATCGTAATTTCTTTGAAATTAGTGTAATAATCAGTAGGCTTTATGTACCCCAACTTTGGTCTTAGAGGCGGAAAACGCATTTCTGGACGTACAATTTTCAAAATGTCAACGATACCCTTAACAGTAGTCTATAATTCTACCCCGACCGGGCCAATATGCCACGAAGACGTGCAATCAGTTTCACCATTCAATATAGGGAAAAATTTTCCCCAGAGAGAACCACCGGGGTCAATGAAAGTGATGACAGGCCTTGTTATTACAATAGAGATAAATCAGTTTCACCTTTCAATAAATTTCCCCCCAGAGAGAACCACCCGGGTCAATGAAAGTGGTGCCTTGTTATTACAATAGAGATAAGTCAAAGGTGTTGTTTATTTCCTACGACACTTCTTCATTAAAAACACTGACATGACGTTATCTCGTGACTGTCGAGTGACCATAAAACCACCAATTGATTATTCATCAATACTGCTGAATCATTTTTATCATGACGTCATTTTGATTACACCTGTTTTTGAGACAGACCGCAAGATAGACAGCTTATCAGCCACAGGACTTTATGCTGAAATTATTAATCCTGTTTCGAGACACATAATCACAGTAAATAGTTTATCAAACAAACCACTGATCATTGACGTAAAAATATGCTGAACAGCACTTTTATAAAATGATATGAAATACGGTTTGCTTTTCTGACGTGACTGGACTAATGAAGACGGCCTTAATGCCATGCTATGGATGGACTATGAACATGGTGCAGTTTGCTCGGACAACGGCGCTACGGACTAAGCCCTACTCTTATTTCGAATTCCCGCTGCCAAGTGTGTATTTTGATGTGTACGCGAAAGGGACATTTGATTTCCGTCCCATCTGTAGGACTGGGCAGCGCTCCTTGCCAGATCATCCGTCATGCTGGGAAATCCCATGCAACTTTCTCGACCACCCACCAAAGGATCCCCGGGTTCGTAAGAGTCAGGGTCATAGCCTATTCATTGAACCACCGCGGGGCCACTAGTTAGACCTTGAGATTGTGAAAGTTATCCGGGGTTTACACGAAACAATAAGCGTGTTTATGATCTACAATAGCTTAATTAAAGTATATAGTATAGGCTTATCCTATATGGTTGTTTATTATAACCCAGCTGGTCGATGCTCTGCATACGGGACACGTTATGTTCTAGACGAAATTTCCGGGGGGGGGGGGCACGTGGCTAAGTGGGTAAGGCGCTGGCTAAGTGGGGAAGGCCCTAGTCAGTGATGCAGAACGAAGGGCCTGATAAGGATAGCTGTCGAGTCGTTCGGATGGTACGATAAACCGAGGTCCAGTGTACACATTGGCGTGGACGTAAAAGATCCCGTGGCAGTTGGAATTCGATATTAAGAGTAGGCAATAGTGCCGCTGGCCGGGCAAAATTTTCCTCATAGCCACTCATAGGCACACTGTATGGCGTATGCCCGTTTTCCGTTAGTCCAGGCTACGTGCAGAAGTTAAACCTCATTGCATTTCAGTGAGACGTTGACATTGTGAAAGTTAGTCTGAGTTTGCATGAAACAATAAGTGTGTTTATGACCTACAGTAGGATAGGATGATAAAACTATGTTGATGGCTGTTGATCATCCAGCTGGTCTGTGATCTACATAGTGGACACAATCATATATTATGGTCTTGAGACGAAATTTCTGATGTATACCTCTAAGACTGAACAGTGGCGGATTACTATTTGTACAGTGAGTGAAAGAAATTGCCAACGTGCTTTGCGGAGCCACGGTGACTCAGTGAGTAAGACGTTGGCTGACTAACCTGGAGTTCTCGTGTTCGATCCAGTCGTGGATTACGTTTGTAACTTTTGCAGGATCGATGGCATTGTCGTTCGGGTGAGACGGAAAACCGACCCGAATTGGGGTGTACAAATAACCTCATCTCTCAACCTTCAAACAGATCAGTATGTCTCAACGTTAACTACATTCTCGTAGCTAATAGCGCCGCTGTTCGGGCTCAAATTTTCCCATTTTATTTCTATTATGCAGTAAAGGCACGTAAAAAACTGACTTGATCAAAGTTTACTGCACATCATTGTGAATTATATAACAGTTTGAAATGCTCCTAACCTGTACTAGTGACGACGGGTATACGCCATACAATGTGCTCTGAGGTAATATTGCCCGATCAGCGGCGCTACGGCCTAATCTTATATCGAGAGAGAGAGAGAAATGGGGTTTAACGTCCACTCAACACAAACTAGGTCATTTCGGGACAAACATTTGGTTTAATTTTATTTCAATAATTCGCTTGCGCGAAGGGGTCTTTTAGCAGTGGGAGGAAACCGGAGTGCCTGGAGGAAACCCACGAGGTTGAGAAGGCGCCTTATCTCCATGCCACATACGCTCACACCGGGGCTCGAAACCACAGCCGCAAGCCAGTGGTGACCGGCCAGCTATAGGTCGAAGCGCGGCACTCTAGACCACTAGGCCATCCCACCCCCCTCTTATATCGAATTGCAACTGCAAAGGGATCTTTTACGCGCATGCCAATGTGTACACGGGACCTCGGTTTTTCGTTCCATCCGAGCGACTAGATAGCTGTCCGTGTCAGGGGTGGGTTGAGAGAGAGAGAAAGAGAGAGAGAGAGAGAGAGGGAGAGAGTCAAATGAAATGAATTTAAATGGGGTTTAACGTCCTCCTCTTCTGCACCTATACCGGGATAGTGGAAGACGGGCATACGCCATACAGTGTGCTTCGAGGGAAATTTTGCCCGGGCAACGGCGCTACAGCCTACTCTTATATCGAATTCAAACTGACTAGGGATACGTGCACACCAATGAAGACCCTGATCTGTGTCATTCTGTAATGTGCATGAGAGAGAGACATACACACAGCGGGAGAGAGATTTTCCTTGTGTCATTCTGTAATGTGTATTTTGTGCACGTACATGTTGTGTTCCTTGACCAAAGGGAACCAAGAGTTTGAACTTGAACTTGAATCTTGCGATTAAATAGCCATTGGACTATTGAACGATGGGATTAATTTGCTTTAGGAGCTGGCTATTGTTGAAGGAAGATATCAATCGTTGATTATATTGATATGACATATATCAGATGCCTAATAAGGTAATAATACTTTATATAAACAATGGTAATCAACTGTTTAATACTTACAGTGATACGAGGTCAAAGGTCAAGGTATAACTGATGATACGACTGCACGTGGACACATCTTGACAGTTTTAAGTATATCGACCATCAAATCTGCAATAACAAACTAAAAAATCCAGTTGTTTTTGTGATACTCTGGACTTGAAAATGGCGATAAGTTTTACAATAATAATTATTGCATGGGTTTTCATTTATAAAAAAAATGAAATGGGGTTTTACGTACACGTCAACATCGGAGTCTTTTTGCCAATGCAGAGATCGAACACGCAACATCCAGTCTAGCGAGCTAGCATCTTACCCACTTAGTCACCGTGTGTGAAATAGCTTTACTTAAAGTCCGCTTCCATCGAAGTGATATGTCCGACAATAGCCAACGTGACTCCGGATTTCATTTATATAGGCACATGTTTCAATACTTGTGCGTCATTGGCCAAGTCGGGGCAGAATAGTCGGACGTAAAGGCCCCCGCACACGAGCCGAAAACTGCATACGCAAATGGCGCAGCGTCATTTTCGGCTCGTGTGCGGGGGTATTTTCGAGCGCATTTTGACGTTCACCAAATATCTGTCATGTTTGATATTTTTTGACGCAGCGCCAACCGCGCTCTCGTGTGCGGGCGACTCAGCGTTATTTGCGTTTCATTCGTCGTCAATGCGCATGCGTCATCTCTACTGCAAAATGGCGGCACCCAGTGAGTTCGTCAGTGACGCAATTAGAGGATAAAATCGTCGATTTATGACAAGAATATCCTTGCCTATATGATGCAAAATGCGTAGAATATCGAGACCGCTGCCATTTTCGGATGAGTGGTGGTCACGTGAAGGACACACTTGCCGCAGTAGCTTTCGCGCAGTGTCGTTTTCGGCGGACGCCGTATTTCTTTTTTTTTTTTTTTTTTTTTTTTTTTTTTGCGGCGCTAAATGCGTACGCAAAATGCGCTCGTGTGCGGGGGCCTTAAAACCCATTTCATTTCATATAACCGACGAATATTGAATATGATTTAAATCCATTTCAAAATCCCTGGCCTGCCCCTCCCCTCCCCCTTTATCGGTGATAGCCCGAAAGACAGAAGGCCTGGCAGGGGACAACGTGTAGTCGTTTAGAGTGGTTTTGTGTGCACCTTAACGTGCGAAAAAGATCTTTTAGAATTCGATAGGGCCTATAAGAGAGAGAAAGAGAAATGGGGTTTAACGTCCACTCGACACAAACTAGGTCATTTCGGGACTAACATATGGTTTACCTTTATTTCAATAATTCGCTTGCGCGTAGCGTAGTGGTCTTTAGCAGTTGGGGAGGCGGCGGAGTACCCGGAGAAAACACACGAGCTTGGACTGGCGACCCTACTCCTTGCCACTTACAACCGGGGATTCGAAACCACGTTCGATATAAGAGTAGACCGCTGTGCCGCTATCTGGGCAAATTCTTAATCTCACATTTCATTTCCAACCAACCTCTCTCGACATTATGCATTTTGTGCCACTCGACAGCCATATGTATTGTCGTTATATAAGGCGACCCACCAATCATGTCATTGAAATCCTTATACGGCATTTAGTAACTGAACATATGATATAAAACACAAATTTATATTAAAAACAATCACTAGTTTATTTCACACTACGTTTTGAGAACGACAAGAGGAACTTGTTGAAACGTAGTGTGAAATAAACACAGTGATTGTTTTCCATATAAATTTGTGTTATTAACCATATCATTGTTGGCGCTCCTCTGGCAGGTTTTTCAGGAGTCACATGTCTGCGATATGACCCAAGTTAGAAGCGGACGTTAAGCCTGAACGACGACGATTGGCGACTTAAAATTTGAGAAGCTATGTGTCAGTCGAGGGATTAGAATTAGATTAAGATTATTTAAGGGTCCTGGCGCGTACAAGGTCAAAATATTCGTATCACATGAAATGAAAAGGAGTTTAATGTCCTACTCTTTTGCACCTAGCCTGGGCTAATGGAAGGCGGGCATACGCCATACAGTGAGCTATGAGGGAAATTTTGCCCGGGCAGCGGCACTACGGCCTACTCTTATATCGAATTCCAACTGCCAAGGGAATTTTTCCGTGCACTCCAATGTGTACACGGCACCTCGATTTTCGTCCCATCCGAACTACTAGGCAGCTGTCCTTGTCAGGCCCTCCTTCTGTATCACTGACAAGGGGGAATCACTCCGGAAAATCGAGATGAACTTTCTCGGCCAATGCAGGGATCGAACATAGGTACGCCTATAGGTGCTATAGGGACTAGAACTCCCCACAGAGGCATGGACACCGTCATACATACGAAAGCGCGGGGCTACCATGTAACGTGCACGACCTATCTAGCAGGGGTGTATTGCACACCCGGGAAAATAAGGCTTCCTCCATCAAAACATAAATAATGTGACAATCAATTATAATATAATAAACTAGATTATGACCACACAGTAATGCTCGGCTCTGATCAGTCCGTCGGACGTCGGTTTTAGTGGTACCCACACTCCAATGGGTTCGATTGCCGTGATCCAAACTTTCTTATATCACTTACATGCTGCACCTCCACTTTTAAAATCCTACATACGACCCTGGTAACGTGTGTCGCAAAAAATGAAATAAACGAGCCATCCCAAAGTAGGCCTAAATGGATGAGATTCATTAATTGATTACACATTTCCTAACTAGCATGTCAACTTGATTATCATTTTGCCAATCTAATTAAAATATAGATCTATATTTCGTTTCGTTTTTTATACTTTCGATGGCCTACACTCATGTAGATCTAACTAGTTATAGTGGGAGCTCACGTTCTATGACGTCAGGTATCAAGCACGGGACGTTTGACCCGATAACGTCAGTCATTCGATTAACCAATTAGCGACCGCCATGCTTTTTAAAATCTACTTTTGTTTTGATTTCTATCCGCTTGTGTTAGTATAGACCATACGACACACCTGTGCTTGCCTACTCCATGATCAAACACGATAGCAGATGGCTTCCATCTTGTTTACTGACGGTACTACTTATTTTAAGACAGACTCGGCTTTCCAATTTATAATATCTACGTCATTGGGGATTTCCAATTTATACTCACTGGTTGCTATGACCCGCTATGGCGTTGTCTAGAAACGCGCGTGCTCGCGTTAGTTTAAAATTTTTGCTATACGTTTAACTTGGACTATTTGATGTAATTTGCCTGATTTGATTTGGCCCCATTTCCATAAATTTAGGTTGTTTTTTAGAAATTTTTAGCAAATGTTAATCTTAGGTGTTTTTTAATTCTAGCCGAAGTAAATTTTTTTACAATTTATAGCGAGTTAAGTTATCGTCTCTAAGAGGCGGGCGTAGTATTTTAAATGGCGGCCATTTGCCATCATGTGTATTCTTGAAGTAGGTACACATGATGTAATCGTATGAGTATAGACGTATCTACCCACACTTCCAAGCATGAAAAGGTCAAACGGTCGATTCGACAGACCATTTGATTGGCTGACCCCTCATTTCAGGCACAACACAAGTAAAATAACAAGTCCTCCAGATCCAAGAGTAGTAAAGACAAGTAAAAACGAAATTTTGAACTATAAAAAAACGAAACGAAATTGGATCTGTGTTTTAATCAGATTGTCATTTTGCATACATTATAATAAAACATAAGTAGAATGGCCAAGGTTTTGATGTAATAAAGTATACATCAAAAACAGTGCCTAGTCGTTCGGATAAGACAAAAAACCGAGGCCCCGTGTACCCATGGACGTGCAAGTATAAATGAACCATTGACAGTAATGATGGAGTTTGAAATAAGAGTAAGCAAAATTGTGCCAGTCAAAATTTCCGCCGTAGCATGGCGTATTTCCGTCTTTATTAGTTAGGCTGCGAAAGGGCGTGTGTCCGTCTTCATAGCCCAGTCGGAGCAGGGCGTGTATCCGTCTAAATGAGCCAAGTGGGGCAGAAAGTAGGGCGTTAAGTTAAACCCTATTTTATTTTTAAATATTTTATGGACTATTTTGATTGAAACCGGGACATTGAAGGTTTCATCTATAGTTGAGAGTTTAATATGCGTACCGGTTCACAAAACTCGAATAAGAAGAGTTACGTTCTAAACTAAATAGGAGAGAAATAGGAAAATAAGGTTTAACTTCCACTCGAAACAAACTTGGTCATTTCGAGACTAACATATGGTTCAATTTTTTTTCAATAATTTGTTCGTGCGAAGGGGTCGTTCGCGGGGGTGGGGGAGACCCGGAGATAACCCACGAGGTTGGACAGGCGGACCCTGCTCTCCCTTTAAATCATTAAATGTCAACTGTTTTTAAATCCGTTAAAAAAACAGGATCATCCGATGGTCTAGGGAGTTGATTGTGGTCGTGTCGTGTTAATAAATGTCTTACTAAAAAAATATATAACAATTAAGGTCTAAAGAAAGACCTACAGAAGGCAGATTTAACTCTTAAATAATGCATCTGAACTTTTTTTTTTGGGGGGGGGGGACTGAATGGTTAGCGTGCGTGCTCTATATCATACGGCCTGCCATTGAGTCAACTGGTGTGGTTTCGAATCCCCGGTTGTATTTGTCAAGGAGTAGGGTCGCCTGTCCAACGTCGTGGATTTTCTCCGGGTACTCCGTTTTCATCCCACTCCACAAGCGAATTATTGAAATGAAATTTTTTTTGTCTCTTTCTCTCTCTCTCTCTCTGGTCGTTTTTTTTTTTAATAAACCCCTCTTAGAAGACTGAACTTGGGTCTAGTTTACCTTTTGCCACTCTTAAAAGGGTTGGGGTTAGTATTCCCCCAATTACTCATTTATGTGAAGCTGCCATTGTGGACTCAACTTCGGTTCAATTAACTGTCGGAAATTTCCCAAACCTTCCAGGCCGGGTCAAAATTTGCATAAAGTAACAATAGGGCTACTTTAAGTATACGTAATCTGGTGTACGTAACCGACTCCGTGTAAGAATGTTCAAGGACGCCTACGAAGTGTCTTAATTACTTGACCATTGTTAAATTGCATGGGATTACGGAAAATACCGAAGACTCCCGACTGGTTTGAATAGTGGATAATCATATTATTAAGAAAACGACGGCAGTGTTAATCCGTATATTAATTATGACACGATCTGTGTGTAATAGATTATGTTTGTGACACGCGGTGTGGCTATCGGGCACATTTACCTCTAGACGAACTTGTGACTTGGTCTTCACCCATGAACACCTGACAGAATAGATGGCTTATCTCATCACAGTGTTTCGTTTAATATATCGCTACACTCAGCTGATTCGATGCAGAAGTTAATGTGGCGGATGATGGTGATCTCATGTGCCTCAAACTTTTGAATGTTATATTCGGGTCCAGATATGCGCCACAAATAACCATTGCTTGAAATCCCGTTTTTCTCTGCCTGGAGGAGAGATTCCCCTCCCCTTGTAGTCCAATAACTCCTTCAAGTGGGGGTTTCAGTCTCAATGTAACATCCACTCGGTCAAAGATAGAGTGTGTGTGTGAGTGTGTGTGAGAGAGAGAGATAGGGGGGGGGGGGGAGAGAGAGAGGGGGGCAAAAGTTGATCCTCGGGGTTAAGTTGAGCCACCCCCTCTCCAGTAAAGATGCGCGAATGGTGGTGCCATTTTAAATAGTTTACTAAATGACAGCGGGATAATTCCGTCTAGACTCTAGAACAAAGGAGCTTCGTAAAATAAATCGAAATGTTTAATCCATTGCATATAAATACTTGCGCCAATAGAAATGACATGGGGTTTAACGTCCTACTGTTCTGCTCCGAACCTGGTCTTAGTGGTCTAACGAAAAAGGGAAATTTTGCCTGGACAGTGACACTATAACGGCCCACTCTTATATTGGATTTCTTTTACATGCATGTAATCACGAGACCTCATTTTCGGTCCCATCCGAACGACTACACAGCTGTCCTGCATCACTGCCGGGAATGGGATGGTGCACACCGGAAAATCCCGACGACCTTTCTCGGCCAATGCAGGAATCGAAAACCCGACCTCAGGCTAGCGAGCCAGCATCTCACCCATCTAACCACCGTGACCCCTAGCTGCACCAATGTAAGTTAATGATCAATATATTGATCATATTTCTAGGTATTTAGTCTATGTAAATATACTAGATGTACCGGGTGGTTGTTTATTTCATGGTATATGTTATTACGTCAATATGATAATATACCTATATAATACATAGGAGAGAGTATTGGCCCTGGAAAGATGATATTATATACATTCACTACGAGTCAACATCCTTATTCATGGTTCAATCACACTATTATCAGTTGTTTATTACGTAGAATCTGTTTAAAGTGAGAGAATTTCCTATTTTAAGTTATATTTTTAAACTTTATTAAAACAAAGCCTCAAAAAAGTTTATAAACAGTCCTGCCTTGTTAAAGAATAATCCTATAATTCACTATTATTAGCATGCAGTTGGCAAAAATATTATTTTCAACTTCAAATTCAAACGTTTGAAGATAGCTATTCACATGAAGGATAGAAAGACGAGGGAGGTAAGTGTGTTATTATTTCCAGTGTGAATGATTTTTATGTGTGAGAATGATACTTATGATCGTATAATAGTGAGTTGAAAACCTTTTAAACAAAAGACATAGAAATAATTATGTTTTGACTTTCTTACAAAATATGAAATTCACGCTTTAAGATGGATACTATAACTTGTATCACAAGATATTGATGGGGATGGGGCATGGATAATTTTTGTGGTTCTGCAGCAGAGTTTATAGCGATTTGAAACATACAAACTTAATCAATATTTATAATGAATTTATATAGGGAGATGAATTTATATAAGCCCTTGGCTTGTTTTCAGATCCCAGAGTTATATATATTATATTTATATCATGTAAATTATTTACTGAATAAATAGTGTTAGAAAAAAAAAAAAAAAAATTATAATATGGTTTATGGTATCGGGATTTTTCAGCGTTGTTTCCCCATGTCAGTAGAGCAGGACGGAGAGCCTGGCAGGAACAGTCTAGTCGTTCAGATATGGAGAAAAAAAACCCAGCCCCCCCCCACCTTTCTTCGATGCGATATAGAATATCATGTCAGTAGCTATAAGAATATATTATAATATATAAGTTAAGAATGATATATTTGGCTGTACATCAACAATAAGGTGCCATGTGCCATATGTTACAATGTGTATAGGTCACTGGTCATAGAGCACTGACCGCCACATTATACGGTGATATTATATATGTTTGTCGAGCGACAGAGAGAGAGGGATGGGCGGGGGGAGAGACTAGGGAGGGGGTCACATACACAAACAAGGTTATTTTGAGACATCACGTGCGCTAACCACTTTAAAATATATAAACTTCTTGGGTCCCTGAAGGTATAGTGACGTCGTATTATGATCTGATTGCCTTGAACACCTTTGTTTACTGGTATATTTGTTGGGTTTTTTGGGGTTTTTTTTTTAGTATCAATTTTACTTTCGTACAAATATCCAAATGGGTCCCTACAAACATGTACATTGAAACAAGTAATAGATTCGACTTCTGTTTAATTGTCACGGTGACGACTGATAGAAAACGGCTGCTTCCACAGATTTATTGCCTGCTGTGCCATTATTTGATTAGCCGCTGCCTTCGTTTATGTTTTTAACCATAACTGTAATTGTTTGAAAACAAATGACACTCAACCCTCAGAGCACGCCTGGCCGTGAAATATTGAAAGCTTTCACGTGTGGTCTACCGGTAAATCGTCGGCTTTCTTTCATGTGGTTTCCCCAATCAATGCAGGTGTGTACAAACTTCTTAATTGTTTGTTTTCGATCAGGCTTGTTTTGAAATTAAAATCTCGGTGAGTATATATTATATTCCACACAACAGACGTCAGCGGAATGTTTTGATAACTGTTTTTTATTCATATATTTTATGACGTAGTGTATTGATTGCAATAAACACCCCCACAATATAAAATAGTTTCGTCCAATTTTCATGTATTATCTCCCTTGCCAGCTGGAACGAGGCTAGAAATGGCTGACTTCAGCTGATCGCTGACGAGTCACTGATACATTTTGATGAAAATTTCGATATGTATTAGAATAATTTTATATATTTACGTGGAAAAAGTGATAGCTGTGCCATTGCCAACATGTCGGGCTTCTTCGGTCTGGAGAATAAAGAGGTCGTGCGGATCAAAGTTAAGGTACGGTAATATAATTTTTCCTACACAGCGATAAAAAAGAATCGATCGGATTCATACATGTAATATGGGCCGACGTAAATATTATCCGAATTGTAGCCTACATCTATCGTCACTTCTGCTGTATAATTGAAATCGTTATGATATGTGTACATATTTCCGAGCAGTTTATCAAAACAAGCTAGCGTTAGTCGTTTTGGCAAATTTTCCTTTTAGAATGCCAATGCTTATGAAGTTGAGCTGACTGAGGTCAGTAGGCTATGCTACATGTATGTTCTGGGAAAACTAGACAGCATTTCACCTGTTAATTAATCTAGTGAACGACCCAAGAGCAAGATTATTCAAATACACATTGCCAAGAAATTTGTTAATTTTAATTGTAGACCTACTGTCACTGTGCATAGAGACAAAGAAAACGTAAAAAAAAATTAATGTTGTGATGTAACAAATGTCTGAAAATCGAAAATGTCTAGGCTACTTACCAGTACCTGTGTGAAAAATTCAAGTTGTATTCGGAATCCACCATGTAAAAATCTGCTGACATTAATTTAAAATCAATTCAAGGAGAGGGTAGCCAATAATATACATGAAGTTCCTTCTAGCAGCTCGCTGCTGCAGTTTAAAGCAGCGTAGATGTAATATGTTGTAATTAAATTAATATGAATAGAATGTCGATAGCCAACGAAAAATGCCTCAAGTTTATTTAGACTATAAATTTTGCAGCTGGCAGATCATGTTCTTGCAGCTACAGAGATGTGGCTTCATTATTAATGTAAGGCATGCTATGCAAGGTTTTCAGATTGAAGGTTTAACATGGCAAAGATTAAAGTGAATTACACAAATTAATAATTGTACAATATTTTGATTTCAAAATTGAACAATATTTTGATTTCAAAATTGAACAATATTTTGATTTCAAAATTGAACAATATTTTGATTTCAAAATTGAACAATATTTTGATTTCAAAATTGAACAATATTTTAATCTCAGAATTGAACAATATTTTGATTGATCTCAAAATTGAACCATATTTTGATCTCGAAATGATCAAGTTTGTGTCCAGCGGACCAAGTCTTGTGACTTCTTAAATTTAAGTTGGTAGAGACCAGATTATGATCTTCCAGGGGGCCGAATTTTTTTAAATAATAAGGTGTGAATTAGGAAACTGATAAAGGTGTGAAAAGTATCTTTAATGATAAATATGTCCATCTTCAGTAGAGGAGGGGGGGCTAGTGGTCTAGAGTGCCGCGCTTTGACCTCTAGCTAGCTGGTCACCACTGGCTTACGGCTGTGGTTTCAAGCTCTGGTGTGAGCGTATGTGGCATGGAGATAGGGGCGCCTTCTCAACCTCGTGGGTTTCCTCCGGGCACTTCGGTTTCCTCCTACTGCCAAAGACGCGCACACGATTTATTGGAATGAAACCATATGTTAGTCTCAAAATGACCTAGTTTGTGTCGAGTGGGCGTTAAACCCCATTTCTCTCTCTCTCTCTCTCTCCATCTTCAATAGCCCTGTTGGTGCAACAGATTATCATGTTAACTCCATATTACTTTTTTGGCTAAGTGGGTAAGACGATGGCTCGCTAGCTTGGAGGTCGGGTGTTCGATCCCTGCATTGGCTGAGAGAGTTCATCCAAATTTTCCGTCATGGTTTCCTCTTGTCAGTGATGCAGGACGGAGGGACTGACAAGGACAGCTGTCTAGTCATTTGGATGGGATGGAAAATCAAGATCCTGTGTATACATTGGAGTGCATGTAAAAGATCCCTTGGCAGTTAGAATTTGATATAAGAGTAGGCCTTGTAAATGAATTATTGAAATAAAATTAAACCAAATGTTAGTCAGGAAATGTTTGTCTCACCTAACTATATCCCTCTCTAATAGTAATAGTAAGCCCACAACACAAACTTGATGTAGACCAATCTCGTTCCCAGAGGCAGCCGTGGAGCCAAGGGCACATTAGACCGTCCATTTTTTCCAATTTTTTTCAAACCTAAGCCCCACCCATTCTGACCTGATTGGTCAAACTTTTTGGGTTTATTTCTCAAAAACTAGAGGTCGGGTCGTCGTTTCGTTTGTTGTAAAATGATCCTTGAGTCAAAGTCAACTCGCTGACATAAAAAATTGGATCCTAAACGAACAAATTGAAGTTTCTGTAAAGATCTATTTTCTATGTGTGGGTATATTTTTAAGTGATTAGGTCATCCAGGCACGTAAAATCAGGGGCGCACGACGCAAATAAAAGAGAAATTTCGCGCGTAGGAATTACATGTCATTTTCCAGGAAAATGGCTACGGTACCCCGATACACCAGAGAAATTTCTTCAAAAATTTTTCTGGTTTCGAGATTGGATGTAGACTAAACAAAGATCTCTGATCGTTCGTAAGCCATCATAATGGATGTAGTTTGGCTTATCAATTATTGAAAGCTAACAGCTTGATGATGTAAAACATTTATTGTAAGACATACGTTATAAATGTAAGACAAATAGAGAAAGTTTATCCATCAATTATTAGGCCTGAAGGTGTATTATATGTATGTTTGTCTGTCAAGCTAATAGCATGTACATTGTAGGCCTACAGGTGTTTGCTAAACATAAACAATTTCTTGATGTCGGCTTTACATGTTGATGGTCAGACAGCACGTGAGTTTGTCTCCGGCTTGTGATCATTGTCACGGATGAATGACCATAGTTGTCACATGTACTGACGTTATTTATTTAATTTGTACAGGTGACTTGATAATGTCACTAATCAGCTGATTGTCCAGGTAAACAATTAAGATGCTGTGTGACCTTCACCTTGTTGATTATTTCTATTTCTATCTACGTATATATACACTGTACCGGTAGCAGATAATTCTATCTACATATATAGCAGATAATTCCTGTAATTAATTGTTGATTATGTAATATTCCGTAAAGTTTGATTTGTATTTGTGAATCAAACTTGCATAATACTTAGATTTATGTAAAGAGCTGACTGTTCTTGCTATAATAGTTTAAAAATAGATAATACAAAGTGAAAATATTGAAAATTTCAATTAAAATCAGTATTTGAAGTTTTTGACAAGATGTGGAAAGATTGTTTATTATCATAGCAGTAATACTTGTTAATCAAAACTAATGTACTTGTTAATAAAGACTTCGTTCAATTCAGTAGTTTCAAATCATATTATTAATTTAGCGTTTATTATTCAATCCGTTTACATCTCTAGCTTGCGGCTGTGGTTTCAAGCCCTGATGTGAGCGTATGTGGCATGGAGATAGGGGCGCCTTCCCAACCTCTGGGTTTCCTACAAGCACTCCGGTTTCCTCCCACTGCTAAAGACCCCTATGCGCAAGCGAATTATTGAAATAAAATTTAACCATATGTTAATCCCAAAATGACATAGTTTGTGTCGAGTGGACGTTAAACCCCATTTCTCTCTCTCTCACATAGTCGGGAAAGGGGGAGGTCATCCGGATAGAACAAATGCTGACAAATGGAGGCAGACCACCATTAAATTTTACATCTCGGTACCCACAAATTGTAGTTCGTCTATTTATAGCAGTTCTCTCTCTGTCTCTTTTCTCCCCTTTTGCATGCCCATTTTTGTTGATTTCTTGGCCTAGAATGGACTAAGAGGGTTTGAATTAATATTTTCTGCTAGGTTTTGGTAAATATTCATGATTTTGAGGCGGAAGGATAACGGCGTTATGAGGCTGGCTACGGTGATATGTACGGCAACTAGATACATGTTTTGAGTATGCTTCTTCAAGTTCGTGTATCTCAAAATTTTGGTGGTCAACCTCATAAAAATTTTAAAGCAAAGACATGGCCATTTGTTCCTCTGTCTATAGTGAAAAGCATTTCGCCCAACGAAAATTTGGGGATAAGTTGGAGGTGGGCAAAGAGTCCAGAATTAACATTGAAGTCAATGGAGAAAATAATGGTGGTCTGCCTCTAAATGACACGCTCAAGGATATAAATATCAGGTTTTTATTCCTCAACCCCATCAAGTTCCTCCTGTCAAGCCTTTATTTATAAGAACTCAATCTTCTAGTGTTTCAGGCTGACCCATATTTAACCCCCTCTCCTGTGTATAATGTACACATATAGACATGTATGTAGAAAGATAATACATGTTTAAGCAGGGTTATTTGTTTGTTCCATATCTACATGTACTATCGTAGACCATACTAGACCCTAATTAACTCCCTATTCTACTCCCCCATGCTTGTTTACTTACTATACACAAGCTTATCATTTACTATCTGACTTATGGGAGCCATTAAAAGGGCTCTGTGAGTAGACATGGGCTGTTAAATTGCTTCAATAGCATTTAATTTCCCATCATATTTTATCCTTACTAGATTAATGACTAGGTCGCGGTTTCACAAAACATTCTCTTGTTTGTTTAAGTTAAGCATTTACTTAAAATGGTTCGCGTGCTGCGTTGTATCATACAGCCTGTCATTGAGTCGAATCCACAGTTGTACATGTATGTGGCAAGGAGTAGGGTCGCCTGTCCAACCTTGTGTTTTCTCTCTGGGTACTCTGGTTTCCTCCCACTGCTAAAGACCCCCATGCACATGTGAATTATTGAAATAAAATTAATAACCATATATGTTAGTCCCGAAATGACCTAGTATGTGTCGGGTGGACGTTAAGCCCAATTTCTCTCTCTCATCTCTTGTTGTGACTTGTCTTTGGTCTGTCAACTGCGAGACTGACATGGAAAGCATGGTAACAAGGTTCTACCATGAATACCATGAGAGAACACAGATAACTAAATATTTCTACGCCGTTACCCACACATGTACAATGTACATGTAGGGCCAAATTTATTTTTATTCTTTCTCTCCCTTTTTTCCCCCTTTTTCTGCCAGGTTTTGGTGGATATTTATGATTTTGAGGTGGAAGGATACAAGAGTTGTGAGATTGGTTACGTTGAAAGGGAGGGGACCATAAATTGCTTGTTTAGTTGTCTCTACTTCCAACTTGTGTATCTCAAGTTTTTCATGGTGAACCTCATACATGCTTTTGGGCAAGAGTTTGCCACATGTTGCTCCATCTGTGGCAGAAAGCATTTTACCCAACGAATATTTGGGGAAAAGTTACAGACAGTCTAAGAGACGAGAATTAACATTAAAGTCAATGGTGAAATAATTAGTGATCTGTGGACATCTATTGCGCTGGTAACTATTGAAATTGAAACGACCGCGTTAGTATTGTCATTTTGATGACACATTCAACTCTAGGATATTTAGTACATTGTAAAACTGAGTATAATCACCATTACACAAGTTTCACTCAGTAGTATTTATTTATAGAGAATTATAGACATTTGAACAAGTCACATAATTACAGTGTATTTATCAAAGTTTGAGCAAGCCACATAATTACAGTGGATTTACAAAAGTTTGAACAAGTCACGTAATAACAGCAGGTTTATAAGTCACATAATTACAGTGGATTTATGAAAGTTTGAACAAGTCATGTAATAACAGCAGGTTTATTATCTGACCTAGCTGACCAACTGTCCACCATTAAACACATAATTACAGTGGATTAAAGATACATTATGTAAGATAAGATAAAGAGTTGGCAGTTCTAACTATAATAGTTAAAAAAACTAGATAATGTAAAAGGCAATTTGCTGAAAATTTCAGTCAAATTGATCCACTATGAGCCGAGAACTAAGCAGAGAAAATCAGTAAGATAAACAGCATAGTCTTGATTATCCATTTTTTTTGATTGATTTATCAATTAGTGTTAAGCTGCATGCAGGATCCTAATCCAGCCAACATCGAAGGCTAGCCATGACATCGAGAGTTTATTATGGTGTGGATAAGTTAATTGATGTCTAATAATTGATAGTTTTTTCGGACCTAAAGAAAGACTTGTAATAAGCAGGTTTAAATCTTACATAATGTCCGTCTTCCATTAGAGGTTAGGTGCAAAAGAGTAGGACGTTAAACCTCATTTCATTTTATATAATGTTTAATACATGTATAGAAGTTTGAACAAGTCTGGTAATTAAAGTTGATTTATTGAACTTTTCTTTTTATCATCTGATCCAACTGACCAGTGTCCATTAAACAGTATGGCCTAGCTCTACTGAACTCTTCACCCCTTGGTCACTTATGGTCATCTCATTGAAGTTTTTATCTGGTATTAAAACTGCCTGATAGCTGGGGATCATTAAAGGTTTAGCAGTGAAATAAGGGCCATTTAGTCATGGTTGATTGGGGATCGGAATAAGGGTCGTATTTAGTCATGGTTGATTGATGAATAAGGGCCATTTATGGCTTGGTTGTATTAAGAGATGTCTGTGCCATAAACCCTTTTTTTTATAGGATGCATGAATGATATGACAGAGTATATAAGACCATAAATAAATTAAAAGCTGTGTTATGTTCCATGATCAATGAGAATTACAGACTTAGTATAGTATTATTTTAATTATAGGACTACACCTCGATCTGACAATGTAATGGAAGTATTAATTTAGTTGTAGGACTACCCCAATCTGTTTAACAGAGAATTACTTACGAATTATCTCTGTCACAGATGACTGTCTACTACATGTGCATTGACTTCACGTGGCGTCAGTCATTGGCTCGACGACTCGTGCATTGTTCACATAACACCTAACTGCTTCGGGCAAAATGATGCATTTTACTCATTTTGATACCCATTTACACTAAATAGAAAATTTTTTTAACTACTAATACTTCAAATGCCTTTATTTATTTTTCTTAGACTTCAAAAAAATGTTTGAAAATTTAATGTGTGAGAGTAAAAAAAAGTTAATATGCCGTACTCATTAAGCCTCATCGATGTCATGCTTATCTGTGATTGTAGCGGCCAAGCGAATATTCACTGCAGGATCAGTTTGGGACTACCCCTCGATCTGACAATGTAATGGAAGTATTATTTTAGTTGTAGGACTACCCCTCCATCTGGCGCTATAATAGAAGCATTAATTTCGTTGTAACTTTGTCAGACTAACTGGGACTAAGTAATGGAAGAATTATTTTATTTTAAATTTCAAGTGGAGAAACAGTGTATAAATTAAAACTATCAATCAGAAATGATAAATGATGTTGGGCAAAAAGAATTAAATCAGTAATTGTGTATCGATAAAATTGTACCTTATTTTTATGTTCAAGTACTAAATGCCATTCGAAGAAGAAGAAGAATGTCATGAAGGGAAATTTATTAAAACTTCATGTAATTTATATCAAGTGGTACTGAATATCTGATAAATGATGAATAATGAATAATTGTGGATTATTAGCATTAATAACTGGTAGTTACATCAATTACTGTTTTATAACCGGTCATTACAGCTGATATATCACAGTAAATACGGGTTATAATACATCTATTTATAGATTTATAGGCAATTATATATTCACTGGGTGTATGTGTAGTTTCTATTAACCAGGCACAACTGATATAGTTGTAAGAAGTCTGGATGAACATGGCTAATTAATCCATGAACTGTTGGTCAAGGCTGACCACTGCCTGAAGTCACTTCTGCGCTCACTTCTGTTGATATGCTGATAACACAGTAACCTTTCACGACCTTTTTTAACTCTCCACATGTTTTTCCCAAATTATTAAGCACACAGATGTCAGGTCTAACATGTAGGGATGTCATACACTCTTCTAGAATATACAATTGTTTTATTATTTACTCTAAAAGATTCAGCCGAATTAATTACATGTTGGACATTGTAAAATAAGCCCGGATTAAACTACAAACAGGTTTTTCTCCGCTACTTGTACATGGAAATTATATTTACATGAGACCAACTTTTCCCCAGTTCGAAACTGAGAGAGAAAGAGAAATGGGGTTAAAGGTCCACCCAACACAAACTAGATCATTTTGGGACTTAGATATTCTTCAATTTTATTTCAATAATTCGCTTGCGTGTAGGGGTCTTTAGTTGTGGGAGGAAACCGGATGACATAGAGTATGGAGGAAACCCACGAGGTTGGACAGGTGACAAAAAAGTTCATTAAGATGGTTCCCCTTCTCATATGTGATTACAACATTGTTTACATGATGATGATATGGTTTACTGATTAAATCGTGGTTTTCATGATTATGTCATGGAATTGTGACATGGTTAATACATAACTGTGGGATGGTTTATATGATTGTGGCATGGTTTACATGATTTGTGGCATGGTTTACATGATTATGACACGGAATTGCAACATGGTTTACATGATTGTGACATGGTTTACATGATTATGACATGGTTTACATGACTGACATGCTTAATACATGACTGACTGTGGCATGGTTTACAGGATTGTGGCATGGTTTACATAATTGCGACATGGAATTGTGACATGGTTTACATGATTGTGACATGGTTTACATAATTGTGATATGGTTTACATATTTGTGACATAATTCTAAAATAATTTTGTTTTTATTTTGTCAGAAATGTGATGGAATGATGCAGCCTGAATATAAGAAATTTTCCATAGATCCTCAGATAAACTCGTTTGAGATGTTGCATGGTATTTTAGCCAGAGCTTTTGATATTCAAGGGTGAGTCAAATTTGTGTTACGCTTTTCTTTTATACACCCTCATGAAAACCTTTGCGCAGTATTTTCATTTTTCGATAAATATCAGAATTATATTTTGCTATAAGTTATTTCTGTTTTATGATAAATTATTTATATTTGATTAGAAATTATTTATATTTTATTTAAAATATTTATATTTTATTTATATTTTATTTAAAATATTTATATTTTATTTAAAATATTTATAGTTTATTTAAAATATGTATAGTTTATTTAAAATATTTATATTTTATTTAAAATATTTATAGTTTATTTAAAATATTTATAGTTTATTTAAAATATATTTATAGTTTATTTAAAATATTTATAAGTTATTTATATTTTATTATGAATTTTTATACGCCCACATGGAAATGTGGTCGTATATTGTCGTCGCCCCCGTCCGTCCGTCTGTCGGTCCGTCCGTCCGTCCGTCCATCCGTCCGTCCATCGTCCACAATTTTTTGTGAACGCTCTAGAGGCTAAAGTTAATATCCGATTGACTTGAAATTTATACACGGTGTTTAAGGTCGTGAGACGAAGAAGCCTATTGATTTTCAGCGATATCCGATAATTACTACCAGAGTTATGACCCTTGATCACTTTGAAAAATCTTGTGAATGCTCTAGAGGCTATAGTTAATATCCGATTGACTTTAGATTTATACACAGTGTTTAAGGTCAGGAGACGAAGAAGCCTATTGATTTTCGGTGATATCTGATAATTACTGCCAGAGTTATGACCCTTGATCACTTTGAAAAATCTTGTGAACACTCTAGAGGCTATAGTTAATATCCGATTGACTTTAAATTTATACACAGTGTTTAAGGTCATGAGACGAAGAAGCCTATTGATTTTCGGTGATATCTGATAATTACTGCCAGAGTTATGACCCTTGATCACTTTGAAAAATCTTGTGAACGCTTTAGAGGCTAAAGTTAATATCCGATTGACTTTAAATTTATACACAGTGTTTAAGGTCGTGAGACGAAGAAGCCTATTGATTTTCAGCGATATCCGATAATTACTACCAGAGTTATTACCCTTGATCACTTTGAAAAATCTTGTGAACGCTCTAGAGGCTAAAGTTAATATCCGATTGACTTTAAATTTATACACAGTGTGTAAGGTCATGATAAGAAGAAGCCTGTTGATTTTCAGCAATATCCGATAATTCCTGCCCGAGTTATGACCCTTGATCACTTTGAAAAATCTTGTGAACGCTCTAGAGGCTTAAGTTAATATCCGATTGAATTTAAATTTATACACAGTGTTTAAAGTCATGATACAAAGAATCCTATTGATGTTCAGCAATATCCGATAATTACTGCCAGAGTTATGACCCTTGATCACTTTGAAAAATCTAAAGTTAATATCCGATTGACTTTAAATTTATACACACTATTTACGGTCATGATACAAAATAGCCTATTGATTTTCGGTGATATCTGATAATTACTGCCAGAGTTATGACCCTTGATCACTTTGAAAAATCTTGTGAACACTCTAGAGGCTAAAGTTAATATCTGATTGACTTTAAATTTGTACACAGTGTTTAGGGTCATGATACGAAGAATCCTATTTGATTTTCAGTGATATCTGATAATTTCTGGCAGTTGATCACTTTGAAATATCTTGTGGACAAAGGCCTTGAGACAAACCATCAAAACTATTCTAATCATTTCTGATAATTATTTAATGGGCTATTACTCGTAATAAGATTATCATGTGTTGTAAATGTTCTCCTTACTGATAAAAGAAACAATATGCGTCAACCCTTATTGACTGCCCGGACGACTTAACTGTTGTGGGCGTATGTTTCGTTGCCTGGCAACCTATCTTTCTATAAGTTATTTATATTTTACTATAAATTATTTTCTATTTTCCAGTGATTTTACTATAAGTTATTTAGCTAAAGATAACGAGAGTCAAGATGTGTATTTATCCATGTTATCTGACTGGGATCTGGACGCTGCTATACAATGTGCTGGAGATCCATGTCTTAAACTGAAAGTAGACCTGAAACCATTTGAAGAAGGTGAGTTAATATTATAAGACCGCTAGTTGCAATATAAAATACTAGACCTTCCACTCATGTTTGCTTTCACTTGGTTCTGTTGGGATTCACGGTCGCTTAGAGAGCAAGACATTGGCTTGCTTACCTGGAGATCTGGTATTGGCCGAGAAAGTTTTTTAGTGCGGTTCCTCCTCATGAGTCATTGTGCCTAATTTAGAATTTGTGTGAACTTTGAGGTGACAGGACTCTTTTAAGTCATGTAAAAAAATAAAGCATGACTAGTTGTATGGATGGGACAAGAAAAACCCAAGTGTACAATTACATACATAGCGATTGCAATGAGAATGACCATATGTTAGTTTCAAAATGACAAGAGTATTGGGACCCTATTTTATTCTCTGCAAGCTAGAAGTTATTGGAAAACTTTAATATACTGTGTGGTCCCTAGACTGGTTCGAATCCAACTGACCACCCAACCCAACCATTTCATTCTCTGCATGCTGTCTGGTCCATAGACTGGTTCGATTTCAAGCAACCATCCTACCCCACCACATAATCATCCTTATTAACAATCAACAAAGAATGATTTTCGTTAAGAATGAAACAGATTATCTACATTTACAGGTCTGGATGATTGGGATGTAATAGCCCCTAACGATATCCCACAACATAAAGTATCAACAGTATTAGATAAAGGATCTATTTTAGGGTCCATTACAGGAACTATTAGTAACCAAGTTGGTCGTACTGTCTCTAGTATGCAACGAGCTATGGGTAAGTTAAGGTTTTAGAAGGCAACTACATGTATCAGTCTAACATTCCCAAACCTGATTAAAACACACATCCTATTTCGTTTCATTTTTATAGTTCAAAATTTCGTTTTACTCGTCTTCACAAGACTAGGATCTTGAAGAGTTGTTTTATAACAGGTGTACCTGTTGATGTAAGAAATTAGCCAATGAAATGGTCTGTTACGAAAAGTTCTTGGGTTGCTCTAAACAGAACTGTGTGCAAACCCTTAGAATCGTCTGACGTCATAGGGACCAGCCGCTCATATAACTCCTGATGCGACCTCCCAGTGCAACCGGTCAGATCTTCATGTCGTGTAGGCCATCAAAAGTATAAAAAAATGGATCGAAATGTAGATCAGTATTGTAATCAGATAGGGTGGAACGAGTTAGAATTTGTGTTAGGATTTTTAATCCAGTTGGTATTGACATCCTTAAATTTGCAGTGTAAAAAATGCTACATGTAATTTGCAGTGTAAAATGTGACCCGCTCCAACAAAACCAGACTCTTGGTAATTTTTATAAAAATAGAGGTGGCAGCATATTGAATAGTCCACAGCCTAAGCTTGCCAAAATTACCCGGTTTCCTCCCACTGCTAAAGACCCCTACACGAAAGTGTATTATTGAAATAATATTAAACCATAGGTTTTTCCAGAAATGACCTAGTTTGTGTCGAGTGGACGTTAAAGCCCATTTCTCTCTCTCTCTCTCTTTCCAAAAATACAATTCTTTCCAAATGTGTCATCTGGAATTGAGTTCGGTTATCGGCCACAAGAGAATATACAGTTTATGCTACCAGGAATATGAGTTGGGAGTGATATAGTAATGGCTGTGAAAGCTTCTAGGGATTGTCTCCCTTTGTCAGTGAGGGAGCAAACAACAGTGTCTCGTTGTGTGGATGGAACAGAAATCTAAATTCACATTGCCGTGCATGTTATAGAACTCTTGACAGAAGAGTTGACAGAAATCCAAATATCAGATAGCATTATGTTCAATCTTTAGAGTAGTGATTATTTTTAAGCACTTAAAGCCCCTATAACACTCTTGTTGTAACTGAATAATATGTCCCAATCTTCATTCTGGTCAACAAATTGTATTATTTTTGAATATTCCAATTAAATGATGATATAAATTTCATCTTAACAGTACACCTATTTTAAAAAATTGGAAAAATTCAACCAATTGATTTGAAAAGTGTAACGTAAACCTTTTCAAATGTGACTTGGATTTTAAAATATTTTTGAACCCTCTGGACAAGTAAAATAGGTTGTAATGGATAATTTACACAACAGGTACATGTAGGACACTTAAACATCTAGTACTTAGAATAAGGGTATTATTTATTTTCTAGAGCTACCAAGCCAGCAAGAATGTTATTGTCCCTTTAAAGTCTACGAGTAACAGTAAGCCTACTGTTTAGCGAGTTGTGTATGAATCTAAGAAGGCCTATTGTTTAGCCAGTTGTGTATGCAGTACCGGTATATGCTCCCTTTTATTAGCGCAGTGGGGGAAGAAACATGGGATGTGTTTAAACTCTATTTCACATTTTTGTTGAGATGATTTATTTCTGTGTTTCAGGTTTGAAAGGTGACGATGAGCAGTATAAACCATCCAAACCAGCCATGACAGATTCCGAATTCCGTAATTACCTGGACAGCATTGGTGTTCTTATTAAACCGCAGGAGTTCCGATTGGGTATTTACCAAGGTGGAATCGAACCTTCATTACGACGTGTAGCGTGGCGCCATCTATGCAATATATATCCAGCGAATCTGAGTGGTAAAGAACGTTTTGACTACATGAAACAGAAGGAGAAGGATTATTATAAACTCCGTGACGAATGGAAAGAACGGTTCCGAAACGATACCGCAACGGAAGAAGTGAAATATGTTGCTTCCATGGTAACCAAGGATGTTTTACGAACTGATAGGGGTCATAAGTTCTATGCTGGGTCGGATGATAACGAAAATATTTCTTCGTTGTTGAATATTCTTGTGACTTATGCGTTGACACATCCGGATGTTTCTTACTGCCAAGGAATGAGTGACATCGCGTCACCTATTCTCGTAACTCAGAAGGACGAAGCACAGGCCTATCTTTGCTTCTGTGGGCTCATGAAAAGACTAAAGAACAATTTCATGCCTGACGGTGCGGCTATTATGCTGAAATTTAAACATTTAGGTTTGTTGTTACATCTTCACGACCCTGAGTTTTACACGTTTCTACAGCAAATAGGCGCAAATGATTTATTTTTTTGTTATCGATGGCTCTTATTAGAGTTAAAACGTGAATTTCCGTTCGAAGATGCGTTGTATATGAAGGAAGTTATGTGGAGTACGCTTCCACCAGATCCTCCGTCAGACGAACTAGAGTTAACGGATCCAGATTACAGCGTTCATCTTTTATCCACGTCACCATGCTCACCTACTTTCTCCTTTCAACAAACTGTTTATGCCAAATTACTGGCCATGAGACGACACGGTTCTTCGCAAAGAATGGCGGCTAACAACGAGCTGATTCCTGGAAACTCGGCAAATAACAACAGCATGACGAACTTCGATACTTCTCCCAGCGAGGAACACGGTCTCATTCGTTCTCAAGACTTTCCCTGCTTGGACGATCCGATCACTAAAGCCATGCAAGAAACGGCATCAAATATTGACAAGCGCCTGCATGACAAATCGCCAATGGAGACGGAAAACAATATGGAGAATATAAAACGGAGTCAAAATGAGAAAAATCTGACAGACGACATAAATGAGATGAATGGAATACATGAAGACCAAACGAACCAATCGTATGCTAGCTCTAATGGGAACTGCGAATCTACAACATTAACTACGTGTTCAATATCTGTAACAGAACCAACCAGGAGCGAGGAAATGGTGGGAGAAACGGGAGCGAGATGCGAAGGAGGGGAGGAAGAAGGGAGAAGTATAGAACCAGAGAGTGAACAACAAACTCAGTTTTATATTTCACTGGAAGCAAGTGGGGAGACAACTCCTGCTACTCCTAAACAGACTCTTAAAAATGATTCTGGAGGATTCTTCAGTAACATGAAGCGAATTATGTCGTCTCCGAAACGCAGACCTAATAATATAAGTATTAAAGAAGCGTCGAATTCGACGGACAATACACATAAAATTAATTCCTTGACGGAGACCGTTGTGAGAAATAATACTAGTCATTTAGAGACATCGCATTCATCTTTAGGCTCTAGTAAAATGTCTGATTCACATATTTCTGATTGTGTGGAAGCCACGGAGTCGCCCATGTCAAGTTCGCGAGCCTCGATTAAGTTACCTCCACCGGAAGATTTTGGTTGCGGGAATCCATTTTTAATGTTTTTGTGTTTAGGACTGATGTTACAACATCGTGATTATATAATGGGCAATAATATGGACTACGAGGAAGTAGCTATGTACTTTGATAAAATGGTTCGTCGACATAACGTACATCGAGTTCTGTACACGGCTAGACAATTATACTCAGATTATTTACGCGTTCAGCAGAACTTGGTGGAGAATTCACAACATGACGATGATTCAGGTTTTAGTGTCTAAAATCTCCTTCGTTATCACGTGTAAACAATTTTTGGCTGTGAAACTGATATTTAAAATACTGCTGTTTGGATAATTGTGACTGAAGGCTTGATCGTCAAGTCTTGTTGTAGAGATTTGTGATAAAAAGACATTAATCTGGAAAACAATTCTAGAGTCATGAACATCAAGCTTTTGCTTTAATTATTGTGATTATTATATCAAGCAGTATTTTGTAATGATATATGTACAGGTCCTCTAGAGAAATGGGAACGGACTTCAATACAAATCCACTTGCATGTGCTAAAAAATATATAAAGAAAGGCTAAGGTATATTATAATCTACCAACCTTTCGCAAAATGTCTCATAAAATTACTAAACCTCTTTGATATCGGCCAAAATATTGTGTTTAATTGGCGTAAAGGAGCTAAACTGCTAACTCAATATCGTCCATTATATTAAATACATGAATTACTATTCAATGTTGTTTCATTTTAATCCATATTGACGTGTATTATCTACATGTAACTCTGAATATAAGGGATCCTAATATCCAATGAACATTTTAAAATCAGTACATGCTGTTGTGTACTCTATGGTATCGTGCCGTTTTACGATGAACACACAAAACATTCTAGATGATAGTGTGGACATAGTTAAAAACAGCTGCATTAAAATAATGAAACAAAACATTTAGAATGCACTAAGCAGGTGCAAACGACTGCCATTCAGTATGGACTGTTCACATATTACAGCAAACATTGATTAGAAATTACTATAATGTTTTTAAAAATTTAAATTTTAATTACTTTAAGTAAACACTTATTTTAATATCCCAGGGAATAGGGTACAATGTATACACCTTTTAAATATACAGTTAATGAAAAAGCTAAATCTGCCAATTGCAAATTTCTTTTTTTGGCTTCAAATGTTGTATAAATTATTATTTAGACATTTTTAACAACATGAAAAGCTTATAATCAACGCTCTAGATTATCGGATGACACAGATCTATACAGATAGATAGAAACATGACTGCCATTAAACGATTTGATTTATAAATATGCCAAGTCTTGAAGAAAAAGTATGATTGTTACAATAATAAACAATCTATGCTACATGTTGACAAAACTACAAACAGTGACAACTTCGCCTAGATTACATGTAAGTCTATTTGAATGTAAATTTCAAAATAATCATTTAGGATTATCTGTTTTTGAACTACATGTATGGATTATGCATGTAGCAAGAGCAGTCACCTCTTTATCTAAATATTACATAATGTGTCTTTAACAATGGTACAAAAATTTAATTCTAGAAAACAAATCATACTGACTATTTCATTTCATATTGTGTACTTTTAACTTCTGCAACCACTCAACTTGGCCGCTAGAAATAGTTAGTCCATCGTAAAATCTTTTTTTTGTAGTGAGGTTTGAGGTCTAAGATGGTATAACACTAAGTGAACTTATAAATTGATATTTTAATAATAATCTACATCGATACATGTACTTGCTTTTATCATTGCATTTTTTTCTCCTGGACCTTAATTACTGAGTAATGTTCTGTTGTTAGATCGATTTATGGGACCTGGCCCCAAGTTCACAAAGCATTCTCAGACTTAAGTTGAGAATTTGCTCAACTTTCAATCGCCGTTTATGAGAAATATCTTTGGTGCAGAAACACAAAACTTTGCACATTGTTTTTATTGATGTATCTGATGCATTAAAACAACAAGATAATTATAACGGGATATATTTTAGTTAAAATAAGGTGAACAAGTTTGAGTAAATTCTCAACTTAAGTCTGAGAATGCTTTGTGAACTTGGGGCCTAGAAAACGAGAAAAAGGGTATAGGCTCTGAGATTTGGACTCACAAGAAATAGTCTAGGTCAAGCAACGGTAACTGGTAATTTTTCAGGGGTATAAGTAATAAGGTCTATGGGCTCTTGAGAAATAGGATAGGTCAAGCAACGGTAAACGATAATGTATATTTGGGACGGGGGGGGGGGGGGATTAGGATGAGGGTGTAATAACGTCTATAGGCTCTGAGAAATAGGGTACATGTAGGTCAAGCAACAGTAAACAAAAATGTTTTGGGAAGGGGGACCAGGGTGAGGTAATAACATCTACGATTCAAGTACTTACACAAGTTTTTATGTACATGTAGACCTTTGTTCTATATATTATTATGTATATACTACAATACATGTATTATTAATGTGTTCACATTTTTTTTGCGCGAATTGTGATATAACTGAAAGAATATGGGCAATTATGCGACTTATTATTTCTATGTGCAATCTTGTTATTTAAATTTTAAGTTTTGTGATTAATTTTTTTTTCCACGTCATATTTTTTTTGACGTTAATGAAATATAAAATTGATGAGTATGATCTCTATCTTGTGTATCTGTTTGTCAATATTGAAATAACAGTACTACAATCTCCAGAACTTGTCGTCTTTCAATTTCATCCACGTTATCCTGGTCATCACTTGTCGTCTTTACATGTATAGAACTCTGGCGATTGGAGGGAGTAGGGGTGATGGCCAAGAAATTCCTTTGTATTTTCCGGCATGGTTTCCCGCATTGGTGAGGGGTTGGGATGGCCTAATGGTCTAGACTGCCGCGCTTCGACCTCTGGCTGGCAGGTCACCTCTGCCTTGCGGCTGTGGTTTCGATCCCTGGTGTGAGCGTATGTGGCATGGAGATAGGGGCGCCTTCTCAACCTCGTGGGTTTCCTCTGCGCACTCCTGTTTCCTCCCACTGCTAAAGACCCCTACGCGGAAGCGAATTATTGAAATAAAATTTAAAAAATATGTTAGTCCCGAAATGACCTAGTTTGTGTTGAGTGGACGTTAAACCCCATTTCTTTCCCTCCCCTTGTCAGTGGTGCAGAAGGGACTAGGTGGGTAAGACGATGGCTCGCTAGCTTAGAGGTCGGGTGTTCGATCCCTGCATTGGTCAAGACAGTTCATCCTGTTTTTCTGGCATGGTTCTGGGGGATGGGATGGATGAATGGTCAGCTCGTGCGTTAGTTGTATTGGTCTATCATTGGGGCAACTGACGTGGTTTTGATTCCCCGATTGTACCGGACAAGGAGTATGGTCGCTCGTCCCTCGGACAAGGAGTATGGTCGCCCGTCCCTCGGACAAGGAGTAGGGTCGACTGTCCAATCTTGTGGGTTTTCTGAGTCCTTCGGTTTCCTCCCACTGCTAACGAACACTATATTTTATTTTTCTCTTGTAATTATTTTGAAGCATTTCGAGGGAACCTGGTGGCTCAGTGCCTAAGATCGCTGGCTCGCTTACATGGAGATCCAATGTTCATAGTTCTACCTTGACACTAACGGACGACAGGGGACCTGGCAAGGGACACTGTATATCATAGTCTTTTGGCGGTACACATTGGTGTGCAAAGTAAAAGATCTCTTGGCAGTTGGTATTCGATACAAGAATATGCGCAGATAGTTGTAGGTCGAGTTCACCATGAAAACATTTTGAATAATATATTTAGAATCTGCCATGTTGTCTTGGTAAACCGTAAAGTAAGGGTGGGGGGGGAGTAAATTTTATTCCAATAATATTGTCCATCACAGATGAAACCGGAGAAAACCCCAAATCCACCCCCTCCCCTCTTTCATGCTCATAAAATAATATACTCCAGTTCTAAAGGAGCTAAATCGCTAAAATTTGGACCCTAGAAATTAACACAAATGGGTCGCAAGTCATATAATAATGTAATATGAATGTATATAAACTAATTTACATTCAGTCGTTTCTGTGTTTACTGTTATTTCAAATCAGTTATGTCTGGCAAAATACTCCAGAAATCTCAATCAAATCTCTAGTGTCTGGTTATTCCAGTCTACAAAGTATTTATTGCGCATGCTCTCTACATAAAAATGGCGTTACCGTTTAACATGAGTTCCTTGTTACAAATGGGACTGAATCGCATTATGGTAGCCTACATGATTTGTGTACCAAAAATAAAATGATTAGATATCCGAAGCCCTGCTTTCCCCGATAAGATCATAAAATCAATGTTGATTTAAATTGATAAATAATTCGTGTTTCCAATGTCAAGGACTTTGTATGGTATTGAGTTTCAGACTTAGCTACTTTAATTATGAGCTGAGATGACAATGCAAGGGAGGTAACCCATCGTTATTAATTGGGATGAGACCACAATGCTCTAACTGAACATGTTTTCTGTTACAAATTCAAGTGCTTTAAGACTGTCTCACCCCAAGAAATTCTTTGATTGAATATTCTATATGTATTTATTAGGTTGTTGACAGTACTCCTTAAAATGTACATTTATGAAAAACTGATTCACCGGTTCTTTGAAAAATGAATTTCAGACCTATTTACGACTTTTCTATCTGCAGTTGTGTCTAAAATCATACCATCAAACCTCGTGGTGCTCAACATGCTAGTCCAAAAATAACCTACTGGGCTCTCTCTCTCTCTCTCCCTCTCTCTCTCTCTCTCTCCCTCTCTCTCTTTCTCTAGAACACTGTCGCTCACTCACTCACACTGACTCACTCAAATCATAACATTCCTACTCCAACAGCAGCACAACAACAACACGCACTACCTAAGGTGTCTTTAATGGCGGGGATGATCATAAAAATGAACACTTATTCCGTTTGTTTTAAAAACATTTTTAATGTAACACCCAGAATGCCCCCCCCCCCCCACATCACTCCCCATACACAATCCCTTTCTTCAAAGAGAGGTAACGCAGACCGTGGCCACGCCCGTGACACCCTGTGAATCTGCTACACTGTTTAATGGTTGTACAATAACCTAAGACAAACAGGAGGTAAATAACGATATCCGAATCTTCTGGCATATCTAATACACAACACTTTGATCATCAATGCTTCATTATCTCCATAGTCACTGTCAATACCATCTGCAACAGAAATAATAATAATTGAAATATATATAATGTAAGAGAGCGAGAGAGAAAGAGAGAGAGAGATGGGGTGTAACGTCTACTCATCTGAAATATATATAATGTGTGTGTGAAATAGAGAGAGAGAGAGAGAGAGAGAGAGAGTTTAACGTCCACTAAACACAAACTAAGTCATTTCGGGCTTTTATGGTTTTTGAGTCAAGGCAATAACTACATATAAAAAGAAGGAAGTAACGGTGGATAAGTGGGTAAGACTCTGGCTCCCTAGCCAGGAGGTCGGGTGTTCGATCCCTGCTGTGGCCAAGAAAGTTCAGAACGTAGGGTCTGACAAGGACAGTTGTCTAGTCGTTTGGGGCGGACTAAAACCCGAGGCATCGTGCGCACATTGACGTGCACGTAAAGATCCCTTGACAGTTGGAATTATATATAAGAGAAGACCGTAGTACCGCTGTCCGGGCAATTCAGGGATCAAACACGCGACCACCAGGCTAGTGAGCCAGTTTCCTCCCCACAATGACTTTCCTCGAAATGTTTTAAAATAATTATTATAAATTTGTGTCAAATATAGTGAGAAATGAATCCTTCACAAAGAATCATGGTGAAAAATAAAAGGTTAGGACAGAGGAGGGGAAGAGCGGTATTTTATCGTATTTTCATATTGCAGTTATAAAAGGGCTTATAGGAACTGTCAGTAGACGTCGTCCGCTCACAGACTATGGTGCCATTTGTCCTACCAACATAGCCACCACGACTTCCATCTAAAGGTCTTAAAATAATCATAAGAGAAAAATGAATGACCGATCCTCTGATAGATCTAAATATCCAATGTAAACACGGGACCTCGGTTTGTCGTCCCATCCGAACGGCTAGACAGCTATCCTTGCCAGGCTCTTGGTCCGGCACCTATGACAGGGGAAAAATCTGAATGGACTTTCTCAGCCAATGCATGGATCAAACACGCGACCTCCAGACTACCAATCCAGTATCCTACCCACTTAGCCATCGCGACTTCTCCCGAAATGCCTTAAAATAATCCCAAAAGAAAATTGAACGCCCGATGCTCGGATAGATTTAAATATCCCTGTTTAAATAAGATAATATTAACAAACCGTCGTCTGTCTCTTGATAAAAACAGGTGACTTCATTGATCAGCAGCACGCAAACACATATCAGCATTAAATATCTCATCGACATCATAGTGATTCTAAACAGGTAGCAACCAATATATCCGACCAGTCTCAACACACAGGTGGACGATCTTCACGTATTAATGCAGGTATTTCGATCAACACTCCGCTCTTCCAGGTGCAACTGTCTTCAATCTGATCAGGCAAAGCCGTCACCTTCATTAATAGGTAAGAAAAAAGTCTTCTATTTGCATATACACGTATTACCTGAGCGTGACATCTGAATGTCAATGTTTTTATCTGGACATGTTTATATGTCATTCACCAGGAATAAAATTACAATAAATAACATATGAATACTAATAAATGCCGAGAAATATCACGGGACAAAATTTGATATATAATATATTATTATGTCTATTCATTTATTATTAGTATCTTACATAACCGTCATCCCGAACATCATCATATTCGAATAACTATACTATACAGCGTGCACTTCTGTCTCTGATGGGGATCACGGTAGCTAAGTATATATACAATGTGCATCAGGGGCTGATCCAGGATTTTCAGAAAGAGGGGGCGTGCTGCACCAGCTTGGGAGTGCGAAGCCCGGGACCGTGATTTTTGAGTGTAAAAAATGCCCACAAGGACTAATTTCGTACTAGTACTGTAAATTACGATTTCCAACCTATACTATTTTCGTTCTCCTTTCTCGCGAGAATATATGGAGCTAAAAATTGTTCGACACCTCAAAAAATAGAGGGGGCGTGCGCCGGGTGCGCCCCCCACTGGATCCGCGCCTGTGCATCTCTATCTCTTCATG
This sequence comes from Patella caerulea, assembly GCA_036850965.1. Lineage (NCBI taxonomy): Eukaryota > Metazoa > Mollusca > Gastropoda > Patellidae > Patella > Patella caerulea. The sequence continues at coordinate 3,554,565 of JAZGQO010000010.1, forward strand.
GGGTGGATGGCCGAATTGGTTAGAGGCTTATGTTAGTCCTAAGACAACCATCTGTAGTTTGTGTCGAGTGGACGGGTGAGACTTCTCCATACCTCTTGCTTAGGGTCACTGGGTCTCTGATTGAAATATTTTTTTGGACGTTAAACCGCTTTGACCATTCAATATATCAATGTCAATCATCTATCCACGCGAGTGAACACAATAATATATATTTTAATATATTTACCATCAATCAAGGCAGACACGAGAACAATAAACACATCACAATCATTGTCGAACAATCTAGAATATCAACAAAGTTTTGATTTATTCCCCGAGACGGAAGTTGATCATAAATCTTTCTTACAATTAAAGGTAACACAGGATCATCTAACATGGGTTAATGATATAACATGGGTTAATAATATAACATGGGTTAATAATATAACATGGGTAAATCTAGCATGGCTTAATTGTTTCACAGGTTACATAGGGTTAATCCAAAAAGAGCTAATCTAACATATGGGTTAAGCTAACATTGGTTGATTTCAAGAAGGGTTAATACACTTTGGATTAATCTAAGATGGGTAAATCTAACATGAGTAAATCTAATATTATTAGCAAGTAATGATAAATATACTAACGACGAATAGACTGACAACGAATAACAAAAAGAAATGCAACAAAGGTATTAAATAATAAACATAAAATTACGAATAACAAAGAGACAGACGACGAATAACAAATAGACCAGCAAAGAATAACAAAGGGAAAGGCGGAATACCACATATACTGGCAACGAATAACAAATAGACTAGGAATGTATAACAAATAGAATGGCAACTAATTACAAATGGGTCGATGTCGAATAACAAATAGACTGGCGATGAATAACAAACTGGCAAGGAATAACAATTAGACTAGCAACGAATAACAAAAGGACTAACAACGAATAACACAAAGACTAACAAAGAATAATACTACCAACGAATAACAAATAGCATGGCAACGAATAACAAATAGACTAGTAACGCAACGAATAACTAACAGACGAGCGGGGAATAACAAACAAAATACCAACGAATAACAAATAGAATGGCAACAAATAACAGATTATCTGGTATCGAATAACTAATAAACTGGCAACGAATAACAAATAGTTAAATCATGTTTTAAACACAATCAGGAGTGGGGTTGATGTTGGCAATGTAGATATGCTAGTTCTCCTAGACCTGTCAGCAGCCTTTGACACTTTAGATCACAGCAAAATATTAAAAAGATTGGAACTAGAATATGGACTTAGTGGTAATGTACTCAACTGGTTTTTATCATACCTGACTGATCGATCACAAGCTGTCATTGTCAGGAAGTCCTTTTCGATTTCTGCATCTTTAAGCTGTGGTGTACCTCAAGGTTCAGTGCTCTGCCCAATACTATTTTGTATGTTTACAAAACCACTTGGTAAACTTTTAACTCAGCACGATATGAATCACCATTTTTACGCAGATGATTCACAAATTATTGACTTCTTTCATCCAGACACTACCAGCCAAAACCAAGCGTGCTCCAGCATGGAAAAGTGTGTCACAGATGTAAAATCATGGATGGACAGAAACATGCTAAAATTGAATTCAGACAAGACCGAAATCTTATTGGTAGGCCCACCTCGAAGGTTACAAAATTGTACAGTCAACCATCTTGAAATTGAGCAGTCATCCACTGTCTTTAAAACATCTGTTAGAAATCTTGGTCTAATTATGGACAGTAATTTATCTATGGAATCCCATGTTAGTTCTCTTTGTAAAACGTGTAGTTATCATCTTCGTAATATTGGATCGATTCGTCACCTAATTACTGAAGATGCTGCTTCAACACTTGTTCGTTGTTTAATCCTTTCCCGACTTGATTACTGCAACAGTGCTTTAAATGGAATAACAAAAGAACAGTCACAACGTTTACAAAGAATTCAAAATAAAGCAGCTAGAATCGTTTGTAAAACTAATCCCCGCGATCACATTTCTCCAGTATTAACATCATTGCACTGGCTCCGGATTAACGAACGAATTGAATTTAAACTGCTGTGTCTAACATACCAAGCAGTGAATGGGACAGCACCTTCATACTTAAATGAACTTATTCATCACCATTCTTCATCTAAAAACCTTCGATCAAATGAAAAATCTCTACTAACGGTTCCAAATTACAACCTAAAGACATTTGGTGCACGAACTTTTCAATACAGCGCAGCAGTATCTTGGAACAATCTCCCTATTCACCTTTAAAAAATGCCCATCTTTGTCAACATTTAAAACCTCGCTGAAGACTTATTTATTTAGACGTTATATTTAGTAGTGCCTTTATGTTGAACTTACTTTATGCAGAGCTGAATCACAAGCGCTGTGAACATACTTTGAGTGTGGAATAGCGCTATACAAATGACATTATTATTATTATTATTATAGTCTGGCAAACGAATAGCAAATTGACTAAAATCGATAACAAATCGACTAGCAACGAATAACAAAAGTAATAAATAACAAACAAAACATTACAAATAAAAACAAAACAAGAAGAGGTTCAAAACAAAAACAAACAGACAGACAGACGATAAACTCTTTCATAAAATAAACCCATTTTAATAATTTAAATAAACAACAAAATTCCTACTGAATAAACAGAAATCAAAACAAAGTTTCGTTTCCCGCTTCGTTTATATTGTTTTCCCCTAATTTTAAGTAAATCTCCCATTTCTTCTTATAAAACTGCCCGACAAAATGGTCGCTCCTGTAGATCTATGTAGCTAATACGAAGGCTGCGGACTCTCTAGAGGTCACAAATTTTATCCGATTTTGATGCATCTTAAAATATATGGTTATGTCCCAAATACCTTCGAAAACACGACAAATTTATTTCCAAATTCAATTTGAAAGTTAATAAAATAAAACCAAGTACGAAGAATCCAAACCATTAGTCAATGATTTCTGTAATAGGAGAAATAATAACCACAAAATGTGACGTCATGCCATTATTATACGTAATATAATAGAATGACGTCATAACAATTAGATTTACCGTGTATATCACTACTGGTAAGTCGCACATCGTATTTTCTGCAAGAATATTTGCTATTTTCGCACGAATCTCTTTAAATTGACCTTAAAGTGTCTTCATCACGTTCTGTAAGGTAAGTGACAACAATATTCTGTCATTTTCGTCATTAAAATTTAGGATTTTTTTTCGGATTTAGATATCATTATAGAATGTAGCCGAACCAAAAGATTTAGATTTAGATCTAAGACCCCGCTCCAGATATTTATTAAAGATATGATAAAGGCCGAATTAAGAACAATAAAATGAAGAAATATCTCGCCAACATGATAACCCCTGGCTAGCGAGGCAGTGTCTTAAACGCCGTTGAATCACGATTCCCTGGAATTATACAGGTCACAATTCTATGGAATACAATGAAGCCTAGTCGAAACGTCGCTCAGTAATAAGCAGTAATTGTATTCCATAGAATTTTGACCTGTATACTCTAGTTCAATTACTAAATGCCATCGAAACAGTCCCTGAAATTAGTTGAGAATTTACTAAACGTTTAATCACTGTTTATGAGAAATATCTTTGAACCAGAAACACTTAGTTTCTTATAGATGTATTTGATACATTAAAACAACAAAAGTATAAAGGCTATATTTTAATTAAAATAAGGCAAACAATTTATTTATTTTCTCTGATCTTGTTACTTGCATTTTTTTTATTCCAGAAATAAAATGGAGGATATTAAGATATTGCAGGAAGAACTTAGAACTAGCAGATCTAAAACTCGATCAAATCGACCAAAAGGTATGTTGGAATTATAATATTCTGAAGAGACAGAGATAGAGAGAGAGAGAGAGAGAGAGAGAGAGAGAGAGAGAGAGAGAGGGGTGGGAGGGGTGTTAAACATGTATTGTGTAAGTTTTAGATAAAGATCTGGTCACTCTTGCTTTAATACTTAATTCTAAATTGATATATCGTAAATTTCATTTAAATAACTTTTTTCTGAGGGACATTATCATTGATTGAAGTTTTTGACATAAATTGATTATATACGCAGCAACGTTACTGGTTAATTGAGGATCAGCCTCGCTTCTCCATTTTTAAAATTAATCATTAAATGACGATCGTATTTTAATCTGTTTATATCTGTGCCATCTGATGGTCTAGAGAGTTGATTATAAGCATGTCGTGTTGTTAAAAATGTCTAAATTTGACGCTAAATAAAAACCTATAACAGTCAGATTTGACTCTTACATAAAGTCATGCTCATAACTTTGCTAATATTTAGATATTTTATTTTTTTATTCTTTTCAGGGTTTTACTCTAAATCTTGTCGTCCTATTATCCGATTTAAATTGGTTGATTTAGACTTCAGCCTCAAACTAGGCGACATCCAGGACATCAAAACACGACCTCTATTTTTCAGCATCATCAACGATTCTGGTGCCACGAGTCGCAGGAATAGTAGACAAATATGCGATTTTTTGTCAAAAGCTAATTACATGAACACAGCCGAGATCGGTGATGGCGATAACAGAGTTATCCCAAGAGATCTAAAGACAAAGATGATTGGTGGAACAGTTGCTGGTAGGTCGTCAGAAAGAACACGACAGAAAGCACATGATGAAATCAAATATGGCGATGGTGATAACAAAACTAATCCGCGAGATCTAGAGACAAGAATGCCACGTACCCTTAGATCGCTTGTAGTTGGGACCCTTTCCAGAAACTTACTTCCTGGATATGCACCAACAAGAATGCCACGTACCCTAAGGTCGCATGCAGTTAAAACCCTTTCCAAAAACTTGCTTCCTAGATATGCAACGACAAAGATGCCAGGTAGAACAGTCGCTGCTTCTTTCACTCCATGTACCCTTAGATCGTCGGCCGCAGAGATCCTTTACAGAAACTTGATTCCTGGAGATGAAACGGCAAAGAGGCAAAAGATTCAAGGTGAAACAGTTTCTACAAATTTCACTCCACGTACCCTTAGATCATCTGCAGCTGGGACCCTTTATAGAATTTTGAATGTTGTAAGACATAATGGAAATCAAGGAATCGTAGATAGAAAAATTTATGAAACGAGAACTTATCAAAATGGAGCCATAACTATGGTTGACAAAATGAAAGTTGAAAATGTCATGTCTGCAACTCAAGTTCAACCGACTGCTAATGGAACCATTCCTGAGATTGATATCTCAGACATACGTCATTGGTCCCAAGATACCAAAGATATTGTTGATGTAAACACCTTGAATTCTGCTACAGTTTCATCCGCCATGACAGAACATCGTCATTTCTCGGATAAAACAGAAGAACAAGAAACACCTAGGCAGAATTTTCTTAAAGTGAGTTTTTTTTTGCTTAAAAAACGTTGTCATGGTAACCATATAACAAAATATTGTTTTCGTCTTACACAATGTCAATGGGTATTAATTGTTTCATTCATAAAATAAATGTAATTACATGTAATTTATTGTAAACTCACAAAGTTATAAAGACCCAAACACAGATTTCAATAAAGACAATTACATTTTATCATTTTCAGAAATTTTGGAAAAGAATCACAAGGAAATCAAAGAACAAGACGGAAAGTAAAATAGGTCAGTCTAAATTTTATACTAGTACATCACCAATCTTCTCGCAAAAAGGTGAGCCGCGGTGGCTCAGTGAGTAAGACGCTGGCTCGCTAACGTGGAGGTCCGGGAATTCCCATCGTGGTTTCCCATGTCAATGCTGATGACTTGGCTAGGGCAGTGTCTAGTCGTTCGGATAGAACAAAAAACGAGGTCCCGTTAGACATTAGCATGAGGGTAAAAGAGTCCTTAATTGTAGTCCGAATAAGACTAGGCTGTAGTGTCGCTCTCCGGGCAACATGTCCTCAATAGCACACTGTATGGTGTATGTCTGTCTTCATCCGCCTTATCGGCAAAAACTATAGGAGGTTAAACCCCAATTCACTTCATTTCGAGACCCATATTCAATGATTTTTAAGTCACAAAGGTTTTAAAATGTATATAGTTTTTATTTTAAAAATCTAAATCTGTTAATTTTTTAAATATTTCAGATGAAGAAAATGTTAAAACGTTGACAAAATCGTCCAAGCTGACATCTTTAATGTGTATATGTCAACCAAAGACCATGGATTAAAAGCGGTAGTGAACGTGAATGATAATTGTTTATTTATTTCATCTATAGAAGATCGTATAATTCCAAGTTTTTTTTTATTTGTATTTGTAAGAAAAAACAGAAATTTGAAACCAACACATAACCCCTCAACAATGTATTTTTATAAGTTTATAAAATTTGATATAAAATTATTTTTTATTAGAAATTGTTTATCTTTTTAACTTATGGAACGCAGCATTATTCTTAGCGGCATTTAAGCCCGTGTTTCTCGTTTTGTTAATGTCGATCGTTCCCCGAACACAATTCATATTAACCGTCAAAAGATTAAGTTTCCCTTAACGTTATGGTTGTCTTATAGAACTAAAAAAACCCCCAAAAAACAAACATCATGGTTGTCCCATCTTAACGTTATGGTTGCCCTCCCTTAATGTTATTAATGTCCCCTCTTAACGTTATGGTTGTCCGTCCTTTAACGTTACGGTTGTCTTTTCTTATTACTATTGTTGTCCGGTCTTAAACGTTATAACACGAAAACGAACACCATATATCGCGAACAACACGATCACCATATAACACGAACGCCTGATAAGACGAACCTCATATCACTATCAGCGGGTATCATGAACACCAGATCACAGTATAGTTGGCCGCCATCAAAAGTTTATCTGTACTGAACAATTTTAATCTCCTTCGTCAACATCGTCTGAAATACGATGTACATGGTAAACTTATACCCCCCCCCCCCGCCACATCGCAACCGCATCGGAGCTATACACCACTCATGCCACAACCCAACTAATACACCACTCCCACCACAACCCACTCTATACACCACCCCACCACAATCCACCCTATACGCCACTCACACCACAACCCTATACACCACCCCACCACAACCCACCCTATACATCCACCCCACCACAATCCACCATATACACCACTCCCACCACAATCCACCCTATACACCACCCGACCATAACAACAACCCTATACACCACTCCCACCACAACCACTTTCATTGTTTAATGTAAGATATTCACTGTTCAATGTAAATCATTATAAACGTACATTGTTTAATGTTATAAACGTCAAACTACATTCACTGTTAAATATAAACATACATTGTGTGCTTAATGTATAATAGCGACCTTAACGTTTACAGCATTTCGTTCGTTTCTTGAGTTTTACGTCCGCTTGGAGTTTTATGTCCACTTCCACCTGCGGGGTGATATCGTAGACAAGGTTTACACCTGTGATGCCGTGCCGCTATTATTCTAGAGGCGCAGGTCTGGTTAGTTGGCACCACAAAGATACTAAATATTCTAGCCAAGACAGCGGCGAGTAGAGGAGCAGAAACAACAAACGTCTGTTCTCATTGAAATCTTTACTTCTACTAATCAAACTACAGGCAATTAGTTACGGATCGGTAAGAGAATAGGAATTGGAGGTAATCTACGGATTGGTAGGGGAACGTGAACTACTGTGACACTACACTATTCCCCCCTTAATTTTTAGAGTTTTAATTAAACTGATGTACACAAGATTCCCCATTTTAAAGTTTTCAATCACAAAATCACTGAACAGGTTACACATCGCTGTATTTAGCCGGCTTCTTTATTGGTCGTCCAGAACGCGAAAATCTGGTATCTGGTAGCTTTAGGTCGGGAAACAGTTGGTGTTGGGAGTCGGTTGACTCGACAGACCTACCAGGATCCAGTATCCCAGGCCAATCTGCCGATTCAACGGAGCCTTGAAACGTAGAGTCGTTTATGACAGGTTCGCAGATAACTGGTGAGGTTGATGTTGTTGAATCATCCTCTCTAGATGTTGTTCCCTGATCAACAATTCCAACATTATCTGATTGTACTGTCATGTCTACACGAAGTTGACGTCGCAATTTATTGACCCAAATTGGAGTACTTTCAAGAGTACATCGTTTCAAACGGTCATGGTGGTAAACAGTCCGCTTCTTATGTTGAGCAACTTCAAACAGAACAGGTCCAAGAACTCGTGTGATGACAGCTGGCCCTTTCCACTGTGCTTGGAGTTTCGGACTTTTACCCACTCTTCTGGCTGTGTCCAAAATGTAGACTATATCACCAACTTGATAAGTTTTCTGGTTTATTCGCAGGTCATGGAGACGCTTCTGTCCTACAGCAGATCTCTTTAGGTTTTTACGGGCTATCTCATGGGTCTCTTCGATTGATGATCGAAGGTTCTCCACATAGTCATTCGTGGAGTTGTTTTTATGATCAATCAATCCAAATATCAATTCCTGTGGTAACCGAACTTCCCGGCCAAGCATCATTTGGTTTGGTGTTAAACTGGTACTGGTGTGGGGTGTACTGCGATACGCACTAGTTAAAAGTGGGATATACTCATCCCACTCGTCCTGACGGTCAATATAACATCTTATCATTTGTAATAATGTGCGATTAAACCGCTCGACTAGTCCATTAGAGCTGGGGTGGTAGGGCGTCGTCCTTGTCTTGGCCCAGCCCAACAACTGGCCAAGTCGCTTCATCATATCGCTATCAAAATTACGTCCCTGGTCCGTATGAACCTCTAGCGGAACTCCAAATCGGGAGATGAATTCATTTACGAATTTTCTAGCTACTGATTCGGCGGTTTGGTCAGGTAAGGGGTAGGCTTCGGTCCACTTGGTGAACTGATCAACCAGTACTAGAATATATCGGTTACCTTTCCTTGACTCTGGGAAGGGTCCCAGGATATCGAGTTGGACTCGATCTAGTGGCGATCCTGCCCGGTATTCTTGTAAGCCAGAAACGTGTGAGTGAGATGATTTCTTGTGAACAGAACACTGTGGACAAGCTACAACGTGATTCTCAACATCTTTCCTCATAGAGTACCAGTAGAAATGCTGCTTCACACGACTAAGCGTCCGATGAAACCCTGGATGGCCTGCGACAACTGAATTGTGGCAAAGCTCTAAAACTATTCTTTTCAATTTGTTTGGTACCAGTAGGAGGGACCGGTTACCGCTCTCATCTTTCCAAGTATAGAAGATAACATTATTAGTCAGAACGAGCTGTGGAAAACACAACCAAAAATGTCTCAATGCTGGGTTTTCTGAAAATAGATGTTGCTTGTCAATTGGAGGAGCATCTGTAAGCCATGTGTGTAGAATCTTTAGGACTGGATCGTCCTGCTGAAATTGACTGATCTCTGCAGAGTCATAACCTTCCAGCCAGCTTTCTCCGGATGGCTGTTCTTCTATGACATAGCCACGATCTCGTACATGACGAACGGCTATAGGAAGCACATCATCGATATCTGATTCAAACTTGGCCCATTGGTCGTGAACTCTCGTGCAGTATCTGCAACCACCACATGGAAGTCGGGACAGATACGTTCCCGCGTTATAGCAGTCACATTCCTCATCAAACGGATAACGGCTAAGGGAATCCGCATTACCATGGAGCTTTCCGCTGCGATGTTGAATGATCATATCAAACTGACTTAACTGCTCTAGCCACCTGGCTAATTGCCCTTGGGGTGATTTGAATCTATACAGCCAAGTCAAGGAACCATGATCAGTTCGTAATATGAATCTTCGTCCAAGCAGGTAATGCTTGTACTTGTCTGTGAAGGTGACAATTGCCAACAATTCGCGTCTGGTGACACAATAACGCTCCTGAGCTGGCCCAAGTCGTTTGCTTCCATAGCTAATGACACGCTCTTCTCCATTCTGAGTCTGTGACAATACTGCGCCCACGGCAACATTCGAGGCATCCGTATCTAGTATGAATGTCTCTTGTGGTAAGGGAAAGGACAAAACTGGTGGCCGTGTAAGAGACTGTTTCAGCAATTCAAAGGCGTTATGTTGGCTTATTGACCACTCAAAACTGACATCCTTTTTAAGCAGTTGATACAATGGCTCTGCTTTGTCTGCATATTCAGGAATAAAGCGACGATAATAATTCGTTAAGCCAAGAAATGCTTGTAACTGTTTCACGTTTTGCGGAATGGGCCAGTCACTAACCACAGCTATCAAATCTTTATTGGCTTCTATACCGTCTGCACTCACATAGTGTCCCAAAAACAGCACTTTGTCCTGGCAGAGCTTGCACTTCCTAGATTTGAGCTTTAAGTTGAAATTCCGAAATCTTTTGAAAACTTCCCGGAGGTGTTCCACATGGTCCTCAAAATTATCTGAAGCAATGATTACGTCATCTAAATAAATCAATACATGGTCCCACTGAAGACCTCTAAGGACAAGTTCCATGGCCCTCTGAAATGTGCCTGGCGCCCCACAAAGGCCAAACGGCATTCGTGTATATTCAAACAACCCGTATCTCGTAGTAAATGCTGTTTTATTTTGATCTTCAGGTGCTACCTCTATTTGGTGGTAACCAGTTTGTAAGTCCAAAGTAGTAAATATAGAGGCACCAGCAAGAGTATCTAAACAGTCAGAAATGTTCGGCAAGGGGTACGAATCCTTGGTCGTTACATCGTTGATCTTACGGTAGTCAATACACCACCGTACGCCACCATCTTTCTTGCGAACCAGGACAACAGGAGATGCCCACTCTGAAGTAGACGGAACCACTGTACCATTATCCAACAATTGTCGCAAGTGTCCCTTTTCTTCCGTTTGGAAACCAAGTGGGGTTCGACGAGGCGGTTGGCGTATAGGTTTAGCATTACCAGTGTCTATATGATGTGTTATACCAGAAAAACATCCTACGTCGCTGTCATTCACAGCAAAAATATCATGGAACTCTGTGACCAGGCTCTCCAGGATTACTGCTTGATCATCAGTTAAGTTCTTCGTTGCCTCTTGCAGAATATCCCTGAGGTGTTCTGGAGCCCTGCTACTAGACTTGTTAACGACCGATACATCATCTAAATTAGATTCGCAATCAACAGTTTCGACCATTTTCCCTAAATGGGTTCCCTTTGCAATTTTAATGGTCGAATTTGTTGGATTCACCATTCTTATCGGAATTTTATTTGTCATATTGGCCAGGACAGATCCAGTGTGTGCTCCGGATTTCAGAGAGGCTGGGTCAAGAACACCAACTTTTCCTTCATCAGGATTATCCAATTCTGCCATAATAACAGTTTCTGTCATGGGCGATAACATGATGTCTGACTGGGTCGTTGCTCTTGCAATATGACAATCATTTTGATGACGGTGCCGCCCGGGGACCAGTGTCCCATCTATTAGGATATCACCTTGCCTGGCAAGAATAACTCCATTGTGTTCTTTTAACACATCCATTCCGATCAGTACATCTTCCCGTATCGGCGCGACACAGATCTTACAATCAATAGGAATCTCACCTATGTACATCCGTACCGGGACATCTAAGAATCCATTCATCTCCTTACCATTTCCAGCGTTCATTAATGTTGTGGTGGTGTGTTCTCGGTATGGCAATGCAATTTTATCTGCATATTCCATTGAAAATACAGTTATGTCAGCCCCAGTGTCCACTACGCCGTCGGTACCAGTTTCGGCAACTGTAACTGGAACCAGAATCCCTTTATCAGGCTGTGCCGCAATCTTGTATAGCTTTTGGCCAGTTTTAGAAGGGCTTGGAGATCGTGATATACGCCTTGGACAATCCCGTTGGAAATGTCCTTTCTCTCTACATGTAAAGCATTCGGATGTAGTTGGAGATAGCTTTGTTTTTTGACCCTCTGTTGGAGTACTAGGTTTCGGAGAATGTGGTCGGCTCGATTGAGTGGATGCCAATACTAGGCCCATAGGATCCGGGTGACCTCTCAATTTTTCTAGCATTGCCCTAATAACCTTCATATCCTCTTCCAAACAATGGCCCTCGCCATAGACCGGGGAAGCTGCGGGATTTGCGACATGGGCAACTTGTCGAACACCATCATCTGAGGCCTCATCTAATGAGGCATCCATGCCCATATCATTCCATGATACCCGTCTAGATTTTCGTGCAACATCAGCATCTCGGCCTAAAGTTGCTCTGTAGTTGTGTTCTAGCTGTGTAACGATGTCAAGCGCTTCAGCTATAGTCCTCGGGTTACGGTTTAAGGCTTCATAAGCAACTCTGGGGTTTCTGTAACCCTTCAGAAAAGCTTCCGCTGCCAACTCGTCTTGTAGAACGAGATTAACGTCTTTATAGGCCAATGTAACCAGGCGTCGCACTTCTTCTGAGAATTCTTCATTTGACTCGTGTTTTTGTCTTAGATCGGCCAGCCGCTTCCTAGCAGTTGTCGGAGGCTCCTTGCGATTGAACCGCTTTTCCATGTAAGATATTAAAGTGGCAAAATCCCGTTGTATCTGTGAAGGAAGGGAGGCCTGAAACCTTGCTGCTTGACCTCTAATACATTCGATAAGACGGTCTAATTTTTCTACATCATCCCAGTTATTTCTGATTGCTGCTCGGTTAAATGGCAACATAAAAGAATCCCAATCTCCAGTGCCATCGAATGTTGGAAGTTTCTGCCTTGGTACATCAGATCTGTAGCTATGGTTGGCATTAGCCATATGGGTCGATGGGGCTCTTTGAATCTGTGCATCTTCATGTGGTAGCGTCCAATTCTCTTGGGGCGGAAGTGGGTGGTTATACTCCCAATGTCTGATGGTGTTCAAAACCGGCTGTAAAGGAGGTGCACGGTGCCCTGCTCTTGGCGTAGATGAGATTTGTTGTGTACTTGAGTTTGAACCTCTGTTGAACAGATTTTGAGTCTGGGAAATACCCAGGGTTTCATTAAGGGATTGCATGTGCTGTTAAATGGACTGGTTTCCAGATTTGACATCTCCAGCTAGTTTGTCTATACTATCAGCAATTTTCATTAATAGTGGAAGGCAATCATTACCCCCCTTTGTTGCTGGTGTTTGCATATCCTCCTTGGTTGCTGTTGTGTGCTGTTGTAGTGACAAGATCGGCATATTACCTTCAGGGGCTTTGGGGTTTGTGTAGGAACCATTAATATTTGATTCGGAACCTCCTATCCCAGGAGTTGTTACTGTGTCGTTATTACCCCATGGGTTTCCAGTGGCCATGTTAGGTTAAAATGATTGTAATTCTTGAGGGTCTGGATGAATTGATAGACTTTCGTGGTCTATCCAACACTCCTTGATTATATCTAGCTGGAGTCTATGCAACCACTTCCTTGCTAACAACTCTCCAGGGTGAATTCCGTCTTTCAGTAGTGTATAGTTTATGGTACGACGTCTTGGTGACCTACTTTTGACTAGGTCACAATCAAACCTCAATGTGTTGCGCCCTAAGGATCTATTCAAGTCACAAATAATAGAATTTATTTGTGTAGTTTGCTTGGCAATAATTTTGTCAATATTTTTTGGAGTTGGCTCTTTGTAACCCAAATGTTGGTTGTAGGCCACAGCCGAATAGGTAGGAAGTCCGACAAATTTAATGCTGTGATTGGAAGAAATAACAAAGTCCCCCAGTTTCTTGAACTCTGGCAGCAACTTTGCTGAAATATCTTCCCCCTCCGAATAACGAAGAACAATGTGCGTATCAGGACGACGGCGTTTATGAGTAATATCACACGTCCCAAGCCAGGAGTAGACAACCATTAATTTGTGGTGACGTTCAAATATATGACCCAAATCTTCAATGGCAGACTGAACAGCGGTAGCCGTACGGGCACCGGGGTAGGTTAAAAACTCCACTGGGAAATGGCTGTCGGTGAGCTGTTGTTGTAGATAACGTCCCTTACTGTCAGAAATAAGAACAGCTACACGATCACTAGATGTAGTCGGCTGGCAGAGTGGGTGACGTTCAACAAATTTTAACAATTCGGAAGCACTCATAAATCGTCAGAAATAGAAAACAAACAAATTAAAACAACAATAGACTATAGAAATGGTTTAAGAACAAGTGGGAAAAACAACAAAAATTATTTTGGGCCACTTGAATGAAATAGACTATAGCCTATGGTTTACACGTACAGGTTAGGGAACAATACACTATTACAATATAGACTATAACAAAGCAAATTGCTAGGCCCACCGTGTCCTTGAATATCTATCAAAATTTACATGTATGCTCCAATACGACATACACAATAATACAACATACAAATTTCAAAAATATAATAGGAAAGACCTCACCGGGGTGAAATATGTCAAAGGGAGTGTCGATTCTGACGGCTCCAATCCTTCACAATATTCGACCGATGTCGGCGATGATAAGGAAGTCACACTGACACGTGGCCTTCAAAAACAAATTCTCGTTGAATTTTAACAACTTCTGACACCAATGTGATGCCGTGCCGCTATTATTCTAGAGGCGCAGGTCTGGTTAGTTGGCACCACAAAGATACTAAATATTCTAGCCAAGACAGCGGCGAGTAGAGGAGCAGAAACAACAAACGTCTGTTCTCATTGAAATCTTTACTTCTACTAATCAAACTACAGGCAATTAGTTACGGATCGGTAAGAGAATAGGAATTGGAGGTAATCTACGGATTGGTAGGGGAACGTGAACTACTGTGACACTACACACCCACTCGGCAAACCTCGGAAGATTTCGGGAATCTAAACTCGGCTGTATGATGAATTCCGCCATATTGGAACTACTTTAAAGGTCCCGGATGAAACATGGCTGCGCCCATTCCAAACACAAGTTGGCGACCTATTTGGCTAGCGACCTATTCGACCGATCCAGCTGTAAGATAATGACGAAATTACACTTCTATTCTGAGCTGAAGGAATGGATAAAAAATAATATATTCTACTTTCATTTGATAGACATAACGTTGGATTTTATTGGTTGATAAATAGAGACTGTTGTCTTTACTCTAAATAGGTTTCCAACGAACAGGTTGCAGCTCGATTGGTCGAATAGGTCGCTAGCCGAATAGGTTCCCAATTTGTGTAATAGCGTCAAGTTTTCCTGTTAAAGTAAACCGGTAGCCGCATCGCAAATGTATGGGCGTAGGTACATATCACTTACTGTCATACATCCGAGACTAGATGTAGTCTACGTAGTTTACGGAATCTGTCGAGATTAGCCGAGTGGGTTTACACCACTACAACTCAGGTTACAGATGTTCATGTCACGTGATCTCATCACACGGTTATAATCCATACATACCTTTACTATTATTTACAGTCACTAACGTAAAATGACAATATTGTTGTCAGTCATTTAAAGACATCCCAAATATAATTTTAACACAGAGATCATTGCTACGATAGATACGTAATCAAGGTTTCTACAACAGGAAGTGACGGACACAAAAGGAAAACACGAGTTATCCCTCTATATAACTGACTGAATGATAACAGAAACACGCGCGAATGTGATAATGACTCACACCAATATTGTCCTTTAAATGTGATATTTTAATATTTGTTCATTCATTGATTTTGTATAATATAAAGGATGCTCCCACGTACAAACTGTAATATGATGATCAATGAAATGAAATGAAATGCTGTTTAACTCCCTAGTGTTCTGCTCATAAACTGGGCTAAGAATGTTGTGTACATGTCTATATTGACTTGTCTCTTTTTCAGATTTTATCATTGCTTGATAACGACTAGAGAAGCCTAGTCAAAACGTCGCTCAGTTATAAGCAGTAATTGTATTCCATAGAATTGTCACCTGTATACTCTAATTCAATTACATTGAAACTGTTTGGGCTAATGAAGACGGGCATACACCATACAGTGTGCTACGAGGAATACTGTGCCCAGGCAGCGGCACTATGGCCTACTCTTATATCGAATTCCATATTTCCCAAGGATCTGTTACACGGGATCGCGGTTTTTCGTTCCCTCCGAACGACTAAATGTGATGATATCGGATGGCCCAAAAGAAAAAAAACCGAATACGCTATTCAAACAGTACTGTACCCATATCATTTACATGAATGGTGGACAAATTTACTCCCAACTGTTGGTCTACAAGCCAACAGGAGCGTATAGTAGCACATGATTTTGCGCGAGGAAAGGGTTACCGCCCGGGCCCCCAAAAAACAATATTTATGTTTGTGTGCGGCGGAGACGGGAACGGATGGTAATGGGGGAATATCCAAGGATCGATCTGTAGCAAATGTGACCTACGGTGAAACATTCGTATGATTATAATATTGAATCCGCGTGATCTCTTGCCATTTGCGAAGGGGCACAAAAACTCAAAGGTCGCCAAACTGAAAACTATGACGCAGAGCTCATCATGACGTCGCTCTCACTTAGACCTTGCCGGCCAAAAATGTTAAAATAGCACAAGCTTAGTTTTAAAAAAGAATGTCTTGCACTAGGCGCCTTTTAAACCCAGAAATCGAATTTCAGTTCAGTATCCGTAAATTGTTTCGTGCGTCCTTCCATAAACCTGACCGAGGGGGCTGTTCCAGGTTGCGTAATCCTTCGGCTGCCCGGACAAATCACAAGATCACAAAACATTCTCAGGCTTAAGTTAAAGAATTTACTCAACTTTCAATCACTGTTTATTACAAATATCTATGATCCACAAACACAAAACTTTACACATAGTTTCTCATTGATGTATTTGGTAAATTAAAACAATCAAAGTTTTAAGGTCTATAATCTAGATAATATAAGGTGAACAGCCTTGGACAAATTCTGAGAATGTGAACTCGGGACCAGGTTCAGATCGTTAGACAATACGAGTTGATCGTTGGGTAATCATCGAATATAAAAACACTTGGGACCAGGTTCAGGGCCATGTTTCACGAAATTTTAACTAAAGATAAAATCCAAATTTTAGCAGATACTTCAATTTTGATTGGCTAAGAACTAAAATCAATCTGATATTGTCCAATCAAATAACTAAAATTCAGATCTTTTCTTAGTTAAAATTTTGTGAAATAGGCTCCAGATCGTTAGAAAATAAGTGTTGGCCGCTGGTTAATCATCGGATATAAAACATAGGATACAAAAACTATACAATGAATACAAGATTAGGACACAAAGTGAAATTAGATAGGTTTAACCTTCTACTATTCTGTTCCGAAGACGGGAATATGCCATACAGCGTGCCGTGAATGAAAGATTGCCCGAACAGCGGCTGGATGCAATACGGAAGACATCAGTTTTGAAACCATTTCTAGGATGAGGACGAGTTGGATATTTGTTCCTTGGATGGAGCAGTTGAACATCATAACACACAATATTGTCTGATCGGATACATCACAAATAATTCGACTTTTTCGTCTGGATTGTATAGTATATCAAAATATAGGCAATACGTAATATAAAATTGTGTTATCGCGAAGGTAAATCTAGGCGAGATATTTACATAAAAGTCTATCACAATTGGATGTTATTTTAATAAATTTAATATAAAATACATGTGGTTTCTTCCCTTCTAATGGGATATATACAATTTATTAGTATTAATTATTTGATATCATTTGACAGATTATGTACATAATTACACGTAATTAAAATGTGTTGTAAAGTAAAGGGAAAATTCAGGCCAACAAAGCCAAACAAAAATAATCGGATTTTTATTCAATCGGATTAAAACACCCATCCTATATCGTTTCATTTTTATAGTTCAAAAGTATAAAAAAAACGAAACGAAATAGGATCTGTGTTTTAATCAGATTAATTTTTATTTTGTCCTTAATGATCTCTTAATGAACGGGATGTAAAAATTCCACGTTCTTGATAATAATTTTGTCACAACAGAAATATGTACTATGGAAGCAAACCACCGATTCGTAATGCATCTTTATGTAACAATTCATTCCCCATCGTTCTTCGTTCTCAGTTTTTGAATGGCCATTTTTGTTGACATTTTGGAAACTATGCAGGGATATTCAATCGACTATTCACGGGGAATAGTCGATTGAACGTCCCGAAAGTAAATTCGTTCAATTCCAAAAATAGTATCGATCGAATGAAAAGGAGAATTTGGGAGTAGAACGCGTGTGTGGGCTGCATAAAAAATATCTCGAACCAACCATATTTGTTACTTCATATACGTCACGATATACGTCACGATTCTACTCACACCACCTCAGCTGTCGGGACTGGCAGAACTGTGACAGTGCTGAATTTCGCATCACTTGAATTCAATTATATCCATTCGTGACGTTCCGGGCTGATAATCGACAACCCCTATGGTTTAGAGGCGGAAGGATAGCAGCGTTACTAGATTGCTTGCGCCGTAATACGGCGGAAATTCACATGTTAATTGTATGCTACTTCAATTTTATTTTGAGTATCTTAAAATTTTAGACGCTGATCTCATAAAAACGTAAGAGCAAAGATATGGCCAGTTGTTGCTCCGTATGAAGCCGAGCAAAGTGATCAAAAATAGCATTTATTTAATGGTGGTCTGCCTCCATATATAATTAGTTACTTCGAGTTATTCCCCTTTTTTAAAATCTTGTTTAGAATACCGTTACCTAAAATATGTGCAGAACACATTTCTCTGATATGCAAAATCACGAATGTAATAATATTATTTGAGCATATTTCTGATTTCGACAGAAATTATGGAACTATTTCCTCAATACACTTTACATTTTTTCTTGGCCAACATATTGGAATTTGCAGGACAATTAAAAGCTTTCTGGAACTCTTCAACTTGACCCAACGCCAAATTAATTCTAAAATAATAAAAAAAAACGCCATAATGGTGAAGAATAACCCACGAGGTTGGACAGGCGACCCTATTGATTGTCACGTACAACCGGCGGAATCGAGACAACGCCAGTTGACTCAATGGCAGACCTAATGGATTAACAAATTGCAAATGAATTTGCAAAAGTGCAAATGAATTTACAAAATTGCAAATGAATTTACAAAATTGCAAATGAATTTACAAAACTGCAAATGAATTTACAAAATTGCAAATGAATTTACAAAATTGAAAATGAATATACAAAATTGAAAATGAATTTACAAAATCGAAAATTGATTTACAAAATTAAAAATGAATTATTAGTATTTGAAATAACTTCTACTCACTTCGAATCCTCTAGCAGGGTACCTTTAGCAGCTGCACCATAAGAAGCAGCGTCATTTCTATTGAAACAGTTGGCCTGGAAATCAAGCAAAAAATTGACAAATTGCATCAGAGGAAGAAACCCAGGTGGTTGACCCATTATAAATATTCATAACCTAACATCAAGCGGATAAACCCATTGTGAATGGCATTATGTATGTGTTGGTTGCTCCAATTTCCTCCCGAATTCTTGTTGATGGAAATTATTTAATATTCTACGGTTTTCTGAGTAACATAACTGTAATAAAGAACTCGAGACATGGCAGTCACATATATCTTATAAAGAAATAGATTGAGATCAAGAGACTTTTCATTAAACTTGATTTATATAACAAGGTATCCTACGGTCTGTGATGTTATATGTAAGCATGTTACGATCTCAAAAGAAATCACGCAGGATTCTGCGTATGCTTACTCCGTCTCGCGTGCAATTTGAAACAAAGCGCCATGATGAATAAAACTAACCGTCAGTGCATAAGTGAATCTCAAACCTTACTACCGATGTAGACTGCACTAACCAGACGCGAGCGGCGAATTCCAGTCACTTTGGACTACCCACGTATTCTGAGAAACAAACTGGTTAGAAATTACAATACAAATGTAAAAAATCAATGTAAATCACTTTGTACCCCTATATTACATTAATATGTACCTTTTGACCCATTTTCGTCAATTTCAGATTCCATAGAATAGAGATTGAGTCCCTTCAACATGTGCCTGTAGTCAAAAGGTTCACGCACCTGCTTATACTTATGATATAAACGTATATGTAAATGTACCCAATGCATATGATATAAACGTTCTACCCCTGTCTATGGGGGTCTGATATGAAGGATCTAGCCCTGATATAAAAGTTTTACCACCCGTGCCTATGATATAAAAGTTTTATTACCTGTGCATAGGATATAAAGAACATCTGGTCGGGGTTATTAGTTATTCCAGGAATACTCTTCTCTTCCCAGTTATCTGCCGTCCATTCTTTATATGCCTAAACATAATAACAAAGCGTCCATTATATGCCTAAACATAATAACAAAGCGTCCATTGTATGCCTAAACATAATAACAAAGCACCTGTTCTGTATATGCCTAAACATAATAACAAAGCGTCCATTCAATGCCTAATAAGCATAATAACAAAGCGCCCGTTGTTTATATGCCTAAACATATTAAAAAAAAACGTCCGTTCTTTATATGCCTGTATATAATAACAAAGCGTCCATTCTTTATAAGCCTATATATAATAAAAAAAGCGCTCATTCTTTATATGTCTAACGTAATAACAAAGCGTCCGTTCATTATATGCCTGGAATAAAAATAAAGCGCAATTCTTTATATATATGCCTAAACTTAATAACAACGCGATAATTAGTGCAGCGATAATTTCCGAATATCAACAAAGACAAGTAAAGATGACGTCTTCGCCTTTTTCTATTGAACGTTTCAAGGACATACAGACCCGTTATATCTAGATTACACGAACAGGTCTATTCTCTATTATTATTCTTGTCAATATCATAATGCTTACATTATAGGCTACTTGTATTCCGCTACTTTCAGCAATAAATTCCGGAGAAAGTCTGGCTGAATCCACTCGAACCTGAAATGATATTACATATAAGGAGTGAGAGGGGGAGAGAGAGAAAGAGAGAGCGAGAGAGAGAGAGAGCATACCAGTCTTGTCATTATTGTTCACTACATTACCACAGCTTGTAGGCTGAATTATACGAATGTTTGCAATAAATGCGAGTTAGTTCCCTTTGTTCATAGAATCAAAACTCTCTTTAGTCTCAAGTCATTTTCGAATAGGAAATACTGTTATTCAAATAGTTTTAGTTGCATTTTTTCATAACGGATTGCTATTATTCAAGAACTTTAAATTAAACCAGAAGAGTTGAGTTTTCACAGTGGTCTAGGGCATCGCGTTTTCATCCCATGTTGGCGTCTTCGCACCCTTATACCCCGTTGGAGGTTGGGATGGCCTAGTGGTCTAGAGTGCCGCGCTTCGACCTCTAGCTGACCTCTGGCTTGCGGTTGTGGTTTCGAGCCCTGGTGTGAGCGTATGTGGCATGGAGATAGGGGCGCCTTCTCAACCTCATGGGTTTCCTCGTGGGGGGTTGGGATGGCCTAGAGGTCTAGAGTGCTGCGCTTCGACTTCTAGCTGGCCGGTCACCTCTGGCTTGCGGTTGTGGTTTCGAGCCCTGGTGTGAGCGTATGTGGCATGGAGATAGGGGCGCCTTCTCAACCTCGTGGGTTTCCTCCGGGCACCCCGGTTTCCTCCCACTGCTAAAGACCCCTACGCGCAAGCGAATTGTTAAAATAAAATTGAAACCATATGTTAGTCCCAAAATGTCCTAGTTTGTGTCGAGTGGACGTTAAACCCGATTTCTCTATCTCTCTCTTATACCCCCGTCAGTCCGGGTTTACGTCCTTACTGCGACGGAAAAATTGTCTCAGAGCACCTCAAGATCGCCATAAGCGGGGTGAAAGCGGATTGGAAACGCCAGATATCGTGCTGTGGTCTCCATGGTCGCCAATGCTCAAAACGAACGCCAAGGTTCTACGATCTGACCTACAAAGTTGTGAGCACGCGACTTTATTCAAGCTTGTAATGTTTTGGGGCCATTTTCTCACATTGTATGCATTTTCAGGTCGCCGTACAGTGGCAGCGGCGCCGTAAGGACGCCATCCCGGTCTGGCGGGGGCCTTAGGGAAAGAGATATAAGCGTGTGCCAAAATATTAAAAATAAGACAACTTTCTGCGATATGACCTTTGGTGGAAGCGGACGTTAAACACTAATAGAAGGAGGAGAATCACATCAAGTTTAAAAATGTTTCTGGACATAATTCGTAATAAGAGATGGGAAGGGAGAGGGAGTGGGGTGGGAATTGACGGCCACGCGACACAAACTACGTCATTTCGGAAATAACACGTGGCTCAATTTTATGCAGTAATTCGCTTGCAGGTTCAAGCCGGGAAACAAAACTAGGTCACTTGACTTAATGACAGCCCATATGATATCACGTGCACTTACCGTAATTGGGATGTTACCCAAAATTGTATAAGGCCCCTGAGTGGCTGAACTATAAGCGTCAATAACACATTGTTTAGCAGTAGCATAACGTTGTGCCGTTTTATTCGTCCACCAGACTCCATATTGAGTTCCATTTAGGTTAAATTGCTGGCCTACAACAATTACAAAATAAAATGAAATGATATGAAATGGGGTTTAACGTCCTACTCTTCTGCTCCTTACCTGGACTAATGAAGACGGGCATACGCGATACAATGTGCTTTGAGGGAAATTTTGCCGGGGCAGCGGCGCTACGGCCTACTCTTACATCCAATTCCAACTACCAAGGGATTTTTTTACGTGCACGGCAATGTGTACACTGGACATCGGGTTTTCGTCCCATCCGAACGACTAGACAGCTGCCCTTGTCAGGCCCTCTGTCCTGTATCACTGACAAGAGAAAACCACGCCGGAAAATCTGGATAAACGTCCTCGGTCAATGCAGGGATCCAACACCCTAACTCCAGGCCAGCGAGCCAGCGTCTTACCCACTTAACCACGTGATCTCCAAATATTACAATAACTAAGACTAAAAGTAAAGGAAGCACGTATTTACCTCGATATAATCCCTGGTTTTTCAACATAACAAACACGACTTTTTTGTCAATTTAAATCACCATTGATGGTGTTGTCTTACAGTGAAAACTAGGGGCCTGATATCTAATATTGAAGACACAATAAACATTTTAAAATTGGCACAAAACTCCCGTGTTAGCATGCTGTTGTAATGAAGCGACTTGGTGAACAAGGCTAACATATCCTATAGGAGAATACTACCGGTTTAGACTGGAAGAACCAGACGCAGAAGATTGCCATTCAATTTAGACTGTTTGCATGCTTCGCCTAACATAACTGATTAGAAATTACGGTAAAACAGAGACGATTGAATGTAAATATAACATTATTATATTTTGCAACCCATTTGTACCCATGTGTTTCAGAGAATAAAGACTTAGCTCCTTATGTATTATGCAAGAACAAAATCTGCTTATTACAGGTCTTTCTTAAGGCCTGAGATGTTAACTAAATAATTAATTAGACATTAATTAACATATCCAGACCATAAGTCAAGGCTAGCCTTCGATGTTGGCGGATTAAATTCTTATATGCCGCTTAATGGCCGTTGATAATTAAATCAATCAAGTGGATAATCGAGACTATGCTGTTTATATTAATGATATGAGTAATGATGACCGAGGCTATGTGAATATTTCAAACGCTTTTTTCTCGGCTAATAGTGGTTCAATTTGACTGAAAGTTTCAGAAAATCATCTTTACACTATCTAGTTTTTAACTATTATAATGAGAACTACCATCTCTTTATCTTATCCCCCATAATGTAACTTTAATGGACTACTTAATTTAAAACTTGTGAAACCCTGGTACGGCTATAAGCATCATGTTGCAGAAAGCTTGTCTACCTACATGTACGCGCAGGCCCGACTGAATGATTTGAAATCTAGATACCTATACAGCGCGATGTGCCCAACTAAAATCAGTGAAAGAGAGAACTCTCCTAAAATTGGAATCTAATCTAGAAAAGGCGATTCATTATTCTCTGGCAAGTTGTTCCATGGGGCATTAGAATTGTAAACCAATTACAAGTTTGGTTGCTATTGACAACCTTGGTTGCATGCTGATCCATTTTAGCTGGTGATCAGACCAAACGCCAGTATTCTAACAAGAACGTGTGGTGAAATCGCGGACAGAAACGTGGCCTTTTACGTGCTCTCTTTACAACCATAGCTAGATAACTTGGTCTACAGATACGTGTAAAAGACTATGTTATGGGCTTGATCTTGCTTTAACTACGTACATCTTATCAAGGCCTTCACGTAATACCCTGCATATTTCGATTGGGTACAAATACAGCTAGTGAGTCTATCAGATTCCTTGATCGTCACGAATACCAAGTCTCTCACTTTAAAGCTAAAATGTCTATCTGTGATAATTGAGTTGCTAAGTTCAAAGTTAGTTGAATGTCAAGGTTTCCATGGAGGTCACTATATCGCAACCTCTTATTGGATGCTACTGTTCACGTATTGGTAGATAACGTAGCATTAAATTCGGGATTCGTGAAGTAATCTAGCAAGGTCCAGATATTGTAAAACTCGCAGTCGTTGCTTTAGGAACATGATGGTATCTAGGATAGCATGGTCTACAGTAGCTGATGACCTTACACGTGCTCTCTTTACAACCATAGCTGAATAACCTTGTCTACATATACTTGTAAAAGACTATGTCATCCAGGCTAATTAATATTGTAATCATAAACTTACCGTATTCATCAATAGCATGCATCAGTTGATGTGAAATCAGTGTGCCAATAGAACCAAAGTTAATATAATGAGGCAGTGTATGGTCGTATATCGGAAACTGTAACATTCCTGCTGGTACTATTAACTCACTCCAGGGATTGTAATATTCCGCGGCAATATCGTAAGTGTGATAGTTCCACTGATTTTTATCGGTACCATGACGTAATCGCATATTCCAGTCGTGTTTAAAGAAGGAGTTGAAGTTGATGACATTGGTAAAATAATCTCCCTTGACAATATTAAGCTAAAACAAAAACAGGTGAAATTATATTACACACATTCTCATTTTAGTTTCTATAGATCACTGGCGCATTAACCATACCGTATTCGTGGCTCCGTGAGTAAGACGCTGGCTCGCTTACCTGGAGTTCGCGTGTTCCAGTCCTATCTTGGCTGAGAAAGTTAATCGGGATTTTCCGGCAGGCTTCCCTCTTGTCAGTGACGAAGGACGTGGCAAGGGGAAGCGTATAGTCGTTCGGATAGGAGGTAAATAGAGGTACTGTGTACACATTTGCGTGCACGTAAAAGAACCCCTGGCAGTTGGATTTCGAAAAAAGAGTAGCCCATAGATCCGCTGTCCTGGCAAAATTATCCTCCTAGCAAACTGCATTGCGTATGCTCGTCTTTATTTATCCAGTGGGTACTTAAAAACCCAATGTTATTTTATTTTAAAACTACACAAATAATTCAGTTATTGACTGTTTTAAAACAATGACAAGGGACCCTTTACAGATTGATAAATGAATCTAAAATAGAATTTGAATTTCTTCGTGAATGATAAAATCATGTTTCATCACACGCTATCAAAACTACACGATTTCGCTACTATTTTTTTTTAATTTGATATTTAAATAGGATGCAAACAGAACACTTGAAGCGATTGCCAGCACGTGTTCGCGCATTTATTTAAATGACCTTTAACCCCTATCGGTGGAAAAACTTCTCTGAATGTTTTATGTATAAGTAATTATTTATGTTCACCTTGAAATGCTCGGGCGGATCCAGGATTTTCAGAAGGGAGGGGGCGTGCTGCACGGACGTGGGAGTGCGCAGCCCGGCCGGTGGTTTTTGAGTGGAAAAATACCCACAAGGAATAAAATATCATATTAGTACTGTAAATTAGGATTTCCAATCTTAACTATTTTTGTTTTCATTTCCCGCGAGAATATATGGAGATAATTATAAAAATTGTTCGCCACTTAAAAAAAGACGGAGCGTGCGCCCCCTCTGGACCCGCACCTGAGATGTGCTGTTGATCATTAAAATTTAAAGAAATGAGAATAAAGCTCAGATTTCAATATCAAGGCTAAAGGTGTTTTTTTTCAAGTTCTATTAAAACTTACCGGGTCGTAAATGGTGTCCAATTTACCAGAGTCCATGATATATTCAGGGTACCCCAATTTATACAAAGAAGTTTCTAACTGTAAATAAAATACAGGAAAAGGACGTGCTTAAACTTTGATAAACTTATATAATAATATTTGCTTAGTCTTAGAGATATAAAAAGGTAAGTATACATAGGTATAGAATAACTATTGTTGTAATAAGATACAGCAAATAATGACAACTAAATAAAGTGATATATCACACGTTTACACGTACAGTATAATCTGTCTACTTAACCACAGATTATTGTAATAAGTAGGTCAAAATCCTATCAGCACATATCACTTATTTTGTCTCCACTACAAAATTAGATTTTGCTCATTCCGACTCAAGATGGGGTGTTCAATCACATATGGTGACCCTGCTTGATTTATTCATGCCGGCGCTCACTGGCTGACCAAGTTCAGCCGTTTATTCGTGATATGTTTGTATACCCAATATTTGTTATGGTTTCTTTTGGGCTAGGAACTTATCGCTAACCACTACCCTCAGCTTGTTCTTCTTCTTTATCATCTTCAGGTGATGCTATTCGAAGAAACATAAAGTTCCATCAATTCAAGTCCCATCGACATGAAAATAGGTATTCTTGTTCTTTGGACAATTCTGAGTTAATTTGGTTAATTGATTTTTCATTCAACAACATAACGAGTTCCTAGTCCATAATACGATGGTATTTGTTTTTGTTTAAATTTTGATTCGTGATATTCTTTTTATATATTTTTATTTTGTATTTTTACCATAATGTAAAAGCGTCATAAGGCAACTCAATCTTGGATGTGAATAAATTATTTTTTGTTATTATTTATTTAAATGTTTGAAAAAGAGCCATCATGTTTCATACCTTTTGTTTGGCGTCCCTTTTTGTAGATTCTTCCATCCACGTTATCTTCATCACTCGTTCAACTAAAGATGTTTTAAGGTAATTGACAATCTCCTTGGCCTGAGGAATATATTAGGACATAGCATTGATATTACACTGATCCCCAGTAAACATTCGCTTGAGCGAGAGAGAGGGAGGGGTGGAGAGAGGGAGAGAGAGGGAGGAGGGGGAGGGGGTAACGTCAACTCAATACTAATTAGGGGCCAGTTTCAAGAAATTTTAACTAAGGATAAAATTCAAATTTTTAGTAGATTCTTTAATTTTGTTTGGCCAAACACTAAAATCAATCAAATAATATCCAATCAAATTACTAAAATTTGGATTTTATCTTAGTTAAAATTTCGTGAAATAGGCCCCAGGTCATTTCTGGACTAACATATGGATCAATTTGCGCGTGTGAGTAGGGGTCTTTGGCAGGGGATAACGGAGTACCTAGAGAAAAGCCAATAGGGTGGACAGGCGACCCTACTCCTTGTCACGTACAACTGTAGAATCGATACCACGCCAGTTGACTCAATGATAGACCTAATGGTACACGAGATAACCATTCGGCCACCCCAACTGCCCCACCTGCCCCACCCACCCAATCCATCCTTAAAAGCCTACATTACATAATTGCATACAAATAGAAAATAACATTTAAATATGAAAAAGATGAAACAAATATAAAATCTTTTTGATTAAAGTCCGTGCATAAAAATGTGTTTTAACGATATATTTAATATTCGAATAGTCTTTGCTTACCTTATGGAAAACGAGAGCTCGTTCGAAACATTCGTTGTCTGGAAAAGAGGGGTCAATCGAGAGTTTTGGTGTCTAGTATGAGCGGGATCGTTCTCCGAAGGAAGAGAGATTAACAGATCTGAGTCAAAAAGAGGGGTGTCGATTTTGTGGGTGACTATTAAAAATGGTAACCTACCTTGTCCTTATTTTTATCCACGAAATGATCTCGGACAAATAAGGAACTCAAAACCTCGCCCATATCTCGGCTGACTAGATTCAGACAATATCTCCACGTTCCTAAGAACTCTGGATTTCCGGTTACATCTACATAGAATTGTCTGCCAGCATGAACATAATCCCATGACAATTCTTGTAAATATCTGTGTGCCAGTCTCCAAGTGTAATAGTTATTGATTATTCTGGTAAAAATGAAAAAAAAAAAAAAAATGAAATGACATGAAATGGATTTAACGTTCTGTGGTTCATACATCATGGAGTGTGAATACTACTAAGGGCTTTTGTTTGTTTTACTTGAACGAAAATGTATAGACTGCCCTCAGTTTTTGCCCTATCCCAACGACTAGTAAGCTCTCCTTGTAAGGCTCACCGGAAAATCCCGATGAACTTTCTCAGCCAACACCGGACGCAAACCCAGGAGCTCCGGACTAGCGAACCAGCGTCTTACCCACTTAGTCAACGGGGCTCCGAACACGCAGAGAGAGAGAGAGAGAGAGAGAGAGAGAGAGAGAATGCTTTTTAACGTCCACTCGACACAAACTAGGTCATTTCGAGACTAACATATGGTTCGATTGTATTTCAATAATTCGCTTGCACGAAGGGTTCTTTTTAGCAGTGAGGGGAAACTTTTAAGACCCCGAGAAAGCCAGGGGGTTGGACAGGCGACCGTATTCCTAAACACGCACAACCGGCGATTCAAAACTACACCAGTTGACTCAAGGGCAGGCCGTATGATACAGCGCGCGCACGCTAACCATCCCCATGCAAAACACAATATTGAGAAAATTGATTTTGCAGAAATTCACAACTTTTGCAGGGTGGGCAAAATCTTCCCTTTATTAAATGTTCATATTTGGGATCAAGCTGTAAAAATCTCGATAATACCAGAAAATTGCAAAGGCTTTAAAATGACATAATATACAAACATTTTACTTCAGATAAGAATACAAATGGCAAAATTCGGACAAAAGTAAATGGTCCCAGTTCCAGGTCAAAAAATAAATCCTTAGGGGAAATTAATTACCTATTTTTATTGTCACCCAAACTGTTTAAAACGTCACCTAGACCCATTATATATTCCTTTTCTATAACAACAACCTTGGTATCCTTGGTAACACCAGCTTGATCGAACATGTAGGTTAATAAACTCACAAAATCGATCTGAAATGGCAATTTGTTTATATCTTTAAATAAATTGTTTATATCTCTAAACAAATTTGTTTATATCTCTAAATAATTTGTTTATATTTGTTTATTTCTTAAATATTTTGTCTATATGTGTTATATATTTTAGATAATTAGTTTATACGCGTATCTTTGAATAATTTGTGTACATTTCTTAAAATAATTTGTTTATATATTTTTTCGAAATTATCTATATTCTTTTGAAATTGTTTATATCTTTTTAAAAAAATAATTTGTTTATATCTCTTATTAATTTGTGTATATCCTTAAATAATTGGTTTTATCTTTAAATAATTGGTTTATACACGTATCTTTAAATATGCAGTTTGAATCATCTCATTGAAAGAAAACAATGACTTACTGTTGACTGAACCTGGGCGTTCAATTCTTCTAAACTTAATCTCTCTTCTTGAGCATGTGGATTGGGCGATATCTTGGAGTTGGATGTCAACTAGAAATATACATTTTATAAACATGGAATATACGAACATTGGTAAGGAGATTAACGTCCTACTGTTAACCTGTTTCGAAGTTTTGGTGACAGTGGCAACAATTCTCTGTAAGGTTGAAGTGCAAACATTAGTTTTTGAAAGGGTTCGCCGTAAGACTAATTTACTAACCCTAGTAAGTTTGAAAATAATTCTCTGTGCAGTGTTGGAGGGTAAGGTGGCCGAATGGTTAGCGCGTGTGCGTTGCATCATAAGGTCTGTCAATGAGTCAACTGGCGTGGTTCCCATTCCCCGGTTGTACATGACAGGGAGTAGAGTCGCCTGTCCAACCTCCTGGGTTTTCTCCCCCCACACACACACTACTACCTACGTCCAAGCGATTTATTGAAATGAAATTGGACCATGTGTTAGACATGAGATGATGCAGTTTGTGTCGAGTGGAGGTTACCTCATTCCTCTCTCTCTTTCTCGTTCTCTCCCTCTCTCTCTCTCTCTCCCTCGCGCTCTCTGGTGATTTGTATGACATAAATTATATCCAACATATTGTGGAATTCAAACTTACGTTAGCCAACTTGTGTTCTACCATGTAAGTATCTTCAACGAATTCATTAATACGTTCTGCTATTTCTGATTCGGTTAAATTGGGTTTTGCATCTTTGACTAACAGGTTACCAACGTTACGGATAAACTTCCGGTAATCATCTCGTACCTAAAATAGAAAAAAATATAATAAAGGTATAAGTCATGTCACATGAGTCCTGTTTAATTAAAGATGTAATCTACCTCGGATTCGAAGTTCCAGTTATACGAGCATCGATTCATTGAAAACATCATAATATGTTTAAAATAAGTTTTTAAGTTTGCAATATCAGGTGGATTAGACAAAATATAGATCTATATTTCTTTTCGTTTATTACACTTCCAATGGTCCACACCAAACGGTGATCTGACTAGTCGTTTCGGAAGGCCGCTTCATCGGTCATGCAAGAAGCTTTTGATCCTATGACGGTCAGAAATTTGATTAACCAACCAAATCAG
Organism: Patella caerulea; assembly: GCA_036850965.1. Taxonomy (NCBI): domain Eukaryota; kingdom Metazoa; phylum Mollusca; class Gastropoda; family Patellidae; genus Patella; species Patella caerulea. The sequence goes on from JAZGQO010000010.1 coordinate 3,584,957, forward strand.
CAATGATGTTTCTATTGAATTACCCAGAGTCCCGTGCATCTCGCGCCAAAAGCTCACAGATCGTTTCATTGACACACCAATGATAACAACTCTTCCAGATCCTAGTGTAGTAAAGAATGGTAAAACGAAATTTTGAACTATAAGAACACGAAACGAAATAGGATCTGTGTTATAGTTGGATTGGTCATTTGGTCAAGGCAAAAGAACTGCAGCATTGAAAGTAGAATAATTCAAACAGTATTGTACCTATATCTAATATGTGTATCCGGCACATTGTGAATATTAGACAATTCTCTACAATATTTCAGGTCCATCGCTCTAATAGTGTTAACATAATTCACGTTTTAAAAGGGAAGACAAGAAATTAATTTTTATTAAACCGGAAGAGACATAGTTGGTTCAACACGCTCAATGGGCTCTATAATAAGCACACAGATTTAGCAGAAGTTTTCTGCTGTTTTGTGTGCACGCGTCGTCCTTTGTCCAAAAAACTGATCAAAATGGGCCCTTTATTCTTTATTAGGATAATATAAACATGAATTTCCGGTTTTGATGAAAATTAATTTCTCGCTTACAAAAACGTTTTTGCTTATGTAACAGTGGAGATCAATTATCAATATATACATGTATTTAAGATTTATGGATAACTTGTTAAAAATCGTTGGTCCTCCCCTTTAACTGTCAAGTCATGTTTTGCCTGACTGCACAGTAATATCCCCCCCCCCCAGCATTAGAATATTTAAAATCAAAAGATCTAATATCACTTACTTGTTCGGTTTGTGAGTTGATATAGTAAACCCAAGGCATGCCCATACCCGATAGATCTATCTGTAAAAGAAATAAAATCTAACTTTGGCTAATAATTAAAAAAATGAAACAAGTGCACCACCGTAGCATTATCTAACAATCAATATACCCACTATTTGATATTATAATAGATCAATTCCTTAGAGAGAGTGAGAGAGACAGACAGGGGGGGGGGCAGATGCGTCCCCAAGATACGTAACAAAGGCCACAGCCTTCACTCTTATAACGAGAGAGAGAGAGAGAGAGAGATAAAGAGAGAGAGAGCGAGAGAGAGAGGCGGGGGGAGAGGGGAGGGGCGTCCCCACGATACGTAACTAAGGACACATTTTTCACTCATATGTAAAAGGCAACCATACCCAAAGAGAGAGAGAGAGAGAGAGAGAGAGAGAGAGAGAGAGAGAGAGAGAGAGAATTCGCTTGCGTGTAGAGGTATTAAAGGAAACCCTAAGGAAACCCACTAGTTGGACAGGCGACCCTTCGCCTCGTCACGTTCAAGTGGGGATTCGAAACCATGCCAGTTGTCTCAATGCAACGCGCATGCGTTAACCACTCGGTTATCCAACTCATCATGTATGTTTTCTTAGTTTGAGAAAGTTGTTGATATTTGTATGAGTACGGTCGTTTAGATAAGTTGGTTTTTAAAAAGGTTGAACAAAAAATTTATTGTGGGTAAAATAAAAAGATTTGTATTTCTTTTGGACTGAGAAAATCGTTAAGATTTTGTATATGATTGTACTTAGCCAACCAATATTCATTTTGATGTTTGGTAAATGTAGTTTTATAGTAGACTTCAATGGATTACTGTAAAATGTAAAGAAAAAAAAAAAGATTTTAGTAGTAACATGAAAAAGGTGAAATGGGGTCCTAATGCTCGGCTCTGTCTGGGCTGGGCTGCTATGAGGGAAGTTATGCCCAAACAGCGGAGCTACGTGTGACTCTTATATGGAATTCCAACTGCCAGGGGATATTTAACGTGCATGCCAGTGTGTACACGATTTATATTAATAGCTTTAGACACACCCATGGCAGTTCGTTATATGTGAGAACCGTCAAAAAACTAATTCAAACATAGCCCCACATTCTAATAAAGTTTTTTACAAATGGATGAACTCGAAAAGAATCAGTCTGCGAATCATGACTTGTCATAATTTGTGTAGCAACATTTTTACAGGTAATTGGACGCGTGTATTAAAATAAACTAGACTATTTAAACGTTTTTGTCGGTTTTCTGAAAAGATATTTGCAGCAACAATACGCTACGTAATATCAAATAACGAAATTGTGGTCGCATGATACGATCTCTGACGAATGACATATTTATCTGTCCTTGAAATAGAGGGGGGGTGTCATAAGTGTCGACTGACGTCGTTTCGATTCCCCGGTTGTAGGTGCAAGGAGTAGGATCGCCCGTACAACCTTTTGGGTTTTCTACGAGGCATCTGGTTTCCCTCCGCTGCTCCAACTTTCTCTCAATCTTTCAACAGTAAGTGCACGAGGACCGCACTACGTGAAAACAATACTCAACAGTAAGTGCACGAGGACCGCACTACGTGAAAACAATACTCAACAGTAAGTGCACGAGGACCGCACTACGTGAAAACAATACTCAACAGTAAGTGCACGAGGACCGCACTACGAGAAAGTAAATCGCAATTATTACACAGAAAGGGAATATTTTTTTTTTTATATATATATATAAGAAGTAGAGCATAATATCTATATGTAAAATTATTTAAACTTTTAGAGAAAGTCTTACGTTTAGTTATGTTATGTAACAATTTCTGGAGAGTGTGTATCAAAGGCCTGGTGATGTTCCGATGCAACTGAAGGCGCTAGCAGTAGAATACCGTATCTCGTCCTCGACATTTTTTAATTTCATATACACCCAACCACGTAAAGTGGATATTTTTTTTAACTGGAGGTATTTTGTATTTATATGTGCATTTATCTATCGTAAATAAAGAAGTATATGTTCTTGATCTACTTTTACTTTTTCATTCTGGTATGCTGCAAATCTGGGGCCTATTTCACAAAATTTTAACTAAGATAAGATCTGAATTTTAGTTATTTGATTGGACAATATTAGATTGATTTTAGTTCTTAGCCAATCAAAATTGAAGTATCCGCTAAAATTTGGATTTTATCTTAAGTTAAAATTTCGTGAAACAGGGCCCTGCTCTTTCTCGAGATTTGGTTCGATGGCCGAATGGTTAGCAAGTGCGCGCGGTATCATAAGGTCTGTCATTGAGTCAACTGCCGTGGTTCTGGTTCCCCAGTTGTACGTGACAAGGAGTAGGGTTGTTTGCCCAATCTTGGGGTTTTTTTTTTTTTGCTCCTCCGGTTTCCTTCCACTGTTAAAGGCCAATACACGCAAGCGAATTGTTGAAATAAAATTGAACCATATGTTAGTCCCGGAATTACGTTAAATCCCATGTCTTTCTTTTAAAGTTGTCTAGTCGTTCGGATGGGATGGAAAACAGAGGTCCCGTATATACATTGGCGTGCACGTAAAAGATCCTTTGGCAGTTGGAATTTGATATAGGAGTAGGGATAGTGCCGCTGCACCGGCAAAATTTCCCTCATAGCACACTGTATGACGTATGCTCGTCTTTATTAGTCCAGTCGGATCAGAACAGTAGGATGTTAAAACTCATTTCATTTCATTTCAACGGCCCAGTCGGAGCAGAACAGAAGGACGTTAGACCTCATTTTATTTTATTTTCTTCCTTGCTAAATGGGTAAGGCGCTGGCTCGCTAGCCTGGAGTTCGGGTGTTCGATACCTGCATTGGCCGAGAAAGTTCATCTCGATTTTCCGGTGTGATTTCCTCTTGTCAGTGATGCAGAAGGAAGGCCTGAAAAGGACAGCTATCTAGTCGTTCGGATGGGACGAAAAACCGAGGTCCCGTGTACATATTGCCGTCCACGTAAAAGATCCCTTGGCAGTTGGAATTCGATATAAGAGAAGACCGTAGCGTCGCTGCCCGGGCAGAATTTCCCTCATACAACTCTGTATGGCGTCTGCCCGTCTTCATTAGCCCAGTAGGAGCAGAACAGGAGGACGTTAAACCCCATTTCATTTCATTTCTTTCTCGAGGATGTTCAGGTGTTACCATAGATACTAGTTTATGCAACCAAAGATGTTTATCGTATCCCTATGCGATTAAGCTGACTGAAGTTTGCTTATTGTCAACAAAAACAACACAATAGCCACCAGAAAGACGACTAAAAGAATCAGAAAAAAAAGTTTGTCTCTGGATTATGTAAACTAGGCTATTGACAGATTTGTTCAACTTGGTCGCTCTTTAATTCAGAAATTAATTACAAAACACATCCGCGCAAGGCACTTTTACAAAATATTTGTCAATAACACCAACTTTTGAAAGGATCCAATCTCTTAAAATACCTTATGAAAGAAAGGAGACGTGAAAAAAAATCTACAATCTATATAATCACACTTTTCATAGCGAATGTTTTACCATGAATAATTACCAACAAATATTATTGATAAGCATTCAACCGTACCAATCTTAATATCTTCATGTAGGTCAAAGTGAACCTCTAGGGTTAGATAAATGTGGGACACTCACTCACACAAACAACTCCTCGCTTTCAAACATCTGTTTATTTACCCAACCCTGCTATACATACAAGGCAGAAACATTGAATAGGACCATGTGCGACCTAAAGCCCTAACCCTCTTCTCCATTCGATACAAGATTTGTTCCCTATAGCTCTCATGACAAACCCTGGGGCGGATCCAGGAGTTTTTGCAGGAGGAGGTTTGATAGGTTCCTGTTATGGAAAATTGAAAGTTGATATGATATAATCGTCTCCAAATTATTTAGGCATATATATACATACCGAGGTTTTAAAGAGAGAGATCCGACACTACGATTCATGTCTATAAATAGGATCACAATGTGATTCAATCTCACTGATACAAAGCAATAATTCTGATATTACATATGTTTATATCATTATCTCGTATTTTGAATAACCACCCGAGCCCACCATTTGATGATAAAGGACAAAGCACACGACACTATCTTATGAAAGCGTAGCTGAGCAGACAGGGAGTGGGAGCACTGGACCCCTCCCCGTCTGGAACCGAACCTGTACACCTTCTAAATCTCTGATATTCACCTTTCTGTCTGTGTAAACAACCCATTCATGCATTGGATGAATATTTTCACAGAGTAAACGTTGCCTTTTTTTCTCAATTCTCTACGCTATACTATTAAGATCCAGTGACTATGTACCGGTGGCAATTGGTGTCCTGGGAAAGCTCCGAGGCGCCCAGAGCCATATGAAACCACCGGGAGGACTTGAGTGTCCTACGTTGAAATTTTTCCCGCTGTGTTCCCAGAATGCTGCCCTGGAGCCTTAGCGAAATATTTTTTGCCAGAGGGAACGCCTACAATATTGGCCCACATGTCCATGTATACCCGACAACTTTTAATATCTAACTCTAACATGCATTATGTAAAATCTAGACAAAGAGCTGACCGCTCCCGCTAGTATAGTTGAAACATTCAGAGTTATCGTCGATTACAGAACATTGTATTCACGATTGTCATTACTATCGTGTCGATTATCCGTTTTGAAATTAAAATATCTAACGCTAACATGCATTATGTAAAATCTAGACAAAGAGCTGACCGCTCCCGCTAGTATAGTTGAAACATTCAGAGTTATCGTCGATTACAGAACATTGTATTCACGATTGTCATTACTATCGTGTCGATTATCCGTTTTGAAATTAAAAAAATATTAACCTTAAGTCTTCATTAAATCTGATGAAAAGATAGAGAATCCCATGGCATCGATAGCTGACTATGATCTTCTCTCTCTCTCTCTCTCCCTCTCTCTCTCACATGCTTATAAGTCTGAAATAACTTATTTCTAAATCAGACATAATTTAATTTCTAAACGGACATCCTCGTGGGTTTTCTCCGGGTACTCCGGCTTCCTCCCACTGCTAAACCCCTACGCGCAGCGAATTATTGAAATAAAATTTAAACCATATGTTAGTCCCGAAATGACCCAGTTTGAGTCGAGTGGCGTTAAACCCCATTTCTCTCTCTCTCTCTTTCTCTCTCTCTCTCTCTCTCTCTAAACGGACATAATTTTATTGCGTACATATCGATCCTGTCATGCGTGCAAAAGAATCTAGCCACCAAGTGTATGTTTAGCAGGTAATCGACACACTTTCTAGCTGGGGATTATTTCTAACCGGTTTAAATAAAACAGAATAACAAAAAACAATCGTGTTTATATAACTATGCTTTCAGGTGAACCCTCTCAGTATTCATAAAACGAGCTGTTATAAAACCATTTTAAAGCAATTTTTTTTTATCAATTTGTCTTCACGAGTTACCCGCGTGTATATTCGTTCACCCCGGGCTATTTTACAGATTTTTGTTTGCTGGATAAAAATATAAAAGCTTTTAAAACACATGAAATATTAAAAAGGACAAACTTGTTGACCCTCAGATTTCATTCAATTAATATTTTATAAGAAGAAATCAACAAGGAGAGATGAAATAGGGTTTTACGTCATAGTGTTCTACTTTTTCTGGAACAAGGAAAGATAAGTTGTTTATTCTAGTCCTGGAACTGATACGGCACGTGGATTTAAAGCCCCAATAACACTCTTGTTGTAACTGAATAATATGTCCCAATCTTCATTCTGGTCAACAAATCGTATTATTTTACAATATTCCAATTAAATGATGATATAAATTTCATCTTAACACACCTATTTTAAAAAATTGGAAAAATTCAAGCAATTGATTAATGGATAATTTACACAATAGGTAGGACACTTAAACAGCTAGTACTTAGAATAAGGGTATTATGTATTTTCTGGAACTACCAAGCCAGAAAGAATGTTATTGTCCCTTTAACTAGTGCAGAATAAAAACAGTCATGCTATCAATGTATCCCTGAATAAATTAAATAAGTTTTGTTGAAAGAAAGAAAAAGCAATTATGAAAAAGGTTGTTCAACTTATCTGTTTTGGAAAGGAGGGGGAGAAATAGGTTTTAGCGTCCACTCGTCACAAATTAGGTCATTTCTGGACTAACATATAGTTCAGTTTATTTCAATAATTCGCTTGCGCGTAGGGGTCCTTAGCAGTGGGAGGAAACCGGAGTACCCGGAGAAAACACACGAGGCTGGACAGGCGACCCTACTCCTTGCCAATTACAATTCGAAACCAGGCCAGTTGACTCAATGACAAACCTTTTGATACAGCACGCACGTGATTGTGGGGTGTGGGGTGTGGGGTGTGGGGGTGGTGTTGGTTAAATAGGTGCGCTGTATATCATATATGCTTCCCCAGGTTGTAAGCCAAGGTAGTTAAGATGTCATTTGCCTTTTACTGCGCGTATGGGGATTTGATTATATCATTTGTTGATCCAGGAATAACACGGTTAGTCTCAAGTGAATTCGGGCAGTGTGGAAAACGCTAAGCGGATTTATGGTTATTTGTAATTGGATTAACTATATTGTAACGGGGCAATAAAGACGAGAATCGGCCAATAACGTTGACAAGTGTGTTAAAATCACATGATTTTTACATAAAAGAAAGTTTGGACCACTTGTGTTGTACATTATCTGAAACGTACAAGTCACAACGTTCTTTATGGCAGATTTAAGAGGTACTTATAACTGTGCTTATATTTAATAACGGCCGGCAAACGGGGGTGACTCGTTTCGAAGGACCCCAGCAAAGGAGGGTTAGAAGAAGTTCTAAAAATGACATCGCTATAGATGAGATTTAGAGCTATTACTCGTAAGACAAACCTACGGAGTAGATAAAAAAAGCTGTTACTCTTAGACAAATCCGCGGAGTAGACAAATACACGGACATTGAGAGTAATAAATGAAATGAAATCAGGGACGGATCCATGAATTTTTGCAGGAGGGGGTTTGCCAGGTTTCAGTTAAGGAAATCTGCCATCATCATCTCTAAATTACATAGGCATACATACAAATTGGGTTTCTTAAAGAGAGAAATCATTTTATACTGATGTAGGATCACTTTGTGATGTAATTTCATTGATGCAAGGCATTATCATTTTTATATAGCTGAGCAGGGTGGGGTTTGGACCCCCCCCCCCCCGCCCTGGGTCCGCCCCTGGAAATTAAATGGAGTCGACTGTTCTGTTCCGAATGCGGACGTGTATACTCCACACAGTGTGCTATGAGGGCAACAATTTTCTCGGGCACCGGCACTATGGCTTACTCTTATATCAAATTCCAACTGCCATGGGATATTTACATAGCACGCCAACATATACAGGCGCCGTTATGTTGGACTGTCAGTTCCGCCACTGGACTAGGAGTCGAGGATCACGTGGCTAAGTGTGTAAGGCGCTGGCTTGCTAGCCTGGATGTCGTGTGTTCCATCCCTACATTGGCCGAGAAAGTTCATCTCGATTTTCCGGCGTGGTTTCCCCTTGTCAGTGATGCAGAACGGGGGGGGGGGCTGACAAGGACAGTGACGCAGAACGGAGGGCCTGACAACGAGAGCTGTCTAGTCGTTCGGATGGGACGAAAAACCGAGGTCCCGTGTACATTATGGCATCCACGTAAAAGATCCCTTGGCAGTTGGATTTCGATAATAGAGTAGGCCGTAGCGCCGCTGCCCGGGCAAAATGTCCCCCATAGCACGCCGTATAGCGTATGCCCGTCTTCCATTAGCCCAGTTTAGATGCAGAAGAGTAGGACGTTAAACCCCATTTCATTTCATTTCATTTTGAACTTGGAGTCCCTGTCACGGGGTGTCCATATCTAATTTTCTCCCCGATTTCTCTACCGATTTAAATAGATTTATATTAAAATATTTTATTGTCTTGGGTGTCCTGTGACATGTACGGTAATGGTGTTGACAAACTTTATGGTCTAATAACCGTACATGTATAAACAAAGTAAAGTTATTTGTACAATATTCCTCATCATTTTTATGTTTATGAGATTTTTATCAATACAAGCAATATACGTACCACTGTGTATCCTTACCCACCCATTAAAACACATTAAATATCTTAAAGTACTTTCTTTAATACAAGATAGATAATAAAATACTTTCTTTGATTTCTTTTCAAAATTACGTAAAAGAAAATACATTGGGCTATACTTTTGATTCATTCTTCAAGTCATATAGTGTAAGACCCATTTTTTGTCACCACAACTCGTCACTTAAAAATTTGCCTTGATAGTTTATAGAAATAACAATTCATACAGAAATATCTATTTAAAGGGACAATAACACTCTTGCTGGCTTGGCAGCTCCAGAAAATAAATAATACCCTTATTCTAAGTACTAGATATTTAAGTGTCCTACCTGTTGTGTAAATTATCCATTACAACCTATTTTACTCGTCCAGAGGGTTCGAAAATATTTTAAAATCCAAGTCACATTTGAAAAGGTTTACGTTAGACTTTTTAAATCAATTAGTTGAATTTTTCCAATTTTTAAAATAGGTGTGTTAAGATGAAATTTATATCATCATTTAATTGGAATATTGTAAAATAATACAATTTGTTGACCAGAATGAAGATTGGAACATATTATTCAGTTACAACAAGAGTGGTATTGGGGCTTTAACAAAACAAGGATTATTTTGAGTTTGATTTTATAATTTATAGATGCTTTATGGTAGAATCAAAGTTTGTCTTTTTAATTGCTATGGAAACAAATGACATGACATTGGGTTTAACGCCCTACTGTTCGGCATACGCCATACAGTGTGCCATGAGGAAAATTTTGCCCTGGCAGCGACACTAAGGTCTACTTTTATATCCACGTGATCCCCTTATTGCTATGAACCGTTATCTATTTCTATAGACATAAAAGTAATGGGAAATGGTAATTAAAGCTACTTTCCCACAAAATTATTTATCGTTTGGTCATTTCAAATAAATGCATGTCAGTTGTGATAAATATGGATAGTAGAAACATCCAATCTCACTAGAAAAATACATGATTCCTTGAAAAACACCCATGGAGCGCATACAGGATAAAAATGAAAGGGTTTCCCTAACCGGCTACCCGACGTCAAAGGTTGCATGCGAAGATTGTCTCTCAGTGTTAGTGAGCGCTTGATATAATATATGTTATAAACTTGACGGTGAGCTAAAACGTTTAACTGTTTCTGAGATAAAACCACGGAAAACGACCTAGGCAGTGGATAATCCGAGAATTTAATGGATAGACAACGTCATCTGGTATGATAATATATGCAATGAATTCTCCTTCTGCTTCGCACCCGTTGCTAGGTACCGCGTCAGATAAATCACGTGACACAAACATGATTTGTTTTAGTAAATTGTATAGCAGTGGTATTCCCTCGTAATTACAATGTTGAAGAGCGTTGGAGAGAGAGAGAGAGAGAGAGAGAGAGAGAGAGAGGGTTTAACGTCCACTCCACACAAACTATGCCATTTCTGGACTAACATACATGTATGCTTTCTAATTTTATTTCAATAATTCGCTTGCGCGTAGGGGTCTTTAAGCAGTTGTGTTGACCCCGCTCCTTGTTACGTACAACCGCGAGAAAGATTTGAAGCCAAATTGTGATAGGATAATTGTGTGGTCTGAACCCTATGAGTTATGTGCCCTATATAGCTCTCTTGTAATAAAGTTATCTTGTACGTAATGTGGTAATGTCGCCTCGTGCTTCTGTATACAAAATATCTACAATTAGACGCTTGAATATATTTTTAGTTCAAATATATCATCAAATTCCTTTAGTTTGTTGGCGGTAATAATGTATCTTTATTTACATTGCTAAATATAATAAAGTAATTGTAATGATTACATTTAAAAGTAATGGAATGTAATTAAGCGACATTTCGACGAGGGTTCTCTCGTCCTTATAAAGCCATGAATTTCGATTGAGTTCGAATCTCGTGAAAATCGGAATAAAACTGAACGACACAATCTGAACAGATCCTATTTCGTTTCGTTTTTTTTTTAGTTCAAAATTTTTATTTTACATGTCTTTACTACACTAGGATCTGGAAAAGTTGTTATATCACCCACGTTCTGGGTGATGTGGGGATTAGCCAATAAAGCGATGTGTTGCAGCGAGTTCTTGACGCTCAGTGAACGGAACTGTAGGTATCCCTATAGAAACACCAACGATGATTGGTTAATCAAATGTCTAACGTCTTAGGGTAAAAAGTTATGTCCCCTGAAGTGAAACCAGCTACTACCGATCAGACCTTCATGCATACTCTGCGCAGTGTTGCGTTTGATTAGAGGTAATCCTACTACACACTGCTATTATCAGTGGATATTGTTGTTTTAAATTTTGATTGGTCAGTAGTCCGTCTACCATCCAATTACTAGCTGCCAATATTGGACCAAATATGTTTACATAACGTTACGTCATGGCTCACGATTTTATTATGCCTAATTAACCCGTGAATAGCAGAATACTGCAGTAAAACTAATTGCGTGACAAACGAAGTTATCAAGTCGAATGAAATGTAAACAATACTTTCACCGTTTTTAATACCTTAAATCACTGTCCAAAGTTTTAGGGAAGACCCAGAATAAACGAAGAACTGTCATGTTGCTGTACTAAAGTGATAGCTTTGATTGAACGGAAAGAATAGACATACTCCCGCATAAGTTCAAGAAACAGACGCTATTCCAGCAATGGCCAGAGAGGGATTTCTCGGGCCATTGCTTCAGGAATATGATCTTCATGTAGCGGAAGTAATCGAGTGTATAAAAAACGAAACAAAATATACATTAGTATTTCAATCGGAATGTGTCGGACAAAAAAGGTAAGTTACACTGAGGTTGTGAACCCTCTAGAGGTCATAATTCTTATCCGATTTAACGAAAAAAAAACTTTCAAATATATCACCGTTACGCTTCATGGATGATTTAGTTAAAATGTCGTGAAAATTGGACCGTAACTAACCGAATATATGCCCGCTGCTCGTACGAAAAAGGTATGAAATGTTATGGCGTTTAAACGCGTGGTCTAATTCTTACTGCTTTAATTCTCCCACAAACTACTACACGTGCTCGTGGAATAATGTGAAGATCAGTATAGTCCACTGTTAGTACCCGTCTTCCATTAGGCCAGGTTAGGTGCAAAAGAGTAGGACGTTAAACCCCATTTCATTTCATTTCTTGTTTCGTCACAGGAAAGTAGTATTTTATTCGTATCCATTCAATTAAACAAACATTATGCAAGAGCGAAATGTTATCTAAATTATCAAATAAATGAATGAATGAGAGTTGGTCTTGAATGAGTAAACTTCATCTGCTTTGTGTACGACCTTTGTCATAGCTGTGTAATTTAAAACAATATTTATTTGTTTCAGATACTCAGCCTACAGCATAAATAATGCAAGAGCTACATCTGCCATTTGCAGGTCTTTCTTTAAGTCTGAAATGCCATATAAACTATTTTGATTACAATTAGACTTAATAAACTTATCCAGACCATAATGAACTCTTGATGTCATCGCTCGTCTGAGAATTTACTGGATTCGAATGCAATTTTCGATGGATGATTTGAAGTCAAAATGGATAATCGAAACTTTGTTTTTATCGTACCGACTTTATTAGTAATGGCGATCGAGACTAGGTCTAAAATTCAATTGACAATATATATGGTTCATTGGTTTGGATGGTCGAATGGTTAGCACGCGCACTGTATCATAAGGTATGTGATTGAGTCAAGTGGCGTGGTTTCGATTACACGGTTGTACGTGACAAGAGTAGGGTCGCCTGTCCAACCTCGTGAGTTTTGTCCTGGTTCTCCCGTTTCCTCCCACGTCTAAAGACCCCTACGCACAAGCAAATTATTGAAATAAAAATAAACCATATGTTAGTCCTGGAATGACCTAGTTTGTGTCGAGTTGACGTTAAACCCCATCTCTCTCTCTCTCTCTCTCTCTCTCTCTCTCTCTCTCTGATGCACTTAATTTACATGTTAACTACAGTCATTACACGAGTTTATGTAAAGTGGACATTACCCCCCCCCCCTCTCTCTCTCTCTCTCTCTCTCTCTCTCTCTGGTGCACTTAATTTACATATTAACTACATAACATTCATTTAGTGAAGCAATTTGACTGACATTTTCAGCACATTCTATTTACATTATCTATTATATCACCGAGAACTGTCAACTATTTATCTAATCTTCCATAATGCACGTTTAAGAACAGATACTGACCAGAAATATTATTAAAGGCTAATAACACTCTTGTTGTAACTGAATAATATGTTCCAATCTTCATTCTGGTCAACAAATTGTATTATTTTACAATATTCCAATTAATTGATGATACAAATTTTATCTTAACACACCTAATTTAAAAGAATTGGAAAAATTCAACTAAATGATTTGAAAAGCCTAACGTAAACCTTTTCAAATGTGATTTGAATTTTAAAATTATAAGTAAAATGGGATGTAATGGATAATTTACACAGCAGGTAGGGCACTTAAACATCTAGTACTTAGAATAAGGCTATTATTTATATTCTGGAGCTGCCAAGCCAGCAAGAGTGTTATTGTCCCTTTAATGCAACTATTTAGTAGCACATAGTATTCACCCGATGTTGGTCTAGAGGATGTCAATACACCTCTATATTCGATGTAACGGCTACTGCCTGTATTTACAATATAAATAGTGTCGAGAATAAAATATAGTCTACATTGCTTTGTAATTCAATTGATTCGGATTGTCCTGTTCAGCTCTCTGTCCGTGAGACTGGTGACCAGACGTAGTCCTCAAATAGATAAGACTGTGTAGGCCGTGGGGAAGTCGTGTCGGTGGTGGTGTGTGGTGGTGGTGGTGGTGTGGTGTTTGTGGTGCGGGGGGGGGGGCGTCCCGAGTTCCAAATTCGTAGTTATGTTGTGTATGAACTTCTCGGTTATTGGGTAAGAACATCAGAAAATCGAGAGAGAGGGAGAGAGAAGGAGAGGGAGAGGGAGAGAGAGAGGGGGTGGGGTGGGGGCGTCCACTCGACTATAACTAAGGGTAAGGGTCTTTAGCAATAAACCCACGAGGCTGGACATTTGATCCTAGTCCTTGTCAGACACGACTGGGGAATCGAAACCACGCCAGTTGATTCAAGAACAGACCTTCTGATACGTGATAAAAGAGACAAATGGGGTTTAACGTCCACTCGACACAAACCAAGTCATTTCGAGACTAACATATGGTTTAATTTTATTTCACTAATTCGCTTGCGCGTAGGGGTTTTTAGCAGTGGGAGAAAACCGGAGTACCCGGAAAAATTCCATGAGTTGAGACAGGCAACCCTACTCCTTGTCACGTACAACCGGGAATTCGAAACCATGCCAGTTGATACGAGATAAGCATTCGGTTGCACCCAACACCCTGTAAGAGCACCACCTTACTGCGAATGGTAATAATCAACGGACACCAGTCATTGACAATAATTAGTGAAACTACAAAGTATTGACTTACCTGGATAGCACGTTTTGTCCAATCAAGCCAATCAGTTTTAACCGAAAACGTAAAAAATGCATCGGTCCAAAAATCAACATGAACTTTATTCAGTAGAGCTTTATAATCATAGGTCTCCGAATTCCAGGTGTCCAATACATACCACCCTCCTACACCTGGCAAAACTTTCTTTAAAAACCCATTTCCCATCACCAGGTTTTTGCCAAATTCGTCAATGCAAGATCCGAAAAAATCCTTCATCTTTCTTTCAGCGGAATTTTCTGATAATCTTTGGGTGGACGTCTGTAAGACTGTTTGCAGTTTCACTTGATTCTCGTAGTAAATCTGGGAAAGCACCGTCCGGGTTGAATAATCGGGATGCAGCGGATTGTTGGCGGCATATGAACCACAAGCATATTGGTAAAAGTCCGTGCAAGGATCAACTGACATATTCAAGTTAGTTGCAACAAAAGCTGCACTTTTTAAACATGTTGGAGAAAGGCAGGTGTTTACACAGCTTCCATCTGGTGCTTGCGTCGAAGTGGATGGGTCACCCCCAACTTGAGCTTGAGGAGCCGATGCAGATGCCGACGCTGAAGATGCTTCATGTTTGGATTCCGCTAGGAGTCCAGCTAATATGACTATCACAAGAAAGAATAATATGACAAGAGCTCCCAATATTATCTCCCTCTTCTTAAAACTGTATCCTCTAATACTAACACCACCACCACTGCTCGCAACCGAAGCTGTATCAAATATCTTGTACTTATCCGACATCTTATTCTTGTATCAGATCTATAAACAAAAGTCCGGTGAACTTATTTTTGTTTAATGTAAAGTCTTTGTAAACAAAGATCAATCGCAAAATTACAACTCTGTGTAACTCTCTCAATATAACACTTATGTTTAGTAGCACGACTCAAATTCCTTTTGACAGGTCTGGATAATGTACGTAAATGTCGTAGCGAAAGATGAGAGTCACTACAAAAAGTGACCCACTCCGTCTTTTTGTATGTTTATCAGCTGAATGCACAAACCGTCACATGACTTGATATATAAAGTTTTTATATGATATGTATGACCCGAGCAGCTTATGAAAGACATGTTTACGAAGCATGAGCTGAAATGATTATCAATATTCATTTAAACATATTTGCCGAATGTTGATTACTATCGTCTTTCATCGTAGAGTTTGTATTACCGTAAAATGGTTGACTGATTTAGACATAAGTATTACTATAAAGAGAGAGAGAGAGAGAGAGAGAGAGAGAGAGAGAGTAGAGAGAGTTTAACGTCCCCTCGACAAAACCAAGATCATTTCGTGACTAACATGTTTCAGTAGATATTCTAATAATTCGCTTGCGCATTGGGGTCTTTATCAGTTGGAGGAAATCTGAGGACCCGGAGAAAACCCACGAGGTTGGTAAGGCGACTCAAATCCTTATAGCGAACAACCGTAAAAATTCATCCCCTCCTCTCCAAGTCTTGTCATTTTCAAAACAAAAGAGTTTTCATTTTCAAAACAAAAGAGCCGTGACCGGGTTAAAGACGAGACTATTATTATTTCACTGTGTAGTGGTGATATACTACTATTCGTTATATACTTATGCATGTTAGTGTCGGATGAATTATTATTGTCACGTACAGGTCGTCGTATTAACGGCTATATTATTATCTCGTCGCCTTATAAATATTCTCTACGTTTACAACACGTATCGTTCTATGTTTAGACAAGCGTTTCTCTTTAGTGAAATCCCAGGTTTATATAGCTTTACAGCTCATATTGAGATGTCCGACATGACCCATTAACCCTACACAAGGCGCATGTTATTAGAATAGAATACATAGACCCGAGATTATTTCAATCCAGTGGCTCAAGGGGGAGTAAAACCACTCAAGCGCTGAGTTCATGAGACTAAGTTTGATATCCATTATAGGCGGTGATAAGGTGTTCGCGTGGGCTTGTCCGAGATAGAAGGGGAGGGTGGGTCAGTGTCGAAAATTATTGGGTGGAAAATGTCATAATGTCGATGATTCTGTTAGTAAAATATTATTTCCTTGAACTGTACAACTGTTGATAAATATAGCGATAGAAGTCTCTTGGACAACTCATATATATATTCCATATGGCCACGACGCATGGGTGAGGGGCTGGGGGACGGGGGGACGGGGGGGGGGCTGTAGGGGAAATGTAATAATACAACTTAATTTAAATACAGGTCTATATTTTATACTCTCGGTTGCCTACACTATATGAAGATCTGACACGTTGTAGTGAAGGTCGCGTCAGAGGTCACGCGAGCTGATTTTAACCCTATGACGTCAGACATTCGATTAACCAATCAGTGGTGATGTTGCTAGTGGGTCGCCCACAGTTCCATGCACCTAACGCCCAAAATTTTCCGTAACAAACCGTTCCATTGGCTAATCATTGACGTCATCCAGAAATCTAGTTATACAACTACCCATCCAGATCCTGATGTAGTACAAACATGTAAAACGAAATTTTGAATTATAAAAAACGAAACGAAACAGGATCTGTGTTTTAATCGCGGCAAACATCTTAAATGTCTGACTAAGTGTATAGGATGTCCCTCAGGCAACTGTTTGCATTTTATAGATAACAACTGATGTCATATCTTTTCTAGAACATGATTTTTTTTGATCCCCTAAAGGATTCATTTAAATTATCGAATCCTAATACTGTTATTTTTAATTCAAATGATGCTGCCAAATTTTCATATAAAATGATTACAATGTACAACTATTGTTTTTTAAAAATTTCTTCCCAAACGCCCCTTTCCCGCTGTGTGGTACCACATTCCACAATATTATCGACTTCGAATCATTTAGATAAAATGCCTTAAGTCATTTGTGTGTTTGTATTACCACAAGAGTTTTACACAATTTACGACTGTGAAAAAAAAATAGTTTCAAAAATTTCTTCTCAAATCCTTTTATCGCCTATGACCGAAATAGTTAGCGCGTGCGCATTGTATCATAAGGTCTGTCATTTTGAGTCAACTGGCGTGGCTTCGATTCCCTGGTCGCACGTTTTCTCCTGGTCCTCCGGTTTCCTCCCACTGCTAAAGACCCCTACGTGCAAGCGAATTATTGAAATAAAATTGAACCATGTTAGTCCCGAAATGACCTAGTTTGTGTCTCTTTCTCTCTTATTCCTTGCGTGGTATTACATTCTACAAGATATTGGACTTATTCAGGAAACAATTTCTTCTAAACTCATAAAAAAACAGTTTTTTGACTCAGGCTTGTACGTGGTAAGGAGTAGGGTCTAGCCCCGTGGGTTTTCTGTGGGTACTCAGGTTCTCATACACTGGGTTCGGACCAATGATGTTAAACACAATTTCATTTCTATTGCACTAGAGAGAGGGGGAGAAAAATGGGTTTAACGTCCACTCGGCACAAACGTGGTCATTTCGGGACTAACATATCGCTCAAATTTATTTCAATAATTCGCTTCCAAGAAAGGGTCTATAGTTGTGTAAAGAACCACACCTTAAGAATAAAATAAAACCAAGTACGAACAATCCATACCATTAAAACAAACAGTGTCGGCAAAATAGTGTAATCGGCAAATGGACTGGGCCCTGTTTCACGAAATTTTAACTTAAGATAAAATCCAATTTTAATAGATACTTCAATTTTGATTGGCTAGGCACTAAAATCAATCTAATATTATCCAATCAAATTACTAAAATTTGGACCTTATCTTAGTTAAAATTTCGTGAAATAGGCCCCTGTTCATCATATAGAAAATAATACATTGTAATCAGCAAATGGACTGTTCATCATTGAAAATACACGACAAAGAGTGGTAACAGGAAGAGTAAGCTTACCCTACCTGACACCACAACCGCCATATAGATAGCTGCATAAATAACGTGTACACGCTACTTATTCGAACCCCACAATCCTTAATAAACCTAATAGTATGTGCAGGGGGACTGCACCACACACAATTTTACACAAAAACAAATATATGGACAAGACATACTCAGAGAGCACAAGCAAAAACAATTCAAAAAGAGTGAATGGATCCGGGGGCTAGCCGTAAGCGTCCACTGCGCTGTCCAGTCCCAGGCTTCACTCATATTTGAAAACAATATTGGGAATACAACCCAAAGAAAGAATTGTATAATGTCAACATGAGTCATGATCTGTCATATGTTGCAAGAAATACGAATGCAAGCATATTGCATTAACTCCTCTATACAAGTAACCACACCGGTAAATGTATCAGAGAAGTAGTTCAAAAAACTAAATGCACTAAATCAATAAAGAAACGTTTAGGCATACAAGGGATTCGATCCCGTATGACTGTATAATATATCAGGGTTTTATGTAATCAAGGATGTCTATGTTTTTATATCTTTCACTTGTGTGACCAAAAAAAAGGCTAAAGATTTATGAAGCTCAGGGGCGGATCCAGGAATCTTTGCAGGAGGGGGGTTCCCAGGTTTCTGTTACGGAAATCTACCATCATCGTCTCTAAATTACATAGGCATACATACAAATTTAGCTTTTCAAACTGCGAAATCATTTTTATACTGATGTAAAATCACTTTGTGATGTAATTTCATTGATGCAAGGCATTATTTTTTTTTATGTAGCCGAGCAGGGGGGGGGGGGGTCTCTGGATCCGCCCCTGAAGCTATTTGTGGATGATATTAGTTATATAAAGAGGTTTGTACAATATGGTGATATCGAGAGATTTTACTTTTGATGAAAAGCTGGAATGAAAAACATAACGCTAACGCTACAATATACGTCCACATTCCTACTTTGATTGATATGGTACTTTGTCAAGAAGGCTAGGCGTTTGGTTTGTTTAGCGTTGAGGGTCGTGCACCAACATTAATAGTTGCCGTCCTTAGAGTATAAGGAATAACTATACCAAGATAATCCATTCAGAATTGTGCCTTCCTAACACTAAAGGCAAAAAGTGGGCGTGGCTCTGCCCCTGGGGGTCGGGACATTCATCAAAATCAATAGTGGACGCCCTCAGGCTATAAGGAATACATAAACCAAATGGGTGTTGCTGTCCCATGGGGGTCGGGCATGCACCCAAAACAAAAGGGGTCATCCTTAGGGTATAAGGAATAAGTATTTTAAGTTTCAAGATGACCGATTAAGAATTGTGGCCTGTAGGCGACACACAAAAAGAAAATGGGCGTGACTCTGCCGCTGGGGGTTGGGCATGCACCCCAAATGATAGAAATGTTCCTTAGGGTACAAAGCATAATCATTCAAAGTTTCAAGATGATACGTTAAGAAATGTGGCTTGTAGACGACAAACAAATAAATACAAGGAATGGGCGTGGCTCTGCCATTGGGGGTCGGGCATGCACCAAAAAACAATACGGATCATCCTTAGGGTAAGTAGACAAAGTTTTAAGAAAATACAGTTAGAATTGCGGCTTCTAGGCGACACAGAGACACACAAAAAGAAAATGGGTGTGGCTCTGCCCTGGGGGGGTTGGGCATGCACCCCAAACGATAGGGATCATCCTTAGAGTATAAAGAGTAAGTATACAAAGTTTTAAAGAAAATTCCATAAAGAATTGTGGCCTGTAGGCGACACAAAGACACACGAAAAGAAAATGGGCGTGGCTCTGCCCCTGGGGGTGGGGCATACACCCCAAACGATAGGGATGTTCCTTAGGGTACAAAGAATGTGTATGCTAAGTTTCAAAATTATAAGTTAAGAAATGTGGCCTGTAGACGACAAACAAACAAATACTAGAAATGGGCGTGGCTCGGCCCCTGGGGGTCGGGCATGCCCCAAAAACAATAGGGATCTTCCTTGGGGTATAAGGAATAAGTATACCAAGTTTGAAGAAAATCCATGAAGAATTGCGGCCTGTAGGCGAACCACAGACACACACACACACACACATACATACATACACACACACACACACACACACAAACACACAGACAGGGGCGACGGCATAATACGTTCACATTATGAATGTGGACGTATAAAAATGAAATAAGGTGGAGGTTTAACATCAAGGGCGTTTTATAGCTGAGGTACTCGAGACCCCAGCCTCATCTCGAAAGAAATCAAAGAAATTGAAAAAGTAAAACGGGAGAAAATGCTAAAAACGACGACAAAATGAAAATGTACCCTAGTTTGAGAGGACCCTAAAATCAGACAAAAGGACCCTCTGATGAAAGGGTCCCTCTGGCCAAGAGAAAGGACCCCGAGGCCAAGTCAATCGTGAATTAGAATGCATTCATTGCATTGGCATAAAAATCATCAATCACTCGCTAAAAAGGGCCCTCAGAATAGTGTAGACTCCGCCATGATAAACCTTAAAACGCCTGTTTATCATACAGCTTTTCTACAACTGAGATAATGGAGACGGGCATACGTCAATGTGTACCCGAAACCTCGGTCTCTTAGACACAGTGCGTGCTCAAGGGAAGATGAATTCGCACGGGAACATCACGAGGAACTCCCCTGGTCGATACCGTGATCCCCTGCACGTTAGACTGAAACGAGGTTAAAGTCCTGCTATACTGATCCTACAATGAAATGAAATGAAATGGGTGTTAAAGTCCTACTGTTCTGCTATATGCTGGGATAATTAACACAAGCATATGCCACGCCATGCGCTATGAGGGGAATTTTGCCCGGGTTACGATACTATGGCCTATGCTTATATCGAATCTCAACTGCTAAGGGATCTTTTACTTGCGTGCCAATGTATACAAGGGGCCTCGGTTTTTCGTATTATCCAAACGACTAGACAGCTGTCTTTGTTGCCACCCAACTCCCATCCCCCATCATGCACCACTGACAAGCGGAAACCACGTCGACGAGCCTTCTCGGCAAAGAGGTATTAAACTGAATGAAAAATAGCCTAGAGACCATGGTCCGATAATGACGGAAGGGGCGGGGTTTATGCTTTTTAACCAATCGGATGTGAGAAGTAGTAAACGTTATTTTCCATCCACCGCAGCCTGGTCTTATGACGTCATGTGGATTGTGGGTTAGGCTTGGCCCAGGGTTAGGGTTAGGGCTAGCCCTGTCTACATCTCGAGACTGTGACGAAATCGGCAGGCCACAGCCCTTACCCTAACTCTTATCCTAACTTATAAGTTATAATTGTAGGCTACCACATTCCCTGTATACTGTGTAACATTTAACTTTTTAGTTGGAGATTTGAGTTCCAGCATATAACTACTTCTCACATCCGATTGGTTAAAAAGCATAAACCCCGTCCCTTCCGTCATTATTGGACCATAGTCTCTAGGCTTTTTTTCCATTCAGTTTAATACCTCCGGCCAATGCAGCGATCGAACACGTCACCTACTCAGTTTGTAGTATCGGAAGACTTACAAGTATTCCTAGCAAGCACATTTGACTTCAACCAACCTTCACGTTCGTAAACCAACATAGTTACTCGTGTTAGTATCGGGCTAGTTCATAAATAGGGAAGCTAAGCGAGGCAGTGTACAGTCTAAGACATGTATTTTTTCCAGACATTACGTAACACTGCACAGGGGAGACTACTCTATTGAAGTACATAAACAAAATTAACGTCCCATATATTTTACATGGTGGGATGGACAGGTTGATTTAATTAGGATATAATTTCCAAAAAAAAAAAAAAAAAAAAAAAAAATAAAATTACTAAAACAAGTTGTCATGGTGTTATGGACAGGTTGATTTAAAGGACAATATTGGTGTCAATCATTATCATATATGTGATAGAACTGATTAAAAAAACACATTCCAAATATAATTTTAACACAGGGATTATTGCTACGATAGAGGAGTAATAAAGGTTTCGTGAATCACAAGTAACGCCAAAGGAAAATACGAGTTATTCCTCTATATAACTAACTGAAGTGACTAGTGATAACAGATACACCCAAAAGTCCTTGACATTGAAAATACGAAGTAATTTAAACCAACATTGATGGTGTGATCTTACCGGGGAAAAAAAGGGGTTTCTGACATCCAATAGTTAAGAAAAAATAAGCATTTTACTACTGGTACACGAATCGCGCACCATAATGCATTTAAGCGCCATTTGTAACAAGGGACACGAAGAACTAGGTTAGACATGTTTCACAAGTCATGTCAAACGGTGACTGCATATTGTTATCTGTAGAGGGGAGCACGATCCCTGCATTGGGCGAGAAGGTTCATCTCGATTTACCGGCGTGGTTTCTCCCTGTCAGTGATGCAGAACGGAGGGAGTGACAAGGTCAGCTGTGTAGTCGTTCGAATGGGACGAAAACCCGAGGTCTCGTGTACACATGGGGTACACGTAAAAGATCCCTTGGCAGTTGGAATTCGATATAAGAGTAGGCCGTAGCGCCGCTGCCCAGTCAAAATTTCCCTCATAGCACACTGTATGACGTATGCCCGTCTTCCATTAGCCCAGGTTAGGAGCAAAAGAGTAGGACGTCAATCCCCATATCATTTCATTTCATGTTATCTGTAGAGCATGCGCAATTTATACTCTCGATGTAGACTTGAGTAACCAGACGCCCGCCAGAGATTGCCATTTGGTTGAGACCTCTTGCGTTTTTCACCGAACATAACTGATAAGAAATTACATTAAAAACAGAAACGATTGAATGTAAATCAGTTTATACACATTCTTATTACATGTATTGCGACTCATTTGTGTCAATTTCTAGGTCCTAAATATTTGCTTCTTTGATCAGTTATTTGAATATGAAAGGTCATACATATAAAAAAGAAAAAGGGGCAAAGAAAAAAAAAAGGTTTTTGCATATGAAAATGTCACGGTGTTATGAGCAGGTTGATTTAATTAAATTATTTAAATATGTTAAAATGGCTGTCGTGAGAAGAAAGGACGGATCATCTTCTCCTCTTGAAAACAATTTAAAATAGGACGTCCAGCTGATTAATGTTTCGTGTCGTCCATGTCGATAAAAAAAACACCGCTGCGAATAGGAATCCGTTGCTTTTTGTGAAAAAGAGAAGTTCTCACAGTAAAAACCACATAGTCTGAACCCGTGGATTATTTACATATTAAAAACCCTTGTAATCCAGCAGGTTATAGGTAGGTGAAGGAAGTAAATAGGTCAGTGAATAAAATGGATTAATTAATAAGAGAGAGAGAGAGAGAGAGAGAGAGAGAGAGAGGGGGGGGGGAGAGTGACGAAAATGAAATGAATGGGGATTAATGTCCTATTATGATAATGAGAGAGCGAGAGAGGGAGAGAGAGAGAGATGGGTTTAACGTCCACTCCACACAAACCATGTGAATGTGGTGGGTGATCTGTAGACTATGGTCCTGCTCACGGTGACCTAGAGAAAAATGAACCAGCATCGCTAACTAACACTATCTCTCGAACACAAAACGTGAGCGAGAGACAAAAAACCCCTACGCTAACCCACAATCCACATATGACGTCATAATATCCGATCTAGCACTCTCCGATGACATCACGCGCTGGGTGGAAATTCAACAGAATCGAAATTATATTGGGTGGAAATTGAAATTGACTTTGGTGAAAATCATAAAAAAACAAATTATATTAAAATTGACTTGGGTGGAAATTATAAAAAACAAATTACATTAAAATTGACTTGGGTGAAAATTAAAATTGACTTGGGTGAAAATTATAAAAAAAAAAAATTGTATTAAAATTGACTTGGGTGAATGTTAAAAAAAATCAAATTATATTATTTTTCATGTCCCTTATCAGCCACCGTAACAATCATCAATCTGTGAAATTATCATATCGTCATATTATTAAAGATACATTATGGGAGATTTTGACAAGGAGTTAGCCATTCTTGCTATAAAAGTTCAAAAATAGATGTTAAAACAAGAATATATTGAAAGTTTCAGTCAAATAGCTTTATCCTGAACAAAGTTGTTACCACTATAATTTTTTACTAGAAATGGTAGTTAAAATCATCGACACCCTTTTCCCACTATGGCCGATTGTCGATTGACAGGCGTTAACTCCACCTACATAGTCTCGATCATCAAGTAATGTTTAAACGGTAGCTAGTGAAGCTTGTGTATAGCCTCGGTCATCACTGTCTTTTATGAATAATTTCCGGAAGTATGATGACGTCAACGTCACGGAGAAACTCCACCCACGACGCCATAGTGATTAAATCAGTCGACGAAATCCTGTTTTAATCCGAGCCCAATCCAAGCCATCCGTGGGTCTACAGTGTTCATTTCGGGCTTGTTGTTTAAATAAAGATCTAATTTATAATTTCTATGACATCTGAGGCTCAAAGGAAGACCGACAAAAGTCAGTTTTTGCTCTCCCATAATGTATGTTTAATTAACGTATTATCATTTTATCGTCAATGATATAATACGTTAATTAATATCCCCCACAAACTGGGTGCGGGTGACTTAATAATCAGTAAAATTGCCGGCGACAGTGTCGGATGAATCCGATGAATTTTCGGATGAAATTCGAAATTCCCATTGCAGGATTCCGAATTCTGACCCACACCCGGCCCAGAAAGTCTATAATACAAGCCCATTCCAGACTAAAGTGATGGTATGATCATCATACCTCCTCCTCCACATAATGTTCAGCAGATAAAGTACTTTTTTAGATGAATTGGACAAAAGTATTTTTTTTTCAATTTTTGGCCGATCGCCCGATGGCTCAATCCGCCCCTATGTATGCACGTATGTATGTATATATGTATGCTCGCATCGTCGCCCTACTCCACCCCCATATATTATTATGCGCTGTAACATTAACCAGCGTGACCTCGTGAACGGTTAAGACCATGATTTATGAAGGTCAAGATCATTTATTATATTAACACCTCCTAAAAGAAATGTTGGACTGCAGACAAGCTGATTTACTGCAATAAACGGTTAACGCGAATTAAAGATACATTATGGGAGATTAGATAAAGGGCTGGCAGTTCTCACTATAATAGTTAAAAACGAGATAATGTAAACGAAATTTGCTGAATATGTCAAACAAATTGATGCACCGAGAATTTAGCAATATAAAAAAATGGGTTATCCATTTTTTGATTTAATCACCAATGAACGTTGAGCAGCAGCTCGGATACTAATCCAATAAATATCACAGGCTAGCGATGGCATCGAGAGTCTGTATAAGGTAATAAATGTCCAATTGACATAATCCTTTAGTGGCATTTAGCGACTGGAGACATAATATAACTAACACAGTTGGATGTAATGGATTACGTTACCCAGTGTCGAAGGCCCACCTGTCAGGTCATTGACCAAGGCCCACACAAGTACGCGCGGAAGGCGCGTCACGCGCGCGTTGAAGGTGCTCGAGCGTACGAGGGGAAAATTTTATTTTCTTTCGTCTGTCCTATCTTGTCCTCTCCTCCCTTTGTGACAAAGTGATTTCTACATCATATTGAAATATAAATATACAGATAGAACTTTCTGACCTCTGCTGATTTTTGATCATTAATGATATTGACGTGTTCAACTCGACACAACTTCTTCAAGGCACGGACTTAATAAAACATCTAATGTGTTCAATATGTTATTTACGGACTACACACGAATGGCCTCTGCTCGTTTTAACAAAAGGCACGATCTCATTAAATATGCAGTGCAGTTACAGATACTATAATCTCATAAATAAACAATGCCAAATATGTACATCGCTTGTGTATCACTTTTCTTAATTAATTGTATGCTTTATAAGCCAGAGTTTACTGTTAGTTTAAGAAGACTTGGAATGGCGCTCCTCCCGGAGTATGCCTATTTCATGCTCTCAATAAAGGTCTATCAACTATGCTGATATTCTGTTATCTGTATATAGTGTTACAGATATCAGATTTGGTTGCCGTGACCGTCCTGGGTCGTATCAGATTTGGCGCCGTGAATCAGTGAACCAGACAGAACGGGATCCAGTCCCATGAAGCCGCAGGCAATCTTGTTAGACAGAATTCTCCAGATAATCTGCAAGTTGGACAGATTTTGGTTTCATTAGTAATCAACCGGGATTGTTAATTACAATTAGTCAAGATATCAGATTTGGTTGCTGTGACCGTCCTGGGTGGTATCAGATTTGGATGCCGTGACTATATGACCCTGGGAGTGAATCGCCATACCAGCGGGAAGTCTTACCAGTGATCATGGGCCAATAATTACAGCCACAGCCAGCAGTCATGGAATCACTGACGTCCGGGTTCGATCCCGGGAGGAAACCCTTGGAAGAAGAAGTTTCCAGTCGTTTTTAAGGTAGGTGCATATTTCCTTGTAACTGACAATGGAACGCCAAAAATGACCAAGGGGTGATTTTAAAATTGTTTAAAGATTAGGGATTTGATCAATATAAAGTTTTCGAAAAAAATGTCAAACTAGTAAATAATTAAGTTAAGTAAATAAGAGTTAGTTTTACACATGGGTAAATAATTTCTATAAACGTCGGTATAGATAAGAATTCTAAAACTGAAACAGTATAACTAAGCTAAAAGAAATAAAATGAAGTCTCCGTTCTATAAAGTTATAGATCGTAATAATGTAATGTAGTGTTATGTCCAAATAATGTATATATATGTGTTTAACCAGGTTTGGTTAACGTGTGGATCTGTGTAAAATCCGTTTTTAAGTTTAGGGTAAAGGAAAATGCCCAAGGAAAATTTAAAACTTAATGGCCCTTTGTGTGGGTTGGTATTAGGTTTTAAAAAAATGTTTAAATTGAAACTGGGTGCATTGCAATATATAGCGAGTAGCTTATGCAATATAACTGTTTCTGGGTTATTCGTGTTGTTTTGTTAAAAAATTATAAAGGAGAATAAGTTTTAAGTAATATTCAAACCAAAAACAAAGTATAACGTGGTAAAATGGATAATTTAAAGTTGAATTTGAATGTGCGATTAGCTGTCGAATACATTTTGAATTACCTGATATGCCATGAGTAGTGTTGCGTAAAACTATACTAATGTATTGGAGACGTCAAGAATTGTAAATTGTTATTTTGTTATATGTGATAAATGTCAGGAATATCATAACTTATGGATTATGGTTATTTATTTTATTTTACAACCAGGAGTATAATACAATTAGGGTCTTGAAATAAATACTGAACCCTTGGATTCTAGAAGCTGTTTCTCGTTTGAATGCAGAACGAAATGTTAATAGGGAGTATCTATATGGACATCTCACACAGGCACATGTCTGTCTTTTCTGTTCTCAGCGTGTAAGATAGCACCCCTTGGCTACAAGCTTGTGATATATACACGAAGCTCTATATAGCACCAATGTTAAGACGGGTTATAATCTTAACCTGTCACTGTCAATTAGTAAAGTAGACTACTAATGAATTTCAATGTTATTAATGACTTTAGGTGATAAGTACTAATTAATACTGCTTATTTTTACTTAGGGGCAGATTAAATTCTATTGTTAATAGTTTATTCACTTAAAAGTAAATACAATTTTGATTTTAAATAAACTTAAGTGTAAGAATATGATTAAGTATTATGACATCCAATTGAAATCAATGTTGTAAATTAAGGGTAATGTAATTGTAATTGGTCTAATTTAGCAAGTACATTGATCATTAAGGGGATTTATTGTACCTTATCTTAACGTACCCCAACGTTGAACCAGACCAGGGCATTCCAGTATGTCAAAAGCTATGACCCTCAAGCCCAGTTTGCAGAAGTGCCTACGTGCATCAAATTAGCTGTGTAAGAAAAAAAAAGAACAATTCTAACATGACCTGAACTTATTCATTGGTGACAACAGTGAAATTATTGACATTGAAAAAGTGTTTTTTGTTGATTTTTTCTTTCGGTTGGAACGTATAACCGAGTATTTATATTGAACTTATATTATTGTAGCATGTTTATCAATGTAATTGTTTTTGTAGAATTAGGACTTGACTTTGTGATGTCCATATAAAATGTTTTCAAGTGTTGATATTGATATTGTATTGTATTTAATGTATGTTAGATAACGATAATTTAGGGGATGGTGTCGGCTAAGACCGAGGACGAGAATACGCTCCATGGAACAGATGTTTCCACACCAGCACCAAGAAATAAACAAGTGTCATTCACTTTGTCATAATTAATCAAGAGGAATGCCAGAATTTAATGGTATAATGGTATCGTCCTACAAAAGTCTAGGACCTAGTGTTCCGAAAATATCATATAACTATATAATCGCGTGTGTTTTCATTACTATTATTATATCGTGTGTGCTCTTCTTAATTCGTGTGTGATTTAACTTAATTGTGTGTACCTTCAATTGATAGAGATGAAGACAGTGTCCCACCTGTGAGAATGGTATTAGTTATTTATTTTTAATAAATAACTTAAATGGGTGGGGATGGAATGTGACAAAGTGATCTCTACATCATATTGAAATATAAATATACAGATAGAACTTTCTGACCTCTGCTGATTTTTGATCATTAATGATATTGACGTGTTCAACTCGACACAACTTCTTCAAGGCACGGACTTAATAAAACATCTAATGTGTTCAATATGTTATTTACGGACTACACACGAATGGCCTCTGCTCGTTTTAACAAAAGGCACGATCTCATTAAATATGCAGTGCAGTTACAGATACTATAATCTCATAAATAAACAATGCCAAATATGTACATCGCTTGTGTATCACTTTTCTTAATTAATTGTATGCTTTATAAGCCAGAGTTTACTGTTAGTTTAAGAAGACTTGGAATGGCGCTCCTCCCGGAGTATGCCTATTTCATGCTCTCAATAAAGGTCTATCAACTATGCTGATATTCTGTTATCTGTATATAGTGTTACACCTTCTTTCTTTTCTTTCCTCCCCACTCCTCTCTTTCTCTTTTTTTCTTTCTCTCTTTTCTTTTTTTCTTTATTTGCTTAGACCCAGTCCGGCCCTGACGTTACCTGGAACAGTTTCTCTGAAAAATCAGTCTTAATTAGCCCAAGTTAGGAGCAGAAAAGTAGGACGTTAAACCCCATTTCATTTCATTTCTCTTTGAAAAAGTTTATGGACGGACACACGAAACAATTTGTGGAAAATAAGCTAAAGGATACAAATAGTACCAAATAGACAGACGTATTCCTCGAAGAATATGCGGAAATAAATACACCAAATATACCATACTTCCATACTTATTCTTGTCGTGTACACGGTGATGCAATACCAAGGGAAATAACCCCCTTATTGACGATGAGCAGGCCAATAAATACCTGCGACATCACTAATCACTGTCGATAGAGGGGGACGTAAAAGGAGAGGAATTGATAAAACGAATATCTAATTAGTAATTTATTGCCCTCGTGGCCTGGGACTATTACCAGCTTAGCACAAGCCAGGGTTCATTCGCTTGATCCGGTATCTCCGTATGAGAGAGAGAGCGAGAGAGAGAGAGAGAGAGAGAGGGGGGGGGGGTTAACGTTCATCCGACACAAACTTCGTCATTTCGGGACTAACATGCTTTTTTTTTAGTTTTGATGCAATGGTCTTTCAGAGTGAGTGGAAACCGGACGGCCAGATGAAAACCCTCAAAGTTGGAAAGGCGACCCTACTCCTCCTCACGTACAACATAGGAATCGAAACCACGCCTGCTTATAATACAGCGCGCACATGCCCCACCCCCAACTCCTTTTGTCTATTCTATTGTATGTATGTAGGGGGTGAATGGTCGAATGGTTAGTGTGCGCACGCTGTATCACACGGCCTACCATTGAGTCAACTGGCGTGGTTTCGAATCGCCTGTCCAACCTCGTGGGTTTTCTCCGGGTATTACGGTTTCCTCCCACTGCTAAAGACCCCTACGCGCAACCGAATTATTGAAATAAAATTAAACCATATGTTAGTCCCTAAATGACCTAGTTTGTGTTGAGTGGACCTTAAACCCCATCGCTCTCTTTCTCTCTCTCTCTCTCTCTGTATGTATTGTATGTATGTATGTATGTATTACATCAGTATTTATACAGACGATAATATCACAGTCAATGACACTCACGGTGACTACTCAGTATATGTATATATTGATTATCTACCGGGCTTTTCTGATCACGTGACATGACATCTGTCACATGATATAGGAATATGTTTGAATGTTTTTAGTAGTGCAGTGTAAAGTATGGTATGTATTTCCATGTATTAATTTTTCATATATAATGCCGGATATATAGGCATGGTAGACTGAATCCGAGGGTCTCGTGATCTAGGGGGTCGATTAATCAAGTTGTATCAGATATTTCAGACTATCATTAGTTTGCCATACACGCAATGTAGTCCTAGGCACACACCATCATCCCCGGGTTTGCTCGATTGTGTTTAAAACACACTTGCATCTACCTATATCTAGCTGGCAGATCAATCCCGTGTGATCGTATGTGGCTTGAAGACAGGGACGCCTTCTCAACCTCGTGGGTTTACTCCGGGTACCCCTACGCGTACACTAAGATAATAAGTATGCGGACGTTATAAACACTAAGAAGAACAACAACAACAACCTCCAGTCGTGAGGGCGGGGGGGAGGTCTTTATGAGTGCATCATTTTCCATTTAAATCTTACGTTAAGCAATGAGAGAGAGAGAGAGGGGGAGAGTAAGAGGAGAGAGAGAGAGAGAGATAGGGAGGGCGAGAGAGAGAGAGAGAGAGAGAGAGATCTGTATATCAAGTTATCAAGTCAGGTATGTGAATGAATAAAATGTAGTCTGCAGCTGTTTGTTTAAATGTCATGGTGTAGGCCTATATTATTATAATTATATAAATTAGTTTAACATTTATTGCTCACATAATAACGTACTCATATATAAATTACGCCTAACGCAGGCGTCAAACCAGCATGTCTCGTCTGAACAGTGTGTGTGTGCGTGTTTGCTTACTTCTCAGTTAGGCAGGGGCGGATCCAGAGGGGGGGGGGGGGCTATATTAAAAAAAAATAATGCCTTGCATCAATGAAATTACATCACAAAGTGATCCTACATCAGTATAAAAATGATTTCTCTGTTTAAAAAGATCAATTTGTATGTATGCCTATGTAATTTAGAGACGATGATAGCAGATTTCCGTAACAGAAACCTGGCAAACCCCTCCTGCAAAAATTCCTGGATCCGCCCCTGTTAGGGTGTGGGAGATGAGGGGTATTTGTCGGTGGGTTCGTTTTACCAAAATGCTACAAACGGACATATTATGCCACGCATGATGCATTTATTATCATTAAATTCAGAAATATACTTTTCTAATTAACTGGAACGAAATAAAATGTATCTATAATAAAATCAATTCTGCTCAGTTTATCTGATGCATGCGAACGTGGCTGGGCCACCTGTTTTTAATTTCCTCCTTATTGTTAGAAAATATTTCAACATCAATAATCGCTGTTTGAACGCACACAAACGAAATGAAATGGAGTTTAACGTCCTACTCTTCTGCTCCTAAACTGGTCTAATGAAAACGGGCATACGCCATTAAGTGTACTGTGAGGGAAATTTTGCCCGGGAAGCGGCGCTACGCCCTACTCTTATATCGAATTCCAACAGCCAAGGGATCCTTTACGTGCACGCCAATGTGTACACGGGACCTCGTCTTATATTGAATACCAACTATCAGGAGTTCGTTTACGTTCACGCCAATCTGTACACGGGTCCTAGGATATTGCGTCCCGTCCGATCGACTAGACAGCTGATTTTGTCAGCTTTTTTTTAAACAGGAAATATTTTTCATCGAATTTTCGTTTTTCTGTTATAACGACGGACTAGGTATATTTTTAGCGAGTCTTATTGCAGCGGGTTAACCGTTCCACACGATTAACCACGTGATATATTTATTTATATTAATATATTCTTTACATGATACATAAGTTATATTATATATTTATTTATGAAGTTGTCATCTCATGTCAATGTGGTATTCGTTCTCCATGACATGATATAGTTGTTAGATTTTTATATAAAAATGTTTTTATTTTTTTTGTATTTTCTATTGTAATTTGATATTTTAATATGTCACGTGATCGCGTGCATGAATGAATGTGTAACATGATGATATTATTCATGGGTCCACAATAAACTAAGTTTGATTTAGAGAATATAATATAATATACCAACTAGAGAAATTATTGTATTCTCAGGACCGTAGCAGAGCACCCAGAGTATAAATGCACGAGGTTGGACAGTCGAATTTTCCCCTTGTCACGTACAATCGAGGAATCGACACCGCACCAGTCATACATAGAAATGGTTCCACTACTGCTGTCTTCCGTCTTACTACAGTCGCAGTAGTGGTTTTTCCTACAGAGTTCCTTTGCGCAAGTTTTTTAGTCAAATGATTACAAAAAGTTTACTGGCCTATAGCTCGCTTAATTTACAAATAAACTGACCCAAAACAGTATTGCACGCAGCTTAACATATAATAAATCAATTCTTATTGAAATTACCGCATAATTATATGATTTGATGAAACCCATCAACTGGCCGACCGTCATGGCCGCAACTTGCGTAATACGTCATAGGCCTACAACATAAACAGCGCTATGCAGAGAAAAATTGTTCGGTAACTATTTTAATGGTCCAGTCTTTACTATTTGTGATAGAATTACTTATTTTAATACAAACTGTAATGATATGTGTTGACAATTGTGTGTTTGAACCTATTTGAACTTGCGTAAGGGGTCTTAGACTGTACCAATTGTTACCTTAAACACAGTTTAAGGTAACAAGTATAGTTACTACAGTCACACGGCGCATACGGGTTAACCATTCGGCCATCCAACCCTCTCACCTATCCTAGCTACATCGTGTTGAACTGTAGTGGTACCGTAGTCAAATCGTGAACTATAGGCTACTTTCTCGCCAACACGGACCCCTGTTCTCTCCAATATAACGGCTAAATAAAAGTAGAGCATGGTGTTATATCTTCTTTGATTGGCATTTAGTGATTGAACATATTAACACAAGGTACAATTTTATGGATACACAATTACTGAGTTTGATGCTCTCGTCTTTATCAAGCAATGATTGATAAAGCAATGATTTGATAAAGCAATGATTGATAAAGACGAGAGCATCCTCGTCGAAACGTCGCTTAGTTTCAAACTCAGTAATTGTGTATCCATAAAATTGTACCTTGTGTCATGGTGTTATACTTAGTGATTATGTTTATTATTATATTAAATGATTTACATCAGGTGCCTTTTTCAGGGAGTTTTAACTAGGATAAAATCCAAATTTGAGTAATTTTATTGGATAATATGAAATTGATTTTAGTGTTTAGCAAATCAAAATCGATGCACCTACTAAAATTTGGATTTTATCTAGTTAAAATTTCGAGAAAACAGGGCTCAGATCATTATAATTATAATATATTTACTTTTTACATTATATTTTAGACGATGTCTACAGGGTAGTAAATAAACATCTATACCACCTTAAGACGCGAACTATAAAAGCAAGATTAAAATCGGTTCAGGAAAATTAAACTAAATAAACTAAAGACGTCCAGTTTGACATTCAGCAGATGTTCGGCATATCTGGTGTTCGAGATGTTAGTTGTTCGTGTTATCAAGAGTTCGTCATATTAGTTGTTCGTTTTCTCGAGTGTTATCAGGTGTTCATGATATCAAGTTAACAAATCAATAAAATAAAATAAATATACGTGAAATCCGCTGTGCGTGATATAAGGTGTTTAGAGTGTACTTTAAACAAAACCCAACAAAATAAAGCGAAATATGTAAGCCGTAAAATTCTTATAAACTGCACATACAATTTGGTTTGGATACCAGTAATACAACAGTCATATATAGTGAAAACCTGTTCTCGTCATCGCAACAAAAATAGAGATGTTAATATAACGTGATATGAAGTACTGAAACTATGAGTTGTGTTCCCAACAGTTGTTGCATCGCCTCTCTGTTAGTATAGCCATTTGATGCAGTTAATTGGTATAGTCGATTGGTGCATTTGTGTGATTGGTATAGACGATTGGTGCATCATCTCTAATTGGTATAGTTAATTGCTGCATCATCTCTAATTGGTATAGTTAATTTCTGCATCATCTCTAATTAGTATCGTCAATTGCAACATCATCTTTTATTGGTGTTATAATCTAGATGATGGATCGCTAATTGGTATAGTTAATTGCTGCATCATCTCTAATTGGTATAGTCAATTGCTGCATCATCTCTAATTTGTGTTATAAACTAAATGATGGATCCCTTACTATGAGGTAAGGGCGGTCATATCTAAAATATAAAACACATAACAATCTCTTTAAATTTTGAAAATTTTACAAAATGGCTTCCACAGAGAAATCTAAAATGGCTGAAGAAATAGACGGGTCGACAACACTTTTAATCCCAAAGAAGAAACATGCTGCCTACGTGTATATCTTAACGTTTTTCGCTGTTTTGGGTGGATTTCTATTCGGGTATGATACTGGTATTATATCAGGTTCAATGTTGTTAATACGACCTTATTTTAACTTGGATACGTTTTGGACCCAGTTGATTGTAAGTTCTACAGTTGGATCAGCGGCTGTAACAGCTTTAATAGCTGGATTTATGTCCGATTGTCTGGGTAGAAAGATTGTTATTATTCTGGGTAGTTTTGTATTCGCCGTTGGAGCTGTTGTCATGGGTGTGGCTGATTCACAGGTTATTCTGTTGGTAGGGAGAATTATAGTTGGTATTGGTGTGGGTAAGTAGAGTTATCTTTCCTTGTCTTTCTCGTGACGTCATATTCCGGTTTAATGGAGAGAGAGAGAGAGAGAAAGAGATTGAGAGAGAGAGAGAGAGAGAGAGAAATGGGGTTTAACGTCTACTCGACACAAACTAGGTCATTTTCGGACTAACATATGGTTTCATTTTATTTCAATAATTCGCATGTGCGTAGGGGTCTTTAGCAGTGGGAGGAAACCGGAGTGCCCGGAGGAAACCCACAAGGTTGAGAAGGCGCCCCTATCTCCATGCCACATACGCTCACACCAGGCACTCTAGACCACTAGGCCACCCCCCCCCCCCCCGTTTACTGGAATAAAGGGGATGGAATAAAAAGGAAATGACCCTAAGCATCCTACTGTGGTGCTGCGACTGGGATTATGAAGAGGGACACACTCTATGGGGTAAATTGTATCTTGACATCGGCAGTATGACCTACTGTTATATCGAATTTCAAAGGTGTAAAGTCTTTTACGTGCACTCCAATGTGCAAACGGGACTACTGTTATTCATCCCATCCGATCAACAATACGTTGTCCCTTACCATCCCGGGGGATTGGGATGGCCTAGTGGTCTAGAGTGCCGCGCTTCGACCTCTAGCTGGCCGGTCACCTCTGGCTTGCGGCTGTGGTTTCGAGCACTGGTGTGAGCGTATGTGGCATGGATATAGGGGTGCCTTCTCAACCTCGTGGGTTTCCTCCGGGCACTCCGGTTTTCCCCCACTGCTAAAGACCCCTACGCGCATGCGAATTATTGAAATAAAATTATACCATATGTTAGTCCCAAAATGACCTAGTTTGTGTCGAGTGGACGTTAAACCCCATTTTTTTCTCCCTCTCTCTCCCTTACCATCCCCCACCCCATCCCACACTACTGTCTTGTTATTGGAAGCCAAATTAGTTACAATCCCTCACACACTGCTTGTCTTGTATACCAAGCATTGAATTGGTTGTATGATTTGATATGTTAGCGAGCATATATGATTTTGTCTATCATGTGTATAGCATGTTCAAAGCGATGATATTACATAACACACAGCATAATATGTATTCACCAGGCAGATGTTTACAAACTTAGATGAGACAACTCCATGTTTGCAATCTGACACCATGAGCCAGAGCAGAGTATATCCGGGCACGCATTTCAGTGACTGGCTACAACTTACGCATTCTAATTCTAATACATAGTCCAAACCCGGTGTCGACATGAAATCAATGATTATTTATTAAAGGTTTTGCATCTATGACAGTCCCAGTGTATGTAGCTGAGGCAGCACCACCTGATATTAGAGGAAGATTGGTCACATTAAATCAGCTGTTTATTACAATAGGTCTCCTGGCTGCCAGTTTAGTAGCCGGGGGATTCAGTAGTTGGGAGGATACTGGATGGAGGTCAGTAAAGTTCACATCACTGTTTATAAACTTTACACATTTTTCACTACTTTTACTCATTTTCATTCATTTTCCACTCGCTTTACCCACTCACCCATTCGCTTTACTCAACTTCACTTTCCATTCGCTTAACCCCACTTTCCATTCGCTTTACTCACTTTCCATTCGCTTTACTCACTTAACATTCACTTTACTCACTTCACATTCACTTTACTCGGCTCACTTTATTACTTTCATTTGCTTTTCTCTCCTTCCATTCAATGTACATATTTCACAATCACTTTAGTCTCTACTCATTTGCATTACCCACTATTCATTTGCATTACTCACTATTCATTTGCATTACCCACTATTCATTTGCATTACCCACTATTCATTTGCATTACTCACTATTCATTTGCATTGCTCACTATTCATTTGCATTGCTCACATCCCGTTCTCTTTATTTTGCGTTCTCTTTACTCACTTTCCGTGCGCTTTATTCACTTTCCACTCACTTTCCGTTCGCTGTACTCACCTTCCGTTCGCTTTACCCACTTTCTATTCACTTTACCCACTTTTCGTTCGCATTTCCAAATGTCCAGTCACTTTACTTACTTTCAATTCGCATTACTAACTATTCATTTACATTGCTCACCATTTTCATTACTCACAAGTCACTAATCATCCGGCTTACTAAAAATCAAATCAATACTCTAGATATATTGTTTTTTAAATATATTATTTATTTTTATATAAGTACAAGTGTCACATGTAATACCAGCTGCTAGAAGTGATCAATATTAATGTTATATTTAAAGGTATATGTTAATAACAGTTATCAATATCAGTGTGATATTTAAAATTATGTTGATAACAGTCATCAATATTATGTTATATTTTAAGGTATATGTTGGGATTAGGTGGGGTTCCGGCCATCTTCCAATTTTTAGGAATGTTATATCTACCAGAGAGTCCTAGATGGTTGATCGACCAGGAGCTCGAGGCTACAGCACGTGCTAGTCTCGTACAGATCAGGGGTACAGAAGATGTTGATAAGGAATTACTGGATATAAAAGAGACTGTTGCTAATGCCAAGAAAGCTTCATTGGATGGTATGCAAGAAATTTGTTTTTTTTTACTAAATATACGAAAGCTAATATACGATAAAATGAGCTTTGTCCCATTCGTCGTTTCTGGATATATGTATTGAGCGATGTGGATTCTCTGAACGCTATTTTACATGATTGGATCATATGAAACTATTTGAAAT
Source organism: Patella caerulea (assembly GCA_036850965.1). Taxonomy (NCBI): domain Eukaryota; kingdom Metazoa; phylum Mollusca; class Gastropoda; family Patellidae; genus Patella; species Patella caerulea. The sequence goes on from JAZGQO010000010.1 coordinate 3,622,527, forward strand.
GATTGGAGAGATAAGCCAAGATGCGATCGAAGTTGTATATTTTTTGTGTTTTATGCACTTAACAGATTATTAAGTATCTATACTTTGTATTGGTTTGTAACCAGCAGAATATTAAATGAATGTTTTGTATATTTTGTAGACAACAGATTAGTCATATTCAGAATCTGGACAACACCACATGTTAGACGAGCCCAAATTGTTGGAGCGTTTCTTCAGATCTTTCAACAAGCTTGTGGTATTAATACCATCATGTACGTCACTGTTTAATATAAGTCAATTATCTTGTTTTGGTCTGTAAATGGGGGGATGTTGATAAAAAAAAAATCAAAAAAAATCTTCCTTTACATACCATGGCGTAAGTGTTTTCGCACAGTATATGCATATCCAGCCCAGAGGTCCATATAGACCTGACGATCATGGCGTCCGTATGACCACTCCGTCCCTTAAACGTTTTCGCGAAGTGTTCATATCCAGTCCAAAGGTCCATATTGACTTGACGGTCTTAGTGTCCGTATGACCACTCCGTACCTATGATGGGAGAAAATAGAACTACCTGGATCTCAAGAATTCACGCTATAACCCTTCGTCTGTTAGATAAATGCGTTATTTGTGAAATATTGTAGCAATGTAAAATATTATATTTCAGATATTACAGTGCTTCTATATTAAAGATGGGTGGCTTCTCAGTTCAACAATCTATATGGTTGGTGGCTATACCATATAGTATCAACTTTCTAGCAACATTTATAGGATTAGGTCTTGTTGATAGAGTTGGCAGAAGAATCTTACTTTTAGCTAGTTTTATAGGTTTGTATGTTCTTATAGTAACTGCCTATGGTCGAGTTATCTGCCCCCAATTCATCTTCAGCAACCGTGATGGTTGGTGACTTTAGCATCTAGCCATACACCTATTAGGTGGGCTGTTCAGACTTCCAGTATAAGCGTAGCAACCAAAATGATCCAGCTATTGTTAGACGCACGATTTGAGGTATTTTGTAATTTGCTCGTAAATGACGCCATAAGTGAGGATTTCTGTTTATAATAGCATAAATGACAAGGGGGTACAATTGTGTAAAATAAAGAGAATGGGGTTAAAGAGATTATTATTATTATTTTTGTCTTTGTTTCAGGTGTATTTATATCATTAGGAATCATGGCAACAGGTTTTCAACTAGCAGCTATAAATTCTCCACCTGTACATCTATATGAGAATGATACAGATATAAATACAAGTTGTAATACCACAGATTATAGGTATGACTTATCTCCCCTTTGTACAACGTTCAGAGGAGCGTAATGGCGTTTGGGGCCACGATAGCTCAGTTGGTTAGATGTTGGCCCCGTTTTATATCCCTCTTTGACCGTGATAGGCCATAATGTCTTTCCTGCATGGTTCCTGGTTCGCAGTGATGCATGGCCGAAAGATTGGCCAAAGTATAGTCGAACGGGTCCAGAAAAATCATTCCATTTTATTGAATAAATATGAAAATAAAACAGCGAGGTACTTCGTTCTAGTATGAAAAGCTTATCATGAATCCTTCCATTTATTTTTTATTTCACGGCCCTACACCTGCATATTTTGACCTTTAAACTTGAAAGATTGTGTTTTTATTTATTTTTCTAGATCGTGTAACGACTGTACAACCAATCTAGACTGTGGCTATTGTTACTCTTCAACAATGGACGGTTCTTGTCTTCCGGTTAATAGCGATAACGAGGCTGTTTCTATGCTAGGACGATGTAATAACTCCGATATATCTGGATCTAAATATATCTTTACGTATGATTTCTGTCCTAATGATTATGGTTGGATGCTGGTGGTCGGCATGGGATTGTTTGTGACGTCATTCGCACCAGGTATGTATGGTAGTTAGTCACGTGACATTTCGTTTCGCGTCCATATTAAAACAACCTCCAATCTGATTTAAATTTTAAGAGAAAACACTGAAAAATATTGAACGCTTGTCCATTCTGATTCGTTTTGCCCTCTCCGTTTATTTCTTAAATTCAACTTCTTTAAATGAATATTTCAGGATTAGGACCCATGCCATGGACTGTTAATTCCGAGATTTATCCACTATGGGCGAGAAGTACTGGATTTTCTGTCTCTACAGCTGTTAATTGGTCCTTTAATTTGTTGGTGTCTTTCACATTCCTGTCATTGATGCAGCTTATTACCAAATATGGTACGTATGAAATGATGGATCAATTAATGTCATATAAATTTAAAGCTGTTAAGAGGAAATGACATAAAGGACACAACGTCTGGAACTAATTTTAAAATGGTCTTTGTATCTTAAATTGACGGATTGATAAAATCAATATGTATTAAAATTTGTGTTTTTAATTTCTAATATCATGGATAATACTGAGTTAGAAGAGGATGCCTTAAGTATTTGTGTGGTCAGAAATGTAGCAAATAGCTAATGTGAAATGTAACGAGTGAAATGTTGACGCCCCCCCCTCCCCTAATTTTCCAATAGAACATTTATCATTTGACGTTTTACATTTAACTTTGGTCTTAAAAGTATTTTGACTTTATCATTACCGGTTTTAGGACTCCATACATAGTACATTTTATACGTAATCAATGGAAAAGACGTCATAGCAGAGCAGATGATTTAATATTGGCAGCTATACCCTACCATAATCGAATAACTGACCGTTGACATGAATATGACGAGGAGCTGTCTGGGCATAATGTCCCCCATAACACGAGGGAGGGAGAGAGAGAGAGGGAGAGAGAGATAGAGAGAGAGAGAGGAGGGTTTAACGTCCACTCAACACAAACTCGGGACTAACACATGGTTTAATTTTATTTCAATAATTCGCTTGCGCATAAGGGTCTTTAGCAGTGGGAGCAAACCGAAGTGCCCAGAGGAAACCCACGAGGTTAAGAAAGCGCCCCAATCGCCATGCCACATATGCTTACACCAGGGATCGAAACCACAACCGCAAGCTAGACCACTTGGCCACCCCCTACCCCCGTGACACGACGCAGGACGTATCCCACATAACAATAAAACATGGCGGCGTTATTCCCCCGCCCATAATTCAACAAAAGGCGTATGCCTGCTGCAGTCTTCAACGGTCGGTGTAGAAAAGGTTGACTTTAGACCCCATTTCAATAGATTCGATTTAGATGCATTATTTTTTTTTTCAGGAACATTTTGGTTATATGGTGGATTATGTGTCATAGGATTCATATTTACTCTAATATTCGTTCCAGAAACAAAAAATAAAACTTTAGAAGAAATGGAAGATTTATTTAAAACTGACGACGACAGAAAACTGGAAAAATCAAAATTAGGGGAAAATAAAATAAACGATAAAAAAGAAAAGGGAAATGAAACTGGTTTTTGATTTTTGTTTGTTTTTCTGTTGGAAGTTTATTGTTTGTTTAACTTATTAAATTGTTTTGTTAGTGAAAGACTTTATTATTTATTGTCTACGTGTTATTCATCGTCCATTGTGTTATATGTGTCTATGTGTTATTCATTGTCCATGCGTTATCCATTGTCCATGCGTTATCCATTGTCCATGCGTTATGGTAACAACTAACAATAGTATAATGAATGTGTTCTCCATTGTCTATGGGTTACCCATTGTCTATGTGCTATCCCGTGTCTATGTGTTATCCGTTGTCTATATGTGTTTTATCATCTACGCCAGAACATATTAAGTTAAAAGCGATGTAATGTTGTCTCGCTGGGTAAAATTCTCGCCACCCTGTTATCATACCCCGCCCCCTCCCGCCATTTGAAACACGAAGTATTTATGTTTTATAGTAGGACATTAAATCCTATTTCATTTCGTTTAGCTTTTTATGTGAAATCTATTGAGGGTAAATCTGAATGACGCAAACATCTAACTTCCACGATCCAATATTTCAAAATAAAGTTGTCTCCCCTGGATACCTTGCCATATTTTAGGGATTATTAGTTAGACACTCGGTAAATCTCGACAGATTTCGGAACCTACATCTAGTCTCGGCTGTATGACAGCGATATGTAACTACGCCCATACATTTGCGATTCTGCCGGTTTACTTCAACAGGAAAACTTGACACTTTTACAAACAAACAAGACACCATGGGCGCAGCCATGTTTCACCCGGGACCTTTAAAGTAGTTCCAAGACACCATGGGCGCAGCCATGATTCACCTGGGACTTTTAAAGTAGTTCCAATATGGCGGAATTCATCATACAGCCAAGACTAGATGTAGGTTCCGAAATCTGTCGGGATTTGCCGAGTGTTAGTTAAATAATGATAAATCCCTAAAATATGGTGTCCAAGAGAGAAAACTCCAATTTGAAATATTGGATCGTGAAATTTAAGTTTCAACAGCTGTGACGTATAGCACACGTCATGTGTGATGGCCATTTAAAGTCTAATGCGAGCTTTGTCGTGTAACTGTGTAAATATTTGGTAATTCCAATATCCTGAAGTCTACCTACTAGATACCTACATGTGACGGCTGAGATACCTACTCCTGGCGGCCTAGATGACGACTGGGATACCTACTCCAGAGGCGGATTCAATACTAATTTTCGACAGTGCCCTTTTTTACTGCCGAAAGTGCCTTTTCTCAGACCCAAATATGTCCGTTCCGAACGTTTACTTAGACGAAAATATCAGCCAAATTGCTTTTGAAATGGCTACGGTTGCAAGGAAATGACGGATAATTTTTTGGGGGACCCCCACCCCCCTTTCCAACGGCATGCCCCGTCCCCGCTGTCAGTGCCTTCATTTTTCGGCGCCCCCCCCCCGCCTTTTCAAAATTCCTAGATCCGCCCTTGTACTCATGACGGCTGATATATACATGACTGTACATGTTATATAGGTTTATTGCTGAAGACTACCCTCAAAGCTCTATTTTGAAGAACAGAATTTTACTTTGAACAAATTTACCTATGATCATTTGGAAACTGAAAGTATTATGTCAGAGAGAAAGTACCGCTGCTCTTCCGATTCGATACAGATAAAGAATGAACCCTCTAACCATTTAATATCTGAAGTTGACATATGAATAATTGTCTTAATAATTAATTATGTAACATCTCAAGCAAGACATCAGACCTGCTATAGGTAGATTTCATCTCTTACGCAATGTATCTTTAGTGTTAATCATTTTGTCGAACGATTTTCAACACTGATGAAAGACATTAATTACCGCACACAATGTTACTGTTTCTATATATCCAATTTATTATATTATTTTTCCATTTTCCAGATTGGCTACGAAATTGAATCCGAACATTAAACACATTTCTTCAGTCAAAATTTATCATGCACGCGAAAGAAATATGTAAACGTGCAACGATATGCGTTTTACATTCATTTTCCTCTGTTCTAAATTTGCTCTTTTACTCAGAAAAAAAGTCTTTATTGAGAAAGTCTCAAACCGTTTATAAATAATAAATATTAGAATCTAGTATCCTGATGTTCTATTTCTGTCATTCTGACATTATATATCTCCATTTCCGTTTGTTTCTGTGCGCGGACGGAAGTTGACATGAACAACTGCTCCACCTCTTCTAATGTTTTATCACGTGTTTCCGGTACAAAAATGATAATGAAAATGAAGGCCAAAACACAAATTCCTGACAATAACCAGAAGGTTCCTGAAACAAATTAAAAGTAGTAAATAATCCAAACAAAATAATAAAAGCAGTGAATAACTGAAACAAAGTAAAATTTGAAAATAATTTAAACAAAACCCCTCCCCCTCCCCTTAAAATCCGACAAGATAGATTCCTGTGATGGTGGAGAAAGTTACCCGAAATAGTTGAGCCTGGTTTCTCTTTGACACGGACAGTGTTTAGTCGTTTGAACGGGAGGACAATCCGAGGTGCATTGTATTGGCGTGCACGAAAAAAGAACCCTTGACAGTTAGAACTAAAAATAAGGATATGTCGTAGCACATAATATGGCGAATGTCGCTGTAGAATTGTATAGGACATTAAATTTTTTTTGTTTTAAATTTTTTCACAGAAGAAATAACTCTATTAAACAATGTCGTGTTGATATAATACATTATCTTATCTTAGATTGGTAGCAAGGTGAAGATATGGTATTTATATCCCACGGTATTGTGTAAACCATAAAGTTCTATTCTGACACATAAAACTGAGAAATAGCTTTAATTTTTTTTAGTTCTATATTATGTAAATATTGGCCGTATTTGGTATAATATTACTCTAATTGGAGATATTATATTCCGTACAATATTATTATATATGGAGAAGCCATCGTGGCTAAGTTGGTCAGATACTGGATTGCTAGCCTTGAGTTCGAGTATTCGATCCTTGCATTGCCCGAGCAAGTTCATCGAGATTTTCTGACGTGGTTCCCCCTTGTCAGTGATGCAGATCTGAGGGCCTGGCTGTTGTCAGGTAAAAGATCCCTTGGCAGTTGGAATTCTAAAACTTGCCCTCATAGCACACTGTATGCACGTCTTTATTAACCCTGTCGGAGCAGAACAGTAGGACGTCAAACTCCATTTCATGTTATTTCATACTTTATTTGGTGATATACTAAGTATGTAAAACTACTATATTGGGATGTATTTGAGTATAATAATATTACTATATACCATATTTGGTGAGAGTTTCTGTCATGGTGATAAAGGTGAAGGACAGTAGAAGGTTACAAGCCCAGTTAGTGGCTGTCGATATCGATATACACGTACTTCTCGCCCATAGAGGATAAATTTCTGAATTAATTGTCCACGGCATTGGACCCATTCCTGTGTTAAAGAAACAGTTCAACAATCATTAAATCTTTATAGGTCTATATCGACTTTAATTTCAACACGCACAAGTGTCCCCCTCTTCATTCAGTGAATAATATTTCGCCCCTTCCATTGCTAAAGACTTTTTACGTTTCATGCACTTTCTGGCGAGTCGGACAAGAAAAAAACCCTTAGTTTACAGCTGAGGTGCCCTACCTCTCCCCATCTCACCCCAACCCCCTACACTACACGAAGAACTGATTACTTCTTTATCAAATATATGAAATCGGTTAGTGAGAAGGTAAAAAAAAACGAAAGTAGTTTCTAATGTTAATAAATTAAACTAAGAGGTAGGAAAACAATCACCTGGCGCAAAACACAACACAAATAGAACCATTCCTAATATAGGCATCCACGTATAATCAGTAGGACAGAATCCATAATCAAAATGAAACGAGTTATTTGGTTGGTTAATATACTGACATCGTCCAATCAAAGACAGTTCTTCTTTATCCGTATTGACAGGTAAACAGGAACCACGTGATGTGTCGTCATAACAAAACCCACAAGTTTTGTCCGTAATACAAGAATCACAGTTACTGGAGAAAGATAGAAACATAGAAATAGCAACTTTCCACCAGTCAAATCATACATTACAAATGATGGCCAGGCCTAAATATTAAGGCCACCAGCAGATATCCCCAAGGTCACTGGATTATTTCCGATGATTGTTGTTCAGGATAAGGGTACGGGCTCGGGTTTGGGCATGAGTTGGTTTCGTGACTTTGAGGAAATCTACATGTGTGCTTAACCTACAAATTACACTTTATTTCGGAAATAACTAAGTAAGGGGTTACTATCGATAAGGGTCCGAGGATGACGTCACCGTAGCCGTCTTTCCATCGATGCAAAATTGTTCAAGGCAAAAGCAACAAATATTCCAGGTATCATGTCGTTCCTAATTTTATCATTACATATAAATAACATTTTGTAACGTAATTGATAATATTTTAAACGTGTTTATCCGGATTGTTTGCTTTAAAGGAATGTTAGCATATTGGACCACTCTAAATAAGGTTTTGACTCCAAATATCAATCGCCTGGCTAAACAATGTTTCTTTGTCTCCATTTTGTAAATTTTTGAAGTAATACAATGAGTACTACCTGTACTTAATATTACATGAACCATTGTACAATCCATCAGTGAATACTTCTGTTATATTTACTGGTGGAGAATTAAAAGCTGCCAGTTGAAAGGCTACAGCTAATACTGCTAGAGATAATCCTAATCCTATCAAAATAAATAATTATCATTAGTTAAGAGTTATGATTGTACGTTTACACGAATTTCGCTCTGTTTGCTGTTTGGCTCTGAGGAGGGGAGGGGGGGGCTAAAGCATGGTAGGAACAGCCGATAGGACGATAACAAGAGGTACCCCACATAAACAGTTGGAATCTAATGGCGGACAAATGACCCCGATATCTGGACCGATTGTCTCAAGTGGGGTTACTAATAAAAATCATCAGGTTTTGAATCCTGGATAAAATTTATTAGTCATTTTCAATTTCTGTTCCTGGTATGGTTTTACTTTATAATACAGTGAAGATGGAATTCGTTACCTGCTGTGCTGATCAACAGAAGAAGTTTCCGTCCCAGTTTTTCTACCAACCAGAGACCGAGAAACGTAGCCACAAAAAGTACAGCGTTTGGTATGACAGCAAACCAGATCGCTTGATCTACACCGAACCCCGCCATACGTAATATGGTAGCACTGTAATAACTGAAAATAAGTCATTCAAATTCGAATTTCTCCTATTCTTGAAAGAGTATCTGTTATGTGACGTTTAGTTTTAGAAAGTTGTATTTTGTATTTCTAGTCGGGAATGGCGGTGGCTAAGTGGGTATAGCACTGGCTCGCTAGCCTGGAGGTAGGGTGCTCGACCCCTGTATTGGCCGAGAAAAGTTCATCTCGATTTCCCGGTGTGGTTTCCCCTTGTTAGTGGTACAGAACGGAGGACATGATAAGGACAAATGTCTAGTTGTACGGATAGGACGAAAAACCGGTCTCGTGTACACATTGGCGTGCACGTTAAAGATACCTTGGCCGTTGGAATTCGATATAAGAGTAGGTCGTAACGCCGCTGTCCGGGCATAATTTCCCTCATAGCACAGTGTATGGCGTATGCCTGTATTCCGTTAGCCCAGGTTAGGTGCAAAAGAGTAGGACGTTAAACCCCATTTCATTTCATTTGTATTTGTTGCTACGATTTAATGATTAGAATACCAAAGTCTCGATTAACAAGTAACGTGATAACTGCGGTATGAGTTATATAAATGAAATTTGCAATATACTAATTTTGAACAAGCCAACAGTGAGGCTGATGTCCCCCGCCGAAATCCCAAAATAAATAGAAGACACATATTAATTAATCGCACATTTATTTTTTTCAATGTATCGAGCAATCAAACTGTACACGAAGTGTCATCCAAAAGTGTTTTATAAAGAAAAATGCTAAAACCGACGAGAAAAATGAAAATGTACCCTAGTTAGGGGGACCCTAAAGGCAGACAAAAGGGCCCCTCTGGCCAAGGGAAAGGGCCCTCGTGTCCAAGTCAATCGTTTTTATACAATGTTACTGTCGAATCGATTACTAAATGAGAATGCAGTCATTGTATTGGCATAAAAATCATCAATCAAGATGAACCTAAGTTATCGTGACCCAAAGTATCAACCAATCAAATTGCTTATCTCTGCTTACCCTAAGCGGAAAATGCTCATCTTCGAACTCCATCAAGGCATTGACCTAATAAGCATATACACCAAGTTTGAACATTTTAACTCAATTAGAAGGAGAGTTATTGTGTTCCAAAGTCTCGACTACTCTCGACCAATCAAATTGTGTATCGCTCTGCTTACCTTGAGCAGAAAATGCTCATTATCGAACTTAGTCAAGGTATTACTGTAATGAAACTATACACCAAGTTTCATCACTCACACTTAATTAGAACTAAAGTTATCGTGTCCCAAAGCATCAACCAATCAAATTGCTTATCTCTGCTTACCCTAAGTGGAAAATGCTCATCTTCGAACTCCATCAAGGCATTGACCTTATAAGCATATACACCAAGTTTGAACATTTTTACTCAATTAGAAGAAGAGTTATTGTGTTCCAAAGTCTCGACCAATCAAATTGCGTATCGCTCTGCTTACCCTAAGCGGAAAATGCTCATCTCCGAACTCCATCAAGGCATTGACCTAATAAGCATATACACCAAGTTTGAACATTTTAACTCAATTAGAAGGAGAGTTATTGTGTTCCAAAGTCTCGACCAATCAAATTGCTCTGCTTACCCTGAGCGGAAAATGCTCATTATCGAACTTAGTCAAGGTATTACTGTAATGAAACTATACACTAAGTTTCATCACTCTCACTTAATTAGAACTAAAGTTATCGTGTCCCAAAGCATCAACCAATCAAAGTGCTTATCTCTGCTTACCCTAAGCGGAAAATGCTCATCTTTGAACTCCATCAAGGCATTGACCTAAAAAACACATACACCAAGTTTGAACATTCTAGCTCAATTAGGAAGAGAGTTATTGTGTCCCAAAAAGTGTGACGGACAGACGGACAGACAGACAGACAGACAGACGGACGGACGAACCCATTTTAATAGTCCCCCAACTTTCTTCGAAAGGCGGGGGACAATTATCAACTATATAGCACTCGACCGCGAGAATGGTGTGGAAACAGTGAAATGTTATTGAATGGTACTTACATAACAGCGTCAATACCAGTCAGTTGATGAAACGCCATTAAAACAGACCCAATGATAGCTGATTTTAAAACATGCCTCGTTCGAAATAAACGACCAATAGCAAAACCGCCAACTAAAAGAAATGTACGAAGCAATAGGCTTGAAAATTTTGTGAATTCTATAATATGTTAATTAATATTATTTATATAATGACCAGTATAATATATATAAATTAATATCAATTAAATAATCAGAAGTATAATAGGTATGAATTAATATAAATCAAATAATATCATATATGTTAATTATATTAATTATATCAATTAAATATTAAATAATGACAAGTATAAGGTTTGCAAATTGAATATTAATTAAATAATACAAAGTATTATATATATTAATTATATTAATTAAATATTGAACAGTATAATGTGTATTAATTGAACATGACTTAAATAATGACAAGTGTAATGAATATTATTGAATATTAATGAAATACGGACCATTATAATACTATGTTTTAATAAATAATAATTCAGTAATGAACAAAATTATAATATATATTAATTAATGTTAGAAATCACAATGATCTTTGTAATATGTAAGTCACATTACCTTTGAGGCTGGTGTAATAGGGGCTACGTTAAACTGTCAATGTCAGACAATCAAAAGCATCGACATCAGGCCCGGATCCGGGATTTGGTCGAGAGAGGCGGGGGGTGGGGGCACACATTGGAGAAAAGGGTAATATGTTACAAAGATGGATTGTTTGGGCGGAGACAATGCTAAAAACATGTCTATATAATCTAATAAAGAGCAGACATGTGAACTACAACAGTAACAAAGCAAACGAAAATGAAAATGAACTATATCACTTGGACTGGATCCACGCCTGGACATTTAGTCGAGAATCGGGGTAAGCAAAAAATACGAACTCTGTTTTTGGTCAACCGATTAAGCATAATGGGGGGGGGGGGGATAAGAGTAAAAATGACATACCCTCTTCCTTTATTTTGTTGTCCCTAGCAACCACATCCTTTATATCTTGCAGTTCTTTCTTCACGTTTTCCGTGTTTCTTATTTTCACGAGAACTTGTTTAGCTTCATCTTCCCGACCTCTACCCACCAACCACCTGGGACTCTCCGGTAGGAACAGAAACCCAACAAACTGAATAATGGCTGGTACAGCTCCAAGCCCCAACATATATCTAAAAGGTGGTAACATACAGTAATGTGATTTCTTTAACATACATTATGCAAAAGCTAAATCTGCCCATTGCAGATCTTTCTGTTGGCATGAAATGTTATCTAAATTATTAATTAGAAATTAATCAACAATCGATGCCATCGCTAACCATTTGGCTACATAGTCTCATTTCATATATTATGCATCAAACTTTTTACGTCATGAGAGACCGTCAGTGAATATTTCGTTGCGATCTATGTAGAAAGTAATGTTGAAAAGACCCATGTGCTAGACGATTTAAACATGTCCATTACCAGATATTTTAACTGTCCAACATATGTACATTTTGGACGCTTTTAAAAACGTATACAGTTTTTTTTATGTTTTTAATAGTGTTGGTTGATAAACATCGTACTCAATCGTTATTCTGACATGTTCTGGCTCATGTATTAATACTATCCAGCTTGTTTCAACTGGTTGTTATAATAACCTCTAACTAGTTCGTTACTTCTGGTTGTAATACTAACCTCTAACCAGTTGTTACTTCCGATTATAATACTAACCTCTCGCCAGTTTGTTACTTCCGGTTGTAATACTAACCTTCAGCCAGTTTGTTACTTCCGGTTATAATACTAACCTCCAACAATTTGTTACTTCCGGTTATACTACTAACCTCCAACCAGTGTGTTATAATTAATTTAAACTTCCGGTTATAATACTAACCTCCGACCAGTTTGTTACTTCCGGTTATAATACTAACCTCCAACCCGTTTGTTTTAGTGAACTCAAACTACCAGCTATAATACTGGAGATCAGAATACCGATGCAAATAAACAGTTGATTTAATGTTACTAATCGTCCTCTAATATCTGCTGGTGCTGCCTCGGCTACATATAGTGGAACCGCCATTGACGCAAATCCTAAAACAAATAAGTAAAGTGGTCATTATTCGATACTCAAATAAACTATATTCAATTAATCAGTCTTGTTGCTTTTTGATTTCTTGTTGCTAAGTGACAGGTTTGTCCTTTGAGTGAATCTAGTCATTCTGCGATATACTTTGCCAATAGGGAAACTGATTTTCTCCTATTTCTTAAGGTCCTTGCGCTTAAGAGAAGCCTTGAAATCGCCATTGATTGTGGGAGTACCCCCCCCCCCCCGCTCCCACTCTCTCTCTCTCTCTTTGGCACTCTCTGGTAGTACTTGTGACTGCTGCTTCCGAAACAGAGAACACACTGTAGAGTCATTGCCCCCGCCCCCTCTCTTCAAAATCGAAGGGATAATCGTTAAAGTAAGTACTTACCTAAGCCTATGCCAACGACCACCCTACCAACCAGCAATATAATTTTGCTTTTGCAAACGGCCATAATAATTGCTCCTGTAGTAAACATAACGCTAGCGGTCATAATAGTTTTCTTCCTTCCTAAATAATCCGTACAAATACCAGCAAAAATAGAAGCCACAGCAGCAGCTCCTGTCGTACCACTCACTATCGATTCCACCCATAAAGTGTTTAATTTAAAATAAGGCTTCATGAGCAGCATGGAGCCTGATACTATTCCTGTATCATAGCCAAATAAAAATCCTCCTAGTGTTGCTACACAAGTTAAAATATACACAAATCTTTGGTTACTGGATGTTTTGTGGACATCCTCTTCTTCTGTCGTCGGCATGGTGGCGTTATTGAGTTGAAGCTCTATACTGGACGAAATGCGAAAGGGACGATACTGCTATGAATCGTCCATTGTTATCTTACGAAGGAAAACGGGCAGATCTCATATAAAATACAGATCACATGTGACATTTATCTACGGAATTATTTAAATATAAGCAAACCCTTGGTCAACTATCAAATCTGGTCAAATCGTTCTCTTCTAAATAATCCTACTCCTACATTTCATCGCATCTTTATCTTTATCAAAACTGAAAACACCATCGAATATGACTAAATATCTGTCAATTAGTAACCGTTCGTCCAACAATGGAAGCTGTATTTCTGTACTTCATCCACCCAAAAACAAAATCTCCATGTAACGTTTTGTTTGTGTCGAATCACAATTGTGTAGGCGCTTAACCATAAATTAAACTAGGCGCATCACTGTTGGCAATCCTGGACTCTATAACCCGAAGCCCTTCTCGACGTATCAACTTGAAATGAGTATCGACGCCATGACCGCCTTCTGGTCAAAAACTGTGTTAATCTAAGCCACACTGCATGCGTCAAGATGATGTCCGTGGTATATCTAAATGTGAAATGATTTGATCATTCCCGTGTTGACAAGGATTTCTGATATCTTTATTTTTATCTGTTTTATTTATTCGAAGATCAGATAGTTGACGTTCACCTTTCTTTTTTATCAAGGTAATCGTCTTGATATTTGTTGTAACATTAACGATTGAGTAAACTCCGTAAGCTAGATGTCCGTCGTAAGCTGTAAACGTTAGCATGTAAACGAAATGAAATTTGGTTTAACGACCTAGTGTTCCGCATCGTCTGGGTCAATATTTTTCTTTAAAATTTTTTATTCCGATTTGAGGCGGTATATGGATTGGGGAACAGGCGATCAACTCCTTCTCCCTGTCCGATATAGATACATATATTTACATGAAGAAACATACAATATACAAATGCAAATATTATAACAGTGAGTGTGTTATAGTTGTCCCTGGAACCGTTTGATGATTTCGACAAGCGAGTAGATAGTTTTAATAACCTTGTATGAGTTTCTTATGTTGTCAATTCCGTACAATAAAAGCGGAAGCATGAACAGGTTAGATTGTTGTTGATTAAAGAATTCATTAAACAGTGAAAGACAAAGTAAGCCAATATTTTGTCCCGTGAAGGAGGTTTGCATCATGCCAGGTGTTGATGCTTCGCTCGTGGGGATAAATGATCGAAATAGTCGAGGTCCTTAGGTCGAGGTCATGACATTAGGGGTTGGTCGCTTGCGTGACTGTGTAGTTTCTATCTGGTGTTTGTTGTTCTTAGGATTTAACTTCCGCTTCCACCGAAGGTGATATCATAGACAATAATTCGCTTGCGCGTAGGAGTCGTTAGCAGTAGGACACCGGAGTACCCGGAGGAAACCGACGAGATTGGACAGGGGATTTGAAACCACGCCAGTTGACTCAATGGCAGGCCGTGTGATACAGCGCGCGCACGCTAACCATTCGGCCATCCAACCCCCCAATTCATTTTAGTCTAGCTCATTTAATATTCTATCTTTAAATAGTATGTACCCATTCTCGCAGTCTGCATATGACGAAATAATAAAGTGAAAACCGATTTATAACGAATAACACGTGTACTTGATCCCGATGACAAACAGATATATATACACTGATCAATGTTTAGCCTACATATGACGATATAATCTGGAGGTTGTTATCAGTGAGTTATCACAATATAAACTAGGATATCAAGGTTACAGATAGTGTTATAATATGATATACTAAACCATAATATATCGCTGATTCATCTTGTAACACAATCCTCGGTCAAAACCAAAGTTTGTATCACAGGCATGCTCTGGACAGTTAATGTTTAACAGAATTGTTTATAATAGCCATGCTATGGGTTCCCTTTATAGCACAATCCTGATCAGTTAGGTAATTGGGAGTCGGGGTGGGATCTCTTGTGTTTGGCGAGTAAGTCACTCGGGATTTCTAATTGTGGCCTGTCCTGCTACCATTGTAATGTGATTCCCCTAGTGACAGTATTCCCCCATAAGAGAACTGGTTCCTACAGTACCGGAATACACCTTGTTCTCCTGGTACCAGTAAACAGCTGATTCCCCTGGTACCAGTAAACAGCTGATTCCCCTGGTACCAGTAAACAGCTGATTCCCCTGGTACCAGTAAACACGCGAATGTGACGCGATTCTCTTTGTACCAATAGACAACCGACCCACCAATACGAGCATTCCCCCCAGTACGAACATACATCTGTGAATGTCTCTACGAGATATTCAGTCTCGACAAATCGATTCCAAGTAATGATGTCTATCTGGTCAGTCAGCAACTCGAGCGTACAGCCCGGGCGTCCTGTCAATCTCTCAGCCCGGGTGTCCTGCCAATCTCTCTATGTTTAGGTTTTGTAGCGTTTATTCCACGTGGCAGCCACGTAAAAAAAACCTTGATGTAAGGATGGGACAAAAACGGAATTTGTGTATCAGAAAGACCTTTCTGGGTATCAGAAAGGCTTGTCTGGGTAACAGAAAGTCTGTCGTCTAAATACATGTATGTATCGAGGGTTTCTTTAGTCTGTGTATCAGTAAGCCGTCCTAAGTATCAACATGTCATTTTAGCTATCATAGATGTATTTTCGGGTATCATAGATGTATTTTTAGGTATTAGAGATGTGTATTTAGGTATCAGATATGTGTATTTAGGTATCAGAAAGAAGCACCAAGCAAGTATTTACCAATAAATACGCCTATTGCTTCGATATGTTCATCACAAATTATTGCACGTGGTCATACAATGTAAGTCCTACTGGTCGGGTTTCCAGTATTAATAAGAAATATTATTGAACATACACATTATTGTAGTAAACATATGACATTATTGAACATAAACATTATTGTAGTAAACATATGACATTATTGAACATAAACATTATTGAACATAAATATTATTGACCTAATTAAACATAAACATTGTGGAACAATGAACGTAAACATTATTGAACAATAAACATTATGGAAGATATAAAAATTATGGAACATAAACATAATTGAACAATAAACATTATAAAACACAAGCATTAATGGATTATCTTATTTCTGGGCATACCCCCAATGAACTAAAAAAGCAAGGAAATTTCTAAAAGCTATAAACATTAGAATCTATTCTCAAACCGTTTATAAATAATAAATATTAGAATCTAGTATCCTGATGTTCTATTTCTGTCATTCTGACATTATAAATCTCCATTTCCGTTTGTTTCTGTGCGCGGACGGAAGTTGACATGAACAACTGCTCCACCTCTTCTAATGTTTTATCACGTGTTTCCGGTATAAATATTAAAACAAAGATGAATCCCAGAATACAGACACCAGAGAATAACCAGAAGGTTCCTGGAAATTAAATGGAGAATTGAAGAAAAGTAAACGGAGAAATCTCAGCAAATAGTATATTAATATTTTTATTTGGTATTACGTACAGGATGATAATTAATTGATATATATCATATGTATTTAAAATACTAATATGCCTAATATTACAAAGATAGGGGGGGGGGGTATTATAGCGCTTGCCCGTTGTATCATAAAGTCTTTCATTGAGTCAGCTGACGTGGTTTCAATTTCCCAGTGTTACGTGAAATGGAGGAGTGTCAGCTGTCCAACCTCGTGGTTTTAGGTGTCCCGAATGCGCAAGCGAATTATGTGGTAGTACCGAAATGATCTAGTTTGTGCCGAGTAGACGTTAAACCCCATTTATGTATATTTACCATATTTGGTGATATTTTCTGTCATGGTGATAAAGGTGAATGAAACCAATAGATTAAATGCCCAGTTAGTGGCTGTGGATATGGATATACACGTACTTCTCGCCCATAGAGGATAGATTTCTGAATTAATTGTCCACGGCATTGGACCCATTCCTGTAAAAAAGGATAAACAATGAAAACTTGAGTTGTCCTAGAAATAATATCTAGCTAAAAGTACAATCAGGAATTTGAGGTGTCGGTCAATAGATTGTATGATGTTGATTGGGTTGTGGTAGGGTTGCTGTCCTTGCACAGAGAATAGGGATCCAGGGTTAAATATTGTAGGTGATAAGGACTAAGTTCGCCTGTCCAGCCACGTGGTAGACACAATAGGGGCCTTGGTCTAAATATTATTGATATTGTAATTCAAGTGGTAGAGGATGCATGTATCAATCTCCCACCCCCTTCTACCCCTGATCTACGGAAGACAACATACCTGGGGCAAAGCTAAACACAAAGAACACCATTCCAAGTACTGGCATCCACGAATAGTTGGTACGACAGAACCCATAATCAAAATGAAACGAGTTATTTGGTTGGTTGATATACTGACATCGTCCAATCAAAGACAGTTCTTCTTTATCTTTATTGACAGGTAAACAGGAACCACGTGATAGATCGTCATAACAAAAGCCACAACTTGTATCGTCTATACACGATTCACAATTGCTGAAGATAAAATACTCTATAGCATTATACTCACATCACATCGCACTACATCACATCACACTACATCGCATAACATCACCCTACAGTACATCACACTCATTCACATCGCATCACACCACACTACATCGCATAACATCACACTACCCTACGCTACATCACATCACACTCATTCACATCGCATCACACCACACTACTTCGCATAACATCACACTACGCTACGCTACATCACATCACACTCATTCACATCGCATCACACCACACTGCATCGCATAATATCACACTACGCTACGCTACACTACATCACACTCATTCACATCACACTACATCGCATCACATAACATCACACTACGCTACGCTACACTGCATCACATCACACTACATCGCAACACATAACATCAAACTACGCTACATCACATCACATCGCATCACACTACACTACACTACATCGCATCACATTATACTGTCGAAGAAGAAAAGGAAATTGAAATGATATGAAATGGGGTTTAACGTCATACCGTTCCGCTCCAACTGGACTAATGGGGACAATCGTGCGTCCCACAATGTGCTATGAGGAAGTGTGTCCGTATAGCGGGGTTACGACTTACTCTTATATCGAATTCCAGCCCTCTGTCCTCACTACTGACAAGGGGAAACCATGCTGGACAAAAAAAAACAATGAAATTTCTTGGCCAACGTAAGGATCGACCACGGGACCCCAGGTTAGCGACCCAACCACTGTGAAGGTAGAAAGAGAGAAATGGGAGTTAAGGTTCCCTCGACACAAACTCGGTCATTTCGGAACTACGGTACAATTTTATTTCAATAAATCTCTTGCGATCAGGGGTTTTTAGCGGTGAGAGGAAACCAGAGAACCCGGAGAAAACCCACAGGGTTTGGAGAGGCGACCCTACTCCTTGTGACCCACAACCGCCATTGTGAAGGAAATCACTTACATGATTTAAGGATGTGGTTCAAGCTTTAAATTTAGATTTTAATGTGACTAGATACACATACCTATATTTGGTATTACAGGAACCGTTATACAACCCGTCAGTGAATACTTCTGTTATGTTTACTGGTGGAGAATTAAAAGCGGCTAATTGAAAGGCTACAGCTAACACTGCTAGAGATAACCCAACACCTGGAACAATTATTTATACTTAACTTACGCTGCTGGACACACACTAAGCAATTTGACCGACATTTTACATCCTAAATCTACGATTTTAGTCCATGCCACATACGCTCACTCCATGGATCGAAACCACAGCCGCAAGCCAGAGGTGACCGGCCAGCTAGAGGTCGACGCGCTGCACTCTGGCCCACTAGGCCATTCCAACCCCCCTCTTGACGAATGAAGTAGAGTGAAGAATGAAACAATGAAATATGTTCCTCTTGGGTTGTTTTTGTATCATGTTCTTTATATCCGTCAATTGTACAATATGAACTGCTCTGGGCCTTGATTCACGAAATCTTAAATTAAGATAAAATCCAAATTTTTATTTAGTAGATACTTCAGTTTGATTGGCTAAGCACTAAATCAATCTAATATTATCCAAATTTGGATTTTATCTTAGCTAAGAAATACGTGAATAAGGTCCCTTATTCGACTAGGTTACTGACGAGGGTCCTACAGATTGCTGTGAGGGAAATTGTCGTGGTACAACGGCACTATGGCCTACTTTTATATGGAATTCCAATTAACAAGGCTTCTTTCACATTAACGCCAATGTGTACACGGGACCTCGGTGTTCCATAATGACTTTACCTTCACTCGTGTCACCCTACGGTCCTACACCACTGAGAAGGGGGAACCACGCCAGAAAATCCCAATGCCATTCAAAAAATACACCCAATGCTTGTTCTACTTTCGTTTTATGTTACCTCCTAAACTGATCAACAGAAGAAGTTTACGTCCCAGTTTTTCTACCAACCAGAGACCGAGAAACGTAGCCACAAAAAGTACAGCATTTGGTACGACAGCCAACCAGATCGCTTGATCCACGCCGAACCCCGCCATACGTAATATGGTAGCACTGTAATAACTGCAGTCCAATACATATGAAAAATAAATATATTTATATTAACTGTAATGATCAAATAGAGTTTAGTGCGGTACGGCCTATTCTTATATCGAATTCAAACTGCTAAGAGAGTTTTTACGTGCACGCCAGGGTGTACACGGGGCATCGTTTTTTTCAGTCCCATCCGATGGACTAGACAGCTTTTCTTGTCAGGCACTTCGTCGGAACCTGTGTTCTGAACCGACAAAGCTGAAGATGACAGTCATACGCCATACCGTATGCTATGAGTGAATTTTTGGCCGGGAAGCGGCACTATGACCTACTCTCATATCGAATTCCAACTGCCAAATGAAGTTTTACGAGCACGCCAATGAACACACAGGACCTCGGTTATTCGACCCATCCGAACGACTGGCTAGGCTAATGAAGATGGGGCAATATAAAGGTTTTTATACTTCCGAAAGGGTGTTACTGATAACGTGTCGTTCGTTTCTGTATTGCCTTGCATTTAACATTTCGAAACAGACTTCACCTACATGAGTCGTCATGACAATGGTACTGGCATAATCTTCTAGACACTCCTCCACACACGCCCCGCCCGCCCGCAAATCTTGCCATAAATTATGTACTATCATGATTGAAATTACACGACAACTTCCTAACATAATTATTTTTACGTAATAATTGTATAGGCCTTCAGTAATGGGGATGGGGGCGTAAGTGAAGAAACCCCGCTCCTACCCATTGGCCTGTACCAGCGGGGAATCACGCTAGTCTCGGTCACCCACAGCCTCATGGTCTGGGAAGGTTGTAAATATTTAGCGTAAAGTCCATTGCCCATGCGTAACCGGGAGGTTTCTAATATGGTTGATTATCCAGTATCTTCTAGCCAAGTTAAGTAAGAGTTACGCCCCTTCCCGCAATAAATCCCATAATTCTTGCATTAATATAAACAAACATGAATCGTGACCACGAATTAGTATTAAATTAAGAAAAAAAAACCAAAAAAAAAAAACCAAACGAAACATAGCTCAGGCCCATGAAGAGAGAACGTTTACAATGAAAAAAAATAAGAGTGCTAGATATTGAACTGGCATGCAATCAAATGGATTATTTGAAATGGCATTCTTAAATTAATTTCATGGGGGGTCATCATCTCATCTTAAGGACGAGTTACCTCCTTTAAAAGACTGGATATTCTAGTCAATGGTCGATTTTTCTCAAATGTTGACAACGCATCCAGACTAATATTCGTAGAATATTTTTCTGGATGATAGTGACTAAAACCACTAATTGCATGTTGTTTGTATTATATTGAATATATTAACATAACTCTACTTACATCACAGTATTGATTCCTGTTAACTGCTGAAATAACATCAGAGCTGAACCAATTAACGACGCCTTTAATACATGTGGAGTTTTTATAATACGGCCTAGTGTAAAGTTACCCTCTAAAATATATATTATACAATAATGGTGTCAGTCATTGTCAGTTAAACAACTTTTAAATATAATTTTAACACAGAGCTTATTGCTACGATAGATACGTAATGAGGATTTCAAGAAAAGGAAGTGACAAAAGCAAAAGAAAAAACCCACGAGTTATCCTTCTATATGGACTCAGACTAGTAATTATTTGCCCATTGACTTCAATGTTAAATGCCTGTAACATCACAGGCTGTAGTTTTTTTCTCAACATTCCGTTGGCTCCAATCATTTTAGGCACAATGGGGACCACATTTGGCAATCTCCCCATCATACATTTGTAGGGGGTTAACCGTTTAGATTTTTTGCTACGGGGATTTGAAGTTGACTGGAGTAAAAATCTCACTTCCGACACCACAATGATTGCTCCGCAGAAAGACATTTTATACCCCCTATCCCCCCGCTGTAATATCCTCAGTATTACCCAAAACTGCTATGAAATTGAAAATCGGATGCCTTTTCTCCTATTCTAGACCAAAAAGTCAACCCAAAAATGCAGGAAGAGGGGAGAAAAAAAAATAAGGGAAAAATTGTCTATTTATAACTTCCACTACATCATGAAATAAGGGGAAATAATTACTAGTCTTAGTCCATATAACCGTCTGAAGTGAAGAGTGATAACACGGGCGAATGTCTGTTAACTAATAATATTGCTTCAAAGATCAAAAGTTATGTAAGACTATTTCAGCAAAGCGAATAATTGCGCAAAAATATTACAGTAAACTGAATTTCATTTTAATGTTTGTGCTCAATGATTTTCTGCAACTGAAATCCATCCCAAATGTTAACAGAAACAAGGCTGTTCGATTGTATCCTCGGATACCGAAACTAACCAATTACCTTCTTCTTTTATTTTGTTGTCCCTAGCAACAACTTCTTTTATTTCCTCTAATTCAACCTTCACGTTTTGAGTGTTTCGTATTTTCATGAGAACTTGCCTGGCGTCCTCTTCTCGACCTTTCCCCACCAGCCATCTTGGACTTTCTGGTAGAAATATAAAGCCTATGAACTGTATGACGGCTGGTACGCCGCCTAAACCTAACATATATCTATAAACAAGAGGAGAACATTACATCAACAGGATGGGTAGCGCATGTGCGTTGTATCATACTGTCGTCCATGGACTCAAATGGCTGGTTTCGATTCCCCGGTCCAACGTGATGGCTCAATGTTTAGCGCGTGCCCATGGTATCATACGGTCTGTCATTGTGTCAACAGGCGCGGTTTCGATTTTCCGTGACAAAGAGTAGGGTCGCTTGTTCAGCCCCGTGGGTTTTCTCCCACTGCTAAAGACCCTTACAATTTATTGAAATTAAATTGAACCATGTGTTAGTCCCTAAATGTCTATTTGGTGTCGAGTAAACGTTGCCCCCCCCCCCCTTCTCCGTCTGAACCAAATAACGCTTGCGGAGCCGCCAGGGTATCGAAGTCAAAATGGACACCTCATCATATTAGAAGTCTGACATCGTGTAAATTTGACATATTTACACAACAGAATATCATCCAACCAAGTACTATTAAATAATTCCTGTGGAACTGTCAGCGTAGCGAAATCAAAATGGCGCCCCCCCCCCCTTCTTACCGTCATATGGACATGTCATGTTTACACAACAAGACAACATCCAACCAAGTACTTAGGAGATAAACACTTCCTGTTTCATATTTAGAGGGGTGTTACTAACGTCCAACCAGTTTGTTATCAGGAATTTAAACTTCCGGTGATAATACTAACCACCAACCACTCGGCTAATCTCGACAGATTCCGTAAACTACACCTAGCCTCGGATGTATGACAGTAAGTGATATGTACCTACGCCCATACATTTGCGATGCGGCTACCGGTTTACTTTAACAGGAACACTTGACGCTATTACACAAATTGGGAACCTATTCGGCTAGCGACCTATTCGACCGATCGAGCTGCAACCTGTTCGTTGGAAACCTATTTAGAGTAAAGACAACAGTCTCTATTTATCAACCAATAAAATCCAACGTTATGTCTATCAAATGAAAGTAGAATATATTATTTTTTATCCATTCCTTCAGCTCAGAATAGAAGTGTAATTTCGCCATTATCTTACAGCTGGATCGGTCGAATAGGTCGCTAGCCAAATAGGTCGCCAACTTGTGTTTGGTGTGGGCGCAGCCATGTTTCATCCGGGACCTTTAAAGTAGTTCCAATATGGCGGAATTCATCATACAGCCGAGTTTAGATTCCCGAAATCTTACGAGGTTTGCCGAGTGAACCACCAACCAGTTTGTTACTTCCGGTTATAATACTAACCTCCAACCAGTTTGTTTTAGTGAACTCAGACTACCAGCTATAATACTGGAGATCAGAATACCAATGCAAATAAACAGTTGATTTAATGTTACTAATCTTCCTCTAATATCCGCTGGTGCTGCCTCGGCTACATATACAGGAACGGACATTGAGGCAAAACCTGAAAGACAAATTGACCTGTAACACAATTTTGGCAGTGTCTCCTATATCAGGGTGTGAACCTGGTATCGAATAACAGCGCGTTCTTATCAATTTAAATAGTTTTTCCTCTGATGGTCTTATGTTAAAGCAGACCTCGACGTTGGAAGAGAGTGGGAAAGAAATTACGTTTACCTCGCACATGTTTATTTCGATAATTCGATTGCGCATAGGGGTCTATGGTTGTGGGTGGAAACCGGATAACCTGGAAATAACCCACCAAGCTGGGCAAGCAACACTAAACCGTGGCACCTATTAATAGTTTGTTTTTATATGGAAAGTACGCTACTTGACTCACTGACCGTATTATCTAACGCGCAGCCCCATTTCCTGCCAATTTCTGAAATTTGTATAATAAATTTCTTAAATTTGTATAATAAATTTCTTAAATTTGTATAATGCATTTTATAATAAATTCGTATAATAAATTCCATTTAATATGTATAATAAATTCCTTGAATAATAAATTCTCTTAATTTGTATAATAAATTATGTAATTTAAAACTTTTATATTATTCCTTAATTACATTTGCATAATAAATTCCTCTATTCCATTTGCATAATGAATTCCTCTTTTCAATTGTATAATAAATGCATCAACGACATTTGCATAGTTAAGCCGTTACCAAATTTGTATTGTAAATTCTGCCGAAGTATGCATAATGGAATTATTTTTTAAAAAGTAAATTACCTATTCCCACTCCAACAATTATTCTTCCAACTAATAATACAATAGCAGTTGGTGCAATCGCCA
Organism: Patella caerulea; assembly: GCA_036850965.1. Lineage (NCBI taxonomy): Eukaryota > Metazoa > Mollusca > Gastropoda > Patellidae > Patella > Patella caerulea. Next base: position 3,647,111 of record JAZGQO010000010.1, read on the forward strand.
TGACAACAGCCCCGGTTGCGAATATAACACTGGCGGCCATGATTGTTTTCTTTCTTCCAATAACGTCTGTGCAGATACCAGCGAATATGGAAGATAAGGCTGCCGCTCCTATCGTTCCACTTACAACGGCTTCCGTCCATATAGTATCTAGTTTGAAGTATGGTTTAATTAACAACATGGACCCCGATACTATCCCCGTATCGTAGCCAAATAATAACCCCCCGAGTGTTGCTAAACTTGATAACACATAAACAAAACCACCACCACTACTACCGCCAGCGCCACCTTCCCCAACATCATTAGTTTTTTGTCCATCGTCATATGCCTTCCTTTGCTCCGTGGACGACATGGTGATATCACGATATATGTGGTAAACTGGTTGTAGATCTAAATTAGCATGGAATGTAATTGATCTGGATTAACAACTACACTGCTTTAGATATTCAGATCACAAAACACACTTTTCCATATAAACAAAAGCTGGTTTAATGTTCTACATCTAGACCAACAAAGATGTTCTAGATATAATCCATAAAAAAGTGTAACCCTTCAACAAAAATGCAGATATACAAACGGTTCGTCCGGCAGTATATCCCCAAGGCAAGATGGTACCTCTGATAAAACATTAACACAACACCCAGTATATTATTATATCGTCGGTTACTGCACCACCACACCAAGAAGTTCAAATCATCAAGTTAAGCACCAACTAAAAAATTTTATTCATGTCTATACGAATATGAAGGCATCAACAGTAATCTCAATGCCTTGATCAGCTCCAACAAGTTGAATTTAATAGCAGCAGCAGAATCACTTAACGGTCGGACGAATCATATTAAGAATCCATGACAGTATGTACCGAATAATAGCTAATGGTCAATGTTTTTAACTTAGCCACGAGTTACGTAGTTCATCGTATTGAAAGTCTTGAATTATCGCCTAGAAACGGAATAATTCAACCCTGCGATTTGCACTACCATCGTATTTTAAAGTTAAAGCGACAATTTAACACATTACATCTAGTTCGTCGTTATCCGATTGTTGACCTCAGCTGACCCTTGACCTCTATTTATCAGTTGATATCTTTCTTATCATAATATATGATTTCTCTGTTAATAACAGTGATGTGCATAGTTTATTTGATATGGGACTAACACTGAAATATACCAATAGAGACTTTTGACAAGCGCAAATTCCTGGTCCGTATCCGTATGAATGTTGCGTGTGACATCATCAATGTGTGTGTATTTCTGGATACGTCAGAACGGATCGAACTACTTTCATACGGAAAAGTTCCGTATAACATTGTTGTCATTTTACTGTCTTGTTTGCTCTTTTTAGACGCTGAAATGTTTCATCATGGCGTTTTTATGAATCTATCTGCATCCTACAACACAGAGGTGTATATTTGATGTGACTTTAACAATGATAAAGACTTGAATTTAATTAATATTTTTGATGTTTTTTTCTCGGAATCTTCACACTTTTCCTGTCTGACTGGATGCAGGTTGATCTACGTGCGTCTAAATCCCTCAATGTTCCTTAAATCACGTAACCATTCCATCAGGAACTAAAATCCGCTCCCTATTTCGAGCAGGCAGACAATACGCCACCAGTGACTGACAGTTAGTGATACCCTGATATTTGTACCCAGTGCTTTCCCATTAATTTCTTTTTGTGTGTGAATCCAGTACTTTTCCAGTAAGATTTTAGCACCTTCATATATACCAAATGTGCCATACTCTTATTGGATATAACTAACTATCCTATAAATACTTTCATCGAAATGTATATTAAGTTATATTTATAGCACGGTTTTCATGAGTTAACAGGTTTAAACATCGAGGCGTAATCCGAGATGTTAAACTTGGTAACGAATGAAGCGTGCTATAATATTACTATAAATGATTTGTAACACTGGACGACTGCTCAACATGCTCGTTGTTATTGCACAGAAAATCCACCCACTTCTCTATATGATTTCTACTAAAATTAGCGTTAACCAGCAGAAGTGTGCAATAACATTGAAAATATCTAGTTATTGTACAGTTACGGTCCAGTGAGTTTAGCAGAGGTAAGACAATCTGCTTATTCGACGAAAAGAAGAAAGGAAGATCTCCCATCTGTGTTACAAAACATGTTATTTCATGACAATGAATTATAAGCAAGATCGGGATAGTGGCGGATATTTAAGACTACAGTACGTGCAAGAAAGGCGTATAAATGACTTCAAATGTAGGAGTTCCTTTTGACCAACTTAAAGTAGCTAAGTCTCTAACTCCGTATCATCCAAAGTCTTACAAGCTGAAAACTCGAATTATTTGTCCATTCAAATCAACATTGATGCTGTTATCTTACCTTGGAAAGGTAGGCTTCTGATATCCAATATTTAAGACAAAATAAACATTTTTCCATTGATATACGAATCGTGTATTATAGAACGTTTCAACGTCCCTTGTAACAAGTGACCAGATTGAACAAGGCTAAACAAATTCCATGACTCCAACTCAAGCGGCAATAGCATAAATTATCTAGAGAGTATGCGCAATAGACTGGAATAACCAGAATGAATGAAATGTGGTTTAATGGCACATCCGCTCCAACCGGGCTATATTGCGCCAAACATAAGATGATGTTACGAGACAAACTAGAAACAAATAATCACATTATCTATATATACATAAATAAAAACAAATATCACAGTAAATATCAACTAAAAATAAATATCAACTTTATGTATATATATTTAAAACATGAAATAGAAATATCAGGATATAAACAATTAAAATTTTCGATAAAAATTTGTCTCTTTTAAAAAGTCTAGCGCTTTACCATATAAACCCGGCTGGGCAAACAGATGATGTAGTGACTGACAACGGTAATATCGTGATCTTGTTTGCTTAAGATGCTTGCACTCAATCAAAATGTGATTAACTGTCAAAGGGACATGACAGTGTTCACATTCTGGTTGAGGCTCTCGCTTTAAAATGAAAATATGTGTTAAAAAGGTATGACCAAGACGAGAGCGACACAAAACAACTTCATCTCTCCTGGAGAGGGTTTATGTGATGCAGTTTGTTTGTGCCTGCAAGATCCCAAGACCGTTGCCAGCGGTCATATATAAATGAGTTTATAATGTATTTAAAATCTTTAAATGGAATGTAAAAATCAGATCTAAAGCAGACTTGGCAGCCGAGTCTGCTTGATCATTCCCCTTTATATCCGTATAACTGGGGAGCCAGCAAAGGACAGTGTCCTTGCTGATGATCTCATTTGATAGTAGCAGACCATAAATGTCTGCTACTAATGGGTGTTCAAGCTGTTTGGTGTGTATTGCTTGTAACGAGGACAAAGAATCAGTAAATATGATATATTTTGAATCAGAAGATGATTGAATGAACTCCAAAGCCTGAAGAATGGCCTGGAGCTCGGCTGTAAAGATAGAAGCAGCAGTTGGAAGGCGGACAGAAATGGTCTCGGATGGTGTCACGGTAGCCGAAGCTACCCGATCACCATCTTTCGACCCATCTGTGTAAATAGGAATATAATCACCATACTTAGACCTTAGCTCTCTAAAGAGAGATTGGAACACCGTTGAGCTAGTATCTCTCTTTCTGTGCTGAGAAAGATCGAAATCAATCTTTGGCGGAGATATAGCCCATGGTGGAGTCCTAACGACAGGGGTATTCGCAATACTGTCGAGGCTGATACCAGCTTCAGACAAAAGAGGTTGTATGCGAATACCGAATGATGGAATAGTATTAGTCTTCACTAGATACAAATGCTCATGGAGAGGTCTAAATATGGTGTTAAATGAAATGTGATTTGGAAGTGATGCAATTTTCGTAGCATACTGCAGGGCCAGTTTATCACGTCTGTTGTGCAATGAGGGCTCATGTGCCTCGACGTATAAACTTTCCACTGGAGATGTACGAAATGCTCCTAAACTGATTCTAAGTCCCTGATTGTGTATGGTGTCGAACTCTTTGAGATAAGACTCGCGGGCAGACCCATACACAATACACCCATAGTCGAGTTTAGATCGAATTAATGCTCGATATAATCGGGGCAAGACCTTACGGTCTGCTCCCCAGTCAGTATTTGATAAGACTCTCAATATAATGATGGCTTTCAGACATTTCTTCTTTAGGTTTTTAATGTGGGGAATAAATGATAATTTCTTATCAAATATCAGCCCCAGAAATTTGGTTTCATCCACAACTGGAAGGCGATTAAATTATAACAGGTTTATCACCATAAGATCTCGGTTCCTTTCGATGTTGGCATGTATCGGACTGTAACTTCATGGGTTATGGCCCCTGATATTGGCATGTATCGAACTGTAACTTCATGGCTTATGGCCCCTGATTGTACGAAAAATCACGTTTTTAGCTTGTGAACAGTGTAGAGGTCACAATTTTGAACCGATTTTGATGAAATCTGGTGGCGCCCTCTTCTCGAACAGTACGCAGAGAAAGAGAGAGAGAGAGATTATTCTTTTATTTTATTTATTCTTTTATGTGTTTAACTTTATCCGTTTGAGCCCGAAAAATTCAAAAGATCTCGGATTGTAACTTCCTGAATTATAGCCCCTGATTGTACGCAAATTGACTTTTTTTAGCTTGTGGTCCATTTCGAGGTCTCAATTATTATCCAATTTTAGGAATGATATTAAATGTTTGGTATACTAAATTTCTAATGATTTTCTGATAATTACTTAATATGCGGCAACTCTTGTTGACTGCCCGGACGATTTAGCTGCTGTGTGGGTGGGTGTATGTTTCGTTGCCTGGCAACCTATTTCACTTCAGGTCTCCTAGTTTTCTCCCACTGCTAAAGACCCCTACGTGCAAGCGAATTATTGAAATAAAAATAGAACCATGTTAGTCCCAATATGACCTATTTTGTATCGAGTGGAGGTTAAACCCAATATTCTGACTTGCCATACTTTTATTGGAAATAACCACCGTATAATAATTACTTTTTTCGGAATGTATCTTTAACTAAATATTTTTTTGGTTTTAATTTCAGGTTAATCAAACCAGAATACCAGCCCAGCATGTATGAACGTGACGGAACAAGGTGTGGAGGTGATTGATAGCAACATTGAATATCCGCTTGCATTTGTCATCTGTGGGTTGAGTATGGTGTTTTAAAGATGCAAGAAAATGCCTCAAATGTGTAAACTGTACAGGATTATACCTGCCCTTTTTTAAGCTCCCACTTTTACATATCGGTCCAGATATACATCTGTTGAGATTTGTTTGTGGACAACTCTGCAGTCAATGTAAATTGATTTTGAACATGTTCAACTGTGACCTCATGGGTTATTGCCCCTAATTGTGAAAATATTCTGTTATGCCCCATAGCGAAAAACGGAATTCCATAGAGGTCCCAATTCTTAACAGATCCTAATTCTTAACAGATCCTATTCAGATTTGATGTGAAGCTTTGGATTCATGAAATCACAAACCTCATCGATATGCAGCAATTCAAAAATGACCTCCTATTTCAAAAAAAGCTTGTGAATGTGATGGGACGTCAGTTTTTAATTTAGAGTGAGCATTGAGGCCATGACAGGACAATTCCTATACATGTAAATTTCAGCCATTCAGACTTAAACCTCTTTTTCGGAAAACATGTGAAATCGATAAAGACTACAATTTATTGACAGATTTGTTTTTAATTCTATATGAAACATTGGGACCAGTGAGTGGATGGGCCCTATTGATATTCCCTGATGTTAAGTGTACCGTAGATGGCAACCACTTGTTAATTGTATCAATTGTATTTTAATATTTTGAAAACAGTAATAAATAATCAATATCAAAGAGTTATTTTGTTTCATGTTTGCTACTTTTCAGCATAACTGGGATAAATCAGTGTCCGATAGAAATTTAGTCCAGATCCCAGAAAAAATGTTACAATACCCTCCACCCCCCACCGAAAGAAAATTTGCCAACCATAACTCTAAAATAGGTGTGCCCCTCCTAAAAACTTCACTGCCTCTCCGCCCCCCCCCCCCAAAAAAAAAACCCTCCAGAACTCTAAAATACCTACTGTAGAATGTAACAGGTGTGCCCATCCTAAAAACTCCACTGCTGTCCCCGCCCCCAGACCCCCCACCCCACGAAGCCAGCACCGTTAAATAAAAGTAAATTTCACGGCCTAACATTATTGGCAAGTTGTTGCACGAGTGAGTTTAAAAGATAGAAAGGGGGCGAAACTACATGAATTGACCCTGAACATGCTCAAAACACTTGATAAGCACTAGGTTGAAGTGAGCCAAACACTCAAAATGCACCGGGTTGAAGTGAGCAAAACACGCAATAAGCACTGGCGTGAAGTGAGCAAAACACGCGATGGGCACTGACCTGAAGTGGGCAAAACACTCAATAAGCACTAGCTTGAAGTGAGCAAAACACGCGATGGGCACTGACCTGAAGTGAGCAAAACACTCAATAAGCACTGACTTGAAGTGAGCAAAACACTCAATAAGCACTGCCTTGAAGTGAGCAAAACACGCGATGGGCACTGACCTGAAGTGAGCAAAACACTCAATAAGCACTGACTTGAAGTGAGCAAAACACTTGATAAGCACTGGGTTGAAGTGAGCCAAACACTCAATAAGCACCTGGTTGAAGTGAGCAAAACACGCGATAAGCACTGGCTTGAAGTGGATACTTCGTGGAAGCCTAATTAGCATATTTGGTATGGTGTCATCCTCGCTTCAATATCATTTCTGCCTTCTTTATTTCATTGAAAATTTTAAGTGTTGTTGTGCAAGTGCGGTAGAAATGAACACTTCGGATATCAAATTTTTCACTTCGAACAGGTCTCGGTTCAGTGTCATCCACGCTTCTTATGGGTGGTGTCATTGCTTCATTTGCGTAAGGGCATCCAAATCAAGTTCTGGATCTGGATGCAAACCTCGTTTCTGACAGAAATGCATGCAGACAGTCTTGGATTTCGAAAAACGAAATCCATTTTCGGTTGCCCTTTGTTGGAGTGAATTCAAACAAAGCTGCAACTTACGTTCGATTATCCGCATGTCTGTCGAACCATAGCACATCTGAAAGTCATCAACATAAAGAGCGCCGTTTGTACCTGGTTTAAGGCACACTGTGTGTGATCGTGTTAATTTTTATGGCAAAAAGAGTAGGAGACAAAATGCTTTCCTGTGGAACCCCCATTTCCTGAGGAAATGGATCAGAGAATATTGATCCCAGTCGTACCTTAAAAAACCTATCTTCCAGGAAATTTTTAATGAAGACGGGTAAGCGACCTCGCAGGCCGAGGTTATGGAGGTCGCGCATGATACCATGTTGTATCATAAGCTTTCTCCAGATCGAAAAAAATTGCAACTAAATGTTGCTTCTGGATGAAAGCGTCCCGGACGAACGTTTCAAATCTGACGCGATGATCAAGAGTGCTCCTTTGGGACCGAAATCCACATTGGAGCTCAGTAATGAGGTTGTTGGACTCTAGGTACCAAACAAGCCTTCGATTGATCAATCTCTCCATGGTTTTGCAAATACAGCTAGTTAAAGCGATCGGACGATAGTTAGTAGGATTCGTATGATCTTTTCCCGGTTTAGGGATGGGAATTATTGTGGCTTCATGCCACGAAGGAGGGAAACTGGAATAACCAGACACTAGAAATTTCCTTTGGGGTTGAAGCTCATGCCGTACTTCGCTGACCATATCTGATTTGACATAAGAGTCGAAATGGAAACAATTGAATGTAACTCAGTTCATATACAATCAGTTAACATTATTAAATGCGTTGCTACCCATTTGGGTCAATTACTTGGTCGGAACTATTAGCGATTTAGCTCCTTTAAACTTTACTTGTTGACTTTCTTTGCTAGTTCGGTGTTCCTTCGGGGCAGTTGAGGAGGGTTGCAGAATATAAAATAGCTAACACATCATTTTAAACACTAGTACATCAGTCTCATCTAGAGACTAGAAGTCCTGTTAGATACATGTTTTAGCGGAATTCTTGTTATCAATTAATAATTAATAAGATAGGGGCACCTTCTCAACCTCGTGGGTTTCCTCCGACCACTCCGGTTTCCTCCCACTGCTAAAGACCCCTACGCGCACCCGAATTATTGAAATATGTTAGTCCCGAAATGATCTAGTTTGTGTTGAGTGGACGTTAAACCCGATTTCTCTCTCTCGTATCTATGACTATAGAGGCATGGTCAAATTAATAAGAGATTTCGTGGGATATAACAGACCAGTACGAGCCTCGGCGAATCGTTAAAGAACCAAGGTGGTGCTGCTACTCGCCTTCTCGGACAGCCATTTCAAATATGGGTATAACATGATGAAAGGTTTGTTTTCAGTGAAAGCACCTCAAGGTATAGTGAGCTGAGTGAAGCTGATTTAGACTGAAAGATTATCTTTCACTTCATAGATTTATGCATGCCAATTTGGTATCTTGCTTTACATAAAACCATATTTTTTTTATAAAGAACATTGTGATTTTCTTAGTTTTACTTCCATAATTGCAAAGGATGTGAAGTCCAAGATTTGGCTAAAGCAAAGTATGGCAGGGACAGTGTTACATGTCAGATTTGGTATGCTTGTGGTTTAGTTACCATATTCGACCAGATATGTTACACTACGGATGCTGTGACACTACGGATGCTGTGATCATTGCCTCCACTGTGTATAAGATATAGTTATAAATTTCTTTATTATGTATTTACTCATGTATGGACGCCCCCTTCTTCAACCGCCCAGGTTAGAAGGAGAACAGTAGGACGTTAAACCCTATTTCATTTCCCCTGTCCAATTCCATTCGTTTGTTTATTCTTAACATATCTCCCCATTATATAATAAAAAGACTTGATAATCGAGATACATAATCGATAGATTCCAAGGCGGCGACAACTATCAAAGCTATATAAACAGAGTATCGGTTTTATATTATCTGCGATATCACCTCGGTGGAAGCGGACGTTAAATAAAGCTATTTCACACATTTATATCGTTAAAGGAGCTACATCGCTAATAGTTGGAACCTAGAAATTGACACAAATGGGTCGCAACGCATATAATACTGTAATATGAATGTATATAAACAGATTTACATTCAATGGTTTCCGTTTTCGTGTACCAGTGGTATAAAGTTTACTTTGTCTTAAATATTGGATATCAGAAGGTCATCTTTTTCCGGGTAAGAGATCACGCAGCATCGATGTTGATTTAAATTGACAAATAATTTGTGTTGTCAATGTTGAAGGATTTTGGATGATATTGAGTTAGAGACTTAGCTACTTTAAGTATAGGATATTAACCTACCCAAGGTTGATATGTTAGAGAACACGCGGGCGCAGCCCAAGTGTTCTCTATCATATCAATCCGAGGGAGAGTAGGTTTATATCTGACATATACAATGGGTTCACCTTTGAATTTAATGGGCTCTTCTAAAAAGAGCAACAGTGATTGGATAATTCCTCGACGGTTTCCGCCAAAATGCGAAAATTACCGAAGCTGTCACGTGCAAATGTTTATTTACGCGTCGCCATTTTGGAGAAAGCAAGAACAAAAGGGATAGTAAAGCGAAGCCAGACGAATAATCAATCCATTTTAGTCACCATAATGACGATAGAATTGATGTGAATGCAAATATGATGAGGATCTATCCAAAGCCTGGGGAAAACTTGTAGTGTGTGAAGAAATAATGTGGGCGGAAAGAAAATTCTGAAAGATGTCTTAGATGGAGTATGGTCATGGATAACCGATTTAAATATGCCGATAAGTACGAGGTCTATTTTGTTACAAAACTGAATGCTACAAAATGTACTACAACAATGTTTTTTTTTTATTGTCAAAAGAATAAAATTAATTTGTGTGTTCTTTATATAATTCCGTCATCAGCGGTTGATATAAGCCGGATATATCGACCTGGGATGACGTTATCAGCGGTTGATATGATATAACAACCTGTCATGACGTCATCACCGGTTGATATGAACCGAATATCAACCTATGATGACGTCACCAGAGGTTGTTATGAGATAGGTTTATTCCCGCGAAGGCGCAGTTATTGACCGTAACGGATTAAAAGAGGTCGTTTTCGACGACTTCGCGGGAATCCAGCTCCTATGATTAAAAACGTAACAATGGTGTTATAGATTGTTATGATAAGAATTTACACTTTCATAATCCCCACTGTAACTAATTAACCAACATTTTAGCATCATTCTTAGCATAAGTATTAGAAACTCAACTAGACTAAAACAGAAACTAATTAATTTCGCGAGATAAGAAATAAAAACATAACTATACTATAACAAATTTCGCCAAATGAGTTTAATTTCGCCAAATAAGACACCCTGTCTAAATACTCGATTAAATTCTATTCTTCTTCCTCGTGTCTTCCTGTTGATTCCTGGGGCTGGCTTTGGGTATATGTATGCCTCTTCCTTGGTGGTTCCTGTCCCCCTGCATACTGGACGATTCTTATCTCATTAATATTTTGTTCTTGTTGCAAAAATGCAATCATTTCAAACACATTCGGATGGGCTTTTCCAACCAGTTCCTTGACTCTTGAATGCCATACTTCCAGATTGTTGTTGGTTCTGTGCTCCTCGGTGTCGTAGTGGTTCCATTGACGAATTGAAAATTCACCCTCGAACCATTGATTTGTTGTGTAGTCGTTCAAATCGGTTATTTTTGGATTGGCTTGCATTTCTGCAATAATGTGTTGGCGGGCATCTTCAACCTGCACGTAAAATAGACTTGGTAAATAAATTTGATAACAAAAACGAATGTGACGACTAGAGTGGTCAAAACGTCCGGCGTCTACCCCAAGAAGAGAAACAGAGGATCAATACATCAAGACATAATATAATACACCTACCCTTTCTACCGGTATCAACGGTAGAGCTGCAAATCTCCGTACCATCTTTGTCTTCTCTATATTGCACTTGTAGTGAACATAAATTCATAAAATCGTTTTCATCATTTTAATCATTAGTTGCCAACATAATTTTATAAAATCTTTAACACCGTTAATTGGGTTCTAATAACAACATGTCTCTCTTCAAACACAAGTCGATATCTGCGCCTTCGCGGGAAGGATTAATTTTGGTCACGCACTGTAACTGCGCCTTCGCGGGAATACACCATGAGATATAACTGCTATGGATATCAAAGAAAAACTACACCCAGCTGTATATCTAAAGAATAAAACGCTCGACTGGTTAACAGGATATTGTGATAAATAATGCTATCGAGTCTCACCATCCAGCCAATAAAACTCAGAATAATAGTCTATTGTGATCGCGATCATTCAAACTCTATATAAAGCAGTTTTTCAAGAAATACATTTCAAGAGGTTTCTTAAGCAATAACGTTACGGTAAGCGATAAGATTATTTTCATTTACATCTTATTTTTTTTTAATTTTAATTTCACTGATTATGCGAAAGGAACTGACCGGTGGATTGGTTAAACGATACAAGCGATATAAATGAAAAGGCGGTTATATAAAATGTACTTGGTCCGTCGGTTTGACGAAATATATCAGAGATCTATCATTTGGATGCAAGGGTTGAAAATTAACGATGGTGCCCTTATTTTTTTATGTTAATTTGCCATTTATATCACTTTTAAACAAGATTTTTTTTTAAAAAATCCTTTTTTGCAAACTACAATATTTTTATAATTCATTTTTGATAAAACGTTAGACATGGAGGCATTTTTCTTTGTTATCACTATTCGATTGACGGATAACTAACTTTACTTAAAATATCTGTAATGATGTTTAAACTGCGTTTGCCAGGCACATATTTTGCAACAGAACAAGCTAAACAACGGGTCATAATCCAGCAAGTTTGCGGTCCAATATGCATATTGTGCATCGAAGGGATCTTTTTGATACAAACATCAAGATCGGATAATCACTGTTACGTCTAAAGGGTCCATGCCTTTGGTATTAATTACACATTGTAAGCGGTTTTCGTATGATTTTCACATCATCAGGGTTAAAATATGTAATACCAACTGTTTTCGTGGGAGCGGCCATTTGTTCTGGCAGATTCGGTCATAATTTCACGAAATTCGAACTCTTATTGTCATATTGGTGTAAAGAGGGAGAGAGAGAAATGAGGTTTAACGTCCACGCGACACAAACTAGGTTATTTTGGGACTACATATGGTTTAATTTTATTTCAATAATTCGCTTGCGCGTAGGGGTCTTTATCAGTGGGAGGAAACCGGAGTGCCCACAGGAAACCCACGAGGTTGAGAAGGCGCCCCTATCTCCCTGCCACATACGCTCACACCAGGGATCGCATAATGATGTAAGGGTGATATTGCAGTCGGGTATGCGTAGTTTAATGGTCGAGTGCGCGAAATTCGAACTCTTATTGTCATAAGGGTGATATTGCAGTCCGATATGTGTCGACATTAAGTAATATATTGATATTGTAAAATTACGATAGCACGAGTGCAATATCTGTATATTACGCAATGTCTTGCAAGAGACCATTGGACAACTTAAATGCAGAGACTATTCAGCACGCACGTCCAATATTGCAACTAGTATAATAATGTACAATTGGCACATTGTCCGTACCATTACGTGAAATAATGGTACGCTAACATCAAAGGGTGAAGTTACATCTGTATTTTAAGTGCAAATATCAAAAGAATCGTTTATCAGATTATACTGTTACTTATGAAGAATGTGTGCAGGGGGTCGCCGCAACGTTCAATCGCTTAAATAATAGGTCAATGTGACGGAAATGTTCAGAAAATTTCCTTTACTTTATCTAATTTTGAACTATTATAACGAGAACTGCCATCTCACTACGCATGATCAGACGGCTAGAAAGTACGCCATATTGGACAAATCAGCGTATTTTATCGTGTATAATTCCAAGTTTTTAATTACGCGTGTTCATTTCAAGGTTGTTATAGAAGAGTTAGAATTTTCAGGAATTCAGAAGACATTTAATGTGTGAAATTTGAGAATATGGACCGAAAATGGGATTAAAAAACAACAATGGTTGGTTTGGCCATGTAAAATTGATACCTTCATTCTTGTAGTTCTAGCCCGCGCCGGTTCAGCTCTATAGCCATTGGATATACATAGTTAGGACATCGGTTTACCGTAGATAATTTAACATTGCCTGTCATTAGCCAGGGGCGTGTTATGTAATTATATCGTCCAATGAAAAAATGTATCTTAAATCAATGCCGAAATGATGACGTCCAAATAAGAATACTTTTTATCAGGAGCGGATCCCCTGCTCGGCTATATAAAAAAAATAATGCCTCTCAAAGTGATTCTACATCAGTATAAAAATGATTTCTCTGTTTAAAAAGCTCAATTTGTATGTATGCCTATGTAATTAAGAGACGATGATGGCAGACTGCCGTGACAGAAACCTGGTAAACCCCCTCCTGCAAAAATTCCTGGATCCGTCCCTGTTTATTCGATGTAAGTGACCGGAAACGTATAAACTTACGATATTAACCAATAAAAAAAAGGACCGGAGGGTATGTACTGAGGACTGATAGTTTCGCTCAAAATGTTTCGGAAAGCAACGATATTTCTTGACTGGAGGTCATTGGTGTCCCGTATAATTTTACTTTTGACGACAGTGTATAGTATCACAAAACCTGTTTTTATGGCATTTGCCATCCTCCAATTTTGCCATAATATTTTCGTAGGAAAATCGAAGGAAGATCAAATCATCACTCAACTTACGTCACATTTAAATATATTCAAATTGAGGTAGTACCGGTAGTAAACGACGACGATCAATCGTAAGTCATAACTACAAATGAAAATAGTTCTGACACCGAAAAAAATGCATTTGATATGTTTAAAGTAGCTAAATATCTAACTCAGTATCATCCCAAATCTTCAACTTTGAAAACCCGAATTATCAACATTGATGACACGATCTTACCGCGAGAATAAGATGAAACAATGACGCTATATGCCATGGAAAAATATAAAAAATAACAACTTTTAATGCGATAACTTTTATTAACAGAACAAACATTTCAGAGAAAGCAAAGAGCGACAAGTAAAATATGGTAAAAATTGCCTATTGAAGCGCCGATTATGAAAATTACCTCATGTAAGAAGGGTAATACATGTTGGTGTGATCAAATATAGACTAATTATTTCATGTTAGAATTAAAAATCGTTATCCAAATAGATATTTGTTATGTACAATGTACGGGCGACAATGTATTACGTATTTGGTTCTGTTTAGTGGAGAATGAACGTGGAATAAGATGGACTTCTAATATTTAAGACAAAATAAAAACTTTACCATTGGTACACGAATCGTGTACCATAATGCGTTTCAGCTCCAGGATTGAACAAGAGACTCGATGAACGAGGCTATACACACTGCAAAATGAAATGAGGTTTAACGTCCTACTCTTCTGCATCTAACCTGGGCTAATGGAAGACGGGCATACGCCATGCAGTGTGCTACGAGGGAATTTTTTTCCGGGCAGCAGCGCTAAGGCCTACTTTTATATCGAATTCCAAAGGCCAATCTGTACACGAGACCCGGTTTTTCGTCCTATCCGAACGACTAAGCAGCTTTCCTTGTCAGGCCCCTAACCTTAACATAACTGACAAGGGGAAATCGCGCCGTAAAATCGAGATGAACTTTCTCGGCCAATGCAGGGATCGAACACCCAACCTCCAGCCTAATGAGTCAGTGCCATGGCCAAGGGATTCCAATCCCTAGACACATTGCACCAAATCAAACGGCGTATGTAAACTGGAATAACCAGACGCTAGAAATTTGCATTGGATTGAGACTGCTGGCTTATTTCGCCGAACATAACTAATTTAAAATAGAGTATAAACGGAACCCATTGAAAGTAAATCAGTTTAGATACATTCATATTACAGTATTATGTGCGTTGCGACCCAATTGTGTCAATTTCTAGGTCCCAACTGTATTTAGCGCCTTTAAAAGGGGACCACAAGCTGCGTGTCTAATAAGGGAATACAGATATCCAACCCAGAAATGAGAAAACATACCAAATTCATAGTGTATAAAGGCCTTGAAAAATTCGGTGTTGAAAATTCCAGTTTGTGTTGTGTTTACCGCACACCCTCTTATGTTTATCCAGACCAGAGCATGTGGAAAAGAAACAAGGTATTAGTTTTACACGGCCTTTGGATTTTGAATGATTTCTACATGAAATAATTTGTAAAAACAATGATGGTTGGTTTGGATGACGAATCATATTAGCATCAATGATTTGCAACAAGCCCCATCATATACTAAATAAAACAAGTCTGTCATGGGATTTCACTTAATTGATTTCGTCATTTGTATCTATTACTGACTACTGCCATGAGATTTCACTTGATGGCGAATTCATAATTAAAAAAGACGGCAACTCACGATCTGATGAGAAAAAGATATTGATTGTTGTTAATTTCCGCTTGAGTTTCATGTTCATGTTGTCATGCTTAATATATAAATTATTTATATACATGATGTATGACGAAAACTAGGGTAACGAAGTAGGTTGCATTATTCTACTTCTATCTTAGACTAACGCACAGACAGTTATGTCAGTATACATTTCTGGAAAGTAGGGCACTATCGTCCAGCCCTCACGTGCACAGATTAGTACAATTAACTTGAATAGTGTTGACGTAAAACGGTGCCTTTACGAAACATACCCATAAATGGTAATTGTCCCGCCCTAATAGCTGGCACATTATACATTCTATATAGGAGAGAGTTTGTCTGATGTAACCTCAGACAACATTTGAGAGAGCCAAGGGAAAGTTCATCCCGGGAGCTGACCTGGCTTACTGGCCGGACGCAGCCGTCATGAAGAATCCGTAGACAAGACAGTATAGAAGTTCCGAGGGAGACGGTTGGGCGAAATAGCCATGGTAGATAACATAGGTTTAAATCGTGGTTAACTTTTATATACCTAAAGAACAATAACTGTATCTATGTTGTAGAATATATCATTGTAACATAGAAAGAATATCTCAAGAGTACAGAAAAGAGTTTGAATTCTTATTGATCACAACGTCGAGTCCTACCTAGACAAACGACAGTGTGACACGGTAGATTTGGCCGTCCGGACACACAGTACGTGTCTCTAGATTGTCACAGTCGTCGATTTGGTACCGCGACACAGGATAGTGTCACAGCCCCACAGCATATGTTCGACGAAAAACCCTAGACGTCATTGTCCTATCAGACAGTCTTGGATTTCGAAAAACGAAATCCTTTTTCGGTTGCCCATTGTTGAAGTGAATTCGCACAAAGCTGCAACTTACGTTCGACTATCCGCATGTCTGTAGAACCATAGCACATCTGAAAGTCATCAACATAAAGAGCGGCATTTGTACCTGGTTTAAGGCACGGTGGGATTGTATTAATTGTTATCGCAAAAAGTGTATGAGATAATATGCTTCCCTTGGGTCAGGAAATGTGTCAGAGAATATTGATCCCAGTCGTACCTTAAATGACCTATCTTCGAGGAAATTTTTTAATGAAGATAGGTAAGCGACCTCGTAGGCCGAGGTTATGGAGGTCGCGCATGATACCATGTTTCCACGTGGTATCGTATGCTTTCTCCAGATCGAAAAAAATTGCAACTAAATGTTGCTTCTGAATGAAAGCGTCCCTGACGAACGTTTCAAATCGAACGAGATGATCAAGAGTGCTTCTTTGGGACCGAAATCCACATTGGAGGTCAGTAATGAGGTTGTTGGACTCTAGGTACCAAACAAGGCCTTCGATTGATCAATCTGTCCATGGTTTTGCAAATACAGCTAGTTAAAGCGATCGGACGATAGTTGGTAGGATTCGTATGATCTTTTCCCGGTTTAGGGATGGGAATTATTGTGGCTTCATGCCACGAAGGAGGGAAATTCCCATCAACCCAAATCCGGTTGAAAAGATCCAGTAAGATTAAGAGTGTGGGAAAAGGTAAATGTTTTAAAATTTGGTAGTGTATTTCATCTGGACCAGTTGCAGTGTCCCCAGCCCGCCTTAGCTAATCACGGAGCTCTGCAATGGAAACACGATCATTATAACATTCATCATTGCGGGACTTGAAATTAAGTCGCCTTTTCTCCTGTTGTTGTCTAATGACTCGAAAGGCATCGGAGGAGAAATTGGATGATGAATTGAATGAAAGGGTACTGGCCAGAGAATCAATATCAGGAAATGTTGTTAAGGTGGTATTATCAACATTAAGATGGTTAACTGATAATGCACTACTTTTACCTTTAATCCTATCCCATAACGATTTGGAAGTGGTACGGGAATTTATCCTCGAGACGTAACCTTGCCATGACGTATGGTTCTACGGGCCTTAGCCCGGACCATTTGGTAAGCCGCAATATTCTCCATGGAAGGATGGTTCTTTAGTCGTCTCAGGATACGATCACGCTCTTTGAGAGATGCTTTGCAATCGTCCTTAAACCATGGTTTATTGAAACGTTTTGGTTCTGTCGTGGTTTTTGGAATAGGCTGCTCAGCTACATCTTGGAGAATTGATGTAAATAAGGCCGTGGGCTCATCTGCATCTTCTTACTCCTTCACATCAAAAGAAAAGGGACACAAAGATTCAAACAGAGCTCAATCAGCCTTATGTAACTTCCACCTCTGGGGTCTTTCAACCGGAGAGGGACCATTATTATCAATTAAGATTGGGAAGTGGTCACTACCACATAGATCATCATTGATCGAGGGAAGAAAAAGAATCTGTGGCAGGATGTGGATAAGTAGGCGAGTCATCATTTATTAAACACAAAGTATTAATGTTAATGAAGTCCGCTATTTGTTTACCTCTGTTATTATCATCTGGACTACCCCAGAGGGAATGATGACCTTTGAAATCCCCCGTAATTATAAACGGGAGAGGAAGTTGTGCAACAAGATCATCAAGGTCTCTGGAGTTCAGATGTAAACTCGGTGGAAGATATACGGAGCAGATTGTAATAGGAATGTGCAGAGTCACTCTAACCGCAACTACCTGTAAAGGCGAGTCGAGTGTTACTTAGCTCTGAGGAATGTCTCCATTAAGAATAATTTAATTGCTGATCTTTTAATAGTTTTGGATGTTCCTCTTTGTCAGGCCAGTTATAATCTGTCTGAATGGATATACTTTTGGTGGATACTTTTACTACATTAAAAAACGACTCGCCGCCTTGCGGGGTCGAAATCAGTGATGCAAGTTCCACTTGTTTTCTTGCATCAAAAAAAGAAATTTTCCGTTCAGATATTACCTGTTCGATCCGTTTCTCATTTTGCCAAATTGTGCACTCCTGAGAATATGCGAAGTGCTTACCTTTGCAATTAACACAGGAAAAGTCTGCAGAGCAGGTAGCACTATCTTGACCAGAAACGCCACATCTAGCGCAGGTAGTTTTACCTTTGCAGAAATTTAAGGTGACTAGGACACAAAGGTTGGTTTTGCGGAGTATAAATCGAAGCAAGAAAGAGGAGAAAGGGCTGGCAAGCCAAATCTCCACTCAATTACCAGGATTCCACTCTCAACCGACACGGGTCGCAACGCACCGCAAACACGTTGCCCCGTTACAAGAATCCTTTTAGTCGCCTCTTACGACACGCAGGACATACGAAGGGTATATTTTTATCACCCCCTACACCCCAGGGGGATAGTTCTAGAGAGCTACGTGATAAAACATATTGATGGAACCCCTCGTGGAGGCGGTGTTGCCTTGATATACAAGTCATCTATATCTGTTGTTTTAAATAAACAAGATCCAGTCAAGTCTAGATAGTACAATCTCTCTAAAATCAGGAAAATTATTATTTACCGCCCACCAAATCAAAGTCGTTTTCCTCTGTTTATCGAAGAGCTCCCAGCACTGCTAGATAAACTGTCTTCATCAAATCTCAAACTGTTAATTGTTGGCGACTTTATGCGCGCTTTAGTGAACTTTAATTAGATGCTTATTCACTTAAGCAAAATATAGACATCCCTACTCATACCCAATGATGGAATTAGGTCAGCTAAACAACAAAGCTGAACGTACTTGGAGAAAAGCAACCTGGTAGTCCATAAAGAGATCTATAAATCATGCAAAAACAGTATCACTCGACTTATTGAAACAGCGAAAAGGTCTTACTTCACCGAAAAAATTGAGACTAGTGAAAATAAACAGAATGAGCTCTTTAAGGTAGTCAATTCGCTCCTTAATCTGAATTTCGGTAAGACTACTTTACCTACTGACTGATAGTGCCGACTTAGCAGAGCGTTTTTCAGATTTCTTTACCTATAAAATAAGTGATATTAGAACTGAACTGGAAAATAACACGTCTTCTCAACCAGCAACAGGCTATTACAATCTCCAATCTGATACCAGCGAAACATCTGATCGCTTTAATACGCTGTCCAGAAACGAAATGAGAAAAATAATACAGTCATCAGCCTCAAAGTCTTGTTCGTTGGACCCCTTACCGACATGACTTCTCACGGACTGTCTGGATGAACTGCTCCCCAGTATCACCCATATTATCAATTCATCTATCAACGAGTCTGTCTTTCCTGGAGAATTTAAAACAGCAAATGATGTGCAGCTGATTAAAAAATCGACCCTTGACCCAAATCATTATATTAGGCAGAATTGTCAAAAAGTACGGCATCGCATTCCATCTCTACGCAGATGATACTCAGTTGTGTTTATCCTTTAGGCCTTCTTCCAACTTTAACCCATCCAAACGCCAACTAGAATGTTGCATTGATGATATTAGAACATGGATGTCAAACAATTTCCTTAAGTTGAACAACAATAAAACTGAATATATCATTCTTGGTGTTGATAATTTACTTTCTAAAATTGATTATGAATGTAATAAAAATGTTTTAATGGGAGATTTTAATGTAACCCCTTCAAACTTTGCCCGTAATATAGGCGCGATCTTCGACAGTCGAATGAGTGTGTAAATCATGTTATTATCAACTTCGTAATATTGGCCCAATACGTAAATATATTTCAGACGAACGAACCAAGTCTTTAGTGCATGCCCTGGTTACATCTCGTCTTGACAATCTTAACTCCCTTTTAGTTGGTCTTCCTAGTCGTCTATTGCATAAAGTCCAGAATTCAGCTGCAAGACTGGTTACCAGAACACAACTGAACGAACATGTTACACCCATTTTGTACACCTTACACTGGCTGCCAATTATTTATAGAATACGTTTTAAGATTTTACTTCTAACTTTTAAATGTTTAAATAGAATGGCACCTGCGTATTTGTGTGAACTAGTAGAATGGTATTCACCACCACGTAGTCTACGATCATCAAATGGCTATCTCCTCAAACGTCTAACTGCGAGACTATCGACATATGGAGAAAGATCATTCGCGTACCAAGCCCCATTGCTCTGGAATGGACTTCCGATTAATATACGCAGGTGCCATGCCTTACCAACCTTTGAATCACTTTTTAAAACTCACTTATTTGTGCAAGCCTTTACATAATTTATCTATGTTTTATAATTTATTTTGAAAATTATCCATTAAAGTTTTTATTTATATGATTTTATTTCATTTTGTATGATTTAATACCATGTTAAGCGCATTCGAACACTTTATAGTGGAATCTGCGCTATATAAATTATGAAAATAATAATAATAAATAGTGTCACAGGCTGCTATTTGGAGTCCGTGACCAGGATAGTCACGACATTATCCTACCCGTAGTGTCACACATGCCTCTCCTAAAACATTACACACTCCAATTTCGTCAAAAAACATCTATTTGAATTCTTAATAAAGTCATATGATTCTTAATAGGACAAGTTACAATTGTGTGAACATCTTCTGATATATAATTTCCGCACAAATATAGTAGCACTTGAATGAATCCATCTGAGAGCAGCTATGAACCGGTCCGCGCAGACGTCAGTTAAAAATGGCGCCTGGGTTTGAATGAAAGTTGTGTACTTTTTTTTAAGAGCACAATTCTACATGAAAATAGTGTTGGATTATTATAAATTTGTGTCAGATGTGACAGGAAATGATTCCTTTTGGTGATCAAAGAGGAATCTCCGTGAAAAAGAGACGGTAAGGATTCTAAAATAGCCTTAGAACCGAGATGTGAAAAAGCGTTAGTTTCATACTAGTTGCCTTTAAAAGGGATCAATAACTGTCTGGGAGCAGACGTAGCGATCCCCCCCCCCCCCAAAAAAAAAAAACAGTTATGAAAATAACTAGTTACTAGTATGATATGGAATTAAAAGTCAAGATGCCTTCCTGTAGGTGTTCAACATTTAAAATATTGTTGTTCCAGGCTATATTCCAGGTTGGGAAATTGCTTCACAAGGTTAATTGTATGGATTGCAAAGCAATGTTGGCAAGAAACCTTCCCAGGCTTCCATCTCGTCATATGGTTTAATTTTCAATAAACGAAATGGTGGATTAATCCGTCCTTCAGATGGAACCATTTAGGTGTTACTATGTGCAGAAAGGTATATTAGAAGATGTTCACATAATTGTAACTTGCCAAATTAAGAATCCTATGACTTTATTAAGAATTCAAATAGATGTTTTTGGCAAAATTTGAGTGCGTAATGTTTTTGGAGAGGCATGAACAGCCAACTCAAAAGGAAATTAACAATCAATATCTTTCACTCATCAGATCGTTAGTTGCTGTCTTTTTTTAAATTGATGAATTCGCCATCAAGTAAAATCCCATGACAAAAAACAGTAATAGACATAAAGGAATTCTTTTTAAAGGGCAGTGAATGGCTTACGACATTTATGGCAAGGTTTGGGGGCATTTGTGTAGAACTTTTCACCGCAACAGTTCCACAAGATATTGGGTTTCTGAAAATAAATACATTCCACAAGATTTTCGACTTAGAATAATATGCTTAGAGTGTTTTGGGTCTGTGGGTTTTTTTTTTTTACCCTAGCTCCACAAAATATTTGACTTAGAAAAAAAAAATCAATTTTTGTTTAAAATTTCTTCTCTCAAGCGCCCTATATGCCTGTGTGGTACCACATTCCACAAGATTTTCGACTTAAAATAATATTCATAGTGTTTTGTGCCTGTGGTTTTTTTTTCCAGAAGATATTGGACTTAATCATTTATCTCTAAAATTTCTTCTCAGACACTCTATATGCCTGTGTGGTACCACATTCCACAAGATTTTCGATTTAGAATAATTTTAGGCTCCTTAATAGCGTTGGGCGATTTAATTGAGAAAGAAGGTTAGCAACGACTACAAGCAATAAAACCCAGATTGCTCGAGTCGTTGGGATCCCCACCAAAGGACATAGCTGACCGTTTGGCAGGGAATTATGGCTGTTTGCTTGTGTTGACCGAGATGGTAATTATTTATATAGTATTACACCAAAAGGTGTATAAGTATGATTACATATTTATAATGGTTTATTTCAATTACACATTATACAAGCTATAGAATTGGATATACCAATAGATAAATCCCTCGAACACATGACAAACTTCATTTTACCACATGGTGCTCTAGTGTTCCAAAATACGTTACTAGGATTGGTAGAAAGTTCGTTTGTTGCTGCAATAAAGCAGGCATTAGAATTACCAAAAGACAAGGTATGAGAACATTTTCTAAAATTACAGACTTTTAACGGTTTCTACGATTTCCTGGAAACATACATTATGCAAGAAATAAATCTGCCTATCGAAGTCATGTTTAGTCCTTGAAGTTCCAATTTCACTTTTTCTAAGAAAGTCAAAATATAATTATTTCTATGTTTTTTTGCTCAAAAGGTTGTCAACTCACTATTATACGATCATGGACAAAATTTATTTTTTTTTTGGGGGGGGGGGGGTAGAAAGGGCGACACTGGTTGATTGAGGAAATAGTTACTCAATTACCTCCCTTGTTTTCCCATTCTTCTCCATGGACGGTCATCTTCAAACGTTTGAATTTGAAGTTGAAAATTATATTTTTGCCAATTTCTCAACTGGCAATAGTGAATTATAGGATTATTCTTTAACAAGGTAGGACTGTTTATAGGTTCAATCTATTTTGGGGCTTTATTTTAATAAATTTTAAAAATATAACTTAAAAAAATGCTATTGGAACTTTAAATGGTTATATAGACTATTAATTAGACATTTTGTATCATCACACAACCATTACCAGCGGCCCTTGTCAACATAATCTCTTTACGTTATCTGTTATTTAACTATTATTGTGAAAAGTGTCAGCACTTTATCTAAGCTTACATAATACCACACCTTTAACTTTACAAAAGGTGGAAAATATAATAAATCCAAAGATGACGATGAAAAAGCTAACAATGGCCACTGTGACCTCAACCACTGTTATTACTATTCGTGTAAAACCTCATATGCAACTTAAAACCGTCGATGAGAGTGAGCTATGTAAGAATCAGGTTGAAAACGTATGCCAAGAAATTATGTCCCTTTGATACGACAATGTCGTACGTAGTCAAGGGTGGTTTGGTAACCCCAGAAACCATTCCTGCCCCGCCCTATTAATAAGACGCGACTGTTTGCCGGCGACTCTTTTGAATGATGTCGACAGAGGTAATTTAACATTTTATTCTGTAAAACGAACATGCCCTTCTGGACATTATATATGTTCTCTCAAATCATGATAATTATGGAAAGAAAGCATTTATTGCCATTGAAGATTCACTTATTACCATCCCCAAAGTAACACTGCATACATGTAATTCTTACAGTTGCGAAATTGATGTCTATTTAGCAACTTATATGTACATCATTTATATATTTCAGTTTTTGGGTTTGTGGAAATACAGAAGGTAAGCTTCGTTGAACATATGTTTTATTTTGTCGCCATGCATCCTACACAATCAGTCAACTTTTAAGCT
This sequence comes from Patella caerulea, assembly GCA_036850965.1. Taxonomy (NCBI): domain Eukaryota; kingdom Metazoa; phylum Mollusca; class Gastropoda; family Patellidae; genus Patella; species Patella caerulea. Next base: position 3,670,967 of record JAZGQO010000010.1, read on the forward strand.
GTAGATCGTATGTAGCAATTGACAAAATACAATATTTAAACGTCCTGGTATCATGTATCAAAGATTGTGGTATCTACTGGCTTGTAGTACTAGCTTCAAGTACACACGGTTCAAATAGGTTTTATTATTTACCCAAACTGACTTAAAAATGTAAAATATTTCTTACAGGAGGATGGTATCGAAATAAATCCAATTGTAAGTACACATATTATACTTATGTTTCCATTCAAATTAAACGACAACCACGAAAGGAAAGACAGATTTGTGCCAGAAGGCCGAAAATTAATAATATCCAATAATGAAGTAAAGTCATTGTATATCCCTTGTATCATTTTACAGGTAGCGCCTTTATACTTCGCCGACAGCAGCAGCAGACACAGAAAGTCCAATATCTTGCCGAAAAAAGACCACAGGCGCACAACACTATCAAAGTCGAGAATCTTGTGGAATGTGGTACGACACAGGCATATAGAGGAAATTGTGGGAAAAAAACTAAGTCCAATATCTTGTGGTGGACCTCCTGTGGTAAAAAACACCACAAACCAAAAACACTGTATCAAAATTGTTCTAAGTCGAGAATGTTGTGGAATGCGGTACCACACAAGCATATAGTGGGTCTGAGAAGAAATGTATGAATTTTTTTATTATTTTTTCTAAGTCTAATACCTTTGGATCTCAGGTGAGATGACAGTTTTGAAAGGACACAACAGAATAAAATTTTGTAGAATATATTTTCCCCTCATTTTACAAGATAATAGGATAAGTTATTATTGTTCAAGCAAAGTTTTCATGGTCCACTTTTCAAAACGCACCCAAACCTTGCCATGTCTAGCTTACGATCTAAATAGATGTGGAGTTATGGCTGATGCTTCAAAAATCTTGTGAATCCCCCACAGGCTGCAAGTTTTGACCGATCATCTTGATGCCAATATCTTGATGTTCGCAATAATTTTAATAGTAAGCCTTGGTTTTGGCATTAATTTTAATGCTAATGGTATTTTTCCACGATTTGATTTTGTCAATAATTTTCATGGTAGGCATTAGTTGTATCCAAGAGGGTTTTTTTTTTTAATTTTTGAAGTACAGACTTGTTACAAATTATTTGATGCTAATATGATTCATCATCCAAACCAACCATCGATATTTTGACAAATTATTTCATGTAGAAATCGTTCACCACCAAAAGGCCGTGTCTTCTCCACATGCTCTGGTCTGGATAAGCCGAAGAATTTTCAACACCGAATTTTGCAACCATTTATACACTATGAATTTGGCATGCTTTCTCATGCATATGATATACACTTTCTTGGTTGGATATTTGTATTAGACATGCAGTTTGTGACCCCCGTTTAAAGGCGCTAAATCGCTAACAGTTGGGACCTAAAAATTGACACAATTGGGTTGCAACGCACATAATACTGTAATGTGAATGTATATAAACTGATTAACATTCAATGGTTTCCGTTTATACTCTAATTTCAAATCAGTTTATATTCGGCCAAATAAGCCAGCAGTCTCAATCCAATGTAAATTTCTAGCGTCTGGTTATTCCAGTCTACATACGCCGTTTGATTTGGTGCAATGCGTCTAGGAAATCACTTGGGTAAGGCATGGCTCGCTAGGGTGGAGGATGGGTGTCCGATCCCTGTATTGACCGAGAAAGTTCCCCTTGTCAGTGATGTTAGGGGCCTGGCAAGGAAAAACCGGGTCCCGTGTACAGATTGGCAGTTGGAATTCGATGTAAGAGTAGGCCGTAGCGCTGCTGCCCTGAACAAATTTCCCTCATAGCACACTGTATGGCATATGCCCGTCTTCCATTAGCCCCGGTTAGATGCAGAAGAGTAGGACGTTAAACCCCATTTCATTTTGCAGTGTGTTTAGCCTCGTTCCACGAGTCTCTTGTTCAATCCTGGGGCTGGAACGCATTATGGTACACAATAACTCTCCGTTCATTGAAATAGAAAGTTTTTACTTGGTGTAGACATTCATTAGGCCAATGCCTTGATGGAATTTGAAGATTAACATTTCTGCGTAGGGTAAACGGACTTAAGCAATGTGATTGGTTGATTTTCTGGGGCACGATAACTTTGCTTTTAATGAAATGAGATCGATGATACTGTTAACTTAGATTCATTATATTATTACATTGACTAAGTTTGATGGTAAGAATTTTCTGCTTAGACTAAGTAGCGACAAGCAATTTGATTGGTCAATTGACTTTGGAACATAAACAACTCCGCTTTCATTTGAGGTAGAATGTTATAACTTGATGTAGATGTCCTGACTGGGTTCAATGATTAACAGTTTGAGCTGTACCCGTCTTCCATTAGCCCAGGTTAGGTGCCGAAGAGCAGGACGTTAAACCCCATTTCATTTCATTTCAAAGCTAAGCTGAACTAAGCAATTTCATTGGTCGAGGCTTTGGGACAAGATAACTTTGGTTCTACCTAATAGAGATTGATGAAACTTAGTGTATAGTTTGCTCGAAATTTTTGAAAAAATAAATGTGCGATTAATTATTATGTGTCGTATATTTATTTTGGGATTTCAGCGGGAGACATCAGCCTCACTCTGCTGGCATGTATTTTTATAAAGAATATTGCAGATTGTTTCTTTATAGGCTAAAGTACACATTTTGTATGAGCTTGGGTAAATAATAAAACCTATTTGAATCGCGTGTACTTTTAGCTAGTACTACAAGCTAGTCTGGCACTGTTTAAATCGAATAATTCAGCAGGTCATCCCACCTGTTGTCTAAAAATTAAACACACCAGCTAAAACAACAATAATTCAATACTCACATTTACTCACGCCCTTATCATTTTATTGTATACAATTATTTATACAAGTATTTAGTCTTCCAATTTAAAAACTTGAAACCAAATACAGAGCTGTTGAGTAGTCTACACGCTCACATTCACATAGGTTCAAATTTTCTTTTAAATGAAATGTGGGTTTAACGTCCTACTTTTCTGCTCCTAAACCGGGAAAATGAAGACGGGCATACACCATACTGTGTGATATGGGGGTAATGTTGCCCGGGCAGCGGCGCCTACGCTTATATCGAATTCCAACTGCTAAGGGATCTTTTACGTGCACGCCTATGTGTACACGGGACCTCGGTGAATGTTTCTTTACAGGCACAAACAATCTAAAAGAAGTAAATAAAGGCGAGAGGAATGCTATGACACCACACCGACAAACGTCTTCCCAATCATATTAAATTTTATGGAACTGAACCGCATATACGTAAATCGATTCTAGGCTTACGTTAATGGGAAAAAAATAACCACTCAACAATTATGACATTTTAAGATTCGTTCGATAAAAATTAAAAAAAAATACTTTCATATAAAATACACTAATTGAGACGCGCTGGCGTCATTAAATGTAAATTTAAATATATATATTATATATGTGATTACGAATAGAAGCGTTTTGTTACTGGCCAGTTTTAAACTCGTTACCGATTTCAGCATATGTACTACTACTAAAGAAGGTAAGGTTTGGCAGCTTTTCGTCGGAATTAATTGTTTCTTTTCTAGCTTTGAGAAGTCTAGGGCAATGAAAGGAAAAATGTTCACTATCCTCTATAGCATTTCCACAGTGGCAAGGAAGGTCATGTTTGAGATTTCGTAATTTGTGATGGAGAATTTGATTTTATCGATCGCCTATATAATAGATATGAGGTTCTGGCCTAAGCTTTGAATTACTATTAAATTGTGATAGCGTTCGTATCTTCGAATGCCCCTACCAGGATTATTCAATTTATTGTTTACTGACGGAAAGGAAGAGTTTTAATTTGTCAGAGTTTCTCAATTGATATGGTTGAGGTGATAAAAATTTGAGGTGGTACGAGATTTGAGAGGCAATTCGGAACACGATTATTCATTATCTTATCGAAAATTTATGGCGAAGACAGAGAAGTGAAGTCAGTTTCTATAAGTAATACCTGTTGAGAGGTGTCTCTTCTGGTAAGCCGGTAATTGTTAGCATTGCATCCAGTATTACTCTATTTTTAGTGACAACGGTGATAATAGATACCAGTTTCAACCCATTTGATTTTTTACTTGTCTAAAAAAAAATATTTATTTCAACTGCAGATCGGACCTTGTTGATGACGATATCTTGGAATGAATCGGTCATTTGTTTCACCAGTATTTGTAGGTTTATATTGAATTCGGCGGGTTGGCGACGTACGTTGATTCCGCGAAATTAACTTAGTGGTACTTGGTTCCCGTCCTCGATGGCGTGTTAAATATGTCGTGTTCCTTTCGATTACAAATTGGGCAGAATTCTCCAACTGTTTCTGATTCTTCATAATATCGCTACCATTTTTCTCGGCATGACCTGCCAGCCATTGTTTGTGACTTTCCTTGAATGATTTAGCCTTTTATTCGTCTGATAAGAATTCCGTCTTCCACATTTCAAATACCATTTCGCGAATGCAGTCGTATGTTTTTCCCCTGAAATCAGAGTCGACATTTTGTTAATTGTATTTAATTTTGTCGGCATTAATTTTCATCAACTTTATTTGTGCTTTAAGTTTTTGGATGGCCAGGCGAATACGCTGTGCATCTTCAGAGTCGTTTGTGATTAGTGTTATCTTGTATTTGACGGGTATTAGTGGCTGATCCATGCCATGGGTACAAAAGTCGGCTCCACCTATGCAACCTGAATTTTAGAATGTATAGAAGAAATGTAATATGGGGGTGACTTTGATGGAGAATTCAGTGACACGATACAAAGATTATTATTTCGCTTCCTGGATAACTGCGTTACAGTATTTTAAGCACGAATTTCATATTTTCTAAGTAAGTCAAAACATAATTATTGCTATTATTTTGCCCAATAGGTTGTCAACTCATATCATACAATCATTGGCATTATTTTCCACACTTAACAACATCTTTCACATCGGAATTAATAACACAATTACCTTCCTTGTTTTCCACCCCCCACCCCCACCTCCCATGCAACAGCTAACTTCAAACATTTGAAGTTGAAAATGATATTTTTGTCTATTTCTCAACTGTCAATAGTGAATTATAGGATTAATAGGATCATTCTTTAAAAAGGTTCAATATCATCTATTTTAAGGCTTTATTTTAATATATATTAAAAATATATCTTAAAAATATGAAATTGCAGCTTTAAATAATGTGTAATTAATACATTATACATTTCAGGCCTATAGATAGACCTACAATACCCAGATTTAGTTCTTGCATAATGGATGTTTAAGTGCGTGACTTATACAATATTTCTTTACAGCTGCAATTTCATATTTTTATGTTATATTTTTAAAATTTATGAAAAAAAAGCCTTAAAATAGATGGCATCTATAAACAGTAATATCTTGTTAAAGAATAATCCTATTAATCTTATAATTTATTATTGCCAGTTGTGAAATTGCCAAAAATGCCATTTTCAACTTCAAATTTAAGCGTTTGAAGATAGCTATTGCATTGGGGCAATAGAAAAACAAAGGAGGTAATTGTGTTATCATTTCCTGTGTTCATGAGTTATATTAATAAGAGTGGGGAATAATGCCAATGACCGTATAGTAGTGAGTTGACAACCTATTGAGCAAAAGACATAGAAATAATTATGTTTTGACTTTCTTTCAAAATATGAAATTATCGCTTTAACAAACAAGACACACCAGAGAAAGGGATGCGATAAGATGGATTTACACATTTACAATAACATATTAAAAGCAAAGGCTAATGACACACAGAAAATCTGTCATCACTGTTTGTCGGGTATTTTGTACACGGTCAACAGTCCACTTTCTGTAAAACTATTTTGCCAATACCAGTTTAATCATTTGGATTGTTTGTACCTGGTTTTATTTTATTGAATATTTATGACATATCTCTTCCGTCGTATAAGGGCTTTCTCTGCCATATACCTTTCTTTTAGACACATCTTGATTTTTCGAAAAGGTGTCCGATTTATCTCTCTAAATACGTTCGTGATATACTGTATTATCTCGCGATTTACCCAGGGACACATATTTTGGCCATAATTTAAACTTGCACCCAAACGTTAAAGATATATTATGGGAGATAAGGTAGAGAGTTTGCAGTTCTCGCTATAATAGTTACAAACTAGATAGTGTAAAGGTAATTTGCAGAAAATGTCAGTCAAATTGATCCACTTTGAGCAGAGAACGAAGCGTGTGAAATTCTGCCTAATCATCAATATAAACAGTATAGTCTCAATTATCCTGATCTTAAATTAAGTTTCGTATGGGAATCTAATCCAGTTAACATCGAGGGCTAGCCTTGACATCCAGAGTTTATTATGGTCTGGATAAGTAAATTCATAACTTAGATAACAGTTCAGGCCTATAGAAAGAATCGTAATAGGCAGGTTTTGTTCTTGCATAATGTATATTTAAATAATTCGGTTTAGCCTTTACTTGGATCATATCTTATTCTACTTCGTTAAACACATATTAACAACCCTTAAATGGATAGTGAAAACTTACCACCAGAAGTGTCATTAACCAAGAATTAAGGGACCTTTTAATACACAAATATCTCATTTTCATATGAAGGAGGTCTATTGATACGATTAACTTCCGCCAACTTCTGTTTCCGCCGTTTGGTTGCAGAGGCTGTTGTACGGTTAAACGCCTAGATGTTCCCCAAACCATTCAATCAAGAAATAACAAGCGTGCGGGCAGTAAGCCGCCCGACTTACATCGCTGTTATAGATGCGTTCCCAGATAAGTATTTTTGACAATTTTGGTATATATGGGAAGTAGAGATGTCCAATCTTGCTAGAAAAATACTAGATTCCCTGGAAAACACTCACGGAGCGTATGCAGGACAAAAATGTAAGGGGTTCCCTTAATAGTCCGCCTGACGATTAACAATACCTGCACGCTTGGTGTCAAAGGTTACACGCGAACTTGAGAGCGTTATGTACATATGTACATGTTGATAAACTTTATAAAGAGGTAGACGTACAACACTTTCTGGGAGAAAAATCACGGAAAGAGGCGGATAGTGGATAATCCGAGAATTTAATTAGGATTTGATATTTGTATGAAATAGTCAGCGATTACAGATAACATCTTCTTGTGTATGTAATGAATACTCCCCTGTCTCCAACGTCGTTGTTATAGGTACGGAGGAGGGTAATCCCCTGACGCAAACATGGCCTCTTTTAAAGATTTTTATAGCAGGGTATACTTGTCAATTGCATTGTTTTGAGACCGATTCAGAACAAAGTTACGATAAATTAATTAGTTTGAATATGTTTATAGTTCCAATATATCATCAAATCATTCAGTTTGTACCCGGGAAAACAACCTTAATGATATGAGAATTTCATATTTTTAAGTTATAGTTTGAAAATGTATTAAAATAAAGCCCTAAAATAGATGGTATCAATAAACAGTCCTATCTTGTTAAAGAATAATCATATAATTCAATATTGTCAGTTGTGAAATTGACAAAAAATATTATTTTCAAATTTAAAGATAGCTATTCCATGGGGGAATAGAAAAACAAGGGAGGTAATGTGTTATTATTTCCGGTGAATGATTTTATATGTGTGTGAATGATACCTATGATTGTATAATAGCGAGTAGATAACCTATTGAGCAAAAAACATAGAAATAATTATGTTTTACTTAAAAATAAGAAATCATTATTAGAAAAATCCCTTTTTTTCTCCTTTTCAGAGTAAGATGAAAACGTTGAAATTCTATTGTGTCGTGGCCATCTTGTTAACAGTCAGTTTTATATGCTATCATCAATATAGGCAAATGTCACGTTTAAACTCAACAATAAAAGTCCAGAAAGTTAAAGACGTTCCGGATATGACGTTAACAGTTAGAATGTCTAGTAATGCTAAGCTATTAAATTATTTTTATTGTACGATGTTGAGAAGTCTGACTCTGTATTGGTCTGGGCAACTAGGACCTCTTGGTCTGATACTGGACAAAGAATCCCAAGATGATCACAAATTCGCAGAGAATCTTCAAAAATATCAGGAACAACTAGGAATAAGTATGAGTTTTTACTATGAACCTCTACCAAAAAATGAACGCGTTTTAACTGTCGCGAAATACAAGCCGCCTGGCTACAATCGTCAACTGTATTCTAGTTTTATAATGGACGAATTCATTTCAACACCGATAGTAGCTTGGATAGATACTGATGCTAAATTTACTACACCAGTAACCCGTGACAATATTCTTACCGGAAATAAACTGCGCGTGAAAGGAATGAACACGTTTCAGTATAGTTGGATACACGGTTGGAACAAGCTAGGTATAAAAATGATCGGGAAGCCCATGCCGTCAGACTTTATGACCTTTTTTCCTGTGTATATATGGAGAGACACAATAACCAATTGTAGAAATCATATCTTAAAATATGTCAACGTTTCCACGATAGAGGAAGCTTATATCCATGTGGGTTCACAAGATTCTGGAATTATGAGCCCAGTAAATATTATTATGACGTATGCGTATTATTTTGAAAAAGAGAGATATGATTGGCATATTGATATTGGAAATGTAGATTTAAAGAAATATAATAAACTTCATCTGGTCCCAGGCTACGAATTAACTTCCGCTAGTTTAACACCGGATTTGCACGTGACTTTGCACGCAAAACATTACAAAGATGCTAACAATACAGTGAATCGTCAAGCTTATTGTGCTGCGGCTAATAACACGGTACTCACGATGGAACAAGATATAAAACAAATGTGTGAACCATTTAAAACGAGTGTAATGTGGGTATTGTTTGAATTCTGTAATACAGTGAAACAAGAACACCTTACTACGTGGTGTAAAAATAAAAATAAACACTGCATTTCTATGATACAGGAACATTATGATAAGACACGACAGCTTGTGAATAAAGGCGTTTACAGCCTTGACCTGAAAAAAATTAAGGTTGTTGAAGAGGCTGCTCATTTCCATCAGACAAAATGTCCGCCATTTCTATGAATTAGTAATTTGGTTAATTTGCTTAGCGAAAAATGTTTTAAAATGCTTTACGATCAAAAACGTTATAGAGGTTATTACATAGTTATTTCTTTGGGTTGTATTCCCAATTGTTTTCAAGAGTGAAGTCTGTGTTACCACAGGCCCGGGACTTTACAGCGCAGTGGACGCTTCCGGCTACCCCCCGGATCCATTCACTCTTTTTGAATTGTTTTTGTTTGTGGTCTCTGAGTATGATGTCTTGTCCATATATTTCTCTTTGTGTAGAATTGTGTGTGGTGCAGTCCCTCTTGCACTTACTATTAAACATACCTCAGGCATGAGCTAAATCTCTCTGTTTTAAATTTCTAGCTGAAATAGAAGAAGAGTTATTGTGCCCTAAAAGTCTCGGCCATTCAAATGGCTAATCGGTCCGCTTACCCTGAGCAGTAAATGTTCATTATCGAACTTAGTCGACTATACACCAAGTTTGATGGGGGGTTGGGATGGCCTAGTGGATTAGAGTGCCGCGCTTCGACCTCTAGCTGGCCGGTCACCTCTGGCTTGCGGCTGTGGTTTCGAGCCCTGGTGTGAGCGTATGTGGCATGGAGATAGGGGCGCCTTCTCAACCTCGTGGATTTCCTCCGGGCACTCCGGTTTCCTCCCACTGCTAAAGACCCCTACGCGCAAGCGAATTATTGAAATAAAATTAAACCATTTGTTAGTCCCGAAATGACCTAATTTGTGTTGAGTGGACGTTAAACCCCATTTCTCTCTCTCTCTCTACCAAGTTTGGTCACTCTCCTCGCTTAATTAGAACTGAAGTTATCGTATCCCTAAGCATCAACCGGGACTTTGGAACACAATTTAATTGAGCTAGTTTTAATCTATATTACATGCATATATTCTTGATGATCAATCACTATTACATTCGCTTTCTGGTCTCTGAATTCTTAAAATTCAAATATACCCACTGATGAAAATCAGATGATGGTGTAAACATATATTTTATTCAGAATGAACGTACCTTGACATAGTAATCAACCTAATTAAAACACAGATCTATATTTCGCTTCGTTTTTTTTTTGTTTGTTATACTTTCGATGACACGCTAGATTAGTAAATACAAGTAAAATGAAAAACGTAATTAAAATACAGATCTATATTTCGTTTCGTTTTTTTTTGTTATACTTTCGATGACACGCTAGATTAGTAAATACGAGTAAAATGAAATTTTGAACTATATATAAAACCGAAACGAAATAGAATCTGTGTTTTAATCAGATTGCAATCAGGGAAAGTTAAAGAGAGAGAGAGAGAGAGAGAAATAGTGTTTAACGTCCACTCGACACAAACTAGGTCATTTCGGGACTAACATATTTTTTAATTTTATTTCAATAATTCGCTAGCTCGTAAGGGTTTTTAGCAGTGGGAGGAAATCTTGAGTACCCAAAGAAAACCCACGAATATTTGACAGGCGACCCTTCTCCTTGTCACGGGGAAGTTAAACAGGCAATATGTATGGATTATTTAAAGATATGAAATAAAATGGGGTTTAAAGTCCGAATGTTCTGCTCCTAAGCTCCTAAGCTGGGCCAATGAAGACGGACATACGTTATACAGTGTGCTATGAGGTAAATTTTGCCCGGGCAACGACGCTACGGCCTACTCTAATATCGAATTCCAACTGCCGCGAGATTGGTTAAGTACACGCCAAGGGAAAACCACGCATGAAAATCTGGATGAACATTCTCGGCGAATTCTTGCATCGAATACAAGACCTACAGGCTAGCGAGGCAGCGTCTTACAAACTTCGCAACCGCGATCTTTCGATTTAGATAATGTGATTAAAGCTGTAGCAATACTAATTTTAACAAGTCGATACTGAAAAGGGATATAGTGAAGGTACAGAGGGATAACCTGAAATACATTGCCCGAAAAATAGACGTTTAACCGAAACGGTGGATGTGTGTGTGTGGGGGGGGGGGGGTATAAGTATTTTTACTAATACATTCATCAATATTTCGAATTTGAACCGATGTCTGCATGTTACTTCATTTTATATACCATCAGAATAACTAGGCGCTGCCCATCGTAGCCCCAATCCTACTACTGACTTGGGGAAACATCACTGGGAAGTTTGGGGAACTATCTAGGTTAGAGTAAATTTATTTGCGACCAAAGGAAATATCTGCTCTTACGCATAATGTATCTTTAACCAAAGTATTATAAAATTGCAATAGGTTTTATAATATTAAAGATACATTATGGGAGATTAGATAACGAGTTGTCAGTTTTAACTATAATAGTTAAAAACTACATAATGTAAAAGCGATTTGCTGAAAATTTCAGTCAAATTGATCCACTATGAACCGGGAACTAAGCGAACTTTTTCAGTCGCACAAATTAATAATTTACATATTTTGTTTGAAAGAAAGGTATGTTTACGGCAACAAAAGAAATTGTGTTGGTTTTCTTTTTTCGAATACAAAATATGAATATTTTATGTCTTGGACGTATAGTATAGCTATGTATTATTATCATAAGTGGAACATATCGCATGATATGCGAAATGTGAAGTAACTAATTATCAACAATGTCATATCTCTATTTTTATTATTATTAAATCACGTCAAGCATCCCGCCTCAGGTTTTTGACAAGGATAATATTTACATTATATAATGGCGTAACAGGCTAACACCGGTGACTGTAACAACAAACCATACCAAGTCATGTAGGCACAAAATTTACTCATGATAATTGTTGTCCATTAGGTTTTGAATTCCGAAATAGACAGTCTAATATCATACCATTATAATAGTTAAAATATTTGTAGATGAGCCTAAAAACCATCGCTATCACCCCATTATGACAATTTACCCCGAAAAATGTCGTCCGGCAAATCCGCGTGTAATTCCTGCAAATGTCCTGACAGTCCTGGTGACATTTTCACAAAAGTACCTAACTTTAATAGAAACACTAAGTTAAGAAAACCATACGAAAAAGGTGCGAATTATTCACGCCAGTTTTACATATAGAGAGAGAAATGGGGTTTAACGTTCACTCGTCACCAACTAGGTCATTTTGGGACTAATATATGGTTTCATTTTATTTCAATAATTCGCTTGCGCGTAGGGGTCTTTAGCAGTGGGAGGTGCCGGAGAGCCCGGAGGAAACCTACGGTGTTGAGAAGGCGCCACTATCTCCATGCCACATATGCTCACACCAGGGCCCGGTTCCTAGAAAATTCTTAAAGTAAGCACAATGTCATGGTTCACTTTTTCTTAGGTAAGAAACTTATAAAAAATACAGTCACCAGAAAATTCTCAAGACCGTTCTTACCTAAACACAAGTCTAGGCACATTGTGACTGGTAAACTGAGACTACGATGCGCTTTAACCATAGAAAGACTATTTATATATTATATAAATAGACTATTTAACCATAGAAATATATAAATAGACTATTTATATACTTCTATGGCTTTAACGTCATAAAAACCACTTTGGTACGTCATAAATTTGTCGTCTGCTTCATATAATTATATATAGATCGATGACATTTATAACCTCCCGGCAGATGTTCGATTTAGATGCATTTGACATGTCCCAACCCATACACATAATATGTGCCACAACTAAAAAGAAAAAAACAAAACGCAAGTACATGCGAACATAATCCTTGAGTGACATTTCGTGACTGAGCACATTAAAAATACACAACACAATTTATTATTTTAAGTAGACTTTGCATTTAAATGAACTTACCTTATTTTGTGTTCTCAGGAAATTATTAAGAACGTTCTTGTGCTTAGATTTTAAGTTGACTTCAGCGTAAGCACAAGTACGTTATTATGTGTTCCACGAAAAAACTTAAGCACAACTTCGTTCTTAAACATTGTCAATCTATGTACAAGTGCCAAGCAAGGTATAGGGCTTGCTTACCAACCTTAAGTCTGGTTCTGCTTCAAACAAGATGGCTGACCGTAGAATTATTCAACGGCATTTTGATATCAAGGAGGCAATTACAAGACAGAGAAAATCCTTTAGAAATATATTCGCAAATTTCGCTTCTAAACTGAAACAATGATATTTATTTGCCAATTAGTAAACAATACAAACACACGCGCAACTTTAAGATCTGGCGCTCTCACAGTTATTCAGTCTGTTTGTATGTGCCTGTGTTTTTTTGCTTGTGGCACATTTTATAAGGGACATGTCAAAGGCATCCAAATCAACCATTTGCCGGGAAGTTAATATCATTGTTCCAGCATTAGCTTAGCTAGCAGGTAGATTTATCAGGTTCCCGTCTGGTAGGGATTGGTTGCTGTTAAAGCGGTTTTCAAGATAAAGCAGGTCGGTACCAGGAAGAAGCCTTAAAGGGATAATCCCATTTAAATTATTTCGACGATTTGGTGGTGGTGGGGTGAAACACAAAAAAAGAACAGAAAAAAGCCGTTTTCTAAATGTTTCACCTATAATTACCAATCCTGACGCTGAAGACACGGACACAAAACAATCTGATTAAAACACAGATCCAATTTCGTTTCGTTTTTTATAGTTCAAAATTTCGTTTTTACTACTCTTGGATCTGGAGGACTTGTTATTTAACTTGTGTTCAGCCTGATATGTGGGGTCAGCCAATCAAATGGTCTGTCGAATCGACCGTTTGACCTTTTCATGCGTGGAACTGTGGGTAGATACGTCAAAACGAACACCATCGGATGGAAATCAAAACAAAACAAAAGTAGATTTTAAAAAGCGTGGCGGTCGCTAATTGGTTAATCGAATGACTGACGTTATCGGGTCAAACGTCCCGTGCTTGATACCTGACGTCATAGAACGTGAGCTCCCACTATAACTTGTTAGATCTACGTGAGTGTAGGCCATCGAAAGTATAAAAAACGAAACGAAATATAAATCTATATTTTAATTAGATTGGGACACAAAACTAATTAGGCCAAAAAAAAAGGTTATGTTTCCGGTAACCCCACCGACCCATTACAAAACCCGCCGGCTCAAATTTTTTTTTAAGCATCAAGAGAAATAAAAAAAGTTTTTTGTTCAGAATACTCTAAACCTTCCGGATTCGTGAAAATACATATATTATTTGTTGCTATAAATGAATATTAATGTCATCGTTCATTGAATCGGCATTTACCGATCGGAATAAGCGGGTACAGCGAACGTTTATTAAGATCTGCCATACTTTTGACGGGAGATTGCTAACTGACGTGATAAACGAGACTACAAGTTTCGTATAGATTTACCAATGCAAATTCCGAAAAGCTACAAACCTCACAACTTTTGTTCTTATTAGTAACGGCTCGCAAATGGACAAAAACAGGTGAACCTATATTTCAAACAGGTGGATGGGATCTGCTCGATTGGTATTTAAAAGACAAATAAATGTATTGCGGACCGATTTCGTGCAACGGTACGATATGATAAGTTTTCAGCGCGAGTTATTTCCCTTGAACAAAATGGCCTCCGTTTTTATCTTCATAGAACGATTAAAAGTTCTTTTGCCACCAAAGATAATATAATAAACCAGTCTCTGATACATTTTAAACAATTATCCAAGAATTCCAGCCACAAATCTAATCGTAATTTATGTTCACGGCGCCGACTCAACCCAACATGAAATTGAAGATTTTTGCACAAAATATTGATACGACGGCATACGGCCACTACGGACAGTTTTGATTACATTTTTGACGTCGATCTCGGATTTTAGAATTCCATGATTTTGGATATATACTCTTCAAAAAAAGAAACGCACAACCCATTTTTCATCATTTTTTATTTGAACCAGGTCTTTGTTTCGGTAAATCTTACTTGTTTTTAATGCCATTATGTAAGGTTAAAAGAAATTCATTATTGATTTTAAAGGTAGGGTCACTAATTGTGACTGGTCATTCTTTTTGTCGAAATTTTTTATCGCTTGATTGTACCAAGAAACATGAATTTAACAACTTCGCGAGCTTTTCGCATGGAACCTAAATCTAAGGTCTTTAAAATCCCGGGGTTCTCGGTTTCCAAATCAGTTGCACATGTAAACACTCAAAGACCCAAGTGATGCCACATCCGAACGAAGACCAACGCAACAACGCTATTGGTGGATTACAAGCAGATGACTCCAAGACAGATGTAGCCAGGCTGCTGAATGTTTCCCTTAGTTCCATTTCTCGCCTTTGGGATAGGTACCGACAGCGAAGTTCAACACGTGAACGCCCAAGCTCAGGCCAAACAAGTGTGGTCCCACTTGTCCTGGGTCGTCACTTCCGGTTACGTCATTGGCGTAGTTGGTTTTTAACAGCGACCTCTACTGCAGCAGCAATTCCCGGACGGCGTAGAATCTCGTACCAGACAATAGGCAAACGCCTACGTGAAACCGAATAATGAGGCAGACGTCCCCGTTAGAGCTTCTGTTTTGAAATACGACGACACCATGAAATCCAACTTTAATGGGTTCAGGCACTGAGGGTATGGTCACAGCAACACTGGATAGCAGTTTGGTTCAGCGACGTGTCGCCGTTCTTGTTGCAACAAGGCGATAGTAGAGCGAGGATATACTGACGACGAAATGTAACGTTGCGTTTCTTTTTTGGGAGAGTATATTTGGATGAAAAAAAAAAAAAATTGGGTAGATATTTATAAAAAAAAAACCTACCTACCGACCCTACCCTATTTTCCATCCGTTAACAGAACTCTTTTTTTTTTGGCCTTAAACCTTTAACCGTATTTGTAAAAGCACCTTTATTTTAAATAAACAGTTGTAAATATTAGGTTATCTATTTAGCTCATGTATTTCAGGGTTTCCGAATGTGGTGGGTTGTATAGATGGCACTCTGGTTAAGCTGGAAGCACCACACCAGAATGAGGAAGATTTTGTTTGCCGCAAGGGATTTCATGCTATTAATGTACAGGTAATTCCTTCTACACGTTCAAAATTTGAATGCTTTTTTGTGTACGTATTTATCGTGTAAGGCTACTTTTTCTTAAAACGCAGAAACAGAAAATACTGGGGGATGAGGAATTTACTGCAATATAACAAAGAAAGCCCAATAAATACCCCATAACAAATAGATTAAACAGCATTATATTAAAGGAAACTGCATTCCATGGGTTCCGCGTATGCAATAAATAAATCTTTTGAGAGAGGAATGACTGAATAATAATTTGTTACAATTATTATTTTTAGAAATACAAACGGATAAATGCTCTGTATTTAAACATTATTGTTTTTTTTACTTTCTACTGTTCAACTTTTTGTTTATAGATTTGTTGCGATAATACAATGCTCATCACTAATATTGTAGCCAAATGGCCTGGCCCAGACCATGATTGGAGGATTTTTACAGAGAGTAGACTGGGCGGGGAATTTGAAACAGGTAATTTTTTAAAATTCGTGTGTACGTCTTCGTTATGGAACGTCTTTTAACTTTTGAAGACATTCGAAGGTTGGGTAGCCGAATGGTTAGCGTGCGCGCGCTGTATCATACAACCTCCCATTGAGTCAACTGGCGTGGCTTCGAATCCCCGGTTGTACGTGACAAGAAGTAGTGTCGCCTGTCCATCGTCGTGGGTTTTCTCCGGGTATATCCCACTGCTAAAGACCTCTACGCGCAAGCGAATAATTAAAATAATGTTAGTCCCGAAATGACCTAGTTTGTGTCGAGTGGACGTTAAACCCCATTTCTCTCTCTCTATCTGAAGACAGGGGTTTCTACTGGGAAATAGTGGCTATGGCATCAGGAGGTATATCATAACTCCTTACAGAGATCCCCAGACTGATGGAGAGCGGGCCTACAATGCTGCACATGGAACTACCAGGACCCTAGTAGAACAAACTATCGGTATTTTAAAACGCAAGTTTGCTGTAATTAAGTATGTGTTAAGAGTACAGCCGGCCAAGGCATGTAATATAATATCTGCTTGTGCAGTTTTATATAATATTGGTAAATTCAACAGGATTATGGAAGATAATGAGGAGGGCGATAATAATGGTAGTCAACACGTCAGTGGGGTAGAAGGGGCAAAACGTAGGGCTGGACAGGCTATTAGACAACATGTGGCTGCAAATATATTTGCTAATATTAATATATAAATTTAATTCAGAAATTAAAAAAATGTAGTTTTATTGGTTATTCAGCATTTTTTGTTTTTTCAGGTTGAGTATTTCAATTTCTAATTTTAGTTTTTGAATTGTTAACTCCTGGGCCTCTTTATCTAGAGCCAAAATTTCAACCCCCAAATCCGTTTTTCTCTTAGACTTTTGCCTTACATTTTCCTTTCTCGGTGGTGTAGGCACAGTGGATTCTTCCTTCCCAACTTGTGTTAGTGACTGATTTATGGCTTCAATAACAGGTTCTATAAAAAGAATTTGGAATTCACTGTATACTTTATATTTTGACGATTGCATAAAATACTTTGGTTGCTATTGACAAAAAAAAAAAAAAAACGCTATTGTCGGCGATAAGTAGAACCGTTAGATTACTACTATAGTTGCTATTACTT
The DNA here is from genome assembly GCA_036850965.1 of Patella caerulea. Taxonomy (NCBI): domain Eukaryota; kingdom Metazoa; phylum Mollusca; class Gastropoda; family Patellidae; genus Patella; species Patella caerulea. The sequence goes on from JAZGQO010000010.1 coordinate 3,688,440, forward strand.
ATGGTATAGGTATAATGCGTTTTCCGCATCCAAAAGTAACACTAATAGTTTCTATACCACCACCTATTCCATCAATAGACGGAGCCCCATCATTATTCTTTAGATATGACGTGATATGTCTCCTCTTCTTCGGTGAAGACGACGAAATGCGGCACATTGCCAGTTGGTGGATGTTTGGAGACTGAATTTTTCTTCTTGGCTATTAATTGAGAAATATATGTATTAGTACCGGTAGGTCTACTATTATTATGGAAATAAACTGATTTCACGTGTTGGTCTGTTGGAATGGTAAATTTTTGAAAATAATTCTTTTCCAAAAATTTCTTTTTTGAAATAGGTTTCATATTTCATTTTTTTAGGCTACATAACTAATACTTTGGCTTCTAAGATAAAATATTCAGGATTAAAATCTAATAAAAATTTGTTGTTTACAAACAATCGAACATATCAATAATCAAGAATTAGATGTACCGGTAACGAACATTCAATCAGTTTACAACATAGCTGATTGCTTTATGTTGTAATACTTTTTCTTTACATTTTGTCACTCACGGCCACCAGTTTGAGTTTCAGAAAAGAAATTACTGAAATGCGTAAAACATATTCCAAAATTAGAACGAGAAAGAAATATATAATTGCACACTCGCTAGGGTAATTGGTACGGTAATTGCGTTCGTACACTAAATAATGATTAGATTAAAATAAAGGAAACACACGCATAATCATAAAATCGGGATAGCCTCAGCTTCGTCACCGTACGTCGGTAGGCCTACTTGACTAAGTTCTAAAAATAGCAACAAGTAGGCTACCGGTTAAGTGTCTTATTTGACAACAACGGGTTGTTGTAAATCTATGGCAACACGGTAAGGTCACGAAAACACAAAACAGCACACAGCATAGCCACCTTTTTTCATTTGTTCCCATCTAGGCCTATAATCTATTACATTTTTTTTTGTAATTTTTTTTACTTATCAAAATCTAGGCCTTGCTCACTTACGCATTAAGCTTGGATGTAATATCTTTCCACGTTTCCCTTTTCTTCCCAGCAGTAACAAGCTGGTTAATTTTTCCTAATATAATTTCTTTGTTTTCCTCAACTAACTGCATCAAAAATGTGCTTTCTCCCGCCGACCAATTTCTTTCCTGGCTTGCCATTGTTGTTTTTCAGAACGTGAAGCAGACGTCAATGAAGCAGACGACAAATTTATGACGTACTAAAGTTGTTTTCATGACGTTAAAGAGCATCGTAGTCTCAGTTTACCAGTCCCAATGTGCTTAGACAGGGACAGTATTTTTATAAGTTTCTTACGTAAGTAAACGTGAATCATGACTTTGTGCTTACTTTAACAATTTTCCGGGAACCCGCATAATATAACACGACGTTTCTCATATCTTCATCAAATACAGATAATAAATTAGCAAACTAAACCACACCGACAATAACAACCGTAGCCTATTATTAAATCTACTCTGAATAAACAATTAACACCCTGACAGATAAATTCAACTTTACAGAGATACTTTGTTTACAAGAAACTGTCAAATACTAAAATTATTAATGAATCATAGATATATCAAGACTGTGACTATAAAATTATATCAAACACTAATCATAGTGAATATCTGGGAACAAGCCTGCTTATCCGTAATGACACTGAATTTAAAGAATATACATATCCAAATTTACTACAAGGGAGGTAGCCTACCAACATATATCATTAACGATAAAACAACCAATGTAATAAATATATATGGTTCTCTTGGTTCAACTAAAGAAAAACACAATTTCTTTCAAAATTGTTACAATCAATGTTAACAATGTTACAAAATAAGAATTATTCCAAAAATGATACCTTCTATTCCCAGATAGTTATTGACTTACTAATCAATATCAGAAAAATTTGCAGACAAGATATTATATACATGGTCCAAAACAAGGGGTAGTTTTATAAATCTAAGCACAAAGACGTTCTTAAGAATTTTCTTGGAGCACAAAATAAGATAAGTTTACTTAAATACAACGTCTGCTTAAAATCTAAGCACAATGTGCTAAAGAATTTTCTAGGAATCGGGCCCTGGTCCGTATCCGTATGAATGTTGCGTGTGACATCATCAATGTGTGTGTATTGCTCATACGTGATACGGCACATGGATACGGCAGGACGTCGAACAGCTTTCATAAGTAAAAGCTCCGTATAACATTAACTGTCTTGTTTGCTACTTTTAGACGCTGAGATGTTTTTATGCATCTATCTGCATCCTAGAACACAGAGGTGTATATTTGGTGTGACTTTAACAATGATAAAGACTTGAATTTAATTAATATTTTTGATGTTTTTTTTCCCGGAATCTTCACACTTTTCCAGTCTGACTGGATGCTGGTTGATCTACGTGCTAAATTTAGGAAGGCGGCGGAATCCTTCCAATTTGTAAATGATTCTGTGGTAAAGAGGTATTAACTTTCTGAAATGATACATTAGTGAGACCAAAAATTGCAGTCGAGTTTCTCCCAGAAATTAGTAAGCTAGGCACTTGGCTAGTACTGACTGTGATCTTAGTAGATATATTCTGCTATCATGCTGTAATAGAACAAAGTTCGAAGCTAAAATCTGCCAAAACTCTAAAACTACATTGACGCAAGGTATCACGTATAGGATGCGGATACGTGATACGGATACGAAAATTCCGCTTGCCAAAAGTCTCTGTTGTCAGAGACACTGTATTCAGGAAGAAAAGTAGTCTTAGTCATCCAGAACCCCCTAGTCTTCAACGCACGAAGGGTCTGAGTAGGTTCTCAATTTTTGACGAAAATTACTGGATAATCTACAACATAAAAACCAAACTTTTGGTTGCGTGAGCAATGGAACCTTTTGGCTAAAGTCTCGGTAAGTGCTAGATCTTATGAAGCGTGGTTGAAATATATATCCCACAATTCACTTGGCACATCTATTATTAGAAACAAAATAGAGACTAGGAATAAGCATGAATCGCGATGAAGAATTAAGAAGATTGTGAGAAGCCATACGTCTGATTCATGACGAGAGAAAATTACCATTTCAATTGAAACCTTTACACACAAAATTTTAAAGGGTGTCATTGTTGACAAGCGAGCTGTTTTAATCGATTCACTTCGTGGCAACTTAAAAGACTGGATAATCCAGACAATGACCTATTTTCCGTCAAATTTTGAGGACCCATCCAGACTAATATTCGTAGAATATTTGTGTGGATGATAGAGACTATAAGAAAAGATATTAGAGATCGTTGAGACTCGGTAAATAAACATGTGTTAAGCTTGTAAGCAAAAAGGTACTTTGTCGGTTGTGAAACATTTTAACAACGGTCACACTGATTTAGCTGTTGGATTACATCTGAATAATTTTGGAGCTTGAAAATGTGCGTTTATATGCCTGAAAGTATCATTTTTTGCTGTGCGAAGTTATGGTATCTTTACAAGACTGTAATAAAATAACGTGATATTTTGTATTTTAAGTGTTTTCTATTTTCAAGATTTGCTGATAATATTTTGCAGGGATATATGATGTTGAAATGATTTCTATGTTAATGTTTTTTGTTATCACAAGTCAAAGGTTGCATGAATATATTAAAAAGTTCCTTCCAAATTCCCATCATGCTAAGCAGCGTGACGCCATTTTTTGTAGAATTCCTTAGCATTTTTTTTAAGTACTCTTAAATACTTTGTAGAATTTGTAAGAATTAATGAATAGAATAGAGTTGAAAATAACACCATTAGTTGTAAGTAGATTTAGGGAATCATTTGTAGATCTTTATAAGTATTTTCATTTAGTTTTTATCGCAAAAAAAATGTAAATTAATAAATGGGTCGTAGTTGGTTGCTCTAATTGCCCATTATCTGTGGTACCTTGTGGGGGGTCCTGCCATAGAGTAATTTGATCCTACTTAAATTGGAGACAGGAATGTATCCAAGGGAGACAACTACATTTAAAGCCCACATGTAAACAAATCGAAAGTAGTAAAGGAAACGTTTGAATTTGTATGAATAGTTAGATAATATGCCGTTATTCCTTTATTGTAGTGAATCACAGCCTATTGAGTTGAATCGCAGCATATTTAGTTGAATCACAGTATACTTAGTCGAATCGCAGTTTTACCAATTACCAGATTTATTAGTAGAATTGAACTTTGTAGAAAGTAGATAGAATTGACATTTTGACGAATAGTAGGCCCTATTATGGAATATATATAAAGCTGTGAATATAGACTTTTGGTGTTTTTTATTCAGTATAAGTGTATACGCAGAATTCAACGTTTACCGTTAACATATGAGAATGTAGAAATGCGTAAGAATTTTTGCTCTTTCAGTTAGTAGAATTGAATGTGTTAATATCTGTGGTACATTATTAGATTTACATAATATATGTACTTAAATGAGGTTTGAGACAATGACTTTATCCTATTATTCGTTGTACCATATATAAGCAGCTATTTAATTTAAAATGTATAAACGAACTGTTGCATTGTTATTATTAACTAACCTAGTTACTATGGGCAGCCGTTTGTAAATCGATTATTTAGCTTTTTATGTAGCAAAAAACATTAGATTTAATTTAAATTTATATATATAGTTAAATCTCGACTTTTGTGCAAATTTTTCACTTTTAATATTTAAACTAAAAATACAACAAAAACTCAATATTTAACAAAATATATATAAATATTTATTGATTTGTCTCTATTTTCATATTTTTAAATGTTAAAACATTTAGCATTGAATATTAAGACCAAAACAAGAGATTTGATGATATATAAATATTTAGCTAAAAATATAGTTAAATGTTTAAACATTTTGCTAAATATATATTTAGTTAAATGTTAAAATATTTAGTTAAACAATTATATATTTAGTTAAACAATTATATATTTAGTTAAACATCTATTTGTTAAATATTTATATTTGGCTAAATATTTATATATTTAACTATATAATTATATATTTAGCGAAATAATTATATATTTAGCTAAATAATTATATATATATTTAGCTAAATAATTATATATATATTTAGCTAAATTATATATATAATTAGCTAAATAATTATATATTTAGAACTCTAAACATATAGTTAAATTTACAAAGCGCGACCCTACCACGCCGTTTGTAAAATAATTATTGTTGTAAGCGACTTCACACTAAACGATGACGTAGTGTAAAACAATAGAAAAAGATAACGAGATAAATTTAAGTCCATCTGTAGGTAGGATGTCCTCATTGCCTTGATCTGTGCGAGCGGCACGGAGTACCGCGGTCGTGATTCGGGTTACAAGTTCGTCGTCAGCTTCCATTTCTAATTGCTTGTAAGCATATTGTGCCAAGGCTCATGGGTCGGGTACACGTCATCATTTTATGCGCAATTTTTTGTGCCGTATGATAATAAAAATATTGGCGGGACCACAAATATATATTTAGTTAAATATTTATACGTTTAGCTAAACATATATACTATTCAAAAAAAGTAGGGGATATTTGATTTTTAAGTGTTATTAAAGTCACCTAATGAAACTGACGAAGAAACAAATGACAAAATGAAATGAAGTTCACATTCATCGATTTATTCCAAATGATCGTTAGACTAAGTAAGGCACGGGCTGACCATTATAAGGGTAAAATGATACCCGGGGTCAAACAGCAAAGTTACCACGGCATCACAACAAAGTCAGTAACGGGTAAATCCTCATCTGTTTGCCAAACAAGCATTGATCCGACGTGGCATACTCCTAATGAGACGTCTAAGGTCATTTTGGTCCAGATTATCCCATTCCAGTTGCAACGCAGCAGCAAGTTCTTGGACATTGGCAGGACGTTGTTGATGTTGACGTAACCTCTGTCCAAGCATGTCCCAGACATGCTCGATGGGGGAGAGGTCGGGACTCAGTGCTGGCCAAGGTAATGTGGTGATGTTCTGTTGCTGGAGGTAACCTGTAACGATCCTGGCCCTGTGACATCTTGCGTTGTCATCCTGGAAGATGAAACGGCGGCCACGACGTCGTGCGAACGGCACAACATGGACTGCCAAGATGTTGTCCCTGTAGAACTGGCCTGTAACACGCCCTGCAACAACATGTAAAGCCGTTCTTCCAGCAACAGTGATGCCTCCCCACACCATAACAGAACCACCCCCAAAAAATCAACAGTGAACCTTGACTCGTCTGAAAACATCACATTGCTCCAGCGTCGATTATCCCAGTGCTGACGATCCCTACACCAACGACGTCTTGCCTGAATGTGATGATCTCTCAAACAAGGGATCACGCGAGGTATCGGTGACCCCTATGCAGTCGATTCCGAATCGTCTGGTCACTCACTCTCACACCAGTGTCTGCGTGAAGACGAGCGCTGATCTGATTTGCAGTGATGACACGATTTCTCAAGGTACGGATAAATCGATCCTGGGCTTGAGTTGTCGACCTGAGCGTGGTCTGTCCTGTACAGATTGTGTATCACGGTATCTGGACCATAGCCTGCTTATGACAGATTGAGAATCATTCATCGTCCGCGCTACAACCGCCTGTGTTGTGCAGATCTGTAGCATGCCATTTTGGGTAAGCCGACGCATATCAAAATTTGTTTTTTGGTCACTAAAACAATTAAACTGATGTTTCCACCCTGGAATTCAATGCCACAATGACTGTAACATTCAAAGTCAGAGTCGTGCAAATCTTGGGTTTGACACCCATGATGATCCCAAGCATCAGCTGCATTCCATGCGGTAGCTATTGGTGCGTTTGGGCGTCACATGTAACTGGAAATGTTTCTTCTGTTAGGTTCTATAGTGACTTTTTTCGTAGTCATTTGCATATTTTAGTATTATGCCCCCAAAATCAAATATCCCCTACTTTTTTTTAAATAGTATATTAATTAGTTTGAATATATTTTAAGTCCAAGTATATCTTCCAATCACACAGTTTGTATATTGGGAGGCATCGGTAAAACACACAATCATCTACCTTAAGTTGTGAGATTGAGAGGACTCTTAAGTATGGAAGATCGGATAGCTCTCTGTATTCGGTGATTTCCGTTTTAAGCCCTTAATTCATAGTCAATGGTGGGATAATAAATTTACCGAAAATAACAAATTTGACAATATTTTTGTCAAAAATGAATTTTTCACTCGGTGCTGGCCGCTTTTTCAAAATGGCCGCCATATTTAGTTTTTAAAAAAATGGCATTTTTCATGTAATTAATCAGTTACTCGTAAGATATGTCTTCTAATATATTTTATATGGTTTTCAAAGGTAAGGTTTTCGTCGTTTACTCGCGTCGACTCCATTGCCGAGTTTACCCGGGTGAAACACCCCGAACGGTCCGAGTACAAAGGACGTCATTTTGTCACGTGACGAACCCTTTTACTCTCCGCCATCTTGGATTTCTAAAATTAAATTTTTCTGCCATATATGATCCATTTTTCGTTAAAGTTTGGCCGCCATTTTTTTCAAAATGGCCGGCACCAAGTGAAAAATCCATTTTAGAAAATTTTGGGGGCCAAATTCGTTTTTATCAGGTAATTGCGCTTCGGAAACCACTTTGCGTTTACAACCGTTGTCATTATTCCATCCTTACCATAAGATACAAATTGATCTAGATTGTGTCGAGTGGACGTTAAACCCCATTTCTCTCTCTCTCTCCTTAATTTTGAAATCAACACTTGTATCTAAACCAATATTTGTTTTCCAAATCAGTTATTTATCAGATCAGAATTTGATACCCTATTTCAAGATGCTATTGTAGTACGACTCTATCCGGACCTATTATACAGACCCTCGGGTATGCAACTGCAATGTGTAAACCAGCTTAGTGAATAAAAAAATTAATACGTGTTTTTAAAACTCGAGAATGGATTGTGTCTTGCCTTAAAGGGACAATCGCATGCATTTGATGTAGGCGACCTGATCTAACGATTTATACGTCCGATTTTGAATGGTAATATTTTTTTTTACTTACATGTTCCTTTACTAATAAAACATAATTTACACGTGAGTTTGAGAAATTAAATTGTAAAACCTCCAATGTTATCTACGGTATAGAGTGTACTATCTGCGGGCTCGTTTATGTTGGCGAAACTAAAGGACCTTAACATATACGCATTAACGGTCATCGTCACAACATTAATATGGGTAGTAACCAGATTCTTTATAGTCATTTTAACCAACCTGACCACTCTATACTATCAATGAGAGTGTCTATATTAGAGAAGATTTACCACCAAACTAACAGCCTTACTCTGAGCACTCCATTTCGTAGAAGGACCCAAATACCGGGAACCGCAACCATATTCATGGGATCAACTGTAACATAATCAGATAACTGTGGATTGGACTTCTTTATTATAACAGCGCAGGAACGAACATTACAAATACATCTATAAGTCTACAACCAATACAGCACACGGGAACATAACATTAGTTTGTTGTCATAATGACCAGCGTCCACATTCACGTCTGCTTCCATTGTCACACGCCCTCGTTCTGTCTTGTAGAGCAGTCTCCGGTCTCTGGCCTCTCGATAAGATTGTCACCCATCGTCCCTGTTAAACTTCTAACTTGAGATCATTTATAAGGCCAAGGTGTTATCCACAACCTTATTAGTATTTCACACCCATTCACAAGTTATAATACGTATATATTAGAAGCCTTCATTAAACGGACAATCATATAATATTATCAAATAATACGAGAAGATAGTGACTAATTAACTAACTTAAATAATGCACGTGTAACACATATATATATACTAATTGTACGACAGCTATAAATCACAGCTGCTTAATGTTGTGTTACACAGCATTTCAAACTTATTATGGATGCCGTAGAGGACTACGCTAGATCATGGGCCAAGAGGGAAGATGTTGTCATCGATACCCTCTCAGATTGGACTAGTAGTAACATTCCAATATCACCAGCTTATGGAAAGTTTGTGTCTCGGATAATTCGTTACGCGAGAGCTTGTTCCTTTTATTCTGATTTTTTACGTAGATCGAGGCATTTGTCATCAAACCTTCAACTACAAGGATAGGTGCGCACTAAACTTATAAAAACCTTTAAGAAGTTTATGGCCGTCATATTGACTTGATTGGTAAATATAACGTGTCTCTCTCGGCTATTATTCGAGATATATTTAATGAACACGTATACTATTGATGAATCCGACCTGTCAATCATTGTAAAGATATTGACCAATCAGAAAGCCCGATTATATTTGGCCTGCGTAGTTCAAGATTGGCAGCCATTTTTGTCCCACAAACAAACAAGGCCGTGCTCTGTGGGAAGTTTGTTATTTCTACATTTATCGTCGAAATGGTATTACGCTGCGCGTGGGGAACTTGTAACAAGCATGAACGAACGTTACCTCGAAAGATGGCATGGCGCAAAAATTTATACTTTTTTCAGAAATCAAAGAAACAATTAAAAATGTGTTTGCCCTGGATCAAGGGGATACGGTCAGGAATTATCCCACGACCGTTTCAACCCGGGCTGTTTCTTCCCAACCTAATTTTTTTTTTTATCCCGGATTGTTTCCCCATCCACTTACTGTTAAATAAACATGTCTTTTGTTATTTATTATTAAATAAACACTTAGTTGATTGTTATGGATTAGTAATAAAACATGTGGTGAGGGTTGAGTTGTATTTATACATTTTTAAGTAAGAAGAAGCCAGATAATATTTAATTTAACAACATCTGACGTCAGCTCTGTTTTAACATGTTTTTATTTATGATAAAGGGGGAAGATGATCGCCCTCTCTTCTCACGACAGTGTGATTGTAAATAATTTAATTAAATCAGCCTGCCCTTAATAATATCATGCATAACAATTAACAATTTGGACACAATAAAGCCTGCATCGTAACAATTGTTTCCGTTTTGTCTCCAATAAAAATATAAATTCAGAACAATGTCCGAAAATAAAGTTTATGTATAATTTACAGGACAATTGGACAATAGAAAATAATTTGGCCAAAAGAGTATTTTACAAATTATAATTTTTAGCGTAAATTAGTTGGAATGCGAGAAAGGAATTACAGGGGGCGTGATCAGCTGTCCTCGGCACGTGATTGGAACAATGTCATGTACAGGTGCAATGTCGGGTTTGACATTCAATTTAAATTTTATACCAATATTTTAGAGTCCGAAATCTACACATTTCTCAACGACAGTATCATACACCTGTACTACATTCAATTTAAAGCATCATTTGGGATGCATGCTTTTACTAAGCGAAATCCACACCAATTCGAGTCAGAAACTTACCGCTAAAAATTGCGGCGATTCGTGTGAATTTTTAGTCCGACCGATGTCGAAGAAATTAATTATGATATTCACATATATCAAATATGAACCATTTAATCGTGTTTGTGCACATGCCATGGATAACGTGTGAGTAGTGTGACGTGGAAAATTATAAATGACAGGTTAGTTACGGTACTAAAGCGACATTTCAAGGCCTGTCTGAATAAAGTTTATACTCTATATTTATTTATTTCTATTTATGTAAACTCTTTTTTTTTTGAAAACCATTAAAACCACACTATACAGTTACTATTTGATGACAATAAGCATGCACGAATCAAACTGTCAGGTGCTGGGTCGCCATATTGAACCGCTAATGCTGTTAAGCTTGGGGGACATAGTAACAGTATCTAAGGGGGCGGAGCTTAACTCCAAATCTCGGAATCATGAATTACTATCTCCCTGATTATGTTTACGACTTAAACGTTAGTTGTTGACTTTCTTTGCTAGTTCGGTGTTTCTTCGAGGCAGTTCAGGAGGAGGGTTGCAGAATATAAAATAGCTAACACATTAATTTCTAGCGTCTAGTTATTCCAGTCTACACACGCCGTTTGATTTGTTGCAATTTGCCTAGCCTTGTTCCTCTAGTCTCTTGTTACAAGTATGGTACACGATTCGTGTACCAATGGGATAATGTTTTCTTTGTCTTAAATATTGGATATCAGAAGCCCATCTTTTTTTCCGGTAAGATCACGTTATCAATGTTGATTTAAATTGACAAATAATTCGTGTTTTCAATGTTGAAGGAATTAGCCCCTTTAACTAAAGAATAAAACACTCGTCTGTTTAACAGGATATTGTGATTAATACCCCTATCGAGAATCATCATCCAGCCAATAAAACTCAGGATAATAGTCGATTGTGATCTCGACTATGACATAATATGCAGGTATTTCTTATCGAGGAGCAGCAGGATACCATTCAATCTCTATATAAAGCAGTTTTTCAAGAAATACATTTAAGAGGGTTTCTTAAGCAATACCGTTACGGTAAGCGATAAGACTATTTGCATTTACATCTTATATTTATTTTTAATTTCACTGATTAGTGCGCAAGTAACTGGGTGGGTGGCTTAAACGATACCGGTGATATAAAATGAAAAGACAGTTATATAAAATGATTTAAGAACGGAAATTTACCAACATGTTCTTAGTCCGTCGGTTTGGATGGCCTGGTTTTACGAAATCTATCCCTGATCTATCATTTGGATGCAAGGGTTGAAAATTAACGATGGTTCCTGCCTTAAACAACTGGCAGAATAAACAAGTCTGGTAGAAATTTATATCTTCACAGGTAGATCATACAACGACAAAAAATAAAGAAAATTACATTTTAAAAAAATCTGTATAAATCTCCAAATAGAAATATCGAAATTTAGTCTATTTGGCTTAAATCTTTTTTTGTACGTTAAATATACTCGTTAATTTGCCATTTATATCACTTTTAAACAAGATTTTTTTAAAAAATCCTTTATTGCAAACTACAATATTCTTATATATATATGTAGTCTTGATTATCTGAACACTATATTACAGCGTGGGGGGGGGGGGCATTTGTTCTGGCAGATTCGGTCATAATTTCACGAAATTCGAACTCTTATTGTCATAATGGCATAAGGGTGATATTGCAGTCCGATACGTGTCGACATTAAGTAATATGTTGATGTTGTAAAATTACGAGTGCAATATCTGTATATTACGCAATGTCTTGCAAGAGACCATTGAACAACTTAAAATACAGACACTATTCACCACACGCGTTCAATATGGCAACTAGTATAATAATGTACCATTAGCATATTGCTCGTACCATTATATGTGAAATAATAGTAGGCTAACATGGAAGGATGAAGTCACATCTGTATTTGAAGTGCAAATATCGAAAAAATCGAGATCTTTGGAATACACATGCATTCCCAGTTTCAGTTACTTAAAACAATAAATCAAACAGTATATAAACCACTTGAAAGATGTTATATTTTATCATATGCTTAAAGTAGCTAAATCTTCAACTTTGAAAACACAAATTATTTGTCAATTTAAATCAACATTGATGCTTAGATCTTACCAGAATAAGATGGGCCTCTGATATCCAATATTTTAGACAAAATAAACATCTTACCATTGGTACACGAATCGTGTACCATAATGCGTTCCAGTCCCAGGATTGAACAAGAGACTCGAGGGACGAGGCTAAACACACTGCCAAATGAAGTGGGGTTTAACGTCCTACTCATCTGCATCTAACCTGGGCTAATGGAAGACGGGCATACGCCATGCAGTGTGCTAACTGCTATGAGGGAAATTTTTTCAGGGTAGCAGCGCTACGGCCTACTCCTATATCGTATTCCAACTGCCAATCTGTACACGGGACCCGGGTTTTCCTTGCCAGGCCCCTAACATCACTGACAAGGGGAACTTTCTCGGTCAATGCAGGGATCGGACACCCATCCTCCAGCCTAGCGAGCCAGCGCCTTATCCAAGTGATTCCCTATACGCATTGCACCAAATCAAACGGCGTATGTAGACTGGAATAACCAGACGCTAGAAATTTGCATTGGATTGAGACTGCTGGCTTATTTCGCCGAATATAACTGATTGAAATTAGAGTATAACCGGAAACCATTGAATGGAAATCAGTTTATATACATTCATACTACAGTATTATGTGCTTTGCGACCCAATTGTGTCAATTTCTAGGCCCCAACTGTTAGAGATTTAGCGCCTTTAAAAGGTGTAACACTATATACAGATAACAGAATATCAGCATAGTTGATAGACCTTTATTGAGAGCATGAAATAGGCATACTCCGGGAGGAGCGCCATTCCAAGTCTTCTGAAACTAACAGTCAACTCTGGCTTATAAAGTATACAATTAATTAAGAAAAGTGATACACAAGCGATGTACATATTTGGCATTGTTTATTTATGAGATTATAGTATCTGTAACTGCACTGCATATTTAATGAGATCGTGCCTTTTGTCAAAACGAGCAGAGGCCATTCGTGTGTAGTCCGTAAATAACATATTGAACACATTAGATATTTTATTAAGTCCGTGCCTTGAAGAAGTTGTGTCGAGTTGAACACGTCAATATCATTAATGATCAAAAATCAGCAGAGGTCAGAAAGTTCTATCTGTATATTTATATTTCAATATGATGTAGAGATCACTTTGTCACAAAGGGGGTCACAAGCTGCATGTCTAATACAAATATCCAACCAAAAAAGTGTATATCATATGAATGAGAAAGCATGCCAAATTCATAGTGGATAAAGGCCTTGCAAAATTCGGTGTTGAAAATTCTTCGGTTTATCCAGACCAGAGCATGTGGAGAAGAAGAAGGGTACCAGTTTTACACGGCCTTTGGATGGTGAACGATTTCTACATGAAATATTTTGTAAAAACAACGATGGTTAGTTTGGATGATGAATCATATTAGCATCAAATAATTTGTAACAAGTCTGTACTTCAAAAACTACAAAAACAAAAAATCATTACTATTAAAATTATTGCCTACATGATGATATTGGCATCAAGATGATCGGTCAAAACATGCAGCCTGTGGGGGATTCACAAGATTTTCGAAGCATAAGCCATAACTCCACATCTATTTAGATCGTAAGCTAGACATGGCAAGGTTTGGGTGCGTTCTGAAAAGTGGACCATGAAAACTTTGCTTGAATAATAATAACTTATCCTATTATCTTGTAAAATGTGCGGAAATATATTCTACAAAATTTTATTCTGTTGTGTCTTTTCATAAATGTCATCTCACCCGAGATGCAAAGGTATTAGACTTAGAAAAAATAATTAAAAAATTCATAAATTTCTTCGCAGACCCACTATATGCTTGTGTGGTACCACATTCCACAAGATTCTTGACTTAGAATAATTTTGATACAGTGTTTTTGGTTCGTGGTGTTTTTTACCACAGGAGTTCCACAAGATATTGGACTGACTTTTTTTTCAAAAGTTTCCTCTCAGGCCCCCTATATTCCTGTGTGGTACCACATTCCACAAGATTTTCGACTTAGAATAATATTCATAGTGTGTTTCGGGTCTATGGTGTTTTTTACCACAAGAGTTCCACAAGATATTTTCTCACAGACCCCCTATATTCCTGTGTGGTACCACATTCCACAAAACCTTCGACTTGATAAGGTGTTTTCGATCTGTGGTGTTTTTCGTCACTATAGTTCCACAAGATCTCAGACTTAGTAAAAAACATATTTTTTTCTCAGAACCCCTATATGCCTGTGTGGTACCACATTCCACAAGATGTTTGACCTAGAATAAATATAGTGTTATGGGTCTGTGGTGTTTTTTACCACAAGAGTTCCACAAGATAATATTTTTTTTTCTCTCCAGAATTTCTTCTCAGAGCCTCTATATGCCCGGGTGGTACCACATTCCACAAGATTGTCGACTTTGATAGCGTTATAGTTCTGTGGTATTTTTTACCACAAGAGTTCCACAAGATATTGGACAAGAATAATTTTGATAGTGTTATAGTTCTGTGGTATTTTTTACCACGAGAGTTCCACAAAATAATACATATGTTCAACGAAGCTTACCTGCTGTATTTCCACAAGCCCAAAAAACTGAAATATTAAAATGATGTACATATAAGTTGCTAAATAGACATCAATTTCGCAACTGTGAGAATTACATGTATGCAGTGTTACTTTGGGGGTGGTAATAAGTGAATCTTCAATGGCAATAAATGCTTTCTTTCCATAATTATCATGATTTGAGAGAACATATATGATGTCCAGAAGGGCGTGTTCGTTTTACAGAATAAAATGTTAAATTACCTCTGTCGACATCATTCAAAAGAGTCGCCGGCAAACAGTGACGTCTTATTAAAAGGGCGGAGCGGCAATGGTTTCTGGGGTTACCAAACCACCCTTGACTACGTACGACATGTCGCCTCCAAGGGACATAATTTCTTGGCATACGTTTTCAATCTGTCTCTTACATAGCTCACTCTCATCGCCGGTTATAAGTTGCATATGAGGTTTTACACGAATAGTAATAACAGTGGTTGAGGTCCCAGTGGTCATTGTTAGCTTTTTCGTGGCCATCTTTGGATTTATTATATTTTCCACCTATTGTAAAGTTAAAGGTGTGGTATTATGTAAGCTTAGATAAAGAGCTGACACTTTTCACAATAATAGTTAAATAACAGATAACGTAAAGAGATTATGTTGACAAAGGCCGCTGGTAATGGTTGTGTGATGATAAGAAATGTCTAATTAATAGTATATATAACCATTTAAGGACTAAACATGACTTCGATAGGCAGATTTATTTCTTGCATAATGTACGATACATGGCTACATCTGTTGGTGTAATACTATATAAATAATTACCATATCGGTCAACACAAGCAAACAGCCATAATTCCCTGCCAAACGGTCAGCTATGTCCTTTGGTAGGGATCCCAACGACTCGAGCAATCTTGTAGTCGTTGCCAACCATCTTTCTCAATTAAATCGCCCAACACTATTAAGGAACCTAAAATTTTTCCAAGTCGAAAATTTTGTGGAATGTGGTACCACACAGGCATATAGAGGGTCTGAGAAGGAATTTTGGAAAAAGTCCAATATCTTGTGGAACTCTTGTGGTAAAAAACTCCACAGACCCATAACACTATCAAAATTATTCTAAGTCGAACATCTTGTGGAATGTGGTATCACACAGGCAAATATATTATTCTAAGTCGAAAATCTTGTGGAATGTATTTATTTTCCGAAACCCAATATCTTGTGGAACTGTTGTGGTGAAAAGTTCCACACAAATGCCCCCAAACCTTGCCATAAATGTCGAAAGTGATTCATTGCCTTTTAAAAAGAATTGCTTTATGTCTATTACTGTTTTTTGTCATGGGATTTTACTTGATGGCTAATTCATCAATTTAAAAAAGACAGCAACTAACGATTTGATGAGGGAAAGATATTGATTGTTAAATTCCTATTGAGTTAGCTGTTCACGCCTCTCCAAAACATTACGCACTCAAATTTCGCCAAAAAAATAAAATCTATTTGAATTCTTAATAAAAATCATAGGATTCTTAATTTGGCAAGTTACAATTGTGTGAACATCTTCTAATATACCTTTCTGCACATAGTAACACCTAAATGGTTCCATCTGAAGGACGGATTAGTCCACCATTTCGTTTATTGAAAATTAAACCATATGACGAGATGGAAGCCTGGGAAGGTCTCTTGCCAACATTGCTTTGCAATTTATACATTTAACCTGGTGAAGCAATTTCCCAACCTGGAATATAGCCGGATACAACATTATTTTATTTTGGCATGTATTTTTATAAAGAATATTGCAGATCGTAGGTGGCAGTGTACATTTAAATCCAGTACCGGATTGGGCCCACCTAAGCACATAAAAAATGTGGACTTTAGCCTATAAAGAAAAAAGAGAAAGAAAGGAGAGGGGTAGGAAAGAAGGAGAGGAAAAAGAAAAGATAGGAAGCTTTGGTCTGAAATGCTTGGAAAGTGGGTTTGCGATTGTCAATTTTCAAAATTTTCCTTCCCTCGAACGCTCGCGTGCCTTCGGCGCCCTCGCGCTTACTTGTGTGGGCCTTCGGTCCACCAGTCTGGCACTGTTTAAATCGAATTACTCAGCAGGTCATCCCACCTGCTGTCAACATGCACGCGTCTAAAAATTAAACACGCCAGCTAAAACAACAATAATTCAATACTCGTATCCTGTTTCAAAGTGTTCACACCCCTATCATTTTATTGTATACAAATATTTATACAAGTATTTAGTCTACAGATTTAAAAACTTGAAATCAAATACAGAGCTGTTGAGTAGTCTACACGCTCACATTCACATAGGTTCAAATTTTCTTTTCAATGAAATGTGGGTTTAACGTCTTTCTCCTAAACCGGGAAAATGAAGACGGGCATACACCATACTGTGTAATATGGGGGTAATGTTGCCCGGGCACTGGCGCCTACCCTTATATCGAATTCAAACTGCTACACGGGACTTCGGTGAATGTTCTTTTACAGGCATAAACAATCAAAAAGAAGTAAATAAAGGCGAGAGGAATGCTATGACACCACACCGACAAACGTCTTCCCAGTCATATAAAATTTTACGAACTCAACCGCATATACGTAAATCGATTCAAGTCTCATGTTAATCGGAAAAAAATAACCACTCAATAATGTAAATAACCACTTCAGCTTCGTTCAATAAAGATAAAAAAAATACTTTCATATTAAATACACTATATATATATTATATATATATATGATTACGAATAGAAGCGTGTTGTTACTATCCAGTTATTAAACGTTACCGATTTCATCATAATCGACTATTTTCTCGCCCAAAAGGAAGGTAAGGTTTGGCAGCTTTTGCTTTTCGTCGGAATTAATTGTTTCTTTCCTAGCTTTTAGAAGTCTAGGGCAATGAAAGGACAAGTTTTCACAATCCTCTGTAGCATTTCCACAGTGGCAAGGAAGGTCATGTTTGAGATTTCTTAATTTGTGGTGGAGAATTGGATTTTGTCGATCGCCTATATTATAATAGATTCGAGGTTCTAGCCTAAGCTTTGAATTACTATTAAATTGTGACAGCGTTCGTGATCTTCGAATGCCCCTACCAAGATTATTCAATTCATTGATTACTGACGAAAGGAAGAGTTTTTATTTGTCAGAGCTTCTCAATTGATATGGTTGAGGTGGTACGAGATTTGAGAGGCATTTCGGAACACGATTATTCATTATCTTACCGAACATTTATGGCGAAGGCGCCTGGAAGACAGAGAAGTGAAGTCAGTTTCTGTAAGTAATACCTTGGTAAGCCGGTAATTGTTCGCATTGCATCCAGTAGTAATCTATTTTTGTGATAACGGTGATAATAGATACCAGTTTCAACCCATTTGATTTGTTACTGGTCTAAAATAAAAAAAAAATAGTTATTTCAACTGTAGATCGGACCTTGTTAATATCTTGGAATGAATCGGTCATTTGTTTCAGTATTTGAAGGGTTATATTGAATTCGGCGGGTTGGCGACGTACGTTGATTCCGGGAAATTTCCTTGTTGGTACTTGGTTCCCGTCCTCGATGGCGTGTTAAATGTGTCGTGTTCCTTTCGATTACAAATTGGGCAGAATCCTCCAACTGTTTCTGATTCTTCATAATATCGCTACCATTTTTCTCGGCATGACCTGTCAGCTAGGGTCCCTGAAAGATTTAGTCTTTTATTCGTCTGATAAGCATTTTGTCTTCCACATTTCAAATAACATTTCGCGAATGTAGTCGCTTGTTTTTCCCCTGAAATCAGAGTCGACATTTTGGTAATTGTATTTACTTTTGTCGGCATTAATGTTCATCAACTCTATAGCGCTTTCAGTTTTGGGATGGCCAGGCGAATGCGAATACGCTGAGCATCTTCAGTCTCGAGTGCGATTGGTGTTATATCTTGTATTTAACGGGTATGAGTGGTTGATCCCAATCTCGTTCCCAGAGGCGGCCGGGGAGCCGAAGGCCTCCGACGCATTAGACCGTCCTATTTTTTTAAAACCTAAGCCCCGCCCATTCTGACCTCTGATTGGTCAATCTTTTTGGGTCGAATTCTCGAAAATTAGAGGTCGGATCGTCGTTTCGTTTGTTGTAAAATGATCCTTGAGTCAAAGTCAGCTCGCTGACATAAAAAATTGGATCCTTAACGAACAAGTTCAAGTTTTGGTTAAGATCTATTTTTCTACGCGTGGGTATATTTGTAAGTGATTCGGTCATCCAGGCATTCAACAGAGAAATTTCTTCAAAAATTTTTCTGGTTTCGAGATTGTGGTTGATCCATGCCATGGGTACAAAAGTCGGCTCCACCTATGGAACCTGAACTTTAGAATGTATAGAAGAAATGTAATATGAGGGGGTTGCTATTGACTTTGATAGAGAATTCAGAGACACGATACAAAGATTACTATTCCGCTTCCTGGATAACTGCGTTACAGTACTTTAAAGCGGGACTTATGTCGACCTTGCAACCCAAAGCAACTAATATCAGTCAGTTGCAAGAATGCTTATGTCGATCATATCAGCAAATGGGAGCAACTGAATTCGGAGCGCTTATGTCGACTCGGAACTGATAGCGATCACACTTAACACGTGACTATTAATTTATTCATCACCTGATCAACAAAATGTCGATTAACTTAAAGAAGCAACACAAAGGAGTGGTCGGTCTTGCTACAATTCTATTAGTATTATTGTCGACATCATCAACATTTGAAAAGTGGGTGTCTTCGTTCACTTCCATTTGCTTATTTATAAAGTCATATATTATGACACATGTCTCTTATCACGTGATGTTATTTCCATGGAAACGGATTGATTCCAGTTGCTCATGTCGACTGCAACTAGGTAAGAGGCGCTCAGGTCGACTATTTCAGTTGCAAGGTCGACATAAGCCCCCCCCCCCCCTTAAGCAAGAATTCCATATTTTCTAAGAAAGTCTAAACATAATTATTTCTATGTTTTTTGCTCAATAGGTTGTCAACTCATATCATACAATCATTGGCATTATTTTCCACATCGGAATTAATAACACAGTTACCTCCCCTGCCCCCCCCCCCCCCCCATGCAATAGCTAACTTCAAACGTTTGAATTTGAAGTTGAAAATGATATTTTTGTCAATTTCTTAACTGGCGATAGTGAATTATAGGATTAATAGGATCATTCTTTAAAAAGGTTCAATATAATCTATTTTAAGGCTTCATTTTAATAAATGTACTATATATCTTAAAAATATGAAATCGCAGCTTTAAATAATGTGTAATTAATACATTTCAGGCCTATAGATAGACCTACAATGCCCTGATTTAGTTCTTGCATATTTCCTTAACAAACAAGACACACCAGAGAAAGGAGCGCGAGAGAGAAATGGGGTTTAACGTCCACTCGACACAAACTAGGTCATTTTGGGACTAACATGATTTTATTTTATTTCAATAATTCGCTTGCGCGTAGGGGTCTTTAGCAGTGGGAGGAAACCGGAGTGCCCGGAGGAAACCCACGAGGTTGAGAAGGCGCCCCTATCTCCATGCCACATACGCTCACGCCAACCAGAGAAAGGAATGAGATAATATGGGTTTACACATTTACAGTAACATATTAAGAACAAAGGCTAATGACACACAGAAAATCTGTCAATACTGTTTGTCGTGTATTTTATACACGGTCAACAGTCCACTTTCTGTGAAACTATTTTGTCAATACCAGTTTAATCATTTGGATTGTTTGTACCTGGTTTTATTTTATTGAATATTCATGACATGTATTTTCCATCGTAGAAGGGCTTTTTCTGCCATATACCCTTCTTTTAGACACCTCTTGATTTTTCGAAAAGGTGTCCGATTTATCTCTCTAAATACGGTCCTGATATACTGTATTATCTCGCGATTCACCCAGGGACACATATTTTGGCCATAATTTAAACTTGCACCCAAACGTTAAAGATATATTATGGGAGATAAGGTAGAGAGTTTGCAGTTCTCGCTATAATAGTTACAAACTAGATAGTGTAAGGGTAATTTGCAGAAAATTTCAGTCAAATTGATCCATGTGAAATTCTGCCTAGTATCGGTCATCATTACAAAAATCATTAATATAAACAGCAGTCTCGATTGTTCAGATCTTAAATTTAATTTCATATAGGAATCTAATCCAGTTAACATCGAAGGCTATCCTTGACATTCAGAGTTTATTATAGTCCGGATAAGTTAATTGATAATTTAGATAACATTTCAGGCCTAAAGAAAGAATCGTAATAGGCAGGTTTTGTTCTTGCATAATGTCTGTTTAAATAATTCGCTTTAGCATTTACTTGGCTCACTCCTAATTCTACTTCACTATCCCTTAAATGGATAGTGAAAACTTACTACCAGAAGTGTCACACGTCTTATTTAGTCATTAACCAAGAATTAAAGGACCTTTGAGCACACAAATATCTCGTTTTCACACGAAGGAGGTCTATTGATATGATTAACTTCCGCCAACTTCTGTTTCCGCCGTTTGATTGCAGAGTCTGTTGTACGGTTAAACGCCTAAATATTCCCCGACCCATTCAATAAAGAAACAACAAGCTTGCAGGCAATAAGCCGCCCGACTCACCTCACTGTTAAAGATGGGTTCCCAGATAAGTATTTTTGACAATTTTGGTATATTCATATGGAAAGTAGCGATATCCAATCTTACTAGAAAAATACTGGATTCCCTGAAAAACACTCACGGAGCGTATACGGGAAAAAATATAAGGGGTTCCCATATTAGTCAGCCCGACAATTAAGAATAACCGCACGCTTGGCGTCGAAGGTTACAAGCGAACTTGAGAGCTTTGTGTACATATTGAAAACTCTATGACGAGTTAGACGTACAACACTTTCTTGGAGAAAAATCACAGAAAAGACGCGGGTAGTGGATTCTCCGAGAATTTAATTAGGATTTGATATTTGTATTAAATAGTCAGCGATTACAGATAACATCGTCTTGTGTATGTAATGAATACTCCCCTGTCTCCAACGTCGTTGTTATAGGCACGGAGAAGGGTAATAATCCCCTGACGCAAACATTGCCTCTTTTGATAAATTTTTATAGCAGGGTAGACTTGGCAATTGCAATGTTTTGTGAACGATTCAAATCAAAATTACGACAAATTAATTAGTTTAAATAGGTTTATAGTTCTACTATAAACCTAGACAGTTTTGTTTCGGGCATGTCCGCTGGCTGTTCAAAGAACCCGTTATTTTTTGTTTTAGTAAAATTGGTCATTACTACTTTCTATATATACTAAATTTGCCATATTTTTTTATTGAAATAACTACCCAATAAATAGTTTCATGAGAATGTATAAGCGCGAATTTCATATTTTTAAGTTATATTTCTAAAATTTACTAAAATAAAGCCTTAAAATAGATGGAATCAATAAACAGTCCTACCTTGTTAAAGAATAATCCTATAACTCAATATTGTCAGTTGAGAAATTGACAAAAATATTATTTTCAAATTCAAATTCAAACATTTAAAGATAGCGATTCCGTGGGGGGGGGGGGTAGAAAAACAGGGGATATTTGATTTTTAAGTGTTATTAAAGTCACCTGACGAAACTGACGAAGAAACAATGACAAAATGAAATGAAGTTCACATTCATCGATTTATTCCAAATGATCGTTAGACTAAGTAAGGCACAGACTGACCATTATAAGGGTAAAATGATACCCGGGGTCAAACAGCAAAGTTACCACAGCATCACAACAAAGTCAGTAACGGGCAAATCCTCCTCTGTTTGCCAAACAAGCATTGATCCGACGTGGCATACTTCTAATGAGACGTCCAAGGTCATTTTGTTCCAGATTGTCCCATTCCTGTTGCAACGCAGCAGCAAGTTCTTGGACATTGGCAAGACGTTGTTGACGTTGACGTAACGTCTGTCCAAGCATGTCCCAGACATGGGGGAGAGGTCGGGACTCAGTGCTGGCCAAGGTAATGTGGTGATGTTCTGTTGTTGGAGGTAACCTGTAACGATCCTGGCCCTGTGACATCTTGCGTTGTCATCCTGGAAGATGAAACGGCGGCCATGACGTCGTGCGAACGCCACAACATGGACTGCCAACATGTTGTCCCGGTAGTACTGGCCTCTAACACGCCCTGCAACAACATGTAAAGCCGTTCTTCCAGCAACAGTGATGCCTCCCCACACCATAACAGAACCACCCCCAAATCGATCATGTCTGATGACGTTAACGTCTTGGAAGCGCACGTTTCGACGACGCCACACCCTAATACGCCTGTCCAAAAGATCAACAGTGAACCTTGACTCATCTGAAAATGAAAACATCACATTGCTCCAGCGTCGATTATCCCAGTGTTGACGATCCCTACACCAACGACGTCTTGCCTGAATGTGATGATCACTCAAACAAGGGATCACGCGAGGACGTCGGGCGCGAAGGTGACCCCTATGCAGTCGATTCCGAATCGTCTGGCCACTCACTCTCACACCAGTGTCTGTTTGAAGACGAGGGCTGATCTGATCTACTGTGATGACACGATTTCTCAAGGCCAAGGTACGGATAAATCGATCCTGGGCTTGAGTTGTCGCCCTTGGTCGACCTGAGCGTGGTCTATCCTGTACAGATTGTGTATCACGGTATCTGGACCATAGCCTGCTTATGACAGACTGAGAAACATTCATCGTCCGCGCCACAACCGCCTGTGTTGTGCCGATCTGTAGCATGCCAAGGGCACGTAACCTTTCATTTTGGGTAAGCCGACGCATATCAAAATTTGTTTTCTGGTCACTAAAACAATTAAACTTATGTTTCCACCCTGGAATTCAATGCCACAATGACTGTAACATTCAAAGTCAGAGTCGTGCAAATCTTGGGTTGGACCCCCATGATGATCCCAAGCATCACCTGCATTCCATGCGGTAGCTATTGGTGCGTTTGGGCGTCACATGTAACTGGTTCTGTTAGGTTCTATAGTGACTTTTTTCGTAGTCATTTGCATATTTTAGTATTATGCCCCCAAAATCAAAAATACCCTACTTTTTTTTAATAGTATATAATAGTGAGTTGACAAACTATAGAGCAAAAAACATAGAAATAAATATGTTTTACTTTAAAAAAAATCATTATTAGAAAATATAAATTATCTCCCTTTTTTTCTCCTTTTCAGAGTAAGATGAAAACGTTGAAATTCTATTGTGTCGTGGCCATCTTGTTAGCAGTCAGTTTTATATACTTTCATCAATATAGGCCAATGTCCCCTATAAACTCAACAAGAAAAGTCCAGAAAGTTAAAGACGTCCCGGATATGACGTTAACAGTTAGAATGTCTAGTAATGCTAAGCTTTTAAATTATTTTTTTTGTACGATGTTGAGAAGTCTGACTCTGTATTGGTCTGGGCAACTTGGACCTCTTGGTCTGATACTGGACAAAGAATCCCAAGATGATCACAAATTCTCAGAGAATCTTAAAAAATATCAGGAACATTTAGGAATAAATATTAGTATACACTACGAACCTCTACCAAAAAATGAACGCGTTTTAACTGTCGCGAAATCCAAGCCGCCTGGCTACAATCGTCAACTGTATTCTAGTTTTATAATGGACGAATTCATTTTAACACCGATAGTAGCTTGGATAGATACTGATGCTAAATTTACTACACCAGTAACCCGTGACAATATTCTTACCGGAAATAAATTGCGTGTGAAAGGAATGAACACGTTTCAGTATAAGTGGGTACGTGGTTGGGACAAACAAGGTCAAACAATGATTGGGAAGCCTATGCCGTCAGACTTTATGACTTACTTTCCTGTGTATATCTGGAGAGACACAATAACCAATTGTAGAAATCATATCTTAAAATATGTCAACGTTTCCACGATAGAAGAAGCTTATATTCGAGTAGGATCCAATGAACCGGGAAATATGAGCCCAGTAAATATTATTATGACGTATGCGTATTATTTTGAAAAAGAGAGATATGATTGGCATATTGATATTGGAAATGTAGATTTAAAGAAATATAATAAACTTCATCTGGTCCCAGGCTACGAATTCACTTCCGCTAGTTTAACACCGGATTTGCACGTGACTTTGCACGCAAAACATTACAAAGATGCTAACAATACAGTGAATCGTCAAGCTTATTGTGCTGCGGCTAATAACACGGTACTCACGATGGAACAAAATATAAAACAAATGTGTGAACCATTTAAAACGAATGTAATGTGGGTTTTATTTGAATTCTGTAATACAGTGAAACAAGAACACCTTACCACGTGGTGTAAAAATAAAAATAAACACTGCAGTTCTATGATACAGGAACATTATGATAAGACACGACAGCTTGTGAATAAAGGTGTGTACGACCTTGACCTTAAAAAAATAAAGCTCGTTGAAGAGGTTGCTCATTTCCATCAGACAAAATGTCCGCCATTTCTATGAATTAGTAATTTGGTTAATTTGCTTAGCGAAAAATGTTTTAAAATGCTTTACGATCAAAAACGTTATAGAGGTTATTACATAGTTATTTCTTTGGGTTGTATTCCCAATTGTTTTCAAGAGTGAAGTCTGTGTTACCACAGGCCCGGGAATGTACAACGCAGTGGACGTTTTTTGAATTGTTTTTGTTTGTGGTCTCTGAGTATGATGTCTTGTCCATATATTTCTCTTTGTGTAGAATTGTGTGTGGTGCAGTCCCCCTTGCACTTACTATTAAACATTCCTCATGCATTAGCTAAATCTCTCTGTTTTAAATTTCTAGCTGAAATAGAAGAAGAGTTATTGTGCCCTAAAAGTCTCGGCCATTCAAATGGCTAATCGGTCCGCTTACCCTGAGCAGTAAATGTTCATTATCGAACTTAGTCGACTATACACCATGTTTGATGGGGGGTTGGGATGGCCTAGTGGATTAGAGTGCCGCGCTTCGACCTCTAGCTGGCCGGTCACCTCTGGCTTGCGGCTGTGGTTTCGAGCCCTGGTGTGAGCGTATGTGGCATGGAGATAGGGGCGCCTTCTCAACCTCGTGGGTTTCCTCCGGGCACTCCGGTTTCCTCCCACTGCTAAAGACCCCTACGCGCAAGCGAATTATTGAAATAAAATTAAACCATTTGTTAGTCCCGAAATGACCTAATTTGTGTTGAGTGGACGTTAAACCCCATTTCTCTCTCTCTCTCTCTACCAAGTTTGGTCACTCTCCTCGCTTAATTAGAACTGAAGTTATCGTATCCCTAAGCATCAACCGGGACTTTGGAACACAATTTAATTGAGCTAGTTTTAATCTATATTACATGCATATATTCTTGATGATCAATCACTATTACATTCGCATTTCTTGTCTCTGAATTCTTAAAATTCAAATATACCCACTGATGAAAATCAGATGATGGTGTAAACATATATTTTATTCAGAATGAACGTACCTTGACATAGTAATCAACCTAATTAAAACACAGATCTATATTTCGCTTCGTTTTTTTTTGTTTGTTATACTTTCGATGACACGCTAGATTAGTAAATACAAGTAAAATGAAAAACGTAATTAAAATACAGATCTATATTTCGTTTCGTTTTTTTTTGTTATACTTTCGATGACACGCTAGATTAGTAAATACGAGTAAAATGAAATTTTGAACTATATATAAAACCGAAACGAAATAGAATCTGTGTTTTAATCAGATTGCAATCAGGGAAAGTTAAAGAGAGAGAGAGAGAGAGAGAAATAGTGTTTAACGTCCACTCGACACAAACTAGGTCATTTCGGGACTAACATATTTTTTAATTTTATTTCAATAATTCGCTAGCTCGTAAGGGTTTTTAGCAGTGGGAGGAAATCTTGAGTACCCAAAGAAAACCCACGAATATTTGACAGGCGACCCTTCTCCTTGTCACGGGGAAGTTAAACAGGCAATATGTATGGATTATTTAAAGATATGAAATAAAATGGGGTTTAAAGTCCGAATGTTCTGCTCCTAAGCTCCTAAGCTGGGCCAATGAAGACGGACATACGTTATACAGTGTGCTATGAGGTAAATTTTGCCCGGGCAACGACGCTACGGCCTACTCTAATATCGAATTCCAACTGCCGCGAGATTGGTTAAGTACACGCCAAGGGAAAACCACGCATGAAAATCTGGATGAACATTCTCGGCGAATTCTTGCATCGAATACAAGACCTACAGGCTAGCGAGGCAGCGTCTTACAAACTTCGCAACCGCGATCTTTCGATTTAGATAATGTGATTAAAGCTGTAGCAATACTAATTTTAACAAGTCGATACTGAAAAGGGATATAGTGAAGGTACAGAGGGATAACCTGAAATACATAGCCCGAAAAATAGACGTTTAACCGAAACGGTGGATGTGTGTGTGTGGGGGGGGGGTATAAGTATTTTTACTAATACATTCATCAATATTTCGAATTTGAACCGATGTCTGCATGTTACTTCATTTTATATACCATCAGAATAACAAGGCGCTGCCCATCGTAGCCCCAATCCTACTACTGACTTGGGGAAACATCACTGGGAAGTTTGGGGAACTATCTACGTTAGAGTAAATTTATTTGCGACCAAAGGAAATATCTGCTCTTACGCATAATGTATCTTTAACCAAAGTATTATAAAATTGCAATAAGTTTTATAATATTAAAGATACATTATGGGAGATTAGATAACGAGTTGTCAGTTTTAACTATAATAGTTAAAAACTACATAATGTAAAAGCGATTTGCTGAAAATTTCAGTCAAATTGATCCACTATGAACCGGGAACTAAGCGAATGAAAATTCCGCTTAGCCTCGATCATCATGACCAAAGTCGGTAAGACAAAACTATTAGTCTTGGTTATACATTTAATCGTTAAATCACGAAGGAAAATTTTGCAGCAAGTCGAACTATAATCAAATAAAAATAGCAGGCTAGCCTTGACATCGAGAGTTGATTATGGTTGATTAATGTCTAATTAATAGGTGTTTTTAACACCTCAGGCCTAAAGAATGACCTACACAAGTGGATTTTGCTCTGGCATAATGCATGTTTCATCATCAATTAATTTTAGCGATACATGGATAATTCCAATATTTTTCAGTCGCACAAATTAATAATTTACATATTTGGTTTTAAAGAAAGATATGTTCACGCCAACAAAAGAAATTGTGTTGGTTTTGTTTCGAATACAAAACACGCTAATATGAATATTTTATGTCTTGGGAGTATAGTATAGCTATGTATTATTATCATACATCATAAGTGGAACATATCGCATGATATGCGAAATGTGAAGTAACTAATTATCAACAATGTCATATCACATTTTTTTTTTTTTATTAAATCACGTCAAGCATCCCGCATCAGGTTTTTGACAAAGATAATATTTTCATTATATAATGGCGTAACAGGTTAACACCGGTGACTGTAACAACAAACCATACCAAGTCATTTAAGCACAAAATGTACTCATGATAATTGCTGTCCATTCGGTTTTGGATTCCGAAATAGACAGTCTAATATCATACCATTATAATAGTTAAAATATTTGTAGATGAGCCTAAAAACCATCGCTATCAGCCCATTATGACAATTTACCCCGAAAAATGTCGTCCGGCAAATCCGCGTGTAATTCCTGCAAATGTCCTGACAGTCCTGGTGACATTTTCACAAAAGTACCTAACTTTAAGAGAAACACTAAGTTAAGAAAACCATACGAAAAAGGTGCGAATTATTCACGCCAGTTTTACATATAGAGAGAAATGGGGTTTAACGTCCACTCGTCACCAACTAGGTCATTTTGGGACTAATATATGGTTTCATTTTATTTCAATAATTCGCTTGCGCGTAGGTGTCTTTAGCAGTGGGAGGTGCCGGAGAGCCCGGAGGAAACCTACGGTGCTGAGAAGGCGCCACTATCTCCATGCCACATATGCTCACACCAGGGCCCGATTCCTAGAAAATTCTTAAAGTAAGCACAAAGTCATGCTTCACTTTTTCTTAGGTAAGAAACTTATAAAAAATACAGTCACCAGAAAATTCTCAAGACCGTTCTTACCTAAACACAAGTCTAGGCACATTGTGACTGGTAAACTGAGACTACGATGAGCTTTAACCATAGAAAGACTATTTATATATTATATAAATAGACTATTTAACCATAGAAATATATAAATAGACTATTTATATACTTCTATGGCTTTAACGTCATAAAAAACCACTTTGGTACGTCATAAATTTGTCGTCTGCTTCATAGAATTATATATAGATCGATGACATTTATAACCTCCCGGCAGATGTTCGATTTAGATGCATTTGACATGTCCCAACCCATACACATAATATGTGCCACAACTAAAAAGAAAAAAACAAAACGCAAGTACATGCGAACATAATCCTTGAGTGACATTTCGTGACTGAGCACATTAAAAATACACAACACAATTTATTATTTTAAGTAGACTTTGCATTTAAATGAACTTACCTTATTTTGTGTTCTCAGGAAATTATTAAGAACGTTCTTGTGCTTAGATTTTAAGTTGACTTCAGCGTAAGCACAAGTACGTTATTATGTGTTCCACGAAAAAACTTAAGCACAACTTCGTTCTTAAACATTGTCAATCTATGTACAAGTGCCAAGCAAGGTATAGGGCTTGCTTACCAACCTTAAGTCTGGTTCTGCTTCAAACAAGATGGCTGACCGTAGAATTATTCAACGGCATTTCCGACACATTTTGATATCAAGGAGGCCATTACAAGACAGAGAAAATCCTTTAGAAATATATTCGCAAGAAGAGTGTTATAGAAAATTTCGCTTCTACCCTGAAACAATGATATTTATTTGCCAATTAGTAAACAATACAAACACAAGCGCAACTTTAAGATCTGGCGCTCTCACAGTTATTCAGTCTGTTTGTATGTGCCTGTGTTTTTTTGCTTGTGGCACATTTTATAAGGGACATGTCAAAGGCATCCAAATCAACCATTTGCCGGGAAGTTAATATCATTGTTCCAGCATTAGCTTAGCTAGCAGGTAGATTTATCAGGTTCCCGTCTGGTAGAGGATTGGTTGCTGTAAAAGCGGTTTTCAAGATAAAGCAGGTCGGTACCAGGAAGAAGCCTTAAAGGGATAATCCCATTTAAATTATTTCGACGATTTGGTGGTGGTGGGGTGAAACACAAAAAAAGAACAGAAAAAAGCCGTTTTCTAAATGTTTCACCTATAATTACCAATCCTGACGCTGAAGACACGGACACAAAACAATCTGATTAAAACACAGATCCAATTTCGTTTCGTTTTTTATAGTTCAAAATTTCGTTTTTACTTGTCTTTACTTCTCTTGGATCTGGAGGACTTGTTATTTAACTTGTGTTCTGCCTGAAATGAGGGGCCAGCCAATCAAATGGTCTGTCGAATCGACCGTTTGACCTTTTCATGCGTGGAACTGTGGGTAGATACGTCAAAACGAACACCAGCGGATGGAAATCAAAACAAAACAAAAGTAGATTTTAAAAAGCGTGGCGGTCGCTAATTGGTTAATCGAATGACTGACGTTATCGGGTCAAACGTCCCGTGCTTGATACCTGACGTCATAGAACGTGAGCTCCCACTATAACTTGTTAGATCTACGTGAGTGTAGGCCATCGAAAGTATAAAAAACGAAACGAAATATAAATCTATATTTTAATTAGATTGGGACACAAAACTAATTAGGCCAAAAAAAAAGGTTATGTTTCCGGTAACCCCACCGACCCATTACAAAACCCGCCGGCTCAAATTTTTTTTTAAGCATCAAGAGAAATAAAAAAAGTTTTTTGTTCAGAATACTCTAAACCTTCCGGATTCGTGAAAATACATATATTATTTGTTGCTATAAATGAATATTAATGTCATCGTTCATTGAATCGGCATTTACCGATCGGAATAAGCGGGTACAGCGAACGTTTATTAAGATCTGCCATACTTTTGACGGGAGATTGCTAACTGACGTGATAAACGAGACTACAAGTTTCGTATAGATTTACCAATGCAAATTCCGAAAAGCTACAAACCTCACAACTTTTGTTCTTATTAGTAACGGCTCGCAAATGGACAAAAACAGGTGAACCTATATTTCAAACAGGTGGATGGGATCTGCTCGATTGGTATTTAAAAGACAAATAAATGTATTGCGGACCGATTTCGTGCAACGGTACGATATGATAAGTTTTCAGCGCGAGTTATTTCCCTTGAACAAAATGGCCTCCGTTTTTATCTTCATAGAACGATTAAAAGTTCTTTTGCCACCAAAGATAATATAATAAACGAGTCTCTGATACATTTTAAACAATTATCCAAGAATTCCAGCCACAAATCTAATCGTAATTTATGTTCACGGCGCCGACTCAACCCAACATGAAATCGAAGATTTTTGCACAAAATATTGATACGACGGCATACGGCCACTACGGACAGTTTTGATTACATTTTTGACGTCGATCTCGGATTTTAGAATTCCATGATTTTGGATATATTTTGATGAAAAAAAAAAAAAATTGGGTAGATATTTATAAAAAAAAAACCTACCTACCGACCCTACCCTATTTTCCATCCGTTAACAGAACTCTTTTTTTTTTGGCCTTAAACCTTTAACCGTATTTGTAAAAGCACCTTTATTTTAAATAAACAGTTGTAAATATTAGGTTATCTATTTAGCTCATGTATTTCAGGGTTTCCGAATGTGGTGGGTTGTATAGATGGCACTCTGGTTAAGCTGGAAGCACCACACCAGAATGAGGAAGATTTTGTTTGCCGCAAGGGATTTCATGCTATTAATGTACAGGTAATTCCTTCTACACGTTCAAAATTTGAATGATTTTTTGTGTACGTATTTATCGTGTAAGGCTGCGTTTTCTTAAAACGCAGAAACAGAAAATACTGGGGGATGAGGAATTTACTGCAATATAACAAAGAAAGCCCAATAAATACCCCATAACAAATAGATTAAACAGCATTATATTAAAGGAAACTGCATTCCATGGGTTCCGCGTATGCAATAAATAAATCTTTTGAGAGAGGAATGACTGAATAATAATTTGTTACAATTATTATTTTTAGAAATACAAACGGATAAATGCTCTGTATTTAAACATTATTGTTTTTTACTTTCTACTGTTCAACTTTTTGTTTATAGATTTGTTTCGATAATACAATGCTCATCACTAATATTGTAGCCAAATGGCCTGGCCCAGACCATGATTGGAGGATTTTTACAGAGAGTAGACTGGGCGGGGAATTTGAAACAGGTAATATTTTAAAATTCGTGTGTACGTCTTCGTTATGGAACGTCTTTTAACTTTTGAAGACATTCGAAGGTTGGGTAGCCGAATGGTTAGCGTGCGCGCGCTGTATCATACAACCTCCCATTGAGTCAACTGGCGTGGCTTCGAATCCGCGGTTGTACGTGACAAGAAGAAGGGTCGCCTGTCCATCGTCGTGGATTTTCTCCGGGTATATCCCACTGCTAAAGACCTCTACGCGCAAGCGAATAATTAAAATAATGTTAGTCCCGAAATGACCTAGTTTGTGTCGAATGGACGTTAAAGCCCATTTCTCTCTCTTTATCTGAAGACGGGGGTTTCTACTGGGAGATAGTGGCTATGGCATCAGGAGGTATATCATAACTCCTTACAGAGATCCCCAGACTGATGGAGAGCGGGCCTACAATGCTGCACATGGAACTACCAGGACCCTAGTAGAACAAACTATCGGTATTTTAAAACGCAAGTTTGCTGTAATTAAGTATGTGTTAAGAGTACAGCCGGCCAAGGCATGTAATATAATAGCTGCTTGTGCAGTTTTATATAATATTGGTAAATTCAACAGGATTATGGAAGATAATGAGGAGGGCGATAATAATGGTAGTCAACAAGTCAGTGGGGTAGAAGGGGCAAAACGTAGGGCTGGACAGGCTATTAGACAACATGTGGCTGCAAATATATTTGCTAATATTAATAAATAAATTTAATTCAGAAATTAAAACAAATGTAGTTTTATTGGTTATTCAGCATTTTTTGTTTTTTCAGGTTGAGTATTTCAATTTCTAATTTTAGTTTTTGAATTGTTAACTCCTGGGCCTCTTTATCTAGAGCCAAAATTTCAACCCCCAAATCCGTTTTTCTCTTAGACTTTGCCTTACATTTTCCTTTCTCGGTGGTGTAGGCACAGTGGATTCTTCCTTCCCAACTTGTGTTAGTGACAGATTTATGGCTTCAATAACAGGTTCTATAAAAAGAATTTGGAATTCACTGTATACTTTATATTTTGACGATTGCATAAAATACTTTGGTTGCTATTGACAAAAAACAAAACGCTATTGTCGGCGATAAGTAGAACCGTTAGATTACTACTATAGTTGCTATTACTTATGGTATAGGTATAATGCGTTTTCCGCATCCAAAAGTAACACTAATAGTTTCTATACCACCACCTATTCCATCAATAGACGGAGCCCCATCATTATTCTTTAGATATGACGTGATATGTCTCCTCTTCTTCGGTGAAGACGACGAAATGCGGCACATTGCCAGTTGGTGGATGTTTGGAGACTGAATTTTTCTTCTTGGCTATTAATTGAGAAATATATGTATTAGTACCGGTAGGTCTACTATTATTATGGAAATAAACTGATTTCACGTGTTGGTCTGTTGGAATGGTAAATTTTTAAAAATAATTCTTTTCCAAAAATTTCTTTTTTGAAATAGGTTTCATATTTTTTAGGCTACATAACTAATACTTTGGCTTCTAAGATAAAATATTCAGGATTAAAATCTAATAAAAATTTGTTGTTTACAAACAATCGAACATATCAATAATCAAGAATTAGATGTACCGGTAACGAACATTCAATCAGTTTACAACATAGCTGATTGCTTTATGTTGTAATACTTTTTCTTTACATTTTGTCACTCACGGCCACCAGTTTGAGTTTCAGAAAAGAAATTACTGAAATGCGTAAAACATATTCCAAAATTAGAACGAGAAAGAAATAAATAATTGCACACGCGCTAGGGTAATTGGTACGGTAATTGCGTTCGTACACTAAATAATGATTAGATTAAAATAAAGGAAACACACGCATAATCATAAAATCGGGATAGCCTCAGCTTCGTCACCGTACGTCGGTAGGCCTACTTGACTAAGTTCTAAAAATAGCAACAAGTAGGCTACCGGTTAAGTGTCTTATTTGACAACAACGGGTTGTTGTAAATCTATGGCAACACGGTAAGGTCACGAAAACACAAAACAGCACACAGCATAGCCACCTTTTTTCATTTGTTCCCATCTAGGCCTATAATCTATTACATTTTTTTTTTGTAATTTTTTTTACTTATCAAAATCTAGGCCTTGCTCACTTACGCATTAAGCTTGGATGTAATATCTTTCCACGTTTCCCTTTTCTTCCCAGCAGTAACAAGCTGGTTAATTTTTCCTAATATTATTTCTTTGTTTTCCTCAACTAACTGCATCAAAAATGTGCTTTCTCCCTCCGACCAATTTCTTTCCTGGCTTGCCATTGTTGTTTTTCAGAACGTGAAGCAGACGTCAATGAAGCAGACGACAAATTTATGACGTACTAAAGTTGTTTGTATGACGTTAAAGAACATCGTAGTCTCAGTTTACCAGTCCCAATGTGCTTAGACAGGGACAGTATTTTTATAAGTTTCTTACGTAAGTAAACGTGAATCATGACTTTGTGCTTACTTTAACAATTTTCCGGGAACCCGCATAATATAACACGACGTTTCTCATATCTTCATCAAATACAGATAATAAATTAGCAAACTAAACCACACCGACAATAACAACCGTAGCCTATTATTAAATCTACTCTGAATAAACAATTAACACCCTGACAGATAAATTCAACTTTACAGAGATACTTTGTTTACAAGAAACTGTCAAATACTAAAATTATTAATGAATCATAGATATATCAAGACTGTGACTATAAAATTATATCAAACACTAATCATAGTGAATATCTGGGAACAAGCCTGCTTATCCGTAATGACACTGAATTTAAAGAATATACATATCCAAATTTACTACAAGGGAGGTAGCCTACCAACATATATCATTAACGATAAAACAACCAATGTAATAAATATATATGGTTCTCTTGGTTCAACTAAAGAAAAGCACAATTTCTTTCAAAATTGTTACAATCAATGTTAACAATGTTACAAAATAAGAATTATTCCAAAAATGATACCTTCTATTCCCAGATAGTTATTGACTTACTAATCAAAAATTTGCAGACAAGATATTATATACATGGTCCAAAACAAGGGGTAGTTTTATAAATCTAAGCACAAAAACGTTCTTAAGAATTTTCTTGGAGCACAAAATAAGATAAGTTTACTTAAATACAACGTCTGCTTAAAATCTAAGCACAATGTGCTTAAGAATTTTCTAGGAATCGGGCCCTGGTCCGTATCCGTATGAATGTTGCGTGTGACATCATCAATGTGTGTGTATTGCTCATACGTGATACGGCACATGGATACGGCAGGACGTCGAACAGCTTTCATAAGTAAAATCTCCGTATAACATTAACTGTCTTGTTTGCTACTTTTAGACGCTGAGATGTTTTTATGAATCTATCTGCATCCTAGAACACAGAGGTGTATATTTGGTGTGACTTTAACAATGATAAAGACTGCAATTTAATCATTTTTTTTTATGTTATTTTCTCGGAATCTTCACACTTTTCCTGTCTGACTGGATGCTGGTTGATCTACGTGCTTAGTTTTTGAAGGCGGAATCTTTCCAATATGTGGTAAAGAGGTATTAACTTTCTGAAATGATACATTAGTGAGACCAAAAATTGCAGTAGAGTTTCTCCCGGAAAATAGTAAGCTAGGCACTTGGCTAGTACTGACAGTGATCTTAGTAGATATATTCTGCTATCATGCCGTAATAGAACAAAGTTGGAAGCTAAAATCTGCCAAAATTCTAAAACTACATTGACGCAAGGTATCACGTATAGGATGCGGATACGTGATACGAAAATTCCGCTTGCCAAAAGTCTCTGTTATCAGAGACACTGTATTCAGGAAGAAAAGTAGTCTCAGTCACCCAGAACCCCCTAGTCTTCAACGCACGAAGGGTCTGGGTCGGTTCTCAAATTTTGACAAAAATTACTGGATAATCTACCACATAAAAACCAAACTTTTGGTTACGCATGGGCAATGGAATCTTTTGGCCAAAGTCTCGGTAAGAGCTAGATCTTAAGAAGCCGGGCCGATTTTGCTAGATTCTATAAAGCGTGTTTGAAATATATATCCCACAATTCACTTGGCACATCTATTATTAGAAACAAAATAGAGGCTAGGAATAAGCATGAATCGCGATGAAGAATTAAGAAGATTGTGAGAAGCCATACGTCTGATTCATGACGAGAGAAAATTACCATTTCAATTGAATCCTTTACAAACAAAATTTTAAAAGAGTGTCATTGTTGACAAGCGAGCTGTTTTGATCGATTCAGTACGTGGCAACTTAAAAGACTGGATAATCCAGACAATGACCTATTTTCCGTCAAATTTGCTACTTTTAGACGCTGAGATGTTTTTATGAATCTATCTGCATCCTAGAACACAGAGGACCCATCCAGACTAATATTTGTGTGGATGATAGAGACTAGAAGAAAAGATAGAGATCGTTGAGACGCGGTAAATAAACATGTGTTAAGCTTGTAAGCAAAAAGCTACGTGGTCGGTTGTGAAACATTCTAACATCGGTCACATTGATTTAATTGTCGGATTACATCTGAATAATCTTGGAGCTTGGAAATGTGCGTTTATATGCCTAAAAGTATATTTTTTACTGTGCGATGTTATGGTATCTTTACAAGACTGTAATAAAATAACATGATATTTTGTATTTTAAGTGTTTTCTATTTTCAAGATTTGCTGATAATATTTTGCAGGGATATATGATGTTGAAATGATTTCTATGTTAATGTTTTTTGTTATCACAAGTCAAAGGTTGCATGAATATATTAAAAAGTTCCTTCCAAATTCCCATCATGCTAAGCAGCGTGACGCCATTTTTTGTAGAATTCCTTAGCATTTTTTTAAGTACTCTTAAATACTTTGTAGAATTTGTAAGAATTAATGAATAGAATAGAGTTGAAAATAACACCATTAGTTGTAAGTAGATTTAGAGAATCATTTGTAGATCTTTATAAGTATTTTCATTTAGCTTTTATCGCAAAAAAAATGTAAATTAATAAATGGGTCGTAGTTGGTTGCTCTAATTGCCCATTATCTGTGGTACCTTGTGGGGGGTCCTGCCATAGAGTAATTTGAGCCTCCTTAAATTGGAGACAGGAATGTATCCAAGGGAGACAACTACATTTAAAGCCCATATGTAAACAAATCGAAAGTAGTAAAGGAAACGGTTGAATTTGTATGAATAGTTAGATAATATGCCGTTATTTCTTTATTGTAGTGAATCGCAGCCTATTGAGTTGAATCGCAGCATATTTAGTTGAATCACAGTATACTTAGTCGAATCGCAGTTTTACCAATTACCAGATTTATTAGTAGAATTGAACTTTGTAGAAAGTAGAAAAAATTGACATTTTGAAGAATAGTAGGCCCTATTATGGAATATATATAAAGCTGTGAATATAGACTTTTGGTGTTTTTTATTCAGTATAACTGTATACGCAGAATTCAACGTTTACCGTTAACATATGAGAATGTAGAAATGCGTAAGAATTTTTGCTCTTTCAGTTAGTAGAATTGAATGTATTAATATCTGTGGTACATTATTAGATTTACATAATATATGTACTTAAATGAGGTTTGAGACAATGACTTTATCCTATTATTCGTTGTACCATATATAAGCAGCAATTTAATTTAAAATGTATAAATGAACTGTTGCATTGTTATTATTAACTAACCTAGTTACTATGGGCCGCCGTTTGTAAATTAATTATTTAGCTTTTTATGTAGCAAAAAACATTAGATTTAATTTAAATTTATATATATAGTTAAATCTCGACTTTTGTGCAAATTTTTCACTTTTAATATTTAAACTAAAATACAACAAAAACGCAATATTTAACAAAATATATATAAATATTTATTGATTCGTCTCTTTTTTCATATTTAACATTTAGCATTGAATATTAAGACCAAAACAAGAGATTTGATGATATATAAATATTTAGCTAAAAATATAGTTAAATGTTTAAACATTTTGCTAAATATATATTTAGTTAAATGTTAAAATATTTAGTTAAACAATTATATATTTATTTAAACATCTATTTGTTAAATATTTATATTTGGCTAAATATTTATATATTTAACTATATAATTATATATTTAGCGAAATAAATAATTATATATATATTTAGCTAAATTATATATATAATTAGCTAAATAATGATATATTTAGCTAACTCTAAACATATAGTTAAATTTACAAAGCGCGACCGTACCACGCCGTTTGTAAAATAATTATTGTTGTAAGCGACTTCACACTAAACGATGACGTAGTGTACAACAATAGAAAAAGATAACAGGTAAATTTAAGTCCATCTGTAGGTAGGATGTCCTCGTTGCCTTGATCTGTGCGAGTCGTGATTCGGGTTACAAGTTCGTCGTCAGCTTCCATTTCTAATTGCTTGTAGGCCAATTGTGCCAAGGCTCATGGGTCGGGTACACGTCATCATTTTATGCGCATTTTTTTGTGTCGTATGATAATAAAAATATTGGCGGGACCACAAATATATATTTAGTTAAATATTTATACGTTTAGCTAAACATATATACTATTCAAAAAAAGTAGGGGATATTTGATTTTTAAGTGTTATTAAAGTCACCTAATGAAACTGACGAAGAAACAAATGACAAAATGAAGTTCACATTCATCGATTTATTCCAAATGATCGTTAGACTAAGTAAGGCACAGGCTGCCCATTATAAGGGCAAAATGATACCCGGGGTCAAACAGCAAAGTTACCACAGCATCACAACAAAGTCAGTAACGGGTAAATCCTCATCTGTTTGCCAAACAAGCATTGATCCGACGTGGCATACTCCTAATGAGACGTCTAAGGTCATTTTGGTCCAGATTATCCCATTCCTGTTGCAATGCAGCAGCAAGTTCTTGGACATTGGCAGGACATTGTTGACGTTGACGTAACCTCTGTCCCAGCATGTCCCAGACATGCTCGATGGGGGAGAGGTCGGGACTCAGTGCTGGCCAAGGTAATGTGGTGATGTTCTGTTGCTGGAGGTAACCTGTAACGATCCTGGCCCTGTGACATCTTGCGTTGTCACCCTGGAAGATGAAACGGCGGCCATGACGTCGTGCGAACGGCACAACATGGACTGCCAAGATGTTGTCCCTGTAGTACTGGCCTGTAACACGCCCTGCAACAACTTGTAATGTCGTTCTTCCAGCAACAGTGATGCCTCCCCACACCATAACAGAACCACCCCCAAAAAATCAACAGTGAACCTTGACTCGTCTGAAAACATCACATTGCTCCAGCGTCGATTATCCCAGTACTGACAATCCCTACACCAACGACGTCTTGCCTGAATGTGATGATCTCTCAAACAAGGGATCACGCGAGGACGTCGGTGACCCCTATGCAGTCGATTCCGAACCGTCTGGCCACTCACTCTCACACCAGTGTCTGTTTGAAGACGAGCGCTGATCTGATTTGCTGTGATGACACGATTTCTCAAGGTACGGATAAATCGATCCTGGGCTTGAGTTGTCGACCTGAGCGTGGTCTGTCCTGTACAGATTGTGTATCACGGTATCTGGACCATAGCCTGCTTATGACAGACTGGGAAACATTCATCGTCCGCGCTACAACCGTCTGTGTTGTGCAGATCTGTAGCATGCCAAAGGCACGTAACCTTTCATTTTGGGTAAGCCGACGCATATCAAGATTTGTTTTTTGGTCACTAAAACAATTAAACTGTTTCCACCCACAATGACTGTAACATTCAAAGTCAGAGTCGTGCAAATCTTGGGTTTGA
Source organism: Patella caerulea (assembly GCA_036850965.1). Taxonomy (NCBI): domain Eukaryota; kingdom Metazoa; phylum Mollusca; class Gastropoda; family Patellidae; genus Patella; species Patella caerulea. The sequence continues at coordinate 3,728,362 of JAZGQO010000010.1, forward strand.
CACCCATGATGATCCCAAAATCACCTGCATTCCATGCGGTAGCTATTGGTGCGTTTGGGCGTCACATGTAACTGGAAATGTTTCTTCTGTTAGGTTCTATAGTGACTTTTTTCGTAGTCATTTGCATATTTTAGTATTATGCCCCCAAAATCAAATATCCCCTACTTTTTTTTTAAATAGTATATTAATTAGTTTGAATATGTTTTAAGTCCAAGTATATCTTCCAATCACACAGTTTGTATATTGGGAGGCATCGGTAAAACACACAATCATCTACCTTAAGTTGTGAGATTGAGAGGACTCTTAAGTATGGAAGATCGGATAGCTCTCTGTATTCGGTGATTTTCGTTTTAAGCCCTTAATTCATAATCAATGATGGGATAATAAATTTACCGAAAATAACAAATTTGACAATATTTTTGTCAAAAAATGAATTTTTCACTCGGTGCTGGCCGCCTTTTCAAAATGGCCGCCATATTTAGTTTAAAAAAAATGGCATTTTTCATATAATTAATCAGTTACTCGTAAGATATGTCTTCTAATATATTTTATATGGTTTTCAAAGGTAAGGTTTTCGTCGTTTACTCGCGTCGACTCCATTGCCGAGTTTACCCGGATGAAACACCCCGAACGGTCCGAGTACAAAGGACGTCATTTTGTCACGTGACGAACCCTTTTACTCTCCGCCATCTTGGATTTCTAAAATTAAATTTTTCTGCCATATATGATCCATTTTTCGTTAAAGTTTGGCCGCCATTTTTTTTCAAAATGGCCGGCACCAAGTGAAAAATCCATTTTAGAAAATTTTTGGGGACAAATTCGTTTCTATCAGGTAATTTCGCTTCGGAAACCACTTTGCGTTTACAACCGTTGTCATTATCCCATCCTTACCATAAGATACAAATTGATCTAGATTGTGTCGAGTGGACGTTAAACCCCATTTCTCTCTCTCTCTCCTTAATTTTGAAATCAACACTTGTATCTAAACCAATATTTGTTTTCCAAATCAGTTATTTATCAGATCAGAATTTGATACCCTATTTCAAGATGCTATTGTAGTACGACTCTATCCGGACCTATTATACAGACCCTCGGGTATGCAACTGCAATGTGTAAACCAGCTTAGTGAATAAAAAAATTAATACGTGTTTTTAAAACTCGAGAATGGATTGTGTCTTGCCTTAAAGGGACAATCGCATGCATTTGATGTAGGCGACCTGATCTAACGATTTATACGTCCGATTTTGAATGGTAATAATGTTTTTACTTACAAGTTCCTTTACTAATAAAACATAATTTACACGTGGGTTTGAGAAATTAAATTGTAAAACCTCCAATGTTATCTACGGTATAGAGTGTACTATCTGCGGGCTCGTTTATGTTGGCGAAACTAAAGGACCTTAACATATACGCATTAACGGTCATCGTCACAACATTAATAAGGGTAGTAACCAGATTCTTTATAGTCATTTTAACCAACCCGACCACTCTATACTATCAATGAGAGTGTCTATATTAGAGAAGATTTACCACCAAACTAACAGCCTTACTCTGAGTACTCCATTTCGTAGAAGGACCCAAATACCGGGAATCGCAACCATATTCATGGGATCAACATTTCAAACTTATTATGGATGCCGTAGAGGACTACGCTAGATCATGGGCCAAGAGGGAAGATGTTGTCATCGATACCCTCTCAGATTGGACTAGTACTAACATTCCAATATCACCAGCTTATGGAAAGTTTGTTATTCGGCAAAATCGTTACGCGAGAGCTTGTTCCTTTTATTCTGATTTTTTACGTAGATCGAGGCATTTGTCTTCTAACCTTCAACTACAAGGATAGGTGCGCACTAAACTTATAAAAACCTTTAAGAAGTTTATGGCTGTCATATTGACTTGATTGGTAAATATAACGTGTCTCTCTCGGCTATTATTCGAGATATATTTAATGAACACGTATACTATTACTATCTCCCTGATTATGTTTACGACTTAAACGTTAGTTGTTGACTTTCTTTGCTAGTTCGGTGTTTCTTCGAGGCAGTTCAGGAGGGTTGCAGAATATAAAATAGCTAACACATTCATTTCTAGCGTCTAGTTATTCCAGTCTACACACACCGTTTGATTTGTTGCAATTTGCCTAGCCTTGTTCCTCTAGTCTCTTGTTACAACTATGGTACACGATTCGTGTACCAATGGGATAATGTTTTCTTTGTCTTAAATATTGGATATCAGAAGCCCATCTTTTTTTCCGGTAAGATCACGTTTTCAATGTTGATTTAAATTGACAAATAATTCGTGTTTTCAATGTTGAAGGAATTAGCCCCTTTAACTAAAGAATAAAACACTCGTCTGTTTAACAGGATATTGTGATTAATACCCCTATCGAGAATCATCATCCAGCCAATAAAACTCAGGATATAGTCGATTGTGATCTCGACTATGACATAATATGCAGGTATTTCTTATCGAGGAGCAGCAGGATACCATTCAATCTCTATTTAAGCAGTTTTTCAAGAAATACATTTGAGAGGGTTTCTTAAGCAATACCGTTACGGTAAGCGATAAGACTATTTTCATTTACATCTTATATTTATTTTTAATTTCACTGATTAGTGCGCAAGTAACTGGGTGGGTGGCTTAAACGATACCGGTGATATAAAATGAAAAGACAGTTATATAAAATGATTTAAGAACGGAAATTTACCAACATGTTCTTAGTCCGTCGGTTTGGATGGCCTGGTTTTACGAAATCTATCCCTGATCTATCATTTGGATGCAAGGGTTGAACATTAACGATGGTTCCTGCCTTAAACAACTGGCAGAATAAACAAGTCTGGTAGAAATTTATATCTTCACAGGTAGATCATACAACGACAAAAAATAAAGAAAATTACATTTTAAAAAAAAAATCTGTATAAATCTCCAAATAGAAATATCGAAATTTAGTCTATTTGGCTTAAATCTTTTTTTGTACGTTAAATATACTCGTTAATTTGCCATTTATATCACTTTTAAACAAGATTTTTTTAAAAAATCCTTTATTGCAAACTACAATATTCTTATATATATATGTAGTCTTGATTATCTGAACACTATATTACAGCGTGGGGGGGGGGGCATTTGTTCTGGCAGATTCGGTCATAATTTCACGAAATTCGAACTCTTATTGTCATAATGGCATAAGGGTGATATTGCAGTCCGATACGTGTCGACATTAAGTAATATGTTGATATTGTAAAATTACGATAGCACGAGTGCAATATCTGTATATTACGCAATGTCTTGCAAGAGACCATTGAACAACTTAAAATACCGACACTATTCACCACACGCGTTCAATATGGCAACTAGTATAATAATGTACCATTAGCATATTGCTCGTACCATTATATGTGAAATAATAGTAGGCTAACATGGAAGGATGAAGTCACATCTGTATTTGAAGTGCAAATATCGAAAAAATCGAGATCTTTGGAATACACATGCATTCCCAGTTTCAGTTACTTAAAACAATAAATCAAACAGTATATAAACCACTTGAAAGATGTTATATTTTATCATGTGCTTAAAGTAGCTAAATCTTCAACTTTGAAAACACAAATTATTTGTCAATTTAAATCAACATTGATGCTTAGATCTTACCAGAATAAGATGGGCCTCTGATATCCAATATTTTAGACAAAATAAACATCTTACCATTGGTACACGAATCGTGTACCATAATGCGTTCCAGTCCCAGGATTGAACAAGAGACTCGAGGGACGAGGCTAAACACACTGCCAAATGAACAAGAGACTCGAGGGACGAGGCTAAACACACTGCCAAATGAAATAAATGGGGTTTAACGCCCTACTCTTCTGCATCTAACCTGGGCTAATGGAAGACGGACATACGCCATACAGTGTGCTATGAGGGAAATTTGTTCAGGGCAGCAGCGCTACGGCCTACTCTTATATCGAATTCCAACTGCCAATCTGTACACGGGACCCGTTTTTTCCTTGCCAGGCCCCTAACCCTAGCATAACTGACAAGGGGAAATCGCACCGTAAAATCGAGATGAACTGTCTCGGCCAATGCAGGGATCGGACACCCATCCTCCAGCCTAGCGAGCCAGCGCCTTATCCAAGTGATTCCCTATACGCATTGCACCAAATCAAACGGTGTATGTAGACTGGAATAACCAGACGCTAGAAATTTGCATTGGATTGAGACTGCTGGCTTATTTCGCCGAATATAACTGATTGAAATTAGAGTAATGGAAATCAGTTTATATACATTCATACTACAGTATTATGTGCGTTGCGACCCAATTGTGTTAATTTCTAGGCCCCAACTGTTAGCGATTTAGCGCCTTTAAAAGGGGGTCACAAGCTGCATGTCTAATAAGGGAATACAAATATCCAACCAAGAAAGTGTATATCATATGAATGAGAAAACATGCCAAATGCATAGTGGATAAAGGCCTTGCAAAATTCGGTGTTGAAAATTCTTCGGTTTATCCAGACCAGAGCATGTGGAGAAGAAGAAGGGTACCAGTTTTACACGGTCTTTGGGTGGTGAACGATTTCTACATGAAATAATTTCTCAAAACAACGATGGCTGGTTTGGATCATGAATTATATTAGCATCAAATAATTTGTAACAAGTCTGTACTTCAAAAACTACAAAAACAAAAAATCATTACTATTAAAATTATTGCCTACATGATGATATTGGCATCAATATGATCGGTCAAAACTTGCAGCCTGTGGGGGATTCATAAGATTTTTGAAGCATAAACCATAACTCCACATCTATTTAGATCGTAAGCTAGACATGGCAAGGTTTGGGGGCGTTCTGAAAAGTGGACCATGAAAACTTTGCTTGAATAATAATAACTTATCCTATTATCTTGTAAAATGTGCGGAAATATATTCTACAAAATTTTATTCTGTTGTGTCCTTTCATAAATGTCATCTCACCCGAGATGCAAAGGTATTAGACTTAGAAAAAATAATTAAAAAATTCATAAATTTCTTCTCAGACCCACTATATGCTTGTGTGGTACCACGTTCCACAAGATTCTCGACTTAGAATAATTTTGATACAATGTTTTTGGTTTGTGGTGTTTTTTACCACAGGAGTTCCACAAGATATTGGACTGACCTTTTTTTCAAAAGTTTCCTCTCAGGCCCCCTATATTCCTGTGTGGTACCACATTCCACAAGATTTTCGACTTAGAATAATATTCATAGAGTGTTTCGGGTCTATGGTGTTTTTTACCACAAGAGTTCCACAAGATATTTTCTCACAGACCCCTTATATTCCTGTGTGGTACCACATTCCACAAAACTTTCGACTTGATAAGGTGTTTTCGATCTGTGGTGTTTTTCGTCACTATAGTTCCACAAGATCTCAGACTTAGTAAAAAACATATTTTTTTCTCAGAACCCCTATATGCCTGTGTGGTACCACATTCCACAAGATGTTTAACTTAGAATAAATATAGTGTTATGGGTCTGTGGTGTTTTTTACCACAAGAGTTCCACAAGATATTGGACTTAGAAAAAAATCTTTTTTTTCTCTCCAGAATTTCTTCTCAGACCCTCCATATGCCTGTGTGGTACCACATTCCACAAGATGATGTACATATAAGTTGCTAAATAGACATCAATTTCGCAACTGTGAGAATTACATGTATGCAGTGTTACTTTGGGGATGGTAATAAGTGAATCTTCAATGGCAATAAATGCTTTCTTTCCATAATTATCATGATTTGAGGGAACATATATAATGTCCAGAAGGGCATGTTCGTTTTACAGAATAAAATGTTAAATTACCTCTGTCGACATCATTCAAAAGAGTCGCCGGCAAACAGTCGCGTCTTATTAATAGGGCGGGGCAGGAATGGTTTCTGGGGTTACCAAACCACCCTTGACTACGTACGACATTGTCGCCTCCAAGGGACATAATTTCTTGGCATACATTTTCAACCTGTCTCTTACATAGCTCACTCTCATCGCCGGTTATAAGTTGCATATGAGGTTTTACACGAATAGTAATAACAGTGGTTGAGGTCCCAGTGGTCATTGTTAGCTTTTTCATCGTCATCTTTGGATTTATTATATTGTAAAGTTAAAGGTGTGGTATTATGTAAGCTTAGATAAAGAGCTGACACTTTTCACAATAATAGTTAAATAACAGATAACGTAAAGAGATTATGTTGACAAAGGCCGCTGGTAATGGTTGTGTGATGATAAGAAATGTCTAATTAATAGTATATATAACCATTTAAGGACTAAACATGACTGCGATTGGCAGATTTATTTCTTGCATAATGTATGTTTCCAGGAAATCGCAGAAACAGTTAAAAGTCTGTAATTTTAGATGTTCTCATACCTTGTCTTTTGGTAATTCTAATGCCTGCTTTATTGTAGCAACAAACGAACTTTCTACCAATCCTAGTGACGTATTTTGGAACACTAGAGCACCATGTGGTATAATGAAGTTTGTCATGTGTTCGAGGGATTTATCTATTGGTATATCCAATTCTATAGCTTGTATAAACTGTAATTGAAATAAAACATTATAAATATGTAATCATACTTATACTCTAAATAAGTAACCATAAATTAAAAATGTAGTACGATACATGGCTACATCTGTTGGTGTAATACTATATAAATAATTACCATATCGGTCAACACAAGCAAACAGCCATAATTCCCTGCCAAACGGTCAGCTATGTCCTTTGGTGGGGATCCCAACGACTCAAGCAATCTTGTAGTCGTTGCCAACCATCTTTCTCAATTAAATCGCCCAACAATATTAAGGAACCTAAAATTATTCCAAGTCGAAAATTTTGTGGAATGTGGTACCACACAGGCATATAGAGGGTCTGAGAAGGAATTCTGGAAAAAGTCCAATATCTTGTGGAACTCTTGTGGTAAAAAAACTCCACAGACCCATAACACTATCAAAATTATTCTAAGTCGAACATCTTGTTCCACACAAATGCCCCCAAACCTTGCCATAAATGTCGAAAGTGATTCATTGCCTTTTAAAAAGAATTGCTTTATGTCTATTACTGTTTTTTGTCATGGGATTTTACTTGATGGCTAATTCATCAATTTAAAAAAGACAGCAACTAACGATTTGATGAGGGAAAGGTATTGATTGTTAAATCCCTATTGAGTTAGCTGTTCACGCCTCTCCAAAAACATTACGCACTCAAATTTCGCCAAAAACATCTATTTGAATTCTTAATAAAATCATAGGATTCTTAATTTGGCAAGTTACAATTGTGTGAACATCTTCTAATATACCTTTCTGCACATAGTAACACCTAAATGGTTCCATCTGAAGGAAGGATTAGTCCACCATTTCGTTTATTGAAAATTAAACCATATGACGAGATGGAAACCTGGGAAGGTCTCTTGCCAACATTGCTTTGCAATCTATACATTTAACCTGGTGAAGCAATTTCCCAACCTGGAATATAGCCGGAAACAACATTATTTTATTTTGGCATGTATTTTTATAAAGAATATTGGAGATCGTGGGTGGCGGTGTACCTTTAAATCCAGTGCCGGATTGGGCCCACCCAAGCTCATAAAAAAATGTGGACTTTAGCCTATAAAGAAAAAAGAGAAAGAAAGGAGAAGGGTGGGAAAGAAAAGAATGAAGGAGAGGACAGGACACAGGACTGGAAAAAGAAAAGATAGGAAGCTTTGGTCTGAAATGCTTGGAAAGTGGGTTTGCGATTGTCAATTTTCAAAAGTTTCCTTCCCTCGAACGCTCGCGTGCCTTCGGGGCCCGCGCGCTTACTTGTGTGGGCCTTCGGTCCACCAGTCTGGCACTGTTTAAATCAAATTACTCAGCAGGTCATCCCACCTGTCGTCAACATGCACGCGTCTAAAAATTATACACGCCAGCTAAAACAACAATAATTCAATACTCGTATCCTGTTTCAAAGTGTTCACACCCCTATCATTTTATTGTATACAAATATTTATACAAGTACTTAGTCTACAGATTTAAAAACTTGAAACCAAATACAGAGCTGTTGAGTAGTCTACACGCTCACATTCACATAGGTTCAAATTTTCTTTTCAATGAAATGTGGGTTTAACGTCTTTCTCCTAAACCGGGAAAATGAAGACGGGCATACACCATACTGTATAATATGGGGATAATGTTGCCCGGGCACTGGCGCCTACCCTTATATCGAATTCAAACTGCTACACGGGACTTCGGTGAATGTTCTTTAACAGGCATAAACAATCAAAAAGAAGTAAATAAAGGCGAGAGGAATGCTATGACACCACACCGACAAACGTCTTCCCAGTCATATAAAATTTTACGAACTCAACCGCATATACGTAAATCGATTCATGGCTCATGTTAATCGGAAAAAAAATAACCACTCGATAATGTAAATAACCACTTCAGCTTCGTTCAATAAAGATAAAAAAAATACTTTCATATTAAATACACTAATAGAAGCGTGTTGTTACTATCCAGTTTTTAAACGTTAGCGATTTCATCATAATCAACTATTTTCTCGCCCAAAAGGAAGGTAAGGTTTGGCAGCTTTTGCTTTTCGTCGGAATTAATTGTTTCTTCTCTAGCTTTTAGACGTCTAGGGCAATGAAAGGAAAAGTGTTCACTATCCTCTGTAGCATTTCCACAGTGGCAAGGAAGGTCATGTTTGAGATTTCTTAATTTGTGGTGGAGAATTTGATTTTGTCGATCGCCTATAATATAATAGATTCGAGGTTCTAGCCTAAGCTTTGAATTACTATTAAATTGTGACAGCGTTCGTGATCTTCGAATGCCCCTACCAGGATTATTCAATTCATTGATTACTGACGAAAGGAAGAGTTTTAATTTGTCAGAGCTTCTCAGTTGATATGGTTGAGGTGGTACGAGATTTGAGAGGCATTTCGGAACACGATTATTCATTATCTTACCGAAAATTTATGGCGAAGGCGCCTGGAAGACAGAGAAGTGAAGTCAATTTCTGTAAGTAATACCTGTTGAGGGGTGACCCTTGGTAAGCCGGTAATTGTTCGCATTGCATCCAGTAGTAATCTATTTTTGTGATAACGGTGATAATAGATACCAGTTTCAACCCATTTGATTTGTTACTGGTCTAAAATAAAAAAAAAATAGTTATTTCAACTGTAGATCGGACCTTGTTAATATCTTGGAATGAATCTGTCATTTGTTTCAGTATTTGAAGGGTTATATTGAATTCGGCGGGTTGGCGACGTACGTTGATTCCGGGAAATTTCCTTGTTGGTACTTGGTTCCCGTCCTCGGTGGCGTGTTGAATATTTCGTGTTCCTTTCGATTACAAATTGGGCAGAATTCTCCATAATATCGGTACCATTTTTCTCGGCATGACCTGTCAGCTAGGGTCCCTGAAAGATTTAGTCTTTTATTCGTCTGATAAGCATTTCGTCTTCCACATTTCAAATAACATTTCGCGAATGCAGTCGCTTGTTTTTCCCCTGAAATCAGAGTCGACATTTTGGTAATTGTATTTACTTTTGTCGGCATTAATGTTCATCAACTTTATAGCGCTTTCAGTTTTGGGATGGCCAGGCGAATGCGAATACGCTGAGCATCTTCAGTCTCGAGTGCGATTGGTGTTATATCTTGTATTTAACGGGTATGAGTGGTTGATCCCAATCTCGTTCCCAGAGGCGGCCGGGGAGCCGAAGGCCTCTGACGCATTAGACCGTCCTATTTTTTTAAAACCTAAGCCCCGCCCATTCTGACCTCTGATTGGTCAATCTTTTTGGGTCGATTTCTCGAAAATTAGAGGTCGGATCGTCGTTTCGTTTGTTGTAAAATGATCCTTGAGTCAAAGTCAGCTCGCTGACATAAAAAATTGGATCCTTAACGAACAAGTTCAAGTTTTGGTTAAGATCTATTTTTCTACGCGTGGGTATATTTGTAAGTGATTCGGTCATCCAGGCATTCAACAGAGAAATTTCTTCAAAAATTTTTCTGGTTTCGAGATTGTGGTTGATCCATGTCATGGGTACAAAAGTCGGCTCCACCTATGGAACCTGAACTTTAGAATGTATAGAAGAAATGTAATATGAGGGGGTTGCTATTGACTTTCATAGAGAATTCAGAGACACGATACAAAGATTACTATTCCGCTTCCTGGATAACTGCGTTACAGTACTTTAAAGCGGGACTTATGTCGACTTTGCAACCCAAAGCAACTAATAACAGTCAGTTGCAAGGGTGCTTATGTCGATCATATCAGCAAATGGGAGCAACTGAATTCGGAGCGCTTATGTCGACTCGGAACTGATAGAGATCACACTTAACACGTGACTATTAATTTATTCATCACCTGATCAACAAAATGGCGATTAACTTAAAGAAGCAACACAAAGGAGTGGTCGGTCTTGCTACAATTCTATTAGTATTATTGTCGACATCACCAACATTTGAAAAGTGGGTGTCTTCGATCGCTTCCATTTGCTTATTTATAAAGTCATATGACGCATGTCTCTTATCACGTGATGTTATTTCCATGGAAAAGGATTGATTCCAGTTGCTCATGTCGACTGCAACTAGGTAAGAGGCGCTCAGGTCGACTATTTTCAGTAGCAAGGTCGACATAAGCCCCCCCCCCCCCCTTAAGCAAGAATTCCATATTTTCTAAGAAAGTCAAAACATAATAATTTCTATGTTTTTTGCTCAATAGGTTGTCAACTCATATCATACAATCATTCGCATTTTTTTCCACATCGGAATTAATAACACAGTTACCTCCCTTGCCCCCCCCCCACGCAATAGCTAACTTCAAACGTTTGAATTTGAAGTTGAAAATGATATTTTTGTCAATTTCTTAACTGGCGATAGAGAATTATAGGATTAATAGGATCATTCTTTAAAAAGGTTCAGTATCATCTATTTTAAGGCTTCATTTTAATAAATGTAATATATATCTTAAAAATATGAAATCGCAGCTTTAAATAATGTGTAATTAATACATTTCAGGCCTATAGATAGACCTACAATGTCCTGATTTAGTTCTTGCATATTTCCTTAACAAACAAGACACACCAGAGAAAGGAGCGCGAGAGAGAAATGGGGTTTAACGTCCACTCGACACAAACTAGGTCATTTTGGGACTAACATGATTTTATTTTATTTCAATAATTCGCTTGCGCGTAGGGGTCTTTAGCAGTGGGAGTGCCCGGAGGAAACCCACGAGGTTGAGAGAAGGCGCCCCTATCTCCATGCCACATACGCTCACGCCAACCAGAGAAAGGAATGAGATAATATGGGTTTACACATTTACAGTAACATATTAAGAACAAAGGCTAATGACACACAGAAAATCTGTCAACACTGTTTGTCGTGTATTTTGTACACGGTCAACAGTCCACTTTCTATAAAACTATTTTGTCAATACCAGTTTAATCATTTGGATTGTTTGTACCTGGTTTTATTTTATTGAATATTTATGACATATCTCTTCCATCGTATAAGGGCTTTCCCTGCCATATACTCTTCTTTTAGACACGTCTTGATTTTTCGAAATGTGCCCGATTTATCTCTCTAAATTCGTTCGTGATATACTGTATTATCTCGCGATTCACCCAGGGACACATATTTTGGCCATAATTTAAACTTGCACCCAAGCGTTAAAGATACATTATGGGAGATAAGATAGGGAGTTTGCAGTTCTCGCTATAATAGTTACAAAGTCGATAGTGTAAAGGTAATTTGCAGAAAATGTCAGTCAAATTGATCCACTTTGAGCAGAGAACGAAGCGTGTGAAATTCTGCCTAATCATCAATATAAACAGTATAGTCTCAATTATCCCGATCTTAAATTTAATTTCATATAGGAATCTAATCCAGTTAACATCGAGGGCTAGCCTTGACATCCAGAGTTTATTATGGTCTGGATAAGTTAATTGATAATTTAGATAACATTTCAGGCCTAAAGAAAGAATCGTAATAGGCAGGTTTTGTTCTTGCATAATGTATATTTAAATAATTCGGTTTAGCCTTTACTTGGATAACATCTTATTCTACTTCGTTAAACACATATTAACAACCCTTAAATGGATAGTGAAAACTTACCACCAGAAGTGTCATTAACCAAGAATTAAGGGACCTTTTAATACACAAATATCTCGTTTTCACATGAAGGAGGTCTATTGATACGATTAACTTCCGCCAACTTCTGTTTCCGCCGTTTGATTGCAGAGTCTGTTGTACGGTTAAACGCCTAAATATTCCCCGACCCATTCAATAAAGAAATAACAAGCCTGCAGGCAATAAGCAGCCCGACTCACCTCACTGTTAAAGATGGGTTCCCAGATAAGTATTTTTGACAATTTTGGTATATTCATATGGGAAGTAGCGATATCCAATCTTACTAGAAAAATACTGGATTCCCTGAAAAACACTCACGGAGCGTATACGGGACAAAAATATAAGGGGTTCCCATATTAGTCAGCCCGACAATTAAGAATAACCGCACGCTTGGCGTCGAAGGTTACAAGCGAACCTGAGAGCTTTGTGTACATATTGAAAACTCTATGACGAGTTAGACGTACAACACTTTCTTGGAGAAAAATCACAGAAAAGACGCGGGTAGTGGATTCTCAGAGAATTTAATTAGGATTTGATATTTGTATTAAATAGTCAGCGATTACAGATAACATCGTCTTGTGTATGTAATGAATACTCCCCTGTCTCCAACGTCGTTGTTATAGGCACGGAGAAGGGTAATAATCCCCTGACGCAAACATTGCCTCTTTTGATAAATTTTTATAGCAGGGTAGACTTGGCAATTGCAATGTTTTGTGAACGATTCAAAGCAAAATTACGACAAATTAATTAGTTTAAATAGGTTTATAGTTCTACTATAAACCTAAACAGTTTTGTTTCGGGCATGTCCGTTGGCTGTTTTCAAGGAACCCGTTATTTTTTGTTTTAGTAAAATTGGTCATTACCACTTTCTATATATACTAAATTTGCCATATTTTTTATTGAAATAACTACCCAATAAAGAGTTTCATGAGAATGTATAAGCGCGAATTTCATATTTTTAAGTTATATTTCTAAAATTTACTAAAATAAAGCCTTAAAATAGATGGAATCAATAAACAGTCCTACCTTGTTAAAGAATAATCCTATAACTCAATATTGTCAGTTGAGAAATTGACAAAAATATTATTTTCAAATTCAAATTCAAACATTTAAAGATAGCGATTCCGTGGGGGGGGGGGTAGAAAAACAGGGGATATTTGATTTTTAAGTGTTATTAAAGTCACCTAATGAAACTGACGAAGAAACAATGACAAAATGAAATGAAGTTCACATTCATCGATTTATTCCAAATGACCATTATAAGGGTAAAATGATACCCGGGGTCAAACAGCAAAGTTACCACAGCATCACAACAAAGTCAGTAACGGGCAAATCCTCCTCTGTTTGCCAAACAAGCATTGATCCGACGTGGCATACTCCTAATGAGACGTCCAAGGTCATTTTGTTCCAGATTGCCCCATTCCTGTTGCAACGCAGCAGCAAGTTCTTGGACATTGGCAAGACGTTGTTGACGTTGACGTAACGTCTGTCCAAGCATGTCCCAGACATGGGGGAAAGGTCGGGACTCAGTGCTGGCCAAGGTAATGTGGTGATGTTCTGTTGTTGGAGGTAACCTGTAACGATCCTGGCCCTGTGACATCTTGCGTTGTCATCCTGGAAGATGAAACGGCGGCCATGACGTCGTGCGAACGCCACAACATGGACTGCCAACATGTTGTCCCGGTAGTACTGGCCTGTAACACGCCCTGCAACAACATGTAAAGCCGTTCTTCCAGCAACAGTGATGCCTCCCCACACCATAACAGAACCACCCCCAAATCGGTCATGTCTGATGACGTTAACGTCTTGGAAGCGCACGTTTCGACGACGCCACACCCTACTACGTCTGTCCAAAAGATCAACAGTGAACCTTGACTCATCTGAAAATGAAAACATCACACTGCTCCAGCGTCGATTATCCCAGTGTTGACGATCCCTACACCAACGACGTCTTGCCTGAATGTGATGATCTCTCAAACAAGGGATCACGCGAGGACGTCGGGCGCGAAGGTGACCCCTATGCAGTCGATTCCGAATCGTCTGGCCACTCACTCTCACACCAGTGTCTGTTTGAAGACGAGGGCTGATCTGATCTACTGTGATGACACGATTTCTCAAGGCCAAGGTACGGATAAATCGATCCTGGGCTTGAGTTGTCGCCCTTGGTCGACCTGAGCGTGGTCTATCCTGTACAGATTGTGTATCACGGTATCTGGACCATAGCCTGCTTATGACAGACTGAGAAACATTCATCGTCCGCGCCACAACCGCCTGTGTTGTGCCGATCTGTAGCATGCCAAGGGCACGTAACCTTTCATTTTGGGTAAGCCGACGCATATCAAAATTTGTTTTCTAGTCACTAAAACATTTAAACTGATGTTTCCACCCTGGAATTCAATGCCACAATGACTGTAACATTCAAAGTCAGAGTCGTGCAAATCTTAGGTTGGACCCCCATGATGATCCCAAGCATCACCTGCATTCCATGCGGTAGCTATTGGTACGTTTGGGCGTCACATGTAACTGGTTCTGTTAGGTTCTATAGTGACTTTTTTCGTAGTCATTTGCATATTTTAGTATTATGCCCCCAAAATCAAAAATACCCTACTTTTTTTTAATAGTATATAATAGTGAGTTGACAAACTATAGAGCAAAAAACATAGAAATAAATATGTTTTACTTTAAAAAAAATCATTATTAGAAAATATAAATTATCTCCCTTTTTTTCTCCTTTTCAGAGTAAGATGAAAACGTTGAAATTCTATTGTGTCGTGGCCATCTTGTTAGCAGTCAGTTTTATATACTTTCATCAATATAGACCAATGTCCCCTATAAACTCAACAATACAAGTCCAGAAAGTTAAAGACGTCCCGGATATGACGTTAACAGTTAGAATGTCTAGTAATGCTAAGCTTTTAAATTATTTTTTTTGTACGATGTTGAGAAGTCTGACTCTGTATTGGTCTGGGCAACTTGGACCTCTTGGTCTGATACTGGACAAAGAATCCCAAGATGATCACAAATTCGCAGAGAATCTTAAAAAATATCAGGAACATCTAGGAATAAATATTAGTATACACTACGAACCTCTACCAAAAAATGAACGCGTTTTAACTGTCGCGAAATCCAAGCCGCCTGGCTACAATCGTCAACTGTATTCTAGTTTTATAATGGACGAATTCATTTTAACACCGATAGTAGCTTGGATAGATACTGATGCTAAATTTACTACACCAGTAACCCGTGACAATATTCTTACCGGAAATAAATTGCGCGTGAAAGGAATGAACACGTTTCAGTATAAGTGGGTACGTGGTTGGGACAAACAAGGTCAAACAATGATTGGGAAGCCTATGCCGTCAGACTTTATGACCTATTTTCCTGTGTATATCTGGAGAGACACAATAACCAATTGTAGAAATCATATCTTAAAATATGTCAACGTTTCCACGATAGAAGAAGCTTATATTCGAGTAGGATCCAATGAACCGGGAAATATGAGCCCAGTAAATATTATTATGACGTATGCGTATTATTTTGAAAAAGAGAGATATGATTGGCATATTGATATTGGAAATGTAGATTTAAAGAAATATAATAAACTTCATCTGGTCCCAGGCTACGAATTCACTTCCGCTAGTTTAACACCGGATTTGCACGTGACTTTGCACGCAAAACATTACAAAGATGCTAACAATACAGTGAATCGTCAAGCTTATTGTGCTGCGGCTAATAACACGGTACTCAACATGGAACAAGATATAAAACAAATGTGTGAACCATTTAAAACAAATGTAATGTGGGTATTGTTTGAATTCTGTAATACAGTGAAACAAGAACACCTTACTACGTGGTGTAAAAATAAAAATAAACACTGCATTTCTATGATACAGGAACATTATGATAAGACACGACAGCTTGTGAATAAAGGTGTGTACAACCTTGACCTGAAAAAAATAAAGCTCGTTGAAGAGGTTGCTCATTTCCATCAGATAAAATGTCGGCCATTTCTATGAATTAGTAATTTGGTTAATTTGCTTAGCGAAAAATGTTTTAAAATGCTTTACGATCAAAAACGTTATAGAGGTTATTACATAGTTATTTCTTTGGGTTGTATTCCCAATTGTTTTCAAATATGAGTGAAGTCTGTGTTACCACAGGCCCGGGACTTTACAGCGCAGTGGACGCTTACGGCTACCCCCCGGATCCATTCACTCTTTTTGAATTGTTTTGTTTGTGGTCTCTGAGTATGATGTCTTGTCCATATATTTCTCTTTGTGTAGAATTGTGTGTGGTGCAGTCCCCCTTGCACTTACTATTAAACATTCCTCATGCATTAGCTAAATCTCTTTGTTTTAAATTTCTAGCTGAAATAGAAGAAGAGTTATTGTGTCCTAAAAGTCTCGGCCATTCAAATGGCTAATCGGTCCGCTTACCCTGAGCAGTAAATGTTCATTATCGAACTTAGTCGAGGTATGGATGTAATTAAACTATACACCAAGATTGATCACTCTCCTCGCTTAATTAGAACTGAAGTTATCGTATCCCTAAGCATCAACCGGGACTTTGGAACACAATTTAATTGAGCTAGTTTTAATCTGTATTACATGCATATATTCTTGATTATCAATCACTATTACATTCGCTTTCTGGTCTCTGAATTTTTAATATCAGATGATGGTGTAAACATATCTTTTATTCAGAATTAACGTAATCAAAATACAGATCTATGTTTCGTTTCGTTTTTTCTGTTATACTTTCGATGACACGCTAGATTAGTAAATACAAGTAAAATGAAAAACCTAATTAAAATACAGATCTATATTTCGTTTCGTTTTTTCTGTTATACTTTCGATGACACGCTAGATTAGTAAATACGAGTAAAATGAAATTTTGAACTATATATAAAACCGAAACGAAATAGAATCTGTGTTTTAATCAGATTGCAATCAGGGAAAGTTAAAGAGAGACAGAGAGAGAGAGAAATGCTGTTTAACGTCCACTCGACACAAACTAGGTCATTTCGGGACTAACATATTTTTTAATTTTATTTCAATAATTCGCTAGCTCGTAAGGGTTTTTAGCAGTGGGAGGAAATCTTGAGTACCCGGAGAAAACCCACGAGATTGGACAGGCGACCCTTCTCCTTGTCACGGGGAAGTTAAAAAGGCAATATGTATGGTTTATTTAAAGATATGAGATAAAATAGGGTTTAAAGTCCGAATGGTCTGCTCCTAAACTGGGCCAATGAAAACGGGCATACGTCATACAGTGTGCTATGAGGGAAATTTTGCCCGGGCAGCGGCGCTACGGCCTACTCTGATATCGAATTCCAACTGCCGCGAGATTGGTTAAGTGCACGCCAAGGGAAAACCACGCATGAAAATCTGGATGAACATTCTCGGCGAATTCTTGCATCGAATACAAGACCTACAGGCTAGCGAGTCGGCAACCGTGATCTTTCGATTTAGATAATGTGATTAAAGCTGTAGCAAAACTAATTTTAACAAGTCGATACTGAAAGGGGATATAGTGAAGGTACAGATGGATAACCTGAAATACATTACCCGAAAAATAGACGGTTAACCGAAACGTTGGATGTGTGTGTGTGTGTGGGGGGGGGGGTATAAGTATTTTTACTAATACATTCATCAATATTTCGAATTTGAACCGATGTCTGCATGTTACTTCATTTTATATACCATCAGAATAACTAGGCGCTGCCCATCGTAGCCCCAATCCCACTACTGACTTGGGGAAACATCACTGGGAAGTTTGGGGAACTATCTAGGTTAGAGTAATATAGCAATTTTTTGACAATTATCACTATTTGCATCTAGCCAGAAAGTGAACTAACGCAAACCCTTTGCTTGGAACTGCATGTATTTGTGTTCCTGTAGTTGCAAGCTTTCGACAAAGGTATCGTTTGTTTTTTTTGGGGAGGACCTTTTACCGAAACTGCAGGCTAGAAATTTATTTGAGGCCAAAGGAAATATCTGCTCTTAAACATAATGATGTATCTTTAACCAAAGTATCATAAAATCGCAATAAGTTTTATAACATTAGAGATACGTTATGGGAGATTAGATAACGAGTTGTCAGTTCTAACTATAATAGTAAAAAACTAAATAATGTAAAAGCGATTTGCTGAAAATTTCAGTCAAATTGATTCACTATGAACCGAGATCTAAGCGAATGAAAGTTCCGCTTAGCCTCGATCATCATGACCAAAGTCGGGATTACAAAACTAGTAGTCTTGGTTATACATTTAATCGTTAAATCACGAAGGAAAATTTTGCAATCGAACTACAATCAAATAAATATCGCCGGCTAGCCTTGACACCGAGAGTTGATTATGGTCTGAATAAGTTACTTAATGTCTAAGTTATAGTTTTTATAACATCTGGGGTCTAAAGAAATACAATAGGTGGATTTTGCTCTTGCATAATGCATGTTTAAACGATACATGGATAATTCCAAAATGATTCAGTCGCACAAATTAATAATTTACATATTTTGTTTGAAAGAAAGATATGTTTACGCCAACAAAAGAAATTGTATTGGTTTTGTTTCGAATACAAAACACGCTAATATGAATATTTTATGTCTTGGGAGTATAGTATAGCTATGTATTATTATCATACATCATAAGTGGAACATATCGCATGATATGCGAAATGTGAAGTAACTAATTATCAACAATGTCATATCTGTATTTTTTTTTATTATTAAATCACGTCAAGCATCCCGCATCAGGTTTTTGACAAAGATAATATTTTCATTATATAATGGCGTAACAGGATAACACCAGTGACTGTAACAACAAACCATACCAAGCACAAAATGCACTCATGATAATTGTCCATTCGGTTTTGGATTCCGAAATAGACAGTCTAATATCATACCATTATAATAGTTAACATATTTGTAGATAAGCCTAAAAACCATCGCTATCTACCCATTATGACAATTTACCCCGAAAAATTTCGTCCGGCAAATCCGCGTGTAATTCCTGCAAATGACCTGACAGTCCTGGTGACATTTTCACAAAAGTACCTAACTTTAAGAGAAACACTAAGTTAAGAAAACTATACGAATAAAATACGAATTATTTACGCCAGTTTCACATAGACGATGTAAGTTTTTTCTTAACCTTTTTCGTAACTCTGTTCGTAAATACGTCACGGATGGTCTTGACGCCAATTTGGGCCAGTCTATTCATACTTCTGTACTTTCTCACGATCTGAATGTTGATAATGTCTGCGCTTAATATTGTTATGTATTATTTTATCCATATCTTTTTAAACATTAACCACGGAAATATAATATTCCTTATTATTACGCTTAGATTTTGCTGTCAATTTATGAATAAAATGTTACTTTCATTTCATTTGTTTACTTTTTGTTTTTAAATTTTGATTATTACGTCACAGCGCGTGACATAGTAGCTTTCCCGTCAAAGGGCAACACCTAGTAAGTAACTCACTTTAGTTCATATTTTGAGAAAACGTAATGAATGAATATTAAACCTCAGCTTCTGCTTACGAAATCGAAAGATTGTACATCAGGTTACAATAGGGAACACATACCCTAGTAACTACAAAGTTGGTCCTCACTCAATTTTGATTTAAAAAAGTGATTTACTACGTTTTGACTTTGGACGGGAGAGCATAAGTCGTCTGCTGTCTGTCAAAAGCCGGTTTTATTCCCGCCTGGCAAAAGACACGATTTTTCGTGTGAATTTTGTGCCTTTAGTGGTGATTTTACTTTCAACTATGATGAATAACTACTGATTGAAAGTTAAAGAGGATAATCAATCAAATTTACATAATTGTAACATGTCGTGATCTTTACACTAACAAGGGGACATAACTCCATGTTTCTGATAGTCATAGGGACACAGCTCATCAAATATTCCTTATAGTGGAGCGGTTATGTTACATTTTTGGGTTGGGTTGTGCACTTCCGGAAATAGGCATGGAAATTTGGCCAAGAGGGATTTTGGGTATGCTGATTTCAAAAATGGCGGGAACCACCAGCCAAAAATTGAGAAATTCAAAATGCCGCCATGAATCACGTTCTTGTTTATAAAGTGTCTGTAAGTGCCGCGATCTTGCCCTTATCCGAGGTCCTGGCAAA
Organism: Patella caerulea; assembly: GCA_036850965.1. Classification (NCBI taxonomy): domain Eukaryota; kingdom Metazoa; phylum Mollusca; class Gastropoda; family Patellidae; genus Patella; species Patella caerulea. The sequence goes on from JAZGQO010000010.1 coordinate 3,748,624, forward strand.
CACAACATGTAATCGTATGGATGGGCCAAAACATAACATCTGTGCACGTAAAAGACCCCTTGTCCGGTGGAATTCCATCAGACAAAATATTTCTCATAGACCACCGCATAACGTATTCCCGCTTTTATCAGGCCAGTTGATTTAGAATAGTGGACCATTAAGCACCCTTTCTTCTAGCTCCTTTTCTATGTACAAGAACCCCTCTTGGCAGTCCAGCATTGATTGTTAATAGTTTTATCAAGCGATTGAAAATACAAATAAAAACTTTAAAAATAATATTATATTTATTTATTGTTCATCAATCATCATCGGCAAGATATTTGGTAACGTAAACAAAGGCGAACAGACAAAATCCACTAAACATCCAGAAGGTTCCTGGAACAAATAAAACGATTGATATAAGGAATAAAATGAAATAGTGTTTAACATCCTACTGTTCTGCTCCAAATTGGGTAAATGAAGAAGGGCATACCCCAAACCGTGTGTGTGTGTGTGTGTGGGGGGGGGTATGGCCTAGTGGTCTAGAGTGCCGCGCTTCGACCTCTAGCTGGCCGGTCACCTCTGGCTTGCGGCCGTGGTTTCGAGCCCTGGTGTGAGCGTATGTGGCATGGAGATAGGGGCGCCGTCTCAACCTCGTGGGTTTCCTCCGGGCACTCCGGTTTCCTCCCACTGCTAAAGACCCCTACGCGCAAGCGAATTATTGAAATGAAATTAAAAACCATATGTTTGTCCCGAAATGACCTAGTTTGTGTCGAGTGGACGTTAAACCCCATTTCTCTCTCTGTCTCCATACAGGCAATCCGTCTTGCATCACTGACAAGGCAGAACCACGCCGGAAAATCTGAATGAACTTTCTCAGCCAATGCAGGCATCGAGCAACCGACCTCCAGGTTTTACTCATTTAGCCGCCGTAATCCCGCCGATTGATATAAGAAGAGTAGGTCCATTAAACGTTTATTTAAGAGTTTAATAACGAACTGGTGATTCTTGCTTTAATAATTTAAAGATAGATAATTAAAACAAACGGGGAATATTGAAACTTTCGGTCAAGTTACTTCATTCCGAGTCAAATTACCACCGTTTGTAGTTTTGAATGAGATTGGTGCATAGTGGTATCCAGGCCACTCATGGTATCAATCAATCAATCAATCAATCAATCAACACCGCATTTCTATAGCGCAAACAATTCTTCGATAAAGTTCCTAATGCGCTTAAAAGTTTATGTGGATTCTTTTAGTGTTTATTTTCCTCAAATAGATGTGTCTTCAAACGTGACTTGAAGATGTCTAGAGTTTTTGATTCTTTAATGTTTAAGGGTAGAGAATTCCAGAGGTGCTGCAAAGTGAAAAGATCGTTTCGTCCGTTGAAGTTTGGCAGCGGGAATAACTAATAATGACTTGTTCTGAGATCTTAAGGATGGTATATTCGCGAACCTTTCTAATCTGTTATATATCTCGAGAATACGGTGCAACTGAGGGTCGATTATGGTCTTGTTTTTTTAATAAATGTTACGCCTAAATAATTACCTGCAGATGCAGCTCTTGAATAATATATGGTTAAACTAAAAAAAAAACCGAAACGAAATAAAAGCTGTGTTTTAAAAAGAATACTTTACCGTATGTAGTAATGCCTTCAACCAGCAGAAGAAAACTCATGGATATCAGGAGGTTGGCCACCCAGTTCACTGATCTGGCAATAGAATTTGAAGTTTTTCTGGCCCAGGCAGGGCATCTTTCCGAATCTTCACTATGAGTCACTTGACCTAAACCTGTAAAAACATGTATTATAGGGAATTATTATTGATGTATAAAACGAATAAGGTCCACTCGACACAAACTGGGTAATTTCGAACTCCATCTCCAAGTCCGCTAACGGGATGAATAGATCATGGATGTATACGATTTCGAAGAAAAAAATGTGTTGATGTCACAGAGAGAGAGAGAAATAGACACAAACTCTGTCATTTCAGGACTGACATATGATTCGATTTTATTTTAATAATTCGCTTGCGCGTAGGGGTCATTAGCGGTGGGAGATAACCGGAGGACACAGAGAAAACCCACGAGGTTGGACAGGCGATTCTTCTCCTTGTCATGTATAACCAGAGAGTCGAAACCATGCCAGTTGACTCAATGACAGACCTTATGATACAGAGCACATGTGCCAGCAATTCGACTATCCACCCCACCCCACCCCCTCCAACCCTACCCACACCCCCACCACCCGGTTGATTTCAGCTAAATGGGTAAATCCGTATAACCGGTTTATAAGGTTATATTAAAAATTCCTTAGGACAGAGCGAAAGATGCAGAAGAGAAAGAGGAAGAAGAAGAGGGAGAAGAAGAAGAAGAAGAAGACGAGGGAGAAGAAGAGGAAAAGAGGGTCATTAGCACTGAGAGATAACCGGAAGACCCGGAGAAACCCACGAGGTTGTAAGAAGAAGAAGAGAAGAAGACGAGAAGAAGAAGAAAAAGATATAAAGAATAAATAAAACCTACCTGGTGCATAGAAGAGAACAAAAACCACCATGCCGACCACCACAAACCATGAAAAATTATGACAGCCCCCAGCAGCATCTACAAACTCATACTCAGATCCAGGGTAGTGTGACATGTTACATCTTCCAACCACGGAACGTTGAGTATTGTTGACATGCAACGGTAAACACGACCCGTTCAACCAATTACCAACTGGATGACAGAAACCACAAAATCCATTCCGAACACACAGTTCACAAGACCTTGAGGAGATACAGAGAATTCGGATTTAAAGTCCACTCAACGCAACCCAACACACAGTTCACAAGACCTTGAGTAGTGACAGAGAAATGGGGTTTAACGCCCAGTCAACAAATGTTGACCTGGATGATAGAGAGAAATGGGGTTTAACTTCCAGTCTTATTCTAGACACATAGTTCACAAGACCGATCGGAGACAGAGAGAATGGGGTTTAACCTCTATTCCTAACACATAGTTCACATGACCGAGGGGAGTTATCAGATGGAAATATGTTTAACGTTCACTCAACACAAATTACGTCATTTCCCTTCGACATATACACTTCATTTCAATAATTCATTGTGAAATGAAACTTGGGGAACCCAGAGAAAACCCACCGGCTTAGACAGTGCGGGATCGAAACCACGCCACGTAACCCAATGCCAGCTTGTACGAAAGATGTACATTACATAAATATAAGCCTAATGACTTCTTAGGTGTTGTAGTGTTGTAGAATCGTTTGACTGAATTAATTTTAAATATATAAATTATCTGGGAAGACGTGAAACTATTTATTGTCATGGGTAAGATACATCGAGTCTGGGACTAAATTGAAACTGTAAAGTGAATTTCCAAAGGCAGTGATCTCTCTCTCTCTCTCTCTCTCTCTCTCTCCCTCTCTCTCTCCCTCTCTCTCTCTCTCTCTCCTCCCCCCACCCTTCTCTCTCTCCCTCTCTCTCTCCTCTCCCCGCTCCTCTCTCTCTCCCCTCTCTCTCTCTCTCTCTCTCTCTCTCCCTCTCCCCCACCTCTCTCCCTCTCTCCCCCCGCCTCTCTCTCCCCCTCGCCTCTCCCTCTCTGAATGAAATACGTACGAGTAATAAGAATGATTGCAGTATGGATAGACGGAGACATTAAGTTGAAAGTTTGATAAATCTTCTATGTAATTAACCGGTGTTATATACGATTCCTGAAGCTGAAACCCAGTTGCTATAAAACACATTCCCATAAAAACACCTGAAACACAACAAAATAATGAATTATCTGAGTTGCTTAACACCAAAACAATATAAAACCAAAGAGAGTTTATGTTAACAATTTAGACCATAATTTCACCCAAGAATGATTGAGGGGAGATATCTGCTCTCGAAGTAGATATTTGTCTGTGAACAAAATGCCAAATGCATCGATTGTTGCTCTCCTGTTTCGTGAGCCGACGCCATTATCACCGAACTGACTGATTACTGAGCATTCGACGTTACGTCATGAGCATACTGTTTTCCTACATTAGACAGCCGTGTGATGGCAGTTGAAGCTGGTGTCATGAGCGTAGCAGGGCATACGTGCCCTCGTGAAAACATCCACTGCAACCTACCCCTGTATTGTTTGAAGGAGGGGAGGATGTCTGATTACAATAAGATCTCATTTCGAATCTTTTTGTTTCAAAATCCCTTCATATAATCTACAATAAGGTCTTAAACGGGTCTGTTTAGTAGACCTGACCTGACCAGAAACCGATCTCCACCGTCACTAGTAAATACCGGAACCGGAAGACATGACTTACCAAAGAAACTGACCATCAGTAGTAACTTCCGGTTATCTTCCAATGTCTCCTTTTTCGTAGAAATATATGTAGCGATGACGTAAAGACCATTGGGAAGATTGAGTAGACCCAGCGACATGGTGGTTGACATACCAGCCAGAAATATGATAGATCCGCCATACAATCTACAACAAATAACATAAAACGGGGTTTAACGTCTGATCCGATTCGATTAATGAAAGAAATTGTGCCCAGACAGCGAAGCTATGGCCTACTCATATCTCGAATTCCAACTGGCAGTGGATCTTTAAGGTCCACACCTCGGGCTGTCGTCCGAACAATGCTGATGAACTTTCTGGGCCAATACAGAGATCGAACACGTGATCTTCAGGTTAGCAAGCAAACGTCTTACTCATTGAACCATCGTGACTCAGACAATCTAAAGCAGCAACATCATCACCACAACATCCACTAGATGCAATGGCAACTTTCAACGATGATTCGACCCACCGAACGAAATGAATGAAACTTGGCAAAATCCAGAACTTTCTTCGATACTTACGGAGGTATCGCAAATATTATCCTAACCTAATGTGTAGATAAACTGTTATTGGAACATTTAATAATACTTGGACTACGCATGCGTTAAAGTATCGTTGCCCAATCGGATTAAAATACAGGTCTATATTTCGTTTCGTTTGTCTATGCTTTCGATGGCCTACACAACATGAAGATCTAACCGGTTGTAGCGACAGGTCACGTCAGGGGTCAAAACACCGACTTTTGACCTATGACGTCAGACATTTGATTAACCAGGCAGCATTGGTGTTACTAATGGATACCCACAGTTCCGTGCAAAACACACCTAAAGCTCGCTTACCTCTAACACAACTTAAAAACCAACTCTTCCAGATCCTAGTGCAATAAAGGCAAGTAAACGAAATTTTGAACTATAAAAATAAACGAATTAGGATCAGTGTTTTAATCAGATTGGGGGCTGTCGAAAGTCAACATATTATGGACTGGTCAAGCTTGTTCAACCACAACGGTAGCAATATCAATCCAGACTACAATATTCTTCAAACGTCCATAACGTCGCCCAGCCCGAAGTAATTTGACTGATAATTTCAATATATCCCCTTTTCTTTATCTTTGTTAAACTATTATAGTGTTAGCTGTCAGCTCTTTGGCGAAATCGTACTATTTTAATGGAAAATGGCTGTTATTTTTAGTCTTAAAGTTACATTATGGGAGATAAGATAAAGAAATGGCAGTTCTCACTATAATAGTTAAAAACTAGAATAGTGTAAAGGTAATTTGCTGAAAATTTCTGCCAAATTGATCCACTATTACCCGAGAACGAAGCAAGTGAAATATTCACATAGACTCGGTCATGATTACTAAAATCATTAATAAAAACAGCATAGTCTCGATTATACACTTGATTGATTTAATTATCAATGGCCGTTAAGCGGCATATAGGAATTTAATCCGCCAACATCGAAGGCTAGCCTTGACATCAAGAGTTTATTATGGTCTGGATATGTTAATCAATGTCTAATTGATTAATAAGATAACATTTCAGGCCTAAAGAAAGACTTGTAATAAGCAGATTTTGTTCTGCCATAATGCTATTTTAATTATTGCAATGATTTTATTGTCTTACTCATGGATGTACAATAAATGTAGGGTATTATTGATCATAGCGTGATAAAGATACCTGTACGAGTATTGCATGTTGCATGTAATAAACCAAGAAGTAGTAAATCTATAAAGATGTGTTATTATGAATACATAATACATCGTTAATTAAGATTGTACTTACATGAGAACGCTGATACCCGACAGTTGTTGAAACAGAAACAAAAATAAAACGTTTAGGAACGGTCGTCGTACTTTCGGTTTTCGCCATATTCTAACTATGACCGGAGCACCCGGAGCTGGTTTAGCACTACCTTCAAGAGGTGTATACTCGCTTTTATTGGCACCAACAGCGGATTTTCCTGCCTTTGAATTGGGGTTCGACTTTTTCTTTCCGCTGTTGCTGTTTTGTTTACCCGGATTATTTTTGCCATTTTTAGCTCCGTTTGCAGGTGTATTGTTTGCTCCTGTACCGTCGTTAGTGTTGTTTTGTCCATCTGGTCCAGTACCGTTCGGATTACTGGTTCCGGATGAGTTTCCAGATCCATTATTTCCTTTAGCCCCTGCACTATTGCCATTGTTACCTCTGTTTGAAGGCGAATTGTTTGCTCCTGTACCGTCGTTAGTGCTACTTTGTCCATCTGGTCCAGTTCCGTTCTGATTACTAGCTCCGGCCGAGGTTTCAGAACCATTATTTCCTTTAACCCCTGTACTATTGCCATTTTCTTTTTCTGTTGAGTTGGGAGAATTACCCGTTCCTTGGGGTCCTGTGCTGTTATCGCCATTATCGGACGAACTGTTAGTAGCATTATTCTTGCCGTTGGCACCTGTACTATTGCCACTGTTCTTTCCATTGCTGTTATGATTTTGAGTTGCTACTGAATTGGGATCTGTTGCGCTGTTCCCATTGTCTTTTCCAGTACCGCTTGGATTGTTAGACCCATCGCTTGTGCCCTGGGGACCTGTGCTATTTCCGCCACTGCTCTGGTTGGCCGAACTGTCAGTTCCGTTATTCTGGCTATTAACACCCGCATCTGTACTATTGTCATTATCTTTTCCAGTACTGCTAGGATTATTAGATCCATCGCCAGTGCCCTGGGGACCTGTGCTATTTCCGTCCCTGCTCTGTTTGGCCGAACTTTTACCTCCGTTATTCTGGCTATTAGAACCTGTATCTGTACTATTACCATTGTCTTTTTGGGTACTGCTATTCTTATTAGACCCACCACTCGTGTCATGGGGATCTGTGCTGTTCCTGCCATTGTCCTGTCCGCTCGAACAGTTAGTTCCTTTATTCTCGTTATTATCCCCTTTACCATTGTCTGTTCCAGTGCCGCTAGGATTGTTAGATCCAGTTGAAGAACTATTATCAGAGTTGTTGTGTGGCTGATTATTGCCGCTCTGGTCAGAGTTGCCAGATGAACTGTTTTGCTTTCCTGTGATACTATTATTACTTGAACCATTTTCACCAGATCCATCACCGTGTCCACTCTTTAATTCTCCTTCGTTTCTGTTTGGGTTTTCATCATTTCCCGCCCCGCCTTTGCCGTCAGCATCGCCAGCTTTATTTCCCACGGGCGACGTAGAATTATCGTTACTTGTTTGGTTTGGTTTGTTTTCATTTTGTGTGTCAAAAGTGTCTTCTACATCTGAAGATTTAGAAAACAATATATGTTATCATCTTGTGAGGAGAGAAATGGGGTTTAACGTCCACTCGACACAAACTAGGTCATTTCGGTACTAACATATGGTTTCATTTTATTTCAATAATTCGCTTGGGCGTAGGGGTCTTTAGCAGTGGGAGGAAACCAGAGTGCTCGGAGGAAACCCACAAGGTTGAGAAGGCGCCCCTATCGCCATGCCACATACGCTCACGTTATCATCTTGTGATGATTTTTTTTTTGGGGGGGGGGGGCGATGGATTTCCGAATAATTAGCACGTATCAATAAGACCTAGCTGTCTTTGAGTATACTGGTGTAGTTTTGATTTCCCGGTTGTACGTGACAAGGAGTAAATACGGGACCTCCGGTTTCCTCCCACTGCTAAAGACCACTACGCGTAAGCGATTTATTGAAATTAATTGAACCATATGTTAGTCCGGAAATGACCCCTCACATATCGCCAATGTTAACAATGCCTCGCAGTTGCACCCGAAGAAAAGGGTATGACTGGCTACTGCTTGGGTCATCGGCTTATATGATGGATATTAGAAGAAGTAATTTTCTTTATTTGCAATATAACAACTCAGCTTTATACTAATAGTTTAGAATATTTATATCTCAGCAGTGTTGAGTAAATCGCAATCCCCGATACATAAAGGTTCATTAATATGTTCTTAACTATTTGCATTCAAACTGACATTAGTCATAAACTTTGACTACTGTTTAAATAACATGTAACATGAAAATAGAATGTGAACATACCATCGTCGAGTTCATCAATAACATCTTCAAAAACACCCCAGGGAGAATCATCATCATCACTACTATCTAAAATAATATTTACAGTAGGGTATAATAACATAAAATCACGTACGAACAATCCAAACTATTAGACAGGATTCGAAGTCTTAAAATAACGCTAAAACAAAATAGTGTAATTAAAAAATGGACTATTGACCGTAAGCAAAATATATTCACCGTGTACATAGAATAGTAGATTATATATATTCAGCATAGAAAATTACTGGAAAGTTAACGCATTTTGATTTCAAGTCCTGTGTATGCAGTGGTTCATCATTTTGTTTTAGGTTTGTATGGAAGTAACAGAATTTGCAAGAGGACAGAGGAACGGCAGAAAGTAGTAAACCTGGCCATTCACGATTTCTTGCTCTTAATTTCTATTCATGTTTAATATATTTGTACATTCATATTGAAAAATTAAATTTACGGAAAATGAATTATTTTGTTTTATATTTAACCAAAATAATTCTGTTAAAGAACAGAAAATCCTCTGCTGTGATTTTACAATTACAGAAAATTCTGGTAAATCTGGTGCCAGAATTGTTCTGGTTTTTTTTTACAGAATTATTTTTAACAGTGTACAGACTAGCGAGCCAGCATCTTACTCACTTAGCCACTGCGGGTAAACGATGTAAACTAATAGGCTTGTTCTATGGTTCGTGATCTATACTTAGGTCAACAAATCTGTAATCTATAGGTCACGTTTTAATGCAAACAAGATAATTCCACTAATGTGACTTAGCCTTTAGTTAACTGCGAAAAATATATTCACCCTTTTCTGCTTCTCTTTTCTCCTTCTCTACATCCAACCGCATCTGATTCAACTCTGCTTCTATTTCATCAGTTCCCCGTAAAGTTATTAAATTCTCCCTGGCTTGCTCTGGATCTTCTTCTTCCAGCAGCCATCGCGGGGATTCCGGTAATATAAACATAGCGATGAATTGTAAAACTGCAGGTACAAGACCAAATCCCAAAACATATCTAGATAATAGTAGAACAAAGGGCTTGTTAATAACTAAAATCAATCAAAACAGAAATGCTGTAAATAACTATAAACACAGAAATCAGGGGCTATAGCTCACATCTAATAATATATCCATTCGTTTTTATTTGTCCAACCTTGTGGGTTTTCTTAGAGCACTCCAGTTTCCTCTCATTGCTAAAGACCCCTGTTGACATAAGATTAAATCATATGTTAGTTCCGAAATGACCTAGTTTGTGTTGAGTGGACGTTAAACCCCATCTCTCTCTCTCTCTCTCTCTCTCTCTCTCTCTTATAATGGATATATAAACTACAGAAAAGAAATGAAATGGGGTTTAACGTACATATCTAAAAATAGTAAACTGTGTACAGGTCTAGCAAACGACGTACGTTCAACTATGTACAGGTGTAAAATACAGTAAATCAGTACATATCCATAATATAGTAAACTGTGTAAATATCCAATAGCTAGTAAACTGTGGCCAGACCTAGTAAACGACGAACAGTAAACTATATACAGGCTTAAAATGCAGTAAACGATGTACAGGTCTAAAGTACATTTAACGGCGTACAGTTAACGATGTGCAGTAGACGGTGTACAAGTTTAAAATACAGTAATTTATGACACGTATGGTAAAGGACCCACAGCAAATTATGTACCTGCTTAACATGCAGTAAATTACGTACTAAACTGCGTACAGATCTAGCACACGACGTACAGTAATGAGTATACGGCGTGCAGATCTAGCACACGACGTATAGTAAACGGTTCACAGTTTTAAAATACAGTAAATGACGTACGGATATGGCAAAGGACAGGTTTAACATACAGTAAACTATGAACAGGTTTAACATACAGTAAACCACGTAGCACGTACAGAAAACAGCGTACACATCGAAAACATGCTAAAATAAATACTTACTTCCACATTGTATCGTCACCAACATAGATACCAATATAACTCAATACCATGCACAGAAAATTAGCGACGAGATTCCCAACAGTAAAAAACATATTCAACATCGCAATTAGCCATTTCTTATTGGATATATGGGCCGACTCTTTTACATAAAGTCGAACCACAACCGTGCTCAAACCTGGCAATGAGGAAAAAACGAGCATGTTAAACATAGAAAATAAAATAACATGGGTTTAACTAGGAGAGTTAGGTTTCAGATTATTCAATATCGAATTCCACTTGGCAAGTGTTTTTACATGTGTACGTTGAACCTGGGCATCAGTTTTTCAGTCGGTGACACTTTACCGCACCAGTTCCCATCTCACGTGACATAGAGACGAACTTTTCAAATCCGATTAGAAAGCCATTTTCAACGAGCCACAGTTTCTCGCCAAATAAAACACAGCTATAATAGCACAGACAATTCCGTCATATCTTGGTTTTAACATTATTTAAATTCAAGAAAAGATAATTCCCGGTTAAATCCACGACATTTCTTGGCTTGTGGCAGGTTTTAGACAAGGGTGCTATTAGATTTATATAATAGGAAACGTGACAAGGGCGATATTACGTTCCGAACTGGGCTAATGAAGACGGGAATACGTCATATGTGTGCTATGAGGGAAAGTGTGCCCGGACAGCGGCACTACGACCTTCTCGTACATCGAATTCCATCTATCGTGGGATATTTTACGTGCATGCCAATTTGTACACGGGGGCCTCGGTTTTTCGTCCCATCCGAACGACTAGACAGGTCCTCTGTTCTTCACTGACAAGTGAAACCATCAATAAGTCAAAATCACCCGATCGATATATTGAAGTCGATCATCCTAATTCATTTGTGTATACTTCCTGGTCCTTAAAAAATCACGAATATTATCCAAAACCTTACAGAACATGGAAATTCAAACACCCTTTTTCAAATTTAGACCCAAATGTCAACACAAAATGACATGTAAAGGGGAATAGCTATAAAAAGGGGTACAACATTGGCACATGAGAAACAATAATTAATAGTCATAGTCATTATGCAATACTCACCCATAGCTAAGCCTATTACAATTCTCCCTGAAATGACCATTAAGGTGCTGTTAGCTATCCCCATAATAACAGCCCCAGAAGTAAATATGATAGCCCCTAATAAAATTATAATCTTTCGTCCTACGATATCTGCTACAAATTCAGCTAATCCTGCCACCGCAGCGCCAGTTGCTACTGTAGCACTCACTATTAGCTGCGTCCATATCACATTCAATTTAAAATAAGGTCTAATTAAGAGCATAGAACCCGATACTACACCAGTGTCATATCCAAACAAAAAACCTGATACTATCACCAAAAACGCTAATGAACGACCGCAAAAACACTTCGTTGTCCTCTCTTTCGGTATTAAAGGTATTTTTTGATTGTCGGTTCCCTTGAAACGGGTAAGTAGATATCCAAGACCCCCGAAATATTTTTTTGGTTTTTCTTCCAATGTATTCGCATGGTGAAGTTCATTATCCGCAATCAAGTTTTGGTCCAAGCGCTCCATCTCCTCGGTAGTTCCCGAATCTCTGTCATCTTCGGGAGGTTCCTCTTCTCCATTCTCGTTGGTGTCGTCAACAACGCCACTAGGTTCACCCCATGCTCCTGAAAGTAAATTGATTTTGTTTAGAATTTCAGTCATGTTAGACTAGATTGTACCCCCTCCCGCTACACAGCCATCCCTGACTAGACAACAAGGCTAAGACATTCAAGAAAGAAAGATTAAAACGTTTTCTGACGCGGTGCCTAGGTAAAAAACGTCGATGAGGGGACACGGCTTATATCTTTCGTTTCATTAAAGCATACAGGGAATATTGTAATTAAACAAACATGAAGCCTACAGTTAATGTATTCTCACCTCCACATAAAGCATTCCTCGCAACTCTTTCACTTCCGAGAACTCGCTCCGCTTCTCGACAACTTCTAACAACATCACTATTCATTTCGCAAATGAGCATCTCCTCAATTGGAATATCCTCCGAATGAGCTTCTCCATCATCTCCGTGGACCTTGTCATTGGCAATCATCCCGTCAGTTCTATCTGCATCCCTACCACTGATTATTCCAACTAAATCATCATCTCCCATGGTCTGTTCATCATAGCAAATTTTGTACGCATATTCCCCTCCTCCCAACTGCGAACTTTCTCCAGCAAGCAAACTATGCTCACCATGCTCACCACCCGCACAAGCTTCGTCTGCCTCTGTTTCACCATCACCTAGAATCCTTTGTTCTGATTCTCCATCGTGAACAATGGTGTCACTGCAATCATCCATTACGCCCGATCCTGCTCTCTTGCCTCGAATAATGTAATAAAATGTGCCGTCATCTCTAAATACTTTTTCCCGTACCCCTTCCTCCTCTTCCTCGGTCATCGAACCCGTCCCCTTTCTCCTGCCTCTAATGATAAAATAATATGTGCCATCTTCCCTGAAGACCTTTTCTCGCACCCCTTCGCATAAATTATCGTCGTCACCTATCCCAATCACCGACTCGTCCTCTGCACACTCTCCATCGTCGTCCTCGGCACGCTCTTCGTCTAAGGTCATCGACCCCATCCGCTTTCGCCTGCCTCTAATAACGAAATAATATGTGCCATCTTTCCTGAAGACCTTTTCTCGCACCCCTTCTTCTGTGGAGTCTTCGCCCAAATAATCTTCTTCACCTATCCCAAAAATTGGCTCGTCCTCAGCACACTCCCCATCGTCGTCCTCAGCACACCCCACTTTTCTCGAGTCTTCGCATAAACTATCGTCGTCTCCTATCCCAATCACTGGTTCCTTAGCACACCCACCATCGGCGTCCTCAACACACTCCTCTGCTCCTGTCATAGAACCCGCCCTCTTTTGCCTGCCTCTAATAACAAAATAATATGTACCATCTTCCCTGAAGACCTTTTCTTGCACTCCTTTCTCTGCCGAGTCTTTGCCTACATTATCGTCATCTCCTATCCCACTCACTCGCTCGTCCTCAACACACTCGTCCTCTGCACACTCCATGTCAACCACTGGCTTGTCCTCTGCACACTCACCGATAAGTGGTTCGTCCTCGGCACACTCACCGTCTCCGTCTAAAGAACCTGATCCGCCTCGCTCGTCTCCATCCACATCTTCGTCCCCTAGTCCGATTATAGTTTTGTCTCCTTTTTCGTCTATAGAACCTTGCCGTCCTCGCCTTCTTCGAATTATGTAATAATATGTTCCATCTTCTCTAAAGACTTTTTCTGGTACCCCTTCCTCTCCTTCCACGATAACTGTGTCGTCCTCAGGGCACCCTTCTTCTCCGTCTATGGAACCTTGCCGTCCTCGCCTTCTTCGAATTATGTAATAATATGTTCCATCTTCTCTAAATACTTTTTCTGGTACTCCTTCCACTCCGTCTAAAACTTCCTCGTCTCCTTCCACGATAACTGTCTCGTCCGCAGGACACCCTGCTTCTCCGTCTATGGAACCTTGCCGTCCTCGCCTTCTCCGAATTATGTAATAATATGTTCCATCCTCTCTAAAGACTTTTTCTGGCACCCCTTCCAGCCCGACTAAAGCTTCCTCGTCTCCTTCCACGATAACTGTCTCGTCCCCAGGGCACGCTTCTTCTCCGTCTATGGAACCATGCCGTCCTCGCCTTCTCCGAATTATGTAATAATATGTTCCATCCTCTCTAAAGACTTTTTCTGGTACCCCTTCCTCTCCTGCTAAAGCTTCTTCGTCTCCTTCCACGATAACTGTTTCGTCCTCAGGGCTTCCCAGGGCTTCTTCTCCGTCTATGGAACCTTGCCGTCCTCGCATTCTTCGAATTATGTAATAACATGTTCCATCCTCTCTAAAGACTTTTTCTGGTACCCCTTCCTCTCCCGCAAAAGCTTCTTCGTCTCCTTCCACGATAACTGTCTCGTCCTCAGGGCACCCTTTTCCTCCGTCTATGGAATCTTGCCGTGCTCGCCTTCTTCGAATTATGTAATAATATGTGCCATCCTCTCTAAAGACTTTTTCTGGTACCCCTTCCTCTCCTGCTAAAGCTTCTTCGTCTCCTTCCACGATAACTGTTTCGTCCTCAGGGCACGCTTCTTCTCCGTCTATGGAACCTTGCCGTCCTCGCCTTCTTCGAATTATGTAATAATATGTTCCATCCTCTCTAAAGACTTTTTCTGGTACCCCTTCCTCTCTTGCTAAAGCTTCTTCGTCTCCATCCACGATAATTGTCTCGTCCTCAGGGCACCCCGCGTCTCCGTCTATGGAACCGTGTCGTCTTCGCCTTCTACGAATTATGTAATAATATGTTCCGTCTTCTCTAAAGACTTTTTCTGGCACCCCTTCATCTCCGACTAAAGCTTCCTCGTCTCCTTCCACGAAAACTGTCTCGTCCCCAGGGCACCCTTCTTCTCCATCTATGGAACCTTGCCGTCCTCGCCTTCTTCGAATTATATAATAATATGTTCCATCTTCTCTAAAAACTTTTTCTGGCACCCCTTCCACTCCAGACAAAGCTTCCTCGTCTCCTTCCACGATAATTGTCTCATCCTCGCCATCCGTTCCATTACCGTCCATCGAGCCCGCACGTCCACGCCGTCTTCGAATGATATAATAATATGTGCCATCTTCCCTAAAGACCTTTTCTCGCACTCCTTCCCCTGATGAATCTAAAATATCCTCGTCCTCGGCACATTCCCCTTCTCCGGTCATCGAACCCAACCCTTTTCTTCTGCCTCGAATGATGTAATAATATGAACCATCTTCTCTGAAGACCTTTTCTTTAACACCTCCCTCCATTGAGTGTGCAGATAAAACATCCTCATCTCCCTCTACGATTATTGGCTCATCTACAGAACATTCACCGTCTCCGCCCATCGAACTCGGCCCTACTCGCCTTCCTCGTATAATGTAATAATATGAACCATCTTCTCTGAAGATCTTTTCGCACTCCCCTCCCTCTACTGAGTCACTAGCTAAAACATCGTCGGCTCCTAACCCGACTATTGGCTCCAACACTACATGTTCTCCTTCCACATCTTGAACAATAATCTCGCTACCTTCGTCCACAGAGCCCGACCCTTCCTTCCCGGCTTTAATAATGTAATAATATGAACCATCTTCTCTAAATACTTTTTCACGCACCACTCCCTTCAGTGAGTCTCCGAACTCCGGCATTGGGTCGTCGTCAGAACAGTCGACTTCTCTATCATGAATAATAATCTCACTACCTCCTTCCGTCGAACCCAAACCTTGACGCCCCACGCGAATAATGTAGTAGTACGTACCATCATCCCTAAACACCTTTTCGCGTACGCCTCCCGCCATTGATATGTCTTCGACTATTCGTTCCCCTTCGTCTCCGTCGCCGATATCATGCTGGATGTACGATAACTCGCCACTTACTCCAAGCCTCGAGATAAACTCTGCATCACTTTCCTCTGAAACGTCTTGTTCTCTGCTCTGTCGGATAGTATAAGTATATTCCCGACCTTCTCTAAATCCCTTCACAACAGTAATCCCATCTTTATTCGAAATAATTTCTTCCCCGTCTCGGCATTCCCCTGCAACTATTCTGCTAAGCATATCTTCGTCCATTATGTCATCAAATCCGGTATCCGTGCCATCCATTCTAACCTGGTAAACGCATTGCCCATCTTCTCCCAATAAATCACCATCAGTGAGTATTTGCTCAGAGACACCACCCTCCGTGCAGTGCTCGCTCACGACAGTAGCGTCCGCCCCTTCTAATGGCAAGCTTTCCCCAACGGTATCTACCTCGTCAGTGCGTTCACTCACGACGGTTTGAACTTTGTAAACTGCATCACCACCTTCGCTGACAATAGTGTCTGCTCCTTCTATCAGCTCTCCCGTAATATCGCCATATGCTCCATCTACGACCACTTGAACACCATCTGTTTCATCGTCCGAAAATTCTACTCCTTCACGTCGTATTTCGTAAATGTACTCTTGTCCGTCTCTGATGACTCGCTTTTCTCTAACCTCCCCTCCTAATTCTCCAACCATTCGCATCATTTCGCCTACTTCCATATTGGAGTCTTCACCCTCATCTCCTTCGTATTCGTATCGGATCTTATAGACGTGCTTTCCACCTTCTCTTGCACCCGCTTCCTCTCCCGAACAACCATCGGCTTCTTCTGTGCCTGGCTTTACATCTAATCGTATCTTATAAAATAACTCCCCATCTTCTTCCACAACCTCATGGTCTTGACAATCCGAATTACCTGAACCTACTCCGGCAACTGTCGCATCCCTTTCTCCACCCACTTTAATCTTGTAAAAGTATTCACCCCCTTCCTTGATAATCTCATTCCCAATACCTTCTTCTACCGACCCCTCTCCTCCTTCTCCTTCAACTAGAATCTTATAACGATACTCCACACTTCCACTTTTGTTCATATCCTGGCTCTCACGTACCACACTTATATTACTTCCGGCACCACCAACAGCTCCAGCCGGGAGAAAATTAGAGCAGCTCCCGCATCTGATAACGTCAGTTTCTTGAACTAATCCTTCAACGGCTTCAAGACTTCTTGCTGCATTGTCGGGGTCGTCTAAACTACCGTCTCTGTTTAAAAGGAAATTAAAGACTTGATCAACTTCTTCGGCATTGTCAATGACTCCTTCGTTTTCCACGCTATCTTCATCATCAACACCGACGTCTTCTGGGCCATCACAATCTGGTTTGACAGATTTTCCCGACATCTTTGTTTCGTTTATACTGCTTTGGATATCCACTAATAATTCAACGTATCTTTAAAATGTGACATGTTTTGATAGTCTTAGCTATCAGCACGAATCAGACTTGTTTTGCATCTCATTCGACCAGCGGACTACTTTGAACAAAAGTTACTTGGCTATTTTTTTTTTTTTTTTTTTTTTTGTAAACTCTCTAAGACAAACGGAAACTCCTTGTCGATTAATCCAATAAAATGTCACCGGATCACACCTTAAGCACAATCAACACTGACGAAAATTCGAAATTTACTCGACACTACACTTGTTAATACATGAATTGGGCTGAAGATTAATGCCAAGATTAGCTAATAACCTAAAAGCCTAGTCACGATTTAAATATCTTCTACTAAAATAACTCCAAATTTACTCGACGATACACATATAGAATCTGAAATTACGTTGAAGATTAATGCCATTGGACAAATCTAAAAAACTCATCACTTTCCAAATATATTCTTGCGAAATTCCCCCACGCACGGAAAATGGTCTGACGAGTCTCCATGAATTGGTAAAGTGTGAAAAGGGCGTTATTAACAAACAGCTAGTCGTCAAGCCAACATGTTTCTAATTAGTTGACGCACTTAACACGTTTTAATTACTTACTCTATACTCACACAATATCTTTAGTTTTCGGATCAGTTCATGAAATATGTTTGGAATGAAAAATCATTAGTTTTTATATATTTTAAACGATTGGGAATCATAAAACTAATTTTACACTTCATTGGTTTAGGTATCAGAACTTGAGAATGTCTAACGAACATAATAGAGAGAGAGAGAGAGAGAGAGAGAGAGAGAGAGAGAGCTGGGCTAATGGAAGATGTTAGAGAGAACACCGGACACCAACGAGGTCATTTCGGGACTATCATACGTGGTTTAATTATATTTCAATTATACGCTTGCGCGTAGGTGTCTTTAGCAATGGTTGGAAACTGGGGGAACCGGAAAAAAAACCACGAGGTTGGACAGGTTATTCTACTCCTTGTCACATATTCGACCATCCAACCATTCGCAGAAGACAAGGTGTGTGCCGGAAACACATGGTGAATATCCAAACATGCGCATAGGATAACAAAGATGACATTGCGTTTCTATATAGTAACGATAACACGTGACAAGACTGACATTAGGGTTCTATATAGTAACGATAATACGTGACAAGACTGACATTAATAGTAGCGATAGCACGTCACAAGACTGATATTAGAGTTTAATATAGTAACGATAGCACGCCACAAGACTGACATTAGAGTTATAAAATTTCTGTAATAGTATTAACACACGTGAAAAGATTGGTGTTCAATTTTTAGACTTATATACATGTGACAAGGGTGGTATTACACTTCTATATAATACCACGTGCATGTGACAAGGGAAGTATTAGACTATATAGTAACACACGTGACAGGCGTGGCATTAGACTATATAGTAGCACACGTAACAAGGGCAGTATCAGACTAAATAGTAATACACGTGACAAGGGCAGTATTAGACTATATAGTAACACACGTAACAAGGGCATTAGACTATATAGTAATAATAAGACACGCGACAAGAGCGGAATCGGACCACTCGATACCCCAGCCCGCTCTCCCAAGTGCACATTAATTAGTCCACTAGATACCCTAAACCTGCCCAATTACAACACAACTACTCATTCTCGAAACAAAAGAAATCCCGTGTTTCGTCCTATCCTAACGACTATGTGTAATCCCTTGCCAGGCCCTCTTATAACAAATGATCAGTTTGATCTAAGCTCAAAAATTCTTGGAGATTTTCATGACTAACTCCAGTCTATCCTGGCTATGAAGCCAGCATCATGAACAGAAAGGTGAGTGTGGCGTGGGGAGCGGGAATAAACCACGAGGTTTGACCGGCGATCTTATTTTATTAGTCCTTGTCAATTGTAAGCTTAGACACGAGACCCAAATGCGGATCTTATAAACCAAATCGCACGTGTTAAACTATTTCCCCCCAAAAGAATAGAATTCCATACATACCCCCGGATCCACATCCGCCGCCGCCACCCCCGCCATTCCAACCATCCCCCTGTCCATTTATGCGATATTTATAGCAATACGCCATCTTGTATGGACTTCATCTCTGTCTCAATTTCGGCTCGTTGAATATCTACTATAAGTTTAATGTATATGTATCAATATTTCATTGTATAATGTTAATGGAAATATAAACGGCTGGTTGTTAGTGTATAGCAGAGTTCAACAGGTTACGTAACAGCTTGCGACTTTTTCTTATTTAATTTCAAATTAAACCTTACAAAAAAATCTCAGTAGTATTTTACATTGAAAGAAAAGAAATGCATAAAAAATTCATTGCATTTTAATTTGGTTTACGTATTTTGACGTTTATACAAGACCTGTCAAACGAAATTGAAATTTGCTTGAATCGTCATTTTTGTGGTTTTAAAGGTATATTTCTACTAATATTGAAATAATTTAGCCATCAAATGGAAAATATTCTGTAACTACATGCGTTTGTTCTTTTTGGAGTTCTGTTTGAAGTTTATATAGAGAATCTCCTACGAGTGTTTTTTGATATCAAAAAATATCAACACAAGTTATCAACGAGTGTTGATATTTTTTGATATCAAAAAACACGAATTGGAGATTTTATTTATCACCCAATACTTATTACATGCACAAATAAATAAATGTAATTCTTTGGTATAGATTTCCCATTCACTGAATATAATAAATTACAGTGTAGTGACAGCAGTTTTTTGACAGCAGTTTAGCTATTGCAAAGTCCTATATATTAACTCAGTATTTCCTTCAAGGTCAATTAAATAAAAACAGTTTCTTTTTATTTAAAATAAGTAGTTTCTTTAAAATAAAAGAAAGTAGTTCCTTTTTGATTGACCAATCAAATTCAAGTAAAGTGGTAGATTATGTAATTTATCACACAAGCGATATCTACTGTCAAATGTGTTTTGGGTGATAAAATCATTTATGAAATGAAATAAAATGGGGTTTAACGTCCTACTCTTTTGCACCTAACCTGGGCTAATGGAAGAAGGGCACACGCCATACAGTGTGCTATGAGGGAAATTTTGCCCGGGCAGTGGCGCTACGGCCTACACTTATATCGAATTCCAACTGCCATTGGATCCTTTACGTGCACTCCAATGTATACACGGGACCTCGGTTTTTCATCCCATCCGAACGACTAGGCAATCATTTATACATACGATGAAATAAAAGTGAAATTAAATGGGTTTTAACGTTCCACTGGTCTGTTTCAGAACTACTACATGTACATTGCAAATACTAAATTTATTAAAGAAACGGCACAATTTATATAGAAAACAATCATTGGTCGTGTTTATACAGTACGACGTTTCGACAAATATTCTCTTATCGTTTTTAAGTACACATGTATACAAACCAGCGAGTGTTTTTTTCCATATAATCTGTGGCGTGTATTTTAATGTGACCAATCGCTAAATGCCACTCAATGTTGATGCATTTAATGATTTTCTCTGATACGTACGTACAGTGCCGTATTAACCTTGTAGCGGGCCCGGGACATACCAACTGAGTGGAGCCCCCAATATCCCCTACTGCTCAGAGCCCCAATCCTCGCCCTTTCAGCCCAGGTACTGTTTGGCTCCGTCAGGGATAAAACATTAGTATGACTTAGAATTGGGGGGGGGGGGTCCTAAATGTGGGGGCCCGGGACATTTGTCCCAATTTGCCTCCCTTAGATCCGGTACTGCCTGCGTTTTCCTGGTTTGATTCATACAAATGTAGGTCAATTCAAATAAAAAAAGAAATGAAATGGAGTTTAATTTCCTACTGTTCTGCTTCGGCTGGGCGAATGAAGACGGACAAACATCATACAGTGTGCTATGGGGGGAATTTTGCCCGGACAGCGGCGCTACGACCTACTCTTATATCGAATTCCAACTTCCGTGGGATCTTTTACGTGCACACCAATGTGTACACAGAACCTCGGTTTTTCGCCCCATCCGAACGACAACACGGGGTCTTCTGAAGTGAACGGTGCAGCAAAAAGGGACTAAGGGGTTTCCACAAGGGCGTGAGTGCGTATTGGAGGTCAACGGGATACCACAAGTGAATGGAAGGGTCTTCCGAGGTGCATAGGGTTATCGAAAGGGGTGAAGGGTTTACCACAAGGGGTATGAATGTGTATCTGGGGTGAATGGGATACAACAAAGGAATGAAAGTGTCTTCTGAGATAAAGGGATACCAAATGTGAATGTGAAAGGGTCTTTTGAGGTGAAATGAAGACAAAAAGGGGCGAAAGGGACAAAACACATTGAAAGGGTACATACATTAAAAGGTGAACGAGGGATGGCCGCATGGTTAGCGTTCGCACGCTGTATCATACGGTCTGCCATTGAGTCAACTGGCATGGTTTCAAATCCCCTGTTGTACGTGGCAAGGAGAAGGGTCTCCTGTTCAACCTCGTGGGTTGTCTACAGGTCCTCCGGTTTCCTGCCACTGCTAAAAACCCCGACGCGCAAGCGAATTATTGAAATAAAATTAAAAAATCAAAACCATATGTATGTTAGTCCCGAAATGACGTATTTGTGTCGAGAGGACGTTAAACCCCATTTCTCTCTCTCACAATGGGGAGGAAATAGTCTGCTAGAGCGAACGAAGCATTTTGACGGAAACTTTCTAGGCCAATGCTGGGATCGAACACTCGAGCTCAAAGCTAGCGAGCCAGCATCTTACTCAGTTAGCCACCGTAGCGCCCAATTTTAAAGGGATCATAATTGGATATGAAAATCGAATCAAAGCTCCTTGTGTCTAAATGTATTGTCCCAGTCGGAGCAAGTTCTACACGCTCTACTTTTATAAATATTTATTCGGCGTTGATGATTTAATCGATATGGCATGGTATTAAATGGATTTTAAATTTCTTCGTCTCGTTTAATTTTTACAAACTATTATTGATTAAACAATAACGACTCTTTTACGACTGTAAACTAAAATTTCACGCTCAGGTTTTCAGACACGCCTTGGCGGTTAATCAGTGAGTTTCCAATTTATTGAATATATCAATGAAAATATCCTCTGGACCGTAATTTTGTTACAAAAAATCATACGAATACTTTAACAGAGGATAGGTTGAGGGACATCGAATCATACGCCCGGAGCTGCTAAATCGTCCGTGTGGTCAACAAGGGCTGTCGCATATTTAATCTTTTGTGGGTAATGGGGGGCGGGAGAAAGAGAGAGAGAAAGAGAGAGAGAGAGGGGATAGAGCGCGAGCTAGAGAGAGAGAGAGAGAGAGAGAGAGAGAGAGAGAGAGAGAGAGAGAGAGAGAGAGAAACTAGAGAAAGGGAGAGAGAGAGAGAGAGATGGGGTTTAACGTCCACTCGACACAAACTAGGTCATTTCAGGACTAACATATAGTTTTTTTAATTCTATTTCAATAAATCACTTGCGCATAGGGGTTTAGCGGTGGGAGGAAACCGGAGTGCCCGGGGGAAACCCACGAGGTTGAGAAGGCGCCTCTAACTACATGCCACAAACGCTCACACCAGGGATCGAAACCACAGTCGCAAGCCAGAGGCGACCGGTCAGCAAGAGGTCGAAACGCGACACTCTAGGCCACTAGGCCATCCCAACCCCCGGGGGAGAGGCGGGGCATTTTGAAGATGATCTCATACAGATTCTGATTATAATCATACTGAAATAAGGGCCTTGACAAGGGCTTTTTCGTTTTACTAATCAAATAATGCATATAAATTTCTAAAAGATCCGATAGAAACGTTTGTCGTTGGCACGTTCACAAGGTTAAACAAAGCGAATTAAGGGCCATAACTCTAGAAGAAATTAACGGAAATTATTGAAATTGATATAAACAACAATTTCAAAACAATTGCATGATAGATGTTGTCTGTAGAGTGTTCAGAAGAAATTGTGGAGGGTGGAGGGCTGACGGATTCGATCACAACTCTGTGGGTGTAAAGATAGGGTGGTTATAACAGTACATAGAGCAATAGCAATTCGGAACACCCCGAGATAATTTCTGGGACAACACCATGGACGACCTGGTTAATGCGCCTGCGCCTTCTCGGCTGATTATTTATTCATACAGGTATACTTCCATCCATCACATATTTTATTCAATAATCGATTTAATTGTTTTAGAATTTAATTGTTATAAGCAAACAAGTTACTAATTGAGAGCTACTTAACTCGTCCGATGTCACCCCTTTCTCCAAGCGAATGTTTTCTGTTGATAATCAGTATGCAAGAACTGGTATATCTTTCTGACGGTCTCATGGTATCGGTAACCTATCAGTAGATTCTCAGCATGTTATTTGTGTATAAAGCAAAGGGGATACCACAAGAATATCTTTTACAAGATCCCATTACCATGGCACAAAATGGTTTAGTTGAACTAAGGCCAAAAAAAGTGACCAATGGTCCATATAACGTGACCCATGGCCCATAAAACGTGACCCACGTAAATTAAAGAATAGACATTTACATACATTGTATAATTTATTATCATTATTAACATTACAATATTGTAGTCATTATTTATATTTTGACCGATCTGATTAAAATACTGATCTATATTTCGTTTTGTTTTTTTATACTTTCGATGGACTACACTACATGAAGATCTGACCGTTTGTACGAGGGGCTTTTGACACTATGACGCTAGACATTGATTAATCAATCAGCTTTGGCTTTTCTAGTGGTTTAGCGACAGTTCTACACATGACATGGCAAGACGTTGTTGTAATATATGCTTTCATTGGCTAATCTCCCACCTTATCAAAAATACATCAATGATAACAACTCTTCCAGATACTAGTGTAGTAAAGACAAATAAAACGAAATATTGAACTATAAAAATTAGGATCTGTGTTTTAATCAGATTGCATTAAAGTCAATAGGAAGAGGATTACTAGTCTGATTCCACTTGCACTGAACTTAAACCAAGAGTTGTTTCCCCTTTTAAATAACTTCAATTTCTCAACAGCAATAAATCATGATAGCCTATATATTAATAAGATATTCAATAATCATCTGTTTCTTAATTTCATATTAAATATTTCAATAAACTATATAAATTATGTAGGGCTGTACAATGTGAATTATAACCGTGAAGGACTGTACAGAGAAGGACTGTACAGTGTGAGTTATAATTATGTAGGACTGTACAGTGTGAATTATAACTGTACAGTGTGAATTATAACTGTGTAGGACTGTACAGTGTCTATTATAACTGTGTAGGACTGTACAAGTCTGTTATAACTGTGTAGGACTGTACAGTATCTATTATAACTGTGGAAGGACTGTACATAGTATGTTATATTTATGTAGGGCTGTACAATGTGTGTTATAATTATGTAGGACTGTACAATGTTATAACTGTGTAGGACTGTACAATGTGTGTTATAATTATGTAGAATTGTACAATGTTATAACCGTGTAGAACTGTACAATGTTATATCTGTGTGGGACTGTACAATGTGTGTTATAATTATGTAGGATTGTACTCTGTTATAACTGTGTAGGAGTGTACAGTGTCTATTATAACTGTGTAGGACTGTACAGTGTATGTTATAAGGACTGTACAATGTTATAACTGTGTAGGAGGTGGTATTCCCATCAATGACAGACCATTCTTTAGAACTTGGTGAACTGCTTTCATTAAATATAATCTGGGAAACATAATGACCAGTAGATGAGGCTGACAATCCTAAAAATATATGAAATGTAGACAAACATTATAATAATATTATCATGAGAGTGTTTCAAATTCAATGTGGGTATTCCCCTGGTATTCCCACAAAATCATGAGACTGCTTCAATGCAAACTCATCAGTTTCGCCAAAATGCTTCAAAATCATTGTGGGTCTTTCCCTTATGGTACTGTATAATTTTACCCGTAAAATACAGGCTTGTAGGATAGAAAGTAAACTTAAACTACAGACGGGGCTCGGTTTCCTCCCACTGCTAAAGACCCCTACGCGCAAGCGAATTATTGAAATAAAATTAAACCATATGTTAGTCCTGAAATGACCTAGTTTGTGTTGAGTGGACGTTAAACCCTATTTCTCTCTCTATCTCTCTCACAGACGGGGGAGGAGATTCTACTCCCACTCATTGTAAATCAAGGGTGTTTAGCAGTGGGAGGAAACCGGAGGACCAGGAGAAAAGCTATGAGGTTGGACAGGCAACTCTATTCCTTGTCCTGTACAACCGGGAAATCAAACAACACCAGTTGAATCAATGACAGGGTCTATGATACAACGCACAGTGCACATGAGTTTATTATGGTCAGGATAGGTTAATAAATCTCTAATTAATAATTCTGATAACATTTCCGGCCTAAAGCAAGATTTGCATTTGGCAGATTTAGCTCTTGCATAATGTATAATTAAAGAATGAACTTACACCAAGTATATGTATTCTACTGTAGTAGGAACTTAAACAACGACTCAGTGATATCAGGAAATTGGCAACCTAAAATAAAAAATCAAAATATATATTAATCTGATGTATCTTGTAATATATCCCTTTCAATATCAAACTTTATAGATCACAAAGGATGATCATTCACTTGACTAGCTCATTTTGGGACTAACATATGCTTTAATTCTATTTCCATAATTCGCTTGCACAAGTGCTTTAGCTATTTAACTGTGGGAGGAAACTGGACTGGGAGAAATCAGTAAACGAACGACGTTGGACAGTCGAGGTTTGACTCAGTGACAAACCTTCTGATTTAAAGAGCATGCTTTAATCTATTCGGCCAGCCAAAACTACTCATAGATTAAAAGGTAATTGAATTTGAAAGTTTTTCCTAGCAATGGGCACTACATACATCAACCCCTTAAGAACAGCATTCTGAACAGGGAGCCACGAAATGAATGACATGGGGTCTAAAACCCTACAATAAAAGAATACCTTTAAAACCAAGGTAAAGCTGAATAAAGATCCGAAAAATTCAAAAATAAATTTGATGGCTATATAATTCTAATCAGACCCTGTGAAAAACACACTGGCTCACTATAGCACAGGAAGGGACAAAGTATATTCGTTTGAACATGGCGTCAAACATTAGGGCTAGGTCCAGGGTTAGGGTTGGGATTGGGAATAGCACTAGCCCTTTTAACATCTTATGACCTTTGACCAAACTTGAAATGGGAGGTCTTAACAAATCTGTTTCAAGCGTGATGTGCAAACATATATACAGGCGTCTTTGGTTGTATTCATACCAAACACAATTCACTATACCTTATGTGTGTGTATTTTAGCGTTGATATCCGATGACGTCGGTCCGAGATTTTCTACACACGATTTCACCATTTCAGGATACATATATATATAGTTATATAATAATGTCCATTCCTCCTACAAAGACACAAGAGTACAAGCAATATATTCTGAAACAAAACCAATACTCATACAGGGTACGTACAAGTAATAAACTTTAATAAAAAAACACAACGAGAAGCAACTCGGAGCAACAGCAGGCAACTCTTTTCTTTCAACGACCAGCGATTTCACTGTTGCCTGAAAGTTGCTCGAAAAAATTGCCTGTCTGCGTCTGGCTTAAGACAAGCATGGTGTTTTAATTATGGTGGCTTTATTACAACTACTAGTTGATCAAAGGTAACGTTTAACTATGTCAATCTGCACACATGCACGTGATGCCACACTGTGTAAATCGGGACAATACATGATGTACATACACCACAGACTGGTCTTTTAGTTTTGGGGTTGGTTAACAGAGTCTAAACTGTTGAATATATATTATTGCCTTACCTCCTCCCGTAATGATTCAAACTTCACTTCATCTACATCAGGCAGACTGGGATAAACACCTGTAACACATGAATATTTATATATAAAACCCTTTAACACAGCAAAATATAAACACATATAACACAGCAATATATAAATCCCTAGCAAGAAATTACTCAAGATGCAGTCAGACTAGTTCTCTATCCTACTACTCTGTACCTACCTTGCTGGAGGCAGACCACTATTAATTTCCCCATTGACTTCAATATTAATTCTGGCCTCTTTGCCCACCTCCAACTTTTCCCCAAATTTTCTTTGAACTGAATGCTTTTCACTACAGACAGACGAACAAATGATCATGTCATTGCACTAAAATTTTTATAAGGTTGACCACCAAAATTTTGAGATACACATACTACAAACATGTCACGATTTTGCCGTACATATCACCGTAGCCAACCTGATAACACCATTACCCTTCCGCTTCAAAATCATAAATATTTACCAAAACCTGGCAGAAAATTCCAATTCAAACCCCCTTCCGCCATTCTAGACCAAAAAATCAACAAAAATGGGCATGCAAAAGCGGAAAAAAGAGACAGAGAGAGAATTGTTATAAATAGACGAACTACAATTTGTGGGTACCGAGATGATGAAATTTAATGGTGGTCTGCCTCCAGCTAATGAAAAATGGAACAATGCAGTGTGCTATGAGGGAAATTTTGTCATTTGACAGTGCTAAGTCAGACTTATGGATTTTATGGATAAAAATCAACAACAAAAATTACTTTAATACCTTTTTCTACACCATCGTTATAATGTTTAAATAACGTAGCCAATCGGGCACAGTTATACATAACAAATGATCCTGCCCTATTGTCCAATCCCTGACCATCTTTATTGTCTTGTAAATCTAATTTAACCTTCAAATAAATAGATTTATACGCATTTTTAATGAAATATTACTACATGAATAAAATGTGGTTTAACGTCCTACTATTCTGCATTGAACTGGGCTAATGAAGACAGGCATACGCCATACAGAATGCTATGAGGGAAATTTTGCCCTGGCAGCGGCACTACGGCCTACTCTTATATCAACAGTTTATTACATAAAGGACGAATAGTTCAAAATATATGGGAACTTACACGAATAAAATATTTGAAAGCATTTGAAATTCCTAACATACTCAAAATAATTAAATACCTGGATTCTTTAAATTTTCTGTTACCTATATTGCCCTATTTTAATATATAATTTCAAACTTAAAATAAAAAGCGTACTATATTTCTGGCTGTAGTAGACAACATTTCAAAGCGTAAACCGGCTACTGTTAATGATTTTAATGTATCCTTCCACCTATCACTGGTCACCTGCTCACCGTACTTCATCATTGTAGATTCTACCATCTGTTCATATCGTAGACTTGAATTATAAATAGAAAAACAAAATAAATAACTTCATGTCATCAAACAGAGTAACTTCCCTTAGAGATGTATCTAGAGATCAGTGGTTCTCAGCCTTTTATTGCTAACAACACACATTGGAACACATGAAACAAATAGCGGCACACCTAGCTTAATATATATCAAAAATATTTGAATTTTGCAAAGCAAAAACATGGCAAATCGTAGATGGCATACAACCATTAACACAGACTAGTCATTAGATACATAGAATGACAAACAAAAAGAAAAACATGGCTATGAACTAATTTTATTGCAGTGTTTTGAATTTCTTCATTCAAATAGCTGGCTTCCTTGGTGAGAAATTTTCATAGTGTGCCTTTCAAAATCTCGCGGCACACTTAGGACGATCACACCGCAGACTGGTTGAGAATAACTGTTATAGATTAAGTGAATACGCTATACAATGTTCTGGAATTGATTTCTCTCAATCCCTTGAAAAGTGTCACTCAAGTAAATTCTGGTGAAAAGAAGTGTGTAAACCGAATATATCATTTCAACCAACGACCACAGACACGATGCTGGACATCCCACATCAGTTTTGCTATTCTGTCAAAAGGAATGTTCAAACAGCAAATCCATACATGGAGAGAGATAAATGGGGTTTACGTCCACTCAGTAGAAACTATGATAAACTAAGTCTGAGAATCAAATATTAGGAGTTTGAGACAGAAAATTAAATCCCATTGATGTCTCTGAATAATTCTCTACCTGGGTATTCAGTTAGAAATTTTTAAACAAAGATTTGATATTGAATAAATGTGAAGGAAACTCAGATTACAGTGTTTTATTTTGGGTGGAAACAGACATCAACCAGTCAGTCAGGATAATTACTGTACATGTATGTCAAATGAGGAAATGACTAAATCAGATCTATTTGATAAGACCAACTTACTTCAAGTTTGGTCAAAGCTCACGAGATGTAAACAGGGTCAACGCTAATCCCAACACTAACCCTGGACCTAGCCCTAATGCTTATCCTAGGTCAGTGCTTATGTGGAGTCTCAACCTCTCCCACAAATTCTTAACCCAAACCTACAATCTCTCCAACAATCAAATGCCCTAGCCTTATTTACATCTCATCGACCTTGTCAAAATATCGAGTTGGCCTTAACAAATAGATTTAGAAAAATGACAAGACCATAGTCAATCAATTACCTGTATAGTTGTTGACTGGATAACGAAGGCTGTAATGTTTGATTATCAGGTCCTGATGATCTACTTGTTACATCTCCATATACAAAATGACTCTAGAAATAAAAATATCAAATCTATTTACCAAATCACGGAAGAGTAAAACAATGAAATGGATTTAACATCCTACTCCTTATGAAGACATGCAGTGTGCTATTAAGGGAATTTTGCCAAGGCAGCAGCATCTACAGTTTACTCTTATCTTAAATTCCAACCGTCACAAGTTAGGTTGTTCACATACATGCAACTTGGCCACATACACAGTTGGGATAAATTCAGTACCAAACCAATAGTAAGACTCAAAGACCTCTCCACCCTGCCCAAGAAATAAATGGGGAGAGAGAAAGAAGGTCCTCTTGACTCAAACTAGGTTATTTCGGGACTAACACATGGTTCAATTCCGTGTAGGGATATTGGGAGAGAGAGAAATGGGGTTTAACATCCACTCAACACAAACTAGGTCATTTCGGGACTAACATATGGTTCAATTTTATTTCAATAATTCGCTTGCGTGTAGGGGTCTTTAGTAGTGGGAGGAAACCAGAGTGCCCGGAGGAAACCCACTAGGTTGAGAAGGCGCCCCTATCTCCATGCTCACACCAGGGCTGGAAACAACAGCTGCAAGCCAGAGGTGACCGGCCAGTTAGAGGGATATTGGAGGACCTGGAGAAAACCCACGAGATTGGACAGACGACCCTTCTCCTTGTCACGTACAAGCGGAGAATCGAAACCACTCCAGTTGACTCAATGACAGACCTCATGATACAGCACGTACGTGCTAACCATTTGGCCAGCCAACCCCAAAGAAAATAAAATGAAATGGGGTTTAACGTCCTACTCTTTTGCACCTAACCTGGGCTAATGGAAGACGGGCATACGCCATACAGTGTGCTATGAGGGAAATTTTGCCCGGGCAGTGGCACTACGGCCTATTCTTATATCGAATTCCAACTGCCAAGGGATCTTTTACGTGCACACCACTGTGTACACGGAACCTCGGTTTTTCATCCCATCTGAACAATTAGGCAGCTGTCCTTGTCAGGCCCTCCTTCTGCATCACTGACAAGGGGAAATCACGCTGGAAAATCGAGATGAACTTTCTCGGCCAATGCAGGGATCGAACACCCAACCTCCAGGCTAGCGAACCAGACCTTATCCACTTAGACACTGTGACCCCCAAACCCCAAAGGAAGAAATCGACTTTACGTTACATCACCAATATTTGTCACACAACCCACCTGTTTAATACAATGTGTTTGATTGGTCACGTCTGATATAATCTGATATAATAAATCTATCTGTTGTCGTAGAAACGCTTGTCGTTGTGAGACAAGATGGAGACAGTGTAACGCCTGTTGATGTGACGCGACGGCAGATAAACACTGTAATAAATAACACGCCTCCTTCACTTCAACAGATCCCTCCTCTTCTGTTATCACTACATGGAGAAAACAGAAAGATAGGTTGACAGGCAACCAAACATACGCTCACAGCAGTTTAGTCATCTGAACAGTCCATAAGGCCTGTCAAGTATTTTTTTTGTCAGTAATAAAAATATTTACAACACAAAGTAATATAGAAAAACAAAATAAAAACGGGGGACAAAAATATCAAAGTCAGTACATGAATAAACTGTAGGCTTGGCAGACTGAAGCCTCGGGACTTACGAGTCTGGTGCTATAATATTTTTGACACTCTCACATTTGTACTGTAGATTTATCCATCAGTCATCATTCTCAGCTTTGCTCACACTACTTGTGGGTTTAGAAGATTGGAAGAGGCCACATAACCTGTGGGTGTGGGGGGGTTGGGAGAGGCCACATTACCTGCTAGTGTGGGGGGTTGGGAGAGGTCACATAACCTGTGGGTGTGGGGGGGTTGGGAGAGGCCACATAACCTGCTAGTGTGGGGGGTTGGGAGAGGCCACATTACCTGCTAGTGTGGGGGGTTGGGAGAGGTCACATAACCTTTGGGTGTGGGGGGTTGGGAGAGGTCACATAACCTGTTAGTGTGGGGGGTTGGGAGAGGTCACATAACCTGTGGGTGTGGGAGAGGTCACATAACCTGTGGGTATGGGGGATTGGGAGAGCTCACATAAACTGTGGGTTTGGGGGTTGGGAGATCTCACATAACCTGCGGGTGTGAGGGTTGGGAGATCTCACATAACCTGTGGATGTGGGAGAGGCCACAATACCTGTGGGTGTGGTGGGGGGTTGGGAGATCTCACGTAACCTGTGGGTATGAGGGATTGGGAGATCTCACATAACCTGTGGGTATGAGGGATTGGGAGATCTCACATAACCTGTGGGTGTGGAGGATTGAGAGCTCACATAACCTGTGGGTGTGGGGGGTTGGGAGATCTCACATAACCTGTGGGTGTGGGGGGTTGGAAGAGCTCACATAACCTGTTAATGTGGGGGATTGGGAGATCTCACATAACCTGAGGGTGCAGAGGATTGGCAGACGTGACATACATGTAATTGTCGGTGGGTGGGTGGGTGGGGGGATGGGAGAGACAACATCACATAACTTGTCAGTGGGTGGGTATTACAATTTCGGAAGGTTGGAAAATAAAGTAGGATATGTCCGGAATATACGGACCTACATGGAATCCCAACTGTGAAAGGATCTTTTACATGCAGTCCAAGGTGCATACAGGACGGCGGTTTTTCAGACAACTATCTGGTACCACTGTCAAGGACCAAACCATGCCGCAAATTCTTGATGAATATTCTCTGCAAACTGGAGAAATCCAGAGTCTTACCCACTTAGCCACTGTGTAGTCGTTTCGATGGGATGGAAGATTGAGGACCTCTGTACTCAATGGCATGCACGTACAAAGATCCTTTGGCAGCTGGAATTCAATATAACAGTAGGCCGTAACGCAGCTGTCAGACATACATGTACATGTATGTCCGTTTTCAATAATCGAGTTGCACTAGAACAGTAGAACAATAAACATCATCTCATTTCACTAAAGTGTTAAAACTCTCACCATTAACAATACAAAGATTTCTATCGTATCCCGACTTCCCCACAGGTAATTTCTTATCCTGGATAAAATTTCTAACATTCAATATCACAGGCAGTCTTTTATCACCATTATCAAGACTTTTGTCGGGATTTATCAACATGTGTTTAATTTCTTCACGACATTTACACTGAATCAATGTCTCTTCACAGTATGTGAGTCTGGATAAACAAGTGTCTGTATTTGTGTCTTTAACATCCAGGTCAAATATATGATAAAGAGATTTAACGCTATCAGGAGGTTGAGATATATTTGGTATAACTTGATATCTGTAAGAAATAAAACACATGTATAATTATTATTTAATTTTACCAGTACAATGCAGGAGGGAGAATTTTGCCTGGGTAACAGCATATCAGCCATTTCTTTTGCTCGAAAGGTTTAGATCCAATTTACATTCCAACTAATCTTTAAGATAGAGAGGAGGGAGAGAGACATGGGGTTTAACATCCACTCGATACAAACTAGGTCATTTCGGGACTAACTTATGGTTTAATTTTATTTCAATAATTCGCTTGCGTGTAGGGGTCTTTAGCAGTTGGAGGATACTGGAGTACCCAGAGAAAACCCACGAGGCTGGACAGGTACCCAATCTAATTGAAATTCAGATCTATATTTCGTTTCAGTTTTTATAATTTCGATGGCCTACACTACATGTAGCTCTAATAAGTTATAGCGGGAGGTACCGTTCAGCCAGTTCAGATGTCAAGCGTGTGACATTTGACCCTATAACCTCAGTCATACGATTAACAATTCAGAATCGTTGTTGCTTTGTTTTGATTTCTATCGCTGATAATGCCTACCCACATTTCCGCGCAAAAAAGGTCAAAGCCTCAATTCGACAGACAATTTGATTGGCTGACACCTCATTTCAAGCAGAACACGAGATAAATAACAAGTCTTTCAGATCCTAGTGTAGTGAAGACAAGTAAAATGAAATTTTGAACTGTAAAAACGAAACGAAATAGGATCTGTGTTTTAATCAGATTGATAAGGTACCCATATATTGTCTTATGTTTTTTCAATTGAGAAACTCACGGAAAACCATAAAAAGCAATAGAAGCAGAAGGACACCATTTGTTGATCAGCCATGATTTCCAGCAACCTTGACATTGATCGATCCTTGAACTTTGCAACTTGATCGTCACATGTAGACATTTTAGCAAGAAGAGCGACTTGATAATCGTATCAATATTTTTAACGAAGGAATCTGATAGGCTCACAAGCTGGGCTTGTACCCAATCGAATTTACATGTAGTGGTGAAATATGCAGGGTATTACGTGAAGGGCTTGATAAGATGTACGTAGTTAAGGCGAGATCAAGCCTTCTATTGAAGATGATATTGTCTATACTTACCCACTAGCTTGTAATAATTTCACTAGATGTTGAAGTAAAACAATATTTCTAATCAATTCAGGGTTTGTTTCAGGTTCATAATCATCATCGTAACACAGAGTCTTTATAACAACAGTCGTTTGGTCGGATTTCATTCTAGATAGACCATAGTTATCTCCCTTTATTAATGTTTCTTTTATCACATTACAGAATGATCGTGGTCGATCAGCATAAAATACAACAGAATTATATTTATCACTCGCTAAACGTTTGATTGGTAAAAGACGTTCTGATGTTTTTTCTTTTATTTCGGTCTCAAAGTCTTTCATTATCTAAAAATAAGAAATATCACAAAACTACGTTGAAATAAAAGAGAGAGAGAGAAATGGGGTTTAACGTCCACTCAACACAAACTAGGTCATTTCAGGACTAACATATGGTTTAATTTTTTATTTCAATAATTCGCTTGCGCGTGGGAGTCTTTAGCAGTGAGAGCAAATCGGAGGAAATCCATGAGATTGATAAGGTGCCCCTATCGCCATGCCACATACGCTCACACCAGGGCTCGAAACCACAGCCGCAAGTCAGAGGTGACCGGCCAACTAGAGGTCGAAGCGCTGCACTCTAGTCCACTAGGCCATCCTCCACCTACATTGAAATAAAATGGGGATTAACATCCTACTGCTCTGCTCTCATGGGTATATGCCTTACATTGTACTATGTGGGAAATTTTGTCCGGACACTGGTGCTACAGTCTACTCTTATATCGAAATTCCAACTGCCAAGGAATCTTTAAATTATCCCTTGCCAGACAACGAGAAACCATGCCGAAAAGTCCTGATGAACTTTCTCAGCCAAAGCAAGGATCGAACACGGGATCTCCAGATAAGTGACTAACCTCTTATTCATTGAGCCATCATGGCGAGAGAGAGAAATGGGGATTTAACGTCTGCTCAACACAAACTATGTCATTTTGGGACTAACATATGGTTTCATTTCATTTCAATAATCTGCTTGCGCGTAGGGGGTCTTTAGCGATGGGAGGAAACCAGAGTACCCGGAGAAAACCCACGAGGTTGGACAGGCGACCCTACTCCTTGCCATGTACAACCGGGTATTCGAAATCACATGCTAATCATGGCTTCCCAAAACTCTTAAACTAAACTTATCAAGGCGTCACAGTGGATGGAGCAGACATCTAACCCCAGTGTTACAATGTATATACATGTATGTCTCCTTAAAAGGGACAATAACACTTTTGCTGGCTTGGCAGCTCCAGAAAATAAATAATAGCCTTATTCTAAGTACTAGTTGTTTAAGTGTGCTTCTTGTTGTGTAAATTATCTATTACAACCTAATTTACTTGTCCAGAGGTTTTGAAAATATTTTAAAATCCAAGTCACATTTGAAAAGGTTTACGTTAACATTTTCAATATAATGTAGTTGAATTTATCCAATATTTAAATAAGGTGTGTTAAGATGAAATTTGTATCATCAATTAATTGGAATATTGTAAAATAATACAATTTGTTCACGAGAATAAAGATTGGGACATATTATTCAGATACAACAAGAGTGTTATTAAGTCTTTAAACTGAGTTCACAATAAAATCCATCCTAGCAGAGATCGTAATCAGTTGTTTTTTGGTCGGGTTAAGCTTCTTGAAGTTCAATCAAGCTCACTGCAGGCAAAACAATGAATTCTAGTAAGATATCATTGAAGAATGCCTGTAAACATACATGTAGAGAAGGGAACAATTCAACAACCCCTTGACACAAACTAGGTCTTTTTGGGACTAACATATATGATACAATTTAGTACCAGTAGGGGGAAAAAATCTATGAGATTTCATAGGCAACTCTACTCCTTGTTACAATGTACAAAGTATGGGATTAAACCATGCCCCTCCATTCAATGACACCCCCTATGATTGTGACAGTATTGGGTCTTTTTAACAACTTGTGGATGACAACACTGGAATAATACTTTTATTCTGCTTACATATTAGGTACAAACATTGTAATGTAAACGACCCCAGACCTAGCTTTTATGTCTTAGCTTGGTTTAGCACAAGTGTGCTAACTCCAGGAGCTCTCGTCTCGTCTCCAACTCCTAGACCCATGAGGTACCTTAATCTAGGTGCCCGCCTAGTCTCGGCTCCTGGACCTGACGGGACCTAACTGTCGATTTTAGACCTCCAGGGGTGTCAATAGCAGGCTGTCAAGATAGCACAATCGTCTATGACATCTGTCATTATGTACATGTAACATGATATAGACTGTATGAAAACCAGATGACATTGTAAGGGAGTGGAAATTATCTTAGAAATACAGGATTCACTGGGGTTTATTTCGTGAGAATCAATAAATAGAGGACACTGTTGTGGTATGACCGTCATTTCCAGTATGCCGTCCTGATGGGCGAGGCTACGCCCCATCGGGTAGCACGATTTACCCAAATCCCCAAAATCTACCCAAATCCACCCAAATCCACCACTATTTCAACTCATACCACAATAATTTATATTGATATTTGATAATATACCGTTCTTTATGTGGAATTGACATTTTTAATTTAAAATCGCAGCTTTTTACTGTCAAAATGCCCCTCATAATACGATTTCCAAGCAAGTTTGGAAGTCGTAACCAAGGGAATAGCTCGTGTAATACATAAATCTACCCAAAACCACGTTATTTCCACATATATCACAGTTATGTTTATCGTTTTTTAATATACTATCATTCGTTTAGCTAAATATGCCATAATTACTTTAAAATCATGGTCTTCTTGTCTTAAAATCCAACAATTCATGCGTGTTTCGTCGTCGTATGTAAGGGACATAACTCGTGTATATACCCACATGGATGCAGACCACCATTAAATTTGTAGTTCTTCCAAAGTTACGTGGAAATCACATTCTAACACAAAAACGCTACGATTTTAAATTTAAAATGACAATTTGACAGAAAGAACTGTATATGAAGCATTATCGATATAAATTATTGTGATATCAGCTGAAATAATGGTGGATTTGGGTGGATTTGGGTAGATTTGGGTGGATTTGGGTAAATCGTGCTACCGCGCCCCATCACATTAATTGGATCCCTCAGGCTCCGTTGTGGATATAAACAGAAATTCATCCAGCGAATCGACCTACCTAGTTTTACCAAGATGTTCACAAGGTTATTACTTAGTTAGTTTATGCGGACGCCTTAGAACTCCAAGTGGGAATTGAATAACCACACTCGACACATGTCAACAGTAACAACATGCTTATTTAATATTTTATTTTATGACCCTCAGCTCAAAAAAACCCCCATCTCTGACAGAAATTTAAAATCTTGTGTGTATCAACTACAGGATACAATATGTAATCAACAGGGTGGGAACTTATTTTTGTGGACAATCAACGTTCAACGTAGCCTACATGTACAGCATCCATCATAAATGACGTGGCTAATGACCATTTAATTGATTTAATTAAACCAAATCGGCAAATCAAAATAGTAACCTGTTCGGAAACCTCTGGACAACATCCTCGCGGAAGAACAACATCGCCATCTTTCAAATCACGAATTCTTCGACCAAGTGAAACCTTTCTGTGTTGCACGTCATTTTTTAACATAAATTCCCTTGTCATTTCTTGTAAAACGTTTAGATCATCTTCAGGCTTCATGTTGACTTCGCTGGAGGCAGCCATTGTTGTTTACACCGGAAGTTGTCATACCATTCGGATATCTTCGGTAGGATTGTTTAATTGTTATTGGCTGAGAAATAACCAAAGTAAATCGAAGAAAACCGAACGAAGCCTCAATGAAGTTCATTTCAAAAACTCTCACTCTCTCTCAAAATAAAAAAAAAAGATAACAAAGTACAGCACAGCATGAACCCATATTTTTTATTTCATTTTTTTTGTCTAAATCGACCAATTCTAGACAAGACTTGGGTCGATTGGCAGGTGGAATAATATAAAGGGGGTAGTTTTCAAGGGAAGTAACTACATTCAACAACAGGAATCAGACCAAACAAAAATTATGATACCATTACACTTGCCCGGTTCTATATAATAACTTTTCCCCAAAAAATTATCAAGAAACACAACTTGACAGTAGATAGACTATAACTAGTACTTATCTAATAACTATCCATCGAAACCAACTGCGCTACCACTCAGGATAATGAACGTAAATATAAAGAAAACGCCGACAGCGGACACGGCTACTCCTATTTCAAAATTGTACTTTCTGACTCGGTGAGGCTGACCACTAACTGTGGTAGCCAGGGATCGATTCCGGGATTGACTTGGAAGTCAATTATTTTTCGCGAAATTTTCCTTTCCTGTACAAGACATTGGACCTGGTAATTAAGTAACCGTGTCTAGTCCCCCGGGTGGCACCAAAACTCCAGGTCCCGTGTAAGCCTTGGTGTGTACATAAAAGAAACCTTGAAAGTTATAATTGGAAATGCAATGAGCGGACAAATTGTGTCTCGTAGCACACTACATGGCGTATGGTCGACCAATTTAGTCCTAATTATGTTTGAAAAGGATTGAAAAAAATGAACAACATGCAAAGCCTATATAAAGTTCTTTTTTTTGTTGATTCCCCGGTTGTACGTGACAAGGAGTAGGCTGCTTGTCCATCCTCGTGGGTTTTCTGTAGGTCCCCCGCCCCCCGACTGCTAAAGACCCCTACGCGCAGGCGTATTACTGAAACAAAGTGAACCATATGTTAGTCCCGAAATGACGTAGCTAGTTTGTGTGGACTGGACGTTAAGCCCCATATTGTTTTACAGGTATGCCAGCACATTGTCTGATGGTAGTTGATAAGGCACCTGCTTTATTTCCATTCCGCGTCATCGGTGGTTTCCGCAATTTCATTGCATGTATAAAATATTAATAGATTCAATTTATTCCAGTTACTAGTTGATATTACATAGTGTTAAAGATGCATGTGCAGCAAGTCAGATTTTTCACACGGACTAATTAATGTAACGATTGTTGTTATTGTGCAACTGGTTTATTATAACAAACCGGGATGGTGTTGACAAAAACAAATGAAATGGGGTTTAACGTCCTACTCTTCTGCACCTAACCAGGGCTAATGGAAGACCGGCATACACTATTCAGTGTGCTATGAGGGAAATAACCTATTCCGGTTCTGTCCCATCTTAATTCATTGGTTCTCTGTGCCATTGGGTGGTCGAATGGTTAACGAGTGTGCATTTGAACAAACACGAGATCTGGCATGGAGTCCAGTGGTGAGGTTTTCATTCCCGCTTGTTCGTGACAAGGAGTAGCGGCGCCTTTCTCCGCCCCCTCTCTCTCTCTCTCTCTTCTCTCTCTTCTCTCTCTCTCTCTCTCTCTCAATATTTATGGGTGGCCCCTGGCATGTGGTGTCCCTTTAAACGTAATATTGATGGGTTCAACGAGCGGTCTCTTTTAACATATAAATCGCGTGGTCCCTTTAAAGCTCCAATAGCATTTTTTTAAGTTATATTTTTAAAATGTATTAAAATAAAGCCCCAAAATAGATTGAACCTATAAACAGTCCTACCTTGTTAAAGAATAATCCTATTAATCCTATAATTCACTATTGTCAGTTGAGAAATTGGCAAAAATATCATTCTCAACTTCAAATTCAAACGTTTGAAGATGGCCGTCCATGGAGAGGAATGGGAAAACAGGGGAGGTAATTGAGTAACTATTTCCTCAATCAGCATGTGTCACCCTTTCTAATGCCCAAAAAATTTTGCCCATGATCGTATAATAGTGAGTTGACAACCTTTTGAGCAAAAGACATAGAAATAATTATGTTTTGACTTTCTTAGAAAATATGGAATTGGAACTTTAAACTAAATATCAATCGCGTGGCCCCCTTTATGATAAATATTGATCGCGTGGTCCCTTTAAACCAAATATCAATCTTGTGGTCCCTTCAAACTACACGTTGATCGCGTGGTCCTTTAAATTTTAATAACGTCATTGTCGAGATAACTATGTACAGAATAATATTTAGTTTAAAGGGACCACGCGACCAATATTTCATTTAGAAACTAAATATTGATCGCGTGGTCCCTTTAAACTAAATATTGATTGCAGGGTCCCTTTAAACTAAATATTGACCGCGGGGTCCCTTTAAACTAAATATTGATCGTGGGGTCCCTTTAAACTAATTATTGATCGCGTGGTCCCTTTGAAATAAGTATTGATCGCGAGGTCCCTTTAAACTAAATATTATTCTGTGCATAGTTACCTCAACAATGACGTTATTAATGAAGATTTATTTCACCTATATGTCAGCGACATGTTAGAATATGGAATTCTACCATCAATTCATTTTTTACAGCCACAGGTGACGTTATTGTTACAAGACGCAAGATATGGCGCTATCCAAATTAACAATAAAACATTCCCCACTTATTGCCCTTAATGTTCGATCGCCGTCTTTTGTGTTTGATGTTTGATATTCACGACAGTATTAACTCGTAAGTTGAACAAATAACTCTATGTTTTACCTTCTCGGGTTCTATGGCGGGTAATATCGATCTCTCGCAGACGGTCTATTGATTCCAAGACTCTCGCGCCTTTGCAGAATTAACGTATTCAAAACGATTGATTTGACGTTATCGATAATTTCGATCTGTAATACAGCCCCTCACGTATAGCTGAAGATTCCGTTGGAGGACTGAGTTTTCGTCTGGATGATTTGGTCTGTCAGTTGTGGTGCTGGTCTGGGTTCGGAGTCTTGGATATATATGTTTCCGGTAATTTTATCGCAACGTATTCTAAGATAGAGAGGTGGGTGCTAATCTTACAATTTAGTAAAAATGAATTATAATATTTTTTTAAGATTTGTGTATACCCCTGAGAATGAAGGTATAGGTATTAGCTGAGGTGATATGTCATCGAAAGATAGTATGACTGCGATTTTGTTTTGTACTCATGTGAATGAAGGCGTCGGTTGTGGTTAAGATGAAATATATAGCTATTAAAGCATCTTTGAGATTTCGAGTACACTTGGAAATAAACAAACTGTTGCGTTTTAGCACCCAGTTAACCAAGGTAATACTCTGTTAATAGGTGGGGGGGGGGTGCCGAATGGTTAGCGTGCGTGTTGTATCATACGGCCTGCCATTGAGTCAACTGGCCTGGTTTCGAATCCTCGGGTGTACTTGGCAAGGAGTAGGGTCGCCTGTTCAGCCTCATGGCTTTTCTTCGGGTACTCCGTATCCTCCACTGCTAAAGACTCCAATATGCGCAAGCGAATTATTGTAATAGAATTAAACCATATGTTAGTCCCGAAATGACCTAGGTTGTGTCGAGTGGACGTTAAACCTCTTTTCTCCCTACCCCCTCTCTCTATCAATGGGAGAATTTGGAGGAGCGGACGGGGCGAGCAACACTCCATTATAATAGATTCCCGGGTCGGGCGAGGAGAGCAACACTCCATTTAAAGAATAGAGGAGGCTGGATAGGGAGGCTGGAATAGCTGAGGCTGGGAAAGAGAGGGCCGGCCATATTTCATTAAAAGAACAAGAGCGGCAAGGGAGGGAGGAGGTGGGGGGGGGGGGGTAGGCAACCCTTGAATAAACACGAATATTGGTAGGTTCGTCTCGCGGTGGCAATCCTCCATTAATAGAATAGAATGGTTGAA
The DNA here is from genome assembly GCA_036850965.1 of Patella caerulea. Lineage (NCBI taxonomy): Eukaryota > Metazoa > Mollusca > Gastropoda > Patellidae > Patella > Patella caerulea. Next base: position 3,790,126 of record JAZGQO010000010.1, read on the forward strand.
ATGAAATGGATTTTAATGTCCTACTGTTCTGATCGGGCGGACATGCCGATATTTCTGGACATGCCGATATAACCAGAAGATACAGTAATCCCTTCTAGACAATCTTACTTTAGAAAAAAGTGGGAAATATATTTCATAGTGGGTCTCGTTTACCAAAATTAGGATTACCGTAGGAAATATGAGAATTTAAATGTTATTTTTATTATACGTTTTGTGCCCACGAGACGTAATGGAGAGAGAGAGAGAAATGGGGTTTAACGTCCACTCAACACAAACTAGGTCATTTCGGGACTAACATATGGTTTAATTTTATTTCAACAATTCGCTTGCGCGTAGGGGTCTTTAGCAGTGGGAGGAAACCGGAGTGCCCGGAGGAAACCCACGAGGTTGAGAAGGCGCCCCTATCTCCATGCCACATACGCTCACACCAGGGATCGAAACCACAGCCGCAAGGCAGAGGTGATCGGCCAGCTAGAGGACGAAGCTCGGCACTCTAGACCACTAGGCCATCCCAACCACCGAGACGTAATGTATTATATGCCGCTAAGTAGTGGCTTTGACAGTAATATTTCTGGACCACTTCATTAATATAAAGGATGAAAATATCGATGGTACATACAGTATATCATTCTGTAAAGGGTCTAACTGGTATGGTTTTGATAAATCCCTTAAACTTGAGAAAGCACGTATGTACGGATATTACGTCCCTTTTTTCTAGTTCTAGTTCATCCAGATTTTCCGGCGTGGTTTCCCCTTGTCAGTGATGCAAGAACGGAAGGCCTGAACAGTCGTTCGGGTGGGAGGTCCCGTGTATATATTGGAATGCACGTAAAAGATCCCTTGGCATTTGGAATTCGATATAAGAGTAGGCTGTAGTGTCGCTGTCCGGGCAAAATTGCCCTTATAGCACACTGTATGGCGTATGCCAGTCTTCATTAGCCCAGTTCAATGCAGAATAGTAGGACGTTAAACCCCATTTCATTTCAACTCGATCGCATTAACATAAGGGGTGTTGGATGGTCGAATGGTTAGTGTGCGCGCACTGTGTCATACAGCCTGCCTTGGATTCAACTGGCGTGGTTTCGAATGCGCGGTCATACGTGACAAGGACTAGGGTCGCCTGTCCATACTCCGGTTTCCTCCCACTGCTAAAGACCCTTAAGACCGCTACACGCAAGCGAATTACTGAAATAAAATGAAACCATATGTAAATCCCGAAATGACCTAGTTTGTGTCGAGTGAACGTTAAACCCCACATCGCTCTCTCTCTCTCTCTCTCTCTCTCTCTCTCTCTCCCTCCATCTCTTTCTCTCTCGCATTAACATAACGACTGAGGCGGTATGAATCAAAGAAAGCTGGGATATCTGATATTTGTTTGATTAATATCGTCAATAAACAAATTCCAGAGTTGTTTTTATTCCCATGATGACAGGTAGCTAGGAGACATAGATATAAGACCAAGAATGGAACTTGTTTATTTTCTTAAATAATATATTTCAAACCAGATACACACAAAAGCATTATCATACACATGCGTGTTAATCCATTGACGTGTCTATAACCATTGTTCCTTTCTTCCCATTCTCGTTTATATTTCATGTTCTCTCCGACACGTTTTACTAGCAGTAATACATTTGCATTATAATATTGCGCCACATTGTCAATGATGCGAAAACAATTACAAAAATGTATAAATATTTTGTGCTTATCGGTGACAAATAGAAAAAATGAAATGAAATGGGGTTTTACGTCCTACTGTTCTGCTCCGGCTTTGCTAATTAAGAGTGCTATGAGGGGCATTTTGCAAGAGATATTTTACGTGCACTTCAATGTCCTGCACCGCTGATACCATAGTTTTCCTAACACCGCCTAACTTATACCATGATTACCCTAACATGGTCGGATATTATGTTTGCCCTAACATGGTCTAATTAATATTATGAGTGCCCTAGCAGATATTGACATTGCCCTTATGAGACCTAACTGATGTCATGGTTCCCCTATGGCCTAACTGTTATATTGGTTGACCTAACATTACCTAACTGATGTCATGAGTGACCTAACTGTTATAATGGTTGCCCATCATGATCTAACGGTTACGTTGGTTGACCTAACATGACTTAACTGTTATACAGGTTTACCTAACATGACCTAACTGAAGTCATGGGTGGCGTAACACGGCATAACCGTTATATTGGTTGACCTAACATGACCTAACTGATGTCGTGGGTGGCCTAACACGACCTAACTGTTGTAATGGCTGCCCTAACATGACCTAACTGTTGCAATGGTTGCCCTAACATGGCCTATGCTGTAATGGATGCCCTAACATGACTTTACTGATGTCATTGTTGATCTAATATGGCCTAACTGTTCTAATATTGGATGCCATAACATGACCTAATTGATGTCATGGTCGCCCTTACAAGGCAAACTGATGTAATGGTTGCCCTATGGCCTAACTGATGCCATGGTTACCCCAACACGGCCTTGCTGTTATAATGGAAGGCATAACCGATATCATAATTGCCCTAACATGGCCTTAATTGATAAATATTGACTTTCTTTCTTTATGAATGTGTATTATTATTATTGAGTAAATCTGTAGCATAGCTTTAACCTACTTGTATCTACCCATATAGCACTTAACTTATTAATTATTAACGCGGATTCAACGCTTCGAATAACTTGTTGTCAACTTATCGGGAAGGACCAATGGTGACTCTTTATTGGTATCTGCTCATCAACACAAAACATTTCTCTGACGACATCCTCAGTGGTTCGATTATTTTTAAAAGTCGCTTTGATTGAGACGGTTGCCACCCATGTGAGTAAATGCAATTGTCTTGTAAAACCATGAAAAGAGTTCCGGACATCGATGTGACGTGGTATGTGGTATTTATTCAATAAGCCAATCAGCGTCATTGATTATCGTCACACGGTATGTAATTACATGATCACAAAGAGCATTCGAGTTTTATTACAATAATATCGATACTAGTAAATACAACCTACTTAATTAAACCATTTATACATTTCTAATACACGTTTATTGCCCTCCATATGGTTTATATCAGAAAAGGGATTTATTTAAAAGTTCTTTGTCCATTTAACAATTCTTGATGATTAAAAGTTCGTAATAAGTCGGCCATTATTTATACAATAGGTATTATTTCAGGTTCTTGATGATTGGGGTTCCCGAATAAGTAAGCCATCTATACAAAGTTAAAGCGATAATTTCAAAATTTTCAAAGAAAGTAAAAACATAATTATTTCTATGTCTTTTGCTTAATAGGTTGTCAACTCACTATTATACGATCATAAGCATTATTTCACACTCTTATAACTTATTAACACAGGAAATTATAACACAATTGCCTCCCTTGCTTTTCTATTGTCCACTGTGCAGTAGCTATCTTCAAACGTTTGAATTTATCAACCGGCAATAGTGAATTATAGGATTATTAGGATTATTTTTTTTCTGCAAGGTAGGACTGTTTATGGAAACCTTCTATTTTAAGGCTTTTTTAAAAATAAATTTCAAAAATATAACTTATGAAATATAAAATTGTAGCGTTAATGGCAAACAAGTTTTATGTCAGAAAAAAGGGATTTATTTAAAAGTTGTGTTTTTCATGCAGGTATAATGCCTTTTTTATTTCTAAGGATTCAGGGGGTGGGGGAATGCTTGTATCATAAGGCCTGTCATTGAGAGAGAAAACTAGGTCATTTCGTAGGGGTCTTTAGCAGTGGGAGGAAACCGGAAAACCCTAATCCTTGTCACGTACAACCGGGGATTCGAAACCATGCCAGTTGTCTCAATGACAGTCTTTATGATACAGCGCGCACGGGTCAACCATTCACCCCCCCCCCCCCTTTGTCATTGAGTCAACTGGGGTGGTCTCCGGAGCCCCCCCCCCCAAAAAAAACCCCACGAGGTTGGAAAGGCGACTCCTTGTCACATACAAGCTTGGAATCGAAACCACACCACTTGACTCAATTACAGACCTTATGATCAATACATTGTCTGATTTATAATTCACTCTTTTTAAATTGTGTTGTTTGTTTTTCTCTGAGTATGATGTCTTGTCCATATATTTGTTTGGTGTAGAATTGTGTGTGGTGCAGTCCCCCTGCACTTACTATTATAATTTACTTGTATTCGTACTTGCAGGAATCTTCATATTGTCGTCATGAATAATGAGAGTTTAAAACATGAGTGACGTCATCAACTGTAGTTACGTAGATCAGAATAGCGTTTATCATGACAATTGGTGCCAAGGGGAGACAAATCATTGCTGTCGATCTGGCTGGCAACTCATCTGTTCAGCTGAGACGTGTGATTACAAGAACCCAATCACCGATGTTTCCAGTTATGTGTAAGTGTTTTATATTTATATTGGAATGTTAGCGGTGTGACTTCTCAACCGGTAAATTAAATCAATCAACGTGTTCATCGATCCATTCAATTCGATATAAATTTCATTGTATATATATAGTGAGAGAAATGGGGTTTAACGTCCACTCGACACAAACTAGATTATTTCGGGACTAACATATGGTTTAATTTTATTTCAATAATTTGCTTGCGCGTAGGGGTCTTTAGCAGTGGGAGGTAACCGGGGTATATGCCCGGATAAAACCCACGAGGTTGAAGAGGCGACCCTACTGCTTGTCACGTACAACCGGGGATTGGAAAACACACCAGTTGGCAAGCCGTGTATAACAGCGGGCGCACGATAACCATTCGACCACCTTCGTAGGTCTGTATTTAAATCAGCTATTCGACGTCATTTATATTATAACCGTATAATACTCCCATTAAGCGCAGGGAGACTTGGGTGATTTTAGTCGGTGCAATTAAAATTGCGCAATTCCTGCGATGGTCAGGAATAGCGTGTTGATTTTTAAAAGGGGTATACGAGAGCTTTATCATTTATTATAACTACTAAGGATTCGTGTGTTTACTATGCGTCTTCATTGTCCAATTCGGAGCAGAACAGTAGGACGTTAAACCCCATTTCAAGTCGTTAAGTATGCAAGGGGTTTCAACCCCACTCATGTAGGTGTGTCAGGAAATTATCCCGAAATTTTGTCGAGTGAGTCTCCCTTTAAAATACCCCATTTATTATACACGTTTCTGACACTAGGTTGAATACGTCGTTTATTATACAAGGTATTGGCAACATGTTAAATATTCCATTTATAATGGTTGGGATGGCCTAGTGGTCTAGAGTGCCGCGCTTCGACCTCTAGCTGACCGGTCACATCTGGCTTGCGGCTGTAGTTTCGATGACTGTTAAAGACCCCTACGGGCAAGCGAATTATTGAAATAAAATTAAAACCATATGTTAGTTCGAGTGGACGTTAAACCCCATTTCTCTCTCTCCCGCACATTTATAATACAGAGCTACCAAAAGCATTTACATATGAGGCTAAATGATAATTAAGTAGGTTAGTGGCCTTGTGTGGTCATTAGAGGTTTAAATGGATTGTTTGTGTCCAACGGTGTATAAATACCATTTCAACAAATTGAATCTATTCTTGTAGGGTCATGTTCCATTGGTCATTGGTCAGAGTAATGTTAGTTCTCTAGTTGTAAATATTAGACAGGGCTATATATACTATACTTTTGTTATATTTAACGCCCGGATATAGCCATCTTCAGGCCACCTTCCACCAGTTCTTACTAACTGTCCTCCTATTGGTCAATTCCGGAATTTTAATTGAAAGTTTACCAAATAATTGTTTGCTGGCTTTCAACCTCCTGTTTTAAGTTAAATTTATTCTAACGAAGATAGAAGATGACCCATCCTCTTTTCTCACGGCAGTCAATTTTACTCCGTGTATTTAAGTGATATACAAGGACTTGTTTTCATGTTTTTACCTATCTTCTACTTGTATTTATATGTTAATAACGGAATTAAATCAGCCTGTCTATAAAATCATAACCAATGTATTGGACGTTAAATTTGTAGTACACAACAATAATAACTTAAACTTGATTGGCTTTTTATTACCTGGACATTTGAATGGCTGCCATTATTAGATACAGATTTATTAATAGGCTTTCAGTCCCAGCACGTCCTGTTATTAAACATGCCTTTAAACGGTACTTACTACGAAGATTTTGACCAACCTCTCCTTTCAAGACAAGGTTTTATAGTTGCTGTGTTGGTGTAAAATGCCTTCATGTGCAACCCATCCTGTACAATTGTTAGCCACTGAAAATCCTAGGCAGGGCAGGGGCTTTGTATTTAGTGTATCGGGCATCGGAAAGTAAGATATTCATTAACACTGCTGAAGGTCAAGGGGTATCCCCATTTACTCGTCTGTCCCTGTGATGACTACTATTCGGGATTTCATATTTCCAGTTGGACGATGTTTTCAACAAAGGAACGACAGGGTGTTCAACAATCAAATTAGAAAGAACCAGATCGCCAGTCTATCAATAAAAAAAGAGACCGTTCTGTTTTAAGCATGATGACACAATTCGCAGTTTCCTCTGCTTCAAATAGAAAAGTCTATAATTCGGTGTCATAGTTCTGAAAGGTCTTAACTGTCAAAAATTGTCGCATTTAGTTTTTGAGATATGGGAGGAAAACTTATTCCAATCTTAATAACGCAATTAGGATATCAACATTTTAATAATAGCAATGTTTTTATGAAAGTTACGACCTTACAGCCTCTAAATGTGATTAGTCATCCTATGCAAAAAAAGCTATTTCGGTCATAAGTGGCACATACAACCGTCCAGAACTATGGCATCGATGTTTGTAACGTCTTCATAATTAACCAATCGCATTAAAATACAGATCTATATTTCGTTTTGTTTAAAAAAAAAACATAATTTAGATGGCCTCTACTACATGTAAATTTGAGCAGCTGTAGTGGGAGGACTATCAGGTGTCCTACCAGTGGCCTTTGACTCTTTTACGTCAAGCATTTGATTAACCAATCGGCGGTGACGTTTCTAGTAGGATACCCACAAGAACGCCAAGAACACTCAGTAACAGGCGGTTTCATTGGCTAATCTCTCACATTAACTAGAACGCGGGTTATATAACAACTCTTCCAGATCCTTGCGTAGTAGAGATAAGTAAAACAAAATTTTGAACTATAAAAAAACGAAACGAAATAAGATCTGTGTTTTCATCAGATTGCAAGTAAACGTATTACTTTCGATTTAAAGATAATTTCGCGAAAGAACGTACTGACCGAGCATGACGTTATATCAAAACTCTATTGCCGAATGTCCGGAGAAACAAAATTATAGAAGGCGATTGTATTTTTAAATGTGCCCGTTCCCAGGAGTCTGCTTTTCATGACTTGTTGATAAATGGATATCAATCCGATACAAGTTTCACCTGGATTTCTTTGATGTTTTGCCGACAGATTAACGAAACCAGGTGATAGAAATGGTCAGTCTAGATGACATAGAAACCGTGTCATTAAATATTGTCTCAATGACCTCGACCAATGACGCCATATTGATTCTAAGGACGACATCTTGTTTCCTGTCACGCATCCCTACAAATTATCTTTCGATCAGACATTTCAACGATCAAAGCCACCGATCCGGTTGAAATATTTGTCAGACAATAGATAATTACTCTCGGCTCACTACACACTGATATAAACCATGGATGATCTTCAGGTTCCGATTCATTTTTCTAATAGAAACCTAATATTTAAATGAGTTAAATCGCTAATTTTTGGGACCAAGAAATGTACCCAAATGGGTCGCAATGCACGAAATAATCTTATATGAATGTATATAAACTGATTTACATTCATTCATTTCCGTCTTTACTCTGATTTAAAATAAGTTATGCTCGGCGAAATACGCCCGAAATCTCAATAGCATGCCAATCTCTAGCGTCTGGTTATTCCAAGCTACATAATTGCGTATGTTATCCATGCTTCACCGCCCAGCCTCGTTCTCCAAGTCCCTTGTTAAAAATGAGCCTGAAACGGACTATGGTATAGATTCATGTATCAATGATAAATGTTTTATTTTGTCTTAAATATTGGATATCAGAAGCCCATTTTTTCCCGGTAGATCACACAATGTTGAATTGAATTGACAAATAATTTGTGTCCTCATTGTCGAAGGTTTTGGATGATATTGAGTTAGAGACTTAGCTACTTTAAACATATATTATGCAAGAAGTAACTATGCCCATTGCAGGTCCTTCTTTGGGCCTGAAATGTTATCTAATTTGTTAATCTTGAAATCTTAACTAAAGATAAAATCCAACTTTAAGTAGATACTTCAATTTTGATTGGCTAAGCACTACAATCAATCTAATATTAACCAATCAAATTACTAAAATTTGGATTTTATCTCAGTTAAAATTTCGTAAAACATGCCCCTGACCATGATCAACTCTCCGCGGCAACTGTTACTGTAGTACCCACCCGAAAATAACACGTGGTGTTTTTCGCATAGTCTGTTTCCCTGAAAATAAATGAAATTGGGTTTAATGTTCGCCATTTCTGCCGCATTCGGGCGAATGACGATGGGCATTCGCCCTACAGTGTGCTATTATGGAAATCTTCAACCGGTGAGCGCCGTTTTTAGCTTGCTCTGCATGGAATGCCATCAGCGAAGGGATCTCTACGCCGTCTCCACCGTCTACATGGGACACCGGGATTTTGTACCGCATAGACGCGTCATTCAAATCTGATTAAAACACAGATCCTATTTCGTTTCGTTTTTATAGTTCAAAATTTTGTTTTACTACACTAGGATCTGGATTGGTGTTAGGTATTTGACAATGAAACGGCCTGTTACGGCGAGCTTTAGATGTGTTTTGCACTGGGATGTGGCTAATCCACTAGTAACCTCAATGCTGATTGGTTAATCAAATACCTGACGTCATAGGGTCAAAAGCCGCTCGCATGACCTCTAACATGACCTTTCGCAACACCCCATCAGATCCCCATGTCACATATGCCACCAAAAGTATAAAAAAAACGAAACGAAATATAGATCGGTATTTTTATCCGATTGCCAGTCTTCCTTCCTGCTCCACTAACAAGGCTAAATGCCAATCAAAGAAGGCTAAACGCACCTTAGAATCCTGAGAAACGTTCTAGGCTTACACTTGGAGCCCCACCAGCCCCTCCCCCGCATTCTGCGTCCGTGATAAATGGACATCACACAATGGAAAACTACGAGGAGCTTTATCAGTCAATAACTAACACCTTGCATCTTCTGGGTAATGCGTCAACACCTCATCCCCTTGGCCCCGACCTCTCCCACTGTGCCTGGCCCTTGGCCCCGACCCTACTAAACCGAACTACCAGTTATCGGTTGAATGCACTGAGATAATATTTACTCTCTCTAACTGGATTGTATTGAAATTAGTTCTATATTGACAACGGTTCATGTTTACACTGGGAAGTAGATGCCTACAGGTAATTATTGACCAATCGGATGCCACCAGTACTTTAACCGCTTTACGGTTGTCATCACGTGACTACAACACCGAGAACATCACGCTCTGGTATTTGCCCGCTTGTAAACTGTATTTATGCGGTGCGGATGAGAGAATACCTATCTTCAACCGTGTTGTTTGAAGCAATAACTTGTCAGTTGTTGCTAACAATACGAGATACGACAATAAACACTGGGCGCCGAAAGACGTATTTAATGAGAAATGACTAATCTATCTTCCTGAACAAAGTATTGAACAGTAGATGTTAACATTATTTAACCAGCGTTTTGAGATATTTATTCTCGAATCGATATTAAATTCAATTTGATATTAATACAGAAATTCGATTTGTAAATTTATAATATAGTAGCACCCAGGGGCGCACGAGCCAAATAGAGTTGGAGATGGGGACCACAGCTGTCCACTAACTTTTTGGCAATCTTACTTTGGCGGGAGAGGGGGGGGGGGAATTAATAAAACATTAATTTTGCTTTTATGTTTATTGTAACACTACATACAGATAACAGAATATCAGCATAGTTGATAGACCTTTATTGAGAGCATGAAATAGGCATACTCCGGGAGGAGCGCCATTCCAAGTCTTGATAACAGAATATCAGCATAGTTGATAGACCTTTATTGAGAGCATGAAATAGGCATACTCCGGGAGGAGCGCCATTCCAAGTCTTCTGTAACTAACAGTTAACTCTGGCTTATAAAGCATACAATTAATTAAGAAAAGTGATACACAAGCGATGTACATATTTGGCATTGTTTATTTATGAGATTATAGTATCTGTAACTGCACTGCATATTTAATGAGATCGTGCCTTTTGTTAAAACGAGCAGAGGCCATTCGTGTGTAGTCCGTAAATAACATATTGAACACATTAGCTGTTTTATTAAGTCCGTGCCTTGAAGAAGTTGTGTCGAGTTGAACACGTCAATATCATTAATGATCAAAAATCAGCAGAGGTCAGAAAGTTCTATCTGTATATTTATATTTCAATATGATGTAGAGATCACTTTGTCACATTATTGAATACATCGAATTTGTGATTTAACTTTATGTGTTAAAACAGATACTCTGTTTTGTTTTGTGTGACATTTTTCGTGCATCGATTATTATTTGTGAATGTAGCCCCAATAGTCTGGATGATTGAAATTAGGGTCGACAGGGAATTAAGTTCCGGTTGCAAAACCATTGGACTAATTTGAAGTTGCTTGGCTCACGGACCAGAATAGCAGAAAAAGGCATCTTCTGCTGCGGTTAAATTTTCAAAATTTCACCGGAAAGAACGAATTTCCCATTCCCAAAGACGCAGCTCCATTGGTGGACGAAAAAATTGATTCGGTGTTTGGAATTCAGGTCGACAAAGGGATCTTTTACGTGCAGACAAATGTGTCTACAGGATCGCGGCTCGTCGTTACATCCGAACGATAATACGTTGTTCCTTGCCGGATGGGTGATAAATTATAAACTTCTAAGCACTACATGTGGAGAACCTTGTTTTTTTTCGGACCCCCTGACTGGTAAAGACCCCAGTCTCCCACTGGTAAAGACCCCTATGCGCATGCTAATTATTCAAATAAAATTGAACCCCATAACTCTCGAACACCGGAAACTGCTATAACAAAATTATTCATAAAATGGACCGTATTTTCGAACCGAAATGACTAAGTTTGTATTGAGTGGACGTTAACCGAGTGGACGTTAACCGAAATGACTGAGCTTGCACTGAGTGGATGTAAACCCACCCCCACATCTATCTCTCCCTTTTTCCCTCTCTCTCTCTCTCTCTCTCTCTCTCTCTCTCTCTTTCTCCCTATCAGTATTTATTTATATTAATCTATAATTCGTTGTGTGTTTCCCTCTCCTTTACATTCCAGTACAAATAATACTAGGCTGATGTCGATGTCTGGTAGGAATCCTCGGGACTTCTCCACGGTTAATACAAACATTTAAATGTATCCAAGTATTCCAGATCTTCCCTTGAGTCAAACATAAAAACAGGTACGCCAAACAACCAAACCAACGTCTACACATTGATCGGAAAATCGATCCTCGTCGTTTCTATCACTGAGGCGGTTTAAAGGTCGGAATACGTTACTCGTGGTATCTGTCCACAATGTTGACCGGGAGGTGTCCAAACGGATTAATCCCTTATCCCAACCCTTCTTGCTATTTTGATGCAGCTATTTTCTCGGGTGTGTCTTATTTTCATTTGAAAGTGCAAAGGGTCGTTGTATTGAAGTATATGACGAAGCGAGAAGATGACCCGCCCTCCATTCCCACGGCAGAAACTTTTATCACTGTGTTTTTAAAGTGACATTTTGATATACAAGAACTGTTTCATGGTTTTATAAATGCTTTGTATTACTTCATACTTAAAGGGACAATAACACTCTTGGTGGCTTGGCAACTCGAGAAAATAAATAATACCCTTATTCTAAGTCGAGAGTTGATTATAGCAGGACTAGTTAATCAACTGCGGGTTGGTAGGGGGCGTGGCAAATCAAGAGCGCCATCTGCAATTCCACCTCACATTAACTAAATTAAAGATATAAAATGCAAGAGCTACATCTGCCTATTATTAATTTGAATACAATTTGTGATGGATGATTTGACGTCAAAATGGATTATCGAGACTTTGGTTTATTATCCTAGCAACAAGTATTGAGGATCGAGGCTAGGTTTTAAATTCAAAAGCTGTAATCCGGTTCCAAGGGGAATAATTTGACTACAATTTCAGCATATTCCCTTTATATTATCTAGACATTAACTTTATTAGTGAGATTTGCAAGCTCACATCACACTGTATGGCGTATGCCCGTCTTACTTGGTCCAGTCGGAGTTGGCAAGTTGAATATTAAACCGCGTTTAGCATGAAAATTTGTCGATGTACACTAGAATAATGTGTTTTCATTAACCAGCTTTAAATCTAACTAAAAGTTCAATAAGTAGTATATTAATTCTAAAAGTTTAAACCCTGGCACTCCCTGTCTTCTTGATTTTAATAAGTATTGTTTATATCTCTACAATGTCGCATGTTGTAAATAAACGTTATATTGGTGTCCATGTTTTTCCGTTCACACCCTGGAATAGCTATCTTCAAACATTTGAATTTGAAGTTGAAAATGATATTTTTGCCAATTTCTCAACTGGCAATAGTGAATTATTGGATTAATAGGATTATTCTTTAACAAGGTAGGACTGGTTTTAGATACCATCTATTTTAAGGCTTTATTTTACAATCTGTCAAAAATAAAACTTAAAAATATGAAATTGTAGCTTTGAGTAACGGAACAACTAAAAAAAAGGAAACATTTCAGAGCGGATTAAAGAGTTCGAATGTTGCATGATTTAAGCTAAGCTATAGTATTAGTCGAAAATTGTGATAGAATGACCGAAGTATCAAATATTTCTAAGATTATGTTTTTACTGTTGTCTGCAAAATACGAAACGGCATTCGCCACAAGACACCGGATAAGCCCCCGCCTTCGCAAATTCGAAATTTTTGAACAGTTTTACGTTGCGCCAATTTTTGGTCCCCATTATTAAAATAACCTCAGTTTTCATTTTTGAATTTTAATCCCGAGATTTGCGACTTTATCTAAATCCTCTTATAATCTTTTACTTTCTCCTTCTGTCGCCAGGGTTTGGGCGATGGAATGTTTTAACGCGTGTGTGTAAGGTAATAACGTACGTGACTCGGAGTATGGTTATAGCATGTTGTAGGGGGGGGGGGGTTACAGCTGTCTAGAGTTTAACACGTTGAGTTAGATGGCGTGGTTTCGATTCCCCGGATGTACGTGACAAGTAGTAGGGTCACCTGTCCAACCTCGTGGGTTTTCTCCGGGTCCCCCGGTTTATTCCAACTGCGTACAAGCGAAGTATCGAAATTAAATAGAATCATACTTGAGTTGAGCGGACGTTACCCGCCCTCTCTCCCTCTCTCTCTCTCACTCTCTCTCTCTCTCTCTCTCTCGATCGTTCGTTCGTTGATTATCGATTCTAGAGTGTAGGCCATTGTATCATTTCTTTGAATAACTAGAGTAGATAAAATCGTACGATTACAGTAAATCAATTCTATCTTACTTGTAAGCCGATGTCCTAGTTACAATATGTAATCTAGTTAATTATCGGAATATGGAAATTATTGTAATACTATTAGGCCGCGGGTTGTCATGTTCATTATTATGAAAATACTTAATTTATCTCCGCACTGAAATGTATTAATATTGATGATTTAACATTTAATGAAAGATACGTCAGAGAGAGAGAGAAATTGGGTTAACGTCCACTCGACACAAACTAGGTCATTTTGGGACTAACATATGGTTTAATTTTATTTCAATTATTTGCTTGCGCCTAGGGGTCTTTGGCAGTGGGAGGAAACCGGAGGACACGGAGAAAACCCACGAGGTTGGACAGGCGACCCTACTCCTTGTACAACCGGGGATTCGAAACCACACCAGTTGGCTCAATGACAGGCTTTATGATACAGCACGCTAACCATTCCGCCAACCCCTCCCCCAACTCTCTAGGTAATCAGATGGTCGAGATTTAAATGGATTTAAACATTCGCGACAATCGATAGTGATATACCGTTTAAATAGATCGATGTTATAGGGGGGGGGGGGGTATAACGCCCACTCGACAAAAACTAGGTCATTTTGGGTCTAACATAATTATGGTTCAATTTCATTTCAATAATTCGCTTGCGTGTAGGAGTCTTTAGCTATGAAAGGAACCCAGAGGATCCGGTGAAAATCCACGCAGATGGACAAACAACCCCTACAACTTAGAACTGAGCGAATTTAGCCTCGGTCATCATTACTAAAGTCGGTAAGACAAAACCAGTAGCCTCGGTTATCCATTTTGTTTTGGTAATTAATTAATTGATAGTTTTTATAACATTTCAGGCCCAAAGAAAGACCTATAATAGGCAGATGTTGCTCTTGCATAATGCATGTTTAAACACCATGCTATAGAGGAATGGTGTATTTACCCTCAAAATATTGAGTCGTTTGGATGTAAACGTCAAAGTGCTTATTCGGACCCTTTTAAGATTTCGGGTCAATTTTTTCGTTGGTTGACCTGATATCGATTCCCGTTCCTTTAGCTGCCTATACAATGAATGATCAATGTATTGTACTTAATAAGGAGAGAGAGAGAGAGAGAAATGGGGTTTAACGTCCACTCCGTCCACTCAACACAAACTAGGTCATTTCGGGACTAACATATGGTTGGTTTTATTTCAATAATTCGCTTGCGCGTAGGGGTCTTTAGCAGTGGGAGGAAACCGGAGTGCCCGGAGGAAACCCACGAGGTTGAGAAGGCGCCCCTATCGCCATGCCACATACGCTCACACCACGGCTCAAAACCACAGCCGCAAGCCAGACACCATATCTCCGGACACCGGTCGCCATTTCCAGATGAAGACTGGCGGGTTTATGTTGTTTGAAAACGTATCACATATATTGAGTGAATTGCTTGGCCCTAAGGTAGAGAATTTTTATGGATTTTAGCACAAAACTAAGCAGTTTTATTCTCTATATATTATTAAGATCAGCCCTTTTAACTTTGAAGGTGTT
Source organism: Patella caerulea (assembly GCA_036850965.1). Classification (NCBI taxonomy): domain Eukaryota; kingdom Metazoa; phylum Mollusca; class Gastropoda; family Patellidae; genus Patella; species Patella caerulea. The sequence goes on from JAZGQO010000010.1 coordinate 3,805,167, forward strand.
GAGTTTGTTTTTATTTTTTGTCTCTGTATTCAAAAGATTCTGTAGAATTATTGACCCAGGTCCAGTATTTATTTTTTTCAACTTTCACCGATCCGACAATCTATCGATCTATCTTTATTTGTTTTTATAAAATGAACTCCTTATATAAATCCTTTTCGAAATAAAACAAATTTGGATGCATTTTTGAAAACAGGCAAAAATCCAACTGATTTTTAAAGAATGATATCCGAGAAAAAAAAAACAGAATTGAACAATGAATAATTGAGTCGGGCAAGGTGTTAGTTGCCACATCTGGCGATATTAAGTCCGGTCACCCTCTTCCATGTTGTCTTCCAGATTATTGCTTTGTTTTGGGGTTAGGTTTTTTGTAATTTGCCATGATATCAGCAAAATAGGATATTTTTCTTTTGTTTTGGGAATTGCGCGTAGCTATTATACTCATCAGACCGACGTCAACGGTCAAAGAGTCGCTCGGTTTCTAAGGCGAAATGTAGATTCAAATAATTATACGACGTAAACGACGGCGGTTTATTTTGTAACGCGATATAAGTGGATTCAGACACTTATAGATACAACGGGACAACGTCGACGTCAAAGATGGCTCGTGTCTACCGCGATAAGAGTGCATCCGAACAATTAAGGACAATGGATTACGGCGATGTCAACGACTAATATAATCAGAGGCTCACTTTCTAATACGATATGCGTGGATACAAACAGTTATAGAAAAGGGGCAACCGTTAAAAAGGACGCTTTTTTTGGACAAAACAGAGGGATTTATTGTCCTTTTAACCACAACAAATTACCAATGTCTCATGTGTGCAACAAAACACTAACAAATATTTGCAATGTTATTAAAATTTTACTATTTCGTTTCGGTTGTTTCTCTCTCACTCTTTTTCTCACACACACGCCCCGTCGAATTTGGCATGAAAAATGAGCATATTGAATGGTAAAAAATCCCCAACAAACTAATAGTATTAAGAAAATACCACCGGGCCAATCAGCACCAAACTTGGCATGAAATTGTAGACGGTTAATCCACAGTAAAAGGACTAGTTGGCATGGAAACACTGTCTTTTTTTGTGTGTTAATGACGGTAAATCCACTTAACGTGTTTCACAACGGTAATGCGAAAGCTTCCCTAGAACTCTGTACATGATGACTGAACTTTAAGTTCACGTGCAGTATAGGTCTACGTGTGACGTCACATCACACGACTTCGATAACACACTGTATTAGCCGGAGCAGAACAGTAGGGCGTTAAACATGATTGCATTTCTGTAGTTTTTTTTCCGATTTTGATTTATATTATGAGTTTAATGTCTCGTAGTATTTTGTGGATTATTTGTAATAAGTCGGGGGTGCCGAATGGTTAGCATGCGCGCGCTGTATAATACGGCCTGCCATTGAGTCAACTGACATGGTTTCGAATCCCCGGTTGTACGTGGCAAGGATTAGGGTCGGGTCGCCTGTCCAACCTCGTGGGTTTTCTCCGGGTATTCTGGTTTCCTGTACTGCTATATAAAGACCCATACGCACAAGCGAATTGTTGAAATAAAATTGAACCATATGTTAGTCCCGAAATGACCTAGTTTGTATCGAGTGAAAGTTAAACCCCAATTTCTGTCTGTCTGTCTATTTGTAATTTGTGACAAACTATTGTGACTTCCTATTTAGTTTTAAAATATATATGTTTTATTTATCAAGCTCTCTAAAGCCCGGGGGGGGGGTGGCCTAGTGGTCTAGAGTGCCGCGCTTCGACCTCTAGCTGGCTGGTCACCTCTGGCTTGCGGCTGTGGTTTCGATCCCTGGTGTGAGCGTATGTGGCATGGAGATAGGGGCGCCTTCTCAACCTCGTGGGTTTCCTCCGGACACTCCGGTTTCCTCCCACTGCTAAAGACCCCTACGCGCAAGCGAATTATTGAAATAAAATTGAAACCATATGTTAGTCCCGAAATGACCTAGTTTTTGTCGAGTGGACGTTAAACCCCATCTCTTTCTCTCGCTCTCTCTCTCTATCTCTCTCTCTCTCTCTCTCTCTAAAGCCTTGGATAAACTTCCGCTTGTTGTCATAATTAACTTTTTTTTTCTTTTTATCTATTTTAACAATTACCTCGAATTTCTTTTTATAAACAATTTTTGAGCTTTATGTTTTTAGCTTTTTAGATATATTTATATAATGACTTTGTTGTTGTTTGTTGTTTATAACAAATTTAACGTCCTATACATTGTACATGGTAATATTGACAGGTTCATTTAAATAAATTATTTTTAAATGACGGTAATTCATGAGAAGGGAGAGAGAGAGTCATCTTATCCCTTTGTCATAATGAAGTAAAGTTGAAACATATTGATGTGATATCCCATTGCCCCTGAAAACTTTTGGTGTTGTTTATTACAAATTTAACGTCCAATACATAATGCATGATATTGTAGACAGGTCGATTTAATTAAATCATTTACATCTGAATGAGTGCTATAAAGAAGGTAGGTAAAAACACCAAAAAATAAAAAGTTTTTGCGTATCTAAAATTCACTTTAAAACACAGTGTAAAAATCGCTGTCGTGAGAAGAAAGGGTGGGTCATCTTCTAACGTTTGCATTATGAAAACAGGTTAAAATAGGAGGCCCAACGGTTTTCATCGCAGCGTATTGAAAAACAAAACACCTGCGGTAAAAGGATCCGATATCTACTGTGGAAAAGCGACGTTCTCGCAGTAAAAACCATATAGCTGGACCTTTGAAGTATTTACAAATACAAAAATGTTGGTGTAGTTCTTTCCGCATAAATTAAAAGTGAGTTAAAAGTCCTTTGACAGATCATAACTTCGGTGTATAAAATCATTTAGTGTGTGTAGTCCATTAAAATTTTTCATGTGATTGACTCTTCCCAGATAAAAACTGGAGTGAAGGATGTGTGCCTTATACATGTTGTATTATACCAAAACAACAACAATAACAACAAACATTAATAACAACAACAAACAACGATAAAAATAACAAACAACAAAAACAACAATAACAACAACAAACAACGATAAAAAAATAACAACAAATAACGACAAAAACAACAACAAATAACAACAAAAACAACACAAAACAACAACAACAACAAACAACCATAAACATAACAAACAACAAAAACAACAATAACAACGATAAAAAAAAATAACAAAAACAACAACAGTAACAACAACAAACAACGACGAAAACAACAACAAACAACAATAACAACAACAAATAACGACAAAAAAAAACCCAACTAAAGCAACAATAAAGAACAAAAATAACAACAAATTCGAGGGACATATTTATTTAAACAATATTTTATTCATATTAATTTAGAAAATTTAAATAATAAATATAGCATACGATAACACGATTCATCAGCTTATATAAAATCGTTTCCTTAAAAAGGGACATATGCTAATATTTTCAAATTAATTTTGAAATTGCTGATTTAAATATAAAAGTAGACGTAAAAATATCCATGACACAAAGTTACCTTGAACGAAAAAATATCCACGGTTCTTAAGAGTCTATTCACGTGTAATAAAATAACATTTAAAATTGTTGAAATTTTCTAGAAACCTTTCTCTCATCTGTATTTATTTATCTTATAGAAAAAAATAAGATTTCAACTGATTTTTTTCTGGATTTTCTGCGTTTACGAAAATCTTCCCATACGGTAGGATTAAGTGATTTACTCGGGTAAGAGACCTGACAATCTTTCTACCCAGTACTTTTAAGATTGAGCCAACAATCTCTAACTTCCAGACAAACGAACTGATACGTGGGCATTTCCGTGAACCTGTCCGGCTACGTTTAAAATGTTTGAAGAGATCTAAGAAAGGCGGAGAGCGGTCGGTTAATACTTCGTAAAATATTTCAAGATTTTGCTTTGTTTTTATTATCAAATATCTTAAGCCGACTGGTGTATCAATGTGTCGCGAATATGCCAGAGAAATATGCCGATGGACATAGTGCGCATGTTATAGCGGGAAATATTGCGAGAGCTCGGACTATTTTCATTCATATTCGAAATCATGGCGCGATTAAAACAGTATGAAACGGAATGAATGAATCTAATGCATTTTTTATGATCAGTTTTGAGTTAATGGGAGGATGGTCGTCATGGGGACAGCCCGTGGTGTTTTCGCCTTATCTTCGAATTCCCACAGCCAAAGGGTCTTAGAAGTGCAGTAACAATGTCCACTGACGACGCAAATACCGCGCACGCCATCACGGGTGCATATGGCCCTGTGAACTTCTCGTTATATTGGCGCCACCAGAATCGTTCCTATATCTAAATAGTAGCACACAATCCGTGTTCGTTGGCAATCGTAATTTAATTCTGGCTGTTATGTAGTTTTATAGCATTCTGTGTTATTGACAAGGAAATCCCAACCGTTCTGATAAAATAGTTATTGAACTGGCAATAACTTAGTCGCCTGTTTAACATGGTATTCATTCTATTTAAAGCTTCGATTCAAATCGAAGATTTTCTAGATATGTAAAAAAATGTCTAGCCCGTAACCTCTTTTTTTCTCGCAGCAAAAAAAAAAAAAGGGAAAAAAAGACGTTCAATTTTACAAATCAGTTGAACACAGAGGTAAGGACAGTATATTCCTTGGCCCCGAGTTCACAAAAAATTCCCAGATTTTACGTTAAGAATTTTTTCAACGTTTAGTCACTGTTTATAAGAAATATCGTTCACTCTGTAACACAAAACTTTGCACATAATTTCTTATTGGTATTTGATGCATTAAAACAACAAAAGTTTTTATAAAGGGCCATATTTTAATTGAAATAGGTCGAAGAATTTTTAGTAAAATAATCTGAACGTAAGTGTGGGAATGCTTTTGTGAACTGAATAAAAGGCCAATATAGACCTTCAGTCCACTTGTATAAATTTGGTCTTATCGAAAAGTATTTGCGTTCCGAAGTTCCTATTGCAAATCTTTCTTTAGAATCTTAAATATGATATAAATTATTGAATAGACATGAATTATCATGAAAAGATCATAATCCACTCTCAATGTCATGGGTTGTAGAAATTGATTTGAATACGTTTTGTGATCATTTAACTGGATAACTGAGACTATGTTTATTATGGTAACAACTGTAGCAATGACAATCGAGACTAGACTGTATACGTCATATCCGGCTCAGAGTGAAGTAATTTTAATGACGTTTTCAGCATGCCCTCTTTTCAGTATTTATGCTCTAACTATTGTAAGTCCCCGTTTTGTCTTGGATAGTCAGTTAGGCGATGACATGTCCAAACACACACACACACACACCATCACACAAACAATCTGTTTTGTTTAAGTGAATAGAAATTAGAATAAATTATAACTGTTTCAATTCTAGATTTTGGTGACACGTTGATTTTATGAAGATCACGTGAATGTCGATACCAATGATGACATTGATTGCAGATTAGAGCAAAATTTGTTTACAAGAAATTTATAATCATTTTTTATTTCTTAACAAAACATCCTCATACGAGTTGATGTAAAACATAGCTGTTTATCTTTCATCAAAAAGCAATTCAATAATATTTTAACAGCGTGTGCTAAGAGAGCTAAAGAAGCGACTAATTATACAAACCTTGAATTTGAATAATAATGGCAAGAGTCGTACACGAGGCAAGATGTGTTTGTATCTATCAAAACATTTTTTTACCACGTTTCACACTTGAAATTTCAATCTGATTTTGTTTACGTTTATTTCTCAAATTCAATGAACTTCAGCAAACAAAAGGGTAACAAGAGAAGGTGGCCGCCTCTTCACAAGGTGTTGACATGAAAGGGTAACTTGTCGTTCGGGTGGGACAACAAATCAAGGTCCATCATAATTACTACTTAATTGACACATTGAAACATATATAATTATTACCACTTTATTAACTTATAAAAACATACATAATTATTACCACTTTATTAACTCTTTCCAACATATATAATTATTGCCACTTTATTAACTCATTCAAACTTATATAATATAATTATTACCACTTTATTAACTCATAAACTTTAATATAATTATTACCACTTGATTAACCCATCAAAACGTATATAATTATTAACACTTCGTTAACTCATGAAAACTGACATAATTGATTATTTCCACTTTATTAACTCATAAAAACTTACATGATAATTACCACTTTATTAACTCGAAATACTGATATAATTATTACCACTTTATTAACTCACAAAATGTTTCATAATCATAACTACATTATTAACTCATAAAATCTGACATAATTATTATCACTTTATTAACTAAAAAAATGACATAATTTTTATCACTTTATTAACTCAAAAAAACTGACATAATTATTATCACTTTAGTAACTCATATAATCAGTATAACTTTATTAACATAATTATCATCACTCATAAAAACTGACATAATCATTGTCACTTTATTAACTCATAAAAACTGACATAATCATTATCACTTTATTAACATAACTATTATCACTTTATTAACTCATAAAAACTAACATAATAATTATCACTTTATTAACTCATAAAAACTGACATAATCATTATCACTTTATTATTAACATAACTATTATCACTTTATTAACTCATAAAAACTAACATAATAATTATCACTTTATTAACATAATAATTATCACTTTATTAACATAATTATTGTCACTTTATTAACTCATAAGAATTGACATAATTATTGCCCCTTTATTTAGTCATAAAAATGTACATAATCATTACCACTTTATAACGCATAAGAATTCAATTAACTCAAAAAAAAATATATATATATATAATTTTTAATACTTTATTAACTCATAAAAAGTTACACAATTATTACCACTTTCTTAACTAATTATATAATAAACATTAATATAATTATTACCACTTGAATAACTCATGAAATTTACATAATCATAAACAAACTCATAAGATTTTAATTAACCCCAAATACAAAATATCTAACTTTTAATACTTTATTAACTCATGAACTTCTATTACCACGTGATGAACCCATAAAATACTTATATAATAATTACCACTTTATTAACTCATAAAATGTAAATTTAAGTCTGGGCCAATAAAATGTTTATTATTCACCAAGAATAATCTCAGTCTTATCTACCTCATAAAGGATGGTTGGTAGCTGTAGTCTTCATCTATTTGTTGTTGTTATACCAGGGGTCGAACGGACAAAACAAAGCAAGTTTAGAAAGGAGGATGGGACCTACACTTGGCCTCAATTGCACATGTGGTCGTGCAGGATCAACAACAAAAAGTCCTGGCACATCTCAATTGTTTGTCAGCTTGCAAACTTTGGTGGTTCAGTTATTAAGACGATGACTCGATAGCCTGGGCGCCTCAGGTTTTCTGTCGGTGTTGGTCGCGAAAGTCCCTCGGGATTTTCTGGCACGGTTTCCCCTTGTCAATGCAAAAGGACGGATTGTCTAACATGGATATCTGTCTAGTCGTTCACAATGGACGAAAATCCGAGACAACGTGTACATAGTTGCGTGCAGACAAAATAATCCTTGTCGGCAGAAATTCTATATAAGAGTAGGCCGTAGCGACACTGCCTCGCTTCGACCTCTAGCTGGCCGGTTATCTCTGGCTTGCGGCTGTGGTTTCGATCCAATCCATGGTGTGGGCGGATGTGGCATCGAGATAGGGGCGCCTTCTCAACCTCGTGGGTTTCCTCCGGGCACCCCGGTTTCCTCCCACTGCTACAGACCCCTACGCGCAAGCGAATTATTGAAATAAAATGAAACCATATGTTAGTCCCAAAATGACCTAGTTTGTGTCGAGTGGACGTTAAACCTCTCTTTCTCTGTCTGTCTCTCTCTCTCGCACTCTATGGCGTATGTCTGTGTTCATAAGCATATTCGCCGGGATTCGAAACCGCGATATAGTCACAGATTCACAGATTCCGTGTCCTCATAGAGAAAACACATTATAACATTCGACGACGATTTTATTTTATTTTTTTTAATTTTTTTTTGTGAAAATCAATATTAATCAGTTTAGTTTATTTGAAACACAAATTCAACATTTGAGCATAATTGTTTAAAGACGTGTCCTTTTTGTATAGCGAAGCAATGAATGACATATCTTCATCGACTCGGGGAAAGAAACACCAGTAGTTGATTTTCAGAAGTTGAGTGAGAATTCGAATTTAAACAGCTGCAAAACACAGTACACCTATTATTTCATACTGACGACATTGCCGCTAGCCCGGGTGTCGCGGATTCCATTGAAAAAGTCCCAAAATAATAGTGTCAAGACGTTTGAGAGAGAGAGAGAGAGAGAGGGGGGGAGGGGGTGGAGGTAGTAACGACCACTCGATACAAACTAGATAATTCCGAGACTAACATACGGTTCATTTTCTCATTCCAATAATTCGTTTGTTCAAAAGGATCCTCAGTGAGTTTAATGTCCACTTTACACAAACTTTGTTCAATTTTATTTTAATGTTTCGCTTGCGCGTAGGGAACTTTAGTAGTGTTGAACCTGGAGCAAACCCACGAGATTGGACAGCAGACCCCACTCCTGGTCACACATAACCGGGGAATCGAATCCAAGGCACTAGACTAAATGGCTGACCCTACAATTTAAAACACACGCGTTAACACATCACCCCACCCCACCCACGCTAGTAGAAGTAACGCGTTAAGCCTAGTCCATGTTATGGTAATGAAAAGCCAACCATCCTCCTCAATCGCATATAATATAGAGTACTATATATATATTATTCCGATGTGAGGGTGGTTTCTAAATATGTACACCATCAAATACAAACTCCACAGAGAATGGTTAGCACGTGCGCGCTGTATCATAAAGCTTGTCATAGAGTCAGCTGGCGTGGTTTCGAATCCCCGGTTGTAACGATTTCAGTAAATCTTAAACCAAAAAGAAATCCTTTTAATGTTGTTTTAAACTTTATAAATTACTTCTATTCTGGCTTGCTGTCGTTTTTTTTTTCAAAAAGAAAAGTATCTCACCACTGGAAGTAAATGACTTGAGAAATTACTCCTTTTCACACTTTTTTGGCAATACTTAAAACACTGAAAAAAAAACATCATTTGAAAAGCGAATTATTTATTTAGTTTGCGTTGTCTGAAATGAAAGTAAATATTGAATGTATTTTCCCATGAATATCTCCAAATAGTTTAAGTACATTCCCATACCTCAATCTTTTTCTCCTTTTTTGTGGATTTATAATTTTGATGTTTGGGTGAAATGAAGCCAGTCTTCAAACATAACGGCTAATCCCCTATATTATCTACGCTGAGGTGTTTTTTATGTTGTAATTTTAAAAAACTTACGTCAATCCTTGTAAAACCGCATTTTTAGCTTCTTTGTGGTTTTTGGATTATTTTGATGTCTCGATTGTGTGAATCCAACACAGTTGTATATCCGTAATTATGAACTTTTATTTCTGGCGTTGTTTGACGGTTTTTAATATCTGATGTTTGGATTGTAAAACTCTAACGTGCAACCTCATTGTTGTGGATCTCTATTTCTTTAATATTTTGTTTAGGCATGGTTTCCCTATGTCAGTGATACAGGACGGAAGATCTGGCGAGGAAGAATGTCTAGTCGTTCGAATGGGACGATAAACAGACGTCCAGTGTACCCATCTACACGCACGTTAAAGAATCCTTGACAGTTGGGATTCGATATAAGAGTAGGACATCGCGCGCTGTACGTTCACAATATACTTTAGCCTAGTCGGAGCGGAACTTTAGGGCCTTAAACCCCATTTGTTTTCAGGGGGGATGACCTAGTGGTCTAGAGTGTCGCGCTTCGACCTCTAGCTGGCCGGTCACCTCTGGCTTGCGGCTGTGGTTTCGAGCCCTGGTGTGAGCGTATGTGGCATGGAGATAGGGGCGCCTTCTCAACCTCGTGGGTTTCCTCCGACCACTCCGGTTTCCTCCCACTGCTAAAGACACCTAATAAGCGCAAGCGAATTATTGAAATAGAATTAAACCATATGTTAGCCCCGAAATGACCTAGTTTGTGTTGAGTGGACGTTAAACCCCATTTCTCTCTCTTTCTCATTTGTTTTCAGGTTTGGGTTAATTTTGGCGGGTATTATGTATATCTCTAATTCTGTATGATTTGTGTTTTGTAGGTTTTGGTTAATTTTGGCGGGTATTGCGGCGTTTGGTATCATTATACTCAGCGTCACCTATCTTGTATGCAAGTACCGAGTCCCGCGAGAAGGTAAGACATAATAACTCATTAGGTTTTGGTTTTGTCAATAATCTGGCTTTAATACGTGTACATAACTTTGTTTTAATGTGGAAGTCGTTATCCCGGTTAATACGTTTCGAGTTTGTGTCCATTGTAACTCGGAAGAGCTCGAATTTGAACGCGAATTTCAATTACCGACAACGTTATCACCTTTGGTGTGAAATTATGACCAAAATCGTAAATGCGGCGGTAATTAGATTAATATTTTTCATCGGATATTGAATACGCTTTGTCCATTATCTGTGGTGTCATCAACCTTGGCAGTAAAATTAATGTCACAAACAGGCTTGTAAATGTAGTAAATTTAGCTTGCCCTCGTTTTAATTTACCTTCCAAACTCGAAAACAAAATCCGTCCGACTAGATGAAATTGTTTCAAACCCTCGGAATTATTGAATTAATGTCGACAGATATAGCTCAGGTTCCAAGTTCACAAAGTTAAGTCGAGCATTTGCTCAACTTTCAATCACTGTTTATGAGAAATATCTTTAATCCCAAAACACAAAATTTTGCACATAGTCTCTTATTAATGTATTCGATACATTAAAACAACAAAATTGTTTTAAAGGGTCATAGTTTAGTCAAAATAAGACGAACGATTTTGAGTAAATTCTCAACTTAAGCCTGAGAATGCTTTGTGAACTCCGGGCCTGGACGTCGTTGCAATACGTCAACACGCGCTCTTTGGTGAGATTTTTCCCGTTAGGTATTGGGATCGGGTGGTAATATCGTTATTATTCGTTATTTAAACATACCTCAGATCTTTGTTAAATCAATTAAGTTCGTTTGTTGGTTAGTGGGATGTAACGTCCGCTTCCGTTGGTGGTAATATCTTTAACAACACTCAGTGTAGTGTTTTGTCTTGACTTCTAAATAAGTAAGCAAATCTTGCATTCTTGACCATGCGACCTATTTGGCTTTCTTTCAATAAGTTAAGTTTGTCCTGAACTTTAGTTTTCAAATTGCTTGGTTTGTACATAACCCTGTTAATACTAATAATAAATAATGATAAATAAATTAATGTCCATTTATTTATAAAGCACCAAATTCACAAAACATGTTCTTAGCGCATACACAAAAGTCCCCTGGGTCTAAGTTCTTTGTCAGTATTGTAATGAACGTTGAAAGATGATTTTTTAACCTTACAAATTAACGCAGAAATCACAAAATCACACTAGACTGACGTTTTGGTGAATCAAATGTGGTTTAACGTCCAACTTGTCTGCTTCGTCGGAACTGCAGAAGACGGACATACCCCCTGCAGTGTGCTATGGGTTAATTTTGCCCTGACAGCGGCAATACGACCTACTCATTATTATGTGACCCACAATATGGACTACAATGGTGGAGACGAACTGTACTCTGACATGTTGCGTCAGATCAAGGCGCATACGTCATTTTATTTTACATGTAATGAAATAATTCTTAAATAACATTTCAGATGCCGAAAGCGAAAACCAAAATGATTTATTTGAAGAGACGATATGTGAAACTAAATTTAAAAAAATAACAAAACGAGGCAAACCGGAAGTAACGGAGAGTGAGCTATCCAGTTTTTTAATGCGAACTGAAACCAAAGCCAAAGCAGCAACAACTCAGAAATCAACCATCCCAGTCCGATCTCTGGATGTCCGAGATCGTAAGTTGATGTCGCCACGTGACTCACCTGCGTTCACGCACACGAGTGGTTTATCACCTAGATATAGTTCTCACGATAGAAGAACCCCGCGTGCTGTGAATTTGGGATTTCTACCTGATGTTGGTTGAGCAGGAGACATTTGTAGAAAAATATTACGTTAATAACTTTATACAATGATCACAATATGTTGCCTTTCCAACCGAAATACGAAACTCTGACACTGAACTAACTGTAAATACGAAAGAACGGCTCGCCGTAAAAGATATATGACAAAATGGTGGACAATAAATATATTTATAACTATGCAGCAGTGCCGAACATTTCTTTTTGTCAATATCGTTCAAAGAAATAAAAAACAATGACCGATGTATAGCCTACTTGTATTGACTTAAATTAAATGATATTGTGTTGACGGGGGGGGGGGGGTACAATACTTGACTTCATTTTATGCTTCAATGTCTAAAGACCCCTACGCGCAATTGAATTATTGAAATAAAATTAAAAACCATATGTTAGTCCCGAAATGACCTAGTTTGTGTCGAGTGAACGTTAAACCCCATTTTTCTCTCCCTCTCTCTCTCTCCTTTAATGTCTTTGATATTGTGTGTGGTGCAGTCATCCCTCTCCTGTTGATTGTGTGTTTATATTGTGTGTTGTGTAGTCGTATTACCAGTCGTAGTATAACTACACCATCACACAGACACCATTGTAGCTGTAAATTGTCTCAAACAGACGATTATCATGTGATATTTTTATTTTGTTTATGGAAACATTATGTAAAATTTAGATAACGAACTGACACTTCTTGCTATAGTAGTTCAAACATCAAAGATAATACAAAAATCCTTAAAATATTTTTTGATAGGTCGACCAACAGGGAGAATGCCCCCACATTGTCGTCTCTATCTTTTACCGTTGTTCAGTTGATATTTTCGCAGATGTCCCTCACAAATATTATCATTAGAATGTTGTACATGTATAATAATAATAATAAAGTTGTATTTATTTCAAGTTACCATGGTAATATTAAGTTGTATTTATTTCAAGTTTCCATGATATTGTTAAGTTGTATTTATTTCAAGTTTCCATGGTAATACACGCTTGTGAAAGTGTGTATTTAAAGTTACCATGGTAATATAAAGTTACCAAGGTGATATAGAATTGTCACCATGGTGATATAAAGTTTGTGTTTATTTCAACCTGTTTACCCCGTGATATATAAATATTTCAGCAATAATCTGTGATAAATAATTTGATGTAATTTATTAAATTAAGTTGTTGCATTTAAATATTAGTCAAATATGTAAATTCCGTCCATCTATTTAGATTGTAAAATGAGATATGTATTTTAAATTAAAAAAACAAAAAATGTAATAATTTGTTGTTCAATTCTGTAAATACCCTTCATACTCCGTCCAAAGGTGTTTCATAGCTGAGGCGCTGGAGGCGCTAGCCTCCTCTCGAAAAAGATCAAAGAAATTGGAAAAATAAAACGGGAGAAAAATGCTAAAACCGATGAGAAAAATGAAAATGTACCCTAGTTAGGGGGGCCTAAAGGCAGACAAAAGGGTCTCACTTCTGACAAAAGGGCCCCTCTGAGACTGCAGTCATTGCATTGCATAAAAATCATCAATTAAGACCCCCCCCCCCCGCGCGAAAAGCGAAAAAGGGCCCTCAAAATTGTATAGTCTCCGCCATAATAAAGCTTAAAACGCCCCTGACTCCGTCTCATGTACGACAGTTGTGAAATACAGTAAGGTTGAACGTTATACGGGACGTTTTGCCTGAATACTAACTGCCAGCTAATCTTTTATGTGTACGTCAACTCGTACCTGTGACCCCGTTTTTGTGCACTCCGAATGCCCAGACACAGTTCCTTGTGTGGCCCTCCATCGATGAAGAAAAGTCAGAAACGCCACTAGGTAAGTAAATTTGCGCCTATTGTCGACTACATGGCACCAATCTGTTTCACAGAGAATTACTTACGAATTCAGTAATGAAGTATAAAAATAAAAGCAATTTTTAAACTGAACAATATTATTATTGAAGCCTAAAGTTGGACGTGGGCAGGTGGGTGATTTAGTAACCCCATGGTGGCGGTTTACAGATACTGAAATTCATGAGAGCAGTGTATAATCTGGTTTGACTTGTAATCGTAAGAACAGGCGGTAAAAAGTCGAGTTGTTTGATGTCACGACCAATTTGATGACAGACAACCTGAATAAACCACGAGATGATATGAAAATCAAATATGGCCACCATATTAGAAACAGATAAAACAATATCACACTCAAGCATCATATCTAAACAAAAACGCCATCTTGATTATAATCAAACTTAAAGGGACAATAACACTCTAGCTGGCTTGGCAGCCCCAGAAAATAAATAATACTCTTATTCTAAGTACTAGATATTTAAGTGTCCTACCTGTTGTGTAAATTATCCATAACGACCTATTTTACTTGTTCAGAGGGTTTGAAAATATTTTAATTCAAAGTCACATTTGAAAAGGTTGACGTTAGACTTTTCAAATCTATTAGTTGAATTTTTCCATTTTTTAAAATTAGGTGCTTTAAGATGAAATTTATATCATCATTTAATTGGAATATTGTAAAATAATACAATTTGTTGACCAGAATGAAGATTGGGACATATTATTTAGTTACAACAAGAGTGTTATTGGGGCTTTAAAGGAGTTAAGTCGATATTCTTGAGAACTCAGACAAGAATGTAAATGGACCAAAAGACAGATATTAATATAATGTCATCAGTGTATATAAACTGATTTCGTTCATTTTGTTACTACGTCTTTATTGCAATTTTTTAAATCAGTTTTGTTCGTTAAAAACGCGAAAAGTCCACATTGAATGGCACAGTCGCACGCGCTTCGTTAGTCCTGTGAGTCCTGTGACTGGACTCCTTTCTACATCGGAAATACGTTTTACCATTTCCGTTTTCGATCGGACGTTAAGCCCCGTTCATCAAGACGCCCCTTTGCAAATTGCGCTCGTATATTAATATTTGAATTGTTCACTGTGTCTTAAACATTTGATATCAAGAGCCCACGTTTTCACAGTAAGATATCAACGCTGCTATTGATTATAATAAGTCATGTTATTGGTGACTGCAGAAGTGTCGTTGTTGGAGTCTGGTAGGAAAAGATGGTTTGAGCATGTAGACGAGAGCGTGTTGTATGGGAGTCTGGGCCACCAATATCAAAGTGTACGGAGTTCTAATATTAAATCCCTATTTCAAGACGGATACGACATGAACACTTCAGTTACCATCAGAGGAACAACAAACTTAGGCTGGATAATCTGTACTGCGCTATTCAGATTTCAAATGGCTAGTCAGACAAGGTGTGACGTAGGGGCGAGCCTGGCGTAATCAGACCAGGCTACCCAGTCTTAGCCCCGAACGTTACAATCCTTACAAAAGTCACTTACCGTTGTCAGACCATGTCGATAGTCCGTTACTAGGAAGAGGAGTTGCATCTAAACCCCTGGATTTCCACGATGGTTGCAACTTCGTGATTACGACATGAACACCAAACAACTCGACACTTTACGAATTGACGCAAACACAAAAAATACGAGCATGTTTTGAGACTTCTCGGGATCAACTAGTCTTATCAAATTGTCTGAGAACGGTGATGAATATATCATATAGCCTTACATTGTCATGCGATCTGTCATTACAGCTCCGTTTAACCAAACGGTCAATAGTCACCTTCAATATTTATTCTCTGTGTTGGGTAATAGAAACCAAGGTGCTTTTTATATTTATTTGTTTCAGTTCATCGTTAAATTCCAATCAATTGTATTTAAATAGACAATGAATTGGGCGAGTTGGCGTGGGCGAGATGCACCATCTTGATATACAGGGAATGCGTTGTGACTGGGCCTAGTCGTTAAATTCAAATCAAAAGTATTTCCTTATAGACAGACAATGAATTTGGTAGCTGGGACTGGCCGAGATGCACCATCCTAATAATACAGAGAATGCGTTGTCTTGAGAGCCAACTGTTGAATTTCAGTCAATTGCATTTCGTTGTAGACAGACAATGAATTTGGCGGGTGGATGTGACGAAGATCCACCATTTTGTCAATACATGGAATGTGTTAAATTTCAATCAGTTGCATTTCCTGATAGACAATCAATCTGATAAAACACACATCATATTTCGTTTTTATAATTCAAAATTTCGTTTTACTCGTCTTTTCTACATTAGGATCAAAGGAAGTTGTTATCATTGACGTGTTCTGAATGGAGTGAGGGGTTAACCATTGAAAGGGTCGGTTACGACGAGCTTTAGGCGTGTTTTGCTCGGAACTGTGGGTAATCCACTAGTAAAATCAGTGTTGATTGGTTAATCAAATGTCAGACGTCATAGGATTTAAAAAAGCTCGTAAGACATCTGATAACTCCCAATATTATAACTGGTCATATCTTTATGTAGTGTAGGCCATCGAAAGTATAAAAACTGAAACGAAATATAGATCTGTTGTGGTAGGCCACATCGAGGGTCATATAACCCTATGACGCAAGACTTTTGATTAACTAAAGCCAGGCTGACACTTGCACGATTCCGTGGCACGCATTGGCACGACTCGAGTCGGCAAGACACCGTCCGATTTGCGCAAACTCGTCGTGCCAATGCGGGAAGTGCGTAAACAATGCGCAAACTATGAGCAAACACGTCGTGCCAGTTCGTGCCAATGTGGACACTGATGGGCACGACAAAATCGTGGCCAAAAGTCGTACAAGTGTCAGCCTAGCTTCAGACGTTATATAACAACTCTTCCAGATCCTAGTGTAGTAAAAACAAGTAAAATGAAATTTTGAACTATAAAAACGAAACGAAATAGGATTTGTGTTTTAATCTGATTGGTCTAATCAGCAATAACGTAAACGATCGCTTGATATCTTCAATTCTGTGACGTGTGTGTGTGTGTGTGGGGGGGGCTAGTGGTCTAGAGTGCTGCGCTTCGACCTCTAGTTGGCCGGTCATCTCTGGCTTGCGGCTGTGGTTTCGAGCCCTGGTGTTAGCGTATGTGACATGGAGATAGGGGCGCCTTCTCAATCTCCACAATTTCCACAATTCTTCCCAGTCCATCCCTAGTTTAATTCTAGAGATATTCTATTTCTGAGCCCAGTGACATAACAAAACAACTATCACCGTCACAAACATGAAATGAAATAAGGTTTATTGTCCTACAGCCACTGGGCTATAATATACGCCTTGCAGTGGGCTATGAGGGAAATTGTGACCGGTGGCGGCGCTACGGCCTACTCTTATATCGACTCCAACTGGCAAGGGATCCTTTACGTGCACACCAATATGTACACGGGACCTCGGTTTTTCGTACCATCCGAACGACTCTACGTTGACCGCGGTCACACGTGTGAGATATGTATTTACATCCAATTTGGAGGCACAAATGTTTACCTCATAAAATTAATGTTGATACGGCACACATCTTTTGTTTTTAAAACACAAAACAATTGCCACGAACAATCATGATTTTTACGGTAAGATGTATTGATAGAGCCAAAACATATTTAAAAAATACATCTGAAAAAACCCGCTTGTTTTAATTATTACCGAAGACAATTCTGAATTCTTTTAATAAAGATCTTGTATTAAAGTAAGGCTGGTTGATTTGTATTTTTCGAAAAATATCACATTTCTGAGGGTTTTGTCAACGTTAATAATTGTGTACTTAAAATTATTATTTCAATTCACCATATCTTTGTAAATACTCAACGGAATTGAAACATTTTCTAATAGAGATTCAACAATTACAATACTGTAGTTTCCCCGAGAAATTCCTATATCGCTCAAATCACATACTTTCTGTCAAATTGGGTGCCCAGAATTTGAAATATTTAAAATAAACTGGGCAGTTAAATTAGTATTTTCTTTTTTTTTTTGTAATCTTCGGTTTCCTCCCACTGCTAAAGACCCCTGTGCACAAGCGAATTATTGAAATAAAATTAAACCATGTTAGTTCCGAAATGACCCTGTTTGTGTCGAGTGGACGTTAAACACAATTTCTCTCTCTCTCTCCCTCTCTCTCTTTTTATTTGTAATCGTGTTTTATCAGATTAAAAACTAAACCGTTGCAATCTGATTAAAATACTGATCTTTATTTCATTTCGTATTTTATACTTGTAATATCCTACACTACATGACGATTCGACCAGTTATAGTGGCAGGTCACTGAATTCTTTCCGAAAAGGGTTCTTTTACGTACACGACAACGTGCATAAAGAACTTCTGGTTTTAGTCCCATACCAACTACTAGACGTTGTCCTTCACCTCTGACTGGGTACCGGCGATGAACATTTCGATGGAACAGTAATGCAAAACACACAATAACTTATTATGGATTCAACCCGCCTTGGAACCGAAAGGGAGGAAAAAATAGAAGGAACTCTCGTTTGAGCCACAATTCCACAGATCCGCGGGGATTCCGAAACAAGGTTCCTTATCATTCGACCGTCAAATTACAGTTTCAGAAAGAATAATAATAATAGGAACACTTCTTTAATGGTCGAGAACGAGACATTGAGAGAGCGAAATGGGGTTTAACGTCCACTCAACACAAACTAGGTCATTTCGGGACTAACATTTTTTTTTTTTTAATTTTTAGTAAAATAATTTGCTTGCGCGTAGGGACTTTAGCAGTGGGAGGAAACCGGAGTGCCCGGAGGAAACGCACGAGGTTGAGAAGGCGCCCCTATCTCCATGCCACATACGCTGACATAAGGGCTCGAAACACAGCCGCAAGCCAGAGGTGACCGGCCAGCTAGAGGTCGAAGCGCGGCACTCTAGACCACTAGGCCATCCCAACCCCCCGCGAGTCATTAAGTAATACAACATGAGGGTCGTAGGCCCGAATAATTTTACTATATATTACGCAATGTCGTAAGCTCGAGACCATTAAACATCTTAAAATACTGACACTCAGCGCGTGCTATTACAGTGAAATAAATCACACTAGTCCAATATTTCAAATATCATAAATAAGGTACTATTGACAAGTTGCCCGTACCATTATTTGAAATAATGGTATGCCAACATCAAGGGGTGACGTCACATCTGTATTTTAATTCACAATAAATATCGGTTCAGCATATTTTAAAATTGAAGTAGGGGTGGCAAATGGTGTGTGTGTGGGGGGGGGGGGGGGTAACGTCGACTCGACACAAAATATTCAAATAATTCGCTTGCGCGTAGAGGTCTTAAGTTTTAGCTGTGAGAGGAAACCGGGGTTCCTCCCAGAAAGAGCGCTCTGTCTATCGTCTCTTGACTTAACTATTAGAACTTTTTGAATTTTATTTAAGAATTAGTTTGACAATAGGAGCAGCTCTTCCCAAGATTACAGAACCATATCCAAAATAATCCCCACGATATCGATATGAAAGGAATGAATGATCTGGTTATTATAGACCGACAATAATACTCTATATTCCAACAGATCATAAAACACTCCGTGAGAAACTAACTAAAACTAAACTGTTCGCACTTAAGGTGTCGCCAAAAATGTCGCCAAAATTACATTCCTGGTCCCATGTCCACACAACTGGACGTCATTGCTTACATTTTTCCCTGAAATCAAAGAGCCGGGGATTTTGAGAACTGTAGATACCCGATACGGAAGGAATTCGGTCTGGTTGTCCTTAAAGCAGTGAGTTGTTTGGAATCTGAGATGTCTAGTTCCCCAAAGACACTCTGTACAAACGAACCGTCATCAAAAATGGCGCGGGTAAATTTACCTAGATGTAGCTGTATTGTTCGTTCGTGTTTGAACAGTTCCGTTTAACAGTTGTAGTCACTGACTGTCCAGTTGTTATCCATAGTAGTCACTGACTGTCCAGTAGGTATCGATCTGGGATGTCTACGTCCATCAACAAGAACCACTAAACTTGTATCACGGACATAACAAACAATTTACATAGCGTTTCGACATGTGCTTTATTTACCGTTGTCCAGCACATTATAATAAACTAGCGACTGCATTCTATAATAAATAATATAACGATTACATTACATAATAAATCATATATCAAAAGAATGTGACTACATTCCAAAATAAATGATGTATAATAAACCACTGATTACAGTCCATCATAACTGCAATATTATAAACCTGTGATTACATTCATAATACATAACATATTATAAACATGTGGCTACATAACATATTATAAACCTGTGATTACATAACATATGTGATTACATTCAATAAATCCAAAATAAATGATGTATTATAAACATGTAATCATATTACATAATACATACTGTAAAATAAATAATATATAGTAAATATGTGATTACATTTCATAATATCCGTGATTACATGACATAATAAATGATATATTATAAACCTGTGATTACATTCCATAATAAGTGATGTATTGTAAACATGTGATTACATACCATAATACTTGGTGTATAACAAACCAGCGATTACATTCCATAATAAATGATATATACTAGCCCAGTGATTACATTCCATAATGTATGAGATATAATAATCTAATGATTATATTCCATAATAAATTATATATAATAGTCTAGTGATTACATTCCATAATAAATAACATATCATAGACCAGTGGTAACATTACATAATGCATGTTGTATAATAAACCACCGATTACATTTTATAATAAGTCGTCATTAGATGTATAATGTGTCACTCGAGGCTTATTTTACTTACATCAATGGCCGTTGTTTCCCGCGTCAGTGATGCAGGACATAGGGTCGGCCAAGAACATCAACAAGGTGAGACGAAAAATCAAGATTCCGTGCACATATTAGTTTGCACGTAAACCATAGCGTGTCTTCATTTTAATTCTTTTTCCGTCTTTTACGGATGTGCGCCTATAAAAGATAAACCAATAATCAACAACGACTCATGAAATTTCTGCGATTTATGAAATTTCTAATAAATATTCTTCAATTGATCATATTTCTTCAGAAAACATTATTGACACCTCGCATCGGTTGTAAGAAATATTAAACATTTTTTAAAATGGGAAAAAAATCCTAAAGTAAAACTTTAATATTATTTCAATCTGATTAAAACACAGATACAATTTCGTTTCGTTTTTTTATAGTTCAAAATTTCGTTTTACTCGTCTTTGCACTAGTATCTGTAAGAGTTGTTATTATTGACGTGTTCTGGATGACGTGAGGGATTAGCCAATGAAACGGTCTGTTACGGAGAGTCGTTGGTCCTTTGATGCACGGAACTGTAGGTAAACCACTAGAAACGTCAACGCTGATTGATTAATCAATATCTGACGTCATAGGGCCAAACGCCGCTCGTTTGACCCTCGACATAAACTCCCACTATAACTTGTCAGATCTTCATGTAGTGGAAGTCATCGAAAGTATACAAAAAGGAAATACAGATTAGTATTTTAATCCGACTGATATTATTTCAAACTTTATAAAAAGCTGAAATAAAATAAAATAAAACTAAGTATGAACAATCCAAACCATTAGTCAAAATTCTAAGTCCAGTAAAAACGGTCGAGGCAAAATAGTGTAATCAGCAAATGGACTATTCACCGTGTAGAAAATACACGACAAACAGGTAACAGGTGCCTTGAAGAGTAAGCTTACCCTGCCTGGCGTCACACCCAAACTATTAGACGAAATCTAAATAAAATAGCATGATTGGCCAATGGACTATCGGTATGTAAACTGAACATTATGCAAGAGCAAAATCTGCCTATTGTGGGCCTTTCTTTAGGCCTGAAATGTTGTAGAAACTATTAATTACACTTTTATTAACAAAATAAGATCATAATCAACTCTCGATGGCATCGGATACTCGCGATATTAACTAGATTAGAATAAGGATAAGTTGCGAATATACCAGTGTGCTAGTTATGACTATGCACATTACCTTTCAAAACAATAAACAGTGACAATTTGGCTCAGAACGATGTATTTCGGCTGAAATTTTCAATATTTTCTTTTTTATCATCTATTTTAGAATTAATATAGCAAGAATGGCCAATTCTTTATTAACCTCTTAAAGGGACATAACATTCTTGCTGGCTTGGTAGCTCCAGAAAATAAATAATACCCTTATTCTAAGTACTAAATGTTTAAATGTCCTACCTGTTGAGTAAATTGTCCATTACAACCCATTTTATTTGTCCAGAGGGTTAGGAAATATTTTAAAATCCAAGTCACATTTGAAAAGGTTTACGTTAGACTTTTCAAATCAATTGGTTGAATTTTCCAATTTTTTAAATTAGGTGTGTTAAGATGAAATTTATATCATCATTTAATTGGAATATTGTAAAATAATACGATTTTGTGACCAGAATGAAGATCGGGACATATTTTTCAGTTACAACAAGAGTGTTATTTAACCAATGTATCGCTAATAGAGCCCATTTGTCTATTAATGTATAACCTGGCCGATACCCAACAACGATAATTGTTAATCATCTACAAATATTGTTTTAAGCTTTTCATCAACACGTCATATTTAAGATAATTATACAATATTCGACATCGTTACAAATGTTCACACTGCCAAAAATTTATTTGTCACGTCGTCTTTTTATATAAATGCACTGATTTATTTTCAAGTGGTATTTTTATATTAATGCACTGATTTATTTTTCTTTCTTAATTCCTATATTTTTATCACATGTTATTTAAAATGTTTTGTAAGCTTAAAGAAGCATTATGTAAGATTTAGATAAGGAGCTGGCAGTTCTGAATATAATAGCTTAAAATAGATAATGAAAAGAGAACGTGTTGAAAATTACAGTCAAATTATATGATTTCTGGGCGAAGTTATGGCCGTTTGAAGAACGACGCAATCTCGATTGTTACGATAATAAACCAAGTATTGTCTTATCCGGCTCCAAGTATTGTCTTATCCGGCCCCAAGTATTGTCTTATCCGGACCCAAGTATTATCTTATCCGGACCCAAGTATTGTCTTATCCGGACCCCGATATCACAAAGCATTCTCATACTTAAGTTAAGAATTTACTCAACTTTCAATCTCTGTTTATGAGAAATATCTTTCATCCAGAAACACAAAGTTTTGCACATAGTTTCTTATTTATGTATTAAAATTTGACACATTAAAACAATAACAGTTTGATAAAGGGCTATATTTTAGTTAAAATAAGGCGAACAATTTTGAGTAAATTCTCAACTTAAGTCTGAGAAAGCTTCATGAACTCGGGGCCTGGTTTTTAATTAAATTAGTAACCGTCAGTCATGTTTCAAGCTGTTGAAAATCACAGCCATCCGATGTTCTAGAGAGTTGATAACGAGCTTGACATTTGAATAAATGTATAATTAATGATTTATAAAACAGCAGAGTTTAACATTAGGCGGATGTTGCTTTTACATAATGAATCTTTCGTTTTCGCGGGAACCACGGTGGCGAAGTGGGTAAGAAACTGCGCTGGTCGAGAAAGTTCATCTAGTATTTCCGATGTGGTTTCTCCTTGTCAGTGGTGCAGAAACTAGGAGCTGACAAGGACAGTTGTATAGGCGTTCGGATGGGACAAAAACCAAGTCCCCTCGTACACATTGGCTTGTGCGTAGACAACCCCTTTAGTTACTGCACAATGACACAAACGATAGGTAGCAATAAGTATTGACATAAAGTTTATAAATATTGTCCTGCAAATTTATTTTTGTTTTTGTCCTTGTTTTAAACAAGTAACTTAATACTTTAGTGATTTTTTTTTATCGATTGGTGAGTACATTTGTTGAAATGTTCAAGTGTATGGTTAATAAACTACTGATCGTATTTCATTTAAATCTTTGATATGTTTTAATATATATGTCGGGCCCGCTTTTGTCATTTAGGAAAATTCGCGTTTTCCCGGAAGATTTATTTTTGCATTTATATTTTTTACTGACAAAACAGAGGCCGAAACATTTGAAGAATCCCGAGTAGGTGACGTGAGAATTTCAAGATGAACGTACAGCAGCGAGATCGGTTGACTGGTTTATTAGAAGTTGATCATAAACATCCGGTTGGGTATACTATGGGATGTATGCGTGTAGACACAAGGTAACACCAAGCAGCAAAAAAGCTAAGCAAAACTCGCTTATCGAGCAATTTTTTTCCGCGCACGTTACATGGAACCTGCCCTCATATATTCAGATTTATGCGTTTCCATGGATACGGCCACATTACATTTTCATAGGCCGACTTTCGCCGACGAAAAGGTGTACATGGAAAGAGGGATAATTCATTTAAATGAAAATATTTTTGTGTAGTCATAGAATAAAAATAAGCGAGGAGCAAAAGGAACATGAAAATTAAATATGCAAAACTACCATAAGAGAAGAGAAAGAATTATTCTATACATACATATTACGTAACACTTTATTCTCATGGTAATTTAATCCAACGGGAATACTTCCTCAACAATATTCTCGACCTAGCTCAATAGTTACTTCCGGCAAAGTACACAACATTTTGAACTATTTTACTTTATTTGTTTTGCAGACATACGTTGTTGTTTTTTAACCACTGAATTTATACTCAATAACTGTTAAGTGCTCCACCCCATGTTCCGAAATCAATGATAAAATTCTACGGATTTCTGCTACAGGTTTTCGGTGTACCACAAATTCTCTCTAATTTAAACGGAATCGTTTCAGGGAAAGCCAAAATAAAAAGATTTCCCAGAATTCGAATATCGAATTTTTCAAATCTCCACCATATTTGAAACGTGTTTGAGGTGTACCAAGCTTTGTTTAAACTGAAACAATAACGAATGGTATTTTTCCGGTATTTGAAGTTCCGCATAGTCGGATCTTTATTTTATTTTACCAATCTATAAGTTAAACAAATCACAGGCGGAAATTGGAAGTCGGAAAATCAGAGTGTATCAGACCTGTTTATGTCAAATATCCGTATGTATTTACCGTCCGCTTCCGTAACCAAGTTATCAATTTGGGAGTTTGTTGTTCTGAGATATTCCACGCACGTCGCTGAGAATTAATTAATAATTCATAGTGTATATTTTTCCCTTTTGGAAGTTTATACTAATAAAACAATTAATGAATGGGGTCGGCAATATTATCATTTCATTGATCCGTCTTCATCAGTCCAGTCGGCACAGAACATGGCGATGCAAAACCCCATTTCATTTCTTCTCGATTATCACGGTCTTCAACACATCACAACACTTTGTTCGTATTCCAACAAAATAAACTGTGGTTAACGTCTTTCTTTGCTGCGCCAATCGGGATAATGAAAATTGATAGGCGCCATACGGTGTGCTATAGGGAAAAATTCAGACGCTCTATAGGGGAAAATTCAGACGTCATGCGATTCGCTATAGGTGAAAATTCAGACGTCATGCGATTCGCTATATGGGAACATTCAGACGCCATGCGTTGCGCTATAGTGGTAAATTCAGACGCCATGCGATGCGCTATAGAGAAAAATTCAGACGTCATGCGATGCGCTATGGGGAATAGTTCTACTTTTATTTTGACAGGGACCCGGGTTTGATCCCAGTAGTGATAGAGTGAGGGACAATACCATGTCACTGATGCAGGACAAGGGGCTTTACAAAGAATAACGTTTAGTCGCTCCGATGGAGCGAAAAAACACGAGGGTCTTTGTACACCTTCACCTGCATTTTAAAGAACCATTGCGGTTTGGAATTCAACGAATAGTAACGAATAGTAGCTGGAAACGAACGAATAGTAGATGAAAACGAACGAATACTAGGCGAAAACGAACAAATAGTAGGCGGAAACGAACAACTAGCAGTCGGAAACGAACGACTAGTAGCCGAATAGTGGACGGAAACGAACAAATGATAGGATGAAACCCCGTTTCCAAGTTTGTATTCACTTGCCCCCACGTTGGATTTGTTAAGAATTGGACCGCAATACAACCATTTTGTTTTGTTTTTTGGGGGTTTTTTTGTTTTTTTTTTTACAAAAATCGAGAAGAAGCGGCGATCTATATCAATTCTCTTGTCAACGTTAGCTGGACCAAACAAACACTGTACTCAAACGCCTGTCATTAAAACAAATAAAATGTTGTAATATTTGTAAGGAACTCCTCGACCAATATTTATCCGACACTAGCAACTCACAAAAACACAGATTTATCTTCAATCATTGATAAAATAATATCCTAGATAAAGCACATATAAACAGATGGTGGATACGTTTTGTATTTTGATGTAAATGGCTTGTTTATCTCGACATTACGAGTGTAACAATACTGGCATAAGATTAGTTTTTTTCACTATATATGTCATGTGAGTTTCTCTGTTCTCTCTAAAACTGCACTTAAACCACAAGGTGCCGAGCTCATTTCGATTCAAGAACCGCATGAACTTAAAATTTTACTTCAAGTGGGTCGGAGATACAAACATTCTAGAAACAAAGCCAAACGTCTTTGAACGTTACTGAATTCTAAAAACGTCGGTAATTTTTTTAGACTGGTTTCCAAATTGCCAAGATATAATATTAAACACAACGTTCTCTTGTATTACGTGCCGCGCTTCGACCCCTAGCTGACCGGTCACCTCTGGCTTGCGGCTGTGGTTTCGATCCCTGGCGTGAGCGTATGTTGCATGGAGTTAGGGGCGCCTTCTCAACCTCGTGGGTTTCCTCCGGGCACTCCGGTTTCCTCCCACTGTTTAAGACCCCTACGCGCAAGCGAATTATTGAAATAAAACTAAACCATGTATAAGTCCCGAAATGACCTAGTTTGTGTTGAGTGGACGTTAAACCCATCTCTCTCTCTTTCTCTCTCTCTCTCTCTCTCTCTCTATCTCTCTCTTGTATTACACACAATATATGATATACAGTACAGAAGGCAGACTTTTACAAAAATTTAAAGAAACCGGGAAAGAATAAAAATTTCCTCCTGCTAGTTTCCAAAAGTTATAGACAAGTCAGTTCGTGAAATTTGTTTCGTGGGCCACATTTGAACGCTTGGTGGGGCGGATGTGGTCCGCGGGTCGAATGTTATGGTTCAAATGATGAATTGTTTATTCGGTGCCAATTGTTAAGATTGTTTACTGCTGTATTCTTGATTTAACTATTGATCTTACAGCACAATTCGCCTGTTACACATTTACCAAGCATGACCGGAGATAATGAAACGAATGAAATATTCCATTAAATGTACACGTACAAAGAGAGAAAGAGAGCGAGAG
Organism: Patella caerulea; assembly: GCA_036850965.1. Taxonomy (NCBI): domain Eukaryota; kingdom Metazoa; phylum Mollusca; class Gastropoda; family Patellidae; genus Patella; species Patella caerulea. The sequence goes on from JAZGQO010000010.1 coordinate 3,832,267, forward strand.
AGAGAGAGAGAGAGAGAGAGGGATAGAGAGGGAGAGAGAGACATTCCCTCGACACAAACTACTAGATCATTCCGGGAACTACATATGAGAGAGAGAAATGGGGTTTAACGTCCACTCACTAGGTCATTTCGGGACTAACATATGGTTTAATTTTATTTCAATAATTCGCTTGCGCGTAGGGATCTTTAGCAGTGGGAGGATACCGGAGTGCCCGGAGGAAACCCACGTGGTTGGGAAGTAGATATGGTTCATTTTCTAATTCCAATAATTCGTCTTTAGTCTTTATTGGGTTTAACGTCCACTGTACACAAACTTAGTCATGTCAGGCCCCAAGTTCACAAAACATTCTCAGACTTAAGTTGAGAATTTGCTCAACTTTCAATCACTGTTTATGGGAAATATATTTGATCCAGGAACACAAAACTTTGAACATAGTTTCTTATTTATTTACTTGATACATTAAAACAATAAAAGATTTATAAGGGGCTATATTTTAGTTAAAATAAGACGAGCAATTTTGAGTAAATTCTCAACTCGGGCCCAGGACTACAAGGTTCAATTTCATTTATTCGTTCGTTTGCACATATTCGTCTCTGGAAGCAGAGTTTTATTTTAATAATTACGCTTGCTGAATAAAGCCCGGTGTCATTGCAATGAAAAGACGGTAAGATACAAAATAAACGGAAGATCCCTTTAAGTTTACGTGTATGATACGTGTACAAGCACGTAGAGCATGCCCAGGGTTTCCTGCGATCAATGCTGGAGGGATGAAGCTGAAGGTCGTAACAGTAAACAGATAGTTAGTACATAAAGAAACCGTATAATTCTCCTGTCTCTTATTGGGACGGAAAACAGATCGAAGTAGAAACTAGAGAAAATAATGTCTGGATTCTGATTGATTACAGCTAATTAAATAAAAGATGACACAAAGGCTGAGAAGAAAAAAATAACAAAATAAATCCTTGCTCCACTCCCGGTAAAAGATCTTTACCGCATATCTGATGCTCATTTCATACTGCTTCCGGAATGTAACATTCTCCATCTGAGGTCGAGCACCAGAGGAACGTCCATAATCGGCATGTTGTCTATCGATGTGACGTATTTCATAAAAACTGTTTCTTTTGAAGACGTATCACCAGCATGAACTATGTCTGGAATTTAACCTAATCAATATCAAGAAATTAAAGTCTTTCAATTGGAACATATAGTTGACAATTTCCATTGTTGGTGATAGCCGATAGGGCTTTATTCCATATTCCGTGAGCATGCAAAATGCCTCTTCTAGCACACTGCATAGGGTGTCCGTCTATATCTGCCCGATTGATTGAAGGGAAGAGCGATCAACCGACTGTATTCCAGACAACAATGTGTAGGGGGCTGGCTGACAATAATTGGGGTTTAACGCCCACTAGACAGAAATTAGGTCCTTTTTGGGACTAACATACGTTTCAATTTATTTCAATAATTCGTGAGCGCATAGAGGTGTTAGCGGGGTTGGGGGAGGTTGGACATGCGACCCTACTCCAATTGACTCAATGACAAACCTTATAATACAACGCACACGCGCTAACCATTCGACCCCTGCACCCCTCCCCCCCCAGGAAAAATGAACGATGGAAGTACTGTGTTGACCCGAATGATGAACCGAATTTTCCGTTTGCTTTAACTGAATGGGAGCCAGAGTGGCTGAGTGCGTAAGATCTTGGTGCGCCAACCTGGAAGTCCCGAGTTCGATTTCGGTGTTTACCGGGAGTTTCTCGCTTGGTTTCCCCTTATTAGTGATGCACGTAAAATGAACGATGGGAGTACTGTGTTGACCCGAATGATGAACCGAATTGTCCGTTTGCTTTAACTGAATGGGAGCCAGAGTGGCTGAGTGAGTAAGATCTTGGTGCGCCAACCTGGAAGTCATGAGTTCGATTTCGGTCTTTACCGGGAGTTTCCCGCTTGGTTTCCCCTTATCAGTGATGCACGTAAAATAACACTTGGTAGTTGGAATTCGATATAAATGTAGGCCCGCGCTTGCTTCCTGTATGGCTTATTTCACCCAGTCAGACAGGAGAACAGTTGAACGTGAAACTCCATTTTATTTCGTCAACATGATGTAAATCTCGACATCTTCACGGTGTTTAAACATCCGGTTCATGAACCGCTGTAATTTTAAACAATGTGCCAAATGCTGCTTAAAAGATTGGAAATAATTGTGAATATTTGTTTAGTGGGGAGACTAATTAAGCTCTGGACTTCATAGATCTTGTTTGGCTGCCGCAAAGACGATGCAAATAATAATCTGTATTGTAAACCGCACTTGGCTGCCACAAATAGAAACCCGGAACAAAAGCTGATATTGTATCTTTTAAAAGTACAAACTTAAGAAAATCATCATTTTGGCACATTCCATATATTCATCGTCAGGGTTTAAACCTACTGATCTCTTCAGTTCCAGGGTACCAGAAGGAAGGTTCGAATGCACGCCAATATTTTGAATGGGGAAATGATTGCATGCACTTTATCTCTTCAAAAGTAAACCCGAGGCTCGCTTAAAGTCGCACATATACTTCAAAAACAGTCCCAAGGGTCAGTGATGTAGGGAAAGGGCCTGGCAATGTATGGTGTCTCTTTGGGTATAGCCATAACCGTTGGTACAAACTTTGACGTATTGTAAACATAAAACACTGTCAGTTAGAAATTAGTTTGACGGGGTTTGAACACTGCTGTCACGCCCTTCGATAGTTTTCAAGTTTGCATAATGTAACAAACGTCTGAGAACAATAGCATGTATATTCTGTATAGTCTGGTTTCCGGTGTGTGAGTACTCGGTATCAATATATTCGGTAATTCTGAGAACGTCTCTTAAATTCGTCCCTGGCTATAGACAAAGTGACAGAAACAATTATGTAAATGAAAGCTTTCAATCATTTGACAACGAATGTCCGGATCATGGTGTTGGTTCAATTTACGTGGTTTGATAATTCATTGACGATTTTGATTTTGAGCGAGGTGATCGAGGTCTGTATCACTACAGTCCCGGTACGGTACATCACTATGAACTAGCTATATCCCTCACCCCATCGCTACTAGCTCCGCTACTTCACAACGCAATGAACTATTCCTCTCGACTCCTTGTTGTTGAAATAAGCTGGATTTGAATTTATCCTTATTCCGAGAGAGAGAGAGTGAGAGAAGAGAGTGAGAGGGAGAGAGGGGGAGATAGAGAGGGGAGAACGGGGCGGTGTTAACCTCAACTCGCCACAAACTATGACTATCTGATCGTTCAATTTTATTTTAAACATTCGCTTGCGCGTATGGGTTTTTAGCAGTGGGAAGAAACCGAAGAACCTCGAAAAACCCAACGAGGTTGCACAGGCGCCCCAGTTCCATGTCACGTACAAGCGGGAAATCGCAACCACCCCACGTGTACTGTGGTGGTCCGTCACGATTGTATAGCTTTAAAGGGACAATAACATTCTTGCTGGCTTGGTAGCTCCAAAATAAATAATACCCTTATTCTAAGTACTAGATGTTTAAGTGTCCTACCTGTTGTGTAAATTATCCATTACAACCTATTTTACTTGTCCAGAGGGTTCGAAAATATTTTAAAATCCAAATCACATTTGAAAAGGTTTATGTTAGACTTTTCAAATCAATTGGTTGAATTTTTCCAATTTTTTAAAATAGGTGTGTTAAGATGAAATTTATATCATTATTTAATTGGAATATTCTAAAATAATACGATTTGTTGACCAGAATGAAGATTGGGACATATTATTCAATTACAACAAGAGTGTTATTGGGGCTTTAAGCTGCATTTTCTTTAGAACGCATCCGGTCCGACCCCGGTCCAGGAGTAGACATGGCATACGGCAGGTTGTGTATCCTTATATGCGGTTATTCAAGCGGAAGGGTTCCCTTTTCAACATGGCACACGTCTGAGAAATGGCGAAGATTGGTATTTCCCTACCTACTTTCAGCTTTTTGCCGTGCGGGCTACCCAAACTGTGTTTCCTTATGTGCGTTTACGGACACGGTTCCGCATACGTTTTATAGTCCGTTTTGAAAAACCGTACCGGACACCGCATAGAGAACCGTATCCGCACCCGCACAGAAGGAAACACTCCTACTAAAATTCCATGTAAGTGATTATTTCCGGATCCGTACTACAGGAAATGCAGCAGACATGACACACGGTAGGTTGTGTATCCTTATATGCGGTTTTTCAAGCGGAAGGGCTATCTTTTCAACACAGCTCGTGTGTAAGGAAGGGCGAAAATTGGAATTTCTCTACCTATTTTTCGCTTTTTGCCGTGCGGACTATACCCAAACTGTGTTTCCTTATGTGCGTTTTTGTGCTTACGGACACGGTTACGCATGCGTTTCCCCACCGAACGCGACATGGTCCGTTTCGAAAAACCGCACCAGACGCCGCATAGAGAATCGTATCCGCACCCGCACATAAGGAAACACTCTTACTAAAGTTCTATGAAAGTGTTTTTTTTTCCTTATCCGCAAGCGGACCGGAGCCGTACTAAAGGAAATGCAGCTTTACCCTTTTTTTTAAATTTTCTCTCTGTATCTAAATTTATCTGATTTGTCTGTAGTGAGGTGAACTCGCGCTTACAAATACAAAGAGTTCTGTAATTCTAAAGCTAATTTTGAATTTATTTCAATTATCTAGGGTGTGGTGGTCCTGCACTTGTTGTTCTATTATTCTAGATCTTTTTTTGTAAAAAAAAGAAGGCTGGTTTTGAATTTGGACGATATTACAAACCCGCTGGCAAATTAATGTTAAGTTCGCGCCAAAAAAAGATTTAAAGTCTTTTTCTTTGGTTTCAGATGTCAAACGCTGGGTAACCATCTAATCGACAGAAAGATAAAAAAGTTCAATAAGTACTCCCCTCATAATCAACAAAATTGAAACACGAGGACTGATAACTCTTGATTTAAACTATTTAAATCTTAAACAAACAGAACCTGCTTTCCTTTTCGCTGAACAAAATCTTTAAAATCTCATCAAATAACCTTTAACTCTTGGAAAAGTTGGATACTTGGTCAATAAACTGTATTACGACAGAGTTGGGTTTTTTTTTAAAGAAAGGAGAGAGAGATGGGGGAGGGGGTCGAAAGCGGAGAGAGAGAGAGGGAGAGAGAGAGCGAGAGAGAGAGAGAGAGAGAGCAGTCCAATTCTTATTAAGTAAGAGATAATTGAAGCCAGCTTACTTGACTCAACGTTAGATCTTTAACATTCGATCATTCCCCCCCTCCCAGTATCCCGGTCTATCCATTTTATCGTTGAATTTTTAAATCTAGCGGATGTTTAAATTCATTTGAATCTCGGTCTCCCGGTTCCTTAGATGGTTAATTTTGTTAATAATTTTCTAAATAATATCATATTTGAAGCCCCACCCAACAACAACAAAAAAAAAAAAAAAAAAAAAAAAAATCAATAAGAAAAAAGAGAGAGGGAAATGAGGTGTAACGTCCACTCAACACATCTAGGTCATTTCGGGACTAACACATAGATCAATTTTATTTTGATAATTCGCTTTAGAAGTTTGAGGAAACCGGAGGATCCAGAGTAAACTCACGGGGTTGGAAAGCGTCCCTACTTCTTGTCACGAACAACCGAGGAATCAAAACCACGTCAGTTAACTTAATAACCTGGGGGGACTCGGGTTCGAACCCAGTGTGAGCAGAATACTAGGACGTTAACCGCTATATCATTGTTGTGAAACATAAATAGAGTTTGGTTTCCGGTATTCGCCACACAAACGTCTACAAATATTTACAATATTGGAATTTATGTTTAAAAATAGCTGAATCAGTGGAATCTCCGTTTACAATATCGACTTGTACATTTCACATATTCTAAACTCTTTTCTTATATGATGTACTCAAATAATTGTTTGTAGAAATGTTGAAATTCTGATAATCGGGCGATAACAGAACAGGTACGGACGTACTTTAGAAAAGGTACCGAACATGACGACATCGCAGCCATTTTGAAAATATGATGTCATATCCATGAAACCAGATGAGCTCTTGCCCAAGGAACGTGGATGGCAATTAGTTTGATGCAGATGGTAGTGGTAGAGGCCGAACCTTTAGCTATGCCCGACAAGAAGAATACCGAGTGAAACGAAAAGTATGTCTTTATTTGCATTCGAAAAATTACGTTATAAATGGAATTAACGTTGATTCCACCATCAAAACAACTGACGTCACACTGTATTCGTCATTATGTTAGATTTACATATAAATGTAAAGTTTTATAGACCTCGGTCAACGATTTGAAAAATTAAAAACTGAATAAGCACAGGATAACGTAGAATGTGCCGAGCGAAAAGAAAATGGCGACAAAAAGACTTTCAGAATGTAGGGTGTTAGAGAAATATGCTATTAGGAGCTAAATGCAGTAGTATGTATTTGATTGTCACGTCTGACAGATGTAACGGATATTTCCTTGGATATAAACTAACCAGAAAAATGCGAAAATGTCGACCATTTTAGAACTTTTAACAAGGATGCGTATTGTTCACAGGTTTCTGCGACATGTCTGACAAATTTCTCACCGAATTAACAGAAGTTATTTCACCAGCGTTAACTGTTCATTATTTCTTTAACTAGCGTCATCTGATTTCCCGCATCAAACATTCACAAGATACGCTAACGTAGAGTTAAGAGTAGGTCAAATTTTGTTTGGGAAAGAAAGAATGGAGGTTTTTCTGTCAAGAGGTTTTTTTTTTGAAGTTTTTCTTCCCCGGTATAACCGAAGTTCGAGGACTTTATCGTGAACTGAGAGAGAGAGAAATGGGGTTTAACGTCCACTCAACACAAACTAGGTCATTTCAGGACTAACTTATGGTTTAATTTTATTTCAATAATTCGCTTGCGCGTAGGGGTCATTAGCAGTTGGAGGAAACCAAAGTGCCCGGGGGAAACCCACGAGGTTGAGAAGGCGGCCATTCCACATACGCTCACACCAGGGCTCGAAACCACAGCCACAAGCCAGAGGTGAGCGGCCAGCTAGAGGTCGAAGAGCGGCACTCTAGACCACTAGGCCATCCCAACCCCCTTATCGTGAACTATACGTACATGTATGTTTACATGTACGTAAAATTAGGATATCTCAGAATTACAGTAGGAAAAGTCCCATGCTTTCTTATAAGAAAGCTACCCTGAAAATCCCGTAACAGGTTTTAGAAAACGTTCAGAAGAATAAACCCAAATTCCCCTGTATATATCTAAAGCTGCCCAGACTTTCGGATCGCAAGTTATTCCAGACATAGAATATACCTCAAAGATCTAAAAGATTTACCGTTATAGGTTTATAAAATTAAATATAATCTTCTCAAATCCGATTTGGGGTCACGGTGGCTAAGTAAATAAGGCGCTGGTTCGCTAGCCTGGAGGTCGGGTGTTCGATCCCTGCATTGGCCGAGAAAGTTCATCTCGATTTTCCGGCGTGATTCCCCTTGTCAGTGATGCAGAAGGAGGGCCTCACAAGAACAGCTGCCTAGTCGTTCGGATGGTACGAAAAACCGAGGTCTCGTGTACACATTGGAGTGCACGTAAAAAAATCCCTTGGCAGTTGGAATTCGAGTAGAGTAGGCCGTAGCGCCGCTGCCCGGGCAAAATTTCCCTTATAGCACACTGTATGGCGTATGCCCCTATTCCATTAGCCCAGGTTAGGTGCAAAAGAGTAGGACGTTAAACCCCATATCGTTTCAATTTCAAATCCGATTTTGTGAAGGAATACGGTCGTCTGTCCAATCTCGTGGTTTTCATCGGGTCTTCCATAAAAACCGCTACAAGCAAGTGCATTATTGAAATGAAATTGAACGATATGTTACTTCCAAAATGATCTAGTTTGCGTCGAGTGGACGTTGAACCCATCTCTTTCAAGTATTGTAAAACAGGTGCCTTTCTTGTAGAAAAATAAAAATATCCTCACAATGTCTCAGGCTTTAGTGGGTCATTTCTAATTTTAAATTTGTTTCTATTTTGGGGAGAAATGTGAATTTGTTTTGTCATTATTGTGGATGCTTTCGACATTGTGGCCGTTACATCCGGAATATTTGGTATAATGATTTTTTCAATGTTGCATTCTGTAAGTTTCACAAGAATTTGTCACAGTGAAATTCAAACAGAGCGCTCTAGAATTTGAGAAAAAAAAAGTTCAAGACCATTAAAGATAGGTGCGTTATTGAGCGATATTGAAACCCGATTACCTACCCAAACCATCTAAGATTCTGGCGTCATCCTTTTGTGTGGAAACTCATCCCGAAGAACCAACAGACCCAAGACAAATAGTTCCACATCCTTTTAGAAGAACACGGACAAATAAAACAAAACGATTAAGCAATCAATTAACAAAAAAATAAAGAAAATAAAAAGCCAATAGAAATAATGATTTTATGGTTTACTCAAGGTGTTCTGATAGAATATGTACTGTGAAAACTCACGTGGTCGGACGGAACTCTAATTAAAAAAACAGCAACATGGCTGATAGTAAGATGTTATTAAAATGAGAGAGAGCGAGATTGGTTTAGCGTCAACTCGATGTTATGTGATTTAAGGACTAACATATGGTTCATCTTTATTTTAATAAGGCCGCCCTGGTGTGAGCGTATGTGGCATGGAGATAGGGGCGCCTTCTCAACCTCGTGGGTTTCCTCCAGGCACCCCGATTTCCTCCTACTGCTAAAGACCCCTACACGCAAGCGAATTATTGAAATAAAATGAAACCATATGTTAATCCCAGAATGACCTAGTTTGTGTCGAGTGGACGTTAAACCCCATTTCTCTCTCTCTCTCCCTCTTTTAATAATGCCCTTGCGCATAGAGGTTTTTACCAGTGGGAGACAGCCTGGATTATTCATATATCTTTTAGTAACTAGAATGAGCATTAGACTATAACACATACTTATGGAAGAACAATTACTGATTTATTTAGGCGACGTTTCGAAGAATATTCTCTCAACGTTTTCTTCGAAACGTCGCCTAAATAAATCAGTAATTGTTCTTCCATAAGTATGTGTTATAGTTTAATGCTGGATTATTCAGTCAATCCTAATCGTAACAGTTGACTTAAAGACTTAACGTAGTCTTGTTAAAATGATGTTTTCAAAGATCGGTATTAATAACTAGAGAGAGAGAGAAATGGGGTTTAACGTCCACTCAACACAAACTAGGTCATTTCAGGACTTACATATGCTTTAATTTTATTTCAATAATTCGCTTGCGCGTAGGGGTCTTTAGCAATGGGAGGAAACCGGAGTGCCCGGAGGAAACCCACGAGGTTGAGGAGGCGCCCCTATCTCCATGCCACATCGCTCACACCAGGGCTCGAAACCACAGGCGCAAGCCAGAGGTGACCGGCCAGCTAGAGGTCGAAGCGCGGCACTCTAGACCACTAGCCCATCCCGACCCCAGGTATTAATAACTACAATTATCTCTAACGTGACTCACAGCTCAATTAGAGCTGCGTGTTAACATTTATAATTTATTACGGCGCTCGGTGTTCAATTTTTTATCGCAGACGTACTAAGTGAAATAAAAATCAATGATCTAGCAATATATTGGATTTTAAAAGAAATTCCATCTGAGGAAAGATAACGTTTTTGTTTTCATGGTGCTGGGTGATGTTTATTTTCTCGTAGTCCCTTCAGTAATATCAAACCCCCAAATATCCCCAACTAAAATAATTTAGCTCTTGTCTTATCTAGATAATTCTTTAACACGACGAGAGAAAACAAAAATATTGTTTATAAAGCAGAGAAATATTGTAAAACTTTAATACAGAGAGCTTGCTTTTCATCTTATACATCCGATGGACGTAAACACTTAAATATAATCCATGTGAAATATGATAAAAACAATATTTGAACCAATAAATACAAGTGTTATAGATCTGTTGATATATATTCCTTAATATTCTAGACATGTTGTAAGTTATTGAGCTTTCATCAGGTCTCAGTGTTTGGTAGGAAAACAATATTGGTGACAAAACGTGCTGTATCTATAGAATTAAAGATATCATAACATACTTCCGGAATAATAGCAAAACTGGAGAAAGAGACACTTTTATATTGTACAAGAAACACCTCAAATAATACGAATGTCTTCTAAGGAAAAGCAAGCCATTTTCAAAACGTTTTTTCTGTTTTAAAATCAATGAGAAAATATCTGATTTGTTCTACAAAATCTTTCAGTTATTTCAGAGTTTGAAAAAAAATACGAAATCCATTCCTTCCACCAGTGGGGGTTTCTTTTTAATATTTGTATTAGCTGGTGGGGGGGGGGGAATTGTTTAATGTATGTAATTTAGATCATAAGGTTTGCCATAGAGTCCAAAAACGTGGTTTCGATTCTACAGTTGTACGTCACAATGAATAGGGATTGCATGTCCAATCTCTTTGGATTTCTATGGGATCTATTGTAGCCCCCGACTACTGCTAAAGACACTTACGTTCAAGCTAATTATTGTAAAAGAGCAAACATCAAACCTTCTGGGGTTATTGTTTCATTTTGTATTAAAAAAGATCTTCTTATCGACAACCATCCTAATCTTTACTTCTTTCAAGTCATTATTTTTCCTTTCTGTAACAGGACAAATATAATTTGAAAGTACAGTTGACCCCTTATTATTTTTAAAGGAAGTTTTTCTTAGAATTTCGCCGGACGCACCCCGGACATGATATTGATAACAATTGATATTTGAAATGATAAAATCCAACGTTTATGTTTGTCAGTAAGTGGTTTCGCCTTCTGACCTCTGGATACTGCTGGTTTCCTCACACTTCATTTCGCCTGTTTATATCAAAAAAGGAGGGTAATTTACTAAATTGTCGAAAATCAGGGAATGAAAAAAAAACACCTGTTGTGTAAATTATCCATTAAATCCTATTCTACTTGTCCATTTTAAAATTCAGGTCACATTTGAAAAGGTTTACGTTAGGCTTTTCAAATCATTTAGTTGAATTTTTCCAATTTTTTAAATTAGGTTTGTCCAGATGAAATTTGTATCATCAATTAATTGGAATATTGTAAAATGATACAATTTGTTGACGAGAATGAAGATTGGGACATATTATTCAGTTACAACAAGAGTGGTATTGAACCTTTAACTGATAAGAATATGGTGGTGTATATAGTAATTAAATACGAACAATCCAAACCGTTTGACAAAAAACGGTATAGGCAAAATAGTGTAACCAGCAAATGGACTGTTCATCATATATAAAATACACGACCAACAGTGAGTGGTAACAGGTGCCTGGATTTCGATTTGGATAATGGACAATGGATGGGGTTGCTGATGGGTATTAAAACAAACATCTTTGCTTCTGACGGGTTCTGACTGAAAAATTATTTTCCAATTCGAGTCGTACACGATAAGTATGATTACACGTCCATTCCACGAGGCTATATATATGTATAGTAAGAAACCAATTTTTATTTTAACGGTAAATATCACTTGGATGTTATAGCGCAGACACCCAACCTCCATAGAAAATAAGATTACAAAAATTTCCGACCAGAAGCAGGATTCTTAGCAAGAGAAACATAGTATATTCCACTTCGCCGGTCCCGCGACACCTTCTCGGGTTCATTCTTGTCCATTTTTCAGTCGTGGAATTCGATTTATAAATTTGTGGAAACGTTATAAAGTAGCAAGATACATAATACAACATTCTAGTCGTGATTTAGTTAAATACGACATTTTCCCATGGGGGCAAGGGTGGGTTGTCCCAATCACAAAAATGTGATTTCTAAACTGAAAGCATTCCGAGACGAGAACTGTGGATTTGTATGGAAGTCAATTGATATTTAGTCGCTGTGTTCATCTATAAAGATGTTTTCGATGATGTTAGTAGAACGGTTAGCATCATTCAGGGACTATCGGGTTTTACTCATACATGAGAAGCCAATCCTTTAAAAAAAACATTCCACAAGTCATACGACTACATCAGATAAAATATTTAATTTCATCAAAGCTGATATTAAGGTTTAAAAAAAACAAACATTCCGCACGTCATACGACCACATCGGGAACAATATTTGAATTTGATCAAAGCTGATATTAAGGTTTTAAAAATACATTCCGCAAGTCAGATAAAATATCTAAATTGATATTGAGGTTTTAAAAAAATATGTACTGAAGAGGATGATCGAACGTTTCTAGGGGATCTAAGGGCGGGGGGGGGGTCTGTTCATATAACAAAATTAAGGATGGAATAAAAATCAATCAATATTTGCCGGGGACAGCTGTCGAACATTTCCCAGAGCTCTAGGACATGTTCTGTTCATGTAAGAAAAACTGTATTTATCAATTCCGATATTGATATGTGGTTGAGGTTTCTTTTTTATCAGCTCCAGTCTTTGCTAAGGACAAGTTGTAGATGTGAATGTCATACATGCAAATCTAGATTCTGCCTACCAGTAAATATTACAATGTTTCAGCTGCTATCTTGTCTGCTAACACGACCGTATGACTTGTTAACACCTCCGTGTGGTGAGACCGCTGCTGTATCGTCAACCAAAGATCACAAAACGACGTGAGAAGTCTACCATGATTGAAAACAAAGTTACCCAAAAACCACAAAGCGCAAGACTTTAACAGATAACTGCTTTCACCCTCAACCCCACTCCACAAAAACTCATACAACAGCACGGAAAATAAATAGAAGAAGACAAAACAACGAAATGTTGGCACAAAAAACTTGTTTTAATTGGGAACAAGATGACATGATTGTCCCCCCAGAAGAGTTCCAAATATGTTAACAATTTGTAAGAAAAAAACTAAATTTAAAATAAAACGACGTCGATTAATCGATATCTAGCAAATATTGACTGGTTTTCGGGTGGTGTAAGATTAGTGAACGAGAGAGGGAGAAAGGAAGGCGTGTTTATTCGGAGCTTCCAAGCTTTGTCGGCATGTAAATATCCAGTAGTTAGCACACACACAATTATGTCAACACGGTAAATAGCTTTGTTTCTTTCCTTTAACGTCTCTCAAACCGTATAAAAGGCCCAAGTGTCATCGTTTAGTCACATTCAGTGGTAAACCTTCACAGCGATCACAAGTCGTTCTTTGTATCGTCTGATCTACAAGTCTTCCAGTTATCACTGCCTAGGAATATATCTTTATTTTGTTAGAAAGCAACAAGGACTACAGTCGTTTTATTTCAATCAACTGTAGGATTATTTCCTGACGTTTACCCGGTTCATCATTCAAGCGAACTATTCCACTGAAGTTATTCATACGGAGTGTAAATCTTTAAAAGGACTGACACGAAGATTTGATACATTTTTTGTGATTCTGAAATCTGTCACCGATCACAATGCTCGCCAGGTTATTTGGACTTATAGTAGCCTTCATGCCCATGGCATTTCCTGCTACAAGATTAGATGTTAAATGCGGGGAGAATGGTGTCTTCAGCTGTCATCATTCTGATCCGACGATTTTCACCCGATGTCTAGAAGGACAGCTCTACGAGTTTTATTGTCCCGATGGTCTTCACTTCAACACCCAGACCCAGACGTGTGACTGGCCCGAAGCTGCTGACTGCACGTACAACATGGGAGGTGATAATATGGCCCAACAAGCCGCGAGACCCAGCGGTAACGGTGACGACGATGTTGTTGATGACAGTATGGGTGGTGGCGATGACTGGATGGGTGAAAATGCGATGCAGAAGAGCACCGATTTACCCTGGTGGAGACCAGCCGGTGTGGATCCCAAATCCTGGGAAGATGTTGATGGTATTTGGGAATCACCCATAGAAGTTAAAGGTTTTGTTCCCGGACAACCACCAAGAAAGAGCCCAGGTGGAGAAGGCGGTGAAGACAAACCCAAGTCGAAACCTTCTAAACCAACCAAACCAGCACAACCACCACCTGCCTCCTCATCGGGCTCTTCAGGAGTTGTTTCTGCTTCAGCAGAAAAGATTTGGAGACCCGATCTGGCCAGTGCCTCTAAACCCGATGGACGTAAGTACCTAGATTTATTAAGTCTTAATATTTTTACTTTTCTAAATTTTACTATTTGCTTTTTACTATGTGTTCATTTTGATAACAAGGTTCTTGGGTGTATGAAGTATTTCTTCTTTTTGGTCGATTTAAGCAAAGTATTCACTTTCGATAGAGTTTTAATGATAGAGTTCACAAAATGTGCCTGTGTCGGTAAATTTTCAACCTAATTAACGTACATATCTATATTTTGTGTCGTTTTTTATACTTTCGATGTCCTGCAGTAAACGAAACGAAATAGGATCTTTGTTTTATTCAGACTGGTAAATTGTCATTTGTGATCGGTTTAGGACCGTGGGAATCTCTCGTATTTAGTTAAAGAAGTACTGTCCTAGATTATTGTAAGATAAACCATACGTTTAAGATTGGTAATACATACACTGTTAAGCTATGGTTTTATAGAGTAAATGTTTGCTTAATGTTGCATAGATTTAGTCAAATTCTAAAATTGATATTTGTATACACCCATAAAAGAAAAATTCCAAAAACAAATCGCATAATAGTGTAAATGCGTGTTTCACGTTGAAAAGATTCCGTCAAATACAAAAATATTGATATTTGCCAAAAAAAACAAACAAAAAATGAAAAGTTCAAAAACAAAATTCAGCTATCGTATTACAGTGTCAATGCGTGCTTTATGTTATCTCAATCATTGATACTTACAAATACTATACAGAGTTAAAAAAAAAAAAAAACAACATATTTTTGTAAAGTTTAGTTACATACATAGTGCTCTACAACTACCCTGGGTGGATTAGTGGGCAATGTACTCGGAAAGTTAAGCTATCGTATTAAAGTGTTAATTCGTGCTTTATGATGCACAGATTTCAGTATATTTATTGTCAGCTGGGAAATTATGCCCATATTAGACCCTCGCACTATTATATCGATTTTTGTTTCTGCTATGTTATTCCTCCTCCAGAAGTTTATTTGTTAGATTTAAAATTTGAAATTGTTATAGCCGTTATAGATTATCTTTACAAACAATTAAAAATGCTTCTTTGACGTGCGGTTAAAAGACGATTATTCGTGGGATTTCGAATTTAAATCTTTAATATTTATTCAGAGACTTAAATCCTATTTAATGTTGCGATCTTAAGCCCATCCGTATTTGTCTTTTTGTTACTTTTTTTTGGGTAGGCAAATATTTAATCTTCCACAAAGTAAATCATTTAAATTTGCTAAAGCAAGACAGTAAAATGAAAATAGATCTTTATCAAGCTTCATTGGGTTCTGGGCGAGTGATTTGAAGATTGCGACAACATTTGACGAATGTAGCGGATCTGTCTGTACTTCTACATTTCCTCTCCGGCTGATGTTTGATTTTTTAAACAACAAATAATCTAAAATCACTAAGCAATGAAACTAAGCAATCATAATGTTTTCGAAATATAAATATTCGATATCCCGCCGTCTGAAACACTTGGTGCGCCGTGTGCAATTCGGGGGACGACGTCATAAAACAAGCGACTGGCAGTATTATCGTAAACAAAATGCGGATCAATAAATGGCTAATCCCGATTGCTCTCTGTCGATGGAAGCTAACGCTACATACGACACTGTGGTTTATGGGGCTGGGTGGTAAATGTATGGGAAACCTAACAAATCCGTTCGGCTATCGGTTCTATGAGTTTTCTAGAATCAACCACAACCAGCGTTGAACATAAGAATTGAAGAATCAAAATGTTGTCCATCAAGGCACCGCGTATTTAGGGCACGCGCTACGAAAATTCTCCAGCTCACCATTGCTATTTTAACACTTTTCAGATTTCTTGAAAACAAAATGATTTTAAATTTTCAACACGGTCAACAAATAAGTCCTAATAATGCCTCAACAAGATTTAATACCCGAGTGTTAAAGCCGTTCAAATCGTTGTAAGCTCGCGATAAACATTAACACCAGTTTCTGTTTTTTCTGTGATAAGATCTCAGGATAATTCACGTTTACGTGTAATATGTTTCCTCTCTCTGGTATTTCCTATCTCTTCTAAATTTCTATGCGACAGGAAATAAAAAAAAAATGTATCAATCCAAATTGAAAAAGTGGTTAAACATGTAGATATACAAAATTATAAAGAACGAGAGAGAAATGGGGTTTAACGTCCACTCGGCATAAACTATGTCATTTCGAGACTAACATATGATTCAATTTTATTTCAACAATTCGCTAGTAGGGACAAGCGATCCTATTCCTTGTCATCTACAAGCAGGGATTCGAAACCACGCCGTCTGATTCAATTTGTGATCAAATGCGCATTCGTTAACTGTTTGGCAACCCACCCCTACGTCATTGGTGTGTCAATTGTTGATTATTTTAACTTTCTAAATGTAATCAACCAATTATTACATTATGAAAGGTCCATTTTCCGCGAGTGTTTTATTTTGAGTAGGTCCATGAAACACTGCGGCTCGCTTGGCATGGTTTACAAATCGCAGTGGATCGTCTTGGCAGTAGTTGGAATCCAAATTGTGTTCAACGATCCCTCAGTAACTGCGGTCAAACCCTACCCTAGACAAGACCGGACCGCGTCACTCCCTGGGCATCGGAATGACAGCGTTTCATCCCTTAACTCGTAGGTCCGAGTGTCAAGAAGTATCTAGTCTTTTGTTGATTGTCCTAATTATCGCGGTCCGAACATTGATTAATACCAAATGTACTTTAAGTGATAGTTGTTACATTCCAACCCATCTTTTGTATCATCTTCCTGCAGAAGGACGAACATCACCAACTACAACTTTCTCACCTTGTTAACACACGGCTTACATGACGTTGCCCTTGATAGTACAATGGCTGTTCGTGACGTGACGAGCCGATCTGACTTTTAGGACGTGTGTAGGACGATCTCGTTACTGTCTCTTGTTTTAGAGTGTTTAAAACTAGGATGTTCTCGTTCAGAACATGACGGATTCATTTCTATCTCCCGGTTTGAAGACATCTTTTGGTGCGCACCAATCGAGTTCTACGTGTTATAAGGGACATTTGGCTCGGGCAGCGGTATTTCTGTCTACACGCCTAATGCTACTTGTCATATGTTCTATTACGTTTCTGCACATTGTACATGGGATCTCGTTTCTTGTCCCATCCGAACGACTAAACCACGCCCGACAATTCAGAAGAATTCTAAAAACAAAATGATAATTGCGTTATGAATTATTGAGATATTTCTTTGTTTCGCTCGGATTAAAGTGATTTGAAACGAAATGTCAATATATTCATTTTACAAATCTTTTTGTGAACTATTAGAGTAAGGACGATCATCTCATTATTTAAATCTTACGTAACGTATCTATAAGGAAGTGAATTTCTTGTCTTAACGCCATCTTTAAAAAGCTTTGTAGATTAGATGTAATGTTAGGATTATCCTTTATCTTAACGGAAATTTGAAGAATAAGACGCGGGGGCCTTTAGCTTTACTTGCTAACCCGCTGACATAGCCAGCCTGGAATGTAGACGACAATATTTAAAATAAGTCAATGAAAATGTTTAATGTTTGAGGTTTAATGAGGAAAAATTACAGATTGTTAATTGGTTTATTAAAGATTAAATACTGACACTCTGCGAAGATCTCCGCGTTATTTTAATAATATAAAAATACAGATAGCGAATAATGGGGATAAACGTTCACTTAAAGGGCAATTCCCGTTTTCATTTGGGTGACTAAAACTGCTTAATTGTGTGTTACTAACGCTTAATCCCCTACCTTAAACCCGCCAGTCCCCTATGTTCAAATCGGGATAGTCCCTTTAACCCAATGATGCTAAATAGTCTGATGCTTGACAGAAACAACATTGTCTTAATCTTGTCTTAAATATTGTTTTATTCTCTCAACGTTATCAAGCTAATACTAGGATTTTGTTAGATGTTATATGAACCATAATAAATCAAATACATTTTGAGAAACCAAAAACAATATGTAATAGGCTAATTATGGGCTCAGCAGCGGCATAAATGTTTCATAAAAACAAAAAAAAAAACCCCTACGTGTTTTTAAAACTGGAAACTAGCGAGAAGGTAATTACATATTGAATGAACTATTATAAATTAAAATACATTTTGGAGAAAAAGAAAGCGGACATATAATATTGAAAGTTGTTTAATCGGATTCGTTCACAACTTTAGTTAAATATTTTTATAAGAAAAGAGGGAGGACAGTAGTTAATTATTTGTACTGTTTCGTCGCAATGTTTAAACTACAAACAGACATTGTTACTGGGCAAAGGTTTAGTGTCAAGGACGTGCCAGTACAGACCGGATTGTATTTAACAAATTGTTTTATTCTTACTAGACCATTGTTTTACTTATCTGGGACGTCTAATTCTTATCCATAGTCTATCAGATGATAAACTCGCCCTATTCGTTACAAACCCATATCAGCAAATTTTAAATTTGTGACTTTTTTTATGACACTAATTCTCCTCCATGGTCTATCAGCCGATAAACTCACCTTTCGCTAGAAACAGATTATGGTGTAAATCGTGTTATTTTGTGCATTGTTTTTAGATGACACAAATATGTAGCTACCACACTTTAACTCTGAAAATGCTTATCCACACCCCACCCTCCAGTCTGACCTGGAACACCCCCACCTCCAACACCAAGTATTGTTATAAATCTAATTATTGAAATAAAAATGGTGATCAGTTCCAAAGTGGTCTGGTATGCGCAATCACTTGGAACTGTGTTTAGCAATGCAAAGTATTACGGAATAATGAAAATTATTGGGCTAGGTGTGAGTGCACTGTTTCCCAACCTCGATCCAATATCAAAGTTTAAACATAAAACACTAAAGGAAAGCCAAACTAAAACATGTCCGGCTGGAAGACCCATTATAAATTCGATGTTGCCGAAATCAAATTAAAAGCCATCATCCATTAAATTGCAGGAGCAATTTTCATTTTGATGGGTAGGCGGAGTATAATAAACGGGTTTTTAATCTCCAGCGAGATTATGACGTAGTTGCTTATTCATTCATGTTACGTCCATGGTGGGACCAGTGCCATATATAGCAATAGTCCCAATTGTGAAATTGTATAATAAATAGCTTTAATTTCTGGTCTTATTGTATGAAATAAGGAATTCTTATACATTTGTCAACTCGGGCCCACTATATTACATCCAATTTCAATTCGGTTCAATTCGTTCCGTTGGGGTCACGGTTGCTAAGTGGATATGCGCTGGTTCGCTAGCCTGGAGGTCGGGTGTTCGATCCCTGCATTGGCCGGAAAAGGATTATCTGGATTTTCCGGCGTGATTTCCTCTTGTCAGTGATGCAGAAGGGGGGCCTGACAAGGACAGCTGCCTAGTCGTTCGGTTGGGACGAAAAACCGAGGTCCCGTGTACACATTGGAGTGCACGTAAAAGATTCCTTGGCAGTTGGAATTCGATATAAGAGTAGGCCGTTGCGCCGCTGCCCGGGCAAAATTTCCCTCATAGCACACTGTATGGCGTATGCCCGTCTTCCATTAGCCCAGGTTAGGTACAAAAAAGTAGGACGTTAAACCCAATTTCATATTGTTTTTACAGACCTATTATTTTATATTTGATATTTGTTTTGTTGGAATGTTGACATTAAACCTACCGATTAGTTAACCAAATGGCGACCATGGCATCAGTTGGCTAGACCCACTCTATATAGCGTTGGGTATTACGACTTGCACTCAAAATATTTCTGATGAATGCAACGAACTCATTTTTAAACTATTCTCTTAACATAAAATCAATATTGACAATATAGAGCAGTGAGAAACAAAATCTCAACTGTAGATGATAATATATCCTAATGGTTTGATCAGCGGCGGTTAAATTCACGTAATCGCCAGCTCAAATCTTAATCCCCCACAAAAAAAACAATTTCTTTAAAGGACTGCCAATTATGTCACTTGGGTTTATCTAGAGAATGTGGGCTTGGCTAGATTTTGGCAGGAAGATTAACCCCCGTGATGCCAAAGAGGGCTAACAAGTTTGTTTTGGGATGATCGTTAAGCTAGGAGTAAAGGTTGTACTCGCAGGGACGGCTTAAGATTTTCCTTCGCTTACAAACAATTCGGCATGTTGTTGTCCGTGGGCAGGACATATTGAATTATCATGAATTTAACAATCTTTTTGTTATTTAAAAACAAATGTTCGTGTCCAGTGTCATAGATTACAAAATGTTGACTTCTCATATTCATGCAAGGTGGATTGCCACAGTTTAACTTTATATAATAAATATTGATGCTGGAAGTTTAACAAACGTTTGAAATAGGATGAATTCATAAATCATTTACATTAGCAAGGCAGGGTTCCATCAGTTTGTCTGTCTGAAGCATACTTTAAACTTAAACAGTTGACGAAGTTTTTAGATTTTTTCGTGAACAGAAGTTAAATCGGTATTATTATCTATGATTGTACAGTTTGTTCTGTCTGTAATATTCTCCGTGTTTAAATGAAATGAAATGGGGTTTAACGTCCTACTCTTTTGCACCAAACCTGGGCTAATGGAAGACCGGCATACGCCAAACAGTGTGCTATGTGGAAAATTTTTGCCCGAACAGCAGTGGCACGACCTACTCTTATATATCGAATTCCAACTGCCAGGGGATCTTTTACGTGCACTCCAATATGTACAGGGGACCTCGGTTTTTCGTCCCATCCGAACGACTTTATTTTTATGTGCGGTGTTCTCGTATTAGTTCTAATGTTATGTGTAACATGGTCTCATTGTCCTATAGCGTGTTTATTCTGTCTATGTATTGTTGTGTAGTTTTCCTACATTGTATATCAGTCCAGCTGTACCGAACCCTTTACCACTCATAGTACTCTTGTGATACACTACAAATCTTGACTTAGCCGGATGTCGTCTCCCCTGTCGTTGTGGTTATGTCGCTGGGGGATGTCACCACCTTAGAATGTTCCAATCTGATGGATTTTCACCGGGTACCCCGGTTCCTCCCATTGCCAAAGATCTCTATGTGCAAGCGAATTATTGAAATAAAATTAAACCATGTTAGTCCCGAAATGACCTACTTTGTGTCCCATCTCTCTCTCTCTCTCTCTCCTTAGAATGTATCGACAATGTTTCATCTCTGACCGTCATCCGTCTATTTAAAGTTTGTCCCCAGTGTTATGTTGGACTTGCCATACAACCTGTGTTATATATTTGTATAAACGAAGGATTAAACGCCAGACATTGTTTACTGGATCAATAGGTTGAAGCAAACCAGATTTATAGAACAAAAAGTTACAGAATGTTTGAAATTCAACTACATTCATTTCCAAGCGGGAAAATATCGGTTATACTTTAAGTCTTTTTCCTATGACTTGTCGCTAAGCTGTACTAAATCTAATCCCTGTGTCTGTTCTAACATTGTGTGCGAAATAGTTGTCGTTAACGTCCGCTACCATCGAAGTGATGTCGCAGTCTATCCTATATACTCAGGACTTCTGACAATGTCACGTGATCAATTATTAGCCATGGTGTTTGTAATATTGACATTGGGATTGGTCCGTCTGAAAGGAGCGATTATTACTTTGATTTATCAGATATATTGACAAGCTTGAATCTTCAGTATGATCTGTTAAACTGACGCCATTATTTAAAGATAGGCTGGCACTGCCAGGCAGGATACGCCCACATTTTTTAGAGATGGATAGAGAACAAGCAATACCGAAAGTGATTTTTCCTACATCATTAAGTCCTGTATTTCATACTGTATTGGGAGCAGCCATTTTGTTGGTCAGTTCCAGTCTGATATTCATGAAATTCGGAGCCGACAATGATTATGGTTTGATGGTACACAACCTAGAAATGTTACTTTACGTCAAAATCGGATAAGAATTGTGACCTGTAGGAGTCCACAACCATGATATACCATATTTTTACACTATTCGCGTACAAACGGTGACCATTTCGTCCTGCAATTTTGGTACGATTTTCACGAAATTCAAACTCAACCTTCCTTACTGTGCAACAGTAATATAATCAGAGTTTTTTTTAAAATCAGATAATAATTGTTCGAGAGATAGACAGAGAACAAGCAATACCGAAAGTGATTTTTCCTACAATCAAAAGCCATAATTCATTAAGTTACAATTTGATATGCGCAAATATCGAAAAGAATAAAGATCTTTAGGTTATAAACAAGCATTTCAGGTTTCATCAAAATCGAATTAAAATTGTCACCTCTACAGGGTCCACAACTTTGACATACCATATTTTTACACTGTTCGCGTACAAACGGCCTCCATTTTTTCTGGCAATTATGGCCCAATTTTCTCGAAATTCAAACTCAACCTTCCGTAGGGTGTAACGGTGATAGAGTCAAACGTTTTTTCAAATCGGATAATAATTGTGACCTCCAGAGGGACCATAGGCGATTTTTCGGACAATCAGGGGCCATAATTCAGGAAGTTACGATCTGATATGCGCAAATATCGAAAGGAACCAAGATCTTTGGGTTATAACCATGCATTTCAAGTTTCATCAAAATCGAATTAAAATTGTGACCTCTACAGGGTCCACAACCATGATATACAATTTCTTAACAGTATTCGCGTACAAACGGCGGCCATTTTGTATGGCAATTTTGGTCCGATTTTCCCGAAATTCGAACTCAACCTTCCTTACGGTGTAACGGTAATATAATCAACCGTTTTATTAAATCGGATAATAATTGTTACCACCAGAGGTACCACAAGCTAAAATAAGGCGATGTTGCGTATGATCAGGGGCCATAATTCAGGAAGTTACATTCCGATATGCGCAAATATCGAAAGGAACCAAGATCTTTGGGTTATAACTATGAATTTCAAGTTTCATCAAAATCGAATAAAAAATGTGACTTCTACAGGGTCCACAACCTTGATATACCATTTTTTAACAGTATTCGCGTACAAACGGCGGCCATTTTGTATGGCAATTTTGGTCCGATTTTCACGAAATTCGAACTCAACCTTCCTTAGGGTGTAACGGTGATATCATCAAACGGTTTTTTAAATCGGATAATAATTGTGACCTCCAGAGGGACCACAAGCTAAAAAGGGTGATTTTTCGGACAATCAGGGGCCATAATTCAGGAAATTACATTCCGATAGGCGCAAATATCGAAAGGAACCAAGATCTTTGGGTTATAAACATGCATGTCAAGTTTCATCAAAATCGGTTCAAAATTGTGACCTCTATAGGGTCCACAAGCTAAAAACGTGATTTTTCGTACAATCAGGGGCCATAATCCATGAAGTTTTCATCCGATACATGCCAATATCGAAAGCAGCCGAGATCTTTTGGGGATAAACCTATATTTCAAGTTTCGTCAAAATCGGATAAGAATTGTGACCTGTAGAGGGTCCACAAACAAATTGTGGACGGACGGACGTCCGGACGGACAGGGGCGACGACAATATACGTCCACATAAAAATGTGGGCGTATAAAAATGTATTCTATCAACAAAACACCATGTATGATAGAACAAAAATTGGTTTGCATCGAGGTCAGCTTTAGCGCCTTTAAGGACCGTATGTATCTCCCTTTCGTGATGGTATGAACACAGGTTACTGATATCAACCAGACCAACGAAGATGAGCATACGTTATGCAGTGTGGTAAAAGGGCAATTTCGCCCAGACAGCGGCGTTCCGACTTTCTCGTCATCGAAATAATAGTGTCGAGGGTTCGAGTGCGTGGAATCTGGTTTTCGTTCCAGTCGAACTACTGGACGATGTTCCTTGACAGGTCACAAGTCCACTGCCAATGATATACCACGCTGGAAAATTCCCGAGGACTGGAACCACTGTGGTTCCCCGGTTTCGTTTCAGATGCTTTTAAGCTGAGTTCTAAAGTAGAACTTTAGACTAACCCTAGAGTGATTCACACAGCGATTCTCTTGCGTCTATAAAGGGTGTGCTATGGTTATTTTTGCATGTCAGTCACAAAGCTGACTTTAGACCCACCTTAGAGTGACTCACGCCGTCCGTCTCTTGTGCTTGGATAATTTATGCCATGGGAATGTCAGTCATAAAGCTGAATGGTTTTCCTGATGTTCCAATATGATGGTAGACTACTATATATATATTTTAGTTTGTTGGCCTTAATGGGCGTATTGATCTTATCATCAAATTACTAATCAATCTTTTCTTTTTCTCTCTTTTATATTTCAGGTAAGTACACAGCGACATTTTAAGTAATGTCTACAAATTGTTACAGTATATAACCACCTGCACTTTTTAATATATTTTTGCAAAATACAGTAGATTAATCATGATCCAAGGTAAAACAAACACAAAACAAACCGTAACGTATCAAAATCATACAAAAGAGAACTACTACTGGTTTCGAGAAACTAGTTTAGGTAAACCGGTTACAGTGTGAGGCGTCACTTCCTGTGAGTATAATCTATATATAGACTATGTCGTCATTGTGACGACAAATTAAGGTGGAGGAATTTTGTAACAAAACTAACCCGTTTCTTCTTTATTTAAACGTTGTCTTGTTGTCTTCTAACAAATTAACAATTCTAACATATTTTATTAATTTCTAAATTAACAAACCATTCGCGCCTTGTATTGTTTGTGTCTTATATATCCACAGTTTGCGCAATATTCTAAAACATATCTAACACTTTTTTTGGCTTTCGTGATTTATTTCTTTATTCGTGTTGTTACTTGGCTTATATCGTTATTATTAATATCATAACAAGCTTCTAACCCGAGATAACCTTTCACCTTTTAAACATGATTCAAATGTTTTCATCTATTTACGCTGCTATATTCTGTATTTTTGAGAATTGTTCACCATGGTAACTGGGGCTTTTGCTTTGCATTATTATTATTTAGTTGTTGGTTTCTGGTTTTCGGTAAATTAGGGATTAATTAAACGGTGCAGATCTAAAGTTGATTTTCACTGATGCATGTTGATAGAAGGAATCACATAATAACCTTGCACGACAACGACTCACGACTGAACAATGATCCAAAATTTGAACGCAACCATCTTAAAAATTGAGGAAGAAATTGTTCATTTTGTGAAACGAAATCTTGCGAGAAACAATCCAAAATTTTAACATTTCTATGAACAATGATCCAAAATTTAAACGTAACCATCTAAAAAAATTAAGGACGAAATTGTTCATTTTGTAAAACGAAATGTTGTCAAAAACGATCCAAAATTTGAACACTGGCCATAAAATCCAGTTGTATAAAATTACAGTCGGATTTCTTCTATAAGCATTGCATCTATTTTGACGATCAACTTTAGACAGGAATATATTAAGAGTCAGTTCAGTACCGTAGTCGAGGTAAAACACTTTTTTTTGGCTTTTATTCTATAATTGTTGCTAAAATAATAGACTAGGTGGCGGAGTCTATGTGATCAATTTTGCAGCTATTTTCGAATGACCAGTACATAATTTCACGAGTGTGTTTTGAGGTATTGTCGGCCCGGTCTGTAGGTTTTGGCATTTGGTCGCTGTTTGAACGAGTCTACCCACGTGTTTATATGTTTATAGTTTTAGCGAGTAGTTATTGGCTGGGATAATATACGTATAATCAGCTATTTTTAGAATTGAAAGTCCTTATAAGGCGGTGAGGAGTGAGAGAGTGTGTCATGTATCAACCAATCACTGTATGCAATGTAACACTATATGTGTTTATTAGGGAGCTTTATTTTTGGAGTGGCTAAACAATGTAGGACTTCCCTTATACACATATATATAGATAGAATGAACCCAGTGAGATACCAAGCTAAGTGGTCTGTCTATGTAAGGCAACACCGTACCAAAATGCTTTTAGACACCATGGCACTTCCGGTTTTCTCCATCCCGGCATGAGTCTGTAGCCCCGCCCTCTACCCGAAGCAGATAAAACACTTGTTGGTTAAGGTATTGTGTGCCTTGATTCGTGGGTTTGGTGTTTTTTATTTGCAAATTCAAATAATCTTTTCCTTCCTTCGTTCGAACATGTCATAGGGTCGTCTCCCATTTTTTAAGTGGCTCGAATTTTGCTATTTGATTGAGAGTGAGAGTTGGTAGATCACACCAGGATCTTTAGAGTAAGTATGGAAATACAATTTACACATCTACACGAGAAATACAGTAAGTATGCTCTACCCTGGATCTCAACCAATCCAGATGTTTTCAAGTTTAGATGTAGTCTTTCTTATGGTGTTGGTGTTTTTTTTTTTCTTATTTGTTTTTAATTGTCATCCAACCCGGCCTTCATCTCCTTTCGTGTTCTTTGGATATATTTTTCTTGTCGGGTTTAGTACATAAAAGTCCCGTATTTAACCATAGTTTAGTTTTGTTTATTTCTATATCATTTTCATCATTTCACTCTTTGCTTTCTACTGCTCATCAGCACTTATTTCTATCTATGAACGCTTTTAATTAAATAAACACAGCTTTTATATTTTTAAGCACCGATGCGAGTCAGATATCGTTCTAGTATAATCACTATCAACCGATTCTGTCCCCACAAACATCAATTTGGATGATACATCTGCGTCTTGAGCCATTGTTATTAAAACAAAATAAATTATTAATTCGATGCTTTATTTTGGATTTGGTATTAAGAAGAATTAAAACGACAATAAAAGTAAACAGATGCATAATCCAAATAAATGGCATTTTATTTTTAAAGATTACTCTTTTCGGTGGTAGCAGGTGCCCGTGTTATGAGTTGATTAGCTCTGTGACCAGCTAGCACCGGGAAGAGTGGTCTCTTGTATACAATAACTATAACAGCTTTTATTGATTTATTAACAGCCTGTGGAGACCACAATTGTCAGCTGCCTGCATGCTACTGTGCTGGTAGCACCATCCCCAATGGTATGTCACCAAAAGAAACACCACAGATGGTTATGCTCACCTTTGACGATGAAGTCTCAGCTGCTTATTATGGTTACTTCCAGCGATTGTTCCGACCAGGCCGTTACAACCCCAACGGATGCCCAGTTCGAGGTGGACTATTTGTTTCTGGTGATGGTACCGATTATGATCTTGTCTACCCACTTTACGCCATGGGTGTCGAGATTGCAAGTCATACCATGACCCACCGATTCCCTCACACCTGGTGGGCAACAGCTTCTTATGATGAATTCTATGCTGAGATTGAAGGTATGAAAAGAGCCCTTTCAGAGAACTCTGGTGTACCATATGATGCTATCCACGGTTTTCGAGTACCCTTCTTACAGCTTGGTAGCGACAACATGTACAAAGCCATCTACGATTCCAAACTTGTTTACGATACCTCCATGTTCACTGGGTCCGTTTGGGAAGGAGGAGAACCTGTCTGGCCATTCACTCTTGATTTCGTACCCCAAGAACAATACTGTCAACATGGCCCCTGTCCTAAGGACCAATATCCAGGACTCTGGGAAATTCCTGTCCAGAGATGGTACGGCGTTGATGGTCACTCCTGTGCTATGGCTGATGGTTGTACTTCAACTGGTGACGCCGATGAAATGTTGGAATTCCTCCGAACCAACTTCAAGAGATACTACAACACCAACCGAGCTCCTTTCGGTATCTTTGTCCACGCCAGATGGTTCCACACAGAACATCACATCAATGCCTTGGACGCATTCATCGATGAACTCATGAGTCTGAATGATGTCTACATAGTTACACCCAAACAAGTAATAGAATGGATGAAAAAACCAACGCCCCTGAGCGAAGCTCAATATTTCAGACCTTGGTCTTGCGAAGGATCAATCCAGGACCAACACAGACGATAGTTCGTTTAGGTTTTGTGAGAATCAAAATGACATTTTTGGACTTTCATGCAATTTTCTGTGATTTATGTCATTGTCGGTCAGTACATGAAAACTATACAGGATGTGACGTCAGATCTGAATGACGATAAAACTGTGAGTGAATGGACAAGAAGGAATGGCTGATGGTTATGTACGATATTTATTAATTATAAAAAATGTCATTCAATGTCTAATCCTTAAACTTAAACATTTTCAACTCGAACTATTTTTGTTAGAGTATTAGACATAGATTTGTATAACATGTAAATAAGGCGGACGATAATCCATTGGGAACTCAAAAAGAACTCAAATTAATGCCAATTTTTAATTGATTCTTTCATCCACGGCTTTTGGCAATACATAGACTAGAACAACCAGTGTTTAGAGGAGTATAATAAACATGGAACCAAATGGATATAAAATTATCTGAATAACGATTTTGCTTTAAAAGTTTCTATTTTTGGCATAAATTCTAGAACACTCACAAATGGTGTATACTCCATTTAAAAAATTCACTTGATGTAAATAAACTTTGTATATTTTTTGTTGAAACCCCGCTCGGTTTTATCGTCCAACACGTTTAAAGTAGTCATAGTTCATTATATATCTTTTAAACATAATATATTGTTAACAAGTTCCTCGTAATATGGCGAAACTGGTTCGGTAAAACAGTATCTAGATCACCATAACAACCATTATCTTTTTGGCTCTACGTCGCGATCTTTGTTTTACCTTTTTTACCCCGAATATATCAAAATGCTCACATCAAGAATTGAAGTAGACAAATTTCTCAGAAAGTTCAAACAATATTGTCGCATAATAAAAGAACTATATCATAATGTTTGGTTAGCAATAATGAAGTTAACGTGAACGAATATTCGGAAATTTCGGGAATTTAAAAATTAATGATGCTTTGATATAGTGTCGTTTCCGGTCTTGAATATCCATATTTAAAGAGGTACGGGCAGATAACTCGCAACGTTTTTCAAGCAGGAAATATTTCCATACCCTTGGTAGTCATCGTATGGCGGTCACACTCTTCACAAAACGGGTAAAGCTGAAAAAGTTCGATTACGATCGCAATAAAATTTGACATGCCTATTTATTGTACAGATGCGCATCGAACGACGGACGTCCATAGAATGTCACATTTTCAAGATGGCTGCGATGACGTCATGATGGTTACTGGTTCATATATTAGATCGATATTCACTTTTTGTTAAAAAAAAAAAGAAAAAAAAAAAAGCTAATAACAGTGACTCGTTCTTTTTCCAAAACTAAATGACCCAACGCTTCGGTCGAGAGTTGACCTCGGTATGGTACGTGATTCGGTCTTGAG
Organism: Patella caerulea; assembly: GCA_036850965.1. Lineage (NCBI taxonomy): Eukaryota > Metazoa > Mollusca > Gastropoda > Patellidae > Patella > Patella caerulea. The sequence continues at coordinate 3,861,361 of JAZGQO010000010.1, forward strand.
TTGGCCTCGGTATGGCGCGTGGCACGTGATTCTGCTCGTGTTTCTGTTACATCAGGAAAATCTAGAAACAGCGAGGTACAGTTTCGTCAGTAATTGGGGAGCTACTTGTAAAAAACCTACTCTTAAATTATGTATAAATTGTTTAACATGTACAATTGTATAAAATCACCCCGATGTTTATTTTTTTAGCACTTATGTCAATAGGCTTGTGTTTTATGGCAATGTAAATAAACACCGTGCATTTATAAATAAATCTATTTTATCAATAAGTTTTGTCTTGTATATTTCAACACTTTGCTGTTACATTGGCACTGGAATAGTGTAAAGTGAAATGTTTGGGGGGGGGGGGGGTGTAAGACTTTGGTCTTGGGTCTTTAAGACCATATTGTGTCTTTGGAAAATTATTAAATTCTCTGTCTATAAAATTAAAATCCCACGTACCTAGTAAACGTGAAATGAAAGTTATACATAATAAGTCAGTGATGTTTTGGTAAAATCATAACCTATGACAAAACTGTCCATCACGTTCTTCCTGTTATTGGACCTATGGTTAGTAGACATAATATGGTATCAGCACCTGCTTTATTTGTGTGAAATTTAGTAGGTTATTACGCAGTTGGAATAAAAATTAACGTCAAGGCTATATCTTGGACGTGCAGGGATGGGGGTTTAAATTTGAGTGTAGAATCAAGCCCCATTAGATACTCTCCCAGATATTCAAGCAGCCATTATTTGTTGACAACAAGGGACCTGCGAAATCATCCAGCTTGGCAATAAAGTTCTTGTAGCTGAAATACTGTGGTATTGTTTTACGATCACAAGACACAACAAAGAAGAAGTCCTAAAAGTAGCAGTAGTACTACAGGGGGTAATATCTTACTTTACTGTACGCAACCCAATTAATGGAGATGTGCCATGACAGGCGTTTTGTCTTTATGAAATGATATGAAATGGGGTTTAACGTTCGACACCGACTAGGGGGGTTGGGATGGCCTAGTGGACTAGAGTGCCGCGCTTCGACCTCTAGCTGGCCGGTCACCTCTGGCTTGCGGCTGTGGTTTCGAGCCCTGGTGTGAGCGTATGTGGCATGGAGATAGGGACGCCTTCTCAACCTCGTGGGTTTCCTCCTGGAACTCCGGTTTCCTCCCACTGCTAAAGACCCTTACGCGCAAGAGAATTATTGAAATTAAATTTAAACCATATGTTAGTCACAAAATGACCTAGTTTGTGTCGAGTATACGTTAAACCCCATTTCTCTCTCTCTCTCTCTCTCTCTCCACCGACTGAGATAAGTCACCATATTGTGTGCTATGGCAGGTGTTTTCTCTTTATCAGGAGAATGGGTATGGGATTTAACGTCCCGTCCGATATCTACTGGGCTAATGAAGTCGCCATACAAAGTACTACGACAGAAATTTTGACTGGATACCTACTCTTGTATCGAATTCCAGCTGTCGATCAAGGGTTTATCTTGCGTGAACGCCAATTTTGACACCAAGACAGTTCCAGAGTTCCTTGTCATTTGACTTTAGTTTCCAATAACTACTGGGTATTGGGCATGTCCCAAATCGTGTGCTATAAGGAAAATTGTGCCCAGGGAGCGGAATTTTCGTCTTACCTTTATTAAACAAGATCGGGACGGATTGGGAGGAGCACAGACAGGGCGGATGCAGGCTGGGAACCGGCCAGGGCTCCCGTGTCGGAGCGGTCCCTTTTACTGACTGCGTAGCCCTGACGGAGGATCCGGGGGCTTTCCTCCTTCAAAAGTTTTGAAAAGTGAACTTCAAATATGCGATTTGGTGGCATATGTGATTATAATCTCAGGAAATCGTCTTGCACTCATATTCAGCTAACAGACCAGCTATCATCAAACTGTGCTGAGGCCTTAAAATTGAATTATTTTTAGACTTACGAACGATCGGCAGACGTTTCTGGCGTATTGCCACAAACAGGGTGCAGATGACTTCGTAATTAGTAAATTTGCAGGCGCCAGTGTCGGGTGAGTCCGATGAAATTTTCGGATGAAATTCGGAATCCCCATTGCGGGATTCAATATTCCGGCCCCACACCCAGCACATCCGGCCCGGAAAGTCTATTATACCAGCCCATTCCAGATCGCAGTGGTGGCGTGGCGGCCGGTTAAAGCCATAGGCCAGATACAACATGATCACCATCACTCCATGGCCGGTCCAATACCCCTCCCCCTCCCATATAATGTTCAGCAGAAAAAGTTTTGTTCGACCGGCCCTTCGGGCGATTGGCCCAATCCGCCATTGACCACAGTATTAAACCCAATCCTATTATTTTCATTTGAAAGATCCATCTACAATATGTTCATAGTGACCATTCTCTCACCCGAAGAGTTCAGCACAGCTTCAAAAAAATAATTTGCTTACATTTTGACCCAATTATCTTTCTCCGAATTACTTTTTAACATTTGTCGTTAGAGAGTTCACAATACGCAACAAAGTGAAACAAGGGCCATAACTCCAGTAGATTATTGAAATTGCCTAGTCATTCGGATGGGAGGAAAAATCGAGGACCCGTGTCCACGTTGGAGTGCGCGTAATAGATCCCTTGGCTGTTGGAATTCGATATAAGAGTATGCCGTAGCGCCGCCGCCAGGGCAAAATTTCCTTCATAGCACACTGTATGGCGTATGCCCGTCTTCCATTAGCCAAGGTTAGGTGCAAAAGAGTAGGACGTTAAACCCCACTTCATTTCATATATCATCTATACATCCTAAAACAAGAGATATTTAGTTGTCAGTATACACTGAGAAATGGGGTGAGGTTTAACTCTTCTACTCCATCCAGGGTGGCGCGGGTGAGTCAATTAGCGTGGTTTCCATTCCCAGACTGTGCGTGACAAGTGGTGGGGTCGCCTGTCGAACCTCGTGGGTTTTCTCTGGGTCCTCCGGTTTCCTCCCACTGCTAAAGACCCGTAAGCCCACGTGTAGTATTGTAATAGAAATGATCCATGTGTTGGTTTCGAAATGACGTAGGTTATTTGGAGCTCTCTATCTCTCTCTTCATTTCTCTAGGACGCCCATTTTGCACCATGATCTACTCTTAGTTCGAATTCCATCTATCACGGGTTGTTGTACATGTCAATCTGTACACTTGACCCTGTTCCTTGCCAGCCCGAGGAGAGAGAGGGAAATGGGGTTTAACGTCCATTCAACACAAACTAGGTCACGGGACTAAAATATGGTTTAATTTTATTTCAATAATTCGGTTGCGCGTAGGGGTCTTTAGCAGTGCCCGGAGGAAACCCACGAGGTTGAGAAGGCGCCCCTATCGCCGTGCCACAAACGCTCACACAAGGGATCGAAAGAACAGCAGCAAGCCAGGGGTGACCGGCCAGATAGGGGTCGATGCCCGGCACTCTAGACCACTAGGCCATCCCAACACCCCGCACCCGATGAGAACACCACCGGAAAGTCCCGAGTAACCTTGGTTAGCGATCCAGCATCTTACTCGCTGAGAAGGTGTACAATAGTTTCGAAAGACCCTCCATCCGGGACCGATGACAAAAGGAAACACCGCCGGAAACACCCAAGAATCTTTCTCTATCAACACCGGATTCGAACTCGCTGAGCAGATGTACAAAAACTTTGAAAGACAACGAATACACGAAGTTAATTCCACGATGCAGGGCTTATATTTAAAACTATAATATTTACATATAATTACACTATTTATTGGATGAGGATGGAACTGTGATGAGAGTGAAAATGTGAGGTAGATATTAAGCAGGCAATTAAGGCGTGTTACATTGGATGATATGAATAGTCGATATTAATTTTACCATCCCTATAGAAACACATATAATAACATTATAATACCAATAAAAAATAACATAATAGCACAGTTATTTACTGTGGCGGTTGGCATCCAGTCAACATTATCGACTTGTCAAGTTGTAAAGTCAAATTTTTCCTTGTGGAAAAGCAAAAAACTCCAATTTACCGATTTAGCAGCATATGAGTTGTCTTTTTTCTGGAAATAATATTAATAAATCTTGGTCATTATTCAAAATAATTATTTCCAACTCCAAGGTCTTTGAATATAAAATCCTTCCGCCATGTTCAGCGGAGTAAATAGTACTCTTAATTACTTTATTGTTATCTGTCTGTATATAACCTTCTGTAACATGTTGATTGTATCAATGCTTGATAACGATGAGAGTGTCCTCAGTGAAACGTTGCAGTTAATAAACCCAGTGAGTGTTATCTATATTCTACTTATACAGCTGTCTGTTCATTATACTTATCGATATAGATATATATATGGTCGTGTACAACTTCTATAAATTGATGCTAACAAATATTACCAATATGTTGTATCGAGTTACATAGATATATACCTATGTACAACCTGTTACAAAATCTATAAATAGCTTACAAATATGTTATATTTAAGCCTTGAGTTGTAATATGATTAAAATACAGGCCCCAAGTTTACAAAGCATTCTCAGACTTCCGTTGAGAATTTACTCAACTTTCAATCACTGTTTATAAGATATATCTTTGATCCAGAAACACAAAACTTTGGATATAGTTTCTTATTCGGGTATTTAATACATTAAAACAACAAAAGTTTTATAAAGGGTTATATTTTAGTTACAATAGGGCCAACAATTTTGAGTAAATTCTGAGGCCAGATCTATATTTTGTTTCGTTTCATGTAATGGAAGATCGCGTAAAAGGTGATTTAGTGGGCTACCCTCAGTTCCGCGCACCTCACGCCAAAAGCTCACCGTATTAGACCGTTTCATTGGCTAATACTTGACAACATCCAGAAAGCGGGTTATAAAACAAATCTTCCAGATCCTAGTGTAGTAAAGACAATTAAAACAAAATTTTGAACTATAAAACACGAAACGAAATTAGGTCTGTGTTTTAATCAGGTCATATATGGTACTCGTATAATTCCAAATAAATAAATGCATTAAACTTACACATGGCTTGGCTAAACTATCATATAATTATAAGGACAAAATATAAAACAATATATTTATATATACAACAAAACAAAAAAAGCAGAGTGCACCCTCGAATCATTTACTATACACTATATTTTATGTTCAACCCTTTGTACAAAAGCAAAGACGAGGGGCCGGTTGCTCAAAACTAAGTTATTTTAACTATCCGTTAAACTAACGGATCGTTATCTTTCGTGTGTCCTTTGTTAACGGTCCGTTAAATTTCTGTTGCTGGAAAGTCAATTTCATTATCCGTTAAAGTTAACGTGGCTTCCAGCAACAACCTTTCTCTCCGTTAAAGTTAACAATCCGTTTACTCCATGTTAACGGATCGTTAAAAGTTAACAGAGCTTTGAGCAACTGGCCCCAGGGCCTTATAAAAAGCTATTGCATATTCTGTACATTATAGTATTCACACATTAACTTTCTTCTCCTGTTTTTCTCCAACCCTCTACAACTTTACACAGTAATCAGATCTAGTAATTACTGGCCATCTTCCTGAAAATAGATTCCATAATATTTCACATTGGGAGATTGGTGATCAAGTGGTGTAGGTCTTGTATATAGTTCACATGGGGAGGAGAGACAGAAGACCGACATATGCGCAAATATCAACAGGAACCAAGATCTTTGATTTATAAACATACATTCCAAGTTTCATCAAAATCGGTTCAAAATTGTGACCTCTACAGTGTTCACAAGCCAAAAACGTGATTTTTCGTACACTCAAGGGCCATAATCCACGAAGTTACAGCCCGATACACGCCAATATCGAAAGAAACTGAGGCCTTGGGGTGATAAATCTGTATTTCAAGTTTCGTTGAAATCGGATAAAAATTGTGACCTGTAGAGTGTTCACAAACAATTGTGGACGGACGGACAGGGGTGACGACAATATACGTCCACGTGGAAATGTAGGCGTATAAAAATTCAAAAGTCACACCATGATCCCAATTAATAAATAATGAATTACACCAAGCATATATTTATCGGTGATGTATATAAGCTATTTATGTTTACACGTGTGATGACTTTAAAGAGAATATTAAAAGGTCTGACTATTCATTCTATTCATGCAGATCAGTGGCAGTGAGGCGTTACAACAGAAATAGAAGATGTTAATACAGCCATCTTAACGCTAGGTTTTCACTATCACCATTCGCGACACGAAAACGCTTTAAAGGACAATATTGGTGCCAGATCATCGCTACCATAGAGGAGTAATAAAGGATTCGTGAATCGGAAGTGACGAACGCCAAAGGAAAACACGAGTTATCTCTCTATGTGAATGACTGTGACGAGTGATGACAGATAAACGGCCGAATTTCTGCTCACTAATAATTCCTTCGAAGACAAAAAGTTGTTATATGGGACCGCAAGAGGTTATCGGACGATGCATTAAAGTAATTAAGTGTCATAAGATAAGAGAACACGGGAAAAATAGAAATACTCCGTACAGCCCCTTGTTTTTATTCATTCTACAGGGGAGAACGGGGCACATTGAACCACTTTGTTCACATACATGTTTGTCCTCATTTCATATCAAATGTTTTTATTAGAAGATCTCTTTATTTCATGATCAAAATTTTAAAAAAAAATCAATATGCCCTCTTATATGGATCAAACCCAGGTTTATCTGGATTGTATAGATAAGACATATATGAACTTAAGTACAAGAATTTCCTAGGCTAAGAAGTTAACATGTATGGAAACATTTTCTCTTTTAAGCGCCTTTTTTAAAAATCCACTGCCTAAGAAAATAATTGACAGCATGTGGCTTATTGGTGGAGAAATGGGTCTAAGAAGTGTTTAATCAGTTCTATCACATGTGTGATAATGACTGGCACCAATATTGTCCTTTAAGCCCAACCCTTTCTGCCCCCTAACATTCATGTAGTCCGTACGCCTATATAAATATATCGCTTTAGTCCAGGATTCTCTTTCTATCTCTATACGGGATGCTCTATTCACTGTTCCGGAACAAAACTCTCTCAATTCCAAAACTGGCATCAATCGAGTGAAGAGGAGAATTTCGGAGTATAACGCATGTGCCGATTGAATAAAAATATCTCAACCAATCAGGACAGCTGAAACATATTTTTTACCTAGGAATACGTCACGGTTCTACTCACTCCACCTCAGCTGTCGGGACTGGCAGAAATGTGACAGGACTGAATTCCGCGTCAATCGATTATAATTCTGTCAATTCGGGACGTTCTGGACTGTGAATCGAGCATCCCCGGTATGTCTCAAGGGGAATAACCACTTACAGCATGACAAGGAAACACGGATGTTATAGAATACATACCTACTAACGTCACCGTTAAAACAACCTACGATGTGGGAACGGTGCCAGGAACTGAGACATCCACCTTTAACATACTAGAACTGTCCACATTCTTCACGCTTCCATTTCTACAGAAAAATAAATCAATTTTACAATTTATTACCCATTATGAGTCATAGACCTACTAATAACAGGCAAGTGGGTCGCGTGGGGAACGGTTTAAAGTTCCAATAGCATATTTTTAAGTTATATTTTTAAAATGTATTAAATTAAAGCCCTAAAATAGATGGAATCTATAAACAGTCCTACCTTGTTAAAGAATAATCCTATTAATCCTATAATTCGTCAATGGAGAGGAATGGGAAAACAAGGGAGGTAATTGAGTTACCATTTCCTCAATCAGCCTGTGTCAGCCATTTTAACGCCTGTGAAATTTTGCCCATGATCGTATAATAGTGAGTTGACAACCTTTTGAGCAAGAGACATGGAAATAATTATGTTTTGACTTTCTTAGAAAATATGAAATTGGAACTTTAAGATGCGTCATAAGTTCTGTCATTGCGTCAACTGGTGTGGTTACGATTTCCCCCCACCCCCACACTTCTAAGGGCCAACCTCGCAAGCACGGGCTAGCCCCCAAATTCGCCTAACATAGATAGGTTAGTCCAGAAATTAGTCTAACATATGGAGTGAACGTTAAAATCCATTTTTTATTATGTCAAAGATTAAAATTTGGATACTTTTTTTTCGCAGATTCGCCAATCAAGCAAACAGAGTTTGCAATGTGTTGTTGTCGTATCGTGGTATACGCGCCACATAACCTTGCTATTTATTGTATAGAATGTGACGGCATGCCTATACTTACCGTCTCCACATTCTCGTGGATGAAGCCAAGTTATAAAAAAACTGATCTGGCCCTGAGTTCACAAAACATTCTCAGACTTAAGTTAAGAATTTACTCAAAATTATTCGCTTTATCTTAACTAAATTATAGTCCTTTATTAAATTTTTGTTGTGTTCATGTATCAAATACATCAATAAGAAACTATGATCAAAAGATGTTTCTCATAAACAATGGACGAAAGTTGAGTAAAGTCTTACGTTAAAGGGAAAATAACACTCTTGCTGGCTTGGTAGCTCCAGAAAATAAATAATACCCTTATTCTAAGTACTAGATGTTTAAGTGTCCATTACAATATATTTTACTTGTCCAGAGGGTTCAAAAATATTTTAAAATCCAAGTCACATTTGAAAAGGTTTACGTTAGACTTTTCAAATCAATTGGTTGAATTTTTCCAATTTTTTAAAATAGGTGTGTTAAGATGAAATTTATACCATCATTTAATTAAAATATTCTAAAATAATACGATTTGTTGACCAGAATGAAGATTGGGACATATTATTCAGTTACAACAATAAACTTTAACGTAAATTTTAAAAAAATAGCCAAATTCTGGCTGGGATTAGTGAGCAAAATGGCCATTCACTGTATACATGCGAAAAAAAAAGAGGCCAGCCTCCAATTAATTTTCCTACGTTAGTTAGTGGGAGGAAACCGGAGTGCCGGAGGAAACCCACGAGGTTGAGAAGGCGCCCCTATCTCCATGCCACATACGATCACACCAGGGCTCGAAACAACAGCCGCAAGCCAGAGGTGAACGGCCAGCTAGAGGTCGAAGCGCGGCACTCTAGGCCACTAGGTCACCCCCTCCCCCCATTTCTAATGTAGAGACCATAGACTTGGTATCCCTAGTAAGATTTACCTTTCAGCGCAGTGGTGAGCAGTTAACTCCTATATTTTATAGATATCAAGGTTTACCAGAGGTTACCTTACACAACTGGCGAGGACCAAGGAAATTGATAAATCCGACACGCGTGGAATAAGCAATTGAAAATGAGTTGAAAGAGGCAAGGACCCGCCTTAATAGCGGCGCTGTAAAGCGTATTGTCAGAAAAATTGCAGTGCTGATTAATTTCTAAATATAACCAATCTTCCCTATAAAACTCGGGCTTACCGAATATGTAGCGCATCAATGGAATGTTCGTTTTTCACATTCACAGACTAAAAATAAACATTAATATATTTTAGTAATTAGCAAATTCAACTCTTAATTTGTCCGTGCACTTGTCAGTGATGCGGGGTGGGAGTGGGGAGCTGGTAAAGACGGGCTAGTTCTTCGGCTGTGACTTTGGTGTGCACGTTAAAGAACCCCTCACCATTTGAATTCTACAACGCGTAGGCGGACAAATTTCCATCATGGCACACTGCTGACATTAAGAAAATAAATAAATAAATAAAAATGAAACGGAGTTTAACGTCCTACTGTTCTGTACCGACTAGGCTAATGAAGACGGGCAATAAACAAGACAAATTTAAATACCTTGCGTGTCTGTTCATTTAAAATATTATATTTCTCCCGGATCCTCTTCAGTCTATCATTAGCTTTTAAAGTCAGATCATGACATTCATGGAAACTCCTGAAATACATAGAATTACACACAACAATATCAGATGCGCTTAAACATAAACTATGTAACAGCTAAATCTGTCAATTGCAGATAGGTCTTTCTTTGGGTCTGAAATGTTATCTAAATTATTAATTAGGCATCTGCTGCTTAATCATTGACACTTAAGTCAAAAAATGGATAAAATGGGTTTTTTATCATGATGATCGAGACTAGGACTAAAATTCAATCGCCAAAATCTCTGTTCATAGAGGATCAAATTAACTGAAATTTTCAGCAAATTCCCTTTACATTATCTAGTTTGTAACTATTATAATGCGGACTGCCAGCTATTTATCTAATCACCCGTTATATTATGTATTAGCAGCTGCGGTGGCTAAGCGAGTAAGACGTTGGCACACTAACCTGGAGGTTCCAGTAATGCACCAATCAATCTAAGGTGGGTGTTACGCGTACGCTGTCGGTCACTATAGCTTCAGTCCGATCTTGAGTTTGTACCCACGAGGAGTAGATCATCACGTGGGTTGTGCCCGGGTACTCTGGTTTCGCTCAACATTCTGTTTCTCTTGCTATATACCTCTCTCTCTCTCCTTCTCTCTTTCACTGCCTCTCCCTCTGCCCTCTTGCCCCCCCCCTCTATCTCTCCCTCATTCGCTGCTACCTACCTCTTGCCATATACCTCTCTCTCTATCTCTCTCTCCTTCTCTCTATCCCTGCCTCTCCCTCTGCCCTCTTGCCCCCCCCCCATCTCTCTATCTCCCTCATTCGCTGCTACCTACCTCTTGCCATATACCTCTCTCTCTCTCTCTCCTTCTCTCTATCACTGCCTCTCCCTCTGCCCTCTTGCCCCCCCCCCCCCTCTATCTCTCCCTCATTCGCTGCTACCTACCTCTTGCCATATACCTCTCTCTCCATCTCTCTCTCCTTCTCTCTATCCCTGCCTCCCCCTCTGCCCTCTTGCCCCCCCCCCTCTCTATCTCTCTCTCTCCCTCATTCGCTGCTACCTACCTCTTGCCATATACCTCTCCCCATCTCTCTCTCCTTCTCTCTATCACTGCCTCTCCCTCTGCCCTCTTGCCCTGCCCTCTTGCTCCCCCCCTCTCTATCTCTCTCTCTCCCTCATTCGCTGCTACCTACCTCTTTCCATATACCTCTCTCTCCATCTCTCTATCCCTGCCGCTCCCTCTGCCCTCTTGCCCCCCCTCTCTCTATCTCATTCTCTCCCTCATTCGCTGCTACCTACCTCTTGCCATATACCTCTCTCTCCATCTCTCTCACACTCGTTCTATCCCTGCTTCTCCCTCTGCCCCCTTGCTCTCTCTCTCTCTCTCTCTCTCTCATTCGCTGCTACCTACTTCTTGCTGTGTATAAACTGTTTGTAATAATGTTGTTTATTCATCCAGCAATGGTCTTGCCACAGATTTAAACAACTTGCACTCATTTCTTCTACGTCATTACTGAAATAAAAACCAATAAAATAAAATGTTATAAATACTATTGTTTACCAGGTATTCTAAATATAGACTAGTGGGATATTCGCTATATACTATACTGAGATATTCTAAATAACAGGCGCGGGTCCAGAGGGGGGGTCCCTTGAAAAATTTTTATGCGATTTTATTGATGATTTTTAGACCTGTAATTTTGGAATTTACCTTCCGGAAGTACGTCAGAATGCACCAAATTGAATCTAATTTACCAAATTTTCCTGGGGGAGAGCCCCCCCCCCCCCGTTAATCGGTTCAGCCCAATTAGTTAAGCAATTATCAAACCTAGACGCTCCCCCTGCAAAAAATCCTGGATCAGCGCCTGATAGACTTATGAGATATTAGATATATGGGTCATTATCAAAATCGGTAGAAATTGGAAACCACAAAAGACCAAATTTAAAATATGTTTCATTGTTTATTTTTTATATTTATTTGATAAAGTAGGGTTTAAAGTGTTAGTTCTAAATAAATTTAGAACAGGTTTACAGAATTAAAATTTTTCGTAAGCTATTTTCGGTCACCAGTTGGAAATATGAAATTTCCCGTAACGATTTTTAATTTTGTTGAAAATAGGTAAATATTACATAAAACCAATTTTTTAATGCATATTATTTCAAGTGACTTGTCATTCAACCAAACTAAGCTATATTTTCATTAATTTGACTATTTTTTTTTCCAATGAAAGTACTTAAGTTACCTCATTTATAAAAAGATAAATTATTATGCCTTATTTTCTAATTCAAATCTCTGTATATAATCAGACAATAATTTTATTATACTCTGTAGGGAGGCATCAATGAATCCATGGAGATTAAGTAGAAAAAATGAAGATTCGGGCTTGCTATCATTTTTACTGACTGTTTATTCGCAGTGTTACAGGAAGGACTATCATGTTACAGTAAAGACACAATTGTTACAGGGTTGACATATAGGTATCTTTTCGGAAAAGAAAGCTGGAAATATTCTGTCAAGAAACATATTTCCACAAATTAAGTCACATGAGGACTGACTGATATTAGCATCAAATTGCCAGAGGAACGTGATATCAAATTTATTTTAAATGAGGGGTGTTACTGGAATGACTGTACAGGAAGGACACATGGTCCCTAATCAAAATAAATGGTTTATATTTACAAACTGAAACAACATAATGCAATTCTTTAAACACAATTTTATTAAGTTACAATTAATAGAACTTAAATAAAACATCACATGCTAAACTATACCATTGTTGAAAGTAGCAGATCAATGTTGTGGCTGGAACCTGGTTTAAATACGTCAGAGTATTGCGGATAAACTTTAGGTAAATGTGGAGATTTCTTGTTTCTAAATGTGCCTATCTCGAGAAAGAGAGTGTTGAGATACATATTTTCATAGACTATCAACTCAGATAAAATATGAATCTAAATTCTGTAGTGGCATTGATATGACCATGCGAAAAAACACTTCCAGGCAAAGGTAAGCAATTACCATCTGCTTTGACATTACATGGATACAGAACTCTTGTCATCAGGCATTTGGCAAAATCTCAATAGCATCAACATCCTTCTCAAAAAGTCTATTATCAAAATATTTATACTTCATCTGGTACTGTTTCGAAACGAGCGAAATTACTGTTAATCATCTCACAAATTGTTTAACATCTTGAAATGCATCGAGAGGTCTTGGTTCATTTAAGTGTTGTTCAAAATTCTTGTTCACAGACGTTGATGGACCAGTTGTAAGCTTAGGGGTTATAACTGCATGTTTAAGCTGGTGCCCCTCACATACATTAACTCGCTACAAAAACAGCTGATTTCCTCAAGGTGTTTTTGTTGATTCAAAATTGCTTCATTTGAAATCAAATTAACCATCTACCTGGCTTTTCTTCACGCAGTCTACAAATGACCATGGTGAAGGTTTTGAAAAACGATGTGAAAGGTTTTGAGTTTTGTCCGATAAAGTACACTCCAGTTTAGGGGACCACGTGACTAAGACGCTGGCTCCCTAGTCTGGAGATCGGGTGTTGGATCCCTGCATTGGCGGGAAAGTTCATTCCGATTTTCCGGCTGTCTAGTCGTTCGGACGTGACGAAAAAACGAGGCACGTGTACATATTGGCGTGCATGTAAAAGATCCCTAGGCAGTTGGAATTCGATATAAGAGTAGGCCATTGGTCGCTGCCCAGGCACAATTTCCGTCATAGCACACTGTATGGCGTATGCCTGCCTTCATTATCCCAGGTTAGGACATTAACCCCATTTCATCTCATTTCTTCTCTGTTAAAACAATTTCTGTCTCTGTTCTGTCTGAATTTTCTTTCCCCTACAGCATTTGATAAAGCCATATCTCTGAAACAAAATGTGAACTTTTTATATAAAAAGACATAATTTCTATAGTTTAAAATGGTTTGAAATTAATTAAAATGAACAGAAGATAATGTATGTTCAAATTCATATGTTGAATATGACAAGAAAGAATCAAGTTCCTTACAGTAACCATTAATTGTCCTTACCGTAACAAACCAGAATAGTTATAAGACTACCAGATACTTGTATATTAAGGAACAATAATTGTGTAATTGTTCCTGTAGGATACTTCATTTGTCACTGTAGTAATTATCAACTATCTAAAACAATAGCGTAAGCCAATTTAAGAATTTATATCATCAAATGTCAATCCTATAACAAAATGTGTCCATCCAGTAACAAAATGAGCTGTTACAGGATGGAAAGTTACAGGACAGACATTACAGACACTAATTTCATGATTAAACAATAATTTCTCCCAAAATGGTGTTAATTCCTTTCATCAAGGCAAGGTCACTCAAATTTATATTTGCTAACAACATTTTTTTTTTACCTCAAATACATAAAGTGGCCAAAACATTGTTACAGGAAAGATGCTTTTAAAAATTACTCATAGATTTTACTTACCAATTTCTGTTTTTTCCTGGAAAGTATTAGAATTAGGCAGATCCACTGTTTATTGTCTTTTAATCCAGAAGACGGGAAAATTAGACAGTAAATTCCATCATTTATCAACAAAGGAATCCTTTATTATTTTATAATTTAATACTCTGTTACAGGATTGACATAATTTCGAGGGACAGAAAATTTTTTGAAAACAAAGTTGAATAAAATTTATTTGCAACCATTACAGAAATCTGTACCCCTTTTAAGCAGGAGTTTACATTTATATCTGTTCATTCAAGATGTTTTTGTTAAAAATATTGCATGAATAATATGTGAAATTTACAAAAAACAAACACCTAAATTTTCAAAAAGTGCAAAGGGACATCAGATTTTGGCATTTTTTGAGCACTAAATCAAATATTTTGCGAATATTTTTTATGTGTCTATTGTATTTTCTATTTTAATATAATCAAATACATTATGATGCATTTAGTGAATGTTTAAAACTGCACTTTTTTCCATTGATTTTCAAAAAAATGCAGAAAGACAAGAATTCCTACCGATTTTGATAATGACCCATATACCATACTTAATGGGATATTCTAAATATAGACTTATGAGATATTAGATATATACCATACTTAAAGAGATATTCTAAATATAGACTCGTGAGATATTAGCTATATACCATACTTATGAGATATTAGATATATACCTATACTTAATGAGATATTCTAAATATAGACTTGTGAGATATTAGATATATAACATACTTAATGAGATATTCTAAATATAGACTCATGAGATATTAGCTATATTAACTATATAGAATACTTGAATATAGACTCATGAGATATTAACTATACACAATACTTAAATATAGACTCATGCGATATCAACTATATACAATACCAATTTAAATATAGACTCGTGAGATATTATCTATATACTATACTAATTTAAATATAGACACGTGAGATATTATCTATACACTATACTAATTCAAATATAGACTTGTGAGATATTATAACTATATACCACACTTACATATTTACAGATATTCTAAAAAAAACACATTACCGATCTTTTAAATGTAAAATACGTTCTTCCTCTGTTAAAATCTCCAGTTTTTTCCTTCGCTTCATTCTAGTTAAAATTATCTTTATGTCATCTGCATATTTCTTGGCTTTCTGAAGACTGTATTAATACAGCGAGATTGTAAATAAAATGACAGCAGTTTTGTGCATAAAATACATTCAATTCTTTTAACAAACAGGGAATGCTCGTTTGGCAATCTGGAATTTTGCGAAATAACAGAATTGCCATCGAGTGATGCAGAATTATATCACGTCACAGATCTGTCAGTCCCGAACACTGAAGTGGTGCGAGTAGAATCGTGATGTAATCAAACACAACAAATATGTTTAAAATTGGTTGGTTGATATATTTTCTTATTCAGATGGCGCATGCGTTGTAGCCCGAAAGCTCCCTTTTCCTGGACTGTCACTAATTTTTGGATTGAGAGAATTATTTCTAACTGGAATCAATCTAGGTCCTTATTCAAGAATATTTAAGGCAGCCTATTTTAGGGACGCAAATTTTTCATTGGTTGTAGGTTAAAATTATGATACACATTTTAGCTCACAGCCAACCAAAGGGCTGTGTCCTTAATATGTTTACTTTCGATTTTTGTGAATTTAGTCCCTAGATTTAATTTTATGACGTACCATGAACACGTGCAACTGTCTTGAGGTACCGCCATCTTGCCGTATTGTGCCTCCATCTTGATATTCAGGTGTCTGATAATATCACGTACTGGTTTTAGATCTGCTTCCATCTGTCAATCAAACAAATAATCATACATCATAATACAGAGAGAGAGAGAGAGAGAGAGAGAGAGAGAGAGAGAGAGAGAGAGGGGAGATATTAATACAGCCCATTTTACGATTAGGAGTGTGTGCAGAGTCTTTTAATATTGAGGGAGATCTCATAATAATAATAATAATAATAATAATGATATTTTTATCGCGCAGCTATTCAACCCACTAGGGAATGCACTAGGCGCTGATTTCATAAGAAATCCACGAGGTTATACAGGCAACAATATCCAAGTGTTTGTTCCAAATCTCTCCTTGAAGACAGTCTTACGACCTGGGGAGGTTGAGAGAAGACGACCTTGCCTCCTCATGTACTAGCTGGGGACGAAGAGCCCCCCCCCCCGCCCCCAATCTAGTAATAATAGTAATCTTAGACCCCACTTTTCTTAAACATCTTCGATTCCAGTTTTGGTCCAGAAATTTCATAATGATTATCCGGTGCCGTTCCCGCTTGTCGGAGTCGCAGGTCCTGGCAGGGGATAGCGTATAGTCTTCTGGGTGGGAAGAAAACCTAAGGCCTCGTGTACACATTGCCATGCACATAAACCTAAGGCCTCGTGTACACATTGCCATGTACATAAACCTAAGGCCTCGTGTACACATTGTCAAGAACCCTTGACAGATAATCCGAAATAAGAGTAGGATTTAGTGAAACTGTCCAGTCAAAATGTCCCCCATAGCACAGTGTATGGTGTATGTCCATCTTAAATAAGTCAATTATAGCAGAACAGTAGGACGTTAAACTCTATTAATGACCAGACGAACAAACCTTGTCAAGCGCCGCCATGTTGGTGACGTCTTGTGAGTATGTGCTGTTTTTCTGCGCTGATGCGTTACCATTGACAACACGGTGCTCTACGTGACGTATATCATCCCCGATTGGTTTAAAACTCAATTCTAATAGATCTTCTTCTTCTTCTCTGACTTCTCTACGGTAAAACTGTAACAAGTATTTCAAGTTATTTATCTCCAGTGATGTATATTCACACGACTTATCAATCTTCAGTGTAAATGTCTTAATCATCTGCCTGGAAAAAACAATTTAAATACGAACTCACTATACGTCTGTAATCAGGCACGTGTATTACGTATATACGACCTCGTTACGTATGTAATCTAGTACGTGTATTACATGTATACGACCTCATCACGTATATAATCTAGTGCGTGTATAATGTGTATACGTCCTCACTTTGCATATAAACTAGTATGTGTATGTAATCTAGTACGTGTATTAGAAAAGTCCTCACATGTATGTGCATTATGTGTAGGTCCTCACTTGGTGCGTAATCTAATACATGTATTACGTGTTGACGTGCTCAATATATATATATATATATATAAAGTACTTACCATATTGTTACTAATAATAATATAATTATTGTACTTACCACATTGTTACTGACGTCCTCACTGTTTTCTGTTGGTAATGAAACGAGTTGTATATTAAATCTCCTATCTGAATAACTATGAAACTTCGTTTAAACGTAATATCATAATCATCACCAACTGAACATGAATTTTTGTAAACACCAAACGATTCTGAAAACAAAGTGGTGAAAATGATAAAAAAAATAACTATTGGTGCAACTCGGAAATAAACAGTACTTATACCACAAATGTAGTTATCGTTATAAATGCATTTGTTACTATGGTTACAATTACAATACCGGGAGAGAGAGTAATGAGGTTTAAAGTCCACTCGACACAAACTAGGTCATTTCGGGACAAACATATGGTTTAATTTTATTTCATTAATTTGCTTGCGCGTAGGGGTCTTTAGTAGTGGGAGGAAACCGAAGTACCCGGAGAAACCCTACGAGGCTGGACAGGCGACCCTAACCCTTGCCACGTACAACCGGGGATTCGAAACCAAGACAGTTGACCCAATGGTAGAACGTATGATACAGCACGCGCACGCTAACCATTCGCCCCCTCCAAATTGCAATACCATCATGGACGTTACTATGATTGCCAGTACAATGTTACTAATATTTGCAAGTGCAATGTTACTATGGTTACAAGTGTAATGTTACTATGGTTACAGGTGGAATGTTACTATGGTTACACGCGTAATGTTACTATGGTTACACGTGTAATGTTTCTATGGTTACACGTGCAATGTTACTATCGGTGGTACTATGGTTACAAGATTCGCACTGCTATGGGTACAAGATTCACGCTGTTATGGGTTACAATATTATTACCACTATGGTTACAAGCCTAATTATGTTATGATTAGAGGTGTAATGCTATAAGTCTAGTATTTATACAGGTAATGACATAATGATTATTCAAATGTTCTATGGTTACAAAATATATATCAAATATTTGAAGCAGTAATCAATTGTACAGATTGTATTGTTGTGGTTAATATATCCATTGAGATTAAACTCAATGAGAAATCATAAGAATTATAACACCTAGCATCATTTTCAGGTTAGGATTAAGCATTATCTGCCTTGTGGATGATACCCGCTACTTGACATAATGTTTATACCTAGTTTGAATGGTTTCAGGCCTTCCTCCAAGTTATGTTTGAATACGGCTGTGATGTAGTTAGTCTGTCGTTGTTTGAATAGATCACCCAGACTTGATCCCCGTATAACAGCCTTATCTAACATCAAATCATCATAATATAATGTCTGATATTCGGCCGGAACATCAGTATATCTCGCGATCTCTTCTTTTAGTTCTGTTAAACTGTATAAATAGAAAACACATATAACATTAGCCAGGGTAGAATCACCTGAAACCGGTTCAGCGTCTCGACCTATAATCCATTTGTAACATTAATAAAATAAAAAATTATTTTTAACTGAAATAAAAAAAATAAACAGTCTATTTAAACGAATAATTTCAATATTAAAATCAATGAAATACAAAAGTATTTTCAAATTTAAGAAATAACTAAAAAATAATTTTTTATTTTATTAATAAAATAAAATTTCTGCTCAATATTAGCATAACGGTGGCAGTTTTTACAATCATAAAATGACAAAACGCGGGTTATTATGTGTTCATAATTTGTTTTTAGTTACATATAATTGACTATTTGGTTATTATTCTATATAATTACCTATCATTTGGTTATAATTATATAGAATTACATATATTTTCGTTATAATTGTATATAATTACCTATCATTTAGTTATAATTATATATATTTACATATCAGTTGGTTATAATTATATATAATTACCTATCATTTGGTGTAAAATACAAATTAAAGTTGGTTCCATCACTTGTGTTTATAATATTTAGTTGAAATCTTTTATTTAATTTTCTCTGTTCTGAAAATAGTTCTTCATATGAAAGTTGTTTTCGTGGTTCCGCTTCTAATAGTTTAGATATAATATTCTTTAGTAATTCTTGTAAATTGCTGAAATAAAAGAAAACTTATATTTCATTTAATAATAGCTAATAATAATATTTGTATCAAGTAACTATTCAGTCCACAAGGGGATGCCCTTTACGACTTTTGTAATGTATTATTTATTTTCTTCTTTCATTTTTATCACAAAAAAATTTTTTTTTTTGTTTCTACGCAAAACGAATGGAATCATATAAATGCCGATCTTGATTTGTATTCAATAGAAAGACAAATAATATCAATGCATGAGTACATGTATATTTGTTTTCCCAGAAAGTCAAGCCATCTTATTTCCGGGGTTTGGTGCCCGAATTGTTAGCGCATGCGCGTTAAATCATACGGTATGTCATTGAGTCAACCATTCCCATTGGTAAATAACTCTACACTCAAGCGAATTATTGAAATACCCCCTCTCTCTCTCGGCCCCTCTCTCTCTCTCTTATATCTATTTTAAAAGGTACAACTAGAAATAAGACTGATTTACCGGGACGACCTGCAGCCTGCAGGAAAATCTGTCATCCATTTTATTTCACCATTAGCCTCGTCTTGATATCCACTTAAAGCTCCAGAAGGTTTGCACGATATCATCTCATACCTAGATATAAAATATATTATATGAGGTTATTATTATCTTTGCAGTGGGGACGCCACAGTGGGTAAGACGCTAGCTCACTAACATGGAGGTAGCCGGTTCCCCTCCTGGACGGTGTTGCTTGAGACGGCGTTTCCGGTATGGTTTTCTCTTGTCCTCTTGTCCGTGGTGCAGAATGGAGGACCCGACGACAAGGACAGCTATCTAGTGTTCGGATGGGACGAAACGCCTCGGTCCCGTGTACACATTGACAGTTGGGGTTTGATATAGGAGTAGATAGTTGTGCCGCTGTCCGGGCGAAAATTTCCTCATGGCACACTGTACAGTTTCATTAGAAAAGTCGGAACAGAGCAGTAGATCTAAAAACCAGCAGAGGTCCTACGTGCTTGATTCTTTATATCAATTGCGATAAATCGGGTATATGCGAGAAAAGACAACCACAATAAAAAAAAACAATTAAATTAAGCAGACGTGCTGTTCTGCCTCCATTCCCATAATGCCCTGGGCACGTGCGTGTTTTGACCGGTATTACTAACAATATACAACAGGAATTCGGTCCTGTTGTTTTAAAAATGAAAATAAAAACCCAAGGTATAATTAATTACATAGTGTTTTTGTCTTCCCTTGCTCCAGCCTTTGGTATAAAGGGCATCTTTGATGTAACAGCTTGATACAGTGTACAGGCTAAACTCCATAGATCTGTTGATAAAGTAAAAGCTGTTGGTACCGTACGATCAACAAACGCCTTCTCATACACAGCTGGATGCTATGGAAAGAAATTTTAAATAGAGTCTCTGATTCTCAGTTGAGGAACTTTGAAATATCGGTTGCCAAAGCAATCTGATTAAAACACAGTTCCTATTTCGTTTCGTTTTTTATGGTTCAAAATTTGGTTTTAATTGTCTTTACTGCACTAGACTAGGATCTGGAAGAGTTGTTATATTAACTGTGTTTTGGTTAATATGAGGGATTAGCCAGTGAAACGGTATGTTGTAGCGAGTTCTTGGCGTGCGTTGCACGGAACTGTGGGTATCCTACTAGAAAACTAAACGCTGATCGGTCAAATCTCTGATGTGATGGGGTCAAGAGCCTCTCCTATAACCCCTGATTGGATCATGCAGTAGATGCCATCGAAAGTATAAAAAACGAAACGAAATATAGATCTGTATTTTTATCATTTAGCAATTGTCCCCAATTCTGACAAGGAGAGCTGCCTAGTCAATCGGATGGTACGAAAAACCGAGGTCCCGTGTACACACTGGGGTGCACGTAAAAGATCCCTTAGCAGTTGGAATATAAGAGTAGGCCGTAGTGCCGCTGGCCGGGAAAAATTTCCCTATAGCACACTGTATGGCGTATGCCCGTCTTCTATTAGCCCAGGTTAGGTACAAAAGAGTAGGACGTTAAACCCCATTTCATTTCATTTCCTTCGACCCCTCCCCATCCCCTCTTCCTCTTACGCCCAAGTGAATTATTTAACTAAACGTGAGATAAATATACCACATAACATATCAGAATTTAAATACAAGTACTCCTCAAATCCTTTACAGATTTAAATAAATAAGTAGCCCTGTACTCGTCGATTCTAAAAGTGAATTAAATTCAGTATCTTTAAAACTCACTAAGTATTCTTCTGTTCCAACCAATGAATAATAGGTGCCCTCGTCTTCTAAATTACGACTAGTTCCGAAATCGGAGAGAATATAAACTGTGCTGTAATGATAATATATTTTAGTTTTACTTTCATAATTTACACAATACATAAATATTTAAGTCTGTTTGTAGCAGTGGTTCTTACTCTCTTCAGGCGACAAATTGATGCCTAATTGTCGAGAGGGGGGGGGGATGGCAGTGTGTACTGTATCATAAAGCCTGTCATTGAGCCAACTGGAGTGGTTTCGAATCCCGGGATGTACAAGGAGTAGGGTCGCCTGGCCAACTTCGTGGGTTTTCTCCGGGTCCTCCGGTTTCCTCCCTACGCACAAAACGAATTATAGAAATAAAATGAAACCATATGTTAGTCCTGAAATGACCTAGTTTGTGTCGAGTTCAGGATAAAACCCATTTCTCTCTTTATATATCCTAATTGTCGAGAAATTGGCAGCATTTCATTCAAACAAATCAAACATGGTTTAGACACTTTATCCGTATCTGAACTACAGGATACACTATGGTTTAGAGACTACAGGATACACTATGGTTCATAGACTACAAGATACACTATGGTTTAGAGACTACAGGATACACTATGGTTCATAGACTACAAGATACACTATGGTTCAGAGACTACAGGATACACTATGGTTCAGAGACTACATGATACACTGTGGTTCAGAGACTACAGGGTACACTATGGTTCAGAGACTCAATTTGAACTATAGGGTACACTATGGTTTAGAGGCTCTATTCGATCTACAGGATACATCATGGTTTAGGGACTCTGTTCGAACTACAGGATAACGTCATGGTTTAGATACTTTCGAATCCTGGTTGCATTAAGACTGATAGTTATCAGGGGTTTATTTCTGTCTGCTACTCATTTCACAACAAGCACTTTGTGATTGCCACATTAGTACAGTACATTACAAGCAGGGGATACTAGATCAATGGTCCCTGTCCTGAACTACCCCCTCCCCCTGGGGTACTGACTCCCATTCTATTAAAGGTTCTCTTCTTACTTTTATAAAACTGTTTCCGGCGTGATTTCTCCTTGTCAGTGATGCAGAAGGAGGGCCTGACAGGGACAGCTGCCTACTCGTTCGGATGGAACGAAAAACCGAGGTATCGTGTGCACATTGAAGTGCACGTAAAAGATCCCTTGGCAGTTTGAATTCGATATAAGAGTAGGCCGTAGCGCCGATGCCCGGGAAAAATTTCCCTCATAGCACTCTGTATGGCGTAAGCCCGTCTTCATTGCCCCAGTTTAGGAGCAGAACAGTAGGACGTTAAATCCCATTTCATTTCATTTCATTTATAAAACTGACAATGAAAATCATGTAATTTATACTAGTGTGTGACAGTCCTATCTGAGATTAGATTTTCAATCCAATATTGAATTCAGTAACCCTACAAATCCTTGTTTTGATTTCTAATTTGACTGTCGTTTCAAATTCACAAAAAGCAAACGTCACATGTGTATTGACGTCATATCGGGACCATCTTACCTTAAATCTGGTGGCGTATATCTGAGTACATTGCCTGGTTTTATATCACGGTGTATGATGTTTCTGATACGCATGTAAGATAGCGCCGAACCTGGTGGAAACAGAAAGAGAAATAGTATTATATCAACTTGGCCAGTGGCGAGGTAAGGGAATAAATAACTAAATCATGCTTCCAACCTAGTGGTACACATGTCAGGGCATACGACACACCTGTGCTTGCCTACTCCATGTATTCTTGAAGTAGGTACACATGATGTAATCGTATGATGTCAGGGGTGATTTCCCTTCCCTTTGAACAATGGTAAAATCATAATCATTTCGTTTATGAATCAGGTATCCCCACCCCTGATTATCGATAAACGCCTCGTGCTACCCTCGTCTCACAAATACAGGCTTTAGTTTTAGCAACAACAGACAGTTACACAAAACGTGTAAATACGCCCGTACAGCAGTTATTTTTGGAGAGAGAGAAAGAGAAAAATGGGGTTTAACGTCCACTCAACACAAACTAGGCGATTTCGGGAGGAACATATTGATTTCCCTTCCCTTTGAACAATGGTAAAATCATAATCATTTCGTTTATGAATCAGGTATCCCCACCCCTGATTATCGATAAACGCCTCGTGCTACCCTCGTCTCACAAATACAGGCTTTAGTTTTAGCAACAACAGACAGTTACACAAAACGTGTAAATACGCCCGTACAGCAGTTATTTTTGGAGAGAGAGAAAGAGAAAAATGGGGTTTAACGTCCACTCAACACAAACTAGGCGATTTCGGGAGGAACATATGGTTTAATTTTATTTCAATAATTCGCTTGCGCGTAGGGGCTTTTACACTGTTAAAAATATGTGTAATTAAACACTTGTTTTGGTGTAAAGTTTGGCCTTTAAAGTGTGAGATCACAACATACACTGGCAATGGTGTAACCGGTTACACCCGATAACATTCTTAGTGTGATCCCACACTGTTTCTAAGGATACACTTTTCGAGAAATAAATTTAACTTCGACTGTGTAACGTTTTACCCACAAAGAGAATCCTTATTCGTAGAAAGTGTATCATTATACGGTAGCTGTATTTATCTTCACTAAGTGTGATGTTTGCTATCATAAAGGGAAACCTATCCTTTAGATCGTGTTACTTCACCGGAAAATTGTATTTTAATTTATTGCATATAATGTTTGCAATTATAACTAGAAACATTTCCCTTAGAAGGTGTTACGTCATCGGAAAAAAGAAACGTTTCGATTAAAAGGCGTAACTTTTCACTCACAAAGGAAATGCTTACTCTTAGAATGTGTAGCATTACCTGACAGCTAGAGTTGTCTTCACTAAATTTATATTTGTCTTTAAAAGGTGTAATGTTTGCAATCATAAAGAGAAACATTTTCCTTACTCATCCGAAAATTCGATTGACTGGTGAAATGTTTGCAGTCACAAAGAGAAACTTCTCTCTTAAAAAGTGTTATTATAAGCATTAGCCGAGAAAGATTAAGCCCTAATGTCATGATACGAATCTGAATAACGAGTGGAAGTGTTTTACATAAATCGTAAAATTATTAATTCTAGTATTTGAAGTCGTCTATTTTAATAATTCAATATCTTTTAAAATAAAACCAAATCTCCCATGATGCCTGCTGATCGAGCTCCTCCCACCGAAACGCTCTACTTTTGAACGCTGTCTGAGTTTCGTTACCGGTACGTTGATGGATGTTGCTGGAGAATTGTTAACCTATCGCCGGCCAAGATGTCATAGGAACAAAGTGCACAGAACAAGGTTAGTAAAGCAGAGTTCAGTCAGTGTTAATGGTATTTTAAACAGAATTGGAACCTCGCAAACCGCCATAATAATAAATAAAATTAAGTTCCAATGCACAATAGTATAGTGGTCTGGAAAAGTGACACAAATCGAGCTTGTCTTCGAATATATCGTCTTATTTAATTTATTATAGTCAGTTTAGGGTTTGTCACGAATCAACAAAGTTTCGATATAGTTTGAATTCACGCTGATATAATATTATTCGGGTAGGGTTCTAATAGAAAAGGAGGTATCCAGCAAGCCAAGACTTATAAGACTTAGTAAGAGTCGTGTGCACAGTGCAACACACCAGTAATCACGTGACGAAATCATCAGGATCAGTAATTAAAGCTTGATCTTGTCTACTTCGAAACACTTCTAGGAACAATGATTTATTGGTAGCCCTTGCACAGTCAGCATGGGTAACTCCGATTAGAATAACAGTTTGCCTACCGGTACAATTAATTTACTGTATTTGCACTGCTGCTAGGCCTATTACAAGTCAAGACTGTAGGTTACTAGAGTACTAAGCCTACTTAGTACTTTATTATTAAATTATGTTGTTATTAATTACACACGGTGACATGTGTCAGGGTGGGGGTAATCGTTAATTAATTCTACTATAGGCCTACTTACAAATATATTACACTGGATGAATAAGTTGTCATCAATATTTTCTGACGTAGGCCTAATAATATTAGTGGTGAACAACGTGCCATTCCATTGTCGTCAGTGCTCACAATGTTATCTATGATAACACGGTAATCCCCTCTCCCCAAATACGATTTGCTAAATGTATCTTATAATTCTAATTATTTTATGTTGATATATTTCAGGTAATTGCAACCAAGGAAGATATTTTGAGGAAATCAATTCTAACGCCACACATAGCATCAGTAGGACAGATGAATGTAACCCGCATATTTTATATGATTGATGGACAAATAGGCTACTAACATGCCTTGACAATTTACTAGATGCAGTTCCCTGCTGAAATACCTAAAAGTGGAGAAGTAGTATGTCTATTGAATTTTGGAATCAATCATTACGTAAATTACATTGATCTATTATTGTAATATTATGGGTTTTGTTTGTTAACTCATATTGAAATGTGGTTGTATAATTGTTATCACCCTTCGCTTGACCATCCATCAGAAGCTAAAGTTATCATCTTATTGACTAGAAATTTATACATGGTGTTTATGTTCAATGCTATTTCTGATAATTACAGATGGGAGTTATGACCCTTGATCAATTTGAAAGATTTTGTGGACATCTAAAGGCTAAAGTTATCTTATAAATTTAAGCAAGGCAGCATATTTCAACAATTCTATAATTACTTCCAATGTTATTGCCTTTGATCACTTTGAAAAAACTTTGCCTTTAAATATATACAATGTCTATGTTCATCAGATCAAGAAGTCCATAATTACTTTTGGGGTAATTGCCCTTGATCAATTTTTAAAATTCTGTGGACCTTATAGCTGTTATTTTTTGATTGATTTGAAATATATACACATTACTTATGTCTATTGAATTACAAAGTTTTACTAAAACCAGGGAAAGTTTTCATCTGATTGCCAGTTCATGTTTTGTAGAATACATGTAATTGTTAGCTTTAGGAAGAACTAGAAGCCAATCAGAGTTTAATAATTACTTCATTGGTTATTAGTCCTGATAGTTTTTAGTTTGTTGTAAGACTCCCATTTTTACCTACAAAATAATTAATATGGGACAACTTTTGTGGAATACTCGGACTACATAGTTGTTGTGGGCATGTTTTGATGTCTGGTAACCAATGTGTTTTCTTGTACAAATAAGTAAAAGGTAAGCAATATGTATGTCCATTAATCTTTTAATTTGATTATTAATGATAATTTGATTTATTATGAGTTTTTTCATTATTACTACACATGTTTATTGATACTATTATTGGGTACCCTCGGCTTTTTATCACAATTACTGTTTATGTCAGACCTTTATTGCTAACATATCTGCCCCATAACTGGTTGCATACCATTCATAATGGATATGAAAAGATTTGGGGTATCTGAGGTTATACTTATAGGGTGGTGTCCAGTGGTATTACTCTTTATTCCTTATTAAATATTTAGTGAAATTATCAGCAATAGACGTGTACATAAAAAACTTTTTATCCATATCTTTCAGTTATTTGTTAATAAAGTATTGTTCATTTCAATTTAAAGTTATTTTTACTCTTTACTTAGATCCTTAGTATTGTTTATAAAAAGTGGTCACACTGTAAGCATTCACATGCACCAAGTACAGTGTTTATGTACACCAGAGCAAGTGGCAGCTCAGTTGCCACCCCCACAAGTGTATATTGTACCCCAGAACTGTGTTTCTATTACACTTATTTAGTATCCAATTACACCCTGTGGAAGATAAAGTGTATCCTATATATTACCCACTTACACTTTCAGAAGATATAGCTATACCCTACATGGTGTTTATTACACTTTAAAAAGGCATAGCTATATTCTAAATAGTGTTGAATTACACTTTCGGGAGATATACTTACATCCTGATTAGTGTTGAATTACGCTTTCAGAAGATAAACCAAAGTCCCAAATAGTGTTGAATTGCACTTTCACGAGATATATCTATATCTTAAATAGTGTTGAATTACACTTTCAGAAGATATATCTATACCCTAGATGGTGTTTGTTTACACATTTAGAGGATATACGTACACCCTAAATAGTGTTTAATTATATTTTTAAAGGAACATTTTACAATTTTGTTAGATATAATTTCACGGTATAAAGAAGACATTTACACTTTTAGATGATTTCTCATATCCTCAAATAAGTGTAATTAATTACACTCAATGAAGTGCGTATATACGCTATTGCAAGTGGCAGCTCAGTTGCCACTCCTACGGGTGTAAAGTAACACTATCCTTTTAACTGTGTAGCAGTGGGAGGAAACCGGAGTGCCCGGAAGAAACCCACGAGGTTGAGAGGCGCCCTTATCTCCATGCCACATACGCTCAGACCAGGGCTCGAAACCACAGTCGCAAGCCAGAGGTGACGGCCTGCTAGAGGTCGTAGTGCGGCACTCTAGACCACTAGGCCATCCCAACCCCCCAGTTATTTTTGGAATGTTCCTTTATTGTAATTTGGAGCAACGGTGACTCAGTGACTAAGACGTTGGCTCGTTAACTTAGAGGTCCCGTGTTCGATCCATGAGTCGGTTGAAGAAGTTCATCGGGATTTTCCGGTAAGGTTTTTCCTTGTCACTGGTCCCGTATAGGCGTGCACGTTAACAATTACCCTTGGCAGTTGGAAACCAACATAACAGTAGGTCATAGCGTAATATTTCCCTCATAGCACACTGTATGGCGTCTGTCCGTCTTCATTGGCCAAGTTTAGGAGCAGAAGAGTAGGACATTAAACCCCATTTCATTTAATTTCGTTGATTGTAATTGAGATGTTCTGCCATACTTACATAAATCTTTGAAGAGAATGATCAGTTCGATGTCACATACACCGTGAACATTTTCAGGTTCTTGTAGGAAGGAATGGAGACTTGATTGACAGTACTGTAGAATTACCACTTGTCGTCCAGAGTCAAGCTGAAATAAAAATAACGGTTAAAGTCGTAAAACTGAGGGCGCGTTTGATTCGAAGCGAGCTGTATCCCCTCCCCCCAACAAACATTTTCCATCAAAATGTCAGATAGAAAACCCCTTCCCCATAACGAGGTTCGCCTCTCCGATGTCTGCGATCTGACTACTGTACAGACGCGACCCCCTTGTCCAGAAACGTCTTTCGAAACTATCTAAATATCCCTGCATCAATAGAAAAAGATAGAGATGGTTTTTAACGTCCACTTGACGTAAACTAGGTCATTTGGGACTAACATATGGTTCAATTTCATGTCAATACTTCGCTTGCGTGTTGGGGTCTTTAGCAGTGGGAGGAATTAACCCAAGAGTTTGGACATGCCGCCCAACTTCGGGAGTTTTCTCCGTGTCCTCCGGTTTCCTCCTGCTGCTAAGAATCCCTGCGAGCAAGTGAATTATTGAAATAAAATTAAACCATATGTTAGTCCCCCTCCCTCTCTCCCTCCCTCCCTCTCTCTCTCTCACTGTCTCTCTCTCTCACTCACTCACTATCACTCTCTCTCTCACTCACTTACTCACTCACCCTCTCTCTCTAACTCACTCTCTCAATCACTCTCTCACCCCCTCTCACCCTCTCTCTCTAACTCACTCACTCACTTACTCACTCACCCTCTCTCTCTCAATCACCCCCTCACTCTCTCTCTCTCTCTCTCTCCATTGTAGATTGCAAGTGATTCACAATCAACCAAAAGACGACCAGAAACTTTAATTATATATTATATTTCATTACCTCTTTTTCGACGCCATAGAATTTTATAACATTTGGATGATTCAGTTGTCTTAATGAGAAAATTTCTCTTTGTAGATCTTGCAGATTGGCTTTAGAATTATCTTTTAAAACTTTAGCTGCATAAGTCTGACCAGTTTTCTGAAATAGTAAACCAGCGTTCTTTATTGCACTGAGATGGTTTGCACTTGGTCATGGTCACAATGAGTCACTGTTGATTATATTCATTATTATGTCCATTATTATATTCTACGTCTTCTATGACTGCATAATCGGTGTTTCTTGTTTTGTGTTTTTTTTTTGGGTGTTTTTTTTTTAAAACAATATTTTTTTCAGAAAATAATTGTGGAACAAGCTAGGCCTACATTACCCCTCTCTTGTTTTCCACATGAGATTGTAATCCCAGCCTCTAATGCTAGATAACCCCTATCACGTAAGGTGCTACGATTGCGGTTAGATGCATTGGTCAGTAAGTAGATACCTAACCCCAGTAGGGATTGATGTAGTAGAATGTAAAACCACCAACTGCAGGGACCTTGGTTGCCAACCGGACAACCACCTGGTTCTTTTCCTCCGCCTAAACTCTGACCCCATCCCCGTGGCCAATGTTTTCGTCCACTACCACCGCGTATATATGATTTGGGAATGTACATGTATTCGCGCGGTTGCGTCACATGAACGTGTGGGACAACAAACCCGAGAATCCGTAAGCCATTCGCCGCTCTCATGGCAAAATTATCCTCGTGTAGCACACTGTATGGCGTATGCCCGACTTAATTTGCCCAGTAGGAGTCGAAAAGTAGGGCATTGAATCTCATTTAATTTCATTCTATTTTACCCGTTGTATAGCACAATAAACATGTTATAATGATAACCTGTCCGTTGTATAGCACAGTAAACAGGTTATTAAATAACTTACGCGATGTATAGCGCAGTTAACATGTTATAATAACCTATAGCATAGTAAACATGTTATAATAACTTATAGCATAGTAAACATGTTATAATGATAACTTACCCACTGTATAGCACAATAAACAGGTTATAATAATAACTTACACAATTAACATACTATAATAACTTACCTGTTGTATAGCACAGACATATGCTATAACAAGTTACCCAAAGAATAGCACAGAAAACAGGTTATAATAATAACTTACCCAATGTACCCAGAAAACATACTATAATAATAACTTACCCGTTGTATAGCACAGAAACATACTATAATAACTTACCCAAAGTATAGCATAGTAAACATGTTATAATAGCTTATAGCATAGCCAACATGTTATAATAATGTATAGCATAGTAAACATGTTGTTATAAAAACTTACCCGATGTATAGCACAGTAAACATGTTGTTATAATAATGTATAGCATAGTAAACATCTTGTAATAATAACTTACCCGATGTATAGTACAATAAACATGTTGTTATAATAACTTACCCTATGTATAGCACAGTAAACAATAGAAGAAGCTCCACTACCTATGATATTATCTCTAGTATAAGCTAACGAAGTAGTTAGTATAATATTTCTATCAGTCCTCCTCTCATCGTTCATTATATAGTGTCAGGCATTAATAAACCACAAGTAACATATTAAACAACGGTAACGTTACTGAAAATAAAAAACCCCATGGCATTTTTAAATATACAAGAAAAGGGCAGAATTGACAGAGAGAGGGAGAAATGGGGTTTAACGTCAGCTCGATACAAATTAGGTCATTTTGATACCAACATATCGGTCAATTATATTTCGTAAGGGGGCTTTAGCGGTGAAAGGAAACTGGAGGACCCAGAGGAAACCCACGAGGTTGGACGTGCAACCCTACTCTCTGTCACATACAAGCGGGGAATCGACACCACCCCAGATGACTCAATTACACAACACACACGCTAACCATTCGGCCATCTAACCCCGGTCATTCGGATTGGTAAGGGTAAACGTTTTTTTCCATCCACCAGAGCCTGGTCTTATGACGTCATATATGGATTGTGGGTTAGGATAAGGGTTAGGCTTGGCCCAGGGTTAGGGTTAGGACTAGCCCTGTCTACATCTCGAGACTGTGACGAAATCTGCAGGCCACAGCCCTTATCCTAACCCTTATCCTAACCCACAAACCACATATGACGTCATAAGACCAGGCTCCGGTGGATGGAAAAAAACGTTTACCCTTACCAATCCGAATTTGTGGACGGACATGGGTGACGGCAACAATACTACAATACTACAATGTGGCGGGTATATTCATCCGGGGTTAAAATGGGAAATCCCCTCAAAAACCACCCCAAATCGGAACACAAAATTGTAATTAAGGTTCTTCTTCCTACATCGGGGGTGATACCTGCAAGTTAAAGCGAGAATTCCATATTTTTAAGATACATTTTTAAAATATATAAAAATAAAGCCTTAAATATGGTATCTATAAGCAGTCCTACCTTGTTAAAAAATAATCCTATTAATCCTATAATTCATTATTGCCAGTTGAGAAATTGGCAAAGATATCATTTTCAACTTCAAATTCAAACAAGGTAGGTAACTGTGTTACTATTTCCGGTTTGAGTGATTTTTAAGTGTGGGAAATAACGACTATGATCGTATAATAGTGAGTTCATGACAACATATTGAGCAAAAGACATAGAAATAAATTATATTAAATTCTCGCTTTAATTATTGATAAAAAATGAACCATACGATAGTTTTATTTCACTTATAGCAAATAAATATGAACCAGTCGGATGGTAACTTTTGTCGCAAGAATACTGCATGTAATATTGAAACGGATGCGAAGATTATCGTTAGACGTTCCCACGATTCCAAAAATCCGTCAAGGGAGAGAGAGAGAGAGAGAGAGAAATGGGGTTTAACGTCCACCCGCCACAAACTAGGTCATTTTGGGACTAACATATGGTTTTATTTTATTTCAATAATTCGCTTGCGCGTAGGGGTCTTTAGCAGTGGGAGGAAACCGGAGTGCCGAAACCACAGCCGCAAGCTAGAGGTTACCGGCCAGCTAGAGGTCGAAGCGCGGCACTCTAGACCACTCTAGACCACTAGGCCATCCCAACCCCCTTAATCCATCAAGGCCAATAAGTGTTGAATGTATTAGCAGAAATCGTCGTCATAACAACTTTTTTTTTCAAAAGTGCGGCTAGCCTGGAGGTCGGGTATTCGATCCCTGCATTGGCGAGAAAGTTCATCTCGATTTTCCGGCATGATTTCCCCTTGTCAGTGATGCAGAAGGAGGGCCTGACAAGGACAGCTGCCTAGTCGTTCGGATGAGACGAAAAATCGAGGTCCCGTGTACACATTGGAGTGCACGTAAAAGATCCCTTGGCAGTTGGAATTCGATATAAGAGTAGGCCGTAGCGCCGCTGCCCGGGCAAAATTTCACTCATAATACACTATATTGCGTGTGTCCAGGTTAGTATAGGTGCAAAAGAATAAGACGTTAAACCCCATTTCACTTCATTTCAAAAGTTCGCATAATAAATGTAGTCCGTTCAGTGTTCAGAAGACATTGCGTGAGGGATATGCGATCGGACGGATCTGTGAACGGACAGGTACGACAGCAATATGCTACCACATTTTGTTATCATTCAGTTAATACAGCACCGATACGATACAGCTGCTGGTATAAGTATCCGGGGGTTTCATGGGGAATCCCCTAACATAGTCGCAGTGCTTGACGGGTTATTATACACAACGACATAATACCGAACACAATTTCTATTTTAACTAAAGCGGCTATACACACTGTTACTAATAATAAGGCAATTTACAGTTTGTCAGTCTTCTTTTTGTATATTTTCAAACTTCCTTTCACTATAATATTATTAACTTTTCCTTTATATATATATGCCAGGTACACATGTAAACACACATTCATGAATATTAGGCCGTCTGTTTATCAAAACAGGTGGTTACAGAAATGCGATACATATGTATTTCAATTTAGTTTGGGCTTTTATATTTGGACGTAAAGCCGTAGAAAAAAAACGAAATATGGTTTAACGTCCTACGGTTCTGATCTGATTGAAGATGGGTTTACGCCATATATTGTGCTATTAGGGGGATTTTACTCGGACAGACATCCGAACCACTATAGAATTCTGTCCTGGTTAGGACCACCATCCTCCACTATTGACCACGGGAGACCAGGGAAACCACGCCGGAAAATCCAAATGAACTTTCGCGGCCAACACTGGGAGAGAACCCGTGGCCCACAGGCTATAGCGAGCCAGCATTTTACTCTCTTAGCCACTGTGGCTCCTTGCCAAATGCAACCCTCGAGGTGTGCAATAGAAACAACATGCACGTAAATCGGTGACAATTCTTATTTAAAACGATTTTTGTTACGTGTTTGGCAGGTTTCATACGACGGCTGTGTTTTCATTCGATGACATGTTAAACAAACTACGTGGTTCGGTGCTATGCAAACATAGACACGCTTAAAATATAATTGGCCATATGACGAAACACTCAGTTTATCGGTGAACAGATGTATTGAAATAAAGTTATACACATAGTCTCTCCCTCCCTCCATACACACCCCTCTCTCTCTCTCTCTCCCTGTCTCTCTCCCTCTCTCTCTTCCTCTAACACATTAACCCCGATTTGCACCTTTAACCGTTCTACTGTTTGTTATTGTAGGTCATCTGTGTGTGTGACATATATCAATATACATCTGGTATTTCACACATTACTGCACACAGATACGTATATTTTATACTTAGAGAAAGAATCACACAGATAGATGACCTAAATATCGTTTTTAACGTAGTATGCATAACATTGCTATTATAATATAATTGCCTAGACTACGTGGTAGAGCATTGGACGGGTATGTGAAGTAATGGGGTTGTAGCGTATTATTTATACCTGCCTATACTATTTATATATATGTCAGAAGACTATGAGGCCTAAATGTGACCTAGTTTTATTTCGGCTGCAAAGTTTATCATCGGGTCTATATGGCACTAAAAATTATAAAACATGCACTGTTCGATTTGCATGAAAATCTTAAAATCATTGGAATATAAAAGTTTACCTGTTGCTGTGTACGGTTTCCTGGCTCAGGTTTGAATCTCAACTGGTAATCCGGAAGTAAATAAGAAACTAGAAGTAGACTTCGCTAGTCTCTATCATCCAAACAAATATTCTACGAATATTAGTCTGGATGGGTCCTCACTCGGCTAATCTCGACAGATTCCGTCAACTACGTCAACTACATCTAGTCTCGGATGTATGACAGTAAGTGATATGTACCTACGCCCATACATTTGCGATGCGGCTACCGGTTTACTTTAACAGGAAAACTTGACGCTATTACACAAATTGGAAACCTATTCGGCTAGCGACCTATTCGACCGATCGAGCTGCAAACTGTTCGTTGGAAACCTATTTAGAGTAAAGACAACAGTCTCTATTTATCAACCAATAAAATCCAACGTTATGTCTATCAAATGAAAGTAGAATATATTATTTTTTATCTATTCCTTCAGCTCAGAATAGACGTGTAATTTCGTCATTATCTTACAGCTGGATCGGTCGAATAGGTCGCTAGCCAAATAGGTTGCCAACTTGTGTTTGGAATGGGCGCAGCCATGTTTCATCCGGGACCTTTAAAGTAGTTCCAATATGGCGGAATTCATCATACAGCCGAGTTTAGATTCCCGAAATCTTACGAGGTTTGCCGAGTGGATGGGTCCTCAAAATTTGACGGAAAGTAGGTCATTGTCTGGATTATCCAGTCTAAAATACCACGTACTGAATCTATCAAAACATCTCGCTTGTCAACAATGACACTCTCTAAAATTTTGTTTTGTTTGTAAAGGTTTTAATTAAAATGGTAACTTTCTCTCGTTATGAATCAGACGTATGGCTTCTCACAATCTTCTTATTCTTCATCGCGATTCATGCTTTATTCCTCGTATCTATTTTGTTTCTAATAATAGATGTGCCATGTAAATTGAAGGATATATTTCATACTCGCTTTATAGAATCTAGCAAAATCGAACCGGCTTCATAATATCTAGAACTTAC
Organism: Patella caerulea; assembly: GCA_036850965.1. Taxonomy (NCBI): domain Eukaryota; kingdom Metazoa; phylum Mollusca; class Gastropoda; family Patellidae; genus Patella; species Patella caerulea. The sequence continues at coordinate 3,896,718 of JAZGQO010000010.1, forward strand.
CGAGACTATAGCCAAAAGGTTTCATTGTCCATGGGTAAACGGGAGTTTGTTTTTTATTATGTGGTATATTATCGAGTAATTTTCGTCAAAAATTGACAACGGGCCCAGGCCCCCCGTACGTTGAAGACATGGGGGTTCTGGGTGACCGAGACTAAGACTTCGCTCGTTTTTGCAACTGCGCACAGTCAAAGATTAGGCAATCCGACCTACTCTTATATCGAATTCCATTGACGGTTTGTATTCGATGTAAGAGTAGGACGTAGCGGCCTGTCTGGACAAAATTTCCCTCATAGCAAACTGAATGGCATATATAAAATGTGTTAAAACCATACAAAGTACATTCAACATGTTAGGGCCTAATCCTTTATACTTTATATCAATCGTAACAAGTAATAATATTTATATTTGAAAAAGGTATACTCATTTATTTTGCTCGCTTCAATCGGCAGGGTTTTTTTTCATAATTAAAGTAGCTAAATCTCCAACTCAGTATCATCCAAAATCTTCAACAATGAAATCACAAATTATTTGTCAATTTAAATCATTATTGATGCCGTGATCTTACTGGAAAAAGATGGGCTTCTGATATCCAATATTTAAGACAAGATAAGCATTTTACCATTGGTATACGAATCGAGTACCATAATACGTTTCAGCCCCAGTTCTATCAAGAGACTCGAGGAACGAGGCTACAAACATTGCACCAAATCCAACGGCGCATGTAGACTTAAATAACCAGACACTAGAAATTTGCATTCGACTGAGACTACTAGCTTATTTCGCCGAACATAACTGATTTGCAATTAGAGTAAAACGGAAATCATTGAATGTAAATCAGTTTTTATACATTCATATTACAGTATTATATGTGTTACGACCCACTTGTGTCAATTTCTAGGTCTCAAATGTTAGCGATTTAGCTCCTTTAAATATGTGTCACAAATATTAATTGTTTTCACTATATCGAGCGTACATGTACAACGACAATAAAGATGTTACAAGCTGCTTTAATGTTGCTTTAAATGTTGGATGTATAAAGATCTTTTTTTAGTCGACTCTTCTATTTCTTCCAATTATATATTTCGTTTTTTTATACTTTCGATGGCCTACACTACATACAAATCTGACCGGTTGTATTATAGTGGAAGGTCGTGTCAGAGATCTATGAGCGGCTTTTGACCCGATGACGTCAGATATCTCATTAACCAATCAGCTTAAATCACCGATTAACAAATCACCGCAATTCCTTGCATCAACCAGAACGCGGGTTATATAACATCTAGCATAGCAAAAGACAAGTAAAACGAAATTTTGAACCATAAAAAAAAACGAAACGAAATTGGACCGGGGCACATACCCATTATTCGTTGTGTGTAGAGGTCGGGTGACCCGGGGTAAACCCACATGGTTGGGCAGGCGACCCTACTCTTTGCCTCATACAAAGAGGAAATTGAAACTACGCCATTTGTCCCATTGACAGACTATTTGATCCAAGGCGCATGCTATTAACCGTACATCCTATAACCCCCTCCTGGACGTTGTCTCACTCAGCTAGCTAGTGGTCGCGTCGTTTGATCTCGGGATTGTCACAGAAATTTCGTCGCTATTTCCAGGCAGGCGCCGATTGGGGCCGAGAACCAGACGGGGGGGGGGGGATGTCTGGGCTCTCCCCCTGGAAATTTTTGAAATATGAATCCCAAATATGCGATTTGGTGGCGTAAATCGATTAACTTAAGCCAAAACCCCGACCTGCAAGTAATTTACAACCGTTAACTTGTGAAATTATCATATCGTCATATTATTAATTAACGTATTTTCATCATTGTATCGTCAAGAAAATTCAACTGGTTAAAAAATGGGACTAGTTGAGAACAGTTTGACCATTTGATTAACCAGTTAGGAATATTGAATAAGTAGGAATATTTTCATTGAAAAATGTCCGATTTTTGTCCCCGGAGCGCTTGTTGATTCCTCCTGTGGTGAAAGGCCACGAGACACATTGGGGCAGAGTGACGAAAGTGACATTCATAAACAGGGTGCCGGTGACTTAATAATTAGTAAATTTGCGTGCGACAGTGTCGGTTGAATCCGATGAAATTTTCAGATGAAATTCGGAATCTCCATTGCAGGATTCCGAATTCTGGTCCACACCCAGCACACCCGGCCAAGAATATCTATTATACCAGCCCATTCCAGACTCCAGTGATGGCGTGGAGGCCCGTTAAAGGAACCGACCACATACAACATGACCATCAACGCTCCATGGCCGGTCCAATACCCCCCCCCCCATTTAATGTTCGGCAGATAATGTTTATTAGACGAATTGGACAAAATTGTTTTTCTTTGTTTTTTGGCTGACCGACCCTTCGCCCAATCCGCTCCTTTTTCCAGGTTAGGCAGTTGGAATTTAACTCTAACGTTAGAGTCATTAACGTTTTCTTCTTGAGAGAGAGAGAGAGAGAGAGAGAGAGAGAGAGAGAGAGAAACTGGGACAAACTATACCACTTGACCTTATGATCAAGCACGCAGATGTTAAACCACCCGGCCAAGTGACACCCCCTCCCACATACGACGTGAGTAAGGCCTATATATAAAATATCGTATGCATTTAAGTAAAAGTGTTATTCAGGAATATAAATTAGCTTACTCATCTATTCAAACAATTGTTATCTCTTATTACAATAAAATGTGAAGTGTAGTCCGCCATGACGAATACTATTTTAAGCGTCTGGAAATGTATGATCATCGTGTGTCATTACATAGTGAAATCACGGAAAAGTGACAAATAGAAAATATAGTTGTCCATGCATGTATGATTAGATCGTACCTACATGAACAGAATCGTACCTACATAATATATCCGATTGGCGTTATTTTTAGTCTAGAATTTCTGATCCGCTTACCACCGACGATCAACTTCCGCTTAATTCGCTACCGAGTGAGTGAACCATAATCTGTCAGTTCCGAATTGACATAGATTGTGTCGAGTGGACGTTCAATCCCGCGAGTGTGTGAGAGAAAAAAAAGGAAGGGGGGGGGAGGAGTGAGAGAGGGGGGGTGCAACACCCACTGGACACAAACTATGTTTTAGAAATAACAAATGGAGTTCAAAATTTTATTTTAATAATTCGATTGCAGGTAGAAAACCCACGCGGTTAGATAGGCGACCCTACATCCGTACCACCCAACTTGACTCATCACAGACCTAATGATTTCACACCCACTAGAACCCCAACCCGCCCCCAACACACACCCACTAGAGCCCCCACCTCGCCCCCAACACACAACCACTAGACACCCCCCCACACACACACACACCTCGCCCCCAATACACACCCACTAGAGCCCCCACCTCGTCCCCAACACACAACCACTAGAACACCACCTCGCCCCAACACATACCCACTAGAACCCCGACCTCGCCCTCAACACACACCCACTAGACCCCCCCCCCTCGCCACCAACACACACCCCGGGTCTTCATAAGCCCAGTCGGGATAAGCACGATAAACACGATTTCATTAGTAGGCATTTAGTTCCCATATTACCATATTATATTTGTAAATATTGTTTAAGACCACACGGGGTGCATTCAACATATAAAATGTTTTAACACCACACGGGGTGCATTCAACATATAAAATGTTTTAACACCACACGGGGTACATTCAACATTTCATCCTTTATAAAAGTGGTAGCAAGTAATAATTAAACATGTGTCAGAAATATAAGTTTTTTTCGTCATACCGTAAGAAAATAAAAAACGGAAAAAGAATGTAGCAAACTGCTTTAATGTAATATGTAACAAATTTAATACAGCTAATACTTACTTATACCCTAAAGAAAATGTTCACAAAATAGGCATGACATTGGTATTTCAAGATTCTAGAAGGTAGATATCATCATCACGTGGGTTTTATTTATATTATGAAATCAAGGAAGGGTATTGACGAATAAATAGAGAATCTCCTACGAGTGTTTTTTGGTATCAAAAAATATCAACACAAGTTGATAAAGTGAAAAAAACGAGGCTCTCTATTTATTCGTCAATACTCTTCCTTGATTTCATAATATAAATACATAAATATAATTCTTTGGTATAGATTTCACTTTTACTGAATCTACATCAGTATTTGTTGACAGCAGTTTAGCTATTGCAAAGTCCTATATTTTGACCCAGTATTTTCTTCAAGGTCAATTAAATTAAAACAGTTTCTTTTTAACAAAAAAAAGTCACTTTTTTTAAAAATAAGTGGTTTCTTTAAAATAAAAGAAAGTAGTTCCTTTTTGATTGGCCAATCAAATTCATGTAAAGCGATATCTCCTAAGGAGATATCGCAGTAGATTATGTAATTTATCATACAAGCGATATCTACTGTCAAATGTGGTATTGGGTGATAAAGTTAAAATAGTCCACCCATGCACGAATCTATTCATATACATGTATATATAATTGTTGTTAAATTTAACCGCTGTATAACAAAGAATGATGACTAAATATCCCGAATACGTGGTTTAATTCGTCATAATCATTATTTTGAGTGGGGCGATATACCGGTTTTGTGATAAAATCGGCGATTTTCATGTCGTACTTGTTTAAAAATATCGAAAACCCGTATATCTTGATAACCAACAGTGTCGTTATATGATAACTATCGTGTCCTAATATTAATAATACATATTATGCTGTATCATCCCCTATTGATAGAATGAAATTCATAAGTAAATATTGTATTATTAAGTACCAGCAGATCTATGGTAAATTTTGAACATGGCGTCTGAGATGAAATGAAATGAGGTTTAACGTCCTAGTGTTCTGCTAGGAAATGTGCTGATAAAAACGGGCATACACCATACATTCTGCTATGAGGGAAATTTTGCCCGCTAAGCGGCACTACGGCCTACTCTTACATCGAATTCTAACCGCCTCTTACGTGCACGCCTCGGTTTTTCGTTCCATCCGAACGACTAGACATGTCCTTGTCAGGTCCCCCGTCCTACATCACTGACAAGTGGAAACCACGCCGAAAAGTCTAGACGAACTTTCTCGGCTAATGCCACAAGTAAATAATATAGTCATATACGAATGTATAAGTTTGTTTTTGAATCATATGTTTAAAACTGTCATGGTATATTTGATATTTTTTATGAAAGTATTTAAATAAATTTATCCCCAGTGTTATTTATGTTAATCAACTTGTGCACATTTTATTCATTCATTAAATTAAAAGCCGCGATCGACGAATTATGCAATAGCTAAATTTGCCTATTGTGGGTCTTTCTTTGGGCCTGAAATATTATAAAAACTATTAATTAGACATTTAATAACACGAAAAGACCATAATCAACTATCCATGCCATCCTATGTGCATATTCCTGAAGCAATGGCCCGAGAAATCCCTCTCTGAACATTGCTGGAATAGCGTCTGTTTCTTGAACTTATGCGGGAGTGTGTCTATTCTTTCAAAATTTAAAACAACAATATCCACTCATAATAGCAGTGTGTAGTTGGATTACCTCTAATCAAACGCAACACTGCGCGGAGTATGTCCTATGTGATAGCGGTAATAATGATAAACGAGGCTACAGCGAATTAAAAATAACGTTTTCTCGGCTTATAGAGTGAAGCGATTTAACTATTATAGTGAGACCCGCCAGCTCTTGATCTCATCTTCCATAATGTATATTTAAACCGTATATGGGGGGTGTCTAACGGGTTCGCTTTAGATTATAAGGTCTGTCATTGAGTCAAGTGGTGTGGTTTCGTTTCCAAGATTTTACGTAGCGAGAAGTAGCAAATTATTGAAATAAAATGGCACCATATGTTAGTCCCAGAATAACGTAGCTTGTGTCGAGTGGACGTTAGACCCTTTGACATTATATCAGTTGTAAAAGCACATGCACTTGTAACGTGGAAAATGTTACACAAGTGACATCAAGCTATGTCTAAGTATTATGTCTAAAGTCTGTTACGTCCATTTTTTTTTTTTGGGGGGGGGGTATGTTGCATGGAGATAGGGGCGCCTTCTTAACCCCGTGGGTTTCCTCTGGGCACTCCGGTTTCCTCCCACTGCTAAACACCCCTATGCGCAAGCGAATTATTGAAATAAAATTAAACCATATGTTAGTCCCAAAACGACCTAGTGTGTGTCGGGTGGACGTTAAACCCCATTTCTCTCTCTCTCTCTCTCTCTCTCCTCTGGGCACTCCGGTTTCCTCCCACTGCTAAATACCCCTATGCGCAAGCGAATTATTGAAATAAAATTAAACCATATGTTAGTGCCGAAATGACCTAGTGTGTGTCGGGTGGACGTTAAACCCCATTTCTCTCTCTCTCTCTCTCTCGCCCATGTTGGTAAGCGAGACTATCAAATAAGTGGTCTGATTCCGATAGCTAACCCAGGGGCAAATAACTCGTCTGAAACCGATACTGTTTCGGTAGTAGATATAATAATACCAAGGTGAGAAACGGTTTGGATTAAAATAATTGGGATCAAAGTTCACTACTGTAGATTCCGTCCACCAGTGGCAACACTCACTAATTTTCGATAAGTAGACAATATTGACCCCACGGTACATTTTAAAATTATCTACGTGACGCTCTTTAAACAAGTACAGGCATACAGGAATCAAACCAATCTGTTTCACAGAGAATTATTTATAATATCTCTGTCACAGATGACTGTCTTCAACACGTGGCGACAATCATTGACTCAAAGGCTCGTGAATTGTTTAGTAATTTAGATAAGACGTAACTGCTCCGGACAAAATGATGCCTTTTACTCATTTTAATACCCATTTACACTAAATAGGAAATACTTTTTTAACTACAAATACTTAAAACGTCTTTACTTATTTCTCTAATACATACAAAAATTGTTTTAGAATTTAATTTGTCGAAAGAAAAAAGTTAATATGGGGGACTAATTAAGTCGCGTCGATGTCATCCTTATCAATGACTGTAGCGGCCTAGCGAATATTCACTGCTGATCAGTGTGGAATCCAACATGAAGTCATAAAAGGCTGTCAACACCGGGGGAAATTTTACTTTTATCGGAGATATACTTCGGTGGAAGCGAATTTTAAATAAAGCTATTTCACAAACGTTTAGTTACAAGGAATAAAGTAAAACTGTTTAGTCCTACGCCAAAGGAAGTAAAAAGATATTACCTGCGGCTTGTTAATTCCAGTTATCAGTTGAATTAAGATCCTCTAGAGTGGAATTTTTAACTGTCAAGTCAAGCAGATTTAAGAAAACCCCACCACGCACAGTAGTTTGAACAACGCAAAAAGATATTAATCATCTTAATAGCGATCACGTATTTTATTCATTTAAAATACGAGGGTAAAGTGTATGGTGTCACTCCCTTTTTTCAATTACGCAATAATTTCATATAGATAATGTAAGAAAAAAAAATGGGAGTGCTCTTAATAATTGTTGACAGTGCTTATATTCATGTATATTTTTCTAGTCCACAAATGCCAGTTCAAATGCCAGGAATCATTTTAAAATATTTGATTAGTTTAAAAATATCGTGAATTGTATTCAGTATTTTTTTTTTTTTTTTTAATTTGTCGGACATATTTTCAAGGGAGATAACTCTATTTTATGAATTTATGGATACAGACCACAATTATTTGCACCCCCCCCCCCCAAATTTTGTTTTTTATGAACGTTTTTCAATGCAGACAGAACTATTAATGGTTGACCACTGACATTTTGATATACACAAACACGTATAACTTGCCGTAACCAATCTCTTAACTCTGTCATCTGTCATCCTTCCGCCATGGATAATTACCAGAACAAGAGAGGGAGAGAGAGAGAGAGAGAGAGAGAGAGAGAGAGAGAGAGAGAGAGAGAGAGGGAGGGGGGCGGAGAGACATGGAGAGAGATAGAGGAGCGTGCGCATTGCTATCAATAGATGAACTACAAATATTTCATCAGAATTCCGTTTTTAACATTTAGGTTATTACACCACACAGTAAGAGCTCAACTTGTTTGATAAAATTCTTTGAGGGAGGTAGCGTATATACACAGCTCTATTCCGTTCAATATTTACAATAACATGAAGGAGTGTAAATATTTACATTAATTAAATGGTCCACCATTTATTGCTCCGTCTGTATTGAAAAACGATCATTAAACCCAAAATTTAGGGATGCAATTAATGCTGGTCTGCACCCACCAAAAAAACAGAGTTATCTCCCTGGAGATTATCTCCGTTACCGTTGATGGTTTGTTTTTAATTTTGCATTAATTAAATGTTTGATAATTAATTAGAGAAAATGACAGAATTACTAATTCCAAAACACAGACACAGTTTGCTGTAAGGGAAATTTTGTTCGGACAACGCGGTTCCGTCTTCACTTCATCCAACTCAAACTGTCAAAAATTATTTTACATGGGCGCCCACCAACACGTATACGGATCGAAGTCGGTTTTTCGTAAGATCCGAACGATCCGAACTACTAGATGCCTATTCCTTGCCACAGACAAGGGGATTCAAGGCTGTAAAATCCCGAAAAGGGGTTTTTAGTCCACACCGGGATCGGTGGCTTCTATGACCCACGGGGACTCGTATTAATTTCTCACTTTCTTTCTTAATGGGGGTTTAACCCCCTACTTTTCAGCACCGACTGAGCTAATACGGGAGTACGACATACGATGTACTATGCCTGTGCAGTGGCGCTAAGGCCTAATCTTATTTCGAATTCAAACTGTCATGTTTTTTTTCCCGTGCACGCCTGCGATTTTTCGTCCAATATGGGTTAAATCATAATTACATTAATAGTCCACTCGTTAGAGTCGTATTATAATTACAAAAACTTTACAGCGCACAACTGCAACATTTTACAAAGAAATATTTTAGATTCACTCAGCAAACCATGGCAGATTCCGGCACAATCTAACTTAGAGTACCGGAATCTGCCGAGGTTTGCCGAGTGATTTTAGATCAAGAAAATAATACATTTACATAATAAAACGAGATAAACAAAAAATAGCCCACATGATAAAATATACAAATTTCTATTTAGATACAATTATATGCAATCAGAATATTAATAGCACTGGATAATCTAACTATTAAAATAAAATAGCACTGGATAATTTAACTATTAAAAGGATCTCTGGGTATAAAAGCGTTTTAAATAAACGTTTCTGGTTTAGTTTTAAAAATAGCAATAGCAGTGACATTGCAAATTTGTAGTGCTAATTTGTTAATAGCAACGGTGCTTGTACAGGGAATGACTGGTGACTCAATAAAGATAAATTATAAGGGCGTTGTATAAGAAATGATATGCCAATAGAGAATCGCTGATTTCTTGTGGGTTTAGATATAACAAAAAAATATAAGAAATATAAGATGGTACCAAAGTGTTCAGGCATTTTTGATATACATTTTTATATTTTTTAGTGTTTTTAACTATTTTCTATATAACGCCTTTATATGTTTAATAACGGAATTAAATCAGTCTGTCAAAAAAATCATACACAATGTATTGGACATTAAATTTGTAATAAACAGCAACATTTGGGCATTTAAACAGTTTTAGCACAAGTATTGACAGTAAAATCCAAACATGGATTTAAATTAAGAGACATTGTATAAACTATAACTTACCCAATACGACGACAATACGTTTCTGCTTGCCCACACTATATTTATCAAGTTTACGTTAGAGATATAAAAACTATTTGAAGAACTGACGAACGGAATTTACATTGGAATCGATGCATTGCATAATATATGTAAAACCCTTTACTAAAGTCTATATATAGACACGGTGACACGTGACCAACATATTTAGGTATTTTTTATATAACTAATGTATTAGCATAACTTATATGAGACTAACATCTAATGTTTATATCATATAACTTAAATATCTTCGTGTATCTTACAATAGAATAAAAGGGGCTTTAACATCTTACTTTTCTGTTCAAGTGGGACAATAAAAGCGAGTATAACAATATTTCACGCAGCGTGCTATTCTTATTTCAATCTCCAACGGTCAGGGAATCTCAACCGTGATGTCAATCTTTTACACGGGACCTCGGTTGTACGTCCTATCCGAACTACTAGAGGCCTTTATATGCCATAATCATTAAATGATTTTCACTCTTTTGTCCGTCTTTTTTTATTTGTAGAATGAAATATTGTTCACTTTGATTTTTATTTATTTATTTATTTATTTATTTATTTATTTATTTATTTATTTTTTGTAAAGTTTTAAAAGTATATAAGAAATATGGATGGCAATATAAGATCTTTTCGGTATCTTAATCAATTAATTATTTTTTTAGTTAATTGTGAGATTACAGTAACGTTGTTTAGTCAATAAATTCATTAATGCGTAATTGGAGTAAATAATTAGCGTATGGACCTATATATAGAGGCGAGATTAAATAATATCTATATTTAGTTACGACACATAAATGGAGTTATCTCCCTTTAATAACAATGCGAATATTTTCCACTTAGCTGTTTGCCACCACAATTATTAGTAAAAGCTAATTTTCCTCAAATACGCAAGGTAACAACCGCGTCGGATTTCAGCAACGACTTCCCGGGAAAATATAACTTTTTTACCGCGAGAATCCAAGAGGAAACTTGCCTGAGTAATAAACATAGTTGTTAATTGTATTCCATTCGACAGGCAGAGCCATTTAATCAAGCCACATTTCTTACTATTGAGAAACATTCGTTATAATATACACTTATATCAGTTAAATCCTAATTAGTTCCTTGTTTTCAAAAATGGATCAGTAAATAATTTGTTTGGTGCGTAAAATTAGATGGTCTAGTTCGAAACACTAAATATTTTCTACCTCGTGCTAAAAGTGATATCAGACGGTCAATAAAGAGCATATATATTTTATACCACGTGTTAGAAGTGGTATCAGATGGTCTAGAAAGAGTAAGTCTATCCTACCACAAGTGTTAAAGTTTATCTTTGTATATATTTTATTATATGATTTTAGTTAAAGTAGTAATTGACCAAAGTCCAAATTGATATCTCACTAATTTTTCAAATCCTTTAACTCTTTGAAAAATCATCTCAATAATTTTTCAAATCCTTTAACTGTTCCCTTGTCATTGATGCAGAAGGAGGGCCTGACAGGAACATATGCCTAGTCGTTCGGATGGGACGAAAAACCGAGGTGCCGTGTACACATTGGAGTGTACGTAAAAGATCCCTTGGCGGTTGGAATTTGATATAAGAGTAGACCGTAGCGCTGCTGCCCGGGCAAAATTTCCCTCATAGCACACTGTATGGCGTATGCCCGTCTTCCATTAGCCCAGGTTAAGTGCAAAAGAGTAGGACGTTAAACCCCATTTCATTTCATTTCCCTTCATTTCTTTAACTGTTTGGGTTTATACTTAAAGTAACGATATATGTTACGTAATTATACTTAACACGCGTTCTTGCTATGTCTGGTCTAGAGTGCCGCGCTACGACCTCTAGCTGGCCGGTCACCTCTGGCTTGCGGCTGTGGTTTCGAGCCCTGGTCTGAGCGTATGTGGCATGGAGATAGGGACGCCTTCTCAAGCTCGTGGGTTTCCTCCGGGCACTCCGGTTTCCTCCCACTGCTAAAGACCCCTAAGCGCAAGCGAATTATTGAAATAAAATTAAACCATATATTTGTTCCGAAATGACCTAGTTTGTGTTGACTGGACATTAAACCCCATTTCTCTCTCTCTCTCTCTCTCTCTCTCTCTCTCCCTCTCTCTTGTTATGTCCATATCTTCTTCTGTATTTAAACATATGTTCTATATGTTCAATTTAACATCTTATCAAATATCATTATATAATAATTTTAATCCATAGCTTGTATATATGTTCTGTATTCTACTGTAACTTGAGTCTGGTGGCCAAGCGATACCTATCTCGTTATTGTGACCGTTAGCCAGTTCTGGACACTCGTTATTAAAAGTACCATTTTAACTATTTTCGTCGTTAGTGTAGGAATAAGCTACAACCCCCAGAAAACAACACTTCGGCACAAGCAACCACTTGTAGCTAAACCATCTGAACTTGTATTTTAGAATCCAAAGCTACAAAAAAGAAGGATTTGAAAAGAAAAACTATTTACCTGAATTAGAAAATTATTCGTCTTCAGATTCCGGAATCGAAACAAAAACCTGAAGAAGAAAGAAAAAAAGGCAAATAACATAACATGGTTACAATCCCTTGATGACTAATATCCGCGATTTTCAATATCGAATTATTACAAGGCGCTGTTCACAAGGCCCACAACGGATATTCGAGCTGTTAATGTGTGTTGTAGAAAGTGAGAGCACACCCTGCCACGTATACAATACCCAACAAATAGTTAAAGCACAGATAACTGTAACTATTCATAAATTACCATACAACACAATTCTGTATAGGCCTACCGGAAGAAATGGAATGAAATGGGGTTTAACGTCCTACTGTTCTGTTCCTAACATCGCTCTTATACTGGGATTACTCTACAGGCTATACAGCAAACTGATCCCGCAGTGAATATTCGCTCGGCCGCTACAATAACTGATAAGCATGACATCGACGAGGCTTAATGAGTACGGCATATTAACTTTTTTACTCCGACAAATTAAATTCTCAAACATTTTTTTGAGAAAAATAAATAAAGACGTTTAACGTATTTGTGCGTGGTTAAAAAATATTTCCTATTTAGTGTAAATGGGTATTAAAATGAGTAAAATGCATCATTTAGCCCGAAGCAGTTAGGTGTTAAGTAAACATTGCACGAGCCGTTGAGCCAATGACTTCGAGGCATGCAGTCAACGCACGTGTTTTGGACAGGCATCCGTTACAGAGTTAATTCTGCAGTATTTCTCTGTGAAACAGATTGGCTATACAGCTATATAATACGAAACCTACTATAACATGGTCTGTTCATCTACAGGACACAGGACTGGTTTCACATGTTTTTATTTTTAGATACAGCTATATCCACAGGCTCACCCCAGACTGCACTTCCCCTTGAAAATTAAAACCATTAGTGTTGGCGAAAATAACAAAAATACTCCCAGATTCTGATTCATTCAAACAGTGCATTGTCTTAATAATGTAAATCTAGTTCATTTCGGGACAAGAGTATAATTAATTTTATCTCAATAACTTAGATGAGTCGAATTGTGCAATTGGGCATTTCGGGACAAGAGTATAATTAATTTTATCTCAATAACTTAGATGAGTCGAATTGTGCAATTGGGCATTTCGGAACAAATATATAATTAATTCTATTTCAACAATTAGAAGATTGAGTTGAGCAATGGGGCGCTTAGGGGTGGGTTTTTTTGGTATTTGTTTCCATTTCCTCACTTTAATCTGACCAATAAAAACGCGTGTCTTCTGTGTGATATTAACCAATAACAATGGCCGAAGCCATACTTCAAGCAGACACAAGGAAGTAATGAGCCTCCCGCAACCCCGCGATATCACTTCGCTGTAATATGGCCTATTGTAAATTACACCCGGAAAGAAATACTTTATCTTTAATGACCTTTCCTTGTTTGCCTATAGCCTTGTTAAAGCGACAAGTAATTGGATTCCAAGAGAGGAAACTGCATGAGTAGGCTATATTACATTAGGCCTAAATACATCGAGAGTAGACTATGTTTAATAGGCTACGATTAATGTTGAGGGGGGGGGGGCTGAACCTGAAATGCCTTAAACAAATTTTGGACGGAGCTTGCCGTTTAGGACATGTCACTCAAGATAGTTTGAAAGTTTGGCCTATTGCAGCCATTTCAAAATCTCGACTTCTCGCGGCGAGAACACGTGGGAGCAAGAACACAAGGAAACAGTGCGAGAATACGAGGAACTTGCCTCGAGAACACAAGATTTTCACCTCGACTTCTCGCCCCCTCGTGTTCTCGCCTTTCGAAATCCTCCTGTACTTGCACTCTCACACTCGACTTTTCGCTCCCTCGTGTTCTCGCCCTCGACTTCTCGCTCCTCGTGTTCTCGCTTTGGAAAAACCTATCGCCCTCGCGTTCTTACCTTTATCGGCATTTCTGTTTTAGCGTTTTCCGAGATTCTATCCGGATTATCGCCCTTATTGTTGAATTTGTTTGACGTTCTAACATCTGACGTCAACTGGCAGACTATCGCCATTGAAGAGAAGACCATTGTCACGATCGGTCGCATTATTTCTGTTACCTCTTTTTTTTTCAAATGATTTTTAGTGAAGCCTGTACCATAACAGGCCCGGGACTGTACAGCGCAGTGGACGGTTACGGCTGGCCCCCGGATCCATTCACTTGATTTGATAATTTACGCAGGTTAATCATATAGGTTTTTGTTTTTCGTGTAGTGCGGTCCTCCTGCACTTACTAATGGAGTGTACAGAGCAAGACCGATGTTGAGCGAGGCCGCATGTCAGTCAATTTGATTGACAGTTCGGTAAACGGCCTTGATGTTATGTTTAGTTGAGGTTAAAATGAGGATTAGGATCTTCCGGCATCCGTTTCTAGTGCTTATTTTTTGTATAAATTTTCGCAATTAATTTCCATACTTGAATGTAAATAGAAATTATGAATATTATCTAAAATCTAGTAGGCAAACTCATCGCCCTATATCACAAAGTATCTCAACAGGCTCGATGTATAGTACAGTAGATGCAAAAATGAGATGTTGGATCTTCCACTAAATCTCATATTCCTGAAGCAATGGCCTGAGAAATCCCTCTCTGACCATTGCTGGAATAGCGTCTGTTTCTTGAACTTATGCGGGAGTGTGTCTATTCTTTCCGTTCAATGAAAGCTATCACGTAAGTACAGCAACATGACAGTCCTTCGTTTAATCTGGGTCTTCCCTAAAACTTTGGACAGTGATTTAAGGTATTCAAAACGATGAAAGTATGTTCGTTTCCAAACAGTATTGTTTACATTTCATTCGACTTGATAGCCTCGTTTGTCACGCAATTAGTTTTACTGCAGTATTCTGCTATGCACGGGTTAGTTAGGCATAATAAAATCGTGAGTCATGACGTAACGTTATGTAAACATATTTGGTCCAATATTGGCAGCTAGTGATTGGTTGGTAGACTACTGACAAATCAAAATTTAAAACAACAACATCCACTCATGATAGCAGTGTGTAGTTGGATTACCTCTAATCAAACGCAACACTGCGCGGAGTATGGGTCTAGCTACGCAATCAGCGCACTTTGAACCCAATCGGCCTAGCATAGCAGTGGGACCTTTTCTTAATTTTGAAAGATTATAAAGTATTTCTATGAATTAATTTTCATAGAAATATAATATTTTGTAAATTAAATGATATTTCAGTAAGTGATTCACATATTTTTAGAATGTTATATTCCAGAAATAGGAAATTCATCGACCACTTAAAACTCCGAGTACACAGTATTATAGTCTCGCCCCCCCCCCCCCCCTAGTCTTCAACGTAGAATATTTGTCTTGACGATAGAGACTAATTACATAGTAGAACAGGTCAGGGAGAGTATATATTTTGACGTTATTGAATTTTCGTACCGCTAGTACCTCCCATGGTCGTAGAGATTTGAAATTTTTAGGAAGAGTTACGAGCGACTATTGATAGTCACACAATAGGACCACGGAAACCACTTGTGTAGAGGTCACAATTTTGAACCGATTTGGATGAAACTTGAAATCCATGTTTATAACCCAAAGATCTTGGTTCCTTTCGATATTTGCGCCCATCAGATCATAACTTCCTGAATTATGGCCCCTGATTGTCCGAAAATCGCTCTTTTTAGCTTGTGGTTCCTCTGGAGGTCACAATTGTTATCCGATTTTTTAAAAAAAAAACCCGTTTGATTATATCACCGTTACATGGTTATGGAAGTTGAATTTGTACGCGAACAGTGTGAAAATATGTTATATCAAGGTTGTGGACCCTATAGAAGTCACAATCTTGAACCGATTTTAATGAAACTTGACATGTATTTTTATAACCCAAAGACCGTGGTTCCTTTCGATATTTGTGCCCATTGGATCGTTACTTCCTGAATTATGTCCCTGATTGTCCGAAAAATCGCTTTTATTTAGCTTGTTGTCCGATTTAAAAAAAAACTGTTTGATTATATCACCATTACATGGTTATGGAGGTTGAGTTCAAATTTCGTGAAAATCGGACCAAAATTGACAGACAAAATGGCCGTCGTTTGTACGCGAATAGTGTGAAAATATGTTATATCAAGGTTGTGAACCCTATAGAGGTCACAATTTTGAACTGATTTTGATGAAACTTGAAATACACGTTTATAACCTAAAGATCGTGGTTCCATTGCATATTTGCACATATCTGATCTCAACTTCCTGAATTATGGCCCCTGATTGTACGAAAATCGCCCCACGTTTTAGCTTGTTGTGCCTTTAGAGGTCACAATTATTAACGGATTTAAAATAACGCTTGATTATATCACTGTTTCACCGTAATGAAGGGTGAGATTGAATTTCGTGGAAATCGGACCAAAACTGGTGGACAAAATGGCCGCCGCTTGTACGCGAACACTGTAAGAATATGGTATATCAAGGTTGTAGACCCTGTAGAGGTCACAATTTTAATCTGATTTTGATGAGACTTTAAATGCATGTTTATAATCCAAAGATCTTGGTTCCTTTCGATATTTGCGCCTATCGAATTGTAACTTCCTGAATTATGGCCTCTGATTGTACTACAAATCGCCTTTTTAGCTTGTGGTCCTTCTGGAGGTCACATCTATTACCTGATTTTAAAAAACGTTTGATTATATCACTGTTTCACTGTAATGAAGGGTGAGGTCGAATTTTGTAAATATCGGATCAAAACTTCTGGACAAAATGGCTGCCGCTAATACACGAATAGTGTAAAAATATGATATATCTAGGTTGTGGACCCTGTAGAGATCACAATTTTAATCCAATTTTGATGAAATTTGAAATGTAAGTTTATAACCCAAAACTCGCGATTTCTGTCGATATTGGGGCACATTGGACCATAACTTCCTGAATTATGGCCCCTTATTGTACGAAAAATTTTATTCAGAATTAAGAAACCGTTTGACTATATCCCCGTTGCACATTAATGATAACTGAGTTTGAATTTCTTGAAAAGCGATAATTGAACAACTAAATCCATAATATTAAATATTTCGTATACTAAAGTAAGCATGGGACAGAACTTTATAAAAACCAAACAAATTCTAATGATTTTCTGATAATTACTTAATATGTGACAACTCTTGTTGACTGCCGAGACGATTTTAGCTGCTGTATGGGCGTATGTTTCGTTGCCTGGCTACAATACCCCGCCACCTCGATTACCACGACTCTTATTTCAAACTAATGAATTAAGAAGTGTATATGGTTTGTTTTCTGCACCAACCAAGTTACAGATACATTATGGGAGATTAGATAAAAAAAAAGATGGCAGTTCTCACTATAATAGTTAAAAAATAGATAGTGTAAACCTACTTTGCTGGAAATTTCAGTCAAATTGATCCACTATGAACCGAGAACGAAGCGAGTGAAATATTCGCATAGCCTCGGTCATCATTACTAAAATCATTAATATAAACAGCATAGTCTCGATTATCCACTTTTTTGATATAATTATCAATGGCCGTTAAGAGGCATATAAGAATTTAATCCGCCAACATCGGAGGCTAGCCTTGAGATCGAGACTTTATTATGGTCTGGATAAGTTAATTAATGTCTAATTGATAATTTAGATAACACTTCAGGCCTAAAGAAAGACTCGTAATAGGCAGATTTTGCTCTTGCATCATGTATGTTAAATGAAGACAAGCAGTGTGCTATCAGTAAATTATGTCCAGGCAGTAGATTTTATTTCGTTTCGTTTTTTTATACTTTCGATGGCTTAGACTCCATGAACATCTGACCAGTGAACTGGGAGGTTGTGTCAGAGGTCATATCAGTGACATTTGATTAATCAATCAGTATTGACGCTTCTAGTGGTTTACCCGCAGTTCTGTAACAGACCATTTCGTAGTGTTGTGAAGACAAATAAATCAAAAAGTTTGAACTAAAAAAAACGAAACGAAATAGGATCTGCGTATTGATCAGATTGAGACAGCCGTTATTCTTCATCAATTTCTGCCCAGGGTGGTTTTACATACACGTCAATTAGTACGCCAGACCTACGTTTTAGAGAGGGGTTGGGATGGCCAAGTGGTCTAGAGTGCCGCGCTTCGACCTCTAGCTGGCCGATCACCTGGCTTGCGGCTGTGGTTTCGAGCCCCGGTGTGAGCGTATGTAGCATGAAGATAGGCGCGCCTTCTCTACTTCGTGGGTTTCCTCCGGGTACTCCGGTTTCCTCCCACTGCTAAAGACCCCTGCGCGCAAGCGAATTATTGAAATAAAATTAAACCATGTGTTAGTCCCGAAATGACCTAGTTTGTGTTGAGTGGACGTTAAACCCCATTTCCCTCTCTCTCTCCCTACGTTTTAGTCATAGGCGTACGAGCTGGGGGAGGGGCTGGGGGGGATTTTGGGCACCAAATGCTGGGAAAATTTGGGCACACAATTGTACTTTGTAAAAGTTGTATAAAAAATATTGTGTTCTTGAATGTGTCCAATTTAACAGCAAATGTAATTTCAGAATGTCTATAGTTAGGCAATTAAATAGAAATCTTAAGGCTTGACCCCTCTATTGTTTGGAGTACAGTAAGCCACGAGTTACAGTTAGATAAACAACTGTTTTTAGTTGTGTATATTTGTGTATGGAATGGTAATAATTTTACACCCCCAGACACCAAACTTAGGTGGGTGGGGGCTGTTGTCTGCCAGTATTTCACGATTTTATCAAAATGTAATGATGCGTACCTCAGATTGATCTACTACGCATCTGTAATACGTTCGATTTTTTACGTGTCCTTCACATGAAAATTACAGAAATATAGTATTAAAAATGTTAATTAGAAATGATCTGTAACAACAGATATTTGGACATGCGTGGTTGTTATTTAATGTGTAAATATCTTTAAATTGATTGATGAATATCATTGTATCAAAGGATGAATGAATGAATGAATGAATCATGTTATTAGTTCAACTAACCTTGTATACCAGTTACACGGGGATGAACATATGGCCTCTGCAATGTAGGTCCTACGTGTACATGTACGTGTATCAATCCGTGGCCATGGACTTCCCAGTGTCTATTAATAGACATTACACATTACTACCAGACATAAATAGACAGAGAGATAGAGAAATGGGTGTTTAACGTCCACTCGACACAAACTAGGTCATTTCGGGACTAACATATGTTCGCTTTTTAATTCAATAATTATGGTTTGTCCGTGGGTTTTTTTACCAGTGTATATGTGTGTGGGGGGTGGGGGGAGAGAAAACCCACGAGATTGGACAGGTAACCCTACTTCTTGTCATGTTTAACCGAGGAATCGAAACCAAACCGGTTGACTCATTGACTTATCTTATGATTCAAAGCACACCTGCTAACCGGGGGTTGGGATGGCCTAGTGGTGTAGAGTGCCGCGCTTCAACCTCTAGCTGGCCGGTCACCTGTGGCTTGCGGCTATGGTTTCGAGCCCAGGTGTGAGCGTATGTGGCATGGAGATAGGGGCGCCTTCTCAACCTCGTGTTCCTCCGGGCACTCCGGTTTCCTCCCACTGCTAAAGACCCCTACGCGCAAGCGAATTATTGAAATAAAATTGAACCATATGTTAGTCCCGAAATGACCTAGTTTGTGTTGAGTGGACGTAAAACCCCATTTCTCTCCCTCTCTCACCTGCTAACCATTCGGTCATCCAGCCCTCGTCACGAGATGAAATTTGAAAGCTAGCCAATATTTTAAATAGAGCGAGTACGTGAAGAAAATTTTTACTTGTATTCTAGTCATCTTATGTTCAAACCGGTTGGTTTTCTCGGGGTTCGATTGTTCGTTCTTGGGGTTTAACGTCCACTTCCACCTAGGGTGATATCGTAGACAAATTTCTCCAGGTCCCCAGGTTTCCCTTTTCTACTAAAGTTAGGTTGCCAGGCAACGAAACATACGCCCATAACAGCTAAGTCGTCCAGACAGTCAACAAGGGTTGGCACATTTTTTTTTCTTTGGTCAGTGAAGAGAATGTTTACAAAACATAACAATTTCATTATGAGTATTAACCCATCAAGTAATTATCAGAAACTGTTAGAATTAGTTTTGATAGTTTGTCTCATGGTATTTTCCCAAGTAATCAATTACTATAGAAAATGACCAGGGTCCTTCGTCTCGTGACCTTATTAAACACTGTGTAGAAATTTAAAGGCAACCGGATATTAACTTTAGCGTCTAAAGCATGCCCAAACTTTTTCCAAGTGATCTAGTCTCTATAATCCAAACAAATATTCTACAAATATTAATCCGGATGGGTACTCGAAATTTGACAGAAAGTCGGTCATTGTCTGGATTGCCAGTCTTTTGAGTTACCACGTATTGAATCTATCAAAACATCTCGCTTGTCAACAATGACGCTCTCTAAAATTTTGTCTGAGATAGTTATTTTCTCTCGTCATGAATCAGACATATGGCTTCTCACAATCTTTTTAATTCTTCATCGCGATTCATGCTTTATTCTTCGTGTCTAGCAAAATCGGCCCGGCTTCATAAGATCTAGCACTTACCGAGACTTTAGCCAAAACGTTCCATTGCCCATGCGTAACCAGGAGTTGTTTTTTTTTATGTGTTAGATTATCCAGTAATTTTCGTCGCGTTGAAGACTAGGGGGGTCTGGATGACAGAGACTACAAGTGATCAAGAACCATAACAGTAATTATCGGAAATTGTTGAAAATAACTTGGCTTCTTCGTATCATGACCTTGAACATTGTGTATAAATTTAATCGAATATTAACTTTAGCCTTAAGAGCATCCATAAGATATTTGAAAGTTATCAAGGGCCATAACTCCGGCAGTAATTATCGGAAATTGATGAAAATCAATAGGATACTTCCTTCTGTATCATGATCTTAAACACTACATGGATATTTCGATTTAAAGTCAATCGGATATGAACTTTAGCCTGTAAAGCGATTGTGGACGCCACACCGACGGACGGACGGAGGCGACGACAATACACGGCCATAAAAACCATTATGCTGAAGCAAATTGTTGAAGTAAAATTGAACCATGTGTTAGTACCTTTCTACTGGGCATTGAGAAGAAAAATCATGAAGTTTGGCATCCCTACCTGTGCTAGTATCCTCACTTATAAGTTGTCAGTGTAATCGTGATGTTATGCATATATTATGTAGGTTTATCGATCGAAATGTCTTGTTTGTGAATAAATGAATACAAATCAGATCAAATGAAATGGGGTTTAAAGGACAATATTGGTGCCAGTCATTATCACATATGTGATAGAACTGATTAAACACTTCCCAAATATAATATTAACACAGAGATCATCGCTACCGTAGAGGAGTAATAAAGGTTCATGAATCGGAAGTGACGAACGCCAAAGGAAAACACGAGTTATCTCTCTATGTGAATGACTGAAGTGACGGGGGATGACAGATAAACGGCCGAATTTCTACTCACTAATAATTCCTTCGAAGACAAAAAGTTGTTATATGGGACCGCAAGAGGTTATCTGACGATACAATAAAGTAATTAAGTGTCATAAGATAAGAGAACACGGGGAAAAATAGAAATACTCCGTACAGCCCCTGGTTTTTATTCATTCTATAGGGGAGACCGGGGCACATGTTTGTCCTCATTTCATATCAAGTGTTTTTATTAGAAGATCTCTTTATTTCATGATCAAAATTTAAAACAAAAATCAATATGCCCTCTTATATGGATCAAACCCCGGTTTATCTGGATTGTATAGATTAGACATATATGAACTTAAGTACAAGAATTTCCTAGGCTAAGAAGTTAACATGGATGGAAAATTTTTCTCTTTTAAGCGCTTTTTGAAAAATTCACTGCCTAAGAAAATAATTGACAGCATGTGGCTTATTGATGGAGAAATGGGTCTAAGAAGTTATCTCACTTCTGTATAGTGTTGGGTTGTATAGTAGAATTTATAAATCGATATATCCATGGTGGTTCAATGTGCCCCGGTCTCCCCTACCTTATAAAACATGGTAATGTACGGACTTTTAATTTTTCTTTCCTGTTCTCTTATCTAGTGGCAGTCCATTCTTTTTATGAATTGTAAGATATTCTCTCACAGTGTCACGCAGCAACTTTAGGTCTTCGAGGGAATTATTAGTGAGCCGATATCAGTTATCACTAGTCACGTCAGTTAGTTATATAGAGGAATAACTCGTGTTTTCCTTTGGCGTTCGTCACTTCCGAATCATGAATTCTTTATTACTCCTCTATGGTAGCATTGGTAGCGCACTCGGCAAACCTCGGAAGATTTCGGGAATCTAAACTCGGCTGTATGATGAATTCCGCCATATTGGAACTACTTTAAAGGTCCCAGATGAAACATGGCTGCGCCCATTCCAAACACAAGTTGGCGACCTATTTGGCTAGCGACCTATTCGACCGATCCGGCTGTAAGATAATGACGAAATTACACTTCTATTCTGAGCTGAAGGAATGGATAAAAGATAATATATTCTACTTTCATTTGATAGACATAACGTTGGATTTTATTGTTTGATAAATAGAGACTGTTGTCTTTACTCTAAATAGGTTTCCAACGAACAGGTTGCAGCTCGATCGGTCGAATAGGTCGCTAGCCGAATAGGTTCCCAATTTGTGTAATAGCGTCAAGTTTTCCTGTTAAAGTAAACCGGTAGCCGCATCGCAAATGTATGGGCGTAGGTACATATCACTCACTGTCATACATCCGAGACTAGATGTAGTCTACGTAGTTTACGGAATCTGTCGAGATTAGCCGAGTGATTGGTAGCGATGATCTCTGTGTTAATATTATATTTGGAAAGTGATTAATCAGTTCTATCACATATGTGATAATGACTGGCACCAATATTGTCCTTTAACGTCCTAATGAAAACGGATATCGCCATATGATAAAGGGAGTGTAACAATATGGTCGCTGCGACCGACTTATAAAACTTGACCATGTAGAACAACGGAAAAGGGTGAAAATTTGACACATGCAATGAACTATGAACAGTTTAACAAACTGTCATTAAAACTTTGTCTTCTTCACCGACAAAATCGCTAGTCTGGAGGTCGGTGTTCGATCCCTGCAGTGGCCGAGAAGTTCATCCAAATTTTCCGGCGTGGTTTCTCCCTTGTCAGTGATTGAGGGCAGAGGGTCCGGTAAGGACAACTGTCTAGTCGTTTGGATGGTACGAAAAACCGAGGTCCCGTGTGCAAATTGGTGTGTGGAATTCGACATAAGGCTAAATTTCCCTCATAGCACTCTGTATGGGGTATGCCCATCTTCATAAGCCCAGTTTAGGAGCAAAACAGTAGGACGTTAAACTTCATTTCACATCATTGGCAAAATATATCATATTGTGTCTTGTCCATAAAACTAATTAAACTGAGATGGAAAGTATTCTGTTGACCAAATCAGGTAATAATCCATGTTAGTGTGGAACAGGTCTATTCCATATTTGGGAATTTAGTACCCTGGTCAGTCTGTGTAGTAAAACAATGAGGTTGTGGACACCAATCAAAGAGAGAGGGAATTGGAGATTTGCCTCTACGTAGAAAAGGGAGAGAGTGAGGGAGAAATGGGGTTTAACGTCCACTCGACACAAACTAGGTCATATTGGGACTAACATATGGTTTAATTTTATTTAAATAATTCACCTCATCGTAGGGCCTTTAGCAGTGGGAGAAAACTGGACTACCCGGAGAAAACCTAAAGCGTTGGACAGGCGACCCTACTCCTTGCCACGTATAACCGGGGATTCGAAACCATGCCATCTGACTTAATGGCAGGTCGTATGATACAGCGCGCGCACGCTAACCAATCGGCCATCGACGCCACGTTATCAAGCGAGGGGACCTGGAGAAAGCAACCAAGACTCTGCTCCTCATTATGCACCACCGTGTATTGGAAACCACGCCGCGTAGAAAACAAGCTAAAAAGAAATTGAATTTTCTTACAATCAAGGGCCATCATTCTTGAAGTTACAATTCGATATGCGTAAATAACATAAAGAACCAAGATCTTAGGCATGCAAATATGAATGTCAAGTTTCATCAAAATCGAATAAAATTTGTGACCTCTATAAGGTCCACAACCTTGATATACCATATATTTACATTATTTGCGTACAAGCGTCGGCCATTTTGTCAGGCAATTTTGGTCCGATTTTCACAAAATTCGAACTTAACCTTCATTAACCAAACGAGTTTTTAAATCGGATAATAATTGTGATCACCAGAGGGACCACAAGCTAATGAAGGCGATTTTTCGTACAATCAGGAGCTATAATTGAGGAAGTTACGGTCGGATGGGCTTAAATATCACCCGGAACCAAGATCTTTAGCTTATTAACACGTATTTTAAATTTTATCAAAATTGAATTAAAATTGTGACCTCTGGAGGGTCCACAACCTTGATATACCATATTTTTACACTATTCGCGGACGGACGTCCAGGTGCGACGGCATAATACGTCCACATGAAAATGTGGGCGTATAAAATAGCGAAACGAAATGTAGGCCATCGAAAGTATAAAAGATAGGTTGCCAGGCAACGAAACATACGCCCACAGCAGCTAAATCGTCCGGGCAGTCAACAAGGGTTGTCGCATATTTTTACTTTTTTCGCTAATGAAACATTTGTAATACACTAAAAACTGATTAAGAGTAACAGCTCATTATGTAATTATCAGAAAATCATTAGAATTTGATTGCTTTTTATAAAGTGTTACCCCACGCTAACAATTAGTATATACATGAAACATTTAATATCATGGATTTAGCTGTTCAGTTATCAAAATTCATTGAAAATCAAAATACTTGTTCGTTTCAACACCTTAAACTCTGTGTATCAATCTAAAGTCAATCGGATAATAAGTTTGGCCTCTATAGCGTAACAAGATTTTTTGAAGTTATCAAGGGAGATAACTCTGGCAATAATTATTTGAAATCTCTGAAAATCCATAGGCTTCTTCGTCTCATGACCCTAAACACTGTGTGTTAATTTAAAGTCGATCGGATATTAACTTTGGCCTCTAGAGCTTCCACAGGATTTTTTCGAAGTGATCAAGGGCAATAACTCTGGTAACAATTATTGAAAATCACTGAAAATCGATAGATGACTTAGTCTCATGACTGTAAACACTATGTATAAATTTGAAGTCAATCGGATATTAACTTTGGCCTCTAGACCATCCACAAGATTTTTTGAAGTGATCAAGGGTCATAACTCTGGCAGTAATTATCAGAAATCGCTGAAAATCAAAAGGCTTCTTCGTCTCATGACCTTAGACACTGTGTATAAATTTAAAGTCAATCGGATATTAACTTTAGCCTGTAGAGCGTCCACAAGCAATTGTGGACGCCGGACCGACGGACGGACGGACGGACGGACGGGGGCGACGACAATATACGACCACATTTCAATGTGGGCGTATAAAAAGCGAAACGAAATGCAAATCTGTATTTCAATACACTTACCTTATCTTTTCCAGGAGACTTTATGTCCAGTCATGGAACATGTCTACCACGAATCCTAAATCACACTAATTATAAACACGCCGGACATTACACCAATATATATATAGACCTATATGATAGTTTTCTTGTTGGTAAATGTACCTGTTAATTCATATCCCTGTTTATTTTGACTTGTTTATAATTGCTATATATGGTGTTTCCCTTATGTTGTCATCGTCGCCCATTATATCAAGATTTTTAAAACTGATTTGCGATTGTCATTTTTGTCCAAATATAGGACTGTCAAAATTTCCTTAAATTCCAGAGTAGTTATTACCCGGTTTACTACAATGGGTGTTGTTGATATATGCACCAGGAATGTCGGTTAGTCGTTCTAATTTTGTTTGTTTATTGTTCACATTGTGTCATGTTGTTTTAGTATTTACTTTAAACATTTCCTCCTGTTTAAAGGGCATACACAGGTAGATTGTGTTTTGTTGTATTCTATAACTTCTGGCAAATGTGTAGCCGTTTGGATGGAACAAAAAATCAAGAGAGAGAAATGGGGTTTAACGTTCACTCGACACAAACTAGGTCATTTCGGGACTAACATATATGGTTTATTTTTATTTTAATTATTCGCTTCCGCGAAGGCGTCTTTAGAAGTGGGAGGAAGCCACCGATGTTGGACAGGCTACCTTATTTCTTGTCATGTAAAACCGGGGATTCGAAACCACTCCCGTTGACTCAATGAGAGGCTTTATGATACAGGGCGCACACGCCAACCATTCGGCCATCCAACCCCACCCCCTCTTCTTCTTTATTGGGCAAAAACAGGAAGATTGTGTTGTGTTGTATTCTACAATGTGCATGTAGTCATTCGGATAGGACAAAAATATGAGGTCCTACGTACGCACTGGTGTGCATGAATAAGATTCCTTGGCAGTTGAAATTCGATATAAGAGTAGGCTATAAAGAGATAATTGGGGCCAACCCATGTTATTTTTAACATTGTATTGAAAATATCCCAAGTGATAATAAACATTTGATAAAGATAATTTATAACAATTTTATTGTTAGACAAAACACAACATATACATATAACAAGAGGCCCAGGGGCCTTAAACCTCCACAAGTTATTTAACTTAGCCAAGTGATGATATGTAGTCAAGATCAACCAGTTTCAAAAACTCTTTTAAATACCTAATAAAAAAGTGTATAAGTTCAAAAAATCAAAATAACAGCTGCGTAAATCCATGGAGCTGCATTGAAACTGGCTGAC
Source organism: Patella caerulea (assembly GCA_036850965.1). NCBI lineage: Eukaryota > Metazoa > Mollusca > Gastropoda > Patellidae > Patella > Patella caerulea. The sequence continues at coordinate 3,923,550 of JAZGQO010000010.1, forward strand.
TGGATGTCGAACCTCCCAATGTTTAAATATGTCTTTATTAGGCATACCCAGTGGTCACAATTTCAGAGAGACAAATGGAGTTTAACGTCCACTTGATACAAACTAGGTCATTTCAAGACTAAGATATACAATTCTTCGGGATCATTAGCAGTGTGAGGAACCCGTAATACCCAAAAACCCCAAGAAAACGGACCTACTACATGTCACGTACAAGCATGACTCAATCACAAACCTTGTGATCACCCACAGGTGGCCATGGGAAGGAAGGGGGGGGGGAATTGCTTCAGAACTTTCATGAAACTTGGAATTCTACACATATACATATATAGATATCAAAAGTAAATACAATTTCTGAAGGCACGGGATATGGAATATAATGTTGGATATGATACTATTCTTCTACCACAGGAAATATTCTCTTTAACTTATATAACACATGACATAATTATATGATAAACATGTTACTTAAACAGACAATAGAACAACAAGAGTTGATTCAGGTCTTTTCATGTTAATAAATGTCTAATTAAAATATCATTAGGCAAGAGCTAGATCTGCTTATTTCAGGTCTTTCTTTAGGCCTGAGATGTTATCTAAATAATCAATTAGACATTAATTAACATATCCAGACCATAATAAACTCTTAAAGTCAAGGCTAGCCTTCGATGTTGGTGGATTAAATTCTTATATGCCACTTAATGGCCATTGATAATTAAATCAATCAAGTGGATAATCAAGACTATGTTGTTTATATTAATGATTTGAGTAATGATGACCAAGGCTATGTGGATATTTCAAACGCTTTGTTCTAGGCTAATAATGGATCAATTTGACTGAAATTTTCAGCAAATTAGCTTTACGCTATTATGTTTTTAACTATTATAGTGAGAACTGCCATCTCTTTATCTTATCTCCCATAATGTAACTTTAATAGTTTTTATAACATTCCCGGCCTAAAAAATGACCTGCAATAGGCAGATTTAGTTCTTGTATAATTTTAGCTCCTTTTGGAACTGTCTTTGAGCAAACAATATTCGCTGACAGTTCCTATCCGGCCTTCTATAACTGCAGTATAAAAATATAGTAAAATATCGCAATACCCCACCCCTGTTCTCATACTGTGTATCTACGTCATTTCTCAGCCGTAGACAGGCAGCCTAAGTTTGGGATGCCCTGTTCTCAGGCTGTTTTAGAACACTTACCGTCTATTTATCACCACAATTCTTTATTTTCTACCAAAAGGGATCATTTCTCACTATATTGGACACAAATTTATAATAATTCAACTCCATTTTCAAGAAGAATTTAGCGATGAAATAAACATGCGGTTTGCGCATGTCCGGATTTCGTAATGGCTCTTCAGCTTAAACATATTTGGTGTATGTTTTTAATCACAGAATTCTACTTGAAAATATTGTTGAATCTTTATAAATGTGTGTCAGGTGTGGCAAGGATTCCAAAATAGCCTTAGAACAGAGGTTGGGAAGAACGGTATTTTCATACTGCAGCCATAGAAGGCCAGATAGGAACTGTCAGCGAATATCGTTCACTCAAGAACAGTTCCAAAAAGAACTACCATAATGTATAATATGTAAGATGAAAATAATATAAAACACATATGAAAAAAATCTCAGGTATAATATTTGACAAGATTCAAATTAAATACACCTTATAACCACTCATATTCTCAGAGTTTTTACAGTTTGAAAAAAGCTCATTTACTCTGGCATGTACAATTTCAACTAAGAGCTCTTGCAAGAACTCATATAATTTGAACGCTGAGCTCATACAATTTGAACTAAGACCTTGCATAATTTGAACTTGGAGATTATATAATTTAGAAAAAATATTGCATACAGTTTCGACTGGGGGCTCATACAATTTGATATAAGAACTCACATAATTTGATCGCTGAGCTCATACAATTTGAACTAAAACCTCGCATAATTTGAACTCTGAGCTCTTACAATAATTTGAACTCTAAGCTCATACAATTTGAACTAAGACCTCGCATAATTTGAACTCTGAGCTCTTACAATAATTTGAACTCTAAGCTCATACAATTTGAACTAAGAACTCGCATAATTTGAACTAAGAACTCGCATAATTTGAACTCTGATCATATACAATTTGAAATCTAAGCTCCTATAATTTGAACTCTGAGCATATACAATTTGAACTCAGAGATGATATAAATTAAAACAGTGCTTACAATTTAAACTTGGTAGTCATACAAATTTACTACAGTTTGAACTCTGAGCTCATAGAATTATATAGTGCAAAAAACAGAGTAAATATTGAATTTCCTTTAGAAAATAATTTCAGCTGCCACAGGATTGGTTAACATTACGTATAATTTCATTATGTATAATTCCATTATGTATAACTGCATTATGTATGTTAACATTATGTGTATTTGCATTATGTATACTTTCATTATGTATACTTGTATTATGTATAATTCAATTATGTATACTTTCATTATGTATAATTCAATTATGTCTAATTGCATTATGTATAATTGCATTATGTATAATTGCAACATGTGTAATTACATTATGTATATTTTCATTATGTATAATTGCATTATGTTATTTTGAGCAAGTAGTCTTCTGTTACCAAATCATGAACATTTTCTATCTTGCCACATAATCCACACGACTTTTAATCGGGCAACATTTACACCAAGGATCTTGAAACAATGTCTCCACATCTTCCAGTTGTCTCCCCTTAGTTTCAGGCAAAACACACATGAAGAAGATGAGGGCCAATAAACAAATACCAACAAATAACCAATATGTACCTGTAAATATACAATATATATGTTCCTTTAAATATACCAATATGTACCTTTAAATATACAATATACCAATATGTACCTATAAATATACAACGTAAATACACCAACAAATAACCAATATGTACCAGTACTAATACCAACAAGTAACATATAAACATGTAACCTGTAACATGGACTCATTTACATATAAATTACTTACCATATTTGGTCAATGTTTCTGTTAATGTCAGGAATGTCATGGAAACAAGTAAATTACTGAGCCAGTTGGTAGCAGATGAAAAGGAATTCCCTGTACTTCGTGCCCATAATGGATATATTTCAGAATTATACGTCCACGGCATTGGCCCCATACCTAAATAAAATAACTACATCTATTATAGTGCCAAGTACATTTAAACGTCGACTACCCTGGTTAACCCTTTAACACAAGGTACATGTATATATAGACTACCTCCAGTTAACCCTTTAGTAGCTGATACATGTAAATATAGATTTCCCCCAGTTAACCTTTTAACACAAGGTACTTGTGGAAATAGATTACCCTTGTTAACTCTTAAATCCTGGTACATGTAAATATGGTCTACCCCTTGAAGAATATGCTAGAAAAGAGATATAATATATCAATAATGGCACATCCCTGGCTGGACACACTGAAACTACTGTTCCTTTGACTCGCTCAAACATCCCGAGATATGTGAATGGCTTTCCTTAGTATTGGACTCTCTACCCGTGGATTCAACAGGTGTACATGGAAAAGGGTGGTTTGAGACGGAATAAGGAACACTAGGGTCTGTAGTCAAGGGGACCCAAATTATTGTTCTAGGGCCGACAAATATTTGAAGCACAATGTTTCACAGTGTCCATCAATGTTTCACAGTGTCCATCAATGGGATAGGCATCATTAAAAAGATAACAGCTACACAGAGGATTTTCAGTTCACATATAAATATGGATCTGCTCTAATATCCCATTTTTTATAACAAACTTTAATTCTTACCTGGAGCAAAAAACATCAAATATAGCACCAGACCTAGAAGTATGATCCACGAATATGATGTAGGACAGTATTCATACGCCCAGACCAAATCACTGGGTAAATCTGTGTTATTACACCGACCGTGAAGGGAATGTGTGTTATCTGTTGAGCTTGTTGATAAACAGGAACCGTTTGTACGACCCTCACCAGATGCCGTAAAACAAAAACCACAACTTGTATCTTCTATACAGTTCTCACAATAACTATAATAATCAAATTACAATATGCACAATTAAATTACAATATTAATAATCAAAGAACAATATTCATAGTTAACAAATTACAATAATCATTCATAATCAATATTTGTAATCAATTTACAATACTTGTAATCAATTTACAACATTTGTAATCAATTTACAATATTTGTAATCATTTTAAAATATTTATAATCAATTTACAATATTTGTAATCAATTTAAAATATTTGTAATCAATTTACAATATTTGTAATCAATTTACAATATTTGCAATCAATTTACAATATTTGTAATCATTAAATTACAACCATCATAATCAAATTACAATAACTATAATGAAATTGGGGGGTTGTGATGGCCTGGTGGACTAGAGTGCCGTACTTCGACCTCTAGTTGGCCGATCACCTCTGGTGTGCGGCTGTGGTTTCGAGCCCTAGTGTGAGCATATGTGGCATGGAGATAGGGGCGCCGTCTCCACCTCGTGGGTTTCCTCTGGGCACTCCGGTTTCCTCCCACTGCTAAAGACCCCTATACGCAAGCGAATTATTGAAATAAAATTAAACCATGTGTTGAAACAATTGAAATAAAATAAAGCCATATGTTTGTTCCAAAATGACCTAGTTTGTGTCGAGTGGACATTAAATCCCATTTTTCTCTCTCTCTCTCTAATGAAATTACAATAATCATAAACAAATCACATGAAATGGGGTTTAACGTACTACTCTTTTTTACACCGACTGGGCTAATGAAACAGGACAGTGTGCTATGGGGGACTGGGTCTCAGTAGTCAGGTATGAATCCTGCTCCATGTGGTGTCAGTAGACTGGGTCTCAGTAGTCAGGTATGAATCCTGCTCCATGTGGTGTCAGTAGACTGGGTCTCAGTAGTCAGGTATGAATCCTGCTCCATGTGGTGTCAGTAGACTGGGTCTCAGTAGTCAGGTATGAATCCTGCTCCATGTGGTGTCAGTAGACTGGGTCTCAGTAGTCAGGTATGAATCCTGCTCCATGTGGTGTCAGTAGACTGGGTCTCAGTAGTCAGGTATGAATCCTGCTCCATGTGGTGTCAGTAGACTGGGTCTCAGTTGTCAGGTATGAATCCTGCTCCATGTGGTGTCAGTAGACTGGGTCTCAGTAGTCAGGTATGAATCCTGCTCCATGTGATGTCAGTAGACTGGGTCTCACTAGTCAGGTAATTTTAACACAGAGATCATTGCTCTATAGTCTATAGAACAAGTCTCAGCATTACCATGTTTTTATTTTAATGAATAAAAACAAATGGATGTACAGGCCTTTTCTTTCCCACTTGTTTTCTCCTATCTAGTGACATTCAATGATTTGTCTGAATTGTCAGATATCCTCTTGCAGTCTCATTTAACAACTTTCGGTTTTCGAAAGAATTGTTAGTGAGCAGAAATTCGCCCCCGTGTATCTGTTACTTCAGTCAGTTATATAAGAGGACAACCCTTTTTTGCGTCATTTCTGTTTCTTCAAATCTTCATTACGCATCTATCGTAGTAATGAACTCTGTGTTGAAATTATATTTGGAACATGTTTAACAAGTGTCCACTCGATTGACGTTAAAAAGAAAAGAAGATATGGCCGATTGGAATGAAAAGATAAGTAATTAAAGCAGAACTGTAATTAAAGCAGAATTGCTGATGTTTGATCAAAAGTCTCTGCCTTGTATAGCACTACAAATAACTGCATGTTAATCTCCAAAAATTTCAAGACTAACGTTAAACCCTGTTTATTGATTGAGAGTCGACGGTAATTGATGATAAACTCACCTGTATTGAGTACATGAAGAGTTATCTCCCATCTTTTCATATTGACTGACATGTGGTGAATTAATGGCAGCTAGTTGAAATCCGACAGCTAATACAATACAGCTGATTATAACCCCTAAAATATAAACAATATAACCCCTAAAATATAAACAATATAACTCTAAAAATATAAACATTATAACCCCTTCACCCCTAAAATATAAACAATATTATAATCCACACAGTTTACTTTTAATACATCGCTACTCAATGATAATACCCATACAAATGACTTAGTATTTTATGGGAACACAATTGGCTGGTTAGCGAGTTTTCAGCAATGTTTGGGGTTGGATGGCCAACTGTTAGCACCTGTCCAACCTTGTGGGTTTTCTTGCACAGCTATAAAGACCCCTAAGCGAATTATTGAATTAAATTTGAACCTTAAAGCCCCAATAACACTCTTGTTGTAACTGAATAATATGTCCCAATCTTCATTCTGGTCAACAAATTGTATTATTTTAGAATTGTCCAATTAAATGATGATATAAATTTCATTTTAACACACCTATTTTAAAAAAGTTGGAAAAATTCAACCAACTGATTTGAAAAGTCTTACGTAAACCTTTTCAAATGTGATTTGGATTTTAAAAATATTTTTGAACCCTCTGGAAAAGTAATGGATAATTTACACAACAGGTAGGACCCTTAAACATCTAGTACTTAGAATAAGGGTATTATTTATTTTCTGGAGCTACCAAGCCAGCAAGGGTGTTATTGTCCCTTTAAGTTATTACCGAAATGACCTAGTTTGAGTCGTATGGACTTTAAATCCCATTTCTCTCTCTCTGTGAATGCTTTAGCCTAAACTATATAACCAGAAAATGTTACATTTGATACGAAAGGAAAATAAAAGAATTTAAAATACTTTTAAATTTATTTCACTAAAAATGTGAAGTAACAAATTAAAGAAAAACATATTTACCCAATAAACTGATAAGAATGAGTGGTCTTCTACCAAATCTATCCACAGCCCAAACCCCGACTAAGGTAAAGATAAAATTTATACTAGATGTAACCGCTGACAACCAGATAGCCTCATGTTCATTTGATATACCCGCCATTTTAATTATAGACGCACTGTAATACCTGAAAAACACGTTTATTCAATCCTTGATATTTATTTAGTGGGTGACCAAACGGTCAAACATGTGCACTTCAGGTCATCAAATGTGTCGATAAGACAAGTCACATAGTTTTAAATATACAACTGGCGGTAGTTTTTTTCTTTGATGTCCATAACAGTTATATCTCATAACAACCTCTCATGATGTCATCAGAGGTTGATATATTCGGTTCATATCAACCGCTGATGACATCATGACAGGTTGATATTTCATATATCAACCGCTGAAGACGTCATTACAGGTCAATATATTCGGCTCATATCAACCGCTGATGACGTAGATGATCGAAATAATACAAAGAACACAGAAATAAAATTTTATTCGGTTCATATCAACCGCTGATGACGTCATGACAGGTTGATATTTCATATATCAACCGCTGAAGACGTCATTACAGGTTGATATATTCGGCTCATATCAACTGCTGATGACGTAGATGATCGAAATAATACAAAGAACACAGAAATAAAATTTTATTATTTTGACAATAAAAAAAAAATTGTTATATGCACTTTAGATCATAAGATTTGTCCATGAGCGCAATGACATAGTTGTGATTGCCAGCTTGTACGTGACAATGAAAAGGGTCTTCTGCCCAGACAAGTTTTTTCCTCTGGGTTCTTGCACTGTTTAAAGTTGCAATTTCATATTTTTAGGTTATATTTTTAAAATGTATTAAAATAAAGCCCTAAAATAGATAGTATCTATAAACAGTCTGTAGGCTGATATGAAATGAAATGAAATGGGTTTAATTACGTCCTACCGTTCTGCTCTGACTGTGCTAATGAAGACGTCATGCATGTAGTCGGGACAGAACAGTGGACATTAAACCTCATTTTAAACCATATTCTTTATTTTTAAGTTATATTTTTAAAATGTATTAAAATAAAGCCCTAATGTATCTATAAACAGTCCTACCCTGTTAAAGAATAATCCTATTAATCCTATAATTCACTATTACCTGTTGAGAAATTGGCAAATCGTTTTCAACTTCAAATAACTATTCCATGGGGGTGAATGGAAAAATAAGGGAGGTAATTATGCTATCATTTCCTGTGTCACTGATTCTAATGCCTGCGAAATAATGCCCATGATCGTATAATAGTGAGTTGACAACCTTTTGACCAAAAGACATAGAAATAATTATGTTTTGACTTTCTTAGAAAATATGAAATTCCCCACTTTAAAACCTCTATATTTGCAAACACTTTTTGAAAATATGTTTAGATCCGAAATCACTTAGTTTGTATCTGGTGGAGGTTCACCCCATTTCTCTCTGTCTTAATTTGTTTTTGATAAATGTTAGCCATTAGCTAAAACCATTAAATGCAAAAAATGAATAATCGGGACTTTGTTAATTACTGTGATACAGGCGCGGATCCAGGATTTTTTGCAGGGGGGGTCCAGGTTTGATAATTGCCACCGCCACCATTACCGGGGGGTTTGGGGGCCCTCCCGAAGAAAAATTTGGTAAATTAGATTCAATTTGGTGCATTTTGACGTATTTCGGGAAGGTAAATTCCAAAATTACAGGTCTAAAAATCGCCAATAAAATCGCATAAAAAATTTTCAAGTCTGAGCAGGGGGGGGTCCGGACCCCCTGGCCCCCCCCCTCTGGATCCGCGCCTGTGATAGCCCTTCTTTTAAAAATAAGGTTTAGAGTGAAGCAATTTGACTGATTTTAAGCATATCGAATCTTCCATAATGTATCTTCAAAAGAAAATCATATTCCCATCAGGAACATTTCTACAGATATCTTTTTGATTCTGTGTATTATACAAGATTTAATTTTTGTTAAACTTACATGACCGTATTTATACCACTCAGCTGTTGGAAGAGCTGAAGACCACAACCAACCACTAATGCTTTTCTCATGTTGGAATTTTTTAACATTCTAATAATTGTCAAACCTCCCCCTGAAAAAGGCAGAAAAGAATAACACTACATCAAAATGAACAGAGAAAGAGAGAAAGAAATGGGGTTTAACATCCACTCGACACAAACTTGGTCATTTCTGGACTAACATATGGTTAAATTTTATATAAATAACTTGCTTGCGCGAATGGGTCTTTAGCATTCAGATAAAATCAGAGGACCCGGAGAAAACCCACAAGGTTAGACAGGTGACGTACAACTGGAAAATTGAAAATAATCTCAAAATGTTCATCTTAAAAATCTCAAAAACAATGTTCCTCTCCATATATTACCATATATTATGCAAGACACTGACTTGCTAGTCTGTTCCTCTCCATATATCATGCAAGACACTGATGTTCATTCATATACGCCCAGGGAGATCATGTGGCTAAGTGGGTAGGGCGCTGACTTGCTAGTCTGGATGTTGGGTGTTCAATCTCTGCATTGGCCGAGAAAGTTCATAGAGATTTTCCTGCGTGGTTCCCCCTTGTCAGTGATGCAGGACGGATGGCCTGACAAAGAAAGCTGTTTAATCTTCAGATGATACGAAAACCGGAAATCCTGTGCACGTAAAAGATCTCTTGAAATTTAGAGTAGGCTGTAGTGCCGCTGTTCGGGCAAAATTTCCCTCATAGCACAATGTATGGCGTATGTACGTCTTCATTTTCCCAGTCGGAGCAGAATAGTAGGACGTTAAACAGCAGTTCATTTTTTTCATTTCACCCTAATTTATCAAAGAAATTATAGAAATGATTGTGATTTTACCAGAAAATGCCTTGGCCCTTCGCTCTTCTTCACAAATAGTTTTAATATCGTTCAATTCTTGGTCAATATTCCCTGTATTACGGATAGCCATTAAAACTTCACGAGCATCAAACTCTTTACTTTTGCTCACCAACCAACGAGGACTCTCAGGTAAAAATATAAAACCAATACACTGAATCAACGCTGGAATCGCGGCAAGTCCTAACATATACCTGGAATAATAACAAAACAATTAAAGATACATTATTGGAGTTTAGATATCAAGTTGGCAGTTCTCATTATAATATTTAAAAACTACATAATATAAAGACAATTTGCTGAAAATTTCTGTCAAATTCGTCCCCTATAAACTGAGAAATAAGCGAAAACAATTAAAATAACAAAACAATTAAATATACATTATTGGATATTAGATAACGAGTTGGCAGTTCTCATTATAATATTTAAAAACTAGATAATATAAAGACAATTTGCTGAAAATTTCTGTCAAATTCGTCCCCTATAAACCGAGAAATAAGCGAATGAAAGTTCTGGCTAGCCTCGATCATCATTACTAAAGTAGGTACGACAAAAATCATAGTCTCGATTATCCATTAAAATCATTAAATCATGTAGGAAAGTTATGCAGCAAAACGGATTATAATCCAATAAATATCGCAGACTAGTGTTGACACCGAGAGTTGATTATGGTTTGGAGAATGTTAATTCACCTTTGAAAATAAAGATATTATTATTATTATTATTATTATAATTAATGTCCAATTCATAGTTTAGATAACATTTAAATGCTGAAAGTAAATCTAGAGAGAGAGAGAAATGGGGTTTAATGTCCACTCAACACAAACTAGGTCATTTCGGGACTAACATATGGTTTTAATTTTATTTCAATAATTCGCTTGCGCGTAGGGGTCTTTAGCAGTGGGAGGAAACCGGAGTGCCCGGAGGAAACCCATGAGGTTGAGAAGGCGCCCCTATCTCCATGCCACATATGCTCACACCAGGGCTCGAAACCACAGCCGCAAGCCAGAGGTGACCAGCCAGCTAGAGGTTGAAGCGCGGCACTCTAGACCACTAGGCCATCCCAACCCCCCTGAAAGTAAATCTAGACTTTCAGGTGTAAAAAAAATAAATTAGTTATAAATAATGATTGACTGACAATCATGGTTAACCAATGAAAGTTTACACAACAGCCTCTAAATAACTGTAATAGTGTAAGGGTGTGGTTCCTTACAGAGGCGGATCCAGGATTTTACGAAAGAGGGGGCGTGCTGCACCCACTTGGGAGTGCGAAGCCTAGAACCGTGATTTTTGAGTGGAAAAAATGGCCACAAGGACTAATTTCATACTAATACTGTAAATTAGGATTTCCAACTTAAACTATTTTTGTTCTCCTTTCTCGCGAGAATATATGGAGCTAAAAATTGTTTGCCACTTCAAAAAGCAGAGGAGGCGTGCGCCGGGTGCGCCTCCCTTTGGATCCGCGCCTGCCTTACATCAAATGAAATGATGTTCAACATTCTACTCTTCGGCTCCAATCGCAAATGAAATGAACTGAAATAAAATGAGGTTTAACGTCCTACTCTTCTGCTAACAACTGACTAATAATGAAGACGTTGCTGAGGAAAATTTCTCAGACAGCAGTCCTGAGGCCTTCTCTTATATCAAATTCCAACTTCCAAGCGGCAAGGGATCAATCATGTGCACGCCAATGTATACATGGGACCTTATTTAATTCATCATACCATTTAAACAACTGTTCAACTGTCCTTGTCATATCCTTGATACTGCACAACTGACACGGAAAACCAGCACTGTGGTGTTTTAAAACAGATAATTATTTTGACCTCTAGAGGGACAAAAAGCTAAAATAGGTGATTTTTCATACAATCAGGATGTGTGCGCATAATAAGGGAACCCTATCTAAGCCCCAAAAATGAACTATCTATAGTTTTGTTGAGTGGAAGTAAACCTCATTTCTGTGTTTGTGTTGACCTTGACCTTGACCTACCTCGGACGAACGAACAGGGGTGATGACAATATATGTTCACATTAAAATGTGGGCGTATAAAAATAGAACCCTATCTAAGCACCAAAAATGAACTAGTTTTGTTGAGTGGACGTAACCTCATTTCTGTGTTTGTGTTGACCTTGACCTACCTCCAGCCATCATCCATATAACTAAAGGCACCATCGATAACGCTGGCTAGAAACTGACCTCCCGTTATAAACAAAACATTTAACGTCACCATTTTGCCTCGTATATGACAGGGAGCACACTCTGCTATATACACTGGTACTGTCATAGAAGCCAATCCTAAAAGTATACCATCAAATAATTAACACTGTATGTAAACTGATACAAAACAGAAAAAGGTAATCAGGGCGACTTCAGCAGTGGGAGGAAATGGAAGCACCTGTGGAAAACCCACAAAGTTGTTGGATAGACGACCCTATCAAAACACAACTGGATTCACTGACAAACCTTATGCCATTCAGCCACCCAAAAAATAAAATTTTGACAAGCAGATTCAAAACTTGAATTGACAGTTTTTCAGTTTCAATACTGAAGACATAATGAAAGCCTACGTGTATTAAAGATACATTATGGGAGATTTTGACAAGGAGTTAGCCATTCTTGCTATAAAAGTTCAAAAATAGATGTTGAAACAAGAATATATTGAAAATTTCAGTCAAATAACTTTATCCAGAACAAAGTTGTTACCACTATAATTTTTTACTAGAAATGGTAGTTAAAATCATCGACACCCTTTTCCCACTATGGCGGATAGTTGATTGACAGGCGTTAACTCCACCTACATAGTCTCAATCATCAAGTAATGTTTAAACGGTATCTAGTGAAGCTTGTGTATAGCCTCGGCCATCACTGTCTTTTATGAATAATTTCCGGAAGTATGATGACGTCAACGTCATGGAGAAACCCGACCCACGACGGCATAGTGATTAAATCAGTCGACGAAATCCTGTTTTAATCCGAGCCCAATCCAAGCCATCCGTGGGTCTACTGTGTTCATTTTGGGCTTGTTGTTTAAATAAAGATCTAATTTATAATTTCTATGACATCTGAGGCTCAAAGGAAGACCGACAAAAATCAGTTTTTGCTCTTCCATAATGTATGTTTAAGGAATGATTCGTAGCCAATGCCAGACATAAATTTGAAACTTGATTATCATAACTGATGTAACATACATCGTTAATTGCATTCAATGTTTGTTATTGGCAGACTAGTATCACATATACACATTCTGAAATGACCCATGTTGAAAGAATTTTGCTTAAAGAACGCATACTCTTCTGCACCTTACCTGGGCTAATGTATGATGGGCATACGCTATACAGTGTGCTATGAGGGAAATTTTGCCCGGGTAGCGCAATACAGCCTACTCTTATATCAAATTCCAACAGCCAAGGGATCTTTTACGTGCATAATGTGTACACACCGGAAAATCGAGATGAACTTTCTCGGCCAATGCAGGGAACGAACACCCGACCTCCAGGCTAGCGAGCCAGCGCCTTACCAACTTAAGACACATGATATCCAAAAGCATGGTGCCAAAACCCATTACATTTTATTTAGTACCATACATGTTACACTCATCAACAGCTTTATTTCTTACTGTCAACAGTGTCATCGTCAGGCCCTTTTTATGGGAAGGTGGGGTGCAAGTGATTGGTCTTTATATCATGAGTTCTGTCAATAAGTTAAGGGGCGTGATTTTCATTTCCAGCTTTTACGTGACAAGGAGTAGGGTCAACTGTACAACCTCGCAAGTTTTCTTCAGGTCTAAGAAATTAACGGAAATTGCTGAAAATCAATACAATTCTTCCTTTCGCTAATTTAAATAATGCATATAAATTTCATACGTATAACAACGTGAAACAAGAGCCATAAGAATTAACGGAAAACATTGAAATCAAATAGGATCCTTCATCTGACTGATGTAAACAACATATATCAAAACAATCGGACAACAAATCTCATCTGTAGAAATTGTGGACGACGGACTACAGGAGGGGGCGATGACAATATACGACCACATTTCCTTAAAAGCACATGATACTCGAGTTGTAATGTAAACAACAGTGATAACTAAGATAACAATAATAATATTAACTTGGTAAATATATTTGATTTATGCAATTTGTTTTACCTCACAGGTTACGGTAATCATGAATAGGTGAAATATTTAAAACACTGTCCTAATTTGCGCTGATCTACACATCGAAGTAGAGTCTTATATACGCTAACAATCTAATCAGTGTCAATAATTTTAATAGTTCTACAGGTGGACCCATACTTCGCGCAGTGTTGCATTTGATTAGGGGTAATCCAACTACACACTGCTATTATGAGTGGATATTGTTGTTTTAAATTTTGATTTGTCACTAGCTGCCAATATTGGTCCAAATATGTTTACATAACGTTACGTCATGACTCACGATTTTATTATGCCTAATTAACCCGTACATAGCAGAATACTGCAGTAAAACTAATTGCATGACAAACAAGGCTATTAAGTCGAATGAAATGTAAACAACAATACTGTTTATAAATGAACATACTTTCACCGTTTTTAATACCTTAAATCACTGTCCAAAGTTTTAGGGAAGACCCAGATTAAACGAAGGACTGTCATGTTGCTGTACTTAAGTGATAGCCTTCATTGAACGGAAAGAATAGACACACTCCCGCATAAGTTCAAGAAACAGACGCTATTCCAGCAATGGTCAGAGAGGGATTTCTCGGGCCATTGCTTCAGGAATTTGGGGTGGACCGTGCTATTTGATATACATAATTGTAATTTAGCTGTATATACCCCCACCCACCACACAAGGTGAAATAATTCTAAAACACAGATCTAATTCTTACACATAGATTATGCAGGAGCTAAATCTGTCTACTTCCGGTCTTTCTTTAGGCCTAAAATGTTATCTAAAGTGTTAATAAGACATTTATTAACATGGAAACACCATAATCAACTCTAGATCTCAATGCCATATTATGTGTCTGATTTTCACTGGATATGAATCTATCTACTGTTGCACATTGATGATTAAATGCTAAATAGACAATCGAGTTTATGGGTTTTTTATTGTATCGACTTTAGTAATCATGATCAAACGAGGTCTGAAAGTTTCAGATTGTAACGTGTGTGCACTACGTAGAAATTAAAACTATGTGGCAAGAAAATTTTTTAGCCATGGTTAAAAAAGAATCGCCCAAAATTTCGCCAGATTGAATGTTTTGACGCCAAAATTATATTTCTATCGCAATTGGTGGAAATGGCGATCGACAGCGTGAGCGCTGTCTGAAACTCAATCACTAAAATCTTGGTTCAGAGTGGATCAAATTGACTGAAAGTTTCAGTATATTCCCTTTCCAATATCTAGTTTTTAACTATCATTTAGTAAGAACTGCCAGCTCTTTATCTTACTCCCATAATGCCCCTTTAATAAATCGACCTACATCTTTTTCAGGGGTCAACATGTTAAGGATACATTAGGACAACACCACACACTAACAATTCTACAGAGAGAGAGAGATAAAGAGAGAGAGAGAGAGAGAGAGATAAAGAGAGAGAGAGAGATAAAAAGAGATAAAGATCTAAAGAGAGAGAGAGATAAAGAGAGAGAGAGAGAGAGAGAGAGAGAGAGATAAAAAGAGATAAAGATCTAAAGAGAGAGATAAAGAGAGAGAGAGAGAGAGAGAGATAAAGAGAGAGAGAGAGATAAAAAGAGATAAAGATCTAAAGAGAGATAGAGATAAAGAGAGAGAGAGGGAAATGGGGTTTAACGTCCACTCGACACAAACAAGGTCATTTCAGGACTAACATATGGTTTAATTTTATTTCAATAATTCACTTGCGCGTAGAGGTCTTTAGCAGTGAGAGGAAATTGGAGTATCCTGAGAAAACCCACGCGGTTCGACAGGCGACCCTACTCCTTGCCACGTACAACTGGGGATTCGAAACCACGCCAGTTGACTCAATGGCAGGCCGTATGATACAGCGTGCTAACCATTCTGCCACCCAAGCCCCCAACAAATCTACGGACAGGCAGGACACAGTTTATGGTACTTACAAACAACAAACTTATACATAAGACTAAGTGAATGAATCCAGGGCTAGTTGAAAGTGTCCATTAACAATAAGGGAATATTTCCCAAAGGTTGTAAGCGATAAATCTGCTTATTGCAGGCCTTTATTGTGGTCCAAAAGACATTAATTATCATTGCAAGCCCATAATCAACTTTCTGGGCCATCAGGAGACTCCAATTTTAAAAGTAGATTCACGATAAAATAGATAGGTCTACACTTCCTAAGTTGGAATAAAATTGTTGAATAAAATTGAACCATATGTTAGTCCCGAGATGACCTAGTTAGTGTCTCACTTTAAGGTTGATTATATAATAGTGAAGATAAAGGGTAGAGCGAGGTATGTTGATCTTCTGATATTTATAGACAGGACTCCATTGCCCTCCCTTTATTTAACATTAACCTATATGCTGATAACATAATTTATCAATTTATCAATTCAGAGAGAGAGAGAGAGAGAGAGAGAGAGAAATGGGGTTTAACACCCACTCAAAACTAGGTCATTTCGGGACTAAATGGTTTAATTTTAGTTCAATAATTCACTTGCGCACATGGGTCTTCTAGCAGAGAGAGGAAACTGGAGTGCTTGTAGGAAACCAACGAGGTTGAGAAGGTGCCCCTATCTCCATGCCACATACGCTCACACCATTGATCAAAACCACAGCCGCAAGCCAGAGGTGACCGGATAATTAGAGGTCGAATTTTGGCGCTGTAGACCACTAGGCCATCCAAACCCCGTGAGGGGGGATGGTTGGACAAATGGTTAGCACATGTGCGTTGTTTAATAAGGTCTGTCATTGAGTCAACTGGTTTGGTTTCGATTCTGCCGGTTGTACATGACAAGGAGTAGGGTCAACTGTATAGTGTCGGTGGGACGTCAACAAAAGGTCGTATCTGGATTTTGTGAAATTGTCCAGGAGAGCCAAAACTAGCACAGAGGTTAAGAATCAAAGTCACATCAAAATGTTGTACGTAAAATGTCGTATTTTTGAAGTGTTTCTCAAATAATTATTTACAAAATGTATGTGTAGCCATTTAAACAGTATGTAACTATCTGCACATATCAAGCTCAACACCTAGTGCAGAGATAAAGAGAGAAAGCTTGTTACTTGGTATTTGCAATTTTATACAGCAAAGATGTATCTCCTGAAAATATTCAACTTTATACCTGCTTCAATTCCATAGATTTCACACAGTAGAGCCTCAACAATAATTTTTAATAATACATATTTAATCATAGAACAATACTGGCTATATCGATATCACGTTTGATTGTTATGCTTAGGTTCGACACAAGGTTCATTTTTTCAAGAAAATACGACATTTCGTTCCTATATTTTTTTTCTTCTTTTTAAAACATCCCATACGACATTTTGAACCAGTATCTATTAAACCTCTTTTTATTGGCTTAGAAATACGACAACCAGATCAACCACATGAAAAGATGCGCAAGAAAATTCTCTTGCTTAAGAAGCAAAAAAGTGAATTTCAAAAAAATATGCCAGATAGACCTTTGACTTCCCATCGACGATAAGGTCCAATCACATGGGTTTTCTCTGGGTCCTCTGGTTTCCTCCGGCTGCTATATATATATACATGTATTGAAATAAAAAATTAAGCCATATGTTAGTCCCGAAATGACCTAGTTCGTGTTGAGTGGACATTAAACCCCACTTCTATTTCTCTCAATTCAAAATTTTGTTGAAGAGGTTAGAATTAATTCCCTAAAAAGAATTTTGTTTATCAGTAATTACACATTTAAAGCCACATATAGAAGTCATGTAGTTTGTTACAAGACTGCCCATTGGTCAAGTTCATGTTCATAATAAACAACATGATATAAACTGAGGTTTAATTTGTTCTGCTCTGTTGGGGTTAATGGAGACGGACATACGCCATACAGTGTGTGACAAGAGAAATCGTGCTACTGCCTAATCTTTTTTTGATTTTCAAATGTCAAAGGTTCTTTTCTGTACCAACCACAAGCCTGGAAATAAGGCGCCTGTCACAGACAATGTCAGGCCTGTCATTTTGTCAGGCACTGATTTGCGTTTTTTAATGGTATTATTAAAACATGTCCTGCACTAAGTTGAAAAAGTCATGTGTTATTTCATTAGCGGGTAACATTTTGTCAGGTACATCTAAAACCAGGCCTTCGTGCACGCCAAAGATTTGATGACTAGATGTTCATTCTAAGCATGTTTATAGACCAATACCTGTGAGCAAGGCCATACTCACAATCAAGTCACCATGGTTACCAATGACCAATAGAGCCTGTGAGCGTGGCCATACTCACTGTCGAGTCACCATGGTAACCTACGACCAATAGAGCCTGTGAGCGAGACCATACTCACTGTCGAGTCACCATAGTTACCATTGACGAATAGAGCCTGTGAGCGAGGCCATATGGTTACCATTGACCTGTGAGCCGCTAGAACAGGCAAAGGCACGGTGGTTCCGTGAGTAGGACTCTAGTTCGCCAACATGGGGGTCCCGTATTCGATCCCTGCATTGGCTGAGAAAGTTAATCAGAATTTTTCGGCGTGATTCATGCAGTCAGTGGTGCAAGGGACAATGAATAGTCGTTCAGATGGTAAGAAAAACCGAATCGATGTCACACATAGACATTGGCGTGCATGTTAATGATCCTTTGGCAGTTGGAATTCGATATCTGGGCAAAATTTCCCTCACAACACGCTGTATGGTGTATGCGCATTCGGTGCAGAAAAGTAGGACGCTAAAACCCACTTCATGTCATTACTATAACAGCCCATAATAATAATAGCTTATTCAATTACCTATTCCTAGTCCTAGAATAGCCCGCCCAGCTACCAACATCTCCACATTCTGAGCAGCTCCAAGAACAATAGCACCCACCGCAAAAACTAAACTCGCTAAAACAGTGGTAGCTTTACGCCCAAATTTATCATTTAAAAATCCACCAATAAGAGCACCAATGAAGGCTCCAGCTATCGCTATGCTAACAATAATCTCCTGCCACAAAGACGATAGTTCGAAACGCTTTCTTAATAACAACATGGCACCGGAAATAACGCCAGTATCATATCCAAATAAAAATCCACCAATGGCCGAAAAGAAAGCCAATATCCACACAAAAGATGTGGACTTCAGTTCGCCTGTTTCGTTGATGCCAATCTTCTCCTGTGATTTACAATTAACGTTTTTATTCGTGGAGTCCATGTCCTCGCCCGGCTCCTTCAGTATCCTATACTGATAATCTGAGCTCTCCATTTCTTCTGGGTCAAATGTTTCGGTTGCTATGAGACGATCATATTCCTCTCTGCTTGACATCTCCATTCAGATTAAGTGTTGATTTAATCACATCCATTCACCTTTGACCTAGTCATTCACAATGACCTTTGACCTCGTCATTCAATGATAGTGTGTATCATCTTAAAGGGGCAAATCAGTTGAACTGAAAAATAAAAATGAATTTTTTATTTTTTTTTAGATAAGTCATTTTTTTTTCATTTTTATAATTTAATTTTTACATGACACATTAAAGGGATCACAGTCGATTCACATCCGTGTTGGAGAGATATTTGCTGGTCAAAAATATTGGTCTAGTGTCAAGATCTGGCCCTATGCCTATATGTTCACAAACCATTCTCAGAGAATTTTGCCCAGACAGTGGCGCGACATATATTTCGAATTCCAACTGTCATTTGTTATTTTAAGTGCACTTGAATGTCTTGGGTAAACGTTTTTTACCATCCACCGGAGCCTAGTCTTATGACGTCATATGTGGATTGTGGGTTAGGATAAGGGTTAGGATAAGGGCTGAGGCCTGCAGATTTCGCCACAGTCTCGAGATGTAGACAGGGCTAGCCCTAACCCTAACCCCGGGCCAAGCATAACCCTTATCCTAACCCACAATCCACATATGACGTCATAAGACCAGGCTCCGGTGGATGGTAAAAAAGGTTTACCCCTGTCTTGCAACACTGACAAGGGGAATCCACTCCAGAAAATGTAGAGGAAACTTCTCTGTCAACACAGGGATCGAACTAGGGACCTTCCAGAATAGCAAGTCAGTTCCTTACATTTACTAACATGCGCCACCACAGATCCCTTTTTAAAAATTGATTTTAAAGTTCCAATAGCATATTTTCTAATAAAATCAAAACATAATTATTTCTATTTCTTTTGCTCAAAATGTTGTCAACTCACTATTATACGATCATGGGCAAAATTTCATGGGGGTTAAAATGGTTGAGACAGGCTGATTGAGGAGATAGTAACTCAATTACCTCCCTTGTTTTCCCATTCCTCTCCATGGACGGCCATCTTCAAACGTTTGAATTTGAAGTTGAAAATGATATTTGTGCCAATTTCTCAACTGGCAATAGTGAATTATAGGATTAATAGGATTATTCTTTAACAAGGTAGGACTGTTTATAGGTACAATCTATTTTAGGGCTTTATTTTAATACATTTTAAAAATATAACCTAAAAATATGCTATTGGAACTTTAATTTGGTGGATGATTTATCATGTTTCATAGAGATTTGTGATCGATTCATAAACTGCAATATCATTGCATGACATTCATCTCTGCATATTATACCACATAGTTCAGATATTTCAAAGAGATAATTTTGATTCTGTGTGAAGTTTACATGAACAGATCTTTAAGACTAGGAGTCATGCTAGTTGAGCTCTGAAAGTCAGTCTCATTACACTCACCCTGAGCGTTCAGGGACTGTCCCATTCAATCAATGTCGAAAATAATTGGAACCCCAGTCAATTTTACTGGGCAACTTTTCACTGCCAAACGATGGGGTGTCAATCCGTGTGGGCATCTGTACAATGTAAACGAACATCTTAGTGAGAAAATAAGACCTTGCTTACTTCGCTAGAGACAGTATGAGCGACACAACACGCTGTTAAAAATACGTCCCCTCCCTTCAAGTTACATTTCCCCGCCATGATACTCTAACTGCAGGTCAAAGTCCACATTCAGGAATGTCGGTCATACAAGACGATACGAAATGTACAGGCTTTACATTGTACAGGCTATCACACGGATTGACACCCCGTCGTTTAGCAGTGAAAAGTTCTCCAATTTTTTTTCGACATTGATAGAATGAGACAGTGCCTGAACGTTCAGGGTGAGTGTAATGAGACCGACGTTCAGAGCTGAACTAGAGTCACGCTGGCTGTTGCTGTAGGTACGGAGAATCACAGGACACAAACGTGACCTCTTTTGATTGAGAGAGAGAGAGAGAAATGGGGTTTAACTGTTTAACGTCTACTCGACACAAACTAGGTCATTTTGGGACTAACACATGGTTTATTTTTATTTCAATAATTTGCTTGCTCGTAGGGGTCTTTAGCAGTGGGAGGGAAGCGGATGACCCGGAGAAAACCCAGTCCACGACGTGGTTGGAGAGTTGTAGGAATGTAGGCCTATTTATATATCTAGCTATAAGTGTATAGCTGCAAACGCGTGAGTTGCTTGACAGTAAACTAATTACGATGACAGCAGTAGAGCTCTTTCTGAAAGTCAATTTGGATATCTTTCACAAATTGATATCTATATGGAAGGAAGATTGGCCGGCTGTACAGCTAATTTCTATATTACCATAGAATTGGTGACGAATACAGCTATCTTTCCACCATAGAGTACAGCTATCTTTCCACCATAGAGTTTCTATACAACTCTATGCTTTCCACGCACATCAATAAGCTTTTGTCTTCCAGTCTTTGATCACCCCTTCACTAGAGTGTTCTCCCCTGATCAATTTACCAAAACCAACCGAAATGAACCGAAAATATACGAATCATACCAACAGACGATATCATAATAATAATAATAATAATTTTTATCCATTTATATCGCGCTAATGCCACAGGTACATGGGGACAGGAATGCCCTTATTAGACTATGGCACACCTGACAACTATTTGAACTATGGGATTTTTCAAATTTTTTGAGTTTCTGTTTTTTTCTGAACATTTTTAAAATTTTTAATCTTAATTTATCCATATTTGATGCTAAATGTTATAATATTTACTATCAAACATGTATTTATAATACATCAGAAGGTACTTTTTTTAAAATATGAATTACATGTTTGATAGTAAATATTATATCATTTAGCATCCCCAGTTGTACGTGGCAAGGAGTAGGGTCGCCTGTCAACCTCGTGGTTTTTCTCCGGGTACTCCGGTTTCCTCCCACTGCTAAAGACCCCTACGCGCCAGCGAATTGTTGAAATAAAATTGAAAAACCATATGTTAGTCCCGAAATGACCTAATTATCAGTAGCGCGTGTGTCCTCCACTGGCTCCTACGCACGCCGTGCAGGACAATTAACCATCTTTGTCGTACTTTTGGTTTTGACCCCTCTGACTTAATTGTACCGTTGATTACAGATTAAAGATCCATAAGTGTACAAATGTGTTGTTATTGATGTGTTCCCATTTGAATATTGTTCACCATAAGAAGCAAAAGAAATAAGATATGTTTACAGGATCATTTTGTTATACGACATACTAAGTGATGCGTTTTCTATAACGCTCGGTATATATTCTCTAGGTATTATGATGGCCGAATGGTTAGCACGTGTGTGCTGTATCATAAAATCCTGTCATTGAGTCAGCTAGCGTGGTTTAGAATCCGCGGTTGTACGTGACAAGGAATAGGGTCGCATGTCCAACCTCGTTGGTTTTTCTCCGAGTCCTCCGGTTTCCCCCCGCTGGTAAAGATTCCCACGCGTAAGCGAATTATTGAAATAAAATTAAACCATATGTCAGTACCAAAATCACTTGGTTTGTGTCGAGAGGACGTTAAATCCCATCTCTCTCTCTCTCTTTCTCTCTCTCTCTCTCTGAATTGCGTCAGAGGATATTGTGCGGAACAAAAGTCAAATAACAAAAGTCAAATCAACCCAGACGAGGCAAGGACGTGACTCTGGACAATTACATTGATTATTTAACCAAGTTGCAACTGCCTATAAATCGCAAAGCAAAATCAAATGTGTCGAAGGGAAGGAGGAACAATGCGCTATACATTCTTTGAAATCTAACGACACGATCGTTATTAAGGATGCGAAATATTATGAGAGAAACGTCCTTAAAATACTTAACAACAAACGTGTGTATACAACCATAGATTCGAATTATGATAAAAGAACAATGTGATTAATAAACGTGAAATCTGTTATTCGGGATGACATAGATTTTGTTAATACATTACCCCCAAATCTAAATGATGGCGACTCCTTCGTAACCATGGATGTTTGTAACATGTATGGCAATATTTCCCATGATCTATGCCTTCAGGCCGTAGAATTGGATAAACATCCCGAATGCAGCCATAAGGATGCGAAATATTATGAGAGAAACGTCCTTAAAATACTTAACAACAAACGTGTGTATACAACCATAGATTCGAATTATGATAAAAGAACAATGTGATTAATAAATGTGAAATCTGTTATTCGGGATGACATAGATTTTGTTAATACATTACCCCCAAATCTAAATGATGGCGACTCCTTCGTAACCATGGATGTTTGTAACATGTATGGCAATATTTCCCATGATCTATGCCTTCAGGCCGTAGAATTGGATAAACATCCCGAATGCAGTCATGAGAGAATTTCAAAAAACTTTATCCTCAAAGCCATACGTATCATCCTGATTAACAACACTTATACATTTGGCGAAACAAATTACAAACAGATTCTTGGCATAGCGATGGTTACCAAGGTGGCACCACAATTATGTAATTTAACAATGGGATTTCTTGAGGAAATATTATACTCAATAAAATTGTGGAAATTGAACATGTCGTGGATTACAGATTATATTTAGAAAATCAGTTGAAACGATTCCTAGACGATGTATTCTGTATTTTGAATGAAGGATTTGGCAACATTGCAGATTTGCGACACATATTGAATGATTTAGACCTAACATTTAAAAGTACTTTTCGTCCGTCTTGGGGCTATTCATAAACAATGTCATTGTATAAAGATGGACATTATAGTATATTTATACATATTTAGTAACACTGTGGTTTTAATTGGCTATAGTTACCATTGTCTATGGTTACATGGTATATAGTTAACTAATAGAAAACACCCAAACTATATACTGTCAGCTCTTTGTCCAAATCATCCATAATTCATCTTTGAGTAGTTTTTCCTTTATCTCTCTAGTATAACTTATTATAGCGAGAAGTATTATATAGGCTTTTCAAATGAATAAAATATTGTATGAACTAGAACTATTAGCCCTGTGACTAAATCCTCCATAATGGATCTTTTCTGTGTGTCATTCTTTTGTTAAGCTATGGTATCTTCTGTTTCGCTAATTTCATTTAAAACAAATTTATTGTTTTATTACAAGTCCATTTTAGCAACTTTGATCTGAGGGAAGACGATGTTTCAATAAATTATGAGCGAAATTGAATTTAAAGGAGCTAAATCGCTAACATTTGGGACCTAGAAATTGACTCAAGTTGGTCGCAACGCATATAATACTGTAATATGAATGTATATAAACTGATTTGCATTCAACTGTTTCCGTTTTACTCTTATTTCAAATCAGTTATGTTCGGCAAAATAAACCAGAAGTGTCAACCGAAGGCATTTTTTTTCAGCGTCTAGTTATTCTAGTCTACATGCGCCGTTTGATTTGGTACAATGTTTTTAGCCTCGTTCCTCGAGTCTCTTGTTAGAACTGGGGCTGAAGCGCATTATGGTACACGATTCGTGTACCAATGGTAAAATATTTATTTTGTCTTAAATATTGGATATCAGAAGCCCACCTTTTCCCGGTAGGATCACATCATCAATTTTGATTTAAATTGACAAATAATTCGTGTTTTCTATGTTGAAGATTTTGGATGATATTGAGTTAAAGACTTAGCTCCTTTAAGTGTTTATGTAAGACATGGAATGGAGTTTATCTTCCTACTGTTCTGGGGCCTGTTTCACAAAATTTAACTAAGATAAAATCAAGTTTTTTTGTAATTTGATTGGATATTAGATTGATTTTTGTGCTTAGCCAATCAAAATTGAAATAACTACAAAAATGTGGATTTTTTTTATCTTTAGTTAAGATTTCGAGAAAAAAGGCCCCTGCTCCGAACTGGCCTGATGAAGACGGTTATGTTAAAGGAAAGTGAAGTATGGGGTTTAACGTCCTAAACTGGACTAATTTTTCTCCCTGGGTGAAATGTTGTTGTTAGACCAACATACTCACAACAGAGAGAGAGAGAGAGAGAGAGAGAGATGGGGTTTAACGTCCACTCGACACAAACTAGGTCATTTTGAGACTAACATATGGTTTAATTTTATTTCAATATATCTCTAGCCAGTGGGGGGCGGAGTTACAGATTCGATTTCACGCTGATTAATGGCCGGCGTGTTTTTCCAGAGATAAATGAAGGGCAAAATTATCTCTGGGTTATCGATATTGATTACATTAATAAGAGACCAAAAATCTAAATGAATTCAATGTTATTAAACATACATTATGCAAGAGCTAAATGTGCCTGTTGTAGGTCTTACTTGAGACGCAAAATGTTATCTAACTTATTAATTCGACAATAATTAACTTTTCCAGACCATAATCAACTCTCGATGGCATCGATAGCCTGCGATATTTATTGGATAAGAATCACATCTACCGCTTAACGTCCATTAATAATTAAATCGATAATCGAGACTATGTTTTCTTTTTTTATAACGTTCTGACTTTAGTAATTGTGATCGAGATAAGATTCAAAATTCAATCACTAAAATCTCGGCTCAAAGTGGATCAATTTGACCAGAAATTGCAACAAAGGGTTTCTCAACTGATTCTGGCAGGGTTTAGTGTTGTTTATAACATACTAAAAATTCACCAAAGTAGGACCCCCGGAAAAGTGTTTTTCAAGATGGCGTCAAAAATGGCCAACGAAAGGTCTTAAAATGATCATAACTATGTAACTATCACCTCAATTTTGACGATCTTGATGTCTTTTCCTAGGCATTGGCGGCACAGAACACATCAAGATCATTAAAAATGATGTTGGTATATTATGTCAACACCTCCAAATGACCGAAAGTCCTTAACTACTGACTCAAATTTGATGATCTTGATCTCTATCCCCAGGTTTGGGGGGGGGACAAGGAACACATTAAGAGAACTTTCGATGTCATTGAGCTGTTGAATCATTACGAAAATTAATTCACGACCTTCAGCTGTCCTCTATCACCTAATGCACAAACACCCCTGTTCATAGAATAAGTTTCAGATCGTTCAGTTTTGAGTGTCATCCCCCACCTCAGTATCGACCTGTATTGAGTGTTGTTTGAATTGTTACAATTTCCAGTTTGACAATGTCCATTTACTGCAGTGTAAGGGAGTCCATAGCGTTTGCAGCTGCATCGAGAGAACTTGCATCCCTCCGAAAGGTTTTGGGTCATAACTGAAATTAACTGATAATTTCCCTGCTTCCATCCCTATTCAGTTAGGTCCATTTCATTTGTCATCCCCGTCTATACCATAATTTGAAAGTACACACATATGAAATCTTGTTGCGGGTGATGTTGGGGTAAACCGTACAAGAATGATAGATGCTTCAGCAGTTGCCACTTTCCAGGTGAAAATGATATGGCACAGGGGTGATAGCGTATCATTCGATTTGCCATTAAATAGATCAACCATCAGGTCTTTGCCAAGATCTGGTATGTCCTCTTGGGATTTGTTTTGAAGGGTGAATGCGCTAGCACAGAACTTCATGGCAGGATCAGATTTCACTAATTTCCGGTAGGCGGACTTTTTGCCGATGCCTAAAATCCTCGAAATTGAATCACAGCCTGGGTAGACATGTAACAAAGAACAACTCGTTGCGGGCATCGTCTCCTAAAGGTTCATTCAACAGGTTAATGTTATACACTTCGTGTTATTTTGACTGCTTGTTTGAACGGAAGTAGATGGTCTCATTGTCTATTCTGGAGTAATGAAGAAGCAAGATCAGCTAATTTGTGACCATTCAAACAGCACTCTAGAGGTCGATACTGAGGAGGACGATGAAACTCAAAACTGAACGCTCCGAAACTTATTCAATGATAGTGGACAGCTGAAGGTCATGAATTCAATTTCATAATGATTCAACAGCAGAGTGATATCCAAAGTACTCTTAATGTGTTCTTTGTCCAAAAAAAACAAAAACCTGGCGATAGACATCGAAATCATTAAATTTGAGTCCACAGTTATGGACTTTCGGTCACCTGGAGGAGTAAGCGGCCATTTTTGACATGATATGCCAACATCATTTTTAATAATCTTAATGTGTTCTTTGCCCCCCACAACCTAGGAAAAGACACCAAGATCACCAAATTTGAGTTGATACATGTAGTTTCGGTGGCCATTTTTGACGCCATCTTGAAAAAACACATTGGTAAACTTTTAGTATATTATAAAGTTCACTAAACCCTACCAGAATCAGCTGAGAAACCTTTTTTTTGCAATTTTTTTTTCTGGGCGGGGGGGGGGGGTATTTTCCATATATTGACCTATCACATGGATAGCAGACCAGTGCAGGTTGTTGTACCATTCAAAGATCTTGCCTAACTTAGGAAAACTGTGAAGATTAACGACTTTTGTATGTCTGTTTGTCCTGTCATGTTTACTGCCATTTTTTACCCCTGCGACAAGTTTGTTACCGATGTGATAAGATTGCTTATTGATTTCATGATGATATTCAATGATATATCCCCAATTGTGTAACAAATGTCATAAATATTAGATGTTATCATTTCAATCAACACGCTTCTGTAAGTGAAATAAAGTCATTCAACTGTATAACAAAATGACATATGTCATAGAGGCGTCCTGCCATATTAAAATACGTGTTAGTGATTGTAACATAAACCTGTTGCTATCAAGACCCGGCTGGAGATCTTGGTAGTATTCCTTATGTCATTGCGTAACTATAACTTGTTGTTGGCATGTCGTATCTAACTTTCTTTGTCTGATAAACTATATTGAATGTTAAACCTTCATATGATGCTTGATACATTAGACAGGTGTCTAATGAGCTCCTTTGTCTCGAATACGTTTATAAACTCAGAACAGAAACGAATCTTCAGTCAGGTCCAGGAGGCCATGCTAGGCGGGCGCCTAGTCAAGGTACCTCAGGAGTACTATAGTCAGGTCTAGGAGTCGGAGACGAGACGAGAGCTTCTGGAGTTAGCACACTCGTGCTAAGCCAAGCCAATTAAGTCATGACTCCTTCCATATAGTTAGTTCTACGGTCGTTTACATCACGATGTTTGTACCTATTGTTGTAAGAAGCTGAATAAAACTATTATTAGATGTATATACCAGTGTTGTCATCCAAGAACCTGATTAAAGAACGAAATACTGTCACAACTGTTTATCTTGCCAATCGAAATCATAGATCCAGTGTTATTATGTACATGAAATATTAAATATGTTTGATGGAGACAGCTCTTTTGAACAAATAGTTTTTTGAAAATTCTGCGCTTAATTAGATTATTGTTATTAGTCCCATAAAAGTATTTGTCGGGTGGTTATTTCCAATAAAACTATGACAATTTTTGTATGTATGGAAATAGAAACATTCAATCTTACTAGAAAAATACTTGATTACTTGACAGGCACCCATACAGTGCATACAGGACAAAAATGTAAGGGTTTAGCTAACCGGAAGTCCGACGATTATGGATGTCTGCTCGAGTGACGTCAAAGGTTGCACGCGAAGATCATCTGATCTCTCAGCGATGGTGAGCACTTATATCTTGATACACTTGATGGTGAGCTTAAAGGTTCAAAGGTTTCCGAGATAACAAAAAAACAAACAAAAAAAAAACCACGGAAAAGGACGTGGGCAGTGGATAATCCAAGAATTAATTAGACTTCAATATTTAGGATAAATGGACGCCGATTAAAGACAACATCGTTTTGTATTTGCAAGGAATTCTCCACCGGCTTCGCACCCGTTGCTATGTACCTTGTCAGCCAAGTCACGTGACCCAAACATGACTTCCTTTAGTAGATTATTATAACAGGGGTATTCCCCCGTGATTACAATGTTTTGAAACGAATTTGAAGCACAATTTAAATAGGATTTGAATATGGTTTTGTTCCAAATATATCATAAAATCCCACAGTTTGTTGGTGGGAAGGTACCTTTAACATTTTGTCAACATTATATAGATGTTGGGATTCTTTATCAACATTTCAGGTAACTTACGTTTGGATAAACACATACATTCCTGATGCATACAAATTGAAAACAAATAATTTGTCGAAATCAACACCGTGCGCGGCATCCCTAGTTGCATCGTTCTGTTCTAAGTTTTCGGACGCGTTAATATTTAATTTTAAACGGTGCCGTCTCTTGACATCATTGTGAGTAGTGATTCATGTATGATACGGTTCACAATAGTACAATAGTGCTCAGTGATATGTTACAAAGTAGAATCATAAACATCAGGACAACAAGATGGGGGACGTTTTACAGCTGCTAATATTAATTACAATCATATCATGTTATACAGGTAAATTTTCTTTTAAAATTTCACAAATCTATAAATATGTCACCAAGAAAATAATTTTAATAATTCTGAATAATATTATATCTTCATAAACTTCGAAAGTATATTTGTGCCCTCCACCCGGTACTGCCGGTAGTATAATATGTAATTCGCCGGTCTTTCTTTGGACCTGAAATGCTACTAAATTATTAAGGATACATTAATTAACTGATCCAGGCCATAATCAAGTTTAGATGGCATCCAGTTTCTCCGAAATTAATAGATTAGAACAGTTCAACCATAATTTGATTTAGGAGGAGTGAGACATAGTTTCGAACAACCAGTACGGTGGTTGAAATTATTGCACACGGCTGTCAAACCTTCAAAGGCTAACAGCTTCGCTTCCTTATTGAATAATTTGAATGAAATTTTCAAATTTTTCATTTTACATTATCTTCTTTCGAACCAAAATAGCAAGAATGGCTTGCTCGTTATCTAAATCTTACATAATATATCTAAATCAGGGGCGGATCTAGGAATTTTGAAAAGGGGGGATGCTCCGCAAAATGAGGGCACTTACTGCGGAGACTGGGCATGCCGTTGCGGGGGGGGGTCCCAAGACAATTATCCGTCATTTCCTTGCATCTGTAGACATTCCAAGAGCTATTTGGCTGATATTTTTGTCTAAGTAAACGTTTGGAGAGGACATATTTGGCTCTGAAGTCACTTTCAGCAGTAAAAAAGGGCACTGTCGCGCCCCCCACTCGATCCGCCTCTGTAAATGATCAGTTTGAGCAGGGCTTCATATATTACCGTGGATTAAGCCATTATAATTTGATATTGATAGAGAAATGGGGTTTAACGTCCACTCGACACAAACTAGGTCATTTTGGGACTAACATATGGTTTCATTTTATTTCAATAATTCGCTTGCGCGTAGGGGTCTTTAGCAGTGGGAGGAAACCAGAGTGCCCGGAGGAAACCCACGAGGTTGAGAAGGCGCCCCTGTCTCCATGCCACATACGCTCACACCAGGGCTCGAAACCACAGCCGCAAGCCAGAGGTAACCGGCTAGCTAGAGGTCGCAGCGCTGCACTCTAGACCACTAGGCCATCCCAACTCCCCATTGTGTTAAAAGACTTGTATTATTCGGTGTCTGGATAAAAAAAAATAACGTGTGGGTGAAATTTACCTTTCGTTTTCAAGTGCAGCATGTGAGTCATGCACCGTATAGACGTCTAAAGAAACGGGAATCGATTATCAGGTCCCCCAACGAAAAAATATGACCCGAAATCTTAAAAGTGTTTCGTGTCCGAATAAGCGGTTTTGACGTTCAAGTCCAAACGACTCATTATTTTGAGCTGAAATTTCGAGGTAAGGTAAATACTGCATTATGCTATATATTGGCGTTTAAATTTTATATGTACACGAACTTATGTTTCTGAGACTCTGTTAAAATCGGGATGATCCCTTCGAAATAATACACAGAATATTAATGTCCGATCTTATTGGCTGCAGTCAAATTTTCATACTTCAACCCAATACAACCGTTCACCTTGTCAATCTATGTGCATCTATACGGCCAACTTATTAATAAGGGAATGCTCGATTCACAGTTCCGGAATTAAATTCCAAAACTGGTGTCAATCGAGTAAAAAGGAGAATTTCGGAGTACAACGCATGTGTCGACTGTATAAAAAAATATCTCAACCAATCATAACAGCTGAAACATATTTTTTCACCTAGGAATACGTCACGATTCTACACACTTCACATCAGCTGTCGGGACTGGCAGAACTGTGACAGGACTGAATTCCGCATCACTCGATTGTAATTCTGTCGATCCGGGGCGTTCTGGACTGTGAATCGAGCATCCCCTATTTAGTCTCGGACGCCCAGAACCTCATAGTCTCGGACGTACTAATCTGATTAAAACACAGATCCTATTTCGCTTCGTTTTTATAATAGTTCAAAATTTCTTGATCTTTGTGACTGATTTGTTTTTTCAGGTGACGTCTTTTATTCCAATACTTATGGATTCGGGAGATTCCTCAATATCTCCCTAGTAGATCATTTTACCATCAATGCTAAATTCACCGGAAACTTGAACGTGGCTTTCTATAGTAGTTCCAGTAGATTACTTGGCATGTATCTCCACGCATCGAAATATGCTATAATTGGCTATCCTGCAACTAACTTCCCGGTGCCACTCCCCTCTCCAACCGACTACAACACATACTGGTTTAAGTATGGAAATGACAAACTAATATTTGGTCTGGGCTCGGAACCAGAAACTGATATACTAGGTGAACTGCCTATGAATACGAATAGTGCGGTAATGTACGCTGCATTTAGTGCTTATCAACCCAACGAAGTCTTTGTGAAGTTTCCAGATACAGCGAGTAAGTATACTTCCGACATTTAAAGTTTCCATGACAACACCAGGCGCGGATCCAGGATTTTTTGCAGGGGGGGGGGGGTCTAGGTTTGATAATTGCTTAACTAATTGCGCTCAACCGATTAACGGGGGGTTTGGTAAATTAGATTCAATTTGGTTCATTCTGACGTATTTCTGGAAGGTAAATTCCAAAATTACAGGTCTAAATCGCCAATAAGATCGCATAAAAAATGTTCAAGTCTGAGAAGGGGGGGGGGGGGGGTCCGGACCCCCTGGACCAAGCCCCCCCCCTCCTCTGGATCCGCGCCAGAACACTTGATATCATTATAATAATAGAAGATGGTTGGATAAACAAAATTTGAGCGAATATGTAAAAAATGCACAATATTTAGGGTTTATATAAAGGGCTGAAAATTCTGGACTTCGAATTTTGTCTACTAGTTTGTATTGTTTGTACTTGGTTTTATTTTATTAGTTAAACAAAAATAGATAATGGAACGGGAGCATGTTCACAATTTTATTCAAATTATTTAATGGTGTAGTCTCGGTTGTCGTTGGTACGATATTGGTTTAAACAATATTTTTTATTACTTAGTGAGTCACAGATATATTTCATATACAATATTTGTATACGATAACAAGCATTGCTGTTTATGTAAAATCGCTTCCATAAACAATGATCATTTAGAAGATAGACGTCTGGATGTATGTGATTTACATATTTAACAGGGTGCAGAGGGTGAAGGTAAAGAAAGTAAAGATCCCTTGGAAAGAACATATACAGTACACATACAAGTACGATATTAAGCAAAAGTCTTAAATTAAATTATCCACTGGCAAGCGTATTTAAATTCGTCCCAAATCAAATTATCCACTGGCAAGCGTATTTACATTCGTTCCAAATCAAATTATCCGCTGGCAAGCGTATTTACATTAAAACCATCTGACGATCCGGAGGGTTGACTATCAAACTGATCCCGCAGTGAATATTCGCTTGGCCGCAACAATCACTGATAAGCATGACATCGACGAGGCTTAATGAGTACGGCATATTAACTTTTTTACTCCGACAAATTAAATTCTCAAACATTTTTTTTGAGGTAAAAGAAAAATAAATAAAGACGTTTGAAGTATTTTTAGTTAAAAAATATTTCCTATTTAGTGTAAATGGGTATTAAAATGAGTAAAATGCGTCATTTTGCCCGAAGCAGTTAGGTGTTAAGTAAACATTGCACGAGCAGTTGAGCCAATGACTACCGGCGCGTGCAGTCAACGCATGTGTTATGGACAGGCATCTGTGACAGAGATAATTCGTAAGTAATTCTGTGAAACAGATTGGTTGACTATGTGCTCGCATGTGAATAAATGTGAAATAAATGTGTATTTATATAACATTTGAGAACAAACCTGTAGCTCTTACATAATATATCTTTAAGCTTTGACGTAAACATTTCAACTGTCGATTTACGAGCCGCACCGATTTTAGTCGTCTTCCAAGGAGGATAAGAAACAGTAGTAGGACTATAAAATTCCTGGTTAAAGCGAGAATTTCATATTTTCTAAGAAAGTCAAATATCTTTTGCTCAATAGAGAGAGAGAGAGAGAGAGAGAGAGAGAGAGAGGGAGAGAGGTTTTAATTTTATTTCAATAATTCGCTTTCGCGTAGGGTTCTTTAGCAGTGGGAGGAAACCCACGAGGTTGGACAGGCGTCTCAAGTAAGACCTACAATAGGCAGATTTAGCTCTTGCATAATGTATGTTTAAAAACCTTGAATCCATTTAGATTTTTGGTCACTTATTAATGTAATCAATATCGATAACCCAGAGATAATTTTGTCCTTCATTTATCCCTGGTAAAACACGCCGGCCATTAACCCCCGTGAAATCGGATTAATAATTTAGATAACTTTTCAGGCCTAAAAAAAGACGTGCAATTGGCAGATTTATCGCTTACATAATGCATAAAATTATTTTCAATTCACCTTTCAGAATTCACCGATAATCCTGGATTTCGTCTCCATATCGCCCGCAATCCGACGCCAAGCTTGTTATCTGTGGAAGATGTACTGTCCTGTGCACTAGCCTGTCTGTCAAGCGATGAATGCTACGCATTTAATTACAAAAGCAACACTCGGCAAGACAACTGTCAATCCATTCGTACAAAAGAGGTCGATTATGTAGTCCCATTTAGCATCGTTGTAGATACGGAATGGTCTTATTTTTATTTGTATAGCCATTAAAACTTTCTACACACCTTTTGATTAGGTCTGTGGAAAACACTCGCGGTTTTCTACATGAAAGTTTGTATCACTGTTTTATTTACGGAACGTATTACTTTAGAGGTGTAAATTCTCTCTTCGGATAAAATATACTTCAAATGATTCTTCAATATACATATATCATCACACAATACCGACAGGCCAGTTACTGTACTAAATTCGTTAATATATCGGAAGATAAATAAATACATCCTCGGTGTGCGCAGTGGTCGTGTTCCGGTGTCAAGATAGAAATATGCCATGTTGTTTATTATAAGATTGGAAAAAGAGCAGACAGGAAGTTACGTCATAGCGAGAAGTGTTTGTTATGCTGTAAATGTACCTGATTACCACTGTCCAAAACCCCCCTTCAAAAGCAGGAAATGACGTGATAGCGGGTAGTGTATGTTGTACAGTATAATATGTACCTAATATGTTACCACTGTCAAAAGTAACCCATGAAGTGACATCATAGCCAGTAGTGTTTGTTGTACAGTAAAATATGTACCCGATTACCACTGTCAAAATAAAAACAGGAAGTGACGTCAAGGCGAATAATGATTGCTGCAGAGTATAATATGTAACTAATGTGCTATCACTGTCAACATAAACACAATAGTGGTCTGTAACCGTATATGTCAATTGAGTTAATTTTCCAGTTACGCCCCTCCATCTATATAACCGTAAAATCCGCTCAAACATTATATTTATAATATTATTCATTTAATTTTTACACGGGTCCCAGAACTCACTTCATCGGGTGCCCCACGATTGTCAGTAGAGTAAAATACAGTAAGTCTAGACTTGATCTGAAAAAGAGCGTGTGAATCCCATGAGCTCCGATCGGGTAGCTTCCTTGTGCGGAATGTGATGGGCTCCAATGGGTCCGGGGCACGAGGGCCAATTAAACCTCATTTTGTATGTCTAAAGGGTATATATATATGGTATATATGGTAATAATTATTACAGATACTAGCATCTGATGAATAGCAGGAAATTATTTTTGTATGGGATGTGGGTCCCTAATCCGAATATTTTTCGGACACTTCGAGTTCTGCCCCCCCCCCCCCCCTTAACAGTCACGGAGCCCTTACGCCTATGTGTTCATTCATATCTCGCAGAGGTATTCTCTCATTTTCCTTCATATTCATGAAATCTTGTGAACGCAATGTAGCAAATACATGTATATGGATTTGGTTCTTGATTAGGATATATGTCAAACGGTGCCAAATTGTGTAGATAGTGTAATTATATTGAAGTGCATTTAAAATAAAAATGAAAGTTACAACTGGAAATTAGAATATACGGTAGCAGAAATGTAAGACGTGACAGATCCCTTGGTAGTTGAAATCCAATAGAAGAGTAGGTCGTAGGTCGGGCAAGATTTCTCGAATTAACAACCCATTTACTATCTTGACATCTATTTGGTCATTGGCTGAATTTTAAATTCTAAAAGTAAGTGTGGAACAACTTAATAGAAATCAGTATTAACAAGAAACTGAAGACATCTCAGTGGTGTACACAACTGTGCATCATTGTCACAGAACTTAGTTAAAGACAAAAAGATAAGTATTACTATCTCTACAATAATATTAAATTAGATAAGATTTTATTCTTTAAATAAATTCATTTAACTATTCTTTTGCCTTGGCTTTTATATGTACATTTTTTTTTTTGCATTTATTGAAGGTGTGATCAAACCTCGACACAAGGATGCAATGGAAAATTTTTTTGAAATTGTTGGAAACAAATGGTTGAATGGGGGAAGAACAAAAACAAGATGAAGAGGACGAAGAGACAGAGAGAGAAATGGGGTTTAAAATCCACTCGAGACAAACTTGGGCATTTCGGGACTAACAAGGAGACAGCTGCAGAAGAAGGAATGAGGGGAGAATGATGGATAATTTGTATGCCTGATAACGACCAGTGAATTCGTGTTGAAATGTCGTGTGTATATAGTATAGTGATTCAAAGTGATTGTTATCTATAGAACTGTGTTGTGTTATATGGATGGATAAATTTTATGATTGGAACATCATGTATATAATATAGTGATTGTTATCCATAGATCTGTGTTATATGGATGAATAAATTTTATAATTGAGAGAGAGAAATGGAGTTTAGCGTCCACTCAACACATACTAAGTCAAGTCGGGACTAACATATGGTTTAATTTTTATTTCAATAATTCGTTTGCGCGTAGGGGTCTTTAGCAGTGGGATGAAATCGGAGTGCCCGGGGGAAACCCACGAGGTTGAGAAGGCGCACCTATCGCCATGCCACATATGCTCACACCAGGGCTCGAAACCACAGCCGCGAGCCAGAGGTGACCGGCCAGTTAGAGGTCGAAGCGCGGCACTCCAGACCACTAGGCCACCCCCCACCTTTTATAATAGAAGATTTAGCTTGTGTTGTTAATGTATGTACTTTGTGCTGCGTGCAAGATATCCTTAATTTCTACTATCTAGAGAAAGTCTTGGCTGTTTCTGCTGGAGAGACTTTAAGAAAGGGCAATAAGGAGGAACTGGGTTTTAAATGAAATGGGGTTTAACCTGGGCTAATGGAAGACGGGCATATGCCATACAGACGGATAGGCGCTACGGCCTACTCTTATATCGAATTACAATTGCCAAGGGATCTTTTACGTGCACGCTGTTCTGCATCACTGACAGGGGGAAAACCAAGCCGAAGATCTCGAGAACGTATCACAGGATTGAACGATCGCACGATCTCGAGGTCTTCTACAAAATTTTGCATGATACCTATACCCTTCCGTACTTATCAGCCACCGTACTTTTTAATTCTAACAATCCATATCTGTGATATTTGTTGTTATTTAAGCATATGATTTTGTTCGTGTCGTAGTTGACGAACAATACTGGATCTTCGGCGCCGTGCTAAATATTTGGAGAACGCAGATTGTGGGTTAGGGTTAGGGTAAGGGCTAGGACCTGTGGATTTCGTCAAAGTCTCGAGATGTAATCAGGACTAGCCCTAATCCTAACCCTGGACCAAGCCTAACCTTTACCCTAACTCACAAATAACAGTGGGTATCAAAATATTTACCTCGACGCCGAAGATCGAGTATTGTGCGTAGTTGACCAAAAGTTTGACGCAATATACCTCCTCGGAGCTGACGTGCTATGAAACCCGATTTCATTTCTTTCCAAATATATGAAGCATACCCTGTCTCAAATACAACAACCGACACGATATAAATGGGACAATAACATCTACCTTTAGGGGGGTTGGGATGGCCTAGTGGTCTAGAGGTGCCGCGCTTCGACCTCTAGCTGGCCGGTCACCTCTGGCTTGCGGCTGTGGTTTCGAGCCCTGGTGTGAGCGTATGTGGCATGGAGATAGAGGCGCCTTCTCAACCTCGTGGGTTTCCTCCGGGCACTCCGGTTTCCTCCCACTGCTAAAGTCCCCTACGCGCAAGCGAATTATTGAAATAAAATTAAACCATATGTTAGTCCCGAAATGACCTAGTTTGTGTTGAGTGGACGTTAAACCCCATTTCTCTCTCTCTCTCTCTACCTTTAGCCGTTAATTTTAATATCACTATGAAAATGTTATAATGTAACAAATAAAGGTACAATAACACTCTTGCTGGCTTCGCAGCTCAGGAAAATAAATAATAGCCTTATTCTAAGTACTAGACGTTTAAGTGCCTCTACCTGTTGTGTAAATTATCCATCACATCCTATTTTACTTATCCAGTAGACGTGGTACAAGGGTTAATCAGTGAACTGGATGTATGAGATGTGTTGTTGACGTTTGGGAAAGTAGGTCGAGGGGAAATGTGTAGGGAGTGATAGTTAGATGTATTATGAATTGTTACAGTGGCTGTGGTGTTACGTTGAAATACTATGCCGCTACCGTAACACCACAGCTTTATGATTTGTTAGACAGGATTGATACCGTAAGTCCGACAATAATAAATAAACTATTTCTGATTTTAATGTTGTCTTTTCCCACCGGCACTGGCCGTACGCCAGCAACTGAAAATAGCTGACGAAACAGCTAGGGCGTCGATTGTTAGTTCGCGTACAACTTGAAAAACCGAATGTCGTACGCCATTGTGAAACTGAAAGTAGCTGACGAAGACAGTTAGGGCGCCGATTGTTAGTTGGCGTACAACTTGAAAAAAACGAATGTCAGTATGGTATTTCTGACATAATTGGTTATCGGTGACCTGAAAGCTGGTAATCTCGACTCAAAGCGAGTAATCTCGACTCAAAAGTATAGTGTATAACCTACTTACTGTCTACAGTCGTCGCTACTCTTTATTATATAGTTCATTCATGATTTTTTGTGGACGATTTACTACTCAGTAAGAAAGCCTGTGCCCAAAAAGAGTTCCCGTCTGTTATTATTAGTATAATGACTTCCTCATGTGCGGCAGGTTCGTTTGTTTTTAAAAACACTGTTTTTCGTTCCCAAAAATAGAAAAGTAAGTTTTTACCAGATGATCATGGTTTTTCACCGAGACTAGATAATTTCTCTCGGTGTAAGGATATTATCGCTTATGAAAAAGTTCATACACTGTTGAGAAAATAGTCCCATTGGTTTTCTTAGCTGCAAATACAGCGAGAATAAACTCTGTACTGAAACATTTTCGCGTGATCTATATAAACTGTCTTCACACACTCGATTTATAATTAGCGATATACAGGTACAGTGGCAAGTGTTATGCTTCTCAGGCTAATACCTCAAAAGTACCTCCGCGCAAAACACCCGATTTTGGTACATGCAAAAGAAAAAGAAATAGTGCCCGTGCGCGTGCCAGTAATAGGAAAACTAAGAGTTCGCGCATAAAAATGCACGAACGTACCAGGCGCGATGTCATCCAGAGGGTTCGAAAAATTTTTAAAATCAAAGACACTTTAAAAGGTTTGTGTAAGGCTTTTCAAACCATTTAGTTGAATTTTTCAAATTTTTTAAATTAGGTGTGTAAAGATGAAATTTGTATCATCAATTAATTTGAATATAGTAAAATAATACAATTTGTTAACCAGAATAAAGATTGGGACATATTATTCAGATACAACAAGAGTGGTACTGAGTCTTTAACACGTCATGTATGTTGTTATATTGTCTCGTTCAACTGAGTATTTTATGTATTTTATTAGCTATTCGCATACACAACTATAGTCATTTCATCTACATATCTTTTATAAAGAGGTCAAGTTTAATAGACTGTTTCATTCAAGAATCTTGTAATCCGGGTGAATTTACTGTCTACTGTATATATATATATATATATAGAGAGAGAGAGAGAGAGAAATGGGGTTTAACGTCCACTCAACACAAACTAGGTCATTTCGGGACTAACATATGGTTTAATTTTATTTCAATAATTCGCTTGCGCGTAGGGGTCTTTAGCAGTGGGAGGAAACCGGAGTGCCCGGAGGAAACCCACGAGGTTGAGAAGGCGGCCCTATCTCCATGCCACATACGCTCACCCCAGGGCTCGAAACCACAGCCGCAAGCCAGAGGTGACCGGCCAGCTAGAGGTCGAAGCCCGGCACTCTAGTCCACTAGGCCATCCCCCCCCCCACCTACTGTGATATATAAATGACGTCAAAATCTTCAATGAATATGAAAATCCCGGGGAATTTCTTATCAAAATACATCGCCCATAAAGTTGGCAGAATGTCTCGTACTTGACGTAACCCGGGTCGTTTTTATCTATACTCGTGGCGTATGTTAAAACAGACTTATTTTAGATAAAATATATACAGAGAGGGAGAAATGGGGTTTAAAGTCCACTCGACACAAACTAGATCACTTCGGGACTAACATATGGTTTACTTTTATTTCAATAATTCGCTTGCGCGTAGGGGTCTTTAGCAGTGGGAGGAATCTTGAGGAAGCCCACGAGGTTGGACAGGCGATCCTACTCCTTGTCACGTACAACGGGGGACTCGAAACCGCGCCAGTTGACTCAATGATAGGCTTTATGATACAGCACGCACGTACTAGTCATTCGGCCATCCAACCCCCCTAGATACAATAGATTCAGTTTGGATAAGATGCTTGTCTAAGCTTGCAACAATTGTCAAGCTATCCAGGTTATTTTGTACAATTGTCTTCATTTAATTTGATTTGTTCAATTTACAAGCTTAAATGTTAATGGTTTGTTTTAAAACCTAATTATACATTGTTTTAAAATAATGTTTTTTATGTCACAATTAGCTTGTCTAAGACATATCAGTCCTGATCAGATAACTCGTTTAAAATACCATCTTAATTTAATACAGTTTTCAATTCTTGTTTAATTAAACTTGCATTATGCAAGAGCAAAATCTGCCAATTACGAGTCTTTCTTTAGGCCTGAAATGTTATCAAAATTATCAATTAGACATAAATTAACTTATCCAGACTATGATAAACTCTCGATGTAAAGGCTAGCCTTCGATGTAAGCTGGATTAGATTCAAATATGCCGCTGAACGGCCATTGTAATTAAATCACAACATTGGATAATCGAGACTACTCTGTTTATATTAATGAATTAATGATCTTAGTAATGATGACCGAAGCTATGCAGAAATTTCACGCTAATAGTTAATCAATTTGACTGAAATTTTCAACAAATTACCTTTACACTAAATAGTTTTTAGCTATTATAGTGAGAACTGCCAACTCTTTATCTTATCTCCCATAATGTATCTTTAATGGTAAAATTTTGTACAATGTTTTCCACATGTGAACATATATTTTATATATAGCATAATCAATTTAACATGCATTATAGACTGGCCCAGTCTCTTCTATTTATTTTACATTTCGATTTATATAAAAGTAGTAATTTTTAGTAAACCAACACTTTCGTTTCCATTTGTATGAAAAAAAAATTGAGTAAACCTGTAACCAGCACCAGAGACTGGACAATTTGCGAGCTTCACAATAAAATGGGCGTTTCTTGTCCTGTTTTACGTTGTTCCTTATTTGGAATGATTGACAGTTGTCAAGCAAGCCCCGAGTCACGTGACACGAATTTGTAAATGTGATGTCTAAGATAAATTAAGTTCGATATTTACCTTCATGAATCATGCGTCTCGAATGGAGTGCAAAGCAGTCATGCTGAA
This sequence comes from Patella caerulea, assembly GCA_036850965.1. NCBI lineage: Eukaryota > Metazoa > Mollusca > Gastropoda > Patellidae > Patella > Patella caerulea. The sequence continues at coordinate 3,964,605 of JAZGQO010000010.1, forward strand.
ACCGTCTGCGGGCTGGTGTCACGTTTTTGTTTTGCATTCGCCATTCGGCTTCGTCCCGATACGCATGAACTGGCTTCGTTAAGTTGTTATAATGATGTTGTGTGTAATTATTTATGTTCATTCACCTCATCCCATACGTTGTATCCGTTCATTCGACAGATATTATCATATTGTCCGTCAACAAAATTCTTAGATCGTTAAAGTATCACTAAATAACAATAACTGTTATTCACAACAAACATCTCGCACCTTCACCAGTTTGCCAGTGCAAATGCAGTAATCCCGTGCACGACGTCACACGACCTACATAATGCAGATTGACCTACTAGACGAGAACGAAACTCTATTTGCCCAGTCTCTAGAGATTACGTTTTTTTTTTTCGTTTTTTTTTTTAGAGGACTGGCCAATTTTTGGTGTGTGGAGAAGACTGGCCACCAGTCTACATGCATTATACAAGAGCTAACTAAATCTGCCTATTGCTGGCCTTTCGAAAGGCCTGACATGTTTTCCAAATCATTTATTAAACATTAATTAACTGATTCAATCCATAAACAACTGTCGATGGCATCACAACTGTCCGATATTTAAAAATAGATTAGAATAATTCAGCCATATTTTGATTTAAGCTAAAAATGGATAGGCCTAGCTGGGCGATGGACGGGACCTCGTTTTTTGGTCCCACCAGAACGACTGGGCAGCTCTCCTTATCAGGCCCTCATTCTGCATCACTGACAAGGGGAAATCACGCCGGAAAATCGAGATGAACTTTCTCGGATAATGCAGGGATCGAACACTCGACCTCCAGGCTAGCGAACCAGTGCCTTATCCACTGTGATCCCCCCCCCTCCCGACATTCCAAAAGTGAAAACAAAACTGATTTATTACATCTAGTTGACAAAAATAAAACACTAATTTTGCTTTTCGTTCATTTGAATACCAGGAATTTGTATAACATCGGTGAGGTGTATTCCCACGAAGGCGCCGTTATTGACGGTAACGAATTAACGGAGGTCGTTTTCGACGCCTTCGTGGAAGTCCAGCTTTCGGGGATTAAATGGATTTTAAATGTAACAATGGAGTTATAGATTGTTATAAGAATGTACGCCTTCATAATCCAGGGGCGGATCGAGGAATTTTGAAAGGTGGTGGTGGGGGCGCCGCAAAATGATTGCACTGACCGCGGAGACGGGGCACGCCGCTGAGAGGGGGGGGGGGGAATCCCCCAAGAATATTATCAGTCATTTCCTTGCATCTGTAGCCATTCCAAGAGCTATTTGGCTGATATATTTTTTTTTTATCTAAGTAAACGTTCGGATCGGACATATCTGGGTCTGAGAAAAGGCACTTTCAGCAGTAAAAAGGGCACTGTCGAAAATTAACTTAACGTTTTAAAGGGACAATAACACTCTTGCTGGCTTGACAGCTCCAGAAAATAAACAATAGCCTTATTCTAAGTACTAGATGTTTAATTGTCCTACCAGTTGTGTAAATTATCCATTAAATTCTATTTTACTTGTCCAGGGGGTTCGAAAATATTTTTAAATCCCACTTACACTTGAAAAGGTTTACGTTAGGCTTTTCAAACCCTTAAGTTTAATTTTTCCATTTTTTTATTTTAGGTGTGTTAATATGAAATTTGTATCACCAATTAATTGGAATATTGTAAAATAGTAGTACAGAATAAAGATTGGGACATATTATTCAGTTACATCAAGAGTGGTATTAATTTAATTTCTCCAAATAAGACATCCTCTCTTAATTCCTCGTCTTCGAGTCTACTGTTTAATTCCCGGAGATGGCATTAAATTTAGGCATATTTATATCTCTTCCTTGGTTGTTCCTGTCTGTCCCCCGACATACTGCACGATTCTAATATTTTGCTCTTGTGAAAATGCGATCATTTCATGAGACACAACCGGTTGGCATATGACACACCGGTTGGCATATGACACAACCGGTTGGCATATGACACACCGGTTCAAAAGCGAAAGTATCCATCTACAACATTTAACGAAAATAGTAATAGCAACATACTGCCAACAAAACACATCCAGCGAACCCAAGAACTAAAGTTACTTTATCTGGTCCCCGTTCACCACCGTTTCTTGTGTACCTTTTCGCTCGCTCCCGCAATCGCAAATCCTTCAAATAGTCAAACTCTTCATCCTCCACCAGACTTGGTTTCCCCTCCCTCTCCTTCACGGCCTGCACGTACATTTGCTTGGTGTAATATTGACCATTGTTAATCTGCATGGTTTGTCTGACCAAATTCATTATAACTCTGAGTTCTGGTCCGGGAACTCGGTTGTTAATTGCTGCAATCCGTCCGCCGGCTTCCCGGATAAGCTGTTTCAGTTCAGACGGACTGTCATCAAGATGCTGGTCAATCGTTGAACCATCATAATCCAGTGAATCTTTACCGGTGAAAATAAACACTGCGTATTTCATGAAATCCTGCCCAAACCAATATTTGAGATGTTTGATTATGTCCATCTCTTCCTGTGTAAATCTATCAATCTTCAGGACAAGCAGGAATACGTGGGGACCTGGGTATGAAAACTCTATACATCGTGTAATTTCTTCAAATGTCTCCGTGATCGAAGTTGTAGTGTCAGCAATTCCTGGTGTATCGACAACAATTAGGGTGGTTCCGTCTGTTAGTGTTTTCGATGCATGACGACATTCTGGTTTCGATGTAGTGGAGCTCTGTAACGAAGTGGATTTAAACTCTTTTCTCCCAAGCAAATTGTTTCCCAGTGAACTCTTTCCTGTGCCTGCTTTTCCAAGTAGCACTAGTCTTATATCTGAAATATAGAAATAAATTGAAAGACTCTTAACACGATCTGAACATATGACAATGAAAGGGGAAAGAGAGTTAAAGCGAGATTTTTTCTTATTTTCTAAGAAAGTCAAAACATAATTCTTCTTCTCAATAGGCTGTCACCGAATTATTATACGATCATAGGCATTATTTCCCACACTTAAAATCACTGAAAACGGAAATAATAACACAATTACCCGCGTGTTTTCTATTCACCCCATGCAATGACTATCTTCAAACATTTGAATTTGAAGTTGAAAATTATGTTTTTGCCAATTTCTCAACTGACAATAGTGAAATATGAGACCATTCATTAACAGGTAGGACTGTTTATAGATATCACCTATTTGAAGGCTTTATTTTAATACATTCTAAAAATATAACTTAAAAATATGAAAATGTCGCTTTAAATGGCCATTTCAACAGTAACATACTGTTCAATTTTATTTCAATTTTAATAATTCGCTTGCGCACAGCGATCTTTACGGTGACTATTTGTGTTCGTTGACAATTCACGTCTACAGATACAACGTCGATATTAAGGTATGAATTCCGCTTTATTGCCGTATATAACTTGCATTTACTTTCAGTTACAGTGTCCAATAAGTTTGGTCCATTTGTCATTAGTTCTGTCTTCTTCTAAACCTACAAATCTCTCGTAATCTGTAAAAACCTAGTAACACTGTTGAATGTAAATTTGAGAAAACAAAGGAAACTGTTTTGTTTCAGAATAAAGCTACCGAATATAAAACCAATTTTATTTTTTATTTTTAGATGAAGATAATTAGAAGCCTTTTCAGTGAAGGAGAAAAAAAACTATTATATATTATAGTCACAGAGAGAGAGAGAGAGAGAGAGAGAGAGAAATGGGGCTTTAACGACCACTCAACACAAACTAGGTCATTTCGGGACTAACATATGGTTTAATTTTATTTCAATAATTCGCTTGAGCGTAGGGGTCTTTAGCAGTGGGAGGAAACCGGAGTTCCCGGAGGAAACCCACGAGGTTGAGAAGGCGCCCCTATCTCCATGCCACATACGCTCGCCCCAGGGCACGAAGCCACAGCCGCAAGCCAGAGGTGACCGGCAAGCTAGAGGTCGAAGCGCGGCACTCTAGACCACTAGGCCACCCCAACCCTCCTCCCAACCCCCCTATTATAGACAGACGTGTACTAATTCCAAATATGGGTCTAACTCAATCTTAACCTAAATTTGATTTGCTACGTTTTTCCAGATTACGAGAGAAGTAAGGGATTGAATGGAATATATGTATTTGATATTATACGGCGCAACCGATGTTGTTACAGTGTTACTGATACTGATGCTGTTACGTTACTAATGAAAATCGTTATGAAAATGATTGCTCGATGTTCTTCCCTGTAATGTTGCTACGGCATGAGATTGTATTGTGGCCTTGGTGCGCAGTCACCAGAGCGTCACATTAGTGTAGGTATATAAACGCACACATAACATGCCAGGGGCGGATCCAAGATTTTTAGAAGGGGGGGGGGGGGGCTGCTGCACCAACTTGGGAGTGCGAAGCCCGGCCGGTGATTTTTGAGTGGAAAAAATGGCCACAAGGACTAATAGTACTGTAATTTACGATTTCCAACCTAAACTATTTTTGTTTTTCTTTTCCCGCGAGAATATATGGAGCTAAAAATTGTTTGTCACCTAAAAAAAAGAGGGGGCGTGCGCCGGTTGCGCCCCCTCTAGATCCGCTCCTGTAGGCAGACTTCATAGAGAAATCTTTAATGTCGGCGAGTCTGCTGAGAACCAATATCAATGGTAAAGATGCTGCTCTGCACCGGCGGGCATAATGACAACAGGCATTCGCAATATCCACACAGTGTGCTATGGGAGAATTTTCCACTGAAAGCGTCTGTATATTTTTTTTATAAATCCTAATTCTCTTTTTGTAAATCTATAAATCCTATATATTTTTGTAAATCTATAATCTGTTTTATAAATCCTATATATTTTTGTAAATCTATATATATTTTGTTATAAATCCTATTTTTTTCGTAAATCTATATACCCAATCTGTTTCATAGAGAATTACTTACGAATTATCTCTGTCACAGATGACTGTCTACAACGCGTGCATTGACTTCACGTGGCGTGAGTCATTGGCTCAACGGCTCGTGCAATGTTTACATAACACCTAACTGCTTCGGGCAAAATGATGCATTTTACTCATTTTATTACCCATTTACACAAAATAGTGTACTTCAAACGTCTTTATTTGTTTTTCAGAATTTAATTTGTCGGAGTAAAAATAAAAAAGTTAATATGCCGAACTCATTAAGTCTCGTCGATGTCATGCTTATCAGTGATTGTAGCAGCCAAGCGAATATTCACTGCGGGATCAGATGGCTATATACCTTTGTAAATCCTATATATTCTTGTAAACCTATATGTTTTTGTAAATCTATATGTTTTTGTAAATCTATGTTTTTTGTAAATTTAATAGAGAATCTCCAACGAGTGTTTTTTTGATATAAAAAAAATACCAACATAAGTTGATAAAGTGAAAAGTGGTATTGATTTCACTTTTACTGAACCTAATTACATTACAGCGTAGTGATACATCATGTTTTGACAACAGTTTACCTATTGCAAAGTCCTATATATTGATCCAGTATTTCCTTCAAGGTCAACTAAATAAAAAAACAGTTTCTTTTTAACAAAAAAGGAGTTACTTTTTATTTAAAATTTCTGGTTTCTTTAAAATAAAAGAAAGTAGTTCTTTTTTGATTGATCAATCAATTATGTAATATATCACACAAGCGCTATCTACTGTCAAATGTGCTATTGGGTGATAATAGAGTTTTCATTAATCCTATATATTTTTGTAATCCTATTATTTTTTATATATCCTAAATATTTGTCGATGTTTATATATGTGTTGAAGATATATCGTGGGCCAATTTAGCATATTGTTTATCCCCACATTCTGCCCGTGGAATAATTTGGTGTGACAGAATCATGGAGGAGAACATCGCTAAGCTGGTAAGACGCTGGTTCGCTAGCTTGGAGGTCGGGTGTTCGATCCCTGCATTGGCCCAGAAAATTGATCCAGATTTTCTGGTTTGGTTTCCCCTTGTCATTGATGCAAGACGGGGGGGGGGTGACAAGGACAGATGTCTAGTCGTTCAGATGGGACGGATTGACAGACACGTAAAATATCCTTGGCCGTAGCGCCGCTGCCCAGGCAAAATTTACCTCATAGCACTCTGAATGGCGTATACCCATTTCATGTCGTGACACAAGCATTAACGTGTACAGTAAAATCTTACCTGAATTCATAGCGTGTTGTTGTCGATTTGTATCGTGTAATAATAAATGACGCGTGCAGTGTACAGCGCTTAATACATATTCTCCGACAATCACCGTATTCCTAGAAAGACGAAGGTTGTATTTATAGACGGAGCTTAATGCAAGTTCAAGGTTATAATAAAAAGTATTTATAGGCGGGACTAGATTTATATACGTTTTAAACAGTAAGGGGTGCATATGTGAATGTAGACAAGATAAATCTAGTAAGACTAAGTAAGAGATCGTGAAGACGAGCTCAGTTATTCTCTGTTCATTGGTGATTACGAATACAGACTATTACCGGTAAGTACCATTGAACGAGAGTAAACAGAGAGTGAGAAATGGGGTTTAACGTCCACTCGACACAACCTAGGCCATTTCGGGACTAACATATGGTTTAATTTTAAAACAATAATTAGCTTGCGCGTAGCAGTCGGAGGAAACCGAAAGACTCGGAGAAAACACACAAGGTTTGAACAGGCGATCCTACTCCTTGTCACGTACAACCGGGGATTCGACACCACGCCAGCTGACTCAATGACAGGCTTCGTGATATTGCGCGTACGAGCTAACCATTCAGCCCCCCCCCCCCCTACAAGAGATTATCGAGGCGTGTAAACAATTACATTTTGTATTTTGTATAACCATTTCGGTGGATAAATAGACGTTCAAAATAAACTATATAGAATGTATACAGTGGATGCACTTTATATCTTTCTAATTTATATCATTACCCCGTTTCTAGGGTCTTAATATCAAAAATTACGCTAATAAAATTCCTAAAGCTCGACGATGACAAAACAGGATTCTAGTTGGCTGCAATGTAACACAGAAAGTTCTGAAATTGACGTCACAATGATTATCGGATTTAAAAGAAACGTTTGATATCACCGTTGCGCCGTAATTGGATTAAAACTGCCAGACAAAATAGCCGCCACTTGGTTCCTGTCGATATTTGCGCATATCGGATCCTAACTTCCTGAATATTTGCCCCTATTTTATGTTTGAGATCAAATTTCGTGGAAATCGGACAAAAGCTGCCGGACAAATTGGCCGTCCCTCGTAACGCGAATAGTGTAAAAAAAAAATATGGTTTATCAAGGTCGTGGGCCCACTAGAGGCCACAATTTATATCTGATTGTGATGAAACTTTAAGTTTATGTAGAAATCACAAAGATCCTGGTCAATACTGGCGATATCCGAACGTAACGGCCTGATTGTTCGAAAAATCACATTTTTAGCTTGTGAGAGTTCTCGGTCCCTTCCCACATTTGCGCACTTCAGATCGTAACTATATGGATTATTGCCCCTGATTGCCTGCAAAATCGCGATTGATTTAATTTGTTCTCTATCAATCCCCTGGAAAATGTGTGCGTATCCTGCATGACAGCCGCTGGTTTCTTGTTACGATTCTTTAATTCCTGGCAGATCTAGAATCTTTTTTAATTGTCTTTTTTTTAAGTGACCGAGGGCGTTGAATTATCGGTGTTCTATAAATTATTTACAAGTATTTGTTGATAGAATTGGAGAGGTGATATAAACGGGCGCGGATCCAGGGGGGGGGGGGGCAGGGTGCCGTGCCTCCCCCCCCCCTCAGCCCCAGTGACATAGTTGATTTCATTTTCGTTTGCTTTGTTACTGTTCCCTTATCTGCAACGTATTACCCTTTGCTCCAATGTGTGCCCAATCCCCCCCCCCCCCCGATCAAAATCCCACATCCGGGCCTGATATAACATTTTCTGTTTAGAACGGGAGAGGACTGTGGCCAGATTATATGCTAATATTAAAGGAAGATACATATTATTACCTTCATCTATTTCTTTGCAAAACCGTCTAGATTAAATATAACTAATTTACATCTGCATATAAACACAAACTGGAAGGTATAGAAGGGTTTGATACATGTTTCTTTAATTGGACTCCGCCAGGCGCCAAAACGTATACCCCGACTACGAAGTCCAAGCTACTATACCCATTCAATACCTATTATTTTTCCGATTTAGAAATATATACACATTTCTTTTTTAGTGTTACGACTGACGATGGCTACTAGCGACAATGAAGGTGAGTAGACTGTTATAAATCTGTATTAAAAAGATTAGAATAATCGTAAAGTTGCTTTACATTTTTCATGGTATACAGAGCGAAAATTTCCTATCTTTAAATTATATTTTTAAAATGTATCAAAACAAAGCCTTAAAATAGATGGTATCTATAGGTCTAGAGTGCCGCGCTTCGACGTCTTGTTGGCCGGTCACCTCTGGCTTGCGGCTGTGGTTTCGATCCCTGGTGTGAGCGTATGTGGCATGGAGATAGGGGCGCCTTCTCAATCTCCGGACGCTACGGTTTCCTCCCACTGCTAAAGACCTCTACGCGCAAGCAAATTATTGAAATAAAATTTTATAAACCCACATGTTTGTCCCGAAATGACCTAGTTTGTGTCGAGTGGACGTTAAACCCCATTTCTCTCTCCCCCCCCATTAATCCAATAGTTCACTATTGCCAGTTTCATATTTAAATTATATTTTTAAAATGTATTACAACAAAGCCTTAAAATAGATGGTATCTAACCGACATTATTATTTTTAGAGCTCAGCGACTGTCGAGTGCATTCACCGCCCCCCCCCCACACGGAAATAGTAGGTTAGACACTTGGCTAGTACTGATAGTGATCTTTGTATTTATATCCAGCTGTCCTGCTATTGTAGAACAAAGCTCAACTCAGCGACGCGAAAATCCGCCCAAACTCTTAAACTACGTTGACGCAACGTAAAAATTATAACAACATATACATTAAATTACATTGATAAAACAGTAATAATAACAGATTAGGGGAAACCGCTAAATCATTAATATTTTTATGGTTTCACTATTCGTTATGCTTGTTACCGTACCGATTTTAGTTATGATAATCGAGGAAATTTGGCTTGCTAAATTTTCGGTTCATAGTGGATAAATTTGACTAATTTTCATCACAGTGCCTTAACATTATCGAGATTTTTACTATTACAGTGAGAACTGTCGATCTCGTCAGCAAATCTCCCATAATGTATATTTAAAGGTGAAATTTCTATACGGGTATGCTTGCTCTCTTTTTAGAATGTATGACATTACTTCTCATTCTGGAGTTCACACATCTATCAAAATTGTGTTGTACTTTTGCTTCTTCGGATTGCAGCCTCGATTTACTGTAGTATTTTTCAGAAATTAGGTTGGTTTTGGTCGGGAAAACTGGTCGAGGTAAAATTGCATTAGGAAACAGTTTACTGCGGTCTTACTCTTTTAGGTCATCAGCGTCGGTAGAATCGGTTAAATCCAAGTGTTGTATCGGTTACCGGAATATACATCATGGCAAGAGGTTGGTTGTGTTTGACATGCCGGGTTTATTCGATACTCGGGTTGACAATGCAAAAACATCAAACGAATTGGCTCGCTGCCTTGCTCTTGCAAGTCCTGGGCCACACGCCTTCTTGTTTGTTCTGAGTGTTGATAGATTTACCAAGAATTGTTTGGAGATGATGTAATGAATTTCGTTATCGTCGTCTTTACCTATAAAGACCTGTTAGAGTATGAGGATATAACCATTGAAGAGCACATACAATCATCACCACAAGGGCTACAGAATCTAATTCACAGATGTGGCGGCCGAATGACAACTATTAATAACCGTATTGCCCCTTGGTCGAATGAAGGCGATGTAAATGCCATTTTAGGTTTGGTAGAACAGGTCAAGCTGTCGAATGGAGGTAACTACTATACGGAGGCAATGTTTGAAGCAGCCGAGGAGGTTTTCCAGACGAAACTAGAAGAACTGAAAGCACAATTGACCAGGCAGGGTATACACCTAAGGGAGTATGAGGTGAGAGAGAAGATTCGAAGGGAGATCGAAGAAAATGATGGCATTCTTGTAACATTCGCTAAAGGTATAGAAAAAACATTTGATAAAACTGGTAAAGCACTTAAAGATAAATGGAAGAAGATAATTAGCGTGTTTAAATAACAACAAGTCGTTGTTGTTGTTGTTTTAACTTGGTAATTTGTAAATCTAATTAATTATTTTGATAATGAAAATGAAAGGTGGACTAGCTGTATAAGACGAGTGTATAACTTCCTATTTGTAATGAATGATCCGTAAACTCGTACACAATTTAATCGTATTGAAGAAATAGCTAGTACTCGTTGACTATTTATTTTGTTATTTGATTTCAAATCGAATCACCGACAAAGGCGTTTTATAGCTGAGGCGCTGGAGGCGCCAGCCTCCTTGCAAAAAAATTCAAAGAAGTTTAAAAAATAAAACGGGAGAAAAAAATAATGCTAAAACCGATGAGAAAAATGAAAATATACTTTAGTTAGGGAGGGCCCTAAAGGCCGAGTCAATCGTTTTCTATACACTGTTACTGTCGAATCCACTACTAATCGCATGAAAATCATCAATCCAGTAGACGTGGTACAAGGGTTAATCAGTGAACTGGATGTATGAGATGTGTTGTTGACGTTTGGGAAAGTAGGTCGAGGGGAAATGTGTAGGGAGTGATAGTTAGATGTATTATGAATTGTTACAGTGGTTGTGGTGTTACGTTGAAATACTATGCCGCTACCGTAACACCACAGCTTTATGATTTGTTAGACAGGATTGATACCGTAAGTCCGACAATAATAAATAAACTATTTCTGATTTTAATGTTGTCTTTTCCCACCGGTACTGGCCGTACGCCAGCAACTGAAAATAGCTGACGAAACAGCTAGGGCGTCGATTGTTAGTTCGCGTACAACTTGAAAAACCGAATGTCGTTTTTGTGAAACTGAAAGTAGCTGACGAAGACAGTTAGGGCGCCGATTGTTAGTTCGCGTACAACTTGAAAAAACCGAATGTCAGTATGGTATTTCTGACATAATTGGTTATCGGTGACCTGAAAGCTGGTAATCTCGACTCAAAGCGAGTAATCTCGACTCAAAAGTATAGTGTATAACCTACTTACTGTCTACAGTCGTCGCTACTCTTATTATAGTTCATTCATGATTTTTTGTGGACGATTTACTACTCAGTAAGAAAGCCTGTGCCCAAAAAGAGTTCTCGTCTGTTATTATTAGTATAATGACTTCCTCATGTGCGGCAGGTTCGTTTGTTTTTAAAAACACTGTTTTTCGTTCCAAAAAATAGAAAAGTAATTTTTTACCAGATGATCATGGTTTTTCACCGAGACTAGATAATTTCTCTCGGTGTAAGGATATTATCGCTTATGAAAAAGTTCATACACTGTTGAGAAAATAGTCCCATTGGTTTTCTTAGCTGCAAATACAGCGAGAATACTGAAAAATTTTCGCGTGATCTATATAAACTGTCTTCACACACTCGATTTATAATTAGCGATATACAGGTACAGTGGCAAGTGTTATGCTTCTCAGGCTAATACCTCAAAAGTACCTCCGCGCAAAACCCCCGATTTTGGTACATGCAAAAGAAAAAGAAATAGTGCCCGTGCGCGTGCCAGTAATAGGAAAACTAAGAGTTCGCGCATAAAAATGCACGAACGTACCAGGCGCGATGTCATCAAGAAATAACCATGATTCAGGCTTCAGACGAGTATCGAATTAGGCCCCCAGATTAAACCGGCCTCGGGGGGGGGGGGGGACTGGAGGATATATCAGAATGCCTCGCGAATGAGGTTCCTCAAAATAGTATAGCCTCCGCCATGATAAACCTTAAAACGCCCCTGATCACCGATGATTTGTAATAAAGTTAATCGTATTGTTTGTATAATCGTACTTGGTAAGCGGTTGAAAGTTTCAACCACTCTAAATAAACTGGTACAATAGTTTTCGGGTAGCGGCTGCGTGTACCTACTCTATATACTTTCGGAAGTTTCCCCAATCCCTTTACTAATTGATTAGTACGTCGTGGCCGGTGTATCGACGGAAGTACAATTCGTAATTATATTCAACACCTATTGCAGATCTATTTTACACTTTATAACTGTTTTGTTTCTCTTCACATTTTATGTTGACTTGATTTATATTAAAGTGTCTAGACCAAATATCTGTGTTGTTCTGTTCAGGGAAGTGTTACCTTTTGGCTGACACCTTGCCCTCGTCTACCGATCAGGATTCAGGTATCCCGTATTTTATGTTAGCGGTAAGGGGTTGCGTATTACGTTAATGTAAGCCCTTGGGTACGCTACACAAGCTTGTGTTCTTTACTTATACATAGGCTACATTTTGAACCATGGGCTGCAATAGCAGGAAAGCGCGTTGCCATGATGTGGCCGTAGAATTGTCTAATTTTTTCTTCTTTGAAAACGGGGATTTGTCTGGCCTTTCAGCCCCCCCCCCTTCCGACATTTATCTGACCCGTATGTCTATGGGAAAAAAAACAAAGAGTAGATTGCTAATTCTGGATAGTAAAATACAATAAATTATCGTAAACACCATTGACAGGTAGTCGCGATAGCTCAATGATTAAGTCGCTGACGCTTACCATAAGGTCTCGGGTTTTTCCCGAAAAAGTTCCTCCAGATTTTGCGACGGTTTCCTCTTGTCGGTCGTGTGCCTGACTAGGAAAGTGTCTATTCGTTCGGATGGGCGAATAATCGATGTCCCGTGTACATGTAGAAGCTTGCTTGGTATTTGGTATAAGAGTAGACCGTAGTATCATTAGCTAGGCGGAGATAAACCTCATTGCGTTCCATTTAGCATGTAGGTATATTCTTTATTTCGAGTGTATATTATAAATTGTAGTGTTTCATATACCAGGTAGGTACATTCTTTATTTCGATTGTATGCCACAGATTGTAGAATTTTCAGATAACGAAAATATCAGACATTTTGTCATATCTTTAAACATGTTTACCTGATTAAATATTCATGGACCTTACCGAAACAACCAATCAGGATGTGATTTAATCTCTTAAACATAATTTACCATCTCAGCTTGTAATTTAATCAACCATAACGATCAGCGCAACCCTAACACGACATTCGTTGGAAAACATGGGCGGGCCACTGGATCGGTGTGTGCAGTCGATACATCGCCCCGGGCCCATGAAGCTCCTAGAGGCCGATAAAGATCTGTTAAATTTTATTTATGTCGACATGGCCAGTATTTGTGCAGCAGAGCCCGCGGTCCGATACCTGATGCCGTACTCTGAGAGGTGGGGGTAAAATTAGTCCTGCATCCGCACATAAAAATTGTTTCGGCGCCCCTGAGCATGAGTGTAGCACGTGAAACAAGAACCGCTTAAAGCGTTCTTTCATTCAAAATATTGCGAAAAATAACCGACAAAGACAGCTATTATATAGATAGCATATTATATGATATTCGAACTTTTAATAATATTAAAAATGATATATTTAGGGATATGATATTCGAACTTTAAATAATATAAAAAAATGATATATTTAGGGGTATTAAAATCTGAAGCAAGCAGTGTTATACCGACAATGAGAAAACATGGTCGCTATATTGAGTACACAATACCCCAAACTCTCGTCTGACCTGTTTAACGTCTGCTAGATACATACAAGGGCATTTCGAGACAAAGATATATTAGATTTATGAAAAAACCCGTAAACTTCGTTTCCAGTAGAATATAAATAATACAACTAAACCAACATAACGATACACCAACAATTTCCTGTAATTCCCTGGACCCTGATTTATTTGACCTTGTCAATACACGCGTCTCCGATGACGTGCGTGCCCGACACGATGCGATGCAATGCAAAATTAATTGTTTTAATTAAAAATATGTTTCCAGGCAACGAAACATACGCCCACACAGCAGCCAAATCGTCCGGGCAGTCAACAAGAGTTGTTGCATTTTAAGTAATCATCAGAAAATCATAATGCAAACTCACCCAAAACTACGGTTTAACTGTGATATAATCAAACATTTTTTTAAATCAGATAATAATTGTGACCTCCAGAGGGGCCACAAGCTAAAAAGGGTGATTTTTCGTACAATCAGGGGCCAAAATTCAGGAAGTTACAATCCGATATGGGCAAATATGCAATGGAACCAAGATCATTATATTAGGTTATAAACATGTATTTCAAGTTTCATCAAAATCAGTTTAAAATTGTGACCTCTATAGGGTCCACAACCTTGATATAACATATTTTCACACAATTCGCGTACAGACGGCAGCCATTTTATCCGTCAACTCTGGTGCGATTTTCACGAAATTCAAATTCTCTCTTCATTACCATGAAACCATGATATAATCAAACGGTTTTTTAAATCGGATAATAATTTTGACCTCCAGAGGGACCACAAGCTGACAAAAGCGATTTTTCGGACAATCCGGGGACATAATTCAGGAAGTTATGATCCGATGGGTGCAAATATCGAAAGAAACCAAGATCTTTGGGTTATAAACATACATGTCAAGTTTCATCAAAATCTGTTCAAAATAGTGACCTCTATAAGGTCCACAACCTTGATATAACATATTTTCACACTATTCGCGTATAAACGGGGGTCATTTTGTTCGTCAATTCTGGTCTGATTTTCACGAAATTAAAACTCAACCTTCAAAACCATAGAACAGTGATATAATCAAACGGTTTTTGAAATTGGATAACAATTTTGACCTTCAGAGGGACCACAAGCTAAAAAGGGTGATTTTTCGGACAATCAGGGGCCATAATTCAGGAAGTTACGATCCGATGGGCGCAAATATCGAAAGGAACCAAGATCTGTGAGTTATAAACACATACATGTCAAATTTCATCAAAATCGGTTCAAAATTGTGACCTCTATAAGGTCCACAACCTTGATATAACATATTTCACACTATTCGCGTACAAACGGCGGCCATTTTGTCCGTCAATTTTGGTCTGATTTTCACGAAATTCGAACTCAACCTTCATAACCATGGAACGGTGATATACTCTAACTGTTTTTTTAAATCGGATAACAATTTTGACTTCCACAGGGACCACAAGCTAAAAAGGGTG
This sequence comes from Patella caerulea, assembly GCA_036850965.1. Lineage (NCBI taxonomy): Eukaryota > Metazoa > Mollusca > Gastropoda > Patellidae > Patella > Patella caerulea. Next base: position 3,979,704 of record JAZGQO010000010.1, read on the forward strand.
ATTTTTCGGACAATCAGGAGCCATAATTCAGGAAGTTACGATCCGATGGGCGCAAATATCGAAAGGAACCAAGATCTTTGGGTTATAAACATACATGTCAGTTTCATCAAAATCGGTTCAAAATTGTGACCTCTATAGGGTCCACAACCTTGATATAACATATTTTCACACTATTCGCGTACAAACGGCGGCCATTTTGTCCGTCAATTTTGGTCCGATTTTCACAAAATTTGAACTCAACCTTCATAACCATGGAACGGTGATATAATCAAACGTTTTTTTTTAAATCGGATAACAATTGTGACCTCCAGAGGGACCACAAGCTAAAAAGGGCGATTTTTCGGACAATCAGGGGCCATAATTCAGGAAGTTAGATCCGATTGGCGCAAATATCGAAAGGAACCAAGATCTTTGGGTTATAAACATAACTTTCAAGTTTCATCCAAATCGGTTCAAAATTGTGACCTCTACACTGTTCACAAGCTAAAAAACGTGATTTTTCGTACAATCAGGGGCCATAACCCATGAAGTTACAGTCCGATACATGCCAATATCGAAAGGAACCGAGATCTTAGGGTGATAAACCTATATTTTAAACCTATATATAAAAAAATGTGACCTGTAGACTGTTCACAAACAAACGTCTTTAGCAGTGGGAGGAAACCGGAGTGCCCGGGGGAAACCCACGAGGTTGAGAAAGCACCCCTATCCCCATGCTACATACGCTCATACCAGGGCTCGAAACCACAGCCGCAAGCCAGAGGTGACCGGCCAGCTAGAGGTCGAAGCGCGGCACTCTAGACCACTAGGCCATCCCAACCCCCCATAATGAAAATACTACTACTACCTTGTGTTTTAACGTCCGCTTCCACAGAAGTGATATCGCAGACATATAATGAAAATAATGTACAGAGGGTTTATATACAAAAACAAGTAACAGCTAATTAATCATAACGAATAGTGAAACCATAAATATATTAAGTCAACAAGAACTTACGAAACCGTATACATAAAATCTATAATAACTAATTATAGCTAATTAACAATTAAGGAAGCCACTGATCATAGTAAAGTTACTGTTCAAAGGTAAAAATTGTAACAACATATACATTAAATTACATTGATAAAACAGTTATAATAATAGATTAGGGGAAACCACTAAATCATAACCATGACTTAATATATTTATGGTTTCACTATTTGTTATGCTTAAAAAACAGACATTAAACAGAATAGGATAGAGGAGTAAGGGGAGGTCACGATAAGACGGGCCTGGCACCTAAACACAAATACCACAGATGGCATCTACCAAACTAAGCAGGATAGTGGAGTAAGGGGGAGTTTCGGTCAGACGTACTCGGCACCTAAACACTATTTCGTAAATAAAACTGATACCAAACCCATAGAGTGGGATAGTGGAGTAAGGGGAGGCCACGATAAGACGGGTCTGGCACCTAAACACTAACCTCAAACGATGACACCAACCAACCCAGAAGCAAACGAGATCATCTACCAAATGATATGTTTTTTAATAAATAAAGGGAAGAACTTCCCACTAAACCCAATCCATGGCTTAAAGCCAAATAGAAAGATTGCAAAATCATATTCTAAAAAACAGGAATCAGCTTCGGCTCTCCTAAGTCTTGTCTGCGATATCACTTATGTGGAAGCAGACGTTAAACACTAAGTAGTAGTAGTAGTTGTTATGCTTGTTACCGTACCGATTTTAGTTCTGGTAATCGATTAAATTTGGCTCTCGAGGGACAGTGGAGTAAGGGGAGGTCACGATAAGACGGGACTGGCACCTAAACACAAATCCCACAAAGATGACATCTACCAAACTAGCAGGATAGTGGAGTAAGGGGGAGTTACGGTCAGACGGGCTCGGCACCTAAACACTATTTCGCCGAGGAAGCAGATACCAAACCCATAGAGTGAGATAGTGGAGTAAAGGGAGGCCACGATAAGACGGGCCTGGTACCTAAACACTAATCCCAAACGGTGACATCTACCAAGCGATATGTTTTATATTAAATAAAGGGAAGAACTTCCCACTAAACCCAATCTGTGGCCTAAGGCCAAATTGGAAAGATTGCAAAATCATATTCTAAAAAACAGGAATCAGCTTCGGCTCTCCTACGTCTTGTCTGCAATGTCACTTATGTGAAAGCAGACGTTAAACACCAAGAAGATAGATAGATAGGCTTGCTTAATTTTCGGTTCATAGTGGATAAATTTGACTGAAATTTTCATCAAAGTGCCTTAACATTATCGAGATTTTTACTATTACAGTGAGAACTGTCGTTCTCGTTAGCAAATCTCCCATAATGTATATTGAAAGGTGAAATTTCTATACGGGTATGCTTGCTCTCTTTTTAGAATGTATGACATTACTTCTCATTCTGGAGTTCACACATCTATCAAAATTGTGTTGTACTTTTGCTTCTTCGGATTGCAGCCTCGATTTACTGTAGTGTTATGACAGTTGCATTCTATTTTTCAGAAATTAGGTTGGTTTTGGTCGGGAAAACTGGTCGAGGTAAAAGTGCACTAGGAAACAGTTTACTGCGGTCTCAACACTCTTTTAGGTCATCAGCGTCGGGAGAATCGGTTACATCCAAGTGTAGTATCAATCATCTGGATATGCAGAATGGCAAGAGGTTGGTTGTAGTTGACACGCCGGGTTTATTCGATACTCGGGTTAGCAACGCCAAAACATCAAAAGAATTGGTTCGCTGCATTACTCTTGCAAGTCCTGGGCCACACGCCTTCTTGTTTGTTCTGAGTATTGATAGATTTACCAGAGAAGAACTGGACACGATAGAACATCTACAAGAATTGTTTGGAGGAGATGTAATGAATTTCGTTATCGTCGTCTTTACCTATAAAGACCTGTTAGAGTATGAGGATATAACCATTGAAGAGCACATACAATCATCACCACAAGGGCTACAAAATCTAATTCACAGATGTGGCGGCCGAATGACAACTATTAATAACCGTATTGCCCCTGGGTCGAATGAAGGCGATGTAAATGCCATTTTAGGTTTGGTAGAACAGGTCAAGCTGTCTAATGGAGGTAACTACTATACGGAGGCAATGTTTGAAGCAGCCGAGGAGGTTTTCCAGACGAAACTAGAAGAACTGAAAGCACAATTGACCAGGCAGGGTATACACCTAAGGGAGTATGAGGTGAGAGAGAAGATTCGAAGGGAGATCGAAGAAAATGATGGCATTCTTGTAACATTCGCTAAAGGTATAGAAAAAACATATGATAAAACTTGTAAAGCACTTAAAGATAAATGGAACAAGATAATTAGCACGCTTAAATAACAAGAAGTCGTTGTTGTTGTTTTAACTTGGTAATTTGTAAATCTAATTAATTATTTTGACAATGAAAATGAACGGTGGATTGTGTAAGACGAGTGTATAACTTCCTATTTGTAATGGATGATCTGTACAACTTGCCCTCTGGCGTGCATCCCTAATCAGCGAACACTTGCTTCAACGTGCACCAAAAAATCCCCCACCGCCCCGAGCGATTTTTAAGTAATTTAACCTCTACTAAACACGCACCTGTTCAACGCGTGCAGCAGTCATCTATTTTAATCAATATTCTATTGTTTATAGAGCTTTTAGACGCTATGATGAAAGCAAAAGAAATATTGGTGGGGGGGGGGCAGAGATCCAGTATTACTAAACAAACATGTATACGAGACTACTTTGAATTGACAACTAGAAACAAAAGTACATTGTACATGTATTGTTACTGTTATACTATATGGATAAAAAAATATATGCAAGCTATATCTTTATGTTTTTTGTGGTAGGGGTTGGGGCAATATTGGATACCTCTAGTCAAAGAGCACCGCCATTAAGCACTCATTTTTAAATTTCCCTTAATACAAGTTCTACTGTATGTTTAATTACAATACAAGAGTATACAATACAATCGACGAGAAAGCACAATAAATTGTTTAATTAATTCCTGAGTAGCGCAATCGACCATAAAGGACAACCTGCTTGTTTAATTAAATCTTACATATGTAACAGCTTCATGCTACTACAATCAAATTTAACGCCATTTATATGAAAATTATTGTCAAAGCAATGTGGCTAGACAAATGAAATGAAATAGGGTTTAAAGTCCTACTCTCCTACTCCGACTCCACTAATGCAGACGGGGTAAAGAAGTTGTGTACAGAAAATGACTTTATATGTTTGGTCAAAGTTGCTGTGATCATGCGTCGGGAAAGATAAGAGACAAATGGAGTTTAACGTCCATTCGCCGTGTGTTGTAATACAGATTCATCACCCAATAACACATCTGACTGTAGATATCGCTTGTGTGATCAATTACATAATCTACTGCGATCTCTCTCTCTCTCTCTCTCTCTCTCTCTCTGGTATAGTGACGTGTAAAACCGATTTCAATATCAACCCGAATCCTATCGACACCCTTGGTGAGCTTGGTAGCATTTAATTGATCACTATGTAGCAAACTTGAGGTTGATCTGTTTTATTTGGCTTTCTTTCTGATAAGCAAACTCTACTAAATGTTAAACCTGCTATGATACATTGGCCAGGTGTCTAATAAGATCCTTTGCCTGGAAGTGTTTATAAACCCAGATGGGAAACGACACCATCAGTCGGAGGCTAGGCGGGCGCCTAGAAGATACCTCATAGGTATTAGGGACGAGAGCTTCTGGAGCTAAGACATGACTCCCTCCATACAAGCTAGTTCTGGGGTCGTGTACATTGCGATGTTTGTACCTAATATATGTAAGAAGCAGAATAAAAGTATTATTAGAAGTTATACCAGTTGTCAACAAGAACTTTATTTAAAGAACCAATTTTATCACAAGTGTGCTATGCGGGCAATTTTGCCCAGGCAGCGGCGCTACGGCCTACTCTTATATCGGATTCGAAGTATCAAGGGATCTTTTACGTGCATGCCAATTTGTACACGGGGCGTCGTTTTTTCTCCCATCCGATTGACAAGACAGCTCTCCTTGTCAGACCCTCCATCCTGCATCACTGACAAGGAGAAACCATGAGTCGGTGAATCTGGATAAGCTTTCTCGGCCAATGCAGGGATCGAACAGCCGACCTCAAGGCTAGCGAGACAGCGTCTTACCCACTTAGCCACGTGACCCCCTGGCGAGTTTTTGCAAGATGGGTGAAGAAGTTCTTGACATCAGAAAGGCATGTATCAGATTCCAGACGTCCCGAGAAAAGCTGCGCCGTTTTGGTGCAGATCGATCCTTGTAGTTGTTTGGCTCCGTCGAACTTCCACCAGTTTCCAGAAATCAACGTCATGAGGATGTCATGCTAGCTGTGAAGACATTTTTCTTCGCCAACATTTTCATGTTAACGTATATTGTCGTCGCCCCTGTCCGTCCGTCCACATTTGGTTTGTGGACAATCTACAGGTAACAATGTTTATCCGATTTTGACGAAACTTAAAATAGAGGGATCTCTAAAAGATCTCGGTCCAATTTCATAAAAAGCGGATCGAAACTGAGCCACAAAGTGGTCGCTCCTCGTACGCAAATAGTGTAAAAGTATGGAATATCGAGGTAGTGTGCCCCCTATACGATTTTGATGAAACTTAAAATGTATTGTATGTTATGCAAACGATTTCGGCCTCTTTCGATATTCGAGCATGTCGGGCCATAACAATCTGCGTTTTGGCACCTGATTGTACACAAAATCCCATTTTTAGCTTGTAAATCCTTCAAGAAGTCACAATTCTTTTCCGGCTGTAAATAAAAAAACATTCCCATATATCCTTCGTTACGCCATAATGAAGATCGAGTTGAAATTTGGCGGGAATCGGCGCGAAACTGCCTGACAAAATGGCCACACCTCCTACGCAATTAGTGTAAAAGTATGTAATACCAAGGTTGTGTGCCCTCTAAAGTCAAATTTTTTTTTCGATTTATATGAAACTTAAAACATAGGTTTATATTCTAAAGATTTCGATTCCGTTCGATATTCGTTCGTTTTGATTCGATTTAAAATAGAATTCATATGTATCTGCGTTAAACCGTAATTGCGACCGGGTTAGAATATCATGAAAATCGAACCAAAACAACCCGTCCTAGTGGCCGCTCCTCTTTACACAAATAGGAGACAATGTTTTTTCCGATTTTCATAAAAGATATCGGTTCCTTTTGATATTGTCGCATGTCAGTCCGCAACCTCGTGGAATATGTCCCCTTATTGTACGAAAATCGCTTTGTTCTATGTCCATCACTTGTAAAATTTTAATGTAGGCGTATCATGATGCATGGCAACCAAATTCGCCCGGGGGTCAATTCACCCGGGACCAAAATTTGCCTGGAGCCCAAATACGCCATAGGACCTTAAATCGTCAGAAGTCCAAAATTCGTCCGGAGCCCAAATTTCTCGAACGGGGCCCAATTGTGTGACAAGCCCATCAATAGTAGAACTCTATATGTGTGAGTCGATTGAACCTCATACGTTATTGATGTAAGATATAAGAAATACTCTCCACTACATATATACACGTATTTAATAACGGGCGTAATAATTTACACAAGCAGTGATCATGTCCTTGATTAAACGCAATTTGCACAGTTAGCTACACGGGGGTACTTCCTGTAGTCACGAGGCACTGCGACGCTGAAGACAGACGAGTTGGTAGAGGAGATACACAGACAAGAGGCGAAGCAGGGAGGATCGAAGGCAAATTTAGGAGTATCTAACCTTTTTCTTTTTAAAGATAAACAGTTTGAAGCTCGAAAAGATAGTTTACACTGATAAAGACTGTATTGTATTATTACACACTAGCAAATATTACCAGAGTGGCAGAAGTCGACATGTTGCTTACTTGACATTATTTTTCATTACATAAACCACGTGCTTCAAGGGCCAGTCTCGAAAGAGAGAGAGAGAAATGGTGTTTAACGTCCACTCAACACAAACTAAGTCATTTCGCGACTAACATATGGTTTAATTTTATTTCAATAATTCGCTCGCGCGTAGGGGTCTTTAGCAGTGGGAGGAAACCGGAGTGCCCGGAGGAAACCAACGAGGTTGAGAAGGCGCCCCTATCTCCATGCCACATACGCTCACACCAGGGCTCGAAACCACAGCCGCAAGCCAGAGGTGACCGACCAGCTAGAGGTCGAAGCGCGGCACTCTAGTCCACTAGGCCATCCCAACCCCCAGGGCCAGTCTCGATTCTATTTTTAAATTAAATCATTGCATGACGATCATATTTTAATTCGTTTACATCCGCGCCATCTGGTGGTCTAGAGTGATGATTAGAGGTTCCGCGTGTGAATAAATGTCTAAATAATAATTTATATAACATATGAATAAAAATACAAAACGGTTTTCAGACTAGCGTCGTTCACATTCTTTACTCTTGCTGCCTCTCTTGCCATGCCTCAGACTTTCGTTCCATATTGAGATACCTTGCGTCGTGTTCATATAGATCTGTACTACATTTACATAGTCTAAAAGACATTGTGGGGTGGGGTGGGGGTGGGGGTGGTAGCGCATTGTATCAAAAGGTCTGTCATTGAGTAAACAGCCTCGTGGGTTTCCTCTGGGTCTGCCAGTATTCTCCACTGCTAACGACCCCAACGCGCAAGAGAATTATTGAAATAAAACTAAACCATATGTTAGTCCCGAAATGACCTAGTCTGTGTCGAGTTGACGTTACCCCCCCCCCCCGTCTCTCTCTCTCTCTCTCGTTTTCATGTGTTGTTACGAAATGTCACTTTACCCTGCCCGAAATATTATGACTTGTCGTTCCAGTGAATGTCGATTTCCCAAAGAAATCCGCCTTCTCCGCGCTATCAGTATTTTTTATACGGTGTTACAGATAGCTAGTGTCAAACTGATCCCGCAGTGAATATTCGCTTGGCAGCTAAGTAATTCTCTGTGAAACAGACTGAGCTAGTGTATGACCTCGATCAAGTCGTTTCAGTGAATGTTGAATTCCCCGAGAATTTCACTTCTTCGCGTAATGTCGATTACAACAAAATAATACGTATGCAGGGTAGACTGCATCCAATAGAAGTAACAGCCATGTAAATAACAAAATAACTCAAGAGGAAATTTGTTTTATGTTTATCGAAATTAAAACAAGAACAGCGTGCGTTATATTTAATTGAAAGAACCTAAACGATTAATAAGGAAAGAACCAATCGGGCCATTCTTTGTTTTTTTAAAAATAACGTTTTAGTGTGCATCAAAGGGCAATCGATTGGCGCCGAAATAAAAATCAACGATCATCACAGAAGTGTATGGGTCTTGTGGATTCAGGTAAGGTTATATGTTCCCTAAATGTATAATCATTGTTTTAAACTTGACGATATATTATTTGGGATGTGATTTGAACAGTTAAATAGTTCATAAATGAGGCCATTGATATCTCTAATCGTTATTAAATAGAATATTCGCGCTCTAGTGTCAATAATATACAGTGAAAATGGGGAACAAAAAGATTGATTAGATTCCTGATAACGTTGGCCTATATAAGTGTTAGACAAGGACTGCGGTGTTGTGGCAACTGATTGGGCAATAAATTAATTAAGAACGTTGAGTGTTAAATAGTTTTCCTTGACGTCTGCGTCCACCTAACTGATGTCGCAGAGAAGAAATTACAGGTCTTTCTTTAGGCCTGAAATGTTATCTAAATAATCAATTAGACATTAATTAACATATCCAGACCATAATAAACTCTTGATGTCAAGGCTAGCCTTCGATGTTGGGGGGGGGGGTAAATTCCTATATGCAGCTCAACGACCATTGATAATTAAATCAATCAAGTGGATAATCGAGACTATGCTGTTATATTAATGATTTTAGTAATAATGACCGAGCCTTTATGAATATTTCACTCGCTTCGTCCTCGGCTAATAGTGGATCAATTTGACTGAACTTTTCAGCAAATTACTTTTACACTATCTAGTTTTTAACTATTACAGTGAGAGCTGCCATCTCTTATCTCCTGGGGGGGGGGGGCTAGTGGTCTAGACTGCCGCGCTTGACCTCTAGCTGGCCGGTCACCTCTGGTTTGCGGCTGTGGTTTCGCGCCCTGGTGTGAGCGTATGTGGCATGGTCGTGGGTTTCCTCCGGGCACTCCGGTTTCCTCCCACTGCTAAAGACCCCTACGCGCAAGCAAATTATTGAAATAAAATGAAACCGTATGTTAGTCCCAAAATGACCTAGTTTGTGTCGAGTGGACGTTAAACCCCATTTCTCTCTCTCTCTCTCTCTTTCCCTCTCTCTCTTATCTCCTATAATGCATATTTAATGTAACATATTCAAGGATGAGAACCGTAAAACGCAACAAATAATCCATTATTAACTCACGTCTTTAACTTAGAATTCACTATGTTTTGTTTTTTTGAAACCCTATAAAATTGAGCGTGCGAGAGAAATGGGGTTTAACGTCCACTCGACACAAAGTAGGTCATGTCGGGACTAACTAGACAGCTGTCCTTGTTAGGCCCTCCGTCGGGCGTCCTGCATCACTGACAAGCGGAAACCACGCCGGAAAATCTGGATGAACACCCGACCTCCAGGCTAGCGAGCCAACGGCTTACCCACTTGATCCCCCCCCCCCCTGTCAACGAGTCTTATATATTATACTATTATGTGCCAAAATAGATTATATCTTTGTTATTGTATTATGTACAGTTAAAGTCTACCTACAGTCACCCGGGACTAATCAACCAGAAAAATACAAAATGGATGACGTAGGAGGTGAGTCAATTTATTTTCATCTGAGATTTTTCTCCAAAATGAGATGAGAGAGAGGGAGAGAGAGAGAGAGAGGGGAGAGAGAGAGAGAGGGGAGAGAGAGAGAGAGAGAGAGAGAGAGAGAGAGAGAGGGGAGAGAGAGAGAGAGCGAGGCGTCTACACGACCCTAAGTCATTTCAGTACTAACATATTTTTTTGTAATTTTATTTCGATAATTACCTTGTGCGTAGGGAATTTTAGTAGTAAGAGGTAACCCACAAGGGTGGGAAAGCAACCCTATTCAGGGGCGGATCCATGAATTTTTGCAGGATGGGGTTTGCCCGGTGTCGCTTACGGAAATCTGCCATCTTCGTCACAGAGAAATCGTTTTTATACTGATGTAAGATCACTATGTGATGACATTATGTTTTTTTTATGTAGCTGAGCAAGGGGGTGGGGTGTTGGTTGGAGCCCCCCCCCCCCCGTGGATCCGCCCCTGCTACTCCTTGTCACGTGGAACCGGGGGTCGACACCACGCCAGTTGACTCAATGACAAACCCTATGATACAGCGCGCGCGTGCTAACCATTCAGTCATCCTACCCACCCCCTCCCTCTCGACAATGAATAAAATTGCTCTGAAAAGTTTGTGTGCACCAAACGACAAGAATACATTCAAATAAGACAATGAAATGAAATTAAATGTTTTTTAACATCCCATTGAGCTAATGACGGCGGGCATGCGCTATACAGTGTGATATCAGGGAGATGTTGCCCGGAAGTAGTGATACGGTCTAGTCTTACAACAGTTAGTGTGTACACGGTAACTCGTCGGTTTTTATACCATTCGATTGACTGGACAGTTGTCATTGCCATTACCTCCGTCCTGTTAATCAATCGTAAAGATACAGAATCGTGTGTGAACTTAATTAGAATATATTTTCTGTGACGAAGATAATTATAAAATTATTTTGCATCTAAATATTATTTGCTCAATTCTTCCTTAACTTTGAAATTGAAGCAAGTGGTCATATTTTAAGAGGGGGGGGGTAAACTCAATATAATTATATAAGGTCAATAAGTTCCAGAGAGAGAGAAAGAGAGAGAGGGGGGGGGGGTAAAGTCCACACGACACAAACTAGGTCATTTCGGGACTAACATATGGTTCAATTTTTATTTCAATAATTCGCTTGCACGTAGGGGTCTTTAGCAGTGGGAGGAAACCCGAGTACCCGGAGGAAACCCACGAGGTTGAGAAGGCGCCCCTACGCTCATACCAGGGATTGAAACCACAGCCGCAAGCCAGGGGTGACTGGCCAACTAGAGGTCGAAGCGCGGTAATCCCCCCCCCCCAATAAGTTATGTAGCTAAATTATTCACAGAAAATGTTTGATAGTAGTACTTACTTACAAACAAATTGATCCAAGGGTGTAGACCAAACAGTTCATGAATAAATAAATGAATAGATAAATGCGTGTTATTATAAGTTCTGAGATAAATAAATAAATAATTCATCAGCTGATGTGTGTATCAAATCATATTGCATTTCTTTCAGACATCCGACTAGTAATACTAGGAAAGATAGGTGCAGGCAAAAGTTCCCTGGGAAATAGTTTGCTTGGGAGAAAAGAGTTTAAATCCACTTCTCTACGAAGCCCCAATACATTGAAACCAGAATGTCTTCGTGGATCGGCCCCACTTACAGATAGAACCAAGCTAGTTGTTGTTGATACACCAGGAATTACTGACACTAAAACGTTAACCACGGAAACATTTCAAGAAATTGCACGATGTATAGAGCTCTTATACCCAGGTCCCCACATATTCCTGCTTGTCCTAAAGATTGGTAGATTTACACAGGAAGAGATGGACACAATAAAGCATCTCAAATATTGGTTTGGGCAGGATTTCATGAAATACACAGTATTTATTTTCACCGGTAAAGATTCACTGGATTTTGATGGTTCAACGATTGACCAGCATCTTGAGAACAGTCCCTCTGAACTGAAAGAACTTATCAGGGAAGCCGGCGGAAGGGTTGCAGCAATTAACAACCGGGGTCATTACCCTGACCTTGAAGTAGATGTTAAGACCATAATGACTCTTATAACACAAACCATACAAGTTAACAAGGGTCAATGTTACACCCAACAAATGTACCAACAGGCTGTAACGGTGCGTGGCAAGCAACCCCGTTTGATGGACGATGAGCAATTTAATGACGAAAAAGATTTGCGAATACGTGAAACATTGAAGAGATACAGACGGGACGAAGAGGAACAGAGAACCAGAAGAAGTAAAGGTCTGTATAAAATTGCTATTTCCTGTAATATTTGATTTTGGACAGTTTTGCAGGCTTAATGTTTTTCATACTTATACAACGTGAAGTTATGTCAGAAATATAAATCTTCGCCCCCCCCCCACACTCATACACATCCCTGCGATCCTTTATCTTGACTAAAATCAATGGTACACATTGTGCACAATGATTCATTTACTCGTACCCTGTTAATGTTGAATTATGTATGGTGGAGATGATCACGAAACTTAACTGGGAAAGTATAAAAATTACCACAGTAAAGACAGGCGCGGATCCAGAGTGAACCAAATTGAATCTAATTTACCAAATTATCGGTTGAGCGCAATTAGTTAAGCAATTATCAAACCTAGACCCCCCCCCCCCCCCCTGCAAAAAATTCTGGATCCGCACCTGAAAGAGACTATCCCCTTCCTAGATCCATAACAAAATGACAATATTCCCATAAGTTCCCTGGTCCATGACTATAGCACCTGTATTCATTCTATATTGTGTTACTATTTGAATTTTGATACCATACTTATCAGTTTTAGTCGGATTATAATAATATGTTTTAAATCGTAACTTGCCGCGTCATGGAATTACACCTTTTGTAACTTGATGGTTTATCAGGCGGTCGTGGTCGGGGTTGGGGTTGGGTGGGAGGGTATGTTTTCGAAAATGAAGAGAGAGAGAGAGAGAAATGGGGTTTAACGTCTACTTAACACAAACAAGGTCATTTCGGGACTAACATATGGTTCAATTTTATTTCAAATAATTCGCTTGCGCGTAGGGGTCTTTAGCAGTGGGAGGAAACCGGAGTGCCCGGAGGAAACCCACGAGGTTGAGAAGGCAACCCTATCTCCATGTCACATATGCTCACACCAGAGCTCGAAACCACAGCTGCAAGCCAGAGGTGACCGGCCAGGTAGAGGTCGAAGCGCGACACTCTAGACCACTAGGCCATCCCAACTCCCCTCGAAAAAGAAGAGGTGATCATGTTTGGGTGGGGTGTGGCTCTAACCTTGCTTATATATATTCACGATATGTCGGTTTTTTTTTTACAGATCTGCACATTGAAACCATGTCATCAGAGAGTCCGAACAATGGTATGTACATTACAATAAAATACACGATTTCTCAATAGCTGTAATTATATATTTTATTTTTATCATCCAATAACACATTTGACAGTAGATGTCGCTTGTATGATAAATTACATAATCTACTGCGATATCTCCTTAGCATAGAACATATCGCTTTACATGAATTTGATTGGTCAATCAAAAAGGAACTACTTTCTTTTATTTTAAAGAAACCACTAATTTTAAATAAAAATTGATTTTGTTTTAGTTAAAAAGAAACTGTTTTTAGTTAAAAAGAAACTCTTTTTATTTAATTGACCTTAAGAAAATACTGGGTCAATATATAGGACAAGCGTATTCTTTCTCCGTTGCGGGCGGGTGGTAAAAATTCCCATTTCGGTTCAAATACTCCAGAAATTGTATTATTATAGTTTAGTACGTGAATGAGGAACTCCCGAATTTCGGGGCTGTTTGTTTGAATTTTGAATAATTATACACGTGTTTGCTCTATCTTCAGAAATTAGAATCGTCATTCTTGGTAAATCAGGAGTGGGTAAGAGCTCACTGGGAAATAACCTGGTACAGAGGAGATCTTTCCTAACGGGTTCTGCGGGAACTTCAATCACGTCCATCTGTCAATTTGCCCAGGTTAAGCGTAATGACGGCAGTACATTATGTGTAGTGGACACCCCCGGTCTTTTCGACACTAGAAAATCCAATCAGGAAACAATGACGGAAATAGTTCGATGTATTGGACTGTCGTCTCCTGGTCCACACGTATTTTTCTTTGTACTCCGAATCGGCCGATTTACAAAGGAAGATTTGGACACAGTAGATCATCTAGTAGCCGTCTTTGGAGAAACAGTTGTCCGCCATGTTGTTGTCATCTTTACTGGAAAAGATTCGCTTGAACATGATGAGATAACATTATCTGATTATCTCAATGACAAGTCCATCCCACGGGAGCTCAACCTATTGTTACAACGCTGTCATTCACGTTGCGCTGCTATAAATAACCGTGCTCCTGATACCCAAGCAGATATTGATGCCATAATTAACTTGGTGAATAAAACCATACAAGAAAACGGTGGAAACTACTACACCGGAGAAATATATTTAGCCGCTGAAGAGGCACTGAAAGAAAAAATGACGTCCATGGACGAAGAAGAGCGTAAAAAAGAAAGGCAACACGCTGAACGTGAACAAAAAGAAATGGCAGAGGGGAAGTTACAGGAGACAGAGAAGCTAAAGACTGGGCTGGGTGAAAATACGAATTCCGATTCCCGTAGAATAATACGGGAGTTGTTAGCAGCTTCTGATGAGATCGTTAAAAGTCTTTTTAACGCAGTTCGTCCAATTATGGCTACTGCTTTAGACACATTAGCACAAATGCGCTGTACTATTAGTTAGACCAATAGTAGAACTACAGTCAGATCTTTATATTGTTTAGTTAATTTGAGAATTCATGTCAGTATGGTTGTATTAGCTGATATCTTTACAACACACCTGACGTTACCTTTGATAATCGAAACCTAATATTGAAATGGGGATATTATAAGTAAGGGTTACCGACTGCGACAGAGGAGGATTCAAGTTGGATGAACATACGAGCTCATGCAAAATTTGCACAGAGACCGCGAAGGGTTGGAGGTGTTCAGCGCACGACTGTTGGTGTTTATCTAACTTGAACCCTAGGTCGATGTCGGTAACTGGCTTACACAATTGGTATTTTATATATGAAATTGACTGAGTGAATGAAAATGGACGCAATTTTATCACAGTTCCTTTATCACCCCAAATCGCTTAACCTATTCTTACCCATTCGTTTATAACAGTTATCAATGCGTTAGTTTGTACTTCATACAGTGTTGTTTACTCAGCAGATTGGGTTGGAGGGGGAGGGGACTCAGTAACCTGAATATAGCCAGTGTATACCTGTTTATTTACGATGCATACAAATCAGATCATTCCAAAGGAAGCTTTTTGAAATACGGTTTGGATTTGTTTACGAATAAACGTTTTTTAGTCTACTTGCTGCTTTCAGTTTTTCGACATTTTTATACCCCTACGTTTCTTATATTGTCGTCGCCCCGCCCGTTTGTCCGTTTGTCCGTCCGTCCGGTGTCCACGATTTGGGGGCTAAAGTGAAATCCCATTGACTTTGGGGCAGGGGAGAACTTACTGTTTCACATCCTTGACCACGAAGCTTAAGCTTGATAGATACTTATATGTGTTGATCTGCAACCGACTCATTCGTCTCTTGAGTAACCTGCAACCGACTCATTCGTCGGGTGAATAACCTGCATCCGAACATTCGTCCCGTGAATAACCTGCATCCGAACATTCGTCCCGTGAATAACCTTCATCCGAATCATTCGTCCTGTGAATATATCGTAACCGAACCATTAGTCCCGCGAAGAAGTTTCTAAAAACACGATTTTTATTTGACTTGTTCATGGACCTAAATTATGAAGTTAACGAAGCTTTGAGCAACAGGCCAGAGATAAAATAGATCCCACATGTTGACTTACAAGTTGGAAACAAACTGTAATAAAATTGGTATAAAACACTTGAAGGCCAAGTTATTTTGATGGTTAGGTTGTCAGTGGATGTTCAGAGTTTCAATTTGATTGCGAATCGCGAACGATATGCATGGGTTAAGCTTTGAATTTCATATAGGTATGTATATAATGTCAGTCCCGAAATGACCTAGTTTGTGTCGAGTGGACGTTACCCTCTCTCTCTCTCCTCTCTCTCTCACTCCCTCTCTCTCACTGGCCTGCGGCTGTGGTTTCGATCCCTGGTGTGAGCATAATATGTGGCATGGAGATAGGGGCGCCTTCTCAACCTCGTGGGTTTCCTCTGGGCACTCCGGTTTCCTCTCACTGCTAAAATAAAAACCCCTACGCGCAAGCCAATTATTGAAATAAATTTAAACCATATGTTAGCCCCGTAATGACCTAGTTTGTGTTGAGTGGACCTTTAACCCCATCTCTCTTTCTCTCTCTTTCTCTCTCTCTCCCTCTCTCTCTCTCGTTTTCATGTGTTGTTGCGAAATGTCACTTTACCCTGCCCGAAATATTATGACTTGTCGTTCCAATGAATGTTGACTTCCCAGAGAGATCCACCTCTCCGCGTTGTCATATTTTTATATGTTGTTGTATATCGTATGACCGACCTTAAGCCACTCCAGTGGATGTCGAATTCCCCGAGAATTTCAACTTCTTCGTTAATCTATACTACCACGAATTTTGTCTTCAATTACTACGTATGAAAGTTAGACTGCATCCAATAAAAGTAACAGCCATGTAAATAACAAAATAACTCAAGAGGAAATTTGTTTTATGTTTATCAGAATTAAAACTTTTAGGATCATAATAAAAAATAATAAACGAAAACAGCTTTAGCTTACTACGTTTCACCAGGGATGCTCTGAATATCAAGAATATGGAAGCGTATAGGGGGTCAATGTTTTTTTTTGGGGGGGGGGTGTTTTTTTTTTTTTTGCTGTATGTCAATAATATGAAAGCGTATACGGGTCAATTGCGCAAATGATATCACAATATTAATGGGATGATGTTAATTGAATCAATGCCCCGTGTTGTGTGACATTTTGTTTTAAAATCGTATAATTATTTGAGTTAAGGGGGTGGATGGCCGAGTGATGCTGTATCATAAAGCCTTTCATTGGGTCAACTGGGGTGGTTTCGAATCCCTGGTTGTACGTGGCATGGAGTAAGGTCTCCTGTCCAACCTCGTGGGTTTTCTCCGGGTCCCCTAGTTTCCTCTAACTGCTAAAGACCCTGCGCACAAGCGAATTATTGAAGTAATATCGAACCTTGTTAGTCCCGAAATGACCTTGTTTGTGTCGAGTGGGCGTTAAACCCCATTTCTCTCTAATAAAGTCATATCCTGGGCTTTGGCGTCACGAATCCATATATTTTTCCGAATTCAAACCGGATCAATTATTCCGAATGGTTATAAGCAGTCAAGATTTCACTGTGACACGCTTGATTCAGATCAAACTGTTGACCGTCCAGGTTCAAATTTCTGCCCCAAAGTCTTGTAACTGTTGTCAGTTACCAAAGTGTTACAGCAGTCGCTCGTGATGCGACACTGGCCTCCGGAGTCTTCTATCTGGTTTTTCAATGGCTGGTCTCAACAAATTCCAAATTATCTAGAACGTAACCCTTGAAATGCGAAGGTTCTCTCGCTAATCGCTTTCTCCCCAAATTTCGCCATGATAAATGTGCCAATAATTCTGAAGACGCCCCCCCCCCAACAAAAAAGGCAATGGGAGTGACGGCCCGGGCCAATATTCTGCAAATAAATAAAAATTAATATTACAAACAGAAATCACTTGGGTGCAGCTGAGACAAATACTGTGGTAATATATATATAACCAGCTAAATGATAGGTTGTCAGGCAACTGAACATACTCCCTCGGAAGTTAAGTCCTCCGAACAGTCAACAAGGGTAGTGTCATACTTGTCCTTTTGTCAGTAATGCAAACATTTACAACACACTAAATTCTGATTACGAGTTCTGCCCTATACTAACAGTTAATTATCAGAAATTAAACATAAGCAATATAAGACCACCAATACGAATGCCTGGCGCATCTATCTTGAGCTGCGTTCAAACTTAGGATTTAATCTGGAATGAATTCAGAATACAGTCTTATTCCGGCGTCACACTCAATTTGATAAAAACCGAACTGAATCTGAATCAACGAAGGGGCGTGTTTTTTTGTTATCTCGCGATTTGTAAATCAAATTTGGGACATATCTTGGAACAAAGTAGGAAATAATTTAACATAATGTAACGATTGCAAAGATAATATTTTATCAGATAACTTTACATCTCTTCGGTCAATTCGCAAATGACATCTTTTTATTTTCCTACACTCTTCAATATTATGATGCTGACTTGAAACTAAGATGGATTCGTGGAATTTAAATGTGAACCAGTTATGGGATTTCGCCCCTATATTCCCGACATGTCCGACACTATTTTCCGAAAGTCCTAAATTGTCCGACCATAAATATGCCAATCGGACGTCAAGACATGGTGAGTAATATTCAAAATTTCAAAATTGATATATTTGATAATAGACGGAGTTGTTAGGTAATTATTTATCATGTTATATCGTCTATATACCGACCTTTATTAACTACTTAATCTGCCTTGATTGGCTGACTTAATTCTTTATCGGACAATTCATCAATTCAATCCTGAACTTTACTTTACTTTATTTAGTTTTTTAAGTTATGTGAGTTATCAGATATAATGTAATAAATAGAATACAATAAATAAATATAATATACAAATATATACAGTTATTGTTTATAATAAATATATATAATATACAAATATATACAGTTATTGTTTATAATAAATAAATATAATATACAAATATATATGGTTATTGTTTATAATAAATAAATATAATATACCAATATATACAGTTATTGTTTATAATAAATAAATATAATATAAAAATATATATGGTTATTGTTTATAATAAATAAATATAATATACAAATATATACAGTTACTGTTTAGTACCGTTAATGAGAAAAGACCTCAAATATACATTTAGTTTGTGGTCGGAAAGTGAAGGATATAAATAAAATTGAACTTAATTTAAACTGTGTAATGACTAATTCTATTTTGAAAGCGAACAGATAATGACTACACACAACGCTTATAAACCTTTCAAATCGCATATTATGATATAATTCTATTTTGAAAGCGAACAGACAGATATATTCATTACGCTTTTTTATCAGGAAGAGAAAGATATAAACCCAGATTATTCAGCTCTTTGATATTTTGTACCGATAACAACTGAAAAAATTTAAAGAAATTTGGATTAACAAAATAGTATGATTTTATATATGTTTTCCTAAAATCATTTAAATATGTACATATAATAATATGATGGTATTCATCTTCGATTTCATTCAAATTACATAAACAGAAGTCATGGCTTCTCCTTTGTCGGACTATACATCAATCCAATAAGAATGATTATAAACTTAATCTGATAAACCCGTGGTTTCTCCGTTGGTTCACATTTTAATCTCCTTGGTGTCGGACAATAACGCGTAGAAATTAGTCATATAGGTCACATAATATCTTGATAGTATATAACACCTAAAAAAAAACATACATTGTGTCCGATAACTTGTCTGTAATATATTTTTCGGTATAATCCGAAGTTTAAAAAGATATTACACACACACGCATTGTGCACTCGGCAAACCTCGTAAGATTTCGGGAATCTAAACTCGGCTGTATGATGAATTCCGCCATATTGGAACTACTTTAAAGGTCCCGGATGAAACATGGCTGCGCCCATTCCAAACACAAGTTGGCAACCTATTTGGCTAGCGACCTATTCGACCGATCCAGCTGTAAGATAATGACGAAATTACACGTCTATTCTGAGCTGAAGGAATGGATAAAAAATAATATATTCTACTTTCATTTGATAGACATAACGTTGGATTTTATTGGTTGATAAATAGAGACTGTTGTCTTTACTCTAAATAGGTTTCCAACGAACAGGTTGCAGCTCGATCGGTCAAATAGGTCGCTAGCCGAATAGGTTCCCAATTTGTGTAATAGCGTCAAGTTTTCCTGTTAAAGTAAACCGGTAGCCGCATCGCAAATGTATGGGCGTAGGTACATATCACTTACTGTCATACATCCGAGACTAGATGTAGTTGACGTAGTTTACGGAATCTGTCGAGATTAGCCGAGTGACGCATTGTGCTTATAGTTCAGTAATTAAAATGAAAGTAGAAATCTCGCGAGATCTGAACACAGATCCTTTCATAAATATTGGAAAATAAAGTCTTGATTTAGGCAATGTGAATCATTTATAAACTATTGGGAAAGATGAATCACTCTTCATTTCCTGTCTGTATTTACACAGTTGCATGTATGTTGAATTGAAACTTCACCCTTATTGTAATAAACAAGTTCCTGTTTAGTTGTTGAATTGAAACTTCACCCTTATTGTAATAAACAAGTTTCTGTTTAGTTTTGGGGCGAACAGAAATAAAAGGCCCTTTTTAGCCCTGATTGAATCAAAGCGAGGAGATTGTTCAGTGTTGATGTTTTGATTTTGTTTGAGTTAAATATCAATTTATCAATCTGCGTGCATATTATCATAGATTAAGCCACGGGAAATTTCATATGTTAACCCTATCGTTACTTCTAGGATAAACGGAATTTTCGTTTTATGATAATACTTTGTAACACGGACAGGAGATCTTCCTTTGTTCTTTTGGTTCGATAAGCAGATTGTTTTACCTCTACTAAACTCACTGGGGCGTAACTGTGCAATAACTAGACATTTTCGGTGTTATTGCCCACTTTTGCTGATTTAGGGTAGTTTTAGTAGAAATCATATAGAGAAGTGGGGTGGATTTTCCATGCAATAACAACAAGCATGTTGAGCAGGTGTCAGTGTTACAAGTCATTTATAGCACGCTTCATTCGTAAACAGGTTTAACACCTGGACCTACGCTCTCTGTGTTAAACCTGTTAATTCATGAGCGCAGTGCTATAAATATAACGTCTAGGATATTAACACGTGATTTTAACTAACTCGACATTTTATTACAGTA
Organism: Patella caerulea; assembly: GCA_036850965.1. NCBI lineage: Eukaryota > Metazoa > Mollusca > Gastropoda > Patellidae > Patella > Patella caerulea. The sequence goes on from JAZGQO010000010.1 coordinate 4,000,446, forward strand.
TAGTGGCGAATAAAATATTTCATAGAAACATATGGAGGAGAGAAAGAAAAAAGAAGGAGGGGGGCGTTAACGTCCACTTGACACAAACTAAGTCTTTTTGGGAATGTTGGATTTAAGTCATAAAACTTATTTTGAAAAATGGTAGAGCTTGCAAGTATGTTTATTTTAAATTTTAACAAAAAACCCCAAAGTATTATCGAAGTAAATTCAGACAGTTTATTTGTTATAGAATTTAAATTCCATGAAATTGCACGAATGGTCTGTCTAACTGGCCCGGGACTGTACAGCGCAGTGGACGCTTACGGCTGGCCGCGGATCCATTCACTTGATTTGATATTTTCCGCGGGTTGATCTTATAGGTTTTTGTTTTGTGTGCAGTGCGGTCCTCCTGCACTTACTATTAAACTGTAAATATTGAACATCAGTATGTTTATCATTTTGTGAAATATTAAAACCCCCTGTAATTATATTGTTATGGGGAGGGTGGGGGGCTCCCTCCCTGTTATGATATTCACACCCTGCCCCCCTCCACGTAATGATAATGTTGGGAGGGGGCGGGGCTGACTCCCCCCCCCCCGCATTCCATGTAATGATATTAGAGAGGTTCCGCAACCAGTACGAACTACGTACTACGAACACAGCTTCGTACTTCGTATTTCGTTTTTGATAGATTTCCGTTTCCGCCAAAATACGAAGTCCGAAGTACAATCTTTAGTTCCACAGTTTTGTTAAATAAAAAGTATTATATCAAATCAAATTTTACTATCCAAGAAGCTCATTGTATTGCGTTTCTTATCGCCGACTGCCGAAAAAAACAAATTTCACAGAGCGAAAATTTGCCCAAAATCAAACCACTAAACGACCACTTTGACGTTGATAAACCTCCTACTGAATTGTAAATGTTCAATCTTACTATAAAATCGCAATAAATACAAATTTCATCCAAAAATCAACGAGAAAATCACGATATCGTACTTCGTTTTTTAACCACGAACTTTTCTCGATTTCTTCGTAGAAAATTGACGAACCGAAGGCCGCTTATGTCAATGACATCACACAAAGTGATGACGTCAGCACATAAACACTTCGTAGTTCGTAGTTCGTAGTGGTTGCGGAACCTCTCTAATGTCTACTGGCTAAAGAGCAAAAGAACAATTGGTTAACAAAAAGCTTAAGGTTTCTTTGTGGATATTAATATTTAATTATTATTTATACTTCAGTAATAAGACTAGTGTTACTTGGCAAGAATGGTTCTGGCAAAAGTTCGCTCGGAAACAATTTGCTTGGGAGAAAAGAGTTTAAATCTACGTCGCTACAGAGCTCTACTACGTTGAAACCAGAATGTCGTCATGGGTCGACCCAACTTACAAATGGAACCAACCTAATTGTTGTCGATACACCAGGAATTGCTGACACTACATCTTCGACCACGGAGACATTTGAAGAAATTACACGATGTATAGATTTTTCATACCCAGGTCCCCACGTATTCCTGCTTGTCCTGAAGATTGGTAGATTTACACAGGAAGAGATGGACACAATCAAACATCTCAAATATTGGTTTGGGCAGGATTTCATGAAATACGCAGTGTTTATTTTCACCGGTAAAGATTCACTGGATTATGATGGTTCAACGATTGACCAGCATCTTGAGAACAGTCCGTCTGAACTGAAAGAGCTTATCAGGGAAGCCGGCGGACGGATTGTAGCAATTAACAACCGAGTTCCAGGATCAGAACTTGAAGCTATAATGAATTTGGTCAGACAAACCATGCAGATTAACAATGGTCAATATTACACCAAACATTTGTACAGCCAGGCGGTAATGATGCGTAAAGGACAGTCAACGCTGGTCGAAAATGATCAGTTCAAAGATGTAAAAGATCTCCGAATACGGGAAATGTTGCAGGAGCAAACAGGACAAGGTCCAGGGGATGAAGTAGAAAACAATCGATTTATTATTACAAGATTAGCCACATGGGGTTTTAATTATTTGTACGGAAGAATAACAAATTTTATGAATTATTACCCCGATCAATAATATTACGTTAAATATTTTGTTTATGGGGCAGGGGTTGGATGGGTTGATAAATGTGTGTGTAGTGGAAACAGGAAACAGGAATAAATAGTTATTGTAATCAGTTTTATTCATTCTCAATACTCATCCAATCTGATTAAAATAATCCTTGAGTGGCATTTAGTGATTGAGCACATTAAAAAAACAGAACACAATTTATATGGAAAACAATCACTGGTTTATACACATAATATAGCACGACGTTTCGACAAGTATTTTTTTATCGTTATCAAGTACAAATAATGAATACTCATCTATATTTCTTTTCGTTTTTTATACTTTCGATTGCCAACACTGGTTGAAGATCTGACAAGTTGCAATATGACGTCACACCCGGAGGATCATACGACCTATGACGTCAGATATTGATTAGTGGATTACCCACAGTTCCGTCTATTAAAAGGCCAATTCGAATTATCATACCATTTCATTTGCTAGTCGCGAAATGATCCAGTGAGAGGAAACCGGAGAGCCAGGAGAAAACCATGAGGTTGAGCCATACTACTTGCCACGGTACAACCGGTGAATCGAAATCATACACGCGCTGGTGGTGGTGGTGGGGGGCAAGGCGCACTTTGCCGATTGGGGAAAAATCGACTCTCTCAATGGGCGCAAAAGACGCAATACGAGGCCAACGACCTACGTCTGTAAATTAGTATGGGCGCCACATAAAGCCGAGTGTCATTGGTTGGTCGTCCACGTGACAAGAAGTAAGGTCGTCTGTCTAATCTCGTTGATTTCCTCGCGGTTGTCCGGTTTGCTCTCACCGGAAACAGTTCTTAGGCCTACATAAATTATTGAATACAAGGTGGAATTTTAATAATGATTGATTCCCTCACCAAATATTCCTACTCCGGATTAAGTGCGGGGGTTATTTTTAGTCGTTCACTCCCTTTCATTTTCTGTTTTATTTTTTTTTGTTTTTTTTTTGTTTTTTTTTTGGCTGATTTTGTGGTGCAGAATCGAATAAAAATAAATTTTCTGCCCGGTTTTGTTGAATATTCATGATTTTGAGGCGGAAGGATACATGAGTTGAGAGGTTGATTACGTTAAAGTGTAGGTAGGACAGTTGCATGTTTACTTTCAGTTTGTGTATCTCAAACAGAAACGGTCTAGGAGACGAGAATTAACATTAAATTCAATGGGAAAATAATTTGTAATCTGTGGCCTAATATGTAGTTTTCTCCCTTTCATCAAGTCCGCGTCGTCGCTATCGTCGTGATTGTCGCTCTTCAGAAGACGGCATCCCGACATCATGACATTTTAACAGAACAATACGACATTTTAACCCGAAAAAATATGTGATTTGGGGTTATCGGCTATCTCCCTTTCAATACACTATGATTATTATGTACACTGATCTTGGTATTGCTCAAGAAAATTCCCGGGATTGTGCAGCGTAATTTTTCCCTTTCGGTAGTGTAGCCAATCGGGAAGAGAGAGAAAGAGAAATGGGGTTTAACGTCCACTCAACACAAACTAGGTCATTTCGGGACTAACATATGGTTCAATTTAATTTCAATAATTCGCTTGCGCGTAGGGGTCTTTAGCAGTGGGAGGAAACCGGAGTGCCCGGAGGAAACCCACGAGGTTGAGAAGGCGCCTCTATCTCCATGCCACATACGCTCACACCAGGTCTCGAAACCACAGCCGCAAGCCAGAGGTGACCGGCCAGCTTGAGGTCGAAGCACGGCACTCTAGACCACTAGGCCATCCCAACCCCCGCAGGCAATCGGACTACTGAAGATAAGCATACGCTACGCAGCGGGTTATAGCGGAAATTTTCTTTGGACAATTTGAAATCTGAAGGGAACACAGGGGCTTGTGTTTTTGTCCCATCTACACAACTAGACACTACCCATTGCCAGACCGTTTGTTCTGCGGTATCGTCAGGGAAAGACCACGCTGCAAAATCCCGGAAATTTTCTTGCTGAGCACCAGAATGACGTAGTGTAAATAATCATACTATATATTGTGTGGGGGGGGGGATGGCCGATATCACGACATTTTAACTCGACATATAAACATTTTTAATGTAGTGGTGTCGGGTGATAGGCAGTGATGTACGTCGGGTTAAAATGTCGCGATGTCGGGGTGTTTGGTTGTCGCCTTATGACATGATACCAATCAGCCACCATACCTGCTGAATTTGTTGATACCATATTTATAGCATTTGTAGTGGCGGATTAGTAAACTTGCAGACTGGTGAACCCGCGGACTAGTGGATCAGTGATTCCACGCCTCAGATACCCGCTCACTCGGATACCTACAGTCGGTGAGCATTCCCCGATATGGATATGGATAAATTCCTGTTCAGTACACCCCACTCTGGTTAACCCATGCGTCTTATTCCGCCACTTAATGAAGACCAGTCGCTTTACTTTCAAACATCCAGGTTCAGATCACTCATTTAATAACTGCAACAACACGTCAAGCCCATCTGAAACCGGGTACCAAACCAAACCGGAAAACCATGTAAGCCGTAGAGTCAAGTTGAAACAAGGTATCAAGTCAAACCCGAAAACTATAAATTCGAAAACTTAAAAAAAAAGATCGACAATTTTCACAAAAATATCAATTTATTTATTACAGTTAGCGACACTCTTTAATTAATGTCCACTTAATTCATTCAGGTTGCCTGGAAACCGTTTCGGGACAGATGGCGGCACCTGTTCTTTCACTCGCTGTATTCAAATTAAAATATAAATAAAGGCTGGCTGGAAGAGTTATCTATCACAATTTGTTACTGACACGTGAAACCATAGGTAACTAAGGACTTTCGATGTGTTTCCATAGATCCAGATGGTCTACAGGAAGTTCCACTGGCGCATGAGCAGTGCCTGTAATGACAAATAAAATGAAATTATTATAAATATTGAGACTACTAGAATTCTCTCTCAATTGACTTCAATGGGGATGCTCGATTGTTTGTCCAGAATTAAGAAAATTGCAATCTAGTTTCACGGAATTTAGTCATGTCGCAGTGTTGTCAGACCCGGCCACGGAAGTGGTGTGGGTAGAATCGTGACGTAAACACCACGGAAGTGGTATGGGTAGAATCGTGACGTAATAAAACACAACGAATATGTTTCGGTTGAATGGTTGGTTGATATGTTTTCTTGTCCAATCGACTCATATTCCTTTTCACTTGATCGTCATTATTTAGGTGATTGAGAAAATTTGATTGCAGAATGTTTAATCGAGTACCCCCTTAAATCCACTACAAGGGAGTTAATAAACAGCCTTGTATGGAGTCGGACTACTAATTCTCACTCCATTAACTTCAATATTATATCCATGACAAGAGAAGTAATAAACAGCCCTGCATGGATTCAGACTACTAATTCTCCCTGCATTGACTTTACTGTTAAATCTCTAACAAGAAAGTTAATTATAATAAAAAGTCCAATATGGAATGAGACTACTAATACTGTCCACTATTCAAATCCATGTCTTTTGAAGTGGGCTGTGACCGTTTAGAATAGTTGCTAGGCCTGACCACTCTATATTGCACATCTATTTATTTTCTCAATAATATAGTGTGGTATTGTAATAGGTGTTTACATGAATCCAGGCCCAGAGTACACAAAGCATTCTCAAACTTAAGTTGAGAATTTGCTCAACTTCCAATCGCTGTTTATAAGACAAATCTTTGTTACAGGAACACAAAAGTTTGCACATAGTTTCTTATTGATGTATTTGATACCTTAAAATAACAAAATTTTTATAAATATCTATATTTTAGTTAAAATTAAGTAAACAATAATTGTGAGTAAATTCTCAACTAAAGTCTGAGAATGCTTTGTGAACTCATTAGGGCCAGGTTTTAAGACACCAATCTCTAATAGTTATAAATTATGGTTAATTACACAGTGTGAAATTTATGAAGACGACGAATCAACACCACATTAACAATTATGTATTTTTTATGGACTTAGGGTCAAGCGATCCCGCTACTTAAAATCGAAACCACGGTACTCGACTCGGTAACTTACGTTATTATCGAAAGTTCACTCACTCGTTATTGTAAGATTAGATAAGGTGCTAACAGTTCGCATTTTAATAAAAAAAAAGGTCAAATAGCTTCACTTTGAGTCGAGTTATAGCCGTAACAAGAACCGTGTAGCCTCGGCTGTCATTGCTACCATGGTTACGATCGAAACTCCAGAAACAAACGAATGGTATATATTGGACGCGAGTTATTCAGCCCATCCGTTCTCGACACTCGAGAGATATTAACTCAATCTTGAGATGAATTTGCCCCACATGTCACCGGGAATTTGTGCAAAATTCGCAAGTGTGTCGTTAGTACCGCTTCACCGTGATTCCTAAGGAAGATAATACCAATAGTTCATTGGCCAATCATGCTATTTTATTTGACATTTTGCCTAATAGTTTGGATGCAGCTATGGCGCCAGGCAGGTCTGGCGTCAGGCAAGGTTAGCTTACTCTTCCGGACACCTGTTACCACTGTTTGTCGTCTATTTTGTACACCGGAGCAGTCCATTTGCTGATTACACTATTTTGCCTATAACGTTTTCTTAGGACTGAATTCTGTCTAATAGTTTGGATCGTTCGTACTTGGTTTTATTTTATTTTTATAATGCAGCGTGTATTGTAATGATAATTTAATATACAAGCCTTCGTCACTTAATTTTCGACGGTTATAACCAACTTCCCCGATTATATTCTCATCAGTTGATTTTAAATGAAGATTTATGGTGTAATTTCGCGAACTTATGTAACTGATAAGAATTATTTTTTTGTATAATAATGGGAATTATAAAACCAAATCGAATAAAGCGTACGCTAGTGGGTTGACTTTAGGAGTGATATTGGAACTGCTGTCATTAGTAAAAGATGTGTTAAATCTACCTATTTCAGGTCTTTTTTTAGGCCTTAAATGTTATATAAATTATCAATGAGAAATTTATTAACACGACACTACCATAGCCAACTCATGATACCATCGGGTGTTCGGGACTCGCAACAGATTTAAGTATAATTGACAGTTCATGATTTAATGAATAAATGGATAATCGAGACTTTGTTTATTATCGTAACTACGGTAGCAATAACAATCGAGGCTACGCTATTCTTCTAACTGGACTCAGAATGAAGAAATTTGACAGAAATTTCAACATAGTCTCTTTTCATTATCTATTTTTAACTACTATTATAGCGAGAACTGTCACCTCTTTATATATACATCTTACATAATGTAACTTTAATATAAATTATTAATTAGAAATTTATTAACACGACAATACCATAACCAACTCATGATACCATCGGGTGTTCGAGACTCGTAACAGATTTAAGTATAATTGATAGTTAATGATTTAATTAAAAAATGGATAATCGAGACTTTGTATATTATCGTAACAACCGTAGCAATAACAATCGAGGCTACAATATTCTCGCTCAAAATGAAATACTTTGACTTAAATTCTCCAGAAATTCCTTTTTCGTTATACACATTTTTAACTGCATAATGCATCTTCAACTAGTGTTAGGTATGGATTCGAAAATAGTTTCCAAATATGGGCAAGAATAAGCCTAATGCATATTTATAAACACTAAAATGTTATACTCCTAAACCCTAAACTGGTTTATTGAAGATGGATATACGACGCTATGGCCTACTCTTACACCGAATTCCATAAGCCAGGGGAGCTTATGTACACTGGATCTCGGTTATTGTCACATCCGAACGACAAGATAACTCTGTCCTAAATCACTGACAAGGGAAAACCACGACGGAAATCTGGATGAATTTTCTCAGCCAATGCAGTGATCGAACATTATTGACGTAGATTAGTGTCGTATACGTCTATAAAACGACATTAAAATATCATTTTGAAGATGACATCGTGTTTCTGCTTCAGTGACGTAAAATAGTAATCAATTCCTAATTAACCCACATTAAACGACCAGAAAATCTAAACGTTTCTTGGTGATCAACTATAATACAAATCTCGCCAACTAAAAATCAAAGTGTTTCACTAAGTGAAAGAATTGTAATCATTTAATTTAAAAGCGACGATTAATGACGTCGAAAGAGAATGACGTCTTTAATCAGGAAATTTAAACGTTTCGTGGCGATTAACATAGATATACCTCGATTACCAAAAATCAGGGTGTTACTGATAGTGAACGGGATATATAACCATTTGATTGCTGAATTGAGATTGATTCGTATCCGGTCTTGTCGTGTATTTGTGCTCTAGGTTTCCCATTGGAATGACATATTCTAACACCCACACTCCAATGTCAGTAAAGGTCGCGATCAGACACTCAAGACGAAACCATGTCGTGCCGACTCGACATCTCTACTGAGTGGAACTGGCAGACGTCGATTTAAGAACCTATAATATTATATAAATACGAAACGGGGTCAAAATAAACTGGCTTATTCTATTTATATAAAACAGGATATTGAAGAATTTGAAATATTAACGATAAGACGTGGTTTTATACCTCGTTAGATGTGAACTAAAGGGCAACCGGATATTAGCAATCAGTCATCAGTATATTTAATGTACGACGATTGATCGTTATGAAAGAGAGAGAGGGAGGGGGGAGAGAGGGGGTGGAGTCCCGGGGAAACTACACACGGTCAAACATTAAGAATTAACTAAGCGTGCTATCGTTTACCCTCAATCTGTCAATCATCATTAATATGACGTCATTAACCCTCTACTGTTATGCACCGACTTGGCTAATGAAGAGAGAGAGAAAGAGGGAGAGAGAGAAGGAGGGAGAGAGAGAGATAGAGAGAGAGGTTTCGCCTTGTCAGTGATACAGCACGGAGGGTCTGACAAGGACAGCTGTCTAGTCGTTCGGGTGGGACGAAAAACCAATGTCCCGTGTACACATCGGCGTGCACGTAAAAGATCCACTGGCTGTTGGATATAAGAGTAGGCCGTAACGCCGCTGCCCGGGCAAATCCCCCCCCCCCATGGCACACTGTTTCGCCTGTGCCATCTTCCCAACGTGATTAAAACACAGATCCTATTTCGTTTCGTTTTTATAGTTCAAAATTTCGTTTTACTTGTCTTTACTACACTAGGATCTGAAATACTTGTTATTTAACTCGTGTTCTGCTTGAAATGAGGGGTCAGCCAATCAAATTGTCTGTCGAATCCGAGCGGAATTGTGGGTAGGCATTATCAGCGATAGAAATCAAAACAAAGAAACAGCGATTTTGATTGGTTAATCGAATGATTGAGGTTATAGGGTCAAATGTCGCGCTATAACTTGTTAGATCTACATGTAGTGTAGGCCTTCGAAGTTATAAACCGAAACGAAATATAGATCTGAATTTCAATTAGATTGGCCATCTTTATTAACACTGGTAGCCGAACAGTAGGACGTTAAACCCCATTTCATTTCAATAATATGCGGGGGATTGGGATGGCCTAGTGGTCTCGAGTGCGGCGCTTCGACCTCTAGCTGGCCGGTCACCTCTGGCTTGCAGCTGTGGTTTCGAGCCCTGGTTTGAGCGTTAAACCCCATTTCATTTCAATAATATGCGGGGGATTGGGATGGCCTAGTGGTCTAGAGTGCCGCGCTTCGACCTCTAGCTGGTCGGTCACCTCTGGCTTGCGGCTGTTGTTTTGATCAATGGTATGAGCGTATGTGGCATGGAGATAGGGGTGCCTTCTAAACCTCGTGGGTTTCCTCCGCGCACTCTGGTTTCCTCCCACTGCTAAAGACCCCTACGCGCAAGCGAATTATTGAAATAAAATGAAACCATATGTTAGTCCCAAAATGACCTAGTTTGTGTCGAGTGGAGTTAAACCCCATTCTCCCTCCCTCTCTATCTCTCTCTCCTCTCTCCTCGCTCTCTCTCTCTCTGCTGCTATGCACCGACTGGGCTATTGAAAACGGAAAGATGGTCATTACGGGCCTATCAAATTCCAACTGCCGAGGATTCCTTCCCGTTTTTCGTACCATTCGAAGGACTAGACACTGTATGTTTTATCCCGATCCCACCCCCACACACCACTCTCTCCATCCCTGGAGTATACTTGTCTTCAATTGTCAGGTTATTTCGGCCAAGAAGAAATGATTTCCCCACGTGTATGAAATAATTCAGTTACGACATCAGTCTGATTTATCGGGCTCCGTGATTCAGTTATTAACAATGGAGCCAACATGATTCCTCACAAGCCTTTGGGATCTGTAAATAAATTACAGAGTCCCGCCTCCAGTTCACAGAATACTTACATATTTGGTATATAATTACATTCATTTCTGGTGACAATGACATTCTTTCTCCAGGGACAGATCGCCCATTGACAGGCCATGTTTCTGCTACAGATGACGGCCTGTCTCGATACTCGTCCATTTCGTAACATCTGTTCAAGATAAAATAAAGAAAGTAAATAGATTGCTAGGTTTGCACGTGGCTTAATATCGGATTAAAATACACATCTATATTTCGTTTCGTTTTTTTATATTTGTACTTTCGATGACCTACACTACACGAAGATCTGGGAGAACGCTAGATCGGCGACGGTCCTACGCATTTTAGCACAAATGACGTCATATATAGATTGTGGGTTAGGGTTAGGGTAAGGGCTAGGACCTGTAGATTTGGTCAAAGTCCCGAGATATAAACAGGGCTAGCCCTAACCCTAACCCATGATCAAGCCTAACCCTTACCCTAACCCACAATTCACATATGACGTCACAATTTGCGTAGGACCGTCTCCGATCTAGCGTTCTCCGAAGATCTGACTGGTTGAAGCGATAAGTCGCGTCAGAGTTCATACGAGTAGTTTTTTAACACTATGACGTTAGACATTTGATTAACCAATCAGCATTGATGTTTCTGGAGCATTATCCACAAGCTCATCGTAACAGACTGTTTAATTGGTTAATCCCTCACTTCAGGCAGAACACGTCAATGGTAACAACGCTTCCAGATCCTAGTGTAGTAAAGACAAGTAAAACGAAATTTTGAACTATTAAAACACGAAGCGAAACAGTGTCTGTGTTTTAATCAGATTGAGTTGGTGTTTAACGTCCACTCGACACAAACTATGTCATTTCTTTACCGCACAGCTACCAATTACCTCACAAAATTCAGAATGGAACAAACCGGAAATATGGAGGCTAAACTTATCATAAAGTCTGTTATTGGGACAACTGGTATGGTTTCGATTCCCCGGTTGTACGTGACAAGGAGTATGGTCGCCTGTCTAACCTCATGACTTTTCTCCTGGTACTCAGGTTTCCCCTCTCTGGCCTCGCTGCTAAAGACAGCTACGCATAAGCGAATTATTGAAATAAAGTTAAACCATATGTTTAGTCCCGAAATGACCTTGCTTGTGTGTGTTGAGTGGGAGGTTACCCCCCCCCCCCCCCCGCCCCTTCCCCCTCCCCCTCTCCCTCTCCCTCTCTCTCTCTCGCTCTCTCGTTCTCTCGCTCTCTGACGGATTGTTGAGAAAGTGTTAATCGGGCATTAAACATTCTTTAGAAATGAACAAATGAATATGTTTGCCTACAGTCCAATGGTCGTTAAATCAATGGACATAAGCTAATAATAGCGTTTCATTAGAAATATTATACAAAAAAGAAATATGACTTTCTGGAATCTTAAAAAGCTGGTATCACCTACGATTTTTGATCTCCAGTTAGGATCATAATTAAATCGTAGTCTTGTTCCTACAGCTCACTATCTGACATATACATGTCTCCATTGTCCCAGTCGAAGGATACACACTTGTTGTGGGCGTTCTATATTGCATGTTGGTATATAATATTAATGAGGATCAATTTAAACATAATAATATGCCGCCGGTCATTGATAGATCGTTAAATATTCACTGAATTATCTCATATCACACTCCAGGGCTTTGGTCATTAAGCCTGTTATTACACGAGAGAGAGAGAGAGAGAGAGAGAGAGAGAGAGAGAGTAGGGGTCTTTAGCAGTTGGGGTACCTGGATAAAACCCACGAGGTTGGACAGGCGACCAATCGCCCGTTGACTCAATTACAGGCTGTGTGATACAATACGCGCGAAACTGTTAAATGATAACTCGTGTTTTCCTTTGGCGTTCGTCACTTCCGATTCATGAATCCTTTATTACTCCTCTACGGTAGCGATGCTCTCTGTGTTAATATTATATTTGGAAAGTGTTTAATCAGTTCTATCACATATGTGATAATGACTGGCACCAATATTGTCCTTTAAGAGATGAGTGGCGCGTGGTCTGTAGTGCGAGGTCTGTAGGTGATGATTGGGGCGTTGTCTATAGGGAGTGGTTTGTAGCACACGGTCTGTTTGGGGCGTGGCCTGTAGTTGATGATTTGGGCGAGGTGTGTAGGGCGTGGTCTGTGAGTGCGAGGTGTAGTAGAATCACTGGAATCGGCATCAGGCTCCACCTGTGAACATGTAAACAAAAATAGCTCACACATGACAACCATTGATTCAACCAATCAATTAGACTATTATCATTTATGCTAATAATAGCAACGTTCTACCGGTTGATAAACCCAGAAATCTGGCAATTAACCTGTAAGGCCTGACGTGTTTATTGACGTGTCAATCAAGATGTGTGTTTTATTGACGTGTGTTGACGTGTGATACTTCAATCCTTCGTATTTGTTCTACCTTTCTCGTGGGTGGGGAGGGCGGCCGGGTCACAGTAGCTAAGTGGGTGAGACGCTGGCACGCATTGGCCGAGAAAGTTGATCTGGATTTTGCGGAGTGGCACCGACTTGCCGGTGAGGCAGGACAGAGGTGAGAGCTGACAAGTACAGCAATCTAGTCGTTCGCATGGGATGAAAAACGGCGGTCCCGTGTACACATTGACGTGCCCGTAAAATTTTCCCTGACGGTTTGAATTAGATACAAGAGTGGGCCACGAAAGATACATTTGAAAAATACGTTTGTATAACTTTATATATGTGATATAAAGTTAAAACAGAAATTTTGAACTGCAAGGTTAAAAAAAAATCCGCATATTTAAAAGGTATTCATCTGAGGTGGGTGGGGTGCGAGGGAATGTCACACCACTCTGTGGTTGGATAATAAACAGTTTTAGAAATCATTGGGATATTAAAGATACATTATGGGAGATTAAATAAAAGTTCAGTCAAATATCTTCATTCTAGGTAACGTCTGGAGAACAGAGTAATCTCGATTGCCATTGCTACCGTTGCCACAATAGTAAGCTAAGTCTCGGTCATCCAGTTTATAACTAAATCATCAACCGTCAACAGTGTTTAATTAAATTCGCACTCGGCAAACCTCGGCAGATTCCGGAACCTACATCTAGCCTCAGCTGTATGACAGTAAGTGATACGTACCTACGCCTATACAATTGCGATGTGCCGCCGGTTTACTTATTATCCCATGTCATCGAGAATTGATCTTGGCAAGTTAGTAATTGTCTAATGAATAATTCAGATAACATTTAAGGCCTAAAGAAAGACCTTCAATAGGCCGATTTTGCTCTTGCATAATGCATGTTAATCAAATGTTTAATTAATAATTTAGATAACATTTCAGGCCCAAAGAAAAACCGACAACAGGTAGATTCAGCTCTTGAATAAAACATATGTAAAATATGTTTTATAGTCTGGTGAATAGAGACATTAATACAACAAATTACCGTCAACAAATTCAAAAATCAACCTAGACTTTTTAAAAATACATCGGAGCATAGCTTTTATTTCAATTTATCGTCTGAAAGTAAAGTTTATTGGAACAGGACGAAAACAACAAATAATGTTGTTTATAGACATTAAAGGGACAATCCCGATAAGAACAGAGTATCAAAAATTAAAGTCTGAGTATTTATGAAATTTATGGACCAAAATATAGTGGCGTGGTGTATTTACCTTGTCTCAAAATATTGAGTCGTTTGGGCGTGTACGTCAACACTTCTTATCCGGACACGTAACCCTTTTAAGATTTCGGGTCAATTTTTTCATTGGGTGACCTGATAATCGATTAACGTTTCTTGAGAGGTCTATACAGTGAATGACCCATGCACTGTACTTGATAACAAAAGGTAAATTTCACCTACATATTATTTTTATAGAAAAAAGTCTGGTTTTATAAGTCTGGTTGTATAATACAACGGTCTCCATTTCCAAATGAAGACTGTCAGGTTTAAGTTATTTACAAGCGTATCACAAATATTTCAGGTTAGTAGGTGGGCCTTAGGTTGTGGATTTTAAAGGTTTTTAACACAAAATTAAGCAGTTTTATTCCTCAAAATGTTATCTGGATTGGCCCTTTAACAAAATATATACTATCAAATACTATCTTTCAAATATTTGTCAATCTAAGATGCCAAACTCTAGACATTAAAATCAAATACTGTCTTTCATCAAATATTTTTCAATCTGTAATGTTAATCTCTAGACACTAAAAAAAAATATTAATATCAAATAGTATCTTTGAAATGTCGGTAAGCTATTTATCACTCTATCATGCCAATCTCTAGACATCCAAAAAGAATAGGTGATGAGACAATTTGTTTTTTAAATATTTATTGTCACGAAACAATGCAGCATAACATCATTGGACATAGACCAATATTAAACACTAATTTGTGTGTTTAATTTCAAATATAACAGAAGATATCTCGAGCAGACACTAGTTGACTTTAAGCCTTACATTGACGATTTTAGTAGAAAACACCGAGTGCTTTTCCAGAATTTTGAGAAATATTTATTTCATTTAATGACATTGAAATGGTTTAAAGGAGCTAAATCGCTAACACTTGGGACCTAGAAATTGATACAAGTAGGATGCAATGCATATAATACTGTAATATGAACGTATATAAACTGATTTACATTCAATGATTTCCGTTTTTACTCTAATTTCAAATCACTTCTATTCGGCGAAATAGGCCAGCAGCCTAAATCGAGCGCAAATTTCTAGCGTTTGATTCGGTGCAATGTGTTTAGCCTCGTCCCGCGAGTCTCTTGTTAAAACTACCAATGGTAAAATGTTTATTTTGTCTTAAATATTGGATATGAGAAGTCCATCTTTTTCCTGTAAGATCACAGCATCAATGTTGATTTAAATTGACAAATAATTCGTGTTTTCAATGTTGAAGATTTTGGATGATATTGAATTAGAGACTTAGCTACTTTAAATAGTGTTTTTATGTAAAACAGATGTGAACCGGAGTGAAGCTCCATTACAAAACGATATACTAATTGTTAGATATGGCCGCCATGTAGGGCAGAGGTCGGTTTTCAAAGTAGAGTGAATCATTTTCAGTGTTCAGAATGAGTATTGGGTTGGTCCGGGAAAAAATAAATGAAATGAAATGAAATGGGGTTTAAAGCCCCAATAACACTCTTGTTGTAACTGAATAATATGTCCCAATCTTCATTATGGTCAACAAATCGTATTATTTTAGAATATTCCAATTAAATGATGATATAAATTTCATCTTAACACTCCTATTTTAAAAAAGTTGGAAAAATTCAACTAATTGATTTGAAAAGTCTAACGTAAACCTTTTCAAATGTGACTTGGATTTTAAAATATTTTCGAACCCTCTGGACAAGTAAAATAGTTTGTAATGGATAATTTACACAACAGGTAGGACACTTAAACATCTAGTACTTAGAATAAGGGTATTATTTATTTTCTGAAGCTGCCAAGTCAGCAAGAATGTTATTGTCCCTTTAATATCCTACCTTTCTGCCCTAGTTGAGCTAATGATGACGGGCATATGCCATAGAGTCTGCTATCAAGGAAATTTGGCCGGGCAGAGATAAGAAATAAAAGTGTCAATAAAGCAGAAGGTCTCTAGAATCAATATACAAAGCATTTAAATAAATTACCGTTATTTGGCTGGAATAACTGTAATAGAATTCAAAATACTGTACATAAAACCTAAACATACATTATGCAAGAGCTAAATCTGCATTTGGGTCTGGAATGTCATGTAAACTATTAATTAGACATTTATTAACAAAACAAACCGATAATCAACTCTCGATGGCATCGGATAGACGAGATTTAGAATAGATAAGTACGGTTCGCCATTTAAAATCTAAAAATGGGAAAGCGAGGATGAGTCTTGAATATACCAGTTACCTGGTCCCCACAATTCACACATCTTGTCAAAACTATAGACAGTGGTAATTTGGCTCATAAGGAAGTCATTTGAATGATAATTTTCAATATTCTCTTTTTTTTATCATCTATTTTTGAATCATTATAGCAAGAATGGCCAACTCTTTATTAGACTGATGTATGTTAGACTGATGCCATACATTTGATAAACTATTACATAAAGAATCTGGGTTCCCTTCACTTCAAGGGGTCGTGGTGGCTAATTGGATAAGGCGCTGGTTCGCTAGGCTGGAGGTCGGGTGTTCGATCCCTGCATTGGCCGAGAAAGTTCATCTCGATTTGCCGGCGTGATTTCCTCTTGTCAGTGATGCAGAAGGAGGGCCTGACAAGCATAGCTATCTAGTCGTTCGGATGGGACGAAAAACCGAGATCCCGTTTACACATTGGAGTGCACGTAAAAGATCCCTTGGCAGTTGAAATTCGATATAGGAATAGGCCGTACCGCCGCTGCCCGGGCAAAATTTCCCTCATAGCACACTGTATGGTGTATGCCCGTCTTCCATTAGCCCAGGTTAGGTGCAAAAAAGTAGGACGTTAAACCCCATTTCATTTACTTTCATTTGAAATTTGACGGGAAATACCGTGGCTATAGTAAGACGCTGGATCGCTAGACTTGAGGTCGCATGTTCGATCCATGAATTAATTGGCCGAACATAACACGATTAATATAATATATACTGCAACGTGTATTTTGTGTATAAAGTGTAATTGTATTTTGTGTATAAAATGTACATGTAATTGTATAAAGTGTAAATGTATTTTGCATATAAAGTGTAATTGTATTTTGTATATAAAGTGTAATTATATTTTGTAGTATATTAATTGAATAAGGTGACGAATTAATATAAGTCTTCAGCGTGTTTTTGAATTTTTATTCTTTGACAATGTATGGCTTTAACATTTATCTTATTTGAATAAATGTTGTTTAAACATACACGTACATTATGCAAGAGCTAAATCTGCCTGTTGTAGGTCTTTCTTTAGGCCTGAAATGTTTTTTTCTAAAGTATCAATTAGACATTTTAATGTTAACTGATCCAGGCCTTAATGAACTCTCAATGGTATCAGATTTCTCCGATATTAAATAGATTAAAATAGTTCAGCGACCCTTTGATTTAATCAAATATGAGGGACCGAGACTTAGCTTCGATCAACCAGGACGGTGGTTGAAATTATTGCACACGTCTGTCCAACTTTCAAATGCTAATATCTTCGCTTGCAATAGAGTAATTTGAATGAAATTTTCAAATTATTCATTTTACATTATCTACTTCCGAACGATTATATATATAGAGAGAAATGGGGTTTAACGTCAACTCAACACAAAATAGGTCATTTCGGGACTACCATATGGTTTAATTTTATTTCAATAATTCGCTTGCGCGTAGGGGTCTTTAGCAGTGGGAGGAAACCGGAGTGCCCAGAGGAAACCCACGCGGTTGAGAAGGCGCCTTGCTACTACGGGCAGTCTACTAAAATGTTTCCCGTAGACTGTCCGCAGTAGCAAATGACGCGCAAGTCTCACGAATGAGTTTACTAAAATGTTCCCCGTAGACTGCCCGTAGTAGCAAGTGACATTTTAGTAAGCCCATTCGTGAGACTTGCGCGTCACTTGCTAGTACGGGCAGTCTACGGGGAACATTTTAGTAAAGTCATTCGTGAGACCTGCGCGTCACTTGCGTGTGTTATTGGGTACGGTACAAAATCACAGACTGACCGTTAGAGATTGTTGATTCTACAAATACAACATTTTTCAGGGAGATTGAGGGAAATTTGGCTTGGGCGAAGACAAGAAATAAATGTATCGTTTAAACAGAGGGTCTTTAGAAACAATATACATGTACAAAGTATTGAGATTACCGTTATTCGACTGGAATAACTACTGTACTAAAGCGAAAGTATGTAGCACCATGGGCCTTTTTGTCTGACGTGGAGAGCGTGCGTTGTCGGTCCGGTCGCCACATCCTACGTATGACCCATGCATCTTGTTTTTACTACATATTACCGTTAGCCTTAGGATCGTCTAGGATTTATCTCTAGCTGTCTTTGCTTCTCTTTCACGTTGTGTATTTCTTCTTACTGGTTTCTTAAGACGTTTGTCTTCTTCAGTTATAACAAAGCAATAGTTCGTTTTTACCTTTTATGTAGCATAAGTATACATACAAGCATATTACAATTACAGTCAATGCTACCTAAACTCTTCTCAACCTAGGACTCTTAGATGGTAACCCTCTGGAACCTAATCGAAGTCTGCTGAATACTCACGGGTATCCTAATTTTGTATCAACTGGTTTTGGACATTCAATTATCTAATTGGTCAAGCATGATGTAAATAATAAGAGAGATTGGTTAATTGAGCCCAATGACGTCAAAACCCACCCTTATATGGTTATGGAAATTTACTCTAGAAATTGCGCATGAGATATCTGTTATCATGTTGTTGACGTATAGAACCAGTATGTTTTGTTTCTATAACACTTTTTTATATAACAATATGTCAATCAACCTGCATATATGTGAATATGTTAGAAACATAAACCTAAATCTTATCTCCCCATTCCTTGTCTATAATCTTTAAAACAATGTTACCACGACTATATTGCTACAAGTACCGTACTTAAAAACTTAAATCTGAGCAGTCAATGGAACTAATGAGAAGTACACCACATAAACTTTTACATAAAGAATCTAGGGCCATTTGGTTTGAAATAGTCGGGGGTAAGTGGATATTTTACGTGCACGTCAATGTGTACACAGGGACTTGGTTTGCGACCAAGCCAAACGACTATACGTTGTCCCTTGCCGGGTCAGCTGTCTTTATCACTGACAATGGGGAAACCACGCCGGGATATCCGATGAACTTTCTGGACCAAAGCAGGGTTCGAATACGGGACCTCCAGGTCAGAGAGCCCGACTTTACTCTCTCCCCGACCCCACCGTGTAAGAAAGGAACACGGGGTTGACAGATAGAAAGGTCTGGTGAATTAAAGGTCTAATAAATTAAGGGTCTGGTAATAAATAAGTCTGATAAACAAAGTCTGATAAGAAAACGTCTGAAAAGGAAAAAAAAATGAATTTGATGCAGCTTACCCTGGTGAAGTCGTTGTTGACACCTTGACCGGTTACTACTGCTAAATACAACCATGTGAAGACGAACACCGTTACTACTGCTATATTTTTCATGTCGGAGAAGAAACTCTGTTTTTAGTTTCGTATAATTCGATGGAGCAAGTGATGAGCGATTGAAACAACACCCTCTTTAATTCTCGTCAACTGGCCTCTTATCCTTATATTCCTTTAAACTCTTGTTGACCACACCCCTTCTTGTGACGTGACGACATTGCGTGAATCAAAGACTGTGAAACACTCTAAGTGATTGGCACTACAGTGTATTAGCAGTAGGAAGCGATAAATTGTTACAGGCCAGAAATCTTAATTGCGGGGGAGGGATAAAAGCTTTCATCATGACAACTTCGCCTCATTTCATGGGTGGGTGGGGGGATTCTCACTCTTCGCGCAGTCGCAACTGATCAGTCGATGATATCAGCCAATGCAGACGACAGGTAGCCGATATTCTATCAAAAAATAAATAAATAAATAAATCTGTCACGAGCAAAGCGATCATGTAACATAATATGTTGTTATTTATTACACAAACTTTGAATGGACCAAATAAGTCAATATTTCGAGACTGCCGCCATTTTCCAATGACCGCTGACGTCACGGTTTCTGCTCACTAATAATTCCTTCGAAGACCAAAAGTGGTTATATGAGACTGATAATTCCAAAAATATAATTGACTTTCACTAGAGAAAATAGAAAAAGTCTGTACATTACAATATATTTATTAAGTATTGAATGAATAAAAACATTAGAATGAAGGTGCTATTTTTATTTTTTCTCGTTTTCCCTTTTCTAATTGACATTCAATTACTTTTTTGAATTACCATTCATCCTTTCACATAACAACTTCTGGACCCCACAAAACATTTAGCCGAAGTTAAAGATGGCGACGGCTTGTTTGAAAGAATTATAAATGAAACGACCTTATTTAGATCTAATAGGCAGACCACCATAAAATTCCACCATCTTGTACCAGGTACAAATTGTAGTTCGCCTATTTATAGCAAATCTCCCCCGGTCTCTTTTCTTTCCTTTGGCATGCCCATTTTTGTTGATTTTTTTTTTGGTCTAGAATGGACTAAGAGACTTTGAATTAATATTTTCTGTCAGGTTTTGAAAAATATTCATGATTTTGAGGCGGAAGGATATCGGAGTTATCAGGTTGGCTATGGTAATATGTACTGCAACTAGTTACACGCTTTTAGTATGCTTCTTCAAGTTTGTGTATCTCAAAATTTTGGTGCTCAACTTTATACAAATTTTAGTGCAAAGGCATGGCCATTTGTTCTTCTGTTTGTAGTGAAATTCAGCTCAACGAAAATTTGGGGAAAAGTTGGAGGTGGGCAAAGAGTCCAGAATTAACATTGAAGTCTATGGGGAAATTAATAGTGGTCTGCCTCCATAAATTCTGACCACAGTTTTGGTTTACGTCCGTTTTGACCACACCCTGTTGTCAGTATATACAGAGGATGCCGTCTGCTGAGAAAATTGCTATTATGAACATTTTTGTAAATAATGAACGGATTTTTTTTTAAAAAAAAAACTGATATTCCTTGGAGCGATTTGGAAATTAGTGCGGTTGTCCAGGAGTTTGAAGTTCCTGACCTTTATTTGCGTTGTCAGACAGCATCTAAATTTCCACGACATAATCCAAGCGAACAATTAGTCAAATTCATGATTTGAGGTTTAAAAACTATCCCTGCTTTGAATCAGTCGAACTACGTAGATGCCATGCCAATGTTATCATAGGTAACTCGGGCTTTTGATGACCCTGTACGTCTTATAAACCGTCGGCGGAGATGTGGAACCTTCCGAGATTTTTCAATTTATCATAACTTTGTAATATACTATTCAAAAAAAGTAAGGGATATTTGATTTTGGGGGCATAATACTAAAATATGCAAATGACTACGAAAAAAGTCACTATAGAACCTAACAGAAGAAACATTTCCAGTTACATGTGACGCCCAAACGCACCAATAGCTACCGCATGGAATGCAGGTGATGCTTGGGATCATCATGGGGGCCCAACCCAATATTTGCACAACTCTGACTTTGAATGTTACAGTCGTTGTGGCATTGAATTCCAGGGTGGAAACACCAGTTTAATTGTTTTAGTGACCAGAAAACAAATTTTGATAAGCGTCGGCTTACCCAAAATGAAAGGTTATGTGCCCTTGGCATGCTACAGTCTTCAAACAGACACTGGTGTGACAGTGAGTGGCCAGACGATTCGGAACCGATTGCATAGAGGTCACCTTCGCGCCCGACGTCCTCGTGTGATCCCTTGTTTGAGAGATCATCACATTCAGGCAAGACGTCGTTGGTGTAGGGATCACACTGGGATAATCGACGCTGGAGCAATGTGATGTTTTCAGATGAGTCAAGGTTCACTGTTGATTTTTTGGACAGACGTAGGAGGGTGTAGCGTTGTCGAAACGAGCGCTTCCAAGACGTTAACGTCATCAGACATGATCGATTTGGGGGTGGTTCTGTTATAGTGTGGGGAAGCATCACTGTTGCTGGAAGAACGGCTTTACATTTTGTTGCAGGGCGTGTTACAGGCCAGTACAACCGGGACAACATCTTGGCAGCCCATGTTGTGCCGTTCGCACGACGTCATGGCCGCCGTTTCATCTTCCAGGATGACAACGCAAGATGTCACAGGGCCAGGATCGTTACAGGTTACCTCCAACAACAGAACATCACCACATTACCTTGGCCAGCACTGAGTCCCGACCTCTCCCCCATCGAGCATGTCTGGGACATGCTTGGACAGAGGTTACGTCAACGTCAACAACGTCCTGCCAATGTCCAAGAACTTGCTGCTGCGTTGCAACAGGAATGGGACAATCTGGACCAAAATGACCTTAGACGTCTCATTAGGAGTATGCCACGTCGGATCAACAGAGGAGGATTTACCCGTTACTGACTTTGTTGTGATGCTGTGGTAACTTTGCTGTTTGACCCCGGGTGTCATTTTACCCTTATAATGGTCAGTCTGTGTCTAAATCGATGAATGTGAACTTCATTTCATTTTGTCATTTGTTTCTTCGTCAGTTTCATTAGGTGACTTTAATAACACTTAAAAATCAAATATCCCCTACTTTTTTTTGAATAGTATAACTGTACGGAATTGAACTGTTGTTGGATTGATGTGTGTGAGAGAGAGAGAGAGAGAGAGAGAGACAGACAGACAGACAGACAGACAGAGACAGACAGAGACATGAGGTTTAACGTTCACTCGACACAAACTAGGTCAATTCGGGACTAACATATGGTTCAATTTTATGTCTATAATTCGCTTGCGCGTAGGGGTCTTTAGCAGTGGGAGGAAACCGGAGCGCCTGGAGGAATTCCACGAGGATGAGAAGGCGCCCCTATCTCCATGCCACATACGCTCACACCAGGGATCGAAACCACAGCCGCAAGATAGAGGTGACCGACCAGCTAGAGGTCGAGGCGCGGCACTCCAGAACACTAGGCCATCCCAACCCCCTTGGATTGATGTTCATTGTAATGATTCAACTTGTAGGTTACAAGGGGTTAACTGTCCCTCAACTTTCAGGCTACACGGGGTCAACAATCCGTCAGCTTGTAGGCTACAAGGGATCAACAATATCTCAACGTGTGGGCCACACGGGGTTAACAACCCCTCAACTTCTAGACTACAGGGGGTTATTTTGGTTTTTAATTTTTTCTTTAAGGTGAATTGAATTTCAAAAAGTGGACACAGGTACATCATTGCAGAACGTTTTCTTTTTTTTGAAATTCGGCTATAAATAAATACGAGCTGACCTTTTCAGGTTGAAACAAAAAGTGTCGAGCTGAGTTGATTGGATGCGACAACCGATGAGATTATTATTTCTTGGGATTCATTAACTATTTTCATTGTCTTTCCGCGGCTAAATTTGTCAGCTGTTGGACAAAAGCTCGGTTAGATCTACGCGGTGTTTACTCAGCTATTGTGCCAGAGCAAACTAAATTACATACTTAAAGCGAAGATTTCATATTTTGTAAGAAAGTCAAAACATAATTATTTCTCTATCTTTTACTTAACAGGTTGTCAACTCACTATTATACGATCATAGGCATTATTCCCCACTCTTATAAATCATTGTTAGATCTACTCAGTTCCGGGCCCACCAGTCCACCTGTCCATGACAGGTGGGCCTAAGCTCATTTAAAAAAAAAAAGCTCATTAAAAAACAAAAAAGAAAAATAGAAAAAGAAAAAAAAAGAAAAAAAGAAAAGAGAAAGAAAGGAGATGGGGGGGGGAAAGAAAGAAAGAAGGAAGGAGAGGACAGGATACAGGGAAGGAAAATGGAAAGATAGGATGCGTACTTGTGTGGGCCTTGGTCAATGACCTGACAGGTGGACCTTCGGCCGACCAGCTTGGCACTGGACCTACTCATTGTCTACGGGGTAACTAAATTCCATTAGTATTGTGGTGGTGAACAGTAATTTAGCATGCTGGCGGGGATTAAGATAAAGAGAAGGTAG
Organism: Patella caerulea; assembly: GCA_036850965.1. Lineage (NCBI taxonomy): Eukaryota > Metazoa > Mollusca > Gastropoda > Patellidae > Patella > Patella caerulea. The sequence continues at coordinate 4,024,272 of JAZGQO010000010.1, forward strand.
TTCTATCACTATAACAGTTATAAACAAGATAATGTAAACGGGATATGCTGAAAAAACTTCATGCTCCACATTAGATTAGAATCAGACCAAGTAGCTATCACGCACCCAGGGTGGGGCGCATGGTTAGCACGTGGTTTCGAATCCCCGGTTGTACGTGACAAGGCTTCCTTCCACTGCTAAAGAATTCCTTCGCGCAGCGAATTGTCGAAATAAAATTAAACCATTTGTTTGTCCCGAAATGATCTAGTTTGTGTTCAGTGTACGTTAAACCCCATCTCTCTCTCTCTCTCTCTCTCTCTCTGGCACCCCACATAATTCCTAGAAATTCTGCACTCCGACCACGCTAAAGTTTACAGGTCTTTAATCTCAGATCAGAAGGTATTCAAAGAAAATATAAAAAAAATCACCAATACAAAAGAAAAAAGCAGAAGTTTACCGACTCGGATTTAAATATGTTTTTTTAATCTTCAATACAATTTTATAAATCTTGAAGGCTTTTTTTTCTCTCATTTTCGTATTTTAGTAAAATCGCAACATTTGAAGAAAGAGAAAGTAGTTTATTTTTTTTTGAATTTACCAGTAGGTGGAAGATGAATTAACAGAAATAATCGTGTGGGTGATTTTATTTCTCTAGTGAATCAAATTGAAATAAAATATTTTCATTTCAAGTGAATTCGATTGAAAATAATTGTTTTATGGACTTGTGTTGTCTGTCTAATCTGTCAATTGTAGGAGAATCAGGCAAATCAATTTGGTGAAATAATATAATTTAATTACGTTCATTTTTTTTTTCATGTTGCACAGAAATGAAAAGGGGTTTATTGTCCTACTTTTTGCTCCGACTGCGTTAATTTAAACAGGGAGGGAGAGAGGGAGAAATGGGATTTAAAGTCCACTCGACATTTTGGGACTAACATATGGTTTCATTTTATTTCAATAATTCGATTGCGGGTAGGGGTCTTTAGCAGTAGGAGGAAACCGGGGTGCCCGGAGAAAACCCACGAGTTTGAGAAGGCGCCCCTATCTCCATGCCACATACGCTCACTCCAGGGATCGAAACCACAGCCGCAAGCCAGAGGTGACCTGCCAGCTTGAGGTCGAAGCGCGGCACTCTAGACCACTTGGCCGTTAAACCCCATTTGATTTGATTATCCCCCCTGGTAAGATATTAAACCTTATTCAAATGAAACCATATGTTAGTCCCAAAATGACTTAGTTTGTGTCGAGTGGACGTTAAACCTCATTTCTCTCGCTCTCTCATTTCACTTCATCAGCCTGGTGCAGAACAGTGGGATGTTAAACGCAATTATATCACAAAACAAATGATTAAAACGACAAAAAACACACAACAAAATACTAGAGCGCACCTGTTTAATGAGGTGTCACTGACAAATTAAATTCCACGAGAGATTATTAATTTATTCCATATCCGGCATTTATTTTGGTCTGTCGTCTGATTAGTGCATTGCCTATCAATCATGGTGATCATGACGCTATATGAGTTATTCGTTGATTTGTACTCAGTGCAACCCATAAACGTCCGTTTAAAATATCAATATTCGTCATATTTGTACAAACCCGCTTTAACAAATTAACACAAATATGTGTTTATGCATTAAATTTAAGCCGTGTGTACACCTAAATATCTGAATACAACAAATTAACAAAAATATGCGTCCAGGCATTAAATTCAAGCCGTCCGTACACCTAAATATCTGAATAAAATAAATTAAAACAAATATTTGTTCATGCATTAAATTTAAGCCATGTGCACACCTAAATATCTGAATAAAACAAGTTAACAAAAATATGTGTTCAGGCATTAAATTCAAGCCGTGTGTACACCTAAATATCTGAATCGAATAAAATTGGACTTAACAACTGGTCAAATGTAGACGGAGAACACTTTAAGATTCTGAATTTTTTTGAATCGTTAAAGTAACTAAGTCTCTAACTCAATATCATCCAAAATCTTCAACATTGAAAACACTAATTATTTGTCAATTTAAATCAACATTGATGCTGTGATCTTATCGGGAAAATGTGGGCTTCTGGTATACAATATTCAAGACAAAATAAACATTTTACCATTACTACACGAATCGTGTACAATAATACGTTTCAGTCCCAGTTCTAGCAAGATACTCGAGAAACGAGGCTAGAAACATTGCACTAAATCAAACGGCGTACGTAGAATGGAATAACCAGACGCTACAAATTTCAATTCGATTGAGACTGATGGCTTATTTCGCCCAACATTACTGGTTTCAAATTGGAGTGAAACGGAAATTTGTATACATTCATATTACAGTATTATATGCGTTGCGATCCACTTATGTCAATATGTAGGTCGCAAGTGTTAGCAATTTATTTCCCTTAATTAATGAAAAGTGGAACAAATTAATTATCTTGTCAGACAATCGGCGATCAGAAACGACATGGTTGTCTATCTCCTATAATTGGAACGACAGCTTGTTGGCGTTAACCGGGCTTGACAATCGTAATAAAATACACCAGATCGGTACATTCGATTCCGTAATGACGGAAATCGGCGGCGCGGTAAGGACGGGTTTCTCTCTGTTTCTCAAAAGTCCACAAAATAGGGGTTGGGTGAACGAATTGTTTAATGCGTGTGCGTGAAATCGTAAGGTCAGTCATTCAGTTGTGAGTCCTCACATGCACGTTACACGGATTAAGGTCGCCAGTCCAACCTCACATGAATTTTCTCCGGGTCCTCCGGTTTACCTATAAGCTAATTATTGAAATGGAAGTGAGGCCTAGGTTAGTCTCTCTCTTCCTCTCTCTCCCTCTCTCTCTCTCTCTCTCTTTCTCTCTCTCTCTCTCAAGACCAGACGTCGTTCCGTGTCAGACCCTTTGTCCTACACCACTGAAATGGAAGGGAAAATCCACGCTCGAACATCCTGAGATACCCTCTCGAACAGCACCGGATAACGTGACTTCTGTATTTGAATGCATTTTTAATCTCCATTTATATTCAAAATAAACATCTTATTTTGTCGAGTCATAATAAATAAGTTTTGTGGTTGATATAGTTGACCCAATTAACGGGGGGGGGGGGTAATACGTCTTTAAGACATCTGGTTCAAGGAGACACGCTGATTCAGTGAGTAAGGCCCTGGCTTATTAACCAGAATATCTCAGCTTGGATATTCATTTTGGCCAAACAAGTTAGCCAGGATTTTACCCCCTCTTGTAAGTGGTGCGTCAAAGAGGGTCAAGTCGTTCAGACGTTAAAGATACACCGAGAGTTGGAATTTCAGCCTTCTTTAGCCCATTAATGACGTAGACATTTTACGACAAGTTTGGCTAATGAAAACGCCAAGTTGGGCTTATGAAAACGCCAAGTTGGGCTAATGGAAACGCCAAGTTGGGCTTATGAAAACGCCAAGTTGGGCTAATGGAAACGCAAAGTAAGGCTAATTAAAATGCCATGCGAGGTCCCATGTGGTGCATTTTGCCCAGTTGTGGCGTTTTTGCGTGATCTGCACCGAATTGCACCTTGATTTACGTGCAACGCAACCGTACAGAAACTATCGCTTCTGTTCCACCCGAAGGACTACACACTGTTCATTGCCAGGCTTCGCGTACTGCACAAATTTTATCGGTTAACAGCCTAGATGATTTTATTAGTGCACGAACAACCTTGACATTCCAAGAAACTTTCACGGAAAATATCCTCAAGGACTTTTATTAGTAACCACCAAGACAGAAATGAAGTCACGCTAACGGTAAGACTCCCCCGCAGAATAAAAAATGATATGAAAGAGATAAATAATTTAATACAGAAAGAAAATAGAGTTTTATCTAAAATAAGCCGTTACAAATAATGAATTTTCTATGATACATTTTCAAAATGTCACATTGTAGAGTTACCTGAAAAATCGGGCAATCTTTTGATTATCTCGCGATCTGTTAAAAAAATTAATTCTCGATAAATGAAAACATGACATAAGACATTATTCAAGTAAATCGAAACTGATGATTCAATTAAATCAGATGATAAAATTCCACTCTTTCATTGTTCGTTGTAAACAAAGTTAGTCATATAAGAATTAGATCGTAGGGGAGGCTTGCTACTAGCTTTGGTGCTCTGGACAATGGGGGGGGGGCAGGGCCGTATCAAGCAGGGGTGCAGGGGGTACTGTGCACCACCAGCAAAATAAGGCGCCCCGAGAAATGGCACCCTCCCCCCCCCAAAAAAAAATATTTGACAATCTTTCAATTATAAAATAATGTATACACTTGATTATGACTACACAGTGATGCTCTTAAGGTACTGATCAGTCTGTCGGTTTAAAGGGATACCTGATCCAAACGTTCTTATATCACTTACGTGGAGGCTATGGCGTCCCACCACTCTGCTGCATCCATAGGGGGGTGGGGGTGGGGTGGGGGGGTAAGGTCTATTTTAGTTTGTTGGTGTATCAAACGTTTTGGAAATGAAATGTTTGTTGTTTTTTTGTTATCGAACTACAGTTCTGCGGGGTGGGGGGGGCGGCTCGGATAGCAGCGTTACCATACACAAGAAGGAGAAGGAAATAAACTGCTGACTATATATGATTTTAAACGTTCAAACGGTGAACTGTTTTAAAAGTATTTGACATTTTTAACAATATGGATATAATTGCACAGTCTTTAATAAATAAATAATCCACGTATCCGGTGATGCGGTTTTACTGCGAGAACTTGGCATTTCCACGGATTGTTTTTCCCCAGTGTTTTTTCTTTTCTTTTTTTTTTTGCTTCTATCGGTACTGATGACTCAACCAAATAACCCCGACTTAACTTGTGTGCCTCTCCACTCGGGGCAGAAATACCTGATAGCATGGCGCATGCTTGTCTTCAAAATGATAAACTTAAAAATGAGTTCGTTCAAATATAAAACTGCCGCTAACTCATTATTTACCGCCCCACCCTACTTCATTGCAAAACCATCGTTCGTGTGAAAATGTTCGTTGACTGAACGTATAGGAATACTAGGGGTTATTTTTTCGTGAATTGAGGAAGGGCTTGACCTGCACCTAAGTTCATCTGTTTTTATCCTTTTATGTACATCAGGACCTGGGCCTCAGGTGTGATCCACCTTATTCTTGTTTGGTTAATTGTCTCAGCAAAATGTCGAAAACTCCCCAAATTCACGTACAATCCATGTACAACTTGGTATGCTTGTTCCTTTGACAAATGCGAATCAATTGACGGAGATCAAAATTCCAAGATGACTTCGGTGCGACTTCTCTGTCCGGCAAAATATGATTTGAAATTTGAAACCAGCAACTATGTTGTTGTTTTTTACTAATTTATTCAATTAATATTTACATATTATTAAGGCATAATATTTAATAATGGGATTTGAAGACAAACCGGGGCTTATATAACTTCATTTCCCATAAAAAAAAGTATTTTCAGACATAAAAATACATTGTTTTTAACTATGCGATCAATGGGCCTTTAATTAATTTTGGGGTATAGAGTTATCCAAATATCGAAGGTGTTTAATCGCCATGTTGCACCACATGTGGAACCATTAAAACCGATTAAAATACTGATCTATATTTCGTTTCATTTTTTATACTTTCGACGGTCTGCACTACATGAAAATCTAACAAGTTGTAGCGATAGGCTACGTCAAAGGTTATACGAACGACTTTTAACCATTCGACGTCAGACATTGATAAACCAATCAGTATTGATGTTACTATGAATTACCCACAGTTCCGTGCAAAACACGCATAAAGCTCACCGTAACAGGCCGTTTCATTGGCTAATTCCTTACACCATTCAGAACACGTCAATTATAACAACTCTTCCAGATCCTAGTATATAGTGAAGACAAGTAAAACGTAATTACGGGCTATAAAAAAAATATACGAAATAGAATCTGTGTTCTTATCTCATTGGAAAACATTGTCGTATAGGTACAATACACTTCAATTTATTCCACTGTCAATTATATACTCGTTTGTTCTGGGGAACCCGACATAGTTTCTAACCATTTTCTATACATACTAAACACGTGTATGCTTTTAGCGACCAATGGGGGTTTGGATGGCAGAAAGGCTAGCGTATGCGCGTTGTTTCGTAAGGTCTGCCATTGAGTCAACTGCCGTGGTTACGATTCCCTGGTTGTACGTGACAAGGAGTATGGTCGCCTGTCTAACCTTGTGGGTTTTATCTGGGTCCCACTGCTAAAGACCCCTACGCGCAAGCGAATTATTGAAATAAAATTAAACCATATGTTAGTCCCGAAATGACCTAGTTTGTGTCGAATGGACGTTATACCAAATCTCTCTCTCTCTCTCTCTTTTAGTAAAAGATCCAGACTCAGAGGTCAATGGTAACTGGTTAATTAACAGTTTTACATATATTCTAATTTTAATATGTCCCAGCCGTATGACATTACGTCAACTCAACTGTTTGACGAATGGTTGTGTTTATTTTTAACAGGGAATGTGTTTATTTATAACACCCTGGATTACGTGTTTGATACTTATATTAATTATTTATTACACCTCTAAATTACGTGTTTGGTAGTTATATTAATTATTTATTACACAGATGGACATGTTTTTGATAGTTATTCTAATCATTAGATTGATATAAAGGTGATAATCACGCACCGGTGACGTTATAAACCTATATCATATTGACATACACCTGATGAAAATATGGGTCACGTGGTCACCTGGCGCATTATTCACGAAATTTTAACTAAGATAAAACCCCAATTTTAGTCATATGACTGGATAATATTAGATTGATTTTGGTGCTTATCCAATCAAAACTGTATCTACTAAAATTTGGATTTTATCTTTAGTTAAAGCCCCAATACCACTCTTGTTGTAACTGAATAATATACCCAATCTTCATTCTGGTCAACAAATTGTATTATTTTACAATATTCCAATTAATTGATGATATAAATTTCATTTTAACACACCTAATTTAAAAAATTGGAAAAAGTCTAACATAAACCTTTTCAAATGTGACTTGGATTTTAAAATATTTTCGAACGCTCTGGAAAAGTAAAATAGGATGTAATAGATAATTTACACAACAGGTAGGACACTTAAACATCTAGTACTTAGAATAAGGCTATTATTTATTTTCTAGAGCTACCAAGCCAGCATGGGTGTTATTGTCCCTTTAAGATTTCGTGAATCAGGGCCCTGGTCTATTGTTTTAATATATCATGGATAATTTAAACCTAGGATCGGGTTGTTGTTGTTGTTGTTTATCACAGATTTAACGTCCAAAAAAATAAATATGATATCATGGACGGGTCCTTTTAATTTAATAATTTACACTTGAATATTGGTTTAAAAAACAGTCCCTGAAAATTAAGTCACCTTCAAATAATCTTACGGCAGTTGTCATACTTGTGATTAATATCATAAGGTCTGCCATTGCGTCAACTGGAGTGATTTCGATTCCCCGGTTTAACGTGACAAGGAGTAGGTTACGCCGTCCATTGTATTTCTGTGCCGGTTATTGGTGAATACTACACGTGAATACAACTTGTGTCGACTGGTTTAAAACGTAATATGGTCATAGATCAGCAGTTCACCGTACCCTACTCCACAATAATCATCTTCTATGTGACCTATTCTAAATTATTCTTTCCTGAAGGTGGGGGCAGGGTAAGGAGGGGGAAGTTGTGGTTGTGGCAACGGCTTTGATCAATAGTGTGTATGGCGTTCACCATGGAGATACACACAAACTGAAAGTAGCATACTAGTAAAAATGTGTGTGTGAGAGAGAGAGAGAGAGGGGGGGGGGGAGTTGACGTCCACTCGACACAAACTAGGTCATTTCGGGACTAACATATGGTTTAATTTTATTTCAATAATTGGCTTGCGCGTAGGGGGTTTTAGCAGTGGAAGGTAACCGGAGTACCCAGAGAAACCCCACGAGGTTAGACAGGCGACCCTACTCCTTGCCACGTACAACCGGGGATTGTAAAAATGTAAGGAAATGAACTTAAATGGGTTTTAACGACACTAACTGGGATAATGAAGCCGGGCCCCTGCCATACAGTGTACTATGAGGGAAATTCTGCCCGGGCAGCGGCTCTACGGCCTACTCTTATATCGAATTCCAACTGCCAAGGGATCTTTAACGTGCACGCTAGTGTGTACACGACACCTCGGTCTTTTACTTCAAAATGACCATCGCCTCACTGCCCTTGAGGCACCACTAATTCCCTTTGGCCTCCATTTTATTAAAATGAAATGAATCTCTGTAAAAACTTTACACGTGGGCTCCATCCTCTTTCGTCACTTAATCGTCGAATCTTTCCCTCTCTCTTTTTGTTTATTTACTTAAACAACATGTTTGTACACGTCACCTTTTTAATGTTCTTTATCAGAAAATCTAAGACACAAATCGAGAGATTTCGCGGATTTTTAGATATTACTGGAATAAATCAGAGGTGACTTTATCTAAATCGACTGATTTGATTTATCTGTCCGATTAAAGATAAACCAATTTTTTTTCTATATTTTTTCTATTCAATAATTCATTATTATTATTATTAGTTTTGTTATGTGAGGGGGTGTTTTTTTATGTGTTTTATCTCGGTCTGGTTACGTAATCGACAGAATTAAACCATCCATCCAATCCTGTTTAATATAGAGTGTAGGGAATGACAAAACCCATTGATTAGGTTCAGAAAATGCAACCACAAGAAAATGAAATGAGATTGGTATTAACCTTTAATATTCTGTGCACGTACCGGGATAACGAAGAAGAACATACATTTATTTATTTATCTATATTTTATGTAGTTTCTTATAGTTTCGATCAACTTACTTATTTTTAGTCATATTTCTCAGTTTAAGAGAGAGAGAGAGAGAGAGAGAGAGAGAGAGAGAGAGAAGAGAGAGAGGAGAGAGGAGACACAGAGAGAGAGAGAGGAAGAGAGAGGCGGGGGAGAAAGAGAGAAGAGAGAGAGGGGAGGGGAGATACACAGAGAAAGAGAGAGAGAGAGGGGCGGGGGAGAAAGAGAGAAGAGAGAGAGGGGAGAGGAGACACAGAGAGAGAGAGAGAGAGAGAGAGAGAGAGAGGGAGAGGCGGGGGAGAAAGAGAGAAGAGAGAGAGGGGAGAGGAGGCACACAGAGAAAGAGAGAGAGGGAGAGGGGCGGGGGAGAAAGCGAGAAGAGAGAGAGGGGAGGGGAGATACACAGAGAAAGAGAGAGAGAGAGAGAGACAGAGAGAGAGAGAAAGAGAAAGAAAGAGGGGAGCGAGAGAGATGGGATTTAACGTCCACTCAACACAAATTAGGTCATTTCGTGAATAACACATGTTTCAATATTCATTTCAATGATTCAAGTAATGATGTTTAACGCCCATTCGACACAAACAAGATAATTTCGGGACTAACATATGGTTCAATTTTATTTTAATAATTCGCTTTTTAGTAGTTGGAGAAAACCCCACAAGCTTGCACTGCCTACCCTACTCCTTGTCACGTACAACCAGGCAATCGTGACGTCATACACTGCTCTACGGGTTAAGTATTGTCAGTACTTCGCCGTTTTCCAAGCGACCTCGACTGTTCGTCTTGTCATGGCACAATTCCTAGAAAATTCTTAAGCACATTCTTGTGCTTAGATTCCAAGTAGACTTTGCATTTAAGTAAACTTATCGCATTTTGTGTTCCTAGAAAAGTCTTACGAACGTCATTGTACTTAGATTTGAAGTAGACTTCAGGCACAAGTACGTTATTATTTGTTCCTAGAAAAACCTTAAGCGCAACTTTGTTCTTATCTAAGCACAAGTCTCAAGCAATGTATAGGGCTTGCTTACCAACCCTGCGTCTGTTTCTGCTCCAAACAAGATGGCTGACAGTTAGTTATTCCACGGCATTTCCTACATCTTTTGATACGTAGGAGACAATTTAAAGGTAGATAAAAATCCTTTAGAAACATATTCTCGAGAGGTATACTATGGAAAATTTCGCTTCTGCCCTGAAACCATTTTATGTATTTACCAGTTATTATTAAGCACAAACACACAGGCTACTTCAAGATCAGGCGCTCCCGCAATTTTTCTGAATGATTGCGTTTTTTTATTTTTTTTTTTATGTTTTTTTTTTAGCTTGTGTCACATTTCATATGTGTATATTGGACATGTCAAATGCATCTAAATCGACTATTTTCCGGGAAGCAGACTACAAATTTATGATGTAATTCGCATACCAAAACTGTTTTTATGACGTCGTTTGAGAGCACCTGCATAGTTTTATTTGATCAGACTCGTACTTGACCACTCGGCAAATCTCGACAGATTCCGGAACGTTCCGGAACCTACATCTAGTCTCGGCTGTATGACAATAAGTGATATGTATCTACGCCAATACATTTGTGATGCGGCTACCAGTTTACTGTAACAAGACCGGTTGTAGTGGGAGGTGACACCAGGGGTCATACGAGAGACCTATGACCATATGACGTCAGAAATTCGATTAGCGTTGATGTTCCTTATAATGGGTTACAGCGCACGTCAACAACTAACTGCAACAGACCATTTCATTGGCTAATCTTCCCACATCCACCAGAACGCTGGTTATGTAAAAGGAAATTTTCAACTATAAAAAAAACGAAACGAAATAGGATTTATGTTTAAATGAGATGACATCCCACCTCTCCGTAGCCAGAAATCTCTTCATCATAAAGAGATGACATTGGTTTAAAGGGACAATAACATTCTTGCTGGCTTGGTAGCTCCAGAAAATAAATAATACCCTTATTCTAAGTACTAGATGTTTAAGTGTCCTACCTGTTGTGTAAATTATCCATTATAATCTATTTTACTTGTCCAGAGGGTTCGAAAATATTTTAAAATCCAAGTCACATTTGAAAAGGTTACGTTAGACTTTTCAAATCAATTGGTTGAATTTTTCAAATTTTTAAAATAGGTGTGTTAAGATGAAATTTATATCACCATTTAATTGGAATATTCTAAAATAATACGATATTTTGACCAGAATGAAGATTGGGACATATTATTCAGTTACAACAAGAGTGTTATTGGGGCTTTAATAGACGATTTAATTGTTTCTTTTAACTAATTTGTATATGACATATCCGTAATTGGGTGAAACAATTCAGTTATACCAAATTCAGGTGGCCGAATGGTTAGCAGGCGTGTGCTATATCATAAAGCCCGTCATTGAGTCAACTGGTTTGGTTTCGAATCCTCAGTTGTACATGATAATGAATAGGGTCGCCTGTCTAACCTCGTGGGTTTTCTCCGGGTCCCCTGGTTTCCTCCCACTGCTAAAGACCCCTACGCACAAGCGAATTATTGAAATAAAATGAAACCATATGTTAGTCCCAAAATGACCTAGTTTGTGTCGAGTGGACGTTAAACCCCATTTCTCTCTCTCTCTCTCTCGCCATCGAAAGTATAAAAAAAACGAAACGAAATATAGATCTATATTTTAATTAGATTGGGTTTTTATCAGCCCGATTGCAGCAGATTAGGACGTTTGATTTTATTTTCTTTCCTAAATGTCAAACTGTTAGGTACGTGAACCAACCAATAGTTTCTGACGTCCCAAATGGCGTCATTAGCTATATAAAAATAAAACAAAGACGTGCAGAATTTATTATTTCAAATCACGATTTTTCAAACACGTATTTTTGTTTCTTTATTGATTTAGGACTTGGGTGAAACATGAAAGTAACGATTTAATTTAATCTGACTTGTTTAAGGAGCTGAATTATAATGGTCGCTATCATCTGGAAGTGTTGTCAACATTTTAGAATAACTGGCCATTGGCTAGATATGCGTCTGCAAAATCCAAGTTGAAATGATGTGGTTATGGGAGCTGCAATAATTGCATCATCAGACACCGTGAAGAACTTAGGCGTACTCTTAGGTTCCAGTCTTAGCATGGGCAGTAACTTTGATGAAATTTGTCGAAAATTTTATTTTAAGATCAAGAATATTGGCCATATAAGACACTTAATTAGCCAAGAAGCAGCTGCTACACTTGGATGTTCTCTTGTATTCTCAAGGACTGACTACTGTAACAGCTTGTTAATAGCATCATCTAGTGCAAATACATGTTCCCACGCGTGACTTCCGGTCAAACAGACTTCATCGACGGCATGGCGTATGTCTGTCTTCGCCAGGACGTTAAAAACCATTATATTCATTCATTTAACGCCCTATAGACAACGAACGAGAGAGAGAGAGAGAGAGAGAGAGAGAGAGAGAGAGACTAATATATGGTACAATTTTATTTCATCAATTGCGGGGAGTATGTGACGAGGTTGGGAAAGCGACCCTATACTCCTTGTCACGCACAAATCGAAACCACGCCACTTAACTCAATGACAGACCTTACGACCTAAGGCGCACGAGTTGGTCATTCGAAGCAGCCACCGTCGCTAAGTGGGTACGACGCTGACTCGACTCGACTCGGCAGCTGTCTAGTCGTTCGGGAGAAACGAAAAACCGAGGTTCCGTGTACACATTGGCTTGGAGTTAAAATTTCCCCTGGCAGTTGGAATTCGATACAAGAGTAGGCCGTAAGTCTTCAATAATCTCCGTAATAAGACGCAGCAAAACACAAAACAAATTAGACTGATTGGCGTTTAAAGATACATATTGTCCAGAAAGTTTATCGGGTGGTTATTTCTAAAAGTATGGCAAATTGCGTAGGGAAAGTATATAGACACTCATTCTTACTAGAAAAATACTGAATTACCTGAAAAACACCCATGCGGCAAGCACTGGGCAGAAATGGGAAGGTATCACTAACTGGCAATCCGACTGTTGTCTGTCAGCTTATTATGTGCTAGCTTGATTAAGGGAGCGGTTGTTATTTCGTGACCAAATCGAAAGGTTGTTGTTAACTTACTGCGAAAAGATGGGCTTCTGATATCTGTTTTAAAGCTGGCACACGGATGGGCTTCTGATATCTATTTCAAAACCGGCACACGAATCGCATACCATAATGACACCGAGCGCCATTAGTAATACAGCGACTCAATGAACAAAGTTAAACAGAATAGCTAGACGCCAGGGATTGTCATTAACTTTGTACTGGTAACATACCTCGCCGAACATAACTGATTAAAAATTACAGTAAAAATCAGTTTATATACATTAATAATAAATTATTTGTGTCGATTTCTTGCTGCCAAAGATTAGAGATTCAGTTTCTTTGGCCATTTTATTTTGAGCCACTCTACTTTGTGCGACATCTTTTGGGCCTGACAATCGTAAACGAAACGAAATAGGATCTGTTTTTTAATCCACATACCTTTCTTCGACTTGCGATTCTCAAGACTGCTTTTACGTGCACGTATAGTTAGAAACCACGTTCTAGCGAGTAGCGAAGGAAATAATTCTAGCATTAAAGGTGACTTTTACACCTGTCCTAAACAAGACTACACAAGTTTCCACACTGTTCTTTTCGCTCGGGGAAGTCAGAGGAAGCCGAGAAACCTTCGCGGCTAACATAGGGATAGAATCCGGAACGTCAAACTCTTAGCGTGTACTGCAGGAATGTTGACGTTGGAATTCATGCGTATAAAATAATTGTTGCAGCCCACCCCGTCCCCGGATTGGTGTTATACCAACTAGAAAATGAAATAATGCCCCTTGTGTCACAGCTAAGTCGGATAATAACCCTGTCAAGGGTGTCAGAGGCATAGAGATAGGATAATGTCCCATATGTAACGGAGATGTTTTTTATGTCACATAAACACAAGCGGAATAATGTATGTTATGGGACGTTTCTCATGCCACATGCAGAAAAACTCGGATGTCACATACACACAACGGGATAAAGTTTCATGTCACTCACGCACAGCGAGATAATATCCGTTATGTCACATACACACAGCGGGATAATTTATCTTGTGTCTCATAGGCAGAAATGGGATTATGTATCCTTTGGATGTTTCTTATGCCACATGCAGACAAAGTCGGATGTCGCACAAACACAGTGGGTTGATGTTTCATATGCTATATACAGGTTAAAGGGATGTCACATACATATAAAGGGGTAATATCTCACATGTCACATGCACATTGCAGAATAATAGAGACTTTTGGCAAGCGTAAATTTCTGGTCCGTATCGCGTATCCGTATCGATTTTGTGTGTGACGTCAACAATGCTTGTGTATTTCTCATACGTGATACGGCACACGGATACGGCAGCACGTATCGAACAGCTTTCATACGGAAAAGGTCCATATAACATCGTCGTCTTTTTACCATACTTTTTGCTACTTTTAGACGCTGAAATGTTGTGTTATAGTAGACACTTGACTAGTACTGAAGATCTTGGTAGATAACTGACATCATGCTGTAAATAGAACTAAGCTAGCCCAGTTACCCATATGTACACGCCGCGAAAATCTGCCCAAACTCTAAAACTACCTTGACGCAACGTATCACGTGGCGATACGGATACGTGATACGGATGCGGAAAATTCCACTTGCCAAAAGTCTCTATTGTCTCTTATCTTATATGCGAGACACGGGAAAATAGATTGTCACACATACATATACCAGACATTTGTCTCTTATATCACATACCAGGCGCGGATCTAGAGGGGGGCGCACCCGGCTCACGCCCCCTCTATTTTTTGAGGTGGCGAACAATTTTTAGCTCCATATATTCTTGCGAGAAAAGAGAACAAAAGTAGTTTAGGTTGGAAATCCTAATTTACAGTATTAGTATGAAATTACTCCTTGTGCCCCTTTTTTCACTCCCAAGTGGGTTCAGCACGCCCCCTCTTTCTGAAAATCCTGGATTCGCCTTGCATACACACAGTGTGATGATGTCTCTTATGCCAAATACACGCCGCCGGATCCTATCTCACTCAGAGAAAGAGGGAAAGAGAGAAATGGGTTTTAACATCCACTCGACACAAACTAGGTCATTTCGGGACTAGCATATGGTATAATTTTATTTCAATAATTTGCTTACGCGTAGGGGTTTTTAGCAGTGGGGAGAGGGGTACCGAAGTACCCGGAGAAAACCCACGTAGGATCCTATCTCATATGTCACAGTCAGATAGGTAAATGGGAAAGTGTCTCTTATGTCGCATACACCCAATGGGATGTCTCTTATGCCACATACAGACTGTGGGATAATGTCTCTTATGTAACATACACACACTGGGATGTCTAACTTTCCCGGTCAATTCAAATACAAAATGACTAAGGGATATAAACCAAATTATAGTTAATCGAACATTAGTGAGTAAAACTAACTTTATCCATTCTAGTAGTAATGACAACTTATATTTTATCTGGTTTTCAAAATGGGAGAGCAAAAGTAAAGATATTCAATAAGACAATACTATCACAGATTTAATGCACTGGATCTAAAAACAATTCCTCCACATGGTCATTCTTCTCTTGGAAACTTGACCTCACTGTATCATCACCAGCTACTGATGAGTCTGGACGATTTCGACTGTTGGACCAATGGCGAGATCCATAAGGTGAGTAAAATTCTAAAGCGGACGGTAATTCTTCCACTTGGTCATTCTTCTCTTGGAAACTTGACCTCACTGTATCATCACCAGTTACAGACGAGTAAGACGTAGATCTGCTGTTCTTTGATGAGTCTGCACGATTTCGATTGTTGGTCCAATGGCGAGATCCATAAGGTGAGTAAAATTCTAAGGCGGACGGTAATTCTTCCACTTGGCCATTCTTCTCTTGGAAACTTGACCTCACTGTATCATCACCAGTTACAGACGAGTAAGACGTAGATCTGCTGTTCTTTGATGAGTCTGCACGATTTCGATTGTTGATCCAATGGCGAGATCCATAAGGTGAGTGAAATTCTAAGGCAGACTGTACACTCTGGTAATCGGTTTCAACAGTAGATTCAAATTCTGTTACAGATGGATACGGTGATTTAAATTCTGGGGTTGTGGTTGCGTCCGGTAAACCAACATCTTCGTTCAACTCCTCACTTAACTCTTCGGATATTGGAAACATGGCATGGCCGTCGGAAAACGACGGTGTGGCCACTCCAGACCGAGTAAAGACCATGTTATTTGCCAACCTTGCGGCATTAGTGAGTACTGAAGAAGTGTCTTCTGTGGATTTATTTAAAATGATTTCATCGCTGTCCTTATGCTGCGACTCTAATTCATGTTCGGATAGACCATTATTTGGACTAAACGTGTAGTTATCGTCACTTAAAGCCAGGCTGTTCGATTGGTTTATATACTTAATGAAGCCCTCGTAAGATTCGCTTGGATCAGTTAAGGACGACTGGTCCTTCTTTGGGGAGTTTAAAGACGGCGGTGTATTTTTGCCAAAGAAAGAGTTACTGTCGAGATCTGGCATGGCCTGGAGCGACGAATCCATGGACTGGCTAACCACGGAAAAACCATTAACCGAAGTCTCGATTTTGTCTTTTTTGTCTTTAGTTGCCGAGATGGACATTTTCTTAGGTGTGCTAATTGTTTGGTTTCTTGATAGAAGTTGTGGATCAGCATTCGAGATGACTTCAAAATCCCTTTCGGCTTCGATTAACGCGTCGGGTTTGCTGTCACTCGTCTCTTTGTCATTTTCATTTGTGACTCCAAGCATGTATCCACTTACAACGTCTATGATGCGATCGTGGTCTTCAGTGCAACATTCTGTAAATATTTCTTGAGAGACCTCCCTAGATTTTAATCCATGGGCACAAGATGAGAGAAAGTCTTCGGAACAGTGTTCATTCAGTACGTCCATATGACACTTGTGCTTGTGGCAATATAATTCACTACGAGATTTACGTATGGATGTTGGAGCTACGGGGTCACCTTGTTCGATTACCCCATCTGTTGGTCCAGGTTTGGGATCGCCAGTTTGCTCTGACGCGGCTTTCGTTTCAGGTACATTTGTAGCGTCATCCCTTAACAATAGTACGTCTGGCTGGTTAGATTGGAATTTCATTTGACAATAATCTAAAACTTCAACTGATGAGCTCTTACCAGACCCTTTTTCTCCGCCTAGAACTGTAATACTTGGATGACTGTCCGTGTAGGAATAGGATTCGCTAAGATCGTCATGGATTGGAGCCCTATAATATGGGGTAGCTTGATCGGATATTTTACTGTCTGAAGATCTTGGAGTGTGAAAACGAGCGGATTTCAATCGGTAGTCTGTTGGTTCAGGTTTGGTATCTTCAGTTTGCTCTCGCGTCACTTTCGTTTCGGGTACTTTTGGATTTGATAAACACACGTAATTTGTAGCGTCATCACTTAACAATGATGCATCTGGCTGGTAAGATTGAAATTTCATTTGAAAATAGTCTAAAACCTCTGCTGATGAGCTCGGATCAGACCCGTCTTCTCCACGTAGAATTGTAGTACTGGGATGACTGTCCGTGTAGGAATAGGATTCGCTAAGGTCGTCATGGATTGGAGCCCTATGATATGGAGTCGCTTGATAGGATTTTTTACTGTCTGAAGATCTTGGACTGCGGAAACAGACGTATTTCAATCGGTAGTCTGATTTAAGTTCTACATCTTCCCCCTCTTTATACAGATTAGCGATAGAATCAGATGGTTTGTGGGATGTGTTTTGGTTAGCTCCCTCGTCATTCAAATAGGTGTCACAATTTAAAGTCTTGCTGTCATCAACCGTGGCGGATAAATCGCCGTCTGTTCTTTTTGTGCCCGAGGAAGGGCTTTTGTCGTCGCAAATTTCTAATATGTTATCAACTAGTTGTGGATTGTTTTGTAGATTGCGTAGATTTAGTTGTTGACGGAGGTATTCTATATCGAGGTTCTCCATTGCTTCCAATAACTTCTCCGTTTCATTACATAGGATATCCATCTCGTTATCACCTCGCCCTGATGTCTTTATTACATTAGTTTCAAGTCCGACATTGTTTCCTTTCGTTTCAGCTTCTTTTCTTGTTTCATCCGTTTCCATCGCGACATTTTCTACTTCCGTTTTAGTTACATCTCTTTCTTCATAAGTTTCCAGGGCGACAGTTTCATCTTTTGTTTTGCTCTCATCATTATTGACAGTGTTTATCTCTTCCATCTCCGACTCGACGGGCTTCTTTCCCCAGAAAAATCTTTTGAAGAAATTATCTGAAATAATAAAATATAATCTTTTTAATAAACGCCATAGATAGACTCGATTGCCTAATCATACTTAATAAACGCTGTAGACTCGGTTGTCTAACAAGTGAAAATTATTGAGTATAGTATTGCGACTGGGTAACGTTGTAGGTTCTCCAACTTTGATCCCAACTTTTTTTTTGTCAGTCTGTTTCTTTATAATATCTACCGACAGAGGTCTTATTTGCTTCGAATTTGATAATCTCGCTTACGAACATGAACGCATTAGACTTTAGAAATATCGCTTTTACACAGTTAAACATACACAGTCATTGCTTTTTAAGGCCAGTGATCGCTCTCGAACGCCTACAGCTCACCTGCATGTCGACCGAGGGGAGTTTTTTTAGTATTGCGACTGGGTAACGTTGTAGGTTCTCCAACTTTGATCCCAACTTTTTTTTTTGTCAGTCTGTTTCTTTATAATATCTACCGACAGAGGTCTTATTTGCTTCGAATTTGATAATCTCGCTTACGAACATGAACGTATTAGACTTTAGAAATATCGCTTTTACACAGTTAAACATACACAGTCATTGCTTTTTAAGGCCAGTGATCGCTCTCGAACGCCTACAGCTCACCTGCATGTCGACCGAGGGGAGTTTTTTTACCTCCCCTTAAAATTGAAAATCACTCTCCTTTACGAAGTCATTGGGGGTTTATTAACATTTATCTACCAATCACTATCCTTAATATCAGATCACTCTCCTTAATTTATAAATCACTCTCTTTAATTTATAAAGCATTCCTCTTATCGAAACTGGGAGAACCTTTTAGGAGAGCCATTTTTTTTTAATTTGTTGATTGAAGGGAGCTTTTATTGGCTTTCCTCTGAAATACAAAAAAAATCAACGACTGCATATACATTATGCCAATCAAAGAACATATAACCTATTTACTTAAAATAGACTACTTTCAATTTATTCTATTTATTGGTGGCCCAGAAAAGCCCTGACATTTATATGGATATGTAGAAACAAGGTCACGGTCATAGAGCGTTTTTTCGTTTTGTTTGCTTGTTCGATTCCCCATTATTGTAAGCCAGGTTCATTTTCGCTCACCAATAGCGTCCCGGTTCGATGAATTTGGATAAATGGCTTTTGACATATGTTTTGCAAGATTTGTATTTGGAGATTTGTATTTGGAAATTTGGGGTCCGAGATTTGCTTTTCGTTGTATGTAAATTTTCTAAAATAACTTTTGATTTTATATTAAAATACAATTAAATTAACCCCAAATGGTGTTCTTGTGCATAGAAATACGACAACAATTGGAGAAATCAGAAAGAAGGCCGATGAAGTAAGAACTAAGACTCAAAAACCTTGAATAACGATCTCTTTAGTCTTCCATAGTTAAACCCCATTTATTCCTAAACAGAAATACATGTTATACATGCTCTTTTTACAGAATTTACTTTATTCCTTTGTATTATTAACTTGTTTTTATGAAACAGAGTACATGCTGTGACAACCTTGGTCATTACTCAATAACTAATAATAATAACTTCATATCAAAGGACAATTTATATTAGCCCAGTCGTACGGACGGGAGGATAAACCGAGGTCATACGTATACCGTATACGCCCTTCTACTGGCAGAGTGATACAATTTCCCCAAGAGAGAGAGAGAGAGAGAGATGTCCGTTTTCATTAGCCCATTCGGTGTATAGCAGAGAGAGGGAGAGAGAGAGAGAGAGAGGGAGAGAGAGAGAGAGAGAGAGAGAGATGGGTTTAACATCCACTCGACACAGAATAGATCATTTCAGGACTAACGTATATGATTCAATTTCGTTTCATTAATTCGTTGGAGCGTAGGGATCTTCTGTAGCAGTTGGAGGAAATCGAAAGGCCCACGAGGTTGAAGAGGCGACCCAATGCTCCTAGGCGGTGCTCGATTCACAGTCCAGAACGTCCCGAATCGACAGAATTACAATTGAGTGACGTGGAATTCAGTCCTGTCACAGTTCTGCCAGTCCCGACAGCTGAGGTGGAGTGAGTAGAATCGTGACGTATTCCTGGGTAAAAAATATGTTTCAGCAGTCATGATTGGTTGGGATACTTTTTATACAGTCGACGCATGCACTGTAATCCGAAATTCTCCTTTTCACTCGATTGACACCAGTTTGGGAATTCAATTCCGGAACTGTGAATCGAGTATCCCCATTGTCAAACTCTAGCGAAGAATTAAAACCAACCCAACAGACTCAGTCGCCGGCCTTGGGATCCTACCCAGCACCCACTCCACCCCCCAACAAGACTACAATCCCTTTCGTAAGTCGTAAATAATTACGTAACTAAGTCGTAAAAAGAACGTAAGACAAATTAGACTGGTTGTCGCTTAAGGGTAAAATGCCATACTTGTCAGTAATATTATTCGGTGTCGAATTAATCCAATAAAGAAATGTGATATATATTTCAGAAAACAATTATTCCTTTTGGTAACAGTGGTTCAGTGAGTGAGACGAATTCTCATAACTTATCGAGAAACCGTGTTTTCCACGTATATAGTATAAGTGATGCAAGACAGTCTTTTGGGTGATGCCAAAACCTAAGGTCCTGTTTACACGTTGCCGTCCACGTTACGATCCGTCTTATAGTTGTTAGTTTAACACAGATCTTTAATGTGGATTTAAAGAAGGCAAGTCGCTAACTCAATATCAACTACAGTCTTCAACATAGTAAACACGGCTTATTGGTCAATTTATCAACATAGATATTGAGTTTTTGGTGAGAAAAAATGGGCTTCTGATATCCTATTCGTCCCACACTGCCCTACCCCGTGCAAATAAGAATAGGAGAAAAATTTAGCACCGTTTTAAGGCTGGATGAGCGAATGGTTAACGTGACGTCTGTCATTGAGTAAATCGACGAGGTATCGATTCCCCGGTTGTATCTGACAAAGAGTAGGGTCGCTTGTCCAGCCTCGTGGGTTTCCTCCGTGTTCTCCGGCTTCCTCCCCACTGCTAAAGATCCCTACACACAAGCGAATTATTGAAATAAAGCTGAAGCTTATGTTATTTCCGAATCGACCTAGTTTGAGTCGAGTGGGCGTTAAATTCTCTCCCTCTCGTTAATAAGTTTAAATTCCTATAATAGTATGGTGCGTGACCTGGTGCGATGAAGAAAAGTGAGAGTTTAACCGTGGTATTATTTAAATCAACAATAACTATTATCCCTTTGTTGGTAGCATTCTATGCAAATGTAATCTTTAATATCAACATTTAAAAAAAAATTATTTAAAGCCGCAAACAAAACATTTTTTTTTATGAGGTTTCTCGACAAGATAAAAATTCGAGAAAAGATTATTAGAGAGAGAGCTGTCCTTGTCAGGCCTTCCGCTCCGCATCACTGACAAGGGGAAACCATGCCGGAAAATCCGGGCAACACCGGGAGCGAACCCAAGTCCTCCAGCAGCTTTCTCCCTGAGTCACCGCGCTTCCTGAAAAGATTATTAGAGAGAGAGAAAGAGCTCTCCTTGTCAGGCCCTCCGTTCCGCATCACTGGCAAGGGGAGGCCACGCCGGAAAATTCGAGCAACACAGGGAGCGAACCCAAGTACCCACTGAGTCACCGCGCTTCCTGATTTCAATATACTGCTACGTGAAATGAAATAGGGGTTTAACACCCTAGTTTGCTGGATGGGCTGCGTTGATGAAGACAGACGTGTGGCATGCTGTGTGCTATGATGATGAACATTTTGCTCGGACAGCGGCGCTTATATTTCGTCCCATCCGAACGACTAGACACTATTCGTTGTCGGGCCCTGCGTCCTGCACCGCTGCCAAGGTGAAACCACGCCAACACATCCTGGTTAGCGATCTATTGCCTTGGTAACTGAGTCACCGCGGCTTCTCACCCACATGCCAAGTGGGCATACACCTGCCTACATTTACTGGATATAGACCACAGAAAAATTAATTGATAGAATTAAAAAAATTGTCAGAACAAATGTTTTATTACTTTAAATCTAGGCTACAATTTCTTTTAATAAATGTTGGCTTTCACCTCGATGGCGTTATATATAGAGAATCAATTGTACGTTCTTGCTTTTTACAAAAAATGGAAGGAATTACGGAATTGTGTTGTGCTAGTTTGGTAAAAATTTAGGGATAATCGATTCTGAATAATGAGATATGATTTACGAAGGACAAAAAAAAGGCTAATCTGTTTGTTGCGACATACTATAAATGTCAAATATCCAGCTACATATTTCATTTATACGTTGATTTGTTTTTCTCTGAGTTTCAATTAAAAAGGATCAACCAACATTCATTTTGTTTGCGAATACTTTTTTTAGTGGTAGCAAGGGAAATAACTCTTGTCACTAATCATCCAATCTGATCGAAAGTGTGAATGTGAAAGCCTTCCTTTAACTCTGACTAAACATTATTGTCACGCAGATTACACGTCATCGTGTGACGTCATATCACGCGACATCGAATGCATTGTTTACATCGACCGTATGGCAACCCAAATGGGTCCGCCCGGCAAAATGGCTTATACTCATTTTATGCCTTCACTAAATATTTCTTTTATCCAGATATACTCCTAACACATTTTATTTTTTTCTTAATAATTTAACCAAAAAAAGTTTTAGAATTTAATTTAAAGAAGAAAAAAAAAGTTAAAATTGACAACTAATTAATTAATTAATTAATTCAGTGACGTTTAGCGACTGTCCAGAACGTCCCGAATTGACAGAATTACGATCGAGTGATGCGGAATTCAGTCCTGTCACAGTTCTGCCAGTCACGACAGCTGAGGTGGAGTGAGTAGAATCGTGACGTATTCCTAGTAAAAGATATGTTTCAGCTGTCCTGATTGGTTGAGATATATTTTATACATTTTTTCACTCGATTGACACCAGATTTGGAATTAAGAGAATTTAATTCCGGAACTGTGAATCGAGCAACCCCATTATAGAACTAACACGGGACAATAATCAGTGGTTTATTATACACAAGCTAGACGTTACGTTAAGTATCCTCTTATCGTTATCAAGCACAGCGGAAGGACTATTGACTGTCTGAACTCATTCACACTGGATACACTAATCTGTTTCACGGAGATTTAGTTACGAATTATCTCTGTCACAGATGACTGTCCACAACACGTGCGTTGACTACACGCGGCGTTAGTCATTGGCTCAACGGCTCGTGCAATGTTTACTTAACACCTAACTGCTTCGGGCAAAATGATGCATTTTACTCATTTTAATACCCATTTACACTAAATAGGAAATATTTTTTAACTACAAATACTTCAAACGTCTTTATTTATTTTTTGTACGGTCAACTTAAACATACATTATGCAAGAGCTAAATTTGCCTTTTGTTGGTCTTTCACTAGTCCTCAAATGTTATCTAACTAAATCATTAATTAGACATTAATTAACTTATCCAGTCCATAATCAACTCTCGATATCATCGTTAGCCTGTGATATTTACTGGATTGGAATCCGATCTGCTGCTCAACGTTCATTGGAGATTAAATCAAAACTGGATAATCGAGACTATGTTTTTTTTTGGTTTTTTTTTAGAATCGAGGTAATGATGATCGAGGCTGGGCATAAAGTTCAATTGCTAAATACACGGTTCAAAGTGGATCAATTTGACTGGAATTTTCAGCAAAGTCCCAAATTATGTAGATTTTAACTATTATAGTGAGAACTATCGCCTCTTTATCTAATCTCCCATAATGTATCTTCAATTGAATTTGTCTTTCTGTAAACTAGGTTGTTTTTTTCTATTATGTGGGAATTTCCGGCTTGACCTTAACCCTGTCTTTGATTTAGTTGTAACATCTAGTGACACACTAGATTATGGGGCATATGATTAACTCGCTAACAAAGCATTAAACGAAAAGACAAGTTTTTTCTCTAAACAATATTTGATATAGATTTCTAGAACATCGTTAGCTAAAAAAAAGGGACAATTTATTCAGCCCTATGGGATGGCAAATTAAAAAGCACTCTAGTTTTTTTTTTTACCGATATTTCGATTTTAAAAGGGTATTTTCAAGTTCAAAGTTGAGAATGAGAAGTTTTACCATTCAACAGAATGGAAATTTTGACCAAATAATTTGATATACTGATTTTATTTTTAATGATAACTTTGTCAAAATATATTTTCTCAAACACATACTCCCATGCAGATGTCCGAAATAATTGTTTCTTATGGTTGCGGGAATTTTACATATATATATATATATATATATATATATTGGGTAAGTTTATACCATTTTTTCGCTTTATTTTATTTATTTATTTTATTTTTTGTTTTGGTCAAAATAGCCTTTACTTTATATCCTTTGAACGGTTTATGAGATACGCGCCGGAATAGTAATTGTATACAAAAACAAAGTTGTTTCCACGGAAACAAAAAAAAATAATATATCTGTTATTTAGAGGAGAAATTTCAAATTATTTAAAGGCTAGTCAACAATGTTGAATTGTGCAAAAATCTTATTAACGTTTGTGAGATATGGTCAGAAAACCAAATCGGGACCTAAGGCCGGAGAAAAAGTCGGACGAGACCCTAATGAACATTCCTCCATTAGTTCGTTTTGCGCGGGATAATAGAACTTTACCGTGTAGGTTCTCAGATGTTTAGTGCTGTCAAGTCGCCCCCGCATCTTTTATGACAAAAACTTTTTGAGAGAAAGAGAGAAATGGGGTTTAACGCCCACTAGACACAAACTAGATCATTTCGGGACTATTATACATGGTTTAATTTATTTCAATAGTTTGATAGCGCGTAGGGGTCTTTAGCAGTGAGGAGAAACCGGCGGACCCGGAAAAAACCCACGAGGCTGGACAGGCGACCATACTCCTTGGTACGTACAACTGGGGATTCGAAACCACGCCTTATGATACAGCGCGCACGTGCTAAGCATTCAGCCACCCAACCCCCCAAAACGCTATCGAATTACACACGTTTTGTATGTGGGACTTGGCTGTTTCTAATTTTAATCTATTATCAAAAAAGTCAATACCTTTTTTTTCTCCGTCTTTTTCTTTCTTCGTCGTTACAGATTTCTTAAGTCTTATTAAAAAAGAGAAAAAAAACACAGATAAATGAAATGCAGTATTAATACCAATATAAATCTCGTCATATTTCAGTCAGTTCATGAACAGCCGAAAAAAAATAATATTATAAAATTCAACTTTCGCACTTTTATTAGATCTATCTTGACTATTAAAATGAGGTCGGATGATATGAGGTATAATAGCATCCTACTTCTAGGCTAATGGAAACGAGTGAACGTCATACAGTTTGTTTTCAGTCCACTCAATATAATGAAAAAATAGCCATCCTTATAATAACTGGCCCAGAAGATGTTTAATGAGGGTGGGGAGAAACTGTCCAATATAAATGTAAGAAAATGTAAAAACGTATGTTATTTACAAAATGACACAGTTTCTTTTAATCATCAGCAGCTCAGGACGAAGAGCAGACTCCCTATCTCTAGTTTTGTATTTTACTTCGGCATCGCCGGTATTCCTATATCAGGTCTCGATCCGATCCCCAATCTCCTATACCAGCCATGCAGGGGTGAAGATAGGAACTCTATTTGTTGCACATTTTTTTAAAAAGATATGCCATACTCCGAGAAAATAACAATTTTCCCAGTGGTTATGTGTGGTTTGGGCAGGAAAATACAAGATGTACCTGTAGTAGCAGAAATAAACAGCCAGGATTTTAGCTGTCGTCAGAGATATGACAACCAAGATGATACCAGCAATATGAATACTTCTTAAACCCACACCTGAAAAACACACAAAAACCCAACATTGTGTAATAATTAATTTCAGTATTATTTTTTACTCGTCTCGAAATTAACCCCACGCATTCCACGGAAGCAATTTTCTCTAACGACATTTCGATCTTCTTGACAAAAAAATAAAGGATTTTTTTTTCTTTTTTTTTTTTTGCTTTTTTACAATAAAGCTTTAAAACCTAAAAATGATTTGGGGGTAAACAACGTCCTACTGTTCTACTGTTCTACTGGATAATAAACATTTTTTTTTTGACCAGCCAACAACGAAGATGCTAGTTAATTCCTTTGTGACATCCAGAATTGACTACTGCAACTCACTCCTGTGTAATTCTTCCAAATATCGAATTGGTCGTTTGCAGAAACTACAAAATAAAGCTACCATGATAGTTACTAGGTCGACGTTTTCTGAGAATATCACTCCAAATTTGAAAAACACTTCACGGGCTTCAAATAAACTACATATAAACGGTGATTGAAAGTTGAGTAAATTCTTAACTTAAGTCTGAGAATGCGTTGTTAACGTAGGGGCCAAAGCTAAATCTGCCTATTGCAAGTCTTTTTTTAGGCCGTAAAGGTAATCTAAATTATCAATATGACATTTATAAATGTGCCAAAAATTAAATCAACCCTCGATGCCATCGAACCCAAGAGAATTTTCAGCAGACTTAAATACGATTGATAGTTAATGATTTAATTAAAAAAATGGATAATCGAGACTTTGTTTATTATCGTAACAACGGTAGTAATGACAAACGAGGCTACAATATTCTTCTAACTGGACTCAGAATGAAGTTATTTGACAGAAATTTCAACATAACTGGACTCGGAATGAAGAAATTTGACAGAAATTTCAACATATTCCCTTTTCATTATCCATATTTTTAACTATTATAGCGAGAACTGTCACCTCTTTATATACATCTTACATAATGTAACTTTAAGAAGAAAGTTTAGTTTATGTAACATGAAAACAAGTATGTCACGTGTTAAGCTTTTTAAATGACATAAAAAAAAAATGTGTCGTTTTCAATAAATATCATAAGATTTGGATAAAACATTGTTTAATATCAAAAAAAAAAACTTCTTAGGGCAAGTGATGAGAGATGTAGATTAGAAACATCAAAATAGTTTAAATAAAAGACACTTTTACAAATTACTTCGTTTTTTTTTTACTTCTGAAATAGTGTAGTAAGAAGAAATATCTTACGGCACCTGGATGACCTGTTTTTTTTATCATTGGCGTATTTCTTCTGCTAATGAACTAGTTCCAAAAAAAGGCGATCTGTCTTAGTGGCAATCTTTCAGGAAGTAGGCGGATTAAGGATTACTGCGCCCGCTTGATTTTTTGATATAATAATAAGTTAAATATTTAGATCATGGTCTTCATTGCGTCATATTTATAATACCCTTGCGGTGAATCAGATGTACCGGTGTCTTTCGGGGGATTAACAGATTTAGGTTTTTCGATTTCTAATAACTTATGATCTTCATTTAATGATATGTACTGTTTAACAATAACATACCATGACTCCGATGTGTAACAAATCAACTCTGGCGTGTTAGTTGTTACATACGGTACATGCATATTCCTGAAGCAATGGTACGAGAAATCCCTCTCTGCCCATTGCTGGATTGGCTTCTGATTTCAGATACTTGAGCTTCTGAGGAAGTGCGTGTATTCTCCCCATTCAATCAAATCTATCCCATGTACAGCAACATGACAGTCCTTTGTTTACTATGAGGTCTTCCCTAAAACTTTGGACAGCGATTTGCGGTGAAAGCATTGTTCGTCTTCATACAGCATTGTTTACATCGTTGATAGCCTTGTTTATCACACAATTAGTTTTCCTACAACATTCTGCTATGCACTGGTTAATTGGGCATAATAGAATCGTGAGTCATGACGTACCGTTATGTAAACATATTTGGTCCAATTTGGAACAAATTTAACGATTTAGTAACACAGAAAGCCATTGGTTGTTAATGGGACTGTTAACCAATAATAATTTAGAACAAGAATTTTCTCATTTTACAGCAGTGAGTAGTGGGATTAGCTCCAATCCAACGGAACACTGCGAGGGGTATGACATACATACAGTCCAAAATGTCTCGACGGGGATAATATTGTGTTTTATCACTTACCTTGACTACAGGTATCACCAGCATAACCTTTAGTACATAGACATATAAAAGATGATGCTGACGTATCCACGTGGGTTTTTTGTATACATTGTCCACCATTCAAACAGTGGTTTACTCTGCAGTCATTAAGGTCTGGAAAATACAGCATACATGATAAAGATAGATTAACTTCATATACAACGTGATTATGATACATGAACTGGCATTAACTCGACATACAACATGATAAGGATACATTAACTCCACACATACAACGAGATTATGATACATTAACTCCACATACATACATGATTAGGATACATTAACTCCACATACAACTAGAATATGGTACATTAATTCCACATACAGCATGATTAGATCATTAACTCGGCATACAACATGATAAGGATACATTAACTCTGCATACAGCATGATTAGGATACATCATCTCCACATACAGCGTAATTAACTCAGCATACAACATGATTGCGACACATTAAATTTAAAGGGGCATTATATGGGAGATTGGATAAAGGGATGACACTTCCCGCTATACTAGTTAAAACATAGATAAAGTTAATAGAATAAAACGTAAGTTAAAGGGTGGTATGAGGTGTTCTAGAATGGCCATGCTAATGTACACCTGTACGTGGTGACATATGGAATGTTCACGTGCCGAACCACCTGATTTTTCTCCGGTTCCTAAATGACGTAGTTTGTGTCGAGTGGATGTTAAATTAATGCCTTATATAGAACTTGTTTTTGAGCAAAGCAAAAACATAATTGTCAGTCGACATGGTTTAAGATAGAAGTGATTCACGTGATTGCCACGCAGGATACACCCACATTTTGCAAAAGATCGATGGAGAACAAGCTAAAAAAAGGCGACTTTCCTTATAATTAGGGGCTGAGATCTCTGTGATATAATGATACGACGTTTTAGTTGCATTAAAATCGGATAAAAATTGTGACCTATAGAGTGTCCACAAACAATTTATGGACAGGCAGACGCCCAGACGGACAGTCACGACGACTAAATACGTCCACATGAAAATGTGGGTGTATAAAAATATGTGTAAAATAGATAAAATAGTCGACAAGAACTAAATAGTCGAGAATGTGTTAAATAGATAAAATGGTCGAAGTATAAAAAAGATAAAATAGCCGAGAAAAAGAGGGAGAGAGAAATACGGTTTAACGTCCACTCGACACAAACTAGGTCATTTCGGGATTAACATATGGTTTTAATTTTATTTCAATAATTCGCTTAGGGGGTCTTACGCAAGGGGGGGGGGGGGCGGAGAAAACCCACGAGGTTGGAAAATAGTCGAGACGGTGTAAACTAGAAAACTAGATAAACTGAGTGTAAACGAGACGAGATGTTTTAAAATAGAGAGAACCTACAAGTTACAGCGAGAGAGGGACATGTGGTTTAACGTCCACTCGACACAAACTAGCTCATTTTGGGACTAACATAAATAGTCGAGACGGTGTAAAATAGATAAAGAGAACCTACTAGTTACAGAGACACTGTCATATACACTGCATCTGTAGAGACCACGGTCTGTATCTCGAATATGCTTTATAACCAAATAACTTTGACTAACTCGAAACCTGTAAAGAGAAGATACCCTGTAACTTTTCATGCACCAGAGAGCTTACTCTCGAATTTGTTTTGCGATCAATCGGGCTGAACAATTGATAATGACCCCTATTTTCAAACTCGAGAAAAATCTTAACGGCAAATCATAATTTTCTCAATTTAAATTTAATATAATTCAGGTGACTTACACAATGAAATGATGACGTAGATACCATCTTCACATCGATGTTCAAGAATAGGAATTGAATTATCTTTCAGTTTTTGGCACACGATTTAAAGGAATAATCCCGATAAGAACAGAGTCTCAAAAATTAAAGTCCGAGTATTTATGAAATTTATGGACCAAAATATAGTGGCATGGTGTATTTACCTTGTCTCAAAATTTCTGCTCAAAATATTGAGTCGTTTGGACGTGAACGTCAACACTGCTTATCCGGACACGTAACCCTTTTAAGATTTCGGGTCAATTTTTTCATTGGGTGACCTGATAATCGATTAATGTTTCTTGAGAGGTCTATACAGTGAATGACCCATGCCCTGTACTTGATAACAAAAGGTAAATTTCACCTACATATTATTTTTATAGAAAAAAGTCTGGTTTTATCCAGATACTGTATAATAAAACGTTCTCCATTTCCAGATGAAGATTGTCAGGTTTATGTCATTTACAAGCGTATCACAAATATCGGGTTAGTAGGTGGGCCTTAGGTTATGGATTTTAAAGGATTTTAACACAAAATTAAGCAGTTTTATTCCCCCAAAAGTTATCGGGATTGGCACTTTAAGGACAATTATGGAGTAGTGAGAGAGTGAGAGAGAGGGAGAGAGAGGGTGAGAGAGAAATGGGGTTTAAAGTCCACTCGACACAAACTAGGTCATTTCGGGACTAACATATAGTTTAATTTTATTTCAATAATTCGCTTACGCGTAGGGGTCTTTAGCAGTGGGAGGAAACCGGAGTGCCTGGAGGAAACCCACGAGGTTGAGAAGGCGCCCGTATATATGTCCATGCCACATATGCTTACACCAGGGATCGAAACCACAGCCAAGGGTAACCGGCCAGCTAGAGGTCGAAGCGCTGCACTTTAAACTACTAGCCCCCCCCCCCCCCCCCCCCCCGGAGTGGTGACAACAATAGAAAATAGAAAGTATTGTAAACCTATTAGGATTAATCGATGTGAATAATCTTTAAATCAATGTACTCATTGTTAAGGGTACTTATTATTGTGTATGGGAGTCTAGAGGTCTACATGTATACCTTTTTGCATCCGCGGTGGCTACGTGGGTAAGCGGTTGGATCATTACCAGGAGGTCCCCGGTTCGATCCCGGCGCTTGCCGAGAAAAGTCCTGGAGATTTTACAAGCGGGTACCCCCTTGTCCCACCTAAGCCACCGTGTGACGTAATTTGGCAAATCTCTCTCTTCTACTAGTACGTGTCTTTCTCGCCAACATCTTGGCCACTTGGGTTTTGTCCGAGTTTTCCAACCCATCATTTGCAAAACAAAGTTTTTGAGTAAACCAGTTTTCATTACCTAGCGCGACCTGGCCTAATACGTGATAAGTGCAGATAGACTAATGTCACCAGCGACGAGTGACAACTGTAAGCTAACAGCTATTTATTGATCGTGTCTTTATATCAAAAACTTTACCATTATTTCAAAATATCATTTTTTTTTTATTTCTGTTTTTTTTCTAAGATATTTGACATCTAAATTGATCTGAGAAAGGAAATAATAATACATGTTCAGCGAAAGAAACTAAATTAGGCTTTTAACTTCCTCTTGGTATTCTACACCAATCGGCCACAGATCACTAAATATTTCCCCATTGACTTTAAAGCTGCAATTTCATGTTTTCAAGTTATATTCATAAAATAAATTTATATAAAACCTTAAAATAGATGGTATCTATAAACAGTCCCACCTTGTTAAAGAATAATCTTATTAATCTAATAATTCACTATTGCCAGTTGAGAAATTGACAAAAATATCATTTTCTACTTCAAATTCAAACGTTTGAAGATAGCTATTGCATGTGGGAATGGGAAAACAAAGGAGGTAATTGTGTTATTATTTCCGATGTGAAAGGTGTTTAAGTGTGGAAAATAATGAGAAAGGAATGTACACTAGTGAGTTGACAACCTATTGAGCAAAAAACTTAGAAATAAATATGTTTTGACTTTCTTAGCAGATATGAAATTCACGCTTTAATGTTACTTCTCATCTCTTAGACAGGTTGTAACTTTTTCCCAAATATTCGTTGGGTAAAACGCTTTCTGCTACACATGGAGCAACATGTGGAAAATTCTTGCCCAAAAGCATGTATGAGGTTCTTCATGAAAAACTTGAGATACACAAGCTGGAAGTAAGGACAGCTAACCATGTAATTTTCGACCTCCCTTTCAACCTAACCAACCTCACAACTCTTGCATCCTTCCGCCTCAAAATCATGAATATTCACCAAAACCTGTCAGAAAATGAATTTTCAAACCCTTATCTTCGATTCTACACCAAAAAGTCAACAAAAATCGCCATGCAAAAGGGGGAAAAGGGAGAGAAAGACTAAAAATACCGTTCGCCCTACATTCATGGGTGCCCAGAAACATTTGGTGATCTGTGTCCAAGCGGAAGTAAAAGCGTTGCGCATACAGAGTGTTTAAGTTACCTCTTAGATCTTGTTTGTGGCGTGACAATGAGGCCATGTGGTGTCCGCCATGTTACTAAAGTATTCTTGTTATTTCCGGGTTTATCACAGATCAAGGCCAAGGATTTGTCTCTTTTTATTCTGTCTATTATGACACCATTTCCTTATAAATAAAATATATCATGACCGATTACATTGTTATATAATAATGCATATTGATCGATTAATTGTTATATAATAGAGAGGTTTCGCAACTTTACATTTACACTTACATTTACATTTAGACGGTTAAACGTCATCAGTTTTTGTGACGTATGACGTGGTCATAAAAGTGTGGCTGACGGATAGCAGCCTCCATAACTGTACGTTCACAACACTTAGCTGAACTTTGTTTAATGTCTATGATTCAGCCCATAACTTTTCTCTAAATTGTGGTTTTCACAAACTAAATCCACAGAAAAAAAACTTCTCCTTCAGGTAGACAAAATAAAAAGAGGCCGGGACAAAACATGTGCGTGCTTTATCTGTCTCATCTTCAACAACCTATCAGTGATGAAGGTCTTTCAAGATCCTGGACCAAGTTTGTGTCACCACCTACTAAGTGTAAATGTAACTGTGAATTTAGCGAAAGGTCATTGTGTACAATTACACTTTCGGTTATCTAAATGTAAATGTAAGTGTAACTGTTAAGTTGCGAAACCTCTCTAATATATAATACATAGTGACAGATTATCTTGTTATATAAAACATATTGACCGATTACATTGTTATATAAAACATATTGACCGATTGCATTGTTATATAAAAATAATACATATTGACCGATTATAGTGTATTAAAATAATACATATTGACCAATTACAGTGTTATATAATAACACATATTGACCGATTACATTGTTATATAATAACACATATTGACCGATTACACTCTTATAGTTATATAATAAGACGTATTGACCAATTACGTTGCTACATAATAATATTATATAAAAGTGTAATTGTTCAATATTATCAAATAACAGTAAACACATATTGGTCGATCATATACTGTTATCAATATAACACATATATTACATAAGCTTAAATATAATGTATATTGAACGATTAAAAGGAATAATATATAAATATAAATGAAATGATATGATACACCGATCGGGTTACTAAATGCGTTGCGCTATGAGGGTTTTGCCAAAATCGTTCCTCGGGATTCCATAACATGTTTCCTTCTTGTTGGAGAGGGCCTAGCATAATAATTATGGCAACTGAGAATCGAAATAAGAGTGGCCTGTGGATTCGCTGTTCGGTCAGAAATTCCTTCATATATAGTACACTGCATGGGGTAAGTCCTGCAATAGCCCGATCGGTGCAGAGATACATATGATAAACCATCATTATCATTTACGATTGAATGACCAAGCTAAATCGTCATCTGTTTTGTATAAAATAATAAAAAAAATAAAAACCCTAAACACTTTACCCGCATGATCCAAGAATAAAGCCTGTCTATTTACCCGTGTGTGACGTGTGTGCGTGTGGGTGGGTGTGTGTGTGTATTTGTTTGGATGTTATGCGAGTTACAGTTGCTGGTCGTCATTTCCATTTTTGTGAACATACCAAATTATCCTCAACTTAATCCACGTCAAAAAACCGCTGAGTCTGAAATCTTTCAATTTTTCGAACAATATGTAATTTTTCACGACGTAATCCACGCTTTAATGTACTGGCAATCAGTCTGATTATTAAACATTTAATGAAGAAAACAAAATCAAATTCCGAGAATTTAATTTGGCTTCGATATTTCTGACAAATGGGTAGCGATTAAAGACAACATCGCCTTGTATATATGCAATGAATTCTCCCCGGATTCTCCTCCGTAACTCCGTTGCTTTTTAGTGAATCAGCCAAGCCCCATGACACAGTTTGATTTCTAATGTTCCGGTTCGATGAATTTCGAGAAATGTTTTTGGAGAAATGTATTTGGAGAAATGTTTTTGGAGAAATGTTTTTGGAAAAATGTTTTGCAAGATTTGTATTTGGAGATTTGTATTTTGAAAATTGTTGTTCGATATTTGCTTTTTGTTGTATTTTTCTGATGAAATGTAAATATAGACTAATTTTCTGATTTTCTAATAAAAAAAATACATTTTACAAATCTGATATGACAAATGTCTGGTTTGTGAAACAAATATGGATTTTAAGATACAAATGTTAATTTTAGTGTACAAATGTCGAAATACGACAACAAATGAAGTAAGAATTAAGGACTATGAATTTACAACTAAGAACTAAGAACACTGAATAAAGAGCTGTTTTGGTCTTCCATAAATTGGTTTAATATATTGTGTTTAGTCTAGATACTGGCAGATACATCTTTAAATCACCCAGTTTGAACGCGATAAGACAACTTTAATATTTTCCGGGGCTGATGCTCGACATTTTTTATGATAGCTTTTTGTATTAATGTATGGGTTTTTTTTAGTTTTGGGGGCAAGATTAAATCTAACAGACATGATTTTAGCTGTCGCAAAAAAAAGCTGAAAAAATCGGGGGGGGGGCGTGTCCGGTAGCAACGCCAGTTTTTTTTTTTTGTTGGGGGGGGGGGGGTGTCAAAGGTAATTTTAAAGTACAGTGGGGGGGGGGGGGGGGTGTCTCATACTGAATTTTAATTTTCTTATATTTATTTTTCTTCAAATTTACTACAAATTTTTAATTTTTCTTGCATTTAATTCATTTACAGAATACTTACTAAACAAAAAAAAAAAAAAAAAAAAAAATAATAAATAATGTTTGAACTACGCATCCGATCTTTTCATTGTCCCTGTATAATTTTCTAGACTAGAAAATATGTTGCTTAAATCATAGAACTAAATGTATTTAGTTCTATGCTTAAATCGAATAAACTTCTACATACCTCCCTCCGACCGTAATTAATAATAATAATTCACGACTCTTCGGGAATTGACTTTACGAATAGAATGTCTCACAAGCTCGCCTTCCAACCATTTCTATCCATTATAAAGTCGTTTGTCGAATAGTTTGGTGTCGACGTCTCGATCTACGACCTTAGCCATAGCGCGAAAGAACTGACGATGATTACGTACCGTACCATCATGGGCACGATAGAGAAACTCTGTACACAATGAGAGGCGATCTCGTTCAATCTCGCGCGAATCTACGATACGGTATTGTTAATGTTTACATCGCTGACATCCGGTCGGCAGATTTTAAAGTTATGGATAGATATTTTGGAGTTCAGCAGTTAGAAATTTGTCAGGAAAAAATTAATGATTGTTTGTTTTATGATATTAGGCTTTTCAAACAAGGTGCTTGAATTAATTAAAGCGGAACAATATCATAACAAAAGCGTTGTCAAAAATCGGAACCGACCGCAAAAAAATCAGAACCAGACGGGACAAAAAGCGGAAATCCGCTTTAAAGCGGGAAAAAATCATGTCTGATCTAAACTTAGGTTTTACAAACTACAGTTTTTTTGTGCCTTACATATATATTTTTCCTTCAAAAAACAATTTTTTAAAAAATATTATCTATTAATATGACAAATTTCTGTTAGATTAATTGTCAGGCCATCGGCAAATTATTCCGTTTTTGAAAATCTTCGTATTACAATTAGACTACATCAACTGAAACACGATTCCAATATGGATTCAAAGCACATTCGATAAAAATAAATAAATTTATAATAATAGTTTCAATGCTGCATTGTCATTTCAAACAAAAGAAAATCTCGAAGTGGGTACAAACGATTCTAAATACTTGCTTAAAGGAGCTAAATCGCTAATATCTTGGACCTAGATATTGACACAGATGTGTCTCCACGCATATAATAATGTAGTATGAAATAATGTAACTGATTTACATTCAACTGTTTCCGTTTCTACTCTTAATTTAAAAGCCGCTATGTTCGGCGAAATACGCCAAGAGTCTCAATCTAATGGCAATCTCAAGCATCTGGTTATTTCCAGCCTACACCGATATTATTTATTGTGAATGCTCTCCAGATAAGAATATAAGGTCACCGTTTGACATGAATTGTTGAATATCTTACTTAACTTAGCCTGTCAGTCTGTCTACAGTTAGCTAGCCAGACACTCAGCTAGTTTAGATCGACGATTTTA
This sequence comes from Patella caerulea, assembly GCA_036850965.1. Taxonomy (NCBI): domain Eukaryota; kingdom Metazoa; phylum Mollusca; class Gastropoda; family Patellidae; genus Patella; species Patella caerulea. The sequence continues at coordinate 4,060,675 of JAZGQO010000010.1, forward strand.
AGTTCTAAATCGACGATTTTAAGTTCTAAATCGACGATTTTAAGTCCCAAATCGACGATTTTAGTCCAAAACACTTGGAGAATTTTGTTATGTATTTATTCTGTTTCCATTTAATAAACTTGACAAAATGTGGTAAACGTTTTTTACCATCCACCAGAGCCTGGTCTTATGACGTCATATGTGGATTGTGGGTTAGGATAAGGGTTAGGATAAGGGCTGTGGCCTGCAGATTTCGCCACAGTTTCGAGATGTAGACAGGGATAGCACTAACGCTAACCCTGGGCCAAGCCTAACACTTATCCTAACCCACAATTCACATATGACGTCATACGACCAGGCTCAGGTGGATTGAAAAAAACGTTTACCACAAAATGTATTTAGTTTGAGTGTATGACAGAACGCTAGATCTGAGACGGTCCTACGCATTTTAGCTCATATGACGTCATATATAGATTGTGGGTTAGGGTTAGGGCTATGACCCGTAGATTTCGTCAAAATCGCGAGATGTAAACAGGGCTAGCCCTAACCCTTACCCTTGGCCAAGCCTAACCCTTACCCACAATCCGCATGTGACGTCATAAAATGCGTAGGACCGTCTTCGATCTAGCGTTCTCCTATGTTCTCGGAGAATGACGTAGTTGGAACGAAGTAGATTGATTTACGTGCGCAGAATGCTTGAATATGTCTGGCCTCGTTCTTTGAGTCATTTGGTTACAAAACGCAAATGGTATACGATTCGTGTCTTAAATATTGGATATCAAAAGCCCGTCTTTTCTCGGTAAGATCACAACATCAATGTTAATTTGAATTGCCAAATAATTTGTGTTTTCATTGTCGAAGACATTGGATGATATTGAGTCAGAGGTTAAGCTACTTTAAAAAATTAATTTTTTTAATTTATATTATAAACAAGCTAATGAGGATTTCAGAACAAACGTTATAATCCTTGTAAAATTTAGAAAATTTCGTATTCACTCCCCCCCCCTCATTTTTTTTCTATTTCCGTCAACAAAACAACGTTTTTAATGAGATTTTTTCCTTCCATCGGATGTACTTCATGCTGACAATCACTAGAAATAGAAACAGTTTAATGTACTCAGATCTGAACTAGAGTTTCAAAATTAATGGAACTGACATCACGTTTACCCGCGACATGACAACATCCCGCTCAATTATAACTTCGAAAACCCTTGGCAAGGCAGCATAATTCCCGCTTACAGCGCAGTAGACGCTTATGGCTGGTCCTAGGTCCATTCACGTAGTCTAATATGTACGTTTGTTTGAGATTTCTACGTATTTTGTTCTGTCTGTAGATTTGTTTTGTGTAATTGTGTGTGGTTTTAGTTTAAACAATATTTTATTCATATGAAAAGGATTGAACAACAGGCAAAGCCTATATAAGTTCTTTCCCGGGTATACAGAAAATAATAAACAGTAAATATAAACATCTACATAAAAATAAGATTAAATACTATAAATGGTAAAATTGAACATATATACAGTTTTATGTGGAAATGATGTATATGAAATATAGTAAAACAAAATGTTAAAGGGAATCAAAGCCTTTTGCTACATTTAATGAAATTATGAACTGCTTCAAAATTAGAATATTTGAGGTGCTCGAAAGGTCAGTAGAGCCATTTAGAATTAAATCCAGATTAATAATTTCAGTGAATTGTGTGTGGTACAGTCCCCCTGCACTTATGCCTACTATAAGGGGTAGATACGCAACATATATCTCACTAACAGCCAAAGAAACAAATAAAAATGTACTAGAGGCAACATATATTTAATTTATAACCAAAAACACAAATTATACATATACTGTAAATATAAATATTGAGTGTTGAAACAATCAGTAACGATTTCCATGTACTTCACTAAATACTATCGCTTTACTATTGTTTCTTATATCATCAGGGGGGTTGGGATGGCCTAGTAGTCTAGAGTGCCGCGCTTCGACCTCTAGCTGGCCGGTCACCTCTGGCTTGCGGCTGTGGTTTCGAGCCCTGGTGTGAGCGTATGTGACATGGAGATAGGGGCACCTTCTCAAACTCGTGGGTTTCCTCCAGGCACTCCGGTTTTCTCCCCCTGCTATAGACCCCTACGCGCAAGCGAATTGTTGAAATAAAATTAAACCATATGTTAGTCCCGAAATGACCTAGTTTGTGTTGAGTGGACGTTAAACCCCATCTCTCTCTCTCTCTCTTATATCTTCATCAAGGCTGTCAATGCGGTCCGGTTTTCGAATTCGACCCCGGTGTTGGCCGGGAAAGGCCGTAGGGATTTTCCAGTGTGGCCCACTCCTTGTAATTGGTGTAGGGAGGGGAACCTGGCAAGGGACAACGTATAGTCGTTTGGGTGGGATGAAAAACCGAGACTCATTGATGTGCATGTTAAAGATCCCTTAACTGTCCGTGCAATATGTCCGTCTTCATTAGCACAATGGGTGGAGAACCCCATTTTATTTCATTATATCTTCATGTGTTTTTTGTTTTTGAACAAACAACAAAAAGAGAGATGGGGTGTCCACTCGACACAAACAAGGACTAGGTCATTTCGGGACTATAATATGTTTATTTAAATTTTATTTCAATAATTCGCTTGCGCATAGGGGTCTTTAGCAGTGGGAGGAAACCGGAGTGCACGGAGGAAACCCACGAGGTTGAAAAGGCGCCCCTATCTCCATGCCACATACGCTCACACCAGGGATCGAAACCAGAGGTGACAGGCCAGTTAGAGATCGAACCACAGCACTCTAGACCACTAGGCCACCCCGACCCCGCTAGCTATGATCAGAGTTTGGAACATTTGTGAATGGTGTTATTCAAGACTAGCCACACTCTGCCCTGAACGGCAACACCCTTGCTGGTAAAAATGTAAAATAGAGTTTAAGAATAAATAATAAACATACCTCCGCTACAAGAAGAATGAACACATATTCTCGTCTCCAATGATTTTCCTTTACATACTGGTCTTGCTCGACCGTTATTCTTCTTCAAACAGGATCGTCTTCGGAGCTGACTTCCACGACCACACGTAACAGAACATGTTGACCATGTCGTCCAACTGGACCAATAATTAGGTTTTTTACACGGTTTGAGGATACATGTCTTCATTCTGACCGCTGGTCCCGAACACTGGGTTTTATTACTGTGCGTGATACAAACTCGAGTCTGGATTGTGTAGCCCAAGTTACATTTCCTGGAACACGGCCCCCAACTACTCCAACTCATCCACGATGCTGCAATATAAAATTTACGTAATCCCGAGTTGGCATATCCTGTCTAGTGCACGACCCCTCTACTGTGGGAACAGGTGTTGGTTGGAAACAGCACCACTGTTAATTAGTGAGCTGTAGTCTACTCTCGTGGTTTCCATCCAACATTTTTCTAATCGCGGACTTCTTGGGACATTTTGCAAATCTCTGACATTGAAAATAAACAGGGTCGTGTTTTATCGAAATCTAAACTATCTTAGTTAAAACATCGTGAAAAGACCCCAGAGATATAAATGATTGTTTCCATTCGATTTATTTGTAAGTTAAATTTATATTTTCTGTTAGGTTTAAGTGAACATTCGAGAGCCATATATTCACAAACCCTCTCCATTAATCGACCATTTTACTAACATTAACATTAATATCAGGGTACCACGTGAGAGAAGGCTTCAAGCTCTACTAATGCAGACATGTGTGTCTGATAATACTGATTCAGTGATTGGTTAAAAGAAATAAAGATAAAACCTCCTCAGCCAATCAGACAAACTTTAAGATTTTGATTCGGAACGAGCAGGAAATAAACAGATATAAACGGAAATAGCCTACGAAAATGACGTCAGAGTCTACAGATTCCTGAGTAGACCAAGAAAAGAAATGAAACGGTCCCCCTCTTCAAAATGTCCATTTGGATTATAAAGATTTAGATCACTGAGGGAATTCTCGGATAATCCAGAAATTAGAAAATTCTCTCCCTTTAAATAGTTGTCCTCGTTCAATTTTTAAATCTTGGCCACCTGGGGCCGGTTGCTCAAAGCTCTGTTAACTTTTAACGATCCGTTAATATAGAGTAAATAACTTAGTTTTGAGCAAGCGGCCCCTGATGATCAAGAGTTGGTAAAAGGCTTGTCGTGTAAAAATGGGTGTCTAAACAATAATCTATATAACATTTATAAAAAGATGTCCCCGCTTCTATAAAAACTAGAACAAAATGAAACGAATGGAAGTGAACAATACTAGCCTACCTGAACACATACTCTTTTTACTGCATTGTCGGACATCCCAGACAGTTCCCAAACATTGCTTGGTGCTGCATTTTCTAGTTCGCAGTTGATATCCACCATGCCCACAATTCACCGAACAATGTCCCCATGCCTCCCACGAGGAGAAGCTTCCGATTTTATCTCCAGCAGGCAACCAATCAGTACAACTATTGTTCACGGCTTGAAGGACTGCCCAGTAAGTAGCATTGTGAACTCGCTGTTGAAGATTGAGACCGTGTTGGGAACTAACGTGCATGGAATGGGCTAGAATTCTATAAATATTGCCTTCAATAGTAGACAGGGTAGTTTTTATATCATCATTGACTTTATAGTTCCTTTTCCCACCAAGCTGCTTCATCAAGTTGGAAACATCGTTATCAATGCGTTTATAGAAAAACCTATCTTCTGCCTGTTTCAATTTTGGTTCCGGGTGGTCACTCAGATAGCGGGCCTTTAACGGTAAACGAATGTTTGAATATAGACCAAATTCTCCCATCGGGTTCAAAGTCGGATTTATTTGGAAATTCTCATATTCCTTTATGTTTGTAAGTGGTATCTGCGAGTCTTCAACTGCTGCTTGTTCAGTTCTCGAGTCCAATAAGTCAGGAGACATCCACGAGGTCCTTGAACGAATATTTTTCAATCTACGAAGCCATTGTTTTGCTCTCTGTAATTTGTGATATCTGCGTTTGGCTTCCTTCAGATGGAAGTTTGCCTTTCGTAGGCGCAATTTCTGCAATTCTTTCTTTAGTTTCGCCCTCAACTTCGCTAATTTTAACCTTAATCTATGCTTCAAACGATTACGCAAAAGCTTCCCTTTTGATAATTTGAATTTCGCATCGTGGATTTCGCTGGCTTTTTTGAGTTCATATTTGCCTTGAGTTTTGTCAGAATCTGGACCATCTTCAGTACCATGTCTTGCGTATGAAGGTAAGTTAACTGTATCAGAATCTCGACCATCTTCAATCTCACGTCTTGTATTTGAAGGTAGGTTAATCTTGGTCATCTCAATCCCATTTCTTGTATGTGTAGGTAAGTTAACGCTATCAGAATCTCGTCCATCTTCAGCCTCATGTCTTGCTTGTGACGGTACGTAAACCCTGTCAGAATCTCGACCATCTTCAATCTCATATATTGTTTGTGACGGTAAGTTAACGTTTTTTAGATGCTTCATTTTATTTTGAATAACGAATCCTCCATTTGTGGAATCCATGTCACGAGCACTGCCGGGATCAATTATCATTTCCGGTTCATTTTCTTCAACTTTCTTTTCGCTATTTGAATAAGTCTTGGTGCGTGTGGACGATTTCGACTTGGGATTGCTGACTGATATACGATGTTCGGTTATTAATCTTATCTTTAAAGGTTCGTCATCTGGGTCAGATGATTTTTCAGCTTCGTCATATTCTTTCTTTCCCCCGACCACCCCTACGTCTTTGGATGTGATTCGACCACTTTGCTTTGCGGCTGCCTCATCACCTTTATTAATAGTAACTCCATGTCCACCCTCTCCTATAGCTGGTTTCGATTTCCCAGCAGCATCGCCATCAATAGTATCCCAAAATTCACCGTCTCCTGTAGCTGGCCACCCTTTTCCAGTAATATTAACGACCCTACTTTTTTCATTAAAAGTAACTCCAAGTCCATCCTCGCCTATAACTGGTCTCGCTTTCCCAGCAGCATCGTCATTAATAGTATCCCCAAATTCACCCTCCTCTCTAGCTGGGCCCGGCTCACTTTCTTTATAAACATTAACTCCCAATTCATCCTCTCCTGTAGCTGGGTCCTGTTTACTTTCGTAACTAATGGTAACTCCAATTTCACCCTCTTCTGTAGTTATCCCCGCTTTATCAGGAATACTGGAGGCCTCACTTTCGTCATTAAAAGTAACTCCAATTCCATCCTCTCCTGTAGCTAGTCCCACTTTACTGGGAATATTAGATGCTTCACTTTCATTATTACCAGTAACTCCAACTTTATCCTCTCCTGTAGCTGGGCCCGGTTCACTTTCTTCCTTAATAGTAACTCCAAATACATCCTCTCCTGTAGCTGGGCCTGGTTTACTAGGCATATTAGAAGCCTCATTTTCCTCATTACTAGTAACCCCAATTCCACCTGCTCCTGCAGTTAAACCCATTTGATTATTTCGAGTGTCTTCTTCTGATCGTGATCTGTGTTTCAAATAATCAGAAAGTTTTATAAATTTAGAATTCGATCGTGGGTCCATCATCTGAATAGCCTCTTCTTCATCATTGTAAATTAATTCGTCTTTTGTTTTAGCTTTATCGACTTTACCCGTAAATCCATTCACCCAAGCACCAATCTGTTCCTTTGTGTTGAATACTGAAGCTTCGTCCTTATCCACAGGTTTCAATGATGTTACGCTTTCGGCCTTTTGGGTAAATATTGGACCTGAATCTTGGTCTTTTCCAGAGTTCACATACGAAACAATCCGCAGATTTTTCGCCAGTGATGGGTTTGGAACTTTGTCGTTTCTGGAATTCAGCGACTCGACATTCTGTACCGGTTCATCCATTATTGGAAATGTAATTTCGTCGTTTCTCGATTGACCATGCCCCTCGCTATTAAACGTATCATTGTCTCCATTTTGATTTCCATGAATGGCTTCATTAATGGCATCGAAATTCAAAATGTCCTCCGTTGTTTCCGTCGATCTGTTGGCTGATGTTTCGGGTAGCTGTTCAGTTGTCTTGTCGATAATCTTGTCTGCCGAGAGTTCACCATCAGTTGCTGAAAGTTCACCTCCAGTATCCACCACAGAGCTTATGTTCATAGTGTCTAGTTCTTCTGTCTTGTTGACAACAATTGTGTTCACAGGATGCTTTGGTTTAAAGAAACTGCCAGAGGTTAAACTTTTTAAAAAGGAGCTTACGCCATTAGTAAATCTTTTAAAAGAGCTAGTATTGTGACTGGCGTTAGCTGATATGTCGGTTTTCATGGTCGGAGCTGAAAATAAGTCGGTTTTGTTGGTGTTTTTTAAGATCGCATTTGAGAAAGAAGAATTTGTGGTTCCCTCTGCTTCCTTATCATTGGTATTGTTTGTCACTACTTCGGCGTTGTATACATCAAAATCATTCAGTTTTTTAATCGTTAGGGGTTTTCCTTGTTTCAATTTGATTTTTTTCTGTCGCTCTAAATCCTTTCTGTTGTGACTTAAGCGTGAATTTATTATTGGTCTGTGTGCAGGTTTTGCCTTAATATTGTAGAATACAAGAGGTGGACGGGGGACGATAATCGATTGACCTAAATCTACATCCTTCTTTCTGTTTGAGCTTTTGTCCACAATATGGTCATGTTTTTGTAAGTCCAATATCAATTGATTTAAAGTGTTTAATGTTTCACGGGAGTCCGCTAAAACTTTCGAAATATTTTCTGCATCTGAGGGCGAATTTGCATTAAAATTAATGTTTATGCTTTTTAATTCATTTTTAGTCACATTATTCTTCGCCTTGTCTACACGAAAACTGTCTTCATCTTTATCAGAACTATCAAGTGTCCTTTTTAATAGTGTCAGTCTGTTTGATTCTCCATTTTCTATCTGTTTTGGGATGGTGTTTGTGAACCTATCGCCACCTTCAGACTCATTCGTCAGTCCCTTTACATTCTGTGGAATTAAACCTTCAATTAAAAAGAATTTTCATTAGTTTCTCATTCATAAACATATTTATTATTTATATCCCAAAACACCAAGTATTGTTGGGAATGATCTAATTGTGTAAATAAACGTAAATGAGTTTCTGCTCCGACTGGGCTAATGAAGACGGGCATACGCCATACACTGCGTTACGAGGCCTACTTTTATATCGAATTTCAACTGCCAAGGGATTTATTAGTGCTAAAGCACCAGCGTTTCCGCATATTCTCCGGCAATTTGAACTGTCAATGGTTCTTTTTTTGTCCTATCCGAACGATTAGACGCCGTGCGGTATCAGAATGCACACCATGCACAAGTGAAATTGCACACACAATCAGTAGATTGAAGCGTAAGGAATGAGGCGGGTGTGGAATGGGGATTATAATATTGTTTAAATCTACTCTATTATTCATGGGGGGTTGGGATGGGATGGCCTAGTGGTCTAGAGGGCCGCGCTTCGACCTCTAGCTGGCCGGTCACCTCTGGCTTGCGGCTGTGGTTTCGAGCCCTGGCGTGATCGTATGTGGCATGGAGATAGGGGCGCCTTCTCAACCTCGTGGGTTTCCTCCGGGCACTCCGGTTTCCTCCCACTGCTAAAGACCCCTACGCGCAGGCGAATTATTGAAATAAAAGTAAACCATATGTTAGTCCCGAAATGACCTAGTTTGCGTTGAGTGGACGTTAAACACCATTTCTCTCTCTCTCTCTCTCTATTATTCATGAAAATACCTAGCTTATGCACGATGTGATTTAACCCCCATGTCTCTTTGAGGACGCTCCAGGCCCGGTTCTAGGATTTTGTCAAGAGGTGGGGGGGGGCATACATTGGAGCAAAGGGTAATACGTTACAACCTTGGATTGTTTGGGTGGAGACAATGCGAAAATCATGATTATATCATCTATTAATGAGCAGATATGTGAACTACAACAAACGAAAATGAAAATCAACTACGTGACTGGGGCTGATGGGGGGGGGGGGGGGGGGTCTGGATCCGCGCCTGCGCTCGATTGTACTTTGCAGATGTGCCGAAGAAATTGAGAGAGAGAGAGAGAGAGAGAGAGAGAGAGAGAGTTATTTGGAGTCTTTAGCAGTGGGAGGCTTGTCTTTAGCAGCGGACCGGGAGAAAAGTCAACAGGTTGGACAAGGGAGACTACTCCATTAAAAGATGAAATATATTTGAATTGTATTGTATATGAAGTAATAATAAAAGAGAGAGAGAAATTGGGTTTAACGTCCACTCGACACAAACTAGGACATTTCGGGATTAACATAAGGTTTAATTTTCTATTTCAATAATTCGCTTGTGCGTAGGGGTCTTAAGCAGTGGGAGGAAACCGGAGGACCCGGAGAAAAAACACGAGATTAGACAGGTGACCTATCCTTGTCACGTACAATCGAGGTTTCGAAACCACGCCAGTTGACTCAATGACGGGCTTTATGATACGGGCTAACCAATCAGCCATCCAACCCCCCGTAATAATAAAAACTATTACCGAGTATTTTGAGATGCGTTGATAACTGTATAGGTTCTTCACCGGGTAATAATATTTCTGTTGTGTAGGTTTCATTATCTTTTGATTTTAGATATTTCTCTGGTACTTCACATTCTATTTGGTTTCTGTCAAAAATAAATTATACAATAAATGTCCACAGAACATAGTATGAGTCGTGTAGTGATTTGAAACTGTTCATTGGATATTAGGATCCCATATTTTAACGGCAATATAACAACATCAATACCGATTGAAATGGACCAATACTGACTTTTGTAATTCCTGTTTTTAATTTCCAATATTATGGATAATATGAATTAGAGGTTTTGCTCCTTTTATTATGAGCTAGTGCGTTATTTAGATTTATCATCCAATAATACATTCTGCAGTAGATGTCGCTTGTGTGATAACTTTCATAATCTACTGAGCCATATCTCCTTAGGTTAAGAATGTTCTCAAAATTGTTTGTCTTATTTTAATTAAAACATAACTCTTTATAAAACTTTTGTTTCTCTAACTAATGTATCAAATACAACAAAAGAAACTATTTACAAAGTTTTGTGTTTTCATCATTAAACAGAGATCGAAAGTTGAGTAAATTCTTAACTAAAGTCTGGGAATGTTTTGTGAACTCGGGGCCTCGTATCTTAGTAATCTGATGGAAAGTCGCCAAAATGAACGTTCGAATATTTGGTATTTTAAATTACCTGCAGGCTGTTAAAGGTATACTGTTGCCATGTTTGGTGGCAAACCACTGGACGTCCAGGTGATGTATTTTATGACCCTGACAATCGAGTGCTATCAACGTCAATAAGACTCGGTCACCCAGTTTATATACGCCTTTCCCACACACAGGAGTATTAATCCAAAGTCTATGACAACCAACACTTATTGAACCTGGAAAATAAATTGCAGTCATTTACTGATTATAATCCATTATTTACTTGCTCATTGGTCTTTTTATAAGGCATCTAACAATCAAATTGTTTATTACTCTGCTTAACCTAAGCAGAGAGAGAGAGAGAGAGAGAGAGAGAGTTTAACGTCTACATGACACAAACTAGGTCACCTCGGGACTAACACATGGTTCAAATTTATTTCAATGATTAGCTTGTGCGTAGGGGTCCTTAGCAGCGGGGGGGAAACCGGAGGGACAATATTTATTCAATATTGTTTTGAATGCCTATCCCAATATTACTATAGATAGCCTTACTATAGGCTATACTGGCAGTCTGGCACTAGGTCTATGGCTATGGATATAAATTGCTGTGTATAGGCCTAATGATGAAGGCTACACAGACTGACTCGTTGTATTTTTTAGGACCGGGGTTAGGGGCACAGGACAGGCTTGTACAGACAGTAGCTGTCTTTTAAAAAAAAACATGCAATTTTATCATTATATTTAAGGAGAATATGAATAAGCCTGTTAGAGTGTTAGTCCCGGGATTTGAATCCAGTCTTGTCTTGCCTGATCGTTTATTCATTAGGACTAGGAGTAGGGCTGGGTAGGTAGGCTTCAGTTTCACTTTTTCAGTGTTCTGCTAGGCCTAGTGGCGTAGTGCTAGCAATGTAAGACACAGATTAGATTTAGATCATGCATTCCCCTACTACTCGAGTCATAGAGTTACACTGTTACACTTACAGTAGGCATCGGCAATAAATAGTTATTATAAAACTTACATTTTGGATATACTTGTTTTACAGTTTCATCATTAAATTTTGATCTAGTTTCTCCACTCAATAATAAGGAGAAAACTGCTGGTGCCAGAAAAATGCAAACGAGAGCCAGTCTGAGAATGACAATGTTTACATCTGCATCTTGCCTCATCGTGATGATGTTGACGTTCACGTCTGTTACTTTCAGCTCATGTCTGTGTCAAGTGTTGGAATTTAAGCATAGATCTTCAATTGAAAGAATTTACTTTTCGATAAGATTACGCCTGTACATGTTGTACGAAAGATCCACTTCCGCTTGTTTTTAAAAGATATTATGAATCCTAGGCAACGACATCGTTTTTTCGTCATTTTGGAGCTTTAGCGCGTGACTGATGTTTCGTCCAAATTTTGAATGCAAAAACAAACGAAAGAAATCGGAGTTTGGTTTGTTTTTTGTTTGTTTTTTTTACTGAAAGAAAAAATGACCCTTTTCAGAGAAAATAGTATGGCTGTCAAACCACTGCCAATCGTAGCAAAAAATTATCAAATTTAACATAACTATAATACCGGTACTAATATTACTAATAATATAGAAATTATTTTTTTTTAAAAACGCAGTTGCTTCCCTTCAACCAACTACCGAGACAGAAGGCCTTGAAACTTACGACATATTTAAAAGATTACGGTATGGGTCGCTGTCCGTGAATAACTTAACCTTTAAATGTATTTTTCCCGGGGTTGTTTTTCCGTGGTACACATACAATAGTAATCCATGTTTTCTGTTATCTCTTGATTTATTTCAGTGGACATTTATAAACCAAAATATGGAAATAGAAACTGAAAAAGATCTGAAAGTGCCTACACATCAAAATCATGTTTTATTAATAAAATAAAATAATAAAAAGGTAGACTACGGTATGTCATGGCTGTTTTCAATTCTATTTTGATTTCACACCGTCATATTTTACTGGTTTAATATTAAAGTAATAATCGTAGGGCTATTTTGTTTTTTTTTTTATTTTTTTAAATCTGTTGTTGTTATAACGTAGGGATAACAGACACCAAAATAGTAGATATTAAGGGAACTAAATTGGTAACATTTGGGACCTACAAATTGACAAAAATGGTCCGCAACGCATATAGGCTAATACTGTAATATCAATGTACCGTATATAAACTGATTTAAGTTTTAATCGAATGCAAATTTCTAGCCGTTGGTTATTCCAGTCTACATACGCCGTTTGATTTGGTGCAATGTTTATCGCCTCGTTCCTCGAGCCCTTTTGCAAGAACTGGGCTGAAATGGATTATGGTACACGGTAAGATCACAGCATCAATAATGATTTAAAATGACAAGTAATTCGTGTTTTCAATGTTGAAGATTTTGGATGATACTGAGTTAGACACTTAGCTACTTTAATGTTTGATTCGTTTTAGATATTATGGGGACGATTGGGCTTGCTGTGCGTTTAGTAGGCTTCGTTCAATTTGTCGAAACTTAACGAATATTTCTTATTAAAAAGGGAGCCAGGGTTTGTTAAGCGGCTCCGCGAGTAAGGCACTGGCTCGCTATCTAGAGACTAAGCTTCTTCCTTGTCAGCGGTGCAGTGCACGTAAAATAACTTTTTTGATGAAAATTTTAAGCGACCAGAGCAATCGCTGTACGAATACACTGCATTACGTAAGCCCGTCTTCAGTGGTGAGCATTTTTTTCCGTCCACCGGAGCCTGGTCGTATGACGTCATATGAGGATTGTGGGTTAGGATAAGGGTTAGGATAAGGGCTGTGGCCTGCAGATTTCGTCACAGTCTCGAGATGTAGACAGGGCTAGCCCTAACCCTAACCCTGGGCCAAAGCTAACCCTTATCCTAACCCACAATCCACATATGACGTCATAAGACCAAGCTCCGTTGGACGGTAAAAAACGTTTAAACCATAGAGTTATAGAGTCCGCACTGATCACGTGACAGCGTGCCGACATGGAGCCTTGTCCGCCATGTTAGTTCCGGGGAGTCTGAACGTAAATACCCGGATGTTCACTATGTTATTGCATCAATCAATCGGTGTCGAACTGTTTTAAAACGTGCACAAATATTACATTTTTAAATTTTCTCACCCAAATACTTATTGTTTGATAAAAATAATAATAAAGATCAATGGACCGACTTGTCTCCGGGCCCCTCTTTCCACGTAAAGGTTATAGAATAATTTATTTTGACATGTCCGCGATCTCGATAACAACAGTGTCTCTCCTCTGCGTCGCGTCTACTCTTACTTAACCCTCTTTACTAATAATAATACTCTATGTCATAGGCCTCAAAAAGTTAAGCAAACTTTATGACAGTAAGGTAAGATTTCAATTTATAAATTTATTAGTCACATTTACTATAGAATACACATTCGGGACATAATTTAAAGTATCAAATATTAAACTGGAAATTAAAGTGAAAGTAGAGTAGGCCTACGGGGTCGCTGACACTGACATGTCACTTTTCATTCCATAATTTTCTAAAACAAATGAACAAATAAATAAATAAAAATACAATATTTTATGCAGGCTGTTTTTAGTTTCTCTTCCCTTTTCAGTTCCATATAATTCTAAAAATAATTAACAAATATTGAAATAAATCAATACCGGGCGGTAAATAGAAATAGGCCTACAACATTATACGTAGGCTATTAATTTTTCTTCACTTTCCATTCCCAAATTTCCTGAAATAAAGTAATTAACAAATAAATAAAAAATACCAGTACATATAATTCTGCGGGCTATTGTTTTCTGTTAACTTTTAGTGCTTAAATTAAAAAAAAAACAAACCCAAAAACATTCATTTCTCTACACTCTTTATTAATTAGTTCCATAAATTTTTAAAACAAATTTACTGTCTAAGAATTCATATTGTGGACATTGCACTAATTCAAAAGATGAACGTTTAAATAAAAATTAAAACAGAAAGCGAAGGTAAAGTAAATAGGCCTAGTAGCGTATAGTCAGATAGAGACACTGCGGTCGAGATCGCTGATATATGTCAAAATAAATTATTCTATAACCTTTATGTGAAAAGAGGGGCCCGGAGATAAGTCGTTCCATGGATCTTTATTATTATTTTTATCAAACAATAAATATTTGGGTGAGAAAATTTAAAAATGTAATATTTGTGCACGATTTAAAACAGTTCGACACGGATTGATTGATGCGATAACATAGTGAACATCCGGGTATTTACGTGCATACTCCCCGGAACTAACATGGCGGCCGTCGCTTCATTCCGGCACAAACCTTTAACGTTGTAATCTTTGAGTGGCATTTAGTAACTGGATAGAGCAATAAACTATAACACATACTTATGGAAAAACAGCTACTTATTTATTTAGGCGACGTTTCAAAGAGTATTCTCTCAACGTTATCAAGCTAATACAGTAATACAAAATTGTGGGGGCAATATATACAGAAAAACTATAACAACAATCCCTGAAACCACACAGGACAACAACAAGTTCAAAGGAGCTGCTACTCTGTGAAGACTAATTAACAAAGGGTAAAGTGAAGCCATTAAGTAAGCTTAAGCAATTAATTTTCTGTGGTGATAGATACTAGAATGCTAACAGGTTGTGATTCAAAAGAAATAGCCCAGACCTGAACCGGACATGGGCCATGGGGATATTCCTGCCAAGTGCCTATGATGGACTTATTAAATAATTTTATTAATAATTTTTTGTAATTAATGTTTTATAATATTAGATTATCTGATTCCTTCTAAGTTATATCCTATGGTATACCATGTCACCTCATCATCTTTTTTTAAAACTGGTTACAACAATAGGTCCTTTTATTTTAATTGTACATATAATCACTACATATAAGATAGTTATTATAATTTATTGCCGGTATCCATATAACCCATGCAATTGTATTGTACTGTTATCACAACCTGTTAGCATTCTAGTATCTATCACCACAGAAAATTAATTGCTTAAGCTTACTTAATGGCTTCACTTTACCCTTTGTTAATTAGTCTTCACAGAGTAGCAGCTCCTTTGAACTTGTTGTTGTCCTGTGTGGTTTCAGGGATTGTTGTTATAGTTTTTCTGTATATATTGCCCCCACAATTTTGTATTACTGTATTAGCTTGATAACGTTGAGAGAATACTCTTTGAAACGTCGCCTAAATAAATAAGTAGCTGTTTTTCCATAAGTATGTGTTATAGTTTACTGCTTTAACGTTGTAGTCATGGGAGTCACGTGATCAGTGCGGACTCTAGTTTCTATAACTCTATGGTTTAAACCGTCTTCAGTAGCCCCGAATACACTGCATTGCGTATCTGCTGAGAATGTGATAATTAGAGTTGTTTTCCTTCAATCACTGTATATCTGCACTCGGCAAATCTCGGCAGATTCCGTAAACTACATCTAGCCTCGGCTGTATGACAGTGATATGTACCTACGCCCATACATTTGCGATGCGGCTACCGGTTTACTTTAACAGGAAAACTTGACGCTATTACACAAATTGGGAACCTATTCGGCTAGCGACCTATTCGACCGATCGAGCTGCAAACTGTTCGTTGGAAACATATTTAGAATAAAGACAACAGTCGCCTTAACTCATCTATTTATCAACCAGTAAAATCCAACGTTATGTCTATCAAATGAAAGTAGAATATATTATTTTTTATCCATTCCTTTAGCTCAGAATAGAAGTGTAATTTCGTCAGCTGGATCGGTCGAATAGGTCGCTAGCCAAATAGGTCGCCAACTTGTGTTCGGAATGGGCGCAGCCATGTTTCATCCGGGACCTTTAAAGTAGTTCCAATATGGCGGAATGCATCATACAGCCGAGTTTAGATTGTCCGAAATTTTCCGAGGTTTGCCGAATGTGTATATCTGAATAAGGATTCCGTTATTGTCCAATAATTTACGCTTTTGAGTGTTTATCTGGCTTATTCAGTGTTATTCACTGCTACCCACACCCCACACTCACACACACACCCGCCAACACTTTTCAAATGGATTAAAATTGTTCAAGGGAAAAGCGCACCCCGTTTTGGTTAGCAACAGTGGCGGACCCCCAACCTCGAACTATGTCTAGTAGTTCGAATAGGAATTCAAAGAAGACTAGACGGAAGCTCTGCTGCGGGTGCTATTCTCTCCCTCGCATTACAATAGAACTAGAGTGTGGAAGGAAAATTAATCCCCATTCTAGTCAAGATCCTAAAGCTGATTGGCACATTATGGGAATTGACGTCAAAGTCCAAATAGGGTGATTCATACAAGGGTCTTATTGGGCACAGAAAAACACAATACAATTTAAGGAAAAGTCATGTTATTTGTCGAGAACTAAAATCTCTAACATGATTTTAATTCCTAATGAAATATTTTTACCGGGCATTTAATGGACATTTTCAGCTACTGGACTATAACTAATCGAAATTACAAATCGAATGCAATCACAGTGAATATATTTGACCTGCTAATTTAAATAACGGAATATTGAAGACGATTATGGGTATTTCCAATCATTTTCTTGGGTGTAGTTCTCAGTGGAACGTTCACCGTAGTAATCAACCATTTCTACTTGGTCATTTTCGGCTACAGTGTTTGGTCATACTGTGTTTGACCCTTGATTGTTGTTTTCGGTTAGCTGTTCCCCGGGAATTTGTGGAACGTCTCCAACCCGTTGACTGTTCTCGGCAACCTGTTCACCTGGAATTTGTGGAACGTCTCCAGCCCATTGACTGTTCTCGGCTACCTGTTCCCCTGGAATTTGTGGAACGTCTCCAGACCACTGACTGTTCTCTGCTACCTGTTCCCCTGGAATTTGTGGAACGTCACCAACCCATTGACTGTTCTCGCCTACTTGTTCCCCTGGAATTTGTGGAGCGTCTCCAGCCCACTGACTGTTATCGGCTACCTGTTCCCCTGGAATTTGTGGAACGTCTCCAGCCCACTGACTGTTCTCGGCAACCTGTTCCCCTGGAATTTGTGGAACGTCTCCAGCCCACTGACTGTTCTCTGCTACCTGTTCCCCCGGAATTTGTGGAACGTCACCAACCCATTGACTGTTCTCGCCTACTTGTTCCCCTGGAATTTGCGGAACGTCTCCAGCCCACTGACTGTTCTCGCCTACTTGTTCCCCCGGAATTTGTGGAACGTCTCCTGCCCTCTGACTGTTCTCGGCTACCTGTTCCCCTGGAATTTGCGGAACGTCTCCAGCCCACTGATTGTTCTCGGCTACCTGTTCACTTGGAATTTGTGGAGCGTCTCCACTTAATGCACCGTTCTCGGCTACCTGTTCAACTGGAATTTCAGGGACTTCTTTATTAGGTTCGTGAATATTCTTTGTTTTGTTTTCTTTTTTAGATTTGTTTGTATTCTTTATTCTGTGTTCCTGTTTAGGATCATGAGTACCCATTTTGTGTTCTTTATTCGGTTCGTGAGTATTCTTAATTTTGTGTTCTTTATTGGGCTCTTGAGCATTCTTTATTTTGTGTTCTTTATTATGTTCGTGAGCATTCTTTATTTTGTGTTCTTTATTAAGTTCGTGAGTATTCTTTATTTTGTGTTCTTTATTAGGTTCGCGAATATTCTTTATTTTGTGTTCTTTATTGGGTTCGTGAGTATTTTTTATTTTGTGTTCTTTATTAGGTTCGTGCGTATTCTTCATTTTGTGTTCTTTTTTGGGTTCGTGGGTACTCTTCATTTTGTTTTCTTTAAAAGGCTTGTGAATATTCTTTATTTCTTTAGGTTCTTGAGTATTCTCCTTTTTGTGTTCTTTACTAGGTTCGTGAATGTTCTTCGTTTTGGACTCCGGACTGTAGTTCTCGGTTACATGTTCTCCTGGAATTTGTGGAACGTCTTCATGTCCTGGACTGTTCTTGGTTTCATGTTCATCTGGAATATGTGGAACATCTCCAATCCACGGACTATTATCAGTTACCTGTTCCCCTGGAATTTGTGGAACGTCGCCAATCCACGGACTATTATCAGTTACCTGTTCCCCTGGAATGTGTGGAACGTCTCCAAGCCATGGACTGCTCTCGGCTACCTGTTCACTTGGATTTTGTGGAACGTGTTCAATCGACGGATGATTCTCGGCTACCTGCTCCTCTGGAATTTGTGGAACGTCTCCAATCCATGGACTGTTCCCAGCTACTTGTTCCCCTGGAATTGGTGGAACGTCTCCAATCCACGGACTGTTTTCAGCTACATGTTCCCCTGGAATGTGTGGAACGTCATTATTCCATGGACTGTTTTCGGCTACCTGTTCACTTGGAATGTGTGGAACGTCTCCAATCCATGGACTGCTCTCGGTTACCTGTTCACCTGGAATTTCTGAAACGTCTTCACTTAATGCACCGTTCCCTGCTACCTGTTCACTTTGAATTTCAGGGGCGTCTTTATGAGACTCGTGAATATCCTTTATTTTGTTTTCTTTTTGAGGTTCGTGTGTATTCTTCATTTTGTGTTCTTTATTATGTTCGTGAGTATTCTTTATTTTGTGTTCCCTTTTCGGTTCGTGAGTATTCTTTATGTTGTGTTCTTTATTATGTTCGTTAGTATTATTTATTTTGTGTTCCTTTTTCGGTTCGTGAGTATTCTTTATTTTGTGTTCTTTATTATGTTCATGAATATTCTTCATTTTGTGTTCTTTATTATGTTCGTGAATATTTTTTATTTTGTGTTCCTTTTTAGGATCGTGAGTATTTTTTATTTTGTGTTCTTTATTAGGTTCA
This sequence comes from Patella caerulea, assembly GCA_036850965.1. NCBI lineage: Eukaryota > Metazoa > Mollusca > Gastropoda > Patellidae > Patella > Patella caerulea. The sequence goes on from JAZGQO010000010.1 coordinate 4,079,474, forward strand.
TGATCATTCCTTATTTTGTGTTCTTTATTAGGTTCGTGGGTATTCTTTATTTTGTGTTTACTTTTCGGTTCGTGAGTATTCTTTATTTTGTGTTCTTTATTATGTTCATGAATATTCTTCATTTTGTGTTCTTTATTATGTTCGTGAATATTCTTTATTTTATGCTCCTTTTTAGGTTCGTGGGTATTCTTTTTTTTGTGTTCCATTTTAGGTTCGTGAGAACTCTTCATTTCGTGTTCTTTATTAGGTTCGTTAGTATTCTTTCTTTTGTGTTCTTTATTAGATGCTTGAGTATCCCTTATTTTGTGTTCTTTATTAGATGCATGAGTATTCTTTATCTTATGCTCATTTTTAAGTTGGTGAACATTATTTATTTTGTGTTCTTTTTTAGGTTCGTGAACATTCTTTATTTTGTGATTTGTTTTAGCTTCGTGAATATCCTCTACTTTGTGTTCGTCACTCGTATATTTCCTTTTAGTTTTCTTCGATTTCTTTTTGTAATCTTTTATAAGTTTGCGAATATTCTTCAATTTGTTTACATTATCTTTTTGATGTTCGTGGTTATTCTTCTTTTTGTGTCCTGGAAATTCGCCACCCCATGCATTATAATCTGGTGTATCTTTCGCCAATTCCTCTGGCCCTTCAGTCCAATTACCGTCATAAATATCGTCATAGAGTTCATCTGATTTAGTTAACAGAATCGAGTTTCCTGGAGCCTCACTAACAGTCACATTAGACACAATAGAAGAAAATAAGTCAGCCCATTTGGTATTATTGGTTTGATTTTCTCTTGAATTTAGAAATTTTAAAAGAATGATTTTATTGTCTATATTTCCAACAATTTTGGGGGGTTTACCATCTACCCTCTCCGGTACGTTCTCATTTAGTTCTTTAATCAAGGCCTCGACAGTTTCAAGTATATCCGTCGAATTTGACTGGTTTATGTTGCCAATGGATATGTTTTTTGGAGTATCTAAAGTACCGTTCGCTGAACTGGGTGTAGTCTGTGATGTTTCTAACGATGTTGGTGTCGATATAATCGGCATTGTTTGATCGGGTTGTTTGGATTCTTGTATTGAATTGCCGCTCGTCTCTTTTCCCGACCTTTCTTCTCCTTTGGACGTATTGGAAAATTTTGATTTACTAACATTTGACGGCATTTTGTTATGGTGTTTGAATTTCCTGCGTAGTTGTGTTATGATATCATCATTTGACGAAGTTTCGTTTTCATGATCGGAGTTCTCGTTTAATTCGCCAAGTTTGAACTCCTCAAGCAGTTCCTTGGCATGCTTTCTTTTCCACTCTCTTTGATGTCGTCTCTCTTCTCTTCTTAAGATCCTCATTCGCCGTCTCTCTTTCCGTTCGAACCTCTTTATTCCCTTCTCGAGTCGCTCCTTTCGCTGCTCTTGGTGATGGAGTATTTTTTCTTCAAGATCAGTTTCTTCCATATTCTGTTCTGTTTCATTTTGTGCAATATGTTGCCCTTTCTCGGCGATCTGTTCATCGTCATTCTGATCTTCGCCTGTACCTTCATGTGTTTTGTGGGTATCTGGTTTCCTGTGGTGACCTGTAACGATAATATATACATGCTGATGAGTGAAAACAACAAGTAAAAACAAAAAAACGCGCCACTTAATTGTTAAACATATTATTTTTGGGTTGTAATATTACCTCATTGACGATTTTAAATCATTTGTCAAAGTTGTTAAGCTAGATCAGAATGCAGACAACAAGCTTTCTGCAGTTTTTAAATTAAAATGAAAGAATATAATTTGACGTTCGTCATGGTCAAACATATCCGCCAGTGTAGCATAGTAATTCTTTTATTAACCAGGCATATATTTGAATTCTCTGTCCTATCCATGTTTTATTTAATGGCGTGGGGGTATATGTAATTTATTTTTTTTTAATTCCTGATGCATTATGCGTTATAACAGTCGTTCTTGCTATATTCATTAACGAAAATAAATAATGGGGAATAAATGATTATAATTATTTTGAAAATATCATTGAAATTACATTATTCTGGGCGAAGTTTTCAAATTAAATGAAATGAAATGGGGTTTAACGCCCTACTGTTCTTTCCCTAAAATGGGCTAATAAAGACGGGCAATGGGCATACGCCATGCAGTGTGCGAAGAGGGAAATTTTGCCCAGGCAACGGCACTACGGCCTACTTTTATATCGAATTCCAACTGCCAAGGGATCTTTTACGTGCATGCCAATGTGTACATGGGACGTACCATCCGCACGACTAGACAGCTGTCCTTGTCAGTTCCTCCGTCCTGCATCACTGACAGGGAGGGAGAAACCGCGCCGGAAAATTTGTATCGAATGCAGGGAACGAACATCCCACCTCCAGACTAGCGAGTCAGCGCCTTACCCACCGTCATCCCCCAAATTTTCAATATTATAGTCCTATAGGCTCGTGGTCAAAATTTTTACGATTTACGGCAACTAAAATAGCTAGACCTACCCTCTCTCGAAGCTTTTGTTACGGTGGGTTGGTTGTCTTGAAGGATGAGCCTGTTTACTACTGTTAGCCATCATACAGGCCTATAGGCTACTAGGCCTATAGTAAACATCATGGATCATGTTTTAGGCCTACCCTAACCCTACTCTCTACTTACTATACCGACCGGCAACAGGCTTCAAATCAATGACAGTGATTACCTGTCCCTGTCCTTTTTTTTTTTTTTGACATATTCACACGCACATTATTTATAAAATAGTTGCTGCACAATGACAAATAAATACGTTAATTGACAGTTAATTAAATTAGTACAACAAATGAATATGCCCTGTTCGCCTAATCCGATCGTGAGTCTAGTTGGTTCTGTAGAAAGGATGGAATTTTCGTTAGCCTATAAGCTTATACAAATAAATAGGCATAATGAAATATCCGGTCGCTATAACTGTGTACTTCATTTGCACTTAATTAATGAAGCATCACATTCACTGGCTCACTCAACTAACTGTGTACTGTCAGTGTGATAAGTTTTACAGTCTCAACTTACCTATTGTTGTACTACTCCCATTGGTTAGAACAGATAACAAGAACGCTATGCTTGTAAAAATGTAGACTTTCGCCGGGATCTTCATTATTTCAGGTTTTAGATGTTCATTTTGATATTACGAATATTACGATGACATTTCCACAATGGCGACATGGCAGTTTCCTGTCAAAATGGACGTCATGTTACGACCTAGTAACCTGCACGTGCAACAGTTCCATCCATTCAACGGTAGTCAAGGTAACGTTATTTCACGAATAGGCTTCTCTGGGGCATGCATTTATATAATTCCAGGGCAGGTAGTTCTTTTCAGAACTGTCTTTGAGCGAACTTTCGCTGACAGTTCTTATCCGGCCTTCTATAACTGCAGTATAAAAATATAGTAAAATATCGCAATACCCCACCCCTGTTCTCATACTGTGTATCTACCTCATTTCTCAGCCGTAGACAGGCAGCCTAAGTTTAGGATGCCCTGTTCTCAGGCTGTTTTAGAACACTTACCGTCTATTTATCACCACAAATTCTTTATTTTCTTCCAAAAGGAATCCTTTCTCACTATATTTGACACAAATTTATAATAATTCAACTCCATTTTCAAGAAGAATTTAGCGATAAGATAAAAATGTGGTTTGCGCATGTCCGGGTCTCGTAATGTCACTTCAGTTTAAACGTATTTGGTGTTTGTTTATAATCGCAGAATTCTGCAGGAAAAGAGTGTTGAATCTTTATAATTGTGTAAATCTGAGCTGCATCGTTAGAGTATAATATACTGCAGAGAAATGGCAAATGTTTCAAAGTGGACCTTTATGAAAATTGATCTGATATAAAAAAAAATGTATAGATTTAGATAAAATAAGAAACTGTCGCACCTTGAGACTTTGAGGTCAGTGGTTTATTTTATTCTCGAAGCCTATATACTAAGCCTACAGTTACTACGCTACTTAAGAGACATTATTCGAGCGCTAAATCTGCATGTTTCAGGTCTTTCATTGGGCCTTAAATGTTATATGAATTATTAATTATACATTATTTCATGCATTTTAATTTTGATTTTAATGATTCAATTATTAACTGGCACCGTGGTTACGATATTGAACAATCAATGCACACATCTTGTCAAAACTACAAACGATTATTAGCCTACTTCGCCCAATATTCATTTGGTCTTATCTATTTTTGAACAAGTATAGCAAAAACGGCCAATAATTCCGTATCAAAATCTTATGTGACATATCTTTAATAAAAGGTTACGGCTAAAGCGTATTCACGGAATCGTGTCAGAGATTTTGTGTTGATGCTGAGGGGAGCTGTGAGCCTTGTTTCTATTATCGCTCCAACTCCAACCTAAATATAGAGTGCACTTCATTGATGTAAAATTTAGGATTATTGTTCTATATAAATATCGTTTACAACTAGTTGTAATATTGTATTCCCCATAGATTAAATCACAAATATAATTAGATATTTGAATTACAAAATATTTGAGCAGATTACTGTTCTCATCACTTAATCGGAACAAACCATATTTTATCCAAATGCACAGAAATGAACAAAATTCTTACAAATGCATAAATTATTTAAAAAAAAAAAAAAAAATCAATATTTATTACATCCAGGTTTCTTGCAGAGCTATTTATTTTCAGGTAAAGGTTGGTTATTTTCTGGTAAAGGCAGGGCTACTTATTTTTTGGTGGAGGATAATTATATTCTGGAGAGGCTAATTATTTTCTGGTGAGGTTAATTATTTTCTGGTGGAGGCAAGGCTAGTTATTTTCTGGTGGAGGCTAATTATATTCTGGAGATGCTAATTATTTATTTTCTGGCGAGCTTAATTATTTTTCTGGTAGAGGCACGGCTAGTTATTTTCTGGTGGAGGCTAATTATATTCTTGAGAGGCTAATTTTTTTCTGATGAGGCTAATTATTTTCTGGTAGAGGCTAATTATTTCTGGTATAAATATTTTCAGGTAGAGGCTTGGTATATAATAGTTTCTGGTATAGGCTGCTTATTTTTTGGTAGAGGGTGGTTAGTTACCGGCAGAGGTTCTGATAATAAAGGCTGGATATTTTCTTGCAAAGGCTGTTTTTTTTCTGGTCGAGGCTGGTCAATGTTAGTTACTTTCTGGTAAATGCTGATTACTTTCTGGAAGATGCTGATTAGTTTCTGGTCGAGACTGGTTATTTTCTGGTTAACGTTGGTTATTTCCTGGTAGATGCTGATTATTTTCTGGTAGATGTCGGTTATTTCCTGGTAGATGTTGGTTATTTCCTGGTAGATGCTGATTATTTCTGGTTAAAGTTGGTTATTTCGTGGTAAACATTGGTTATTTTCTAGTAGATGTTGGTTATTTCCTGGTAAACGTTGGTTATTTTCTGGTTAAAGTTGGTTATTTCGTGGTAAACATTGGTTATTTTCTAGTAGATCTTGGCTAGTTTCTGGTAGAAGCTGGTGTTTTGAAGCTACATGTATATTTCCTCATCCTCATCGAAATGTGTCAAATGTTCATCTTCCAATAGACCTTCCGTCGACTTGGGTTGTTTTGTATGGATAGTCGATGGCCCTTTAAGATTATTTAATGGTGCATTTGCTAATCTGCGTTGAATTTTTACTTTCTCTATTGATATAATCGGCCTTGTTTTATGTACTGTTTTTATGTGATCGTGTCCTTTGGATTCTACCCTTTCGGGGATCTCTGCTTTGGATTCTTGTGATGTGATATCAACATCTGACGATAGTCCGTTATCGTGACTGGATTTACCGATTAACTCGTCAAATAATTCATCTGTATGATTTCTCTTCCATTGTCTTTGAAGCCGCCTGTCTTCTCTTCTTAACATTCTCGATCGTCGTCTCTCTTTCCGTTCGAACCTCTTCAATGCCTTCTCGTCTCGCTTCTTTTGCTGTTCTTTGTGATAATGTATCTTTCCTTCTAAATGAGGAATATTCTGTTCTGGAAATAGATGTTTTTCATATTTTATCACCTTTATTCGTGGGTTGTCTTCATCCAGTTGTGTCCGGTAGTGCACAACCTTTTTCTCAGTGATCTGTTCACCGTCATTATCATGTTCACCTAGACTTTCGTGTGATTTGTGTCTTTGTGATCTCTTGTGATGACCTGTAACGAAAATATAAAATTCGTACAGAGCAGTGGATAAAATAAGCAATGCAATAGGACTTTATTATGCAGTTCTGTATATAATAACTACTTTTCAGTTATTTAATAACGTTTCGCACCACATATAGGTACGTTTTCAAGTTCAGGAAAAGTAGACCTCTCTAGTTCCCTTGGCAGTTGGAATAAGAGTAGGCAAAATTTCCCTCATAGCACACTGTATGGCGTATGCCCGTCCTCCATTAGCCCAGGTTAGGTGCAAAAGAGTAGGACGTTAAACCCCGTTTCATTTCATTTCATTTCTCTAGTTAGTCAGCCTATTTGTTAGCTTACACCAAGCTGATTAATAAAATAATAATCAGAAGCGATTCAAAGTGAAAATTACATACAATCATATAATAACAAGAAGGCTTCAATTTCAATTGATAAGATAACAATATAGGCCTTAATTGATGATTATAGGCAACCATAATAACAATAAGGCCTTAATTTAGTCACTAAATTAGTAAATTGTTATACAAAATACAAATGAAGAAAAAAATGGTTGGAATTGTCAACAGAATAACTAGAATTGGTTTCATGTTTTTGCTTGCTATTTATTTCACTCGAGTCGAAAAATTAATATTAATAATAGGCAACTAATTCTGACTATTCTAAGATTAAGGGAAATATATAGCCGCCCTAAGCTAATGTAATAGTAATAAGTAATTCTGCAAAGATTGATATGTGACAGACCCAAATAGTCTATATAATATTATACCTACCCTAACCTACTCGCCACCGGTTTGGGGGCGGGGTGGGGGGGTGGGGGGTCACGCTGGCTCTCTTGCCTGGAGGCCGGGTCTTCGATCTCTGCGCAGCATTGTTAGGCTATTCGCATTGCATTTACGCATTGGCCGAGAAAGTTCGGATGGACGGATGGGTCGAAAAACCATGGCTTGCGAACTAAACCTACCAAGTTTTGTACTATTTCCATTATTTAAAACAGAAAACAGGAACGCTATACTCGTAAAAAAGTATGCTTTCCCTGATATCTTCATTATTTCAGGATTTAAATGTCCATTTTGATATCAGGATGACAGTTCCACAATCATTGTGACAATGGCGATATGACGTTCTCCAGTCAAAATGGACGTCATATTACGGCGTGGTAACAAGCACGTGCAAGAGTTCCATTTTGTAGTGAGGGCAACGTTCTTACAGTTATAAAGGATATCATAACAGTTTGCTCTAATCTCTAATTCAAGAAACAATGGTACTGTATTGTTGATATTGTAGGAGGGCAGAACCCGAAATGCCCGAAAACGAAAAAAATTCGTGTTACATACGTCTAGGACCACCCGCTCGCCCCGAAAATTCCTGCTATTCCAGTCCCCGAAAACAGCAATTGGTCTGTTAGGCCTATACCCCGACTTAGATCGTTTATAGCCCAATCTAGAGTCTCGGCGTTCTTCAAAAATCTATTTGGGCTGTGGTGTATCTACTCATTTAAAATTAAAGGATCTATTTGATAGTAAAAGTACACTAAGCCTAGAGATATGGATACTAGTAAAACCTTTAGGATAATGGATATTCACGAAATAATGCGTTACTGTTTAAACTGGGCCATTTCCATGTTGGAAGAGAAGCATGTACTGATTAAGAGGCAATTTCAGATTAAAGTGTATGTGTGTTTGTATGCGTGTGGGGGGCGGGGTAGATATGAAATAGCAGCCCCGATTCAAGTAATTAAAAGCGCAGTGGGGCAAATTAGATATAAGTAACGTAACTATCATTACCGCTAGGATGATGGTGGGCAAGTGCTGCCTGATTTCTAGACACGGTTTGATGCATATAATAATCGGTCTTCAATGGCTGTATGGCGCTGGAAACTAAGACACCAACGCCAAATGGCTGTAGGGAGATGACTGGCAATAAGGCGCTGAATGGCTACAGACGCAATAAGGCGTTAAATGGCTGAAGACAGACAATAACGCGCTGAATTGCTGCTGGCTGGCATTACTGCGATGTCTAGCTATAGGGTACTGACTTGTTGCAAGGCGCTGACTGACAGAAGGACGCTGTGCAGTTTTTAATTTTCAGTCGTTGCGTTTTATTTCGTTTTACAGCCACTTAATATGGTATTTTCCACAGATCAATCACACGGTAAGTGTTAAAACAAATGGATATTTGCACAGATAATGTTTCCCGTGTCTAACGTTTGATTGAATCATTGCCATGCAATGGGTTCTTTATCCCAATTAATAGAATTTAACAATATATTTAAAAGAGAAAATCAATTGTGGAATTCGTAACATTTCAAAGAATACTAAAAAATGTTTTAATAATCCAAGTTTTAACTTATTTTCGTCCTCATACACAGGTAATATACAGTTTCTAGTTATTTTCGGGTAGAGGCTAGTTATTTCCTGGTAGAGACTAGTTTGTTTCTGGTAGAGGCTAGTTATTTCCTGGTAGGGGCTAGTTAATTTATGGTAGAGGCTAGTTAGTTTCTGGTAGAGGCTAGTTATTTCCTGGTAGAGGCTAGTTAGTTTCTGGTAGGGGCTAGTTAATTTCTGGTAGAGGCTGGTTATTTCCTGATAGAGGCTAGGTTCTGTGGTTGAAGGCAGTTAGTTTCTGGTAGAGGCTAGTTAGTTTCTTGTAGGGGCTAGTTAATTTCTGATAGAGGCTGGTTATTTCCTGGTAGAGGCGAGGTTCTGCGGTAGAGGCTAGTTAGTTTCTGGTAGAGGCTAGTGAGTGTCTATCAGATACTAGTTAGTTTCTGGTAGAGACAAGTTATTTCCTAGTAAAGGCTAGTAATTTTCAAGTGAAGTCTACTTTTTGGGGGCTTGGGTTTTGTCTTACATACGTTTATTTTTTCATTGTATAATATCGTGTTTCACAGAAATTATTACTCAACAATTTTTAAAACGTATTATTTATATTCATCATGTTCGTGGTAATCTTCATGTTCGTCACCTTCTTCATGCTCATCATAATGTTCATGCTCATCGTAATCTTCATGCTCGTCGTGTTCATGCTCATCGTAATCTTCATGCTCGTCGTGTTCATGCTCATCGTAATCTTCATGCTCATCGTAATCTTCATGCTCATCTTCATGCTTGCCGTGTTCATCGTAATCTTCATGCTCGTCGTGTTCATGCTCATCGTAATCTTCATGCTCGTCGTAATGTTCATCTTCATCTTCATGCTCGCCACCCTCTTTTTTTTCATCTTTATGTTCGTCGTAATGTTCCTCATAATCATAATGTTCTTCGTCCTCATCTTCGTGTTGTTTTGTCTTACTAGCCTGTCTATTTTCTATAGTTTTTAATTCTTTGTCAAGGGATTTCTCCGTATTTTTTAGATCTGTTTCTAATTTTGCCAGATTGAAGTCTTTGCTTTTGGTTACAGCTGGTTTCGCAGCTGTTTTGGGTTTGTAGGGTACACTAGCAGGTTTGGTGACTTTGTTGGGTCCACGTACGGGTTTAAACTTTGGTTTGCTAGTAAGTGTAATGTCTGTTGGGTTTTTTGACAACAAAAGCTTAAGCCTTTTCTTAAGCTGACAATGTTTCTTTTTCGCGAGCCTCAGTGCCTTTGCTGTGCCATTTCTTCGTTCTTCCTCGTCAATTGCCTCCTTTGCTACTTGTATAGTTCTTTCAAGTTCCGACCTCGTCATTTCAGCAGCCCTTTTCGTTTTCTCGGCTTCATGCTTTATCATATATAACTCGTGTTTCTCCCTTTGTGCATCTGATTTCAATTTTGCTGCTTGTCTTCTCATCGATTCTCGTTTTTGTCGTGCCAACGTCTTAGATTCATTGGTCGGCGGTCTTCCATAGATAACTGAAACGAGACAAAGAACAAAACAATAACCGTTTTTATACTGCACTGTATCATTATATTATTTATAATCCCTATAACTCACAACATAGTCCATTACCTTATCCATAAAATCAAAATTTAAAAAAAACGACCGCTGTTCCTAAAATAATCCTTCTGATTCAATTAAATCCTATGTTGTTAAAGTCCACATGAACCACTTGTAAACTACAATACTGCCCAATTATGGTCCAATTCTGCTCAGAGTTTGCAAAAATATGGGTCATTGTTTAAATTTAATTTGATTTGATCAATATGAGTACGGTATTTTGCACTAGTCTATAGTGGACATTTTTGGGGAATTGTCAGTCTCTTGTTTACGCGTTGAATCTGTGAAAGGGATATCAGCCCATAAATGGTTAAATTCCGCTCAATCTTTCTACAGATGCAGACTAACTGTACATGATTATAATTATATTGTTATTGGGAATTTTTACTCAGCGCCATTTCCACAAACATGATAAAATTAAAATATACATAAATATAAATAAGCTTACGTAAAACAACATAACTAGTTATAAATAAGCTTACGTAAAACAACATAAATATTAAAAGATAATTGACATTAAATAAGTGTGGTTGTTATAAACATATTGGGTTGGATGGCCGAAGGATTAGCACGTCTGTGCTGTATCATAAAGCCTGTCATTGAGTCAATTGGCGTGGTTTCGAATCCCCGACCCCGGTTGTACGTGACAAGGAGTTGGGTCATCTGTCCAATCTCGTGGGTTTTCTCAGGGTCCTCTGGTTTCCTCCCACTGCTAAAAACCCCTATGCGCTAACGAATTGTTGAAATAAAATTAAACCATATTATATGTTAGTCCCGAAATGACCTAGTTTGTGTCGAGTGGACTTTAAACCCCATTTCCCTCTCTCTATAAACATATTTTAAACCATTGTAAATTAAACAAATTTGTAGCATCAGTTATATATATTTGCGTATGTAATCCTATTAATTCCAAGCAGGGAGATTATCTTGATTATTTGTTTGTGGTAGATGTTAAATAATCAATATGAATACATTTTAACATGGATATAAAAGCCGTGAGAAATTAAGATACTGTCCGATAAAGTTTCAATGCTGATCAACGAGATGAATGATTCTCGACAACCGGTAAAAAAATGTGTTAACTGAATGTTTATAAATTTAATACATTTTATAAGTAAACATACACTGTGTAAGTGCTAAATCTGCCTATTACAGGTCTTTCATAAGGCGTGAAATGATATCTGAATTATTATTTAGACATTAATTAGCTTATCCAGACCATAATCAACTCTCGATGACATCGCTAACCTGCGATTTTTACTGTGTTTGAATTTGATTTGTTGCTCAACGCTCATTGATGATTTAATACAAAAATAGATAATCGAAACTATGTTTTATCGAACCGACTTTAGTAATGATGACAGAGGCTGAGTCTAAAGTTTAATCGCTAATATCTCGGTTAAGAGTCGAGAAATATAACTGAAATATTCAGGAAATTCTCCTTACATTAATTAGTTTTTAACTATTATAAAGGGAATTGCCAGCTCTTTAACTGAAAAATTCATTTGTGAATGTGGAATGCACACGTCACAATCTAATCTGTATGGGGATACACTCAACTTCCATTACAAATGTATAGTCAACTCACTGATGTTGGGCACAAAGCTTATTTGAGATAACTGAGCAGACCGAAATAGCCACGCATACATTGAAACCTCCTTCGTAAGGGTTGAGTAAAATTTGGACTTAGTATATGGTATCGAGAGATGATAAGGTCTTTTCATGTTAAGAAATGTCTAATTAATACTTTATTATATAACATTTCAGACCTAAAGTCCTAAAGAAAGAGCCGCAATAAGTAGATTTATCTCTTGCACAATGCATGTTCAAGTGATGTGCAAAATGCATTGGTCTAAGCATTAGAGGTAATAGAGAGGGATTTCTCGGGCCATTGCTTCAGGAATATGTGGTCCAAGTGGTCAGCCTTTCCATTTTAGATAAATAGCCAAACAATTAAAAAGAATTTTCAAACCGGGTACTCGAGAAATGTATATGTTTGCATTTGCACGGTCATAAGTGATAATATATAGTATATTAAAAGGGGCATTATGGAAGATAGATAAAAGAATTAACAGTTCTCGCTGAAAGTTAATAAAATAGATAATGTAAATAGAATATGCTGAAAATTTTAGCGAAAATGCTACTTTCTGAAGCGAGATATTAGCGACTGATGTTTAGGCCTAGTCTGTACGATAAAAACAAAGTTTCGATATCCATTTTCGCGTTGTATCATCTATCACAAAATGCACTCAAATCTAGTAAATACGACAGGCTATCGATAGCATCGACAGTTGATTAAGGTCTGGATAAGTTATTAAAGGCAGGACACTTATAAAACACTCTGCATAGATTGACCTGTCATAAATTGATATCAGTTAAAATTGCCCAAAATAGTCGAGTCCCGCCTTTATATTATATAGTGTTGAATATTTAGTAATTTACATAGGTAAATCAAACTTTTAACTTGCTTTTTTCCGTACTCAAAAAATCAAAATCAAAATCTATAACTCTATGAGAGATAATGGTCTCATCTTTGGAATACGGTTAGTTCTATAGCTACTGTGTGCAATAAGATGATTTTCAAGGTGTTTGTTACACATTTGGGCATTTTATTGTACAAAATCATTTTAGTGGTGTGTTCGGCCACACCCACATGTTTAATGTGGGGAGTATAATGTTCTTTATTCACATTCAAATAGTAAAATTTATGCCTTATTGCATTTTTAATGCCTATATATGTTATTCCAAATCACAAATAGTTTGTTTCAATAAATTTGGTGAAGATTTTGATTTCCGAACCTACCCCCCGTGAATAAAAAAATCCAATATGGCCACCATTTCCATGGTAACAAATTAATATTTTACGCTCAAATTATCAAATCTGGTTTGGGAAATCATATACTGATATTACACTAAATGGCAAGTTTCTGTTATCATTGAATTCATTGTGAAATTCTTAGGTAGTGTCCTGCCTTAATTAATGTCTAATTAATTTGGATAAGATTTCAAGCCTAAAGAAAGACCTGCAATAGGCAGATTTAGCTCTTGCATAATGTATGTTTAAACTGGACATAGTTAGTGGATATACTGCTACTTTAAATTTTAAAGATCATGAATTTAAGGGTTGAAACTATAGTCGTTGAAGGGTGTGGGGGAGGGGTGGGGTGTTCAGATTATAACAAACAAAAGCTCTACGAACCTGTTAAATGAACGAAGAGAGAATTGCTATTTTTTGCTGGTGGAAAAACGACATCTATTTTAACTTCTACACCATCATTATTACTGAGAATTGCTGGTGAAATTGTACAATTCAGTGTATCCCTGAAAATATACAAGTAAGTGTCTTAAAGTTTACAAGAATCAAACGAAATCATGATAACTCTATAATTTGAGTTATTTTGTATTTCATGTCGGAGTGGGGCCGGTAAAGGACCGGTGGAAGCGTGATAGGCTACATTGTTATTTTTGTCGGATTCTAAAATTTGTTGGGTAGTTTTTTTTCCAACTGGATTTTTCTCGGAGAGTGGACCTACCCCTTGGCATGTATGTAAAATTGCCCTTGCCAGTTGCAATTAAACACATATCCTCTCGGGCCCGTAGCCAGCTCTTAAATTTTTTTATTTTTTTTTGGTGGGGGGGGGCTCTTAAATTCTTTTATTTTTTTTGGTGGGGGGGGGGGGTCTAAGGATTTTTTTTTTGGGGGGGGGGGGGCACAGAATGTTTTGGAGGGTCTGAGGATGTGGCCGGCTAAGAACACACCTAAGAAATCATTATTTTTGGCGAAATATTTGTGTGTGGGGGGGGGGCTAATTCGATTTATAGCAAGACAATGAGTTAACTATGGTGGCTGTTAGTATGGAAGCGTATTTGGGTCACTACTTATTGAGATAATATCCTAACACATCGACTAAAAATATGTCAACTTTATGAGTTATATTGCAAGAAATCGTCCTAATAAAGTTGACTTGACGCATTAAATTCACCCTATGCCGACATGAACTATGTCGATATGTTTATATCATGTCAATGGTCGATTTGACTCAAAATCGATATTTCATGTTTTATTGCATGATATAATGATATGGCCACAGACCACCTATGCTTGCTCCCCATTAACTTTAATGTTAATTCTCGTCTTTTAGACCGGCTCTAACTTTTTCCCAAATTTTTGTTGGGTGGTACGCCTTCCTTCTGCCACAGATAAAACAACATGTGGCAAACCCATGCCCTAAAGCATGTATGAAAATGAAATGAAATGAAATGGGGTTTAACGTTTTACTCTTCTGCACCTAACCTAGGCTAATGGAAGACGAGCATACGTCATACGGTACAGTGTACTATGCGGGAAATTTTGCCCGGGTAGCGGCGCTACGGCCTACTCTTACATCGAATTCCAACTGCCAAAGGATCTTTTATGTGCACGCCGATATGTGCACGGAACCTCGGTTTTTCGTCCCATACGAACGACTAGACAGCTGTCCTTGTTAGGCCCTCCGTTCTGCATCACTGACAAGTGGAAACCACGCCGGAAAATCGAGATGAACTTTCTCGGCCAATGCAGGGATCGAACACCCGACCTCCAGACTAGCGAGACCCATGGACCTGAGATGCACCGATGTACATAAAGCAACATGTGTACTTAAAGGGTCATCATTTTTGCAATTATTCTTTGATTTTTGTCTTTTTCTTTCACCGGTATGTTTTCAGAACATATGGAGAGCATATAACAAAGGCCTTTTTTGGAATACCTGAAGTTTTACCCTTATATACTACACATCTAACCAAATATTTCCAAGCCGTAGGACGATAGTTATTTTTAGCCTTTCTCTCCCTTTCCCTTTACCCCTTTTTGCTTTTTTTGTGTAAAATCAAAGAAATCGTTTGAAAATACATTTAATGCCAGGTTTTGGTGAATATTCACGATTTTGAAGCGGAAGGATACAAGAGAGGTTGGTTACTTTGAAACGTAGGACCGAAAATTTCATGTTTACTTATCTCTACTTCCGGCTTGTGTATCTCAAATTTTTCATGGTGAACCTCATACATACTTTTGGACAAGAGTTTGCCACATATTTTGCTTTATCTGTGGCAGAAAGCGTTCTACCCCAAAAAAAAGTTTTGGGAAAAGTTAGAGCCGGTCTAAGAGACGAGAATTAATATAAAAGTTAATGGGGGAAAACATCAGTGGTCATATTATTAAGTCTATATATTATGCAATAAAACATGAAATATCGATTTTGAGTCAAATCGACCATTGACATGATATAAACATATCGACATAGTTCATGTCGGCATAGGGTGAATTTAATGCGTCAAGTCAACTTTATTAGGACGATTTCTTGCAATATAACTCATAAAGTTGACATATTTTTAGTCGATATGTTAGGATATTATCTCAATAAGTAGTGACCCAAATACGCTTCCATACTGTTAGCGGCCATTCTACATCGTCGACTTGTCGGGTTGTGAAGGCGACAAGTCGCCGCACGACAAAGCGAAATAAATGCATTTCGTCGACTTGTCGCTTTGTCGCTTTGTCGGGTTGTGAAGGCGACAAAGCGACAAGTCGACAAAATCAACCCGACAACGCGACAAATTAACCCGACAATCGTCGCCCTCATTTTGTCGACTTGTCGGGTCAATTTTGTCGACTTGTCGCTTTGTCGCCTTCGACTTATTCACAACCCGACAAAGCGACAAGTCGACAAGTCGCCGAAATGCAATTATTTCGCTTTGTCGACTTGTCGCTTTGTCGCCTTCACAACCCGACAAGTCGACAAGTCGACAAGCCGCCGAAATGCAATTATTTCGCTTTGTCGACTTGTCGACTTGTCGCCTTGGAAGTTAAGTATGGAAGCCCAATCTTGACGAGGCGAGGGTGCGTTTATTCAACATTTGGTTTAGTTTTGCTACACCTGACCATTACACAAATAGGATTGAAAAATTCATGTGGTTAAATTTGCATTTAACGATTGCATTTAACGACCCATAAAATTATATGTTGATATGTATTTTATGCTTTCAAAATACCTATGGTAATTGAGAATAGAATATGCTAGCTTTGCTACATTGAAAAATATTTAAAATTTAAATAGTTTAAAATAATATGTTGGCAGAAAAAAGTACCCCGGGCGTATCTATGTTATGCGGTGTAGGCCTATTACGGGGTAAATTCTGTCAAGACAGCGGCGATACGCCCGGGGTACTTTTTTCTGCCAACATATTATTTTAAACTATGGTAATTGAGAATAGAATATGCTAGCTTTGCTACATTAAAAAAAATATTTAAAATTTAAATAGTTTAAAATAATATGTTGGCAGAAAAAAGTACCCCGGGCGTATCTATGTTATGCGGTGTAGGCCTATTACGGGGTAAATTCTGTCAAGACAGCGGCGATACGCCCGGGGTACTTTTTTCTGCCAATATATTATTTTAAACTATTTTTCGACACCAATGCAGTTTGCTATTAAGGAAAGTTTGCCCAGACAGCAACTCCATGGCCTACGCTTATTTGAAACAATTTCAACGGACAAAGGTTCCATTACCTGCACGTCACCGTACGTTAGACATTGGGGATGCCATGCTGGACGCAGACCTTCTGGTTAGTGAGCCAGTCATACAGTTACTGTCAAGGAGATTTGAAATTGGAATGTTGCCAAGAAAAAGCTTTAGTGCATTCTGTAAAGGAAACTTGCCTATAAACATCCTAAGAAGAAAGGATTTAAATTTTAAATATTTTTTAATGTAGCAAAGCTAGCATATTCTATTCTCAATTACCATAGGTATTTTGAAAGCATAAAATACATATCAACATATAATTTTATGGGTCGTTAAATGCAAATTTAACCACATGAATTTTTCAATCCTATTTGTGTAATGGTCAGGTGTAGCAAAACTAAACCAAATGTTGAATAAACGCACCCTCGCCTCGTCAAGATTGGGCTTCCATACTTAACTTCCAAGGCGACAAGTCGACAAGTCGACAAAGCGAAATAATTGCATTTCGGCGGCTTGTCGACTTGTCGACTTGTCGGGTTGTGAAGGCGACAAAGCGACAAGTCGACAAAGCGAAATAATTGCATTTCGGCGACTTGTCGACTTGTCGCTTTGTCGGGTTGTGAATAAGTCGAAGGCGACAAAGCGACAAGTCGACAAAATTGACCCGACAAGTCGACAAAATGAGGGCGACGATTGTCGGGTTAGTTTGTCGCGTTGTCGGGTTGATTTTGTCGACTTGTCGCTTTGTCGCCTTCACAACCCGACAAAGCGACAAAGCGACAAGTCGACGAAATGCAATTATTTCGCTTTGTCGTGCGGCGACTTGTCGCCTTCACAACCCGACAAGTCGACGATGTAGAATGGCCGCTAACAGCCACCATAGTTAACAGGTTTAAACATCGACGCGTAAGCCGAGATGTTAAACCTGTTTACGAATGAAGCGTGCTATAAATGACTTGTAACACTGACACCTGCTCAACATGCTTGTTGTTATTGCATGGAAAACCCACCCAACTTCTCTATATGATTTCTACTAAAATTAGCGTAAGCCAGCAAAAGTGTGCAATAACATTGAAAATATCTAGTTACGCTCCAGTGAGTTTAACAGAGGTAAAACAATCTACAATTTTATGGATACACAATTACTGAGTTTGATACTGAGCGACGTTTCGACGAGGATACTCTCGTCTTTATCAAGCAAATGATACACAAATGTGAATAGTAGGGAAATATATACAGAATATGCAACAAAGATAAGAGTAAATACAATTAAAGTTTAACACCTTTGATTAGGGGCCATTAAGGACTAATCCCACACGGAAAGCTCTTACAGGGATTAAAAGGAGGCGATTGCTATTATTTATAAAAAGATCAGTGTATTAACACTATTAATGGAAAACCAATTAACCTGAGCTATAGATAAACAATAATATATAGAGAAGTCTGTACGCATAAGTGAACAAGAGTGATCGCTGATGCATGTGTAAAGAAAACGAAAATAATAAATTAAAATTCAGAAATAAAAAATATAAAATATATTAATTGAATCTCCAAAAAATCATGATAGATGTTCAAATATATTGATTCAGTAAACTGAAAATCGAGGATTGTGTATTATATCTCTAGACTGTAAGAACTGGTTAAGTACTGCAAAGAAACATATATAAAATGTATAATTAGACTGTGAAAACTGGATAACCACTGAAAAGGAACAAAAGTATGAGAATGAATAAGCTGGAAGTCTTGAGGGATAGGACTTATTATCAGAGTATAAATCTGGAAGAAAGAAACCGTAAATATATTATTTCCATGTATTAAAGGTCAATCATGTGAAATATATTTATATTATGGCTGTAAAACGCATAAGCACTGCAAATAAAGGTGTGTAAAGTATATAATTAGACTGTAAAACTGGATAATCACTGAATTGTGTTAATTCTGTAGGCTGAAAATCATGAAAGAAACCTATTATTAGACTTAATTTGGATGGGGGAAACAAAAAATATATTCTTTCAATAAACTGAAACCAAAAATTGTGAAAAATATCCCCCGACTGTAAAATGGATAAGTGCTGAAAATTAAGATATGTACGATGTGTAATTAGACTGTGAAAACCGGATAAGTCCTGAAATAGAAATAAAGTATTGGAATTAATTTATAAGTTGGTCATAAGCCCTTGGTATAAATAGTCCGACATCCCGGTTTAACTTGGGCTTGATGCGCTTTATATTGATGGCCTCAAGAAGTTTCCTGGTTTTCTTCTGGTGATGATGTACTGCAAGGGTTCTGGTTTGGTCCCACAAGATTGTATGATCACTGTTGTTAATAATATGCTCTGCTACTGCTGAGGGATTGGTGGAAGCTAGTGACTTGTGCTCTTTTATTCGTACATCAAGTGGACGTTTCGTTTCCCCTACATATTTTTCCTTGCACGAGCATGTTATTTCATAAATGCATCCTTTGGGGTGTGGGGGTTGGTCTGTGTTGATCTACCATTGGCTTGCAGTAAATTCTGTATGGTTCTGCCGCTAGAGAAGGTCACGTCTATGCCCACTTCTTGTTTCATCAACCTTCTGATCTGGTAAGAGATTTTGCCGTGGAACGGGATGGTTATTCTGATTCCGGAGTGGTCAGTTTTTGGCGTTCTTGGCATGTGTTGGTTCTCTATGGTGGTGTCGATGACGTCATTGACTAGTTGGGTGCAAAGCCCTGTATAGGGAAAGTTACGACAACTCATTTACAGGCGCCATTGTGGGTCCCAACTATGACGCCATAAAAACTATGACGTCATTGCGTCATATAGCTTTACTAAACAAAACGCTTTATCTTTTTCTTGGGGTTACGTTTTACGGGCTACAAATTGGAAAGAAACCAATGCTGTTTGGTTCAATGATAAAAATGTCAGACAAATTCATACTCAAAATCGGCAGAATTCGGCCAAGGAAAAAATGACGTGATTAACATAATTCAATACGGCGTCGCTCTCTCCGGAGATTATTGGAGAGCGATATCTCGTAATCAGTGTCTTTCAGTGGTGGGAGGATAAATAATTTCTTTTTAAATTCCTCAAACACAGCTACCAGGACGGATCGGGGGTCGTGGGCATCTAAACTGTAGTTCGGGTATAGAGTCTCCAAACCATGACACTGAGAGTCTAAACCATGATGTATCCTGTAATTCGGTCAGTCTCTAAACCATGATCTACCAGGTAGTCTCCAAAACATGATGTAGGCTACCCTGTAGTTGGGATAAACCATAGTTTTGTAAATATGAATTGTAGCCTGCGATATGTTCACCCAGAAATGATATGAATATATTGTTATCGCGCTTTAATTATCTGGATGCAGGATCGCACTTCACGCAAACCCAAGAAAATCTTAAAGATAGATCTGCGGACAAGACAGAAAATAGACATTGCAAAAAATAAACAAATCATAGTGGGAAAAATCATAATTTATTCAGCTCAACATATAAGACGTACAATGCCGTCTTGTTGCATACCATTTATATAGTTGAATCATATCATAAAAATATCTTATTTCATGTAGGCCTAGTCTTACGTATTTGTCAACATCCAGGTGAACTTGCTCTATTGCTCCAGTTAGCCTATTCAGAATTGTTCAGATGTATCTGATTTTTAAATTTATTTAATACATAGCGCTCTTATCAGTCTTATCTGGTGATCTTCTATTTTATTTTCTTATGAATAAGTTATTATATAACAATAATATACTGTCTGTGTTGTATAATAATAATGATAGTATGTTCAGCTATAAATTTCGTTTTAAAAATATATGTTTTATCTCCAATAGAATATTTTTCGCAGAAATCTATGACATATCTACCCACATCCTGTATGTCTGGGCAGCCAATTGCGACACAACACGTAGGTACTTGGGACCCAAGATGGCGTCTTTTTACACATAACGTCATATTTTCATGACGTCACGTGAATTTTCTGGCTTCACAGTTGTCGCAACTTTATCTATATACGGCTTTGGTTGGGTGGGGTAATTGTTGTTGTTTACGAAGACGTTCCTTAAATGCGCTAATTCCGCGGGTAAACTTCCTTCATCACAAATATTGTTGGCGCGTCTGGTTAGAGTGGTGATGATGGATTTCTTAATTTGGTGTGAATGATTTGAATTATAGTGAATATATTGATCAGTGTGAGTTGGTTTCCTATAAACAGCAGTGGAGAATTTGTTGTCAGATTTAGTCACTAAGACATCAAGAAATGGGAGACTGTCATCCGTTTCTGTTTCCATCGTGAATTTTATCCTCGTTTGTCGACTGTTCAGATGTTGGAGTAGCGTGTCTGGGTTGTCGTTTTGGTTGAGGACCACAAATGCATCATCGACTTTCCGATACCAACAAAGGGGTTTGATGGGAGAAGTCTGTAATGCATCAGTTTCAAACCTGGTCATGAATACTTCGGATAGTAGTGGCGAAAGTGGGTTACCCATAGGCAGGCCATGTATTTGTTGATAATATTCATCGCCCCATCCAACTAGTCAATGACGTCATCGACACCACCATAGAGAACCAACACATGCCAAGAACGCCAAACACTGACCACTCCGGAATCAGAATAACCATCCCGTTCCACGGCAAAATCTCTTACCAGATCAGAAGGTTGATGAAACAAGAAGTGGGCATAGACGTGACCTTCTCTAGCGGCAGAACCATACAGAATTTACTGCAAGCCAATGGTAAATCAACACAGACCACCCCCCCACACCCCAAAGGATGCATTTATGAAATAACATGCTCGTGCAAGGAAAAATATGTAGGGGAAACGAAACGTCCACTTGATGTACGAATAAAAGAGCACAAGTCACTAGCTTCCACCAATCCCTCAGCAGTAGCAGAGCATATTATTAACAAGTGATCATACAATCTTGTGGGACCAAACCAGAACCCTTGCAGCAAGCGCTGAAATAAGGGACCGGACACGGACAATGTCCGGGCGAATTGACCCCCTTTGACAGACCGAATTGCCTTTCGTCCGGACATAAATGTCCGACCGATTTGGGGTAAAACAGTAAGCCAAAAATAGTAATTTCATTCGCGAATTCGAGTCGATCGCTATTTATTACTAGACTCGAAAATCCAGACACAAAAATACCAACGATCCGAGTCATAGTGAAAATGTTACTATCTATATCTCGGCAGCGTGCAGATAAAATAATCAATAATTTTTAGAATCGGCTTTTTTACGCTGGTTATTTCAACGACCCGAGTCCTAGTAAAAATATTACTATTTTTTTTATAGAATCGGCTCAAAATCCAGGCCCAAAAATATCAGCGACCCGAATCATAGTGAAAATGTTTTTATTTATATCTCTGCCGCGCGTGGATAAAATAATCAATAATTATTAGAATCGCCTTTCTTCCGCTGGTTATATCAACGAACCGAGTCATAGTAAAAATATTACTATTTTTTTTTTAGAATAGGCTCTTTTTCGCTGGTTATATCAACGACCCGAGTCATAGTTAAAATATCACTATTTACATACATGTATCTTGGCCGCGTGAAGATAAAATAATGAATAATATTGAGAATCGGCTCTTTTCCGCTGGTTATTCGAGTCTACGTGTAGTAGCTAGATGCGTTACTTTCGTATATGATTAGCTCCAAATCACACATAACATGACATGTAATTATACAAATTATTAGTAATAAAAGTAATAATATCTAAAATGTTACAAGAAAATGTTCAAGTTGACTATGGGTGTAATTAGGGAGAGACTTTTTATACGAAAATTAAAATATCTCACTTTGTTGGACACTTCCGATCATCGATGTGAATGTAAATAGACGAGCTTTGAAAACATGTCGAATAAAATAACTTCTTATTTTCCCCAACCCGCGGGCACGGGATATCCCGGCTAGTGGGACCGTTCCAGAATAATTTAAAACTGGTACTGTGTTTAATGTCTCTCAAAATGACACTTCTAAACGGGGGCCATCGCCGTCACTAGTTCGAAAATTACATACAATAAGAACCGTAGAAAAGTGGATCAAACCTGACGTAGCAAAATGCAATGCTGACGTGTGGTTAACATACGAAGAAGACGATGGTTTTGTGACTACATTAAATTGTGAACTCTATATAAAGTATTTTAAAAATATGAATTATATGAGGGAATTTTCCACTGCATGGAATAATGGTATTTGTCAGGCTGAAAATCTGAAATGTCCGGCCGAAAATCAGTTCAGCCTGACATGATGTCAGGCTGAACCTTAGCAGTTATTTCAAGGCTTGCCTTGCAGTACATCATCACCAGAAGAAAACCAGGAAACTTCTTGAGGCCATCAATATAAAGCGCATCAAGCCCAAGTTAAACCGGAATGTCGGACTATTTATACCAAGGGCTTATGACCAACTTATAAATTAATTCCAATACTTTATTTCTATTTCAGGACTTATCCGGTTTTCAGTCTAATTACACATCGTACATATCTTAATTTTCAGCACTTATCCATTTTACAGTCGGGGGATATTTTTCACAATTTTTGGTTTCAGTTTATTGAAAGAATATATTTTTTTGTTTCCCCCATCCAAATTAAGTCTAATAATAGGTTTCTTTCATGATTTTCAGCCTACAGAATTAACACAATTCAGTGATTATCCAGTTTTACAGTCT
Source organism: Patella caerulea (assembly GCA_036850965.1). Classification (NCBI taxonomy): domain Eukaryota; kingdom Metazoa; phylum Mollusca; class Gastropoda; family Patellidae; genus Patella; species Patella caerulea. The sequence goes on from JAZGQO010000010.1 coordinate 4,102,657, forward strand.
AATTATATACTTTACACACCTTTATTTGCAGTGCTTATGCGTTTTACAGCCATAATATAAATATATTTCACATGATTGACCTTTAATACATGGAAATAATATATTTACGGTTTCTTTCTTCCAGATTTATACTCTGATAATAAGTCCTATCCCTCAAGACTTCCAGCTTATTCATTCTCATACTTTTGTTCCTTTTCAGTGGTTATCCAGTTTTCACATTTCACAGTCTAATTATACATTTTATATATGTTTCTTTGCAGTACTTAACCAGTTCTTACAGTCTAGAGATATAATACACAATCCTCGATTTTCAGTTTACTGAATCAATATATTTGAACATCTATCATGATTTTTTGGAGATTCAATTAATATATTTTATATTTTTTATTTCTGAATTTTAATTTATTATTTTATTTTTCTTTACACATGCATCAGCGATCACTCTTGTTCACTTATGCGTACAGACTTCTCTATATATTATTGTTTATCTATAGCTCAGGTTAATTGGTTTTCCATTAATAGTGTTAATACACTGATCTTTTTATAAATAATAGCAATCGTCTCCTTTTAATCCCTGTAAGAGCTTTCCGTTGTGTGGGATTAGTCCTTAATGGCCCCTAATCAAAGGTGTTAAACTTTAATTGTATTTACTCTTATCTTTGTTGCATATTCTGTATATATTTCCCTACTATTCACATTTGTGTATCATTTGCTTGATAAAGACGAGAGTATCCTCGTCGAAACGTCGCTCAGTATCAAACTCAGTAATTGTGTATCCATAAAATTGTACCTTGTGTTATATGTTCAATTACTAAATGCCAATCAAAGAAGGTAAAACAATCTGCTTATTCAACGAAAGGACAAAAGATCTCCCGTCCGTGTTACAATTCATTTTAATGTATGGAGTGACGTATAAAGCTTACCGGCATGATGGTATTGGTGTCATTATTTCTTGTTTAGACTGGACAGTTTTTTCTTGAACGAACCAGTTTATAATTGGTTTTTGAAGGTTTCCTTGGCATAGTTCTTGTTTGAGAATGATGAAATAGGGTTTAACTTCAGATAATGTTTCCTGTCCACAGTCAGGTCTGTCAACATACATAGAATTACACCCTTCAACAATTCTAGATGGTAGTTTACATCCTGCTGTAATTAACACAAAATTGAACAACATTACTAAAATTGAAAGTTCCGAGTATCGTTTTCATGGAAGGGGTGGCGGTCTGATGACCAGGGCCCGGTTGCTCAAAGCTCTGTTAATTTTTAACGATCCGTTAACATGGAGTAAACGGATCGTTAACTTTAACGGAGAGAAAAGTTGTTGCTGGAAGCCCTGTTAACTTTAACGGATAATGAAATTGACTGTCCAGCAACAGTAATTTAACGGACCGTTGCCAAACAACACATGAAAGATAACGATCCGTTAGTTTAACGGATCGTTAAAACTTAGTTTTGAGCAACCAGCCCCAGGTGTTGAACGAGTCAGCTGTGAGACAAAATAAGATGAATTATTCAAAACTCAAGGAATACCAGGCACTGGTTCCACCCAATCGATCAATATATTGCGATCTTCGCTCTCAGGGGTCACAACAAACGCTGGCTCAGTGAGTAACGCGCTGGTTGGCATCGCTAACCAGGCGCCTGCCCTTATTACTGGTGCAGGACGGGAGGGTTGGAAATGGAAGCGCGGGTGTAGTCGTTCGAAATTTCATTCACTGACCAAACACAGGTATTCCAGTCAAATTGATGATTGATAGTCATTTTATAATCTTAACTGAGTCTAGACGTTACTCTCGACTTAGTTCCATTAGGAAATGTCTCTGAAAGCGGACATTGTCCAATCAGAGACAGTTCCTAAAGGAACTACTTTAGACTTTACGGACCTAGACATCTTATTTGGTACGGTATATAAGTTTTCAAATAAACATAAAGTGAGCTGCCCTGATTTACTGACTATCTCATATGTTTTGATTTCAAACGGTAAATCATTAACCGTCAATAATTTTAGGTGAAATACTAGTCTATGACAGTCATTCATGTAATGCACACCAAGAAAGTTTTTCACTATAGCTATTATACTAAGCTTGACTGATGAAATTCTAAACACCGCAATAGAGTAATAATATAGCTGTGGTTTTTCTTTATTTAGTTTGAGCCATATGTACGTGTCTAAGAAGACTAAGTTTGTCTACCAATGTATATTGTATGCTGTCCACGATTTGCCATGATTTTATTTTGCAAAACTCAAATAATTTCCATTATATTTCGTCGGGTGTGCCCGCTATTTTCATGTGTCCCTAAGGCCTAGGTGTGCCCTTGGTAAAATAACGTTTGACCAATGAGAACCACTGATGTAGTGGGTCACCCAGAGGGTGGTGTTCCCAAGTTCTACGACTACGTGTCTCATACTTTTCTAGTTCAATTATTGCCTATAATAATAGGCCTAGATGCCTAGCTGCATATCTACGAATACAATACTGAGTGCTCGTAGCAGTGCTACTACTACGGTCGGAAATATGTGCCCCGAAAGTACTGGCTAGGATTAGGCCTAATCCATTCGATTACTTGCCTATAACTAGTTAGTAGTAAGTAGTAGTACTAGCAGTACTACTACTACTACTAGGCCTAAAATGATGATCAATACCGGTACTGTCTGGTAGCCTACTATTAATAATTAATAATATAAAATAGACTAAGTCAGTAGGCCTACGTACATACATTATAAATTAAAATATAATATTTAATATTAATGATGTCATTTAGCTCTAATAATAGTAGTAATAATAATAACACATCCACCAGACCAGGCCCAGGTGAGGGACTAGTGCTAGTCATTACATTATGATTAGGCTTAGCCTAGTATTATAAGTATTATATTTATTTGTGGCTTGGATAGTGCTATGCTATAGTATTAATACTATTATAGTCGAGCATAAAGTAGTTGAATTCTGAATAGTAATTATAAATAGGATTAAGGCCTAACCGTTAAACTAGATCGTAGGGGTGGGTCTGGTGTTTGAGTGTTTGAACTTCAAAATAAATCTAGGCCTAGCCGACTTAGGTTATTTTTTTTAGTGACTGAGGAGGTAGGGTCACTAGGCCTATGCCTATGGCTATAGACTATAGAATAGAGTCTAGAGTAGAGCCGAGCTGTTGCCCTGCCGTCATCACAAATAAGCCTACTTACATGTTTTGCAATTGCCTTGATGAATAACCACAGCTATTACAACCAGGAATAATATTTCGCCTTTCATTTTTCAAATAGGCTATACAAACTTATTCACCGTTACAAGTGCAATGAGTATCTTCAATGGCGGAAGGCATCGCTGTTAAAAATTCTTGACTGATTGACGTCATAAATTCTGTCGTTGCTATTTCTGTTAATGCGTAGAAACCGTCACGCGCTAAATCCCCATTTACAGTGTGATGTACTGGCGTAATTAATGCGACGTGTAAAGTAATTCATAACCATTACAAGAATTATACAAGGTAACTAGCCTAATTCATCAACCACTTTAACAAAATATAAACAACGTAATCGCAATTATCCAGACAGACACAATGTGCTTTTATCGCCGACTCCATATAATGACGTAACGTTGTTGCTCTGGAAACGTGTTCTACCATGTTGGGGTTTGTCAGCGATGTACAGCGTACAACAAGAGTCGTCTACTCGTGCAGTGTAAACAAATGATCCGTTTAGTAGGCCTAAGAAGAACAACTTTTTAAACAATGCTTTTCCTCTCCTGAGCTGTGCAAATAGGCTATTATTTATGTGTAGGGTTTGAATGGTTTGATATCGCTTTAACTCCGTAGCCTAACACTCGCGGTCATTGCTTCATGAACATTCGAATAGGGCCTATAGATGTAAGCTATCCCCACTACATAAACGTGGTTCTAAAACTGACACACTAATATCCTGGGTCCTGTTACACGAAATTTTAACTAAGATAAAATACAAATTTTAAAATTTGATTGGATAATATTAGGCCTACATTGTTTTTAGTGCTTAGCCAATCAAAAATTAAAGTATCTAGGCCTACTAAAATTTGGATTTTATCTTTAGTTCATATTTCGAGAAACAGGGCCCAGACAAGGTTAGGCCTTTTGAAGAAAAAGAGGTTGGGTGGCCGAATGGTTAGCGTGCGCGCGCTGTATCACACGGCTTGCCATTAAGTCAACTGGCGTGGTTTCAAATCCCCGGTTGTACGTGGCAAGGAGTAGGGTCGCCTGTCCAGCTTCGTGGGTTTTCTCCGAGTATACTCTGGTTTCCTGCCACTGCTGAAGACCCTACGCGCAAGCGAATTATTGAAATAAAATTAAACCATATGTTAGTCCCGAAATGGCCTAGTTTATGTCGAGTGGACGTTAAACCCCATTGGGGTTTAAGCGCTGTCTTTCCCAAAACCCAATTAGGCCTATCAATTAATAAATTCACGTGGTATGCTCACCAGCTTCAAGAAAAATGGCCGATGTAGTGGAACATCAAACTTTAGAAGACACGTAATCCGATTGGCCAGTTCGCATCCTAAAATGAAAACAGTGAAGTAAGAAAGAGAGAGGAATGGGGTTTAACGTCAACTCAACACAAACTACGTCATTTCGGAACTAACATATGGTTTAATTTCAATAATTCGTTGCGAGTAGGGGTCTTTAGCAGTGGCGGGAAACCAGAGGACCCGGAGAAAACCCACGTGATTGGACAGGCGACCCAAAGCTTCTTGTCACGTACAACCGAGGATTCGAAACCACGCCAGTTGACTCAATGGTAGGCTTTATGATACAACACGCATGTGCTAACCATTCAGCCATCCAACCCCCCAAACAATGAAGAATGTAGCCAATCTGTTTCACAGAGAATTATTTACGAATTAACTCTGTCACAGATAAGTGTCCACAGCACGTGCGTTGACTGCTCACCGCGCCAGTCATTGGCTCAACTGCTCGTGCAATGTTTACTTAACACCTAATACCTTTATTCATTTTTCTTTTACCTCCAAAAAAATGTTCGAGAATTTAATTTGTCGGAGTAAAAAGTTAATATGCCGAACTTATTAAGCCTCGTCGATGTCATGCTTATCAGTGATTGTAGCGGCCAAGCGAATATTCACTGCGGGATCAGTTTGGAATTTAGTGTCAAATAGAAAGGAGTTCCTTTAATAAATAATTATTATTTCACTACCATTAAAGGCATGTTAACTTACTAAAAAATTATTATTCGTATTTTTATAAATATGAAATTATTGATAGGAATAACAATTGAATAAGATATGACGAGCAAAATATGGTAGCAAGCATTACAAATACAATAAAGGTTTGGTTTTGTTTGAGAGATGATATTTTCTTCTTTAAACAATCAAAACAATTAACAATTCGTCATATCCTTTTAGTTTTTGTAAATCAATACAGAACAATGATATTAATGATGGGTCGTAACGGCTATCAATATATCGATGTCGAAACAGAACGGATATGATATATACACGCTAAAAGATGGTTTTGTTTGTTTACAGTCCTTTGTTTGGCGAAATGAAAAATATAACAATCAACAAAAAAAAAAACAAACAACAAAAACCCAAGTTTCAGGAAGTAGTATCGATTTAATACTTCGAGAACTATACACCAAGCGAAGCAAATAGTAGGCAGAGAGCCTACGTTTAGTTTAATAAATAGTTACAGAGCCACGTATTGATTTTTATTGTTATTAAAATAACATGTAGACATCTAAATAAAAGGACATTTTAGGTTAAATGAAGCATATATTCAAACAAAATTTCAATTGGCTTCAAGCTCCGATGCATCATTTTCATTTCCGTTCAAGTATCAACCTTTTTATGACTTATTTCACGCTAATATGTATTCAAATATAAACTAGGCGTAGATAATCACCAGACGTGGATTTCAATTGGAATTAAAATAGACATGCTTTTCCGCTACCGATAAAAGATGGCGGCGTCTTGTTACAGAGCAGCATCCTGATGAAATGTCAATTCCACAATCTTTGTAAATACTGAGCGGAATCAATCCATTTTTAGACTGAGCCATTTATCTTTTACAATAATGTAGTTCGCTCTAAAGTGGTCCCACTAGGCATTAATTAAACATACATTATGCAAGTGCTAAATCAGCTTATTGAAGGTTTTTTTTGGGGGCCTGAAATGTTATCTAATTAAGTAGACATTAATTAATTTATCCAGAGCATAATCATTTCTCTATGTCGAGGCTAGCATGAGTTCGATTCGCTGAAATATTTTCCTTCATGATTTACCTATAGAAATTGATAACCGAGACTACTTTCTTACCGACTTGAGTAATAATGACCGAGACTAAGCGGAACTTTCATTCGCTTAGTTCTAAGTTCATAGTGAAACAATTTGACTGAAATTTTCAGCAAATTGTCTTTACATTAGCTAGATGTTAACTATTGTAGTGAGAACTGCCAACTCGTTATCTAATATCGCATAATGTATCTTTAATGAGTCACTTAATTTACATTTAATGTGTTGGAATGGTGGAAATCTAGCGACATTTAAAATCGAAGGTTGAGAGGTAGGGACATATTTTGAGATGACTAATTTAGGTCGTGAGGTAGGGGCAGATGTTGAGCTATGATTAATAGTGTTCAACAGTCAGCGTATTAAAGCTCCAATAGCATTTTTTAAGTTATATTTTTAAAATGTATTAAAATAAAGCCCCAAAATAGATTGAACCTATAAACAGTCCTACCTTGTTAAAGAATAATCCTATAATTCACTTTTGCCAGTTGAGAAATTGGCAAAAATATCATTTTCAACTTCAAATTCAAACGTTTGAAGATGGCCGTCCATGGAGAGGAATGGGAAAACAGGGGAGGTAATTGAGTAACTATTTCCTCAATCAGCAATCGTCACCCTTTCTAATGCCCCAAAAATTTTGCCCATGATCGTATAATAGGGAGTTGACAACCTTTTGGGCAAAAGACATAGAAATAATTATGTTTTGACTTTCTTAGAAAATGTGAAATTGGAACTTTAATAAAGGAAACTGGAACTAGTGGCAGAAACTAAATTTCTAGTGTATAGATTGCTTTTGTCGTAATCAATATTACATTAGAAATATTCACACCTTGGAAACATCCGGGGTTTGTAGTTGTCGATTGATGCAGAATATTGAACAAATCCTCCTAACCATCGCCTTGCAATTGGTTTTGTTGTCAAGGATTGGTTTCGAACGGTCGTAAAAACGTCTCACTTTTACAATGTGCTGTGTGTGAAGAGGGTGGTTTAACAGGTATTTACAAACACGCTGAATCGAACGAAACGGAAGAACTTGCTGTTAAAATTAAGCTCGACGGTGCGCGATAGAATATGAATCAGGAGTAACGCCCAGCTGACGTCATGGGAGCATCTATTAACTACTCTTTGGTTAACATAATCAACGTCTCAAAATATAATGTTGGTCTGGGTTACCATGACACCGGGAAGATGACAACATAAGCAATAGGCAGAAAGCGGAGGAATGGATAACACTAACCCCAGCATTGATGTACCGTATGGTACGTGTTTAGTAGTTCAGGCCATGACGCATACAGTGTGTGGTTTGGGGTCAAGGCCGGTTCGTAATCCACTAATCGCTCACTGGGTATGTTTTATTATACGCTGGATTTTTGTTGGGTAGTGACTTAACAACGATGACGTGTCCATTTGGTTGCACGTTGTTCTTTTCTATATCTTCTTGTAAACTCAACACACTGGCATGAGAATAATACAGAACGAAATTATTTACAAAAACAGGAACGGTTACAGCTGTCAGCAAAACGCCAAGCAGCGCACAAATACATGCAACAAACTTGCCCTGAGGTGTTCCCGGAACAATATCACCGTACCCGACCGTTGTGACTGTGATTAGGGCCCAGTAAATACCATCTGGAATATGTTTGATTCGAGTTTTGTTATCCAAGAAATAAATTATACATCCAAAAGATATGACAGCCAAGAACACAAACATGGCGACGGTCATTAGTTCTCTAAATCCCACGCGCATGGCATAGACCAAGACTCGAAAACCACGAACTCTTTTTATCATTCTGAGAAAGCGTAGGATACGAAGTACTTGGAATGCAAGCACTAGGTCCAAAAGACTTGCCCGGTATCGTTCCTTTGTTAGAATCCCTTCAATTGTGACGTGAACAAAAACTGCCACCAACGCAATCAGATCCATTAAGTTGAAGAAATCAAATATAAATTTCAGTTTGTATGGACATACAAGAAATCGTATCATCAGGTCTAAAGTAAAGAAGGCCGTCGCGACGTAGTCTATTATGGCCAAGTATTGAACGGTGGTGAAAGGTCGATGGAATCTGGTTTTATTTTGTGATTGTGGCGTGTCATCTGCTATGTTGTCATAGTAATATAGTTCATTGTCGATAAATGCTTCAATGTCCTCTTGTCCAAAATCGTCGCCAAGGTAATCCTGCCATTCGTCCACGTTTAGCTTTCGTTGAAAGACTGGGTGCGTCTGCGCAGTGAGAACAAATATTGACATTAGTACAAATATCCCAGCTATTACGGCATACACCTAGAATTAAAAACAATATACTTCCAGTTTAGTCTGTATATCATGACATAAGTAAAATAATATTTCATAAATACTAAAATTAGTAAAAATAAATAATAATAATGAGTATATTTATAATGCGCTATATCCATAAACCAAGTTCATGCTCAAAGCGCTACACAATTATAAAATGGGGTTTAACGTCCTACTGTTCTGCTCCCAGATTTTGGGCGAAAGAAGTTGGGCATACGAACTAACAAGAGGTTAGACAGGCAACCACACTCCTGATCACTAAGAATCGAAAACACTTTAGCCGTAGGAGAACATCAGACGACCCGGAGAAAACCCACGATCCTACTCCTTGTCATGTACAGGCATAGACGTGAGAGAAAGAGAGAAATGGGGTTTAACGTCCACTCGACACATACTATGTCATTTCGGGAATAACAAATGGTTTAATTTTATTTCAATAATTCGCTTGCGCGTAGGGGTCTTTAGCAGTGGGAGGAAACCCGCGAGGTTGAGAAGGTGTCCCTATCTCCATGCCACATACGCTCACACCAGGGATCGAAACCACAGCCGCAAGCCAGTGGTGACCGGTCTGCTAGAGGTCGAAGCGCGGAACTCTAGACCACTAGGCCCCAGCCGCCCAAGCATAGACGTACAAACAGAGAATCGAATCCAAGTATTCAAGCTACTTTACTGGATTTCGAGTCTTCCAATTTACAATGTAGGCGTAAGACCCCTCAACCAACCTGTCTGGTCTGTATTTCGTTTCGGTTTTTATACGTTCGATGACCTGCACTACATGGTAAACGTTTTTTACCGTCCACCAGAGCCTGGTCTTATGACGTCATATGTGGATTGTGGGTTAGGATAAGGGTTAGGTTTGGCCCAGGGTTAGGGTTAGGGCTAGCCCTGTCTACATCTCGAGACTGTGACGAAATCTGCAGGCCACAGCCCTTATCCTAACCCTTATCCTAACCCACAATCCTCATATGACGTCATAAGACCTGGCTCCGGTGGACGGAAAAAAATGCTTACCGCACTACATGAAGATCAGGGAGAACGCTAGATCGGAGACGGTCCTACGCATTTTAGCACATATGACGTCATATATAGATTATGGGTTAGGGTTAGGGTAAGGGCTAGGACCTGTAGATTTGGTCAAAGTCCCGAGATGTAAACAGGGCTAGCCCTAACCCTAACCCTTGATCAAGCCTAACCCTTACCCTAACCCACAATTCACATATGACGTCACAATTTGAGTAGGACCGTCTCCGATCTAGCGTTCGCCGAAGATCAGACCGTTTGTAGTTGAAGGTCGTGTCAGGGGTCATACAAGCTACTTTTGACCCTATTACGTCAGCCAGTTGGTTAATCCCTCACATCAACCAGGCCGGAAGTTACATAACAACTCTTCCCGATCCCAATGTAGTAAAGACAAGTAAACCGAAATTCTTAATTAATAGAAACTGAAACGAAGTAGGACCTGTTTTAGGAAGACTAAATATTCGTGACTTACCTTCGATAGCTTCGAATAACCAGGCTCATTGAGAATCACCCATAACATATTCCTGGTGGAACACATGTTTTTACATTTTTCATAAATGAGATTATTGTTATTTTTGGTATATTGTTCAAATTTGTTTAAAGTATTCCTTTCGTCAATCGCCATTAATATCGAATTCTGACAACACTTTTGTACGTCACAGATACCCACCCCCCAGAACTCCAGCTCACTTATAAAGGAATGGGGACAAGTGTGGGGGGGTTGATGTAGCTCCCCTGTGGTCAGAAACTGATGCACCGACCCGAAAACAATCGGCGATCTCTCCAGGAAATACTCGTTAGCACTAACTCTTTCGGCATTATGCAGAAACTTGGAGTCGTTTAGCTCTGTCAGCTGACCAAAAGTCGCCATGCTTAATACATACTTAGTACCGCTAATATTTATAGTCACCTTTTCCATGATTTAGCAATTTCATATAACTCTAATTATCTAGTTAATAATCCGATCCGAGAGAAATAGTTTACTGGTGTCGTTCTCCGAGTATATTTACACTTTCCAAATATGTCTCTATATTTTTTATGGGGTATGCCTTCTTCTGATCCCGTTCAGTGTATGTTTTTGGGGGTATGCCTTCTTCCAATTCCTTTCAGTATGCTTTCTTTTCAACTGCTTTTAGTGCACCATCTTTGTTTTGACATACCTTGTTTGGTTGATCCGTCCGTGTTTTATCACGTTTGGTACACCCACATTAGTTGGCACAAGCTGAACTCCTGAAAAAATATGTCACCAATCTGAATATAATACAGATCTATATTTCGTTTCGATTTCTTTATTCTTTCGATGGCCCACACTACCGGTTGTACTGGAAAAACGTGTCAGGGGTCATTCGACCGGCAGACATTTGATTACCCGATCAGAGTTGACATTTCTAGTGGTTTACCTCAGTTTCGTGCATCAGACCACAAGAACTCTCCGTAACTGACAGTTTTATTGGCTATTCCCTCACGTCAACTAGAGAGTCAGTAATATACCAACTCTTCCAGATCCTAGTGTAGTAGAGACGAGTAAAACGAAATTTTGAACTATAAAAAACGAAACGAAATAGGATCCGTGTTTTAAACACATTGCTGTGTCTCTTGCATACAGCTCTTTAGGGTATAAAGACAACCGAAAACTTGAGATGGACCTCACACGTCAATAGGTAAACTCCTTAACAAAATGTAGAATGTACTGCATTCGTTAAAAGGCGAACTCCTGAACAAAACGTAGGATGGACCGCACATCTTAAGTGGTAAACGACTTTACACAGCGTAGGATGGCCCGCATACTTTAAGAGGTAAACTCCAGTACAAAACGTAGGATGGACCCCTTACCTTAAATGGTGAACTCCTTAACAAAACGTAGGATGGGCCGCTTACGTTAAGAGGTCAACTTTTTTTTAACAAAATGTAGGATGAACGTTCAACGAGTCAAAGAGTGGTTACAACCATGTCATCAATATAAATTCCAATTTACCTTTAAAAATAATGTCACCGATGGGAATTTAATTACAATTACTCCTAAACATCTCGTTGTCAATCTACTTCCACGAGTCCCAAAATAACCTTATTGCCAATATATTTCCACAAATTCTCAATACCCTGTAGCTGATATGAATTCATCAAGTTCTTTAATAGTTGTCCCGACAGTGATGCATCACTACCCATAAAATGGTTTTATATAGAATACCGAAGTTCGATTGCCGCCTGCACAATGATATTCCATAATAGAACGTTATGACTATATGAAGATGCTAGGCGCCTGTCATAATCGCAGTCGCGTGCCAGCGTCTGTATTAGACTGTCTTCTTTTTTCATTATTCGTCGAATTCATATTACAGCGTATGTAATTATTGATAACCATTAAACACCAAATACCTCCACAACATTCATTTTAATGCATGTAGATAATAGTAAAAATAAATAATGTATATTTTTATAGCCTCAAAGCTTCACAATACACGCATTTGTAGCTATTGATAAAGGAATAAGATTGCTTTTACTACTATCTAAAGATCATCCACGTTGGTGACAATTGGTGTAAATCCCAAGTCAATATAAGTCAATGAACTATATATATATATATATATATTATTTATGAATAGTCTCAAGATGGGCGAAAAGTACTTTAAAGTAGCTAAGTCTCTAACTCAGTATCATTGAAAGTCTTCAACGTTAAAAACACAAACTATTTGTCAATTTAAATCAACATTGATGGTGTGGTCTTACCAGGGAAAGATGGGCTCGATCTGATATCCAATATTTAAGACGAAATAATTTTTTTACAATTGGTGCACGAATCGTGTACCATACGACGTTTCAGACTCATTTTCAGCTAGGGACCAAAAGAACACGACTAGGCATACTCCACCCTAGAAATATGTCAATTTCTAGGCCCCAAATATTAGCGATATAGCTCCTTTAAAATGTTATTAAACCAATGTTGAAATCAGTTTGTCTCGTCATACGGTTTATCTTTTCATTACCGTGAAACAAAGCAGTGTAGCTTTACGGTTGTGATAATATAGATACATATAGATAGATGGTTTCAATACACTCGACAAAACTCAGCCGATTCAAGTGGGGGTGCAGCAGAGTGGTAAGAGGGGCGCGAATATAACGCCCGAGGTACTCGTTTTCGATGCACTTAGAGCCGCAATCCCGTGTATCGATTTTGGTGTCGCTATTTCTCATTTTGATGTTAAACACACCAAAATAAGAAACGTCTGGTCCTCTAAACCAGAACTAGTCCGAAACACCAATAAAGCCATGTGGATAGGGCGACCAGAACAAGAATCTCTAATAATGTCATTTATGGATGGCGGTGCCCCCGAAGACCGGTAATGCCCTATTAATTATGGATAAGGCGACAATGTCAAGTTGTGGGACAGGCGCTGACCCAGAAAGAGGTGATAAGAGGGACATTTCAACTATGGCGGTGGTACCCACGTCTGGAGTCCACCCTCAGAAAATTTTGAAAAATAACGATACTCGAAACTCCCTTTTCGGCCATTCTTTGTATTTTTAGGGCGGCAGATTTTTTTAGGAGAGGCAGTTGCTCCTCGTGTCCCTGCCCTTGGATCCACGTCTGTGAAGGCGCCCCATAGCCCCTACATAGGTGATATAAGAGTGTGCGCGCCTTTAAAACCGGCCGATTGATCAGTGCCTTAATAGCATCACAGTGTGATCATAACCACGTGCATTATCTTATAACTGAGGGGTTGTCAAAGTTTTTGAGGGGGCGCCATTTGTCGGGGCGCCTAATTTTTCTGGTGGGTGCAATGTACCACCTGCACCCCCACTAGATACGGCCCTGGCCGAGTGGGTTACAACAATATAACATTCTGATATACAAAAACTTATTTTCTACACTTTTAACAATTTGTTGGGTTTTTTTTGTTATAATACGCACTGATAAGTGACATTCTGATATATACAAAAACTTGTTATTTTTATATTTTAAACAATTTGTTCGGTTTTTTTTTATATTACGCCTCGATACACTGTTAAAATTATGTGTATATTTACAGTTATAAGTATAGTAAAAAATACAGTGCATGATTTGTAATATCACATGGTTTGTTAACTTACATTTTAAACGATATAAATTCATGTGAATACAAGGCTATTGTAAGATTACATCAAATTTAATGTAGTAAAACAATGCCAGTTTACAGTATGTGAGCTGTTTGAAATATTATTTTTACAGAAAAATGTAAATTTACTGTTAAATAATGGTCACATCGGTTGTTCCCCCTTTGACCTCATATCGAATTTTATGCAATATATTTACTGTTCTGTCAATTAGTGTAGTCCATTTCAGACAAAAAGGTTATTCAAAATCTGAATGCACCAAGACAGGCATATACCATACATTGAGTTGTGTGGGGCATTTTGTTTGGACGATGTCAGGCCACCTACTCTTCACATTTTCAGGAACAGAACAGTAGCACATTCAACCCATATCATTCCATCTATTTACATTATTGACTTTTGTGTTACATGCTCGGCTGAAAGTTCCGCAATACTTTCTGTGTTCGCCAGGATCGAACCTAGAACTAGTTAGCCAAGCGGGGTCCAACACATTCTGTCCAACCTCGTAGGTTTTATTTGAGTACTCCGGTTTCCTCCCACTGCTAAAGACCCCTACGCGCAAGCGAATTATTGAAATAAAATTAAACCATATGTTAGTCCCGAAATTACCTAGTTTGTGTCGAGTGGACGTTAAACACCATTTGCCACCTTCCCGAAATCCGGAAACCCAACCTTGGATTGCTAGTATTTGAATAACAATGGAAGCGGTTTATTCAATGTATTGCAACATGTTTTCGATATCGTATTGTGGAATTTGTCCATTCCCGCGGCTTTATCAATATCCAAACTTTTTAAAATCTCACTTACTTCAGATGCTGTATATTCTGGAATGACAATTTCTATTTAGTTGAATTGATGATCGATTGGTTTTGTATTAACTTCTTGTTCAGTGAAAAAAAAAACATTGAGTGCGTCCGCTTTTTCTTTTGTACGTAAAACAATTCATCACTGACCAGTTATGGTGGTATCTCGTGCGAGCCATTACCGCTTTTGATAGCGTTTCGTTTTACCAGGGACCAGCAATTGCGCTCTTGAAATTTATTTTCATTGATTTTTTTATCTATATTGTCTTTTGCTATATGTCTTTTTGTTCTTTCGTATTTCAGAGATTACATAATTTCTTAAGAGTTTTTGTATTTTGTGTTTGGGTGATAACGACTTCGTTTGCACATGCTTCTTCGAAGATGTTCATTCATCCATGGTGTATCTTGGTGTAGTATTCTTACGTCCTTATGTGGAAAAAATATTTTTATACCGAGCAAGATTTTAGCAGTTATTTCCCATATGTGTCCGTCACCTGATAATACCAAATTAATAATCTTTAAGTAGGAACGCAGTTTTGGTTTCCGGCAGTTTAATTCCATTACAACAGGACAGTGGTCGCTTACATTAGCGACGAGAACGTTCACGCTATGGATAAAATCGAGATAATTCACAATGACCGGATCCAAAACAAATGGTCAGCTCGGGGTCACAGGCACTTGAAGGGATTAAAAAAAAATTCTTATTACTTCTTGACTATATATTAAAGTATATAGGATGTTTTGACTTATTGACGACATTTCGTCTGCTATCATCTCACAATACTCACTAGTTATAACACTTACTGTCGTTTTTATTGCCAACGAGATTTATTTGATCATCATTCACCGTCCAATGTAATTAAATTGGTCAGTTTACAGCGGTGTGTTTCCTGATGTATTTTATTTATAATAATTTAATATCTGTGACTGTGACGTGTTTACATTATTTCGGCAGACGTATTGATGAAGTGTTGTCTGTTTGCTAGCTTTTAATAATAATTAACAAATATCAGTGTTTTATCTTCCTGGTAGAACTGTACGAACTGTAGTCTATTATTTTATTATTTATTAATATCGCGACAAATGGTCCTACATTATTCAGAAACACTTTATGGGTTTTTGATGTTTTTCCCTTTTGTTTGTTTTAATATCGTATCGGTAAGTGGATACAATAATAATTGATGAAGGTTTAGTTGTCCGTTGAGTTATTACGTGTGACAAATAAAAGACATAAAGCGTTTCATCAACTCGGAAAGCGAATAAAATAATTGACGGAAATTTTAGTTGTGAATTCATAAAATCAATTATCTCGTTTTTGTTGTTCATCTAGTTTTTCTTTTTCTTCTTGTTGTTGTCGTGGTTCTGCTTCTTGTTGTTGTTCTTCTCCCTGTTGTTTCTCCTGTTGTTGTTCTTCTTCATCTTATAGTTCTTCTTCTTCTTTTTCGTCTTCCCCTTGTTCTTCTTGGTCCCCGTCTTGTTGTTCTTCTTGTTGTTCTTCTTCTTCTCCTTTTTCTTCTTCCTCCCCTTGTTGTTCTTTGTCTACTTGTTGTGAAGCTCTTCGAAAAAGTCCAAGGTTCCGTATTATAAAGTCACATTGACATGACGAAGAGAGAGAGAGAGAGAGAGAGGGAGAGATGGTGTTTAACGTCCACTCGACACTTACTAGGTCATTTCGGGACTAACAGATGGTTTAATTTTATTTCAATAATTCGCTTGCGCCTACACTACATGAAGATCGGACCAGTTGTAGTAGAAGGTCGCTCAGGGGTCTTGCGTGCGACTTTTGACCTATGACGTCAGACATTTGATTAACCAATCAGCGTTGTTGTTTCTAGAAGGAAACTCACTGGCTATACTCGCTGCAACAGGCCGTTTAACTGGCTAATCATTCACATCAACCACAATGGAAGATATATAACAACTTTTCCAAATTTTGGACTGTAAAAAAACGAAACGAAATAGTATCTATACTTTAATCAGAGTGGGATCATTTGCCTTGATTTACTGGTACATTATATATAAAAATCAAATAAATATTTATATGTTCATTGAATAAATCGCTTGTATAAAGGAGCATTAGATAAAGAGCTGACTGTTCTCGCTGAATTACCGGGATATTAGGATTAGCCGCGATCATCATTACTAAAATCAGTAAGATAAACAACAAAGTCTCGATTATCTATTTCCACGTTCAATCATTCATCACAAAATGTATTCTTAACCATGCTAGCTATGCGATCGAGAGTTGGTTATGATCTTGTTAGGTTAATTAATTTCTAATTAATAATTTAGATAACATTTCGGGCTTAAGGAAAGACCTACAGTAGGCCGATTTAGCGTTTGTATAATGTATATTTAAAGAATAGTAAACAGGATGATTGAGTTTTAATAACTATTTATAAATCGTATACATTAATCATATACCGTGGATGATTTTAATAAAAATAAAGATCTTTCTACTATATCGATCCCCTCACTAACAAATGGACCATGATTGGCAATTTCCTGGAACTCATTACCTATAAATTGATTTTCCTTGTTATCAATGCAGTGGTAGATGCGTTGTTAATGTAAGATATAATATACATTATTGATTATTACATTTAAGACAAGCATCACGAAACACCGTCAATAAATTATTATTCCTAAATGTAAACGTACAACTATGCCCTTTTGAAATTATTATCCTCCGGGCACTCCGGCTTCCTCCCACTGCTAAAGACCCCTATACGCGCAAGCAAATTATTGAAATAAAATTAAAACCATATGTTAGTTCCGAAATGACCTAGTTTGTGTTTAGTGGACGTTAACCCTCATTTCTCTCTCTCTCTCTCTTGAAATTATATAGTCAGCCTCTAGCAAATATTATTGCAGAATTCAATACAAAGTTATAAAATTCTGTTTTTTGTCTTTTTATAAAGTGGTTTGCGAATATTTGATAGACCTGAAAGAGTCCTGACCTTTTGTTAGAATGAAGGAGTCTCGACCTTTTGTTACAATGAAAGACAACCCTGCGGCTTGTAGAAGTCATGGCAACTGAAATAAATCAAAATGGGGATTTAACGTCCTACTGTTCTGCTCCGAACTGGGCTAATGAAGACGGGCAGCGGTACTACGGCCTACTTTTATATCCAACTGTCAAGGGATCTTTTACGTGCACGCCAGCATGTTAACGGGACTTCGGTTGTCTGTGCCATTCGAACGACTAACAGCCGACTCACTGACAATAGGGAACCACGATGGAAAATAAGGATGAACGTTCTCGGGAAAGCCATGGGAATGCCACATGGTCGTTGGTACGCCCTGGTTTTTGTTCTTGGCGCTGATCTCTAGGTTTCTCTTTCCAAGTAAAAAGGAAATCAGACATTTGGAGATGACAAAAAAAAGAAGTAATTTTCGATATTCTGTGACGATTGTGTTTCAATTTGTTTAGGGTCAGCAATGACTGCTGTGAGCGACACGTTGGATATCCAAAAAAGTTCATAGGAATTGACCAGCGTGCCCCCCCCCCCACGCCTTCCCGCCCCAATCTAGCGCATAACCGTTCGAAGGGACGAAAAGCCGAAGGCCTTGTACACATTGACGTACACGTAATAATAATTAGGTATAAGAGTAGGATGTACTGATGTCACCAGGTTAATATAGGTCATGCAATTACCAATTTGTTTGCCATGACAATAATGCTACATCCTTTTCTGCTACATTGTTTTCTCCTATCCGAGTGAACAGACGCTTTTCACTGGCAAATTCCTTGGTAACTCGGGCCCGATGAGCTGAGCTACTATTAGAACTATTATCACAACTATTATCCTTATTTAATTCTTAGATAATGCATATTTTAGCCTTTCAGTGCAATTTTGAAGAGAGTGGGGGAGACAAGCGATATATCGAAACCACATGACTTGACTCAACGACAAACCTTATAACCTAGCGTGCAAGCATTACCCCTCACCCCCAACACACACACCCACAACACTCCAATTTTGGAAATCATCAACACAAAGATTTCATAAACATCCATTCGTCAGAACCTTTTAGTTCTAGCCTTACAATTTATAATAGTACAATAGGTCTAACGTCAACTTTTAAAATAAAATGACTAGAGCACTCGATAACTAACTGGCTGTAAGTAATGGTAAACAATAGTAGAGTGGTTCAGAGACACAGTATTTGTCCTTATAAAAACTGACCCGCTTATCTGTGTGATTGCTCCGTCGAGAAATCTTCTGAAGTGAGCAGAAGTTAGCGCCGCGCACGTGGTTTAGGAAGTCGCAGCAAATATACGTCACATGAGGTATTTTTACAAACCTGTATTGGTATATAACGCGGAGTAAAAAATACACTCATTACGGGCTTCGACTTAAGTGTTTATTTAATAGCGAACGTGAGCAAAAATTTCGATTTCACTCCTTGATTTGATTTTTGATTTTGGCGATTTTGGTGATTTAAATACAGAGCTAGCTATAATAGCTTCATTTCATTTCTAACTTTCAAGTAGGTGAAAGCGCCCAGATAAATTCACTACAACCTTTCGAGATTTACTTTTATTAAGTGGCTACATTCTTGGTTTACGCTGGCGACTATTGTGGTTAGGAAATAAATATTTGTTAGCTCTAAATACGTAGAACTATTTGAGACCGGAAAATAACCGAAACAAACTTTTTATTTGTAGTCTTTATTTTCCAGACCCTTTTCGGTAACATGGTGTAAATTATTTTTATAATCATAGTATATTATCTAACCATCCTGTAGCCATAGACTTTGATCGACGGACTTATTTTTTTCTAGATTTGAGACTGAGCCCTGCAAGATATCGTCCACGGATGATTTGCTATCCAGCATTGGATTGGACAAGTACCCCTATGATTTGGGAACTGTAACAAACTACCTATGACAAAAATCACAAATAGGCTTTATGCTAGACAAATGTTAATAAATTCCCGACAACTTCGGAGCATCGGTCTATCATTATGGAAGGGTTTTTGGGTCTAAATATAATGATCTGCTAATTTGTGTAATCCATTGTTGAAATGTTCAAAATGTCAAAAATACTTATTATGATACCGTCAACTTGGTCATATTGCTTAAGTAAATTGTAATAAAACAAATGTTTTTTGCCATTTCCTCACTCCAACTCTTCAAACTACACTTTACATATCATTTTGGTATTATCATTTTTAACATATCATTTTCTACATATCATTTTCAACATTTCTCTAAGCGCAATATGCAAATGAGGTCAAAAGGCGTGGCTTTCAGAAAAATGTTTTCACACACACTAATACCTCCCAAGGAAAGATAACTAGGCTAAACAGACTCATACGGAGACAGACCACAGTCTCTTTCTATATGTCTCTCTATCTCGTTCTGTTTGTCTGCCTTTTGCTCTGTCTGTATCTGATTGTGTCTGTATGTCTCTCTCTCTGCCCCTCTCCCTGTTTGTCTGCCTGTCTCTCTCTCTCTCTCTCTCTCTCTTCTCTCTCTCTCTCTGTATCTGTCCCCCTGTGTCTGCTAGTCTCGGTCACCCAGAACCTCCTCGTCTTCAACGCACGGAGGGTCTGGGACGGTTCTCAATTTTTGACGAAACTTACTGGATAATCTACCCCATAAAAAAACAAACATTTGGTTACGCATGCGCAATAGAACCTTTTGGCTAAAGTCTCGGGTAAGTGCTAGATCTTATGAAGCCGGGCCGATTTTGCTAGATTCTATAAAGCGTGGTTGAAATATATCCCACAATTCACTTGGCACATCTATTAAATTATTAGAAACAAAATAGAGACGATGAAGAATTAAGAAGATTGTAAGTAGCCATACGTCTGATTCATGACGAGAGAAAATTACCATTTCAATTGAAACCTTTACAAACAAAATTTTAAAGAGTGTCATTATTGACAAACGAGCTGTTTGATAGATTCAGTACTTGGTAACTTAAAAGACTGGATAATCCAGACAATGACCTATTTTCCGTCAAATTTTGAGGACCCATCCAGACTAATATTCGTAGAATATTTGTGTGGATGATAGAGACTATGTGTCTGCCTGTCTGTCTTATTCTGTCTGTCTACCTCTTGCTCTGAATGTCTGTGCTGTGTCTCTCTCTGTATGTCTCGGTCTGTCTGTCTTCCCCTTGCTCTGTCTGTCTGCCTGTGTCTCTCTCTCGGTCTGTATGTCTGAGTCTGTCTGTCGATATGTTTTATCTGCCTTTCTCTTGCCCTCTGTATGTTCCGGATTACGACACTAATCACATGATTTACATTGAATCGACACGGTACAATCCGACCTTCAACCGGTGCGTGTGAATCAAGCAATTACCAATCAATTATCGGTTAGATTAAAACTCAATGGGTGTGAAGCCACAAAAGATGGGGGGGGGCCTAGTGATCTAGAGTGCCGCGCTTCGACGTGTAGCTGGCCGGTCACCTCTGGCTTGCGGCTGTGGTTTCGATCCCTGGTGTGAGCGTATGTGGCATGGAGATAGGGGCGCCTTCTCAACCTCGTAGGTTTCCTCCGAGCACTCAGGTTTCCCAACACTGCTAAAGACTCCTACGCGCAAGGGAATTATTGAAATGAAATTAACCATCTCTCTTTCTCTCGCTCTATATATGTCTGTTTCTCTCTCTGTCTTTCTGTCTCTCTCTCCCCCTCTCCTTCTCTCTCTGCCTGATATGCTGTCAGTGTGTGTCTGTCTGCCTTTTCTCTACTCTCTCTCTCTCGCCTGTCTCTCTCTGTTTTATTATTATTCTTGGATTTCCTGTCAGGCTTAAAGTGTTTTAAACATTGTTAAATAAAAAAGTTTTACAATTTGTCGTATTCTTTTATTTATTAAGCAAAGCATGGACCTTATAATTATAAGGTCCATCATCAAAGGAACATTTCATAATTAAATGGCCTTAATTTATAAGTTAAGTTTTCATGAAATACTCCTTAAAAATAACGGTAAAGAAAGACAAGTAAAATTTAAATTTGATTTCAAACACGTTTTTAATATGTTGATTTTATTTTTACAGGGCCTAATATATAGTTTTTATACATTTCAATTAACACAACATGCCATTAATTATTAAGTAAAGTCGTAAAGTCCAAATCCATACAACCCACATTATATACCCAAATAGCAGCAGACGATATTTATAGAACAGACGATGTATTTTCAAACCCTTTTCTTCGATTCTACAACAAAAAGTAAACAAAAATCACCATGCAAAAGGGGGAAAAGGGAAAGGGAGAGAAAGACTAAAATAACTTGGCCCTACAATTTGTGGGTACCGGCGTAGAAATATTTAGTGATCTGTGTCCTATATAGGGGTGAAACTTCAGGTATCACAAAAATGCCCTTTTTACATATTATGTTCTGGCAACGCACCGGTGAGAGAAAATCAAAATCAAAGAATAACTGTACTAGCTGCTTTATGTACAGCAGTACATCTCAGGTCCCGGGGCCTTTTGTGCTAAAATTTAAAAATCTGTCTTATTAAAGCCAGTATTTGAGTTTTGTGAAAAACTACGACAAGTAACAAACAAATTACACAGAAAACACTCATAATCTGGAATTTCTTTCAAAAATATATTTTTTACTGTCATGTCGTGAAAAATGTACAGAATTTACATATAGCATCTTTCAAAAAACCAAAAATTTAAGAATTTTCCACTTTTTTAGATAGCCAGACTGGCAAGTAATATATTTTTGGAAACCCTGGACAATATGCAAACAGAAAAATCACAAAACTGTTGCATTGATTGAAATTATAAAGGTCTGTATTGAAACATGTAACCCCACCCCCTAAAAATGCCAACGACTGAATCAATCTTATCTTTGGTTGCAAAGCTAACATTACCAAAAGAATCTGTGTAACAGATATGATTTACCATCCCTGGCTAATATATGAACATAAAAACTAAAATAGGTGCAATAAATGTGAATTATGGTTAAAATATGCCTTGCTGAAAGAAAAAAATGCCATAATTGGCTTATGTCCACCCCCCTCTAACAAAAGGGTCACAGAATACTCAATTTTTACAAATTTGGAAAGAGTTCAATGTTATCAATATAGTGATCTGTGTCCATCAATAAACGCGCGGTTATTCAGAGTTATCTTTGCTTGGGAGTTATGAGTGTCTGGAAGCCACGCCTTTTGACCTCATTTGCATATTGCTAATTGAAATGTTTAAAATGATATGTAGAAAATGATATGTTTAAAATGATAACACCAAAATGATATGTGAAAGTGTGATTTGAAGAGTTGGAGTGAGGAAATGACAAAAACACATTTGTTTTATCACAATTTACTTAAGCAATATGACCAAGTTGACGGTATCATAATAAGTATTAGACAATTCAGCAGATCATTTTATTTAGACCCAAAAACCCTTCCATATATCATGACTGCTTTACATGACGACTGTGTGACTTTTGGTGACAAATACATTCAAAATAGACTGGTCAGACTGACGACAAAGACTAGGAAGGTGAGTAAAAGTAAGGTTAAGTCCACTAAAAGGTATGAAATCATACGATGATTTTCTTGACACCCCATTTTTTCCGTGATAGTTTACGTTACTCCATCGGCAGACACAAGTGAAATTAATTTAATAAACAGAGAGACTCGGACATCTGCCGATGCGACCTTAACTGATTTAGATAGAAAGAAAAGTATTTGCGGCGATTGTCATCAAAGCACAATCACCAAGTTTAAAAAAAAAATCAACTTCCGAAGACTAAAAAAGAAATGATTCGCATGAAGGCTAATAATGAAAATAAAAAACAATTGGCAGGTAAAAAGAATGGTTGCAAGTCCAAACCTTTTTAGATGAACGAAGGAATTTAGTATGATTTCAAAAATCAAAGATACACAGCAGAATGCCATAATTTGGTCATGAAACTTAAAAATCTAAACGTTTCCAATGGTAACGTAGCAGTGGTTATAACCACATGTTTGGCTCTCGCGGAAAAAGAAAATATAATTACACTCCATCAAAATCTACAGTTCAAAGAATATCACGTGAGCGCGTCGGTGTCCACATGTTTAGGAAACCTTGAAGTCGGCGAAAAATACCACCCTTTATAGGCCTACAGACGAAACTACAAAATTTGGCTCTAAATTCGGTACATACGCAATAATCGCTGGCTCGGCGCATACGTCACTTACCCAGCAATGTGGGTTTTTTTTCATAACAAACATCATGCAGTACAAAATATTTATTTATCTGAGGGACAAAAAATAAAGTCTTAAATTAATAGTTTTATTGGGGTTTTTATCCGTCTCTCTCACTCCCCGTATTACATGTCATTATATTTTCCTCGTACTTTACCCGGCAATTTATTTTTCATAACAAACATCGTACTGCACAATATAATATTTAGTTATCTTTGAGATAAACATTAAAATGTTACATTATTAGATTTATAGACCCCTCTCTCACCCTCGCTCCCTCTGTATAACATGCCGTTATAAATAGGTCAGTGTCTGGGTATAAATAAGTAAACGCACTGTTCATTTTAATATATGTATGAGGCTAATCTTGAAATAATTCATGTCAAATGCCGATCTTTTCATCTCCAGCTTAACATGTATTTTAATTTCTACTGTAGCATTATAAACACGGTTAATATAAAGACATTTACTGTTAAAACAACGAAGCGTTCGCGCATGCGTACATATGTCAAATCCAATCGTCTCATAGAGTGTATTCGGTTACTTTGCAGTATGGAAATAAACGATATTTTCCGTCTGCGATCAAGTTATTTCGTTTCCGGGACGTGCTTAGCTTGGAGCATATTTTTTTTAGTACAACCAAGGGACATAGCTCTTATTCTCACTAAGAGATAACTCCTTTGATTATGGAAGCCGGGAAGATTTTGAGCCATTTATAATATATGTCCAAATGATTATATATCCTCAAAATTCAGAAGTGGCCAGACTTCCATTGTTGATCAATGAAGTTTTTATAGTAAGTCTTATCATATAATGTCTTTACTGTCCCGAAATAGTGTCTGTTTGTTATAAAACATTTTTAGCTTGAACCACTCTAACAATAGCATATGTCGTCCATTTAATCTTGTTTTAGTTTTAAATCGATCAATTTGAATGGAACGGATATTGAACTACAGTATGTTTAGGGGGGGGGGGGCGTCTCTTTTAACCATTTTTTCAATGGCGGGTTTTGCCCTAGATATTTTGAGGATCTTTCACGTGTGACCAATTCCTGAACGGGATTTTAACTACCTTAATGACATAGCAATAAACTCAATCTCGTTCCCAGAGGCAGCCGTGGAGCCGAAGGCCTCTGGCACATTAGACCGTCCATTTTTTCCATTTTTTTTCAAACCTAAGCCCCGCCCATTCTGACCTCTGATTGGTCAATCTTTTTGGGTCGACTTCTCGAAAACTAGAGGTCGGATCGTCGTTTCGTTTGTTGTAAAATGATCCTTGAGTCAAAGTCAACTCGCTGACATAAAAAATGGATCCTAAACGAACAAATTCAAGTTTTTGTAAAGATCTATTTTTCTACGCGTGGGTATATTTTTAAGTGATTCGGTCACCCCGGCACGTAAAATCAGGGGCGTAAGACGCAAATAAACGAGAAATTTCTCGCGTAGGAATTACATGTCACCTTCCGGGAAAATGGTTACCCCGATTCACCAGAGAAATTTCTTCAAAAATTTTTCTGGTTTCGAGATTGCAATAAACTATAACCCATACTTAAGAAAAAAACAGCTATTTATTTTTATTTGAGCGACGTTTCGAAGAGTATTCTGTCAACGATAGCTTGATAACGTTGAGAAAAAACTCATCGAAACGTTGCTCAAATAAATAAATAGCTGTTTTTCCATACTTAGTATGTGCTATAGTTTATTGCTCTGTTCAGTTATTAAATGCACCTCAAAGATTATTACATAGGTATATCAGAAAGTAAATTTACCTTTAAACTTCGATTTGATAACCTTTGTATCAGATAGATGAGATTGTAAAATAGATAATTATTATCTTGATATCATCAGTTGATTTGTCGACCGGATAAGGAGATATGATCATAAATATCAGTCAATCTTACTGTAAGTATCAAACTTCAGTTTAACTTATCGCTGCCTGTACGATACACAAACTAAACGGTATAACGTATATTATGTCAGAACTTAATGAGGGGGTTCCGTGGCCGAATAGTGAACGTGAGAGAGAGATGGGGTTTAAAGTCCACTCGACACAAACTGTGTCATTTCGGGACTAACATATGATTAAATTTTATTGCAATAATTCGCTTGGACATGCGACCCTAATCCTTGTCATCGAAACCACGCTAGTTGACTTAATGATAGACCTTATGATGCAACGCACATACGCTAACCACTCGGCCACCCCCACCCCCACCCCCACCAACGAGCGTATCAGAAGGTCTGTCTATGAATCAAGCGGCATTTCGATTCAACGTTTTTACGTTACAAAGGAGTAGAGTCACTTGTCTAACATCGTAGGGTTTCTCCGGCCGCCCCCCACCACACACACAGCTAAAGACCTCAACGCACATGCAAATTATTAAAATAGACTTGAAGCATACAGTCCCGAAATAACCTAGTTTCTGTGGAGTGGACGTTAAACCCTTTCTCGGGGGGGGGGGGGCCTAGTGGTCTAGAGTGCCGCGCTTCGACCTCTATAGCTTGCCAGTCACCTCTGGCTTGTGGCTGTGGTTTCGATCCTTGGTGTGAGCGTATGTGGGGCGGAGATAAGGGTGCCTTCTCAACCTAGTGGGTTTCCTCCGGGAATCCGGTTTCCTCCCACTGCTAAAGACCCCTACGCGCAAGCGAATTATTGAAATAAAATTAAACCATATATATGTTAGTCCCAAAATGACCTAGTTTATGTTGAGTGGACGTTAAACCCTCTCTCTCTCTCTCTTTCTCTCTCTCTCTCTCTCTCTCTCTCTCTCTCAACCCTTTCTCGCAGAACTTACTGTTGAGATGACATTTCATCTGCGAAACCTCTCTATAAACTATTAATTAGACATTTTGATAATAATTAACATAACAAGACCCTAATCAACTCTCGGTGCCATCGGTTTGTTCCAATTGTAAGTGGATTAGGACGGTGCGACCATTTAATGAATTAACCGGCGCCGCGGTTACGGTATTAAACAATCAATTCACACATCTCGTCAAAACTACAAACACTCATAACTTTGCTCAGAATAAAATAATTTAAATGAAATTGTCAATACTATTATATTGATTTTTCATTGTCTATTTTTGAACTATTTTAGTGAGACCGGTCAGTTCTTTACATAATGCATCATTAATGATTTGTTTTATTTTTCAGGATATTCAAAATGAACGTTCTCTCTTTACTCCTGTTTTTGGTTTATTTTTTGTTTGGTGTCGATGGTCTGGGTTTTACTTTCATAGAATACGGCAATGGAAACTTTACTATATATTTAGTGGGGAACAGACCAGTAAGTTTTCTCGTCATTTTTAAAGGGAATAACGTTCTGGTGATTCGAAGCTACATTATAATAATACTTCCGGTTTTCGAAGTTAACAATATTTCTGGTTTTGACAAAACTGGGTATTCCGACACTCTGCGTGATCCGACATATTGTAACGATCCCGTACGTTGTCGGATTTGACACAGTCCACTGTACATGTAATATGATTCAATTTATGTGAAATTATGACGCATGTGTGGATGGTCCAACTGCACGACAGCAGCAATTAAATTTGTTATTGGATATTGAGGGTCACAAAGACGCCGAAAGCCTAGGGTTCCTACCGAGGGCTCATACTGCACTGTATTTGGGGTTTGTATAGCCTTACATCAGTGGTTCTCAACCTTTTTTGCCAGCGGAACACAATGGAACACATGAAAAAATAGCGGCACGCCTGGTTAAATGTATTCTAAAAATATTTGAATTTTGCAAACTAGAAACATGGCAAGTCATAGACGACATGTAGATGTAGACTAGAATGACTCAAACTAAATAAAGAAAACACAGTTATGAACTTATTTTATTGCTGTGTTTCGATTTTTATCAGTCAAATAAATGGTTTCTTTAGTGAGCAATTTTCTGAGTGTGCCGTTCAAAATTTCGCGGCACACTTATGGAGATCACGTGGCACACTAGTTGAGAATCACTGCCTTACATGCTACGATATACTGAAAGTTGAATGCCTATAAAGATACCAGTCCAAAAATGGTTTAATTCTCTTCAAAAATTATAAAATTTGGCATCCTTTGTCAACTGTATTTAAATGAACCTCTTGCTTATCTAATTGAATCCCTGTCTGGAGATTGTCTCCCGTTGATTTTGTTTTGTTTTTTTTTAAATCAAATATTAAATAATCAAACTGAGTTATTAATATGGATAAAACCGCGGGAACTTTGATATTTTCAACGATGCATATTATGTCGTACAGCAACTTTAAACATACATTATGCAAGAGCTAAATCTGTCTACTTCCGGTCTTTCTTTAGGCCTCAAATGTTATCTAAATTATCAATTAGACATTAATTAACTTATCCAGACCATAATGAACTCTCGATGTCAACGCTAGCCTTCGATATTGACTGGATTAGAATCGTATGTGCTGCTTAACGCTTATTGATAATTAAATTTAAAAAAAGGATAATCGAGACTATGCTTTTAATCTTACTGACTTGAGTAATGATGATCGAGGCTAGGCGGAAATTCAATAGCTTAATTATCGGTTCAGAGTGGATCAGTTTATCTGAAATTTCGGCAAATTCCCTTTACAGTATCTAGTTTTTAACCATTATAGTGAGAACTGCCAACTCGTTATCTAATCTCCCATATAATAACGTATCTTTAATAATAAAACAAGTTGTTATTCTTCATGTGTTAGATAATTCAACATTCTGCTCGTCGACCTTTTGTATATATCGGCTCTGGTGAGACGGAGTTCAGAGAGAGGTATGGTAATTATAAGATAGCTGATTATACAGGAGAAAAGATTGGTTTATCATCCTATACGGTAACCAATGATAGTCGTGGTTACAACTTAACTATGTACTCCTGTTCAATCAAGGTAATTGATTGACATTTTTGTATTAAATCTAATCTCTATATGAAATGAAATGGGGTTTAATATTCTACTATTCTACTCGTAACCGGGGAAATGACGATGCACATACGCAAGCCGTCAAGGGATCTTTTACGTACAGACCAATGAGTAGGGCCTACACGGGGCCACGGTTTTCCTTCAACCCGCACAACTAGACAGCTGTCCTTGTCAGGCCCTCCGTCCTGCATCAATGAACTTTCTTGGCCAATGCAGGGGTCGAACATCCGACCTCCAGGCTAGTGCGCCGACGTCTTAGCCAGCTTCTTACCCCCTCTTATTTATATGTTTATCTACAATGTTATATATTTTGACTTATTGACTTATTTCCAGTTTAACTCGCAGGGGCGGATCTAGGAATTTTGAAAGGGGGGGGGGGGCGGCACAAAATGAGGGCTCACACCGCGGAGACGTGGCATGCCACTGAGAAGGGGTGGGCATGAAAATTATCCATAAATTCCTTACATCTGTAGCCATTCTAATTAAACGTTCGGAACGGACATATTTGGATTTGAAAAGGGCACTTTCAGCAGTAAAAAAAGGGCACTGTCGAAAATAAGGAAGGGGCGCGAGATTGAATCCGCCTCTGACTCGACCGTATTAATGTGGTATGGGTATATTAAATGTTGAGATTTGTCGATGGCCATGCTTTAATTAATTATAGATATTATTAATACACAAAGACATATATGGCAATCTGATTAAAATACGCATCTATATTTCGTTTCGTTATTTTTATACGCCCACGTTTTCATGTGGACGTATTATGTCGTCGCCCCTGTCCGTCCGTCCGTCCACAATTTGTTTGTGGACTCTCTACAGGTCACAATTCTTATCCGATTTTGACGAAACTTGAAATATAGGTTTATCCCCAAAAGATCTCGGCTGCTTTCCATATTGGCATGTATCGGATCAAAACTTCATGGATTATGGCCCCTGATTGTACGAAAAATCACGTTTTTAGCTTGTGGACCCTATAGAGGTCACAATTTTGAACCAATTTTAATGAAACTTGACATGCATGTTTGTAACCCAAAGATCTTGGTTCCTTTCGATATTTTCGGCTATCGGAATGTAATTTCCTGAATTATGGCCCCTGATTGTCCGAAAAATCACCCTTTTTAGCTTGTGGTCCCTCTGGAGGTCACAATTATTATTCGAATTAAAAAAAAGTTTGATTATATCACCGTTACAAGCTAAGGAAGGTTGAGTTCGAATTTCGGGAAAATCGGACCAAAATTGCCATACAAAATGGCCGCCGTTTGTACGCGAATACTGTTAAAAAATGGTATATCAAGGTTGTGGACCCTGTGGAGGTCACAATTTTAATTCGATTTTGATGAAACTTGAAATTCATGGTTATAACCCAAAGATCTTTGTTCCTTTCGATATTTGCGCATATCGGATCGTAACTTCCTGAATTATGGCCCCTGATTATACGCAAAATCGACTCTTTTTTAGCTTGGAGGTCACAATTATTATCCAATTTAAAAAAACGTTTGATTATATTACCGTTACACCGTAAGAAAGGTTGAGTTCGAATTTCGGGAAAATCAGACCAAAATTGCCATGCAAAATGGCCGCCGTTTGTACGCGAATACTGTTAAAAAATAGTATATCAAGGTTGTGGACCCTGTAAAGGTCACAATTTTAATTCGATTTTGATGAAACTTGAAATTCATGGTTATAACCCAAAGATCTTGGTTCTTTTCGATATTTGCGCATATGGGATCGTAACTTCCTGAATTATGGCCCCTGGTTATATGCAAAATCCCCCTTTCTTTAGCTTGTGGTCCCTCTTGAGGTCACAATTATTATCCAATTTAAAAAAACGTTTGATTATATCACCGTTACACCGTAAGGAAGGTTGAGTTTGAATTTCAGGAAAATCAGACCAAAATTGACAGACAAAATGGCCGCCGTTTGTACGCGAATACTCTTAAAAAAATGGTATATCATGGTTGTGGACCCTGTATAGGTCACAATTTTAATTCGATTTTGATGAGGAAGGTTGAGTTCTAATTTCGTGAAAAACGTACCAAAATTGCCGGACGAAATGGTCGCCGTTTGTACGCGAATAGTGTAAAAATATGGTATATCATGGTTGTGGACTCTCTACAGGTCACAATTCTTATCCGATTTTGATGAAAAGTCACATTTCTAGGTTGTGTACCGTCACATCATAATCGAATTTCATGAATATCAGACTGGAACTGACCAACTAA
Source organism: Patella caerulea (assembly GCA_036850965.1). NCBI lineage: Eukaryota > Metazoa > Mollusca > Gastropoda > Patellidae > Patella > Patella caerulea. The sequence continues at coordinate 4,133,433 of JAZGQO010000010.1, forward strand.
ATGGCTGCTCCCAATACAGTATGAAATACAGGACTTAATGATGTAGGAAATATCACTTTCGGTATTGCTTGTTCTCTATCCATCTCTCGAAAATGTGGGCGTATCCTGCCTGGCAGTGCCAGCCTATCTTTATACTTCCGATGGCCTACACAGTACACTGCATGAAGATGGCCGACGCTACAGCTGTACTGGGAGATGGCGTCAGAGGTCATACGATCGGCTTTAGACCTTTGACATCAGACATCGTTCACTCAATCATCGTTAACTTTTCTATGAGTTTTCCCACAGCTCCGTGCAGAACTAACAGACCGTTTCATTGGCCAATTCCTCACATCACCAAGATCCTAGTGTAGTAAAGATAGGAGAACGCTAGATCGGAGACGGTCCTACGCTAAATGTGACGTCATATGTGAATTGTGGGTTAGGGTAAGGGTTAGGCTTGATCATGGGTTAGGGTTAGGGTTAGCCCTGTTTACATCTCGGGACTTTGACCAAATTTACAGGTCCTAGCCCTTACCCTAATCCTAACCCTTACCCGCTATCTATATATGACGTCATATGTGCTAAAATGCGTAGGACCGTCTCCGATCTAGCGTTCTCCGTAAAGATAAGTAACACAAAAGTTTGAACTATACAAAACGAAACGAAATAGTATCTGTGTTTTAATCCGATTGAGATTAAAGATGGATTTTGTTGTTGTAGGCTTTATTGGACGGATCTGAAAAAGGCCATGTTTTATCTATATGATATTATTCATGCAGGCGTTATTAGATAGGGATCTGACGAGGGCCATGTTTTAACTATATATATTTCATTATTGTAGGTGTTTATAAGATTAGGGTCTGAAGAAGGTCATGTTTTAACTATAGATATTGGTGATATTGGTAGTTACAATAGAGTATGGATACAATTGACAGCTGATACTAATGAGGCCATTTATGGTGGCGGAGAACAGTATTCTTACCTTAATCTTCGGGGTCGTCAATATCCTATCTGGACAGGAGAACAGGGTATGTTATCAATATTCTTACCTTAATCTCTGAGGTCGTCAATATCCCATCTGGGTATTCTTACCTTAATCTCAGAGGTCGTCAATATCCCATCTGGGCGGTAGAACATGGTATTCTTACCTTATTCTCAGAGGTCGTCAATATCCCATCTGGACGGAAGAACAGGGTATGTTAACTTGTCTAACCTTATTTACATATTGATTTTGCTAATCATCTAATCACCCGACAACATAATGGACGATGGTAGTATATTCCTTGACCCCAGTAATATGCGGTTAGATACCAAAATTATCATTCTAGAATAAATACTAAAATACTGTCAGAGCTATTGGCCGTTTTGGTACCATCTTGAAGTTTTGAATAAGCTCAAGGGTGACCGAGGTTCACCCGGCAGATTCTGAAAGAAGGCACTCTAGGCTACTAAAATCAATCGTAAAAAAATGTTCAGGTTCACGCGAAATATTGGGTTGTCAGGCGCGGATCCTGATAATTGGGTATAGTTATCTATCATTCTATTGGTTGTTTCGTATTATTATCTATCATTCTATTGGTTGTTTTGCATTATTAGCTAGCATTCTGTTAGTTGTTTGGTATTATTAGCTAGCATTCTATTGGTTGTTATAGGCATCGGAAGAAACAGAAGTACATTGGTAACTTACGTCACAGATTTAAAACAATCCGGCGGAGATTATTACACGACATATTTTCCACAGCCTACTTTTTACAGTACCAACAAATATTACTTCCATCATAGTGGTTCTAATTACGCCATCTTAGATTTTTCACATCCGAATTTTCATGAGATCTTCATAGCACGTCAGCCCGGTAGACTGTATTTTAATACCGCTGAAACCTTTCCACTGATGGTGTCTAAGCTGACCAACTTTCTTGGCAGGATGCCAAACCTTCCAGATTGGATCCATGATGGTGCTATCATTGGTGTTCAGGGCGGATCAAAACAAGTGAGTTCATGAAGAATCTTTTTGTAAATAAAATGTAGTTTAAAAACCCACTGCTCTGCTCCTCAACTGGGCTAATCAAGGCCGGGTGCTCTTTTGTGAAAACAATATTCTTATTAAGGATATGGAAAACAGGCTTGGTCGAAGTAAAGAGAGAGAGAGAGAGAGAGAGAGAGAGAGAGAGAGAGTAACCCCACTCGACACACACTAGGCCGTTTCGGGACTTACATATGGTTCAATTCTATTTCAATATACGCTTGCGCCTGATCAATATTCCACTACAATATTTAAACATATATTATGCAAGAGTTAAATCGGTCTATTGCAGGTCTTCCTTGTATATTTAACCTTAATAATCGATATTTAACTACAATAATCTTTATTTAACTACAATAATCTATATTTAACTACAATAATCTATATTTAACTACAATAGTCTATATTTAACTACAATAATCTTTATTTAACTACAATAATCTATATTCAACTACAATAATCTATATTTAACTACAATAATCTATTTTTAACTACAATAATCTATATTTATTTAACTACAATAATCTATATTTAACTACAATAATCTATCTTTAGATGATGGATTATATCAGCTATTCTGAAACACATGGTTTGAATATTACCGGTGTTTGGATTCAAGACTGGGCTGGTTCTGTTGATGATCTGTTTGGTCACAGATTGTTCTGGAACTGGGAGTGGAACCAAGAACTTTATCCTGGTACAGACATTGTTTAATTAGCTTGTAAATAATGAATTTGTTTATTTGATGGATCCTATACTTGTACGTATCTTTCGGACCTTAGGTGTCCCGCTACTACTTAAGACCCCGGGGGGGGGGGGGTGGATGGTCAAATAGTTAGTGTGCGCGCGCTGTATCACACGGCCTGCCATTGAGTCAACTGGCGTGGATTCGAATCCCTGGTTGTACGTGGCAAGGAGTAGGGTGTTTGTCCAATCTCGTGGGTTTTCTCTGGGTACCCCGGTTTCCTCCCACTGCTAAAGACCCCTACGCACAAGCGAATCATTGAAATAAAATTAAACCATATATTAGTCCCGAAATGACCTAGTTTGTGTCGAGTGGGCGTTAACCCCCCCCCCCTCTCTCTCTCTCTCTCTCTCTCTCTCTCTCTCTAGCTTAAGACCCCAACGCGCAATGGTACTATATCTTAGTTTAGTCCCGAAATGACCGTCTTCATTATCCTGAAGACAAGTGGGACAATCAAATCCATTTTATTTCATTCTACCGATTCTCATTAGAGATTTTTTTTCTATATCGTGGAAGTCGCGGTGACTCAATGACTAAGACGTCGACCTGGAGGTCCAGTATTCGATTCAGGTGCTGGCGGAGAAAGTTTATCAGGATTTTCCCGCGTGATTCCTCCTTCGTCGATGGTGCCGAACAAAGGGCCTTTCAAGGGACAACAAGGTCCTGTGTACAGATTGGCATTACGTAAAAGAACCCTTGTCAGTTGGAATACGATATAAGAGTAGGTCGTAGCAGGCCCGTATCTAGACACCATTAAGCGGGTGGGGGGTGGGGGGCATTACCTTTCGGTAGGGGGGGGGGGCGAACATTTTCAGGAAATTTTCGGAAAGGTCATTCTAACAGACTGTTGTAATCATCATGCTATGTAGTTACATAGGCGTCTAATAAGCATTTTAAAATAAGTATTCAAACAAAAAAAAAAATAGCTTTTTTAGGTTAATATAGGGAACTGTGTATGCTTTAATGATTGTTAGCAATTTCTGAGCGGGATGGCGAGCATTTCACGCCCCCCCCCCCCCGCGCCCCCCTGTAGATACGGGCCTAGGCCGTAGCCAAATTTCCCCCATAGCACACATATGACGTATGTCCGTCTTCATCGGCCAAGTCGGAGCAGAACAGTAGGACGTTAAAACCAAGTTCATTTCAACGTATTTCATTTCTAAATCGTATAAAACATTCTAAACTTCTAGCATTTTTAATGTCATCAAATTTACCGTTTTTTACAGGATTAGACGAGCTTATTATTGGATTGAGAGATCGTAATATACACGTGCTTGCTTACGTCAACCCGTATTTGACTGTGGACGGTAATTTATTTAAATATGCTGAACAGTTGGGTTATTTTGTGAAGAATTCCACTGACGAGACGTACATACAAGATTTTGCTGGTATAATGGCGGGTAGTATAGATCTAACCAATCCTGCTGCTTATCAATGGTATAAAAATAGTAAGTCACATTCAAATCGTTTGTCTGGAATAACCAGTCGTAAAAAAATCAGGTCCAAAACAACCAGTTTTAAAATGGGGATATCTTTTCTCAGATGTTAAACCAAGTGTTGGACTCTATGAATAAAACTGATTGGAAATGAAATGAATTTTAATCGTCCTTGGTCAGTCCTTTTATAGAGAATAAAACTCCCCTCACCCCCCCCCCCCCCCGCCCCTCAATTCTAAAATATATCCCTAAATCTGACTCAACAGTCTGCCACCTTAACCCAACAGATCTATATCATGTTTCATGAAAGAAACTTAGCAGCAACGTGAACCGTGTAGATTTGAATAAAAGGGTTTGTGTATTACTCTTGATGAAATACTGGACTCTACTATCTGGTACCTGAACCTTCCAGACCCTTTCAAACCTTGTTGTGTCGAGGCGTGGTACCTATAAGTCCCCTAAAATAAATGTCTAGTCTCTCGGAATATACGATAACTTGTGTCAAATGGTGGTCGAAATTCAAATCAGATTAGCCGGAAACGTAGCTGCCCGATCAAAATTAAACATAGGCCTACCCCACCCCACCCCCGTATTCATTACCATTTATTCTGCAAAGGACGTCTTTACTTGACTTATGACTTGATGTGGGGGTTAACGCCCGCTTACACAGAGGTTGGTATGTCGCAGACAATTCAAAGGACGTAAAACCCCATTTCATTTATTGTAGAAATCATTAAGGAAAATATGATAGAGTTCGGTATGAGTGGCTGGATGGCGGACTTCAGTGAATATCTACCAGTAGATGCCAAGCTTTATAACAACCAATCAGCTACGTCGTATCATAATATATGGCCGGTATTGTGGGCTAAATTAAACCGGGAAGCTGTAGAGGAACTTGAAATGCTGGGAAAAATTGTTTTCTTTTTAAGGGCGGGATTTTCTGGTAAGTGGTAATTCACCGGATCGTCTATTTAACCATTTTATAAATATATAACTTTGTCGCTACGAGAACTTAGCTAAAACGTAAAGATATATTGATGTGCTTGTTTTTAGCATCGAATACGATTGGATGTCTTTAGTTTCACCTGGCAAACTTAAAGCGGGATTTTCATATTTTCTAAGAAAGTCAAAACATATTTATTTCTATGTCTTTTGCTCAAAAGGTTGTCAACTCACTTTTATACAATCATCGGCATTATTATCCACACTTACAAATCTTTCATATCGGAAATAATAACACAATCACCTCCCTTGTTTTTCCATACCCCCCACCCCATGCAATAGCCATCTTCAAACGTTTGAATTTGAAGTTGAAAATGATATTTTTGCCAATTTCTCAAGTGGCAATAGTGAATTGTAGGATTAATAGGATTATTCCTTAACAAGGTAGGACTGTTTATAGATATCATCTATTTTAGGGCTTTAATTTAATATGTTATAAAAATATAACTAGTTAATTATTTTACTATTAGAACTTATTAAACATACGCACTCCACTCTAGTGAAACAATTTGGGTTTATCGGCAAATATTGTTAATAAATTAAATCAAGTTGTTTTATCAAAATTGATACGAACATTCATAATTTGTTCCGGTGTCAGGTGCCTAATTGTAGTTGCGTGTGGCAGAAATGTTATGAATAACAATAATCAATCGTTGTTTTGATGAAAAAAAAAAATGTTGTCGATTTTGCTTACCCGATGTTAGCCCCATTGGGGTTTGTCGGGGTTGAGGTTTGTCAGGTGGAACTATACAAAACACAACTTAGCCCGCCGGGCCCCGCGGTTCATGGCAAAAAAAAAAAAAAAAGAAAAGACAAATCAAATCCAGATGAAAGTTTCACGGTAATCGACCTAGATGACTTAGCCGCTACAGTCGAGAGATCTTTCAGAGTACTTGCGAACTTGAAAAGTGAGAAAGATGAACCCTCGCCCAAGAGAAACCCCAAGCAGCAATTAGCCCTAATGGCCATTGAAAATGAACCTCTCCGAACACTGGATGATGGGATGAAAACTGGATGATGAGCTCAATAGTCGTAAAGACAGAGCAATCTCATTCCCAGATTCAGCCGCGGGGCCAGAGGCCTCTAGTTCCTTTGACCGGCCATTTTTACCACTTTTTTCCAAACCCAAGCCCCGCCCATTCTGACCTCTGATTGTTCAATCTTTTTGGGTCGATTTCTCGAAAACTAGAGGTCGGATCGTCGTTTCACGTGACAGTCATGTGATTCGTCACTTTCGGGAAAATGGCTACCCTGATTCACCAGAGAAATTTCTTCAAAAATTTTTCTGGTTTCGAGATTGAGACAGACGCTAATTGTTCCGAGCTCTGTATTAACTCAATCCGCTAATTTCACTTGTTATAACTTGTTCCTCGCCCTACATGTCATTTCCGCGCATTGTATACCATTCGGAACTGAATAGATTTCCGATGTGATCAGATATTATTTAAGGATATGAAATAATCCTTTCGTCGCATTAGGGGTCCTGCGATTCAAGTCAGGCCCAGGGCCCCGTTCCTGTTAGGGTGGGCTTTGGAACTATATAGCACCATCTCGAAACACGAGGGGGGGGGGGAGATGCGGTTTCTTATCTATATAACTTTCCTTGGTCTTTGTTTCATTTTTGTATACTTTCGATGACCTCCACTTACGATGACAAATGTTGCTATACGGATTATAATCAATTTATATTTTTCAATTTGAAGGAACTGGTAAATACAGTACGCTAATGTGGGCGGGTGATCAAGACGTTGACTTTACCTACGCCGATGGAATAGCCTCTACCATCCCAGCAGCTTTAAACATGGGTCTTAGTGGAGTGGGCATTACCCATTTCGATATAGGGGGCTACACTACATTTGCTCCGCTACTGGTCCGAAGGGAGGAACTTCTGCTTAGATCTGCGGAATATGCAGCGTTTGGTCCGGTATTCAGAACGCATCAAGGTTTGTAACTATCGCATAAAGTGAACAACAAGAAATCCAGGAGAAATTTGGGTGTCCAGGAGCATCGTCTAGTTGTCGTCTGATTGGACGAACAATTGAGGAGCCGTGTACATACTGGCGTTCACGTACAAGAAGCCTTGGCAGTTGTAATTCGATATCAGAGTAAGAAATGGCGCCGGGCACAATTTCTAACTATTCCGTCATCCAACCCCCCTTTGCTAAATGAAGACCAACGAATTCTAATGTAGGCCCATAGGCCGTTAAACTCATTCCAAATACTAATGATGTAATACAACAATCTTAATACCTTATAATCAAGTCTACTTTCGTCTACACTCTTTTTCAGGTAACCAACCAAAAGAAAATGTTCAATTTTATTCATCTCCAGAAATATCGAATAAATTCGCCAGACTAACGCACATTTTTAAAACGCTGAAAAACTATACCAAGATTGTGTTGAATGACACGGTGACGTCGGGCGTTCCCGCTTACAAACCACTATTCTTTAATTATCCCGATGACGTCAGATGTTACAACGTGACGTATCAGTTCCTATATGGCGATGACTTATTAATAGCCCCGGTTATATTAGATTTTAGAAAACGCTGGGACGTATACCTACCAGCAGATCCTACCGCAAGCTGGGTTCACATATGGACTGGACAAAGTTACCAGGGGCCACGAGATGTAACTGTGCAAGCCCCTGTTGGTAATCCACCTGTGTTCTACAGATCGACGTCACAGTTTGTTGACATTTTTAAAACTATAGGAAATTTGTGAAATTAGATAGTCCTAATTTACTGTCATGGAATATATAATTTTTTTTTAAATGGCCTAAGCAAAATACATAGAGTTAATAGGTTTGTGCATTCATGAGGTCTATATTTTTGTTTAAATTCTGTGCATCCAGCATTGTGTGGAAACCAATGAAAGCCTCCAAAAGAAATAACCACGGGAAATACCAATCTTAAAACTACACCGGAAATGCCATTCGAATACGTCACGCTCACTCACACGTCGCTCTTTTTCTGGTTAGAAGGCAGCTATGCCTTGTGGAAATTACTTATCGACCTCATTGTCTCAAACGGGGATATCAACAAAAATGCGTTTGTGCGAAGTTTTACTCGATTCAAGGGAGATAACTTCACCTTCCCTGCAATACAAATCATCTGACAAGAACTCCATCAAACCGCGCATGAATACGGTTTAACGTACAAAATCTCTGCACCAATTGGACCGATGAAGACATTTAAACGACATGTCATGTTCTATGAGTGCCTATGCGGCATATTTTGCTGTGACAGCGACGTATCCGCCTACTCTACACCGAATTCCTACTGTTAAAGTTTCTTTTTACGTATAGCCTACGTATGACGAACTTTGAATGAGAGAAGGGGGGAAGAGGTTAACCTCAATTCGACACAAGCTCGGGCAGTTTGGAACCAGGATATGGTTTTTATACGCCCACATTTTCATGTGGACGTATTATGTCGTCGCCCCTGTCCGTCCGGACGTCCGTCCGTCCGTCCACAATTGTTTGTGGACTCTCTACAGGTCACAATTCTTACCCGAATTTGACGAAACTTGAAATATAGGTTTATCCCCAAAAGATCTCGGCTGCTTTCGATATTGGCATGTATCGGATCAAAACTTCATGGATTATGGCCCCTGATTGTACGAAAAATCACGTTTTTAGCTTGTGGACCCTATAGAGGTCACAATTTTGAACCGATTTTGATGAAACTTGACATGCATGTTTGTAACCCAAAGATCTTGGTTCCTTTCGATATTTGCGGCTATCGGAATGTAATTTCCTGAATTATGGTCCCTGATTGTCCGAAAAATCACCCTTTTTAGCTTGTGGTCCCTCTGGAGGTCACAATTATTATTCGATTTAAAAAACCGTTTGATTATATCACCGTTACACCCTAAGGAAGGTTGAGTTCGAACTTCGGGAAAATCTGACAAAAATTGCCATACAAAATGGCCGCCGTTTGTACGCGAATACTGTTAAAAAATGGTATATCCATGTTGTGGACCCTGTGGAGGTCACAATTTTGATTCGATTTTGATGAAACTTGAAATTCATGGTTATAACCAAAAGATCTTGCTTCCTTTCGATATTTGCGCATATTGGATCGTAACTTCCTGAATTATGGCCCCTGATTATACTCAAAATCGCCTTTTTTTTAGCTTGGAGGTCACAATTATTATTCGATTTAAAAAAACGTTTGATTATATCACCGTTACACCCTAAGGAAGGTTGAGTTCGAATTACGGGAAAATCGGACGAAAATTGCCATACAAAATGGCCGCCGTTTGTATGCGAATACTGTTAAAAAATGGTATATCAAGGTTGTGGACCCTGTGGAGGTCACAATTTTAATTCGATTTTGATGAAACTTGAAATTCATGGTTATAACCCAAAGATCTTGGTTCCTTTCGATATTTGCGCATATCGGATCGTAACTTCCTGAATTATGGCCCCTGATTATACGCAAAATCGCCTTTTTTTTTTAGCTTGGAGGTCACAATTATTATCCGATTTAAAAAAACGTTTGATTATATTACCGTTACACCGTAAGGAAGGTTGAGTTCGAATTTCGGGAAAATCAGACCAAAATTGTTATACAAAATGGCCGCCGTTTGTACGCGAATACTGTTTAAAAATGGTATATCAAGGTTGTGGACCCTGTAAAGGTCACAATTTTAATTCGATTTTCATGAAACTTGAAATTCATGGTTATAACCCAAAGATCTTGGTTCTTTTCGATATTTGCGCATATCGGATTGTAACGTCCTGAATTATGGCCCCTGGTTATACGCAAAATCCCCCTTTCTTTAGCTTGTGGTCCCTCTGGAGGTCACAATTATTATCCCATTTAAAAAAACGTTTGATTATATCACCGTTACACTGTAAGGAAGGTTGAGTTTAAATTTCGGGAAAATCGGACCAAAATTGACAGACAAAATGGCCGCCGTTTGTACGCGAATACTGTTAAAAAAATGATATATCATGGTTGTGGACCCTGTATAGGTCACAATTTTAATTAGATTTTGATGAGGAAGGTTGAGTTCTAATTACGTGAAAATCGTACCAAAATTGACGGACGAAATGGTCGCCGTTTGTACGCGAATAGTGTAAGAATATGGTATATCATGGTTGTGGACTCTTTACAGGTCACAATTCTTATCCGATTTTGACGAAAAGTCACATTTCTAGGTTGTGTACCGTCACACCATAATCATTGTCGGTTTCGAATTTCATTAATATCAGACTGGAACTGACCAACTAAATGGCTGCTCCCAATACAGTATGAAATACAGGACTTAAAGATGTAGGAAAAATCACTTTCGGTATTGCTTGTTCTCTGTCCATCTCTCGAAAATGTGGGCGTATCCTGCCTGGCAGTGCCAGCCTATCTTATTTCAATAACTCGCTTGTGGGTAGGGGTCTTGGAGAAACAGCAGTAGTGGATTATCAGTGAGGCTGATGAGGCTGCAGCCTCAGGCCCAAAGATTTTGTAAAAAAAAATTTTTAGACTTGTCTGATACGATTAAAAACGCATAGACAATGAATGTTAGGGGGGGGGGGGCGTTCAGGCCCACGCCTTTTTAAATAGGCCCTCCAGAAACTACCGCCTCAGGCCTTGGTGGAGGTAAATCCGCCACTGAGAAACAGGGGTTCCTGAAACCCTACTAGGACGAATAGGCGACCCTACTCCTTGTCACGTACAAACAGGGAATCGAAACTGCACCACTGACTCATTAACAGACCTTATGCACTAAAGCGCAGGTGTTAAACGCACGTCATTGACTAATCCCTCATACCCCTAACAAATATCCCAGCTCCTAGTGTAGTAGACACAAGTCAAACGAAATTTTGAACTATAAAAACGAAACGAAATAGGATCCGTGTTTAAAAATATATATTGTTCGAGAAATGGACATTTTTGAAACGCAGCTATACAAGCGACATTTGTTGGATAAAACATGCTTTTAAATTGGTTGTAAATTACATTTTGCTGTTTTATTGATTACCGTGTATGTCAATTGTTACAGTTCAATATAAACAGATCAATTAAATTAATCAAACCACAAGGTGAATAATTAATATCGATCGGTGATTGCCGTGTAACGTCAATAACAAATCGATCAATCTCTGCGATAACATTGAATCAAGTTATAACAAATCACTACAATTACAGACAATACTTCCACAACAAAAACTTACTTTTACAAACAATACTTTATAACGATATGAATGAAATGGGCTAACGAAGGCGGGCATAAGCCACAAGTGTGCTGGAGGGGGGGGGGGGGGGATTTTGCCAGGGTGGCTGTACTACAGCCTACTCTTTTATCAAATTCCAACTACTAAGGGATCTTTTACGTGCACGCCAATGTGTACATGGGACCTGTCCTGCAACACTGACTAGGGGGGACTACACCGGATAATCTGGATGAACTTTCTCGGCCAATGCAGGAACCAAACATTTAACCAGTGTTACCCCCTTATGACGATATAATTAATTACCACAAAGTTTCTTAAAAGATACAGTAGTTAAGAGTTAAATAACGATTTGGCCATTCTTGATACAACGGTTCAAAAATGGATGATTAAAAAAGAAAATAGTAAAAATTTCAGTCAAATTATTTCATTCTGAACGAAGTTATCACTGTTTGAAGTTTGGACTAGAAAGAGCCACCAAATGTGTCTACGAGAATTGCCGATCGTTTGACTGACAGGCGATAACCTAACCCGCATACTATTCTCGATTCATCGTTCTGACGTTAGTAATGAAGATCGAGGCTGGGCCTAAAATTCAAAAGCTACAATATCTCGGTTCAGAGTGGATCCATTTGGCTGTCATTTTCAGCAAATTATCTTTACATTATCTAGTTTTAACTAATATAGTTAGATCTGCCAGTTCTTCATCTAACGATATTTGTAAACATCACGAGGGTTGGGGTTCGCCAACAGATAAAAGTCATTTTATCGCAGGCAGCAGGTAAATTTTGAAATAAGGATATAACAAATGTTAACCTCGAAATGATGTTGAGTGGAGTTGAACTCGATTTCCATGTCACTCACGTATAGCGTACTTGTCACGTGACTGTTGTAATTTGAATGAACCCGGATTTTAATTCAGTGGTCTATTAATACAGATATAATGTTTGTAACTAGGATCAATAGATAGATTTATTATGAATCATGATTATTGATATGTGCGTAATGTATAGGGTCTGTTTATAGATTAATCCATGTTTAATAAAAGATTAATTGATTATGGTTGATATACTGGTTTATTGCTATGATATACATATCATAATGCACAGTACAGTCTACACGCGTGGTTTTATATCTATTATATACCTATTTATATATATTAAACCTCTTATACACCTGAAGGTAATATACATTGTATTTGTTCAATAACACCTCCTATATCTTACACTCGAATGACTAAAGTCTATATATAAGGGGATGGCGTGGTGGTCTGGTTTCTTCACACTGCTAAAATATTGAAATAAGTTTAAACCATATGTTAGTTCCGAAATGACATAGTTGGTGTCGAGTGGACGTTAATCTCTCTCTCTCCCCCTCTCTCTCTCTCAAAATTAAATATACTAAAAGAAGATAACAAAAGCCCTTAAATTGAAACATTAAATGGCCGAACCGCGCTAATCTACTTTAAATTGAGGCGATCCGATGGCAGCAAGAGCAGATTTTGGTCTTGGCATCAAAATAAATGTCTAATTAATCATTTCAGGGGCGGATCCAGGAATTTTTTCAGAAGGGGGTTTGCCAGGTTTCTGTCAGCGAAATCTGCCATCATCGTCTCTAAATTACGTAGGCATTCATACAAATTGAGCTTTTTAAACAGAGAAATCATTTTTATACTGATGTAGGATGACTTTGTGATATAATTTCATTGATGCAAGGCATTATTTTTTTATGTAGCTGAGCAGCGGGGGGGGGGGACCTCTGCCATTTATTATACAAAAGCTAAATCTTCCTATTAACAGGCCTTTCTTTAGGCCTGAAATGTCATCTTAATTATTAATTAGACATTAATTAACTTATCCAGGCAATAATTAACTCGCGGTGCCATCGTTAGCCTGAGATATCTAGTGGATCTGAATTCATTTTGTGATGGATAATTTAACTTAAAAAATGATTAAAGATACATATGGGAGATTAGATAAAGAGCTGGCAGTTCTCACTATAATAGTTAAAAACTAAATAATGTAAAGGTAATTTGCTGAAAATTTCAGTCAAATTGATACACTATGAACCGATACCGAAGCGAGTAAAATTTTCGCATAGCCTCCGTCATCATTATTAAAATCATTAATATAAAGAGCATAGTCTCGATTGTCCATTTTTTTTTTAAATCTAAATATAAGCGTCATATAGGAATCTAATCCAGTCAGCATCGAAGGCTAGCCTTGACATCGAAAGTTTATTATGGTCTGGATAAGTTATTTAATGTCTAATTGATAATTTAGATAACATTTCAGGCCTAAAGAAAGACTTGAAATAAGCAGATTTTGCTCTTGCATAAGCCATGTTTAATCGAGACTATGTTTATTATTTACCAACGTCAATAAAGATAACCGAGACTAGCCTAAAACTGAATCGGTAGTATCTCAGTTCAGAGTGAAGCAATTTGTCTGAAATGTTAGCAAAAACCCTCAGCACTTTGTTTAATCTGATGCCCTTTAAGAATTGATATACATGTAACAATTAAGGCCTAAAGAAAGACCTGCAATAGGCAGATTTAGCTCGTGGATAAAGCCCGTTTAAGAATTATGAGAGACGATGTATACATACGTTATATAAAACAGAAATGTATTATTATATTATTATATGTAGGCCATATTTGTTGACATATCATTTTACCTAAGGGAAGTATGTTACAATAATATTAATACAAACAGTATATTATGAGAGACGATGTATACATACGTTATATAAAACAGAAATGTATTATTATATTATTATATGTAGGCCATATTTGTTGACATATCATTTTACCTAAGGGAAGTATGTTACAATAATATTAATACAAACAGTATATCGAGTTCAAGGTGGAATTATAATATGTAATGTTCAGTCAACGGCTTAAAGAAGTGTTGGGCAAGTTTTTTTATTGAAAGTTCAGTCACCGAAAACATTCGAGTGACTTCTCGCGACTAAAAATACCTGTACACGGATTGATTATTTAATTACATGTAAAAATGGCTCTCTCCAGGCTTCGAGAGCTATCTCCGTGGGTTTTCTCCGTGACTCCCAATTTCCAACCACTGCATGATAAAGACCCATACACTGTATTGATGGAAAACATTGTACCATAATATTAGACCCGAAATGACGTATTTCATTGGTGCTGACTGGACGCTAAACCTCATTTTTCTCTGCTTTGATATGTAGTAACGAACGCCAAGTTTATTAAACCTGGATTATGTAGAATTGGATGCATTAATTCTCCAGGTATTGTTGACGTGTTCTGAATACACCGAGATTGAATAACTGACATTTCTCATTCGAACCCATCAAAGGCTCGGTGATACGCATATCAACCCAAGGTAAAATTTTATTAGTTAAATACAAAGGGACGTTTCGACGAGGATACGCCCACTTTATCAAGCAAACGTCGTTTATTATTAAACTCAGTAATTGTGTATCTCTAAAGTTCTGCCTTGTGTTAATATTTGAAATTACTAAATGCTGGGACCGACAAAACGACGGACAGGACTATCGACCGGCCGACCAATGGACATGACCAACGGAGCCGACCAATCGGAGGACAGGAGTAACGGAACCGACCAACCAGTGGACAGACGTAACGGAATTCATGTGTTTGTCCTGAAATTATCCACTTTAGTCTCTGGAATGGGACGAAAAACAGAGGCTCCGTTTACTCAATGGCGTGTACGCAAAAGATCCCTTGACAAATGGAATTTGTTACAAGAGTAGGCCGTATCGCCGCTGTCAGGGCAAAATTTCTCTCGCAGCACACTGTATGGCGTATATGCCTGGCTTCATTAGCTGTCTTTAAACCACGTCATGAGCTTTCAGTTTAAACCTTGGCTCGTCTCATCTATCTGTATGTTTACTTACTGTGAGATATTAATCATGTCTAGGATATACAATAAATATTGATTATTGAACTTTAACACTTAAAGTGACACAGTTGATTTAACATTTCTAATAGACTAGTATTTAGTAGATTTAACATTTCTTATGGACTAGTATGGAATCTATCATGCATTCTATAATGGAATCTATGATACATTCTACCGAATTAATCATACATTCTACCGAATATATCATACATTCTACCGAATCTACCATACATTCTAACGAATTTATCATACATTCTACCGAATTTATCATACATTCTACCTACTGTATCATACATTCTACCAATCTAATTGAAATTCAGATCTATATTTCGCTTCAGTTTTTATAATTTCGATGGCCTACACTACATGTGGATCTAACAAGTTATAGCGGGAGGTCACGTTCAGCCAGTTTAGATGTCAAGCACGCGACGTTTGACCCTATAACCTCAGTCATTCGAATAACCAATCAGAATCGTTGTTCGTTCGTTCGTTTCTTGGGTTTAACGTCCACTTCCACCTAAGGTGATATCGTAGACAAGTTAAGAATCGTTGTTGCTTTGTTTTGATTTTTATCGCTGATAATGTTTACCCACAATTCCGCGCAAGAAAGGTCAACCCATCGATTCGACAGACAATTTGATTGGCTGACCCCTGATTTCAAGCAGAACACGAGTTAAATAACAAGTCTTTCAGATCCTAGTGTAGTAAAGACAAGTAAAACGAAATTTTGAACTATAAAAACGAAACGAAATAGGATCTGTGTTTTAATCAGATTGACATTCTACCGAATTTATCACACCATTTCGCATGGGAAATTAAATACAATGTTATATGGGGTGTAATGCTTTATTTTCCTGCATCGACTGGAATAATTGAGGACGGTCTTGTGTGGGTGCTTTAATTAGGAATTGTTATATAAATAAAGACTGATTGGGATAAATTACGTTTTGTTATCCATATATCGACGACAGGCAGCTATTATTCGATTTACGTGTCTTATACCCGTAATGACAGTACGAAACATATAATCATTATGGTAACTAACTAACTTCTCGATAATTGGCTATACGTACACAAACAATGTTGGCCTTAAATGGTTTATCGGATATGCATCGGAAGCAAAACCGAGACGGAATTACGAATGGATATTATTTCATTGCACACACATACACCATAAATGCGTTAGGGGCTTAACAAGAAAATCCCACTTTCAACAAGAAAATCCCACTTTCAATTGACTGCGTAGTCGATTTGACTCAGTGAGGAAAGCATAATATTTTCCCTAACAAGGAGATTCAGGATTCGATCTCGGTGTTGGACGAGAGTCAAGCGTGGTTCCACTTGCCCAGAGACCTAGCAAAGGACAGTGTCTAATCATTCGGGTGGATTAAAAAAAAAAACGAGAGCACGTGTCTAGCGAGGAGAGCGTCTTGTCATTTGGAAGGGACGAAAAAAACTAGTGCACGTGTATAAATTGCCGTGCACGTAATATGACCATTTGTAATTTGATATAAGATTAGGCCAGGCATAATTTCCAACATTTTACATTGTATGGCGTATGTATATTCGTCTTCATTAAGCCCAGAAAAGTAGGACGTTAAACCCCATTTGATCTCGAGGAGGGGGGACTGGGTGGCTGAATGGTTAACGTGCGCACGCTGTATCATACGTCCTGTCATTGAGTCAACTGGTTTCGAATCCCCGGTTGTACGTAGCAAGGAATAGGGTCGCCTGTCCAGCCTCGTGGGTTTTCTCCGGGTACTCCGGTTTCCCCCCACTGCTAAAGACCCCTACGCGGAAGCAAATTATTGAAATAAAATTAAAACCATATTTTAGTCCCGAAATGACCTAGTTTGTGTCGAGTGGACGTTAAACCCCATCTCTCTCTCTTTCTCTCTATTTGATTTCATATCGAGGGACTGTCCCTTTAAGGTGTACCTGCTATACGTGTGTAGTATATTTATAATTAAGTCTACACACCTATACAAGGACAAACTAGAGATTAGATATAATTCAATGACACGTCTTAAATTATTAACGACCCCCTTAGAGTTATAAAGCCGGTGTCGAATGACACCACCCATAGCAACGTCGTATGTCGAGTATGTTTGGCTTTCTGATGTTTACAAAAGTGATGTTACAGTATTACGACATAAAGTATAAGAAATCGTGTAAAAAAATATTTGTATATAAACTTTGCATGCTGTCCTTATATGCAATGATACAATAAAATCGTATTTTGTGCTATATAGACGTTTTTGTTTATTGTTTTCCTTAGCCAGTACATATCCACAATCCCGTAAAAAAAGCCCCTCTACTGGAATATCCCGGCAGCGCCACAGTAGGCTTCACTCCGACTGCTATTCAGATTTCAATTTAGACAAATTATATCAGCTAAGTTATCGACTTTATAATGGCGGCAGTTGTGGTGATAAATCATGGAAATCCGTGTTATGGGATACCTTGTTAAATAACAATATGTTTTGGATTAATAGGATTAGATTGTATTACGTCACAGTTATGGCATCAGAAAGCGTGTGATAAATAGTGTAATAACCGAGATAATTATATTATGACGTAATAAATATATCTTTTTGTATATACCTTTATCGTGACGCAGTAATCCGTATGATAAACAAATAAATTCCTATAAATTAATTTGCAAACTGACAAATTGCCCTTTTTATGAACCGTAAAGGAAATTTTCATTGCGTCTATATTTTAAAATATATCCAGAAATCATTAAGTCAAAAAAGGTTAGTTTGGAAATATAAAATAAGTAAAACACCCAACTAAATTCCATCATTGCTTGATAATGACTGGCTAATTTAATGCTGATAAATATACAAATTTATGTACACATAATATTTAATAAAAAAATAATATACCTTTAAAACATATCACTTTTTAATTTACACACACACACACAAAGCGCGAAAAACTTTAATTATAAATGGTATCATAAAGTTCTTTTTATCTTCCTGCCTAACGATTTCTATATTTCACACTTCAATTCGGGTTCATCATCTCTCACTTGATATAACGAGAACACCCTAAGTCCGAAATCTCCAAACAGAATGAAAAAACAGTAATTCTTTTATCACAGAATAGCTCGGCAGGAAATATCATTTCGAAAATTCGAAATTGTTCGTTAAGCCGGGGCTTAAAAACTTAATATTTGAACACTATGCACATTTTGATTTCAGTTCTTTTCCTAATCAAAATTGTTAGGAACTGTCACAACTGATCTTTAAAAATTCATTGAATTAGATGAAAGGTTAGCCAGATATGGCTGAAGGATAACCGACTCCATTTCTAGTGTAAAATGTATCGGCAACTATACGCGTTCTGCCATGCGCTGGTTTCTTTATGTCCTCTTTTTTCACTACATCACTGAGTCTCCAGCCATAATCCCACGAGCTTAGTAATGGATATTGAAATTTAACTTCCGGTATTTTGCTATATCTGTCCTGGAGGTATTGATATCGGCCTTTTCCTTCTTTAGTGAACCCATCGTATAATTTACTTTGAGTTTGCGGTGTCACAGCTCGCATGTTTTCGACCGTTATAAATTCACTTCTTTGCCCCAGCGTATCAATTTGTGTCGACTTCTTTTTGTTGAATTTCTGCTCAGCGGTAATTGCCGGTAATCTTTCCATCAATGCTTCGGAGGGTTTCGATCTTTCTTCAATTTTTCTTCTGAAAACCTCCATTTGTTTCGGCTTTGCTACATCAGACGCGCTTCTGTTGAAAAACCAAGCTAAACGTGAATCGCGCTCTTTGTTAAAAGACTCCGTTAAAAAGTTTTGATACTGAGTTGAGAAATTGGGATTTCTAGCTGCCATTCTGTAGATCTAGTTTTTCCCTTACTTTTCCCTTACTCAAGCCTCTTTCACCGCCCGTGTTGTATAAGACCACAGTTTTAATAATTACCGACAGTCATAGGTAACAGCGCGTGGCCGCATATCAACGTCGCCACTAGCAACATGACGTAACAGATACGGCGAGAACTTCAAGGTTTACCGAGATTTTGCGAGAATTATACATCCAAGATGGCTCCGAATTGGCCAGAGGAAGTAGATGTGTTTTCTGTACCACATTCTAGAATGAAAGAGTTGGTACAGGGTTATTTGGACCAGGTTTGTGTGCTCCCTAAATAGCATTTGGTTAAAATGAAACCATTGTCACCCGGCTCAATGACCCGTTCGTCGAGAAATCGATCTGACTGTACTCCGAATGGTTGACATTTTTAATCATTTGAGATTTGGCGTCTGTCCAAGTTGGTTTTTAGGATCACGAACACAGTGATTGTGATGTCTGTCATGTAGGCTTTAACATTCCCCTGGCTTGATAACATCTTATTGATGACCTCCCAAAACATGACAATGTCAAAGCAGTGTAATGGATTATTGCAAGACTACTTTTTGTTGAGTTTTGAGTTCCCTCCCAACGCCTTGGCTTGTTCAATTTTTGAGTCAGTCAGACTGTCAGTAAGGTCTAGTGTCAAGCAATGTCACATGAGTTTAAAGTAGATGATGTAATCTACTAAGAAGGTCCCTCACAATTAAGCCGATGTGCCCCACCCCCATGCCCTTCCATACTGAATACTGTAACTGCTTTGTTAGTGCCTACGTTCAGTTGATTTTCCTATGATTAAGGAAATTTAAAGATACATGTACCACTTTTTATACTTTTTAACACTTTGCCTAACTTTTATGTTTATTTCCCCCTCAACTCTGTTCTATTGAACGAGAAACCCTATACCATATATATTTTGGAAAACTCGTAACTATTCCAGTTGTTGTAATATGAGGTGCCGGTTTACACTGGTTTAGGGAAAGCAAACGACTTTAATTTGTTATCTCAGCCACCAAGACGGCTAGTCCATTTCTGGTATGCACTTAGATAATTTGCCACCCCTCAAGAAGTGTCCGACAACGAAAGACCTATCATAAATTTTCAAACTCTAAATATCAACAATTAAAAGAGCTAAATCGCTAATATTTGGGGCCTAGAAATTGACACAAATGGGTTGCAAGCCATATAATAATGTAATATGAATGAATGCATATAAACTGATTTACATTCAATCGGTTTCTGTTTTTACTCTAATATCAAATCAGTTATGTTTGGCGAAGTACACCAGAAGTCTCAACTAAATCACAATATAAATAGCGTCTGACTATTTCAGTCTACATAGTATTTATTGCGCATCCTCACCGTTTGAGATGTAATGTGGAGTATACTTAGCCTTGTTCTTTGGGTCCCTAGCTGAAAATGAGTCTGAAACGCCGTATATGGTAAACAAATTATTTCATCTTAAATATTGGATATCAAGCCCATCTTTTCCTGGTAAGACCACACACACCATCAATATTGATTTAAATTGACAAATAATTCGTGTTTTCAACGTCAAAGACTTTCGATGATATGGAGTTAGAGACTAAGCTATTTTAAACAAGCCAAAGCAGTGCAATTCGTGTTTCAATTTGAAAATTTTCATTTTGTCTTAAATACGATGTCAGAGGCCCATCTTTTAATGGTAAGATAACAACATCAATGTTGATTTAAACTGACCAATAAATCGTGTTTTGAATGTTGATGACTGTGGATGATATTGAGTTAAAGACATAGCTATTTCAACAAGACTGTATGAAGTATTTTAAATACAAGTGGTTTAATTAAAGACGCGTTTTGGGCTACCAATTGATAAAGGACATAATCCAGGGTGTGTATGGAACCACAGCGTGGACTTCCAGTTAATAAAGGGCTGTAGCCCCCCCCCCCCAAAACACTATACATTGTACAGTCTTGCTTTGGGATTAATTTATTTAGCTTTTTTCCTCCTCTTCCCCGACCATATCACCGAGATACCGGTTTATTTGTGGTACTGTTACAGGAATTTTTCCACCCTTCTGCCACTTTGTATTTTCGTTAAACCTGTTGCTTATTATTTTCAGATGACATCAACAAACTTTTCTAATGTCATTCATCTTACAACACTGCTGAAGCATCTATGTGATACATTCCGAGAATTTAAAGTTCATGAACAAATCGAAAATAAGTATATATTGTGTAAACTACGGCAGAAATTACGATCTTTATCAATTCGCAATAGTGCCGTCTGTAACTGTCATTCCGATAACCGTCTGACGGAGATGCTAGAACTGGTAGAAGATGGTTTTGATTGGACATGGCGTCCACAAGCGGACAGAATGCATTATGGGTTTAAGCTACGTCGAGCGCTAGAAGATTTTACACAGACTTTTATCCCTCACATGGAAGAAGAAGAAGCTGTAATTATATATTTTTATTATTTTACAAATTGTTTGTCTGTAGGGTCCTGGGTTTATATCCCTTCATGGCTCGAGAAGTATCCAACTTTGTTTAGTTGTTAGAACTATCGACGAGCAACTGGCCAGAAAGTTGTCTTGTGGTATGGAGAGGATGAAAAAACACTTTCCCATTAGCAAACAGCAGGCACATAAAAGGACACTTAGAATTTGCAATTCAATCAAGTCTAGGTGAACATGTTATTGTCTGGCGAAATTTTCCTTGAAGTAAATAACGATAGAATTCAAAACCCATATAATATTAATAATAATATATGAACTAAATCTCAAATCAGTGTAGTAATCTGCAGATTTCACCATTAGAATGTGTCAAGGTGAAGGAGTACCAGTGGTACAGGAAGTTGAGCTCTGTATTATGTACAGGGGCCGTTTTAAATATTAGAATTAGAACAAAATGGTCTGAGACGGAGAGTAGCACTGTATCTATATATACATTGATGCACAATCTCGAAACCAGAAAAATTTTTGAAGAAATTTCTCTGGTGAATCGGGGTAGCCATTTTTGTGGGAAGGTGACATGTAATTCCTACGCGCGAAATTTCTCGTTTATTTGCGTCGCACGCCCCCGATTTTACGTGCCTGGATGACAGAATCACTTAGAAATATACCCTTGAATTTGTTCGTTTGGGATCCAATTGGTTATGTCAGCTAGTTGACTTTGACTCAAGAATCATTTTACAACAAACAAAACAACGATCCGACCTCTAGTTTTCGAGAAATCGACCCAAAAAGATTGACCAATCAGAGGTCAGAATGGGCTTAGGTTTGAAAAAAATTGGGAAAAATGGATGGTCTAATATGTGCCAGAGGCCTTTGGCTCCGCAGCTGCCTCTGGGAACGAGATTGATTGATGCATTGTTTAAACATTTTTAGGAAATGAAATGAAAAGCGGTTTAAGCATCCTACTGTTCTGCTCCTTTTGGCCGGGGGGGGGATGTCGGGGGGGTGGGATGGCCTAGTGGACTAGAGTGCCGCGCTTGGACCTGTAGCTGGCTGGTCACCTCTGGCTTGCGGCTGTGGTTTCGAGCCCTGGTGTGAGCGTATGTGGCATGGAGATAGGGGCGCCTTCTCAACCTCGTGGGTTTCCTCAGGGCACTCCGGTTTCCTCCCACTGCTAAAGACCCCTACGCGCAAGCGAATTATTGAAATAAAATTAAACCATACGTTAGTCCCGAAATGACTAGTTTGTGTTGAGTGGACGTTAAACCCTGTTTCTCTCTCTCTCTCTCTCTCTCTCTCTCTCTCTCAACCAGTGTGCAAGATCTTCCTAAGTTTGCTGCAAACTTTTGAACGGCACAATAAACAAATTTTTCACTAAAGAGGCCAGCTATTTGACGGTGCTTTTCTTTATTTAATTTGACTCATTCTATGTGTCTGACTAGTCTTCGTCTATTGTATTCCGTCTAAGACTTGCCATGTTTTTATTTTGCAAACTTCAAATATTTTTCATATATGTTCTGTTTAGCCAGGCGTGCCGCTATTTGTTTCATGTGTTCCAAGGTGTGCCATTTGCAAAAATAGGTTGAGAACCACTGGCCTAATGAAAACAGCACACAGTGTGCTTGAAGGGAAGTTTTGACAAGACAGCCGGCACTCCAGCCTACTGTTATTTTGAATTCCATCTATCAAGGGTTCTTTTACATGTACCCCAATGTCTATGCAGGACCTCAGCGTTTTGTCCCTTCCGAACGACTCTACGTTTTCCCATACCAGGTCACCTGTCCTGCACAATGACGAGAGGACGCCTTGCGGGGAAATCACAATGAGCTTTCTTCATCAAGTCGAACCAGTGTTTTACTCCCTCTCGTGGGTTTTCTCCGGGTTCTCCGGTTTCCTCCCTCTGCTAAAAACCCCTACACGCAAGCAAATTATTGAAATAAAACTAAAACATTAGTCCCAAAATGATCTAGTGTATGTCGAGTGGATGTTAAACCCCATTTCTCTTTCTCTCATTCTCTCTCTCTCTCTCTCTCTGTCTCTCCCCACTGTTTTTTTAAGAGAAAATAAGATGAAGTTAAAATATTAAATGATACTTATTTTGTCCATTTTATCACTAGGTGTTTCAGCCAATGCTGATTGAATATTTTTCCTACGATGAACTGAAAGCCATTAAGGCGGAAGTTATTCATCAGCATTTAACAAATGGTTCTGAGAATTATCAGGAAGAAAAATTTGTTGAAGATACAAAATCTAGTAAGTTAACAAAATACTGAATCATTTCTTACAAAATATTGAATAATTTCATGCAATATACTGAATGATTTATCACAAAATACAGAGTTGTTTGATGCAAAGTAGTGAAGAATTTCTCACAAAATATGTATTCCAAAATAGAGAATAATTTCTTTTAAACCCAAAATAAGTTCCTGCAAAGTTCAGAACAACTTATTAATTACATTACAAGGTACAGAAAATAATTTATGATAAACCAGTTATTAATACATGTATCATATGGGGTTTTATTATATTATAGGGGGTTGGATGACCGAATCGTAAGCGTGCGCACGCTGTATCATACGGCCTGCCATTGAGTCAACTCACATGGTTGTACGTGGCAAGGAATAGGTCGTCTGTCCAACCTCATGGATTTTCTCCGGGTACTCCGGTTTCCTCCCACTGCTAAAGACCCCTAATCTTGAAATAAAATTCAAACCATATGTTAGTCCGAAAAATGATCTAGTTTGTGTTGAGTGGACGTTAAACCCCATTTCTCTCTCTCTCTCTTTATACATTATACATTATAAGCCAAATTTGAAACATGGTTGTATATAGTTGTCTCCCCTGATTGGCAATTCTTTGTTCAACTGGTTTAACTGTGCATTGTATCGTAAAGCCTCTCATTGAGTCAAGTGACATGATTTTGACTCACCAGTTGTACGTGACAAGGAGTAGGGTCACCTGTCCAACCTCCTGGGTTTTCTCTGGGTCCTCAGATTTCCTCCCACTGCTAAAAGAACCCTTTGCTCAAGCTAATAATTGAAATAAAATTGAACCATATGTTAGTCCTAAAATGTCCTAGTTTGTGTCTTGTTGATGTTAAACCCCATCTCGTTCTATATTTTTAATCAGGAGAAGTAAGTGAAGATGAAGAAGATGATGTTAAGAGTAGTTTGGACAGACTACCAGATGAAGTGTTATTATTGTTGTTTAAGTATTTGTCACCTGTGGATCTGTGTCGATGTAGTCGGGTTTCACGAAGATTCAATCATCTAGCTTTAGATTCATCATTGTGGACTCAACTTTATCCTGTTCAGTGGGTTAAAGGTATGGGCTTGCTTTTATTTAATTTCTTTTCTGTCTGGGTGTTGCATGGGTTAACATGTGCACCAGGCCCGTGCCTACAGAACTGGGTCAAGGGTTCCGCAACCCATCTCACTTTCGCAGATAATATTTTTTTCTCCCCAACATTCATGGAAATAATGTTGTTTTGACTCGCTCTACTGTAATCCTAATCATGCGTGCACCTATGAGCGCATAGTTTCCCAGACCTACATGTAATGTCAAACTAGGACCCCCTGCTGCCCAAATTCCTGGACAGGGCCATGTTCACTTTATATGTATATATTATAGGTATAGGACCGTGTATATGTTATAACTACATGACCCCGTGTATATATCTTATAAGTATATGACCCCATTTATATGTTATTTTATAGGTATATGACCGTGTATATGTAATAACTATAGGACCGTGATTATGTTATAACTACATGACCCTGTGTGTATGTTATAAGTATATGACCCCATGTATATGTTATATTATAGGTATATGACCGTGTATACATGTACAGTGAAATCCCGCTTAACGACCAACTCAAAATTACGGGCAACTCACGTATACGACCACATATTAAAAGAACCAATTTTTTTCTTCTATATTCCTTATAAATTGAACTCAGTATTACGGGCAACTCACTAGTACGGATTACGACCACCGAAGCCAGTCCCAATCAGTCAATTTCATTGTTTTTGTGACTCGCGATAACGACCACTGATTGGGATTAATCAGCTCCCGACCGAGATCAAAACGATAACGACCACTGATAGGGATTAGTCAATCTAACGACTGAGATCAAACAGTCGTGGGTGACTGATTTATCGCAACAATTTAACGAGCCGCTAATCTTTCTTTGTTGAGTTAATTTTTTAAACAATGGAATTTCTCATTATTTGTTTAATTTAAACAGAGTAATTAATAATGATTAAGTGATTTAAACTCTTACTATTTATACGAGTCAATTTTGTCAAGATTATAATTTCTTATTCGACCTTCGTCTGTTTGTACGATTACATTTTGTCAAAAGGGTATCCTTTCTTATTCGACCTTCACCTGTGTAATGGAAAAAAACACGTAGTAATAAGCGTACTCGTGTAGAATTAAGCCCGAAAGCAAAAGTAGAACTTGTCAAAAAAAAAGTGAGGGTAGAAGCCAAAAACAATTGGCCGAAGATTTTGAAATTGGTAAGACCCAATTACAGACGATTTTGAAAAGAAAGGCAGAAATTATTGATGGATGCGAAGGAAACGTCTCTGTGTTCGCTCGCCGATGGAAGAATGTGGGCGTGGTTTCAACGTGTGCGTGACAATGATGTGTCGCTCGCCGGTCCTACGCTTCGTGAAAAAGCAGATTTAGAGAAAGATAACATTTCATTTTTCAAGATGTACGTTGAAAGTGGTAGCGTAAATGACGACGTTGTGAAAGAATGGACTGATAGTGTACCTGACATTGTCATTGGTTACGAAGCTCGGGATATCTACAACATGGAAGAGAGATGAGTGAATTATCATGGCCTCCCAGATAAAACGCTCTCTGTTCGTGGCTAAACTTGTTCTGGTGTCAAAATAGCAACATGTTTATAAATTTGAACATTTCTCGCCTGCCAGTTACGTGGAGATCCGATAATAAAAAAGGTTGGATGACGGGATTATTATTTGAACATTTTACGTCTGCCGGTTTCGTGGAGATCCAATAATAAAAAAAGCATGGGTGACATAATTTTTGTTTAAAAGGTGGTTGCGGGATTTTAATCGAAAAATGAAGGTAAATAAAGGAAGCATTATGAATTAAAAATTATAACGTGATCAAAGACTTTATAACATGCATAATTATTATTATATTTTCATGATGTGTTTTAACATTACATCTGTTATTAGTAATAAAGTATGTCTTTGCTGTATAAAATTTACCAAACACGTTTTTTTTTTTTTTGAATTTGTCTAAAACATGCTCACTCGGTAATGAGACCAACTCACTATTAAGACCACATCTAGACAGTCCCACATGTGGTCTTAATAGAGGGATTTCACTGTATGTTATAACTATAGGACTGTGTATATGTTATAACTACATGACCCCGTGTATATGTTATAAGTATATGACCCCATGTATATGTTATATTATAGGTATATGAATTCGAACGTGTATATGTTATAAGTATCTGATCGTGTATATGTTATAAGTATCTGACCGTGTATATGTTATACAATGTACGTATATGACCCTGTGTATATATATGTTATATTATAGGTATATATGACCGTGGATATGTTATATTATATGGTCTGTGTATATGTTATAGGTATATGACCGTGTATATGTTATAAGTATATGACCGTGTGTATATATGTTATATTATAGGTATATGGTCTGTAGATGAAGTATATGATAATGAATCGGACTATGATAAAGATGTACATGATACGTATATTGTTATTGATGAGGATGCTGATATAGATGAATCACCTGGTAGTGAATTATCCAGTGGTGGCGACGACAACGTCAGACAGGTAATTTATTCACTCTACAGGCACTAGGGACTGGGTGTCGTCCAGATTTTACGAAAAAAGGATTGAAACTACCCTTACCGTCTAGAATCTAATACACGTATCCAGTCAATAGCTTGCCGTCTAGAATCTGTGAAATGCCGTCAAGATTCATCAAAAACCGCCCAGTTTGTGCTACTGTGTAGATTTAGGGATGCCGTTTAGTATTGACCTAGATTTAGTATTTTCCCGGATGTTGTCCAGAAATAAACCGAGTGTTTGATGTTGATAACACAAGGCATTCAGATTTTACCAAGAGCCGTCGGTGTTTTAAAAATATTCACCGATTCAACTTGGTCAACGTTTTATTCTTTCTGTTATTCATATTCCATCAAGATATAATTTTATAAAAATGGCTGATGTATTTCTGATTTATTGCACAATACAACGATAATTTTTCATTCGTTACAGCCGTATAAATGCAGGGGACCTATAATGCTCAACTCGTGCGTGTTGTATCATTGATTCAACTGGTGTGGTTCAAATTCCCAGGTTGAAAACACAACACAACAAGGAGTAGGGTTGCCTGTCAACCCTTGTTGCTTTTCTCCGGTTTCCCCTCCCACTGCTAAAAACCCCAGGCATGGATCCAGAGGGGGGCGGACCCGGCGCACGCCCCCTCTATTTTGTTTGAGGTGGTGAATAATTTTTAGCTCCATATATTCTCGCGAGAAAGTAGAACAATAATAGTTTAGGTTGGAAATAGTAATTTACAGTACTGGTATGAAATTAGTCCTTGTTGACATTTTTTCCACTCAAAAATCACGGTTCCAGGCTTCGCACTCCCTAGTGGTTGGAGCACGCCCCCTCGTTCAGAAAATCCTGGATTTTCCCTGAACCCCTACGTACAAGCGAATTATTGAAATAAAACTGAATCATATGTTAGTCCCGAAATGACCAAGTTTTGAATAGGTATTAAACTCTCTCTCTCTCTCTCTCTCTCTCTCTCTCTCTCTCTCTCTGTTGTTTCATTACAAGTTATAAAGTAGCTGTTGTTTATTACAGGTGAAGAGAGAAGTAAAGGTGTTATTATCTATAGTGAAATATTTACTACCTAGAGTTGGTTCCGCTGTTAAGATATTTAATCTAGCCTATAGTCAGGGCATCAGTAATGGCATGGTAAATATAAGTTTCATTTGAAACTATCCTAACAACATAGATAACAACAATTGTTACTAGACAACTCTCCCCTAATCTGGCAAAAACCCATATTCCTGAAGCAATGGCCCGAGAAATCCCTCTCTGACCATTGCTGGAATAGCGTCTGTTTCTTGAACTTATGCGGGAGTGTGTCTATTCTTTCCATTCAATGAAAGCTATCACTTAAGTACAGCAACATGACAGTCCTTCGTTTCATCTGGGTCTTCCCTAAAACTTTGGACAGTGATTTAAGGTATTAAAACGGTTAAAGTATGTTCGTTTCCAAACAGTATTGTTTACATTTCATTCGACTTGATAGCCTCGTTTGTCACGCAATTAGTTTTACTGCAGTATTCTGCTATGCACGGGTTAATTAGGCATAATAAAATCGTGAGTCATGACGTATACGTTATGTAAACATATTTGGTCCAATATTGGCAGCTCGTGATTGGTTGGTAGACGGACTACTGACCAATCAAAATTTAACACAACAATATCCACTCATAATAGCAGTGTGCAGTTGGATTACCTCTAATCAAACGCAACACTGCGCAGAGTATGGCAAAAACCTAGCAAGTCAAATTTTGGTGAAAATTGAGTTAGACCTAGATTTTGTTTCTCCTTCACAGAAAAGGCTTCTAATTGTCTTCATCTAAAAACGCAAAATAAAATTGGTTTTATTTTCAGTAGCTTTATTCTGAAACAAAACAGTTTTCCTTTGTTTTCTAATTTTTTAAATTCAACAGTGTTACTAGGTTTTTCCAGATTACGGAGAACTCTCTCTCACCAACTGTAAAACTTGGTTCAGAAAGTTCACATCTGGTAGAATGGTTTAAAATTAATGCCCTTGTACAAAATATCATTCTGAAATATTGTTGCTGTCATTTAGAATGTGTCTCTCAATCATGCATTCATTTATAAAAGGGGGGAAGCCGAGATGACTCAGTGAGTAAGACTTTGTCTCGCTATCCTGGAGGTCTCGCATACGATCCTGGAGGTCTTGCTATCCAGGAGGTCTCGTGTTCGATCCTGGTGTGTTGGTCTCTGTATTAGTCGGTGTGGTTCCCCTTGTGATGTAGGACAGGGGTTTGGTAAGTTACAATGTAAAGCTGTTCGGATTGGACAATATATAGTGTTCGTATGGCGTGAATAACAGAAATCCTGTCTAAGCATTGTCATCTTCATAAGGCGCTGGTTCGCTGGCTAAGTGGATAAGGCGGTGGTTCACTAGCCTGGAGGTCGGGTGTTCGATCCCTGCATTGACCGAGAAAGTTCATCTCAATTTTTCCAGCATGATTTCCCCTTGTCAGTGATGCAGAAGGATGGCCTGACAAGGACAACTGCCTAGTCGTTCGGATGGGATGAAAAACCGAGGTCCTGTGTACACATTGGAGTGCACATAAAAGATCCCTTGACAGTTGGAATTCGATATAAGAGAAGGCCGTAGCGCTGCTGCCTGGGCAAAATTGCCCCCATAGCACACTGTATGGCGTATGCCCGTCTTCCATTAGCCCAGGTTTGGTGCAAAAGAGTAGGACTTTAAACCTCATTTCATTTTATATCATTACCCAGTCAGAGTAGAAAAGTGGGACCTTGAACCCCAATTCTATTTATAAAAGTGGTAAGTTTTCATTGTGAGTGATTGTGAACTGGTGCAGTTTGAGCAGCATTTTCCAAAGCTGGTTGCAAAAATAAGCTGCAAAACTGAATTGTTAATGACAACACTTTTCTCACATTTTTTTCCAGCAACCAGGAGAGTCAATATTTTTTTTTTCCATTTTAGGTTAAAAGAATTTTGAAACTTTGTCCGAATCTTGAGCATTTGAACTTACGACAAACCAGGGTTACAGATGGCGCTTTCAAGATGTAAGTACGAAATACATCGATTCTTAAACAACGTTAAATGCATTAAACCCAATATTTTGACCAAAAACACAAGATTTAGTAAGTCGCATATAAGGTAGAGGTTGGCCCAGAAATATTCTCAGGAATATATTTGGTCCGATATTGGTACTCGTTTTAAATGGTAAGCTATTGCAGAGCAGCTACTCATTGGTTGGTAGTCAGACTACTGACCAGTCAAAATTTAAAATAACAATATCCACTCATTACAGCAGTGAGTAGTGGGATTACCTCTAATCAAACGAAACACTGCGCGGAGTATGAATCTGTTGGGTGTTATTTTTGTTGATTTATGGGTTTTGTAGAAATAAACACCTGACAAGCACATATTCTCAGTTTAACAGGCCTGAGCCCTTGATGGCTGACATTTTGTCCAGCTTAGATATTTCAGTTTTGTTTTGATAATATGTTCAATACCAAGTTCAAAATGCCAGGCGCTATTTCATCAATACTCAAGTTTTTGTCCTAGAAATTAAATTAATTTTCATACAACCTTAAACTGAAATATATTTAGAATTTAGGCTTTTCATTGGCTGAAAATTAAAATCTTAGCTCGTAGCCAAAGAAAAGGCTGGATTCTAAATTGTTTTCGTAAATAAGATGCCTCATCTTTAAATACTAGGGTTTTTTTACGTTGGAAAAGGAATTTCTTATTTCAGATTAGGGCAGACGAAATGTGGACAGAAATTACGTCATATTGATCTAAGTGGGTGTGACGGCATTACAGACGGAACTCTCCGTAAAATATCACAAATCTTTACAGATGCTACCAACGTAAAACAAAACAAGATACTGGCAAAGACATTACAAAACTGTGTTGGAACGAGAGACAATGTTAGTGCTATTCCTGAACTGGTAAATCAAGTCACATGTTCACAGTGCGGTCGTAAGAACGTCAGTGATTCGATAAACGATAAATTAGCATCGAGCGAGAAGTTACTGTCGGTTGATACGACGGTGTCTATCCTACAAGATTGTTTATTTGAGAATTATTCGAGGTGTGATCAATCAACTGGGTTGTCTGAACTTCAGATAGAGTTCGATCAATTGGTTTCATTGGTAAAGGGAGGTAACTCTGACCCATATCAAACCCAAACAAAGATTGACTTTAGTATGACAACAGAACAAGAGGTGCCGTCATCGACAACAACTGTTAATGGTTCAAACGTATCAAGTGATACTGATGATACCTCAGAGATTCCTGCAATTTCCCAATTGGAATATTTAAATCTCTCTGGTTGCCATAGACTTACAGATACTGGGATTGGGTAAGTTTTCCTGGTTTCCATAGAATTTCGCAAATTCCATATGGTTTATGTTCTTGACAAAATAGAATCATTCCAACCATTAATTAAATTACTTTATATATAGTTGCTGCCATTGATAAACTTTTTAGTTTGTTGTAAATTCGCTTAAAAATGACCTCAAATTCCTTGGGTGGAAGCTAGTGCTGTATCATTGTAGGACTTAAAAGATTTTGTCAGTTGTTAATAAGGTTGCAACGATATCAAATTCTGATATCGCCATTAATCATGATAACTGCTTTTGGAATTATCGCGATAAATAAAAGTCTACGATTATCAATTTTATCACGATAATTCTCTTTATCATGATATTTCCCTTTATCACGATAGTTATTTATAATCGTGATAATTGTAATTATCATGCACCATAATAAAGGATTGGTTAGAGGATAGGATTTCTAGTGAAAAATAGGGGGTAATAGCCATCTGTAATTTCTCCTCAGTTTGCAGGTGGGTTCTGTTGTCACTTAACTTAATAAGACACTATTTATGTTAATCAATCAGTATACAAATTTATTAGTTTGTAAATATCTCATTAATTAAAGTTTAGTCGTATGGTTTTAAATATATGTTCTAATTACTTCTAAAATATTAAAAACCACCCAAAGTATGTTTTAAAAAATCATATCGATGAACCTGAGTGCCGATTCATAACTTGAAAAAAGCGGCTGGATGACTAAGTCGAGTTACTTGGTTGCTTTGTTTTGGCGGGTTAAACAACCAGACGTACAGTACTAACTTAACATTGAAATAAACATAATATTTTCAGTCTTGTTAACCGGGGATTCGCCGCACCGTTGCTACGGTACACCGATGTCGCGTGCGGCTTTGTTTACAAAATGTGTTTAGGGAACTTTCTCTCACCGATTTTTATTGTATAATTTTACAAGTAGTAATTAAACTATTATTTCGAATTCGATCCGGCCCCCGCACCGGTGAAAATGAACTTTGGATTTATTGCACCGACCTCCGCCCAAAAAAATCCTAAAATACCGGGGATTGCGATTATTCAACTTTGGCCGATACGATATCACTTGAAAAAAAATAATCGCGATAATGCGGCATCCCCGGGGTATCGCTGCAACCTTAGTTGTTAATCTGTTTACTTTGGGTTAGCCCCATGTATTTTTTTTTTTCAATAGATATGAAAATTATTTACATATTTTGAGTGCTTTTACTCATAAAAAGTGTGGGGGTCACGGTGGCTAAGTGGATAAGGCCCTGGTTCGCTAGCCTGGAGGTCGGGTATTCGATCTCTGCATTGGCCGAGAAAGTCCATCTCGATTTTCCAGCGTGATTTCCCCTTGTCAGTGATGCTGAAGGGCCTGACAAGGACAGCTTCCTAGTCATTTGGATGGGACAAAAAAATGAAGTCCCGTGTACACATTGGAGTGCACGAAAAAGATCCCTTGGCAGTTAGAATAAGATATAAGAGTAGGCCGTAGCGCCGTTCCCCGGGCAAAATTTCCCTCGTTGCACACAGTATGGCGTATGCACGTCTTCCATTAGCCCACTAAAGAGTAGGACGTTAAACTTCATTTCATTTGATTTCATAAAAAGTGTAATTTTATTTTGTTTTAAGGGTTTATTCAGACTTTAGCAGTCAGTCATTTTGCACATGTAGAGAAAGGGGTGCTATTTTTAGACCATAAAAAAAAGCCACAAAACAACATGCGATTGAAATGACAACCAGGTTTAATTACTTCAAGGACAGTCACATGGATATTTATACCCACCCACCTCCGTAATAAACAAAGGAACACATGTAATCAATTATCATTATTTATTTATACATAAATAAAATATAACAAAAACAGGATAGATTCATTCATTCATCGCAAGTATACCATTTTCCTTTTTACTACATCTGCTGTATATACTCGTCCGAATGGTTGACGTATAGCATCTTTAAATAGTCGATCTTCCTATTCAAGTGACGTCTTGTGGTTACTGGAGGGAGCATGCTCTAGTCTACCAGAGCTGACTTTCTAAAATTCTGGGAACCCGTTACAAATCTTGAACTTTAATTCTTTAAAATTGTAAATTGACTGCCAGATCAATTTGTCAGGCTGTAGTGCTAGAATGTAATACTGTTTGTCAATGCCACTGTGAATCACTAAAAGCAACTCAAAAAGTTAAATTTTTAAAATGTATTAAAATAAAGCCTTAAAATAGATGGGTTATTCCGTGTGAAGTTGGCCAGGGGTGGGAAATCAACCTCCTCGAAAAAATCTGGTAAAACTATTGTGGTCTGTGGCTTAAAAATTGACAGATACAGGCATCTGAGTTTCATAAGTTACCAATAAGTTTTCGAAACAAAATGTATCAATAATTTACTCGAGTTTCAGATATCTAGATCACTACAAAATCGAGACAATGTACAATTACACCAATTGTTTTTTTGATTTTATGGCCAAGTAGCAAGCGAATCCATACCTGCCAACTACTCCGGTTTTACCGTAACAAGTACGGTTTCCGTCAACTTATTACGGGTTACGGCTGCATTGATAAAAAATACGGTTTTCATTAAAATATTCCAAAAATTAGAATTTTTTAAAAAGTTTTATTCGCGAAAGAGCCGTACCGTAATTCAACACAATGACAATCGGCACAGCTTTATCGTAACTTCCTATCGAGCCATTCCGAATGCTACTGTATGCGTGAGGCTATTTATAGCTTTGCTGCCATGCGCGAGGCACCTGTTCAGTCTGTGTTTCCAAACGAGTGAACAATCATGGAATCAGCCGGAGAAAAATCGAAAACGAGTGTAAAACCGAAAAGAAAATTGCAGTTATTCCGTGAGGAATATTCCAAGGCCTACCCAGGAGTAATTATCCGTTCAAGAAAGAGTGAAATTATGCGAACTGCACGTTATGTTGACAAGATTTTTCAATTGGACACGGAGGAATTAGCGATGTTAAAGACCACGTGCGAACGAAAAAACACCAGTCGAAAGTCATTGCTGGTGATAGTAATCATTAAATGGTATAATTTCATACTATTTATCAACTGTTCATTAAATTTAAGGTACCGGTAGCTAATAGAATAAATATATCTATCAACCTTTATGACTTTTCCAGTATTAATTTTGGTGGAAAGTCTCTATGATTGTGGTAGGAATGTGATGTTTTGGCCACATTTTAACCTATCTGAATGCTGATATTCATTTTGCGTCATAATGTGAGCTGTATATCTTCACTAGAAAAGTAAAATCAAGATACAAATGTATCTGAAACTCAAGTAAATTATTGATACATATTTTGTTTCGAAAACTTATTGATGACAACTCATGAAACTCAAATGCCTGTATCTACAAATTTGGCACAGTTTCTAGAATTTACATGTACAATATAAGATAGATTTTTTCGAGGGTGTCAATTTCCCCAATTTCTGAAATTGACCCAGTTGACATGAAATGACCCAGATGGTTTCTATAAACAGTCCTACCTTGTTCAAGAATAATCCTATAATTCTCTATTGCCAGTTGAGATATTGGCAAATATATCATTTTCAACTTCAAATTCATTTGAAGATAGCTACTCCATGAGAGGAATACAAAAACAAGGGAGGTAATTGTGTTATTTCCAATGTCAATGATTTTTACATATAATAGTGAGTTGCCAACCTATTGAGCAAAAGACATAGAAATCATAATAATGTTTTGACTTCTGTGGAAATATGAAATCCAGGCCCCAAGTTCACGAAGCATTCTCAGACTTACGCTGAGAATTTGCTCAACTTTCAATCAGGCTTTTTTAGAAATAGCCTATCTTTGATGCAGAAACAAAACTTTGCACATAGTTTCATATTGATGTTTTTTTGATACATTAAAACAAACAAAATTATTATAAAGGGCTATATTTTAGTTAAAATAAGGTGAACAAGTTTGAGTAAATTCTCAACTTAAGTCTGAGAATGCTTTGTGAACTTGGGGCCTGGCTTTAAGATTGGAGGACAGATAGTATAAGTGTTGTCACGATATTTCGCAGACTTGATGTATCACAGTTCACCTTTCCACGATTTACATATTGAAACCTGAGATGCTGAATCATCGTGTCATCATTTTTTTTTTATACGTGGCCTCATAACGTTGTTTCTGCTTTTAACGTTAATACCTTTGTTACAGATATTTAATCAAGATGGAACGATTACCATGGTTACGATACCTGGATTTATCAGGTTGTTTCAATATGACTGGTTCGGTCATACGACAGTTGGTCAGTATTTGTCCAGTATTGGATCACTCACAACTCTACTACTGCGATAACTTAACGGAAGATCCATTCCCACAGACGGCCAGCGGTTGTCTAAACGTCGACTGCCAATCTCGCTACTGCTGCAGAAAGTAAAAGTACATGTAAGTGGGTTTATTATAAAAAAAGGGAGGATGGTTGAATCGTATGCATATGCACGTTTTATCGTAGGGTCTGTCTTTCAGTCAACTGGAGTGGTTTAGATTCCCTGGTTTTAGATGGTTGTTTCGATTCCCCTGTTGTATGCGGCTAGGAGTAGGGTGGCATGTCCAACCTTATGGGTTTTCTCTGGGTCCTACGGTTTCCTCTGATTAAGACCACTACGTACAACGAGATATTGAAATAAAATTGAACCATATGTTAGTCCCGAAATGACCTAGTTTGTGTTAAGTGGAGGATAAACCCCATTTCTCTCTCTCTCATAAGTCATATCAGCGTACCAGTGCTCCTTAAAGATTAGAGGCACACCAG
This sequence comes from Patella caerulea, assembly GCA_036850965.1. Taxonomy (NCBI): domain Eukaryota; kingdom Metazoa; phylum Mollusca; class Gastropoda; family Patellidae; genus Patella; species Patella caerulea. The sequence goes on from JAZGQO010000010.1 coordinate 4,169,943, forward strand.
CCTACTCTTTTTCATGTGGACGTATATTGTAGTTGTCCCAGTACTCCGTTCACAATTTCTTTCTGAACACTCTACAGATCGCAATTTTATCCCTTCACAGTTCCTTTCAATATTGGACCATAACTTAGTGGATTATGGCCCCTGATAGTAAGAAAAATCATATTTTTAGCTTAGTGTTCACATTATAGGTCACAATTTGTATACAACTGAAAATGAATGTTTATCACCCAAAGATCTTGGTTCCTGTTGATATTGGTGCATTTTTGTCCCCCGCCTTTCGAAGAAAGTTGGGGGACTATTAAAATGGGTTCGTCCGTCCGTCCGTCTGTCTGTCTGTCTGTCTGTCTGTCTGTCCGTCCGTCTGTCCGTCACACTTTTTGGGACACAATAACTCTCTTCCTAATTGAGCTAGAATTTTCAAACTTGGTGTATGTGTTTATTAGGTCGATGCCTTGATGGAGTTCGAAGATGAGCATTTTCCGCTTAGGGTAAGCAGAGATAAGCAATTTAATTGGTTGATGCTTTGGGACACGATAACTTTAGTTCTAATTAAGTGAGATTGATGAAACTTGGCATATAGTTTCATTAAAGTGATACCATGACTAAGTTCGATAATGAGCATTTTCTGCTCAGGGTAAGCAGAGCGATACGCTATTTGATTGGTTGAGACTTTGGAACACAATAACTTTCCTTCTTATTGAGTTAAAATGTTCAAACTTGGTGTATATGCTTATTAGGTCAATGCCTTGATAGAGTTCGAAGATGAGCATTTTTCGCTTAGGGTAAGCAGAGATAAGCAATTTGATTGGTTGATGCTTTGGGACACGATAACTTTAGTTATAGTTAAGTGAGAGTGATGAAACCTGTTGTATAGTTTCATAATGAGCATTTTCTGCTCAGGGTAAGCAGAGCGACATGCAATTTGATTGGTCGAGACTTTGGAACACAATAACTCTCCTTCTAATGGAGTTTAAATGTTCAAACTTGGTGTATATGCTTATTAGGTCAATGCCTTGATGGAGTTCGAGGATGAGCATTTTCCGCTTAGGGTAAGCAGAGATAAGCAATTTGATTGGTTGATGCTTTGGGACATGATAACTTTAGCTCTAATTAAGTGAGAGTGATGGAACTTGGTGTATAGTTTCATTACAATAATACCTTGACTAAGATCGATAATGAGCATTTTCTGCTCAGGGTAAGCAGAGCGATAAGCAATTTGATTGGTCGAGACTTTGGAACACAATAACTCTCCTTCCAATTGAGTTAAAATGTCCAAACTTGGTGTATATGCTTATTATGTCAATGCCTTGATGGAATTCGAAGATGAGCATTTTCCTCTTAGGGTAAGCAGAGATAAGCAATTTGATTGGTTGATGCTTTGGGACACGATAACTTTAGTTCTAATTAAGTGAGAGTGATGAAACTTGGTGTATAGTTTCATTACAGTAATACCTTGACTAAGATCGATAATGAGCATTTTCTGCTAGGGGTAAGCAGAGCAATAAGCAATTTGATTTGCCGAGACTTTGGAACACATTAACTCTCCTTCGAATTGAGTTAAAATGTTCAATATTGGTGTGTATGCTTATTAGGTCAAAATGCCTTGATGGAGTTCGAAGATGAGCATTTTCTTCTTAGGGTAGGCAGAGATAAGCAATTTGATTGGTTGATACTTTGGGACAAGATAACTTAGGTTCATCTTGATTGATGATTTTTATGCCAATACAATGACTGCATTCTCATTCAGTAATGGATTTGACAGTAACAGTGTGTAGAAACGATTGACTCGGACACAAGGGCCCTTTCCCTTGGCCAGAGGGGCCCTTTTGTCAAGTCTGGGGGCCCTTTTGTCTGCCTTTAGGGTCCCCCTAACTAGGGTACATCTTCATTTTTCTCGTCGGCTTTAGCATTTTTCTTTATAAAACACTTTTAGATGACACTTTGTGTACAGTTTAATTGCTCGATACGTTTGAAAAAAATAAATGTGCGATTAATTAATATGTGTCATCTATTTATTTTGGGATTTCGGCGGGGGACATCAGCCTCACTGTTGGCTTGTTTTTTTTAGCTTGTTCTGTGTACACCTCTTGCAAAATGTGGGCAATTTTGCTTGGCAAATGGGGATCACATGGCTAAGTAGGTAAGGCGCTGATTCGCTAGCCTGGATGTCGGGTGTTCGATCCCTGCATTTGCCGAGAAAGTTCATCTCGATTTTCCGGCGTGGTTTCCCCTTGTTAGTGATACAGAACGGAGGACAGCTGTCTAGTCGTACAGATGGGACGAAAAACCGAAGTCCTGTGCACACATTGGCGTGCCCGTAAAAGATCCTTTGGCAGTTGGAATTCGATATAAGAGTAGGCCGTAGCACGCTGCCCGGGTAAAATGTCCCTCATAGCACACTGTAACGTATCCCCATCTTCCATTAGCCCAGGTTAGGGGCAGAAGAGTAGGATGTTAAAAACCATTTCATTTTATTCTTGGCAAACTTTTGTAATCAAATGACTGAATCATATTCTTCTGTTTCAGATTTGCTGGCAACCTGTGCTATTATTTATTGCTTTAAGGACAAGTTGTATTTTCCCAGTGACAGCCATGTTTAATATTCTGTGGACTTAATGTATCTATACACATGTATTCTGTATTGAACAGTGTAATAATGAATTCAACATTTATATAGAGTCTCCGAAATCCCACTGTTTACAAATTATAATTATAAAAGCAAGGCTTATATATGTTACATATCCTAAAATTTTAAATGTTAAAATAAAGAATTATGAAACATATACATGTTAAAATGAATACTGATGTTACATTTAAGTGTAAAAACTAAGACTTTTATTACAACTAAATGTTAAACTGAAGATTTTATAACATTAATGGAGAAATGGAGATTTATTGAACATCTAAATGTTAAAATGAAGTTTTTATTGCATTAAATGTTAAAATGAAGTTTTTATTGCATTAAATGTAAAAATGAAGACCTATGTCTTTTATTACATCTAAATGTTAAAATGAAGACTTTTATTACATCTTAATGTTGCAATGAACACTTTCATATGAAACATCTGAATAGTAAAAATGAAGTCTTATAAAACATCTAAATGTAAAAATGGAGACTTGTTGAACATCTAAATGTAAAAATGAAGACTTATAGAACATCTTAATGTAAAAATGAAGACTTTTGTAACTTCTTATTGTTAAAATGAAGAATTATGAAACATTTAAATGTAAAAATGAAGACTTTTGTTGCATCTATATGCTGAAATGAAGACTTTTTGTAAAAATGAAGACTTAAGAAACATCAAGTAAGTGTAATATGATTTTAAAAATGTTTTGTTTCATTTTTTTTCTCCCTATGTGCCCCGGCAAATAAAATTGGTCTCTCTGTATATTAAAATTTGTCTTTTTGTTTGCCATAAACATGTAATAACTCTGCTTTGAATTGAGCTAGAAACTTCAAACTTTAAAGGAGCTAAATCACTTATATTTTGGGACCTAGAAATTAACACAAATCGGTTGGGAGAAATGGGGTTTAACGTCCACTCGACACAAACTAGGTCATTTTGGGACTAACATATGGCTTAATTTTTTATTTCAATAATTCGATTGCGCGTAGGGGTCATCAGCAGTGGGAGGAAACCAGAGTACTCGAGTAAACCCACGAGGTTGGACAGGTGACCCTACTCCTTGCCACGTACAACCGGGAATTTGAAACCACGCCAGTTGAATCAATGGACGACCGTATGATACAGCGTGCGCACGCTAACCATTCAGCCACCCAACCCCCACAAATGGGTTGGAACACATATAATAATGTAAATGGATATAAACTGATTTACATTCAATAGTTTTTGTTTTAACAGTAATCTCAAATCAGTTATATTCAGTGAAATATGCCAGAGGTTTTGGTCGAATGACAATCTCTGACCTCTGGTTATTCCAGTCTACAGCTATAGTATTTATTGTTTATGCTTTACAGATTAGAATATGAGCTCTCCCTTAGACATGTCTTGTGGAATATAAATGTCTAGCCTTATTCCTCAAGTCTCTTGATGCAAATGACACAATATCTCGCCGTTGGTTATTCGGGTCTACACCGGTAGTATTTATTGGGCATGCCTTACAGATAAGAATATGGCGTCACACCCTTTGACTTTGACATGACCTGTGGAATATGTCAAGCCTGGTTCTTCGAGTCTAGATACAAATGACACTGAAGCGTATCATGGCACACGTGGTATCCGAAGCGTGTACCGATGATAAAATGTTTTTTTTTGTCTTAAATTATTGGATATCAGAAGCCCATCGTTTCCCGTAAGATCACAGCACCAATGTTGATTTAAATTGAAAAATTATTCTTGTTTTCAATGTCAAAGACTGGTCGATATTGAGTCAGAGACATGGCTACTTTAAAACGCTTTTAAATAATTGTAAAGGATTGGTGACAACTTTCGACCAGCAGTCATTATCGCAGATTTGTACATTTATATACTGACAAAGATATAAATGAAATGGGGTTTAACGTCCTACTGTTCTGTTCCTAAATTGGGCTAATGAAGATGGGCATAGCCATAAGGTGTGCATGAGGGAAATTTTGCCCTGGTAGCGCCGCTACGACCTACTCTTACACCCAACTGCAACTGTCACAATATATTTTACGTGTGCACAGGACCTCGGTTTTTTGTACCACCCGAACGACTAGACAGCTGTCCTTGCATCATTGACAAGGGGGGGGGGGATTTGGGATGAACTTTCCCGGTCAATGCAGGGATCAACCACGCGACCTCTAGCGAGCTAGCGGCTTACCGACTTAGGCACCGCGAGTGAATACATGAACATACTGCACACAATACCTGCCGATCCGCAGCTAACTCCAAATATTATTTGAGAATGGATAGTAAAAAATAAGCCATATCATGCTTTCCGGGGTACTATTAACTTTTTCTGGTATCTACAATTGAATGTCATCACAACGTCAAATTTAACGATTTCAACTGTACTTATTGTCTGACAATCGTGGGAACAGGGTAGCAATACGGACGTCATGGTGTGTTGTGTCATGGCGGCCAAAGGCGTTTTATAGCTGAGGCGCGAAAAAAATCAAAGAAGTTGAACAAATAAAACAGGAGATAAATGTACCCTAGTTAGGGGGGGGGGGGCTACAAGCAGACAAAAGGACCCCTTATCTGACAAAAGGGCCCCTCCGGCCAAGGGGAAGGGCCTCCGAGTCCGAGTCAATCGTTTTCTTTACACTGTTACTGTCGAATCCACTACTGAATGAGAATGCAGTCATTGCACTGGTATGGAAATCATCAAGAACCCCCACCCCACCCCGGACCCCTGCGAAAGAGGGCCCTCAAAAAAAAATGATATAGCCTCCGCCATGATAAACCTAAAAATGCCACTGATGGAGACGAAAGAGTAACTCGATAGCAGTGGACCTATTTTTCAACAGCGTGTTTTGCCGCTCATACTGACTCTAGTTAGGTAAGCAGGGTCTTATTTTCTCACTAAGATGTTCATTTACATTGTACAGACGTCCACATGGATTAACACCCCAATGTTTATCAGTGAAAAGTTGCCCAGTAAAATTGACCGGGGCTCAAATTATTTTCGACATTGATTCAATCGGGCTGTCTCAGGGTGAGTATAATGAGACCGCCGTTCAGAGCTGAAATAGATCAATCATTGCCAAATCACAGTCTCACCGAGATGTCTGAATATGTACACCACAACCACCAAGACTTCAAACTTTGAATGACGGTTGAATGGGGGCTGTCTGTCGTTGAGTCAACTGGCGTCGTTTCGAATCCCCGGTTGTACGTGGCAAGGAGTTCAGGTCGCCTGTCCAGTCTCGTGGGTTTTCTTCCGGGTACCCCGGTTTCCTCCCACTGCTAAAAAAGACCCATACGCGCAAGCGAATTATTGAAATAAAATTCAACCATATGTTAGTCCCGAAATGATCTAGTTTGTGTCGAGTAGACGTTAAGCCCCATTTCTCTCTCTCTCACTCTCTTTAGTTTATGTCTGAAATGCTATTGTAACCGGAGCTTTATCTCAGGGGATTTCGGGTTGATGAGAACACAAAACAGCTCTGGTTTTAACAGTTTATTAATAATACACAAAACCCAAAAAGGAAAACCAAAAACCAAAAACACCTGGGAAAGGTGTCTTAATTATATTATTACCAGTATTGAAGAATTATATTATAGAAGCTGAAGCTAAAGAGAATCATACAAGGAGGTTTTGTCATTGGTCATGTCAAGAGAAAGGTGCAATCCAGGTAAACTCATTAAAACAACTCACTAAACACAATACAACACACACACACACACACACACACACTGGACACTACATCTTGGCTAGATTCCAAAACACCATGCTGACATAAGATACAACACCATATATAACATAAACTTTATTTACATATAAACAAAACATTTACAAATTCCACCCCACTACACTATAATATAAAGTATTAATTAGACATTTCTTAACATGAAAAGACCTTATCAACTCTCAATGCCACCACTGGATTTGAATCAGATCCGATTTGCAACTTAACGTCCATTGATTATCCAATCCAATAATGGATAACCGAGACTATGTTTTTATCGTACCGACTTTAGTAATGATGATCGGGGCTAAACCTAAAATTCCACCGCTACTATATCTCGTGTGCCAGGATGATTTCGACTGATGTCGTCGTAATGTTCCGCTTCGAGTAATTTCGGGAAATGTTTTGCAGGATTTTTCTGCGGAGATTTGTTGTTGGAGATTTTGTTATTGGAGATTTGTAATTGGAGATTTATTTTTCGTTGTATTTCCATGGTGACATGTAAATGTGGATTAATATGTGGGGTTACTAAAATAAATTTTATCTTGATATTAAAGTTAAACATACATTATACGAGAGCAAAATCTGCATATTACAAGTCTTTCTTTAGGCCTGTAGGTATCTAATCCAGCCATCATCGAAGGCTAGCCTAGACATCGAGAGTTGATTATGGTCTGGATAATTCAATTAATGTCGAATTAATAATATAGATAAGATTTCAGGCCTAAAGAAAGATGTGCAAATTGACAGATTTAGCGCTTTCGTAATGCATGATTAATTTTAGTGTACAAATGTCGAAATACGACAACAAACGAAGAGCTTAAAAGCACTAAGATTAAGAACTAAGAATTAAAAACACTGAAAAAGAGCTCTTTGGTCTTTCATACTTTGGAAGAATGAAGAAAGGTTAGTAGAACACGAGAATCTCACGTTTAACCTGGCTAGAATCACGGGGCCTCTAGCGCGACGAAAAGATTATTTCACATCCTTTTGAATGGCACGCATGTGTAACACATAGTTACACGGTCTGTAACAGAAGAGACAATTACGTAATGTCAGTTCAAATGGTGTACAATGCGCGGAAATGACATATAACGACGGGGAACTGTTATAACTAGTGAAATCGCCGTTAGAAGCCTAGACCGATCATCGAGTTGAACTTTACAGAGAAGGTTATGGGATAGTCCAGGTTCCGGCCTCGCGCGGCCGCTAAATCTATTACAGTGAAACTTTCATCTGGAGTGGAATTTGATTGTTTTCTCTTTTTGCCATGAACTGCGGGGCCCCCTAAACCGCGAGGCCTTGGGCCTGGGCCTCTCAGGCCCATGCCTAAACTGGGGCTTGGCTAGTAAACAGCATAAATCAGAGTATACCACTTTTATCTGTGGGTTTTACCGCGATTGGGCAAGACAATGATGAAATAGAAATTGATTTTGTTAATCTGATAACATACGGGTGTTCAATTTAAAGGCCCAATACCACTCTTGTTGTAACTGAATAACCCCAATCTTTATTCTGGTCAACAAATTGTATTATTTTACAATATTCCAATTAATTGATGATACAAATTTCATCTTAACACACCTATTTAAAAAAAAAAAAATGAAAAATTCAACTAAATGATTTGAAAAGCCTAACGTAAAACTTTTCAAATGTGACTTGCATTTTAAAATATTTTAGAACCCATTGGACAAGTAAAATAGGATGTAATGGATAATTTACAACAACACTTAAACACCTAGTAGTTAGAATAAGGCTATTATTTATTTTCTGGGGGGTTGGGATGGCCTAGTGGTCTGGAGTGCCGCGCTTCGACCTCTAGCTGGACGGTCACCTCTGGCTTGCGGCTGTGGTTTCGAGCCCTGGCGTGAGCGTATGTGGCGTGGAGATAGGGGCGCCTTCTCAACCTCGTGGGTTTCCTCCGGGCACTCCGGTTTCCTCCCACTGCTAAAGACACCTACGCGCAAGCGAATTATTGAAATAAAATTAAAACCACATGTTAGTCCCGAAATGACCTAGTTTGTGTTGAGTGGACGTTAAACCCCATTTCTCTCTCTCTCTTATTTATTTTCTGTAGCTGCCAAACCAGCAAGAGTGTTATTGTCCCTTTATTGACAGTGAAATAGTGTATTGTGAGTTACACAGTTTATTTTGGTCTTTCGTATCCAAGGACTAATATTCTATGTTCAGCCTTGTTGATGTCGACACTAGTTCGCAACAAGATGGGACTTGTAAACAACACGTTTGTTGTTGGTAAACATTGCTTGATAGGACATGCAAACTACAAGTTAGTTTTTGATACATATTGCTTGATGAGACATCAAAACAACAATTTAGTTGTTGATGCACATTGCTTGACAGGACTAGTAAAAAACAAGTTTGTTGTTGATAAACATTGCTTGATAGGACATGTAAACAATAGTATGTCTATCAACAACTTATTTGTTTACGAATGTTACTTGATGGACCATGTGCCACGTCACCCGTTCCAATATCGTTAACGCCTAGAATGAGATTATAATAACGAAATAAATCGGTCTTTAAGGCGGTAAACCAAACTGATCCCGCAGTGAATATTCGTTTGGCCGCTACACACTCGGCTAATCTCGACAGATTCCGTAAACTTTATCTAGTCTCGGATGTATGACAGTAAGTGATATGTACCTACGCCCATACATTTGCGATGCGGCTACCGGTTTACTTTAACAGGAAAACTTGGCGCTATTACACAAATTGGGAACCTATTCGGCTAGCGACCTATTCGACCGATCGAGCTGCAACCTGTTCGTTGGAAACCTATTTAGAGTAAAGACAACAGTCTCTATTTATCAACCAATAAAATCCAACGTTATGTCTATCAAATGAAAGTAGAATATCTTATTTTTTATCCATTCCTTCAGCTCAGAATAGAAGTGTAATTTCGTCATTATCTTACAGCTGTATCGGTCGAATAGGTCGCTAGCCAAATAGGTCGCCAACTTGTGTTTGGAATGGGCGCAGCCATGTTTCATCCGGGACCTTTAAAGTAGTTCCAATATGGCGGAATTCATCATACAGCCGAGTTTAGATTGTCCGAAATCTTCCGAGGTTTGCCGAGTGGCCGCTACAATCACTGATAAGCATGACATCGACGAGGCTTAATGAGTACGGCATATTAACTTTTTTACTCCGACAAATTAAATTCTCAAACAATTTTTTGAGGTAAAAGAAAAATAAATAAAGACGTTTGAAGTATTTGTAGTTTAAAAATATTCCTATTTAGTGTAAATGGGTATTAAAATGAGTAAAATGCATCATTTTGGCCGAAGCAGTTAGGTGTTAAGTAAACATTGCACGAGCCTTTGAGCCAATGACTACGGGGCGTGCAGTCAACGCACGTGTTTTGGACAGGCATCCGTTACAGAGATAATTCGTAAGTAATTCTCTGTAAAACAGATTGGCGGTAAACGGCAAGCCGGTAAATTTATGACCACCATCACGAGAACATAAAATCAAACATTCCAGAAGATGCTTATCTTATGGTGATGCTTATGTTTGAAATATTTTTTTTTTCTAAGGAGTTACGGCACTGGCACCTATCCCATGCTTGAGAGAGACATACAGACACACAAACTAGATGATTTTGGAACTGACATTATTATGGTAGAAGGTTATTTCAATAAATCGTTTGTGCGTACTAGTCTTTAGCCGTGGTGGCAGACTTTAGAACATCCACGAAGCTGGGCAGCTGACGTATAAGTGCGGGATATTAAGCACGCCACGTAACTCTCATATTCCCCACAGTGGTTCGTTTGATTAGAGCTAATCCCACTAAACACTGCTTTTATGGAAGCAGATGGCTGTTCCAAATTATGACTGGTCCTGCGTAACAATGTCATTACGCTTTAAACATTGTTCCACATTTGGCCAAATACGTTTACATAACGTTACGTAATGACTCACGATTTAAGTATGCCCAAATAACTAGTGGATAGCTGAATATTACAGAAAAAACAAAAAACTAATAGCGTGACAAACGAGACTATCAACTCGGATACAATGCAAAGAATATTGTATGGAAACGAACAAGACTGTCACCGCTTTAATGCCTTAAATCACTGTCCAAGGTTTAGGGAAGAACCAAGATTAAAGTTACATTATGGGAGATAAGATAAAGAGATGGCAGTTCTCACTATAATAGTTAAAAACTAGATAGTGTAAAGATAATTTACTGAAAATTTCAGTCAAATTGATTCACTATTAGCCGAGAAAAAAGCGTTAGAATTTTCACATAGTCTCGGTCATCATTACTCAAATCATTAATATAAACAGCATAGTCTCGATTATCCACTTGATTGATTTAATTATCAACCGCCATTAAGCGGCATCTACGATTTTAATCTGCCAACATCGAAGGCTAGCCTTGACATAAAGAGTTTATTATGGTCTGGATATGTTAATTAATGTATAATTGATTATTTAGATAACATCTCAGGCTTAAAGAAAGACGTGTAAAAAGCAGATTTTGCTCTTGCATAATGCTATTTTAAACGAAGGGCTGTCGTGTTGCTTTGCTTCGGATAAATTTGAACGGGAAGAACTGAAGTACACGAAGCCAACCCAGCAATGGCCAGAACGGGATTTCTAGGGACATTGTTTCAGGAATATGCGTAACTCCATGTCATTCCTTAAGATCGTGTCTTAATAGTCTCGTGCAAAACATTTCGTAACATACAGATAATGCACTCGTGCTATCGCACTCGAACAATATCAATAAATTGCTTAATGCCTCGCACGTGAAAATTAAACTATACACAACTACATAATCTGGAAAAATGTTACTAATATTACAAATAGGATGGGGTCGGGTTGCGAAAGTTGTGAGATAAAGAAGACAATCATGTGATAAGAGTCGATAAAGGTGCGTATAATCTTAGATAAAATATCTAAGAGTACTGAATCCACCCACATGACGCAGCCAAACAGACAGTAACTTCAGGTATTCGTAAAGTTCTTTGGTTATCCCTGGGGCGTTTTAATGTTTATTATGGCAGAGGCTATACTATTTTGAGGGCCCTCTTTTGAGGGGGGAGGGGGTCTTGATTGGTGAATTTTATGCCAATGCAAAGACTACATTCTCATTCAGTAATGGATTCGACAGTAACAGTGTATAGAAAACGATTGACTCGTACTCGGGGCCCTTTCCCTTGGCCAGACGGGCCCTTTTGTCAGAATTTGGGCCATTTTGTCTGCCTTTAGGGCCCCTCTAACTAGGGTACATGTCATTTTTCTCACCGGTTTTAGCATTTTTCTCTCGTTTTATTTTTCCAATTTCTTTGATTTTTTTCGCGAGGAGGCTGTCGCCTCCAGCGCCTCAGCTATAAAACACCTTTGAGTTATTCTCGTTGTTATTGCTTTCATTTGTTTTCTTGTTTTATGGTTTATACTTAGCTTCACCGGTGTGATGTTTTATCGGTCAGCCATTATTTATTAAACGTATTCAAAAATTACAAAATTCATTCAGCCGTTCTCCTTAGAAATTAGCTCTATACATTTTACATTGGCTCCTGGTTGATTTTTTAGGTTGAATTGCCAGGAGACCAAATATATTAGGGACCTAAATTGCTAATATATGGGACCTAAAAATTGACGCAAAATGTGTCGAAAAGCATACAATAATGTAATCTGATTGTATATAACACTGATTTACAGTCTTCCATTAGCCCAGGTTAGGTGCAAAAGAGTAGGACGTTAAACTCCATTTCATTTCATTTCTTTGGTTTCCTGATTAACTCTAATTTCAAATCAGATATATCCAGCGAAATACGGCACGAGTCTTAACCGAATGTGGCATGGAGATAGGGGCACCATCTCAACCTCGTGGGTTTCCTCCGAGCACTTCGGTTTCCTCCCACTGCTAAAGACCGCTACGCGCAAGCGAACTATTGAAATAGAATTAAACCATATGTTAGTCCCGAAATGACCTAGTTTGTATTGAGTGGTCGTTAAACCCCATTTCTCTATCTCTCTCTTAACCGAATTGAAATTTATGGCGTCGCCGTTTGACATGAATTGTGGAATATGTCTAGTCTCGTTCTTTTTACGAATGACGCCGAAACGCACTATGGTAAACGATTCGTGTACCAATGTTGTAAACATCTATTTTATCTTAAATATTGGATATCAGAAGCCCACCCTTTCGAGTCAAGATAGCAACATCAATGTTGATTTAAATTGACAAATAATTCTTGTTTTCAACGTGTAAAACTTTTGATGATATTGAGTTAGAGACTTAGCTACTTTAAAAGCAATCTGATTAAAACATAGATCCTATTTCGGTTCGTTTTTTATAGTTCAAAATTTCGTTTTACTTGTTTTTACTACATTAGGATCTGAAAGACTTGTTATTTAACTTGTGTTCTGCTTGAAATAAGAGGTCAGCCAATCAAATTGTCTGTCGGATCGGGGGTTTGACCTTTTTTGCGCGGAATTGTGGGTAGGCATTATCAGCGATAGAAATCAAAACAGAGCAACAACAATTCTGATTGGTTAATCGAATGACTGAGGTTATAGGGTCACATATATATATATGAGGTTATATATATATATATATATGTACAATCTAAGGTTTATTGTTCTTATGAGTTAAAGGAACTAGGTCGCTAACATTTGGGACCTAGAAATTTACACAAGTGGGTCGCAACGCATATAATATTGTAATATGAATGTATATAAACTGATTTACATTCAATAGTTTCCGTTTTTACTCTAATTTCAAATCAGTTATGTTCGGCGAAACAAGCCAGCAGTTTCAAACGAATGCAAATTTCTAGCGTCTGGTTATTCCAGTCTACATACGCCGTTTGATTTAGTGCAATGTTTCTAGCCTCGTTCCTCGAGTCTCTTGCTAGAACTGAGGCTGAAACGCATTATGGTTCACGATTCGTGTATCAACGGTAAAATGTTTATTTTGACTTAAATTCATATTAGATATCAATGTTGACTTAAATTAACAAATAGTGCGTGTTTTCAATGTTGAAGATTTTGGATGCTATTGAGTTAGAGACTTGGCTACTTTAAATGGGTTCAATAATTATCAATTAAACAGTGCCAGAGCTAAATCTGCATATTGCAGTTCTTTCATTAGGCCTGAAATGTTATATAAACTTTGGTACACCACACCAAATACAAAATAAATTAAACCAGTACCATTTCGTGTAAAAACTGGTTAATTTCATATTGATAAGTTCAATAATTTACCTTTCCTGTTGTGAACGCCCCAAAATACAGTTTATTTATTTATATTTTTTTATTTCATAGACATCATGTACAAACAAGGTGGTGTATACAGTCGACCGCCACTTGGGCCAAGAGCTTTGGTAGTAGCACCTTTGATATGGGTAGGGAAGATACTATTTCTGGTAGGATTTGTTACCAATTACTGGTATAAGTATATGAGTGTTGGGGCATACAGGTATCCATCTCATCGTGGTCTATGGAAGATATGCAGTACTATCGATTACACTACGAATTGTGCAGCCTTTTTTCCACTAGAAGGTAACTATTATTGTTTCTCGCATGGGGGCGGGGGGAAGGTGGCCTAGTGGTCTAGAGTGCCGCGCTTCGACCTCTAGCTGGCCGGTCACCTCTTGCTTGCGGCTGTGGTTTCGAGCCCTCGTGTGAGCGTATGTGGCATGGAGATAGGTGCGCCTTCTCAACCTCGTGGGTTTCCTCCGGGCACTCCGGTTTCCTCCCACTGCTAAAGACCCCTACGCGCAAGCGATATATTAAAATAAAATTAAACCATATGTTAGTCCCGAAATGACCTAGTTTGTGTTGAGTGGACGTTAAACCCCATCTCTCTCTCTCTGTTTCTCGCATACTGATCATAGTCCTTTGGATGTGACAATGTGAACACATTGACTAAAAATAACCATTGATAAAAAAGTAGTCCTTATCGCCGCTGTCTGGGCAAATTGTCCCTCATAGCACACTGGATAGGTCGCGTGTGCACATTGACTTAAAGGGATAATAACACTCTTGCTGGCTTGGCAGCTCCAGAAAATAAATAATAGCCTTATTCTAAGTACTAGATGTTTAAATGTCCTACCTGTTGTGTAAATTATCCATTACAACCTATTTTACTTGTCCAGAGGGTTCGAAAATATTTTAAATCAAAGGTTTACGTTAGACTTTTAAAATCAATTAGTTGAATTTTTCTAATTTTTTAAATTAGTTTTGTTAAGATGAAATTTATATCAATTAACTGGAATATTGTAAAATAATACAATTTGTTGACCAGAATGAAGATTGGGACATATTATTCAGTTACAATAAGAGTGTTATTGTGGCTTTAAAAGAACCCGTGACAGTTTGTATTCGATATAAGAGTAGACCCTAGCACGACTGTCTTGGCAAAATTTCCATCATTGCACATTGAATGGTGTATGCCCGTCGTCATTATCTCAATCCGAGCAGAATAATGGACGTTAATCCACATTTCATTTCATATGGGGATAGTCGATTGAGCGTCCCGGAATTCCATTCTCCGAATGCCCAAAATAGTGACAATCGTCTGCCCAACCTTGGGCCTGTTTCACTAAATTTTAACTGTGATAAAATCTTAGTGATTTGATTGGATAACATTAGATCGATTTTGGTGCTTAGCCAATCAAAATTGAAGTATCTTCCAAAATTTTGATTTTTATCTTGATTGGATAATATTAGATTGATTTTGGTGCTTAGGCAATCAAAATTGAAGTATCTTCCAAAATTTTGATTTTTATCTTTAGTTAAGATTTCGAGAACCGAGGCCCTGGTTTCGATTCCAAGGTTGTACGTAACAAAGAGTAGGATCGCCTGTCCAACTTTATGGGTTTTCTTCAGGTACTTTAGTTTCCCCCCCACTGCTGAAGAACCCTACGGGTCCTGGTTTCGATTCCAAGGTTGTACGTAACAAAGAGTAGGGTTGCCTGTCCTACGTACCTTACGGGTTTTCTTCAGGTACTCTAGTTTCCCTCCCACTGTTGAAGAACCCTACTCGCAAGCGTATTATTGATATAAAACTGAACCATATGTCCAGGCCCGGATCCAGGATTTTGCTGAAGGGGGCGGGGGGAGAGGGGGGCACACATTGCAGCAAAGGATAATATGTTACAACCTTGGATTGCTTGGGCGGACACAATGCGTAAATTATGTTTATATCACCTATTAAAGAGCAGACAAGGGAACTACAACAGTAATAAAGCAAACGAAGAGAAGATGAAAATCAACTTTGGCACTGGGGCCAGAAGCGGGGATTATCAGTGAGGCTGATGAGGCTGCAGCCTCAGACCCAACAATTTTGTTAAAACAAATTTTTTAGACTTGTCTGATACGATTAAAAAAAGTGAATGTTAGGGGGTGGGGTTTAGACCCAACGGGAATCAACATAGGCCGTGACCCAAAATTAATTAGGCCCACGCCTTTTTAAATAGTCCCTCCAGAAACTGCCGCCTCAGGCCTTGGTGGAACTTAATCCGCCACTGACGGGGGGTCCGTACCGATATGAGGCAGTTTGTGTCGAGTGGACGTTAAACCCCGTTTCTTTTATTGTATCAGGGTGGTATACTGGAGTAAGAGCTCTGGAATGTATTGCTCTGATTGGTATCTCCGTGGCAAGCTTTCAGAGTTTATTTTATCTGATAAGGCGAGTTAAAACCAGACTGATTATTGGTGCTGTAGCCACTGTGTTTGGAGGTAGGTTCAATTTGTCAACTCTTTCCACTCTTTCACGTGCGCGTTTTATCATAAGGTCTGTCATTGAGTAAACTGGCGTTATTTCAATTCCCTCGTTGTACGTTGCAAGGAGTACGGTCGCCTGTCCAACTTCGTGGGTTTTCTCTGAGACCCCGTTTCCTCCCACTGCTGGAGACCAAAAAGTGCAAGCGAATTATTGAAATACAATTGAATAATATGTTAATCACGAAATGACCTAGTTTATTTCAAGTGAAAGCTAAACCCCATTTCTCTATCTCTCTCTTCGCGCCACGAAATGTACCGAGACACAATGGAAATGCGACAATGGAAATGCAATGTTGCTTAAAGAGGAGACACGGTACCGGATTCGACCTCAGTGTTGGCCTACGAAACTAACGCCGTTTGTCCACAACCACGGACAAGGTTGACCGACATTTGTCATTTTAGTTTCAGAATGGACGATTTCGGTCGAAAAAAATGCAGTATACGCCAAGTATTTATCCTAATTCTATGTAATAAAATTATGAATTTTGTATTAAGTTTTTATATGTATGAAGGATAATAACCATATTACAAATAAATAATACTATTTTTTTAATATGGCGGCTATTTAAGGTAATGATCTTTTCTCAAAGCAGTTGGTGTGTCGAATGAGTTAAACCATTTCATTTCTCTGTGTGTCGAATGAGTTAAACCCCATTTTATTTATCTGTGTGTCGAATGGGTTAAACCCCATTTCATTTCTCTGTGTGTCGAATGGGTTAAACCCCATTCATTTCTCTGTGTGTCGAATGAGTTAAACCATTTTATTTATCTGTGTGTCGAATGGGTTAAACCCCATTCATGTCTCTGTGTGTCGAATGGGTTAAACTCCATTTTATTTATCTTGGTGTCGAATGAGTTAAACCATTTCATTTCTCTGTGTGTCGAATGAGTTAAACCCTTTTATTTATACGTGTGTCGAATGAGTTAAACCATTTTATTTATCTGTGTGTCGAATGGGTTAAACCTCAGTCATGTCTCTGTGTGTCAAATGGGTTAAACTCCATTTTATTTATCTTGGTGTCGAATGAGTTAAACCATTTCATTTCTCTGTGTGTCGAATGAGTTAAACCCTTTTATTTATACGTGTGTCGAATGAGTTAAACCATTTTATTTCTCTGTGTGTCGAATGGGTTAAACCCCATTTCATTTATCTGTGCGTGGAACGAATTAAACTCCATTTTATTTCTCTGGGTGTCGAATGGGTTAAACCCCATTTCATTTATCTGCGTGTCGAATGGGTTAAACCCATTTCACTTATCCGTGTGTCGCATGAGTTGCCGAGTGTTTTATTGTCCGTTGGTGTTTTTCAGGATTTATGGGTATAATTGGATGCATAATAATGGCGGTCAAGATCAGCAACCTTGGATTTACTCTCGGCTGGTCTCTATATTTAGATGCTGTTGGATGCGTCCTCTGTGTGGCTGGTGGACCTCTTCTATTCCTAGAGTACAGATCCCGTGACCAGTAGATCAAGACTACTCTCGCTCCCTCTCTCTATCTTTGTCACTCGGCAAACCTCGACAGACTCCCGAACCTTCATCTAGTCTCGGCTGTAAGACAGTAAGTGATATGTACCTACGCCCATGCATTTACGATGTGGTTACCGGTTTACTTTAACATGAAAACTTGACGCTATTACAAACAAACAAGACACCATGGGCGCAGTCATGTTTAATCCCGTACCTTAAAGTAGTTCCATGAATATGGCGGAATTCGTCATACAGTCGAGACTAGATGTAGGTTCCGGAATTTGTCGAGGATTGCCGAGCGCTCTCTGTATATATACATATCTGTGTTGATACTGCACATTTATCTCAGATTTAGCAGTCATCCTTTAAGAGGCCGTACAATTATGACAACCTCCTCCACCCACCCAATCACTCTACCCTTTACCACTTTTCCATTTGCCGGTGAAAACGCGCGCTGGCGGGCATAAAAACGAGTTCAAGGCTTCGGGCAAAATGATGGATTTTACTCATATTAATACCCATTTACACTAAATAGGAAATATTTTTTAACTACAAATACTTCAAACGTCTTTATTTATTTTTCTTTTAACTCAAAAAAATGTTTGAGAATTTAATTTGTCGGAGTAAAAAAGTTAATATGCCGTACTCATTAAGCCTCGTCGATATCATGCTTATCAGTGATTGTAGCGGCCAAGCGAATATTCACTGCGGGATCAGTTTGACATCAATCAGCCGGAACTTCATTTTAGTTTGACCAAGCGAGAAGATGTCCACCATCTCTTCACTCGACAACGAATTTTAACATCTTTTTTTTAAGTGATATTTTTTTATATAATTTTATGTTTTTAGCCAATTTGTTTTTGTTTAGATTACTCTTTCATACATTAATAACCTAATAAAATCCACATGTTTATATATCATGGTATAAATTATAACACATTAAATTTGTAATAAACAATTAACAATATGACGTGTGTATCTCGACGATTTCAAGATGGCTGTGGAGACGTCATACACAGTCAAGGCATTCTCTAGGGAGATGCAAATTGTAGGCCGGTTGGGGAGGTTCGGGTATTCCCGCTTTATATAAATGATTTTTGGGGGGGAATACCAACCCGAACCCTAGGCCTAACCCTTTTAAGAGGTGTAAAATGTAAATTGGGCCCAAGCTCATTCTTCTAAAAAGGGTTAAGGTTTGGGGTTAGGCCTAATATTCCCCCAAATTCTCATTTAATGAACGCGGCCATTTTGGTATCCGGAAACACCCGAACCTCCCCAACCGGCCTACAATTAACATCTCCCTATTCTCTACACTAGCCTCTATCATCCAGAAAAACCTATTCTACGTTGAAGACTAGGAGGTTCTGGATGATCGAGAATATCTCCACGCAAGTCTCGCTATCAACTGCAAGCGGAGACGACTCTCTTTGGGAGATTGCGTCCTAGACGAGAGTGTCGCCTTTGAGGGGTTGATGTGGGTGATAACATTTTGTTCAAAACACGCAAGGTAACATAACAGATATGCCGACCAGAATATGCGATGATCTGCAACATTTCCGTAGAAAAGACTCGATGCGAAAAGCCATTTTGAAAGTTTTAACGAACAATAACTAGTTAGCAACCTGGATATTAATTCTTTTTATTATCCAATAATTCTACTCCTATCAGGGCTGTAATAACAGAAATGTAATTTGTGGTCACGACTTCCACCGTCATCAAATGGATGAGCACCATAATCCTTGTCTTTGTTTTTAGAATCTTCATCATCCCATTTTAGATATTCTTCTATTACTGTCATACCATGGACAAGGTGACAGTTACTGATATATAATTTATTCTTCATACCATGGACAAGGTGACAGTTACTGATATATTTATTCTTCATACCATGGACAAGCTGACAGTTACTGATATATTTAAATAGAATGAATGGTTTCTCCGTCGGTAGTGGAATTCCATGAGTTCGGGGACCGTCTTTTCTGAGAAGAAGTTGTAGGGGATACTCGATTCACAGTTCCGGAATTGAATTCCAAAACTGGTGTCAATCGAGTGAAAAGGAGAATTTCGGATTACAGCGCATGCGTCGACTGTATAAAAAGTATCCCAACCAATCATGACTGCTGAAACATATGTTTACCTAGGAATACGTCACGATTCTACTCACTCCACCTCAGCTGTCGGGACTGGCAGAACTGTGACAGGACTGAATTCCGCGTCACTCGATTGTAATTCTGTCGATTCGGGACGTTCTGGACTGTGAATCGAGCACCGCCATAAGTTAAATGAAATGAAATGAACACGTAATGGCGTATGCCCGTCTTCATTAGCCCAGTTTAGGAGCAGAACAGTAGGACGTTAAACCCCTTTTCATTTAATTTCCGAGGCATTGTACACGTAACGACTTAATTGAAAATTGATATTAATTGTGATAAGATGAAACCAAGTACGAACAGTCCTAAAAAAACGTTATAGGCAAAATGGTGTAGTCAGCAAATGGACTGCTCCCCGTGTACAAAATACACGACAAACAGTGGTAACAGGTGTCCGGAAGAGTAAGCTCGCCCTGCCTGGCGCGCCACACCCGCCACAGCTGCATCCAAACTATTAGGCAAAATGTCGGTAAAAACAGAGTGATTGGTCAATGAACTATCGGCATGCAAAATGAACGTGATGAACTGTGTTAACGATGTAGTAGACATAATCACAACCCATCATCTGACGCTAAAGGATACAGCACACCATCGTGACACTTTATTCATAAAAAGTGTTCTTTTAAAATTTTCTTTTTAAGTTATCGCATTTTAGCTTTTGGACGCACTGGAATGTATTCCATTTAAAAAAAAAAGTGTTTAGATATAACTCTGAAGGTTGAATTCGAATCTGACCGAAACTGCCAAACAAAATGGACGCTCCTTATCTGATTTTGATGAAACTTGAACTATTTTTATATCCTGTAGATATTCTCACATATCGGACAGTAAATTTCCGGATTATGTCTCTGAAGGTACGAAATTTCGCTAATTTAGAGGTCACAATGGTCATCTGATTTTGATGAACCTTGAAATGCATGTTTATAAAGCACAGATCTTGGTTCCTGTCGATATTCGATAATCACGCTATTTTACCGAGATTTCGACTAATATGGCTATGGCGGGTGTGGCGCCAGGCAGGGTAAGCTTACTCTTCTAGACACCTGTTACCACTGTTTGTCGTGTATTTTGTACACGATGAACAGTCCATTTGCTGATTAAACTATTTTGCCTCGACCGTTTTTTTTAGGACTTCGAAAATTGACTAATGGTTTGGATTGTTGGCACGTTTTATTTTATTATCGTAACTGCCTTAATTACGGTAACTGATTGTAGAAAATCACGTCTTCAGCATGTGGTCCCCCTAGAGGTAACAATTTTTATCTGATTTCAAAAATCCTTCGAATATATCACAGCTACACCGTGTTGATTGTTTAGTTCGATTTTCGTGAAAATCGGATCAAAACTGCCGGACAAAATAAAATGGTATCCTCTCGCACTCAAATAGTGTAAAAATTAAGATAAATAAAGGTTGTGGACCTTCTAGACAGACACCGCAAAAGAAAGTGATTTGTTAGTCACATTAATAGCACCATTGAAGATACGGAATGGTCTTATTTTTATTTGTATAGCCATTTGAATGCTCGACACGACTTTTGATTAGACTTATAGAACTCTATGGTGGTTTTCAACGTGCACATTAGTATCTGTATTGTACCGTAATATTTAAAGGTACAATTTCATATTTTTAAGTTATATTTTTAAATTATATTAAAATAAAGCCCTGAAATAGATTGTACCTATAAACAGTCCTACCTTGTTAAAGATTAATCCTATTAATCTTATAATAGGACGACAAGCTTTCGTGTCTTTTACATTTTCAGTATTTTATTCATCACGAGCCTTCAGACCCCTGGATAATTGCATTAATGGAACATCTTCCCCGTTCGACGCGCTTTCCGATCTTTCCCGCCTCAATCGTGTAGCCAGTTATTCCAATGGTACATCATAATAGGGCTCACTGGTTTCGTTGTTCTATTTAAATCAAACATAAACTTGAACAACCCGAAACATTTATACCAGATAAGGGCTTTTGACATCTACTCATCCCGTAAGCCACCCCGGAAAGAGTATCTTAGTTTCTCCGTTTATGTGGAGTTTTAGGCTTAACTGATGTATCCCGTCGTTTAAATCTTGGATTTGATTTAAGATAGTCATCAAATTTCCTACAGTCACGTTTAAAATGTCCTTCTACGCCATAAAACCAACAAGTCATATTTCCTTGAAAACTCGCCATAACCTCGTTTACACCTCGCCCTTGTCGGCATTCGCGGCTTACATGACCACAACGAAAATATATTCCACACGTGCGGTTTCTTACATAATCGATATCCATAGGTTCGGGTTCACCTTTTGGCTTTTGTATATACCCGTCCGTGTTGCTCGTCTAATCTTAACACAAAAGAACGTGATAGATATTTTGACATTGGTTATGATTTTACCAAAACATCACTGTTTTTTTATGTATAGCTATAACATTCCCGTTCACTAAGTACGTGTGATTCGATTTTAAAGAAAGAGTTTATTTTTTAACAATTTTCCAAAGACACAATATGGTCTTAAAGACTATAGTCTTACACTACTATGTTTATATTTTCTTTTATTCAACTTCGAAACGTCTTCTTTAGCCGCTAAGTTTAGTGACATTGCAGGCAAAGCCCAAGATGCAATGCGCGACTCACTTTCTTATGCAAATGTAGAAGTTGCCACTCTGGCTATTTTTACTCTGTGACGATTCGTTTCAGTGTGGAACATAATGGAGTCCATGTGTCACATGACTACCATAAGCCAATCACATGTCACGGGTTGGCCAGATTATGCTTCACTCGAATGGAGGCCCATACCTGCTGCAGTCCACTCGCTATTACGTTCTCGAAAATATAGGTTGCATAGTTTAATGACATCAGAAGAGATAAGCCCCTCCATGACAAGCAATATAAAACCTAATTGAAGCATAGTTTGTTATCTTTAAGTATTTGCATTTGCGTAGCAGTTTATAAAGGTTACACCGCTATCGTGCAGTTATAAACAGAGTTGTTTGGCCGATGCAGAAAAGTAAGTCCTATTCTTGATTTCATTGCAAATGAATTTATCATAGTAATGTATTTTGTGTATATTTTAAATATAGACTATTAGAATTATTAGACTTTTGGCGTGTACAAGTATTGATTTTAAGTATTCAAGAAAATGCCGGAAATTAGAATAGTGTCATGTAGGTAGTAACCGAAGATGCCAGAGGAAATACAACAGGAAAGTCAAACCTGATCTGGTGTAATTAATATGTATATCTGGAAATCTAATGGCAGCAATATTGATTTCTAACTCCTTGTTTTGTTTGAATAAATAGGGATCTACATTCTTTTCGCGATTAGAATAAGTTCTATCCTTAAACAAGATGGGTAAAATATCTTTATTCTTCACGTTTGCTCTGCTGCTTTATCTGATTGGTAAAATTGTTATGGGTGGAAGGAATGTACATCAACATACGGCATACAACGATAGCGACTCCTTGACATCATTAGCCACAGAGTTCAAAAGAGACACAGTAACAACATCAGCTACAGACGTCAATAGAGACATGGTAACAACACCAACTACAGACGCTGATAGAGACACACTAACAACACCAACTACAGACGCGGATAGAGACACAGAGACAATATCAACTACAAAGGTCAACAGAGACATGGTAAAAACACCAACTACAGCCTTCATTAGAGACACAGTAAAAATATCCACAGCCGTCAATAGGGCCACAGTAACATCAACTACATACACTGATAGGGACACAGTAACAACATCAACTACAGACATTGATAGAGACATAGTAACAACATCAACTACAGAAGTCGATAGAGACACAGTAACTACATCAACTACAGACGTCGATAGAGGCATGGTAACAACACCTGCCGTCAATAGAGACACAGTAACAACATCAACTACAGCCGTCAATAGAGACACGATAGCAACATCAGCTACACACACTGATAGGGACACAGTAACAAAATCAAATACAGACATTGATAGAGACACAGTAATAACATCAACTACAGACATTGATAGAGACACAGTAACAACATCAACTACAGAATTCGATAGAGACACAGTAACTACATCAACTACAGACGTCGATAGAGGCATGGTAACAACACCTGCCGTCAATATAGACACAGTAACAACATCAGCTACAGGCGATACAGTAACAGAAACAGCTTCAAACGTTGTTACAGACCCAATAATAGTATCCACTACACAAGTTGATCGAGAAAAGGTAACAACACCAACTAAAGAGATGTATTTAGACGAGGCAATAGACCCCAACAAAGACATAACGGCTAAAGACGTCAGAAGGGACACCATGACAAGATCTGTAACAGACACAGCGACGATATCGGCTATAGATGCCGATAAAAACGACTTAGAAGATTTAACTAAACCAACTTTGGAACATGATGATGACGGGTTGTTGATGCGATCTGTAGAAAACCACACAGATGCAATGACACGACCAGCTACAAACACGGGTATAGACATAATAATAACATCAACTGTTGCCCAATCGTTGAATTCAACATCCAATGGAGATCTTAGCAATTGTTCAAACGTTGTTATAGCTTCGTGTCGTCAACAATGTGGGGTGTATCGTCCATTACCATGTTCATGTGACCAGTTTTGTTTAATCTACAAGAACTGTTGTCCTGATTATGAGATGGTGTGTACCCAGGATGCTGGAATGCTCCGAGAGTATTATTCCGATCTTCTAGAAGTCGGCATTACGTGTCTAGAAAGTCCAACACTGGATGTATATTTGGGTCTTCAGGTAAATTTTCATGTACTGTTGACGAGTAGAAAATATTTCAATTATTGATGTTGTTTGAGTTGTAGGGAGGGTGGGGTGGGGGTGGGGGTGGAGGGGTGGATGGCCAAATGGTTAGCCTGCGTGCGCTGTATCATACGACCTGCCATTGAGTCAACTGGCGTGGTTTCGAATCCTCGGTTGTACGTAGCAAGGAGTAGGGTCGCCTATCCAGCCTCGTGGGTTTTCTCCGGGTATTCCGATTTCCTCTCACTGCTAAAGACCCCTACGCGCAAGCGAACTATTGAAATAAAATTAAACCGTACGTTAGTACCGAAATGACCTAGTTTGTGTCGAGTGGACGTTAAACACCATCTCTCTCTTTCTCTCCTCTCTCTCTCTGTTCAACCTCGTGGGTTTTCTCCGGGTACTCCGGTTTCCTCCCACTGCTAAAGACCTCTATGCGCAAGCAAATTACTGAAATAAAATTAAACCATATGTTAGTCCCGAAATGACCTAGTTTGTGTCGAGTCGACGTTACCCCCCTCTGTCTCTCCCTCTCTCTCTCTCTCTCTCCCTCTCTCTCTCTCTCTCTCTCTCTCTCTCTCTCTCTCTCTCTGTTTAAGTTGTAGAATGATTTCAACTAAGACAATTTGTAAATTTCTCTTTAAAGATGTTTGATTTAGAACTAAACTTGCAAGTCTTTTTCTGGCTTTAATTAAAATAGCATTATGCAAGAGCAAAATCTGCTTATTACAGGTCTTTCTTTAGGTCTGAGATGTTATCTAAATAATCAATTAGACATTAATTAACATATCCAGGCCATAATAAACTCTTAAAGCCAAGGCTAGCCATCGATGTTGGCGGATTAAAATCCTATATGACGCTTAATGGCCGTTGATAATTAAATCAATCAAGTGGATAATCGAGACTAGGCTGTTTATATTAATGATTTGAGCGATGATGACCGAGGCTATGTGAATATTTCAAATGCTTTTTTCTCGGCTAATAGTGGACCAATTTGACTGAAATTTTCAACAAATTACATTTACACTATCTAGTTTTTAACAATTTTAGTGAGAGGTGCCATCTCCTTATCTTATCTCCCATAATTTAACTTTAATGTTCTATACAGAATTCTCTATGCAATCTGGTATAAAATAGTTAAAAAAAGGCATGTCTAGCACGGTTGCTGCGATAATAAACAATGTAAGCTACATATTGTCAAGACTTCAAATACATTGACTCTGTTTTTCAATATATTCAATTCTCGTGATCTGCTTTTGAAATATTAGACCCCTAATATATCTGTTCCTTTCGATAATGGCATGTTTTATACGGTAATTTCGCGGATTAACGCCCCTGAAAAATCACGTTTTTAGCTTATAAAGGTCAAAAGTTTTGTCCAATTTTGATGAAACTTGACCCAGGTTCCTCGATTCTTTTTGATATTAGCGCATAACGGAATCGCACCTTCCTGGATTATGGACCCTGATTGTACGAAAAATC
Source organism: Patella caerulea (assembly GCA_036850965.1). Lineage (NCBI taxonomy): Eukaryota > Metazoa > Mollusca > Gastropoda > Patellidae > Patella > Patella caerulea. Next base: position 4,195,908 of record JAZGQO010000010.1, read on the forward strand.
ATGTTCTTAGCTTGTGGTCCCTTTAAAGGTTAGTTTTTATCCCATTTTAAAAACTGTTCGAATATATCACCGTTACCAGATAATGACGGTTGAATTCAAATTTATATAAAAAGAATATCTGATCAAAACTGTCAGCGCAAATAGTGTACAAGTATGTAATACCAAGAGGACTCTCCAGTGGTCACAATGTTTATCCGTTTTTGATTAAACTTAAAATATATGTTTATATCCCAGCGATCATGGTTCATATCGATACTTGCGCGTATCGTGCTGTCACCTCGTGGATTATAACCCTGATTGTGCGTCAATATTTTTAGCCTGTTCTCTGTCCATCTCTTGCCAAATTTGGGCGTATGTTGCATGCCAATCGCTCGTTGCGGTTTATAATCAGTACAAGAGTCGTGTATTCTTTGGTTTCGAGCGCCATTTGTAATGAAAAAAGAAAACACATACCAAGAAGCAATTCGAAAGTCCTTAAAACGGCTGATTCAGAAGCGAAAACAATATTAAATATCGAAAACTGTGTAGAAAGGGACAAGAAGACGCAAACGACTGCTGTTTGTAAACTAATCCTGGTTGTTTGAGTAGGGAGTAGGGAGGAAAAGTCGGCACCATGCTCGATTAATTTATTATCTGAATTTCGTGCTTGTGACTACTCCAGGTGATGACTGCTTGATTTTTTATCATTCGTTCCCACCGTGGATGTCGTGAATAATGTGACAGTATTGGTGCTTTAATCAGGTTCTTTGATGACAACACTGGTATAACTTGCAACAATGGTTTTATTCTTCTTTTATACATAACTTATACAATACTTCTTCTAAATTACTTATGTTAACTGGGTTTTTCGTCTCGTTGCCGGTTTGTTCCCCGTTCGGCTCTCTGGCCTGGACGCATTCCAAAACGGTTTGTCTGATCTTTTAATTACGGGGCCGAATCTATGTCCAGCCTTGCTGTCTTGATACCACATCCATGCACCGTAACCTGATTGGTCAGTATCCGGTGGGGTGGGTTAATAACCTGTACTGATATATAGTTGTTAATTCCAGGTATTATATTTCAAATTAAATTAGGGTCGAAGTTTTGCAGATTAAGCTTCCCGTGCAGATTGCTTTACCATTCAAAGATCTTGCGTAACTCAGGACAGCTGTGATGATTAATGACTTTCTAACGACCTTTGTCTGTCTGTTAGTCTCATCATGTTTACTGCCATCTTTTGACCCCCAGCAACCCGTCTGCTAGCCCTGTGATAAGATTGCTAATTGATTTCATGGGGTATGCAATGATGTATCCTCAATTGCGTAACAATAAAAGCATCCCCGACATAACGCGTATTGCTATGGCAACCCACATGTATATTCCAATTAGAAAAGCTTTGTCAATTTATTTTCCAGGTAATCAGCGGTTGTGGTATTCAAGCCTCTGAAGAATCTAAACGATTATGTAATCCCGCTAACATAAAACCCGTGACATTAGATAATACAAACTTACATTTTATCAATATTCACTGTCTCATCTGTAATGGCTTTAATCCCACGCATACCACATATTGGGATCTTCAAATAGTGCCCCATACAATCAATCTGGATTTAATTACTGGAGGTTTTGAAAAACTAATTCAAAGCGGTCAATTCTCCTTGTACCCGCTCCCTAAATCAGGAATTGATCTAACATATTGTTGTAATAAAGTAATTGATCACTGTGAAGTTCCATCTACCATGGAAGACAAGTGTTCTCGTTCCCATAGTTTCTATTTGAAATATGGCCCTGCTCGTACAACTTGTCTTAAAAATCATTTCTGTGCGGACTGTAATAAGAATTTATATCCAGATGTTTGTCTATGGAATGAAATGGATTTTGCCGATATGAAAACGAATCTACGAGTGGCATTTTCGATAGAAACTGGGAATAAAGATAAGGTCATCGTAAAATCTTACGGCACACGCAATATCATGTTGTGGTCAAGTGTTGAATGTAAATCGTCTATAAACAATGAATTGGGTGTAGACATAGCTGATTGTACCCTTCTGGAATGTCAACAAAACATTCAACTTACTGACGGAAAGTGTCTCTTAAACAATAAAATATTTTGTTTCCAAATTATTGCTAACATATCACTGATTGACCAGGATATTAATGTGGCCATGTTATCTGGGTTATTGTCTCAGCAAGCCATAGTTTCGTTAAGTCAAATGAATATTACTCTCAGATATTTCAATTTCACGTTACATGAAAGAATTGGGTTATTGCATTGCAACTCGCAATTTCTAAACCGAACATCGGATATTAATATTGGACAGTTTATAGACATATATCTGCCATCTGTAGCAGTAAGCCTATTTAAGTCTGAAATTTATGGTAATATGTCTTTCTGTATACATGTAAGTAAGAAATCTTGTTCCGATACAAAGTATTGTGGGATGTATCGTATTCTTCAAATATGGTCGCATCAATCGACGAATGTATGTTCCAGCCTAATGATCCGCAATTATTTACTAGCTATCGTGGTATTAATAAATAATATAATTACAGGATAAATTGAATAAAGTTTATTTCAGGATGATAAACGTCAACCAAATTGGGTGCAGCTCCAAACGAGAGGCCGGAGCAGTGATCTCGATATTAGAATTCACGTATTCCAATCCCGATGTGAACATTAACTACTATCTGTTCCAGGCAACACTACAACTCGAAAATTGCTTGCTATTTCTTCAATTTTTAATTAAAATGGTTAAAACTTAACGACCTACCGTTACTTTCTATCGCACGTTAACCAATTTCAGATGTTACCAATGTTACCTTTCTCTCTTGGAAAATCCTTCTTTATTTACTTCGCTGTATTGAAGTCTACTGTGCTTGACCTAATTATTTGGGATAAACTATGTTTATGTTCTGAGAAATTGACTAGTGTCGAAAATGTGAAATTTACAAGAGAATAGATGATTTATAAGGTTCGACGAAGAAATTAATGGGGTGGTCATTCCAGGTAGATCGTTAAGTTTTAACCATTTTATTTAAAAACTGAAGAAATAGCAAGTAATTTTCGAGTTGTTGTGTTGCCTGGAACAGACAGTAAACACTATGACAATTGGAATATGCTCTGGAACAAATGAGTCTCTCTATGGTTGCAAATATTGCCACAGAAAACAAAATTACCCGATTCTGGTGTCATAGTTACTAAATTCTTGTTTTGACCATACTTGTGAGTGTATAATAATAAATAATACAAAGTTTATATTTATGAATATTAATGTTCAAATTAATAATATTTATGTTCACATCATGTAATTTATGAATATTAATGTTCAAATTAATCATATTTATGTTCACATCATGTAAAGAGAATGATTCCTAGGCCCCAATATTTGTTTGCTGGGAAATAAACATAGTGACATTACACATGATCTGTGCTTTCGGGCCGAAGACTATTGGTTGAACAAAAATCCTCATTCTAACTAACAACACTTACATTTAACGAAATAATCCTGTCCGATTATTCCATCCGTCGGCTTTTCGGGTAAAATTCTTGGAATAAGTTTTATTTTGGAGGTTTTGATGTTCGATTACACCCCCCCCCCCAAAAAAAAAAAAAACCAAACCAATGTTGACATTTATTTCTGCGTAGGTCTTCCTAGTATGGGAGGCCATTATTTTAGGGTAGCAATTTGGCGATAATATTACATCTATTTGTTTTTTTTCACCTTATTAATAATATTATGGACATATATTAACTAAGATTTGGCTATTTTTTAATATTGGAAAGGTTCATGACTATATTTCAGATTGTTCTCCATCATTTCATGATGATATTTCCAAGATGGCGGGAAAATCGGACGGTGTGCGGATTTCGATTAAGTAGTATTGCTTGGTGTCAATATATATGTTTTCGGGGTCACAGATGCCATTCCGGACATTTACAACCTTGTAAAATGATCGCATATTTCAAAGATGGCGGGAAAATAGGACATGTGCTGATATTGATAAGGTAGCTTATCTTCGTTGGTGTCAATATATATGGATTCCATTTCGGTTTACAATGATTATAAGTTCACCCAATTTGCATATTTACAAAATGACAGCCATTTTGCATATTTACAATATGACGAATTTACGTTAAAGATCGGTGTTCTGGCGTTTGTCGTCATAATGGAGTTATATTGACGTCATAGTGATTTCGTGAAGAGAGAGGAAGAAATGGGGTTGCACGTCCACTCGACACAAACAAGGTTTTGTTTCATTTCAATTATTCGTTTGCGCATAGGTTTGTTTTAGCAGTGGGTGGACACTGGAGAAAACCCACGGGATTGGACAGGCGACCCTTCTCCTTGTCACGTACAACCGGGGAATTGAAACCACGCCAGTTGAGTCAATGGCGGATCTTATGATACAGCGCACACGCGCTAACCATTCGGCCACCCCACCCCTGGTCATTTATTAGTTAGTGAACTCGTCGGTTATGAATTGAATGTATTAATTAAGATTCAGATAAAGAGCTGGCACTTTGCGTTATGATAAATATAACATGGATAATGAAAAGAGACTATGCTGACAATTGTAGTTAACTTAATTCATTGTGAGCGGCGTTTTTGCCATTCGATTAACCTCGATTGCCATTACTACCAGTGTTACGATAGAAAGAGGGACAGAAATGGGTGTTTAACGTCCACTCGACACAAACCAGGTCATTTTGGGACTAACATATAGTTTCATTTCATTTCAATAATTCGCATGCGCGTAGGGGTCTTTAGCAGTGGGAGGAAACCGAAGTGCCCGGAGGAAACCCCTGAGGTTGAGAAGGCGCCCCTATCTCCATGTCACATACGCTCACACCAGGGCTCGAAACCACAGCCGCAAGCTAGAGGTCGAAGCGCGGCACTCTAGACCACTAGGCCATCCCAACCCCCCCGTGTTACGATAGTAAACAAAGTCTCGATTATCATTTTAATTACATTATTTACAGGCAAAACGTGTGTAAATCCGTTCAACTTTAAAACCATCAAATGGCCTCGAAAGTTGCTTATGGGCTTGTCATGTGGATAAATATCTAATTAATGATTTATGAAACATTTGAGGACAAACGAAAGATCTGCATTAGGCAGAGTATGGAAGACCAAACAGCTCTTTATTCACTATTCTTAATTCGTAGTTCTTAATTCAAAGCCTTAATTCTTATTTCTTTATTTGTTGCCGTATTTCGACATTTTATCTTTATATTGAAATAAAATTAAATTAAACCAAAATACATTTACAAATCTGATATGACAAATTAAATGTTTGATTGTAAACCAAATATTGATTTTAAGATGTAAATTTGAGTATACAAATGTCGAAATACGGCAACAAATGAAGAAATACGAATTAAGGACTATGAATTAAGAAATAAGGACTAAGAACACTGAATAAAGAGCTGTTTGGTCTTCCATAACTGAATAAAGAGCTGTTTGGTCTTCCATAACTGAATAAAGAGCTGTTTGGTCTTCCATAGATTTAGCTCTTACATAATGCATTTTAAGAAGGATATGAATAAATGTAATAACCTGTATCAGGAAATATGAACAAAGAGAATCATATCGAATAACTCTCACGATCTCCACGTAATCAACCAAATGTAAATATGGAAGATAAACCTGTACATATTTAGTAATTGTATTGTAATGTATAATTTACATGGAAATGAAGCTTCGGATTGTTTTCTAATCCATTACATCAGTGTTGTAAATAACCTATTTGTACCCATTTCCACCCAATATCTAGTTGGGTACGCGACCTAAAATCCGTGACCAATTTGTGGGGAAGTTGTTTTGAAGGTGGTTTCTACATGAAAAACCCTGCTGAAGCGATTAAGCTTGGGTGCCTCTCTCTAAAAGGCTGGCGGAAGCCGCTAGAGGGCCAAGTTCAAAATGGTGGTTAGATGTGGCGGGAAAATATAAAATTATGTCCATTTTGCATCAGAATGTTGTTCTGATGCAAAATGGACATATCATTTGACGTTTCAACAATAGAGAGTTATACCGCGGGAAATGTACTTAAAATGCGATACCGATGTCTGACTGTATTTTCCAATTCAAGCAAATAAAAACCCAATACTACCAAATACTTATCAAATACTATACGTAATACTACTTAACATAAAAATACCAACCTAATATCGTCAATTATCAGCACATCAGTATAACAATTGCAACGAATATTCGATAATATTATTTGAAATATCAACCAAACGACATGTCTTTAATTCTAATCGATAACCTTGTATGGCTTCTATATTATCCTATTTATTTAAAGTTTCAATTTCATGTTTTCTAAGAAAGTCAAAACATAATTATTTCTATGTCATTTGCTCAAAAGGTTGTCAACTCACTATTATACGATCATGGGCAAAATATTTTGGGCATTAGAAAGGCTGACACAGGTTGATTGAGGAAATAGTTACTCAATTACCTCCCTTGTTTTCCCATTCCTCGCCATCTTCAAACGTTTGAATTTGAAGTTGAAAATGATATTTTTGCCAATTTCTCAACTGGCAATAGTGAAGAATAGGATTAATAGGATTATTCTTTAACAAGGTAGGACTGTTTATAGATTCAATCTATTTTTGGGCTTTATTTTAATACATTTTAAAAATATAACTTTAAAAAATGCTATTGGAGCTTTAATGTCAGATTTAGCGCTTGCATAATGTATGTTAAGTGGACAGGCAGTCATGTAGTCATGATATTTACAGACACTTTAGTTTTTCCACGCCACGACCCAAATGCATGTAATATATCATATTTTCCCATTTAGACACTGTTCAACCATACACAGACAGAAGTAAATACATTGCAGTTTTCAGTCAAATTATTTTTGTCTGAGTAAAGTTAACTGGTTACGGGTATTAGATTATAGACGGCGGATGAAATTTATATTATTTTTATAGATACAATATGAGAAACTAGATAATTAAAAACTAGATAATGTAAAGAGAATTCGTTGAAAGTTTCAGTCAAATTGAAACCGAGAGTTCAGCAATTGAGATTTCGGCCTAGCCCCAGGCATCATTATTAACGTCGGCTTGTCCGTAACAGAAACCTGACAAACCCCCTGCTGCAAAAATTCCTGGATCTGTCCCCGAATCCACGGATTTTCAATCGGTACACAAGTGAAATAAACCCATTTACATATTTACTCTCTGAACAGTCGTAAATTTCTTTCACCGAATTCTTCGATTGTACACTAACTACTTTATAATTGTTTCTATAAACGTGACTATTTGTTTGAAATCACCTGCCGTTAAATTGATTTTTCACATCATCATCACCCCCTTAACTGTAAACACTTTGTTTATTATATATAATATTTATAAACTACAGAGAGAGAGAGAGAGAGGGGAGAGAGGGAGGGAGAAATGGGGTTTAACGTCCACTCGACACAAACTAGGTCGTTTCGGGACTGACATATGACTTGCGCGTAGGGGTGTTTAGCAGTGCGAGGAAACCCACGAGGTTGAGAAGGCGCCCCTATTCCATGCCTCATACGCTCACACCACGGATCGAAACCACAGCCGCAAGCCAGAGGTGAACGGCCAGCTAGAGCTCGAAGCGAATATAAATTACATTACAAGATTGTGGGTAACATTTATAAATAAATACGCTTTATTTCACAGTTTAAATTGATCATATTTAATAACGGGATCTAATCCCAATGCTTTGAGATTTTTAGTCCATTTTCAAAGTTTTATGACAACAGTGTGAAATATATAACAAAGGTCACTGCTTCTCAAAAATGTCCATTTTTAAAGGAGCTAAATAGCTAAAATTTGGGGCCTATGATCTGATTTACATTCAATCATTTCCGTCTTTACTTAATTTCTATTGAGTTATGTTCGGCAAAAAGGGGCCTACGAATGTCTCGCGTCTGGTTATCCCAGTCTACGTAGTATTTATTGCGTATGGTCTCCAGATGAAAATATACGCCGTCTGCCTCGTCCCTTTTTAAAATGGACCTGAAACGCATTATGGTACACGATTCGTGTTCCAATTGTAAATTGTTTATGTTGTCTTAAATATTGGATATCAGAAGCCCATCTTTTCCCGGTAAGATCACAACCTCAATGTTGATTTCTTGGTTTCATTGAAGGTGAAGATTTTGGATGAGATTGAGTTAGAAACTTGGCTACTTTAATTCATGCCACAACTGTTCATGTCAACAATATTAAATTAGGTGTGTGTGGGGATTATTCTTGATAGGAATAGTCCAGGGCGTTTAAATATTGTTTATCGTCTTTATGAAATTTATTTAAAACAAAAAGATCACTAAAAAGAGGCATTGGGAATTGCGTGTATTATTAGGTATCGTGTCTTATTATTCAGACTGAGGGGATAACTCGTTCATATTTGGCCCTCAATTTAACCGTTTCGTGTCATCTGTGTAGCATAAATAAACCGCATACGGTACTATGAAACGAAATGGGGTTTAACGTCCTACTCTTTTGCACCTAACCTGGGCTAATGGAAGACGGGTATACGCCATACAGTGTGCTATGAGGGAAATTTTGCCCGGGCAGCGGCGCTACGACCTACTCTTATATCGAATTCCAACTGCCAAGGGGTCTTTTACGTGCACTCCGATGTGTACACGGGACCTCAGTTTTTGGTCCAATCCCAACGACTAGACAGCTGTTCTTGTCAGGCCCTCCTTCTGTATCACTGACAAGGGGAAATCACGCCGGAAAATCGAGATGAACTTTCTCGGCCAATGCAGGGATCGAACACCCGACCTCCAGGCTAGTGAACCAGCGCCTTATCCACTTAGCCAACGGTCATATTATCCAATGATAGTAAAATACACCGGAAGACTACTACTACTACTTGGTGTTTTAAAGCGATAATTTCATATTTTCAAAGAAAGTAAATTCATAATTATTTCTATGTCTTTTGCTCAATAGGTTGTCAACTATTATACGATCATAGGCATTATTCCCCACACTAATAAATCATTGACACGGTAAATAATAACACAATTACCTCCCTTGTTTTTCAATTCCCCCATGGTATAGGTATCTTCAAACGTTTGAATTTGAAGTTGAAAATGATATATTTGCCAATTTTTCACTGAACTGACAAAAGTGAATTATTGGATTAATAGGATGTTTCTTTAACAAGCTAGGACTGTTTATAGGTAGGCTACAATCTACTTTAAGGCTTTATTTTAATATATTTTAAAAATAAAACTTCAAAATCTGAAATTGCAGCTTTAACGTTCACTTCCACCGAAGTTATATCACAGACAAGGCTGTACATTCGGAATGCTGTCATCCCATTTATTTAACCCGAGGCGACTCCCGTATTGTTAAGCTGAAGTCCAGGTATTGGTTTTATTTTAAATCGAACCATTCATACCAAGATGATATCGTTTATTAATATCTTAATTGCCAAATTTTGCATCGTCATGTACTTGAACTGGGATAAGTGTATTGACTGTCATGGGTTGATACGGATAAGTTTATTGACCAGGAAGGTTTGTCATTATAAGCAACGTGTGATATTTGAAGTGGGGAGCCACAACCTATGCAGACTCCCCACAGAAACACGCACCGTCGAACGAAAGCTCACAAGGATGATGTTTGAACTAATAGATTATTGTTAGCTAGTTCAAAAAAAAAAAGTGACTCGTTTTCTACCATTTTCATTTTGACTATTTAGTATGGACATGATCAATTTTTTCTTCATATTTGGGTGTATGTTGAAATTTTCAAATGGAAATATTACAAGTTTATTGTGGTCGACTCACAGTTTTACGGAAATAGTAAATCTACGATATTACAGTAGTTTGGGTCAGTTGTCCAGGATACAATGTATGGGTTCGTGTACTACGATGTTTGACTGTGATCAGATTTATATGGAAGATAAAATATGTTATTGTTTGGCACCAGGCTATAGACCGTTATCTGACACCACGATTTCAGGGGAAGTAACTCTAACTACTCACAACTATATACATCAAATATATCACGGTAAGTCTTTATTGTTTATTATAACTGTCACCTTAGTTGGCCCCCTTCATCAATTACTGTCTTATTCATACTACCCCATCTACTCGCCCCTATTTCTTTGGTTATCTCCATTAGATACGCAGTGACGTTGACGTCATTAATAATGCCAATGGCGTCATTGCTGAAGTGACGGAACCCCGATTCAAACAATTACCATGCGTATCCATTGTCTGTCACGGTTACAAACAAGTGCTGTGATTGGTCAGTTTTTCATTTTCGATACAGTAAGAGTTAGATAAAAGTCTAACCGTTCTCGCTATGATAGTTTAAAATTAGATAACAAAAAGGGAATACATTGAAAATTTCAGTCGAAGTACTTTACTCCGAGCATCGCCTCGTTCTTAATTCTTACTAGTGTTATGATACTAAACAAAGTTTTGATTTTTTAATGCGTTGAAAACCACGCCCATTCGATGTTCCTGAGAATTGATTATCATGGTCTAGTCTAATTAATAATTGCTTCAATTAAGATCAAACGAAAAATCCGCAAGTGACGGATTTAGTTCTTAAATAATGCATCGTTAAGTGGTAATAAACTGGCTAATATTTAAACATATTCAATATAAATGGAAAGAAAACGATAAATCAAATCAGAGTGATAAACGAAGACCCCTGTCAAGCCCATGGATTTAACCTGAGGTCGTTATAAGGCCCGTTCTCACGGTGCGACTTGTAGTAACTACTTGTAGTATCTACGTGTAGTATCTACATGTAGATTACAAAATCGTATATAAATGAGTTGATACGACTTGGAATCTCGCGATAATCTCGTCTGGTTTTAGCATAATGGCGTCATCAAGCGACGAAGAGACACTGGCTATTATTGCCCTACATTTGATAAATAAGAACAAAATGAAAAAGAGAAAACCCAAATCCGTCTGGGTTAGGTTGTGCGAGGTAAAAAAATGTCAAAATTCTCTGTCTCAGTTTTGCTGAGCGGCTCTTGATGGGTGCGCTTGGCGTCCATGCTTACAAACAACAAGGGAAGAGAACTCGTGTTTGTACTAATACCCGACTTCTCTGATTGATCAATTTCATACGATCTGTCGACTGAAATAGGGAAGTTTCTATTTCACCCAACTCGCTTTCAACTGGTCGGGAACTTGTAAAAGTTGGTACGACTAGGGTGTTCTCACGCTGCAACTCGGGTCGATACTACAAGTAGTTTCTACAAATCGCACCGTGAGAATGGGCCTTTACTGGCGCAGAAGACCCCTGAAAAGCCCATGAATTTAACCTGAGGTCGTTACAGAACAGGTGGTGAACTCAAAGATATATTATATAAGATTTAGATAAAGAACTAGCCATCCTTGCTATACTAGTTCGAAAGTAGATAATGTTAAATGAAACATTTGAAAATTTCATTCAAATTACTCAATTGCGAGCAAAGATATTATCCTTTGAAGGTTTGACAAGACGTGTGCAATAATTTCAACCACTGTACTGTTTGTTAGAAGCTAAGTCTCGCTCCTCCATTTTTGTTTTAGCTCAAATCAAAATACGGCTGGACTGTTCTAATCTATATAATATCGGAGAAATCCGATATCATCGAGAGGTGATTATGGCCTGGATTAGTTACTTAGTATCGAATTAATAATTTAGAAAACATTTCAGGCCTAAAGAAAGACTTGCAATATGCATAATCCATGTTTAAAGAAGATATTGAAGTCTAATAAGAGTTTGCGTTTCAGATAGACGTATGTTATCTGGATAAGGTATATTTCAGTTTTGTTTTACAGATAAATCTGAATGTGATACAAGAAATTACACCATCTTTACTGGTACAAACTATTGTCTTAAATTTATAGCTACGCTGGCACCCTGGCCTGATGCTGAACAACACTGTAAACAAGATGGTGGACATTTAGTTTCAGTTGAAATCCCTGAAAAACTGAACCATATCAGGTTAACAACAAACAACAGTAAGATATTATTCCTGTTAGTATACAACAACCAAATAGATGAATTGTTTCCAACCTTAAGAGGAATTACGTTCTTAACACTCCTGCAAAGGCGTTTTATAGCTGAGGCGCTGGAGGCGCCAGCCTCCTCGCCAAAAAAATCAAAGAAGTTGAACAAATAAAACGGGAGAAAAATGCTAGAACCGTGGAGAAAAATGAAATGTACCCTAGTTAGGGAGGGCCCTACAGTCAAACAAAAGGGCCCCTCGTCTGACAAAAGGGCCCTAGTGGCCAATAGAGTCCGAGTCAATCGTTTTCTTTACTTTGTTACTGTCGAATCCACCACTGAATGAGAAAGCAGTCATTGCACTGGTATGAAAATCATCAATCAAAGCACCCCCCCACCTGGACCCCCGCGAACGAGGGCCCTCAAAATAGTATAGCCTCCGCCATGACAAACCTTAAACCGCCCCTGCACTCCTGGTGGTATTGCAGGAGCTAAACCCTCTGGAGGTAATCCTTCCGGTGCCATTGTTGACGGTAACTCTTCCGGCGGTACCGTTTGTGGATAAGCAGCTCTTCCGTGGGGCAAGATTTCCGCAAGAATGGTAGAAAGTAACTGTCGCGGCATGATAGCATAATGGAAGATATGAAGCCCGACTGGATTATAGAACGTAAGTCTTCCGGTGGTACTGTTGTAAGTAAGTTGCTCTTCCGTGGGGCAAGCCTTCCGCAAGCATGGTAGACAGTAACTGTCGCGGCATGATAGCATAATGGAAGATATGAAGCCCGACTGGATTATAGAACGTAAGTCTTCCGGTGGTACTGTTGTAAGTAAGTTGCTCTTCCGTGGGGCAAGCCTTCCGCAAGCATGGTAGAAAGTAACCGTCGCGGCATGATAGCATTATGGAAGTTAACCGTGCGACTGCATTATAGAGGGTAAACCGTGGGACGGCGTGACAGAAAAATAGGAGGTAACTCTCCCGCCGCTTTGATAGGAGCTAATCATTCCCGACACCTCACAAGATATAACCTTTCCCGGCAGGATAGAAGACAAGCCGTCCGTCAGCATAATATAAGATAACTCTTCCGCATGCTACGACGATATAATAATTTAATTCCATACGATAGAAGATACGCCTTCTGTCAGCATGATATAAGATAATCCTTCCGCTTGTTACCACAATATAATAATTTAATTCCATGTGTTGGTTGTTCTCTTTGCAGATTATCCGGATATATATTTGGGCGGTTACAGACCAGCGAAGGCTACTGATAATTCCGTATATAGATGGATTAACCATGAACGTATGAATAACTCACTCTGGAGAGCTAATGAACCCATTAATTTCAATAGTGAATCCGTTGTGGAGATTTATGACAATAGGTTACTAAATAATAGAAATAAAGGCGCCATGTTTACATTTATCTGTGAGATTCTAGTAACTGGCTTGTTATAGTCATTGTAGACTTTCTTCTAACAAAGCATTAATTCTCAAACTGCAATCTGATCAAAACACAGATTGTATATCATTTCGTTTTTTAGAGTTCAAAATTTCCATTTACATGTCTTTACTACACTAGGATCTGGAAGAGGTTGTCATATTACCAGCGGGGGATTGGGATGGCCTAGTGGTCTAGAGTGCCGCGCTTCGACCTCTAACTGATGAATAGTTATTTCTGGTAAGACATGTAAGAAGGATATGCACAACGTGAGTCCTGGACGAACACACGTCTATTATAGATGGCCCAGGCGAATCGGTTTAAAATAAAAAGCCTTCGCGGGCTGGGGTTTTAAACTGGTTTATTTGCCCCACCTGTACGTTCTGACGGGCTATTAGTCACACCTTGGAAGGGGGAGTTTTGCTACTGTACCTTTAACATCTAGTAGCCAACGGCGAATATCTGGAGAACCAGAAGCATCTCGACACTTTCCAGCCGTTGAAGATGATTGAAGATATGAATAGCCGCGTGAACACACTTTAAGTTTGATTTGTAATTAGTAACGCTGTAAAATGACCAATTTAACTACATTGGAGGGTGTATAATGATCAAATAAAGTCTCGTTGGCAATAGTGAGTATTGTGAGATGTTAGCAGACGGAATTTAGCCAACGAGTCATAACAAAGATGGCCTCTGACATACCTTGTACATACTATATAGTCAAGCAGTAGTAAGAAGTTTTATTTTAATCCCTTCAAGTGCCTGTGGCAACACGGTAGACGACAATTAAACGCGCCATTGTTACATGTTATAGGCTAATAGATGTTATTAGACAACATACTTACAGACCAATGGATGTATTGTAACGAGAAGTGAAATAGTGTTCCGATACATTATTATGAATTGTATGAGGTGAACAAATATGGTTCATGCTGATATAAATCACCATAGATTTGGTGATTAAATTAATTTGGTGTCGATTAAATTAATGACATACATGTGGAATGGAATTAGGATTAACATTGGCTCGTGTGATCCACAGTTTCAAATACAGTCTCACGCGAACACGGCTTATTCTAGTTTACAGTCTCACGTACAGCCCACTCTAGTCTACAGTCTAACATACAATCAACTCTAGTCCCATCCGAACGACTAGACATATCTCCTTGTCAGGCAACACGTCCTGCATCACTGACAAGTGGGAACCACACATATCTTGACTAACACTGAGATATAACATAAAATAAAACCAAGTACGAAAAATCCAAACCATTAGACAAAATTTAAAGTCCTAAAAACGGTAGAGGCAAAATAGTGTAATCAGCAAATGGACTGTTCACCGTGTACAAAATAGTCAATGCTATATATGTGTGTGGTTAGAAGAAGAAACAACTAGTAAATAAAACTGAACGAACTGATGATATCATTTTAATTTGACAGGCTTTGTATGTCATTACAATTTTATTTTTTGACAATTATGGACTACAGTCAAATGTCCATATTTTGTGACGCTGTCCGTGTCATTTGGTAATTATTTATAACAGTCAAATGTCCATTTGTAACGTCGTGTGCCATTTGCATAGTAGTGTAATTTTAATTTGCTAATAATTTAAATGTCCTTTTGTAACGCACTGGAATCCACAAACCGCGCTAAAAAAGCAAGGCAAAAATAATAGAAAATGTACAAACTCTAGATTTTACCAAGTTGGAGTGGTTCAAACAACCAAAAAATAAAAGTTTTGTTAGATAAAAAGTCCACAAGTCTATACGAAAACACCATGTACTATAATCTCACACATAAATATAAATTCTACGTCTTTGTTTTTATTATTTAGTTCGCCTGATAAATAAAGTTCTACAACGCTTTCAAAATTGAAATTATTGGGTTCATTAGGTTTCCAGAAGGAGTTATTCACGCGTTCATGGTTAATCCATCTATATACGGAATTATCAGTGGCCTCCGCTGGTCTGAAACCGCCAAGAAAGATGTGACCTAAATCTGAAAATAAAACAAACATGACATTATCAATTCTGATATAGAAGATTAACTTAACTCACGAACAACCAACCAACCAACCACAGACCTGGCCCCTGTTTCTCGAATCTTAACTAAAGATAAAATCCAAATTTTAGTAAATACTTGTGATTGGCTATGCACTAAGGTCAATCGAATAATATCCAATCAAATCTGCATTTTATATTAGTTAAAATTTCGCAAAACAATCCCCTGTATATCAAAGATAAGCCACGCACTTGACAACTCTCACTATAGTAATTAAAGTTACATTATGGCAGATAAGGTAACGAGATGGCAGTTCTCACTATAATAGTTAAACACTAGATAGTGTAAAGGCAATTTGCTGAAAATTTCAGTCAAATTGGTCCACTATTAGCCGCGAAAAAAGCGTTTGAAATATTCAGATAGCCTCGGTCATCATTACTCAAATCATTAATATAAACAGCATAGTCTCGATTATCCACTTGATTGATTTAATTATCAACGGCCATTAAGCGGCATATAGGATTTTAATCCGCCAACATCGAAGGCTAGTCTTGACATAAAGAGTTTATTATGGTCCGGATATGTTAATTAATGTCTAAATGATTATTTAGATAACATTTCAGGCCTAAAGAAAGACCTGTAATAAGCAGATTTTGCTCTTGTATAATGCTATTTTAAGCAAGATACAGTAACCACTATATTAAACATTCAATAAGCCGTTGTTATATATAATAATGACCATTGAATACCGCTCGGGTTATTCAATAGTTCAAGAGAGTGTATCCTTGCGCAAGTATTCCACGAGCGATAGCGGTGACGTCATTACCATTTGACAAATACATAATGAAAACAGTATATGCTGAAAACATCAAATTCCTTCACTCTGATCCTAGCGATTCAATTTATGTCTAGCCTGGATCGATATGACTACCGTTGGTACGATAATAAACAGAGTCTCGATTATCCATTTAACGTTACATCACCAATCACATAATGTATTCAAATCCAGTGAACATCATAGGCTAGCGATAGTATTGATAAGTTGCTTAAAGTCAAATTAATAATTTATATAACATTTCAGGGCCTGCAGTGAAAGGCCTGCAACAGGGAGGTTTATCTCTTGCAGAAAGCATGTTTAAGCAACCCCACACGGCCGTCCCAGTTCTTTTCCCAAGACCATCCTTTATAAACATATTACAATGACATACCAGTTATCTTTCTTATTATAATAAATATTGTATTTATTTGAAAATATAGTCGTTCCAAATACATAGCTGAAAGCAGCTATGTTTTTTTTTAACTAAATAAGTCTCCCACACTGAACAAAAAAATATTTGTCAATTTAAATTAACACCGATGATGTGATCTGGCCTGGAAAAGATGGGATTAAGAAAACGTAAACATTTTACCATTAGAACACGAATCTTGTATCAGAATGCGTTTCAGTGCCATTTGTAACAAGGGACTTGACGAACGAGGCTAGACATATCCCACACATCAAGTCAAACGGTGACCTCATATTCTTATCTGGAGAGCATGCGCAACAAATAGGCTTGGTATAGACGCCAGAGATATCCATTCGAACATACCTGATTTGAGATAAGCGTAAAATCGGAAACGATTAAATGTAAATCAGTTTATAAACATTCATTATTATATGTGGTGTGAATTTCTGGGTTCCCAATTTAAGCAATTTATTTCCTTTAACAAACGAATATTCAGTCACAGTAATCTTCGACACACATAATAATTGCAATATGAGCTCCCACCCTGCCAATGTTCATCTATCCAGGCTTCAAAATAAAACCACCAAGTACGAACGATGCAAACCATTAGATAGTCTTTAAAAAAAACGTTATAGGCAAAATAGTGTAATCAGCAAATGGACTGTTTACCGCGTACAAAAATCACTCATTGGTTACCTTTAGTTTTAAGTTTGGTGTGGCATTCGATGTTTCAAATTTTTGTCGAATTTATTCAAGATAAAAGGTACAGAATTACTTACTGTTGTTTGTTGATATGACATTGTTCAATTTCTCCGCGGTTTCGGCGGAAACTAGATGTCCACCATCTTGTTTACAGTGTTGTTCAGCATCCATCCAGGATAATGGAGTAGTTATAAGTTTAAGACAATAGTTTGTACCAGTAAAGAGGGTGTAATTTCTTGTAACACATTCAGATTTATCTACAAAATGTTAACAAAACAAAATATATAATTTGGGCGTTGTCAGCGCATTGAATGGCTTTACATCAAAAATACACTACCCTATTCATTTTGGTACAATTTATTTCAATCATTCGCTTTGCCTCACTCCCAGGGTTTCACAAAAGCGGTATTTCCGAAAACGAACACGAAGCTACAGACGTCGATGCTCCGTTGCATAGAAACATGTCTGTGCTTACTAACTGATATTAATCTATATTCGTTAAATCAAATGGTATGGGGGTTGACGACCAATATTTGGCTCTCATTTGGGCTAAAGAAGACGGGTACCATGAGGGACATTTTGCCAGCCTAATCTAACCTCGATTTCCAACCGCCAAGAGTGACTTCGATTTTGAGTCCCATCTGAAATAACATACGTTGTCCTTTTCCAGGCTAAGTCCAATAAAATAGAGAGAGATTGGGTTTTAACGTCCACGCGATACAAACCAGGTCATTCCTGGACTAAATCATGGAAGACCCGAATAAAACCCACGAGGTTGGACAGGCAACCCTACTCCTTGTCACGTACAACCGGGGAATCGAAACCACACCGGTTGACTCAATGACATGCCGTATGATACAGCACGCACCTGCTAACCATTCGGCCATTCCATCACTTTCCCAATAAAATAACGTCTACCTTGCAATGGTTATTATATATAACAAATAATAACGACTTACCGTGATATAATTGATATATATAATTGTGGATAGTCAGAGTTACTTCCCCTGATATCATTGGGTCAGATAATGGTACATAGCCTGGAGCCAAACAATAGCATACTTTATCTTCCATGTAAATCTGATCACAGTCAAACATCTTAGTACAAGAACCAATACATTTTATCCTGGACAACTGACCTAAACTACGGTAATAACGTGGAGTTACTAATTCCGTAAAACTGCGAGTCGACCATAACGAATTCGTGATTGTTCCGCCTGCAGAAGACAACGCATGCAAACACCCGAATATCAGCATCATACAAAACGAAGCCATGATATATCGACTGTGGTTCCACCGAAATAATCTAAAGTTGAAAATAAACCCTTACGGAGATGTCCGAACTGTCAATGTGTTTCAGACGGGATAGACGTTAAGGACGCGAATCAAAGATCAAAGCAAAGAAACATCTCATTAGCAGGGAGGCTGTTACAGGTGTGGTCTCTAGCAGTGAATTGCAGATACAATCAGTCCAACCAGTGTATGTTGATAATCACGTATAGTAACCAAATGAGTTATCACACATCCATTGTTCTGTAGTCCGGCAAGTGGTTATTCATGTATAATTACAGTTAATTAGATAAAACTGGTGTAAGAAAATGGTCATATGAGTTATCATACATCCATTACACCAATTGTTATGTAATTGTCATATGGTTCTGCATGTATAGTTAATTAGTTGAACTGCAAAGAAATGAATTATAAATTGGCTTAGGTATTTGAGATAAATGAGACGGACTGTAGTTGTCCACTAGTTGGAGCCGAGAAGGTCAAGGTAGAAAGAGGGTGCACCGCAATGGAGTGGAGGCAGGCGTGAACCAAAATACAATATGAATGGTTATGTTCCTGTATTGGTTGTTATTAATACACGTTCCTGTACTATTAAAATACAATATGAATGGTTATGTTCCTGTATTGGTTGTTATTAATACACGTTCCTGTTTTATTAAAATAAAGAAGTCAACTCCATAGTCCGTGTTAATTTTACATCCCTTGATAATATGTCACAAGATGTCCAAACCGACCCTGTGTTTCAAAGCAACGCAACATTCCAGTTACTTTATCAGAAGTGCCACTCAAACACTAAAATCCGAAGTGAATCCGAGACATACCACAGAGCAATATCCATATTTGTATAAACAATTGTATTTAAAGTTCAATAATACAAATAAAATAAAACCAATTACGAACGATCCAAACCATTTGACAGAATTCAAAGTCCAAAAAAACGTTATAGGCAAGATATGTAATCAGCAAATGGACTGCTCCCCGTGTACAAAATACACGTCAAATTCTAAAATGTAAGCTCAGTGAAATGGGGTTTGACGTCCCACTGTTCTGCTTCCAATGATGATGGATAAACACAATCACTTCACACAAACTAATGATAATGGAATGAAATGGTTTTTATAAAGTCCCACTGTTCTGTTCCCTCTTGGGTAATGAAGACGAACAAACCAATATATCTTTAAATAATATAAACCAATCAACCTTTCATCTCATCGGTAAGGTATGTATCGATAAAATTCTTATACTGTATATTATGGGGAGGGCAACTAACGGTTAATCTATAATTTTAATAACCTTAAATAACGAGTGAAGTGTTTTCTAACGTAGCTTGGAGATGTAAAGCAACAAGTAAACTTAAAGCGATACTTTCATATTTTCTAAGAAAGTCAAAACATAATTATTTCTATGTCTTTTGCTCAATAGGTTGTCAACACACCATTATACGATCATAGGCATTATTCGCCACACTTACAAATCATTGACACAGAAAATAATAACATAATTACCTCCCTTAATTTTTTTTTGTATTTCCGTAATAGAATAGCAAGCTTCAAACGTTTAAATTTGATTTTGAAAATGATATGTTTGCCAATTACTCAACTGGCAATAGTGAATTATAGGATTATTCTTTAACAAGGTTGGACTGTTTAAAGATATCATCTATTTTAGAGCTTTATTTTAGTACATTTTAAAAAAACTTAAAAATATGAAATTCTCGCTTTAAAACCATTACAATATATTATGTAGCATTGATAAACGAGAGTACGAGCTGGTATTTACTTATGAACCTATAAAGGCCATTACTACACTTATATCATTGTATATTTTATTCATCATTTGTAAATATTTAGTTATCGGTTAATCAATAAAATACATACATTTTTTAATAGTTCAACAGAAGACTAGGGAAAGTTGTGAGACACTGCCTTCTGAACCGATTTCGGCGCAAATTGAACAGCCATACGTCGATAAGTAAATTTCTCGCGACATATTTTTAAAATGAAATGAAATGAAATGGTGTTTAAAGATACATTATGTAAGATTTAGGTAAAGAGCTAGCCACTATTGCAATAATTTCAACCACCGTACTGGATGATCAAAGCTAAGTCTCGGTCCTCCATATTTAATTAAATCAAAGGGTCGCTGAACCATTCTAATCTGTTTAGTATCGGTGAAATCTGATGCCATCGAGCGTTGATTAAGGCCGGGATCAGTAAATTAATGTCTAATTAATACTTTAGAAAACATTGTAGGCCAAAAAAAGACCTCCAATAGGCCGATTTAGCTCTTGAATAATGCATGTTTAACGTTCCACTTTTCTTCGCCGAAATGGGCTACCGAAGACGTGCACGCCAATGTGTAATAAATTATCGTGAATCATTTCAATCACCGGTATAACACTAATTAAATACAGATATTTACCTATTCAGATCAACAAAACCGATACGATATTTCACCGGTCAAGATAAACTATTATATGCATTTAGAATTAAAAATATCAAATCAGACCAATGGATTCGTCGGTGCCGGCGAAACTGTTAGCGTCCCGCAGCCTGTGCAGTCACTGGACTGTAATGATAAGCCCTCATGCAATATGAAAAATTAAAAAGACTTAGCTGTGACCATACAATGTTTTATGGGGGCAATTTTGCCCGGACCGCACACTTAGGGCCTACTCTTATATCGAATTCCAACTGTCCAGGGATTTTTTTTAAAAACACGGGGCCTCGGTTTTCGTTCGATCCGAAAGAGTAGACAACTGTCCTTGTCAGCCCCTTCCCCCACCCTACGTCACTACCGGGCTGGGGGGGGGGGGACTCTATTTTTGAAACAAACCAATTGATGTCTCTATTTTGCATCATTATATGTTGTAGCATTGGTTAGTATACGGTGATACTGATAGGGTAAATCGTTACAAATCCTTAAAGCCCCAATACCACTCTTGTTGAAACTGAATAATATGTCCCAATCTTCATTCTGGTCAACAAATTGTATTATTTTACAATATTCCAATTAAATGATGATATAAATTTCATCTTAACACACATAATTTAAAAAATGGAAAAATTCAACTAATTGATTTGAAAAGTCTAACGTAAACCTTTTCAAATGTGACTTGGATTTTAAAAGTGGAATAGGTTGTTCTAGATAATTTACACAACAGGTAGGACGCTTAACCATCTAGTACTTAGAATAAGACTATTATTTATTTTCTAGAGCTGCCAAGCCACCAAGAGTGTAATTGTCCCTTTAATATATAATTGTTTATCAGTCATTCGATATAGCCTTGATCTGAATTTCTTTTAACTATCTTCTACTGTTTGAATCGCATGAATTATTAACAAGTTTTATGTTTTCAAATATTTACTTGTTTCTCACCTCTAGATGTTCTGCATCGATGTTGAACGATTTTCTGGAACGGCTTGATGACAATACCAGGAAGTTTGTGATGTGTTGTACCGTGTTGTCGTGACCATAAGTTCTGTATCAGCAATACGCGGCTATATATTGTAGAATAGCTGCTTTTCGGGTTCGTGATATGGTGAGAAAAATTGATTCAGAAGCGGATTTGGGGAGGACAAAGTCGAAGCACCACATCAAAACTTCCATTGGTTTGTGCTTTGGATTTGAAAGTATGGAGGTCATTCGTTGGGCCCGATGTTGGATTGGATATGGCCCCTTTAAAACCCTATTGGATATGGCCCTTTTAAACCCCATTTGGATTTAATCGGTACCGTTTGAAGTTCGCTGCGAAATTTCCTTTCTTGCTACACCCGGTTAATGAACAAGAATCATTGGAATTTTCAACTGGGACAAGTCTTATATTCTCCAATTCAAAAACAATGTGGTCAAATTTAATATTTTATTGAATTTATGTTACTCCGCCAGAATATACCTAAAAATACCCCTCCCCCCTCATTCCCTCAAAGCGCTTGTCCACAAGGCTTATTGGCCTTAGAAATATATTTCAATACATTTTAATGGGTTGTAATACTAAGGTTCGTTCAATCTAAAACAATAGAAACAAATTTAGTTTTCGCGTATTATTTGGATTTGTCTAATCAAACTCGTTGATCAAAATTTCACAAACAGATTCCGAATTTTTCAAGCCACCGGTGTTCTCGAATTTACCACTTTTGCCAAGCTCCACACGGTGTTCAACATATATGCTTTTGGGTTCTCCCGGAAACCAGAGACTGTTGCTAACTCGTTCATGTCTCATCCATCTATAAACAGAGTTATCCGTCGCTTCCGGTGGTAGATAACCGCTAGTATAGAAGCCAGAAAAGTCTACAAAATACATGTTGAGGTCTCACTCGGCAAATCTCGACAGATTCCGGAACGTTCATCTAGTCTCGACTGTATGACAGTAAGTGATATGCACCTATTCCCATACATTTGCGATGTCGCTACCGGTTTACTTTAACAGGAAAACTTGACGCTATTACAAACAAACATAGGCGCAGCCATGTTTCATCCGGGAGCTTTAAAGTAGTTCCAAGCCACCATGGGCGCAACCATGTTTCATCCGGGACGTTTAAAGTAGATCCAACATGGCGGAATTCGTCATACAGATGAGACTAGATGTAGGCCCGGAATCTGTCGAGGATTGCTGAATGGTTGAGGTCTTACAAAACAAAACAAACAATCATTGTTGGCATTGCCAGACGAGATGAACTCGAATGTTACTCACAGCAGGTCAATGTCTGGTAGGAATCAAACCCGTTACAATATCAGCAATTTAATTGTCGGCTGTGTATCCCCCCCCCCCCTTAGACTTGATTTAGTGCACCGACAGTGCCCGGCTTGTGGTTATTGACATCCCTGATCGATTGCCTTAATTAATGTACTCGACCACTGTAGTACTATAGGTATTGTAGGACTTCTTCTTGTTGTGTTCTTCTTATGATCGACAATGATACTACAGCAATTAGTTGTAAATAACTTTATTACAAGCTGAATAGTTTCGCAGGTCCCTTGTTCTCAACAGATAATGGCTGGTAGAATATCTGGGTGAGTTTCTAACGAATTTCGCTCTACCCCCTATTTTATATCCCCCAGTTCCTGCAGGCTCAAAATTAACTTTGAACCTACATTCCATTCCAAATATGGAATAAAGCCTTACAATTCTCACCACTACAATCAGGTGATACTCCTTATATGGTCTTCCAACCATAGGTTAAATAACAGGTAGAACTTGACGAATATTTTGACAGTGGTTAGAATTTTACCAAAACATCACTTGTTTTTTATGTATAGCTTTTCATTCAGTGCACTAGGTGCATGTGAATTTGACTTTATAAAAATAGTTGTTTTTAACAATTTTCCCAAAGACACAATATGGTCTTAAAGACCATATTCTTACACCATTGCATAGTTTTGTAGTTAAATTGGACCAGGGCGGCCAAAACACCCAGGTCGGCATGTTTTTATAATACTAGTAGATGTAAGGTACACTGCTGTACCATTCTCATGTGGGACAGTCTTGAGTTAATCCAGCTCTTTAATTCATGTGACAAACCAAATATACATGTGTGTGAGAGAGATTTAACGATCACTCAACACAAACTAGGTCATTTCGGGACTAAAACATGGCTTTTAATTTCATTTCAATAATTCGCCTACGCTCTTGGATGGAAACCGGAGGACCCGGAGTAAACCAACGAAGTTGGATAGGCGACCCTATACTCCTTGTCATGTACAACCGGGGATTCGAAACCGCGCCAGTTGACTCAATGACAAGCTTTATGATACAGCGTGTACGTGCTAACCATTCAGTCACTCAACCGCCCAGATATACATGCATTGATACCACATTATAGAAATTAGCTATATAATAAATGGGAAGAATATATGACTCTATTTTATATAGATTGTACAAACGGGTCTTTGACATTTGCTGTATAGTTATAATGAGATAATTATCAACCACGCCCAGGAAATCCAATTGTTCTTTTCACAAAAAACTTTTCTAAGCTCATCTTCATTCTTACCTCCCCAATATTGGTCAAGACTCTCAGACACGATCGATTTAAATTTGAACCATATATTATTGCCAAAATGACCTAGTTTGTGTCAAGTGAATTTTAAATACACCCCCCCCCCCCTCTGCAAATACTTACTCTGACTTACAAACAAAACATTTGTCAATTTATCCGGACTTTCAACTGAAACTAGATGTCCACCATCTTGTTTACAGTGTTGTTCAGCATCAATCCAGGCCCAGGGTACTTCTGTGGTTACAAGTTTCAGACAATAATTTGTACCAGTAAAGAGGGTGTAATTCCTTGTGTTCGGGTGAACACAAAGTATTATCGATAAATCCATCTGACAGACATATGATTGAATAAACTATGACATAAATCAGTTTTGGTACCTTTAATTCTGTTCATAAAGTATATTCTTTTACTGTTTACATTACTCAATCACTGTTTATCTCGGTGAATTCCAAGCAAAACGAACAATATGATATGATTAACATGTAGCCATTTGAATTTTGATGGATTTTTTGTGGTCAAGGTCAATTGAACATCAGAATATAACTTTAGTACTAAAGAGTTCTAATAATTAAAACAAAAGTAGAGAAATGGGAGATAATTATTAATGAAAATACGGAGTGAGCATAATGCAATGTCTTTTAAGGCATGAACACCGCCACCCCCCTGACAGAGTCACTTAAAGTTCAATAAAAGTCTTTATATATTCTCTGGATCTTCAGCTTGACTTTGGGTATCTTCCTCGAGCAAACAGATTCTCGCTGTGGGACGGACAAAAGTTCCCCTTGGAGTCTTTACTCTGGCTGATCGAATTCTGTTGTCGTCGCCATGGTAAACTTCAATAATGCGTCCAAGAGGCCATGATCCCCTTGGCAAAGTATCCTCAATGAGAAGAACGAGGTCATTCACTTTAAGCGGAGGACTGTCCACTTTCCACTTGTTCCGTAAACTTAGGCTAGGTAAATATTCTTTCCGGAATCGATTTACGACATGATTGGCAATTACTTGAACCCGTCTCCAGCGTCGTCTGCTGTTGACTTCCTTGTCTTCTACGTGACTTGGTGAAGTGCTGTAATCCGCTCTGCCTATCAAGAAGTGATTAGGAGTTAATGCGGTAAAATCGTTTGGGTCGGAACTGTTGTAGGTGAGAGGCCTACTGTTTAAAGCTGCTTCAACCTCGATCAGGACGGTGCGAAGGACAACATCAGGAACCGTATTGGTGCCTATTACTGTATAAAGAGCAGCCTTGGTGGAGCGGACTAACCTCTCCCAGGCACCACCGAAGTGCGGGCTGAGAGGGGGGTTGAAGTGCCACTCAATTCCTTGAGGAGCTAGATACTCTCCAATGCGTTGATTAAGATCTTGCAAGGCTTCCTTTAACTCGTTGTTGGCGCCTACAAAGTTTGTCCCATTATCGCTGTATATGTGCTTTGGGTGCCCTCGTCTGCCTATGAAATTGCGAAAGATGAGGATGAAGTCGTCCGTCTCTGATGAATCTGCCAATTCAAGATGTATGGCCCTTGTACCCATGCAGGTGAACAAACAACCCCACCGCTTTACTGTTCTACGACCAACTGTTGAATGCATGGGTCCAAAATAGTCAACCCCGGTGTGGTAAAATGGGCCAGAGTAACCTGTCCTACATCTTGGAAGGTCTGCCATTCTTGGTACCTTTGGTGAAGCTCGCCGTTTCTTACAGAGGAAACACTGACGAATGACCTTCTTAGCCGTTTGCCTGACTGAAATGGGCCAAAACCGTTCTCTTATATGTGCAACCATATGCTCAACACCGCCATGAAAGGTCTTCATGTGAGCATCTGTAAGGAGCATATCAGTGACGACGTGTGATTTAGGTAAGATAATCTGATTCCAAGTACTATGTGGAACGTTAGCCTTTCTTAGCCTTCCTTGAAGACGGAGGTGGTGCTCATCATAGCTAGGTGTCAGAGGAAGAAGAGTGCTGTGAGCAGGCAGGTCTTTGTGATCGTTGAGACAGTTAATTTCTGCTGGGAAACCATCCTCTTGAGCTTGTTTCGTCCAATGAAGTAAGGCGTTTTCATATTCCTCCGGCAAAAGATGTGATGAGGTTAAAGGGGTAAGTTCTAGTATTTTTACAGGAACCAAGAAATTTCTAAGTGCACGGAGAAGCCATGCTGTATGGCGTAGGAGCCGTTGCCATGTGGAAAATCTCTCCGGTGACATGAGACTTCTGATCTTGAGTGAAGATAGAAGGAACTCCTGGTTGGTTCCACCGTTTGTCTTTACAAGGCAGGATATTTTGATTTCAGGATCTGTACCATCGACATCTTGATCAGTCACTGGTTGAACGGGCCATGATTCTTTGTCGCTATATAGAAATGAAGGACCCGTAAACCAACTGTGTTTAACTGTTAACTTAGAAGCTGGTAGCCCTCTAGAACAGTAGTCAGCAGGATTTTGGTCTGATGAGACATGGTACCATTGACTTGAGTTGGTAGTGTCTAGAATGTCAGCAATTCTGTTAGACACAAATGGTTTAAATCGTCTGGTCTGATTATTTATGTATTGAATGACTGTCATTGAATCTGTCCAAAAGTAGACATGTTCCACTTGCACAGGTAATTCTTCCTTTAAGCATTTCCACAACCTAACCGCTAAGACAGCTGCTTGAAGCTCAAGGCGAGGTATAGAAAGTTGAGGCTTAATCGGTGCAACTCGAGTTTTGGCAGCCACAAAGGAACAAGTACCATTTCCTGTATCGGTAAGTATTTCAGGTAAGCAACACTACCAAATCCTCTTTCAGAAGCATCAGCAAATAAATGGACTTCGATGTCGGAAGCTGCTTTAGTAAAACCAATGTGGTGACGTGGTAATTGAAAACTGGTAAGTTCATCAAGTTCCTTAAGCCATGAATTCCACTTTCCTTCCAGATCTGTTGTAAGCTTGTCATCCCATTGAATTCCTGTTCGCCAAACCTCCTGGATGAGGCATTTAGCTCTGAAAGTAAATGGGGCAAGGAAGCCGCATGGGTCGAATATTGAACTCACAATGCTGATTACTCCTCTCTTGGTGGTAGACTTGAGCTTGACGTGAGGATCAAATATGAAGACATCATCCTGGACATTCCACTTTAAACAAAGTGTTCGTTGGACTGGAATATCATCTAAGTCGAGGTTTAGACATTTGACAGCACGCTCAGATTCAATAATGGAATCAAGAACTTCATAAGAGTTGGACATCCATTTGTGAAGTCGGAAGCCACCATTACCAAGTAGCTTGGTTAAGCCTTGATAGAGTTGAACTGCTTCTGGTGGAGTTTCAACAGACTTTAATAAGTCATCGACATAGAAGTCTTTAAGAGCTGTTTCGATGACGAGTGGACTAAATTGGTCACAGTTGTCCTGGGCTGTACGTTTAATTGCATAATTGGCACAGGATGGTGAGTCGACGGCACCAAATATGTGAACTTTCATTTTGTATACATCTGGAGGTCCAGGTTGCAAGATATCTTCTTTCCATAAGAAGCGAAGAGCCTCGGTATCTCTGACAGGTACTCGAACTTGGTGGAACATACCTTCCACATCAGCAACAATTGCAACTTTGTAGAGTCTGAAGCGGATAAGAATGCCAAATAGGTTGTTCAACAAGTCAGGACCAGTCATGAGATTGGAATTCAGTGAATTGCCTCGGTAAGTAGCAGCGGCATCAAACACAGTTCTCACTTTTCCTGGTTTGTTTGGGTTTGTCACACCATGATGCGGTATGTACCAAGTGAGAGGTGTAGTCAGACAGGCTTCGTCACTTGTGAGTTTTTGAGCATAACCATTCTTGATGTAGCTATTCAGGGTTTCACTGTACATGTCTTGAAAATGGTTATCCCTGGTGAGTCTTCGCTCTAAAAGTTGAAATCTCCGAGCAGCTGCTTGGTAGTTATTTGGAAGCACAGTTTCAGGATTGCGCCATAGCATGCCTACTTCATAGTGACCATTTAGAAGACGTGTTGACTGCTCAAGGATATGCATAGATTTTCTATCCTCCATGGAAAGAGATGCTTCAAACTTATGTGCCACACCAAATGATTCAGTCTTCCAGAACTGTTCTACAAGTGTTTCTAATGAAGAAGTCTCTTGCTTGCAAAGTAAGTTGACGGAAACCTTCTCATTTGTTTGATCGGGCTTGGCCACCCCCATGATAGACCAACCTAAGATTGTCTTGATACCAATAGGCTGAAGCTTGTTACCAACTATTGTGTCCGTTTGTATGTGTGCTTCAGGAACGTTGGCCCCTATCAGGATTTGAATATCTGATGAAGTGATATTCGATAAACCAATGTCTGAAAGATGCTTCCACTCAGGCAGGAGTACTTGAGGTGGGCATTGAAAGGTGCCAGTGGGTACAATCCAGGCCTCGGGAATGTTAATGATCTCAGCATTAGAATCAGTGGCAGACTGCACTGAGAATGAAACCAGACTACTGTTGTGGGTAGTTTCTCCGCTGATAGTCTGAATCGTGAGAAGCTTTGGTCTTCCAGTAATACCAAGTTTTTGAGCTAATGGTTTCTCAACAAGAGTATAATCTCGCTTGCTGTATCTTGCAGGGCAAATGTTTCAATAATACTACCATTTTTACCAAGAACACAGACTTTGACAATCTGGAAACACACCTGAGGTGTCGTCGACATATTGAGCTTGTGTACCAGGTGAGTTTGGTCCGGATCAACAGGATGTAAGGATGTATGATGTTTTCCTTGACAGCTAGGTTCCCGACACAGAACTGTTGACGAACAGGCTTCTGTTTTATGGTTTGAACGTGAACAATTATGACAAAGTTGATTATCAATGACGACCTTTTGTCTTTCTTGAAAAGACTTGTTGTAATAAATAGGACATTTGTAGATGCTATGGGATTCCTTGCATACAAGACATGGTTTTAGGAATACAGGTGGGTTGTGATTTTCTTTATGTGTAGGAGCAGGTGACAATTTACTTTGCTGTTCTTGTTTACAATCCTGATTATACCCTCTAGTATTCAGAGATTTATGCTTGAAAGGTAAGCTATTACGTGAACCAGAGAATTTCTGTTTGTTGAATTTGTCTATACCACCAGCATCTGTCCGATGAGAAGAAACAGCATATGGATTTAGATCTGTATCAAGCCGTTCCCTTAACCAGGTTTTCAAGTCAAGGAGATTGGGCTCTCGTGTTCTGAGAATGTGCTTGCTGAATTCATTCCAGCTCTGAACTTTATCTGAAGGAAGACGTTTGAGTGCCTTGATCAGGGTATCACTGCTATACAAGTCTGAAAGATAGTTCATTTGCTGGAGTGCCGCAATACAATCTCTGACAGCAATGTACAAATTGCGTAATGCAACTGGATCTCTGTTGGTAACAGCTTGGCCAGAGGTTCACTTGTTTCCACTAATGCTCTAGCAACCTTGATTGGATGGCCAAAGGTAGATTTAAGCTCTTGTAACACCAAACTATAGTTTTTTCCGGAGTATCCTAGGCCTTGAACCAGTACCTTTGCATCACCTTCGAGATGGGACAACAGAATGTCTAACCGCCTTGTGTCTGAAATACCAGGACGACTGTGAATTTGAGAATGAAACAGTTCAATAAATTTTGGCCAATGTGCTGCAGCGCCACTGAAAACTGGAAGTTCAAGCTTGGGTAAGTCCCGTTCACTCTCAAGTCTTACGATAGTCTCTGCCAACTGATCGGTTGTTTTTGGTGGATCTATTGTAAGGCTTGATATGTCTCTTCTAGGAACTAAACTCCCTATCCAGGAATCAATTTGTTCAATGATATGCCGTGGAGATGAGCTTTGAAATTCTGAGCGATCACCTTGTAATACCGGCACTTCGGTTTTCTGTTGGGGTGTTGGACCATCTTGAATCTCAGAGGGATTTGCAGGTGGCAACTTACTTGTGGAAAAACCAGTCATCAAGGGTTGATCAGGAGATTCTGTCTGATTGATATTCTGATTCAGTACCAACTGGTGTACAGTGTTCTGAGTAGGGCTGGGTATCGATAGCGATTTTTACTATCGATAATCGGCAATGAAATGTCGATCGATAATCGATAGTATCGAAAACAAACTTATTTTCACGGTCGTCATCAAGACTGGATACAGTGTAAGTTCAAAGTTCAAAACCATACGATAACGAAGTGGCGAAAGATCGTTTGCTCCTGTCTAAGGAGATTTACTTGGAAAACATTAATAAAACTTGTTATATCACGTATATATACGTCAATCCATGTTGTTTATTATTAAAATAATGCATCCGTGGTTCCGAATGAAGAAATATCGTAAATAATTATGTTAAGGGACCAAAATGAACTTGTTCCGATTCAAAATATTGCGTACATGCGCGCGAAAATATCAATATGGCGGACAATTCTGTGTCGTTTCGTGTGCCAATAGAGAACCATTATTCGTATAATATATAAGTAAATCAACAAAAGCTTTGTCGTCCATGTGTGCTATTTATTGTACCGGGTACTCATTACTGAGGCACACGTAGAGAAATAGTGAACTGTACAGACGAATTCTGAAGCTTGCAAAGGGAAATAACTCTAACTTTATTTACACATCCGGATATCTCCGATTTAGCGATATTCAACAATAATTTATTCAAAACTAAAGTAACGTTTCAATGAGAGTGAATAGGCAGACACAATTTTGTTATGTGTTACATTGATATATATACTAGATAGTAATTAAAGTGAGCGGTGTATTATAATTAACTGAAAGAAAACATTGACATTTCAGACGCAAGAAAAATAGACGAAGAGCGATAATCGATAGTAACCCACCGCTATCGATAGTGCTTTTCTGGGCCGCCCAATCGATACTATCGATTTATATCGATATTTTACCCAGCCCTAGTTCTGAGGAATATCAGACCTGGTGTCAGAAATGAAGGCTTGTAATACCGGTACTTCGGTTTTCTGTTGGGGTGTTGGACCATCTTGAATCTCAGAGGGATTTGCAGGTGGCAACTTACTTGTGGAAAAACCAGTCATCAAGGGTTGATGAGGAGATTCAGTCTGATTGGAATTCTGAATCAGTACCCACTCATGTACAGTGTTCTGAGGAATATCAGACCTGGTGTCGGAAATGGAGGCTTCGGGTTGGAGGCTGTTTCTCCTTTCTTCCTCTTCAAGAATGTCTTGTAGGGTTCAGCCTCTAAATTAGCTTGTTCGACAGCTTGTCTATTTTCTTGTTTTCTTCTTTCGGTTTCTAACTGAATAATCCTTTCCTCCAATTCCTGAGGTTCAGCCATGTGTCTAGCCTTTAGTTTTGCATTCTTAAGCTTGAGTTTAAGATCCAACGAACTAGAAGAACAGGCACTTTTCCTGGAATGTTGACTTTTGACACTGCCATTGTTTCCAGCCTTGACACCTTGAGGTTGACTAACATTCTGTAGCGAGAGAGAATGGTATAGGCCTTTAAGTGAAGGTGGTCCTGAATGGGCTATTCGAGTCGTTAATTCAGGAGTTTGATGAGTACGGTTCTTGTAAGTGGCCGGTAAGGACATAATGATTGACAAAAAATCGAATTCGAGCTTTTCTGAAACTTGATTGGCTGTTAAATATTATTATTTTCTCTGTTGAACGTTCGAGATAAACCACATGTTCGGGTGAACACGAGGTATTATCGATAAATCCATCTGACAGACATATGATTGAATAAACTATAACATAAATCAGTTTTGGTACCTTTAATTCTGTTCATAAAGTATATTCTTTTACTGTTTACATTACTCAATCACTGTTTATCTCGGTGAATTCCAAGCAAAATGAACAATATGATGGTTTAAACAGTATTTATTTCGAGAATATTATACAGTATAAAAGAGCATAAATAATAGGATACAAAAACAAGCCAAGTAGGCTTATATTAAACAATATTATATGATTAACATGTAGCCATTTGAATTTTGATGGATTTTTTGTGGTCAAGGTCAATTGAACATCAGAATATAACTTTAGTACTAAAGAGTTCTAATAATTAAAACAAAAGTAGAGAAATGGGAGATAATTATTAATGAAAATACGGAGTGAGCATAATGCAATGTCTTTTAAGGCATGAACACCTTGTAACACATTCAGATTTATCTACAAAATGGTAACAAAACAGAATGTCTAATTATTCTTAATGGGTCTCTGTCGATTTGTCCAAGTACGTATGAAATTGAAGGGCCAAAATATAGAAATGAAATGAAATGGGTTTTAACGTCCTAATTCTTCTGCATCCAACAGGGGCTAATGGAAGACGGGAGTGTTACGCGCAGGCAAAGCTCATAGAGCTGATTCAGTCTATGTTAGTATTACTAACTTATTATGCTTAAATCGCCTGTAATATGTGCCACTCAGGTGGATAATCAGTATTGTTTTCTTTGTAAGATATTTAAATAGGCCTAGCCTATAGTCAATTCAGTTATAGATGCATCAACACTGTTATAAGTTTACGAGCATATATAATTATTATTTTACTATTAATATCATTATTATATATATATGTATAATGCTACAAAAAGTCACAGTGATGACATTATCCAGCTTCAATTATTTAAAGTTTATCGGCTGTTCATTCATTGCCAGCCTTTCGGAAGTGACAAATGGAGGTAAACCGCGTGCGTTCAATGTCATAAAATTAACGTGTGAAAACTACTTTACCCCGTTCCTAATTCAGCTTGTCAGTTTTCAATAATGCGTATTATTGTGCCCCACCTCATGGGCGAGGGGGATACATCAGAAGGATAGCTTGCCTATTAATATTTTACTCGTATTTTTCAAATATTCATCGGCTGTTTCTTCAGAGCTTCTTTCATCAACTCCTGCGTTTGACATTTTTCACGCGCTTATGTTCCAGACACCGTCATTAGCCGAGTTACTCGCGCTTTCGTTCTAATGAATCTGATTGGTTAGTTTACGCGAGCTAGCGTTCCAATCCCTCTGATTGGCGGAACGTTTAAATCTTAGCAGACAGTCTTGAGGCTCGGCACTTCGGTCTTTGGCTGCCACTGGGTGCAGTTCGTTCAGTGTAAAAGTTTTTATTACTTTTAAGGCCCATTTTTCCTTAGGAAAAACTAATGGATTCTTTGATGGTAGGTTAATAGTAGTCTAATTATGCCGATGGAAAACTCTAGACCTTTATGTAGGCTGGAGAATGTGATTTTTTTAAAGTTAGGCCTTAGCCTAGAGTGATTAGATTAGCATCATTCTTTTAGACTAGTCCTATATTTAATATTTTGTCCGGATTTCCTAACCTCCAGAACTGGCCTTTTTGTATAGGCCTATTACTACAGGTTGTTATTTTCAGCGTAATCATTCGTGGGAAAACCCCACACCCTATCTTTGGGGAAAAATCCCCATTTTCATCAATTAGTGGGTAAATCCCCGCTTTTATCATTTTTTGGGAAAAATCCCCATTTTCATGAATTAGCGGGTAAATCCCTGCTTTTACCATTTTTGGGAAAAAATCCCCATTTTCATTAACTAGTAGGTAAATCCCCGCTTTTATCATTTTTGGGAAAAAATCCCCATTTTCATCAATTAGTGGGTAAATCCCCGCTTTTATCATTTTTGGGGAAAAATCCCCATTTTTCATCAATTAGTGGGTAAATCCCCGCTTTTATCATTTTGGGGGAAAAATCCCCATTTTTCATCAATTAGTGGGTAAATCCCCGCTTTTACCATTTTTGGGGAAAAATCCCCATTTTCATCAATTACTGGGTAAATCCCAATTTGGTCATTTTTGGGGAAATTTCCTTACTTTTTTGCACTTTTGGGGAAAAACTATAGGAATGCAATCTTGCTTGCAGCAAGTGTAAGGGCGAAAGGTGGTAAAAAAAAGTCATTTATTTAACATATAATAGACCTATATAGTTATAGTAGTATTTAGTGTCTTATTTAAATTAACTTAATATTGTTGGCCTATTTTATTATAATTTATGCAATTTGTTGCCTAATTTCTTCATTATTTATTGCTGAAGACAGTAGAGTCTATAATATATAGGCCTATAATAAATTAATTGTTTTTATATATGTAATAAAATTTATTAACTTTTGTTTGTCTTATTCTTTTGGTTTAGCACTAGGCTGGAGCGAACCCTATTTTATTTACGTTCTTTGTTAAGGGAATCGAGGAACCGTAACAGGAGTACGCCATACAGTGTGCTATGAGGGAAATTGTGCCCGGGCAGAGGGCGCTACGGCCTACACCCTCTCAACATAGCAGCTCGTGTGGACATGAACTCCAAAACTACTCATACGGACATGTAACCGTTTTCATTAGACATTTTTACTTAGTTACTGACGACCCTCTAAAACAGATACAATAGGCAACTAAGGGTTGGGAAGGGAGTTGCACCTATTTTTATGTCATAACTTTTAACAAAGCAGTAATCACGTCACGCACTATGACACTATCAATTTTTTTATACGAACGTTCGTATCCAACAGCAGTCGGCAAGAAGGACATTGCGTTAAAACTAATGAAATACTTGTCCAAGTAATATTATAGACTTACCGTGATATATTTGATGTATATAGTTTTGTGTAGTTAGAGTTACTTCCCCTGAAATCGTGGTGCCAGATAATGGTCTATAGCCTGGCGCTAAACAATAACATACTTTATCTTCCATATAAATCTGATCACAGTCAAACATCTTAGTACACGAACCAATACATTTTATCATCGACAACTGACCTAAACTACGGTAATAACGTAGATTTACTATTTCCGTAAAACTGTGAGTCGACCACAATGATTTTGTAATATCTCCATTTGAAAATGTCCAATTATCCCAAATACACCCGACTATGAGGAACATAACGGACATGGTTATTCCAGGTGAATACATTATTAAACAACTATTGAAAATCACGGACCCCTAGTTATACGAGTCACACTAAAACCGTGTATTGTGGCGTGAATCAAACAGTGTTTTAAGATGCTTCTTGTAGACTATTATAGTGTAAATAGTATTAGAATATTTTAAATTTTAAATGTTCAGCGTTGCATGGTGATGAAACAATGACAGAAGCCTGCCTGCCTGAAGAATTGATTCAAACAAATCGTGCACAAAAGAAGTAGGTAATTTAGCTTCGATTTGACCTTTTCAATATAATTTTAAAAGTTTATATACAAAACAGATCGATCAACGGAATATCAGTTATTGGTCGAATTCTTCGATTTTGTCCACAAGTTGCAAAGTACTGGCGATACGCAGTAGCGC
The DNA here is from genome assembly GCA_036850965.1 of Patella caerulea. Taxonomy (NCBI): domain Eukaryota; kingdom Metazoa; phylum Mollusca; class Gastropoda; family Patellidae; genus Patella; species Patella caerulea. The sequence goes on from JAZGQO010000010.1 coordinate 4,231,725, forward strand.
TGGTCCGCTAGCCAGGATGCCTCGGGATATCTGTTATTTGTCAAATTCTTCGATTTTGTCCAAGTTTCAAAGTCCGGTTCGCTAGATATTGTGTCCGCGTTGGCAAGTACTGGCGATCCGTGTTGGCGCTGTTCGCTGGCCAGGAAGTCTCGGGTTCGCCAAGGACAATACTAGATTTCGTTCTGGTTAGCTTGATAGTTACAGTGTTTAGTCGTGTGGATATTACGACAAATCCAGGTTCCATGTACGTAAAACAACCTTTGGAATTCGAAATAAAAATAGGTCGTCAAACCGCTGTCCCTGCAAGGCACAATGTATCTCATCGCACACTGTATTGCATCCTCCGCGCAGTTTTTCCTTTGATTAGAGGTAATCCCACTACTCACTGCTGTAATGAGTGAATATTTTGGTTTTAAATTTTGATTGATCAGTAGTCCGACTACCAACCAATGACTGGCTGCCCTACAAAAGCTTTACGTTTACAAAGAGTGCCATTATTGGACCAAATAATTATGTTTACATAACGTTACGTCATGCATGGTTCACGATTTTATTATGCCCAATTAACCCGTGCATAGCAGAATACTGCTGCAAAACTAATTGCGTGACAAACGAGGCTATCAATTCGAATGAAATGTAAACAATACTGTTTGGAAACGAACATACTTTAATACTTTAAATCACTGTCAAAAGTTTTAGGGAAGACCCAGATTAAACGAAGGACTGGCATGTTGCTGTACTTAAGCTGGAGTGACGTCGTGGTTCCCGCCATTTTCAAAATCAGCATCCCCCCCGGCAAAATTTTCATGCTTCTATCTAACATACAAAAGTACTTCGTTGGCCTGGGGGTGGATGGCCGATTGGTTAGCACGTGCGCGCTGTATCATAAAAGCTCGTAATTGAGTCAACTGGCGTGGTTTCGTGACAAGGAATATGGTCGCCTGTCCAACCTCGTGGGTTTCTTCGGGTCAAGCGACTGCTAAAGAGGGAGCGAGAGAGAGAAAAATGGGGTTTAACGTCCACTCAACACAAACTAGGTCATTTCGGGACTAACATATGGTTCAATTTTATTTCAATAATTCGCTTGCGCGTAGGGGTCTTTAGCAGTGGGAGGAAACCGGAGAGCCCGGAGGAAACCCACGAGGTTGAGAAGGTGCCCTATCTCCATGCAACATACGCTCACACCAGGGCTCGAAACCACAGCCCCAAGCCAGAGGTGACCGGCCAGACAGAGGTCGAAACGCGGCACTCTAGACCACTAGGCCATCCCCACCCCCCCTGCTGTTCTTAAGAGATAGCTTTGATTGAACGGGAAGAATAGGCATAATCCCGCAAAATTTCAAGAATCAGAAGCTAATCCAGCAATTGCCAGAGAGGGATTTCTCGGGCCATTGCTTCAGGAATATGACTGTGAAAACCCATTTTCATTAACCCAGTCTAAAACTAATGACCTTAAAATTCATTTGATGCGATCTGTATCCAAGGCGCTGGCCGAGAAAGTTCATCTCAATTTTCCGGCGTGATTTCCTCTTGTCAGTAATGCAGGAGGGCCTGACAAGGACAACTGCCTAGTCGTTCGGATGGGACTAAAAACCGAGGTCCCATTTACACATTGGAGTGCACGTAAAAGATCCCTTGGCATTCGATATAAGAGTAGACCGTAGCGCCGCTGCCCGGGCAAAATTTCCCTCATAGCACACTGTATGGCGTATGACTGTTTTTCATTAGCCAAGGTTAGGTGCGGAAGAGTAGGACGTTAAACTCCATATTATTTCATTTTTGTTACACATGGCAGCTAAATCTCAGCGTTACCCAATCCAATGTATGTCACCATCTCTGCTACAGATACTATGGTCAATAATTATTTAAATATGTCTCCAAATATAATATCTCAGGTCACAAATCTTGGACTTCACGTTGTTATCGTCAATACCAGAATTCTTCACAGCCTCAGCAACCAAAATATATCAGAAACACCAGGATCCTGGTGTTTCTGAAGGCTGTGGAGAATTCTGGTATACTGAGATATTATATTGGGAGACATATTTAGATGATCTTTGACCATATAGTATCTGTAGCAGAGATGGTGACATATGTCGGAGATGGTAACGCTGAGATTTAGCTGCCATATGTAACAAAAAGTCTTTAGAACACTAAAACGCAAATTGTCTTCCACTAAACCTTCATTATGGTGTAACGGTAATATAATCAAGCACAGTTTTTTTTTTTGAGCACGCTAATTTCACACTATTCGCGTACAAGCGGCGGCCTTTTAGTCCGGCAATTTCGGTCCGATTTTCACGAAATTCGAACTCAACCTTCATTATGGTGTAATGGCGATATACTAAATTGGTTTTTAAATCGGACAATAATTGCGACCTCAAAGGGAACACAACCAAACAGGCAACTTATAGTATAATCAGGGGCGATAATTCAGGAAGCTACGACGAGATATGTCAATATCGTCAGGAACAAAGATCTTTGGATTAGAAAGTTTCATCCAAATCGGATGAACATTGTGACCTTTACCATTACAAAACATGTTTTATAATTTATGTTATATTACAATTAATTATATTTTGCAGATAGGAGAATAATACTCTGGAGAAAATTCTAAAAGAAAATTAATCCGATTGTCCACAAATTCCAACCCTGAAGCCGATGAACCACAGGCACATATTAAATTATGGGGCAACTACTTTAAACAGCCAATACAACCCATTTGACGTCATAGCAACCACATTTCAAAAACAAGATGGAAGCATGTACAGAATGTGGGAAAGTCTTTTTGAAAAAGATGGCATGTCCTGCAAAGAGGTCAGGGGGCGACATCACCCTACATTCTTCGGGTGTGTGTAGAGAATGTTTGAAGAAATTCCGTAGAAGAGAATATCTGAAAAAAAAATATCGGTGCATTCTTCGGGTGTGTGTCGAGAATGTGGGAAGAAATTCCGTAGAAGAGAATATCTGAAAAAAATATCGGTGCAAATTCGATATAGATTATGACCCTCGACAACCAAATATCCTGATGTAGCCTAATGGATTGGATGTCTAGCCTTATGCTTGAAAGCCATCTTTCAGCCAAGACCTTCTGCGAGGCACTACTTCGATAAATTTAAGGTATGTTCCTTTGTTGTGTTAAATTATCACTTAAACAAAATAAGAGTTTATGTTCATGGATCTGTGACTACATTTATACTTTGACATTTTACACATAATGTTAATATTGCTCTGGATAACTACGTCTTCAACCCCTTTTCATATCCTGTACTGGTACAATATCCAATACTGTTCACGGGTCCATGACATACTAGTCATTAGTTACAGGGAGCCATGATGAATACAGACAGAATGTATTCAAGGAAGAGCGTCCTTTTGATGACGGTACAGAGTGTCCTTATTGCTCCTTGGTATGTGACATTAAATATATCATATTGCATACCGATAGTCGATTGGCCAATCACGCTATTTTACCGAGATTTCATGGCGCCAGACGGCTAAGCTTACACCTCCGGACACCTGTTACCACTGTTTGTGTGTATTTTGTACACGGTGAACAGTCCATTTACTGATTACAAATTTTGCCTAGACCGAATTTTGCCTAATGGTTTGGATTGGTTGTACTTGGTTTTATTTTATTGTAACCACATTCAAGCTTCAGTGAATCGCGACGATTCTTTAGTGTGAATTTGGCATTACAAGGTGGTGATCGGAGATATTGATAGAATCAGTGCTAAGCTATGTAATATATTTGATCAGGGGACTGTTTCGCGATACTTTAACAATGATAAAATGCAACGTTTAGTTGATTGGATAATATAAGATTAATTTTAATGCTTATCCAATCAAAATTAAAGTATCTACTAAAATTTGGATTGTATCTTTAGTTAAAAGTTCGAGAAACAAGGCCCTAGATTGACATGAAACCTTATTTAAAAAAAAAAACGAAAATCCTGGAACGACCCTAAACATTCAAGCACGTTCTTTCTGAACCAGAATGGAGTAGGCAGCCTTGTTAATGATTATGGCGACTAGGTATAACCAGATATGGTACTTCTACTCAATATGTTTTAACAGTTGTAGGGTTGTTGCTATGTTGACCTTTAAAAGTTTTGATGTTGGTTGGATATCAATACAATTGCTAGTGCCTGTGCATTGCGTACTATCTATCACTTTGAGCTTGATAGCTCGATTTATTTTGGACAGGTTTAATATATAATGTAATTAACAAAAAAAGGTAAATATTTCAGGAATAATTGAATAAAAAGTACTCGTGTATTCAACTTATGATTTACTATTTGCCCCCGACATCTAAACGCAAATAAGCAAAGGTTAATTTATTGCGCTTTAACTTATAGTCACACATAGTCTATAATGTGTATTTAAATGAATAGATTGTTCAAAAATCAAACTCTGCAATTGTGACTACGATCCCTCATCCAGAAAATCTTTCTACAAATTTTAGTGTGGATGCCATGTCGACATAATAGGATGGATTATCTAGTCTTTCATATTATCATAGGCAAAGTCTACGGGAAGTAACTAGCCTTAAGCCAGTATGTCGACGCTCATGAAATTAAATTAAGAAGCTATTCCAGAAAATGTATTTGATTGCATTGCCAGTTCAATATCCAACACTATTATTTTATTGCACTATTTCTCTTCATGGGCCATATATGTGATTTTTTTAAAAATAGTCAACCCTTATTTGTCGTCACGATCCACGTTAGTTTATAATAAAGCAAAAATTGTCGGATTTATTGCGGGAAGGGGCGCAATAAACGATAATGACGACATGAAAAAACAAATTCCCGGTTACGTATGGGCAATGTAACTTCGTCAACTATTGACTATAGGCGGTTATGGGTGACCGAGACTAGTTCAAAGCAGGGGACAACCTACGATAAAAGTTAACAACAGTTATTGCATCTACATGCAGGCATGGTTACCCCAAATATATTTTTAGCCATAGACATTGGGCGCTCTTATATTTCAGGGTTTACTACCCTAAACCAAGTTTGAGAGAGAGAGAAGTGGGGTTTAACGTCCACTCAAGGTCATTTCGGGACTAACATATGGTTTTATTTTAATAATTCACTTGCGCGTAGGGGTCTTTAGCAGTGGGAGGAAACCGGAGTGCCCGGAGGAAACCCACGAGGTTGAGAAGGCGCCCCTATCTCCATGCCACATACCCTCACACCAGGGCTTTGATTTGACTTATTCTGGGACAGGAGCCAATCCTTGAAGAACATGTATGAATCCAACTTCGCTTGTTGGTTGACCCATAACCTCAGACCAAATTCACTGACCTAGAAGCAATAAATTAGCTCGGAAAAGAGGACTGTAATGCAATGTGCGAGTATATTCATAGATTTAAAACGTGACCAAAGTAAGAAAAAACAGATCTTGTTATAAACTGCTGCAGGGAGGAATGAGTTTAATTGATTCAGCATTGAGTCTTCTGCAATCACAATACGTATGTTTGCCGTCTTAATTTGTTTCCAGCTCAGATACAGCTTATAGCCTCTTTTGGGTCTGATTTACCATGGCCAAATTTTGAAGTTAGACCATAGTTACATGCATTTGTTAACAGGTCTTACTGAAACTGTCTGCACATTACTGTCTATTGGTATAGTATTGATTTTCGGTAATGAAATAGACTTCACTAGGACTTTTATATATGGGATATTGTTAGCCTTTAATAATAAATCTTAGCAATCATGCTCTTGAAACTACAACCATAATACATGTTCTGCTCTTACATTGCCACCAGTAGCGGATTATCAGTGAGTCTGATGAGGCTGCAGCCTCAGGCCCAAAGATTTTGTAAAAAAAAAAAAAAATTAGACTTGTCTGATACGATTAAGAACGTATAGACAATGAATGTTAGGGAGTGGGGTTTAGGCCCAACGGGAATCAACATAAGCCCTGACCCGAAATTAATTAGGCCCACGCCTTTTTTAAATAGGCCCTCCAGAAACTGCCGTCTCAGGCCTTGGAGGAGCTTAATCCGCCACTGATTGCCACACATACAGAAGATACAGGGTTGTTTTTTTGTTAAATTTGTATGTGGTAAAATCGTAAATTCGACAACATTAGGAGAAATTGAAGGTATATTTACAAATTTGAGTATATTGTTGCTGTGTAAGAATGCATCGGATCATCCAAATTTTAGCTGCCTACCTTTTAGAAGGATTTCAGATTAGCATATTTGATGATTTAGGCTATAACATTGGAGGTTTTTTTTGTGATTGAAGATTGCACATGATTAGATTAGCACACTTGAAGATGTTGGTTATAAGATTGGAGGCTTTGGTTGTGACTGAAAATATCTCGTAAAACGTTCCACAATGCTACTAACATGAACAGACATCTTACAATTCCCCGTGGTAATGTTAAAACCAATTAAGTGAGTGGATGCAAGAATCTGTTTCTGCAAATTGGAATCTAAAGGCATAAATTAACCAAATACGGTATCATTAGTCAAACCAATGCCTTTTTGAAGTAATACTCGCTGGGCCGCACATCAGATAAACAAAACCGAAAAGAGAAGTCGAATAAGTTTATGAATCTAAGGTCAGCGGTAAGCACCCAATGTACGGAACAGCCCAGCCCGGGTCTGTGATGAAACAGACTTCTCTCGAAATGAAAAACAAACCAATGTTTACAAACCATTGCCAATGATTTGTAAATGAATTGTGCAATAATGCGACCTGTCTTTACGATGTTCGTTGCCCGAGTTACGTTCGTGATAGCGAAAGTCAGCCTGTTGACGCCAGGAGTTCGATTTTAATCAAAGAAACACCACAATGATCACATCAAACTAGTTTTCAAGTCACTCCACTTGCTCCCTATATATTGAATACTGCGTAAAATTTTGCCAGTTGAGAAATTGGCAAAAATATCATTTTCAACTTCAAATTCAAACGTTTGAAGATGACCGTCCATGGAGAGGAATGGGAAAACAAGGGAGGTAACTGAGTTACTATTTCCCCAATCAGCCTGTGTCAGACATTTTAACACCTATGAAATTTTGCCCATGATCGTATAATAGTGAGTTGACAACCTTTTGAGCAAAAGACAGAAATAATTATGTTTTGACTTTCTTAGAAAATATGAAATTGGAACTTTAAGGTGGGACGTTTAATAGATACCATCTATTTTAAGGCTTTATTTTCAAACCTTTCAAAAAATATAACTTTAACAAAAATATGAAATGGTAGCCTTTAAAGTATGGTTTTATTATACTTCAGTCATGGTACTTCTCAAAAACATGGAAACTAATATTATCAAAAGCCTCTGTGCGTCAATTAATACTGTAATCAAAGTGATTAATTAACACGTAATTAGAAAAACAAAATCCAAGCATCAGCGCGACACCGGTAGATAGATTGCCAACTTGAATTCAAAAGATTCAGCGAAACTAAAATGTAGCGCTGATTTTATGCCTACACAATGACCTCCAAAATCCTAATAATTATGCCCCAACTGTTGATATTTTTTTTCACTTTTGATAATTGTCAAAATTTCCCACTTTCTATTTGCAGACGATCTTATACTATTATCCACGTCTGAATCAGGATTGCAATATCGGTTAAATTTGCTTAAACAGTTCTGTGTTGAGTGGAAATTAGATGTGAACCCAGATAAATAAAAAATTATTTTATTCATACAAAATAAAAGAAAAATTAACTTGAATTATTACTTTGGAAGCAACGTTTAGAAATGGTTAAACAGTATACATATCTAGGAATATGCTTTTCCAATAATTCGAGTTTTAAAACAGCTGTCTCTGATTTAGGAAAAAAATCAAGAAGGGCGTGGTTTTGTATTCGAAATAATATTTGCACTAATGGTTCTTTACCAACTAATACTTTATTAAAATTATACAATGCAATAGTTAAACAGATAAACGTGTATGTCTCAGATGTATGAGGTGCACAATTAACATCGAACGAAAAGCATTTATTGGAAAGAAGGTAAATTTGAACAAGGTGTCCACAAAAATCTGTAAATCCATACTGGCCCAATCCTCCGGAACATCTTACATTGGTTGTCTTGCAGAATTGGGAATATTTCCGTTACACCTTGAGGCCTATCAACGGATGCTCACTTACAACAGGAGACTGACCGATAACACTACTCTCCCCCTATTAGCAGCAGCCTACAATGAAGACGTTCACATGTTTAATGCTAATTCAAAATTTGCATGGACCTCCTCCATCAATACTATAATTAACCAGTTTAAAATTGATAAAAGGTCTTTAGGGACCAAGACACCTAAAACATGTTTAGAAAATATATGCAATAATCACTATACCCAGTTGTGTAGTTTGCAAAACCAAAAATGAAGAACTTATTTTAAATCCAAACCAACCATTGATGGTATGTCTGACTATCTATATGTAGTTATATAAAAGACCACAAAATTGCTCTAACAAAACTACGACTAAGCACCCATAACTTAGAAATAGAGCGAGGTCGGTACAAAAACATTCCAGTGGCAGTAGAACATCGCCTTTGCCAAATGTGTTCAGCACAAGCCGTAGAAGATGAGGAGCATTTACTAATGAAATGTGATAAATATCTCAGCCTTCGAATCTCCTATTTATTGCCAGCCTTTAAGAATACCCCAGCAGTTCCAATGACTTTTTTAAACCGTATTTAAATCCTCCCCCATCACTTGCAAAAGCTGTTGCAGCCTTTGTCTATCTCGCATTTAAGGAGAGAATAGGATAATTCCATACTTATGTTCTTGTTTTAGACAAGAATTCACTGGGCGTTTCATTTACCTCATTTGTAACTTGTATGCTTGATAACGACCAGTTAATTCTTGTCGAAACGTCGTGTGTGTATAATATACTGATTGTTATCCTTAGAAATGTGTTGTGTTATATTATGATCAATCGCTAAATGCCATTTAAAGTGTAACTTTTGGTTTTATTGGTATTCACGCTTCAACGGGGGAAAAATGTTAGAGATAATACGAGAGTGTTTGCCCTAGCCTATTTTCTTTTAGTTACCGGTACTATACTTGCAACCTTAAACTGTGTTAAGGTTACAATTGATACAGTCTAAGAACTATTACGCAAGTTCAAATAGGTTCAAACGCAGAATTGTCACCACATAACATTACAGTTTGTATTGGAATAAGTAATTCTATAACAAATAGTGAGGACTGGACCATTAAAATAGTTACGGAACAGTTTTTCTTTGCATAGCGATGTTTATGTTGTAGGCCTAATGACGTATTACGCAACTCGCCGCCATGACAATGGCAAGTTGAAATTACGCGTAGCAGTTGGGTTTCATCAAATCATATAATTATGCGGTAAGGCTTCACCTTTATTTCAATGGGAATTGCTTTATTATATGTTAAGCTATGTGCAGTTCAGGTTTAGGTTAGTTAATGTGTAAATTAAAGGAGTTATTAGCCAGTAAATGAAATGAAATGGGGTTTAACGTCCTACTCTTTTGCACCTAACCTGGGCTAACGGAAGACGGGCATACGCCATACAGTGTGCTATGAGGGAAATTTTGCCCGGGCAGCGGTGCTACGGCATACTCTTATATCGAATTCCAACTGCCAAGGGATCTTTTACGTGCACTCCAATGTGTACACGGGACCTCAGTTTTTCGTCCCATCCGAACGACTAGGCAGCTGTCCTTGTCAGGCCCTCCTGCATCACTGACAAGAAGAAATCACGCCGGAAAATCGAGATGAACTTTCTCGGCCAATGCAGGGATCGAACACCCGACCTCCAGGCTAGTGAACCAGCGCCTTATCCACTTAGCCACCCCGACCCGTATTGGCCAGTAAACTCTTTGTAGTCATTTGACAAAAAAGAATTGCGCAAAGGAACTCTGTAGGAAAAGCCACTACTGTGCCTGGAGTAAGGCGGAAGACATCAGTAGTGGAACCATTTCTAACTTTAATTTCTTTGTGCAACAATTGAAAAACGAGGGTCACGTATAGGCGTATCGCTGATAAATAAATAGTTAAATCTGACGGACTTCCTACATCTAAAACTATCCATGGTCGACATGGGCCAACACCTATCACTGACGGAAGACGCTACCTAGCTGTGTTGTTTACATTTTGTTGCTATGCCAGTAAGTTCCATTGCTAGACTTTGAAAGCGTATCGGTTTCGCCAGAAAGATAACTGTAACACTATATCATCCTGAAGCAATGGCCCGAGAAATCCGTCTCTGGCCATTGCTGGAATAGCGTCTGTTTCTTGAACTTATGCGGGAGTGTGTCTATTCTTTCCGTTCAATGAAAGCTATCACTTAAGTACAGCAACATGACAGTCCTTCGTTTAATCTGGGTCTTCCCTAAAACTTTGGACAGTGATTTAAGGTATTAAAAACGCTGAAAGTATTTTATTTTCCAAACAGTATTGTTTACATTTCATTCAACTCCATAGCCGCCTTTGTCACGCAATTAGTTTTACTGCAATATTCTGCTATGCACGGGTTAATTAGGCATAATAAAATCGTGAGCCATGGCGTAACGTTATGTCAACATATTTGGTCCAATATTGGCACTCGTTTTAAATATAAAGCTTTTGTAGGACAGCCAGTAATTGATTGGTAGACGGACTACTGATCAATCAAAATTTAAAACAACAATATCCACTCATAATAGCAGTGTGTAGTTGGATTACCGCTAGGCTAATCAAACGAAACGCTGCGCGGAATATGCACTATATAGGCTCATTTTAATTCTATGACTCATTTTAACTCTCATTTTAATTCTATGACTCATTTTAATTCTAAGAAAGGTGTTCTGCTTAATACAAAATTTCTTTACCTACATGATGTGTGATGAAAACTAGGATACCTTACATTATTCTACTACTATCTTAAACTAACTCACAGACAGTTATGTCAGAATCCATTTCATCTCGCACACAGATTAGTACAATTGACAAGAATAGTGTTTACCTAAAACGGTGGCTTTACGAAATACTAACCCCAAAATGGTAATTCCCCCGCCCTAATAGATGATGCATTATTCTCCTTTCATATAGGATAGGGGGGGGGGGGGTAATTTACCTCATAGTTTGGTGGCTGAAGGGGTGGATGGATCGCCATCCGAGCTGTGAATTTATGAGACTAAGTTATTCTAGACCAGTTTGTGGTGTAGATACCGGATCTCGGTGGTGACCAGGCGTGTGAGGGGGCGTCTTCGTAATATAGGGGGGGGGGGTCAAATGATGATTTTCTTAAAGCTTGGTCTCTAAATATGTGTATAAGATTACCATTGTATGAGGGAGAGGGGAATAATTGTATTTTGGGGGACAGAAACCACTTGGTACAAAAGCGATCTGCAAAGTGTTTTCTCGTATTTTTCGCTCAGTACCAATATTCAAAATATTAAAATATAATGGATAAACAAAAATAATAATTTTTTTTTTAAATTGTCAGAAAAAAAAAAAAAATCATTTGCCAAGCGTCTTGATTAACCAATAAAAATGCTATTCAGACTGTAGGCCACCATAGTTATACCATAGTTATCTTCTTGATAGCTGATGTTTAGTTATTAGTTTATTCTTAGTCGTCATCAGTTCGCATAGCCAATTCACATTGCCAGTCTTTATTCCAGCTATGCAGCAAAAGACCACGTAGGTGGTAATAATGAAAGGTCTGTTAGTTTTTCACACAGAAAATGTGTTTCTCTAGCGTCTTCTCCTGATATAAGTCGTCTTTCGCAATATTTTCTAACTTTGTCCATCTCATTATCGATCAGAATTTATATATTTCATCCTTCGCGATGAGACTGATTGGGATGTCAATTTAGCTAGAGCAAGAATGCAAAATAAACATTTTTCAGCACCTCCATTAATTTGAAATGCGAAGAAGAATAGGTAAGATATTTTGGTGTCCTCGAGGATGGTAGTCAGTTCTGGGATATTGTCGACACGTTCTATAGTTTCTTGATATTTTTTTTTTATCCAATCAAGATTGGTATTGAAAGTGTCGAGAATATCCCGGCATCCGGTACATGCTTTCACTGGTAATGACTATCTGTCTTTCCTTTTCAAGATCATCCCAATTTTCTTACAACTTTTAAGGAGCTGAGATGACGTAATCATTGGTTTAGAAAAGAATTGATTGTACCTATTACGGCGAAAACCGACTTACATATATAAGTAGATGACACCAGAAGAAAGATCGTTTGGAGAAATTTAAATTGTGATAGTTTTTTTCTTTATTGCCGTTTCGCTTGATGAACCTGCGATAAAAGACTGGAATTCAGATTCACAAATCCAAATAATATATGCGAGCTGTTGACCAAAATCTACCTATTGTAGGTCTTTCTGTAGGCCTGGAATGATATAAAAACTATTAATTAAACATTAATTAACTTATCCAGACTCTTGTTTTCAAGGCTAGCCTGCGTTGTTGTATTATTGTTCGATTTGCTGCAAAACTTTCCTTCGTGAATAACGATTAAATGGATAATCAAGACTAACACCGACTTCAGTAATGATGATCAAGGCTAAGCGGAACGTTCATCCGCTTATTTCTGGGCTCATAATGGATCAAATTGACTGAAAGTTACAGCAAATTGCGATTACATTATTTGGTTTTTAACTATTATAGTGAGAACTCACAAATCGTCATCTAATCTCCCATAATTTATCTTTAAGAAATTATTTCAAAAAATCAGTTTAAAAAATTAATTCACAAAATTAGTTACCCACAAAAATAAAATTTATTTTACTCCCCAAAACGAAATTTATTTATAAAAATAAAATTTTGTTAAGAAAATTAGTTTAGAAAATTATTTCATAAAATTAATTAATAAATTTGTCCACAAAATTAGTAAACAAATTTTTCCACAAGTTTACAGAAATGGCTGACACTTTATTTTGTGAAAATTAGCAGCCTCTTCAACCACCTTGAATTTTTTCAGGTCAAGGTTGTACACACCTTTATTCACAAGTTGTCGTGTCTTATCATAATGTTCCTTTAACATAGAGATGCAGTGTTTATTTTTATTTTTACACCACGTGGTGAGGTGTTCTTGTCTCACTTTATTACAGAATTCAAACAATACCCACATTACATGTGTTTTAAATGGTTCACACATTTGTTTTATATTGTGTTCCATCTTAAGTACCGTGTTCTTAACCGCTGCACAATAAGCTTGACGATTTACTGTATTGTTCGCATCTTTATAATATTTTTCGTGCAATGTCACGTGGAAATCGGGTGTTATATCGAGAGAAGTTAATTCGTGACCTGGCGTCAAATAAAGTTTGTTGTATTTCTGTAATTCTACATTTCCAATATCAATATGCCAATCATATCTCTCTTTTTCAAAATAATACGCATACGACATGATGGTATTTACTGGGCTCATTTGAAAAGAATCTGTTGACCCTACCCGAATATAAGCTTCTTCTATCGTGGAAACGTTCAGATGCTTCAAAATGTAATTCCTACAATGGGTTATTGTGTCTCTCCAGATATACACCGGGAAATAGGTCATAAAGTCTGAAGGCATGTGTTTTCCTATCATTTTTTCAGTAAATCTGCTCCACCTATGTATGTAATGATACTGAAACGTGTTCATTCCTTTTACGCGAAGTTTATTTCCCTTAAAAATATTGTCACGGGTTACTGGTGTAGTAAATTTTCCATCAGTGTCTGTCCAAGCTACTATAGGTGTTGAAATGAATTCGTCCATAATAAAACTAGAATACAGTTGACGATTGTATCCATGTGGTCTACGTTTCACTACAGTTAAAACACTTTTGTTTTCAGGCAGAGGTTCGTAAGTAAAACTAATATCTATTCCTAGCTTTTTCTGATATTTTTGAAGATTCTCTGCGAATTTGTGATCATCTTTGGATTCTTTGTCCAGTATCAGTCCCAGATTTCCAAGATGCCCAGACCAATACAGAGTCAGACTTCTCAACATCGTACAATAAAATAATTTTAACAGCTTTGCATTACTAGACATTCTAACTGTTAACGTCATATCCAGACCATCTTTAAAATGATGGCCCGTCTTACGACTAGTTGTTGGCTGTATCTTGGACACAGATTGGTGTACTGGATCCGTCTTACCACAATTTGTTGAATGTATATGAAATAAGTAAGCTGCAGTTCCTAGAATGGCCATGACAGCAAAGAATTTGAACGTCTTCATTTTACCCTGGAAAAGAAATAAACAGTTGAGTAATTATTGTTTGTTTCTGAAACGCACAATAAAAAAATAGACCAGCGACGCCGAAATGTTGATGTTCACGCTTAAATATGGTAATGCAAAATAGTCCCGTGATGCGGTTATGTGGGCTTTCACGCTTAGATATAATAATTAAGGTTCATCTGGTAGACCTTGGTTTGCGTGTAGTGCTGTCATTCTGCACTTTCTATTAGAAGTATCCGAATACAATTTTTATACGCCCACATTTTCATGTGGACGTATTATGCCGTCGCACCTGTCCGTCTTTCCACAATTGTTTGTGGACTCTCTGCAGGTCACAATTCTTATCCGATTTTCACGAAACTTAACATATTGGTTTATCCCCATAAGATCTTGGTTGCTGTCGTACGAAAAATCACGTTTTTAGCTTATGGACCCTATAGAGGTCACAATTTTGAACCGATTTGGATGAAACTTGAAATGCATGTTTATAACACAAAGATCTTGGTTCCTGCCGATATTTATGCCCATCGGATCGTAACTTCCTGAATCATGGCCCTTCATTGTCCGACAAATCGCCTTTTTATCCCACACCGAACGAAGTTAGGGAGAGATATTGAAATGGTGTCCGCCATTCTGTCCCGATTTTATTGAGCATATTTCATAAACCGTTCGAGATATCTTTCTGAAACTTTGTACAATGTACACACATCAACCAACCTATTACAGCAGTTGTTCCTTTAACTATTTAGCAATTTCCGGGGTATATATTTATTATGTTTCCAAATGTGTGTACAATTTTGTTTCCGGGGCATATTTCATAAACCATGCATAATATCTTCATGAAAGTTTGTACATACATCGACTTATTACTGTAGTAGTGCATCATAAAGTTCATTCAACTATTCGGGGGGTTGGGATGGCCAAGTGGTCTAGAGTGTCGCGCTTCGACCTCTAGCTGGCCGGTCACCTCTGGCTTGCGGCTGTGGTTTCAACCCCTGGTGTGAGTGTATGTGTCATGGAGATGGGGGCGCCTTCTCAACCTCGTGGGCTTCCTCCGGTTTCCTCCCACTGCTAAAGACCCCTACGTGCAAGCGAACTATTGAAATAAAATTAAAACCATATGTTAGTCCCGAAATGACCTAGTTTGTGTTGAGTGGACGTTAAACCCCATTTCTCTCTCTCATTCAACTATTCGTCATTTATTTATAAATCTTGCTTGTAATAAATTATGTACCTACATGTTACAGAGAGGAGGAAACATGAATAAATGTGAGGATTGTACTAAATCATTTACATGCCAGTGTAAATGTCTGCAGTAAAATTTTAATGATAATTTGCATAAGTGTATATCATGCCTGTTCTAGTTTATTTGGGTATTTGCAATTGTACTATTCTTTCATTGATTGGCTCAAAACTTTGTAACAATACAACAGCTATACATTACATAAAAGTCCCCGTCCTCGATTAGCCCAGGTTAGACGCTGAAGAGTAGGACGTTAAACTTCATTTCATTTACTTAAAAGTCATACAGACATTTACCAGTAAGCCAACATATGGCAGAGTTAAAATAAAAACCATGGACGAATAATCCAAACCATTAGACAGAATTCGAAGCACGAACGATCCAAACTATTAGACAGAATTCAAAGTCCTAAAAACCGTTATAGGCAAAATAGTGTAATCAGCAAATGGACTGCTCCCCGTGTACAAAATACACGTCAAACAGTGGTAACAGGTGTCCGGAAGGGTAAGCTATTCCTGCCTGGCCCCAAATGCAAACTTTAAAATCAATCCCATCTACGCCTTGTTCAATACAAACAGAAAACAACTGGAAATGAAAGAAAAAGAACTAATTGATATTTTACAACCCGATTTATATGCTATACACCTGGCTAATTAATATTTCCCTTTAAGCTATGTAATATAACAAATTGTAAATGACGTCATAATAAAATTATCATATAGACATTGTATACACACTGAGGAGCGTAAACGTTTTGTGAATATAATACGATGGACGCCTAAATCGCCAGTTATCCTTTTTGATATATAATGATCTTGTGATTTTAAAAGTAACTTGTTTAATATATGGGTCACGTTTTGGTATTGTGCACTAAAGTGTGACATAATTGCTAGAAAATAAACCTCCATTAATTTTGCGTAAATTTTTCTGCATACAAAGTAAAATATGTAACATTTTCATATTTAGAACGAAAATATAATGCAAGTTCCGAGAATTAATAAAAATCTGATATATGTGTCAATTTTTAAGGGTTGCGCATGTCACACAAACACACATGGTGACTCAGGGTTTGCACTCGGCTAATCTCGACAGATTCCGTAAACTACGTAAACTACATCTAGTCTCGGATGTATGACAGTAAGTGATATGTACCTACGCCCATACATTTGCGATGCGGCTACCGGTTTACTTTAACAGGAAAACTTGACGCTATTACACAAATTGGGAACCTATTCGGCTAGCGACCTATTCGACCGATCGAGCTGCAACCTGTTCGTTGGAAACCTATTTAGAGTAAAGACAACAGTCTCTATTTATCAACCAATAAAATCCAACGTTATGTCTATCAAATGAAAGTAGAATATATTATTTTTTATCCATTCCTTCAGCTCAGAATAGAAGTGTAATTTCGTCATTATCTTACAGCTGGATCGGTCGAATAGGTCGCTAGCCAAATAGGTCGCCAACTTGTGTTTGGAATGGGCGCAGCCATGTTTCATCCGGAACCTTTAAAGTAGTTCCAATATGGCGGAATTCATCATGCAGCCGAGTTTAGATTCCCGAAATCTTCCGAGGTTTGCCGAGTGTCAGGGTTTGTACAATTTTTGAAACTATACACTTTTTTCATGTGCTTTATCAGAACTCGGTTCATAACAACAGTATCCAGATTTTTACGCTTTTAAGACAAAAATACTCAAAACTACAAACCTCGTTGCATTTATAGTGTTTACTCACAGGTTACTATGGCCATAACATTTAATCTCTATTTATCAATTCTTGTGTTAAATAATAAGCCTTATAATGGACTCCAATGTTAATGATTTTAATTCCTATTTGTCTTTCTTGATTTCAAGAAAATTTATTATGAAACAAATCCAGAAAAACTGGTGTCAATAATCCATTAAACAAATATAAATAACTGAAACCGGTTACAACTTTTATTTAGTATTTCTGTTATGGAAAAAAACCATTTCCCAACTTTGATCCTCCCTTGGACAGTTTTTAGATTTGATCTTATACATTTTTCTGAAATAAAAAATATGAATATGATGAAAGACTTGAAAAATAATTAAAAATACAGAAATTTGGTGAAAAGAATATGACATAACTTTAAACAAACAGGACGTATTAAAAATTTGATTTATTTTTACGAAGATTGTCGCGTCCATGTAACATCGGTCATTCCAATGTTTTGATATTTTCGCAACATTTCAAAGTCCCGTCAGTATTTAAAATTAAAATTGATGCACAGAAATTGGGTCGTCTTTGAACCCTTTCTACCAACTCAAATATACAAGATTTATTTAATATTAGTAATACTAATAGAACCCGAAAAAGTGATTTGCCGACGTTACACGGAAGCATAGCATTAAATGTGAAATTACTTGTACGGTGAACATACACAGTTAATTTCATTTTCCAGGGTAATTATCTTCCATCTTATCGTCTGTTTGTTCATAACATACATTGTTCTTTTAATTTATTAATCATGTGTTTATGTATGCACACAATTCTTACCGACGCCACAGCTTTCACACCTGGCGGGACACAACAAGGCCAAAGATGAAACAAATGCCGTCCGCCGTCATCATGTGATTCCAAGTAATGTCAATGTCGTAAATAACTATGTCAATGTCGTAAATAACTATTACGACATTGACATTACTTGGAACCAGAAATGGCTCGTTTGACAGAAATGCCGAGCGAGGCATTCTGAGGTTTATAGTGTTATAAGAAACAGGACCGCCAACAGCAATGGCTGGGTGATCGAAGGAAGTAAATGTCTTACCCACGTTACAAAGGAAACTAGGAAACAAATGAATGTATCAATGAATGACCTTTGGGGTTTTTTTTATTACATTATAATTTTGGCTAGTCATGCAAAGGTATATTCCTTAGAACGACCGAATTCAAGATTCTAAATTAACATTCATAGCTTTATCGGGCCATTGCGATTTTCAACACACAAACTATTTTTATACGACCACATTTTCATGTGGACGTATATTGTCGTCACCCCTGTCCGTCCTTCCACAATTTGTTTGTGGACTTTCTACAGGTCACAATTCTTATCCGATTTTGACGAAACTTGAAATATAGGTTTATCCCCATAATACCTCAGCTGCTTTCGATATTGGCATGTATCGGATCGAAACTTCATGGCCCCTAATTGTACGAAAAATCATGTTTTTAGCTTATGGACCCTATAGAATTCATAATTTTGAATCGATTTTGGTGACACTTGACATGTATGTTTATCACCCAAAGATCTTGGTTCATTTCGATATTTGCGGCATTCGGGCCGTAACTTCCTGAATTATGGCCCCTGTTTGTCCGAAAAATCGCCCTTTTTAGCATGTGGTCCCTCTTGAGGTCACAATTATTATCCGATTTAGATCACTGTGTCATGGTAATGTAGGTTGGGTTCGAATTTCGTGGAAATCGGACCAAAATTGACAGAACATATGGCCGCCATTTGTAATCGAATAGTGTGAAAATATGTTATATCAAGGTTGTGGATCCTATAGAGGTCACAATTTTAATTCGATTTTTATGAAATAACCTAAATATCTTGGTTCCATTCCATATATGCGCATATCGGTTTGTCATTGTAACTTTCTGAATTATGGGCTCTGATTGTACGAAAAATCTAAAGGACACAATTATTACCTGATTTAAGAAAAACAACTTTTTATTATATCACCGTTACACTGTAATGAATGTTCGGTTCGAATTTCATGAACATTGGACTAAAATCGCTGAACAAAATGGCCGCCACTTTTATGCGAATGGTGTAAAAATATGGTATATCAAGGTTGTGGACCCTGTAGAGGTCACAATTTAAATCCGAATTTGACGAAACACGAAATACATGTTCATAACTCAAAGATCTTGGTTCCTGTCGATTTTTTGCACATGTCTGATCGTAACTTCCTAAATTATGGCCCCTGATTTTACGAAAAATCTCTCTTTTTTTTAGCTTGTGGTCCTTTTCAAGGTCACAATTATTAACGGATTTAAAGTAACGTTCGATTATATCACTAATTCATCGTAATTGAGGTTGAATTCGAATTTCGTGAAAAATGCCAGACAAAATGGTCGCCGCTTGTGCGCGAAAAGTGTAAAGATATGGTATATCAAAGTTGTGGAGGTCACAATTTCACCTTGAAAGAGACCATAATCAAGATTGAAGGCTGTAGAAACCTCGCCATTTAGTTTAACACAACATTTAACTTTGTCATAAAGTGAGCGAATAAGTTTTAATATTCTTCCATCAATTCCTCCCTTAAAGATACGTTATGGGAGATTAGGTAAGGAGTTGGCAGTTCTCACTACAATATTTAAAAACTAGCTAATGTAAAGGAAATTTGCTGAAAATTTCAGTCAAATTGATCCACTTATAACTAAGCGAATATAAGTTCCGCTTAGCCTCGGTCATCATTACTACAGTCAGTAGGACAAAATCAGTAGTCTCGGTTATCCAGTTTTATTGGTAAATCACTAAGGAAAATATTTCAGCGAATCGAACTACATTCCAACTTAAATCTCACGCTAGCCTCGACACCGAGAGTTGATTATTGTCTGAATAAGTTAATTAATGTCTAATTAATAGTTTTTATAATATTTCAGCCCTAATTAAAGACCTACAATAGGCAGATATTGCTCTTGCATAATGCATGTTGAATTAAATTATACCAGAGATTTGATCTTGAAATTAAGTCATACAGAAGTAAAAAGATTAATTAAATGTCAATAGATCAATTATGTAATTTGGCTGTAACCTCATTTATATCTTGTTATTACAAGAAAGACATTTTTTATAACAATCTTGTTTAGCTTGTGTTCCCTCTGGAGGTCACAATTATTATCCTTCTAAAAAAAAAACCTTTGATAATATCACCTTAATGAAGATTGAGTTCGAGAACATGTAACACGTCTCAAGACACATATGTAGAAATTGCAATGTATGTATAATTTCAGACCCGTAGCTAGCGGGGAGAGGCAAGGGGGCCTGGAAATTTCCCATTGGGGAAAAATCGGCGCCCAACCAATGTCACTTGGTTTTAAGGGCGCCTCGCCACAACTGATGGGGCGCCCAAAATGGTTTGATCTGTTTTGTGACTTATTTATACCGGAAAGGCGCTCATAGTGACATGATTGGTGGCGCGCCTTATAATGTTGGGCTACACATCTGCATAATGCCGAGTAAGATTAGTTGGTCGCCCACAACTTGATCAATGAGGCGCACAAAACGGCATTTTTTGCGGCGCCCATAATGACGAGATCGTGGGCGCCCGTAATAGACTTCTAGCGACATTGGTTAGACGCCCACGATTGAATTGGGCGCCCAAAACGGCGTGATAATCTTAAAAATTCAAAAGGCATGATTTCCGGAGCGGCGCCCATAATGACGAGATCATGGGTGTCCCCTTAAATTATTTTACTGAGATTACTAACAATTTTTGACTAGCTACGGGCCTGATTTTGAATCTGAAAAATGAAATAGAGTTTAACGTCCCATGGTTCTGCTACGACTGGATTCATGGAGACGGGCATAAGCCATACTATGGAAGACCATAAGGGTCAATCAAATGAAAAAAAAATATTCTGAGTACCTCATCTTGTAATTGCAAGTTGGACATTTTTATAACTATCTTGTAATTACAAGCCCGTTAGGGTCTATCACATACAAAAATGTGTTCTAACTATAGTTTATTTCAAGGTCGTCCCACACTGATTTATCGGATAACTAAAGGTCTACGAAGAGAGGGAGAGAGAGGTGGGCAGAGAGAGGTTAACATATTGTTTAATGTTCTTTCAATAATTCGCTTCGGCGTACGGTTCTTAAGTAGGCTAGTGGAGGTGTGGGCTACATGGCCGAATGGTTAGCATGTGTGTGCTGTATCAAAAAGCCTGTCATTGAGTCAACAGGCGTGGTTTCGAATCCCCGGTTGTACGTGACAAGGAGTAGGGTCGCCTGTCCATCTTCTTGGATTTTCTCCGGGTCCTCCTGTTTCCTCCAACTGCTAAAGACCCTTACGCACAAGCAATAAACTTAAACCATATGTTAGTCCCGAAATGAGCTAGTTTTTGTCGAGTGGACGTTAAACCCCATTTCTCTCTCGCTCCCTCTCCCTTTAGCAGTCGCTTGACCCGAAGAAACCCACGAGGTTGGACAGGCGACCATATTCCTTGTCACGAAACCACGCCAGTTGACTCAATTACGGGCTTTTATGATACAGCGCGCACGTGCTAACCAATCGGCCATCCACCCCCAGGCCAACGAAGTACTTTTGTATGTTAGATAGAAGCATGAAAATTTGACGGGGGGGGGGTGCTGGTTTTGAAAATGGCGGGAACCACGACGTCACTCCAGCTGTTCACGCCAAAAATGAGAAATTAAAAATGTCCGCCATAAAACACGTTTTGTGGCCAAGGAATCTAGTAAAACACATACGAAGACTCGTAATGTTCTCCTTCATTGTGTTTTCTGAAAATGGTCATAATTCTAATCGAACGGGTGTATTATTTGTACCTTCTTTGCTAAACCGATATCAAGAATTCATTATGTTCCATTTCAGTGGAAACTAGCTATTACTCATTAAACAGAAACAGTTTAATTTCATGCCAACAACCATGTTCTATATGCACACGATGTTATAAAAATATTCAGTGAACATTAGAACGTTTTTTCATAAATCCGATATATTCAGTGAAAATACATTAAACAAGGTATCGGTATCATTCTATTTTTCCGAAGCAAGTGATGGTCATCTAGTCCGAAAGACTTAAACTTGCTCCTCGGGCATGTGCTACAGTTACATCTGTTCAACCGACCAACTGGGACATTTGGGTACAGTGTCAAGAACATGGTGGAACACCCATAAACACATCAGCAACAGGTTACTAATTTATCTGTCTGTCATGAATTGAACAAGTTTATTTACAAAAATAGAATTTATTTACAAAATTAGTAAAACATTTTACAGAAATGACCGACACTTTATTTTGTGAAAATTAGCAACCTCTTCAACCACCTTGAATTTTTTCAGGTCAAGGTTGTACACACCTTTATTCACAAGCTGTCGTGTCTTATCATAATGTTCCTTTATCATAGAGATGCAGTGTTTATTTTTATTTTTACACCACGTGGTGAGGTGTTCTTGTTTCACTTTATTACAGAATTCAAACAATACCCACATTATATTCGTTTTAAATGGTTCACACATTTGTTTTATATTTTGTTCCATGTTGAGTACCGTGTTATTAACCGCTGCACAATAAGCTTGACGATTTACAGCATTGTTCGCATCTGTATAATATTTGTCGTGCAATGACACGTGGAAATCGGGTGTTAAATCAGGAGAAGTTAATTCGTGACCTGGGGTCAAACGAAGGTTGTTGTATTTCTGTAAATCTACATTTCTAATATCAATATGCCAATCATATCTCTCTTTTTCAAAGTAATATGCATACGTCATGATGGTATTTACTGGACTCATATGTATATTATAATCTGTAGATCCCACTCGAATATAAGCTTCTTCTATCGTGGAAACGTTGAGATGCTTTAAGATGTAATTCCTACAATTGGTTATTGTATCTCTCCAGATATACACCGGGAAATAGGTCATAAAGTCTGAAGGCATGTGCTTCCCTATCATTTTTTCAGTGAATCTGCTCCACCTACTTATCCAATCATACTGAAACGTGTCCATTCCTTTTACACGCAGTTTATTTCCCTTAAAAATATTGTCACGGGTTACTGGAGTAGTAAATTTTCCATCAGTATCAATCCAAGCTACTATCGGTGTTGAAATGAATTTGTCCATAATAAAACTAGAATACAGTTGACGATTGTAGCCACGCGGTTGAGACCTCGCGACAGTTAAAACACGTTTGTCCTTAGGCAGCGGTTCGTAGATAAAACTAATATTTATTCCTAGCTTTATCTGATATTTTTGAAGATTCTCTGCGAATTTGTGATCTTCTTTGGATTCTTTGTCCAGTATCAGTAAGAGATTCCCTAGATGGCTTGTTGACCAATACAAAGTCAGACTTCTCAACATCGTGCAATAGAAATGATTTAATAGCTTTGCATTACTAGACATTCTAACTGTTAACGTTATATCCGGAACTTCGTTAAAATGGTGGTCCGGCTTACGACTAGTTGCTGGCTGTATCTTGGACACAGAGTGATGTACCGGAGCCGTTGTTGGCTGTATCTTGGACACAGGGTGATGTACCGGAGCCATCTTACCACTATTTGTTGAATGTACCGCAGACGTTGTTGACTGCATGTGGGACACAGGGTGATGTACCGGAGCCGTCTTACCACTATTTATTGAATGTATATAAAATATGCAAGTTGCAGTTCCTAGAATGCCCATGACAGCAAAGAATTTGAACTTCTTCATTTTACCCTGGAAAAGAAACAAACAGCTGGATAATTATTATTTGATTCTGTGAAGTAATCAGTTCGGTGTCAGTGTGGAATTTTAGCCCTTCGTACTGCGGAATGTTATCGTTGATTTTAGCCCTTCGTACTGCAGAATGTTCTCGTTGATTTTAGCCCTTCGTACTGCGGAATGTTCTCGTTGATATTAGCCCTGCGGAATGTTATCGTTGATTTTAGCCATGCGGAATGATATCGTTGATTTTAGCCCTTCGTACTGCGGAATGTTATCGTTGAACTTATTCTTTGCTCACTACACTTTATTATCTGCTTTGTTTAGAGTTTTCCGAGATTTTATCTGGAGTATCGGTCTTATTGTTAAAATTATTTGACGTTCTAGCTGCGCTGGCGAATAAAATTATTTTCAAAAATTATTTTCACTTCGATCGCCTGATATAAATCTAGACTTTCAATATTCATAAATTGTGTGATAATGACAACATATAGCAATTTTTTTTTTCAGGTAGGTCTATCATAAATCAATTTCTTTTATATATAACAATTTTTAAAAAATCCGCCTGTACATAATACACTAACTTAGTTTTCAGATGATTTACTAATTTTGGATTTTATATTTAGCGACTTTACAGTCAATTTGCACATCGTATAGCATTATTTACACGTCAAATCTCATCCAAGTACATGAATTACAATTTTTTTAAATATAAATTTGTTTTGCATGTACAATAGGTCTAATTGTCATGTTCCGGTTTGTTCCCAGAATCCCGGCCGACTGATAATCCGTTCATTAATCATAAATCTATACTTTGTTTCTAACCTTTGCTTATCATTCGAGACTATGTTTTACGTTTATGGATTTACACTACTAATAAAAAAAAATTACACTGATTTTCATGTTTATTTCCTACCGTACATCTGACACAAAGAGTCGCATCGCCACTCTGTTATAAACGGGGAATCTTCAGCGTTCGTTAATAAGCTTGGCCCTTATTAATTGGGCTTAATAATGTGTCGATAGTACCGCCTCCCAGATATTATTCTGTAGTGCCAAAAGGCCTTCAGCAAAGAAATATCGACAGCTTGATTCAAGAATTGACCATTTGAAAGCACAGTTATTTGATGTGACTTCAGGTGTTAATCAGTGAGGAGGAACAAGATGGGCTGTAAAACTTTATCTAGTGTAAAGTATTGCATTTTATCGTATATAACCATAGAAATATAGACTAGAATAGCAATGACGTGTTTCACAACGACGTCATAAGTCGGCCATATTGGAAGTTGTATGACGTGAAAAGTAAACACTGCAAGTCGCACTATAAAGTATATCGTATATATAACGCATTTATTGTGTGTAACTATTTTCATATTATTTAGTAAAAACTATACTTCTTAAAATCAATGCGGTTTTCTACTTTAGTGAGAAATTGACTATAATCCATTATTCTTGGATAAGCGGCCAGATCTTATATCAAAGGCTGTCGGCATTCCGGCATTTTATTCAATAAATATTCACATACATAGTATAACGATACAACTTTTAATTGTAGGATCTGAAAGCAAGTCGTATACAGTATATAATTCCATATATAAATACATCCCGATCTGAACAGATGCTCGAAAATAAAAGTACATGTGAAATGTAAGCGCCACAATTTAGAGGAATTGTGTATTTCCCTTGTCTCAAAATTTCAGCTAAAAATATTGAGTCGTGTCAACGTGAACGTCATAACTGCTTATCCGGACCCTAACCCTTTTAAGATTTCGGGTCAATTGTTTCGTTGGGTTACCGGATAATCGATTCCAGTTCCTTCAGAGATCTATATAGTGCACGGCCCACGTGCTGATAACGAAAGGCAAGTTTCACCTACATATTATTTTTATAAAATAAAAGTTTGGTTTTATCAAATCACCGCATAATACAGCTTAGGACACGGATCTCCGTGTCCAGATGAAGACTGACAGGTTTAAAGTAGCTAAGTCTCTAACTCAATATCATCCAAAGTCTTACACGTTAAAAACACGGATTATTTGTCAATTCAAATCAACATTGATGTTGTTATGTTACCTTGGAAAGGTACGCTTCTGATATGCAATATTTAAGACAAAATAAACATTTTACCATTGGTACACGAATCGTGTATTAGGTGGTTTCAGCGTCCTTTGTAACAAGTTACCAGAGTGAGCAAGGCTAGACAAATTCCACAATTCAATCAAACGGCGATAGCACAACTTATTTAGAGAGCATGCGCAATAGACTGGAATAGCCAGACACTGGAAATTCCTGTTGGGTTGATGCTCATGTCGTATTTCGCTGGGCATAACTGGTTTGACATTAGAGTCAAAATGGAAACAGTTGAATGTAAATCAGGGCCCTGTTTCACAAAAACTTAAATCTCCTTAAAATGGTCTTAAACTAAAATTTCATCCTAAATTAAGATAGATGAGTTTCACAAAACGATTTTAAGCATTTTAGTTAAAATCCACTAAAATAATATTTTCCGTTAAAATCTAATCTAAAATAGTGACGTTACACAAAAAACATTTTAAGGACATTTTAACTAAAATCAAATTTAACTTAGGATAGCCGTCACCCTAAATTAAAATATAGACATTAACAAACATTGATTAGAGCTACATTGTTACATATATCGCGACATAAAGATATAATCGGAATAATGATAATATTGTGAACGGCCCGGGCCACATAATTTTAATATTCCAACTATCATTCACAAAAAAACATTCTCATTCAAATCCTTTTCACCCATTTATTTTATTGTAAGTCAATTTAAGCATTTGGGTGGCACTCCATATTATTAGAACTCCAAGAAAAAAAAACCACTCAAAACCCCAGTAAACTAAACACTAAAAGAAAATTATTTATTCATATCCAATGTCTTGGAAAGAAGAGCCCTCTTATCTATAAAGAAAACATGTTCGTGTACAATGGGATTAATATGGCCCATTTCTTGGTTTTAGAAGGCCTATAATACTATACAAACCATATGTAGTATTTACGCATACTTTTGAGGATTATGATGATGTGTAAATGCTAAAGCGATAAATCAATAATCTCAAATGTGTTTATTGAAAAAGGTTATAGGCCTAGGCCTATTTGAAATTAAATTTTAATATAGATTTATTATTATTTTTTTAATGCAGTTTTACGTTAATAAAACAACACAAATAATTGGCATTTTAGGAGCCAAAACTATTTTATCTTTGGGGAAAAATCATTTAATTGAGTAAGTATCATTTTCAAAGTATCATTGAAAGGGTGGGTCTATGAGAATGACATGTCAAATCTAGGCATGGGAACATTGGCTATTTGGTGTACTAATTTCAAAGTTGATAAATACTTTTAAAATTACAACCTAGATTACAACCTAAATATCATAATATGTTTGTGACAATTCTCCATAAAACTACAAATCCATGCGATTTAGTTTATCGATACGCATTATTTCCATTGAAACCTGCGAGTAAATCAAATAACCATATCACGAATCAAATACCAAGTTCAAGGCCAACCCACCGATAATTTTCGAATCGCATATTACGGAGTACAATCCTTTATTTCACCTCTCCTCGAATGTCTGATAAATAAGTACAATATACAGTAAGATACACCCTGTGATTATAAATTAACCAAAAATCTAAACATTTTCAAAGTATGAAAAATAAAAATAGTCTGTAAAAATCTAGTATTACGAAGAACTGTCATGTCATGGTAAAATTGAAATATTAGGCCATCCGAATCCACAAGTAATGGTAGCCCAAATGAAAAGATTACACCCTATAGCAAGAGGGTATATGGTCTGGTGGTTTTATTATCCCAACTTCTATACCCATTCTTCAATATTAAGGTGTGTTCCCACGGAGGTGCAGTTAAACACCGTGAATATAAATACATTCCACGTCTACACGTTGCCACTGGCGACCTTTGATAAAACTGTCCTGTTTATTTTCAATACAGGTCTATAGAGTGCTGTGCATTTCTGATACACAGATACTTTTGTACTGTTTTAGATTTCTATCAAGCAATAAGTAGCGGATAACGATTGCACTACACAATTCACTAAGCTAAAGTACACGAAACAACTAGTCAAAATCTTAGTAATAAAACAAACCGGGGCGGTGGGGGGGGGGGGGCTACATAGCAGTGTAAAAATATATACATTAAATTAACATAACAATATATTACGAAATAAAATTATTAAACATATCAATTGGTTTGATTTATATTAATATGCAAAACAATGAATAATTATCGTGATTAATTGTGATGATAGAGGGCGCAATTCTCTTGCTGGACACTTCACAAATATTGAAAATAAGCAGAATGTAGAAAACCCGCCTAGAATGTCATAAATTGTTATTACAAACAAAGTTCAGCGGGCCAACAATACGCCGATGCCTACTTTCATTAGGAATGACCTATGTTTCGCATTTCCTTTACATTATGTTTAATATCATCGCAGTCTTTTACGCCATTGGCTTTGTTCTTGTCATCTTCTGTGGAGTCAAGTCTAAACAAACACATGACTGTTTCACGCTCAAGCCCGGTTCCTAGAAAATTCTCAAAGTTAGCACTGCTGACAACGGCAAACCACTCCGGAATCTGATATTTTGAAGTTTTGAGAATTCAGTTTTGTGCCGTAGCATTCTATACTTTGTGTGTTTAGTTTTACTGTACTAAATTCTACAGTTATCGTTTGGTCTTTATTAAGTTTTGTGAACAGACTGCACAGTTGTCCAACCCTAGCGCAGTGGACGCTTACGGCTGGCCCCCGGATCCATTCACTTGATTTGATGTTTTCCGCTGGTTAATCTTATAGGTTTTTTGTTTTTCGTGTAGTGCGGCCCCCCTGCACTTACTATTAAGTTTTTATGTATATACATTGAATTTAAAAATGTAATGTTTAAAGATATATTATGGGAAATTAGAAAACGAGTTGGCAGCTCTCGCTTTAATAGTTACAAACTAATTAATGTAAAGGCAATTTGCCTTTTCAGTCATATAGATCCACTATGAACCGAGAAATAAGCGAATGGAAGTTCCGCCTAACCTAAATTAATAGTCTATAACATTTCAGGCCTAAAGAAAGACCTACCATTGCTAGATTTAGCTGTTGCGTAATGTATGTTTAATCAAAGACCAACCAGTCTACCCTTGGGTTAACTTTGATGAGTCAGTTACCCAACAGATAATGAATTTGATTTCCAACATCAGACAGTTCACAGACCCTGAATAAGCGAAGGTTTGGCACGTAGGCGAAGTTTTCAACAACCGACTCCTTGTACTGTAAGCGATCATTCGCCTTTTAAATTGTCTGTTAAGCAGCCATTAATCACAATAATATTGAAAGCTTTCATTTATAAAACCGGGAAGATAAGGCCTATATTAGAAGTTACCACGTGTCGTCGATGAATGTGCGTGTCCAAGGTCGTTCTTTGTTGGAATAATTGATATTTTGACAAAGCAGAGTAATACCGACAGGACAAAACAAATTTTACGGCCACTTTAAACTGGAAAAATATAAATAAAACTCTCAGAAATAGCGAAAGGCACAACTAAACAAAGCAAAAAAAGTTAAGCACCCCCTCCCCTTATTGTCCATAGAGGGACGAACTCCATGGTAGTATGGTTTGAAACTGGGAAAAAGAAGATTAGCAAAATAAATTTTTAATAAAAGTCACGTCATTTGGAAGTTTTGTAACGGTATGAAGACCGGCATACGCCATGCAGTGTGTTATGGGGGAAATTCTGCCCGGACATCGGCGCTACGGACTACTCTTATATCGAATTCCAACTGCCAAGGGATCTTTTACCTGCAATCCAATGTGTACACGGGACCTCAGACGTGGAACTGATCCTTAAATAGCCAGTGCTTGTGGTTGTTTAAAATCTTGATGTGTGCAACACATGGGTGGCGGGAATCCAGTGCATGTGGCTGCGTTCGTGAGTGACATTTTCCAATAAGTAACACCTTATTCTATCACCAATATACAACAGATTGAAGTGTGTACAATGGTTCAAAAAAAGATATCTTTTAAAGCGTTTATTTCATATTTTTTAAGTTATACTATTAAAATGTATTACAGTAATGCCTTAAAATAGATACCTATAAGCAGCCCTATCGTGTCCAAGAAAAATCCTACAATTCACTATCGCAAGTTGAGAAATTGACAAAAATGTCATTTCCAACTTCAAATTCAAACATTTGAAGATAGCTATTGCATGGGGGTAATAGAAAAACAAGGGAGGTAATTGTGTTATTATTTCCGGTGCTAATAATTTATAAGAGTGGGAAATAATGCCTATGATTGTATAATACTAAGTTGACAACCTATTGAGCAAAAGACATAGAAATATGTTTTGAATTTCTTAGAAAATATAAAATTCTCGCTTTAACAGTTTATGGGACGAACGGAGCCCAGATAAATATCCGTCACTAACTTCGATCGACGCGGGATGATAATTTCTGGTTAATGTCATGATCTTCCATTAGATACCAGCACCTGTCTTATAAATTAAAATTGACATTAAGTAACTCATCCAGATAATATTTAAACCCTCGATCTATAGTTTGCCTTCGATGTTGGCTGGATTGCAATCCGACATACTGCTTAACGCTCACTGATAATTAAATTTAAAAAAATGGATAATCGAGACTATGATGTTTAACTTATTGAATTTAATAATGATGATCAGGGATAGGCGGAAATTTAAACCACTCAGTTCTCGTCTCACAGTGAAATATTGTGACTGGCATTTTCAGCACAATACCTTTACTCTATGTAGTTGTTAACTATTCTAGTGAGAACTGCGAACTCTTAATCTATTCTATCTTTAATTAGTTTTGTAAAAATTTCACTATATTAAGTTAAGATAGACTTTAAACTTAAAACATTATTTAAGTGGGTCTGTTCAACTCCACTATATCTTAAGGTAAAATGAAATTTTGGTTTAGGACGATTTAAAGGAAACAGGGAAATATTTTATCCCAAATGTTTTTGTTAAGGCATTTTAAGCAATTAGATGACGCTCCAAATAAAAACCCTTGCGATTAGATCACGCCCCAAATTAAAACCCCAAGAACAAAAACTCCCAAAACCCATGTAACTTATACCATTTCGAATAATTAAGACACCCTCCCCCCTCAAATAAAAAGGTATAAGAAATAATGAACTCGCTTTATATATGTATCTAATGTCATGGAAAGAAGAACATTCTTATCTATACTAAATATATGCCCGTGGTTTAAAATGGCAAATTTTTCGACATTAGCTCTTTTGGGCCCAAGTGGTTAGTTTTAAAATCATTTCTTGTTTTATGGTATTTTAAGGAGGATTCGGGTCATACTCCTCGCAGTGTTCCATTTGATTAAAGCTAATCCCACTACTGTAATGAGTGAAAATTCTTGTTCTAAATAATGATTTATCAATAGTCCAATTAACAACCAATCGCCAACTGCTTTCCAAACGCATTACATATATATTACTCCAAGACCAGTTCTAATTTAAAATCTCTTTTTCATCTATATTATAAGGGATACATTCAGACGTAGTTATCAATTCGCAAAGGAAAGGTCACATCAATTTGGAAAAACAGGACTGATACATCCTGCCGAAAATAAATAAGACAGTAATTGCAAATATTACCCGTTTATGTTTATATAAAGGGTTTTGCTTTGGGTAGTTTCATGCATGAAAACAATTTACTTAAAAACTTTCTCTGTGCAGTCATTCGTGCACAAATATTTTCTAACAAAAACATCAACGTAATTTTGTGTTTGACATCCTGCCACTCTACATTTTTATTATTTTTTTTTTTTTTTTTGCACCGAGACTGTTGTAATTAAACTCAACCTTAGACCTATCTAAAAGTGACATAATGAAATACTGGCCATAATACACATATGGATTGCAGCATTGTATTCACTATATAATGGGACACGAGAGTCCCGCCGGGCCTGAAAGGGTTAGCCCTAGAGTACCAACAGGATCAGGTACAAAACTCGGAAAAGGCCAATTTTCTTCCCCTTTAACAATAATCATCGGATTTTAACATGTGGTGCATTCTGACATAGCCGGAGACAAGGCACATAGCTGTGCTACTTTGGATTTTTGATATTCGACGAATCTTAGAATATATTTGGCGCCAAATTTTAAAAATTTAAAATTTTGCAAAAAATATTTTTGTATGGCATTTTACTCAGGGTTAAAGAGTTATCGGATTTGACGAAAAAGTCAACATGTTTTTTCTCCGTAATTTTCCTTGGCCGCCATTGGCTAATTCAGTTTTTCAGTCATAGATTTATTATTCGATTTGTGTAAAAAAAGGACATATGCTGCGTGGTCCAATAAGTCATTTTTTATGCTTCCGGTAAAGTTCCCTGTCGGCACCGGAAGTGACACAAATTTAGCAAAAACTACAATTCTGACAATTCGGTACAACTTTTTGACAGCAAATATTATTTCTTTTCAAATCTGATCTTACTGAAAAGTTGTGCCCTGTAAAGGCGCTCAAAACAACGCGCTCAGTTTTTTTTTTATTTTGGATTTCGTTTTCGGGCAATTTCGATTAAAAGGCGAAAAAAGGTGTAAAAATAAGCTATTTAGAACCCATCCACCGTCTCCATATTTCAAAATACTTCTTCGTAACTTTCATAACATCGTAGCAATAACCCTTACAAAGAGGATCTATGTAAAAATTAGTTTGTAATATCAGCAGTTGCCGAGAAATTGGCAATTTTGCAGTAGTCACATTTCACGTTTTTTTGTCTGTAAAAGTATCAGTTATTTTATACTATTTGATGTCTAATGCCATTATTGACTAAGTCAAACCATTCTAACACTTTCGCTGTCACCGGAAGTGATGTCATTTTGGCAAAATCTGTATTTATAGCCATTTAAACAAATAATTTATTCATATGAGCCGTATTTGGTATTTGTTTAAAAATTTGTTTTCGTATAGGCCAAAATACAAAACGCGGATATTCGATTATAACTGCCATATTGCATTATTTTGGTTAAAATATAACTGAAAAGTTACAGATTATGTCCAGCGTATTAAATAGATGTATTACTTCAACTACTTTCACCAATTAAAAAAAAAATAATATTTTTGATAATTTTCCAACTTTTTTCTTTTTCCCAGTTTTAAGATTTGACTCGATTGAAAACACAAAACTCGGAAAGGTCGGAAAATATTGTCCGACCTTTTTGTTTGAAAAGAAATCTCACAAAATATTTTCCGACTTTACAGTTTGAAACAAAATGTCGGACAATTTTTTCCGAGTTATGTGTTTTCAATCGAGTCAATTCATAAAACTCGGAGAGGAGAAAAGTCGGAATATATTTTCCGAGTTTTGTACCTGACCTACCTACATGCCTACAATACAAGACATGCCATAGGCAATGTATTTACTCATATGGTTTGGGGTTATTATGATTTGTAAAATGATTAACCAATAATCTCAAATGTGTTTACTGGAAAAAATAGGCCTATTAGAAATAAGATGTTGATATCAGAAATTTACCCTTGTGTCCTTGTATTAAAATGGACGCCAGTTTTAGTAAGATCAATGACTGTGCAACTAACATGATCAAATGCAAATGACATTCTTGGGAATTCAAGCGAAACGAAGGGGGAAACTCTTTATAACGGTGTGTATTCTAAAGAAACAGATACCAATAACTAGCCTCCTTATAAATATGACCAACGACAACCTCAGAACGAAATCTGATGTACAATTCATTAAACCACAAAGACAGCCACCTAATTTGAAACGCCTCATACCTAAAACAAAATTAAATTCATCTATCGCTAGGACTGGTTAATTACGCGAATCAACCAAAATACTCCATTGGTTAACGTGAAATAGTGTAGTGCGATTCTATTTCTGGATAATACAGCCAGGTTATAAAAAAATTCTCCGCTTGACTTCATTCTAACCTAGATTTAATTGTATAGGTGAATTATCCGGCCTCTATAGGCGTCTTCAGGTATTAATAATAATATACAAAATATTGAAAGGCCACACATTTCTAAGAATAAAAGGCCTCAATGACATTGGAGTTTGAAAAAAATATATTAGAATATTATCGCAGGGTTGGTCATTATAATATTGTTTCATATTCCGTCTCTTGTGCAGAGTTTTTTTACCTGCTGCGTTCGATAGGCTAATTCCCCGCGTCAAGTAGAACTCCTGTTATATAACAACTCTTCCAGATAAAGGTGTTGGGAAGACAAGTATAGCGAAATTTTCAAAATGATCTATGTGACATAATCATGTTCTTCATACGTGAATCGTCGTATTTAAGCCCCGCCGTTATTAAGCCCATGGGCTTATTAACGAGTTTTAATTTTTAATTTAAGCCAGGGCTTAAAGTAAAAAATTATTTTAGATTGGTCTCCCTATTAAATTTTTATGTCACGATCTGTTGACATTGATGAGTCACGTCGATTCGGTCTACATAATACTTCGAAATTTAAGCCTTGGGCTTAATTTCAGGATTAATGTTTCATCATCGACATGGTCAAATTAGAAATTAATCTCAGGGCTTAAATACGAGAAATCGGGGTAATACTTGAAAAAATTGCGTTTAATGTTTCATCAATGACATGGTCAAATTCGAAATTAATCCCAGGGCTTAAATACGAGAATGCGCGGTAATACTTGAAAAATTTGCGTTTAACGAATTTCTTTACTAAGCACAACAATATCTCCTTTGCACGGACTATCGAATGTAAGGTACATCGTCGTTTTTTATACCAAAATGAATGCTAGACCTAGCCTATCCGAGATTATATAATTCACTATTTGTATATCATTTTCTTAAACTTAAGAAACGCGATTATTCTTAGCCTTCTTTCATTTCAATAGGTACCAATATTTACGTATTTCTTTCTTCTCGAGGAAATAATTATATATAGCGATAATCGGTCTGAATCGGTCTGAAATTTTTATCAGCATCCATTTCAACGGACCCAAACAATATCAGCATTGTTTTCATCGGGGGCAATTTGTCGTCCAGCGTTTCTTAGTTTTTCAAGCCTGCCTATTAACAAGTTCATCTTGTCCGGGTCAGATCACATCGATACTGATTTATATTGACAGATAATTCGTGACTTTGGATGATATTGATTTAAGAGATTGAGCTTCTTTAACACATATTAAAATACAAATAATCTAATTACTTACCGTTAATGTTTTCCTACAGCAACTGACTTGCTAAAAGGGTCAGGAATGATTCCCCGGTGCTACATGTACGCACAACTCGCTGTGTATTGACACAATTGGTATCATTCTTGTTATATACTACACAGCAAACAAAAGGTCAGTACGATTTGACAATAAAGGGGGACTTATGTCGACCTTGCAACTGAAAGCAACTGGCGTTTCGGCAACTGGGAGCAACTGATAAAAGTCGAACTGAGCGCCTCTTACAACTAGTTGCAGTCAGTTGCACAAGTTGCAGTCAGTTGCACATGTTCAACTAGTTGCAGTCGTCATGAGCGTTCTTGCAACTTGAGTCAACTCGTTTCTATGGAAATAACATCACGTGATAAGAGACATGTGTCATGTGACTTTATAAATAGACAGATGACAATTATATACTAATAAAATTTTAGTAAGACCGACCATGCCTTTGTGTTGCTTCGTTTAAGTTATTCGCCATTTTGTTGATCACGTGATGAAAAAATTTAACAGTTAAGTGGGATCGCTATCCGTCCTGAGTCGACATAAGCGCTCCGAATTCAGTTGTTCCCAGTTGCTGATATGATCGACATAAACACTCTTGCAACTGACTAATTAGTTGCTCGGGTTTGCAAAGTCGACATAAGCCCCGCTTAAAAGAGGGACACTTTATTCAAATCATTATAGAATACGACTTACTAAATGGATCAAAGCAACGATATGTGGACACATTAGTGATAAATTCAACATAATTCCAAGACATTATTGGAAGGTTTAGAGTATGTACACAGACTATACATTAGTATCTGGTGTGTCCACCGCGAATGTCAAAAACAGCAGCGCGGGGTCTGTACATGTAGTGAGCCAGACGATTGAAGAAAGCCATTGGCACCTGGAACCATACTTTCAGAAAAGCCTGGCACAATCCATCAGCTGTGTTTGGTCTCAGTATGTCGTTATTAAATCTCTGAATTTCATCCCAAAGATGTTCAATCGGGTTTAAGTCTGGACTAAGGGCTGATGAGTGCATAACGTTGACATCGTTCTACTGTCATGGCATGCTGCTGACGATGCAGTGTGAATGGTTCAACCAGGTATGGTGGGGTGTATTTTATAGAGTTGGTTCCAGTGACCAGCACGTGCAGCATGAGATACATGAAAATCATGGAGAACAAATTACTATTTCCTGCGTTCAATTCTGTGTTTAAGAATGAGCCTTATTGCCCATGTAAAGTTGCAGACGTGGTTACAAATATACAATAAGAACATTTGGCAATTTGTAATATTCTTCAGAACACAAATTAATTATGGACGACAGTAGGAATTGGGTCAGAGAGAGAGAAATGATGTTTAACGTCCACTCAACACAAACTAGGTCATTTCGGGACTAACATATGGTTTAATTTTATTTCAATAATTCGCTTGCGCGTAGGGGTCTTTAGCAGTGGGAGGAAACCGGAGTGCCCGGAAGAAACCCACGAGGTTGAGAAGGCGCCCCTATCTCCATGCCACATACGCTCACACCAGGGCTCGAAACCACAGCCGCAAGCCAGAGGTGACCGGCCAGCTAGAGGTCGAAGCGCGGCACTCTAGTCCACCAGGCCATCCCAACCACCCTGGAATTGGGTCAAGTGAGCATGATTTGGATGAACAGGAATTGATAAGTTTTCACAATTCAGGTTCACTCACAGAGCTAAATGAACAGAGTGGGGTGGTAGAACTGTCAGAATTGTATTGCAAGATATCCCATCTCCTGAATTAAGTTCAAGATTGGCTCTAATGGTGGATATTTTATTTAGAAATTATGAGGATAAATTATCAGTGTCGGACTCGGATAGTAAAGTCACACCACAGTTGTAATCTGATAATGCATTGAGGATACGAAAAAGCTCTTTAAATGTGTTGACACTATTATCAATTCTATCAGAAGAATTAGATTTCTTAGCACCAACAACGCGCCTATTGAAATTGGATCTTTAAAGGTTCAATACCACTCTTGTTGTAACTGAATAATATGCCCTAATCTTCATTCTGGTCAACAAATCGTATTATTTTACAATATTCCAATTAAATGATGATGTAAATTTCATCTTAACACACCTATTTTGAAAAAATGGAAAAATTCAACCAATTGATTTGAAAAGTCTAACGTAAACCTTTTCAATTGTGACTTGGATTTTAAAATATTTTCGAACCGTCTGGACAAGTAAAATAGGTTGTAATGGATAATTTACACAACAGGTAGGACACTTATACATCTAAAACTTAGAATAAGGGTATTATTTATTTTTTGGAGTTACCAAGCCAGCAAGAATGTTATTGCCCCTTTAAGTTAATAAACATTGGGAAGTGAGCAGATAAGATAAACTCCGGTACAGTTAAATTACCAACGAAGTTTTCGCAGTTACGGACGTGGGTTTTACTTTGATGAACATAATGGTGCAAATCAAATGAAATGGTGTTTAACGTCCTACTCTTTTGCACCTAACCTGGGCTAATGGAAGACGGGCCTACGCCATACAGTGTGCTATGAGGGAACTTTGCCCAGGCAGCGGTGCTACGGCCTACTCTTATATCGAATTCAAATTACCAAGGGATCTTTTACCTGCACTCCAGTGTGTACACGGGACCTCGGTTCTTCGTCCCATCTGAACGACTAGGCAGCTGTCCTTGTCAGGCCCTCCTTCTCCATCACTCACAAGGGGAAATCACGCCCTGTAGATCAGAGCATCGGAGTCGAAGTTTGGATTATCGGGGTTTCCGCTGACCGTTATAGTAAAGAGATGGTCGGAGAATATTTGAAGAGTTCTTGAATTTTTTGCAGGGGGTATGCCACACTATTATACTGGATGGGATAAATGATTTAGAAAATATTTTAGTACGACATCGAAATTCTTTAATGTTCTCGTCGTTTTGAAATGAATATGTATTTGTTGGTTCTATGATTATGAGATTCTTGAGATAAAGAGACAAACTGCGTTAACCTCCACTCGACACAAACTAGGTCATTTCGGGACTAACATATGGTTCAATTTTATTTCAATAATTCACTTGCGCGTAGGCGTCTTTAGCAGTGGGAGGAACCCGTAGCAAACACACGAGGTTGGAGAGGCGACACTATTCCTTGCCACGTACAACCTTGATACTTGAGATGGGGAGGGGTCATCATTGCGTATTGGCGATGTTAATTTCAGCACCTAGCTCGACATATATACTAATATATTGCACTTTGTATGGCTGTTTTATGAATTGCCGTGTAACTTACCTGACTAAGACTAGTGTTTCTTAGAGTCAATAATTAGAAAAAAAATCCCCTCCAGTTCTGGATGTCATTCCGCCATGTTAACGTTAGAATTCGAGTTAAGTTGGGGGGGGTTTCGAATCTGTTCATAACATTTTTCGTTCAGTGGATGATGCTGTACTTCTGATTTGTTAAGGAGTGCGATCGCAATTCACGTCGAGAACCATGGACTAGATCTGAATATAATATCTTGATTTGATAGACTTGGTGTAGAAAATTCTAGGTACATTAAAATAATAAAGATCCGGTTAGAATTTTTTGTTACCCACTTTAACCACCTATAGATGTTTTAATGGCAATATATCAAACGGTTTATTCAGCTCGATGTAAAAATATTAATTTAACAAATACAGATTGCTTACCTTGAATGTAGACATCCTAATACAATCATCTATGTTGCATATAAATCACCTTACATTTAAATCACAGTCTATAACATACTGGTTGTTGGTCATATCATGTTACGTATTTGTTAACGTAAACCTGTTCTTTGCTCTATTTAGCACAAAAAGATGCGTGGTGTATAGTGTATGGTTGACCTCACTTAATTGAGATTAAAACTTGTTATAAACACAAATTTAAACCCACATATTTTGCGCGATGGGTGAGTGATTTCTGTCTTTACAAGCAGACCGTTGTTTAAATGGATTCTAAAAGTTCAATTTTTCATTCTGATTTAATTTTAGTTTTGACGATGCTATTAAATTCCTAAACGCTGTATGTTAAGTATTCGGTCTTTGCGAGCCAGATTGTCTGCGGACTCATTATCTGCGATGTCAACATGGGATGGTATGCATTTACATGCTACGGTTTTATTTTTGTTTCGGAGGGAATAAACACTTGCTCGAATATTCGGAACCTACATCCAGCAGTAAACTTTCCCTTTTTGTGCCAAATGAAGATTCTGTTGCCCTCTTTATTGTATGATATTGTAAACTGTTGGTAGAGATCTGTGATTGGATATAATTTCATCCTTACTAAGTGTAGTACGTTTATACGTAGCACAGTCGATTGATTTCACAAAACCAAATTCTTTGAACAGACAGTCATAATAGTATCGTGTAAATACAAACACTATGTTATTGGGCGCGTTGTCAGCCGGAACAATGACATACTTGTCATGTAAGGCGTTGAGCTTTTCAACAATGCTAACATCATTGAAAATACGGGGGTAGTTATTACAATTATATCATACTTACCAAATTCACGCGCTAGATATCTGGCTATAACAACACTCTCAGCAAACATCCGACCATCAACTTCTAACACAGGTAGCTTACCTGCTGGTAAAGCTGTAATCAACATAAATTATTAGCCATTTGAACTGAAGAGTCGCCTGTCTAACCTCGTGGGTTTTCATCGGGTCCCTCGGTTGTGACTCTATCCTATGGCGGCCGCCAAAAGACGATTGTGACTCTACGGCTCATGGTAATAGGGTAACACTATCGTTGAGGATTGTCTTTGACTTATTCTTCAATTAACTGACTCTGGAACACTTTTTACGTTAACTATGTTTTTATATTTTTCAACATCCATAATGCCGGAAACTACACATATAGCTATGACATTGAATGTAAGCTAAATACAAGTTCTCTTTCCCCAGCTTGTGTTTTGAGGCGGTGTTTCCTCTCCTCTCAGCTGAGAAGGCGGTGGTGTTCACAGCCTCCCAAGAAACTTAAATTGTGAATGTTCTTTATAAAGAGGTTACGTGCATGAGTTAGTATTGAGCCCAGTGAAAATTGGCCAAGTAGTTCCTTTATCGGATTCGTCAGCTGCACAGACGCTACCCTGACTAACCACTTTTCTAACGCATGGAATTACTATATTTGGATTTTCAGACAATGTCATTTCCCCATTTTAAGAGAGAGAGAGAAATGAAGTTTAACGCCCACTCGACACAAACTATTTTATTTCGGGACTAACATATGGTTTAATCTTATTTCAATAATTCTCTTGCGCGTAGGGGTCTTTAGCAGTGGGAGGAAACAGGAGGTTGGGCAGGCGAGCCTACTCCTTGCCACGTACAACCGGGGATTTGAAAACACGCCAGTTGACTCAATGGCAGGCCGTATGATACAGCGCGCGCACGCTAACCATTCGGCCATCCAACCCCCACCCCATTTTAAACTTCCAGACATATTCCTGTTAGCTTAGTTCTTGTTTTCACTAGCTAATAACTTCAATATATTAAGCAGAACTTCTTTTATAGAGAACCCAGATAACGCTATAGTGTTACACTGTTTCTTCCCACTGCTTAAGACCCTTACGCGCAAGCTAATTATTGAAATAAAATTAAACCATATATATTTAAGTTCCGAAATGACCCAGTTTGTATCGGGTGGACGTTAACTCCCATTTTTCTCTTTCTCTGTGAACTGAATAACAAGAATGTCCCCATCCACCCGTCCATTTGCTAGTCAGTATGAGCGAAACACGCTGTTACAAATACGTCCCCTCCTATCAAGTTACGTTTCGCCGCCATGACACAGGGTGTTGTGTTGCTCATACTGACTCTAGCGAGGTAAACAAGGTCTTATTTTCTCACTAAGATGTTCATTTACATTGTACAGATGTCCACACGGATTGACACCCATCGTTTAGCAGTGGAAATTCGCCCAGTATTTGCATGCTTCAGTCATGCGGTACGATAACACTCATATGAGTCCATAAATAGCACTTGCACGTGAAATTCTCTACACACCTATCGTACTGCAGGACTGAAGCATGCACATTCGTCGTGGCAATTTCGTTCAACTTTCAGAAGAAAAAATGTTTGGCCCCTACCAACACTAACCTGTAACTTGACCTAAATCAGGGGCATTCAACCATTAATAGTAGGTTAATACGGTACACGTGGTGCATTATGTCAATACAAACAGAAAAATCTAGGTGCAGTATCTAGGTCGCTACGATTATTGTGTAAGAGTTAAAACGTATTTCATCAGAAAGTTGATCACGAGTTGGTTGTGGCTGAATAAAAGACAAGGTTCCAGAATAAAAGACAAGGTTCCAGAATAAAAGACAAAACTCGACCACCTTATCTCCGGTCCATAATAAATCTTTATATAGACCACAATTTGGATCTGTCTTTAATTAATAAATATACACCAAGCTGGACCAGTCGAACAAAATGCCACCCAAATATAAATACTATTTCTTTAAAAAATACCGAGCTCGCGGAGAGTTGGTTAGATTGGTGTTTGCCGCTGCTGGGGCTGAATACGAAGACGTTGGTCCTGAAGGGGATGACCAAGACTGGGCAGCCCTCAAACCAAGTAAGTAGAGAAAGTCC
Organism: Patella caerulea; assembly: GCA_036850965.1. Taxonomy (NCBI): domain Eukaryota; kingdom Metazoa; phylum Mollusca; class Gastropoda; family Patellidae; genus Patella; species Patella caerulea. Next base: position 4,273,350 of record JAZGQO010000010.1, read on the forward strand.
ATTTTTGTAGAAATAATGTTAGTATTGCCGTTATGTGAAAAGTGTTTTTTGTTCAAACATATTAAAATGTTGCTATGTGAAAGTTACTATTTTCTAGACAAATTTGAATTTTGTTATTTGAAAGATGCTATATTTCTTGACATATGTGAATGTTGCTGTGCTAAAGTTCCTATTTCCTAGACACATGACGTGAATGATGCTATGGCGGTATGCGAAAGTTGGTACTTTCTAGACGTAAGATATGGATTTTTCTAGATACATTTACGAGTTGCTATTTTTTAGAGATATGTAACATGTTCCGATTTGTCTAGACACACGTGTCAGTGTTGCGTTTTTATTCAAGAAACATTTAACAGTTGCTAATTTCTTGCAGATTGTAACACTTGCTATTTTGTAGAAACATGTAACAGTTGATATGCCGGATTTCAGTGTCCGGTCAATTAAACAGGATACTTTGCATGAAATAAAATGAAATTTGGTTTAATGTCTCTTACCTTTCTGTATCGACTGGGATAATAAAGATGAGCGTACACTGACTGGGGTAAATAAAGATGGGTATACACCAACTGGGGTAAAATAGATGAGCTGGGATAATAACAATGGGTATAAACCAACGGGGCTAATAAATAGAGAATCTCCTACGAGTGTTTTTTTTTTATATCAAAAAAACATGAGTTGGAGATTTTATTTATCACCCAATCCTTTCTTACATGCACATATAAATAAATATAATTCTTTGGTATAGATTTCACTTTTACTGAACCAATTTACATTACAGCGTAGTGATACATCAGTTTTTTGACAGCAGTTTAGCTATTGCAAGATCCTATATATTGACCCAGTATTTCCTTCAAGGTCAATTAAATAAAAACAGTTTCTTTTTAACAAAAAACAAAGTCACTTTTTATTTAAAATAAGTGGTTTCTTTAAAATAAAAGAAAGTAGTTCCTTTTTGACTGACCTATCAAATTCATGTAAGGAGATATCGCAGTAGATTATGTAATTTATCATACAAGCGATATCTACTGTCAAATGTGTTATTGGGTGATAAGCATGGGTATACATCGACTGGGCTAAGACGGATGGGTATACATCGACTGGGCTAAGACGGATGGGTATACATCGACACTTATATCGAATGCCCACCGTGAAGGGATCTTTTGCGTGCACGCTAATGTGTATACGGATCCTGGGTTTTTCAGATAATTAGAGTGTTGTATGTCTATTTATGTATCTGAGATCAGACCTAAATGTCCATGATGAGGTGTTGATTTAATCGGAATGTCGATTTCTGCATTTATATTGAATGTTGTCGACTGGTTTACAAACCTTGGGTCTTGTGTTTTGGTATTTAACGCCCGCGCACTGATTATCTTCTGTTGTTGAATTATTTATAAGCCTTGGATCACCTGTTTTGATGTTTAAAGTCCACACACTAGGACACGTTCTTTATCTTAACAATTCTCGTGAATACAGGGGTCCAGCGACAAGAGAGGAATCTGGAAGACTCCGATAAAATCCAACAGATAATGTTATCGTGAAGGGAGACAGCATTCTTGTTGACTTTGTCAAAAAGTAAGAGGCAAATGGACGGGTGGGTGGGGACTTTCTTGTCCTTCAATTCACAGAGAAAGAGAAAAATGGGGATTAATGTCCACTCGACACAAACTGGTTCATTTCAGTAATTCGCTGGGAGGAAGCCGTGTAGAACTATATACTGTAGAGCTAACCTGGGTTCTCTATAAAAGAAGTTCTGTTTAATATATTGAAGTTATTAGCTAGTGAAAACAAGAACTAGGCTAACGGGAATATGTCTGGAAGTTTAAAATGGGGCGGCGGTTGGATGGCCGAATGGTTAGCGTGCGCGCACGCTGTATCATACGACCTGCCATTGAGTCAACTGGTGTGGTTTCAAATCCTCGGTTGTACGTGGCAAGATGTAGGGTCGCCTGTCCAACCCCGTGGGTTTTCTCAGGGCACTCCGGTTTCCTCCCACTGCTAAATACCCCTATGTGCAAGCGAAATGACCTAGTTTGTGTCGAGTGGGCGTTATACCCATTTATCCATCTCTCTCTCTCTGGGGCAATGACATCATTGTCTGAAAATCCAAATATGGTAATCCCATGCGTTAGAAACGTGGTTAGCCACACTGTGTTGAAATCCAGGGTAGCGTCTGTGCAGCTGGCGAATCCGATAAAGGAACTACCTTGCCAATTTTCACGGGACTCAATACTAACTCATGCACGTAACCTCTTTACAGAGAACATTCACAGTTTAAGTTCCTTTGGAGGCTGGGAACACCACCACCTTCTCAGCTGAGAGGAGAGGAAACTCCGCCTCAAAACATAAGCTGGGGAAAGAGAACTTATATTTAGCTTATATTTAATGTCATAGCTGTATGAAGAATAAGTCCAAGATGTAGTTTGCTGTATTATGGAGGTTATAAAGATATAAAAACTTAGTTAACGTAAAAAGTGTTCCAGAGTCAGTTAATTGAAGATTAACTCCAAGACAATCCTGGACGATAGTGTCACCCTATTATCATGAGCCCTAGAGTCACAATCGTCTTTTTGCCGCCGCGATAGGATAGTGTCACAACCAGGGGGCCCGAGGAAAACCCACGAGGTTAGACAGGCGACTCTTCAGTTCAAATGGCTAATAATTTATGTTGTACGTATTACAGCTTTACCAACAGGTAAGCTACCTGTGTTAGAAATTGATGGTCGGATGTTTGCTGAGAGTGTTGTTATAGCCAGATATCTAGCACGTGAATTTGGTAAGTATGCTATAATTGTAATAACTACCCCAGTATTTTCAATGATGTTAGCATTGTTGAAAATCTCAACGCCTTACATGACAAGTATGTCATGGTTCCGGCTGACAAAGCATCCAATAACATAGTGTTTATATGAACACGATACTATTATGACGCCTGTTCAAAGAACTTTGTTTTGGGACATCAATCAGTTGTGCTACGTATAAACGTACTACACTTAGTAAGGATGAAATTATATCCAGTCACGGATCTCTACTAACTTCATTTGGTACTCCATGTGGTGATACCAATACAGATCTGCCCTTGTTATATCGGATACATAAACTACATTAAAAACCCTAAATCAGGAAATACAAGATATCAATTCCACATATTTTATCAAGGCCCATAGTGATTCCAAAAACAAATTCACCGCCAACAAGATAATTCAGATGTTGGATTAATTGATAATATCTTTGTTGAATTTCGAGGGGAAATATATCAGTGTTAGGTATCCCTATATGGTCAGCAACTGTGCACCTTTGCTTGCTGATTTATTTCTCTATTCGTACGAAGTCGATTTACAAACAGGCACTCGTAAAAACTAATAAACGATTAGTCAGATATTTTAATTTCACTCATCGATGTATCGATGAAGTTGTATCACTCAATAATCCTAAATTTAGTGATTATGTCGAATTCATATATCCTGATGAGCTCGAAATTACAAACCTACTGATAGTGACAATCACGCTTCCAACTTGGATCTGCATGTAGATTTTGACAATTGCCATAAACTTAGTGTTAAATTGTACGATAAACGTGATGACTTTGACTTTCCGATCGTTAACTTTCCATGTATTAGTAGTAACATTCCAATATCACCAGCTTATAGAGTGTTTGTGTCTCAGCTAATCCGTTACGCGAGAGCTTGTTCCTTTTATTCAGATTTTTTTAAGTAGATCGAGGCATTTGTCATCTAGGCTTCAACTACAGGGATACTTGCGCACTAAACTCATTAAAACCTTTAAAAAGTTTTATGGTCGTCATATTTACTGGATTGGTAAATATAACATGTCTCTGTCGGCTATTATTCAAGATATATTTAAATGACTCGTATATTATCTCCCTAATTATGACTGTCTACTACATCGTTAACACTGTAGATCTTATGTATTTTTCATACTGATAGTCCATTGGCCAATCATGCTATTTTATTGAGATTTCGTTTAATAGTTTGGATGCAGCTATGGCGGGTGTGGCGCCAGGCAGGGTAAGCTTACTCTTCCGGCCACCTGTTACCACTGTTTGTCGTGTATTTTGTACACGGTAAACAGTCCATTTGTTGATTAAACTATTTTACCTCGATCGTTTTTTAGGACTTCGAATTTTTACGAATGGTTTGATTGTTCATGCTTGGTTTTATTTTATTTATCTTCCTTGGGTTTTTTTATACACACTTTATGTCTTTTTTATTTCATTTTCTATATATGTAAATAGAATAAGGATGACAAAATAAATATATATGGTGGTTAACTTTATAGAGAGATGTAAAAACGGGAATAAACAATAATTGGGAAATGTTTTCCTTTTGTTGATTTTTCCCTTTACTCAGAATTGGGAAGCCTTACCCCCACCCCCTCTGTTTCTTGATAGGTTATTAGGGTGTTCTGTATATCGCCTACATGTCAAGGGTAATGCGGAATAATAATAATAAGATAATATTATAAATTCTCGGCGACATTGACACGCCTTCCAGGTCAGCTAGGTGATTTACACGTAAATAAAACAATGTTTGGGAATGGTTATCTGTTTGTGTTTTGGTTTTATGTGAATTATCTTCCCTGTCCTCTAACTGTGCGACATAGGGACGGCACCTGGGTCCGTCGACTTTATTTTTTAGTCCGTACTTTTAATATCTTTGTGGCATGTGTCTTGGAATGGCGTATGTCTAGGGGAGAGGGTTGCGCGGATCATCCCTATCTCTCACAGACATATTTATTTTCTCCTGCATTCATCAAAGTGAACTCGAATAAACCAGGTGTGTGTCCCGGGGCGGGAGTTAGGACCGACATACCATATTTATTGTCTCCTGGCCGGTCACCTCTGGCTTGCGGCTGTGGTTTCGAGCCCTGGTGTGAGCGTATGTGGCATGGAGATGGGGACGCCATCTCAACCTCGTGGGTTTCCTTCGGGCACTCCGGTTTCCTCCCACTGCTACAGACCCCTACGCGCAAGCGAATTATTGAAATAAAATTAAACCATATGTTAGTCCCGAGGTGACCCAGTTTGTGTTGAGTGGACGTTAAACCCCATTTCTCTCTCTCTCTTTCTCTCTCTCATCTAAACGAGCACAAATATTTTCTCGTAATTTTAGGTCTAGATGGTCAAACTAACTATGAGAAGTTATTAACAGACACGATTGTAGATAAGATCATCCAGGTACGAGAAATGATTGCTGATCTTTACTACATAAATGATCCAGTGAAGAAGGTACGGTCCCGATTGTTTTTATGTGGGGACTAGGGAAAGAGGGTGTCTAACGTGCAGACCGTGGATTATATAAAGCCACTAACGTGTTTGAAAAACACACTAACACTATGTATGGAATAACAATTACTCGACTTTGAGAGCATCATCGTCGACGAGACTATCATATTCCAGAAGCAATGGCGCGTGGAATTCTTCTCTGACCATCGCTGGATTGGCTTCTGATACTTGAACTTTTGTGGGATTGTGTCTATTCTGCTCGTTCAATGAAATCTGTCACTTGAGACTGCAACATGACAGTCGTGCGTTGAATCGGGGCCTTCCCTATGCAAATTTTCTATTATTTATTTTTCTTTTTCAGGCTGAGGCACAGAAGAACTTTATAGAAGAACAATTACCACCTGCTCTCAGCTTTCTGGAAAAATTTGTGGAGAAAAACGAAAGCACAGGAGGTTTTCTGGTCGGCGATAAGGTGATAGACGAGTTATAAGTTATATTTATGTTGTTTTGTCCATCGATTACAAACCTGAGTAAATTCCGCACACCCATTGCGGGAACTTTGCAGGTTCTGGATTTGATCAATTGCTTTTTTTATTAAAAAAATTCGATTAGTCTAACTAAATGTGCTGTTCAGAACAAACTGAATGAAACGACTTTGTTCTATATTATTAGTTTTTCCTGCCTTTTTTGTTTATAAATTTTCTGTTTTAAACAGTATTTTAACACGTTTGTCGGTAGCGTTAATATGATACTCTAAAATTACATGGAAAAACCCGGAGTGAAGTTAATTTACTGTCTAAAATACCACGGGAAAGGGGTCAACGTATAGGTTGGAAAGATCTACTTCGTTCTGGTCAATACAGAGTTATCCCCCTTTAGTTTAATTGAATAATGGTTATTGGTGTATATCTGTTTTCTGGATCTGGAACTCCTGTTGTGATTTTTCGCTAATGTTATTCATGGCTTTCTTGTCAACAATTAAACAAACTAACTGAATAATCCGTTATTTCGTATCTCTGTTTTGTGTACCAGGAACTATTCCCCTAGTGCTAAACATCCTGGTTTTCGTCGCTATTGTTTATCTTGTGTACGGTTGTCCTCTAAAACATCGTATGACTTCGTCCAATCAACTACAATCAGCATGGCACTTGGACGATTCCGCATCGATTGACTGATTTCTGATATGATTTTTCAATTCCAATATCACAGTAAAGACATTATACGCAGCTTCTTGTCCCGAAGCAATGGCCCGAAAAATCGCTCTCTGGCCATTGCTGGATTGGCTTCTGATAATTGAACATTTGAGGGAGTTTGTCTATTCTTCCCATTCAATGAAATCTATTACAAGTACAGAAATATTACAGTCCTACGTTTAATCTGGGGTCTTCCCCAAAACTTTGGACAGTGACTTAAAGTATTAAAACGGATTGCTGGATTGGCGTCTGATAGTATGCGCCTTATTCATCAAATATAATGATAGTATGCGCCCTATTCATCAAATATAATTATAGTATACGACGCCCTATTCATCAAATATAATTATAGTATGCGCCCTATTCATCAAATATAATGATAGTATGCGCCCTATTCATCAAGTATAATGATAGTATACGCCCTATCCATCAAATATAATGATAGTATACGCCTTATTCATCAAATATAATGATAGTTTGCGCGTTATTGATGAAAAAAAAACTTTAACTAAAGTAGCTGAGCACAAATTGTAATTTTTGCCAATGAGACATTGTATTGTTAAAACATTTTTTTTATTTTAAGTATTTATAAATAGGATCCAAGATAACTTGAATCATTATTGACATTCTATTCTTGCTTCATTTTTCTTACATTTATTAATATGTAAATTATTTATTATTTTAGGTTACCTGGGCGGATCTGGCTGTTTTTGATATTTTGGAAATGGTGGTAAAACAAAATCCAGACATTTTAGCGAAGTATCCAAAATTAGCTGCCAATTTCAAGTTGGTTCCAACGTTATCAAGACTCTCTGAATATCTGAAATCTCGACCAGCCACCGACGTGTGAACCACAACAATTTTAAGCGATCATAAAATTATTAACTTGATAACGTTGAGAGAATACTCTCGAAACTTCGCCTAAATAAATAAGTAGCCGCTTTTCCATAAGTATTGTTACAGTTTAGTTGTGTTGTAAATACTTCAAATGGGTCTCTGAATCTCTGAAATCTCGAATAGGAGCCTGTTTCGCGACAATTTAACAAAGATAAAGTCCTAGTTTTAGTGATTTGATTGGATAATAGAAGATTGATTTCAGTGCTTTTCCAATCCAAATTTAAGAATCTACTCAAATATGGATTTTATCTTTAGTTAAAATCAGTCACTGGACTCTAAACAGTTATAAAATAATTTGTAAATGTTTTAAATGGATTTTAATCACTTTGAGTTAAACTGATTTTTTTTTTATTTCCACGTTTTTAATGAAACGAAATATAATCTATTTTGATTTTTTTTTAGAACAATTACATCTATTTTTTTCATACTGTGACATTAATATTTCAAGTCGAACAATTAAATCTATTAATTTTTCAAGTCGACTAGTTAAATCTATTTTTATTTTCCCCGTACTGAAATGACATTTAGTAAGTGAATAGAGTAATATCAAAAACACATAATTATAGAAAACGACTACTACTGTATTTTAAGTCGACTGTTTTGTCTATATATATTTGCCTCATTTCTGTATCAGTGTATTAGCTTGAGAACGCAGAGAGAATATACTTCATCACATCGTTTTAGAATACACTATGGTAGCTGTTTTCCAGAAGCATCTGTTTTTGTTGTTGCATATATTATTGTTAGATGTCCTTATTAAACTACACTTGCGTTTTTAACTTCTATCCGGATTATCGCCTTTGTTATTGTTTTTTAAAAAAAAAACATTTGACGTTTTTCAATGGTTGTATCTTGGTGCCTAATTTGTGTATCCTTTTAGGGCTTAAAATTTTCTGTCAGCCCCCGTAATACAGATTTCACTCAACCATCAACTGACGGGAATATCGCTATTCGGATGGCGATCACTGGTCAATATCAAGATAAGTCTCGTATTTTCCATAACGCCCTTCTATTTTTGCTTTATTTTGAGTGAAATCTGTATTACGGGGGCTGACTGAAAAGTTCTAAGCCCTAAAAGAATAGACCAATTAGGCACCAAGGTAGAACCTTTGAATGAATCATAGACATAAAAACTGCACTTCGTACCAGACCGTCTTGTGAACTTACCCATCGATATCTCCAGAAATGGTCAAAACTTGCTATGAGCAGTCACCCAGTAGGTTACCTGCAATCGTAACACAGATGCACTGGTTGGGGATGACGTTCCTATGGAATATAAAAGTGGCAGAGAGATTCTTTACGATAAATCGCATCCGGGAAGTCCATCAGCAGCAACCAGAAAATATTACCCGGGTGAATGACATGGAGATGACATCGGTTGGCAAGCGTGTGTACTATATAGACAAATATGTAGAAACCAAAAGTTTTTATATGAGACTGTGGGAGGATATATGACAATTTTTAAAAGAACTGTCACTAGGTAACGAACTCGAAAAGTCCCTACAATACCAGGTATTTTATTACAAATACAATATTTCTATTTTTCTCTTATCCAGTGACATTCAATTATTTTGTGAATTGTCAGATATCCTCTCACAGCGAAGGAATTATTAGTGAGTAGAATTCGCCCGTGTATCTGTTATTCCTCGTTACTTTGGTCAGTAATATAGAATGATAACTCGTGTTTTCTATTTGTTTTCATCGTCATTTCCGTTTCTGGAAATCATCGTTTCGCACGTACCGTTGCAACGATTGCCGTGTAGAAATTAAATTTGGGACCTGTTCAACTAGTTTTATCACATATGTGATACAAGGAAAGCCCATTTGCGAGTATTTGGGGTTAAAGAAACGCCAAATGAAGACTGCGTTGAAATTGTCTCCAACTTAATCAAAGATAAGCTAAAAATTGATAAACCAATCTCGATTGAGGCAGCTCATCGTGTCGGTCCTTTTCCCCGTGCTTCAAGTGGTGAATCTATTCCAAAATCGGTGAAACCCAGGGGAATTATCGTCAGATTTTTGAGAAAGGACGAGCGACAATTGGTTGTGTCAAACAGACGAAAACTGGCCAAATCAGGTGTTTCTATCGTTGAAGATATGACAGTGGAGAACATTAGACTCTTAGATAAACTTCAAAATCACCCACTCGTAAAGTCATCATGGTTCTCAAATGGAAAAGTTAAAGCACAGGGACATAATAATAATGTTTGTAGAGTGGAGTTAGTTCCAGAATTAGATGATCAGTTAATTAGGAAATTAAGTGATAAGAAGACTGACTGAACTGATTGTCACAGTGTCCTGACCTACATGTCTTCATTTCTTTTCTATACAGTGATCACAGTCTTTGTAACAACGGTTATCCACACGTGTAACAGTAAACCTGGAAATCAACTCATTACTTTAGAAATAAAAACACAACCTCGATCGACCCAGCATTTAAATGACACAAGTGATATTACTTTATATTTTGTGTGTCCCCATTAAATGATACGTACCAATACTTAACCTATATCAATTAATCATTTCTGTTAAAAAGTTTGTTTGAATATGTAGTGAAAATTACTCTGAATACCATGTCTTTACCATTACATTCTTGTACTACTTATACAAAATTCCCATTTTTTTTTTTTAATTGAAGACATGTTTATCAGTTAGAATAATTATACCCAAACGACTTAATCTGTAAACTCACTACCTAACCTACATCAACTGTTCATTTTATGGCAAGTGTAACTTGCACTTATGGTGAAGAGACAACTTGTATAAACATTAACAACTTACCTTGCATACCTACCACATTACCGATATCAGTTGATCATTTTTATAGAAAACCATTGTTGGAATATATGGTCTTATTGTATAATACGAATTAAAAACTTATGTTGTATACATGTATCCCCATCCCCCGCCCACCTTGATAAATTTTATATTAAGATTTGCAGGATTATCTGATGAAATATAACATGAACTAACAATTAAGTACTACAACCTCCCTTCGCCCCTCCCCACCCTCCTCACCCCACACACATACTTTACCTATATATGTTAATCATTTTTATAGAAAATTCCCTTATAAGATTGGTGAAATATAACATGTATAAACGAGTTATCTTGTATGCAAACCATATTGAATATATCAATTGACCTTCCTAATAGAAAGATTAACTTAAATAAGAATTAACAACTTACACATTATACCTACCACTTAACCTTTATCATTGATCATTTTTATAGAAAGGATTAGCTAAAACTGTTGCATAAAGTGAAGTACATTGGCATGACTACTTTTACTATATGTTGAAACTTGCATAACTACCACATGTCCAATGTCAATTGGTCAGCTGTAATAAATATAAAATATACCTCACATCTTAGTAGAAAAGATTAGATACGTACATATGATGAAATATGTAAATACTATTTACCCTGTATATGAAATTAATGTTTACTCTGTATATAGCTACCATAATTGGCCAGTTTTGTAAGATTATCTACTTGACGATGTGATGAAAGTTAAGCGGAAATATGTAATGCTAAACAACCATGTTACACGTATACTTACCAAATTATCTATTCAAATTCGTCATTTGTGCGAGAAAAAAAGCAAAACAAAAAGGTTTCTTGAATGTAGAGTATCTCCCGAGGGCGCTATCATCTTTCGAGTTATTTCGACCATCAACTAATTGATTTGAAAACACAAATCTTCAATCCCAAATATATTCGAGGCATACTTCTAAAATCTATGTGCGTTGGATTGTGGCCTGATGATGATTTCCGATAGCTCCTGTGAAAGGAGATTCCCTCTCCCGCCACTTTCACCTAAATCAAGCCGATAACTTATTTACCAAACATTATTTACCATGTAGAGCTACATTATTACCTGTATAATTTAAATTCCCCAGTTTTACAGTAATGGGCAAATGACAAATTTGTGATGTTGATTATATACCTACATATGCCATATGACATATCCAAATATGTGATGTTGATTATATACCTACATATGCCATATGACATATCCAAATATAACTTAGAGATTAAAGCTATTCCCGGCATTCTGCGACATTGCGAAATGTCCGAAATCACCGAAAATGTCGTTTTTTGAAATATTGCCCTAATGTTAACAATAATCATTGGATTTTAGCATATGATGCATTTTGACATAGCCAGAAACAGGGGACATAGCTATGTTACTTTTGATTTTTGATTTTCGACGAATCTTGGAAGATATTAGGCGCCAAATTTTGAAAATTTAAATTTTTACAAAAAACTTTTTTATTTATTAATTCTTTTATATGACATTTTATCAAAGGTTAAAGAGTCATCTGATTTGAACAAAAATGTCAACATTTTTTGTTTCCGTAATTTCCCTTGGACGCCATTGGCTAATTCAGTTTTTCAGTCATACATTATTTATTTATTGTTCGATTTGTATAAAACCATGTTCATATGTTCCGTGGTTCAAAATGCCATTTTTTTTGTTACCGGTAAAGTTGCCTGTAGGCACCGGAAGTGACGTAAATTCAGCAAAAACTACAATATTGACAGTTCGGTACAACTTTTTGAAAGCAAATATTATTTTTTTCAAATCTTATATGACTGAAAAGATGTGCAATGTAAAGGCGCACAAAATATCGGGCTCAGTTTTTTTAATTTCGATTTCGTTTTCTGGCAATTTGGATTAAAGGGTGAAAAAAGGTGTCAATATAAGCTATTTACAACCCATCCAGCGTCATCATTTTAAAAAATATATCTTCGTAACACTCATAAACTCGTAGTAATAACCCATACGAAGAGAATGTATGTGAAAATTAATTTGTAATATGCGCAGTTGCCGAGAAATAGGCAATTTTGCATGAGTCACTTTTCACGTAATTTTGGCTGTAAAAGAATCAATAATTATTCGATTTTCAATTTTCTTTCGCCATTGGATGCCTAATGCCATAGTGGACTATGTCAAACCATTTTACCTCTTGCGCTCTCACCGGAAATGACGTCATTTACTCAAAACTTAAATTTTAGCCCTCAAAAACAATATTTTATTCAAATGAGTCGTACTTGTTATTTGTTTCAAATTATGATATTTGATTCTATTGATCAAATAGAATGAACCCATACGATCACACAGATACCACAAAATGGTTTCCAACTTGTACGGTTGCAGAGAAATGGGCGATTTTCCTTAAGTCACTTTTCAAGGTTTTTGGTCTATAAAAGTGTCAGTTATTATTCGATTTTAATAAAATTTTCACCATATGATATCTTATATCATTTATGATTTCATAGAACTAATTTAACATTTTCAGTATTTCCGGAAGTAATGTCATTTTGGCAAAAACTGTATTTTTAGCCTCCAATACAGATATTTTTTTCAAATGAGTCTGATTTGTAATATATTTAAAATTATGATATTTGATTCCAATCAACAAATAGATTGAGCCCATACGATCATATTGATACCAAAAAAAATAGTTTTTATCATGTGCGGTTGCCGAGAAATAGACGATTTTCTACAAGTCACTTTTCAAGGTTTTTGGTCTATAAAAGTAGCAATTCTTATTCGATTTACATACAATCTTCGCCATATGATGCCTTATGCCATTTCTGATTTCATAAAACTAATTGAACATTTTCATTATCACCGGAAGTAATGAAATTTTGCCAGGATCACTTACAAGTAACACATATATAAAATGAATTGATATTGATGGATTTGGTTGATTCTTCGTCCATTTTATTTGATGTTTGCAATGCTTATGTGGAAACCTGTTTAATGGTTTCATTGGTATAGGAAGTGACATATGTTCAGGGGCAACGTGGCACCGAAAGTAACGTGGCACCAGTGAAACCTGTCATTCCTGCATGCAGGTCTAGTTCATTTTTTTTTTCTTTATTTGTCTATATATATATTTTATTTGTTTACTATTTATTTACTTCACGTCCTCAAGTCTCTATATCCACCAAAACTAATGACTAAATACTCAAGATCTAGCTATTTGATGATTTCTCAGTCCCCTCGTGAAATACTGGCGCAAGTGCAACACTCGTTATATTTTCATCACTATTGTAATAGTTGACATTCACTACACAGTAAAACACGAGGCATCTGAGAAATCGCAATGTCGAATAACATTATTAGTTTTATGTGAACTTGATAATTTATTTCTGTTAAGTACTGTTTTAGTCTTATTAGTTCTTAAATCAGGAGACGTTCATAAAAATCCTGGACCTTCAAATCAAGATTCAAATGAAAACCTATCAGTCTATCACTTAAATGCACGTAGTACAAGACACAAACTTGAAACAATATACGACGATGTCAATGATTACCTTATTTGTAGTTTCACTGAGACTCATCTTGATAACTACGTGTTGGATTCATCTCTACAATGGGACGGTTTCCATTCTCCATACCGGAATGATCGGACGTCGCATGGTGGCGGTTTATTACTATATGTTAAAAAAAACAACATTTATTGCAAACGGCGTGATGATCTTGAGGCTACAGTATTTAGGTGGAATGCAAATTTCCAAACACCGTTTTACTTGTTGCTTTATTTTACCGCCCGCCAAACAGCACATTCGAATTCTGGTCATTGTTCGAAAGATCCATTGAACAAGCCTATCAAACCACGCTTAAGGTTGTAATTTTAGGTGATCTAAATGATGACTGCTAGCACCGCGCTGCAAGCTACGGGATGTTTTATCTTTAAATAATCTCAGAAATGTTATTGATGAACCTACACACGTTACTCTGACGTCATCAACCTTATTAGATGTAATTTTAGTAAATGATGAAATTCAGATTAGTTCCAGTGAAACGATTAATGTCACTCCTGATATAACCGATCATAAGGGTGTTTATGCTTTATTAGATTTCCCAGTGTCAACTCCCAGGAATTTTAAACGGGAGATGTTTGTATATAAGGATGGTAATTATAATAGGTTAAATACTCTTATCAAAGAACACGATTGGGAGAGTACCTTTGCAGGTTCAGATATTAACGTAATATGTTCAAAATTTTATGAAATTCTTAATAGCTATATTACATTGTGCATACCAAAGAAATCAATAACTATAAGACTAACTGACAAACCATGGTTCAACACAGAAATACGTAGAGCGATAAGAATCAGAAACAGGTTACACAAAAAAGCTTTGAAAACACAAAATGGGTGCGATTTAAGAAAATATAAAGTTCAAAGAAATAAAGTAAATAATTTTAAAAAAGCGTTGAAAGCAAAATACAAAGAAAAAATCACAAATTCTCTGAATCCTACCGAGACAAATAGCCAGATTTACTGGAATAATCTAAGGAAAGTATTAGGCCAAAATGTATCAAATGATATTCCTCCACTATTAGACCCCAATGGAAGAATTGCTCATTCAAATTTTGATAAAGCTGAATTACTAAATAACTATTTCGGATCAATCTCAGATAATAGTCAGCAAGGTGAACTACCAAAATTCAATAAGCGAAAAAATTGTCTTCTTGATATTCCTCTAGTCGAACAAAAGGAAATCGCAGATCTTATAAATACACTGAAATTAAAAAAACCCAATGGATTTGATAATATTAGCAACAAGTTACTAAAATATACGAAAACCTCAATATGTATACCATTAAAATATATCTTTAATAAATCGTTAAAATCAGGCGTTTTCCCAACAATTTGGAAAAAAGCAAATGTCCTACCTTTCTATAAAAAAGGAGACAGCTCTCTAGCTTCAAACTACCGACCTATAAGCCTTTTAAGTAATTTGAGTAAATTATTAGAAAAGGTAGTTTTCAAACACCTGTTTAACTACTTCCATCAAAACAATCTCCTGTACAAATACCAATCAGGATTTCGACCGAACTACTCTACTGTTCTTCAACTTTTAGAAGTGTACCATGATATCTCATCTGCAATTGATAAGCAACTATATTCCTGTTATGTTTTTTGCGATATATCTAAAGCGTTTGACCGCGTATTCTTACCCGGTTTGATACACAAATTAAGTCAATATGGGGTTTCAGGCATGCTAATTACATGGTTGTCAAGTTATGTCCAAGACCGGACTCAACGGGTATTTGTAAATGGGTCTGTGTCATCAGAAATTACTCTTCAATCAGGAGTTCCACAGGGATCAGTTCTGGGTCCCTTTTTGTTTTTGACTTATATCAATGACGTACAAGATGTGCTTACCAATGTGGCTAGATTATTTGCAGACGATACGGCACTCGGGTGTAACAAACAGACAGTTACAGAGATAGAACAGTCCCTAAACTACGATCTGACAAATCTCAACATTTGGGCGAATAATTGGCTTATAAACTTTAATCCAAACAAAACAAAAGCTATTTTATTTAGTTCTAAAAATAAAGAAAATTATCCAAATCTGGTATTCAATAATCAAGCACTTGAAGTGGTTAAATGTCACAAACACTTGGGCCTTACCCTTTCAAATGACGCCAAATGGACCATCCATATAGAAACTATTATCACGTCCACCTCAAAACTATTAAATATTTTGCGTAAACTAAAATTCTCCTTTAATAGACAAACTTTAAATAACGTTTATTTGATATTCATAAGGCCAAAACTGGAATACGCATGTGAAGTGTGGGATGGGTGTAACGCTTCCAATACCGAAAAACTCGAAAAGGTACAACTAGAAGCTGCCAGGATTGTCACTGGACTAACTAAAACTTGTTCTCGTGAAGCGCTCTATTTTGAAACCGGATGGAATAAATTATCAGACAGACGTACACAAAAGCGACTAACTACATTTTTTCAAATTAGAAATCAGAAAAACCCACCATATTTATATGACATTTTAGAATATTACCAACAAACACCTCAACAATACAATTTAAGAAAAATCAGCGAATATAGAAATCCTTATTGTAGAACAACATTACACCAAACTTCGTACTTCCCTACAACAATTCGTGATTGGGAATTATTAGAGGACCCCTTAAAGCAATCAACCAACATTAAATCCTTCAAATATATATACAAACAAAAATTGCGTTCCTTAATACATAAAGCGCCAATCTACTTCTGTAAAGGTAATAGACATGAAAATATTATTCACACTAGAATACGGCATGGGTGTAGTTCGTTGCAAAATGATTTGTATAAAATAAACGTTGTAAATGATCCCACATGCTCTTGTGGCAAATCTATAGAAAATGCTGAACACTATTTTCTGAAATGTCACTTATATGATGTAATTCGTGCCGAGCTATTAAATACATTGTCAAATTATTCTGTAATAAATATAGATACCCTATTGTTCGGCAATTCAGAATTGTCAATTGAGATGAATACAAACCTTTTCCTTGGAGTTCACAAATATATCAAACTTTCAAATCGATTTAAATAAAACTTAATAATATTAATTACTTCTTAGTATATATTGTTAGCAATTTTTTGGTGGATAAGTGTTCCCTTGCACTTTTTACAAAATTTCGTTCATAAGGGTAATAAGAGAGCATAATTTACTCGATTGTTTGGAATTATTTAGCAAATCATTTTATACATGAATCAGTTCAATTATATCCCATTTATTAAACTTTATTTTTCATTGTTTTAAATATAATGTACAGTGATATTGCGATACAATTTTAAATATAATGATATATTCTCTTTATCACCTCTTTACTTATTTTTATATAAAGCTTTATGATGTAATTCATCTGATATTACTTATAAATTATTTATTATACTATTTCGCAATCTTGTTTATACTAAATTTTGACCATTATTTGTATGTATGGAAAGGGCTTTTCTAAGTTTTTGAAACTTGTGCTCAATCCTTTTGATACTTGTCAATAAAATATGTTTAATAATACATATGTGATAATGGTTGACATTAATATTGTCCATTAAGTTTGTACGGGGAGGGGGAGATGACCGAGTGGTTAGCACGTGCGTGCTGTATCATAAAACCGGTCATTGAGTCAACTGGCGTTGTTTCGAATCCTCGGTTATACGTGACAAGGAGTAGGGTCGCCTGTCCAACCTCGTGCGTTTTCTCCGGTTTCTTCCCACTGCTAAAGACCTTTACTCGCAAGCGAATTATTGAAATAAAATTAAACCATGTTATTCCCAATGTGACCTAGTTTGTGTCGAGTTGACGTTAAACCGAATCTCTCTCTCTCTCTCTCTCTCTCTCTCTCTCTCTCTCTCTCTCTATCTCTTGTATGGTGCGATGACGCTAGACGTATATTGTACATAATATGGTATATTATCATTCCAAATTTATTTCTAGATTGATAAAACTAATTCTACAATAACTTATTAACTTATATTACCTTTTTTGTTGACAAACAATCGCAAAACATTTTCAAACAATTATCTCGCAAACAATAAATCCAATTACTAATTTACAGGAATGGCTGACACTTTATCTTATGAAAATTAGCAGCCTCTTCAACCATCTTGAATTTTTTCAGGTCAAGGTTGTACACACCTTTATTCACAAGTTGTCGTGTTTTAACATAATGTTCCTTTATCATAGAGCTGCAATATTTATTTTTATTTTTACACCACGTAGTAAGGTGTTCTTGTCTCACTTTATTACAGAATTCAAACAATACCCACATTACATTTGTTTTAAATGGTTCACACATTTGTTTTATATTTTGTTCCATGTTAAGTACCGTGTTATCAACCGCTGCACAATAAGCCTGTCGATTTACTTTATTTTTATCATCTTTATAATATTTGTCGTGTAATGTCACGTGGAAATCGGGTGTTAAATCGGGAGAAGTTAATTCGTGACCTGGGATCAAATGAAGTTTGTTGTATTTCTTTAAATCTACATTTCCAATATCAATATGCCAATCATATCTCCCCTTTTCAAAATAATACGCATACGTCATAATAATATTTACTGGGCTCATAATTCCAGAATCTTGTGATCCTACTTGAATATAAGCTTCTTCCCACGTGGAAACGTTGAGATATTTTAAGATGTAATTTCTACAATTGGTTATTGTGTCTCTCCAGATATACACCGGAAAAAAGGTCATAAAGTCTGAAGGCATGCGTTTCCCGATCATTTTTTCAGCACAATTGTCCCAATGCCCTATCCATGAATACTGAAACGTGTTCATTCCTTTCACGCGCAGTTTATTTCCGGTAAGAATATTGTCACGGGTTACTGGAGTAGTAAATTTTCCATCAGTATCAATCCAAGCTACTATCGGTGTTGAAATGAATTTGTCCATAATAAAACTAGAATACAGTTGACGATTGTAACCACGTGATCTATATTTGGAGACAGTTAAAACACGTTTGTTAGTAGGCAGAGGTTCATAGTAAACACTTATATTCACTCCCAGCTGATCCTGATATTTTTGAAGGTTCTCCGCGAATTTGTGATCCTCTTTGGATTCTTTGTCCAGTATCAGTCCCAGATTCCCTAGCTGGCTTGACCAATACAAGGTCAGACTTCTCAACATCGTACAATAGAAATATTCTAAAAGTTTTTGCGCAGTACTTGACATTCTAACTGTTAACGTCATATCCGGAATGTCTTTAAAATATGGGAATTTCTCATGATTAGATGCTGGGTGCGTGCTGGGAATCTGGTGATGTGTCGGAGCCTCCATACGACCAGTTGTTGGTTGGATATAGGACTTGGTATGATCTGCCAGAGCCTCCATACGACCAGTTGTTGGTTGGATATAGGGCTTGGTGTGATGTTTCGGAGCCTCCATACGACCAGTTGTTAGGTGGATATATGGCGTGGTGTGATGTACCGGAGCAGCCGCCTTACCACTACTTGTTGAGTGGATATAGGACGGTATATTTGGCCTATATTGATGAAAGTATATAAAACTGACTGTTAACAAGATGGCCACGAGGGAAAGGAATTTCAATGTTTTCATCTTACTCTGAAAAGGAAAAAAAAATGAAGGGGGATAATTGCTATTTTTTAATAAAGTAAATTGGTGTTAACAAATAGGAATTATGTACATGTACTGTCTGCAATCTAAAATATGTAAGTGTAAAAGAATGGAAGCGTTTAGGTGAGAATTACTCCATTATCTAACTTATCCCATTACGAAAGACGGTAAGATTCTCCAATTAGACTAGGGATACACAATAGCATGTATGTATGCATTCTGATAAGCAATATCCAATCTATATATGTTATTCTGCAGTGATATTGACTGGAAAGTTTAGCTCAATGTCGTCTATCGTCACTTGCGCTTGTGTAGATTGGTAGCCCAATCAAATCATGTTAAAACTTGTCATCTCTAGTTATTGTTCTAAACTTAAATAATGGGGGAGACTAAAGATATTAAAGGGAACACTAAGGGGATGCTCGATTCACAGTTCTGGAATTAAATCCCAAAACTGGTGTCAATCGAGTGAAAAGGAGAATTTCGGAGTACAACGCATGCGTCGAGTGTATAAAAAATATCTCAACCAACCATGACTACTGAAACATATTTTTTACCTAGGAATACGTCACGATTCTACTCACTCCACCTCAGCTGTCGGGACTGGCAGAACTGTAATAGGACTGAATTCCGCGTCACTCGATTGTGATTCTGTCGATTCGGGACGTTCTGTACTGTGAATCGGGCATCCCCTAAATAATGACGTTCAGAATGTGTAAAAAGACCACGCCTACAAGTGTCATCAGACGATGATATAACTAGTAAAAATTCAATCATGAAAGCTTTAAAATCTTCTTTCTACGATCATTTGAGGTGTGATCAAACTACGAGATATTTAATGGCATGTTTACAGTCTGGAATTATTGAATCCATGTCATTAAAGCTGGAATTTCATATTTTCTAAGAAAGTCAAAACATAATTATTTCAATGTCTTTTGCTCAAAAGGTTGTCAACTCACTATTTTACGATCATGGACATAAGTTCCCAGGCATAAAATTCAATGAGACGGGCAATAATAACACAATTACCTCCCTTGTTTTCCATTCACCCCCATGGAATGGCCATCTTCAAACGTTTGAATTTGAAGTTGAAAATGATATTTTTGCCAATTTTGCAACTGGCAATAGGATTATTCTTTAACAAGGTAGGACTGTTTATAGATATAATCTATTTTAGGGCTTTAATTTAATACATTCTAAAAAAATAACTTAAAAATATGAAATTGCATCTTTAACAATACAGTTCTTAAAGATGTCGAGTCGCCCAGAATAATAATAATAAAATTGTCGCTCACATTTTGTTGGTCAAAAACTGGAATCTAATCGTAAAATAAATGTACGTTTTATAAGCTAGAGACAGACCGGACTCTAAACATCCTACAAAATATTTTGAAGCACTAACAAGAAATATCTTTAAAATGAAAAATGTTGGAATTATGAAAGATGTTAATTTGCCCAATGTAGGATTGATCACAGGCACCGTTAGTTCCTTTTGGAAATGTCTTTGAGCGGACGATGCCCACTGACAGTTCCTGTCGGACCTTATATAGATGCAATGTGAAAATACCGCTCAAACCCGCCTCTGGTCTTAAGGCTATTTTGGAATCCTTACCTACTATTTTCAACTTGATTCTACTTTATTCGCTAAATGCACCATTTCTTGCCACAGCTGTTACATATTTATTATGATTCCAACACTATTTTCAAATAGAATTCTGCGATTAAAAACATATACAAAGATCTATTACGAGACCCAAACATGCGTTTATTGCATCCCTAAATTCTGCTTGAGACAAATATTGATTTATTGAAAATTTGTGTCAAATATAGTGATAACTGATCCCTTTTGGTGGAAAGTAAAGAATCACGGTGAAAAATGGAAGGTATGGGTTCTAAAACAGCCTGGGAAATAGGTGTGGAAGGGCGGTATTTTTTCCGTATTTTCATATTGCAGCTATACGGCCGGATAGGAACTATCAGTGGACATCGTCTGATCAGAGACAGTTCCTAAAGGAACTAAAAAACCGTTAACTTTGGGTTGAACTTGGCACTGACTTTTAGTATCTGTTTCAAGGTAGTAGGGGCAGAGAACAGGGAGAGAGATGGGGGGGCGGGATTAATGTCCACTCGACACAAACTAGGTCATTTCGAGACTAACATATGGTTTAATTTTATTTCAATAATTGGCTTGCGTGTAGGGGTCTTTAACAGTTGGAGGAAAGTGGAGGACAAGAAAAAAAAACCCACGACGTTGGAAATGCGACCCTACTCCTTGTCACGTACAACCGCGGATTCGAAACCACGACAGTTGACTCATTGACAGCGCACAGAGAGAATACAGAGAAAGAGGTATCCATGTTTGACTGCTTTAGTGAGTTGCTGATTTAGTATGTTAAAAAAGAGTTCGTAAAATAGGGTAAAATAATTTTGATGGGGAATTTGTCTGGTTTCTGGTAGTCTCTCTTTGGTATTTGTTGTCGTTTCATCAGTTAATTAAATATACTATGTAAGATTTAGATAAAGAGCTGGTCATTCCTTCTATGTTACCACAAAAAAGGATAATGCAACATATTGGAAATTTTTAAGTAGCGAATTTTTCTGATCAACTTAAAATCTCGAGTATCCGATGGTATTGAGAGTTGATTGTAGTCTTGTTTTGCTCATTAATGTCTAATGTAAATATTTTAGATAACATCTCAGGCCTACATGAAGACCTGCAATAGGCAGAGTTAGCACTTGCATAAAATATGATGTGGTGATTAGTCTTATTCAGGTTACAAAATACATTTCGTAAATGAATTAAATCTTCCAGAAGGAATTCGGGTTCACAAATATATATAGGTTACCATCGTCCATGTTCCTGTAATCAGTCCAACATGTGTTACGGTATACAGTGAACTATGAACGAAATTTGTCAGGGCGAAGAGACTATTGCCTACTCTTATATCATCCCATCCGACGGTTGTCCTTGAAAGACGCCTGCACCCACCACTGACAAGGGGAAACCGTGTCGGAGAACCATGATGAACTTTTTCGGTCAATGCAAGGTTCGAACATGCGACCTCCAGACTAGCAAGCTGGTGTATTTTATTGGATACATTTATTTATTCAACACAATATAACACATAAATGTGCAATTTACTGGGAAATATTTAAAATAAAAGGAAGATAATAATTTTAATGTAGGGGTACATGCTAACAGTGCCGGACTGTTTAGAAAATTGGCAACTACAAACCCATTTTCCAAGCATTTAAGACCAAAGCAACTTTTTGATTTGCTGATACAATAAGATATCAGATGAGCAACCACTATCTTTAGATTAATTTGAGCTTTTTTTCTCTTTTATTTCTTCTTTTTTATAGGCTTAGGTCAACTTTTTTTAATGCGCTTAGGCCCACCTGTTTTCTTTTTTCTTTACCTTTATGGGCTTAGGTCCACTTTTTTAAATGAGATTTGGCCCGCATGTCACGGGCCCAGTCCGGCTCTTCTTGCTAAAAAAAGTTTTCAGACTTGTAAATCATATTTGTTTTTTGCATGTAATGGCACAGATATCCGCAATGATGGGATAAGATTTCCTTAAATCATATACAAACAATTATTCATATTAAAAGAGAGCCTGGTATACACGTCATTATACTTATGCTATACGATGAAAAAACGATATTATGGAAATACTCACCTGACTGCCGTGGCTCCCAAATCAAGCGCTTGATAAATTCCTAAGAAACTCTTAAATTATTTATAACATAAAGAAGATAGGATATTAAAATTTGTATTTTATATATGACTTTATTTTTACGAGTATCCGTGCAATCAGTGATATTTTCATTGTTAGTAAAATTTGATAGACTGACGATCGATGGTTTCCATATAAAGCTCCTATGTAATCGCCCAAACTCAAACGATCGTAATTGTGGCGCTTTGTTTTGGGTACAACACGTAATTGCCAAAATACCCGTCAAATTTAAACCAACCTCGCTTCAGTGTGTCGGATTCGTCATCTGTCGAAATTACAAGTAAATGTTCAATTTTTTCAAGAGAGAACTGTTTTTATCCGTTGGGATATTTAGTTTTGCAATGGATTTTATTTAACCTGAGGTGATTTTAAACACATAGGTAAGTTTATAATAACCAAAGCAGAGTAGTTTGTTCATAATCGAAGCAACCCGTTTATTATTTACCACGGGTCACACAATAGCTTCCTTTACCCATTATTCATCA
Organism: Patella caerulea; assembly: GCA_036850965.1. NCBI lineage: Eukaryota > Metazoa > Mollusca > Gastropoda > Patellidae > Patella > Patella caerulea. Next base: position 4,296,810 of record JAZGQO010000010.1, read on the forward strand.
AGTCATCTACGACCAATTCTATTTACACCTCGTCAATTAAAGGTAACGGGTTTACCAAATTAATCAAATCATCTATAGTGATATGGAAGAGTAAATATTTTGACAAAATAAATATAGTTTATGTGACATCAAAAGCGTTTTATAGCAGAAGCGCTGGAGGCGCTAGCCTCCTCGCGAAAAAAAATCAAATAGTTGAAAAAGAAAACGAGAGAAAAATGCTATAACCGATGAGAAAAATGAAAATGTACCATAGTTACAGAGGGTCCTAAAGGCAGACAAACTGGTTCCATGTCTAACAAAAGCCCCCCCTCCTCTCCCCGGCCAATGAAAAGGGCCGCGAATCCGAGTCAATCGTTTTCTATACACTGCTCGAATCCACTACTGAAAGAGAATGCAGTCATTGCATTGGCATGAAAATAATCATCAATCAAGAAATCCCCTCTTCTGAAAACCTTCTAATAAGCTATTCGGGAAAGCGATGGCTAGACCGCCCCGTCTGGGCCTGGCTTTGCGGAGCGATGATTTCCTTGCTGAATAGATTTCCAGGATTACGCATGCTGCTTTCACAATAGGCCCACTCCACCATATTCCATTAATTATTATTTGATTGAGCTCCCGGTTAGACGAGTATTGAATTAGGTCCCGGCCCACAGATTAAACCGGTCTCAAGGGGTCTGGAGGATATGTCAGAATGCACCAAAATGTTTTCTATTTTGCGAAATTTCTCGACCTCCGGTGGCCAGAGCATAGACCCCTTCCGCGAAAGAGGGTCCTCAAAATAGTATAGCGTCCGCCATGATAAACCATAAAAGGTCCCTGTGGGACATCATTAAATTTAAGGTAAACAAATTCTCAAAAGAATATACCCAAAATAAATAAATAGAACAGCCTTGGTTAAGGAACTACAGTAGAATCCGTATAAGCAGCCACTCCTATTCAGTGACATCTCCTTGAAAGCGGTCCTAATACATTCCCCCCGTAAACATTCTATTGTTTCATCTCTTTATTCAACGGCCACTCCTCTAACGCTGCCAGCGGTCACTATTTTGCTAATAAATTTAACAAAACATCGCCCAATGCTTAATGCAGATTCTACTGTAATCGAGTTTGAAACCCTTTTCAATAAACATAGTCAGATTAAACCACATGTCTATATTTCGTTCCGTTTTTTTATAATTTCGATGGCCTACAAGATCTGACCAGTTGTGCTGGATGTTGCGTCAGGGGCCACGTGAGCCGTCTGTCACCCCATGACGTCAGACATTGATTACCCAATCAGCATTAACGTGTCATAACAGACCGTTTCATTGACTAATTCCAAACATCAACTACAACATCTCTTATATTACAACTCTTCCGGATCTTGGTGCCGTGAAGACAAGTAAGACGGAATTCAAAATATAAAAATGAAACGAATTAGAATCTAGTGTGATGTAATAATATTGGATTAAACAAGAAGTTAGAGTCATTAAAATTATTGAAAACTTTTATGATCAATATACTGAGGTTGAGATTTCATAAATTTATATTATAGGTACACGGGGAGGTCTTTAGCAGCCTCGTGGGGATTGTCCGGGTCCTCTGGTTTCCTCCCACTGCTAAAGACCTCTATGCACAGGCGAATTATTGAAATAAAATTGAAACCTAATGTTAGTCCTGAAATGATCTAGTTTGTGTTGAGTGGATCCTAAACCCCATCTCTCTCTCTCTCTCTCTCTCTCTCTCTTTCTCGCTCTCATTAGCCCAGTTTGAAGCAGAACAGTAGGACGTTAAACCCTACTCCATTTCATTGTTGACATGATATGCTAATCATTAATATTCAATTATTGATTAATAGAAAATTAATTGTTACTTGTCATTTTCGTCACCAAACGTTATTAATTTTGTTACAGTTCTGATTTTCCAAAATATTGATTTAGGATTCAAATGTTAATTTCAGTTGACAAATGTCAAAATGAAGAAATAATAGTTAGGACTATGAATTAAGAATAAAGAGCTGTTGGATCGTCCAGTCCTCACAAGTTTAAAATTACCCGACCTCTCTTCATGTAAATCCGCCCCAGGGTCTTGGTATTGAAAAATAATTCAATCTGATAACGTCTTACAGATAATAATAATTAAGTCCATTTATATCGCGCCATTTTAACACATAGTCGTGGTTATATCGTACAAATATTTCTCAAGTAATAGTATAGTATAGTTGCATTTAAGTTAAAAAAGTATTGTCGCCTTTCACACCGACTAACCTTGTTTGATTTAGTACCTAAGTAAATATTGTAGCGACCTCATTGCGATAAATTTCAAACTATAACCTATAGAGTTTCATCGACCTTTTGATAAAGCCTATTGAAACACAAAATTCGAACTATTTTGGGGACACAGATTTTTTTATTTATGGATATTTTGTATGATAGTTTGTAAGATTTGTAGCATATCCCTTATTCGTAATATTACAGAAATTTCCTACGTAGTTCCAGTTAGTAGAACAGAATAATATGATCTTCATTTGTAAAATTTATTACATTTCATTTTGGTACCTTATTATACTTAGGAATAAGCCGAGTTGGCGTTTAACACCCCTCTCTCTCTCTCTTAAGAAGAGGGGGGGATTGGGATGGCCTAGTGGTCTAGAGTGCCGCGCTTCGATCTCTAGCTGGCCGGTCACCTCTGGCTCGCGGCTGTGGTTTCGAGCCCTGGTGTGAGCGTATGTGGCATGGAGATAGGGGCGCCTTCTCAACCTCGTGGGTTTCCTCCGGGCACTCCGGTTTCCTCCCACTGCTAAAGACCCCTACGCGCAAGCGAATTATTGAAATAAAATTTTAAAAAAACATATGTTAGTCCCGAAATGACCTAGTTTGTGTTGAGTGGACGTTAAACCCCATTTCTCTCTCTCTCTCTCTCTCTTAAGAAGATTGGTGGAGGTCGTGCGTCTCTTAGATTGCTCAACGCCCTTATGATTCAAAACTTGCTTCCAAACTAACAACTCACTCTCACTGATAGATATTGACCCTACCACACAAGCACCGATCCACGCTTACAGAGTAATCACGTGTTGGCATATTTTCGGTCATAATTCAATTTTAAAATTACATCAATGGGGATTAGATAACGAGTTGGCAGTTATCACTTTAATAGTTAAAAATACATAACGCAAAGGGAAATTTGCTGAAAATTTCAGTCAAATGGATTAACTATGAACCGAGAACGAAGCGAATGAAAATTCTGCTTAGCCTCGATCATCATTACTGAAGTCGAGAAGACAAAACTAATAGTTTCGATTACTCAGTTAATCGTTAATCACAAATATCGCAGGCTATCCTTGACATCGAGAGTCAATCATGGTCTGGATAAGACAATTAATGTCTAATTACATGTAATAGTTTTTATAACATTTCAGGCCTAAAGAAAGACATATACATTAGGCCGATTGTGCTTTTACATAATATATATGTTTAAATAACCAACCTTTAAATATGCTAATTCCCGCGTATTGCGGATGTTGCGTCACACCGTAAATGTTATATAAATTTATTAGACATTTAATAACATGACTACCTTATTATATGCCATTGGATGGATCAGATTGTATATTTATAGAACGGTTCGGCAAAACTACATCCATTGATAACTTCCTTCCAAAAAATGAAATTTGAATAGAATTTTCAATATATTAATTTTGCATTATCTATTTTTTAACAATTAAAGCGAGTACGACCAACTCTTTATATCTAATACATGTATATAATCGTATTGCTTACCGTATATATATTTTGGTTCTGTTTCCCTGGTGTCCCTCAATAAGAAATACTCTTGTATCTTATATGATAGTCGCGATCAAAATACCTTATTATCCAGAGATTCACGGTGCTCCTCAGTTAGAAATATCTGTAGTTTATATGATAGTCGCGAACAGAATATCTTATTATCCACACCAGCATTGTATTATTTGTCAAGTAATAGTACGGTCCACTTGACATCTATTTATCTACGCATGTGAAATATTCTTTTATTGGATTTCCATATTCACAATGTCTGAATAGGGTGGGTTAACATATGAATAAACAAAATGGCGTATAGACATAGTTAAAGACATAGGAACAAAATGAAATGAAATGGGGTTTAACGTCCTACTGTTCGACTCCTAACCTGGGCAAATGCAGACAGACATACGCCATACAGTGTATACTATGACGGGAATTCTTGCCCGGGCGACCTCGGTTTTTCATCCCATCCGGGCGACTAGACAACTGTCATTTTCAGGTCCTCCGTCCTGTATGAGCTTACCCGGTCAATGCTGGGAACCAACACCCGACCGCCAGGCTAGTGATTCAGCGTTTTACCTACTTGGCCACGTGATCCCCCGACATAGTAAAGAAAGCTATAATCATGACGTATTAATAAACACACAGAAAATTGTATCGCAGATGTATACTCTCCCCAAAAAGAAACGCAAAGGACCGCGGATAACTTAGCAGTACCTTATGACTGATGTATCAAGTTGTGGTTCTTAATGTTCAACGTACGCTTCCACCGAAGGTGATATCGCAGACAAACTGATGTATCAAGTACAATCACATATGATTAATCTATTAGTCGTGTTTTTTATATCGTACATTATTAGATCAATGGTTATTTATGTCAACACTTGTATTGACCTAGTTCCAAATAAAACAGAATCAGAACAGTGTTTTCTTATAGAATACATATTTGCGAAAACAATATATATATATATATATATATATATATATATATATATATATATATATTATATATACCCAACCGTAAACATTACTGATCAAGCCTTTTCTTTAATAATCTCTTCAATCCATCTAGCATCATAGTCCCGAGTGCTGCAGAATTTGTAATTTATATGTCTACATAATATATATTACTACCCGTATCTATTTTGTGTGCGCATATTGTTTTTTTTTCTATCCTGTTTTTAATTTCTATATATGTATAATGTATGTATGGTTTTCATTGTTGTCTGTAAATTGATGCCCGTTCTTTTTTATTCTATACGGGGGGGTTAGGATGGCCTAGTGGTCTAGAGTGCCGCGCTTCGACCTCTAGCTGGCCGGTCACCTCTGGCTTGCGGTAGTGGTTTCGAGCCCTGGTGTGAGCGTATGTGGCATGGAGATAGAGGCGCCGTCTCAACCTCGTGGGTTTCCTCCGGGGACTCCGGTTTCCTCCCACTGCTAAAGACCCCTAGGCGCAAGCGAATTATTGAAATAAAGTTAAACCATATATTAGTCCCGAAATGACCTAGTTTGTGTTGAGTGGACGTTAAACCCCATTTCTCTCTCTCTCTCTCTCTTTATTCTATACGCATTAACACATTCGTTAGTGTAATGGTTGACGTTACTGATTAACAGTTGCGCACACCTCTACACTACGACCGCCTTTACATGTAGATGGGTGACCCAAGAGACGCAGATATACCCAAGACCAGGTTGTCGTCATTGGTTTCATGTTGACGTATTATTCCGTCGCCCTGACTCTCTACAGGTCACAATTCTTATCCAATTTTGGCAAAAACTTGAAATATAGGTTTATCCCCATACGATCTCGGCTGCTTTCGATATTGGCATGTATCGGATCGAAACTTCCTGGCTTATGGCCCCTGATTGTCCGCAAAACTCACGGATTGTGGCCCCTGATTGTCCACAAAAATCACCTATTTAGCTTGTGGACCCTATAGAGGTCACAATTTGGAGCCGACTTTGATGAAACTGGACATGTCTGTTTATAACCTACAGATCTTTGCTCCTTTCGATATCTGTGCCCAACGGATCGTAACTAACTGAATTATATCCCCTGATTGTCCGAAAAATCGCCTTTGTAGCTTATGGTCCCTCTGGAGGTCACAATTATTACCCGAGTTAAACAAAAAATGTTTGATTATATCACCGTTACACTGTAATGAAGGTTGGGTTCGAATTTCGTAAAAATCGGTCCAAAATTGACGGACAAAATTGCCACCGCTTGTACGAGAATAGTGTAAAAGTATGGTATATCAAAATATGGTATATGGTATAATTCGGTTTTGATGAAACTTGGAATGCATGTTTATGGACTAAAGATCTTGGTTCCTTGGGATATTTGCGCTGCGCATTTCCGATCGTAACTTCCTGAATTATGGCCCCTGATTGTACGAAAAATCGCCTTTATTAGCTTGTGGTCCCCCTGGAGGTCACAATTATTATCCAATTTAAATAAAAACATGTTTAATTATATCACTGTTATGGAGATCCAGTTCGAATTTCATGAACACCTGACGAAAATTGCCGAACAAAATGGCCACCGCTTTTACGGGAATAGTGTAAAACTATGGTATATAAGGTTGTGGGTCCTGTAGAGGTCACAATTTTAATCCAGTTGTGATGAAACTAGAAATTCATGTTTTTAACCCAAAGAACTTGCGCATATCGAAGTGTTGATTCATTAATTATGGCCCTTGATTGTAGGAAAAACACTTTCATTTTATTTTGTCCTCTATCTCTCGAAAATGTGTGTGTATCCTGACTGACAGCCGCAGGTTTCGGAAAGAAGCAGCTCTCTGACGCATACGTTGGGCTAACAATGTGACAAGAAACGAACCCGATAATCCAGGAAGCTGAAAGTTTGACGTCATATTAAAATGTGTATTGCCTCTTCAGGATAGACAAACTTCGATTTAATTGAAGTTTATCAATCAATGGGAAATTGAGTCCGGACAGCGGCACTGCAGCCTAATCTTATATCGATTTCTAACTGCCCAGGGCCATATGTAAGATTTACGGCTAGCGGCGGGGTTTGGTCCACACTCCCAGAAAATTTTGAAAATTAAAATGGAAGTCGAGGTGTGAATTTCGGCGGCACTATTCCTCATTTGGATGCGAAACACACCAATATGAGAAACTGCCAGTCCTCTAAGCTAGAACTAGTCACCAGGTACTTCATGAATAGATCAAAATTAGACATCAAGATGAACACTAATCGTATAATCCCAATATGATAACAGGATCCAGACCATGAGTGTAATGTAAACGATTTGCCAACCAATGCCTGATTACAACTAAGGGGTTGGGATGGCCTAGTGGTCGAGAGTGCCGCGCTTCGACCTCTAGCTGGCCGGACACCTCTGTCTTACGGCTGTGGTTTCGACCCCTGGTGTGAGCGTATGAGGCATGGAGATAGGGGCGCCTTCTCAACCACGCGGGTTTCCTCTGGTCACTCCGGTTTCCTCCCACTGCTAAAGACCCCTACGCGCAAGCCAATTATTGGAATAAAATTGTACCACGTGTTAGCATAAAAAAAAACCTTCCATGACCGTGCAGCTCTCAGTTGAAATTTCAACATGGTCAGACGTCAGCTGAGTGAACATGACAGAGGGAGAGACATTGCGTGACTTCAACAGGGTTCTACACAGAGGATCGGCGATAGCCAGAGTGTGATTGGGAGACTATGGCAGAGTTTCCAGGCAACCAATTCAATTCGGAATCGCCCACGGTCTGGTAGACCGGCATGTCATTCAAATGGCCTTACGTCAGCGCGTTTTTACAGCGATGTGTCTGAGAGATGAACGGCGAAATGCTAGTGGTGGGCAGGTATCGGTAATGGGGATGCAATGTACCCAACCCCACACCGCCGAGTCTTGTAGTGTACGTGACTGGGTCGCCATGTCTTGTTGTGTACTTGACTGGTGAGGGTCTTTGAAAAGCTGTCCATAATTACCATACGCGCGATCGCGATCGCCTACGTACGTCACGGGTTTTGACCAATCACAGAGAAGGTCGAGGGATCCCAGACTCACCTAAACCAATGTGTGGAACTTTCATCGTGACTTACTTGAATATGTATTTTTACTCTCAATTTGTCATGAACCGGGCCCGTGCCTAAGCTGGGCTGTGCTCGCACTGCTCCCCACAAGCGCTGTGTTATTCTCGAAATAACAACGAGTTCTCGAGTATAAAATATAAACGTGTGCTAAAAGTGTGTTAAAAGTTTCAAAACTTGAACCTATTTAATATACCCTTGTGATCAGATATTATGGAATTGCTTCTTGCATTGCAGATCGTTTACTTGTATGTTACGTATGTGTGTCAATCAAAAGGACATGCGTGCCGTTGAAATTGATATAAAATAATATTTTCATAGCGGTAGGGGCCCCCTTGGTGCTGCATTTTCTAACACTACTTGCATATATTGTTCGTTTACTTACACGGTACATATATAACCACCCGAGCAAAGATCTCGTCCTTCGTGACCTGTCGGTACAAAGCTGAATTCAGGTTGTGTGTTTACCATTGTATTATTTGAATTTCGGATACTGTAACGGTATTTTATACATCTTTCAAAATGGCACTGAGTGAGCGAAAAAGTTAACACTACTTGGGTGATTTGGTGATATTCATCAGTAGTTGCCAATTGGTAAATAAGATTCATGATGAATACTTCGATAATTTGATTATTTTGATCATTATTTGCACATTGGTGAATACAATTCAGAGTGAAAATAAATTCAGAGTGAAAATAAATTCATAAACTCTTTAACAGCGTTAAAAAGGTATTAGTAACTACTTGGCTCTCTTCAAACGAAAGCCGACAAGTCGGTGGCTGCGCCTTCGAGGGAAGGATTAATGTTGGTTTAGTCACGCTCGGTAACTGCGTCTTCGTTAGAGAGATTAATTTTGCTTTGCTCACGCTTTGTAACTGCGCCTTCGTGGGAATACACCAGGCCATGACTAATTAATTACCAAAGGGGTGTTAAAGTATGTCTGTAACAAGTTTGCGACACTTCAAAAAATGATTTAAACAATATTTATTGAAAAAGATTCCGTGTAAAAAAAAGGAGGTTGGATGGCATGTTCGCGCTGTATCATAAGGTCTGTCATTGAGTTAACTGTCGTGGGTTTGATTCCCAGGTTGAACGTGACAGGTAGTAGGCTCGCCTGTCCAATCTCGTGGGTTTTCTCAGGATCTTCTCACTGCTAAAGGCCCCAAAGCACATGCGAATTATTGAAATAAAATTAAGCCATATGTTAGTCCAAAAATGACCTAGTTTGTGTTAAGTGGGCGTAAACCCCATTTGTCTCTCCCCCTCGCTCTCTTTATACCAGACTACTTTTGGTAATGACGATGACGTAAGTTTTACTATGACGCCAGTGTTAAGATCTCGGCGATGATTGGGTATTTTCCCATACAAGTATTACTATTCAGCTTTCACTCGTGGGAAATATTTCAAAGACAACATTAAGTTGTGACTGAGTATATGTCTAAAGTCTGTTGGGATCATTTGTCTAAGTGGGTAAGACGCTGACTGTATTTCATTTTGATTTTGTATACTTTCGATGGTCTATACTACATGAAGATCTGACAGGTTGTAGCGATACGTCATGCGAGAAGCTTTTTGGCTCTATGACGTCAGACATTTGATTAACCAATCAGCATTGATGTTTCTAGTGGATTACCCACACGTTCGTAGTTAAAACTCATATTTATTCCTAGTTGTTCCTGATATTACTGAAGATTCTCTGCGAATTAGTGATATTCCCGGGATTCTTTGTTCAGTATCAGACCAAGATTTCCTAGTTGGCCAGACCAATACAAAGTCAGGCTTTTCAAGAAATTTAAAAGACTAGCAGCCACATAGCTACACATTCTCACTGTTAACGTCATAACCGGAACGTCTTTAAAATGAGAAATGGCCGGAGTATTAGTTGTTAGGTGTATGTTGGACATAGAGTGTTGTGCCGGAGCCTTCTAAACGCAATTTGTTGACTGTGTGCAGGCCCGGATCCAGGCTTTTGTCGAGGGGGGGGGGGCGAGGAGGGGGACAAATTAGAGCAAAGGGTAATATGTTGCAGCCTTGGATTGTTTGGGGGGAGACAATGCGTAAATCATGTCTATATCATCTATTAAAGAGCAGATATGTGAACTACAACAGTAACAAAGCAAACGAAAATGAAAATCAACTTTGTCACTTGCCACCACCCCCACCCCCGATCCGCACCTGGTGTGTTTGATATACGCTGATATACCAGACAATAATGGCATGTAATGATGAATACCTATAACAAACACAGCTAACAAAATGACTACAACAACACAGAATGTAATTATCTTCTTTATCTTACCCTGAAAAAAACCAAACAGCGAGATAATTGTCATTTACTATAATAATAACTAAACGTATGATGATACAGTCGGGTTTCATCGCTGAACGTTAACCTTTAAACTATGTAACTGTCCGTATCCATGGAAACAGTCCAAAGAACGCAGGAAAATAACCACCCTGGTCCCTGTTTCTCGAAATCTTGACTAAAGATAAAATCCAAATTTTAGTAGATATTTCAATTTTGATTGGCTAAGCACTAAAATCAATCTAATATTATCTAAACACATTACTAAAAATTTGGATTTATCTTAGTTAAAATTTCTAGAAACAGGTCCCTGATTTTATTGCAGGAATAGGTTATAACTTGAGTACATAACGTCTTGTCAACAAATGCAATAAAATGAGGTTTAACGTCCTACTGTTCTGCTCCTAAACTGGTTTAATGAAGACTGGCATACGCCTACAGTGTGCAATGAGGGTAATTTTGTCCGGACAGCAGGGCTGTGGCCTACTCTTATATTGAACTCGACACAAACTAGGTCATTTCGGGACTAACATATGGTTTAATTTTATTTCAATAATTCGCTTGCGCGTAGGGGTCTTTAGCAGTGGGAGGAAACCGTCGTTCCCGGAGGAAACCCACGAGGTTGAGAAGGCCCCCCTATCTCCATGCCACATACGCTCATTCCAGGGATCGTAACCACAGCCGCAAGCCAGAAGTGACCGGTCAGTTAGAGGTCGAAGCGCGGCGGCTCTCTAGACCACTAGCCCCCCCCCCCCCCGTTATGTAAATGATATATTATTTCCTGGAAATATTTAACAGGAAATAGTCCAATATAATTCTCTTACCTGATATGAAATACATGAACACTGTTATTAATATATATAGATCGTGTTTATTGTCTAAAGCGGCCACACACGCTCAATATATTTGTCAATAATATTGTCAGTATTTGATATTGGATATTGACAATCATATTGAGCGTGCGTTAATCGCTTTAGGTAAACTCTGCTGTTGTTATTTATTACAACTCTACTACTACCTTGGTGTTTTAACGCACGCGTCTATTTAAATAATATCGCAGACAATATTACAACTACTACTATTACCTTGGTGCTTAAACGTTTGCTTCCACAAAAGTAATATAGCAGACAATATTATAACCTTGTTCAAGGGTATCTGTAAGATTTACCAATGTAAAACAGCTTATATGTTGATGGTTACCATGGAAATATAAACTTTTAAATACACATTACAATAAAGTTTAATACAGTACAAATTAATACAATACAATACGCAATAAGGTATAATACAATACAATACGAAAAGATGGAGGTTTAATACAATACAATAAGGTTTAATACAATACAATACAATACGAAAAGATAGAGGTTAATACAATACAATACGCAATAAGGTATAATACAATACAATACGAAAAGATAGAGGTTTAATACAATACAATAAAGTGTAATACAATAATACAATACAATACGCAATAAGGTATAATAAAATACAATACGAAAAGATAGAGACAGAGGTTTAATACAATACAATAATGTATAACAGCCCCCCTCCCCCATCCCGAAAGAAAATTTGTCGACTATAACTGTAGACCGTGCAGGGTGTGCCCTCCCCCTAAAAACCTTGCTTGCTGGCTGCGGGCCTGTAAGATAATAATGATTTAATAATATACATTAAAGTACACTTTCTATGGATATAGTACATTTACTGGATAGTAGGGTATGTTTTAATCTACTCCAGCAACATTCAGTGTATATTTTACTATGTATCGTGTACGAAAACAACTGTTTGCAACCCCCAACCACTTGTATTTTACCTACACCAAATTCCCTGTCACCTCCAATTCACATATTTCTAACATTACAGTTTTTTTAGTTACTCTGACGTAACGTCCGATTGTGACGTCATCACATTCAAATGTACGAGAAGTCAGACCAAATATCCCTGGTATAAATTTACATATTGTGGGCGTGGCTGTTGTAGTAATTGGATCATACACAAAAACCTGTATCCATGTATCAGTCATTCTTTCATAAATCCCTGGAAATATATTAGATATAAAACATTTATTTCACTGACATAAAACCTCTGGCAATGCATTACTTGTATTTTCAACCAAATACATGTTAGGCACAGCATTTCCGTGGTTTTCCCTTGCCAGTGACTCGTGTACACATAGGTGTGCACGTTAAATATACCTTGTTAGTTGGAATTCAATATAAAAGTAGGCCGTAGCGCCGCTGTCCGGGCCAAATTTCCCTCATAGTACACTCTATGACATACATGGCGTATGTCAGTCTTCAGTAAACCAGTTTAGGAGCAGAACAGTAGGACGTTAAACCTCATTTTATTTCATTTGTTGACAAGACGTTATGTACTCAAGTTATAAGCTATTCCTACAGTAAAATCAGGAACATGTTTCTAGAGAGTTTAACGTCCACCCGACCCCAAACTAGGTAATTTCGGGACTAACATATGGTTTAATTGTATTTCAGTAATTCGCTTGAGCGTAGGTCTTTAGCAGTGGGAGGAAACCGGAGTACCCAGAGAAAACCTGCACGGTTGGACAGGCGACACTACTCCTTGTCACGTAAAATCGGGGATTCGAAACCACACATTGTGACGAAGATATTCGACAGAAACACAAATCTATGCACCTATCCATATAAAAATATAAACTTACCTGCCCGATCATCTCTACGATTCACTATAGTAACACTGGTAATGTTATACATACGTTCAAGATCCACTAGTAACCATGGATTATGGTCACTCTGGTGGGTAATACTGCAGCTGTACTGAATGACATCCCCATTTCTATTACCATCCACAGCCAGTGATGATGACAGCAATGACTCGTAATCTGAGCTTTGTGTAGTCGGTTTACCCAAGGCAATGTTAGGTCCATCTGGAATTGTAGACACTTTTTAATTTGAATGGAGTTAAAGTCACTTTTAATTAAAGGTCATATATCTCTATTCTTTGGAACCTTAACAGAGACGAATCGATTTAATTGAGAGAGAGAGAGAGATGGGGTCTTTAGCAGTGGGAAGAAATCCGGGGGACCAGGAGAAAACAATTCTGTCTAAACTTTCGGGTGGAAAGAACAACGGAAGGTTCGTGTAAATCTTGAAAAAATGATATAGAAGATTTCTAACGATTTGGAGTCCGAAGAGAAGTATGTTCAAAAGTCACTGCCCGTAATTGCATTTTGTTTTTTTAAAAATACCATCCTTGCATTAAATGTACACGCTCTAGTATAGCGAGTTAGCTATTTAACTGGGATATATTACGATAAATGGGCGAAAAGTAAAAGTAAAAGAAGCATTTCCCAAAAAAAATTTTAGAAGCGTGATTACTGATGTATAAAAGACTTCGTGAAATTATGATTAAAAACTTGAGACATAAATTCATAACTTACTTGGAAGTCGTTTGCATCCATTCACATTACACGCGTTCTGCTGACCAGAAAAATCATCAACTGGAAGATAAAATGATCGTTAGTCTGGGGGCAGACACAGCAGACATAGCTTAAAGGAGCTGGAAGGTGCAGGCGTGTCAAATAACAATAACTGTGCAATAAATTCTAGTACGGGGCAAGGGGTACTGTCGCATACTTAGCCCCGTGGGGTTTCTACTGGTCATATGTCAGTCCCGAAATGAACTAGTTGGAGTGGATGTTAAACACCATCTCAATGTAAAAGTAAAGTAGCAATGTTTGTGCCAATGGAAATACCAATTGCCCGTTGAAATCTTTCTACCTCGAATTGCCAATGCATAGCAGAATTAATAAATCTCAAATTGACGCTAGTTGGGTAGCACCTCCCCCCCCCCCACACACACACATACTCTCTCTCTCTCTCTCTCTCTAACAAAGTGATCTACATGTAATTGAATCATACATATACATGTACATATAACTCTGCTGGTTTTGATCACTAATTATATTGATTTTTTCAATATGTTCTTAATTACGGGCTACACACGAATGACATCTCATACTTTTGATATTATATTATATGTGACGTTTCAACTCAATATAACCCTTTGTTAAGGCACGATCTCATTAACCATCTTATTCACTGAATATGTTCTTTGTAAGCTACACATGATCTGTGTTTAACACTCGGCAGAACTTTGTGACTTTAAAGGAAATACGCAGTGCAGTTACAGATACTATAATCTTATAAATACACAATACCAAATATGATGATCACCACGGTACCATTTTCCCTAATTGTCGTATGCTTTATAAGTCGGAGTTTTACTGACAGTAACTCGATTTATGTCTATTTCGTGTTATCAATAAAGGTATTTTCAGTTATGCTGATCTTCTGTTATCTGTAGTGTTACATCTCTCCTCTCTCTCTCTCTCTCTCTCTCTCTCTCTCTTTCTCTCTCAAATACGCTACCCACCTTTATGACCTGTTACCTCAACTTCACATAAAGTCATCAACTCTGATTTCTCGATAAAAATCTTAACAAATCGTCCCATAACCCTGTCTTGACATTTGATTAAATTTGGTCCAGATGGTAGGCGTCCGGATATAAAGCCACAACAGACGGGATGAGCTTGGAAAGCTCCAACAGAGGGGTTATTAAGATATAGTTCTATGTTCACATCATGTAGACGTTCAGCTAAAATATATAGTATAACATCTTCATTTTGAGGTATATCGCTATAAAATTAATAATTAAATGTGCTTGTATATACCATCGTCATATATTGATTACGTAAATGATGCGGTAGGGTTGTTATAAAATAATCAATATGTTTTATCGTGACATGATCAAATCAAATACATTATGGAGAAGAGTCTAATTAAAAGTGACTGAATATTTGTTTTTATCTTCGGCAAGAATACCTTTAAATACTCATTACAATGAAATATGTCAACTGTAACGTTTCAACTTTAAAATTGCGATCTGTACTTAATTTATACAGCCAGACATATCAATCAAGCTCCCAACATGTGAATGGTCTTAAATTACATGATCGTGTTCTTTGATTAGTCTATTTATGACATCTAGATCTGGCTATACATTTATGTGTAAAGCTCGAATATATGATTAGAATCAAGGTTGAATACAGAATCAAATTAATATGGGTAGGCAGTGGGGCTGAACAGCGGGAGGAGACACTGAACAGGGGGATACACAATGAACAGAGGGGAGGAGAATGGGCAGCGGGGGAAACTGAACAGATTGATCAGGGAGAGAGAGAGAGACTGGGCCAAAAACCAGAGACTGAACAGTGGACAGACTGGACAGAGGTTTGTAGACAGAGCAGGGGTGGGAGTCTGTTAGGAGAGGGACAGCAGTGGGATAGAGACTGGACACAGAGAGAGTTAAGAGACTAGACAGGGGGAGCGAGAACTGTACAGAGGGAGAAAGACTCAACAGAGGGAAGAAGTCTGAACACTGAGAAAGAGAACATTGGTAGAGACTGGACAGAGGAGACACTGGACAGAGGGGGGTAGTCTGGGAAGCGGGGGGGGGGGATCCTGTACAGGGGAGGGGGCGGTCCTGTACAGGGGAGAGAGTCTGTCCAGAGGGGTAGTGACGCAATAGAGGGAGGGGGACTGAATATGCGGAGAGACGCGACAGATGGAACAGAGGGAGGGAGACTGGATGGAGAAGGGGGTTGTACAGGTGTAGACAGAATAGCGGAAGGGTCTCTGTGGTCAATGTTGATTTATGTGGGCGTGGTTATGTTTTGGTGATATCAATTCAGTTTTAAAACAGGTTTTAAATACAATGTTTTACTTACGGTAATTATTTGAATCGGGTGTATTATATATAGTGACATATAATACATGGTAAATATCAGCTAAATCAACCATGAAATATGGACTGAAATCGCCCACTTCTGTTATAAAGCCAGTAGTCATAGTGTTACCATCAACAGCCAAACTACTTCCATTATCTCCATGCATGGAACTTTGTTCTGTTGTCTTCTGGTAGGCAATGTTCTCACCTGAAACAATTTAGTGCCTTAAAAATTCCAGCAAAAAGGTTGTTTTTTTTTTAAATATTTTCATTTCAAATTACGAATAATTTCTATTTTAAACATTATCATTCCAACTTACCAATAATTTCTATATTTTAAACATTATCATTCCAACTTACCAATAATTTCTATATCAAAAAGTATCATTCCAACTTACCAATAAATTCTATTTTAAACATTATCATTCCAACTTACCAATAATTTCTATATCAAATAGTATCATCCCAACTTACCAATAATTTCTATATTACAAAGTATCATTCCAAGTTACCAATAATTTCTATATCAAAAAGTATCATTCCAACTTACCAATAATTTCTATTAGAAAATATCATTCGAACTTACCAATAATTTCTATATCAAAAAGTATCATTCCAACTTACCAATAATTTCTATTTTAATGGTATCATCCCAACTTACCAATAATTTCTATTAGAAAATATCATTCCAACTTACCAATAATTTCTATATCAAAAAGTATCATTCCAACTTACCAATAATTTCTATTAGAAAATATCATTCGAACTTACCAATAATTTCTATATTAAAAAGTATCATTCCAACTTACCAATAATTTTGTTTTTTTAAATATTATCATGCCAACTCACGAATAATTTCGTTTTTTTTTTAAATATTATCATTCCAACTTACCGATGTCTTTTATTTTAAACATTCTCATTCCAGGATCATCTTGAAGTTCTGAAGCTGTTATAAGTTGATGGTAAATGTTACATTGTTGTCTATCGGCATGAAAGGCGAATATTGCACAGAGTGGGTCATCTTCGCAGATAACCGCACAGGATAGAACGTGATCAACGGTTAACGTATTGAATGGCGTTGGTCCTGTTTTGCCTTGGTTCATAAGACTATATTTCAAATCTGTGCCAGGTTTAAATGCACAGACTGTTTGAAGAATAATACAACTTGTAATTAACCAATGTGTAAACATCTCGAGTTATTATCTGTAATTACCCTGTTTAAACGCGATTAAATAGTTCCTGTACCACGTTTAGGCTTACCACAACGTGCACGTTATTCTAGAAATCGTACAGTGAAGCTACATAACTTACTAAGTGACACCTGCATTAAATTGCATACGGTTATTTTATCATTTATCGATTAATAGGCGGCTGTTATTAAAGGGTGTGTAGCTATATTCTTATTAACCGAATTAACGATAAGCATATAATAATGTAATACTTTCAAATTTTAAAATAAAAATCATTGTAATTTCTGGATGAAATACGCGAAATGTCCAAGGGCATACGTGTGTGCAATCTTTGGTATCCCCTGTGGTTTCATTCCATTTTACTTCACTAACCCCTGGGGTAATTTATGTTTGGGGGGGGGGGAGTTTTCAAGATATCTGCCCTTGATGATTGAACTATTTTTAGCGGCCGATCCCATAAGTCGTTAATTACAAAGGAAGTTGGCACAGCGACGTAAATCTCATCGGACACGGTTAGGATATTGGCCTAAATAAGAGAAATCCAAATTATTCTAAATGCGTATTTATTAACAACACGTTATTAATGAAGACCGGGCGTTTCTATTATGTAGGTCTAAGAGCTTTTTTTGAGAATCGTTCGTCCGTTCTCAGATTCTTACGTCCACGTGATATCGTAGACAAGTAATTGTGAATAACAATATCAATAATTACAATTTCCCTCGTTTCGAAGTATTGAGGGGAATTATTGTATTAAAGTTACGAGTATAAATCACTGGCACGTGATCTGTGTCACGTGATATAGGCGGGAGTTAGAAAGAGCTTTTTTGATCAAATATCTTTTTATCTCTGGTTTTCCCGGCCGATGAGATCGTCGTTGATGGATAAAAGTATAACACGTTCGTTATTCTTTTAAATCGACATTAAGATCAATATGTACTACAGCTTTAGTATTATTTTGATGTCTTGTAAATAGTGTTTTGGATAGTAAATTGTACAGGAATAATTTTTATGGATATTCTTCATATTTTCCCATTATGGTTACATTCTTTATTTGTATTATACCAACATATGCACTTATTAGATAGTAAAGTGGGTACCAGTAAGTATATTATGCTCAATAATAATAAACATGACAGAATGAAACATTTTAGCCAAAGAACGAGTAGTAATATCATAATGATAAATGTCCAATATATAGATGTTATACATATTTGAAATCATCGAAACATCCTACAGATTTTGCTAATGCAATTAGATACAAATGAATTTGAAATATATGCTTTATTTACATGAACATGGTTATCTACCCTTTAAAAAAACGAAGGCTCAACGATTGGTTTGTAAACTGTTTTTTCATTGGTTCGTAGGACAGGACGGATAACTTGAAAACGTGTCTCCTCCGGGTTTAGTGGAGTAGAACGGGGTGATAATACAATTAAATATAAATCAATTAAAAATATATACATCCAATAAATGGACATGAATATGGCTATATACCCTTATAAAAACGAAGGCGAAACGACTAGTTTGTCAACTGTTATTTTATTGGTTCGTAGACTTTAACTACAATCACGATCAGGGCAGAAAATTTGAAATCGTAAAAACCCTATGGATTAGACAAACAAACAAACAAACAGTTTATTTATAACTATAAGGCAACAGCCTACAGCACACATACAATAAATCTGAAAGATAATGCTATAAGTAATATCAAATTTAATTACAATTGATGATGCATTATGTTTGACGAAAATAAGACGTATCTCAACAAAATTCAAACTTATGAGATTTTAAATATATATATACAAGACGATATTTACAATTTTAAATCCTGTTGTTTTAGTTAAAATATTCACAATAAACTGCGGTTTAATAGCTGCGCATTATTTGTCTTACTTTGATACCTTTTGATATAAACAAGGATAAATTCCCGAATACAATGTGATCAGTCGAATTAAATAGTGAAACTAGACTGCTTACTGTTGGGAATCTAATAAACCATCACGGTAAGAAATTATGTCAGATCTCGCAAGATTGGACATGGATTTCATCGCCCAATTGATTAGTGTTACACAGTTTGTATATACCTTCTGTCCGGTGGGTTTTGTCCCTTCGACCTTGTTCTACATCGAGAAGAACAGTTGAACATTAAAGTTTGCTAATGCAAATCTCAGCTTATGTGAGAGATTGCTGTTTAAGTATGATTCGCAATATATACTAAGATTTAAATAGACTGTAAAACATATGGATTAGAGTGAAAGATAGAGAGATAAATGGGGATTAACGCCCACTCGACACAAACTATATCATTTGGGACTAACATATGGTTTAATTTCATTTCAATGATTCGCTTGCGCGTAGGGGTCTTTAACAGTGGGAGGAAACCGCCGGAGGACCCGGAGAAAACCCACGGGGTTGGACAGACGACCCTACTCCTTGTCACGTACAACTGGGGATTCGAAACCACGACAACTGACTCAATGATAGGCTTTATGATACAGCGCGTACGTGCTAATCCCCACAAGGATTAACTCAGTGTGTATTTATTATCATTTTGCCATTTGTGAATCAGCCATTTATAATTAATTTCGCATCATTTACTCACATGTTTTTTTTTTGTTTACTACAATCAGTCCTCGAAACCATTATGTTCATGGAGTTTAATATTTTCTTTGCTGTTAAATATCAGATATTTTCAGGGTATTTTTCAAGAAACATGCCGTATAACGCCTTTTCTTAATCTTTAGGAAATAAACTCAGTTTAACCTTCCTCTTTGGTAATGAAATCGCGCTTTCATTACACAGTGTGCTATGAAAGTGATAATTGCCGAACAGCAATACGACCCTTTATTCGAATTCAATGCGTTATTTTACATGCACACCAACGTGAGAGAAATGGGGTTTAACGTCCAATCGACACAACTAGGTCATTTCAGGACTATCATATGGTTTAATTTTATTTCAATAATTCGCTTGCGCGTAGGGGTCTTTAGAAGTGGGAGGAAACCGGAGTGCCCGGAGGAAACCCACGAGGTGGAGAAGGCGCCCCTCTCTCCATGCCACATACGCTCCAACAGGGCTCGAAACCCACAGCCGCAAGCCAGAGGTGACCGGTCAGCTAGAGGTCGAAGCGCGGCACTGTAGACCACTAGGCCATCCCAACCCCCCACAAACACCAACGTATACATGCATGTCCTTGCAGAGGCTTTTGGAATATCCCGCGGATCTTTATAGATCCACACGCCGTACACTCTTACGGAATTGGTCTATCATTCATGCAATTTTTTCCGGTCGCCACCACCCCCTACCCCCAAATAAAAATGAGCGGATCTATTAATTGTTAGATGATGTGGAAATGATAAAATATTTATGTCTAATTAAGGCACTTTATCCGTTTACAATCATTAACTCCAAACTAACACATGTATTTTGTTTAATATAAATCAATAAGTTTATCTCCAATTATCATTGTAACAATAACTTTGTGGAGAGAGAGAGAGACAGAGAGGGAGGGAGAGGGAGAGAGAGAGAGAGGGAGAGACAGATAAAGACAGAGAAATGAAAAGAAATTGGTTTTAACGTCCTACTTTTTTGCACCTAACCTGGGCTAATGGAAGACGGGCATACGCCATACAGTGTGCTATGCGGGAAATTTTGCCCGGACAGCGGCGCTACTCTTATATCGAATTCCAACTGTCAAGGGATCTTTTACGTGCACTCCTATGTGTACACGGCCCATCTGAACGACTAGGCAGCTGTCCTTGTCAGACCCTCCTTCTGCATCACTGACAAGGGGAAATTACGAGATTTACTTTCTAGGCCAATGCAGGGATCGAACACCCGACCTCCAGGCTAGCGAACCAGCGCCTTATCCACTTAACAACCGTGACCCCCAAAAGACAGAGAGAGAGAGAGACTGTGCGTCTGCGTGTGTGTATGCGTGTGCATTGACCGTCACCAGAGGACCGTCGTTAGAAAATACAGCTTTTACCCGAGGACCAAAAAATCGTCCGAGGACCAAAACACAACGATCATTTTTCATTCGGCCTACCTCTTCGTAATGCCGATTCATTCGGGCCAGTTGACAGGGTTGTATCCCTTATTACCACTTCCGTCATTTCTACTGTAATGGAACCGAGTGGTTGATTTGTAAGGCAAGACAATTTCATTCACGATTTTGAATTAAATAGCGACAGGGATACTTCACGGAGTAAAGAATGTCAACAGAAAAGTGTCTTACCTTTCTCTTTTATATACATCAGAAGGTATTTTTTAATACGATCATTTTTGGTAGTAAATTTTATATGATTTAGCACCAAATAGGAAGAAAAATACAGATGATTAAAAAAAATTGAAAAGTACGAAGGAAAAAAAAAATCACATACTATAGGGGGTGCAGGCTGTTTCGTAACCTGGCTGTTTCGTACTTAGTTCTTTCGTACCTCGTTTCGTACCTCAGATTGATTTGTACCTTTTCCTACGTGTTGTTGAAATAAAGTAGAAACATGATTCGTACCTTGAAATAAAGTTGAAACATGATTCGTACCTTGAAATAAAGTTGAAACATGATTCGTACCTTGAAATAAAGTGGAAACATGATTCGTACCTCAGATTGATTCGTACCTTTTCCTACGTGTTGTTGAAATAACGTTGAAGAGGACCATGCAGAAATCGAAAAAAACGATAACCCTGGGGGTCAGCAAATATCAACCATACTTGGTCTATGGGGACCCCTAGGCGACTGAAGTCACATGATGAAGTGAAAAATTTTGGAAGTGACAACTTCCGGTATAACTGGAAATTGTTGCTTTCGGGCAAAATTTGATATATTTCGACCAATTTTTTACCCAAATTTCAAAACGCTCCTACCCGAAAAGTTGTGTCTCTAAATTTTTGAAATTGGTAAGGTATGATAGGCCTAGTAGTCGTCTTAAAATCCTGCAGTCGTTTGGGATTGTATGAATCGTGTGAAATTTTCCGTGCGTGATCTTAAAGTGGTCATTTTACGTATGTTGAAAACTATGCCATCCTAAAACGCATGTAGCTACTTCTTTGCAGGTCTGACATATAATTGCTTGGTGTGGTTGTGAAGGGCATTTCTCAAAGTAAATGTCAGAAGAAAAAAACTGACCGGAACGCAACCCACTAGAGTGTTGCAATAGTTTGAAAATATGTAAAAACGGTATTTTCCACAAATTTGTATTTTCACTGATGATGGACTACTATCATCAAGAGTTCAAATGACTGTTGATTATCAACATTACTAACATATTTTGTTACTTGGACGTTCCTTGCGACAAATATACTATCTTGGTTAAATATCATGAAGTTTTTGTGACAAAATCGGACGTTCGCGGTCATTGTAGAAAAGGGGCGTAACTGGTGTATAATTTTGCAGGGTCAGGCAACGATTATTCTAATCTGTATTCAGTAGTTAGTAGCACAGAAGAGCATGAATCCATGGGTTGGCAAGGCAAGCTTTCATATTGGCACAATTTAACCAAAGCAGCACATTTTCAGCAATGACCAACGATTATCTTCATTACTTATAATATTTCGGTATTTGAACGTGCCTCATGTCAAATAGATATTGTTTAAAATCATATTTATGTGACACAATGTGACGCTCGCTTGATAGCCAAAGGGAAGGGTCATATGTCGTGTATAATTTTGCAGGAATCAGACCACTGTTATTAAGATCAGTATTCAGGAACAGATCATTGTATAGATTTATTGACTGACATGACTATCATAAACTTGATCTATTAATTTGTACACCTGCTGATGTAAAGAAACATTCAGAGGTATTCATGAAGGGACATTTAATGTTTGATATTGAAATCTCTGAAGGGGAAGATGGCATAGATCACAACAGGATTTATGGCACTCCAGGATAATGTTGACCGCATGTGCCAACCTCCTACATGTCTACGTTGGAGCAGAAGTGCTTACGTAAATGCTATCTGACCTTCCTTCAAGTTTTGGGACCAAAGAATAATGTTTTATTTTGTAATACTGTTTTTGGTCTATGTCCTCTTCTCCTTCGTGGATTTCTAAATGTTTCTGACCACAATAACCTATTTCGCACAGTAACGGTGGTAGAAAAGTTGATATTCAGCCGGTGACTGGGCACGTGAGCCCACTAATCCTATGCTTGTTGTGTAGTCATCTTGCTGATCGTGTAACTATGATTTAATGTCACTGGATCATGTACAATCCCCTCGTCCTTAAAACCTGTTACAAGAGCAAACATGTATGCCTCAGAAACACTTCAAGACTTCAACCCATGGACGACTAATAGTTTATGATCACGAAGTTGATGTGGCGTGGCTCTCTACCACTCAAGAATTATCGCGTTTCAGGTTGTCCGGTTCTCCACAAAATATTTTCAGTCACGAGAATGTACTGAAGATGCTAATTCGAACCTTCCACAGCTATCGGCAGCGTAGTGATCTTTTACCCAAGCGCTGAAATATGCTTACTCTGAATGGTGTATCATATTTCACCTTTCATTACCATATCATATTCATATAAAATGAATTATTCTATGTAAATTGCACGACACTTGTCCCTGGTCTACACGGGCTTTAGATCATAAGGTCAGTTATTGAGTCAAGTAGTGACACAACATGCAAGGGTGGTGTTGTTTGTCCAACCGTGTGGATTTTCTATTTTCGCACAAGCGATCATTGAAGTAAATCTGTAACATATGTTAGTCCCAAAGTGACCTAATTTGCGTCAAGTGGATCTTAAACCCCAACTCTCTCTCTAATGTCAAATTCACCCTTGCTAACGACGGAATGGAATATATATTAACTTTGTTATGATGTCCATAGATATGCATCACCATATGTTAGTCCCAAAATGACCTCGTTTGTGTTCAATGGATGCTAAATCTCATTTTACTCTGTTCCTCTCATGTCTAAATCATCCTTGATAATGACTAAATGGAATATATTAAATTTGTAAAGATGTCCATACATATACTTCATCTGGGGTATTGATAAACGGAACATTTTATCCTATTTTTGGGTGTTTTTAATTTATTTCTGATGTATTTATTATGCCCGTTCCGGTCATTTTTATTTTGTTAGTGGGAAGGTTGCTAGATGTGGGTAACATTCAATTTTTTTCCTAGTCCCTGCAAAGAACGAGCTATAGCATCTCAAACATTGGTTTTCATTAAATTCAATTTTCAGACGGAGTTGGGTATCATGCCAGTACCAAGGTAGAATTAGCAGTAGAAACTTTAAACTCGGTGTATAGGAGGAACCTGAGTGGTCCTACTAATGCCCAAAATTTTGTATGCCTAAATCAATTATTGTCCGAATAGCAGATCATCCGAATTTGGTTCCAAAATCGCCAATTTTTTGCTTATTTTTCTATTAAAAAATATATTTCCAATTTTTCAGGTCGGTATCAACTGAATCAATCTAATATTTTGTGGGGATGTATCTGGGTACTAACCCATCTCACAGAAAAAATTTGGCCCAAATCCCTGACCCAAGGGTTATCACCCCCTGCATGGTGCTCTCGCGGACACGCTCTTAATAATATCCAACCACTACGAGAATTTTACAAAAATTGCTGCAACGCGAACTTTATAAAACAAAGATGGCTGCTTGTTGCGCGAATTTTATAAGAAAAATTGAGAGAGAGAGAGAGAAATGGGGTTTAACGTCCACTCAACACAAACTAGGTCATTTCGGGACTAACATAAGGTTTACTTTTTTATTTCAATAATTCGCTTGCGCGTAGGGGTCTTTAGCAGTGGGAGGAAACCCAATAAATTAAAAGACAGCGCGCCAGGTCGACTACAGACAATAACATGCTACATCGAAAAGAATTGGATCAACAACAGAACATGGTCCATCGCAAGCTGGTGTGTATCCATGCAATCTATAAGAACCAACATGCCTTGAGCATGCATTCTAGCATGGGACTGTGCGCGATATAAATGTACATATTATTATTAACAATGACGTGTAGGGTTGGCACAACGATCTCAACACCCAAGCAGTTATTGCCAATCATTCATTTTACCTGCTCCGTAGATTGCTGCATAACGAAGCATCAATATTGCCGTTACAGATAAAGCTTGTGTCAGAGAGGAAGTTGAACGTCGGTCCACCGTTTCTAATATTTGGGGATTTTACTGCCTTCACAAATGAATAAACAAGTAGAAAAACAATAATGCAAAACAGCTAATCTAAAAGGATAGTCCTGAACACGGACAAATTGACATGCCAACAAGGAAATCATGGACCTGTATTTACCTTTATTAAATCTTTTAATGTGTATTTTGAATAGATTGTAATAATTTTAATATTGGATTTCGCAATATGACTATGGACGATATTGCTGGAAAACCTGTACTCTTCAAAGGTAAATTATGGTGGTCGAATGGATGTGCTTTAGATCGTAATGTCTGTCATTGAGTCAAGCAGTGTGGTTTAAATCCAACACTTGAACAGACAAGGTGTAGGGTCGCCTGTTGACCTTCTCGGTTTTCTCCGGGTCGTCCAGTTTCCTCCCACTCCTAAAGACACCGACATGAAATAATATTGTAAATGTGAGTTCCGGAATGACCTAGTTTCTTTTAAGTGGGCGTTGAACCCCATTTCCCTGTTTGAATTATCAAGGAATTTATCTTGTGGTTTACTGCAGTGGGATGTTATTATGTCCCCTGGCTTAAAAAATCGTGTTCCGATGTCCAATTATACCAACTACCCCGTACTTTAAGCCATGGTTAATTGGACATACTTGTGGGGGGGGAGTAGGAAAGTTCTGAGAAGCGAGCTACCTAAAAGTCTTAATACTTTTATATTTTTCTTATTTCAGGAAATCATGTATGGGTTAAAATACCTGGATGTTTTGTGATTTGGCCTGTTACAATCATAGACATAAACATTGTTGATAGTATGGTTGATGTTTATGTTCATTCTGATGATGCAATGTAAGTTTCTTGAGTTATCCCAGTGTGAACTCTGTTATTGTTTACATTCATTCTGGGAAGCTTTTATAGGGTAGCTAAATAAATCCAAATTTTGTCACAGCTTGCAATATCTCCATTAACTGACTATGTTCTATGTGTTATTTATCTTCACTAGTCTTATAGAAGTATACTAGGAGTTATAGCATGTAAAAATACTTTCTAACATATGTCTCCTAGATATACCATTCCGTCTGAAAACCTTACTTATTACCCACATCTAAAAGAAAAGAGTATAGGTAACGAGTTCTGTAAAGATAGTTATATTCTTAAATCACTTGAATTAATGTGTGTATTTGGGCGGAAACAATTATCGGTGAATCGGTGTACCAAAATTTATTCTATCAAAACAAACAATATTTTTTAGTAGAAAATCTATAACTGCGATTATTGTTTCAATTTATGGTTTACAATCTATTTCTCCAATAAATTAGTCGAAAGGTCTTAATAGAAAATAGCTCATCAGTTCAGTGCAAAGAAAAATCCTGGTAGCTATAAATAATATAATGTCGGCACTTGGCCTGATTCTTTAGTAGTCCCGGCCATTCAGACTACATATCATTACAAAATCTGACCTACTTATGGCGTGCAAAGTAGGATCTGGAAACATGATAAGACAATATTTTCCTTCGGAAAAAATACCGCAAGCCGTCAATTTCACACAAATTATTTCGACTTCGCGATGCCAGTGGTCCAGAGAGTCAAGTATGGGCTTGGCACATGAATGAATTAATAATTTATGTAACATTTGAAGTAAGACCTGCAATAGGGAGATTTAGCTCAACATAGTTCATCTTTAATAAACAATATAACTTTGAAATATTCATGATTCTGTAATCGTATAGAATCTCAGTGTATTGTTTCAGCCCTAGTTTGTATATTGTTTTAAACAGTCTTTTTTTTCTTTTTATAAGCCCACGTGGAATTGTGGTTGTATATTATCGTCGCATTTGTCCGTCTGTCATCCACAAATTTATGGCCCTCGTTTCACTTTGTAGAATCTTGTGACACTTTAATGACAAAAGTTACCATCCGATCTGTATGAAATTTATATGCATTATTTAAAGGGACAATAACATTCTTGCTGGCTTGGTAGCTCCAGAAAATAAATAATACCCTTATTCTAAGTACTAGATGTTTAAGTGTCCTACCTGTTGTGTAAATTATCCATTACAACCTATTTTACTTGTCCAGAGGGTTCGAAAATATTTTAAAATCCAAGTCACATTTGAAAAGGTTTACGTTAGACTTTTCAAATCAATTGGTTGAATTTTTCCAATTTTTCAAAATAGGTGTGTTAAGATGAAATTTATATCATCATTTAATTGGAATATTCTAAAATAATACGATTTGTTGACCAGAATGAAAATTGGGACATATTTTTCAGTTACAACAAGAGTGTTATTGGGGCTTTAAATGAGCATACAATGGAGAAGCCTATCGTGATTTCAACAATTTCTGTTAATATCCTGGCCTTTTTTTAATTTGTAGAACCTTATGAATACATTATTTGAATTAGTAAAAGAGAGAAGACTATCTTGTTTAACTTGTGGAACCTTCTGAAGGCTTCAATGACAAGTTATTGTCTGATTTGCATGAAATTTATGTGCATTATTTACATTAGTAATGTGAAGAAGCCTATATAATTACAACAATTTCAGTTTATTTCTTCTAGAGTTATGGACCTTTTTTCACTTTTTAGAATCTTGTGAAAGCTCCAACAACACAAATTATAATCTGATCTGTATGAAATTGATATGACTGTCTTGTAAATAAATGCTCTTAATACCTTCTAAAGAATAATTATGCGGTAACCATTGTCGACCCCTCAGACTATCTAGCTGCTGTTGGCGTATGTTTCGTTGCCTGACAACCCATCTTTTGTATTGTGGTTGAAGTTTTTAGTTCTTACTTCATGGAGTTTTATGGGTCGCTTGGGAGGAGACCGGGGCCTTTTGAATCCACAGAATCCATATTAAGGACAGAATTAGAAATTTCGCAAATAGGGCCTACCAATAACATAAAAGTAATTTGATAAATAATTATCCAGATATAATGAACATTTTCATTGGCTCTAGAATCCAAAAATGGCCAGAAATATCAACTATTGAGTCATTGTAAATGGCACCCAATATCACCCCTGTCGACTCCTAGAAAAATCACTGACCTTCGTTAATTGTTTGCATTGAGTGTTTTTTTTTTCATCAACTGTCTAGATACATAGCTTAAAGCTGCAATTTCATATTTTTAAGTTTAAAATAAAGCCTTAAAATAGATGGTATCTATAAACAGTCCAACCTTGTTAATCTTATAACTCAGTCAGTTGAGAAATTGGCAAAAATATCATTTTCAACTTCAAACTCAAACCTTTGAAGTTAGCTATTGCATAGGGGGAATGGAAAAATAAGAGAGGTAATTGTGTTATTATTTCTGATGTGAAAGATGTTTAAGTGTGAAAATAATGGCAATGATCGTATAATAGTGAGTTGACAACCTATTGAACAAAAGACATAGAAATAATTATATTTTGACTTTCTTAGAAAATATGAAATTCCCGCTTTAAAAATATGATTAGATGATTCGGCATGTTTTCTGTAATTGACCAATAAGCGAGTTATATCACGAATTCAAAGCATTTAATTTATCTTCCAGGTCAGTTGAAAAGAAGAAAACATGTTTTTCTTTTAGATCAATTGCATATTGATTGTAAATTATTAGAATAATCTCACATCGCCAAACCTGGTAATGAAGAATCCTCTTGTAACAAGCCTAGTAATGATGGTGAAGGTTCCAGAATCGCCAAACCTGGTATTGATGAAGAACCTCCTTGTAACAAGCCTAGTAATGATGGAGAAGCTTCCAGAATCCTCAAATGTTGTAATGAAGAATCCTCCTGTAACAACCCTAGTAATGGTGAAGCTTCCAGAATCGACAAACCTGGTAATGATGAAGAACCTTTCTGTATCAAGTCTAGTAATGGTCAAGCCGTTAGCAGCAATACTGGACCTGGTAATGATTCTCCATTAGATGAAGAAGCTTTCTTTAACTCGGACTATGATTGATGTGAAGGTGATGAAGATGATTGTGTATCTAGTGTTTCTGAATACATACCAGCTGAAACCTCATCAGTAAATGAAACAGTGGAATATAGCGTGGACAGTGATGAGGCACTTAGTGACAGTATACCTGTAATTGGAAATCATCTTTTAGTTACCCAGGATAACAAAGGTTATTTGGAAATTTTGTTGAGCTTCGTGACAGCACAAATGATAAATGGCATATTAGTTTGTGTCAGGCATAACTGTCGGCTTTTAGCCACTTGATGTTTGAAAAGGCCGAATGGTAAGACAATGAACCGGTCACTATGGTATTATAAATCAATCATCTTTCCGATCACTACAAACAGTTAATTAATACTTGTATAATGACAACCATACCTTAGTGAGCATCGGCCATGTCGTTCAGATGATTAGAGTAATTAGCACATTTAACATTAATTTTGATAAAAAAAAATACATAACTGGTGCAGTAAGTTGCCTTTGTGATAATGAATACACCCTAGTAAATAACCCATTTAACAGTACGTAGCAAACACGGGCTGCTAAGACAAAGTTGTGTCGTATATGTTGTAGAACAACGTACACATATCAAGCTTCCATGTAATACAAATATCACACCAACCAAATGGTTTTCCACATAAAAATGTTATTTGTTTTAAAATGGATTAAGAACCGTAAATTGTGTAAATTTTCTCGAGAATTGGAGTTAATGTTCTCGAGATATTGACATCCTGTGTAACTTTTCTTGAGATCCCGAGCTGGTATGAAACCTTATATGATAGGTCTCCATATTGGGAAGCAGCCATTGGCCCAATACTTTGCACCAAATTTGATAAAAAAAATATCCTAACATAACAAATGGACAATAGACAGGATATTCATGTATTACACTAAATATGAAATACGATTAAAATCGATAAGGTTCATTGTCTTATGGACCCTATACTTCACACATTATATAATACTAATGATTCAAAAGAAAGTTAAACGATAGCCACGCAAAGGGTGGAAACACGTCCACATAGCATCTATGCCTCAACAGCGGATTATTCGCAAGGAAAATTTGGATGTTTAATAAATTCAATCGGGATATAGCATTCATCAAGAAACCTAAACTCTATCGTGATTACGTGCTTATCATATTTCTAGGAAAGAAAACCTTATATTGCTTAAAATTAACAGGGATCATCCAAAATCCGTTAAAAACAAGGTTTTCAATGAATGGAGAGAATAACCCCGGAACGGAAGATAGCTAACCATTGAAAATCAATAAAGTTCATGGTCACAAAGCTTCATATAAAATTGTAAAAGTGATGCCTCAATGACGTGAACCAGGCTTTCGGTGAACAGGCGTGTGTGTGTGTGTGGGGGGGGGGTATATTAAGGAAAAGAAGGTCATAGAATGCTGAATATCGATAGGGTACGTCCTCTTCTCGCACATTTTTGAAAAAAATATACGGACAAAGAGTGAACAGGAGTTCTCGGAGTACTGAAAATTGAAAGATCTTAGCGCCGTACACCACATTTGAAAAACAAAAACAGTTATAACGCATAGCCTTTATTGCGTTAACGAGGCTTTTTCGGAAAAGAGTGATAACTCCAGAACGACAAGGTGTGCTAGAAGCGACAGGGGCCGTTCTCTGATAACACCAATACTTTACACTAAATTTGAAACAAATCCTTTAATAACTGTAGTGTGTGTGTCGGGGAGGGAGGGGGTAGTAAACTCCGAAATGACAGGTTATGGGTCGCTGAGAATACGTTACAACTGCGCATGCATAAAAGTACCCGAGATCTCGAGAAAATTTACACAGGATAGCAAGATCCCGAGAACATTAACTTGAATTTTCGAGATCGTTAACACAGGATGGCAGATTCTCGAGAAAATTAAGAAGGGATTTCGAGAACATTAAATTGAAATGTTGAGAAAGTATCACAGGATCGCGGGATCTCGAGACCTTCTACAAAATTTTGCATGACCCCTATACGCTTCCGTAACAAATGACTTGGGTGGAAATGAAAGTTGACAACGTTGAAAATTATAAAACACAAATTAAAATTAATTTCACTCGGATGGTAATCATAAATAAAACTAATTATATTACAAAGGACTTGGGTGAAAATTAAAATTGACTTATAAAGAAACAAATTATATAAAAATTGACTTGGTTGAAAATGATTTAAAAATATATATTACCTAAGAAACAAAACACAAACTCTAAGATCGTTAACATATATTTGAAGTTTCTATCGGACAAATACTTGAGGGTTCCACAAACTTTGCACATAATTCACCTTTTAAGTAAAATGCATTGGTCATAACGCAAGACGTTACGGTCCGATATTATAAGCATCATTAACATTTGATAGAAATTGTGACTTATGCAGGCTTTTCAAAACAAATGTGAACGGAAAGACGGATGGTGAAAACGACATAATACGTCAACATAATCAGCTTAGTTTGCACGTGTGAAAGAAAAGCACATGTCATACCACTAAAGGTATTTAGGGACCAACACTCGTCCGTATTTAATATGTCCTGTTTATTATATCACCCACTACAAATCATATTATGTTATAGTTATTCATATTCTGCACCTTTCTTCTCTGTCATATTCATCTATAGGCTATAGCTTCTATTTCTATCACTATGATTCATTACTCTACTTTCAGTTTAATACGTCCTGTCTATTATAATATTCAATAGAAATTATTGATACCATAATATTTGTGTATAAACTATTTGTTATCGCAGACAAGCTTAGTTCTGACTTGGTCACTCCGTTATATAACACGGGTTGCTTGCTTGTGCATAATATCTAAAGTGTGTTAATTCTATAAATCTGTTTATCGTGTCAACCGTTTAATAGGTTAATTATTACATCGATCAGGTAAGTTATAATTAATTATTATATAATATCTTTTATTTTATATCAACTCTACTATAATCAGAACAACCATAGATCGCACGCGCTACCACGTGAACTTTCCATTGAAAAACGTTCATTCATCTAAAACCGGGTGATTATAATAGTTTCGAAACAAAGCATGAACAAGAAAGCAGTTATGTTTTCAATTCGGAACATCATTTAAACTCAAGACAGATTAATTACCGCTGAAATAGGGGCGGGGTGGGTTAGACAAGTTGAGAGACTATGATTCAAGATGGCTGACGAAGGAAGTAATATAAAATCAACCAATATAAAATCAACTACATGTAAATATCAAGGCCACCCACCTTACATCTCGTGACCTTGACGAAATCTGCTGGTGGCCTTAATATCTAGATCGAACCATAGACACATCTTTGAATACACAAAAGACATTAATAGTAAGCTAATGGGGAACTGGGCTACACGCACAAACCCGAAAGGAAAAAGACAAACAACACAAACTTTGTAAGTGAAACACAGCAATTATCAAACCAATGATTGAGAAAAAACATTTCAAATTGGAACAATTTACCGTTAGATGTGGCGGATTTCGTGAAGCATTGTAAAAGAAAAACAAAATTGTTAAAATCGTGACAGACATGCCCACCTTAAAAATAAAATGGGGTTTAGCGTCCTAGTTGTTTTTTCACATTACACACAGTGCTATGAGGAACATTGTGCTCGGACAGTGGCGCTACTGCCTACTCTTATTTCGAAATATTACACTGTCACTGATTCTTATACGTATACGCCACCGTGTACACGGAACCTCCATATTTCGTTCCATCTAAATAACTTGACGCTGTTCTTGTCAGGCTTTCCGTCCTGCACCACTCACATAGGAAACTTGACTAGAAAACCCCGGAAACTGGGATGTTGTCCAATCACCACTCTCATTGGACACTGACGTTTAATGACGGTAACGTTCTTTATGCTGCTTTGATTGTCAAGTCACTCCAGTGAACATACATAGGAAGGCGAACATTGTATTTAACTTTTATTCATTTGATATATGCGCATAAACACTGTGACTGTTTAACATGCGCTTAGCAACTAGATCAGTCAAAGCTATTCTCACGACCAGGAATAACCTCAAGTATTATAAACACACAAAAAAACCGAAACTTGTATTATTAACTTTTGTGCTTTTGTCACAATACACAGCGTTATTAAGATTCACGAAATCTCCGGGAATCATAAATCGCATGCCACAATCTGCAATAAATGGTTTCGGCGTAGGAGTATTTAGAGTTCTGCGGAAATCGTAGTACGCAATGAACCGGGCAAGTTTTAGCAGGAGACAGATCTTACTCTTTGTTTCATATAAATAAGGGAGATAATTTATTCCTTGTTTAGATAACAGACCTTATGAACTGAACACACCCATAATAATGAATGGGTTGACAAATAAAAACCCGGTCCGACAAACGGAACGAAAAACATAGAGAATCTTTGATTAATTACACAGTAAATTATTTTAATCATGTACATATACAGCTAATAGATTACGCAGTATTTTATTTTCAATATTTCCAAAATTGATCACTAATTGGACGGTGTAATATTGTATACTGAACTTGAAGATAATTAATTTGACACACCTTTCATTTTATATTTTAATATATACAAAATGCTAATTAAGTACACAGAATATTAGTGTTTAAATTTATACAAACAATAAAATTATTTGCCTCAACATACTCAAGAAGGAAAAGGGGTAGGACAGTGTATTTACTTCAACATAAAAAACAAAATAAATAATTCATTACAACGTGTTTCTTTAAAATATATACTGAAATGTCACAAAATATTATTTTTAACACACGTCTTTTCTGTTAAATATATGGGAGTAAGTCTGCCCCCAGATTCTAGTTGTCTGATGGTTAGTTCAATATCTTCCTGTTCGAAATGATTTTTCTTGGCGTCGCTGTGGCGAAATTATTCCAGATTCCTCTGTAACAATCGATCCACTGCTCTGTAACATAGTCAGCATATTTCCAATTATTCATTACATCAAAACACTTCACAATTTAAATTTATAAGTAAACTAATTTCATCAATTCGCCCTTCTACTGATAGTGTGAAGTGTTCGCCAGTAGCAATTATCAGAGTGAGACTATAGTCCTACAACCACAGTCCGTGTGAAGTGTTCGCCAGTAGCAATTATTAGAGTGGGAAGTTTACAGCAGTGATACTAATACAATTAATTAGAACAGGCTATAGTCCTACAACCACAGTCCGGTAACCTAGTAATCCCTTATCAAAACAATCAGATGTGGGATAGTGAGGTTAAACCAAATATATACAGAAACGTAAAGTGATTAAATAGTTTTTCTTTTTAGATACACACAGAATAGATAATAATGACACATAATAATTAAAATTGCATTATGCAAGAGCAAAATCTGCCTATTACAGGTCTTTCTTTAGGCCTGAAATGTTATCTAAATAATCAATTAGACATTTTAATTAACATATCCAGACCATAATAAACTCTTGATGTCAAGGCTAGCCTTCGATGTTGGTGGATTAAATTCCTATATGCCGCTTATATTCATGATTTAAGTAATGATGACCGAGGCTATGTGAATATTTCACTCGCTTAGTGGATAAATTTGACTGACATTTTCAGCAAATTACCTTTACACTATGTAGTTTTTAACTATTATAGTGAGAACTGCCATCTCTTTATCTTATCTCCCATAATGTATCTTTAATTAAAGATTTTCATTTAAACATACAGTATAATTAATTACACGATGTATTCATTTAAAAATACAGAAAATATAATTAATTACACAGTGTATTAATTTAAAAATGCAGATAGTAAATTAATTGATCATTGTATAATATACAAGGACTTTTTAACATGTTTTATTATGACAAAGGGAGAAGATGATCCACCCTCTCTTCTCACGACAGCGGTTTTATAAGTGTGATTTAAATTTACTTTCTAATATACAAGGACTTTTCATTTTGTGTTAACCAATTGTATGTTTTTACCAAATTTCAACCCATGATGTGTAAATAATTCAGTTTAATCAAACTGTCCATAATATCATATTAAATGTATTGGACGTTAAATCTGTAAAAAAAAACAAAATCAACATTATTTTTATCATTATTTATTAGGCCGGTAGGAAAACATCGGATTTACCTACGCTGGAGAAAAATTCGACACAAATGATTTTTGCTTCTTAAGGAATGTCTATTTAAGTGCAACTTCAGGAAAAAGCCCTTATAAAAAAAGCTACAGGCGTTCTGGTATTCGTACCCGTTCGGCTTGCTGTGTGGAAATTTTTCAAATTTTTCGTCATTTTTGTACACATGCTTTTCCGCTATTAGATCATCGACGAAATCAGTAAATTCCCATGGTTGGTAAGACTAATTGCAAAGACGTCTATAACCGCCCCACCCAAAAAGCTAAGCTAGATCAACACATTTTCAAACTGCATGAAATTTGTTGCATAATGTTCAGCATCGTGACGTACATCAAACGTGACAACTGTCAGACATTTTCAGTGGTGGATAAACTCAACCCCACTAGCCCATTTACTAACCACACACAACATGCTTCAAGATGTTTAGCAAATGTACATGTATCCAATTTGGGGGCCTTTTCATATTGCATCCTAGTCACGCCCTCTCCTTCAAACTGTACCTTACATCCCACCATCGGCTGGTCAGTTATTAAGCCCACATTGACATGGGTGAAAATTTAATTTGACTTAGGTGAAAATTAAAAAAAAAAAGAAATATTAAAATTGACTTGGGTGAAAATTAGAAAAAAAACAAATTGTACTACAAATTAGTTTAAATTTCATGAAAATCGGGCCACAGCTGCCGTACGCAAATGATATTAACAACTGGTATATCAAAGTTTATAAAACTTCAAATATATGTTTATTACCCAAAGATCTTGGTTCCTATCGGATTGTACTAAAAATTACAATTTTAGCCTGTGGTCTCTGTTGAGGTCACCATTTTTATCCGATTTAACAAAAACGTATCACACTTTTGGTTCCTTTTGATAATCGCGCATATCCCAACGTAACTTCCTGGATTGTGGCCACTGATTGCTGAACAATTGCATTTTGTGCTTCCAGATTCTCCAGATGTCACAAATTTTTTTCCGATTTTAAAAACCGTTTAATTACATCACCATTCCACCATAATGAAAGCAGAATTCGATTTTGGGGAAAATTGAAATGAAACAGCCGATTTTTATCTGATTTTGATGAAACTTAAAACATATCTTTTTATCCCAAAGATCTCAGTCCCTTTTGATATTTGCGCATTTCAGATTATATCTTTCTTGGTAATTGCCCCCGATTGTACAAAGAAATCGCGTTTGTTTTTAGCTTGTTCTTTATCCATCTCTTGCAAAATGTGGGCGTGTCCTGTATAGCAGCCGCTGTTTTTTTTTAATTTTAACCAAATTAATGTTAATATAATGTATATATATATATATATATATATATATATATATATATAATAATAATAAAATATAGGTAAATACAACTCCCAGTTAATATATATATAAACTAAATTAAAGAAAGACACCAAAATACTAATTTGACGGTTAGCGCTTTCTGTTCGTACTGAACATCATCAGACCATTTTTATTTATGAAGAATTACGTAGAACAATAGACGCAACGTCATGACGTTACTATAAATATATCAAATACACCATAAAATATTATTTACACATTTTTACATTTAGTAAATTATCACTAAAAAGAGAATTACTTCATCTCTTATTATAATATCCGTTTATTTAATTCGGGTTTGTACTTTTTGATGAAATAATTTTCTTTACATTCAAGTAAATCATTATTTAAAAAATTCAATTTGTACAAGGGAAATACATTGAATTTTCCACCTCAACATGTTTCGATGTGTGCACTTAAAGGTATTGTTCGATTACTGGGTATCTTAATTTGAGATCTATGAAGGTTCATTCGAAGGTTTAGTTGACCTTCTGTTTTACCAATGTATTTCCCTTTACAACCATAGCATATGATGAGATAAATTACATTTTTTGATTTGCATGTCATGCTTTGTTTTAAATGAAAATCATTGGATTCATTTATTTTAATGCAGCTTCCTTCGACTATCATATTACAAGTTAAACATCTTTCATCCCCACATTTGGAAACAACAGGTTGTTTAGTTTCTAAATCAAATTTTGAGGAAGTGAGAATTCGTCTCAAGTTCGGGGGTTGTTTTAGACTGTTGACCACATTTGTTTTGTTGATAATATATTTAAGTTTTTCACTTTTAAATAACTGTGGTAAATGTGATCTAATTATGTCCATACCCCGTTCTTGAGAAGGATTATGTGTTGTAACTAAAGTCAAAATTTCATTTTGTTTACCTAAAACTTTAGGTTTTCTTAAAATTTCCTGATCTATTTTTAATGCTTGTTTAATACCATTTTCTATTAAACCAAAAGGATAGTTTTGATTTCGAAGGAATTGTTTTAATTCTTGTAACCTTATGAGTTTTTTCTTTTCACATGATACGATTGTACAAATTCTCCTAGCAAGATTAAACGGGATGTTTCTTTTTGTATGTGAAGGGTGACATGAATTGAAATCTAAATACTGATGCGTGTCAGTAGTTTTATAATATAGATCCGTTGTAATGTCCCCATTTTCAGATAATGTTATCGTTACATCTAAAAAGTTAATTGATTTAAAGTTTTTTTCTATTATAAAATTTAAACTTTCATTTAGTGAGTTAAGCATGAGATATAATTCATTTAATAAAACATTATCCTTAACAAATATGATAAAGCAATCATCTAAGAAACGTTTCCATGAATGTTCAATCTGTAATTTTAATTCCAAACCGAAACGTTCTCCAATATTAGTGTACCAAATTTCTTCAAGGTAGCCTAGTGTTAAAGTCGCGTATGTTGGGCCTATTTTTGTTCCCATAGCCACACCTTTAATTTGTTCGTAATAGTGTTTATCAAAATAAAAAATGTTATTGGAAATGACTAACGTGACTGCATTTATGATAAAAGTATTGGAGAAACGTGTGGGTATTTCGGATTCGAATCTATCGAGCCAGAAATGTATAGATCTTATGCCCAGTTCAATTTCAATATTGCTATACAAGCTTTCAACATCAAACGTGACAAGCACGCTATTTGGTTCAGCTTTACTAGGTAAATTACATAAGAAATCTTTATCATCCCGTATGTAGCTCTTGATGTGCTTACATAGAGGTTTGAGAATAATGTCTATAAAATTACTTAAACGTTGTGTTGAGCTATTTGGTCCACCTACAACTGGTCTAAATTTCAAATCAGTAGGGTCTGGAATGGTAATCACTTCCTGTCTTTGTTCCATTACTGCATTTCGAATTTCCTGGCTTTTACGTTAGTCATTTCCAATAACATTTTTTATTTTATATAATTTTCATCTTTGTCAATTTTAATTTCCACTAAATTCATTAGTAATATATTATTTTCACAGAAGTTAATTTGAATATAATTTGTCTAATAATTTTCATCGAAGTCAATTTTGATTTCCAAATTAAATTACAAATGACTTGGTGGAAATGAAAATTGACAAGGGTGAAAATTATAAAATACAAATTATAATCAAATTGACTCGGATGGGAATTATATAAAAAAAAAAATTATATTACAATTGACTTGGGTGAAAATTATAAATAAAACAAACTATATTACAAAGGACATGGATGAAAATTAAAATTAACGTTGGTGAAAATTATAAAGAAACAAATTATATCAAAATTGACTTGGGTGAAAATAATTTTAAAAAATATATTACAAATAGCTTTGTTGGGAATTAAAATTGACTTGGGTGAAAATTATAAAAAAAAACAACAATTGTACCAAAAAAGAATTGGGTGAATATTAGAATTTAATGTTTTCGAAATCCCCTAATAATTTTCTCGAGAATCTGCGATCCTGTTTTAGCGATCTCGAAAATTCAAATTAATATTCTCGGGATCTTGCCATCCTGTGTAAATCTTCTCGAGATATCGGGTACTTTTATGCATACGCAGTTGTAACGTATTCTCGGCGCCCCATAAGCTGTTATTTCGGAGTTTACCCCCCCCACCCCCGAGGGGAAGGGGAATTATGAAAAAAAAGAAATTATATAAAAATTGACCTGGGTGGAAGTTATAAGAAAACAAATTATATTAAAATTGTCTTGAGTGAATATTAAAAATAAAATAAATTATATTATATTTCATGACCCCCATGTTCACATCCAGCGATATGTTTAATACGACCCGAATTCGATTATATATTACATAACATATCTGTTGATTTTACATTACATGACATATCTGTTGATTATACATTACATAACATATCTGTTGATGATACATTACAAACCATATCTGTTGATTATTACATGACATTTTTAGACTATTTAAGTTACATTTATTGAATTCGATTATATACAGATTGTGGTCAAATTGTGTATATATGTTCTTAATGTTAACCCTGTATTTTTAGACTTGACTATATCGACAGGGTGGTCATCCTAGTCTTGTCATATGTTGTGTGTATATCGACTATTCCATTCAAATATCATTGTATCACAGGCTTAGAAAAATAACAACCGCCGTTATAAAATGAAAAATAATGCGACAAAGACAACACAGTGAGTTATTTTACTCAGTAAAGACCACCGGGGACAGAATCAAACAAGCAGAAACACCATTTCCACCCTCCTTTATATATCTATGGATGTATCACCACCTAAGTTTCCCATTCAGATGAAGAGAGGCCCTAGATTATCCCACTTGTGAGGCCCCTTCCAACCCCTCGCCCTTGTGACTACATGAAGATGTAAACGTGTTTTAGACACAATGAACTTGAAAACATATGTTGAAATTTCATCGTTAAGAAATGTTAAAGGGGTATAGCAGTGTCAAAAAACCGTTATTAGGCAAAATAGTGTAATCAGCAAATGGACTGCTCCCCGTGTACAAAATACACGACAAACAGGTGTCCGGAAGAGTAAGCTTACCCTGCCATGACGTACTCTTTAGATAAAGTTTATTTTATAACACCATACTCGTTTCTATTGAGTTGTTTTACAGAAGTAACCCGTGACAACAACATATTTAGACGACTACATAACAGAATAGGACGATTCAATAGGACGCATGGGGTGTTAATCTGTTTTCAGTTTCAATTCTAATTCAATAAAACATTTAATACATGTCTTGACTTTATTCATTATTTACAATTTATTACGTTATTCGTGTATTTTAAATAATACCATACAAGAGAACAAATCATTTCGATATTCAACGTTACACGTAGACCTAAATGTATTTTTGAAACATGTACAAACATATAAGCTGGTAGGTGAACTTCGGATTTACGTGAGCTAGGAAAAAGTCCGAAAACAAATGACTTTTGCTTTATATCAAAATCTACGGAAGCGTATAGGGGTCATGCAAAATTTTATAGAAGGTCTCGAGATTCTGCGATCCTGTGAAACTTTCTCGAAATCCCGTGATCACCTGGTAATTTTCTCGAGATCCCACTGGTAATTGTCTCGTAATCCCCTGATAACTGTCTCGAGATACTGACATCTTGTGGAAATTTTCTCGAGAATTCGAGTTAATGTTCTCGAAATATTGACATCCTGTGTAACTTTTCTTGAGATCCCGAGCTAATATGAAACCCTATATGATAGGTCTCCATTTTGTGAAGCAGCCATTGGCCCAATACTTTGCACCAAATTCGATAAAAAAAAATATCCTAACATAACAAATGGACAATAGACAGGATATTCGTGTATTACACTAAATTTGAAATACGATTAAAATCGACAAGGTTCATTGTCTTATGGACCCTATACTTCACACATTATATAATACTAATGATTCAAAAGAAAGTTAAACGATAGCCACGCAAAGGGTGGAAATATGTCCACGTAGCATCTATGCCTCAACAGCGGATTATTCGCAAGGAAAGCTTGGGTGTTTAATAAATTCAATAAGGATATAGCATTCATCAAGAAACCTAATCTCTATCGTGATCACGTTTTTCTATATTTCTGAGAAAGAAAACCTTATATTGCTTAAAATTAACAGGGGTCATCAAAAATCCGTTAAAACAAGGTTTTCAATGAATGGAGAAAATAACTCCGGAACGGAAGATAGCTAACCATTGAAAATCAATAAAGTTCATGGTCACAAAGCTTCACATAAAATTGTAAAAGTGATGCCTCAATGACGTGAGCAAGGCTTTCGGGGAGCAGGCGTGTGTGTGTATCGAAGGGAGGGGGTGTATATTAAGGAAAAGAAGGTCACAGAATGCTGATAATCGATAGGGTTCGTCCTCTTCTC
The DNA here is from genome assembly GCA_036850965.1 of Patella caerulea. NCBI lineage: Eukaryota > Metazoa > Mollusca > Gastropoda > Patellidae > Patella > Patella caerulea. The sequence goes on from JAZGQO010000010.1 coordinate 4,338,233, forward strand.
GCACATTTTTGAAAAAAAAATATAGTGAACAGGAGTTTTCGGAGTACTGGGCCAATGGCTGCATCACAACATGGAGACCTATCATATAGGGTTTCATATTAGCTCGGGATCTCGAGAAAAGTTACACAGGATGTCAATATCTCGAGAACATTAACTCGAATTCTCGAGAAAATTTACACAAGATGTCAGTATCTAGAGACAGTTATCAGGGGATTAAGAGACAATTACCAGTGAGATCTGAGAAAAATACCAGGTAATCACGGGGTTTCGAGTAAGGATCGCAGGATCTCGAGACCTTCTATAAAATTTTGCATGACCCCTATACGCTTCCGTAAAAATCGAGATTTGGCAAAAAATAAAATAATTACAGGCGTTCTGGTTTTTGTACCTGAGCGACTTATGAAATTACAAATTAAATTACAAATGACTTGGGTGGAAATGAAAGCTGACAAGGGTGAAAATTATAAAGCACAAATTATAATTAATTTCACTCGGATGGGAATTATAAATAAAACTAACTATATTACAAAGAAATTGGATGAAAATTAAAATTGACTTGGGTGAAAATTATAAAGAAACAAATTATATAAAAATTGACCTTGTTGAAAATAATTTTAAAAATGCGAGCCGTTTGAGTAATAATAATATAATAATATGTTTGTGACAATTCTCCATAAAACTACAAATCCATGCGATTTAGTTTCTCGATATATACATTATTTCCATTGAAGCCTGTGAGTAAATCAAATTCCCATGTCACGAATCCAATGCCAAGTTCACGGCCAACTCACCGATACATTTCGAATCACATATTACGCAGTACAGTCATTTATTTCACCTCTCTACGAATGCCTGGCCGTGTGCAAACATTGCGTCAACGTATAAAACTCTCCCCATTGATATTGCAGCCGTTATTTCAACCTGCCAACAGTTTTCAGTTTCGAAGCGTATTTGCTTTCACTGTAAGTACCCGCAGTGGAAATGTGTACTGCGCGGGCGCAAGCGATTTTAACCAAAATCTATTAAAATCGCATTTTAAGTTACTATCAATCTTCATGAAACTCATAAAATTTAAAATTTCATTTTGATTTTAGTTAAGTTTTTGTGAAACAGGGCCAATACACATTATGTTATAGTTATTCATATTCTACACCTTTCTTCTCTGTCATATTCATCCATTGGCTATAGCTTCTATTTATATCACTATGATTCATTACTCTACTTTCAGTTTAATACGTCCTGTCTATTATAATATTCAATAGAAATTATTGACACTATAATATTTGTGTATAAACAATTGGTTACCACAAACCAGCTTAGTTCTGACTTGGTCACTCCCTTATATAACACGGACTGCTTGCTTGTGCATAATATCTAAAGTGTGGTAATTCTATAAATCTGTTTATCGTGTCAACCGTTTAATAGGTTAATTATTACATCGACCAGGTAAGTTATAATTAATTATTATATAATATCTTTTATTTTATATCAACTCTACTATAATCAGAACAACCATAGATTGCACGCGCTATCACGTGAATTTTCCATTGAAAAACGTTCATTCATCTAAAACCGGGTGATTATAATAGTTTCGAAACAAAGCATGAACAAGAAAGCAGTTATGTTTTCAATTCGGAACATCATATAAAATCAAGACAGATTAATTACCGCTGAAATAGGGGCGGGGGGGGGGATAAACAAGTTGAGAGACTACGATTCAAGATGGCTGACGAAGGAAGTAATATAAAATCAACCAATATAAAATCAACTAAATATCAAGGACACCCACCTTACATCTCGTGATCTTGACGAAATCTGCAGGTGGCCTTAATATCTAGATCGAACCAGAGAGACATCTTTGAATACACAAAAGACATTAATAGTAAGCTAATGGGGAACTGGACTACACGCACAAACCCGCAGGCGCGGATCCAGGATTTTTTGCAGGGGGGGGGGGGTGTCTAGGTTTGATACTTTCTTAACTAATTGCGCTCAACCAATTAACGGGAAAAATTTGGTAAATTAGATTCAATTTGGTGCATTCTGACGTACTTCTGGAGGGTAAATTCCAAAATTACAGGTCTAAAAATCGCCAATAAAATCGCATAGATTTTAGTTTCAAATTTTCAAGTCTGAGCAGGGGGGGGGGGGGTCCGGACTCCCTGGACTTCCCCCCCCCCCCCGGATCCGCGCCTGGCCCGAAAAAAAAAAGACAAACAACACTAAACTTTGTAAGTGAAACACAGCTATTATTAAACCAAGTGATTGAGAAGAAAACATTTCAAATTGGAACAATTTACCGTTAGATGTGACGGATTTCGTCAAGCATTGTAAAAGAAAAACAAAATTGTTAAAATCGTGACAGACATGTCCACCGTAAAAATAAAATGGGGTTTAGCGTTCTAATTGTTTTGCATATTACACACAGTCCTACGAGGAACATTGTGCCCGGACAGTGGCGCTACTGCCTACTCTTATTTCGAAATATAACACTGTCACTGATTCTTATACGTATACGCCACCGTGTACACGGGACCTCCATATTTCGTTCCATCTAAATAACTTGACGCTGTTCTTGTCAGGCTTTCCGTCCTGCACCACTCACATAGGAAACTTGACTAGAAAACCCCGGAAACTGGGATGTTGTCCAATCACGACTCTCATTGGACACTGACGTTTAATGACGGTAACGTTCTTTATGCTGCTTTGATTGTCAAGTCACTCCAGTGAACATACATAGGAAGGCGAACATTGTATTTAACTTTTATTCATTTGATATATGCGCATAAACACTGTAACTGTTTAACATGCGCTTAGCAACTAGATCAGTCAAAGCTATTCTCACGACCTGGAATAACCTCAAGTATTATAAACACCCAAATAAACCGAAACTTGTATTATTAACTTTTGTGCTTTTGTCACAATACACAGCGTTATTAAGATTCACGAAATCTCCGGGAATCATAAATCGCATGCCACAATCTGCAATAAATGGTTTCGGCGTAGGAGTATTTAGAGTTCCGCAGAAATCGTAGTACGCAATGAACCGGGCAAGTTTTAGCGGGAGACCGATCTTACTCTTTGTTTTATATAAATAAGGGAGATAAGTCATTCCTTGTTTAGATAACAGACCTTATGAACTGAACACACCTATAATAATGAATGCGTTGACAAATAAAAACCCGGTCCGACAAACGGAACGAAAATCATAGAGAATCTTTGATTAATTACACAGTAAATTATTTTAATCATGTACATATACAGCTAATAGATTACACAGTATTTTATTTTCAGTATTTGCAAAATTGATCACTAATTAGACGGTGTAATATTTTATACATGAACTTTAAGATAATTAATTTGACACACCTTTCATTTTATATTTTAATATATACAAAATCCTAATTAAGTACACAGAATATTAGTGTTTAAATTTATACAAACAATAAAATTATTTGCCTCAACATAGTCAAGATGGAAAAGGGGTAGGACAGTGTATTTGCTTCAACATAAAAAACAAAATAAATAATTCATTACAACGTGTTTATTTAAAGGGACCCTCCCGATAAGAACAGAGTCTCAAAAATTAAAGTCCGAGTATTTATGAAATTTATGGACCAAAATTTAGAGACGTGGTGTATTTACCTTGTCGCAAAATTTCAGCTCAAAATATTGAGTCGTTTGGACGTGAACGTCAACACTGCTTATCCGGACACGTAACCCTTTTAAGATTTTTTCATTGGGTGACCTGATAATCGATAAACGTTTCTTGAGAGGTCCTTAAAGTGAATGACCCATGCACTGTACTTGATTACAAAAGGTAAATTTCACCTACATATTATTTTTATAGAAAAAAGTCTGGTTTTATCCAGATACTGTATAATACAGCGGTCTCCATTTCCAGATGAAGACTGTCAGGTTTAAGTTATTTACAAGCGTATCACAAATATCATGTTAGTTGGTCTGCCTTATGTAATGGGTTTTCAGGGATTTTAACACAAAATTAAGCAGTTTTATTCCCCAAAAAGTTATCAGGATTGGCCCTTTAAAATATATACTGAAATGTCACAAAATATTATTTTTAACACACGTCTTTTCTGTTAAATATGTGGGAGTAAGTCTGCCCCCAGATTCTAGTTGTCTGATGGTAAGTTCAATATCTTCCTGTTCGAAATGATTTTTCTTGGCGTCGCTGTGGTGAAATTGTTCCAGAATTCTCTTGTTACAATCGACTACTCTGTAACATAGTCAGCATATTTCCAATTAATTATTACATCAAAACACTTCACAATTTAAATTTATAAGTAAACTAATTTCATCAATTCGCCCTTCTACTGATAGTGTGAAGTGTTCGCCAGTAGCAATTATTAGAGTGAGAAGTTTACAGCAGTGATACTGATACTAATTATTTAGAACAGACTATAGTCCTACAACCACAGTCCGGTAACCTACTAATCCCTTATCAAAACAATCAGATGTGGGATAGTGAGGTTAAACTAAATATATACAGAAACGTAAAGTGATTAAATAGTTTTTCTTTTTAGATAAACACAGAATATATAATAATGACACATAATAATTAAAATAGCATTATGCAAGAGCAAAATCTGCCTATTACAGGTCTTTCTTTAGGCCTGAAATGTTATCTAAATAATCAATTAGACATTTTAATTAACATATCCAGACCATAATAAACTCTTGATGTCAAGGCTAGCCTTCGATGTTGGCGGATTAAATTCCTATATGCCGCTTAATGGCCATTGATAATTAGATGAATTAAGTGGATAATCGAGACTTTGCTGTTTATATTCATGATTTGAGTAATGATGACCGAGGCTATGTGAATATTTCACTCGCTTAGTGGATCAATTTGACTGACATTTTCAGCAAATTACCTTTACACTATGTAGTTTTTGACTATTATAGTGAGAACTGCCATCTCTTTATCTTATCTCCCATAATGTATCTTTAATTAAAGATTTTCATTTAAACATACAGAAAGTATAATTAATTACACGATGTATTCATTTAAAAATACAGAAAATATAATTAATTACACGATGTATTCATTTAAAAATACAGAAAATATAATTAATTACACGATGTATTCATTTAAAAATACAGAAAATATAATTAATTACACAGCGTATTATATACAAGGCCTTTTTAACATGTTTTATTATGACAAAGGGAGAAGAAGGCCAACCCGCTCTTCTCACGACAGCGGTTTTACAAGTGTGATTTAAATTTACTTTTTAATATACAAGGACTTTTTTATTTTGTGTGTTAACCAATAGTATGTTTTTACCAATTTTCAACCCACGAAGTGTAAATAATTTAATTTAATCAACCTGTCCATAATATCATATTAAATCTGTAAAAAAAATAACAACATTATTTTTATCATTATTTATTAGGCTGGTAGGAAAACATCGGATTTACCTGCGCTGCGGAAAAATTCAAAAGAAATGATTCTTGCTTTTTATGGAATGTCTATTTGAATACAACTTCAGGAAAAAAAAACCTTGGAAAAAAAAAAGTTACAGGCGTTCTGGTCGTACCCGTTCGGCTTGCTGTGTGGAAATTTCACTACTAATTTTTTGTCATTTTTGTAGGTATGCTAAAATTTTATTTGTTCATCACAAATGCTTTTCCGTTATTAGATCATCGACAAAATCAGTAAATTCCCATGTTTGGAAAGACTAATTGTAAAGACGTCTATAACCAACCCATCCCAAAAGCTAAGCTGGATCAACACATTTACTAACTGCATGAAATTTGTTGCATAATGTTCAGCATCGTAACGTACATCAAAAGTCACAACTTTCAGACATTTTTAGTGGTGGATAAACTCGTCAGGCGTCCCTAGTTGCCCCACTCAACCCCACTAGCCCATTTACTAAACACGCACAACATACTTCAAGATGTTTAGCACATGTACATGTATCCAATTTGGGGGCCTTTTCATACTGCATTCCAGTCACGTCCTCTCCTTCAATCCGTACCTTATACATCCCGCCATCGGCTGGCATGTTATTAAGCCCACATTGACTGTTCTATTGCTTGTCTCGAGACTGAGGTGCCGCGGTGAATCGGGGCACGTAAAAGAGCCTTGGGCAGCTTGAATTTGAAATAAGGGTAGACCGTAATGCCACCTTCCCTCATAGTACCCAGCATAGCGCATGCCTATCTTCATCAGTACAGTCGGTACATAACAGTGCGACGTAAAACCACATTTTTCTTTTCATTTCTATATTGAAATTGGCTAGATGACAGGCATGGCGTCTAACATCAGTTTATTTATAGCTTGAGGAATCTCCCAGCGTATATAAAGGTTTGAAAGGGATTTGACACAAATGTTTTGATAGATTAATTAGTTTCAACATTACATATCATCAAATCACCCGATTTGTACACGGGGAAGTATCGTTTTTAGCTAATGCCCATAGACCGCATTACGTCTTGAACTTTGATAACTTTATGAATTATAGGCTAATAGCTTGTGAATCATAAAAATACGTCTAACAACATTTTGTAAGTTAATCCCTGCACACAGCCCAATTTCAATATTTGCATGTTGACTTAACAATTACTAGCATAATACTATTTGAATGGCATTTAGTAATTTGTAATATAATCAAATAACACAGTTGTTATGGAGTAACAATTACTATAGTTTATTTCACTTGAACGTTTCAACAAGATTTAAAATTCACTAAAACAAAACATATGATATTACAAATGACGTCGGTGGAAATTATAATTGACTTGGGTCAATATAAAAAAATAAGTATATTACAGATGACGTGGGTGAAAATTGAAAAGAACAAATTATATTACAGATGACGTGGGTGAAAATTTAATTTGACTTGGGTGAAAATTATAAAAAAAACCCCCAACAAAATATTAAAATTGACTTGGGTGAAAATTAGAAAAAAAAACAAATTATACTCCAAATTAGTTTGAATTTCGTGAAAATCGGGCCACAGCTGCCGGACAAAATGGCCGCCCCTCGTACGCAAATGATATTAACAACTGGTATATCAAAGTTGATAAAACGTGAAATATATGTTTATTACCCAAAGATCTTGGTTCCTATCGGATCTGTTGAGGTCACCATTTCTATCCGATTTAACAAAAACGTATGGATATATCATACTTTTGGTTCCTTTTGATAATCGCGCATATCCCAACGAAACTTCTTGGATTATGGCCACTGAATTGCATTTTTTGCTCGCAGATTTTCTAGATGTCATAACTTTTTTTCCGATTTTAAAAACCGTTTAATTACATCACCATTCCACCATAAAGAAAGTTGAATTCGATTTTCGGGAAAATTGAAATGAAACAGCCGATTTTTATCTGATTTTGATGAAACTTAAAACATATCTTTTGTATCCCAAAGATCTCAGTCCCCTTTGATATTTGCGCATTTCAGATTATAACTTTCTTGGTAATTGCCCCCGATTGTACAATGAAATCACGTTTGTTTTTAGCTTGTTTTCTACCCATCTCTTGCAAAATATGGGCGTGTCCTGTATAGCAGCCGCTGTTTTTTTTCAATTTTAAACAAATCAAAGTTAATTTATTTTTTTATACACTATTTTCCCCCGTTGTCAATTTTAATTTCCACCAAAGTCATTAGTAATATTTTTTTTTTTTTTTGTTATTTTCACCGAAGTTAATTTGAATATAATTTGTCTTTTAACAATTTTCACCGAAGTCAATTTTGATTTCCAAATTAAATTACAAATGACTTGGTGGAAATGAAAATTGACAAGGGTGAAAATTATAAAATACAAATTATAATCAAATTGACTGGGATGGGAATTATAAAAAAAAAATATATTACAATTGACTTGGGTGAAAATTATAAATAAAAACAAACTATATTTCAAAGGACTTGGGTGAAATTAAAATTGACTTGGGTGAAAGTTATAAAAACAAATTATATTACTAATTGGCTTGGGTGAAAATTAAAATTGACTTGGGTGAAAATTATAAAGAAACAAATTATATTAAAATTTACTTGGGTGAAAATAATTTTAAAAAACATATTACAAATAGTTTGCTTGGGAATTAAAATTGACTTGGGTGAAAATTATAAAAAAGACAACAAATTGTATCAAAATTGACTTGGGTGAATATTAGAATTTAATGTTTACGAAATCCCCTAATAATTTTCTCGAGAATCTGCGATCCTGTTTTAGCGATCTCGAAAATTCAACTTAATGTTCTCGGGATCTTGCCATCTTGAGTAAATCTTCTCGTGATCTCGGGTAGTTTAATGCATACACAGTTGTAGCGTATTCTGAGCGCCTAATAACCTGTTATTTCGGAGTTTACACCCCCGCCCCAGACGCACACACTGCAATTATTAAAGGATAGGGGGGGGGGGAATTGTGAAAAAAAGAAATTATATAAAAAATGACCTGGGTGGAAGTTATAAGAAAACAAATTATATTAATATTGACCTGGGTGAATATTAAAAATAAAATAAATGATATTTTATTTCATGACCCCCATGTTCACCTCCAGCGATATGTTTAATACAACCCGAATTCGATACGCGTTATAAAATGAAAACTAATGCGACAAAGACAACACAATGAGTTATTTTACTCAGTAAAGACCACCGGGGACAGAAACACCATTTCCACCTCCCTTTATATATCTATAGATGTATCACCACCTAAGTTTCCCATTCAGATGAAGAGAGGCCCTAGATTATCCCACTTGTGAGGCCCCTTCCACCCCCCCGCCCTCGTGTCTACATGAAGATGTAAACGTGTTTTACACACAATAAACTTGAGCAAATCCGAGGATAATGAAATATGTTGAAATTTCATGATTAAGAAATGTTAAAGGAGTATAGCAGTGTCAAAATATTATATCACGCCTGTCCGAAGTACCTCTAGAACGTGAGTCCCTTTTAGTAAGATGCACGCTTTGTGTCTTACAGTCAAGGCATGTCATGTTATTTTATAACACCATACTCGTTTCTATTGAGTTGTTTTACAGAAGTAACCCGTGACAACAACATATTTAAACGACTACATAACAGAATAGGACGATTCAATGTTTAATAACACAATTATAATTTTAATTTTATTGTCAACCCTTTCACAACACTTGAATGAAATAACCCACATGGGGTGTTCATCTGTTTTTAGTTTCTATACCAATTCAATAAAACATTTAATACATGTCTTGGCTTTATTCATTATTTACAATTTATTACGTTATTCGTGTATTTTAAATAATACAATTCAAAAGATCAAATGATTTCGATATTCAACATTACACGTAAACCTAAATGTATTTTTGAAACATGTACAAACATATAAGCTGGTAGGTGAACTTCGGATTTACGTGAGCTGGGAAAAAGTCCGAAAACAAATGATTCTTGCTTTATATCAAAATCGGCATTGGGCAAAAAATAAAATAATTACAGGCGTTCTGGTATTTGTACCTAAACGACTTATGAAATTCACCTTTGTGGAAATTTTTAGTCATTTTTATCGGCAGGCTGGGAATCTAGTTGTGAATCACATATGGTTTTCTGCGATTATCGACAAAAAAGTAAATTCCGATGTTGGGAAATTCTTATGTAAACACGTGCATAGCTGTCCCACCTAAAAGCTAAACTAGATCAGCGCATTTGTTGCATAATTTTCAGCATCGTAACGCACATCAAATGTGATAAATATCAGATATTTTCAATGGTAGGGCAAACTTGCCAGGCGTCTCTTATTGCCCGAACACACCCCACTATCCAATTTACTAACCACGCGAATCATGTTGCAAGATGTTCAGCAAATTCATGTGTATCACAACCGACCACCTCTAGACATGTTTAGTGGTGGGTTATGCCAGTCGGGCGATGTATCCAAACACTACCATTAAATACTAACTAAACATTACTAAATACTTCCTCATTATTGCAGGAACCTAACTCAATACTTCGATTATGTTGGGTGGTATTGGGTAAACCCCATGTCCACCTATTCAGACGTTCTTATTTACCCACATCAACGGCTAAGCCAGATGTGGAAATTTACTTATTGCACAGCATAAGAATGGCAATGGCCAGACGTTTTCAATAGGGGGTATCCCAGCCAAGCTAATATACACTACCACGTGACTAACATAAAATGTATCTGTAAACCATCAACATATTCCAACAAATCATAAATAGCCACTGCCAAGAATAGTCAGTGAGGAAGTACCCCTACCACGCGGAACCTACAAACTGTAGATCTGACAGTTGCCTTCAAGAACTGACTAACCGCGCTCACTATAAAACTTTATACGGAGAATGAACGCATCTCTTGATGGCCTTAATGATTCTGATCATGAACCCGTGACAGACGAATTAAATTCTTCTTTTTAGTTGCTCACTGACTGTTGGTTGACCTTAAACAGAACATGTCACATGACACAATTGTATAAATCACAGGTTACTAAGATGTTTATTTCTGGCGAAGTGTCAATGCAGATTCCATTGTTGCTATTAGGAAATGAAAATATTAACAGTTATGCAAATAATATTATTTATTAAAATGCATGTTTTATGGTTATATACAATTTGATAATACATTTAGAGTGCGTAAAGTTGAGGATAACGTAAATAAAGCGGTTTTACCAGGGCCATTCATTTTGAGGTCTCAGCAATTCTTACATTACATACAAGCCGTTTGCAGATTAAGTTATAAGTTACATATGTGTAATTAGAATAGTTTATAGTTGTTTGTAAAATTAGGTATTTCTTGTGACGTATCTTGCCTTCACAGATACAGATTTCATCTGATCACCTAATGTCTCCTATTGGAAACAGTAAGATCCCTTTATTTTCCCCTGTTTTTTTATACTAAATTAAAGGAGGAGTAACCGCTAAATATTTGGTTTTATCCTATGTTTCATACCATTCCTATGTTCTATTTGGTTAACCTAAAATCGATTTGTGCTTTCAATATTTTAGAGTGCTTCTACTCTTATTAATGAAGGAATAATTATTTGATAGTTATCCGTAAAATGTGACTTATTTAATGTATTTTTAATATTAACCCTACCGCCCATTTTCACTTGATAGCTCCCCACTATTCTGTTTTTCCATTTTCGTATGAGATTATTCAGAATATATCAGAACCATGAATATAGGCTGGAAAATAGTCGCTGGTTATATTATACAAATTGATGGTTTTAATCCGTGTGTACAATTCTCAATATTTGTATCATTTATATCTCAATTTAGTCCTACAAAATAGTATGTTTACCTTGTCATTGACATTAAATATTTTGAAGTAAATTCTCATTAACATGTTTTGAAATAATTGTTCATTAACATTTTTTTAAATTTAATTTTCATGTACATTTTTTAAAATAAATTTTCATTGACATATTTTAAAATACGAATATTGAAATTCGAATGTTGCCCAACATGTCGGTTTGAAAGGGTAAGAATCGTTTGCTGAGGTGGGGATTTGGATGGAATTAAGCAAAATAAATTCGCAAATAAACATAACGCGTGCTTATGGTCATAACACTCAATTTCGTTTTTATTCCAATAAAATCCAAAATGCAACACAAAATGAAATTTTACGGGACATGCTTATTTTATTGTTTAAACACGTAACATAACTGAACATTTACTATAATTTTTATTTAATATAATATTTAAAGTTGGTTTTCTTTTTAGTTGTTAAAACCGAACAATTTCATGACAATATTAATATTTGTAGACAATGAATAAGAGCCACCGGGAATTGCGTGCAAGTCCTATTTACACATTTCTCAGATCATGACTACCAGATCAGTCAATCTTAGTTGGTACTGTAGAGAGATTTAAAGGGTGTATGACTCTATGATTTGGGAGCTTTGAATATAAGTATAGATGCTGGGTCTAACAGCACCTATTATAGTAATAGGAATGTATAAAAAGTAATTTATATTCAATTTGTTAAAAACATTATTGTAATTATTAATTATGTACGACGAAATACGTGAACAGTCGAAATACTGAACGACATTCGCTTATATTATTATTTTGTCATTTGTGAATCGGACATTACCATGTATTTCCGCATTTCTTGTCTTGTAGGGTATATTTATTTGTTTATTACAAATGACACCCGACGCCATTGAGTGCACGACTCGCGTACTGATTTTTAAATATTCACAGTGTCTTAAATAATGGATACTAAGTATGGATTGAAAATGACCAATATTGAATTCTAATTCGTGTTTTAAATTGCGAATAGTAAGGCGGATGTTGAGTTAGAGATTTTAGTTACTTTAAAATATTGAACTTGCCGAAGAGAAGAGATATATACTTTAAGGACGCTTTGATGTGACAAAATCCGGAGGCCCTGTACTGTCCGTCAACATGTATAAGTATATTGTCAAGCAAACTCTACAGTCCTCGAAATTAAGAATTTTCTACCACGGCACAAAAAAATGAAAAGTGCCGTGGCAGAATAGTAGCTACGGCACCACGGCATTTTTTTGTTATTTCAAAATCAATGCTTTTTTTTAAACTTTTCAAGATGGATAAAACTTATTTATTCACCCCACAAAATTTGACGCAAATGATACCAATCGGTTACGTGTGGTCGGGCCATGCAGTTCAAAAACATGTGATCGAATTCCTGGTTCCGCAAATTAAAAGATCGGTTACCTTAACAAATTTCATTAACAAATTTATTCACATTTGATCAATATTTATACAGGATGACTTTGTGACACTGGTCTAAATTATTAATATTATACAACAAACTCAATTCATTCATTCTTCATTCTTGCCATTTCATTTCTCCATCAGTCTTACCGGTACTTTGAGTTTGACAGATGACGTATTTTTGAGATCAGGTATTGACCAGTTGTAAGCAGGTTGATTTAAAAATACCCCAAGCCTTAATTCTTTAAATGATTAGTAGTGCCATAAATATTTAAACATGTCAGCTATATTTCCAAAGAATTTACTGCACGTGTTCCTTTCACTTATAGCCATGCTGTATGGTAGTACTGACCCGTATGTAGGTCGTCTACTTTGACCCCCACATGGCATCGCTTGACTGCTATAATGTAAACGATTTTACTGTCTTGTCTTGTATGTATATTTAATATGATTTCATCACAACAAATTATTCTGTTTCCTGTTGAAACTTGGTTTGTAGAGTGTCGAGGTTAATAAATACTATTTATTTCGTCAATCAGTCGCTACCTATCATTGAGGCTATTACTCTCCGTTACATAGGGCGTAGTAATTATAAACAAAGGGTGTAAATCGGTACAGGTCCGTCGTATGTGACAGACGATGCCGTTAAAAATTCAAATGACGAGAATGGTAACGTTGTTCATGCATTAGCTAGTTTAACTAGGGAACAGTCCGTGCTCTCTATCATCTGTGTCTTTTTTAGTTTATAATCGTTAAAAAAAAAAACACCACTGTAACGGTAAAGCATGGATACGCCAACGTACAGCACATGTTTAAAAGTGTATCTGTATTCGGTAATTGCAATATATTTGTCAGACTTTCGTCTACAAAATGATAAATATGTCACTTTATTACACGGTTAGACGACATCATCCTGGCACTATTCTATAACTGGTACATTTAATCATTATAATTTTTGGGATCGTAAGATCTACCACGGCAAAAAAAAATTAATTATGCCGTGGCAGACGGGAGTTGCGTCGGCTTTTACCACGGCTTTGCCGTTTGCCGTGGTTAATTTCGAGCGCTGCTCTATGGTGTAAGCCTGTCTTCATTAGCCTATTCAGTGCAGACAAGTAGGACGTTAAACCCCATTTTATTTCACGCGTATTGGGACGTAATTCATTAGTATGTCCAACCATTACAAATACACCATTTGCACCATAGAAAACGTTGAACATGATTACTCTCTTTCCCAATGCTCCAGTGATTTATGTCATTCGCATGCTAACGAAAGCTCAGATTTAAAAATAGTGTCATTATTGGTCACGGCTATTGAATAGTTTTAGGGAATTAACCTACATTAGGGACAATGAACAAACTGTTTAATATGTTGAATAACGTCAATTATACATCGGTATTAATATGTTTGTGGGGTAATACAATTTAGTGATATTTCGTATATAACTCAGTCGGATTTAACAATCCAAAATGAAACCCATTTTAGATCTTTTGATCCTTAACATATTTGTTGGATATTAGAGGGTCAACTAGCTTCATACATCTTTCACATTTTGCGTAATAAGCAGGTGTCAATGTTCTAGAACGAAAAGTCCGATGCCCACCAAAATCAATCTCATCTTTTGATCATTAACAAATGTTAAGTTCCAGCTGAATCGGACAAACTTTGTACTTATTTAAAATTTTGCGTACAAATAGGAGCCGTAACTCTTAAACGGAAAGTTAATTAGCAATAAAATCAACCTTACACATGAGTTGATGATCTTTAGTTTTTTCAGTTTCATCAGAATCGGACAATAATTGTGATATCAGAAGGGTCCACAAACTTTGTACATATTTAACATTTTGCACAAAAAGACAGGTGGTATAGCTTGGGCAAGGACTATCTAATGTGCATCAAAATCTAACTCAAACACGAATTTTGATCCTTAATATCAAGTTTCATCTAATTCGGATCGCACCCTCAATGAGGGTATTGCTAGTTCCCGGAACGGTCTCTGATCGGAAGATGTCCAGTTTGACCCTATTAAGCTGCAATATGAAATACCATTCTACCTCCTCCATCTCTGTTCTAGGGATATTGTGGAATCCTTACCTTCCACTTTCTATTCTTCTCAGTTCGCCAAGACGAACCATTCTCGCTATACATCTGACACTTCTTTTATAATTATTCAATACTATTTTCAAGAAGAATTTCGCGATTCAAAAAGATAAACAAGATATGCCTAGAAGGAGCAATAAGTCCGGTTTCCGTTTGATCTCTCACATCATCCAATGATTTTCCGGAATGTCCATATAATGATCTTGTTTCTGCTATATACTTATTGTATAAATCCTGCTGGAACTGTGAAATTGAGCGATTACAAAACAGAAAAAAAGAAAGTTCCGCCATTACCGAATAGGCTCCTGTGCGATACGACCCCACATGGCCTGCTGTATTATTTATATCTTTAAATTGTTTTATTATAACGACTTTAACTGGGCAGTTTACATGTGCGAGTTAAAATTGCATATTATGTTTTAAAATAGTCTGTCTTCATTTTTGATTTTATGGGGTTAATTCTGTGTGAAATAAATCAAGATAATATCGAAGCAGTATAAGCGGAATCCGATTTGGAATACCCAGAATTACTCAAAATAAACAGAAAAAGTAAATAAAAATAATTGTATTCCTATGATGAAGAGGAACTGGTAATTGTCAATGTTAATGTGAGATGATTCAATAGTTTCAGGTTTCAACTTGGAAATCGAATTTCTACCAGAGTAATTGAGAACGTGTCCAATTAAAAAAAGTATTAAACACAAAGATGGAATCCAGGTAGGTTTGTTGAACCTTAATGTTATGTGAATGCAAGATAAATGTATTTGTTGTGATTTGCAATCAATTATGATGGGTGAAACACTCCAAACTGAGCGACCATTGTTTACGCCTGATTTGTCCATTCTACAGGTTTTATTTTAAATTTAACTTTCGACAATATGAGAGGTTTAGCTCCTTTAACATCGCGATCTCTTCATAGTCGCCTTATTATTGTCGGATCGGATATTTTAGAGTAAATGGTGCCAAAACCATTGTCGGTCAACGTACTGTAATCTTTTAATTTGTTTATAAGAATTAGTAAACGTTAACCTGTGTGCAATTAAAGTACAAAATATTTATTATGTTACATTTTCGAGTTACAGCCCAGAAGATAAACAAGATTATACAGACACCCAGAGTAAGTCTAAATATTGTTCATGAATAAAATGGGGTTTGACGTCCTCTGTAAAGACTAGAATAATGAAGAAGGGCGTGCGCAATACAGTGTGGTTTGGGGGAAATTTTGAAGGATAGTATTTCGAATTCTAACAGCCAGGGCTCACAGGTACATGTGGACAGGAACGCCCTTCTTACCTAGGCCAATGCGATTTTTTCAAAATTCTTGTGTTTGTTTTTTTTCTTCTTCCTATCTACTATCAAACAGGTTCGAATCAAAAATTACACCTTGAACATCTTGAAAATGTCGATGAATTGTAAAAAAAATTCGAGTGATTTGTATCAAATAAACTGACTTAGAATTTTGTTAAAAATTTGAAATATGTGTTTTTATCGAAAAGAATATATATCGAAAGGAACCGAGTGGTTGATTTGTAAGACTAGACAATTTTAATCGCGATTTTGAATTAAATAGCGACAAGGGTACCTCGCGGAGAAAAAAATGTCAATAGAAGAGTGTCTTACCTTTCTCTTATATGTATACATCAGATTAAGGTGTAATTTTTATTACGAAAATGTTTGATAGTAAATATTATATGATTTAGCAAACAGGTAGGAAGAAAAATAAAGAAGATTAAAATCTTTGACAAATATGCAGAAGAAAAGAACAAACACAAGAATTTGGGAAAAATCACAGATAGGCCTGGGTAAGAAAGGCGTTCCTGTCCACATGTAGCTGTGCCGGGGTTTCGTTTTCGTGTGAATGGCAATGTGTATGCGGACCCTACCCGAACGCGAAGACATCGCATGGTCATCCATCCTGCAACACTGAGAAGCAAAAACCACCCCGGGAAATCCCATTAATCCGAGAACTTCTGGTTTAGAAGGAACATTTAGTATCTAACGTAATGAATCAATTAAAATACAATACCATCAAGTCAAATAGAAATTGTTGAAACTTGAAGTAAGCAGAAATAATCAAATAAAAGTATAATCTAAACAGGTTGGCTGATTTGATCTACAAACCTGTATATAAGACAAAACGCTAAACTGTATAAATTCCAGAAATCCTTAGTGATTTTAATGTTATTTAAACGTTTTTAATATTCTTACGATATAGATGAACCAACAGTTGAAGGAAAAGTTCAATTATTTCAAGCAAAAATAGACGAAGGTCGTACTGTCTTTAGAAATAGGGGATCGGTTATTTTGAAGGTGAGAATTATACATTGATATATGATAAGCAAAAGTAGAAGTATTTGATTGTACTGTTTCTCGTACAACGTATATGAGTCTGACCTGGGTGCAATTACATTAGATATGGAATATCAATTTCAAGACATCTCGCTTAAAGGGATTTTAACAGTTTCAAAAATAAAAGTATATAAATTCATTTTCATTATCTATTTTTGAACAATTTTAGCAAAAACGATCTGGGCCTTGTTTCTCAAAATCTTAACTAAAGATAAAATATAAATTCTAGTAGATACTTCAATTTTGATTGGCTAAGCACTAAAATCAATCTTATATTATCCAATTAAATTACCAATGTTTGGATTTTATCTTAGTTAATATTTCGTGAAACAGCCCCCGGTTCTTTATCTGAATCTTACATAATGCATCACTGACCTCCTCATTCACCATAATTATATGACAAATCGGGACGTTATCTAGCGTTGGTATTTGGATCTTGGTTAAATAATCAATCTCAGTATATATTAACGGGGATTAACTCGTGAGACATTTGATGCAAATGGGACATAGATTGGGCCTTAAATTTCTAATTACCCTTTCATTCCAGAGTCCGAAAGGACAGAAAAGGGGTGATAAAGGTAAGTAGATTCCATGTAAGAATAATATTACTTAGTATTAGAGATTACCATTTATTCAACTCACTTTGTTTTTGGATGGACGATTTAAGAATAATAATGTAAACTTTAGGACTGTTGCTAACAAAGCTATTGTTTGTATTCGGGACTAATGCACATAACAGCGTCCCTGTCCCCGTTTAACATGGGCGTATAATAATTATGTTGTTTTTATCGGAAGTCAAGATGTTATGACGAATCTGTCACTCGAAAACCTCCAAACAAACCTCTTGATGTAAACAATTAGTCGCGTGACGTGAATTGAGTCACAGCGTACTGCTTGACATGAATGGGTGAATCTATGCCACCAGTTCAGAATCGTGACTATTGGGTCCAGGCACTACATCATAAATAGAACACAGGTTCAGATCCAATCGTCCCTGTCAGTCAATGAGTATGAGAGGTGGGGCGGGCTAAGGGGGTGGGGCTATATTGCATGATAATATGGCCTTATATGCGAAACAGGAAGTGTTAATTTCCTAACAATTCATAATACACTATTTACAAAGAGTGTGATATGTTTGTGGATGTTATTATTATTAGACATATCATATTATGTACTATGAATTATAATCCACCATCTATATGATTTATTTGAGTTGGATTAGATGCTGATGAAAAGGGTGCTAGGTGCAAGACATGTGGGCGTGACTTCACGTCCCCGCCTCCCGAAGAATTATCCAGATGTAAGACATGTGGGTGTGAGATCACGTGTCCATGCACGTCCCCACCACCAGAAGAATTATCCAGATGTAAGACATGTGGGCGTGACATCATGTGTCCATGCACGTCCCCACCACCAGAAGAATTATCCAGATGTAAGACATGTGGGCGTGACATCATGTGTCCATGCACGTCCCCACCACCAGAAGAATTATCCAGATGTAAGACATGTGGGTGTGAGATCACGTGTCCATGCACGTCCCCACCACCAGAAGAATTATCCAGATGTAAGGCATGTGGTCGTGACTTCACGTGTCCATGCACGTCCCCACCACCAGAAGAATTATCCAGATGTAAGACATGTGGGCGTGACGTCACGTGTCCATGCACGTCCCCACCACCAGAAGAATTATCCAGATGTAAGACATGTGGGCGTGACTTCACGTGTCCCTGCACGTCTCCACCACCAGAAGAATTATCCAGATGTAAGGCATGTGGGCGTGACTTCACGTGTCCCTGCACGTCTCCACCACCAGAAGAATTATCTACAAATCAGCTTGATGTAAGTACTGTATATAGGTTGGTTGTATCAGATTTGGTAATTTGGATCTGGATTTAGAAGAACAATTATATTGTATACATATGTCGATATTCGAATCGTTAAAATATAGTCCGGCAGCAGGTCGACACATCTGGAAATATAGTCCACCCATTGTTTCTTGATGGGTTATATATCTTCAGTAAATAACCAGAATTGTCCTATGTCGACCATCTTGAATATTTTAATTTCCCCACGGTTGCCAGGGTGGTATCATCCGGATTCTGAATCTACACATATTGAAGATATATTATCCACCTAAAAAATTTCTACTGTATGTGGACAAAAGTTCCACGTCAAGGCTTTAGATGGGTTTTGGCAACTGGACAAGTTACGCAAACCTAATTATAATACATAATGATTTAATCCAATCGGGACGTAGATGGTGTGATATAGAGTATCGTGTGGTATAGAATATGATGTGATATAGAGTATGATGTGGTATAGAATATTGTGTGATAGATTTGATTATTATAATGTGATATAGAGTGTGGTGAAGAGTATGGTGTGATATAGAGTGCAATCATTTGATTAAATTACCCTGTATTCTGTATTACAGAATCAAACCACAGACCGTTCCACAAGAGGTAACTAACAAGTATATATTTTTAATATAAGAATTGTGTAGTTTTAAAATTTTTAAGTGGATATTTAATCCACGTGTAAAGAATACTAAATATTAATATTAATAGAAATAGCGGGTATCAACAGAACAATTGTCATCTTTTACTCGATAATTTGTTTTATTTATGTGCGTTTCTTTTCAACCGAAATATTGTTTTGACGAGATGTGAAACGCCCATTCCATTTCTTTATTTAGACGTTGAAACTCACCAAGCACCAATTGATCATCAGGATGATAAAACCACCACTAATGATATTAGAAAGAGATTTATAGGTAGTATTGAGCCATCGCCATTAATGGATTTACTGTATTCAAAGAAAATCATTACAGAAGAAGAAATGGTAAGTTGTTGTTTACATCGAATACCCAATAGGGCAGTTTTTTCTAGCAAGTGATGAGTGTCTATATTTTGTATCAGTATGTATCAGTGACCAAATCTGTTGACACGTGTGATTTAAATATAGAGCAGTGCTGGTATCCAAGATCATCCCTAAATGTAACATGATATACAGGTAACCACGCAACCATTAATAACAAACAAAAACAAATAAATGTTAGAGATTATATCGTAGATCTGCCGGATAATTAACTTGGATGAAATGACCAAATGTTATTATATCAAGTAACAAGATGTAATATTAAGTACTTGTTTTAAATTGATGTCGTATCTACAGGAGAGGATTCAAGCTAGAATGAATCTTAGAGGTAGAACGGCTGCAGCAGGTCATCTATGGGATATATTGTCCCAGAAAGGAGGAGAGGATACCGGCTTTAAATGGGTTTCACCTTTAATTGAAATTTTACGCGATAAAAAAATACTTTTGAGTAAACTGGCTGAATATATCCAGTCAAAATGTTTATTATACGGTAAGTGTTTATATACTGCATCTCTCGCCTCTCTCTCTCTCTCTCTCTCTCTCTCTCTCACACCCTCTTTTGTCGTTAAACCAGTGTTGAATACAGTTTGTTTCCGTATTTGTTTGAGCTTTTCAGCTTTTATCGTGATGTTCGAAGGGTACTTTGAAAATGTTAAAATGTTGCTAAACCAGAATTGAAAACAGTTTGTGTTTGCATTCGTCGTTTATCGTGAAACAAAGTTGTGACTTTATCTTTTTAGAATCGCCTCCTCTGGAGGAAATAATATACCACCACAGAAGGGTAATCCCTGAAGTGGGTAGTCGGCTGGATTCTCTACAAGGTTAGTTTATGATATATGTATATTTCTGTTGGTTGATACTTCCAGCTTCCACCCTATAACAATGATCAACCAATATATTTATTCGTCGATAAATCATTAGGAAATATTAATCAATATTAAAATATTAATATGTGATAGACATTGTTCAAATGAGTTAAAAGTAGTGTAATATGTTATGTATGAGGCAGTGTATGTAAACTCTATATAGAACACTTGATATCACTTTTTATTTACCGAAAGTACTAAGACGCACTGCATTTATGCCATAGTGTATTTGATAATTAGCTGGTACATGGCAATATAACGTTAATGTATTTTAAATTGTAGCCGAAGCTGAAACCTTCCTTTATGACACAAAATCAAAAGATTTTGTGCCAACCAGGGCTTGTCAAGAAGGGAAGCGTATACTCAGTGAAAAATTTGTACTGGGTATTATTGGAGCTGTTGGAGACGGGAAGACCATAATGTCGCGGATGGTAGCTAACACCTTCTTACAGGAAAACAGAGACTTTGTTCCTGTGGTAGTAAAGTCTCCTAATGATATGAACTCCTTTTCTTGTTCAGAGAACAATAAGTACCTGCTTATAGTAGATAATATGTTTGGTATTTGGACACGAACAATGAAACAACAAATACAAGATTGGCCAAAACATTTCGAATTACTTTACATGAAGATAAAGGAGAAACAACTAGCGCTCATTTATACAGTAAGAAATGATATCAGCCGGGGTTGTTATCATATTCTACACGCATATGAGATCTTTGCACACGAAACGCGACTACATCTGCATGAAAACCATTTCCAACTCAACAAAGGTGAAAAAATGGATATTTTACGTTATCATTTTGGAGATAAAATTGATCACGAACTGTACGAAATGATTAGCGCTGCCTCAGTGACTGTAGGATTCCCTTACATATCCCGGATGTGTAGCACATCATGGAAACGACATTTACCGTCACTGGGATTCAGAACAAGCCTATTTGAGTTCTTATATTCAGAGTTTGAAATATTGTGGAAAGAAGACAGAAGAAAGTACCTAAGTTTAAGTCTTGTTTTTTCGTCCCAGCCATTGATTGAAGACGAGCTTAGAGCTGGCGGTATTACAGACAAGATTCAGGCAATAAATGAAATAGCTGGCAAGCCCGTAAAAATTCATGATGTTTTTGATTCCTGTAAATCACTTGTTGGTAGCTTTATAACAGACGATGCTGGGAGAATGTTGTTAACTGATCCGGTGGTAAGAAGTTTTCTGCTTCATCTCTTCAGCCGTTTTATCCAAGTAGCCATAAAACACTGTCCTTTGGACCTACTAATGGATATGGTGACTACGTCTGTATATGAAACCAAATATCATGTTCTGATTAAACCTCGTTTTTTCCCCAACCTGTGCTCAAGATTTGCCCATGAATTGCAGGGAAAAAACCATGAAGTGTTATTTCACCAAGCTTTTCTCGACACCCAATTTTTAGGAGTTTACCTGGAACAAGATAAGTCCAAATTACTTTTCAATGCTGAGTTAACAATGAATTTAACGATCCATGATTCCAATGACAGGGGCCATTTCCTTCACTATTTATGCTTGTTTGGTTGTGTGGAAAGCCTCCAACTAATTACACGACATTCCAACAAAAGGGTTTCTATGCTATTCGATGTCGACACAAAGGAGGGATTAGATATCTGTAAGCTGGCTGTTGCTTCAACAATAGACCCCACTGAGAAGATAGATTATCTACGTAATCAAAAAGGTGGCACATTAACTACTGATAAGCTCTTTCTCACTGCTGTCGAGTCAAACCATATTGAGATAGTACAACACTTAGCCAACGTTACCGGTATCAATATTAAGTCTATGCAAGGCTGTCTTCACCATGCCTGTAATTCGATCTACGACAACGTGGAAATAATACAATTTCTAGTAGATAAAGGAGCCAAGGTTAATTCCAAAAATAGAGATGGCCGCACCCCATTACACTTGGCTACCGCAAGAGGGAAGGAAGCTACAATAGCCTGTCTGATCCAACTTGGCGCCAATGCCAAGTCTGTCGACAAGTACAACAGATTGCCTATACATGAAGCTGTTAGTCGTAATGTGGGAAGGTTGGATATTAATACGCCTGGTATTATAAGACAGTTGGTGGAAGCCGGTTCCCCTGTTAACAGTGCGGATAGTAATGGTAGAACACCTTTATCAGACGTTAATAAACGATTTGAACCAAGATGTGTTGATGTATTAAAGAGTAAGTCAACTTTAATTATATTCCTTGCTCTTCTTGTTTCGCTTACGTGTTGATGTATTTATTAGTAAGCCAACTTTATTTCAACCTCAGTGTCCTTCGGCCAACATCATCTATTCACAATATTAACTTTCTTTCCTACGCATTATATCGCGAAACACAAAAATATTTGTTTTTACTAGGATATCTTAAAAAAAAACACTCTGTAATAAAATAATGCATTGGTACAGGAAGCAATAGTTAGCAGTTTTAACGAAATCTGAATAACCGCCGCCCACGCACCCAGGAAATGTTTTTTCATAAAAGCGTTGTATTTTGGAACAATTAATTGATGTTTTCATAATTGTGACAAAATATAGGTAATTTCCCGGAGAAGTAGTAACATAAAAATTCACAAACCATTCGAACAATGAGAGCCCATATTGTACCTTTTGAAACAGTTGCTCGTGGATGTATGTTTTGTTTTCTGACAACTATTTGTAAGACTTTATTTCTTGATATCAAGTAGTAGTACTAATTTATTTGAAGAATATCTCTCTTCAATGCTCTCTCTCTCTCTCTGTAAACGGTAATTAATGAAAGCTCGATTTACACAGATAGGCCAAACTATATTTTCTACTTTTATGATGATAAATTGTTGTATTATTTTTTGCAGATGCAGATATATCTGCTGCACAGCAAACAGAAGGAGCATTATTACCAGTAAGATATTACCGTATCCCATACCGTAAACATGTTCTTTCGTTAGCCCTGGAATGTTATCTAAATTATTGATTAGACATTTAAACTAATTAACTTAACCAGACCACAATCAATTCTCGGTGTCGTCGCTAGCCTGCGCTATTTACTAGATTAGAATCTGATTTGCTGCTCAACTTTCATTTATGATTATATCATGAACTGGATAATCTAGACTATTACCCCGTTCAGACGCGCAAGTTAAACTAGTTTAACTTATCCGGCGATAGTTAATTCAGCAATTTTCGTAGTCTGAACGCATATGTGGAGATTTTAAACTAGTTTAAAATATCCACCTCCGTAGGTGAATTGAATTCAGCTTTTTTTTTTATCTGGTTTAACTTTCGGCGTCTGAACGGGTAGGATTAAAATATCCGGATATTTTCACTCCGGACATGCGCAGTGCGTAGTAAATAACAATCTTACAAAAATGGCGGCTTCTTGTTCTTCATCAGTGCTCATGCGCGTTTACCTCTGACCCTTGACCGACGAGGTCAGGAACATGGTCAGGAATGTTAATCCAGTATAGTGCCAGTATTTTAAAACACGTATGAACGCAAAAATTGCCGGATAAAAATCGCCGGATAAGTTAAACCAGTTTAGTTATAAGCGTCTGAACGGGGTATATGTTTTTATCGCACCGACTTGGGTAATGATCGAGGCTAGACCGAAAATTCAATGGCTAAATTTTTGGATCAGTGTGGATCAATTTGGCTGAAATTTTCAGCGAATCCCCTGAATATTATCTACTTATATAAGTAGCAGCACTTTATCTTATTTCCCGTAATGTATATTTAACGGACACACAATTCTGTATTCAAAACACTGGATATTGATGGATAGCCATATTTAATATGGCGTCTAAAGATATGTTTCAAGATTCAGTGGACAAAAAGATGACGAAAGTATATCACTATAATTAATAATGGCGACAAAATATAACCACACTTAAAGATGACGACAATATATAAACATCTTTTGACAATCTATAACTATAATTAAAGATTACGACAAATTATATTTAAAAATAGAGAGCGGTAGAGAAAGAAAGGGAGAGATAGAGAAATGGGGTTTAACGTCCACTCGACACAAACTAGGTCAATAATTCGCTTGCGTGTAAGGGTCTTTAGCTGTGGGAGGACACCAGAGGACCCGGAGAATACCCACGAGGTTGGACAAGCGACCCTACTACTTGTCACGTAAAACCCTGGATTCGAAACGACGCAAGTTGACTCAATGACAGGCTTTATGATACAGCGCGCACGTGCTAACCATTCGCCCCCCCCCCCCCCTATAAATTAAATGATTTCGCGACTAATGGCCAGAGCGACTTGTTACTGGAAGGTTTTATTATCTATTTATCAATAAGACACTTTACTAGAATATTTTATCAACTAATTATCATTATCCATAGCTGCAATTCGTAATAGACGTACTTACTCCTTCTAGAACTCCCCATACTACGTACAGTGGTTGTCACTTGGATTAAAGACAGATCATGCATCAGGTCAATGTATTCTTCTAGATATATGTATACTCTCAATACTATTTTATATAGGCGTCTATCTTAATATTTCACCATCCTGTTTTATTTCAGGACAAGGAGGATGAAACAAATAAAACACCAGAAAGTGGTACAGATAAAGTCATCACTCTAAAAGTGTAAGTTCAACTTTATTTGTGCTGAATTTTATATTTTGTTTGGTGGAAAGAAATGGTAGTCAAGCCATTTGAAAAATGTATGACAATGGTCACAAATAAAATTGATAAATACTTCTGTATAAACATTTTGAGCTATTTAATATTATAGAAGTTTTAGGTTGTTTGCATTTAAATCAAAATACTGTATTTTTAATCAGAGCTACGTTTTTACAATGATTCTCTTGTTTTAACTAGCACAATACTGATGCAGTTGTTGTTTATTACAAATATAACTTCCAATACGTGATATGATGGACTGGTTTATTTATATAAGGTTATTTATATGATGGACAGGTTATAATAAAATAAAGGTTATTTACGTACGAGGGGGTAATTAAACTAAAAGAAAGTAAATTAATGAAAAAGTTATTGTTTATAAAAAAGCCACTAAAATACGGTGTCAAGTTAGAAGAGGGGATCCAGCTGATTGGTGTTCGGGGTCACTTTAAAATAGCATTAAGCAAGAGCAAAATCTGCTTATTACAGGTCTTTCTTTAGGCCTGAAATGTTATCTAAAAAAGCAATTAGACATTAATTAACATATCCAGACCATAATAAACTCTTGATGTCAAGGCTAGCCTTCGATGTTGGCGGATTAAAATTCTATATGCCGCTTAATGGCCGTTGATAAATCAATCAAGTGGATAATCGAGACTATGCTGTTTATATTAATGATTTGAGTAATAATGACCGAGGCTATGTGAATATTTCAAACGCTTTTTTCTCGGCTAATAGTGGATCAATTTGACTGAAATTTTCAGCAAATTACCTTTACACTATCTAGTTTTTAACTATTATAGTGAGAACTGCCATCAGCCTCTTTATCTTATCTCCCATAATGTAACTTTAAGTAACGTAAATTTGTTTCGACTCTGCTCTCCACTACGTTACTGTAAGCCCTTAGAGACAACTGGTATGAAAATAAGGCTTTTCCCCATCTCCGTTTCCGAAAAATTGGCCTTTTTAGCTTGTGGTCCCCCTGGAGTCATTATTATTATCCGATATAAAAATAACCGTTTGATTATATCACCGTTACATAGTAATGAAGGTTGAGTTCTAATTTCGTGAAAATCAGAACAAAATTGACAGACAAAATGACGACCGTTTGTACGCGAACAGTGTGAAAATATATTTTATCAAGGTTGTGGACCCTATAGAGGTCGCAATTTTAATTCGATTTTGATGAAACTTGACATGTTTGTTTGTAACCCAAAGATCTTGGTTCATTTCGATATTTGTGCATATCGATTGTAACTTCCTGAATTATGGCCCCTGATCGTACGAAAAATTGCCTTTATTAGCTTGTGGTCCCTCTGGAAGTCACAATTATTACCCGATTTAAAAAAGCGTCTGATTATATCACCGTTACACTGCAATGAATGTTGAGGTCGAATTTCTTGAAAATCGGACCAAAACTGACAGACAAAATGGCTTGTACACGAATACTATGTGGAGGTCACTTTTTTAATCTGATGTTGATGAAACTTGAAATGCATGTTTATAACCCAAAGATCTTGGTTCCTTTTAATATTCAACGGATAATATCGGATTGTAACTTCCTGAATTATAGCTCTCGACTTTTTTTAGCTAGAGGTCTCAATTATTATCCAATTTTAGAAATAATATTAAATGTTTCGTATACTAAACGTTAGCATGGCGCAGAATGTTATAAAGACCAAACAAATTCTAATGATTTTCTGATAATTACTTAATATGAGACAACTCTTGTTAACTGCCCGGACGATTTAGCTGCTGTGTGGGCGTATGTTTCGTTGCCTGGCAACCTATTTTTGTATACGATATCGCCCTAGAGGAAAGTGAACGTTAAACTCCAGTAAGGAACGACGGTAACACTTTTCTAAATTGACATTAAATACAGGAAATGAAATAAAATAGGGCTTTACGTCCCACTGGACTAATAAATCTGGATGAATTAGTGTTGACACCAAGCGCAGTTTTAACTGTGAGATCCGTCAATGTATATTTTCACATGAGACCTTCGTGTTTCGTTGAGGAATTCCCTTTTTGCGGATTTCCTTTCTTACTAATATTGCTTAGGCTTATAGCATAGTTTGGATTTAATCAAATCCACGGAACTTGATAAAGAAAATATGTAGTGAGTAATCGGACAGTGATCTAATCTTACATGTTTTAATTAATCTTTTGCTCTGTGACCGAGCGGTTCAGTCTCCTATTTAATATTTTTAACGTCCACATTTTTATGTGGACCTATATTGTCGTCGCCCCTGTCCGTCCGTCCACAATGTGACTGTGGATAGTCTACGGGTCACAATTTTTATTCGATTGTGAAGAAAATTAAAATATAGGTCTATTGCCCACAGATCTCGGTTCCGTTCAATATTAGCATAATATATCGAACCTTAACTTCATGGATTATGGCCCCTGGTTGTATGAAAATTCATGTTTATAGCTCGTGGACACTCCATATGTTACAATTTTCATCTGATTTTGACGAAACTTGAAATTCATGTTTATAACCCAAAAATCTTGATTCCTTTCGATATTTGTCGGATTGTAACTTCCTGATTTATGGCCGATGATTGTACGAAAAATCACGTTTTTTGCTTGTGGTCCCTCTAGAGGTCACAATTATTATCCGATTTATCGTATTTATCGTACCGTAACATCCTGGCCCTTGATTGTACGCAAAATCGTGTTGTTAGCTTGTGGTCCCTCTACAGGTAACAATGTTTATCTGTTTGAGAGAAAAGGTTTGAATATATCACCTTTATACCTTAATGACTGAGCTCGACTTTCGTGAAACTGGGACCAAAACTGTTGGATAAAATGGCCGCCCCGCGTAGGCAAATAGTGTAGATATATGGTATATCAAAGTTTGGGGCCCTCTAAAAGTCACAATTTTGATCCAATTGTGATGAGACTTGACATACATGTTCATATCCCAACGATCTTGGTTCCTGTGGATTTCTCGCACATATCGTACTGTAACATTCTGAATTATGGTCCATAATTTTTCGCGCATATCGTATGCTAACTTCCTGAATTGTGGCCCTTTTTGTTTAGCTCGTTTTCTATCCATCGCTTGTAAAATGTGGGCGTATCTGCCTGACAGCCGCTGGTTTAAAAACTTGTCGAAGAGAATATGTACTTGTTGGTACAAGATTCATGAGATATCGGCTGACAACATTTCGTTTCAACTAAACATTAAGTGTAAATTCAAGACTGGGCAGTCTAAATGAAACAATAAAACGATATATTGATAGTTTTCATCTTACAGATGGTCTAGGAGTTTTTTTCTGATTCTATATAAATTGATAAAAGCCTGTCTATCGCTTTTGACGAAAGAACCATAACGCCGTTCCTGATACGCAAATAGTGTGAAAGTATGAAATACCAAGGTTGTGGATCCTCTAAAGTTAATTTTTTTTATCCAAATACCAAACCCATCTGTAACACCTCAAGTTTCAAATATTGTTGGAGTTTTTTTTTTATTTTAATAATGAAACAACAAAAGCGGTATCGTACACATGTTTAAAAACAACGTTGGTTGGTTTGACTCTGGGCTGACTACTGCTGTATCGCACTTCTTAAGGACTTCACCATTGTGTTTTCTCGCGATACCGAAATCAAATATGTAACAGGAAGCAAAATAGTTGTTTTCTTTACGTTTCATGTCACAGCAGTTACACAATAGTCTACTTTAAAATGTTAAAAAGAATAACATCTCTTTATCTCAATCCCAAGACTAAACGACTAACCAGCCTGGCGAGACTCAGAAAACCACATCATGAAATGGTAATCTAAAGAACCCATTGTGTGTTTGACTTTAATGAATCTAAATGATGTCTTAAATTATTCTAGCCCCGCCCTCTCTTATAGGTGCCGAATGGCGTAGGCAGGGGCGTACATATAACGGTATTGTTTGGGGCGGGGAAGTGTTTAGCCAGAATGCGACCGACTGATACACATACCCCCCCCCCCCCGAAACGAGTGACGCAGTAAGTAGCCGAGCACCACATGTGCGAGTATTGTAGCGGATCTAGAAGCTGGGAATGGGGCATTCCATGTCAAGTGTACACAAAATTTGGGCGATTTTGACATGACCATCACAGATTTTGATAATTTTTGGTGTGCAACTTAATCATGACGAAAAAACATGATGTGCAAAATTTTAGCCTCATGGGGCCCCTTTAGGGACATCCCAAAATTTTGGCCTTTTCGGCTGACCTTCAATAACTTTGAAAATCCATAACTTCGCCCCTAGTCATCCTACTTACATGAAATTGGTACCAAATTGTTCAGAAAACATGGACCTTTCTAGTGAACAGGAGCACAAACTCGACAGAACAAAATCCAGGCAGATGTTGTTGACCTTGACCTTGGAAACCACGCCCATGAAAATGTGCAAATTCGATTTGGCCAATTTTTCGTGTGCACATTGCCCCACCTATATATTGCGAAGTCCATTTTGGTCGCTAAAACAGACGTCGATTTTATTCGAATTCACTGTAGGTTGTTTTGTGCAAGCTGACTTCTGATCACTAATTTCACTATGATAACTTGTACTCTCTGTTTTTATACGCCTACATGGAAATGTGGACATATATTGCCGTCGCCCCTGTCCGTCCGTCCGTTTCTCTATCCGTCCGTCGTCCACAGTTAATATCCGATTGCTTTAAATTCATACACAGTGTTTAAGGTCATGAGACAAAGAATCCTATTGATTTTCAGCGATATCCAATAATTATTGTCACAGTTATGGCCCTTGATCACTTTGAAAAATCTTGTGGATGTTTTAGAGACCAAAGTAAATATCTGATTGTCTTTAAGTTTAAACACAATGTTTAAGGTCATTAGATGAAGAATCCTATTGATTTTCAGCAATATTCTATAATTACTGCTAGAGTTATGGGCCTTCATCACTTTGAAAAAACTTGAGCATGCTCTAGCGGTTAACGATAATATCCGATTGACTTTGAATGTATACACAGTGTTTAAGGTATTCAGACGAAGAAACCTGTTGATTTTCATCGATATTCGATAATTACTGCCAGAGTAATGGGCCTAGAAAAATCTTGTGGATGCTCTAGATGTTAATGTTAATATCCAATTGCTTTTGAATTTATACACAGTGTTTAGACGAAGAAGACTATTGATTTTCAGTGATATCCGATACTTACTGCAAGAATTATGGCCCTTGATCCCTTTGAAATATTTTGTGGATGCTCTAGTGGCTAATGTTTTTATGCAATTGACTTTAAATTTATACACATTGTTTAAGGTCATAATTACTGCCAGAGTTATGGTCCCTGATCACGTGTGGACGAATTCTAACCATTACTTTATGGGCTATTACTAGTAATAAGATTTTCATGCATTGTAAACTTTCTCCTTACTGACAAAAGTCAAAATATGCGACAACCCTTGTTGACGCCAGGTATTTAACTACATAGACTTAGTCTCGATTGCCAAGTACCTTTGCTAAGATTATAATCGCTTATAATAATGTAATTTGAAAATCTATTTTTAAACTATTATATCAGGAGCGGCTAAGGATACTATTTAGTTTTTCGATAAATATCAATGTGTTTAGGCTAGACCAGTGGCACCATAACATGCTATCAGTATCAGTATCCCATTAAAACGATAAATTATTAATAAAACGCCGCAAATTTAATTCAAGATGCGTTATCTAAGTTTAGTTATAGAACTGGTCGTTCTTGATATAGTTCAATAACAGATAATGAAAAATGAAAACATTGAAAATTCCATTCACATTAGTTTATTCTGAGTGATGTTCATTGACTGTTCGTTATGTCTAAGTCTCGATTATCCAATTTATTGCTATTTTTCAAATCTATCGGGTGCTGTATTACTGTATGCCAGGTTGATCTCGGCCTCGTTTCCGTATATGTTAATAAGTCACGCGATATCTACATTTGCATATCATAGTTGAGGCTCTGCGTAAGATGATATGTCGAAAGCGTAAACGACAAATGAGAAATGACAGAGCGCAAATGTAATGTGGGAAATGTTTAATGTTCACTCGTCAAAAGCAGCATTTTGCAATAAAACATTTGTCATTTGACACATTGGAAGAGGTATTTTGACTTTATCATTACCGGTATTAAGACTTTGTACTTTTTACACGTTATCAACGGAAAAGACATTTCAGCAGAGCATTTGATATTGGTAGCGATACCCTTCCATATTGTATTTCTTTCGTGATAACGTTGACAAGAATCTACGATGAGGTCGGTAACAAAGATGGCAAGAACCAACGATGATAACGTTGACAACAATGGTGATTGACTGAACACTCAAAGATAGCTTTCATAAGCTCAGTACATACAAATTATTACCTAACTGTCTTATGCAACATTTAATCATAAAATGTACATCTTTCACATTATTCAAAATAAGCTAAACATACATACATATTTATCTACTGAATACACCAAAAATATACGCATACGACTGTTAGAAAATAATCACGAGAATAAGTTTTTGGCCTAAACAGGCGTTAACATTATATGCAATTCACCATGCCTTATGAGAGGGCATTTACCCAGCAACCATGTCTGGAAGGTTCTACAATGGGACAGTTTTAAACTCATCTAAAAACACTGTGACAGCTAATGAAATTTATATAAATATTGTTCCTCATTACTATACTCAACAATAACGTAATAATTAATGCGCTCATCGAATTTTGTGTCATCCCACGATGGATACAAAACTAAAGAACAACCACTCTTCCATTAGCCTGTCCAACCTCGTGGATTTTCTCCGTCTCCTCCGGTTTCCACCGACTGCTAAAGACCCTACTCCCGCTTGAGTGTACCTATTATTTTTGTCACGACCTAACCATAGTACAAACTAAATTGGTCTAGGCCGTTCCTAACACGACCCCTCTTGGTTATTATTTTTGTCAAGGCGTATCTTATATTGTAAATACAAATATATTCATATGTGCATATTGTTATAAAATAATTATATACTAATTATTTGTATTGTTTATCTTTTCATGAAATATATGTGAGTACTACCTGTTTATGTTTATTATATAAAGAATCTATAGTTTTAGTCAACAAATCATATTTTAATTTATTCTATAAAAGAGTAGGACGTTAAAACCCATGTCATTTATTCTCTAAAAGGGTATGGTTTTAGCTTTTAACATTTTCTATGGGTTGAACTATTATATAATAAATCAAGGTCTGGATTCAGTTAAATACTTTGAAAATGAAATGAAACGGTGTTCTGCGTTTTTATAAATGTGTTTTGACATACCAATAAAATCGACTCCAAACTTTAAAAGTCTATTGATTTTGATCAACATAATGTACGGGTGGTGGAATACGTTTATATCCTATAGAATATTATGGAACAACACGCAAATGGTGACCAAAATCCAAAGTTAGGTGTCGATTTTATTGGTATGACCAAACACGTTTATTACAATTATTACAATAGGGGTTGATATAAATTTTATTGCAATTGGGGTTATACCGTGTTGTAATATCAATCCCTACTGTAATATGTGTTTACTAACTGTAGAGAAGGGTTTAATAAAATACTATGGAAGATTATTTAATCTGATATACATTTACAATTCTCCAAACGGTTTTGAATCATGTTTTCGGTGGTTTATTTTATAATTTTCTATACAGTCTAAAGTCATACCAGTACTCGTATATATTGATACGGAAATGGTGATCAAAATCCATAGACTTTTAGAAGTAAGGTGTCGATTCTATTTGCAGGGCAAGTTTTATTTCAAAAGGGGTTATACCGTTTAACCCCTATTGTAATATCATCCCCTATTGTAATACATGTGTCTAAGTGTTGAGAAGGATTTACGAAATGCTATCAGGAGGATTATTTTATCTGATATGCACAATGAAAAGATTTTCAAAATCCTCAGTCAACAGATATTTCAGAGAACATACTGAACGTTTTTATTTTAAATATAATTGATTACAATAGGAGAGAGAGAGAGAAATGGGGTTTAACGTCCACGCGACTCAAACTAGGTCATTTTGGGACTAACATATAGTTTCAATTTTATTTCAATAATTCGCTTCCGCGTAGGGGTCTTTAGCAGTGGGAGGAAACCGGAGTGCCCGGAGGAAACCCACGAGATTTAAAAGGCGCCCATATCTCCATGCCACATACGCTCACACCAGGGATCGGAACCACAGCCGCAAGCCAGAGGTGACCGGCAAGCTAGAGGTCGAAGCGCGGCACTCTAGACCACTAGGCCATCCCAACCCCCCGATTACAATAGGGGTTGACATTCCATTTTATTAATTCTCCAAACTCGATAACGGCTTTTAATCATGTTTCGGTTCTGTTGTTTCATAATAATTTATGCAGTATAAACGCATACCATTACTCCTATATATTGATCACAGGCACTTGAAGGGATTAAAATAAAACTTCTTACTACTGCTTGACTATATGGTAATAGAATGTATTTCAGACGCCATCTTTGTTGTGACTCGTTGGCTAAACATTGTCTGCTAACATCTCACAATACTCACTAGTTCTAAGACTTTCCATCGTTTTAATTGCCAACGAGACTTTATTTGATGGTTATACACCCTCCAATGTAATTAAATTGGTCATTTTACAGCGTTATTAATTACAAATCAAACCAAGATCTTTGGGTTATAACCATGAATTTCAAGTTTCATCAAAATCGAATTAAAATTGTGACCTTTACAGTGTCCACAACCTTGATATACCATTTTTTAACAATATTCGCGTACAAACGGCGGCCATTTTGTATGGCAATTTTGGTCTGATTTTCCCGAAATTCGAACTCAACCTTCCTTACGGTGTAACGGTAATATAATCAAACGTTTTTTTAAATCGGATAATAATTGTGACCTCCAAGCTAAAAAAAAGGCGATTTTGCTTATAATCAGGGGCCATAATTCAGGAAGTTACGATCCGATATGCTCAAATATTGAAAGGAAGCAAGATCTTTGGGTTATAACCATGAATTTCAAGTTTCATCAAAATCGAATCAAAATTGTGACCTCCACAGGGTCCACAACCTTGATATACCATTTTTTAACAGTATTCGCGTACAAACGGCGGCCATTTTGTATGGCAATTTCCGAATAATAATTGTGACCTCCAGAGGGACCACAAGCTAAAAAGGGTGATTTTTCGGACAATCAGGGGCCATAATTCAGGAAATTACATTACGATAGCCGCAAATAACGAAAGGAACCAAGATCTTTGGGTTACAAACATGCATGTCAAGTTTCATCAAAATCGGTTCAAAATTGTGACCTCTATAGGGTCCACAAGCTAAAAACGTGATTTTTCGTACAATCAGGGGCCATAATCCATGACGTTTTGATCCGATAAATGCCAATATCGAAAGCAGCCGAGATCTTTTGGGAATAAACCTATATTTCAAGTTTCGTCAAAATCGGATAAGAATTGTGACCTGTAGAGAGTCCACAAACAAATTGTGGACGGACGGACGCACGCAGGTCCGGACGGACGGACGGACGGACGTCCGGATGGACGGACAGGGGCGACGACATAATACGTCCACATGAAAATGTGAGCGTATAAAAATGATATATCATGGTTGTGGACCCTGTATAGGTCACAATTTTAATTCGATTTTGATGAGGAAGGTTGAGTTCTAATTTCGTGAAAATCGTACCAAAATTGCCGGACGAAATGGTCGCTGTTTATACGCGAATAGTGTAAAAATATGGTATATCATGGTTGTGGACTCTCTACAGGTCACAATTCTTATCCGATTTTGATGAAAAGTCACATTTCTAGGTTGTGTACCGTCACACAATAATCATTGTCGGTTTCGAATTTTATTAATATCAGACTGGAACTGACCAACTAAATGGCTGCTCCCAATACAGTATGAAATACAGGACTTAAAGATGTAGGAAAAATCACTTTCGGTATTGTTTGTTCTCTGTCCATCTCTCGAAAATGTGGGCGTATCCTGCCTGGCAGTGCCAGCCTATCTTTCTTAAAAGTGACCATGTTTTCTATTGATTTAAGTTGGTTTGGAAGTTCATTCCAGGCCTGAATATTTGAATAGTAGAAGGTTGAATATTGGGTATTATTTTTGCATTTTTACACAACTTAATTAAAAATACTTGATCTAGTACTATGCAGATGAGAATCCCTGACTAAGCGAAAATTGGCTTTCATGTACACCGGAGACACATTGTGGAAGATTTTGTGAACATGGTTCAATTTCAGTTGTCTGACTCTATTTTCAAGATTTAAACTATTTAGATCTTTATACAGATTTGGGGTAATTGAATCTCTGGGACCTAAGCCGTGTATGAATCGGATAACCTTGTTGTGAATAATTTGCAGTTTGTTCTTCATCTTCTTGCTGAAGCCCGAAAACCAAGCTGAACATGAATAATCTAAATACATATTAAATATTGTAAAATATTTTCTGACATGTACATATTTTCTGACACATACATGATTTCGAAGAGATAAAGTCCTCTTTCAATGATCAAACGACATATGTCAACTTTCAATTTATTTTATTTAATGCTAGATCATATTAACCAATATATTTTAGAAACATAAAACGCACGTGATTCCATTAAAGTCACGGTCATTGTACGATTTTACTTGTTCAGTCCCACACACAAACCAGGTTTTGGCAAAATCCAGCCCGATAAGGACTATCTTGTGTATATTGTTAACTGTCATCAACTGTCGTTAATAATTACGGGAAGCAGTCATATAAGGTGGATATTTGATACCATATCCCTTCTGGTGTTTACAGGAATTTCAACTGTGTGACCCCGTAAACGCTGACTGGGTTCTTGTGAAGTAAAATAAGCTATTTATATCTAGATCAGTATTTTTTTATTAACAGCATTAACAATACATAGAAAGGAATACTACATGTACAGTTAAAGTATATTATTATTTTTATTTACACATTTATAATGCATATTTCACCAAAATATTCAGATGAGCTTATAATATTTATAAAGTAAAATTTCATGATTAAAAAAGCTATAATAAAAATTGTATAAATTCAATTCTGAATTGATCTTCAAAAGATAAACAATATGTATTAAGTATATTAACATGAACTCAACTAGATTGATCAACACTGTAATTATTGAAATATTACCACAGTACTAGAATATACATTTAACATATAAACTTGCAATTGATATGCATGTAAAAGGGATCCAACAAGGTTGCGTGTTAAATGCATTAACTAAATATTCATTTCATTTGGAATATAAGATTAAATGATTATGAATTTCGATTTTCGTAAAAGGATTTATTGTATTCAAAAAATAGATACCTTTCTGTCCATGTACATCCACAAAGAGATTAAGTTAACCACAGAAAAAAATACTATTTCATCTTATTTCACTAGAGATCTAAACATGGCCGGCATTGACATTGATTATTAGTAATACATGCATGCAGACATCATATATTTTCGATGTTGTAATATACAAATTACCATATTAGTTTATTATAGGTCAGTTATGTCTCCCCAACCTCAGCAGAAAATGGGAGGGGGGGGCATGAATCAATTACCTCAAACAATTGTCAGCAATATAAAAAATATTGTTTTACAGGAGGTAATGGACATGTAGATAATTTTTGTTACTTTGGTAACTTTTTTTTAGGCGTAGATGTTAGCTGCCTTTTTCTTCTTTGACCTTTCTGTGGTGTTTTGTTTGTTTTTTTGCGCTTCACTCCTTCATTGCTTTTTAAAATTGAATCTAATGCCATAAAGGCATCTGGTCCAAAGTCATATTCCACTTCCCCAGTAGTTGACTTTTTAAGACATGGCAGCGACATGAAATCTGGTAAATCAGCACTGTGGTCACCAGCAGTCAACAGATAATCGATCTGGAGTTGAATCAGATTGGCTAAGCGATAAATGGCGGATGTAGGTGGCATCCAGTTATCAGCGTTACTTAATTGTAGACCATCCGTTGAACTAAGACTTTGCAATTTCTTCTTTCTTTCCCTAGTTATTCTGCGAACATCTTCAGATGTTACACTTTCCGGATTCATTTTTTTTGGACAGTAAAGATTCTTAATAAATTCCTCAAAGATATCTGGATTAATCTGGATTTGAGTTGTACACTCTATAAGAGAGGAAAGAAAGTGGTCATTGTATACATACATTTTTAATATTTTATCGTGTGATTTTCCTTTTATTTTTGGAATAAAGTCATTGCCACCAAGACAAAGGCCAATGGGTACTTTGATCCCTATCAACTTAGAGTTGAATGTTTTTTCTAAAGTTTCCAAAATCAGGGTGATATTAAATATGTCATATTTTTTCTGGGGCTTTTGGAGTATAACATACACATCATTTTTGAAATGTCCATTTTCTTCCCTTGGCCAATGTCTGGCTACAGCGAAAAGGTGAATTATGACTGCATCTATGTCACCTGATGTTACAAAGCTGGCAATAGTATCACCTGACTCGAGTTTGTCTTTGCACCCAATCAGCCAATCTACTTGTGACATTTCTGCTTCGCCCTTCTTTTGGTGAATATCAATTAGGTTGGTTATCTGGCATAGTGTCTGGTCAGGGGGGAATTGACAGCGAATGGGAATTGCATACTTATTGCAATTACAAGCTCCTCCACAAATGCAACTAGTTGCCATTTCGCTGTCAATATCTACAGTTATTTCACGTGGCAGTTTTAACTTGTGGATATTTGATGCTAAATAGTTGCTGATCATCGATTTGCCGACATCAGTACCAGTTATTGCATCACGTTGAAAAGTATGTTGATTCAGGATATCATCTGCACTTTTTAAATGTACAACTGATACACCAGGGGTTTTCTTTCTTTGCCGTCTTGTACTGGCCTTGAAATTGTCTGGTGTAAATGAATATTTTTCTTCACACACAATCACCCTCTCCAAAGCAGACATTTGCTTAATGATTGGACACAGGACTGCATTCTGGACATAGTATAGATATTGGGATCCGGTAACAACTTTTGTCTTAAATTTGACTCCAGCAAATTCTATTGTAACAATCTTAACACTTTTTGTCAGCCAACCAGGTAATGATTTTGATGCTGTTGTAATACAGTTGTTTAATTCATGTGGGTTACAAAACTCTAATAGATTTGCCAATGCCAGTTTCATGGAGGACGATTTCTGTACTTTTGGTTTGCTACAGTCTGGTTTAACAAGTGATTGACACATGTTCATATCAGAGCTCAACCGATCTGTTTGCTTTAGAGCATTTGATAGTAACTTGGATCTTTTGTCTTCTTTCAATTGTCGTTCTGATTTGTGTGCGATTTTCGTTTGCTTTATTACCCGTTTGATGGTAACACTTAAATTTTTATTTAAGCGCGATTTCAAACTTATTGGTCCTGAAACATCTTCCAATTTGGGGGAATCTGTTGCGGAGAGTTGAAAAAGATTGTCTTTGCATATGAATCGTTGAATAAGGTATTTTCCAATTTCCTTTGTATCATCATCTAGTATCTCACGAGACAGCACATCCTTGTTAATGGCATAAACATTGCGTGGAATGACACAGGGGCGTGTTGAGAGCGCATCTTGTCTAAGAATAACCTCTGTGACTCGAAAAATATGTTTCATGTCTGTCTCAGTGAAGTTCCAAGATACACCACAAGAATCGTTGTCGCTCTGTTTAACAGCATGAACAGCGTTGAATGAATCAATGAGTGACATTCTTCGTACAGCTGATTCTTGGGAAGATCCAGAGCGAAATCCTTTTAATGCGTCTTTATGGTCCATTTCGCGTTTGGTGTCACATGCAAAGTTTACCTGGCTATTGCCGATAGGAGTAGAGAACAGACATTTTTTCAAATTCTGGTGAAAGATCCCTGCTGTATAATGCTCTGTCAATAGGCGAGTACAATAGGGTGCATAAGAACTAGCTCCATTTAAGAATGAAAACCACAAAGATGACTTTACCGCTCCCAATAACAGACTGTAGCCATTCTCACCACCAAGACGTTCTGCTAGTTTCACAGCTACAACTTCATTACAATGTATCATCATATCATAATGGAGAGCAAATGTAGCATTTATTTTTCTCATTGTAACCATAAATTCGTCAAACTTATTATTCCATTTCTGGGCTATCTCGATAGGAGTTTGATTTAGTTCATTCTCAACAAATAACCGTGCATCCGTGCTTGGCAGGTATTGAATAAATTTAAGTGTAAAAGCAAGCTGAAGCGATTGAGAGAGTCGTCTAATATGCCGTGTAGCAGTATCAATGTGTTCAGTGGTTATCAACTTTGACCATTCTGTAGTTGTTTCGTCACGCATGACCATCAATAATTCTACCAATCCCGCGTAACGATATGCACTAAACAAAGTATTGACCTTGGATTTTCTGAGATGAAGGAGTGGAAACTCAGGCAAAAATTTCCCATATTTTTTATTTTCCTTTATAAGGGACAACAAATTAATACCAATTTTATTTTCTGGGCCAAACAGAATTCTATCGAAAGAAACCGGCCCACTTTCAGTGTTTTTATCCATTCCAGTTTTTACAAGGATATCATCTAAGATTTCTCTTAGCTTATTGATATCGTCATCTCTTCCACTTGCTGGGGGTGGATGCCTTGTAAGTAAAGGAGGTGTGGTAAATTTTTCAAAACCAAACATTGAAATTACAGATTGCTGTGTATGTTCAGTTTCTTGAAGCGTCAGTTGTTCCATGGACGTTTCTAAAAAGGAATTGTCGAGGGTAGCCCCAAGGTCCATAGAGTCATCTAAAATGTTACAGGTATCATGAACAATTTCGTGCAAATTATCACCACTTGTATACAATGGATCACTCGAGGACAAACCATCTGGAGATATCTGAAACACAAAATTTTTTTTAGAAAGTATATTAATACAAGCTAGTTTTTAAATTGTTGCAGTGTGAAAAATTTTGAGTGAGACTATGTATGGATTGGAATAGAACAGACTTAAACAACGCCTCAACACATTAATCATTTTAAAATAAGATAGGTATGGTGAAATATTACCTGGATTAAAGGAATAGGGGATGAATTGTCTGGTGACTTCAGTTCTTCAACTGGTTCAACGGGTTTCAATGATGTACTGTTTGGCCCCATCTCTTGGTTGAATACAATCGCTTCCTGGATGAACTTGTTTAGCCATGATGTCTTTGGAAATGTACAAGTATTATCTGAAAATGTGTAAGATATTTATTTTAGCTGTAGGAAGTACTAATAGGACTATCATCTGTCAAGGAAAAAGAAATTTTGAAAGTAAAACCCTCACTAACTGCAAGTTTACAGGATCATAATTCCCTTGTTACCCAACTTATAATGACCCAAAAACATTCTTGAATTTAGACCTTAAGTTAAGGAAAATTGTTGGATGTACCTGGGCCCTAAACCTTTGTATATAATGGTACCCTTTTCTAAAGTAAGGCTAGATATCCATTATCTATAGCTAAAGGAACCATTGTTTGGTTGGGTTTTTGTAAATTTGCCAGATTGTTGATGATAATGCACAATAATAGTCTTACCTTGTAACATTCTCCAAAGGCTATTATTTCCCCATCTACATATTTTATTAAATATTTCTAAACTGCTTTGCTCTGAATGTGACAGATTTAAAATCGTATCAAAAGCCTCTTCTTTGCTAAAAAAAAGTTGCTTTTTACATGAGCAGTGTTGTGATCCATCACATATATCCAAATCATGCCAGTATTCTGTTGCTTTAGAGTCTTTGGGTAACCCTTGGAGTGTTATTGGTAGCATGCACAGTTGTTTTGAGCGATGTTCTCCAGGATCAGGATCACTGTGATACTTCAGACGTACAAGATTATCCAACATCAAAATCAAGTGACACTGCCTAAGGCTAACCATTTGAGTCACATTACCAGCAAGCGTATCATATGTAATAGGGTACTCCTTGATATAGGTCTGGTAGTAGAGCTGATCATCCATCGACTTTGAAATCAGGTTGTTTTCAGCAAATGTCAGTGATGTTGTAAATCCATATTTACTTGTGACATTGAAAAGCGTACTTATGCTATGATAGTTCATTAAAAGTTCATCTGTTATTTTTTGTTGGAAAATTCCAATGAAATTTTTGTTGAATGTATTCAATAGAACTTCATATACAGAGTATAATCGTTCATATTTTCTAATTAAGAAATTTTCAGACAAGTTCTTGTGGTAAAGAGTATCTTTGTTAATGAACATTTCAAGAATAAATTGCATTTCCAATGGTACGTCCAAATGAAATTCCTGGAGAATATCGAAATTCGTGGCAGACAAAGGTTTAGGCATTGATATATCAAAGCATGACTGGCATCTATCCATAATTCCATTGACACTAATTTCTTCTGGAACTACATTTTCTTGTAAAACGTTGCATGAAAATAATATATGTGTATTTAATTTATATAACCGGAGGTCGTCATAAAGACTGAATCTTGCAATTTGACCATTTTTTTGCAGGTATGGTGTTAGCGAATTGGAATCGATGAACATTATATGATGACAGTTCAATGAATGATATTTGTTGCATATGTTCAAAATCATCTGTTTCGTTAATTTGTTGGTTGGTGCTTCGCAGTTTCTATTACAGCCGACAATAATGTCAATTGTATCTAAAAATTCCTGCATACCAGGACACATACATTTTATGCACGTAATTGATTGTATTTCGACAGGAAATATTGTTGTGACTGCATTGAAAATTTGAGAATCTAAAATAGCAGGCCGATGTTTGTTAATGGTTGACAATTGTATTTCTTCATTAACAGCATTCGATGTTATCCTTTGACGTCTCAATTTAATAGTCTGTTGGGCACTATTTACAACAGATTTGCTTAAGTTTTTGGCTTCTTTTAGTGATTTGAGATAGTCCCAACGCCTTTTAATACTGTCACCTACAGGCTCACTGCACAAGCTTTGCGCGAAATGGTGCT
Organism: Patella caerulea; assembly: GCA_036850965.1. Lineage (NCBI taxonomy): Eukaryota > Metazoa > Mollusca > Gastropoda > Patellidae > Patella > Patella caerulea. The sequence goes on from JAZGQO010000010.1 coordinate 4,380,676, forward strand.
CGAATAAACATATTCTTGACCATTCCTCCTTTGAAAAAATAACTTTATATGAATGTTCAAGGAATGGAATTTGCAATTCATCAAACTCTAGATATTTATGATCGTCCTTCCCAACAAGTAAATTTGATATTTCTTTGTAAAGATCTAATAGAGTAGCTTGTGAATCAATGTTTGATGGGACCGAAGAGAAAAAATCTTTACTTATTTGGTTTCCGATGGAAAAACAATTTTCAAAGTCCTCGGAATGATTAAAAATATATTTCAAAATAGCCAAAGTACTTATGCATTCTGTGCCACCAACAAATTTGATATGTCCTCCCTGGTATCTTTCTACTTCTCGTTTAATGTTATATTTCTTCAATAATTTAATCCTATCCTTTTCTGATTGATTGTTCTTAAGATATATTATAAAATCATCCAAAATTATCCACAATTTGGAATTGTTATCATCTCTTCGCAGTGGCAATTCTCTTAATTTCAACATAATGAAATTCCAGTTGGAAAGAAACAGTACAATATAATATAAGCCGTCTGCTAGTATATCAAATGATACAATGAGCAATGGATACCTTTATATTATACAATATCACCATCAATGTGAAATTTGATATTGTGTGCCAACATAGATAGCACATTCCTCCCACAACCCAAAAATATTGAAATACAATACATTTATAGAGATAAGATTCACTAGGTCTATGGCCATGTGTTTTATAATAATGAGACAGTAGCTAAAGGTGTTGACAGCATTAGAGATCTTACTGTAGCTCCATTGGAGCCAGAATTTTGGCTTGTGTGTAGGACTGTGTTGTATGCTTGCTCGATTGATTCTTATTTATTGTATGGTGACTTATTGTCTGCTAGGTTGATTTTTAATGTCCTGGTTCGATGAATTTCGAGAAATGTGTTTGGAGAAATGTATTTGGAGAAATGTTTTTAAAGAAATGTTTTTGGAGAATTGTTTTTAGAGAAATATTTTTAGAGAAATGTTTTGCAAGATTTGTATTTGGAGATTTGTATTCTAAAATTTGTTGTTCGATATTTGTTTTTCGTTGTATTTTTCTGATGAAATGTAAATATAGATTAATTTTTTGATTTTCTAAAAAATAAATAGATACCTTATATTAAAATACATTTTACAAATCTGATATGATAAATGTCTGATTTGTGAAACAAATATTGATTTAAGATACAAATGTTAATTTTTGTGTACAAATGTCGAAATACGATCACAATTGAAGAAGTAAGAATTAAGGACTATGAATTTAGAACTAAGAACTAAGAACACTGAATAAAGAGCTGCTTGGTCTTCCATACTCATTATCGATCAAAATTTGAATATTTGGATCATCGTTTGAGAAGAGAATGATTGGGATGTCTGTTTCGCCCGAGCAAGAATGCAGAATACAATAGTTTTTAGCCCCTCCATTAATTTGAAATGCGAAGCGGAGTTGGTATGATATTTTGGTGTCCTAGTGGTTGGTGGTCGGTTCTAGGATATTCTCGACACTTTCAATACTAATCTTGATATGTTTTGATCCAATCAAGATTAGTATTGAAAGTGTCGAGAATATCTCGGCCTACGGTACATGCTTCCAGTGGTTATGACTATCTGTCTTTCTTCTTCTAAATCACAATTTATAACTTTCTAACAATTTATGATGAGCTGGGATGACGTAATTGCTGGTTTAGAAAAAAATGTTTGTACCTTGTACGTCGAAAACCGACTTACATATGTAGATGGCACAAGAAGAATTGTGATGAAAGAAAGCAAAACTTTCTATATTATTACCATCTTGCCTGAGTAGTCTTTTGCTGCGCATTACACGCAATAATTATGTAGCAACCCATATTTAGAGATGTGCAGTGGAGGTAAAAAGGAATGTTTTACCAAACTCCTTAAGAAAAATCATCATTTAAATTAACGTGAACTCATTTCCCGCCAACTGCTACCCCCACCCCATAAATCAAACAGTTGTCCAGGGGCATCATAATCACTTATTTAGAGATGGACAGTCCTAGAAATTAATGTTTTATTAAATCTGCAATTTCATATTTTTAAGTTATATTTTTAAAATGTATTAAAATAAAGCCTTAAAATACATGGTATCTATAAACATTCCTACCTTGTTAAAGAAAAATCTTATTAATCCAATAATTCACTATTGCCAGTTGAGAAATTGGCAAATACATCATTTTCAAATTCAAATTCAAACGTTTGAAGATACCTATACCATGGGGAAATTGAAAACCAAACGAGGTAATTGTGTTATTATTTCCTGTGTTAATGATTTATTAGTGTGAGGAATAATGCCTAGTGAGTTGACAGCCTATTGAGCAAAAGACAGACATAATTATGTTTTGACTTTCTTTGAAAATATGAAATTATCGCTTTAATATATATTGAAGTTACTGTTATATTATGAAATAAGCGTTTTGATCTAATGGTATAGTATGTCATGAAATGCTTTAGGCAATGGACGGCACGGTTATAGACCGAAACACAATTATTAAGGCTTACTTCCTTTTAGGGTTTTCAAATAAAAAAATTCGCATTCTTTTGGCTTATGAATATGGAATTGTTTTGAGCCCTATAGAAAACACTTTTGAAGTACAAAAAAAAATTAAATGTGGTGCGTAATGACGAATCAAACGTCCCAGTTCCCAGTTCTAAAAATAGTCTTTATTGACGTTATACAAGACATCCCCCCCCTCCCTTGATACCTACCCCGCCGGACATTGACTCCCAGATACTCCCCCACCTTTTTAGGACTTTTACCTCCAGAACATTCCTGCTGAAGACATCTTCCCTCCCAGGACATCTACCCCTGGATTTTTACTTACATTCCCCCCCATCGACCCCTCCCCCGGGACATCTACCCCCACCCCCTAGGACATCTACCCTAGAGTTTTACCCCCTCCAACGGACATTTTTCCTCTGGAACATCTGGCCCCTAGGACACCTCTGCACCCCCCCCCCCCCCCCGAAGCCCCACCCTTTAGAACCCTGGACGTTACGCAGTACTTCAAGAAACAATGTAAAATAAATATAAATTTTTTGCAGTGCATTATTTTACAGTTCAATAGTACAGAGTCAGATAGTAGAATGTGTCCATCGCCCCATTCCTAGCGAGTCGTAGAAGGCGACTCTTGGGGAGAGGGTCGGGTGGCCGATAGGCTAAGCCTTAGTCTGCCATCAATGGTGTCAAGAGTTCGAATCCCATTCTCTGCTATCTTAGTGACAAGGTGTGGGAGCAACCTATACGATCACTTACGGGTACTCCCAGAACATAAGCAGATTATCACCGATAACACGTAGATTGACATGTAAGTCAATCAACTTGAAAATTCCAGGTAGTAAGAGGTCACACAAGAAAGATAATACACCCACACCGAAAGTTAGTATCTTGAAAATTCAAGTTACCTAATTTCCAAAACCAGTTTTCTTCCGACGGCCGCATTGGCTTGAATTATTGTGGTCACGAGAGGACGAATATTACTGATTTAGAACATGGGACTTTTCGTTCTGAAGTAATTCTCGCTTTACCGAAAACAATGTGAACGCGATAGAGGCTGTTGTGTTCGACGGATTTATTTCAAATTCTGCGTGAAGCATTGTGAACGGGACAGAGACTATAGTTTTCGGTGGATTTTTTTCAAACATTATGAGAATGAGAGGAAGAACCCTACCACTAATCAGCATTCTAGATCTTACCGTTCTGGATTCACCCAGTCCCCTCTCTCCCGCTTGAGTGTACCTGTTCCTGTCACGAACTAACCATAGCACAAACTAAATTGGACTAACCAGTTCCTAACACGACCCCTCTTGGTTATTATTTTTGTCAAGGCATATCTTATATTGTAAATACAAATATATTCATATGTTCATATTGTTATAAAATAATTGTATACTAATTATTTGTATTGTTTATCTTTTCAGGGGTTGGAGGTGAGTACTACCTATTTATGTTTATTGTATAAAGACGCTATGGTTTTAGTCAACAAATCATATTTTTATTTATTATATAAAAGAGTAGGACGTTGAAACCCATTTCATTTATCCTACAAAACGAGTTAGTCCAGGCATTTTAACTCAATTTCTCACCAATTCGGGCATTTGCCAAAAAAAGTCCCAGTCCGAAATTCCTGCCCAAATGGGTCAAATTGGCAAAAATCCAAAATGACCGCAAGTTTTGACTGAAAAATGCCCATTTTTATCCACATAAGATGATCGAGTTTTATATCAAAATATATCCTTTGGGATACCCATTTTGCTGATTGTTATACAGCGGACTCAATATTGGGAAATAATTCGAAATGGCGCTCAGTTTGGGCGGGAAAATGCGAATTTTACCATATGAACACATTTGGTGTCAAAATATACGTTTTGGAGGCAGCTGGTTCCATTTTCAACACAGTTTGTCAGTTTGGTAATTAACTGGTTCACCTGGGTTAGAATATGTGGAAATCTCATTGGGGATTAAGAGTAGTCGAGTATGCGCTAGATCCAATATGATGGTATTCATCAAGCATCAACAAAATCTCATTTAGACGCTCTGGATGACCACTGCTCACGGCGGAGGCAGCGTAGCAGGCATGACGAAAGGTGCCACTCCCAGTCGACTGTAGACGCAGCGTCGTGTGCGTGTCGTGGCCGTGTTCGATTTCTATCACCAATCTCAAAAATTGAGCCATGATGGCCAAACCTATTGGCGAATGTATTTCATAAAAGTGTTGAGACAGAGATGGATACAGTATCGCCTGTTTGTCAGATAATGAACTGTCCACCGTCATTCCGAAAGATAGCGGGTATTGGATGCCGATAATAATGAGCTGATTAAGATCCTTGCCTAGTTCAATAATAAGCGGAGATACTAATTTCAATGGCAGAGAATTTAGGAGAGAGTAACACTTGGTGAAAAGTCATGACTAAGTTCGACAATTAGCAAATGGCGTGCTAGGTCCTCCGAATGAGGGTAGGCAGACCAAAGTTAGGGCACTTTAGGAGAGGGTGGTGCAGGATAAAAAAAAATGTGAGTTCTGTAGCATATGATAGACGCGACTTGACGACTATGTGATCCATTTCATTGACACATGGTTAAGGGATTATGATTAAGTCCTTAGGACCTGAACATGGACATAGTTAGCTGCAATGATAAAACTAAACGACCTGTGAGTAAAGAAAAACAAGCATGGAAAAGGACTGGTATTGTTTACAAAGGGTACCTGCCAAGTTTCATTCGATTCCGTTACCTAATGAGTAACACACGTTAAAGTCCCAATAGCATTTTTTGAAGTTATATTTTTAAACTGTAATAAAATAAAGCCTTAAAATAGATTGTATCTATAAACAGTCCTACCTTGTTAAAGAATAATCCTATTAATCTTATAATATCATTTTCAAATTCAAATTCAAACGTTTGAAGATTGCTATTCCACTGGGGGAATGTGTTATTATTTCCTGTGTCACTCATTTTAATGCCTAAGAAATAATGCCCATGATCGTATAATAGTGAGTTGACAACCTTTTGAGCAAAAGACATAGAAATAATTATGTTTTGACTTTCTTAGAAAATGTAAAATTCCCGCTTTAAGCCTTAAGTCAGGCCACGGAATTAAATGTCAATAGAGTTCGTGGTTTTTATAGTTCAAAATTTCGTTTTACTTGTCTTTACTACACTAGGATGGGAAAGACTTGTTATTTAACTTGTGTTCTGCTTGAAATGAGGGGTCAGCCAATCAAATTGTCTATCGAATCTAGAGTTTGACCTTTTTTGCGCGGAATTGTGGGTAGGCATTAACAGCCATAGAAATCAAAACAAAGCAACAATGTTTCTGATTGGTTAATCGAATGACTGAGTTTATAGGGTCAAATGTCGCGTGTTTGACATCTGAACTGGCTGAACGTGGCCTCCCGCTATAACTTGTTAGATCTAAGGGTAGGCCATCGAAACTATACAAACCGAAACGAAATATAGATCTGAATTTTAAATAGATTGTGGTAACGGTTAGCTTTTTGGACTTGAGGATGCTAACCGGAAAAAATGATCCCATCGCTCGTGTTGCAATTTTCCTAAATTCATTTAAATACAAAAATAACACTAAGACAAATCAGTTAATTCTGAATATTTTGGAAACATCAATCTGGCTGTTAAATCTATTCTGGAAGTCATCCGTGGAAATCAGGGGCTGATTGAGCTTGTATGGAACCCTTACATCATCAGTGAGAAACGGATATACATATTCTTTACGAACATTGAGTGCAATTGGTTTGTAGTATCTCTGGATTTGGTTGCAACAAGGGAAAGGCAACTGTAAAAGGGGACACAATGTTTTCATTGGGGTGGACAGTTCCTGAACTATTTAAGGAATGTCTGTGTAAATTCGACGGCACATTTTCGGTAGAGGTGGCAGATAGCCACCCCCGCGGACTACCCTATACCCTAGTACGAAATCCCATTGGATTCGAGCGTTATTAACCATTTACAGTTTCTACCTTTATGAGATCAGGGTAAGCGATTGACTACCTGCCTCTACAGTGAGAATTTTTGCTTAGGTTACACAGAGGGGTGAGCCTTTAAAGAAGCCAAATCGCTAATATTTGGGACTGAGAAATTGACCCTAAAGGGCCGCAACGCATATAATAATGTCATCTGATTGTATATGAACTGATTTACATTCAATTGTTTCCGTTTTGACTCTAATTTCAAATCAGTTATGTCCAGCGAAATATGGCATGAGTCTAAACAGAATAGAAATTTCTAGTGTCTGATTATTCAAGTCTATTGTACATGCTCTCCAGCTAAGTTATAGCGTCACCTCAGATTTACAAAGAAGCAGTCGTCAAACCTCTACTTAAGAAACCGACCTTAGCCTCTGAAAACTTTAAAAACTTCAGACCCGTTTCAAACTTATCATTTATTTCTAAAGTTTTGGAGAAAGCGGTTAACAAAAGGTTAAAAGACCATCTTAATCATTATTCTGGACTGGATAACTGTCAATCTGCTTATAGACAAAACCATTCCACCGAAACTGCCTTGTTAAAGGTTGTTAATGACATCAGATCGGCTGTTGATGGTGATTGCTGCTGCCTTGTAATGCTGGATTTATCTGCTGCATTCGACACTATCGATCCATCTGTACTCCTCCAGAAATTATATGATGAATTTGGAATATCAGAAAATGCTTTGAGCTGGTTTCAATCATACCTCATGGGCCGCTCGCAATCTGTGGAAGTACACAACAAATTATCAGATTCAGTTAAGTTAAAGAATGGAGTACCCCAAGGTAGGTTCCGTCCTTGGACCAGTGTTGTTTGTATTGTATACCGTAAGCGTCGCCAGTATTTTAAAGAAGTACAATCTTTTGTATCATTGCTATGCTGATGACACACAAATATTGGACAGATTCAAGTCCACACATGTTTCTTTTAATAAAATAAACAATTGTACAATTGATATTAAATCTTGGATGACTAATACCATGCTCAAATTGAATGATGACAAGACAGAAGTCATGTTATGTGGCACCAAACAACAGCTTCTAAACATCAGTCTAAAGTCAATAACAATCGCTGACTCCACAGTCAACATAGTTGATAACCTGAAAGATCTTGGGGTTTATCTTGATTCTCAACTCAGCATGGAAAAACAAGTGAATCAAATTTGCAGGACGTGCTTCTTTCATTTGAGGTCCATACTTCGAATTCGCAATTTGATTACAAAAGATGCAGCACATGCACTGGTTCGATCTTTAATTTTATCCAGACTCGACTATTGCAACAGCCTTCTATTTGGCATAAACAATAGTCTTATACACAAATTACAACTTGTACAAAATATCGCGGCTAAAATTGTTTGCCTATCTAGTAGAAATTGCCATATCACACCGCTGTTAAAGGATTTACATTGTCTTCCAGTGGAAAGTAGAATTAAGTTCAAAATTCTGTGCATAGCTTACAAATGCCAGAGAGGTGAAGCACCAGAATACTTGACCTCAATGCTCATTGATTATGTCCCCAAAAGAAATCTTCGGTCCCAACATGAACTGCGTCTGGTGGTACCCAACTATAGGCGTAAGACATTTGGTCGTAGATGCTTCTCATACACTGTACCAAACCTATGGAATTCATTACCCTTGACCTTAAAGAATTCACAATCCCTTAGCTGTTTTAAGAAGCAATTAAAGGCTCATCTTTTTAAGACTGCTTATTAGTTATTAACATCTTGTGATAGTGGAGAGCTAAAAGCGCCTTGAGCGTTAATTTTAATGGATTTGTGCGCTATATAAGAACTCACTATTATTATTATTATTATTAATACGAAGGTCGTGGACCCTGTAGAGGTTACAATGTTTGTTCGAAATTAATGAAACTTAAAATATAACTTTATCGAAAAAAAGCTTTTGTTTTTAGCTTGCAAAATGTGGACGTTTCTTGCATGGCAACCGCTTGTTATCTTTTATTTTCAAAAAGGAAATAACCGAAGCTGTATCGTACACATGTTTAAAAGCAACGGTGTTAATACATTGTATGGCGAAGCCTGTGATTATACTTTTATTATAACATTGGATTGATAGTCAAATTCATGATATATTCAAACTAAGTACAGCATCTTACAAATTCTATTGTGCATGGTATTTCAACTGCCGAGAAAGATATTTCGTGCACTGCTATTATATATACGACATATAAAAAAAATAATATGTGTAGAACATCGACAGTTCGACATGTTTGAAACCACCCATTATGGGTATTATTTTTGTCAAGTCGTATCTTATATTTAAAATACGAATATTGTTCATATTGTTATAAAATAAAGCTTTTGTTTCAATAGGCAGATTGTTTTCACTCTAGTAGATTCGATGTAGATTCACCGTGCAATAATTAATTACTAGACAGTTTTCATGTTATTGAACACTTTTGCTACTTTACGACAGTTTTTAGTAGAAATTATATAGAGAAGTGGGTTGGCTTATCTGTGCAATAACAACGAACATTGACATTGGTATTAGCACTGGTCTTAACGTGCGAGAGTACCTAAAATCGCTCGGTCTATTAAAGAGACAATTTGTACTTTTGCTCACTGCTACTTACATTTCCTTCATTAAAGGAGCTAAACGTCTAGCTTAATCTTATCCATAATATTTAAAATTAAAACAGGAAATAGAATTCAATATTAACACATTTCAATCCAAATCTATGTTCTTATATTACCGAAAAAAATATGGGATCCTAATAGCCAATTTTCAAGAGACAATGAACATTTTATAATCAGTGCACGAGTCGTGTAGTATATGATGGTAATGAAACAAAATATGTCATAAAAAACAATGCGGAAGTAATAAGTAATAACAGATACACAAACGACAAAATGATAATAAAAAAGCGCGTAGAATGGACCCCAACCCTAAATCGACCGTGTTTAATTTGGACTGTTCACGTATTTCACAGAACATAATTGAATCGAAATTTAAATAATATTATTAACATTTGAATATTCATGTAAATGGCTATATACATTCATATTACAATAAAATGTGCTTTTAGACCCAGTTCGGTCTATTTTAAGGTTTCAAAGAATAGCCATACGCTTGTTAAATTCAGCTCATCAATCGGACATCAATAAATCAATGATGTATTGGAAAAATTAAACGAAAAAGCATTTTTATTCCAGTTACTACAATCACGTTATGTTTTTAATTAAACTGAATTCACAATTTGTGAAATTCGCATGGCCACATAGATTAAGTTATTATATCGTTCAAACAGGCAGATTTTGACGACATTTGATTTCAAGATTTTCCGCTTCACAGGGAGGATTTAGGATAACAGAATCTATTTTGTCCACCTCGTCCGACTTTACTTTATAGACCATAATCTGCCTCTTTGGATCGATATCCTAGTTTGTCCATAATTAGGGTGCCCCGAGATAAAAATAATGGATAGTCATTACACTATGTCTATATATACAACAACACTAGATGATTCTTTATCATAAACTATCAAGAAAATGTACCTCTGTGCTGTGCTGTATTTCCATTTGATTTTGCGTTAAAATAGACTGCTTTTTACGGCCCAGGGGTCGGGAGCAGTATATTTGTTTGAGTTTTCAATGTTTGACAAAGTTACGTTATCTTGTTTATCCAAATTTGGAATTTTTGTACCGAAACGAATAAACACCCACTACCATTCGGGTTTATTCGTTTATTTTATGATATGCGACCTGACAAAATCTGCTCTAAGATTCGATTAAAACTCAGGATCGGCCATCCCAGTGTACATGTACTTAACGTGGAAAACATATTAGTCGACATATTACAACACCATGTTTGGTCGAAAAGCACAAAATACATAATTGCGGTGCCATTTTGGCCGCCATATTGGATTGCCGCCATATTGGATTGTTGCGGATCATTTTTAATGTCATATTCACTTCAGTAGATTTGATGGAGATTCGCCGTGCAATAATTACTAGACAGTTTCCATGTTATTGAACACTTTTGCTAGTTTACGACAGTTTTAGTAGAAATCATATAGAGAAGTGGGTTGGATTATCTGTGCAAAAACAACGAACATTGTTATAGACCTAAAATTGGTCAGTCTATTAAAGAGACAATTCTTACTTTTGCTCACTGCTACTTACATTTCCTTCATTAAAGGAGCTAAACGTCTAGCTTAATCTTATCCATAATATTTAAAATTAAAACACGAAATAGAATTCAATATACACATTTCAATCCAAATCGATGTTCTTATATTACCGTATAATAAAATATGGGATCCTAATAGGCAAATGCACCAAACATGACGAAGTTGCAAAGTACGATGCGCAGAGACGTGTGCGCATCGAGTGGCTGACTGTATCTATTAATGTCGTCTGCTGCTATTTATAACGTGGGCGTCTCTTCAATGTAGTTATGTTGTATGGATTTTGACTTTACTTGTTATTATCTATAAATGGAATGTTGCGATAATTTAAATGTGCTGAAACTGTACATTTCAGAGGACGGAAAATGTATATTATTACATTTGGAAAGATTAAATATATTAAATGATTATTATGTTCCTTTGTAAATTGTTGCGCATAATGGTTCATTCAATAATGTTTACGAGTTTGTTTGGGGGGGGGGGGAGGGGTGTAAAGTCTGATTTAATAATTAATTTCATTTATTTATTTACTCAAGTGCAGGTTACGAAAGTTATCCGAAATATGAAACACAAGAAACTTCCCCAGGAAACTGTAAATACTGACAATGGTATTTAAACAAAAATTATGAAAATTATACATTACGCAAAAGTTCCACGTGAATACTGAGGGCTTACGTGTATACTGACTGTGTCTGTCTCTTTGTCTGTCCCTCTTGGTGTCTGTATCTTTGTCTGTCTCTCTTGGTGTCTGTCTCGTTGTCTATCTCTCTGTCCTCCCTCCCTCTTACTCTGTCAGTCTCTTTGTCTATCTCTCTGTCTGCCTCTGTCTCTCTCTCTGTCTTTCTTTCTATCTGTCTCTCTGACCCTCCCCCTCTATCTGCCTATGTCTGTTTCACCCCTCTCTGTCTGCCTGTCTATCTCTCTCCCTGTGTCTGCCTCTCTCTCTCTGTCTTTCTCTTTGACTATCTTTCTATTGGTCTCTCTCTCCCTCTCTCTCTCGCTCTGCCCGTCTCTCTGTTCTGTCTCTGTCTGTCTCTTTCCCAGTCTCTGTCTGCCTCTCTCTCTCTCTCTCTGTCTGTCTCAGTGTCTCTCTCTGTTGGTCTCTCTCTGTGTCACTCTCTCTCTCTCTCCCTCTCTCTCTCTCTGTCGCCTCCCTCTCTCTTTGTGTCGTCTCTCTCTGTGTCCCGCTCTCTGTCTCCCCCTGTCTCTCAGTCTGCCCCACTCTCTCAACCTGTCTCTCTCTCTGTCTCCCTCAGTGTCTCTGCCTGCCTCCCTGTCTGTCTATCTCTGTTTATCTACCTGTCTGTCTCCCTCTCTGTCTGTCTCGCCCTCTCTCTTTCAGTCTCCATGTCCACCTCTGTCTTTGGCTGCCTTTCTCTCTCTGTGTCCGTCTCCCTGTGTCTGTCTTTCTCTCTCTGTGTCTGTCTCTCTCTGCCCCCTCGTGTCTGCCTCTCTGTCTCCACCCCCCTCGGTCTGTCTCTCTCTCTCTATGCCTGTGTCTGTCTGTCTCTCTCCCTCTGTGCATGTCTGTCTGTGTCTGTCTTTCGCTCTCCCTCTGTGTGTATTTCTCTTTGACTCCCTCTCTGTCCCTCTCTTTATGGCTGTCTCCCTCCATGTCTCTCTCTGTCTGTCTCACTCTCTCTCGCTCTGTCTTTGTATGTCTTGCTGTGTCTGTCTTTCTGTCTGCTTGTCTCTCTGCCTCTCTGTCAGCCTTTCTACCTCTCTCAGTCTCTCTCTCAGTCTTTCTCTCTCTGCTTGACTCTCTCTGTCGCTATCTCTGTGTGTCTGTCTGCCTGTCTCTGTCTGTCTATCTCTGTATGTCTATCTCTACCTGTCTCTTTGTCCCTCTCTCTCTACCTGTCTCTTTGTCCCCCTCTACCCGTCTCTCTCTGTCTGTCTCTGTCCCTCTCTATCCGTCTCTCTCTGTCTGCCTCTCTCCCTCTCTGTCTGTCTCACTCTCTCTCTCCCCCCCTCTGTCTCCCCCTCTCTCTGTCAGTCTCACCTGTCAACCTCTGCCTTTGGCTATCTTTCTCTCTGTGTGTCCATCTGTCTCTCTCGCCCTCTCAGTGTCTCTGTCTGTCTGTCTCTCTCTCTGCCCCCCCACCCCGTGTCTCCACCCTCTCTGCCTCCCCCTCTGTGTGTATCTCGCTTTGACTCTCTCTCTCTCTGTGTTGGTCTCTCGCGCCCCGTGTCTCGCTCTGTCTCTCTCTATGACTATCTCTCTCTCTGGCTGTCTCTGTATGTCTCTCTGACTCTGTCCCTCTCTCTCTGTCTGTCTCTCTCTGTTTTGTCTGTCTCCCTCTCTGTCTGTCACTCCCCTCTCTCTGTCAGTCTCTCTGTCCATCTCTCTGTCTATGACTGTCTTTCTCTCTCTGTGTCTGCCCCTATGTGTCTGTCTGTCTCTCTCTCTCTCTCTGTCTGTCTCTCTATGTGTCTCCACTCTCTATGTCTGTCTCTCTCTCTCTATGCCTATCTGTCTGTCTACGTCTCTCTCTCTCTTTGTCTCGTCTCTCTATGTCTCCCTCTGTCTCGCTGTCTGTCCCACTCTCTATCGCTCCGTCTTTCTCAGCCCGTCTCTCTCCCTATCTCTGTGTCTCTTTCTGTCCTCCCTCTCTCTCCGTGTCTCCCTCTCTGTCTCCTTCAGTGTCTCTGTCTCCCTCTCTGTCTCCCTCTCTGCCTGTCTCCCCCTCTCTCTGTCAGTGTTCCTGTCCATCTCCCTGTCTTTTGCTGTCTTTCTCTCTGTATGTCCGTCTCCCTCTGTGTCTGTCTGTCTGCCTGTCCCTCTCCCTCTCTCTGTCTGTCTCCCTCTCTCTCTCTCCCCACCCCTGTGTCGGCCTCTCTGTCTGTCTCCACCCCGCTCTGTCTGTCTCTCTCTATGCCTGTCTGCCTGTGTCTGTCTGTCTGGGTTAACTTTTATACTGTAAACCACATTTATCACGAACTGATTCAGTTATCTAACGTATATTGGGTGAGAGAGGGGTGTTTCTTAACGTCCCGGAGAAAACCCACGATGTTGGACATGCGACTCAACTCTTTGTCACGTACAAGTGAGGAATCGAAACCACGCCACTTGACTCAATGAAAGACATTATGATCAAACCTGCACGTCTTAACCATTCGGCCCCACCACACCCCGTTTGTCATAGCCAAAGTTTTTGCATGACTGGGAATGTGTTCAATCCAAATAATACCAGAACCATTTCTAATCCACATCAATTTTCAAACAATGTTGTTGTTTTTTGTTTTTTTTTAAAAAAGAAATAAGAAAAGCGGTATCGTACACATGATGAAAAGCAAAGATATTAATAATTTTTATGGCTAATGTAGCACTACCACTGCCACAATCTTTGATTTCACCTGATCGTCTAGGGATTGGTTTGACTCCGGACAAGCTACTGTTGTATCTCACTTCTTAAAGACTTCACCATTGTGTTTTCTCACGATACCGAAATCAAATATGTAACAGGAGCCAAAACAGTTGTTTTCTATACGTTTTATGCCGCAACAGTTACACAATAGTCTACATTACAATGTTTAAAATTAATATCTCTTTCTCTCAACTATAAAAGTCTAACCAGCTTAGCGAAACTCACACAATGATCGTCTAAAGAACCCTGTGCATGTTTGACTTTAAAGAAACTAAATGATGTCTAAAATTATTCTAGTCCCGCTCTCTCTTATAGGTGACGAATGACGTACACTGTAAAAACTTTCCGTAGTTTAACACATTTTTTCTGTTAATTGATGGATTATTTTGGGAAATTGTGTTAAAAGAGTGAATTATTTCTTCAAATTACGTGTTTTATGTAATTCTGTGGAATATCAGTATAAAACAGGAAACTTCCGTGAAATTTGGGGATAGAATATTTTATTCCCTTCTATAACGGACTTAATTCTGTTATTTTACGGAATTAACGGTGGAATGACAGGAAAGTTACGTGAAATTCAGGAATAAAATGTTTCATTCCATTATATAACGGACTATTTCTGTTTTCAAATGCAACGATAAGAAATCATATACATATATAATCATTCCTAATAAGTATCATTTTATAGTATTCATTTCAATTTATTAACCATAATATGAAGGATCATATTGTGTAGAGTTTGGAAAATTAATAGTCATGTCTATCTAATTTCCATTATTTATAAGATTTTAAAGAATAGTCGAGATGCTTGTTAAATTCAGCTCATCGATCGGACATCAATAAATCAATGATGCATGCAATTACCACCGAAAAATAAACAAAAGAAAAAAGCAGTTTTATTCCAGTTCTTGCAATCATGTTTATATTTTAAATGAAATTGAAATTACAATTGGATTTTTTATATCAAAATATAACCTTTCGGGGCAGCTGAATCCATTGACAACCCATTTTGCTGATTGTTATTGGTAAATAATTCGAGATGGCGCTCAGTTTGGGCGGGAAAATGCGAATTTTACCATATGAACACATTTGGTGTCAAAATATACGTTTTGGAGGCAGCTGATTCCATTTTCAACACAGTTTGTCATTTTGGTAATCAACTGGTTCACCTGGGTTAGAATATGTGGAAATCTCATTGGGGATTAAGAGTAGTCGAGTATGCCTCAGATCCAATATGATGGCATTCATCAAGCATCAACAAAATCTCATTTAGACGCTCTGGATGACCACTGCTCACTGCGGAGGCAGCGTAGCAGACATGACGAAAGGGGCCACTCCCAGCCGACTGTAGACGCAGCGTCGTGGGCGTGTTCGATTTCGATCACCAACGACGCTGCGTGTCTTCGATTTCCATCACCAATCTCAAAAATTGAGCCAAGATGGCCAAACCTATTGGCGAATGTATTTCATAAAACGATTTAAGTGTTGAGACAGAGATGGATACAGTATCGCCTATTTGTCAGATATGCAGTGAACCATTTGGTAATGAACTGTCCACCGTCATTCCGAAAGATAACGGATATTGGATGCCGATAATAATGAGCTGATTAAGATCCTTGCCTAGTTCAATAATAAGCGGAGATACTAATTTCAATGGCAGAAAATTTAGGAGAAAGTAACACTTGGTGAAAAGTCATGACTAAGTTCGACAATTAGCAAATGGCGTGCTAGGGCCTCCGAATGAGGGTAGGCAGACCAAAGTTAGGGCACTTTAGGAGAGGGTGGGGGCAGGATCAAAAAATGTGAGATCTGTAGCATATGATAGACGCGATTTGACGACTATGTGATCCATTACATTGACACATGGTTAAGGGATTATGATTAAGTCCTTAGGACCTGAACATGGACATAGTGAGCTGCAATGATAAAACTAAACGACCTGTGAGTAAAGAAAAACAAGCATGGAAAAGGACTGGTATTGTTTACAAAGGGTACCTGCCAAGTTTCATTCGATTCTGTTACCTAATGAGAGGATGGGTAACGGGGTAGAAATGAAATTAGACTGACAACCCCCAGTTTTATTCCAGTTACTACAATCAGGTTATATTTTGACTTAAACTGAGTTCATAATTGGTGAAATTCGCATGGCCTCATGGATTAAGTTATTATATCGCTCAAACGGGCTGATTTTGATGTCTGTAATTAAACATGCTTGTTATTTGATTTCAAGATTTTCCGCTTCACAAGGGTGTTTTAGGATAATAGTAACAATTTTGTCCACCTCATTTTACTTTATTTTATAGACCATACATACCTCTCTGGATCGATATCCAGGACTGTCTATAATATTCTGGGTAAAGGTCAGTCAATATTGTTACAAAGCAAAATATTTTGAGTTTGTATCGTTTTAAGTGCGACATGCAAGTAAGATTTAAATTTGTCTGATTCATAACAAATTCCAAAATTTTAATTCATAAAGAATTATTAGTGATGTTGGAGCTTGAAAGGATTTCATCTTTAACGACTAGTACATAAACATATTTAACGACTAGCCTATGAATGTGTCTAACGAGCATTTGATGTCATTTATTTAGATTTACACCAGCGAGTCGTAGTTCTCGCTTTCAGTGGAACCAGCATTTTCTATGTATCTCTGACATGCCATGGTCGTAAAACGCACACTAGAAAAGTACAAACGAAAAATACAAACGGGTACATAAACATATCTAAATATTTGAAACTAAATATAATTTGTAGCTCAAAATGTTAATTTCTTGGATTTTGATTGGTCGAAAAGTGGCTTCGAAAGCGTATAACAGTCCTCGTAATTTCCTAGCGCGATAATAAGAAAATTTCATTTCAATGCTGGTGTCAAAATATTTGCTATGATGACCATGACGACTAATCAGACTGATCGAATTACAATATTTCAAAAAAAACTCCTACTGGCTCGTTTTAACTGATGTGAGATATTCTAAAAATTAGAATGCTCTGACTGGGGAGAAAAAGATTCACTTTTGGCTTAGGAAAAGTTATACCGTCGAAATGACAAGTCTTTAAATCACCAGTACTCTATACAGTGTTGTACCGGAAATAGGGCCCAACACTTTTAGGGTCTCTGTGTTTCCCTAAGCTCTCGCTTGGTTCAATAAATCCTCTCAGTAATCACCTATGTAATGAAACTAATGCAATAAATGCAATCTATAATGTACATACGTTTGCTACTGTTATTTATTGTGATATTTTGTATTTGATGGATGGATGGATGCCTGTGTGATATCTTGGCCTAGGAACTCACAAAACCTTAATCCGGCCCTGACTGGAAGGTTTTATAAAGATCACCTGATTATCAGTGACGTAATCGATGCTAAAATAATCACTTCTTATCCAGCTACCAAAGAGACACCATGTTGATAATACAAGTGTTTGGTGGTTCTTCATAGTAAGTTACGAAATATTACATTTGGTTTGAAAACGTCAACAAATAACCGGTATAAATGCTTCTTACACTTTATTTAATTTTCTCTGGTATAATAAAAGCGTTATGAAATATAAGATATACAAAGGCTCTCACAAACTATAGATAAAAAACGAATTTACATGGGAGACAACTCTTTAAAGCATATCACGCTACGTTTATAGTATTAGATGGAGTTACCGCCCCCAGACCAGGTCAAATCGAAAAATGCCTTATCGTTGATTTCTCAGCCCAAATTGTCCAAGGAATCAGAATCCCAACCTGACATAAATAAGCAATATTCTTGACGACACATAGTTCACAGATATAGGCTTTTAGGCATAAAAGTATAAAATATAATAGATCAATCCTAAACCTAGCATTACTAATACTAACACATAACACCTTTCATTTCATAATAGATCAATCATTTTCACCTCTTATTAAGTTATTATTTTACGGGATGAAAAGAAAGAAAACTCTATTAAGTACTTATAAAATAATTATATAATACTACTGCGAAATCTTAATAATTAATATGTACCTAAAGGGTAGATTTACCGTTATTTAAAATGACATGACTAGTGCACAATAAAAACATGGAAACATGTTTTCAATGACAGTGTCTGAGTGTCCGTATTTCAAAACAACATTCGCGTCGTCGTAAATTCGTTCGACTACGATAACATTAAATATTGCGACCTCGGTCGTGATCAGTTGTTTTAGGAATTCCACGCTTGACATTTAGGTCATAGCTTTAGGTGATTTCTGAAAGTTCAAATAAGAGTAAAAGAAAAACGTCATGGCAAACCTATAATCCACTCTCTAGTCAATCGGATGGCCCAGATTTAAATAGATTAAAACTGACGTGAGTTTTGATTATTTAATTAGATAGACTTAGTCTCGATTGTGAAGTTCCATTATTAATATTATAAACGCTTATAATAATGTAATTTGAAAATCTATTTTTAAACTATCATAGCAAGAACGACCAGCTGTTTATCCAAATCTTACATACTGCATCTTTAATAATATATTTCAAGTCACCTCCATAAATATAATTAAGACCTTTATAATAATACTACTAATAATAATGATATTTGTATCGCGCAACTATTCAATCCACTAGGGAATGCACTAGGTACTAGAAAATGTTCTCACATTAAAAGTGTTAATGATAATGACTAAATAACCACGTTTTTCATGTGGATTTAATAACCGACACAGATTCACATTGTCGGATATTTTCTGGACGTGTATTGAAAACAATTGATGCATTGTACCGAAAAGTTCTGGATCCAAATGATTTCAAACTATAGGCAGGTACATCCAAGAGTTGTCCTTCTGGTCTTAATGATCGTTTGGGTTGATACAGTGGTACAAGATCCTTTCTCGGACACGGAGCCAATGTGATTTGTTCAAGACTCGGGTGATGTGTGATCTTGATTTAGTTTTTGTGACAGTCTAAGCAACGCCGGTTTTGTAATCTTTGGGGTTTTGAAATCTGTTCGTCCGTAATACCAGTTAGTACCGAATTATACAATAGCCTATTCTGGACAGGACAAAGGATCGAGCTAAGGTTGCAGCAGCGTCTTCTGTTAATAGATGACAAATTGACCCTATCCTTCGGAGATGGAAATGCCATATTTTACAGATATTGTTCACATGTTTTTCAAAACTGAGAGGAGAGTCGACAAGAATTCTCAGATTTCTTACAGTTCTAGACACGGGAATTTCGGTGTATCCAATGTTGATCGTTCGAATGTCACATTTTTTAAGTCTGTTAGCAGGACCCGCGAGAGGAAACTCAGTTTGTTCATAGTTAAGTTTTATCATATAGGATGACATCCATTTTTTTGACATAACCGAGACACCCTTCCAGATTCTTGATGACGGCATTTTGATCGATCGGAAGTGGCTTGAAATAAGGCTAAACAATGAAATACAGATACAACTGTTTCACTGTGACCCATATAAACAGTTCTAAAATTAAGGTGAGTCAGCGTATAATAAGCCATATTTCTCTCATGTGTGAACTAATTGATACAAAGTTCGTTTTCGATTAGTGTAAATCTTGTGTAGGCCTACAAACGTGTTAGGATACTGGCCTAGATCAGTAGCACCATAAGTTATAATAGCATGCCTGCATATTGCTTAATCATATTGATTTCTAAACCTGATAGGCCCAAATAAGAATTATATCAATTACGTAATACTCAGAATGTTACATGTATTATTATATTGTACTCCTTTAATGATATCATTAGCGTACATTTATGTTTTTTATATTATAAAATCACGGTTAATTGAATATTTAACATAGTGGTTACAGCTGTATCTTGCTTAGTAAAAAAAAATACATAATACGACTTATACATATTCATGTTGTTTACTCGGTAATAAGATCGTTAAATCGATAACTTTCAATGCAAAAATACATTAAAAACTTGTTAGCTACGTGAACTATTCAAATAGGTGTTCTATGAATATACGTTTGTGTCATCATTCTGTAATGCATCATGTATGGGATGGACCAGGATTAACAACAGTTAATATTAGTTTGTATCATCATTCTGTTATATGCATCATGTATGGGATGCTGAATGGCAGCCAAAGGTTGAGCAGACAGATCACATAGAATGACAACGAACGGCAATGCACCATTTTATTTCTTTCATGATAACGTTGGCAAGAATCTACGGCGAGGACGGTAACAAAGATGACAAGAACCAACGGTGATAACGTTGACAATAATGGGGATTGACTGAAAACACAAAGACAGCTTTCATAAGCTCAGTACATACAAATTACTACCTAACTGTCTTGTCAATTATGCAACCTTCAATAATAATATATATATCTTTCAAATTAGTCATAATAAGCTAAACATACATATATATTTATCTAAATAATATACCAAGATACGAATATGAGAAAATAATCACAAACATAAGTGTTTGGTTTAAACACGCGTTTATATTATATGCAATTCACCATGCCTTATGAGGGGACCTTTACCCAGCAACAATGTTTGGTAGGTGCGACAATAGGACAATGAAAAACACTGTGACAGCTACTAAAAGTAATATAAATATTTTCTCTCATTACTATACTCAACAATAACGTAATAATTAGTGCGCTAATCGTATTTTTTGTCATCCCACAATCGATATAAAACTAAAAAAAAACACCACTATGACATCAGCCACGTCCCAACAATGGCGACAGACCAAGATCGGATCAACCAGGAAATTAACATAACAATTCTCCTTTGACAAAAGAACCATAATGGCAGCCCCTGGTAGAATATTTACGATGCTTTAAATGATGAATTTATAGACATCTATATGTCGTCACCCTGTCCGTCCGTCCGTCAACAATTGACTTGTGAAAGCGATAGAGTCTGGAGTTTTGGGTGGATTCTTTTCAAATTTTATGTGAAGCATTGTGGTCATGATTGGATGAACCCTATCGATTTATAAACTTCGGCTACTTTGGGTGCCGGGGGTATGTCCCGTTTTCCAAAACCTTGTGAACGTAACCTAGACTATAGTTTTTGACGGAAGCATTGGTTTGAATTATTGTGGTCACGAGAGGACGAACATTACTGATTTAGAAGATGGGGCTTTTCGTTCCGGAGTTATTCCCCCTTTACCGGAAACATTGTGAACGCAGTAGAGGCTGTTGTGTTGGACGGATTTATTTCAAATTCCGCGTGAAGCGGTGTGAACGGGACAGAAACTATTGTTTTCGGTGGATTGTTTTCAAACATTGTGGGAATGAGAGGACGAACCCTACCGCTAATCAGCATTCTACGTCTTACCGTTCTGGATTCACCCAGCCCCCCCCCTTGAGTGTACCTGTTCCTGACACGACATAAATTGGCCCAGGCCGTTCCTAACACGACCCCTCTTGGTTATTATTTTTGTCAAGTCGTATCTTATATAGAAAATAAAAATATATTCATATGTTCATATTGTTATAAAATAATTGCATACTAATTATTTGTATGGTTTATCTTTTCAGAGGTCATAGGTGAGTACTACCTATTTATGTTTATTGTATAAAGAAGCTATAGTTTTAGTCAACAAAACATATTTTTATTTATTATATAAAAGAGTAGGACGTTAAAACCCATTTCATTTATCCTACAAAACGAGTTAGTCCAGGCATTTTAACTCAATTTCGCATCAATTCGGGCATTTGCTACAATAGAAATGCTGACCACAGTTTATGGTGGGTCTAGACATATATTATCACCAAAAAATGTCCCAGTCCAAAATTCGTGCCCAAATGGGTCAAATTGGCAAAAATCAAAAATGGCCGCCAGTTTTCACTGAAAAATGCCCATTTTTATCCACTTATCATAATATATTTGACCGGGATTTATAATATAACCTTTCGGGCAGCTGAATCCATTTCCAACCCATTTTGCTGATTGTTATACAGCGGACTCAATATTGGTAAATAATTCGAGATGGCACCCAGTTTGGGCGGGAAAATGCGAATTTTACCATATGAACACATTTGGTGTCAAAATATACGTTTTGGAGGCAGCTGATTCCATTTTCAACACAGTTTGTCATTTTGGTAATTAACAGGTTCACCTGGGTTAGAATATGTGGAAATCTCATTGGGGATTAAGAGTAGTCGAGTATGCCTCAGATCCAATATAATGGCATTCATCAAGCATCAACAAAATCTCATTTAGACGCTCTGGCTGACCACTGCTCACTGCGGAGTCAGCGTAGCAGGTATGACGAAAGGGGCCACTCCCAGCCGACTGTAGACGCAGCGTCGTGGGCGTGTCGTGGGCGTGTTCGATTTCGATCACCAACGACGCTGCGTGTCTTCGATTTCCATCACCAATCTCAAAAATTGAGCCAAGATGGCCAAACCTATTTGTCAGATATGCAGTGAACCATTTGGTAATGAACTGTCCACCGTCATTCCGAAAGTTAACGGATATTGGATGCCGATAATAATGAGCTGATTAAGATCCTTGCCTAATTCAATAATAAGCGGAGATACTAATTTCAATGGCAGAAAATTTAGGAGAAAGTAACACTTGGTGAAAAGTCATGACTAAGTTCGACAATTAGCAAATGGCGTGCTAGGGCCTCCGAATGAGGGTAGGCAGACCAAAGTTAGGGCACTTTAGGAGAGGGTGGGGGCAGGATCAAAAAAATGTGAGTTCTGTAGCATATGGTAGGCGCGATTTGACGACTATGTGATCCATTACATTGACACAAGGGATTATGATTAAGTCCTTAGGACCTGAACATGGACATAGTTAGCTGCAATGATAAAACTAAACGACCTGTGAGTAAAGAAAAACAAGCATGAAAAAGGACTGGTATTGTTTACAAAGGGTACCTGCCAAGTTTCCTTCGATTCCGTTACCTAATGAGGGGATGGGTAACGGGGTAGAAATGAAATTAGACTGACAACCCAAATAACAAGAAGATGATCAGGATACACGTTAAAGTTGCGATTTCATATTTTTAAGTTATATTTTTAAACTGTAATAAAATAAACCCTTAAAATAGATTGTATCTATAAACAGTCCTACATTGTTAAAGAATAATCCTATTAATCCTATAATATCATTTTCAAATTCAAATTCAAACGTTTGAAGATTGCTATTCCACTGGGGGAATAGAAAAACAAGGGCGGTAATTGTGTTATTATTTCCTGTGTCACTGATTTTAATGCCTGAGAAATAATGCCCATGATCGTATAATAGTGAGTTGACAATCTTTTGAGTACAAGACATAGAAATAATTATATGTTTTGACTTTCTTAGAAAATGTGAAATTCACGCTTACTGGTGACAGATTAAATATCAATAGAATTTATGGTAACGGTTAGCTTTTTGGACTTGAGTATGCTAACCAGCAAAAATGTTCCCGTCGCTCGTGTTGCAATTCTCCTAAATTCATTTAGATACATTTATAGAACTAAGAAAAATCAGTTAATTGGGAATGTTATGGAAACATTAATCTGGCTGTTAAATCTATTCTGAAAGTCATCCGTGGAAATCAGGGGCTGATAGTGCTTGTATGGAACCCTTACATCATCAATGAAAAACGGACATCTTTACGTGCATTAGTGCAATTGGTTTGTAGTATCTCTGGATTTGGTTGCAACAAGGGAAAGGCAGCTGTTACAGGGGGCACGATGTTTTCATTGGGGTGTACAGTTCCTGAACTATGTAAGGTATCTATGTCGAAATTCGACGGCACATTTTCGGAAGAGGGGGCACATAGCCACCCCCGCGGCATACCCTATACCCACGTTTCTCAACCTTTTCTCACCGCTCACCCCTAAATGAATTCTCAACCAAACCATTTACCCCCAGAGTTTTGAGGAGGTTACTCATCGCGGAGCCGTGGCCGGCGAAGCTGGTCACCGCAAGCGCCGTAGGCGCGAAGCACGTGGGGGGGGGGGGAATTGGCCCCCCCCTAGGAAATTTTTAAGAAATTGCAGCCCGGAAATGTGATTTCCAGACATTTCAGGCACTCTTCAGGCGTTGCATAGGAACTTGAAAATGGACTTTTTCTATAGAAGCCATCCGATATGAACCGCGGATCCTTGCACGGGCCTGCACCCCATGACCACATTGACATTGAATATGGAATGAATACGGATCGAAGATGAGATTCAACAATCACCAAATTTATATTTTAATGAAAATACGTTGTTTCCAGTTCAGTGCGAAATTTGCCCCTGGTGATTGTCACAAACGATTATTTTTATACGCCCACATTTTCATGTGGACGTATATTGTCGTCGCCCCTGTTCGTCCGTCCGTCCGCTCTCCCGTAGGTATACTTACGGGGACTTTACACAGTATATGGGTTACTTGTGGGATTTTTGGTCACTTACGGGGTGCACCACGGAAAATCACCCCTCAATTATTACGGACGAAATTTAAATCGGACAAACTGAACGGACGGATGATTTATTACCGTGAATCTCAGCTCAAAATGGGAGTTATCTCTCTTAAACGACTTGTTAAGCAAGACTATTGGATATGCATGCGCAGTAGAACGAAGCGTGAGTACTGCTAGTCTCAATCAGTCAGACAGATAAATTCCGTATGCTGAAGACTATGTAATTCTGGGTGTCCGAGACTAGACTATATTACGTCAATGACAGCAGTACACGGCATACTACTGGGGTTATACTCTACGCTATTTAGCTGATTTCGCGGTTGAACCTGAAGATTAATGGTAGATCAAGCTTTAGTTAAATAAAGAGAGAGGTAATGTATTTTTTAACCCGTGTTCAAGCAGACGCGCATTGTTATTAGTTTGCCAAATTCTGTTGAGGCCAATTCAACTTCCAGTAACACTATCCGAGATCCGAATCGCCATTTTGTTTGTTCGACATTCCAAGTGATTAATTTATCACAGAAATATGGTTTATGAATAGACATGTTAGGTTTGTCGATTTAGTTCTTAGTTCTTTATTTAGCAAGGGCTGTTTCTGTAATCGACTGAATGATAATTGAGCTGTTGATTATGCCGTTAAAAATGGGGAGCAGGTCGTTTCACGTAGGGCGTTTCCCCCGGGCTGTTTCATCCCACAATTACACGGGTCTTTTCATCCCACAATTACACGGGTCGTTTCATCCCACTTATATGGGTCTGTTTCACCCCACAAAATAAAAAAAGCCCAATTATTACGTATTTTGAATATCTTTTTTCGTACATTAACAAAAATAACAATATGATATCAGTGACGCCAGTGATAGCTCGCGCTTTTTTCAGCTCGCGCCAACGTCAAAATAGAAGATCTATTTATTGCTGTCCTCCGACAATAAAATCGCTCTCATCACATTTTACATATTTGTTAAAAAACGAACCCCCGAACTGCAAATGAAGCTCATGTAAAACAATCTTTGATTAATTGTCCAATGGAAATTTTTGTTTTGGCCCGAAGAAAAATATCGCTAAATTTGTTTTTTTGTCAAAAGTGAAAATATTCCCTTTTTTAATCTATATAGTGGCAAGTAAATATTTTTGTTCACGTGAAAATATTACTTATTGTTATTGTATATTTATGGCAAACTAGGTAGCACACTAATAAAAGGTGTACATTTTTATTTTACAGGGTGTAAAGTATATGGGCAAAACTACCTGGTGTAAAGACACCTGGTCAGTAATGGTGGTTGAAGTTCATAATGCTGGTAATTTAACAGTATGTGATGTTAACTGTCAATCTGCTGATTCAGAGTAAGTATTTTACATAGTGATCAGTGTGAGCCTTATCCATCTCAATGGTGTTTCATATTGAAGTAAGGCGATTAAAAATAAAAGAGGAAGGAATTTGATCAGAACACCTTTTATTTGAGATGGATCTGTTTCTCTGAAACATAAGCTCTTTGTTCTTTGACTTTAGATTTAGTGTCAGTAGTAAGAGTGTTTTTTCTTTTAAAACATTTGCTTTAAAGAGACTGGTTTGGATAAAATTTAGTAATTAGTTTCAATTATGTGTTATAATTTTATTTTCGTTGTATGATCTTTTTCAGCAAGCTATATTATAAGTAACTAAATCTTAAACTCAATATTATCTATAATTTTTGACATTAACAATATGAAATATCATTTAATTGGTTTATTTCAATCAATATTGGTGTAAGCATACCGTTGGCGCAAAAATATGATATGCTTTCATTTAAATGTACTTTTCGACCAATTGCAGGATACTGATACATTTGAAATGTTCACCAACAAGAAATTGGAGAAGATTCAGCTAGATGGTAAGTACTGATTTTCTTGTTGAAGTTGTCGTCATACATAAAGATCTCTGAAAACCAAATCTGCAATAAATGTCATTTTGAACAAATAAATGAACATGCCACATGTGAAGTAGAGCATGCTTGCTCTTTTGTGAACAGCTGGTTCATTTTCACAGGTTTGTGTCACGTACAGGAATGCCATGTTATATAATTTCTCAGTTCTTGCGATGTAGGAATATGTTTTTTTTATTTGATTGCCGTTTTCAAATAACCACCTGTAATTTATATCTTCGTGGTAAACCACAGAAAAACATTAGGTGAAGCTATTATGAATGGGTTGACTTCTAATGTTCAATAATATTTTACTTATAGATACTATCGCAGATGAAAATACTGATGAGAAGGATTTTATAGATACGATTGAAATGGAGGATTTTATAGATGACCCGATTGAACCAACTGCAAAACGACGCAAACGTAATGATACGAGATCCAAGTGGACAAAAGAATGGGAAGAAGAAATAAGAATAACATTTAAACACTATTTTGAAAAAAAAAATAAGTCCCAAACCAGCTGCTTGTTAAAAAGCCATCGAGAAGAGTCGAAAAATGACTTTATTTGTAAGCGCTTGAAAGAAACCTTAAAAAAAAACCCTAAATAATCCCGATAATAAGAGTGTAACACTAATAGCAGAAATTTCATACATTTTTGCCTGCCGATTCAAAATGTATCCGAGTTTAAAGTTTACAAAAGTAATGTATATAGAAATATCACGTTTCTTCAAAAAATGTTTAAACATGTGGCCATCTGCACTTATAAGGTTTAAATAATGATTGAAAGCATTTTTAGTTTTGTACTCCAAAGATTATCTTGGAAATGAATCACTATTGCTTAAGTTGTATAGGTAGCACAAAATAGAGGCTCATTAATTGAACAAATAAATAACTAACCATAAAAAATATTGGCTTTTTTGGTTACAATAGAATTACATTTTCGCTTTTTGATATTTATTCGAACATTATGTATACTGCACTTTGAACAAATATCTAAAAACTAACTTTTCTGTTTGGGTTAGAAATAGACAATAAAAAATATGCCAGATGACCTTTTGATATAAATTCCAGCAAAATCATGTTTATAAAAATTGAGTTCTATTCAAATATATATGATATTATGTCAGCAAAATCATGTTAATAAAAATGAGTTGTATTCAAATATATGTGATTTTATGTTCATCTTTTAACATGCAGAAGAGAAAACATGTACATGTATCGCCACATTGGAAAAATCGTGCTCATTAGTGAGTGTTAGAAATAGATTCAAATGATTAAGCAGGATATATTAATGACATCTTGATACCATCATTTTGATATCCATCAGATGGATTATCTGGTCTGTTAGCTGTATTATCATCAACCCTTATATTTTTATAAATATTGGAGCTATGAAGCTGAAATTGTCAGAGCAGCTTTGTACAGTTTGCAGCAAGGTTGTGTTAAAATTTCAAACTGATTGGTCAAAAGGAGGCTCAGTTCGGCTAATTTCGTGTCGTAGGCTTCATGCAGCATGTCTATGCATATGTATCAGCCCTTATATTTTTGGGAATATTGGAGCTATGAAGCTGAAATCTTCAGAGCATCATCCTACATGTATTCCTGGGTAGCCCGGACAATTTCAGACTGATTGGTGAAAAATTAAGAGATTCCCAGAAAATTCAGTTCGGTGTATTTGAGCGCGTTACGTCTCTTTATTTCTAAACTATTTGGACTGATTAACAGCCTTCCCGTAGGAATATTGCCTTGACATTTTTACAGAATTTTCGCACTGAACAGTCATCGTTCCCGTGGTCGGATCGGGTTCAAAAGAGAATGTAGCCTTTGATTCTAGCTATCACATATTCAAAGGAGAAGTGTGTTCGACCCCGGAAACATGGTTAATTAATTCGAATCCCACCCCCAACCATCAAAGATTTTTTTAATAAAAAAAATTGCCGTATTTCATCGAATTTTTATTGTTCTTAATATCGGATATTTTTCTCCTTTTATTATGTGATAGATAGCACCCCTGCGCAACCAACCGCTAGAAAGGATGCCTCAGCAGTCAAAATCAGAACAAATGACCGATTTTGGTTTTTAATCCCGCAAACATGGTTCCCGTGAATTTAAAAATTTTATTTTAAAGGAAAATGTGCACGATACCATAGCCTATCACATACGGGAGAGGCGATAAGATCCCTTTGCATTATCAATTTTACAAAAAATTAAAACCGCATTAAATTTGTGAAGAAACGTTTTTTTGCTATTTTTTTTCATCGGATCAAAATGGGAGTAAGGTCCAGAGTCCGGAGTGTAAATAGGCATATCGTGTCCAAATTTCAAGCTCCTCGGACAATTTTCAGGGCACCTAGGTACCTACGTGAGAAGTTGCTAGCCGGAATTTGGTAGGCATCGTGCCTTTGGTTCCAGCGCTACGCTTGCGCGAAGGTAAAAAAAAAAGTCGTTAAGAAGGATTTTTTTTAAAAAAATGGTCAAATCTCTACCCCCATTTTCATCCTCTGGGCATCCAAAAATGGTTTCAAAATTAAATTCTAAATCCTCTTTTTGATTTACTTTATGTACCCCCGGGAATATGGCCCCCGCTCGGCCCCCAGGGGTCGGAACCCGAATTTTTTTAAGTGTGACCGGGACCATAGCGAAGGTACCCAGTCAAGTGTGTGTGCATGAAAGTAAGGGTGTGGTACGCATGCGCGCGCGTGTATTTTAATTTTTACCCAATTTTCCTCCGGAAAAGGGCACGTGCCCACGGGTGGACAGGTGTGTTGGGTACCTGCCCATAAAATTTGGTGACGATTGGGCGTCAGGAAGGGTCAAGGCGGGTGTTAGTACAGGGGTGCCTGGTAGCCGAATTCCGACAGTCGCCATTTTCAATTGAATATCCCGAATAATTCTTTTAAAAATGAATAAATCTGTTCGAAATTACGGCTACCCCCCCCCCCCCGCCCATTTTGAACCCTTGCAAATCAAATCTCTCAAAATTAAAATCAGTGGATCCTACGATTTTTTTTTTCATTTTGGTACCCCCGGGAAAATGGCCCTCCCTCGACTTCCGGAAGGCGAAACCAAAGGTCCTTGGTATGGACAGATGCCCGATGTCCCAGACTAGGTACCCAGTGAATTTCACGTCGTTACCTACGAAGGTACGGATGTGGTGAGCAACCGCGCACGCGACTTTCGTTTTTTGGCCGGCAGGAATTAGGTCGAGTAGGGTTCAGATCCGACACTTGCTTACCTATAATTCGACTTTTACGGGAGAACTTAAATAAAATCGGAACGCCCTGGCCGATCCGGCCCGCTCTCTACATTTCACGGGCATATTGCACATAGGGGATGAGTTATGGGCTTTTTCTAGGGGCACCGAAATGCACAAATCAATTTTTTTCCGTTTTCGCCGATTTTTCAGTAGGATTATCGCTACACCCAACCCTTCCAAAGAACGGATCGATACCAAATTTTCAGTGCAGGTACATCACCACATTGGTCATCTCTGGGGACTGAGTACGTGCCCCTTTTCGGAGCAAAATTCTATTAATTTGGGCTAAAAATCCGAATACACTTGTCCGTTTGCTCACAACATCCGTACCTTCGGGGGTTTCAACGTGAAATTCACTGGGTACCTACCCTAGGAAATTGCACAGCGTCCCATATCACCTCTTCCGGTTTCGGCACCCGTAAGTCGAGGGGTGGCCATTTTTCCGAGGTTACTTCGATTTTAATTTTGAGACCAGATTCGGATGGCCTAGGGAATTAGGCCTAACCCACCTAAACCGGAAAAAAGAAAACACATTTGTGTTAACATCCCTAGAGGGGATTAGGTCGAGTAGGGTTCTGATCCGACACTTGCCTTACCTATAATTCGACTTTTACGGGTAAACTTGAATAAAATCGGAAACCCCTCCAAATTTCAAGGACATGGTCAAATGACTATCATGGACCATTTTGATCTACTTCCACAGAAAATTTGCGAGGGCACAACGTGGCGCGCAAGGTCGATTTAGTGGGGGTAGCCGCGAGGACAAGTTGCGTGGAAGACCTGAAAAAGTTACAACAATAATTAATGAAATAAGACGTTTTTGGGGCCCCGAGCCCCAAGTGATCGCGGTTGGGGCTTTAGAGCATGGGACCAGGTGCGTGGGACTCTTCGGCGTAACAGTCCAAAAATTCAAACGTCTGGGACTTCCGGTTCGGGAATGGGGCCCAGAAAAGCAGCTTTTTTCAATTGTGTCTTTGGCTTCGATATCGCCCACTTCCGGTATCCGCAAGGCCATTTTTATGTGACCGGGGGACTTTTCGGGGTTAATAAACTTACAAATACCCAATCTGGGACCCTGCCCAAGAGCCGTTTGGAATGTGAAGTTATACCTAAAATGCCGCCGGGGAGAGGTTCTGACAACTAAGGTCATGACCTTGACCCGTAAGACAGCCCCGTCACCGGCCTTGTTTGACGTGACCTTGGAATCGACCTCGATACTTTTGGCGAAATTCTGGACGGTACATGAAGTTTTGGGACTTTTTTAATCCCAAGGTCAAAGTTCAGGTCAAAGGTCAAGACCAAATTCAAATGGCCAGTGAGGTGTCCATCCAAGGTCATGACCTTTGACTTGCCACGTAGAACTGGGGCCCCGCGAGAGCCAGAGGAAGACACGAGTGGGTTGAAATTATGGTGACCTTGACCCTTTCAGATGACCTTGACCTACTAAGATCACGTGAGCCATGATAAAATGTCGGGAGGTCAAGGTCTCGTGGTCTTGAATTTATTAGTTTTGCCTAGAGTGGGAAAAAACCGATAAACTTCAGGGGCCCCTAGTGGGTCAAGGTCGCGACTTTTTGTAGGCAAAATTTAAAAATGAAGAACAAATATGGGGTCGCTCTATCCGGCTACCAAATCCCGGGCCGATGGGAAGACATTTTTGGGCAAAATTGTCTGAGAAAGTCAAATAACTTGCTTTTTACTGCTGTGGTCAAAGGGGAGATAACTGGCATCTCCCGAATCGCACCCGACGACCGTGGGGTCGCGGCCTCTTGAACTAAATCAACCCCTGGGAGTCGTGTGGTGATCTTGGTTTGACCCTTCAAGGTCAAGGTCATGGTCAATGGCTATCATGGACCATTTTGTCCAACTTCCGGTCGCCGCAGAAGTCGATTTAGTAGGGGTAGCCGCTAGGACAAGTTCCGCGAAAGATTTGGAAAAATTAGAAAAAATAATTCTGAACTGCAAAATATATTCCCCACAAAAACGGCCAGAATTCCTCATAATTTTGTCACTTTTACCCCTCAATTGCCGTCCGAAGCTTATCGCGCAAGTAGCGTTCGTACCCCCATGAAGCCCGCAAAATATTCCCCACAAAAAACCGCCAGAATTCCCCATAATTTTGTCACTTTTACCCCTCAATTGCCGTCCGAAGCATATCGCGCAAGTAGCATTCGTACCCTCATGAAGCCCGCAAAATATTCCCCACAAAAAAACCGCCAGAATTCCTCATAACTTTGTCACTTTTACCCCTCAATTGCCGTCCGAAAACGTATCGCGCAAGTAGCGTTCGTACCCCGCTGAAGCCCGCAAGTCAGAAATTGCACAACTATAGCTACGGGAGTACGTCCGTCCGGACGTCCGTCCGTCCGTCCGTCCACAATTGTTTGTGGACAGTCTACAGGTCACAATTTTTATCCGATTTCAATGAAACTTAAAATATAGGTTTATCACCCTAAGGTCTCGGTTCCTTTCGATATTGGCATGTATCGGACCGTAACTTCATGGGTTATGGCCCCTGATTGTACGAAAAATCACGTTTTTATACGCCCACATTTTCATGTGGACGTATTATGTCGTCGCCCCTGTCCATCCGGACGTCCGTCCGTCGACAATTTGTTTGTGGACTCTCTACAGGTCACAATTCTTATCCGATTTTGACGAAACTTGAAATATAGGTTTATCCCCGTAAGATCTCGGCTGCTTTCGATATTGGCATGTATCGGATGGAAACTTCATGGATTATGCCCCCTGATTGTACGAAATATCATGTTTTTAGCTTGTGGACCCTATAGAGGTCACAATTTTGAACCGATTGTGATGAAAGTTGACATGGATGTTTATAACCCCAAGATCTTGGTTCCTTTCGATATTTGCGCCCATCGGATCGTAACTTCCTGAATTATGGCCCCTGATTGTCCGAAAAATCGCCCTTTTTAGCTTGTGGTCCGCCTGGAGGTCAAAATTATTATCCGATTTAAAAAAACGTTTGATTATATCACCGTTACATGGTAATGAAGGTTGAGTTCGAATTTCGTGAAAATCGGACCAAAATTGACATATAAAATGGCTGCCGTTTGTACGCGAATTGTGTGAAAATATGTTATATCAAGGTTGTGGACCCTATAGAGGTCACAATTTTGAACCGATTGTGATGAAACTTGACATGCATGTTTATAACCCCAAGATCTTGGTCCCTTTCGATATTTGCGCCCATCAGATCGTAACTTCCTGAATTATGGCCCCTGTTTGTCCGAAAAATTGCCCTTTTTAGCTTGTGGTCCCTCTGGAGGTCAAAATTATTATCCGATTTAAAAAAGCGTTTGATTATATCACCGTTACATGGTAATGAAGGTTGAGATCCAATTTCCTGAAAATCGGACCAAAATGACATACAAAATGGCCGCCGTTTATTCGCGAATAGTGTGAAAATATGTTATTTCAAGGTTGTAGACCCTATAGAGGTCACAATTTTGAACCGATTGTGATGAAACTTGACATGTATGTTTATAAGCCAAAGATCTTGGTTCCTTTCGATATTTGCGCCCATCGAATCATAACTTCATGGATTATGTCCCCTGATTGTCCGAAAAATCGCTTTTGTTAGCTTGTGGTCCCTCTGGAGGTCAAAATTATTATCCGATTTAAAAAAACGTTTGATTATATCACGGTTTCATGGTAATGAAGAGAGAATTTGAATTTCGTGAAAATCGGACCAGAGTTGACGGATAAAATAGTCGCCGTCTGTACGCGAATTGTGTAAAAGTATGTTATATCAAGGTTGTGGACGAATAGAGGTCACAGTTTTGAACTGATTTTGATGAAACTTGAAATACATGTTTATAACCTAATGATCTTGGTTCCATTGCATATTTGCCCTTATCGGATCGTAACTTCCTGAATCATGGCCCCGGATTGTACGAAAAATCACCCTTTTTAGCTTGTGGTCCCTCTGGAGGTCACAATTATTATGTGATTTAAAAAAACGTTTGATTATATCACAGTTACACCGTAGTTATGGGTGAGTTTGAATTATGATTTTCTGATGATTACTTAAAATGCAACAACTCTTGTTGACTGCCCGGACGATTTGGCTGCTGTGTGGGCGTATGTTTCGTTGCCTGGCAACCTATTTTTTATTCTCGGGACAGTGTTTGAGAGTGCTAATCCCAACTGCACAACCTTTATATGATCATTTTTGAAGTTACTGGGAGTGTGGTCATTCACCCCCTGGACGCGAGCCATTCCCCCCCTTGGGGTGAATTCACCCCAGGTTGAGAAACGCGGCTGTAGACCGTCTATACCTTGTTACGGGCTCCTCCACTTCAGTAGAGTTACAACACTGAGCAATTTCATTATCAAATGGTTCACTGCATATCTGACAAACAGGCGATACTGTATCCATCTGAATCTCGAAATTTAAAGCAATTTGTGAAATAAATTTGAAACGTTCTTCAAAGGTTCATGGTAGGAGTATCATGAATCTCCCATCCCTAATCAGAAATCTAAATCACTAATTGGACTTGCTCCTATTATATTGACACAGGGAATAACTTAATCACTAAAATATGCACGAAAATAGATTCAGCTACCTCCTTACGCAAAGTTCGAATTTTCCCGCCAAAACTGACCGCCACCTTGAACACCCCCAATATTGACTTAGCGGTAGAACTTATCACAACAATGTGTATGAAAATGGATTCATTTACCCCGAAAACTTACATTATGATACCAAACTTTGCCGCCAAAACTGACCGCCGCTTTGAATAACCTCCAACATTGACTCAGCGGTAGCACTTATCACAACATGGTTTTAGCTCTTAACATTTTCTATGGGTTGCTTTCGATATTCGTGCATATCGGATCGTAACTTCCTGAATTATGGCCCCTGATTGTACGACAAATCGTATTTTTAGCTTGTGGATTCTCTAGAGATCGCATTTTTTTTTTTTAAATACGATTTTAAAAACCGTTTAAATATATCACAACATTCTACCATACTGTAGGTTGAATACATACGATCAGCACGCTGTTGATAATCTTACATCATCTTGCAAAGTTTAGTGTGCATGGAATTGCAACTGCCAAGTGATATATTTCGTGGACTGCTAATGTATATACGACATACTAAAACTAATATGTATAAAACATGGACAGTTTTAATTTGTTGCTTTCTGTTCTTGTCACGACCTGGGCGCCACGGTGGCTCAGTGAGAAAGACGTTGGATGTCCCGTGTTCGAGTTTTGCGTTGGCCGAGTAAGTTCATCGGGGATTTTCTGCGGTTACAACCCCTTGTCCATGATGCAGGACCGAGGGCCTCGCAAAGGAAAACCTATAGTCGGGCAGATGAGACGTGCACGTAAAGGTTTCATTGGCAGTTGGAAATCGGCGCAATCGGAACAAAAGAGTAGTTTAGATGCGACGTGCACGTAACGCATCCGTTGGCAGTTGGATTTTATATAAGACTAGACCGGTGCGCTGCTGTCTGGGCAAAATTCACCTCATTACACAATGTATGGTGTATGACGTATGCCCGTCTCCATTATCCCAGTCGGATCAGAATAGTAGGACGTTAAACAACACAAACTAAGTTGGGCTCCTTCGTTCCTGAGACGACCCTCTTGGTTATTATTTTTGTCAAGTCGTATCTTATATTTAAAATGCAATTATATCCATATGTCCATGATGCTATAAAATAATTGCGTATGACCTATTTATAATGTGTACCATGGACGGGGAGTCTTTCTTTCTTCTTTTCTGTCAATAACCAAATTTTAATTGTTTTCACTCTATTAGATTCAATGGAGCTTAAATGTGCAAGAACTAGATATTTTCCATGTTATTGTACACTTTTGCTAGTTTACTTCAGTTTTAGTAGAAACATGGATACGGGCATGGAAATTAGTATTGCCCGGTATAGCCAAACCCCGATTTTACATGCGAAGACAGTACTAATGTTCCCCTCTAAGATTACTTAAAATCGTCCAGTCTATAAAAGAGACAATTCTTACCTTTACTCACTGCTACTTACATTTCCTTCATTAAAGGAGCTAAACGTCTAGCTTAATCTTATCCATAATATTTGAAATTGAAACATGAAAGAGAATTCAATATTAACACATTTCAATCCATATCGATGTTCTTATCTTACCGCAAAAAATATGGGATCCTAATAGCCAATATTCAAGAGACAATGAACATTTTATAATCAGTACACGAGTCGTGTAGTATATGGTGGTAATGAAACAAAATATATCATAAAAAACAATGCGGAAGTAATAAGTAATGGAAAATACACAAACGACAAAATGATAATAAAAAGGCGCGTAGAATGGACCCTAAATCGACCGTGTTTAATTTGGACTGTTCACGTATTTCACCGAACATAATTGAATCGAAATTTAAATAATATTATTAACAATTGAATATACATGTAAATGGCTATATACATTCATATTATAATATGTGCTTTTACACCCAGTTCGATCTATTTTAAGGTCTCAATGAATAGTCACACGCTTGTTAAATTCAGCTCATCGGACATCAATTAGGAGATAAACACTTATGTTTCGCATTTAGAGGGGTGTTATTGTCCAATAGATATGTCCTGAGATCTAGGACCCATGACGCGTTTATCGACATTGTAGACCAATCAGAACGCTAGGTTTACCTTTAAGCATGTTACAATAAATCAATGATGCATGCACTTACGACTTCTTTGGAAAAATTAAACAAAAAAGCAGTTTTATTCCAGTTACTACAATCAGGTTATATTTTGACTTAAACTGAGTTCACAATTGGTGAAATTCGCATGGCCACATGGATTAAGTTATTATATCGCTCAAATGGGCTGATTTTGATGTCTGGAATTAAACATGTTTGTTATTTGATTTTAGGATTTTCCGCTTCACAAGGGTGATTTAGGATAACAGAAACAATTTTGTCCACCTCATCTGACTTTATTTTATAGACCATACATGTCTCTCTGGATCGATATCCAGGACTGTCTATAATATTCTATACATCAGAATAGACATCCAGGGTTCAATAGTTTTCTATAAATGTGTCCGGTTCAAATGGCCTCCACGTAAGGTTAAAAACTGTATCGCCTGAAAAAAAATAACACGGGTAAAGGTCAGTCAATATTGTTACAAAGCAAAATATTTTGAGTTTGTATCGTTTTAAGTGCGACATGCAAGTAAGATTTTAAATTTGTCTGATTCACAACAAATTCAAAAATTTTAATTCATAAAGAATTATTGACATTTAAAAGTGATGTTGGAGCTTGAAAGGATTACATCTTTAACGACTAGTACATAAACATATTTAACGACTAGACTATGAATGTATCTAACGAACATTTGATGTCATTTATTTAGATTTACACCAGCGAGTCGTATTTCTCGCTTTCAGTGGAACCAGCCTTTTCTATGTATCTCTGAAATGCTATGGTCGTAAAACGCACACTAGAAAAGTACAAACGAGAAATACAAACGGATACATAAACATATTTAAATATTTAAAACTAAATATAAATTGTAGCTCAAAATGTTAATTTCTTGGATTTTGATTGGTCGAAAAGTGGCTTCGAAAGAGTATAAATTTCCTTGGGCGATATTAAGAAAAATTCAATTCAATGCTGGTGTCAAAATATTTGCTATGATGACCATGACGACTAATCAGACTGGTCAAATTACAATACTGTATTTCAAAACCTCATACTGGCTCGTTATAACTGATGTGACGTATTCTAAAAATACTGGGGAGAAAAAGATTCACTTTTGGCTTAGTGAAAGTTATACCGTCGAAAAGAAAAGTCTTTATATCACCAGTACTCTATACAATGTTGTACTGCAAATAGGGCCCAACACTTTAGGGTCTCTGTGTTTCCCTAAGCTCTCGCTTGGTTCAATAAATCCTCTCAATAATCACCTATGTAATGAAACTAATGCAATAAATGCAATGTATAATGTACATACATATGCTACTGTTATTTATTTTGATATTTTGTGTTTGATGGGTGGATGGATGTCTGTGTGATATCTTGGCCTAGGACCCCACAAAACCTTAATCCGGCCCTGACTGGAAGGTTTTATAAAGATCACCTGATTATCAGTGACGTAATCGATGCTAAAATAATCACTTCTTATCCAGCTAAGTTACGAAATATTACATTTGGTTCGAAAATTTCAACAAATAACCGGTTTAAATGCGTCTCACGCTTTATTTAATTTTCTCTGGTATAATAAAAGCGTTATGAAATATAAGATATACAAGGGCTCTCACAAACTATAGATAAAAAACGAATTTACATGGGAGACAACTCTTTAAAGCATATCACGCTAGTTTTATAGTATTAAATAGAGTTACCTCCCCCAGACCAGGTGTTTGTTACCAGCATATTGCTTATTCATATTTATTTCTAAACCTGATAGGCCTTAATAAGAAATATATCCATTACGTAATACTCAGAATGTTACATGTATTTTTTGCAGGGGGGAGGGGGGAGGGGGTCTAGGTTTGATAATTTCTTAACTAATTGTGCTCAACCAATTAACGGGAAAAATTTGGTAAATTAGATTCAATTTGGTGCATTCTGACGTATTTCCG
The DNA here is from genome assembly GCA_036850965.1 of Patella caerulea. Lineage (NCBI taxonomy): Eukaryota > Metazoa > Mollusca > Gastropoda > Patellidae > Patella > Patella caerulea. Next base: position 4,418,813 of record JAZGQO010000010.1, read on the forward strand.
GAAGGTAAATTCCAAAATTACAAGTTTTTCTAGACCAGTTTTTTTTGTGTAGATTATGGATCTGGGTGGTGATCAGGCGTTTGAGGGGGCTTTTTCGAGATATGGTGGGTCAAATGTCTACAATGAGCGCATGTGTGTGGTGGGGTGGGGCGGAATGACATGTTGACATATTCTATTAACAAAACATAAATTTACAGGACTGTCCATCTTTAAGTAAGTGTTTATGATGCTCTTGACAACTGTTTTGGTTTATGGGGAGGTGGGATTTGGGGAACAGGTGTAGCTGTGCATATGTGGAGGGGGTGGGGGTATGGCGGGGTATCAGGTTCAAAATGCGATCTGCAGTTGAAAGTTGAAAATAAAACGCAAAAGAGAAAAGTCTTATCCAAAGTGGCCATTTTCGTGTGGCAACATATACCGCTCGTGCTTTTCAACCTAATAAGTCCACCTTTTCAACTTGAAGTCGTAAATATTCTACTTTCAACAGCAGAATTTCTACTTTCAATAATCAACTTTTGACATTCGGACTTTCAACTTCAGATTTTCTACTCCAGATTTTCTGCTAAAGATTTTCTCCGTGCATATTACGGAAATAATTTGATCACGTGACTATTTCTGCATGTCATTAAAATTCGGCAATTACCCCTAGGTACCACTGGATTTGCAGTCAGCAAACTCGGTCGATGGTTGGGTTAAAATTTGGGAATAGTTTGTTTGACTTTAATAAAAAACGCACCAACTCAAATTTCATTACATCGTTTTTTGTCTATTAGGTATATAGACATAGTTCAACTATAATTCATCTTACATACATCATGGCAAGGATTAGGGTCGCCTGTCCAACCTTGTGGGTTTTCTCCGGGTACTCCGGTTTCCCCCTAACTGTAAAGACCATGTGTTAGTCCCGAAAGGACCTAGTTTGTGTCGAGTGGACGTTAACCCCCCCCTTCTCTCTCTCTCCCCCTCTCTCTCTCTCTCCCTCTCTCTCTTACATACATTTATACATTTGTCTTTTTATGTAAAATAGTCACTAAGAGAATGTTGACATAAACATAATTATTGAAGGACCAATTCTTAAGGCAAATAAAAGGTAACGAAACTGAACAGATCAACCACTTTAGTTGAGTTGCCAGTCTGTCATAATTTAAATCGACTTTACAAATTTATTTACTGTCTGCCTCTAAACAACCATTCAAAAGCACTAATGGGGGTGAACTAAGATAACAATAAGTAGCCTGGAGCAAGAGTGGCTAAGTGAGTAAGACGCTGGTATTGCTCGAGATAGTTCCTCAGGATTTTCCGGATGGTTTCCTCTTGCTGGTGAGGTAGGACGTAGGGCCTGGCAAGGACAACTGTCTTGTCGTTTGGATAGGACGAAAAACCAAGGTCTCATGTACACATTTGCACGCATGTAAAAGACCCCCTGTCATTTGGAATTCAATATATAAGTAGGCTGCTGTAGCGCTGCTGCACGGGCAAAATTTCTCCCGTAGCACACTGTATGGCGTAGGCCCGTCTTCATTATCCCAGTCGGTGCACAACAGTAGTATGTTAAACCCCATTCCATTTCATAATGTAGCGGTGGATTACAGTGGCTAAGTGGGTAAGATCTTTGATGCCGCTGTCCGGGGAAAATTTCCCTCACTAGCCTAGTTTGGAGCAGAGCATTAAGACCTTTAACTTCATTAAGTAGCCCTTTCATGCTCATAACAGGGTTCCACGTTCTATGATTATATCTTGTGGAGTGTGTTCTTTAAGTAGAGTGGTTCAGGCTAAAAATGTTTTATAACAAACAGACACTATTTCGGAAAAGTAAAGACATTATATATGATAAGACTTACTATAAAAACTTCATTGATCAACAATGGAAGTCTGGCCACTTCTGATTTTTGAGGATATATAACCATTTGGACATATGTTATAAATGGCTCAAAATCTGCCCGGCTTCCATAATCAAAGGAGTTATCTCTTAGTGAGAATAAGAGCTATGTCCCTTGGTTGTACTAAAAAAAATATGCTCCAAGCTACGCACGTCCCGGAAACGAAATAACTTTATCGCAGTCGGAAAATATCGTTTATTTCCATACTGCAAAGTAACAGATTACACTCTATGAGACGATTGGATTTGACATATGTACGCATGCGCGAACGCTTAGTTGTTTTAACAGTAAACCCGCGCCTTCAAATGTCTTTATATTAACTGTGTTTATAATGCTACAGTAGAAATTAAAATACATGTTAAGCTGGAGATGAAAATATCGGCATTTGACATGAATTATTTCAAGATTAGCCTAATACATACATGTATATTAAAATGAACAGTGCGTTTACTTATTTATACCCAGATACTGGCCTATTTATAACGGCATGTAATACAGAGAGAGCGAGGGAGAGAGAGGGGTCTATAAATCTAATAATGTAACACTTTAATGTGAATCTCAAAGGTAACTAAATATTATATTGTGCAGTACGATGTTTGTTATGAAAAATAAATTGCCCGGTAAAGTACGAGGAAAATATAATGACATGTAATACGGGGAGTGAGAGAGAGGGATAAACACCCCAATAAAACTATTAATTAAGACTTTATTTTTTGTCCCTCAGATAAATAAATATATTGTACTGCATGATGTTTGTTATGAAAAAAAAGAACACATTGCTGGATAAGTGGCGTATGCGCCGAGCCAGCGATTATTGCGTATGTACCGAATTTAGAGCCAAATTTTGTAGTTTCGTATGTATAAAGGGTGGTATTTTTCGCCGACTTCAAGGTTTCCTAAACATTTGGACACCGGCGCGCTCACATGATATTCTTTGAACTGTAGATTTTGATGGAGTGTAATTAGATTTAGTCCCGCGAGAGCCAAACATGCGGTTATAACCACTGCTACGTTACCATTGGAAACGTTTAGATTTTTAAGTTTCATGACCAAATTATGGCATTCTGCTGTGTATCTTTTATTTTTGACATCATACAAAATTCCTTCGTTCGTCTAAAAAGGTTTGGACTTGCAACCATTCTTTTTACCTGCCAATTGTTTTTTATTTTCATTATTAGCCTTCATGCGAATCATTTCTTTTTTAGTCTTCCGAAGTTGATTTTTTTTTAAACTTGGCGATTGTGCTTTTATGACAATCGCCGCAAATACTTTTTTTCTATCTAAATCAGTCAAGGTCGCATCGGCAGATGTCCGAGTCTCTCTGTTTATTAAATTAATTTCACTTGTGTCTGCCGATGGAGTAACGTAAACTATCCCGGAAAAAATGGGGTGTCAAGAAAATGGTCGAATGATTTCATACATTTAGTGGACTTAACCTTACTTTTACTCAGCGTCCTAGTCTTTGTCGTCAGTCTGGCCAGTCTATTTTGAATGTATTTGTCACAAAAAGTCACACAGTCGTCATGTAAAGCAGTCATGACAGGCCGATGCTCCGACGTTGTCGGGAATTTATTAACATTTGTCTAGCATAAAGCCTACTTGTGATTTTTGTCATAGGTAGTTTGTTACAGTTCCCAAATCATATGGGTACTTGTCCAATCCAATGCTGGATAGCAAATCATCCGTGGACGATATCTTGCAGGGCTCAGTCTCAAATCTTGAAAAAAATAAGTCCGTCGATCAAAGCCTATGCCTACAGGATGGTTAGATAATATACTATGATTATAAAAATAATTTACACCATGTTACCGAAAAGGGTCTGGAAAATAAAGACTACAAATAAAAAGTTTGTTTCGGTTATTTTCCGGTCTCAAATAGTTCTGCGTATTTAGAGCTAGCAAATAGTTATTTCCTAACCACGATAGATGCCAGCGTAAACCAAGAATGTAGCCACTTAATAAAAGTAAATCTCGAAAGGTTGTAGTAAATTTATCTGGGCAATCTCATGTGGTTGAAAGTTAGAAATGAGACGAAGCTATTACAGCTAGCTCTGTATTTAAATCATGATCACCAAAATCGCCAAAATCAAAAATCAAATCAAGGAGTGAAATTGAAATTTTTGCTCACGTTCGCTATTAAATAAACACGTAAGTCGAAGCCCGTAATGAGTGTATTTTTTACTCGGCGTTATATACCAATACATGTTTGTAAAAATACCTCATGTGACTTATATTTGCTGCGACTTCCTAAACCACGTGCGCGGCGCTAACTTCTGCTCACTTCAGAAGATTTCTCGACGGAGCAATCACACAGATAAGCGGGTCAGTTTTTATAAGGACAAATATTGTGTCTCTGAACCACTCTACTTTAAGTATTAGAAATGAATACAGATTCTTGGAATAGATCTTCAACACTTTATTTCAGGCGCAATAGCAGCAACAAGTAAACAACTTATAACTTCCTATAAATCGGCCCTTCAACTAGCTAGTATATAGGTTCCCTAAGCCGCTCTCCCCAACTATTATTAATCGTACATACATTTCTCTCTTTATATAAATTAGTTACTTACTATTAGTTACTATGAAAGTGTTAAAGCCATATAACTGATCAGACCAACCACTTTAGTTGCCATAATTTAAATCGAGTGACCAATTGCTGTCTGCTTCATCTGACTTACCAAGCATTAATATATATTAAAATATAGATTTGAAATTTAAAATAGAATTAAACAATAATAAAGAAACATGTTACCTATACATTAATCATATGTATCCACCCTACTTCAAACAAAAATATGTTTTAAATATTAATGCAATCAAAATCCTTACTTTCCACTAATCAAAATAACATAATCTATAACTATTCTCACGATAATAATTTTTATTTCTGTACAAAGGATTCCTGTAAGGCCTAAAATGTCTAAGGACTTGTACCGGTGGATCTTCTGAACAAACGCCTACGTAATCGTGGGTCTTGACTGCTGGTGCTTTTTGCACTAAAACTTGCAACAACTTGCATTGCTGCAACCTCAACGTGGCTATTGGCAGGATAACATATTGTTTCTCTTGTCACCATTCACACGAGGTTGTTAAAAACAGATACATCGTTAGTATCCGGATCATTTTAGAAACCCACATCCTTTTTAGTGGAGGCCACAGAAACCTGTACTTTTTGTGCACCCATCTTTGCAAAAAATTCAAGCGGTCTCTGTCTAAGCCTTTGTATTTGGGCAAACGAACGATATTTCTTTTCCATTCTGGATAATTAGTTTTCCGAGAAGCCCCCTCTTTCAAGACCCTGTGATAGTTGATCCAGATTTCGTATTACTGCTACTACTACTGAAGGAGGAATAAAGTTGATATTCATCCCTTCTTCTTTAATATATAATAATATGTACAATTTATGTCGCTTGGCTGTTCCGCTTTCCCCACAACACATTTTGACTTGCAGGCAATGTAAGTCGCCGGTGTGTGTTCTCTTAGATGAACACAGATTATTGGAATGGATCTTCAACACTTTATTTCAGGAGCAAATAAAAAACCCAGCAACAATTAAACAACCTATAACTTCCTATAAATCAAAACCCCAACTAGTATTTTCAGTCTTCCTAAGCTGGTCTCATTGGTTGATACTGACTAGAGAAGCCCAGTCGAAACGTCGCTCAGTAATAAACAGTAATTGTATTTCATAAAATTGTGACCTGTATATGCTAAAGACCCCTACGCGCAAGCGAATTATTGTAATAAAATTTAAAACCATATGTTATTCCCGAAATGACCTAGTTTGTACATATTATATATGAAAGAAGTTACTCAGTCGAACAAATCAGTCAATAAAATCAGTGAAATATCTCAGTCGAAAAAAAAACAGGCAGAGAATTCAGTCGAATAATCCAGTCGAAAAATCAAGTCGAATAACCGAGTCGCTCAATACGGCAAGGAAAACGTAAAGCATGACTTTATTTAGCTGTGGTGGAACAAGCAGCCTACTCCTCTATAAATCCCTCCACATCTTTATTTTCATTCTGAAGCGACTAGATACTATGCTGTCCTCAGTTTTATGCATCGGACACAGACTAAACACTAACAGTATAAAGAGTTATTGTTTTCAGCCGATGACATCAGTCGTTGACCCTTAACCCGAAGTTGATGACCTTACTCTTAAAGAGAAGTCAACAGGTTGTTTAGGGGATCGCTATTAAAGAAAAATCTGAATAAAGTTTTGATTTCAGCTTGGGGGAAAACAAAATAGACAAAAAACGATGTAATGAAATTTGAGTTAGTGCGTTTTTTATTTAAGTCAAACAAACTATTCCAAAATGTTAACCCAACCATTCACCGAGTTAGATCACTTGAAATCCCAACCTGTTTCATAAAGAATTACTAACGAATTATCCCTGTAACGGATGGCTGTCCAAAACACGTGCGTTGACTGCACGCCTCGTAGTCATTGTGTAATACTTTTAGAAGAATTTTTGCTCGAGAAATAAGATGGCATATTATTTCATTAATTAATATCTTTGGTTCACATATATGTAGGTGTGTACTAAAATCAACTTAGTCAATGATTGACATGGTTACATACAAAAGAGTTGTATAGCCAAAACAAACTAGTTCTATCTTTCAACAAATTACATGTGCATAGAAGTTTACCTATTGCGTCATTTGGCTTAATTTATCCAATCATATTCTTAATTGCACAGGTTCATGGTCATGAACACGCTTGGACCTGCATCATATCCATTAGGCTATAAAACAATCTATATTATAACTTTAAGACAGACTTCGATTAGATTCCAGGGGGTTGCCATCTAAGAGTCCTAGGCACCGCGAGGTGTCTAGGCTGAGAAGAGTTTAGTTAGTATAGACTGTAATTGTAATATGTGCTATGCTGATATGTATACCTATGCTACATAGAAGGTAAAAACGAATTGTTGCATTGTTATAACTGAAGAAGACAAACGTCTTAAGAAACCAGTAAGAAGTAAACACAACGTGAAGGAGAAGCAAAGACAGCTAGAGACAAATTCTAGACGATCACAAGGCTAATTATAACGGTAATATGTAGCAAAAACAAGATGCATGGGTCATACGTAGGATGTGGCGACCGGTTACCCATAGACGCTCTCCACGTCTGACAGAAGGCCCATGGTATTACATATTTGATTTGGTGTCGCAACACAGTTTCGACCTTTAAGGTAAGCAGCAACATTTAGAAGAAGAATACATATTCGATTTGACGCCGTGCTGAAGTTTCGACCTTTGGGTTACGAAGTTGTTTTCGAAGAAGAATACATAATTGAAGACGTTCAGAGAAGAAAAATCACCCTTACAATCCAGAGACGGAGAAAGTTTTTGGTGGAAATACGAAAACCTGATGATGATAGTCTAAAACTCTTGGTAAATACATTTTGTTTGTTAAATTGAACGTGTTACATTTGTTTACTGACCAAATAATATTAATTTAAGTTTAAAATCTAATTAGAAGCTAAATATTCAACATTTAACTGTTAGATAATAAATGATATTCATTCATAAGTTTTGATGGACAGGTTTGGTAAACAATATAATATCACTGGTTATCGGGTTAGCATGACCTGTAGTAAATTTGAGTAAAAGTAAAGTTTAAAGTGAGGGTCTCTACGGGTAGGTTTAAATACAAAAATTATTTTTAGATATAACTAAGAAATAATAAATAATGATAAAGAAGCGGAAAAGGAATAAAATAGGAACTAATGTTGTCTCCGGGTTGCAGTGGTAAGACGGCAGATCTAAGCATGACGTTTGTGAGTGTTTAACTCTACTAGTTTGCAAGATGGCCATGCTCTCTACTGTAATTCGTTAATATGTGTTATTTGTTGTTTCGTATATAATGTAATTTTTGAGATCCTTGTCCAATGTCTCAAGAATTAGGATTTTAGTCAAGTTAGGCTAAATGTGGGTAATTCAACTTTTGACTAAAAGGTTGAGTTGCCATTGTTTGTGTTTTGTATCGTCCATATATGTGGTTAGATAAGTAGAGTAAGGTAATTTTGAAGCTATAGTCCAAGGTTTCAAAATTAAATAATTTAACTTTTGAAGAAATGTTTTTGGAGAAATGTTTTTGGAAAAATGTTTTTAGAGAAATGTTTTTAGAGAAATGTTTTGCAAGATTTGTATTTGGAGATTTGTATTTTGAAATTTGTTGTTCGATATTTGTTTTTCGTTGTATTTTTCTGATGAAATGTAAATATAGATTAATTTTTTGATTTTTTAAAAAAAAAATAAATATCTTATTATATTAAAATACATTTTACAAATCTGATATGACGAATGACTGATTTGTGAAACAAATATTGATTTTAAGATACAAATGTTAATTTTAGTGTACAAATGTTAATTTTAGTGTACAAATGTCGAAATACGAATTAAGGACTATGAATTTAGAACTAAGAACTAAGAACACTGAATAAAGAGTTGCTTGGTCTTCCATACTCATTATCGATCAAAATTTAAATATTTGGATCATTGTTTGAGAAGATAATGATTGGGACATTGATTTAAGGGCTTAGGTAATTTCCCCATGTGTAATATTTCTGTCACAAAAATCTCTGTCCGACTCTGACAGGGTTCTATTAATATTTTTGCATACATTATTAATTTCATCTATATTTTCATTTACATCTTTTGAATATAATGACTTATAAAAAGCTGCGCATTTGTGAATAATTGCGCAACTATCTGTTAGTATTTCTCTTCTACTATCTATTAGTTTTTAATGTAATTTTTATTTTGTCGTTGCTTTTCTAGATTCATAAAATATTGTGTATTCCTATCCTTTCGGTCGAATATTTGACCTTTGATCTTAAAATAGCAACCCCACACTGTTGATTTTCAAATCTTTCAAGGTTGATTTCTAACAGTATAACAGTATAATCTGTCTTAACACCACGTGCTATTAAACTGTATATCAAGAACTTTTGACAATTTTCGTTTATTTTAAATATTTCAGACGTTTGCAGTGTTACTTTAATGCTTCCGTAGAAATATTCTGTTTCAATATATTACTCATTGTTTAAAAATAGTAACATTACATCATTCTTAACCCAATCAAAATTGTACATCTATTAATATGTACTTTTAGCCAATCATCATTACTTTTATATTAGGGTTAGGAGATTAGGTAAAAATAGTTAGAAAACGCCATTAAAAGTTGGCTGAAAACTAGTAAATCCTTGTAAAATAAGGCGACCAAGTCTTATAAATCTCCAAAATTTCAACTCTTTATATTCCCACTGTTAGAGTGAGTAAATTGTTTATATGTTTTATAGTAAATACAACCTTATTTCCACGTGTAAAACACGGTAAGAAGAACATCGGTGAATAACTCTATTTAATGATTTGTTTACTTTTGTATCTTTTCAGTTGACTTGTTTGCTTACAATAAAATTTGTAACTGGGAGTTTAAAGTTCAATGTAAATAAAATCTCAGAAGTGCAATCACCCAGGAATATATTAGAGGCCCATTCACTTCGTCTTCTGTTGAAAACAGAATAGTCAATCTAACACGATAGACGGAGGTAAACTTAGGTAGAATGGTAAAATGGCCAAGAAGACTGACGAGATAAAAAACGTATTTCAAGCTTCTATGATTAGGCTACAAGACCTATTTGAAGATTTTGATGCCCTTCTCACAAGAGACTTCTTGCCTGCTGATCTAACACAAGTTTATGAAAACATTCAAGAAGAAAACCTGGTATTCAAAGGCCTACATAATAAATACGCACAGTCATTGCTTTGTCGAACTGAAACAGAAACAAGTAAAACTGAACTTCAGGAAATCCGATCAATAAGGGAAAAGTTCCGAATTTCAATTACTATGACATCAGAGAGATATAATCAAGCTCTAAAAGGTAAAGAACATGACAGGGAACCCCCTTCAGAAGATCGTCAAAGCTTTGAAACTAAAATAAAAGAAATCGAAAAAACCGCCGGTGCTACCGCCGCGGCAGCAGCAGCTGAAGTAGTTAAGGCCTTAACGCCTAAATATGAAGGTCGGTGCGAACTCGAGCGATTACCTTGCCCCTCGTGGGATGGAAAGCGAACTACTTATGCTACTTTTAAGAAACATTTTTCAGAATCTATGGTACAAAATCATCAAGATGCTTCAAAACAATTAATCAGATTAAGAACTGCCATAAAAGATCCTGGAGCGAAATGGAAACGTAAAGTTGAAACCTGTTCTGACATTACTCGAGCATGGACTCTTTTAGACAGAGAATTTCAAAATAATCAGAAGCTCATCGCTGAAATCTATAATAATTTGGATAAATTCCGGTTAAAACCGAACAGTTCTGAATCTTTATCGGAATTCTCATCAATAATTCGAGAATTAATTCAACAATTTGAAGATATTGGTAAACCTCAAGAAACTCAGTGTGAGGTATTCGTAGATAAACTACGTAAGAAAATGGACAGAGAAACGCTAGAAAACTTTAGATGTTACGTTAATTTGAAGAATCAAGAAGAAACCTCTGAAACTCTTGCTGACTGGTTGGATTTTATGGCAACTATTAGAATTGATACCGGTGGTAATAATTGGGTCAAGATGAGTAGTAATACCTATTCAGGACAAAAATATCCGCACAAACCAAGTAGAAGTTCATCTAACTATGCCATAAAAACTACTGAAAACTGCCCAATAGAATGTCCGGAGAAACACCAATTATTAACTTGCCCAAAGTTCAAATTAATGACGATTCACGATCGTTGGAGAATTGTTCGAAAACAAAAACGTTGTCGAAAGTGCTTTAGTACACATCATACAGATAAATGTGATCAAGCTATAATAACTGTGATAAATGTGCCGAACCACACAACACATTACTCCACATTGACGGCTATTACAAGGGTAGTTTGAATCCAAACGCCAGACCATTTTCAAATGACTCAACAACAGCAAATGGTACTAATCAATCATTGATGGTACAAGATAGAAGAATCAATTGCGTATCCACACAGTGCCCTGTTCAAATGATTCTGGTAAATGATGCTCACAACAACAAGAAGAAAGCAGTAATCTTCCAAGATTCCGGTTCCGACATATGTCTGATGAGAAAAGAATACGCGAAGAAACTGAGTTTACGTGGTAAAGAAATCACATTAAACATGCTTCTTGCCGGAGGTGAACGAAGAGTAGAACTTTCAGAAATACTTACCGTAACAGTGTCTCCATTTGAAGACACGGAAGTGGAGAAAACTTTTAATGTGTACATCGTAAACAAACCTTGTAGTGATGCTAAAACTGTGTCAAAGAAATCTTTGGAAAAATACAGTCATCTGCAACCTCTAATAGACAAATTTTACCTAGATGGTGGAAAAATAGACATTCTTATCGGTACTGAATTTTCCGATGCATTTATCGACCTTGCATCAAAAGTTGGTGAAAGTGGTCAACCTATAGCGAAGAAAAATATATTCGGTTGGTATATCCTGGGTTCAATTGATGACAAAACTGAATTCAAATCCTGTAATTTTGTAAAATCGGCTGTAATCGAGAACTTTAATAATGATCAAACAAACCATGACATAAAGCAACTGTTGTATCAGGACCAAATTGGGATCAAACCAACAAAATATTGTGTATGTTCTGAAGACGTATTGAAAGAAAATCGCTTCATTAAATTATTAAGCGAATCAACACAACTTATCGATGGAAGAATCCAAGTTAGAATGCCCTGGATGTCTAAAGGTCCTCCCCCGTGCAGCAACTATGACCTCGCCTACAAAAGGATGGAGTCTACAGAAAGATCCTTGATAAAAAAAGACAAACTCGAAGTCGTTAATACAGAAGTCAACAAATTGGTTGATTCTGGTTTTGTGAAAATACTCAATAAAGGTGAAGTAAATCACTCTAAACCCGAATTCTACCTTCCAATGCAGGCCGTATTTACGCCTGGACGATCCACCGAAGTGCGGTTAGTGTTCGATTCAAGTGCAAAGGGACACGATGGACTTTCTTTAAACGATAGATTAGAAAAGGGACCTAATTTAATTAACAGTTTATTAGAAGTTCTAATAGCATGGAGATGGGATAATGTAGCATACTCAGGGGACATTCAAAAGATGTTTAACCAAGTGCTTGTACATCCTGACGATCAAGTCTACCATCGGTTCTTGTGGCGACCAAGTCCAAGTGAGGAACCAAAAATATACCAATGGATACGACTAAGTTTCGGAGATAAACCAGCTCCTTCAATAGCATCAAATGCTATCAACGTACTGGCAAAAATGTCAGAAACCAAATATCCGGAAGCAGCTAAAGAACTGTTAAACAGGACATACGTTGATGATATAGCTGGGTCAAAAGCCACTCAAGATGAAGCAAAAAACACAATAGAAAATATCGATTCTATTCTTGACCAAGGCCACTTTAAAATAAAGTGCTGGTATTCTAATAACGGACTCATTGATCAGGATACTACAAAAGAAGTAGTAACAACTATTCTTGGACACACATGGAACAAACAAACGGACACCTTTTCATACAAAAAGGATTCAATCAGTGAAGTCAAAGGAATCTTCAACAAACGTAAATGTCTTGCATCTCTTGCACAAGTCTGGGATCCAATCGGACTTGTCTCGGCTGTAACGACCAGGTTCAGAATAGACATGCAAAATTTATGGGCCATAGGATATACTTGGGATCAAAGTCTACCGGAAGATTTACAAACTAAATGGTTTAATAATATACAGCTAATGAATGAAATTCTCCAAACAACCTTCCAAAGAAAATTGAAACCTTAGTGGCGCCGCTAAAGAAGAAGTCTATACCACGACTAGAAATGTTAGGGTGTTTACTGTTAACCAGAATGTACGAGTCGCTGATCAAAGCGCTCACATTTGCGGGAGCCAAAAATTTCCCCGTATACTTATGGTGTGATTCGACCACAGCTTTAAAGTGGCTAAAATCACCACCACAGAAGTTTCGACCATTCGTGTCAGCTAGAGTAGCTGAAATACAGGAAACAATTGATGTTCAACATTTCAGGTACATTCCGTCAGAGTTTAATCAGGCCGACGCACTTACTCGCGGAATTCAAGTAAATCAACTTTCTCGATGGTTAGAAGGACCAGACTTTCTCAAATTAAATGAGTCGGAATGGCCAAATTTCGAAATGAAACTGTCAACTCCCGAAGATGAATCTGAACAAATCCTAACTGAATACAAAACTATGAAAGGATCAACTCATGCAGTTCAGGACAATAATCCAACGGACGTTGTGAATAAACTCTTAAACAGCGTTTCAAGCTTTATAAAACTTAGAAGATATCTGTGTCATTTAATACGATTCGCTAAATATATCGCGAAACGAGACTTTAACAAAGGTTCAATTACTGTATCTGAACTAAAACATTCACAAATGTGTTATATAAATGGACTCAAATGGATCTCCAAAATCCATCAGAAATGTTGGGGTTCACACTACTACCGGATGACAACGGGGTAATTCGACCCCACGGAAGACTCGAAAACATACGAACCTTACCAACGGATCAACGAAATCCAATCATATTACCAAAGGACCACAGATTTGTGAATTTACGACTTATTCATCTGCACGAAAGACGTGGACATTGTGGCTATAAAAGTCTGATAGCAGAAGCTAGAAAACATTTCTGGATTTTCGGATTACGGAATACTGCTAAATCTCTTACTAGAAAGTGCATTACGTGTAGAAAACTGCGTCGAAAGCCAGAAAAACAGCTAATGGGACAGTTACCAGAACTCAGAGTAGCTGCAGGATTTCCAGCATTTTACAACACCGCGCTAGATATGTTCGGTCCAGTTCACATCAAGTTAGGACGAAAAACTCTTAAAGAGGCGCAGGTTATAATATTCGCCTGTATGACGTCAAGAGCAATACATCTTGAACTTGTTACTGACAAAAGTTCGGACACATTCCTCATGGCATACCGTAGATTTTCGTGTATAAGAGGTCAAGCTAAATGTTTATGGTCCGATCAGGGAACTAACTTCATCGGCTCGCAAACTTATTTGAAAGAAATAATGAAAAACTGGGACATAAACAAAGTCAAAAATATTATAACTCAAAAATATGGAAGTAACTTACAGTTCCAATGGGACCGGAATATACCTCACACCAGTCATATGAATGGTGTAGTAGAATCCCTCATTCATTCCGTTAGACAAGCTCTAAATGCTACGTGTAAAATGCGCGAATACACTGAAGAACAGTGGAATACTATCTTAGCAGAAACAACATATCTTATAAACAGTCGTCCATTATATCCCGCATCGAATGAAATTTTCGAGGATCCACCAATCACGCCAAACAATCTATTATTTGGACCAAACATCACTCCTCCACAACCAGAGGATGAAAATCATATCAATCCAAGGAATTTAAATCGAAGTGCCCAGAGTCGGGTCGCTGAATTCTGGCATTGTTGGCTAAAATATTTCGCCCCAACACTTATTCCGCGAAATAAATGGTACAGATCAAGTTACAATTTAAAAATAGGCGATCTTGTACTGGAAATTGACCCAAACCAAAAAAGGGGACAGTGGAAAATGGCAGTTATACAAAAGGTTTATCCTGGATCGGACGGAAAAGTTCGTAAAGTTCAGATAAAGACTTCTTCAGGATTCTACGACAGACCAATACATAAATTATGTTTAATAGCGACTAAAGAAGAACTCACTTACTGTGTATAAAAACTGCAGTTCAAAAGTTTTGCGATTTGTCGTGACTTAAAATTGTTTTAAAAATTTTATCACTGGGTCCGGAGTATCAAGAACTTTTGACAATTTTCGTTTATTTTAAATATTTCAGACGTTTGCAGTGTTACTTTAATGCTTCCGTAGAAATATTCTGTTTCAATATATTACTCATTGTTTAAAAATAGTAACATTACATCATTCTTAACCCAATCAAAATTGTACATCTATTAATATGTACTTTTAGCCAATCATCATTACTTTTATATTAGGGTTAGGAGATTAGGTAAAAATAGTTAGAAAGCGCCATTAAAAGTTGGCTGAAAACTAGTAAATCCTTGTAAAATAAGGCGACCAAGTCTTATAAATCTCCAAAATTTCAACTCTTTATATCCCCACTGTTAGAGTGAGTAAATTGTTTATATGTTTTATAGTAAATACAACCTTATTTCCACGTGTAAAACACGGTAAGAAGAACATCGGTGAATAACTCTATTTAATGATTTGTTTACTTTTGTATCTTTTCAGTTGACTTGTTTGCTTACAATACAATTTGTAACTGGGAATTTTAAGTTCAATTTAAATAAAATCTCAGAAGTGCAATCACCCAGGAATATATTAGAGGCCCATTCACTTCGTCTTCTGTTGAAAACAGAATACTGTATTCATTTTGCAGTTTATTTTGAATATTCCAAAAAAGTTTTTTTCTCCTTATGAAATTTAGCCTTCGAAAATCTTTGTGCGGCTGCTTTACATTTGTAGTTAATACAGTCCCGCCGCACCAGTAGTTCAGATGTGTAAATAGGGTTCTTTAACTCCGTATGTATAATATTTCTGATTTCTGTACAAAATATTTTATCTAAGAGTAAATTATCATTAAATATGCAGATACCCTTCCCACGGTGGCATTCGGACAAATCTATCTTTAAATTAATTTGGCAGTGATCTGATAATAACTGACTGTGAATAATTGAGACATTTATAACATTGCATATCAAAGGTCGTTTTATAAGAAAATAATCTGTTCTGCTCATTTTGTAATTGTTTTCTATAGTTTGACATCTTGTAAATTGAATTTTATCAGGGTATTTGTGTCGATATATATCGCACATGTTATTGCGCTCGATATATTGCCTTACAGCTATACTGCTTGCTTTATTTGTAGTCCTTCCTTTACTAGGGTCCATAAATGGGTCCAAGACCTCATTTAAATCACCACCTATGATGCAATTTTCAGTTGTAAATAAATCTAATGTCTTTAAAAACTTAATTCTTTCTAGATAATCATTTAGTGCATAAACAGATATTACAGATATCATTTTATCATCTATTTCTAGGTCTATTTTAACAACGCGGCTCTCGTCGTCTGCTGACGATTTAATTATACAGTTTTTTAAATCATTTTTATACGTCCACATTCATAATGTGAACGTATTATGCCGTCGCCCCTGTCTGTGTGTGTGTGTGTGTGTGTGTATGTATGTATGTATGTATGTGTGTGTGTGTGTGTGTGTGGGGGGGGGGGTGTCTGTGGTTCGCCTACAGGGCGCAATTCTTCATGGATTTTCTTCAAACTTGGTATACTTATTCCTTATACCCCAAGGAAGATCCCTATTGTTTTGGGGGCATGCCCGACCCCCAGGGGCCGAGCCACGCCCATTTCTAGTATTTGTTTGTTTGTCGTCTACAGGCCACATTTCTTAACTTATAATCGTGAAACTTCGCATACACATTCTTTGTACCCTAAGGAGCATCCCTATCATTTGGGGTGCATGCCCGACCCCCAGGGGCAGAGCCACGCCATTTTCTTTTCTTGTGTCTTTGTGTCGCCTACAGGGCGCAATTCTTACTGGATTTTCTTCAAACTTGGTATACTTATTCCTTATACTTGGTATACGTATTCCTTATACCCCAAGGAAGATCCCTATTGTTTTTGGTAAATGCCCGACCCCCAGGGGCATAGCCACGCCCATATCTAGTATTTGTTTGTTTGTCGTCTACAAGCCACATTTGTTAACGTATAATCGTGAAACTTTGCATACACATTCTTTGTACCCTAAGAAACATCCCTATCGTTTGGGGTGCATGCCCAACCCCCAGGGGCAGAGCCACGCCCATTTTCTTTTCTTGTGTCTTTGTGTCGCCTACAGGGCGCAATTCTTACTGGATTTTCTTCAAACTTGGTATACTTATTCCTTATACTTGGTATACTTATTCCTTATACCCCAAGGAAGATCCCTATTGTTTTTGGTGCATGCCCGACCCCCAGGGGCATAGCCACGCCCATTTCTAGTATTTGTTTGTTTGTCGTCTACAGGCCACATTTCTTAACTTATAATCTTGAAACTTTGCATACACATTCTTTGTACCCTAAGGAACATCCCTATTGTTTGGGGTGCATGCCCAACCCCCAGGGGCAGAGCCATGCCCATTTTCTTTTCGTGTGTCTTTGTGTCGCCTACAGGGCGCAATTCTTACTGGATTTTCTTCAAACTTGGTATACTTACTCTTTATACTCTAAGGATGATCCCTATCGTTTGGGTGCATGCCCAACCCCCAGGGGCAGAGCCACGCCCATTTTTTTTTGTGTGTCTGTTTGTCGCCTACAGGCCGCAATTCTAATTGGATTTTCTTAAAACTTTGTATACTTACTCTTTACACCCTAAGGATGATCCGTATTGTTTTTTGGTGCATGCCCGACCCCCAATGGACAGAGCCACGCCCATTCCTTGTATTTATTTGTTTGTCGTCTACAAGCCACATTTGTTAACGTATCATCTTGAAACTTTGAATGCTTATTCTTTGTACCCTTAGGAACATTCCTATCATTTGGGGTGCATGCTCAACCCCCGGGGGCAGAGCCACGCCCATTTTCTTTTTGTGTGTCGCCTACAGGGCGCAATTCGTACTGGATTTTCTTCAAACTTTGTATACTTACTCTTTATACTCTAAGGATGATCCCTATCATTTGGGGTGCGTGCCCAACTCCCAGGGGCAGAGCCACGCCTATTTTCTTTTTGTGTGTCTGTCGCCTACAGGCCGCAATTCTAACTGGATTTTCTTAAAACTTTGTATACTTACTCTTTACACCCTAAGGATGATCCCTATTGTTTTTTGGTGCATGTCCGACCCCCAATGGCAGAGCCACGCCCATTCCTTGTATTTATTTGTTTGTCGTCTACAAGCCACATTTCTTAACGTATCATCTTGAAACTTTGAATGCTTATTCTTTGTACCCTAAGGAACATTCCTATCATTTGGGGTGCATGCCCAACCCCCAGGGGCAGAGTCACGCCCATTTTCTTTTTGTGTGTCGCCTACAGGCCACAATTCTTAATTGGTCATCTTGAAACTTAAAATACTTATTCCTTATACCCTAAGGATGATCCCTTTTGTTTTGGGTGCATGCCCGACCCCCGTGGGACAGCAACACCCATTTCTTGTATTTGTTTGTCTGTCGTCTACAGGCTGCATTTCTTAATGTATCATCTTGAAACTTTGAATGCTCATTCTTGGTACCTTAAGGAAGATCTCTATTGTTTTTGGTGCATGCCCGACCCCCAGGGACAGTGCCACGCCCATTTTCTTTTTGTCTGTCTGTGTGTCAGCTACAGGCCACAATTCTTAATCGAACGTCTTGAAAACTTTTTATACTTATTCCTTATACCCTAAGGCTGACCACTATTATTTTTGGTGCATGCCGGACCTCCTGGGACAGAGCCACGCCCAATGCTTTTGTGTCGTGTGTTCGCCTACAGGATGCAATTCTTAACAGATCCTTTTAAAACTTTACATACCTATTCCTTATACCCTAAAGATGATCCGTATTGTTTTTGGTGATTTCCTAACCCCCAGGGGCAGAGTCATGCCCATTTTTACTTCGTGTCTGTGTGTGTTGTCTACAGGCCACGATTCTTAATGGATCGTCTTTAAACTTGGGATATGTATTCCTTATAGCCTAAGGACGTCAACTGCATGTCCCGACTCCCATAGGCAAGACACGCCCAATTTTTGTGTTTGTCGTTTTGTCGTTTACAGGCCGCAATTCTGAATGAAGCAGCTTGGTACTTGTATTCCTTATAGCCTGAGGGCGTCCACTATTGATTTTGATGAATGTCCCGACCCCCAGGGGCAGGGCCACGCCCACTTTTTGCCTTTAGCGTTAGGAAGGCACAATTCTGAATGGATTATCTTGGTATACTTATTCCTTATACTCTAAGGACGGCAACTATTGATGTTGAGGCACGACCCTAAACGCTAAACAAACCAAACGCCTAGCCTTCTTGACAAAGTATCATATCAATCAAAGCAGGAATGTGGACGTATATTGTAGCGTTAGCGTTATGTTTTATAAGTACAGCTACCCCCTTCCTTCTATTGTTTATCGAAAAACTACAATATATAATCCCATCCCACAAGTGCACAATAGACGTGAGAAAGTCTCTATCCCAGAAAGTTTCCTGAAGACAAATAATGTTTGAATTTGATTCCTGTAGTAAAGAAAATATTTTATTTATTTTTTTAAAGTCTCTTAAAGGGACAATAACATTCTGGCTGGCTTGATAGCTCCAGAAAATAGAAAAATAGCCTCATTCTAAGTGCTAGATGTGTAAGTGTCTTACCTAATATGTTATTTATCCATTAAATCATATTTTACTTGTCCAGAGGGTTCGAAAGTATTTTTAAATCCAAATCACAGTTGAACAGTCTAACGTAACTCAGTTCAAATTATTTTAGAGCCAATTTTCTCAAGGGAGGTAACTAGCTCCAGATTTGTTTGACTTCCTGTTCTAAGAATAGCATTTCCATGATGTCATCACTGGGATATCCCCATGTGACGCGCTAGATTGTCAGTCAGTAGTGCCCCAATTAAATATACATAAGATCGGTTAAGTGGATATTAATATGACTTACTAAACAACTAATTTAAGTTGATAAATATCATTCTATAGACAGTCCGTCCGCGGATAATTGATTTTTACTGTTAACAGATATATAGGCCATATTTCGCTCGTTTCGATATTATCTACTACCGTAGTTCGACATTGATTGACAAGTGTTGATTTTTTTCCGTCGATTGACAAGTAGCCACGCAATAATTAATAGTACAATGTCATTATGCCTATTTATTCGGCTAAGAATCACAGGCAAGCAGACTGAGATGGTCGTTTACAAATGTGAATTTGGGAACAGAGCAGATTAGGTGGGAAGAATTGAAAGACTAATACCTAAAGCCGAAGAATTGGCAATCACCAAGCAAAGCTGTTATTATATCTAATAATACAATACAGGTAATTTGAAAAAAAAAATGTTATCATTGAAAACCAAATTCAACCTATTCTTATAAGTATTCTTTGCTGTGGAAAAATATATTTTTTTAAAAAACATAATTAATTCTTTATGTTTGTAAAAGACGCAAAATATTGTTTCTATTCTTTTGCAATTAAGGGCTGATCTAGTGGGGCATGCACCAAATTCCACTGGAAATAGCTTCTAG
Organism: Patella caerulea; assembly: GCA_036850965.1. Classification (NCBI taxonomy): domain Eukaryota; kingdom Metazoa; phylum Mollusca; class Gastropoda; family Patellidae; genus Patella; species Patella caerulea. Next base: position 4,438,910 of record JAZGQO010000010.1, read on the forward strand.
TTTTTCGAAATTTTCTGGGGGAGGCCACCTGGCCTTCGTACTGGTAAAGTCTGACTTTGTCGTCTGTGTGCACCCTGTATCCATGATCTTTGAATCTGCCTTTGTAATTGTTTATTCTGCCTTTGTAATTGGTTATTCTGCCTTTGTAATTGTTTAGTCTCCATTTGTATTCCTTATTGTTGACTTTCTTTTGATTTAGTTGGTTAAATAGAGTTAGTGTTTATATACGTAACCCTCATTTAAATTATGACAGGAGGAGGTGTTTGACGATCATTTCAATGTTTTCACTATAGTTTGCAAATATCCCAGCAATAACTAAAAACGGGGCTTTTACTTGTTATTCTAAAGAATGTTAAGCATGTCGTACAATAATTTAACCCCAAAAAAATAATACTTTCACAATTTCAATCTTCCAGGTACCACAGAAAATACCTGCAAGAGGGCATCAAACTGGGCTTTTGCACAAATGAAAAGAGCCAAACATTATAGCTTCATGTTTCCTTGCTATATAATATGGTGAAGGCCCCTGGGTCCAGATGCCAGTCAAATCAACAAAGCTTAGCCTCGGCAGATCACGACACTGATTGCAACGCGGACCAGACGGAGCTCACTTGCCATAATACGGTTTCCCACACAAACCCCATGGATGCCACTCTGCAAAAGGCAGTGTGTCTTTATTTAAGGAAACCAAATCGAAAAGGCCTACCAATCATTGACCTCACATCTCCTACCCATACTGGTCTAGGCCTACTATGTGGCTTCTCTGCCACATTCTACGGAAACACTTGTCTGCGATATCGCCCTAATGGAAACAGGCATTAAACCTAAAGCCCCCCCCTCCCAATCTTCCCCATTTAGGATGGAGCATAAAGGTAAATAATGATGGGGCCCAACTTCAGAAATAGCCAATAAAGAGAACCAGAATTTGATGTAAGAATTTATTTATTTTTAATAATATTCGTCTTGAATTAAAACATGTACATTGTCAATTTCTTCCAGAAACAATCTCCATATCTTCAGGAAACAAAATGAGGATTTTAGGACTCTATTCCCTATAGCACCAAGACGTCACATCACAAAGTGCCTGTAAGCCATGTGTCGTCTCCGCGATTAACATCTTCGTCCTTACCAATTGCCATTGGCAAGAAACTGATCAAAACACAAATCTATATATTTTTTTTATATACTTTTGATGACCTACACTACATGAAGATTCTAGTGTAAGACAAGTAAAACAAAATTTTGAACTATAAAAAAATGAAACGAAAAAGTATTTGTGTTTTAATCAAATTGCATTGACAAGATCCAGAACCCTTGGCTCTCTAAACCATACTCTTCAAACTCCTGAAAAATATTCAATTAAACATACATAATGCAAGTGCTAAATCTTGCCTAATATAGGTCTTTCCTTAGGCCTGAAATAATATCTAAATTATTAATTAGACATTAATTTATTTATTCACACCATAGCCTCGATTGCTAACCTGCAATATTTACTGGATTGGAATCTGATCTGCGGCTCAACGCCCATTAATGATTGAATTTAAAAAATGAATAATCGAGACTATGTTTTTATCATAACCGACTTTATTTATGATGATCGAGGCTAGGCCTAAAATTCAATCGCTAAATTCTTGGTTCAGATTGGATCAGTTTGACTGAAATTTTTAAAAATGTCCCTTTACATTATCTAGTTATTAACTATTATAGTGAGAACAGTCAGCTCTTTATCTAATTTCCCATAATGCATAATATATCTCTTTAACTATTTTTAAATTCTATTTGCAGTAAACCATATGTAATTTGAAAAGGTGCGAATGAAGGGGTTTTAACTACTGCTGTTCAAGTACCTACGCCTATGACATTAGTCTTCCTTGATGAAATCTTTTGAAGGATATTATGACAGAAAAGAATCACTTACTGGTTGTAATGAAATAAAATTCTCTGGTCTGTAGGCATAACTCCACATCTGTCACAGGAATATAGGATTTGGTGATTGGCTTAACTGTTGATTGGCAACTTCTTCCAAAAGTCAAACAAAATTAAAGGCATTATTTCAGCAAAACACAACATGACATCTACTTCTGTACTTCTGCATGTAGCTCATTTACCATTTTCTGAAATTTGAAAATTGTGTAAGCAATTTATAAATAATTATCCCCCAACTCATATATACTGTTTGAATATTTCATATGATTATTGTCAGAAATGATCATACATATTTTTGTATTTCTATTTAAATATATCAGCTTATATTTTTATACAATTAATTATAAGAAAATAGCTGTTCCTCTTGAGCTTATATTTGGCGGTTTTCATATAATAATAAGAATGTGTTTATAAAATAATCTGTTGTGAGTTTACATTTTTTTTTATGATAATATTTCTTTGTAAATATTCCTCTATACCAGTATGTTGTTTTCGTTTCTGTGTAAATATATTTCGACTATTAAAAGAAGGGTTTGTTCTTACTTTTGAGTTCCTCTGTTCATTCCTTTCTGAGTCTTTCAACTCACCCACTTGTTGTGGCAGTTTTGCCTTTTTATGGGATAAAAGGTGTGGATGGAGGGGGTAGTTTCATGACATGTTACATGTAATTGCAACTTCTAGATCGAATTGCCCTTGATGGTGCTGTTACTTTTGAAGGCTGTTTTGCATCAGTAGCTTTTGCCATAGTCGCTAAAGTAGGTGGGGGTGTAATGATTCCACCTGGCATGTCCAACACAAAAACGCTAGATATCAATCCAGTTTTAACTGATCTCGTATCGACAAATACCTGTAGTGTAAAACCAAAATGCAAATGTAAATAAATAAGGTTTTCAAGAATTCATATAAAATTCTAGTAAATATGTCTAATTAAAATAAATAATTATATGCAAGAAATTTTTCTGATCCGTCCCATCTTTAGAAATAAATCTTGTGTCACGAATGATATATTTAATATTTAGTTGAGATATTACTGTCTGAGGGTTCTATGATCCAATCAACAATAATTTAAAAATGGAGCTTGGTGAAGCAATGCCAAGATTAGGCAAAATCCAAGGTAATAATGAAACAATCACCTAATTTTAAAGATAATCAGACAACTAGGCAAAGCCGGTAGTGTAATCCGTTTACTCAATACGAAGTATTATGTTGTAGAATTGCCCAGTCTACCTTATGTCTATAATAGACTGGGCCAGGTTTAATAGTGGACTGGTCCAATGCATGTGCATTGAGTAAGAGATAAAAGGCCAGTTTTGATATTCACATCTCTCTCTCACTTTTCGATATCCTGTTGTTGTGATTTGAAGGGTGTACCCAGTTGTGTTATTGTTTGTTGTGGTGATTCCGAAGACAGACATAAGACAAATCAGAAGTTGACTTAGAATAGATTGATCAGACCATTGGTTGATAAGTACCCTTTTATCTATACTCAGATATACTGAAGATATACTTATTATAATTAGCTGTACAGGGAAAATACCCCTTGACCCATCAAGCCTTACCAATACTTGGCCATCACCGGTGAGGTCAATAGATGGGCCTAAACCCAATCTAGAGGCAGATAAATACCCAATTTTACTTTATATGGCGCTGCGGCTTTGGAACTTTCGCTGGTAGGGTTATTTGGGGAGTTTATAGAATTCCAGATTTCCTTATTTAGTGGAGATAGTTCACATATATAAAAGTACCCATTGTAGTAATTAAAATCAGTAAAAATTAAAAGTTATTATCCTAGTCAATTTGTAGAATTGTGATTTAAATTGCAATGGGAGGTGAATAGCGTATTTTTTAGTAATTATATTGTTGTTGGTGTATAAGCGAAACCGCGGGAAAATACTACTCGTCTCCGTGGTAACGCACGCTTTTTGAATGCATGTAGTAGGACTAGACATTCCTTAGCCATCAGGGTTAGTAGTTGTTTATAGTTGACAATTTAATTAAACTGATCTTAGTCAGTTATTAGAATAATATTGTAGTTAATATTTCTAGAGGATAGTGAAATTAAAGTTGGTTTATTTTTACTTTCTCAATTCCTTTGGAGTTAGATCACGTGGGTCGATTGAATATCGCTTAGGAATTTCCCGATAGGCAATTTAACCGGAAGTAAACAAACAAAATGGCTGACTATTGAGAAATTATTTTAGAACTTAGGAATTTTTTCTTGAATAAAGTTTATTGATTGACTTTTTGAAGATAATTTGAGATCTTATATCACTATTACAATAAAGCCTGGTATAGTGAAGCTTTTGGAAGGTTGTATCGATAAGTTGGGAATAAATTGAAGTGACTTTACCTAATTTTCAACATGGCTTATGGGGGTAATCAGTGGTCTATAAAGATGGAACAAGATTATCGAGATGCATTCTTATCTGAGACTCAACATTTTATGGAGGATCAGCGATCATTAAATCCACCTCCTTTGTACCCCAGTCAGGATGTTAGAATTAATGACCCTATGCCAAATACCAATAACAAAAAAGATAAGGGGGATTTTAGGAAACAGGATGAGAGTCATAGTCAAGATGCTAGGGTTAAGGATCCTGTCCTACCCCTCAATGAACAGGAAAGGGAGGGGAGATATGTGAGAGACGATGGGGGTACCCGAGTCAGGGAGAATTATTTTAATCCTTCTACCATACCTCGTTCTTTATCTTTTAATGGAAAATCAGATGGAAGTTGGAATACTTTCAGTGATAAATTCGTCCGGTTTGCTTTGTCCCAACCTTGGGGCGCCAATAGTTTTCAATGTATGCATTATTTATGTTATTGTTTATCTGATAAGGCAGCCGACTATTTTACCAATATAACTCGGAGATATCCGGAAATGAATTTTCAAGTGACTTTAGAAATGATGGAAAAACGTTTCGGAGGTCAAGATATACCCGAGGCAGCCCATGTGGAATTTCAAATGGCAACTCAGGGGGTTAATGAATCGATAAGTGACTGGAGTGACAGAGTGCAACAGTTAGCGTTGAGAGCTTATTCTGGTTTTTCGACGGAGAGTTTTATAGCTAGACAATCTGTTTTGAAATTAGTTTCAGGCTGTAATGACCCAGAGGCGGGTAGATTTGTCGGTAATTTAAGATTAATTGATATGGAGGAAGCGGTTGTAAGGTTGCAATGGTACACTCATGTCAACACGGTCATTCCGTTAAAATCTAACACTAATTCCACTAGGGGTAGTGGTTATCCCGGGGCAGATAGGCAAGTAGGATTCCCTAATCCGGTAGAGACAGAGTCTTTCCCCCAGACACTTAGACAGGATGACTATGAGTCGGTGGGGGTTAGGTCTCGACCATCTAGATCTTCTATTCCAAGACGATTATATCAAGATCCACGATCCCCTCGTGTTAATAGAACTTATTATTACCCTGAGTTAAGATCAACCAGTCCTTCTCAAGTAGGATTTACGGATTTTCCTCCAATAGATAGGCCAACATCAATGGAATATAGTCCCGTATACCCTTATGTACGTAGAACTAGCCCGTCGCCTATGCGTAAGCAAGTTAAACCTCCCAGTTTAAATGTTGGGGAAATTCCGGAAAAACCGAAAGAGGAATCGGAGATAGGTCAAGTTAAGATGGAAGTAAGCCAACTTAAAGATATGATAGCGACTTTAATTTTAACTTTAAATAGGAGAAGGTCCTCCCCTTTGCCTAATAGGACAAATATTACATGTTTTGGATGTGGAGAGTTAGGCCATTATAAGAATGAATGCCCCCAGCAGCCTACTAAGTTACCGGCATCTACCTCCACAAAGAAACAGTTAAGAATTAAGGAAGAAAATGATACTTTAAACGCCCAAGGGACGAGGCAGTAGGCCTGCCCTCGCTCCCAGTTGAACAAGGCCCAAACTTGAAACAATCACTCTTACCTGAACCTGTAGAAGAATGTCAGGTTAACATTGCTCTTAGTTCCAAGGTTGGGGGGAGTGTTAGTGTTTCTAAGCCTGATGATGAAATTTCTGTTGCTAGGTTACCCTCTGCTATTGCATATAGAGTCCCCCTAACAATAGAAAATTTAGATACTGAGTCGTTAATTGACACTGGGTCGGATTGTACTAAAATATCGCCTAAGGTTTATGATCAGCTTGAAATTAAGCCACCCAAGATTAGGGATATTACAATACATGCAGCAGCCGAGAATATGACATTTCCTGGATTTCCAATAGGCCCCGTTACTCTCCGAATAGGGTCTTTTACGTTCACGGATAATGTGTATGTAGCCCCAATAGCTGACACAGCTTTACTTGGTTTAAATTTTCTTAGGAAGTGGAAAGTTATTATTGATTTTTTACATGAGTGTTTAATAGTAGGTGATGAGACTATTCCCTTAGTAACAGGATTAAGGCCTATGTGTAATACTGATAGTACCCCATATACCGCCCAAGTTATGGTCCCTACTAAAACTATTATTACAGCTAGGTCAGTCACTCGTCTACCTTGTAAAATGGATAGGACATTAAAAGATTATATGATAGAGCCTATAGAAAGTGAACAGTTACTTATTGGTCGTACTCTTCATTCTAATACTGATTATCCCACGGTATGTTTGATTAATGCGTCTGATAAGGAAATTGTTTTAAAAGCTAATGACATAATTGGACAAGCCTATGAGGTTGGTGATGAATCAATACTTCCTATCCCCTTAGGAGATTCTTCCCCGGGTTCCCCCACCCCTACCCTTGTAGGTCCCTCCAATGTTGACAATTATGAACATTTAGTTTCTTTATATGAACGATCAATTAAGCATTTGTCAAGCGCCCAAGCAAACCAAGTCGCTGAATTATTGATTGATTTTAGTGATGTTTTTGATCAATCTGAATATGACTTAGGGAATTTTACTGCCATAGAACATGCTATTCACACAGGCAATGCCCAGCCTATTAAGGAACGTATGTGTAGGACACCTTTGTGTTTTGCCTCGGAAGAGGAAGCCCATTTAAAGAAAATGTTAAAAGCGGGTGTTATCGAACCCTCCACTTCTGATTGGGCGTCAGCCCCAGTATTGATACGCAAACCTGACGGGAATGTAAGATGGTGTATTGATTATCGAGCCCTTAATGCAGTTACAACTAAGGATGTATATCCATTACCTATTATCGATGAATGTTTAGATACCCTGGCAGGAAATACTTGGTTTTCTAAATTAGATGCTAACTCTGCATATTGGCAGATTAAAGTTAAGCCGGAAGATCAAAAGAAAACAGCATTTCTAACTAAATTTGGCCTATTCGAGTTCAAACGTATGCCTTTTGGTCTTAGCAATAGCCCAAGTTCCTACTCTAGAGCTGCAAATTTGGTCCTGCAGGGCCTAAATTGGAATATCTCGTTAGCATTTATCGATGATGTGTTAATTATGGGTCAAAAATTTGAATATCACATATTTAATCTTAAAACGGTTTTGGCACGTTTCCGTCAGTATGGATTAAAAATGAAACCTAAAAAGTGTGAATTATTTAGGCAAGAAGTAGAATTCCTAGGCCGTATTGTGAGCAAGGATGGTATAAAAATGAGTGATAAGCACTTAGCCCCGGTAAGAGATTGGCCGGTTCCCAAAACTACTAAAGAGGTAGAAAAATTCCTGGGATTTGCCAATTATCACCGTGTCTTTTTAAAAGTGTACGCAGAGAAGGCGCTGGCCTTGTACTCTATTACGGGTAAAAAACCTTTTTATTGGGGGGGGGGGGGAACAGCAAGAGGCTTTTGAAAATATAAAGATTGCTTTAATAACTACCCCAGTGTTAGCTTTACCTAATCAGACTGATACTTTTATTTTGGATACTGACGCGAGTAATTTAGCAGTGGCCGCAGAATTAAGTCAGGTCCAAGATGGGCAAGAGAGAGTAATAGCCTACTCTAGTTTTTCTTTAACCCCGGAACAGCAGCGGTACTGTACAACGCGGAAAGAATTACTTGCGGTTGTTCGATTTACCCGTCAATTTAGGCATTATCTCTTGGGTCGTCCTTTTACAGTCAGGACTGACCATAGTAGTCTTACTTGGTTACTGAAGTTTAAACGCCCTAACGGTCAGTTGGCTAGGTGGATGGAAGAGCTTGCCCAATATATGACTGTAAAATATAGACCAGGTTCCAAACTGTCAATGCAGACGCCCTGTCTAGGATACCTGTGTCAGGCCCTTGTCCTGAATTTGCCCTGAATATACGTCCCAGTGATTTGCCCTGTGGAGGTTGTAAATATTGTGTAAGAGCCCATGAGAATTGGTATGAATATCAAACTAATGTCGAAGAAGCTGTCCCTTTAATCCCACCCAAGATTAATGGGAAACCCCCTATTGATATTGACCTCAATAGTTTTAAAGGGGAATGGCAAGACAAAATTAATGAAAATCTTGGTACGACGGATTTAGATGGACTGTTAACAACTCGTGCTTTAATAGTCTCTCCTAATAACTCCCAGGGAAATCCCCAAGTTTTGACTCTGACTCAGGACGATTCAGGAATTGATTTATCAGGCAAATTAGAAGAGGAAATCAAACAAGGCCAAAAGATAGACTCTGACTAGGCTATTTTATTAAATTGGATGATTAACAAAATAGAACCAGGGGAGGGTGAATTATTTATAGCTAGTCCTGCCTCAAAAAGTTATTGGATCAATCAGAATTTATATTATTTGGATGAAAATCAAATCTTGTATAGGAAAGACTTAGACGGTCATTCTCAACTAGTAGTGCCTAAGCCCTTAGTCTCTGAATTATTAAGATTAAATCATGACATCCCTCTGGCGGGTCATCAAGGTAGGGATCGAACTAGCCATAGGATCAGAACAAAATATTATTGGTACGGAATGACCCAAGAAATTAAGTTGTATGTTGCATCATGCATGCAATGTAATCAAACTAAAAAGGCAACTAGGATAGCTAGACATAATTTAGTCAATTACCATGCAGGAGCCCCTATGGAAAGAGTTCATTTGGATTTCCTAGGTCCTTTACCTAAGTCCAATCAGGGAAATGAATATATTTTGATGATGGTGGATCAATTCACCAAATGGGTCGAATGTATCCCTTTGCCATCTCAAACAGCGGAAGTAACTGCACAAGCTGCTGTCAATGAATTCTTTTCGAGATTTTGAGTTCCGTTTCATATCTTTACGGATCAGGGACGGAATTTCCAGAGTGACCTATTTATCTCCTTATGTGATTTATTGAAAATACATCGTGCCCGTACCACCCCATACCGTCCATCGTCCAACGGCCAGGTAGAGCGATACAATCGGACATTGATGAACGCGTTACGCAGTTATATAGGGGATACGCAAGCAGATTGGGACATTTATTTGCCTCAATTAGCCGGTGCTCTTCGTTCCTCTGTAAATCGGTGTACTCGGTATACGCCCAATAAATTAATGTTGGGGAGAGAGATCAATATGTCTGCTGATCTCATGTTTGGGTCTCCAACAGAAGAACAAGAACCCCTGCCTGATCTATATTTAAAAAATCTTAAGGAAAATATAGTTAAATCACATGAGATTGCTCGTAAAACTTTGCAGACTAGACAAAAACGCATGAAAAAGGATTACGATGTGAAAATTTGGAAAAAATCTTATTATATAGGGGATTGTGTATATATCTTGGATACTGCCTGTCTTAAGGGAAAGAACAAAAAATTAAGTCCTTACTGGAAAGGCCCAGGGGTGATTGATAAGGTCTTGACCCCTTATCTCTTAAGGGTGAAAACCCGTAATGCTCAGTCTATTATGCATCATGACCGAATAAAACCGTGTAGAGATAGGGAGATCCCCCCCTGGGTAGAACATTATAGAAATAAAATCATGAGTGGGGATCATTCTACCCCAGTGCGTCCTACTCGCAAAATTTATTGTGTTTGCCGGAGACCCTGGGGGCGAGGATTCGGAATCCAGTGCGATCATTGTTTAGAGTGGTTCCACGGAAGGTGTGTTAATTTGACCCCTGAGGAGGCGGAGTGTATAGATATATATACCTGCCCCGTTTGTGATTCCTCTTAAAATTTTATTATCGATGTCAATAGTTTTGTAGGGAAATTTTTATACCTTGAATTCAGTTTTAATTTAACAGTTTTTATGTTTATTTCTACCCATTGAGTGCAAGTAAAACCTGGGTTGGGCAGGGGCATTCTTTGGGTTAAAGGGATTTCTCCAGGGAGGGTCCCTTTTTTATAAAGTTGGGGGGTGTGTTGTAGAATTGCCCAGTCTACCTTATGTCTATAATAGACTGGGCCAGGTTTAATAGTGGACTGGTCCAATGCATGTGCATTGAGTAAGAGATAAAAGGCCAGTTTTGATATTCACATCTCTCTCTCACTTTTCGATATCCTGTTGTTGTGATTTGAAGGGTGTACCCAGTTGTGTTATTGTTTGTTGTGGTGATTCCGAAGACAGACATAAGACAAATCAGAAGTTGACTTAGAATAGATTGATCAGACCATTGGTTGATAAGTACCCTTTTATCTATACTCAGATATACTGAAGATATACTTATTATAATTAGCTGTACAGGGAAAATACCCCTTGACCCATCAAGCCTTACCAATACTTGGCCATCACCGGTGAGGTCAATAGATGGGCCTAAACCCAATCTAGAGGCAGATAAATACCCAATTTTACTTTAATTATTACAAACCAAGTACCGAAATTCGGCGCTATTGCACTTTCGCACCTCTACCAGTTCCCGTGGTTGTAGAGACTTGAACTTTTCAGGGGATGTCAAGGGGGACTAGCGATCACCTCACGCCAAATTTCAACCGAATCGATCAATAACTTTTACGTTCTGTTTCACAGATAATCTTATCCGTTCGACGCCATTTTCTTTGTTGACTATTTAGACTCGAATAACAAGACACTCAGACGGACCCCGACACTCTACGCTACACGCCTAACGATGCAGTTCATAATAATAATAATAATTTTGGTATATTTTAATTTTTGCGCTAAGCCACCATTTTCTGTAAATGACTATTTGGCATTGACCATTTGGATTGTCGTTTACGTGTGAATAACGTTGTGACCTTGATGCTGACCCTGACTTTAAATTTTCCATCGAGCTCGGGGCCTTTACGTTTATGCTTGCTGTCCCCATACTTCTTGCTGTATTATCAAATTCAATGTTCGAGGTGAAAGAAGAGACGATGTCCTTCAAAAAAGGTAACAGGGTCAAAGTCGTGGGTCAAGGTCATACTACAGAAAACTGAACTGAAACTTTTCAAAGTCAGTTTTTGGACACTTGACCTTGGGGCACGACCTTCGCCCAATACTATATTTTGAAGTTCACAATCTTAACTTGGACCACCGACCTTGACCTTGGTCCTGTCACACACTGCTTGGTCAGAAAACTGTCAAATGCCGAGGGTCCGTGACGAAAAGGAAGTCAATGGGCGTGGTCAATGTAGACGGTCGTGGTGACCTGCACTAGTCAAGGCTAACCAACCGTGACCTTGACTTTGACCTTGAGTCCAAGCTTCCCATAGTTCTCGGAGCCTTTGCGTTTATGCTTGCCATGACCCTATTTCTCGCTGTATTAACAAAATCAATGTTCGAGGTGAAAGCAGAGACAACGTCCTTCAAAAAAGGTAACTGGGTCAAAACCGTGGGTCAAGGTCATGTTACAGAAAACTGAACTTAGACCTTTCAAACTCAGTTTTAGGACACTTGACCTTGACTTACGACCTTCATCCAGTAACCATTTTCAAAGGCCACAATCTGGACTTGGATCACCGACCTTGATCTTGGTCCTGTCACACACTGTTTGGTCAGAAAACTGTCAAATGCCGAGAGTCCGTGACGAAAAGGAAGTCAATGGGCGTGGTCAATGTAGATGGTCGTGGTGACCTGCACTAGTCAAGACTAACCATCCGTGACCTTGACTATGACCTTGAGTCCAAACTCCCCATCGTTCTCGGGGCCTTTGCGTTTATGCTTGCCATGACCCTATTTCTCGCTGTATTATCAAAGTCAATGTTCGAGGTGAAAGCAGAGACAACGTCCTTCAAAAAAGGTAACTGGGTCAAAGCCGTGGGTCATGGTCATGTTACAGAAAACTGAACTCAGACTTTTCAAACTCAGTTTTGGGACATTTGACCTTGACTTACGACCTTCATCCAGTAACCATTTTCAAAGGCCACAATTTGAGCTTGAACAACCGACCTTGACCTTGGTCCTGTCACACACTGCTCAATCAGAAAACGGTCAAACGCAGAAGGTCCGTGACGAAAAGGAAGTCAGTGGGCTTGGTCAATGTAGACGGTCGTGGTGATTGCACTAGTCAAGGCTAACGAACCGTGACCTTGACTTTGACCTTGAATCCAAACTTCCCGTCGATCTCGGGGCCTTTTCGTTTATGCTTGCCATGACCCTATTTCTCGATGAATTATCAAGTTCATTGTTCGAGGTGAAAGCAGAGACGATGACCTTCAATAAAGGTAATTAGGTCAAAGCCGTGGGTCAAGGTCATGTTACAGTAAACTGAACTGAAACTTTTCAAAGTCAGTTTTTGGACATTTGACCTTGACTTACGAACTTTACCCAGTAACCTTTTTGAAAGGCCACAATCTTGGCTTGAACCACCGACCTTGACCTTGGTCCTGTCGCACACCGCTTGATCAGAAAACGATCAAACTCTGAGGGTCCGTGTCGGAAAGGAAGTCAATGGGTGTGGTCAATGTGAAAGGTGCATGTGACCTCCACAGGCCACGATATTTTTATTAGATGACTGTGACATGCCGGAGCCTTTGTGTTTAAAAAGCATTAAGATCATAGGAATGTTACTGGAAAAATGTTATGGGCCACGAAATATCGATTTTCCGCTAAAGTAAAACTGTAAAGAATTACCTGCCTTATCCCTAATATGTTAAACAGGAGTTACTTCCCTTAGACCTAAAACCTAAAATGTTAAACAAAGAAAATGGCGTCGACCAGATAAGACTATCTGGGAGCTGAACGTAAAAGGTCGGTAAAATGATAAGTTATTGATCGATTCGGTTGAAATTTGGTGTGGGGTCATCATTTGTCCTCCTGAACATCCCCTGAAAGTTTCAAGTCGCTACGACCACGGGAACTGGTAGAGGTGCGAAAGTGCAATAGCGCCCGAAATTCCAAACATTCACTGCGCAATTTGTCCCCGGTTTTGAAGGTTTGAGAGAATAAGGAAATAATATGAACTTACAGTAAAGAATGGAATCATCGTTTGGGATGCACCGTAGCAGTTTGTGCTTTCTAAATGTTTAACTGCCAGTCATGATCTATCATATCATAGCGAAGTTGATGTTGAGAAGCGAGCTGTCAATACAATGTAATGAGCTGAGGTGACAGCCTACGCATGCGCGGCATTGGGATTTTCCCGTTTCCTGTCTGTAGACAGATTTTATAAGTCTCACTGATAGTAAAATTGTGAAAACTCTCAAGGCCTAGTTGAATTTCTCCAATTTTTTTAATTAGGCGTTTTAATATGAAATTTGTGTCATCAATTGATTGGAATATTGTGAAATAATACAATTTGTTGACCAGAATGAAGATTGGGACATATTATTCAGTTACAGCAAGAGTGTTATTGTTTACGTTCCATGTTGTTACTAGCAGGGCCATTATAATGAAAAGTATAAGAGGTAAAGGATAAACAGTAACTAAATTAAGTTGTATTCACTGCGGATATAATCGAGTAGTCGTTCACATCAAGATCAGTTATTTTCGTTTTGTTGTTATCATAATTAGTGGATTCGATCGGAGTTAAAACATCACACACATCCATTGTATCGTCATTATTATTTATACCATTCTCTTGTATGTCATATTTTGTTCGCTTCGGCATCGGATTTGGAGGAGACTCATCTTCACTCGCGTTATGAGTCTGTTCATCACTTGCTAAGTGGTCGTTATCACGCACATTTGTTTCATCACATTTTCTCGAGTTCTTTGCCTGCTCTATTTCTATAGATTGAGTAAAGTTGACATTTGAGTCGATATCCTTGGGCTTTGTGTTTTTACTCGACATATGTTGATCATAATCAAACTCTTCTTCTTCCATATAGCACTGACACTTATTTGAAACATTATTACACGTATCACAAAATGATTCAGGACACCCATACGCCATGTGACCAAAATGTCCGCACTTATTACATCTAATTTTGGGACACCTGGAAATTAAGTGGTGTGGGGAAACATTTAAAACAAACCTTTCTCTGGTTATCGTGAAGAACATTAAAGCTTCTAATTCCCTAGTCTGTGTCGAAATTCATGGCCCACGGTAAGGATGTAATGTGGGGTGGAAACTTGCATTTCACATGCCTCGTCCCGTTTGCACAAGTTTTAAACTTATCATAGAAGTGACGGATAACTAGACCAGCTATTTCTACCCCATGTGATTCTAGTTTCTGTAGTATAATCTCATCTTCGACGTGAATCGGAATATTCATAAAGGAAACAACGGTATATGGAGAATATAGAATTTCACATTTATAATTTTTTCCACTAACACTGATTCCTTCACACATATTAATCGCATTATCGACTGTATTTAAAGTTATTTCAATTATACTTGGCTGTCTTGGAACACACCCAATACAACTCCCGTCTCCATATTTATCTTCAACTGCTTGAATAACATCATCAATACATACATTTTTTAGACTGATAACATTTACCTTCAGGGTCCTTTCTTTAATATTCTTCCAGGTATTTATTTTGTGAGGGCCGAGGCCCGTAGGGGAAAATCCCAATGACCACACAATTAAATATTTCGATGACATTCTCGTAACGTAAAGTTTTAAATCCAAAAAAGCGAGGGAAAAAACAAACACAAAGTCTTATGAACGAGGTCAGTTCCGCTTGATCGCACTTCGGGAGCACATTTAAAACACGTCCTTACGCTAGCGTGTATCAATCGACTCTCTCACGTCGGATTATAACTGACCTGCACCTGATAATAACTGGCTTGCGTCGGATAATAACTGGCGCGCGCCGGATCATAACTGGCTCGCGTCGGATAATAACTGGCTCGTGCCGGATAATGATAAGCGCGTCGGATAATAACTAGCACTAATTAATACATTTCCCATATGAAATGGGGTTTATACACCGGACCTCGGTATTTCGTCCCATCCCAACGACTGTACGTTGACCGTAGGCTCGCTATCCAGGAGGCCCCTTGTTACATTCCTCCGTTAGCCAAAAAAGTTCATCTGGATTTTTAAGCGCGGTTCCTCCCGCACCATTGATTGGCAAGGGGGATCCACCCCGGAAAATCAGGATGAACGTTCTCGGTCAACGCATGGATGGAACACGGGACCTTCTAGATAGCGAGCCAACGTCTTATTAACTGAACCATGTGGCCCCATTTCCAATACGAAGGGTTAGGTAGCCAAATAAGGTCCCTCTCTGTCTCCATCAATGTCTCTGTCTCCCTCTCGGTCTGTCTCTCCCTCTCTCTGTCAGTATTCATGTCCATCTCCCTGTCTTTTGCTGTCTTTCTCTCTGTATGTCCATCTCCCTCTGTGTCTGTCTGTCTGTCTGCCCCTCTCCCTCTCTCTGTCGCTCTCTTTCTGCACCCACCCCTGTGTCGGCCTCTCTGTCTGTCTCCACCCCGCTCTGTCTGTCTCTCTCTATGCTTGCCTGTCTGTGTCTGTCTGTATGTCTATCTCTCTGTCTGTCTCCCTCTCTGTTTGTCTCTCCCTCTCTCTAGATCTGTCAGTATCCCTGTCCACCTGTCTTTGGCTGTCTTTCTCTGTGTGTGTCCGTCTCCCTCCGCGTCTGTCTGTCTGTCCCTCTCTCTGTGTCTTTGTCTGTCTCTCCCTCTCTCTGCCCACCCTCCTGTGTCTGCCTCTCTGTCTCCACTCTCTCTCTCTATATATATATATATATATAATTAATGCCTGTCTGTCTGTGTCTGTCTGTCTCTCTCCCTCTGTGTGTATCTCTCTTTGACTCTATCTCGCTCCCTGTCTCTCTCTATGGTGCATTGGGGTGGGACGATTGATCCACTACTACCCAATTCTACCCAATACCACCCAGTACCTCCTCAATATCACCACATACTACCCAAATACTACAACGTAATACTGCAAAATGTGTATATCAATTGATATGTCTGGCTGTTCCATTTGCCTCCCTATATCACAGAAAACAAGCATGTGGTGATATTGGGGTGGTATTCATGTTTACCAGAAACTAATTCAGTCATCTAACGTATATTGGGTGAGAGACAGAAGAACACGGAGAAAACCCACGATGTTTGACATGCGACTCAACTCCTTGTCACGTACAAGTGAGGAATCGAAACCACGCGACTTGACTCAATGACAGACATTATGATCCAACCAGCACGTCTTAACCATCCCCCCCACTCGCGTTTGTCACTGCCAATGTTTTTGCATGAATGGGAACGTGTTCAATCCAAATAATACCAGAACCATTTCTAATCCACATCAAGTTTCAAACAATGTTGTTGTTTTTTTATTTTTAAAAAAGAAATAACAAAGCGGTATCGTACACATGTTTAAAAGCAACGATGTTAATAATTTGTATGGCTAATGTTGCACTACCACTGCCACAATCTTTGATTTGACCTGATCGTCTAGGGGTTGGTTTGACTCCTGACAAGCTACTGTTGTATCTCACTTCTTAAGGACTTTACCGTTGTATTTTCTCACGATACCGACATCAATTATGTAACAGGAACCAAAATAGTTCTTTCTATACGTTTTATGTCGCAACAGTTACACAATAGTCTACATTTTTACAATGTTTAAAATTAATATCTCTTTCTCACAACCCCAACTCTAAAAGTCTAACCAGCGTGGCGAGACTCAGAAACCGCCACATTATGAAATCGTCGTGTAAAGAACCCAATGCATGTTTGACTTTAAAGACTCTAAATAACGTTTAAAATTATTCAAGCCCTACTCTCTCGTATAAGTTGTAAAGATAACAATATTGTTTCAGCCATCCTTTCGCCATTCCTTGTCTATGAATTTGAAAACTATGTCGCAACGACAACATTGCTACACTAACGAGGATGTTAAAAAGCTTATGTATCTGATAAAATTTGTTTAATTATCGATTTTATGAACATGTATACAATTTCATTTTAAAATACCCAGATCAACATCCTTACACATTAAATACAAAACGATATTGCAAGCCGAGTATGGTCTGACCGATTATTGGACAAGGTTCCAAATTATGCTGGTTTTGACATATATATAGCAGCATAGGTAATTTGGGAACAAAGTGCCATTTGCAACAACCATTACGCCATATATTTTTTTAAGGAACAGTCTTCATTCTTAGTACCGTCCCAATATTCGTAGAGTATTTTATAATGCATCAAATGATTAATTGATAAAAAATAAATATAATCTTGTCTGAGAGAGAGAGATTTGGGGTTTTACGTCCACTTGACATAAAACTAGGTCATTTCGGGACTAACATATGGTTTAATTTTATTTCAATAATTCGCTTGCGCGTAGGGGTCCTTAGCAGTGGGAGGAAAGCGGAGGACCCGGAGAAAACCCACGGGGTTGGGTGAACAAAGTGAAGAAGATGGTATATTTTGGACATTTTCATAGATAAACAAAAAATTATAACGACCATGTGCATAGTCTTCCGTAAGCGAATCTACATAAGTAAGCCGATTTTTGTATCTGGTAAAATGAACAACACATACTTTTGATTAATGTATATTTTCAACAATGCACAATGATTAGATGCCTTTCTATGGATATATTATATAGGCCGCATGGGTCGGGCTTGTGGACATAGTTTGCTTTGAATTGATGAAGACCCCCCCCCCCGATATATTCTTGTCTGATAAATTATCATTATATTACTATATTCAATACATATCTTATGTTTTGGAGAGATTGTTCGTGTTTACTCTTTTTATTAAGGCCTTGTAGCTTTATTGATTATCACTGTGGTCTTTATCCACAAGTTATCCCCAGTTTATCTCCCTTTAGTATTACAACTTCCGGGGAGCGTTCCAGGAGGTAAGCGTTTTTTTCCATCCACTGGAGCCAGGTGTTATGAAGTCATATTTGGATTGTGGGTTAGGATAAGGGAGTCCTTATCAGCGGTTATTTCCGGTGATGACGTCATTGGGAAGTGACGTCATAATTTTCTCTGGGATTCCCTCTTCTTGTTTCTTAGGGATTTCTTGAGGTTCTCTTGAGGTTCTCTTGAGGTTCTCTTTTGTTGTGGGAACCCCCCTCCCAGGTGCTCATTTACTTTCGGGGATTCCCTCCCTTTCTTTTTTCTTTGCCTTTTCTAGGGATTCCCTCCCTTTGCTCATTTACTCTCGGGGTTGCCCTTTCTCGAGGTGTTCCCTCGCCCTTTCCGGGAGTTCCCCAGGACACAGAGTTAATAACAATAAATCTTTTAATCACATTTTTAAACACATTTTTAATCATATTTTTAATCACATTTGTAATAACAATTTTTAATCATATTTTTAATAACAACAGAACAATTTTATAACGTATTTACATGTTTGAAAAAGAACAACACGTTTGTCCACCCAAACGATTTAAGGATGGAAAATGATTTTGAGCCCATTGATTCACCAGCACATCATTTTGCCGAGTATCGGTGCCAAACAATTGCAGGCACCGTTTCGAGTGGCAAATAAAAAATAAACAATAATGTCCACACACAAAACTTGTTAAACTCTGTAACCATTGGGGTTGATGGGTAGTGGGTCCGTGACGTTGACTGAAATCGGCAAACGCTTGTCCATAGGTTTCGGGTGGGCATCCGTAAGAATCGAAGAAATACAAGTGTCCAGGTCCTTCACACATAAACACGGTCCAGTGGGTGCCGGGGTCCTGTTCGTCGTCGGTATTGACGATGTAGGCTAAAGGATAGGTATGGGGTTGCAACCGGTACAGATGATTCCGTGACCAAACACCGCCAAAGACGTCAGAATGATACCGCAGGGCCTCTTCTAATTGTAACGTGGATAAAGGACTACCAATCCAGGATGACTTGTCGGTTACGATCGATTTCCAAGACATTGTCGTATTCGGCAAACAGCATAAGATTGAGAGCGTTGGCGGGGGCGGCCGAGAAGCGTAGCTCTAGAGACAGGTTACCGGTGGTTCTGGGGTGTGAATAGGCCCCGTTAGCTCCTCGGTCGTTGGTCAAATCAAAACAAAAGAGTGTGTAACCCTTGATATAATCGTGGAAACTGAGATCCAAATCTTCTCGGGTATTGAGAACACCCACACGATACATTAAATCCATGTACGGTGTGATAGCCAATTTATCGGCAAAGTTGAGATCGGCATAATCATCCACGACTTCTCCATTCATGGTCAGGCGAATGTGCTTGAGGTTATGATGATGAAATCGGAACGGGTTCCTGGTATTATATCCATCGTAAGCTCGGTTACTGACCAACCCCACAAATAGACGCGCGGGTAAGGTTTCGTTGATGAACAGTTTGTCAAGGACGTGACTGGTGCGGTTACTGGGTACGACCACATCTTTGACGACCATGCGTTTCAAGGGGTACTTGGCATTGGTGGTTTGGAGTTGGTTGGTAATTCGGGTGTACGTGGTGGGAGAAAGGGTGACGAACGGAATTTCCAAATAAGCTTTGATGAAATCAATCTTGTAGGGTCCTTTGTTGTCGGCATACATCAGGAAAAATTTGGAGGTTTGTTTTTCCAAACTCAGGCGTAGATCCACCCCGTCCAATAAGTATCTCTCCTGTAAAAACATATCTATATGCAACCGCGCTTGTAATTCTACCACCTGACTTTCAGCGATGCGTTTGTAGCGTTCCACCAATCCGGCATTCGCAGGCTCGGGGGAATCTGCATTGACTTTGACGGGTGAGATTTGATCAAATTCGCCGGCTGTATCTTTGTGCCACAGGACTTGTCGGTCTAAATGGTTCGTCTTGGCTTGTTTTCCATAACTCAGTAAATTCTCTAGGTAAGCTCGATAGGCGTAATTAGGTAGAGGAGACGTGACCAGCGTATCAGAATCTTTTCCCAGCCGCAATTTCACATCTTTAAACAAAGAGTGCATCCAATTATTCACAGGACCCACGGCTTCGTCTGTTGGTAGATTGGTACCATCCTCTTTCACCACTTTGAGTCGCAGATACAGGGTCGTATTGGCCAAATCGATGAAATCCATACTTGCATTGTTCACCAGAAATTCAATCGGTCCATCGTGATTCAGATCGGGTGTGATGGAATATTTACGTATTTTGGTCACTCTGGCTCGGAAATTTCGATCCTACTTTTTTGCATAAAAGGCCGCTCGGTCGCGCTTTTTTGTCATTTCATCATGGGTTCTTTCATTATGCTGGACGGAGATGACTGGTTTGAAGTGATGGAAGAGGTGGTCGTCATACCAGAGTGTGAACCAGAAACTACTACAGAAACTGTGCCAGACACTTTGCCAGACACTGCATCAGATACCTATCTAGAGGTAAATGAAGTCATAGTCGTGAGTGATAGCGACGAAGACGACGAAAACGACGATGAATGGCTTGTGGCCCGCGATCATGATTGGGTGCGAGGTGACCCCTTAAAGCCACTGGTCATGGATATTAAAGACGATCCATTCTGGTCGTACACCCCATCCACTCCACCGACACCGCCGTCACCCGTATACGAGCCGTATACCTCAGATATCCGGTACAAGGACGAGGACGAAGACGACGCCGAGTTTATTCGACGCGTCCGTCTTGGTTAGGCTATTTACCAACCAACCGCCCTTTTCAGGGCCACCCAAACGGCCCTTTTCAGTGCCACCCAACTTATTCAGAAAGAATGTTCATATTCTAATAATAGTTCTAATTATAGTTCTATTTTGATAATGAAATTTTAAATTACTAAAACAAAGCATCTAAGCGTCTTTACTTTGACGTCGTGGGATATGCAGATCCTGTTTCCTAATCCTATATTCCTATTTCGCCCATTCATTTTTAATAGTGTAGTATACATTTTAAATGTATATTAAGTGTATTTTAATTGTTGTTTAACGAAAAGTTAAACGTATTTTAAGTGTTTAAGAAGGGCGGGTTCAATGCTCTCTATGAAGTCCGCGCTGAGGGGGGTTCGGAAATTTCAACTCCATTTCTCGATCCGATTTTGTGTTCTTATATTTAATCATATTTTTAAGAATGGTGCTCTCTATGAAGTCCGCGCTTGGAGGGGCTCGGAAATTTCGATCCTACATTTTTGTATAAAAGGCCGCTCGATCGCGCTTTTTTGTCATTTCATCATGGAATTTCACAGCGTGTTGAAAGAATGGACATTGGAAGAGATGGTGTTGGAAGAGTTAGCCGAGGTAGTCGAGACGACTACAGGAAACGGATACGAAACTGATGATGATGATGATGATGGCTACAGCGACGCAGAAGAATGGATGTTTGGTGACGAGGAATGGTTGGTCTCAGACTCATTCCTAGCTGATATGGCTGACGAGGAGACGTTCAGGCCGAATGTCTCCTCTACGCCAGGTAGACCAACCACTCCACCATCACCAGCATCCATTTTCCAGCCCTTTACCGACATTGAAACGTTAAAGAGTTGGTACCAGCCAGGGTCAGCCACACCACCACCACCAACACCCGTTAAGAGAAAATTGTATGAGGACGACGACGATGAGATTAGACATGTTCGTCAACGCCTCGACTAGGCAGTCAATCAACGGCCTTTTTCGAGGCCACCCAAACGGCCCTTTTCAGGGCCACCAAATCATTCAGAAAGAATGTTCATATTCCAATAATAGTTCTAATAATAGTTCTAATAATAATTCTACTGTGTTAATAACTTAAGAACGTTTTAGGAATCTTTTAAGAATTTACCACAACACATATGTCCCTCGTGCACACTCTATATGTCTACACTGTTCCCAGTTTATTTTCCCCATCCCCCTGAATCCTAAATCCTATTATATAGATCCTATTATATAGATTAATTAGGACAAATCCTATTATATAGATTAATTAGGACAGATATATAATATTATAGATTAAATCCTATCATAAATCCTATCATAAATCCTATTAAAAATCCTATTATAGATTAATTTCCCCTAAATCCCTTACGTCACTAGGTAATCCCGGAAAAACCCATGATGTCACGTCGCCATGACGTCACCTATGACGTCATCACCGGAAAAGATCGTTGCTAAGGACGTCATCATCGGAAGTGACGTCATCACCGGATGTGACCGTTGCTAAGGAGGACCGGAAGTTTCATGCGCATGCGCAAACCCGTTGCTAGGGGCGTCTGTGCATGCGCGTCAACGACGCTGTACCCAGGCTACCACTACTAAGGGTTAGGATAAGGGCCGTGGGCTGCAGATTTCGTCACAGCCTCGAGATGTAGACAGGGCTAGCCCTAACCCTAACCCATGACCCCTACCCCTAAATCTAACCCTAACCCAAACCACATGTAAATTGTTGAAAAGCATTTAGAATATTATTCTATTTTGGTCGAGGGCGCATTTCTACGGATTTTGATTTTTAATTTAAGTACTCAGTACTTAGACTGTCAGTGGTTTATGTTTTTCCCGTAAAACCTTGCTTCTGCGCCGAAATTGAAAGAAAGTTGTCCAAAATGGTGGAATATATCAACTGCGCATGTCGAACGGACTGCCGGAAAAATAGCGTAAACGAAAGTTTTGCCGGTGCCGGCAAAATAGTCACTTCCTATTTTAAAAGCAGTAGCTTTTTATTTGGCATGGTTCGCTCCCGTCGTTGACCGAGAAAGTTGATCGAGATTTTCCGGCGTGCTTTCCCTTTGTCAGTGGTACAGGACCGAGGGCCTGACAAGGACAGCTGTCTAGTCGTTCGGATTGGATGAAAAACCTACCTTTTGCTTTTAATTTTAAAATTTTGTTCAATAATTGTAAATGAATTTTGTGTTATTTGCCACATATTTAATAATATGTACCGATAATTTCAAAATGACTTTTTGGTTCAACTCTTAACATTTATAAGCGGCACATGTTAAAGATCCCCTTGGAAATCGAAACAAACGAAGGCGGTAGCGACCCTGTAAGATCAAACTTCCGTCATAACACCCTGCACTGATTCAGGATTAGGACGTTAAACCCCATTTTATTTCATTTTATTTTCAAATAACGGTTTAATTTTATTCAAATGAACCCACGATTTCACAAATTTATCTACAAATTAAATAGTCGAAATTAGGAAATTAAGAAATAAAGAGGTCGCTAATAGCGACTTGTATTTTGGCTTGTATACCGTCTTGGCGACTTGGCGACTCGCTATTAGCGACCCTGTTATTTCTTATTTATAGGCTTCCATACTTATAGGTCTGTTTAAACGAGGAAGTTGATTAGTATCCCAGAAAGATCAATATTATTGTGGAACAGTGAAATAGTTGTATTTATATTTCATTGTTTAGCCTTACTTTTAACATCCTTAATAAGTAAATGTGACAAGGCAAGGGAGGCAACTATGTTTAAGTTCTGAAAGAGAGTAAGCTCTCTTGAGTAGACGAGAGAGAGAGAAATGGGGTTTAACGTCCACTCGACACAACTAGATCATTTGGGACTAGAGTAGACAAGACAAATTGACATGAAAAAAAGTGTGTAGATGGGCAAGGCAAACGTAATCGAACGTCGTTCATTTTGGACTCTTCAGGTATTTCGCTGAACATAATTTATTAGAAATTACAATAATATTATTAGCAATTGAATATAATTGACTACATATACTCATATAACAATATTATGTGCTCTTAAGTCTATTTAAGTTTTCAAAGAATAGTGATATGCTTGTGAAATTCAGATTATCCATCGGACATCAATAAAACAATGATGCATACGACCGAAAAATAAACAAAAGAAAAAAAAACAGTTTTATTCCAGTTCTTGCAATCATGTTATATTTTAAATGAAATTGAATTTACAATTGGTGAAATTTACATGGCCACATGGATTAATTTATTATATTGTTCAAACGGGCAGATTTTGATGACATTTGATTTCAAGATTTTCCGCTTCACAGGGAAGATTTAGGATAACAGAATCTATTTTGTCCAACACATCCGACTTTACTTTATAGACCATACATGCCTCTTTGAATCGATATCGTTGTTTGTCCGTAATTAGGGTGCCCCGAGAAAAAACTATGGATAGTTATTACACTATATTTATATATACAACAACTCTAGATGATTCTCTATCATAAACTATCAAGAAAATGTACCTCTATGCTATATTTCCATTTGATTTTTCGTTAAAATAGACGGATTTTCATTTAACGTTGAGGGATGTAAGCGGTATATTTGTTTGAGTTTTCAATGTTTCACAAAGTTACGTTATCTTGTTTATCCAATTTCGGAATTTTTGTACCGAAACGCATTTAACACCCACTACTATTCTGGTCTATTCGTTTATTTTATGATATGCGACCTGATTAAATCTCAGGATCGGCCATCCCCGTGTACATGTACTTAACGTGTGTCGCCCAATTTGTTTTAAATAGGTGTGCATTTATATGTCCGGTATACCCATAGACATATATGTTTATTTATATCGGTATTTGTTACAGCTGCGACTCATGAAAAAAAAACAAAACAAACTCTCTTACCACTCTTCTAGTGGCGTACGAACACCATTGCGGTGATTTAAAAGCTTTTGATCCGATTAAAGGTTTTCTACAGATCCAATTTATCCATAGATGCAACAATGAGGAATCTTCTGAAATCCGGTTGATATTGTCGCTCCGGTATCTATAAGTATTGGTTGGTGTCGTACACTAGGCAGGGTATGCTTACTGGTTCGAGAACTACTATTACACAATGACATATGTCATAGAAGCGTCCTGCCATATCAAAATACGTGTAAGTGATTGTAACATAAACCTGTTGCTATCAGCACTCGGCTGGAGATCTTGGTAGTATTCCTTATGTCATTGCGTAACTAGAACTTGTGGTTGGCATGTCTTATCTAACTTTATCTGATAAACTATATTGAATGTTAAACCTGATATTATGCATGATACATTAGACAGGTGTCTAATGAGCTCTTTTGTCTTGAATACGTTTATAAACTCAGAACATAAACGAATGGTCAGTGAGGTCCAGGCAGGGCTAGGAGGCAGGTCCAGGAGGCCATGCTAGGCGGGCGCCTAGTTAAGGTACCTCAGGAGTACTATAGTCAGGTCTAGGAGTCGGAGACGAGACGAGAGCTTCTGGAGTTAGCACACTCGTGCTAAGCCAAGCCAATTAAGTCATGACTCCTTCATATAGTTAGTTCTACGGTCGTTTACATCACGATGTTTGTACCTATTGTAAGAAGCAGAATAAAATTATTATTAGAAGTCATACCAGTGTTGTCATCCAAGAACCTGATTTAAGAACAAATACTGTCACATATTAATTGATGCCGTAGACCAGACCAACGCTTGAAGTCTTATACCACTAGACGACCACAGGCCACAGATTTTAGTATTCACAGCTACCAACGGGGTAAGTCTTTTCTAATCCTACCATGGCGAAGGTGCATAAATGACATTAGTGCTATGTATTATAATTTAACTGGGAAATCTGCAGTATATGATCACGCGTCATTAAATATCATGGTGTGGTTACTAAATTTAATATTGGCTAGTAGTGGAACAGGAAAATGGCTATAACAAAATTGTATATATATTATTTGTTTTAAAATGCGTCATGTTGTTTTTAAAAAGATTATGAATTATAATTGTTTGTTTTGAACACATATTTTGGCTTTTAAAGTTAGTAGTAGCTAAGTATTATCAGGCTGATAACTGCGGAGTGAAATGTTTTATGATTGTTTAGTTATCTGGAATTGAGTTTTATAAGCGTATCCTAATTGAGAGATATAACTCTTTAAACATTCACACGGTATTAACGGTTTTGTCTCTTATAAGTTTTTGTGTTGTGTTGTTTGTGCATATATATATATACTTATGCCCCGAGGTTTACGGGATTATTATTTGTGATGTAGTGCCCCAAATATTAATGGGAAGACCCGTTATTTACGGTAGAGAGTTTTATTTGTAATACCCCAAAGTTTTAATGGGAAATGCCCCGATATGTAACGGGAGAAGTTTATGTTAAGTGGTTTAACCCCAGGAGGGTTGTGCTCGGATTTAGAGCGAACGTATTGTCTTGTTTTGTGTTGTGTTTAAGAATTATAGAGATAAACCGTTAGTTCTTTCAAAAATATCTTATTTAAGATTGGTTAAATGTGTTCAGATCATTCATTATTCTTAAGATAAAACAATATGACTCCCTAATTTCAATTGTAAATATCGTTATCTAAAGTCAAGTCTGTTCCACTTGCTAATTTGATTAACTATTAATTAAGTTCACTCCATGATATATATGATACGCAGATGATACAACTTCGGCACGGGTGGCAGTTAATACTCTTCATAGCACATGTCATAACACGCCGTTTTGCCAGACGGTATGGAAAATGAAAAGACTACCGGTCAATAACAAGAGCTGAACTAAACGGAGCATGGAAAATTCTGACCCCTCAACATTACTGGAACGAGAGGAAGGGCATCATATGTACCCCACCCCTACAGTTGGCTACGACAGTGCAGTAGCGGTCTAAGAAGATAATTACAGTAGTTTGTGTTCGCGATTCCACCAAATAATCGGTCTAAGAAGATAATTATAGTACTAGTAGTTTGTGTTCGCGATTCCACCATTTATATGAATAATAAGAGTAGTCTGTGTTTGTGATCCCAGGATCTCGTTTGTTTTTTTTTTTCATTGACTCGCGTGTGTGACCGATTGTGTGTATATAACTTTTAAGTTCGTGTGTTTTTCATTGACCTTTTCATTTTGTTTAAAGACATTTTTGGATATTATGACATTTTACAAGTATATATAACTTTTAAATTCGTGTGTGTTTCATTCACCTTTTCTTTTGTTTATAGACATTTTTGTATACGACATTTTACAAGTGTTGTTTGTATTTATATGTCTTTTCATTCTTATTGTTATTTTTATCTTTTAAGATTAGGGTAGATATTATCGATCCCAGTTATATTCAAATTTGTAAAGACTTTAAAAAAATATTTCATATATTTCATATTTTTTTCTAAAAAGAGTGATAGGTATATTACACAATGACATATGTCATAGAAGCGTCCTGCCATATCAAAATACGTGTAAGTGATTGTAACATAAACCTGTTGCTATCAGCACTCGGCTGGAGATCTTGGTAGTATTCCTTATGTCATTGCGTAACTAGAACTTGTGGTTGGCATGTCTTATCTAACTTTATCTGATAAACTATATTGAATGTTAAACCTGATATTATGCATGATACATTAGACAGGTGTCTAATGAGCTCTTTTGTCTTGAATACGTTTATAAACTCAGAACATAAACGAATGGTCAGTGAGGTCCAGGCAGGGCTAGGAGGCAGGTCCAGGAGGCCATGCTAGGCGGGCGCCTAGTTAAGGTACCTCAGGAGTACTATAGTCAGGTCTAGGAGTCGGAGACGAGACGAGTTAGCACACTCGTGCTAAGCCAAGCCAATTAAGTCATGACTCCTTCATATAGTTAGTTCTACGGTCGTTTACATCACGATGTTTGTACCTATTGTAAGAAGCAGAATAAAATTATTATTAGAAGTCATACCAGTGTTGTCATCCAAGAACCTGATTTAAGAACAAATACTGTCACACTACTGACACCAATTCGTATTCAAGCAATTAACATAGCTAACTAACCTTCACACTGTTATTGTAATTCTACACTACTTGAATTATACGAAAAACAATTTATGTTTTAAGGCAACATGTTTCATTATTTGAGAAAAGGGAGCCACGGTGGTAGCTGGGTAAGACGTTGGCTCGCTAGCCTGGAGATCACGCGTTCGATCCTGCATTGGCTAAGAAAGTTCATTGGGATTTTCCGACTTGGACATGGTTTCTCCTTGTCAGGACGGAGGACGAGACAAGGACAGCTGTCTTCGGATGGGACAGAAAAACGAGCTCCCAGTGTATTAGTGTATAGATTTGCGTGCATGTAAAAGATCCCTTGGCAGTTGGAATTCAATATAAGAGTAGGCCATTGTGCCGCTGTCAGGACAAAATTTCCCTCAAAGCACACTGTATGGCACATGCCCGCCTTCATTAGCCCAGTCGGAGCAGAACAGTCGGACATTAAACCCAATTTCATTTCGTTTTAATTTGAGAAAACAAATAATTAATCAAAATATTCCTATTATCTCTCAGGGTTCGATGGTCGAATGGTTAGCGCGTGCGGGTTGTTTCATAAGGTCTGTTATTGAGTCAACTGGCGTGGTTTCGATTCCCCGGTGATACGTGACAAAGAGTAGCGTCGCCTATCCGACCTCGTGGTTTTTCTCCGGTTCCTCCAGTTTCCTCTAGAAATGGAGTATTTTTGTGTCGATTGGACGTTAAACCCCATATGTCCCACACACACGCTTTAAATCATATTTTAGATCTTACATTGGAAAAGTAAATAAAAGATAAAACATTTCTACACCACAAATTTTATTATACTCTTTCCTGTCATCATGCTGTACTATTTCTAGTATAAATGTCATCAACGTGTACTGTTTTTTGTATATAAAGTACTTATCATCATGTTGTAATATTTCTAGTATATTATATATAGTAATGGTCATCGTTGTGTAGTATTTGTAATATACAGGGGGACCGCACCACACACAAACAATAACACAATACTTGTCATCATCTTCACTGTCAAGGGTTTACAGTGTGTCTATAAATGTGGTTGATATCATTCGAATGATTCAGGAGAAGTAGAAAATGTAGATCGAACGATCTGAATCAGCGACAAATCAGGTTGAAATACATCAAGCAGTTAAGGAGAAAATTCCCGTATTTGCCCCCCCCCCCACCCAACGATCCGTCTTTATAAAATAATTACCTAATAATTCTTTATATTTTTTTTTCATGTTTTCTGAAACAGACGTGGGTGAGTATTACAAATTTATATTTTAATTTATCATGCACTAGTTGTTATATTGTGTATAATATACGTCCATCCTGTCTGTTTACCGGACGTCAAAGGCTTCTGGGGGCTTCCGATGGGGCTCCTGTGGGCGCTGATGACGGTCCGCTGCGAACGGTACAGTGCAAGGGTGCTCTCCATAGGCATACGGACTTGATGCATTTTAAGGGGGCAGAATCCTGACATGCTCGAACAAATTTCGGGTGAGGCCTACATACGTCTAGGGACGTCCCACCACCCTCCGCCTAGAAAAAAGGTAAAATGTCACACGCCTCGCAGTGTTCGTCTGATTTGAGCTAATCCCACTTAACACTGCAGTAATGGAAGTAAATTTCTGTTCCAAATTATGACTGGTCAATAATCCGATTAACAACCAATAGCTAACTGCGTAACCAGGATCGTAAATGTGGGTGTGTGAGTGTGGTACACCCCACTCCCAGGAAAACAAAATAGTCGGTCGCAAAACCAGTGCAGTCGGTCGCAAAATAGAAGCAGTCGGTATCAAAATAAGTGCTCACTGCATACGTCACAATACTCACGCAAAACTTTAGTATAAAATAACCTTGTCAACTTATCACGTTTGAAAAATTGTTGTGTTTCACTTTTATTCTGTTGTGAGTATTATTCTGTTTCTCCCCGGGAGAAAAATAGTCAATCTCAAAATAAGTGCAGTCACTGCCGTCGATCTCATAATTAGCCATCGGCGACTTCATGAATTAGGCCTAATGTGGTAAACAAACAATGCCAGAATAGATCCCAAATATTATGTATTTGCGTGAATCCGTGAGCCTAAATTGTACACGTCTACGTCACACAAAACTATAGTATAAAATAACCATGTCTGCTTGTCATGTTTAAAAAAATGTTTGTCACTCTTATTCTGTTGTGAGTATGTTGTTCTATGAAATGTGTTCCACCCTGGCAAAAAAAAGTACTCACCGCAGGCGGTCTCAGACTAAATGAATTATTGGGATAAACAAACAATCACAAAACGGGCGAAACTGACAGATAAGCCTCAAGATTTTGTCCCGTTTCTTATTCCCTCCTTAACGAAAATTTGGTTCCATTTGCCATGACAATGACTAAAATTTTCAAGCCCAGTCCCCAAAAGTTAAAAGCTCGGTTACATATCTGAATTGTTTTCGCGCCTGCGGCACTCGATTCCATTATAACATCATTCTTCTACTCCTCTGTAATCTTGTACTGTCCCAGAGACTATACAAATGTAATGTCAACTCTTGCAAAACGGGCTGAGTTGACAGGGACAGATCTCGAGATTCTGTCCCATTGACTCACATTTCTGGTCCTCTCGTCCTCAAGAATTTCTCCCAGCAATAACCTCAGATGCTTGGATATTGACTCAATTTTTCAAACTTTTCTCAAGTTGCTCAGTTTTATAGGCACAATCATCATATATATATGATATCAACTTTCTGTCAACTTAAAAAAACCTATGCTTTCCGGCGAGACAACGATCGGCGTACAGCTATATAATTCTACACTATCTATGTTTTACCAACCGTTTTGGGCGCACCATTGATCAAGTCGTGGGTGCCTAACCAATCTGATTCGGCATTATGCACTATGTGCGGCCCAACATTATAAAGCGCCCCACCACTCATGTCATTATGGGCGCCTCTCCGGGATAAGGCACTCCACAGATCAAGCCGTTTTGGGCGCCCCATCAGTTGTGGTCTTAATCGTGGGGGTCATTATTTGGCGCCTCACCATTTGGGGAGCGCCTCATATATAACGACATGATTGGCGAGGCGCCCATAAAACCAAGTGACAATGGTTGGGCGCCTATCTCATCGTGGATGCCCAATCAATGTCACTCAGGTTTATGTGGCGCCCATACAAATATGGAGATTTTAGTCGCTGACGCCGACATTTTCCAGGACGATGGGGGAAAGCTTCATCCCTTGCCCCCCCCCACCCCGCTAGCGAGCTAGATCTGTGGTTACGTCATAAGTGAAGCGACAACGAATGTATACTTTTGGTGTGAAAATAAAACTGTTCAATGTTGATTTCAAGTTTAACATGGAGTCAATCGACACGTCAAGTTTGTTTTGATTTTGACGACAGGTGAAAATGGGATGATAACAATGTACCTAATCTAGGCCTAATATATGTTTAGGCTCTAATAGAGCCCATCGCTATTCTCACCCTAAAATGATATTGTGAAGTCACGGGTGTACCAATGTAAGGCACCATATTTGATTGGAATAATAAACGGAAACAGGCTCCTTATTTTAAGCGTCAAGAACTAAAATAATACCTTAAATAGAGAAAGCAAAACAACCTGTTCTTGTCTACTCAAGAGAGCTTACTGTCTTTCAGAACTTAAACGTAGTTGCCTCCCTTCCCCTGTCACATTTACTTATTAAGCCATTAAAGCTGATCAATTATTAAGGAGTTTAAAAGTAAGGCCAAGCAATGAAGTATAAATACAACTATTTCACCGTTCCATGATATTGATCTGTCTGGGGAACTAATCACCGTCGTCGTTTAAACAGACCTATAAACTTTTTTTAAGGCTACTATTTAATTTCTAGATAAATTTGAATGTGTTTAGGATTTGGCCAGTAGCAGTATACCATACGATCACTATTCCCATTAAAGCAATCAATCGTAAATAAAATGCCATAAATTAAATTAAATATCCCTGACTTTGTTCTGTGTTACCCGCACATTTATTTTTAAATCTAGTGTATTATACTCACTCACCCACAAATTACTCAGAATTTTACATATATCATGATTTATTCTATAACTACATGCAAATACTAGCAAATATCATTAAATACAGCCATTGAAAAACCTATGGCTGTATTCAGTGGCTCGAAAACATACTACTTTTGTCAAGAATGACGTCACTTTCAGAATTACGTCAAACGGTAATGACGTCACCGCTATCGCTCGTGGAATGCTTGCGCAGGGACTCTCTTGAACTATTGAATAATCCGAACGGTATTCAATGGTCATTATATATAACAACGGCTTACTGAACGTTTAATATAGTGATTACTGTATCTTGCTTAATGAAATATATTTACATAATGTAGCTTATACATATTCATGTTGTTTACTCCGTATTAATATAGTTAAATTGATAACTTTCAATATATACAAAAATAAATTAAAAAACTTGTTAGCTACGCGAAATTCTTAAATGGGTGGTCTATCAATATTAGTGGTCATTCTGTTATGCATCATGTATGTGATAGCCCAGGATTAACATCAGTGTTTCTTCTGATTCTGTATAAATTGATAAAAACCTGTCTATCGCCTTTGACGAAAGAATCATTATAATAATCCATTTCAAGACACATACACACTAATAATTAGTAATAATAAAGTTATTTTAAAAGCATGAGCGTATTAATTAGCATGGTTCGCTCCCGTCGTTGACCGAGAAAGTTGATCGAGATTTTCCGGCGTGGTTTCCCTTTGTCAGTGATACAGGACCGAGGGCCTGACAAGGACAGCTGTCTAGTCGTTCGGATTGGATGAAAAACCTACCTTTTGCTTTTAATTTTAAAATTTTGTTCAATAATTGTAAATGAATTTTGTGTTATTTGTCACATGTTTAATTATATGTTCCGATGACTTCTAAATGACTTTTTGGTTCCACTCTAAACATTAATTTATAAGCGGCACATGTTAAAGATCCCCTTGGAAATCGAAACAAACGAAGGTGGTAGCGACCCTGTAAGATCAAACGTCCGTCATAACACCCTGCACTGATTCACTATTAGGACGTTAAACCTCATTTAATTTTATTCTATTTTCAAATAACGTTTTAATTTTATTTAAATGAACCCATGATTTCACAAATTTATCTACAAATTAAATAGTAGCCTTAAAAAAGGTTTATAGGTCTGTTTAAACGACGGAGTTGGTTAGTTCCCCAGAAAGATCAATATTGTGGAACAGCGAAAAAGTTGTATTTATATTTCATTGTTTAGCCTTACTTTTAAAATCCGTAATAATTGATCAACTTTAATGGCTTAATAAGTAAATGTGACAGGGCAAGTTCTGAAAGAGAGTAAGCTCTCTTGGTTGACAAGACAAATTGATATGAAAAAAGTGTGTAGATGGGCAAAGCAAACGTAATCAAACGTCGTTCATTTTGGACTTTTCGCGAATTTCGCTGAACATAATTTATTAGAAATTACAACAATATTATTAGCAATTGAATATAATTGACTACATATATTCATATACTATTCAAAAAAAGTAGGGGATATTTGATTTTGGGGGCATAATACTAAAATATGCAAATGACTACGAAAAACGTCACTATAGAACCTAACAGAAAAAACATTTCCAGTTACATGTGACGCCTAAACGCACCAATAGCTACCGCATAGAATGCAGGTGATGCTTGGGATCATCATGGGGGTCCAACCCAAGATTTGCACGACTCTGACTTTGAATGTTACAGTCAGGGTGGAAACATCAGTTTATTTGTTTTAGTGACCAGAAAACAAATTTTGATATGCGTCGGTTTACCCAAAATGAAAGGTTACGTGCCCTTGGCATGCTACAGATCGGCACAACACAGGTGGTTGTGGCGCGGACGATGAATGTTTCTCAGTCTGTCATAAGCATGCTATGGTCCAGATACCGTGATACACAATCTGTACAGGACAGACCACGCTCAGGTCGACCAAGGGCGACAACTCAAGCCCAGGATCGATTTATCCGTACCTTGACAATGAGAAATCGTGTCATCACAGCAAATCAGATCAGCGCTCGTCTTCAGACAGACACTGGTGTGAGAGTGAGTGGCCAGACGATTCGGAATCGACTGCATAGGGGTCACCTTCGCGCCCGACGTCCTCGCGTGATCCCTTGTTTGAGAGATCATCACATTCAGGCAAGACGTCGTTGGTGTAGGGATCGTCAACACTGGGATAATCGACGCTGGAGCAATGTGATGTTTTCAGATGAGTCAAGGTTCACTATTGATTTTTTGGACAGACGTAGGAGGGTGTGGCGTCGTCGAAACGAGCGCTTCCAAGACGTTAACATCATCAGACATGATCGATTTGGGGGTGGTTCTGTTATGGTGTGGGGAGGTATCACTGTTGCTGGAAGAACGGCTTTACATGTTGTTGCTGGGCGTGTTACAGGCCAGTATTACCGGGACAACATCTTGGCAGTCCATGTTGTGCCGTTCGCACTACGTCATGGCCGCCGTTTCATCTTCCAGGATGACAACGCAAGATGTCACAGGGCCAGGATCGTTACAGGTTACCTCCAACAACAGAACATCACCACATTACCTTGGCATGCACTGAGTCCCGACCTCTCCCCCATCGAGCATGTCTGGGACATGCTTGGACAGAGGTTACGTCAACGTCAACAACGTCCTGCCAATGTCCAAGAACTTACTGCTGCGTTGCAACAGGAATGGGACAATCTGGACCAAAATGACCTTAGACGTCTCATTAGGAGTATGCCACGTCGGATCAATGCTTGTTTGGCAAACAGAGGAGGATTTACCCGTTACTGACTTTGTTGTGATGCTGTGGTAACTTTGCTGTTTGACCTCGGGTATCATTTTACCCTTATAATGGTCAGTCTGTGCCTTACTTAGTCTAACGATCATTTGGAATAAATCGATGAATGTGAACTTCATTTCATTTTGTCATTTGTTTCTTCATCAGTTTTATTAGGTGACTTTAATAACACTTAAAAATCAAATATCTCCTACTTTATATCTCCTAGTATATAACAATAATATGTGCTCTTATGTCCATTTCGGTCTATTTAAGTTTTCAAAGAATAGTCATATGCTAGTGAAATTCAGATTATCTATTGGACATCAATAAATCAATGGTGCATACGACGAAAAATAAACAAAAGAAAATGTACCTCTATGCTGTATTTCTATTTGTTTCTTCGTTAAAATAGACGGATTTTTTTTTAACGTTGAGGGGTGGAAGCGGTATATTTGTTTGGGTTTTCAATGTTTCACAAAGTTACGTTATCGTGTTTATCCAAATTCGGAATTTTTGTACTGAAACGAATAAATACCCATTACCATTCGGGTCTATTCGTTTATTTTATGATATGCGTCCTGATAAAATCTGCTCCAAGATTCGATTAAATCTCAGGATCGGCCATCCCCGTGAACATGTACTTAAAGTGTGCAGCCCAATTTGTTTTTAATATGTGTGCATTTATATTTCCGGTATAGGCCTACCTATGGACATATATATAGGTTTATTTATATCGGTATTTGTTACAGCTGCGAATCGTTGTCGCAGCTCATGAAAAAAAACTCTCTTACCACTCTTTTAGTGGCGTGCTAACACCATTGCGGTGATTTAAAAGCTTTTGATGCGAATAAAGGTTTTCTACAATTCCATTTTATCCTTAGATACAACAAATGTGGAATTTTCTGAAATCCGGTCTTCCGGTATCTGTAAGTATTAGCGGGTGTCGTACACGAGGCAGGGTATGCTTACTGGTTACTGACACCAATTCGTATTCAAGCAATTAACATAGCTAACTAACCTTCGCCCTGTTATTGTAATTCTACATTACTTAAATATAATACCAAAAATAATCTACTTTGGAAGGCAACATGTTTCATTATTTGCGAAGAGGATAAAACGCTTGCTCGTTAGCCTGGAGGTCGCGTGTTCGATCCTGCATTGGCCGAGAATGTTCATCGGTATTTTCCAACATGAACATGGTTTCCCCCTGTCAGTCCGACAGGACGGAGGGCCATTGTATACATTTGTATACATATAAGAGTAGGCCATTGTGCCGCTGCCCGGGCAAAAATTTCCCTCATGGCATACTGTATTGCATATGCCCGCCATCATTAGCCTAGTCGGAGTAGGACATTAAACCCCATTTCTTTTCATTTTATTTTTAGAAAACAAATAATTAATCAACATTTTCCTATTATCTCACAGGGTCGGATGGTCGAATAGTTAGCGTGTGCACGTTGTTTCATAAGGTCTGTCATTGAGTGAACTGGCGCGGTTTCGATTCCCTGGTGAAACGTGACAAAGAGTAGCGTCACGTATCCGACCTCGTGGTTTTCCTCCGGTTTCCTCTGCTAAAGGCCGCTACACACAAGCGAATTATTGAAATAAAATTGAACCATATATGAGTGGACGTTAAATTGAAACATAGTTAGTCTAGAAATGAAGTATTTTGTGTCGAGTGGACGTTAAACCCCATATCTCTCTCACACACGCTTTAAATCATATTTTGTAGTTCGAGATCTTGTAGTTCATTCGAAGTGTTAAGTAATAGTTATTAGCACACTTTCCGAGGTGTATCGGTGAATATCAGGACAGTTTTGGTCGGGGGCTCAGCCGAGACGGAGCCGAGGCGGCCCACGACCAAAACTGTCCTGATATTCACCGATACACCGAGGAAAGGTGCTAATAAGTTACTTACATCACATTTCTATCGAGTATTGTGAAGCAAAATGTGAAAAATAGTATTTATTATCGAGTCGTTTCAACCGAAAAGTGACAAATAATTTCAGCTCTTTTATTTATCCCTTTCTGTGCCTCACGTTACATTTCATGGTAGTATTTACACGTGCGTCTTGTTGTGAAACCCCGAGCGTGAAACAGACACGTGTTTGTTTAGACCACATCGTCAAAACAATTTGTCTTTGGCGTGGAGGACTGCGATGATATTAAATGTAGTGTAAAGGAAATTCGAAACGTGGGTCATTCCTGATGAAAGTATGCATCGGCGCATAGTTCGTCCGTTGAAATTTAATTGTAATGAAATTTATAAGTTTCTAGGCGTTTTTTTTATATCCTGCTTATTTTCAAGGCTTGTGAAGTGTCTAGCAAGAGAATCACAATTAGTTAAAATAATTATTCAATATTCTCATTTATATGTTTTGCATAATAAATCAAACCAAATTATGGAATAGATGCCAATTGATTGTGTAATAGTTGTTTTTTGTAATATGTTGTTATGTTGATTTTATGTCATTGCATATATTTTTGCACTGCCATGTATTTCCTACCGGTTTGTTTTGTTACTATGATTTTGATTAGTTGTGTCATGTACCTTAGCCTAGTGCAGTACGAAACAAGTAGTTATCATTGCGATCTGGGTCGGACTAAACGTCCGCTTCTTATTGCTTGATAAGTTTCTTAAACGGTGTGAAAGTATCCGTGTATCAGAAATGAACAGTACTCTTTTTCAAAAGTGTACTGTTCATTTCTGATACACGGCTACTTTTACGCATGTATTGGAAATGAACAGGACAGTTTCATCAAAGGTTGCCAGTGGCAACGAGTAGAAGTGGGATGTAATAAAAGATAAAACATTTACTTCCAACATTTCTTCTCCACAAATTTAATATACTCTTGCCTTGATGTTGGGCTATATGTCCGCTTCCACCCTGGGTGATATCGCAGAAAATATTCTTTTGCTGTATATGCCAAATAATTTGCTTTGATTTCATCTCGCCATCTATATGCGTATATGGAAATATATAATTGGTAAATTTGTTTACATCGAAGTCAAGTAAATGTAAAAAAATAGGTTTGCTAATAAAAATTATCAAGTAAGTCTAAAAGTGTTTGCTAATAAATATTGTCTTTATAAATTCAATATAGGACTGGATAAAATAAAATTAATCGATGAATGATAATAATTGGAACTGTTTCCAATCTTTATTATTTCGTGCGCTAGATAAACAATTAATGGATGAATGATAAAAGCTTCCAATCTTTATTATTTCGTCGCAATCTACTTTCACATTACTTAACACTGCCGGTATTGTGTTTGATGAGTTAACCTTAAACCCATTCCCTGTCTTTCCTGTCATCACGCTGTAATATTTCTAGTATATTATATATATAGTACTTGTCATCATTGTGTAGTATTTATAGTATACAGCGGGACCACCACACACAAACAATAACACAATACTTGTCATCACCTATTTATCGTAGTCTTCAATTTACAGTGTACATGTAGATCAAACAATTTGAATCAGCGACAAATCTATCAAATATGGTTGAAATACATCAAGCAGTTTAGGAGAAAAAAAATTCCAAAACCTGTGAAAATTCCCGTATTTGCCCCCTGTAAGAATATGGTCTTTAAGACCATATTGTGTCTTTGGGAAATTGTTAAAAACAACTATTTTTATAAAGTCAAATTCACATGCACCTAGTGCACTGAATGAAAAGCTATACATAAAAAACAAGTGATGTTTTGGTAAAATTCTAACCACTGTCAAAATATTCGTCAAGTTCTACCTGTTATTTAACCTATGGTTGGAAGACCATATAAGGAGTATCACCTGATAGTAGTGGTGAGAATTGTAAGGCTTTATTCCATATTTGGAATGGAATTTAGGTTCAAAGTTAATCTTGGGCCTGCAGAAACTGGGGGATATAAAATAGGGGTAGAGCGACGTTCGTTAGAAACTCACCCAGATTTCAAGCAGCCATTATCTGTTGAGAACAAGGGACCTGCGAAACCATTTAGCTGGCAATAAAGTTCTTATACTTTAAATACTGTGGTATTATTTTATGATCACAAGAACACAACAAGAAGAAGTCCTACAATACCTATAGTACTACACCCCTCCCCCAATAATCCGCCTTTATAAAATAATTACTTAATAATTCTTTATATTTTTTTTTCATGTTTTCTGAAACAGATTGCGGTGAGTATTACAAATTTATATTATAATTTATCATGCACTAGTTGTTATATTGTATATTTTTAAAATGTATCAAAAAAGCCTTAAAATAGATTGCATCTATAAACAGTCCTACCTTGTTAAAGAATAATCCTATTAATCCAATAATTGCACAAATGACAAAATGATATCAAAATGGTGTGTAGATGGACAAAGCAAACGTAATCGACTGTCGTTCAATTTGGACAGTTCACGCATTTTACTGAACATAATTTATTAGAATTTAGAATAATATTATTAGCAATTTAATATAATTGACCACATACATGGATATAACAATAATATGTATGGCGGTATATTAGTGCCAAATTTCTAACATGCTATCGTCTAATTTCTTACTTCTGTTCATGTAATTTCTAACCTCCATTCGTGTAACTTCAACTTCCGTATATTAGTGTCAAAATTCTAACATGCTATCGTATAATTTCTTACTTCTATTCATGTAATTTCTAACCTCCATTCATGTAACTTCTAACTTCCATTCATGTGTAATTTCTAAATTAAGACAATGTATAATTCAACTTCTTTATTTGTTCAGTGTAAATATCAATTCTGTTTCATCTTATTTCTATTATTGAGGCGAAAAATATCTACTTCATTGTGGTATTACATGTTAAGCATGAACGGCAAACAAATTTAGAATTATGATACTTCTACCTGGCAACCATCATTATGATGCCGTTTGGTGTCACCACCATGTCCTCAGTTTGGCGTTTGAGCACCTGATCGGGACCATTCTATTGATACAAACGACTCGCTCTTCGTCAGATTGAGTGGCTTGCCTGAGTGTTAAAATTGAAAACAACATCGGGAGAGAGAGATGGGGACATGGGGTTTAACATCCACTCGACACCAACTAGGTCATTTCGGTATTAA
This sequence comes from Patella caerulea, assembly GCA_036850965.1. Lineage (NCBI taxonomy): Eukaryota > Metazoa > Mollusca > Gastropoda > Patellidae > Patella > Patella caerulea. The sequence goes on from JAZGQO010000010.1 coordinate 4,478,462, forward strand.
CACCGTTCAATTGTATTTCAATAATTCGCTTGCGCGTAGGAGTGTTTAGCAGTGGGAGGAAACCGGAGGATCCGGAGAAAACCCACGAGGCTGGAAAGGCGGCCCTACTCCATGTCACGGGAAATCGAAACCACGCCAGTTTATTCAATGACTGACCTCATGTTACAGCGTGCACGTGCTAACCATTCGGCCATCCTACCCTCTAAACAACATTGAACGTGATATAAATGTATGGTTTGCAAATACTATTTCGAATACCGTGGGTAAGACGCAGGTTCGCTAGCCTGTGGGTCGGGAGTTCGATCCCTGCATTGGTCAAAAAAAGTTCATCCAGATTTTCTGGCGTGGTTCCCCCTTATTAGTGTCTTGTCGTTCCGATGGGATGAAAACCCGAGGTTCCATGTACATGTTGGCGTACACGTAATTATCCCGTGACCGTTAGACTTCGATATAAGTCCAGGTCGTAGATCCGCTCTCCGGGCAATATTTCCCTAAAGCACACTGTATGGCGTATGTCAGTCTCCATTAGCCCGGTTCGGAGCAGAACAGTAGGGCGTTAAACCCTCTTTCATTTCATTTCATTTTCTATATTTCAAATATAAGCTAAACGGGATTTGGAGAATTTTATTTGATTTTTTTTTACGGTTGAGCCAATAATTAATATTTATATGCAGTTGGTCTATATTAACACAGGGTATAAATGTTATGGACAGGCCTACACAGATACTGAGTTTAATACTAATTGACCTCTCTCTCTCTCTCTCTCTCTCTCTCTCTCTCAGCACGCCTTCCAACCTTCAACCAAACGAAGAATGGGTCGTTCATACCAAATAATTGTCCCGATCAGGTGCGCAATCACCCAATTGAGCACGCAGTGGCGACACCAAACGTCTTCATAATGATGGTTGCTAGGCAGAAATGTATAAATTCGAAATTCGTTGATGTTGATGCTAAACATGTAAAGCATCTATTAAGAAGACATTTTTCGTTTAAATAATAGAAACAAGTTGGACTAGAATTGGAATTTACACTGAACAAATAAAGAAGTTGGGTTATACACTGTCTTAAATTAGAAATTACATGAATGGAAGTTAGAAGTCACATGAATGGAGGTTAGAAATTACATGAATAGAAGTAAGAACTTAGACGATAGAATGTTAGATTTTTGACACTAATCCATAAATATGTGCTTTTAGGCCCATTTCGGTCTATTTAAGATTTCAAAGAATAGTCAGTCATATTCTCATGGAATTCAGATTATCCATTGGACATCAATAAATCAATGATTCATACGATCGAAAAATAAACAAAAGGAAAAAGCAGTTTTATTCCAGTTCTTGCAAACATATTATTATATTTTAAATGAAATTGAATTTACAATTGTTGAAATTTATATGGCCACATGGATTAATTTAGGATAACAGAATCTTTTTTGTCTACCTCATCCGACTTTACTTTATAGACCACAATCTGCCTTATTGGATCGTTATCCTGGTTTGTCCATAATATCAAGAAACTGTACCTCTATGCTGTATTTCCATTTGATTTTTCGTTAAAATAGACTTTTACGGTCGAGGGGTGGGGAGCGGTATATTTGCTTTAGTCTCTTATCATCCATACAAATATTCTACGAATATTAGTCTGGATGGGTCCTCAAAATTTGACGGAAAATAGGTCATTGTCTGGATTATCCAGTCTTTTAAGTTACCACGTACTAAATCTATCAAAACAGCTCGCTTGTCAACGATGGCACTCTTTAAAATTTTGTTTGTAAAGGTTTCAATTGAAATGGTAATTTTCTCTCGTCACGAATCAGACGTAATGCTTCTCACAATCTTCTTAATTCCTCATCGTCTCTATTTTGTTTCTAATAATAGATGTGCCAAGTGAACTGTGGGATATATTTCAACTACGCTTTATAGAATCTAGCAAAATCGGCCCGGCTTCATAAGATCTAGCACTTACCGATACTTTCATTGGATACTTAAGCCAATAGGTTCCATTGCCCATGCGTAACCAAATGTTTGGTTTTTTATGTGGTAGATTATCCAGTAATTTTCGTCAAAAATTGAGAACCGACCCAGACCCTCCGCGCGTTGAAGACTAGGAGGTTCTGGGTGACCGAGACTATATTTGCTTGGGTTTTCAATGTTTGACAAATTCTGAATTTTTGTACCGAAACGAATAAACACCCACTACCATTCGGGTCTATTCGTTTATTTTATGATATGCGACCTAACAAAATCTGCTCAAAGATTCGATTAAATCTCAGGATCGGCCATCCCCGTGAACATGTACTTAAACTGTGCAGCCCAATTTTTGTTTTAAATATGTGTGCATTTATATTTCCGGTATAGGCCTACCCATAGACATATATATAGGTTTATTTATATCGGTATTTGTTACAGCTGCGAATCCTTGTCGCAGCTCATGAAAAAAAACTCTCTCACTACTCTACTAGTGGCGTGCTATCACCATTGCGGTGATTTAAAAGCTTTTGATCCGATTAAAGGTTTTCTACAATTCCATTTTATCCTTAGATACAACAAATGTGGAATCTTCTGAACTCTGGTCTATATTGTCACTCCGGTATCTATAAGTATTGGCGGGTGGCGTACATGACGAAGAGTATGCTTACCTGTTCGAGAACTACTGATACCATTTCTTATTCAAGCAATTAACATATAGCCCACTAACCTTCGTTCTGCTGTCGTAATTCTACATTACTAAATTTATACCAAAAATAATCTACTTTTTAAGGCAACATGTTTCATTATTTGAGAAAAGGGAGACACGGTGGCTAAGCGGGTAAGACGCTTGCTCGCTAGCCTGGAGGTCGTGTGTTTGATCCTGCATTCTGCAGAAACTGTTATATCAAGTCAGATCGGCCAGAAACATATCATATATCATTTTACGGAGTAAAATACAGTTCTTTGCTTGAATTTAGGTAATGCGATATCATGAATATGTGAACTGATTATTCTTTTGTCTCGTAGCTAATCTTTACTTCTTGATTAACCAATAATATTTACCCTTGATTTGATTCATCACGAACTAGTTGTTTAGTTGTTTGCTAAAAGAGAGATATTATTCAGGTTCGTAGCTAGACAAAAATTGTTAGGGGGCAAAGGCATCTGGGGGCGCCGATGGGGCTTCTGTGGGCGCCGATGACGGTCCGCGGCGAACGGTACCTTGGAAGGGTCTATAGGTTGCTCTCTATGGGCATACGGACTCAATGAATTTTAAGGGGGCAGAATCATGACATGCCCGAACAAATTTCGGGTTAGGCCTACAGGCGTCTAGGGACGCCCCACCCTCCCCCTAGAAAAAAGGTAAAATTTAACGACTTCAAACGCGTTTTCTTGTTATTCCAGTCTCTGAATACAGTAGGTGGTACTGACATAGTCTATCTAAGGTGGCTTAGTCGAATTCTAATTAATCATTTATATTCCACGGAGACGCGGTCGTCGGGAGCAAATTTTGATTGCCGCAAACGTGTTTTTCGGCTTTTCCGGCCCCTGAATGCAACCACTTGAAATGTGGTCCAATGTAGTCTACCTTAGGTGGCGTACCACACTCCTCGCAGTGTTTCGTCTGAATAGAGCTAAGCCCACTTATCACTGCTGTAATGGAAGCATATTTCTGTTCCAAATTATGGCTGGTCTATAATCCCATTAACAACCAATAGCTAACTGCGTAACCAGGGGCGTAAATGTTGGGAAAAAATAGTCGGTTGCAAAACCACTGCACTCGGTCGTAAAATAGGAGAAACCGGTGTCAAAATAAGTGCTCACTGCATACGTCACACTACTCACGCAAAACTTTAGTATAAAATAACCTTGTCAATTTATCACGTTTGAAAAATTGTTGTGTTTCACTCTTATTCTGTTGTGAGTATTATTCTGTTTCTCCCCTGGAGAAAAAATAGTCAATCTCAAAATAAGTGCAGTCACTGCCGTCGATCTCAAAATTAGGCATCGGCGACTTCATGAATTAGGCCTAATGAGGTAAACAAACAATGCCAGAATAGATCCCAAATACTATGTATTTGTGTGAATCCGTAAGCCTAAATTACACGTCTACGTCACACCAAACTATAGTTTAAAATAACCATGTCTGCTTGTCATGTTTGAAAAAATGTTTGTCACTCTTATTCGGCTGTGAGTATGTTGTTCTATGAAATGTTTTCCACCCATGGTAAAAAAAATAGTCGGTCCTAAAAAAAGTACTCACCACAGTCGGTCTCAGACTAAATGAATTAATGGCATAAACAAACAGTCACAAAACGGGCGAAATTGACAAATAAGCCTCAAGATTGTGTCCCGTTTCTTATTCCCTCGACCTTATGCACCTTCTTCTTCAAGTGTTTCTGCATTGTCCCATGATACAAAAGAGTACCTGTATGTTTATTTTACTGTGGATACTAACAGGGAAATAATCTATTTAAAAAAAAACACCTGATTAAAATAGTCACGTTCAACATATAGATGTCAAAAAGTATGTATTAAATGAATCAATGATGTCAATTTAAAGATAATGCCTGTTATGGTATTTGACTGATCAGTGAGGGCATCTCGACCATTGATGTCAAATTTAGCTTCATGCCGTAATTTACATGACAGCTAGGGTGGCTCAGTGTGTTAGGCGCTGGCTTGCTAATCTGGATGTTCTGTCTTCAATCCCTGCATTGGCCGAGAAAGTTTATCAGGATTTTCAGGTGTTGTTCACATTCGACAAAAACATGACACCCCTTGTAAACATTGGTATGCACCTAATATAAGAATCCTTGACTGTTGGAATCAAAATAAGAGTATGCTGTAGTGCCGCTGTCCAGGCAGATTTCCCGAATTGGCCGTCTTCATTAGCTCAGTCGGTGAAGAGCAGGACATTACATCCCATTTTATTTCTTCATTTCATATTTTATGTGACCAAAAACATCTTAGGGCAGTTTGCAGGGGCGGATTGGGGCAGGGAACCGGCCCGGGCTCCCGTGTCGGAGCAGCCCCTTTTAATGACCGAGGAGCTCGGAGGGGGGGGGGGGCGTCTCTTCCTCTGGACATTTTTGAAAAATGAACCCCAATTATGCGATTTGGTGCAATATCTGATTATAATCTCTGTCAAATAATATATTTCATAAATCGATTAACTTAGGCCAAAACCCCGACCTGCAAGTAATTTACTCTCATCAACCTGTGAAATTATCATATCGTCATATTATTAGTTAACGTGTAATCATTGCATCGTCAAGAGTCAAGAGAATTTAATTCGTTGAAAAATGGGACTAGTTGATAAAATTTTGACCATTGGATTAACCAGTTAGAAATATTGAATCAGCAGGAATATTTTCATTTGAAAATGTCCCATTTTTGTTGCCGGGAGCACTAGTTGATTCCTCCTGTGATGGAAGGCCACGAAACACATTGGAACAGAGTGACGAAAATGAAAATCATAAAAGCTGATTTTTAATTTTGGATTCTGGCGTATCCCCACAAACAGGGTGCAGGTGACTTAATAATTAATCGGGTGAATCCGATGAAATTTTCGGTTGAATTTCGCATCCCCATTGCAGGATTCCGAATTCTGACCCACACCCAGCACACCCGGTCCAGAAAGTCTATTATACCAGCCCATTAATGCCACCGGCCACATACAATATGATCATCATGGCTCCATGATACCCCCCCCCCCTCTCCCATATAATGTTCAGCAGAAAAAGGTTGTTTTTTTTAGACGAATTGGAAAAAATTATCGCCATTCGAAGGGCCGACTTTGAACTCAAAATTAGCAATGACAATTGAAGTATTTTGAAAATTGCTATTGTGGTATGAAATATGCATTTTAATTGATATTAAAAAAATAATAAAAGATTGCCGCCATACTTTTATCTGCACTAAAACAACGAGGCAGCCATTCAAATGTCCCATTTTGAAACTTAAAATCAGGCATATTATACACTTCAATTTTTTTTTATTTTATCTAAAATATTTTATGTATATTATGGTTCTGCTATTGTCTTTTATAACCCTCAAACAACCTCCCTGTACAGTGGAATGTCGTTTGTTAAAAAAAAGATAAATAGCAAAAATTCTATATGCAAAAACAAAATGCGGAACCAATTATGGCACCTTAGCAAATAAGCACTCATAACTACATGCAAATACAAGTAAATATCATTGAATACAGCCATTGAAAAACCTATTGCTGTATTCAGTGGCTCGAAAACGTACTACTTTTGTCCAGAATGACGTCACTTTCAGAATTTCGACAAAGGATCATGACGTCACCACCATCGCTCGTGGAATACTTGCGCAGGGACTCTCTTGAACTATTGAATAACCCGAGCGGTATTCAATGGTCATTGAGTTCTGTGTATATATACGCATACATTTATATTATATATAACAACGGCTTATTGAATGTTTAATATAGTGGTTACTGTATCTTGCTTAATGAAATATATTTACATAATGTAGCTTATACATATTCAGGTTGTTTACTCGGTAATAATATAGTTAAATTGATAACTTTCAATACAAAAATACTTTAAAAACTTGTTAGCTACGTGAACTTCTCAAATGGGTGGTCTATCAATATTACTTTTTGTCCTAATTCCGTTATGCATCATGCATGGAATGGTTTAGGATTAACATCAGTTTTGGTCTGAATTCTGTTATAAATTGATAAAAAACAATATGTCTATTACGGGGCCATGTAAGGGACGCAAAGAATAAAAATATAATAATAATAACTGGTGCGCGCCTGATAATAACTAGCGTGCGCCTGATAATAACTGTGGCGCGCCTGATAATAACTGGCGCACGTCGGATAATAACTGGCGTGCACCTGATCTGGCGCGCGCCGAATAATAACTGGCTTGCGTCGGATAATAACTGGCTCGTGCCGGATAATAACAAGCGGGCCGGATAATAACAAGCGCGTCGGATAATAACTAGAACTAATTAATACATTTCCCATATGAAATGGGGTTTATAGCCCTACTGTTCTGCTCCGACTGGCCTAATGAAGACCGGCATACCCTAAATAGTGCCAATGTGTACACCGGACCTCGGTATTTCGTCCCATCCCAACGACTGTACGTTGACCGTAGGCTCGCTATCCAGGAGGCCCCTTGTTCCATCCCTCCGTTAGCCAAAAAAGTTCATCGGGATTTTTAAGCCCGGTTCCTCCTGCACCATTGATTGGCATGGGGGAAAACACGCCTGAAAATCAGGATGAACGTTCTCGGCCAACGCAGGGATGGAATACGGGACCTTCTAGATAGCGAGCCAACGTCTTATTAACTGAACCATGTGGCCCCCTTTCCCATAAGAAGGGTTGGGTAGCCAAATAAGGTCTGACATTGAATCAGGTGACGTGGTTGATTCTGCCTTTAACGTGGCAAAAGGAGGGTCAACCGTTTTCTTTCGTCTGTTCCGGTTTCACCCCGCTGCTAATCACCCGTACGTAGAGTGTTTTACAATGCATCAAATGATTGATTAATTGATAAAAATGAATATAATCTTGTCTGATATAAATCTATAATTTATTTATGATTAACATTTAACGTCGTCGTGGTTTACATTCAATAATCAGAAATGAACAAGTGAGAGAGAGACAGAGAGAAACTAGGTCATTTCGGGACTAACATATTGTTTAATTTTATTTCAATAATTCGCTTGTGCGTAGGGGTCTTTAGCAGTGGCAAGAAACCGGGGACCAAGAGAAAACCCACGAGGTTGAATGAACAAAATAACCACGATAGTATGTTTTAAACATTTTCATAGAAAAACAAAAAATTATAAAGATCCGTAAGCGAATCTACATACGTAAGCCGATTTTTGTATCTGGTAAAGTGAACAACACATACTTTTGGTTAATGCAAAATTTATATATCTAAGACAATGCACGGTGTATTAGGTGCCTTTCTATAGTGCATAATATTTCTGGTCGCATGGGTCGGGCTTTTGGGATAGGTAAGTAACTTATAACAACATAGTTTTGGCATGATTTTATCAAGAAGAGCACCTAAATGTATTCTTAGATTATTTTAAGCAAATTATGACTGATAAATCATCTTTATATATAGATTATTTTAAGCAAATTACATACTACAGTACATGAATTACGTTTTGAATTAGGAAAATTAAAAGTCTGTGAGAAAGGAATAAAAATTACAATACTTGGAAATATAAATTGAAAAAAATAGGCCTACATGTAACACGTATTTCCATTTGATTTTTCGTTAAAATAGACTGCTTTTTACGCCCGAGGGGTGGGGAGTGGTATATTTGCTTGAGTTTTCAATGTTTGACAAATTCTGAATTTTTGTAACGAAACGAATAAACATCCACTACCATTCGGGTCTATTCGTTTATTTTATGGTATGCGACCTGACAAAATCTGCTCGAAGATTCGATTAAATCTCATGATCGGCCATCCCCGTGTACATGTACTTAAAGTGTGGCGCCCAATTTGTTTTATATTTCCGGTATACCCATAGACATATAGGTCTATTTACATCGGTATTAGTTACAGCCGGGAATCGTTGTCGCAGCTCATTAACAAAAAACTCTTTTAACGCTCTTCTAGTGGCGTGCTAACACCATTGCGGTGATTTAAAAACTTTTGATCCGATTAAAGGTTTTCTACAATTGCATTTTATCCTTAGATACGGTAAATGTGGAATCTATATTGTCGCTCCGGTATCTCAAAGTATTGGCAGGGTGTTGTACACGAGGCAAGGTATGCTTACTGGTTCGAGAACTACTGATACTCTTCTTGTGCAAGGAATTAACATATAGCTAGCTAACCTTCGTCTTACTATTGTAATTCTACATTACTTAAATAATACCAAACATAATTTACTTTTGAAGGCAACATGTTCCATTATTTGAGAAAAGGAAATCACGGTGGCTAAACGGGTAAGACGCTTCCTCGCTAGCCTGGATGTCGCGTCTTCGAACCTACATTGGCCGAGAAAGTTCATCGAGATTTTCCGACATGGACATTGGACATGTTTCCCTTCGTCAGTAAAGGACAGCTGTTTTCGGATGGGACAAAAAACCGAGGTCCCATACATTTGTGTGCGTGTAAAAGATCCCTTGACAGTTGGAATTCAATATAAGAGTAGGCCACATTGCCGCTGTTCAGGCAAATTTTCCCTCATAGCACAAAATGCGCTTGCCCGTCTTCCTTAGCCAAGTGAGCTAATAAAGACGGGCAAACGCCTATGTGCACAAGGGACCTCGGTTTTTCGTCCATTCCGAACGACTAGACGTACTGAAACTAATGCAATGCAATGTATAATGCACATACATATGCCACTATTGCTTCTTTTGATATTTTGTATTTGATGGGTGGATGGATGCCTGTGTAATAGGCCCCTTGTAATATCTTGGCATAGGATCCCACAAAACCTTAATCCGGACAGGACTGGAAGGTTTTATAAAGATCACCTGATTATCAGTGGCGTAATCGATGCTAAAAAAATCACTTCTTATCTAGTTCGGAGCTACTTCTTATCCAGCTACCAAAGAGACTACATGTTGATAATACAAGTGTTTGGTGGTTCTTCATAGTAAGTTACGAAATAAATAACCGGTATAAATGCTTCTTACACTTTATTTAATTTTCTCTGGTATATTAAAAGCGTTCTGAAATATAAGATATACAAAGGCTCTCACAAACTATAGATAAAAGATAGGCTGGCACGGCCAGGCAGGATACGCCCACATTTTTGAGAGATGGATAGAGAACAAGCAATTCCGAAAGTGATTTTTCCTACATCATTAAGTCCTGTATTTCATACTGTATTGGGAGCAGCCATTTTGTTGGTCAGTTCCAGTCTGATATTCATGAAATTCGAAGCCGACAATGATTATGGTGTGTGACGGTACACAACCTAGAAATGTGACTTTTCGTCAAAATCGGATAAGAATTGTGACCTGTAGAGACTCCACAACCATGATATACCATATTTTTATACTTGTTTGTGGACTCTCTACAGGTCACAATTCTTATCCGATTTTGACGAGACTTGAAATATAGGTATATCCCCATAAGATCTCGGTTCCTTTCGATAATGGCATGTATCGGATCAGAACTTCATGGATTATGGCCCCTGATTGTACGAAATATCATGTTTTTAGCTTGTGGACCCTATAGAGGTTACAATTTTGAACCGATTGTGATGAAACTTGACATGCATGTTTATAACCCCAAAATCCTGGTTCCTTTCGATATTTGCGCCCATCGGATCGTAACTTCCTGAATTATGGCCCCTGGTTGTCTGAAAAAGCGCCCTTTTTAGCTTGTGGTCCCTCTGGAGGTCAAAATTATTATCCGATTTAAAAAAAAAAACGTTTGATTATATCCCCGTTACATGGTAATGAAGGTTGAGTTCAAATTTCGTGAAAATCGGACCAAAATTGACAAACAAAATGGAGGGGGGCACGATGTTTTCATTGGGGTGGACAGTTCCTGAACTATTTAAGGTATCTCTGTCGAAATTCGACGGCACATTTTCGGAAGAGGGGGCACATAGCCACCCCCGCAGCATACCCTATACCCTAGTACGAAATCTCATCGGATTCGAGCGTTATCAACCATTTCCAGTTTCTGCCTTTATGAGACCAGAGTAAGCGATTGACTACCTGCCCAGCACGCCTCTACAGTGAGAATTTTTGCTTAGGTTACACAGAGGGATGAGCCTTTAAAGAAGCTAAATCGCTAATATTTGGGACTGAGAAATTAACCCAAAAGGGCTGCAACGCATATAATAATGTAATCTGATTGTATATGAACTGATTTACATTCAATTGTTTCCGTTTTGACTCAAATTTCAAATCAGTTATGTCCAGCGAAATATGGCATGAGTCTAAACTGAATAGACATTTCTAGTGTCTGATTATTCAAGTCTATTGTGCATGCTCTCCAACTAAGTTATAGCGTCACCGTTTGACGTTAGTTTTACCATTTTACCATTTACAACGTGTAAGATACTTTAAATGCTAGTATGAGATCTGTAAGTAATTAATAAGTGTCATCAAATACAACTAGATTAATGTCCAGTCTTCTTTTGTCTGGTCATGGTATGTCCAAATAATAGGTGTTGCGACTTCTACTCTTTACTGTTGTAACAGCGGACACCGATTATATCTGTTGTAATGGGCCGTCTGCTAGTCTTGCCTACAGACCATGTAAACGACAATGGTCCGCAAAATTAAATCTTAGCACTGTAGACCGTCTATACCTTGATACAGGCTCCTCCACTTCAGTCGAGTTACAACACTGAGCAATTTCATTATCAAATGGTTCACTGCATATCTGACAAACAGGCGATACTGTATCCAACTGAATCTTAAAATTTAAAGCAATTTGTGAAATAAATTTGAAACGTTCTTCAAAGGTTTATGGTAGGAGTATCATGAATCTCCCATCCCTAATCAGAAATCTAAATCACTAATTGGACTTGCTCCTATTATATTGACACAGGGAATAACTTAATCACTAAAATATGCTCGAACATTGATTCAGCTACCTCCAAAACGTATATTTGACACCAAACCTGATCCCTTGACACCAAAACTGACCGCCACCTTGAACACCCCCAATATTGACTTAGCGGTAGAACTTATCACAACAATGTGTATGAAAATGGATTCATTTACCCCGAAAACGTACATTATGATACCAAACTTTGCCGCCAAAACTGACCGCCGCTTTGAATAACCTCCAATATTGACTCAGCAGTAGCACTTATCACAACATGGTTTTAGCTCTTAACATTATCTATGGGTTGCTTTCGATATTCGTGCATATCGGATCCTAACTTCCTGAATTATGGCCCCTGATTGTACGACAAATCGTATTTTTAGCTTGTGGATTCTCTAGAGGTCGCATTTTTGTTTAATACGATTTTAAAAACCGTTTAAATATATCACAACATTCTACCATACTGTAGGTTGAATTCATATCTCGGGAAATCGAAATGAAACTGCACGTCATAATGGCCGCTCTTTGCATGCAAATTGTGTATTGTATGTAATACGAAGGTCGTGGACCCTGTAGAGGTTACAATATTTTCAAATAGGAAATATCAGAAGCGGTATCGTACACATGTTTAAAAGAAACGATGTTCATAAATTGTATGGCGAATGTAGCACTACCACTGCTTCATATATTTGTTTTGACCTGGTCGTCTAGGGGTTGGTTTGAGATCGGGCTAGCTACTGTTGTATCTCGCTTCTTAAGCACTTCACCATTGTGCTTTCTCACGATACCGAAATCAAATATGTAACGGGAACCAAAATAGTTGTTTTCTATACGTTTTATGTCTACATTACAATGTTTAAAATTAATATCTTTCTCTCAACTTTTAAAGACTAACCAGCGTGGCGAGATTCAGAAAACCACATCATCATGAAATGGTCGTCTAAAGAACTCAATGCGTGTTTGACTTTAAAGAATCAAAATGATGTCTAAAATTATTTTAACGCCGCTCTCTCTTATAGGTGTTGAATGACGTTGGATAATTAGTAATTTTTCACACACGTGTATTTCAAACAATAGAGACTTTTGGCAAGTGGCATTTTCCCTATCCGTATCACGTATCCGTATCGTATACGTGACACGTTGCGTCAGAGTAGTTTTAGAGTTTTGGCAAATTCTTGCGTCGCGTACGTATGCGTCACTGAGCTGAGCTTAGTTCTGTACAGCATGATGGCAAATATCTACCAAGATCACCACCCCATGATCTATTATAAAAATTAATGTCGCATCTTATTAAAAGAAATCTTTGACTTCGACTCGACAGCAATTTTCGGTTTCACTTATTTAGAATCACATCATTTACAGATTTGCAAGTTCGCATATCTACCTAAATCTAGCACGTAGATCAACCAGCGTGCAGACAGACATGCGATAAAAGTATGAAAATTCCCGAGAAAAACCCATCAAAAATAATGATTAAATTCCAGTCTTTATTATGGTTAAATTCACATCAAATATACACCTTCGTGTTCTGGGATACACATAGGTTCATAAAAACGCTATGATACAACATTTCAGCGTCTAAAAAGACGACAATGTTATACGGACCTTCTCCGTATGAAAGCTATTCGATACGGGCTGCCGTATCCGTGTGCCGTTTCACGTATGAGAAATACACACATATTGATGACGTCACACACGAATACGCGATACGTACTAGGAATTTGCGCTTGCCAAAAGTCTCTAATAGCAGCTTTGACTTGAAAAATGTAAATGCAACATGTTTACTAAACTGTACCTCTGTACCTCCGTTAACGTATCAAAGTAACCAGCGTGTGTTCTATATGTTTGGTTATGAAATTAGAATCAATAATTTGTAAAGATAAAAATATTGTTTCAGCCATCATTTCTCCATTCCTTGTCTATCAATTTGAAAACTATGTCGCAACGACAACATTGTTACACCAACGAGGATTAAAACGTCACGTATCTGATAAAATAAGATAATAATCATCGTCGTGTAGGTTTAAAGTTGTCGTGCAACGTTCGATCACATAAATAAGATAATAATCATCGTCTAGTAACAGGTTAATAGCCTGGTTTACATTCAATAAATTGAAAGGGGATTAGTACACAATGACCGAAGTGACCACGATAGTATATTTTGAACATTTTCATATTATAGATCTACAAAAAATAAATAGCCATCGTGTACATGGTCATCCGCAAGCAAATCGACATAAGTAAGCCGATTTTTGTATCTGGTAAAGTGAACAACACATACTTCTGGTTAATGAACAATGTATATTTTAAACAATGGACTGATAAATTATGATTATTATATTACAATATTACAAATTCGACGCAGTCCAGATTAATCGTCCGTAAATAATTAAGGCAGTCGATAGATCGACTCAACTTCAATTGTATATAGATTATTTTAAGTTAATTACATACTACATGAATTGGATTTTAAATTGTAGGCTTTTTGACATATGTTTAATGAAAAATTAGAAAATATAAAAATTTGTAGAGTAATACGCTAAGATGAATATAAATTGAAAAACAATAATCCTATATATAAGACATGAGTAATTACCAATTGCAGTGTACTTTATTTCACATTTGCTGGAGTAAATATGTGTCGCTGGAAAGTTACAAATAAAGTTTGCCAGGAAAATGTGTATCCATAATAGTATTACCATAAAAACAGTTGATGTGTTATTTAGATTTTAAGAAATATTTTGGAAATAAAATATAGTATTTCACTGAGCATAACCAGATTCAAAAATATTCGATGTGCATTTTAAAAATATTTAACATCAATACCGGTATTATTGTAAATACTGTTGGTGTGTTTTTTTATATAGAATGTGTCTTATGATCAGCACGCTGTTGATAATCTTACATCATCTTGCAAATTTTAGTGTGTATGGAATTGCAACTGCCAAGTGATATATTTCGTGGACTGCTAATGTATATACGACATACCAAAACTAATATGTGTAAAACATCGACAGTTTTAAATTTTTGCTTTTTGCTTTCTGTTCTTGTCACGACCTGGGAGCCACGGTGGCTTAGTGAGAAAGACGTTGCCTCGCTAACCTGTATACATGTCCCGTGTTCGATTTTTGGGTTGGCCTAGAAAGTTCATCGGGAATTTCTGCGGTTACAACCCCTTGTCCGTGCTGCAGGACCGAGGGCCTCGCAAGGGAAAACCTGTAGTCGGGCAGATGAGAAATGCACGTAAAGGATTCCTTGGCAGTTGGAAATCGGTACAAGTGTAGGCCGTGGCGAAGTCGGAATAAAGCAGTATTTTAGATGCGACGTGCACGTAACGAATCCGTTGGCAGTTGGATTTTATATAAGACTAGACCGGTGCGCTGCTGTCTGGGCAAAATTCCCCTCATTGCACAATGTATGGTGTATGCCCGTCTCCATTATCCCAGTCGGATCAGAATAGTAGGACGTTAAACAACACAAACTAAGTTGGCCTAGCTCGTTCCTGAGACGACCCTCTTGCTTATTATTTTTGTCAAGTCGTATCTTATATTTAAAATACGATTATATCCATATGTTCATGATGTTATAAAATAATTGCGCATGACCTATTTATATTGTGTAACATGGACGGGGAGTCTTTCTTTCTTCTTTTCTGTCAATAACCAAATTTTAATTGTTTTCACTCTATTAGATTCAATGGAGCTTAAATGTGCAACAACTAGATGACATCGCGCCTGGTACGTTCGTGCATTTTTTATGCGCGAACTCTTAGTTTTTCTATTACTGGCACGCGCACGGGCACTATTTTTTTTTGTTTTCCATGTACCAAAATCGAGGGTTTTGCGCGGAGGTACTTTTGAGGTATTAGCCTGAGAAGCATAACACTTGCCACTGTACCTGTATATCGCTAATTATTAATCGAGTGTGTGAAGACAGTTTATATAGATCACGCGAAAATTTTTCAGTACAGAGTTTATTCCCGTTCTATTTGCCGCTAAGGAAACCAATGGGACTATTTTCTCAACAGTGTATGAACTTTTTCATTAGCGATAATATCCTTACACCGAGAGAAATTATCTAGTCTCGGTGAAAAACCATGATCATCTGGTAAAAAATTACTTTTCTATTTTTTGGAACGAAAAACAGTGTTTTTAAAAACAAACGAACCTGCCGCACATGAGGAAGTCATTATACTAATAATAACAGACGAGAACTCTTTTTGGGCACAGGCTTTCTTACTGAGTAGTAAATCGTCCACAAAATAAGACTAGCGACGACTGTAGACAGTAAGTAGGTTATACACTATACTTTTGAGTCGAGATTACTCGCTTTGAGTCGAGATTACCAGCTTTCAGGTCACCGATAACCAATTATGTCAGAAATACCATACTGACATTCGGTTTTTTCAAGTTGTACGCGAACTAACAATCGGCGCCCTAACTGTCTTCGTCAGCTACTTTCAGTTTCACAATGGCGTACGACATTCGGTTTTTCAAGTTGTACGCGAACTAACAATCGACGCCCCAGCTGTTTCGTCAGCTATTTTCAGTTGCTGGCGTACGGCCAGTGCCGGTGGGAAAGACAACATTAAAATCTGAAATAGTTTATTTATTATTGCGGACTTACGGTATCAATCCTGTCTAACAAATCATAAAGCTGTGGTGTTACGGTAGCGGCATAGTATTTCACCGTAACACCACAGCCAATGTAACCATTCATAATACATCTAACTATCACTCCCTACACATTTCCCCTCGACCTACTTTCCCAAACGTCAACAACACATCTCATACATCCAGTTCACTGATTAACCCTTGTACCACGTCTACTGGATATTTTCCATGTTATTGCACACTTTTGCTAGTTTACTTCACTTTTAGTAGAAACATGGATACGAGCATGGAAATTAGTATTACCCGGTATAGTCTATAAAAGAGACAATTCTTACTTTTACTCACTGCTACTTACATTTCCTTCATTAAAGGAGCTCAACGTCTAGCTTAATCTTATCCATAATATTTAAAATTAAAGCATGAAAGAAAATTCAATATTAACACATTTCAATCCATATCGATGTTCTTATCTTACCGTAAAAAATATGGGATCCTAATAGCCAATATTCAAGAGACAATGAACATTTTATAATCAGTACACGAGTCGTGTAGTATATGGTGGTAATGAAACAAAATATATCCTAAAAAACAATGCGGAAGTAATAAGTTATGGCAGATACACACACGACAAAATGATAATAAAAAGGCGCGTAGAATGGACGCTAACCCTAAATCGACCGTGTTTAATTTGGACAGTTCACGTATTTCACCGAACATAATTGAATCGAAATTTAAATAATATTATTAACAATTGAATATACATGTAAATGGCTATATACATTCATATTATAATATGCGCTTTTAGACCCAGTTCGATCTACATGTATTTAAAGGTCTCAATGAATAGTCACACGCTTGTTAAATTCAGCTCATCGGACATCAATTAGGAGATAAACACTTCCTGTTTCACATTTAGAGGGGTGTTATTGTCCAATAGACATGTCCTGAGATCATAAGGACCCAAGACGCGTTTATCGACATTGTAGACAAATCAGAACGCTAGGTTTACCTTTAAGCATGTTACAATAAATCAATGATGCATGCACTTACGACTTCTTTGGAAAAATTAAACAAAAAAGCAGTTTTATTCCAGTTACTACAATCATGCAGGTTATATTTTGACTTAAACTGAGTTCACAATTGGTGAAATTCGCATGGCCACATGGATTAAGTTATTATATCGCTCAAACGGGCAGATTTTGATGTCTGGTATTAAACATGCTTGTTATTTGATTTCAAGATTTTCCGCTTCGCAAGGGTGATTTAGGATAACAGAAACAATTTTGTCCACCTCATCTGACTTTATTTTATAGACCATACATGCCTCTCTGGATCGATATCCAGGACTGTCTATAATATTCTATTCATCAATACCTGCCTGATACAAGGCTGTTGCCGAAAGATTAGTGTAGTTCCACTCTCTCTCATAAGTTGCCCAAATTCGTTGACATCCAGGGTTCAATAGTTTTCTATAAATGTGTCCGGTTCAAATGGCCTCCACGTAGGTTTTAAAAACTGTATCGCCTGAAAAAAAACGGGTAAAGGTCAGTCAATATTGTTACAAAGCAAAATATTTTGAGTTTGTATCGTTTTAAGTGCGACATGCAAGTAAGATTTAAATTTGTCTGATTCATAACAAATTCCAAAATTTTAATTCATAAAGAATTATTAGTGATGTTGGCGCTTGAAAGGATTTCATCTTTAACGACTAGTACATAAACATATTTAACGACTAGACTATGAATGTGTCTAACGAGCATTTGATGTCATTTATTTAGATTTACACCAGCGAGTCGTAGTTCTCGCTTTCACGGGAACAAGCCTTTTCTCTGTATCTCTGAAATGCTATGGTCGTAAAACGCACACTAGAAAAGTACAAACGAGAAATACAAACGGGTACATAAACATATTTAAATATTTAAAACTAAATATAAATTGTAGCTCAAAATGTTAATTTCTTGGATTTTGATTGGTCGAAAAGTGGCTTCGAAAGAGTATAAATTTCCTAGGGCGATAATAAGAAAATTTCATTTCAATGCTGGAGTCAAAATTGTTGCTATGGTGACCACGACGACTTATCAGACTGATCAAATTACAATATTTCAAAAAAATCCTACTGGCTCGTTTTAACTGATGTGACATATTCTATAAATTAGAATACTCTGACTGGGGAGAAAAAGTTTCACTTTTGGCTTAGTAAAAGTAATACCGTCGAAAAGACAAGTCTTTATATAACCAGTACTCTATACAGTGTTGTACTGGAAATAGGGCCCAAAACTTTTAGGGTCTCTGTGTTTCCCTAAGCTCTCGCTTGGTTCAATAAATCCTCTCAATAATCACCTATGTAATGAAACTAATGCAATAAATGCAATGTATAATGTACATACATATGCTATTTTGATATTTTGTATTTGATGGATGGATGGATGCCTGTGTGATATCTTGGCCTAGGACCCCACAAAACCTTAATCCGGCCCTGATTGGAAGGTTTTTAAAAAGATCACCTGATTATCAGTGACGTAATCGATGCTAAAATAATCACTTCTTATCCAGCTACCAAAGAGACACCACGTTGATAATACAAGTGTTTGGTGGTTCTTCATAGTAAGTTACGAAATATTACATTTGGTCTGAAAACGTCAACAAATAACCGGTATAAATGCTTCTTACTACACTTTCTTTAATTTTCTCTGGTATAATAAAAGCGCTCTAAAATATAAGATATACAAAGGCTTTCACAAACTATAGATAAAAAACGAATTTACATGGGAGACAACTCTTTAAGGCATATCACGCTACTTTTATAGTATTAGATGGAGTTACCGCCCCCAGACCAGGTCAAATCGAAAAATGCCTTATCGTGGATTTCTCAGCCCAAATTGTCCAAGGAATCAGAATCCCAACCTGACATAAATATGCAATATTCTTGACGACACATAGTTCACAGATATAGGCTTTTAGGCATAAAAGTATAAAATATAATAGATCAATCCTAAACCTAGCATTACTAATACTAACACATAACACCTTTCATTTTCACTTCTTATTAAGTTATTATTTTACGGGATAAAAAGAAAGAAAACTCTATTAAGTACTTATAAAATAATTATATAATACTACTGCGAAATCTTAATAATTAATATGTACCTGAAGGGAAGATTTACCGGTATTTAAAACGACATGACTAGTACACAATAAAGACATGGAAACATGTTTTTTTCTTCTCATGTATGCACGAAAATGAAATGGCGGTAATTTTACGGGGAGTAATCATTGGAATTAATTATACAGGGAGCATTCATGAAAACACTCATTAAACAAAATAAAGTATCGGTTTTCAATGACAGTGTCTGAGTGTCCGTATTTCAAAACAACATTCGCGTCGCTGTAAATTCGTTCGACTACGATTACGTTAAATATTGCGACCTCGGTCGTGATCAGTTGTTTTAGGAATTCCACGCTTGACATTTAGGTCATAGCTTTAGGTGATTTCTGAAAGTTCAAATAAGAGTAAAAAAAACGTTATGGCAAACCTATAATCCACTCTCCAGTCAATCGGATGGCCCAGATTTAAATAGATTAAAACAGCCGTGAGTTTTGATTATTTAATTAGATAGACTTAGTCTCGATTGTGAAGTACAATTGTTAATATTATAAACGCTTATAATAAAGTATCGGTTTTCAATGACAGTGTCTGAGTGTCCGTATTTCAAAACAACATTCGCGTCGCCGTAAATTCGTTCGATATTGGGGTGGTATTCGGGTGTTATTGTGTAGAATTGGGTAGTATTGGGTCAATCGTGCCGCCGCTGCATTGGGTTAACTTTATACTGTAAACCACATTTTATCACGAACTGATTCAGTTATCTAATGTATATTGGGTGAGAGAGAGATGTTTCTTAACGTCCCGGAGAAAACCCACGATGTTTGACATGCGATTCAACTCCTTGTCACGTACAAGTGAGGAATCGAAACCACGCCACTTGACTCAATGACAGACATTATGATCAAACCTGCACGTCTTAACCATTCGGCCCCACCCCCACCCCACAAGCGTTTGTCATGAATGGGAATGTGTTCAATCCAAATAATACCAGAACCATTTCTAATCCACATCAAGTGTCAACCAATGTTGTTTTTTTACTATTTTTTAAAAAGAGATAAGAAAAGCGGTATCGTACACATGATGAAAAGCAACGACGTTAATAATTTTTATGGCTAATGTAGCACTACCACTGCCACAATCTGTGATTTGACCAGATCGTCTATGCGTTGGTTTGACAATCTCACTTCTTACCAATATTCGTAGAGTATTTTACAATGCATCAAATGATAAATTGATAAAAATAGATATAATCTGTCTGATATAAATCTATAATTTATTTATGATTAGCATTTAACGTTGTCATGCAACGTTCGATCACATTAATAAGATAATAATCATCGTTTGATAGCAGGTTAATAGCCTGGTTTACATTCAAT
The DNA here is from genome assembly GCA_036850965.1 of Patella caerulea. Lineage (NCBI taxonomy): Eukaryota > Metazoa > Mollusca > Gastropoda > Patellidae > Patella > Patella caerulea. The sequence continues at coordinate 4,499,050 of JAZGQO010000010.1, forward strand.
GATCTGAAAGGGAATTAGTACACAATGAACAATGTGTGTGAGAGAGAGAGAGAGAGAGAGAGGGAGAGAGAGAGAGAGAATGATAAATGGGGTTTGACGTCCACTTGACACAACACAAATTATAGCTAGGTCATTTCGGGACTAACATAGGGTTTAATTTTATTTCAATAATTCGCTTGCGCGTAGGGGTCCTTAACAGTGGGAGGATACAGGAGGACCCAGTGAAAATCCACTAGGATGGTATATTTTGGGCATTTTCATAGATAAACAAAAATTTATAGCGACCATCTTCCATATACTTTTGGTTAGTGTATATTTTCAACAATGCACAATGATTAGATGCCTTTCTATGGATATATTATATAGGCCGCATGGATCATGCTTGTGGAATAGGGAAGTAAAATTTCAGAACATATTATAAATTGAAAAAATAGGCCTATATATAACACATCAGTAGTAACTAATTGCTATGTACTTTATTTCATATTTGCTGGAGTAAATATATGTGTAAAACATCGGCAGTTCGAAATGATTGGTTTTTGTTACTGTCACGACCTGGGATCCAGGGTGACTCAGTGAGTAAGACGTTGGCTTGCTAACCTGGAGGTCCCGTGTCCGATCCCTGCGTTGACCGTGAAAGTTCATCCGGATTTTCTGTTATTCCAAACCTTTATCAGTGATGCAGGACCGCGGGCAAATTGGCCTAGTTAGTTTCTAAGACGACCCCTTGGCTTATTATTTTTGTCAAGTCGTATCTTATATTTAAAATACGATTATATCCATATGTTCATGATGTTATAAAATAATTGCATATGACCTATTTATATTTTGTAACATGGACGTGGAGTCAATAACCAAATTGTTTTCACTCTAGTAATTGTTGGAGATTCACCGTGCAATTACTAGACATTTTTATACGCCCACATTGATGTGGTCGTATATTGTCGTCACACCCGTCCGTCTGTCCATCCGTCGGTCCGTCCGTCGGCCCGGCGTCCACAATTGCTTTCCCATAATAACTACCAGAGTTATGGCCCTTGATCACTTATAAAAAATCTTGTGGACGCTCTAGAGGCTAAAGTTAATCCGATTGACTTTAAATTTATACACAGTGTTTAAGGTCATGAGACAAAGAAGTCTGTTGATTTTCAGCGTTTTACGATAATTAGTGCCAGAGTTATGGCCCTTGATCTCTTAAAAAAATCCAACATTTCTACACCACAAAATTAATTATACACTTTCCTTGATGTTGGGCTATACGTCCGCTTCCACCCTGGGTGATATCGCAGAAAATATTCTTATGCTGTATATGCCAAATAATTTGCTTTGATTTCATCTCGCCATCTATATTCCCATACGGAAATATATATTTGATAAATCTGCTTACATCGAAGTCAAGTAAATGTAAAAAAAATATGTTTGCTAATAAAAATTATCAAGTAAATCTAAAAAGGGTTTGCTAATAAATAGTGTTTGTATAAATTCAATATAGAACTGGATAAAGAAAAAAATAATGGATGAATGATAAAAGCTAATAATTGGAGCTGTTTCCAATCTTTATTATTTCGTCGCAGTCTACTTTTACATTACTTAACACTGCCTGTATTGTGTTTGATGAGTTAACCTTAAACCCATTCGCTGTCTTTCCTGTCATCATGCTGTAATATTTCTAGTATAATATATATAGTACTTGTCATCATTGTGTAGTATTTATAGTATACAGGGGGACCGCATAACACAATAACACAATACTTGTCATCACCAATTTAAATGCCAATGGTTAACAGTGTGAATATAAATGTGGTCGATATCATTCGAGCGATTCAGGAAAAGTAGAAAATGTAGATCAAACAATTTGAATCAGCGACAAATCTATCAAATCTGGTTGAAATACATCAAGCAGTTTAGGAGAAAAAAAACCCCAAAACCTGTGAAAATTCCCGTATTTGCCCCCCCCCCCCAATAATTCGGCTTTATAAAATAATTACTTAATAATTCTTTATATTTTTTTTCATGTTTTCTGAAACAGCTCGACGTGAGTATTACAAATTTATATTTTTAATTTATCATGCACTAGTTGTTATATTGTGTATAATATACGTCACTGTATCTTATAATCCTGTCTGTTTACCTAACGTCACGTTCAAGTTGAATCAGAACAGTCGGACGTTAAACCCCATAGTATCTGATTTTTTAACCTGATATCACGTACAACTGAATATAATGAGAATGATTTGAGTCAAATATCTCATCTGATTTGTGAAGTGACAACTGTTTAATCATCGCCGGGAACCAGTTGATGTTCATCATCAAATATCTCATCTGATTTGTGTCGTGATTCCACCGGTTTAAATCATTGGATGCATCATCGTCGCGAACCAGTTAATGTTCATCATTGATAAATATTACCGTAACTTAATATCGACTGAATTATTCCTGTTTCTATTACTGTTTACATTCTCTGTAAATGGGATATGTTCACGAATTATTGATCAGTAGAAATTTGATATTTAATTTACCCTTGATTTGATTCATCACGAACTAGTTGTTTGCTAAGAGAGATATTATTCAGGTCCGTGGCTAGACCAAAATTGTTAGGGGGGGGGGGGAGCAAAGGCTTCCGATGGGGCTTCCGATGGGGCTTCTGTGGGCGCTGATGACGGCCCGCGGCGAACGGTACTCTCAATAGGCATACGGACTTGATGAATTTTAAAGGGGCAGAATCATGACATGCCCGAACAAATTTCGGGTTAGGCATACAGACGCCTAGGGACGTCCCACTACTCCACCCCTAGAAAATAGGTAAAATTTAACGACCTCAAACGCGTTTTCTTGCTATTCCAGTCTATGAATACAGTAGGCGGTACTGATATAGCCTAAGTAAGGTGGCTTAGTCGAATTCCAATCAATCGTTTATATTCCACGGAGACGGGGTCGCCGGGAGCAAATTTTGACTGCCGCAAACGTGTTTCCTGCTATTCCAGCCTGTGAATACAGCAACTTGAATGTGGTCCAATGTAGTCTACCTTGGGTGGCGTACCACACTCCTCGCAGTGTTTCGTTTGATAAGAGCTAATCCCACTTAACACTGATGTAATGGAAGTAAATTTCTGTACCAAATTATGCCTGGTCAATAAGCCCATTAACATCCAATAGCTAACTACGTAACCAGAGGCGTAAATGTTGGGGTGTGGGTGTGGTACAACCCACTCCCAGGGAACAAAATAGGTTGCCAGGCAACGAAACATACGCCCACGGCAGCTAAATCGCCCGAGCAGTCAACTAGAGTTGTCGCATATTAAAAAATTATCAGAAAATCATTAGAATTTGTTTGGTTTTTATAAAGTTAAGTATACGAAACATTTAATATTATGGATTTTGCTTTTAAATTATCCATTTCAAGAAATTCAAACTCAACCATCATTCATGTGTAACGGGGATAGTCAAACGTTTTTTTTAATTCGGAATAAAAGTGTGACTTCGATAGGGTCCACAAGTTAAAAAAAACATGATATTCCGTACAATCAGGGGCCATAATTCAGGAAGTTATGGTCCAATGTGCCCGAATTTCGAAATAAACCGTGATCTTTGGGTTTTAAACTTACATTTCAAATTTCATCAAAATCGGATTAATATTGTGACCTGTACAGGGTCCACAACCTTGTTATACCATATTTTTACACCATTCGCGTAAAAGTGGTGTCTCTCATTTCTCCATGGTACCACGTTCAAAGTTCGATGATTAACACATTAACAAATGTTTAAACAGACCTATAACCTTTTTTTAAGGCTACTATTTAATTTCTAGATAAATTTGAATGTGTTTAGGATTTGGCCAGTAGCAGTATACCACGCGATCACTATTCCTATTAAAGCAATCAATCATAAATAAAATGCCATAAATTAAATTAAATATACCTGACTTTGTTCAGTGTTACCCGCACATTTATTTTTAAATCTAGAGTATTGTACTCCTTCACCCACAAATTACTCAGAATTTTACAGATATCATGATTTATTCTATAACTACATGCTAATACAAGACAAGTAAATATCATTAAATACAGCCGTTGAAAAACCTGTTGCTGTATTCAGTGGCTCGAAAACGTACTACTTTTGTCCAGAATGACGTCACTTTCAGAATTACGTCAGACGGTAATGGCGTCACCATTGACGTCATATATAGATAGACCGCTCACGCCTTATGATTGGCCAGGGCCACCATGACACACAGCGCGAGATTTCCCTTCAGGGCAGAAGCCGCGAAAGTTTTTTTTTCTATTGACGGGGAGGAGAAGTTACAGTATATTGTTTAATCGTTTATTGACATTGTATATGACGTCAATGGGCGTCACCGTTATTGCTTGTGAAATACTTGCGCAGTGACTCTCTTGAACTATTGAATAACCGGAGCGGTATTCAATGATCATATTATATATAACAACGGCTTATTGAATGTTTGATATAGTGGTTACTGTATCTTGCTTAATGAAATATATTTACATAATGTAGCTTATACATATTCATGTTGTTTACTCGGTAATAATATAGTTAAATTGATAACTTCCAATAGATACAAAAATACATTAAAAAACTTGTTAGCTACGTGAACTTCTCAAATGGGTGGTCTATGAATATTAGTGGTCATTCTGTTATGCATCATGTATGTGATAGCCCAGGATTAACATCAGTGTTTCTTCTGATTCTGTATAAATTGATAAAAACCTGTCTATCGCCTTTGACGAAAGAATCATTATAATAATCCATTTCAAGCCACATACACACTAATAATAAAGTTATTTTAAAAGCATGAGCTTATTAATTGGCATGGTTCGCTCCCGTCGTTGACCGAGAAAGTTGATCGACATTTTCCGGCGTGGTTCCCCTTTGTCAGTGGTACAGGACCTAGGGCCTGACAAGAACAGCTGTCTAGTCGTTCGGATTGGATGAAAAACCTACCTTTTGCTTTTAATTTTAAAATTTTGTTCAATAATTGTACATGTAAATGAATTTTGTGTTATTTGTCACATATTTAATAATATGTACCGATTTTTTCAAAATGACTTTTTGGTTCAACTCTTAACCAAAAGACCCCTACGCGCAAGCGAATTATTGAAATAAAATTGAACTATATGTTAGTCCCGAAATGACCTAGTTTGTGTTGAGTGGACGTTAAACCCCATTTCTCTCTCTCTCAACTCTTATCATTAATTTATAAGCGGTACATGTTAAAGATTGGAAACAAACGAAGGTGGTAGAGACCCTGTAAGATCAAACTTCCGTTATAACAGCCTGTACTGATTCACGGTTAGGAATATGGAATTGTTGTGAGTGAAAGAACAGTTTTAAGCCCTATAGAAAAACTTTTTGAAGTACAAAAAAAAAATTAAATGTGGTGCGTAATGGCGAATCAAATGTCCCAGTTCCCAGTTCTAAAATAGTCTTTATTGACGCTATACACGACATCCCCCTCCCCCCATGGATACCTCCCCCGTCGGACATCTGCCCCCGGACTCCCCCCCCCCCCTTGATTTCATTGCTATGCACAAGAGAGGTAAAATTCCCCAAATCAAATTGATCTTTAGCAAATACATTTTGGTATTCACCAAGTAATTTAGGCAATTTTAAATTGGTCAGCTGGAGTTAACAGTCCTATTAATCTGTCATATTTCTCTGGAATTTTAAGTGAATTATTATCATTACCTTCACCCGTCTCTAACGGTGTCATGACGTCATTTTCATTGAATTCACTGCATTGCCTACAGTTTGATTAGTTTCTTATACAATCGTTTCTTGTGATGGATTGATTAAACATATCCGAGGAAATTCCGTTTCGATGTGAGAATGAGCAGATCGTGCTATCAACAAATTAAGATGATTTATGGGTTCTATAACATATCGCGATAGACTTTTACTTAAAGTACATCGCACACGCGCTACACTTAACGGTGGTATAAGGGTACGTTTTACAACAGCAATATCAGCATGTTCGTTGATTTCGTCCTTTTCGCTATATACCAAATCAAAATCATCATTACCAATTTGTAATTTGTCCGTTAACATATCAATTCGGACTTTATTTTCACGCATAAAATCTAATCCAAGCAACATGTCGTCTTCGATTGGAGCGACATACAAATGATCTAATTCCATTTGGAAAGACCCAAGATCTACTACAGCGGGGCCTACGATAAAACCTTGAAAATCCATTTCGCGGCTCGCAGTATACAACTTAACGTCCATAATTTTTGGCGGCTTTTTCTTAAGTATTTCATAGCGTTTATCGCTAAGAATAGTGCATTGACTACCAGTATCTATAACAGATAATATATTTTCCTACTTGTACTTTTAATTTATACATTGCATCAGTATTGACGCGACGAATACCCGCAGGCGCGAATCCAGGAGTTTCGGGTATTATACCTACGACACCTTCATCAACGGTATCAGCTGGAACGATATTGACACCGACCTCCGGGGCAACGGTGTTTTTAGAAGTAGCACCGACGGCTTCGGTGGTATCACAAACCGGAACAAGAAGCTCACTCCTGAATTTATGTGTACTGTCCAAAAACGGCGTCGCTGTACGTCTCGTCAAAAAGCGGCAAAGGCGAATCATAATTAGGTGGGGACGGACGCTCGCCCGTTCGTTCAATCCTTACTAGTTTAAATCCGATTCAAAAGCCACGTGTTTTTCGGCGTACTATGCCTGGGAGGATATAAGTCTGGATATTCCCGCTTGTAACGACCGTGTTTCCCACAATGAAAACATGCAATTTGGTCCCTAGACGGAGGGCGAGATCTATAAGGAGATCTTGAACATAATTTCAAGCGATCAATGGACTCTATTATTTTTTTCATAGTCAAAGACATTTCGTCAAAATGCTTTTATATATCGTCAACACGTTTCTCTAATGCTTTAATCCTATCATTATCTTTTGATTCCTTGAACGTTATTGCTTTTATATCTTTAGCAGAAGTAGCTATGGTTTGCACACGTGCTTCGTATTCACGACTTGAATTACGTGAGGTATGCCCATAGATGGCAATGGTATTGTGTCTGAACCATTTAACTGACTGAATAGCCGACTCAATATTTGGAGGACGCATATTGCAAGCGTACTGTCCTGCTTCCTTATCAAAACAACCTTGACAAAATTTTAAGACGACCTGCCTACTTATGTGGGCTTCCGTACAGTCGGAAAAAGCTTTATTTGCAACCGTCAAGACGCGGTCGGACCAATCACTGAAAGATTCATCACGATGCTGTCTCAAGTTCGTAAACAAAAGCATTGAAGTTTCGGGCAAGTCCTGATTTCCGAAACGTTGTTCCAGTTTCCCCAATAATTCAAATAATGTAAGATGGGCATACCTATCAGATATAAGCAATAATACTCGCTTGCCCTCTAAACAAAAGCACAAATTATCACAACTTTCTTGGTCGGACAGGGAATTCATAGTAACGTACCGTATGAATTTATTTGCGAATGCTTGCCAATTAGATTGACCCTCATAACTGAAATGTTTTGGAATAACTGCCGTATTCCTACGAGTTGTATTATCAGACCTCGGATGCCTACCCCCATTTGACCGGTTTGTATTTGAAGAACTATCCCACCGCTCTCCACATGACAATCTGACAAAAACACTTGTCCATAACCTCTGGAATATTTAGCAATTCATCTTGTGCGACTTGGCCACATTTACGGCGACGAACTATAATCCTTTCAGCCGCTATAGGACTAACGCCTAAGTCCAACAAATCCGACAAGGATGCGGTATTAAAATTTACCGACATAATTTCAAACTAAATAGAAGTATCAAAACCCCTTTGATTATTTATAAATATATACACTATCAAATAATTAAAACCAGTGGTAGGGTGCCCCACCATATACAAATATCTCCAAATAGCTAAACAATTACACCACAATATTTATATATATAACATGTCTTAAAACTATTTCACAAATTTATAGTCACTAAATAAACGGTCATGTTAAACTTAATAAGCTATGACCATTTAAACATCATAAATAATACACTGAAAAATGGTTCGGAGCGTCGTCCATAACATCCAGACACTTTCGAGTAAAAAATAGGTTACGTGCCCTTGTTTTGAAACTAGTCTCACTTCACCAGCCTACCGACCATTCTCCGTCTGATTGACAGGACGGGGTAATCGAGACTACTTTTTACGAAACGTGACTGAAAGCTGGAACAAGAAATCGAATTTATAAATAACACACAGTGTTGACTCAACAATTGTTTTTTCTAACCTTGTAAAAGTAAAACGAAACTGCTGCTGGTATCATGATTCTGTACAACCCAAGTTATTCATAGATATTATTTGTACTAAACCAAAATATGTCGCTTCTAACGGTTATGCGAAGGATAAAGCAATTTAAAAAATAAAACGAACGTAATTTCTAAAGATGCCGTAATAACCAAAACGATAAATATTACTGCTACTCAGAATCGTCAACAATAGATTTTTTACGACTGTAATAGTTACCAGTGTGTTTAGAATTTCCACGGGCTGTTGCTATTTATAGACTCAACTAGTGTGCGAGACTGTCAGAAAATTAGTAGTAGTGAACCAAGTAAAGCGTGCATATTCAACGTGTCTAGTACAACTTTTCAGTAGGCACGTGGGGCACCCTACCAGTGCACTCGGCAAACCTCGGAAGATTTCGGAATCTAAACTCGGCTTTATGATGAATTCCGCCATATTGGAACTACTTTAAAGGTCCCGGATGAAACATGGCTGCGCCCATTCCAAACACAAGTTGGCGACCTATTTGGCTAGCGACCTATTCGACCGATCCAGCTGTAAGATAATGACGAAATTACACTTCTATTCTGAGCTGAAGGAATGGATAAAAATAATATATTCTACTTTCATTTGATAGACATAACGTTGGATTTTATTGGTTGATAAATAGAGACTGTTGTCTTTACTCTAAATAGGTTTCCAACGAACAGGATGCAGCTCGATCGGTCGAATAGGTCGCTAGCCGAATAGGTTCCCAATTTGTGTAATAGCGTCAAGTTTTCCTGTTAAAGTAAACCGGTAGCCGCATCGCAAATGTATGGGCGTAGGTACATATCACTTACTGTCATACATCCGAGACTAGATGTAGTTTACGGAATCTGTCGAGATTAGCCGAGTGCCTACCAGTGGTATATGAACATGTATTATCGCCACGCGCTAATCTGCACGTGCAATGCACGCGTACCCGTGTGTTATTGTCAATACCACTTGTATATGTCACAACAATGTCAATAAACGATTAAACAATATACTGTAACTTCTCCTCCCAGTCAATAGAAAAAAAACTTTTTTTCACTCAACGTAAACTAAATATTTTTAAATTCGCACTACCAATAAAGTGACGCTCCGAAGTCCCACTTCCAGTGCTCACTCTGGGTTTCATTTTTCTTCCGCCAATTTTTCATATTGATTTATTAACCATATATTTTTTCCGCCAAAAACAAGGAATTAAATATCTTTTAGATTTTATCAGTAATTTTTATTTACATAAGTATAAGCAATATATACGGGCCACTTCGGTGTATGTCCGCTAAACTACAAACAACAACAATACGTTAATAACTCTGTAAATCTACAGTAAATTCCTTCCGAGTGTCCCTCACTCGTTCTACACTGCTATACATGTATATACATCGAGGCGCAGGAATCTCAAATAGTCCCGTCTGATGTCGGGAATCAGACCACCAATCTCAAATAGTCCCGTCTGCTGTCGGGAATCAGACCACCGGTCACAACAATATAATCTCATCTTCGACGTGAATCGGAATATTAATAAAGGAAACAACGGTATATGGAGAATATAGCATTTCATATTTATAATGTTTTCCACTAACACTGATTCCTTCACACATATTAATCGCATTATCGACTGTATTTAAAGTTATTTCAATTATACTTGGCTGTCTTGGAACACACCCAATACAACTCCCGTCTCCATATTTATCTTCAACTGCTTGAATAACATCATCAATACATACATTTTTTAGACTGATAACATTTACCTTCAGGGTCCTTTCTTTAATATTCTTCCAGATATCCATTTTGTGAGGGCCCAGGCCCCTACGGGAAAATCCCAATGACCACACAATTAAATATTCCGATCACATTCTCGTAACGTAAAGTTTTAAATCCAAAAAAGCGAGGGAAAAAAACAAACACAAAGTCTTATGAACGAGGTCAGTTCCGCTTGACTGCACTTCGGGAGCACATTTAAAACACGTCCTTACGCTAGCGCGTATCAATCCACTCTCTCACGTCGGATAATAACTGGCGCGCACCGGATAATAACTGGCTCGCGTCGGATAATAACAAGCGCGCCGGATAATAATAAGCGCGTCGGATAATAACTAGCACTAATTAATACATTTCCCATATGAAATGGGGTTTATAGGCCTACTGCTCCGACTGGCCTAATGAAGACCGGCATACGCCAAATAGTGCCAATGTGTACACCGGACCTCGGTATTTCATCCCATCCTAACGACTGTACGTTGACCGTATGCTCGCTATCCAGGAGGCCCCTTGTTCCATCCCTCCGTTAGCCAAAAAAGTTCATCGGGATATTTAAGCGTGGTTCTTCCTGCACCATTGATTGGCAAGGGGGAACCACGCAGGAAAATCAGGATGAACGTTCTCGGCCAACGCAGGGATGGAACACGGGACCTTCTAGATAGCGAGCCAACGTCTTATTAACTAAACCATGTGGCCCCCTTTCCAATAAGAAGGGTTGGGTAGCCAAATAAGGTCTGACATTGAATCAGGTGACGTGGTTTTGATTCAGTCTTGAACCTGGCAAAAGAAAGGTCAAACGTTTTCTTGCGGGTGTTCCGGTTTCATCCCACTGCTAATATTTTATAATGCATCAAAATGATTAATTGAAAAAAATAAATATAATCTTGTCTGATATAAATCTATAATTTATTGATGATTAACATTTAACGTTGTCATGGTTTACATTCAATAATCAGAAAGGGAATTAGTACACAAATCAACGAGGTTGGATGAACAAATTGAACAATATTTTGAACATTTTCATAGATAAACAAAACATTATAGCGACCGTGTGCATGGTCTTCCGTAAGCGAATCTACGTAAGTAAGCCGATTTTTGTATCCGGTAAAGTGAACAACACATACTTTTGGTTAATGCAAAATATATATTTTAAACAATGCAGAATGTATTAGGTATCTTAGTAGTAGGGACGCCTGTACAGCCATGCACGTGCGCGCATGCGCGTGCATGTATGTGCGTGCATGCGCGTGCACGTGACCTTGCACTGGATTACCTTTAGCACTTGCGTGACCCCTTGCGTGACCTTTAGCACGTGCGTGACCCCTTGTGTGACCTTGCACGTGCGTGACCCCCTGCACGTGCGTGACCTTGGGATTGCACGTACGGAGAGAGAGGGCGCGCGCGGGAAAAGAGAGAGAGAGAGAGAGAGAAGAAGAAGAAGAAGAAGAAAGGGGAAACAACTCTTTTACATTGATTAAGTTGGCCCTGAAAAGGGCCGTTGGTTGGCCCTTTAAAGGGCCGTTGTCCTCACTCAAATGTGAGGGTACGACGCACTTTATGTCGGTTGCGTCTAATGGCCTCCACTAATTCGGGAGGAGGTCTTTTCCTGGGAGGTGTTTTTAATACCTCGTCAGGTAAGACAAAGATATCGTCTGGGGTAATCACGGCAAGCGTTCGACCCCTGAGATACATGAGAGTATCCGTGCTGCGATTTTCTTCGATGCGTACGACCGGAGCAGCCATTCTCATACTGATAGAGAGACGAGTGTTGTGTAGTTTTAAAACCGTAAGGGCGAGTCCATTTGAAGGATATGACGTCACGGACGAGTCCATTCATGGAGTGACGTCACAGTACTGAGCATAACGTTATGCATCGTAGGTTGAACGTTGGGGGCTAAAAATAGACGTGATGCAACGTTATGCGTACGTTGGAGGCTACATATAGACGCGATGTAACGTTATACAGCGCATGTGCAACGTTATACTACGTAGGGTGTACGATATCGAACGTTTTATGACGTCACGACATACAGGGGATAAAAGGAAGGCAAGCGAAAGTTTGTAACATTTTCATGCGATCAGCGAGCGAAGCAAGATGAGTTATTCTTTACGACCCGTGGATAGACGATACAGCCGATTATTTAGAACCGAATCACTGTGTGTGGAGATAGACTTTTTGGAAGATTGGTCCCATGTTCCAGCCAACGATGTACCACAACAACTACACGACACCTTTGAGGCCATCATCGAGGAAATTCGTCGAACCTTGGACGCCAGAGAAAGTGACTATGTTAGAATCGCCATCAGTCACCCGGGACTCAAAACACCGATCTGGTTACCCTTCCGTGAACATCGTTTGTTAAAGGCCGAAGACGTTTTGCAAAAAGTGGCTGCCGTATTACAGAGTAACGAAGAATTTCGTCTAGATCAACGTATGTCCATGACTATCTGTCACGTGTCCCCTCCCGATGGTCGAGGTAGCGGAACAAACATGAAGAAGAGATACTGCGCAAATTTCGACGATTATTTAAAGAAAAAGCGATGCCTCGTCACCATAAAGAATGCCGACGACTTATGTTTTCAGCGAGCTATTGTCGTCGCCCGTCATTATGCCAACAAACAAGACACGCCTGAATGGGAAAGAGAACGAAAGAGATTAATCAACAATACAGGACCCCACTCGTGGCAGACGAAGAAAACGGAAGCCCTCATCGATGCCGTCGGTGGAGCCAGGCAAACATGCACGGGGATGGAAACCTGAGAATTGTACGCCGAAGCCCTCATCGATGCCGTCGGTGGAGCCAGGCAAACATGCACGGGGATGGAAACCTGGGAATTGTACGCCAAGTATTTAGGAGAGCAAGGTTACCAACTCAACGTTTTCTCTCGATCCATCTTTGGGAAGGCGATCTATCGGGGAACAAAACACATCACAGGCACACCAAAACATCTCAACCTGTATTTACACGACAGACATTATGACGTCATTGCCTCCATGCCCGCCTTTGTGGAGAACTCGTATTTTTGTGAGACCTGTCAGGTGGGATACGATCGAGCAGAGAAACATTCGTGTCACGTCATGTGTCAAGGATGTAAGACAGTGGGTCCACCCTGTCCACCTGATCCCAACACAAAGACGTGTTACCGTTGTCATCGTGTGTTTGTCAGCCGCCAGTGTTTCGACAATCATCTCCCCACCCGTTCTAGAGCCAAGTGCAGTGTGTGTTATCGATGGAAGAAATGCGAGAAATGTCAAAAAGAGTGGGACGTCATCAAGGCCAAGCGAAATTTGGAAGAACACCGATGCGGAGAATACGAGTGTTCCATCTGCCGAGAAACAGTTTTGCTACATTCAACCACTGAAATCACCCATCGACATGAATAAAGATCGAAAGACCCAAATCGACAAACTATAGCAGACAACATTAACCCGCTTCGTCTTCTTTGACTTTGAATGCCATCAAGATACCGGTGAGCACATTCCCAACCTATGTGTCCTGCAAACCTGCTGTCAATTTTGTATCGACAATCAAGATCCCTGCGAGCACTGCGACACGTACTGGAATCACCAACGAGAAATTGTGTTTAAAGGCCCAGACACGCTGGACGATGTGGGAAAATGGTTTCTACAACTCGCTGCTCACGGTACGGTGGTAGATGGTCGGAAACATGACAGTCACGAATCGAGTCCCGTGATTGCCGTGGCTCATAACTTTAAAGGTTACGACGGACTGCTTATTTTACAGACGCTGCACAAACATTCCGTGGCGCAACCCGAAGTGATTATGAATGGTGGTAAAGCGATGACGATCACTGTCGGTACGGTAAAATTCATCGATTCCCTCAACTTTCTACCGATGGCTTTACGGGACATGCCCAAGACCTTTGCTCTGCAAGAACTCAAGAAAGGTTATTTCCCTCACCACTTCAACAGGCCGGAGAACGAAGATTACGTGGGCGCCTATCCCCCCGACACCGATTACGATCCGGATGGCATGGGTGTATCGGAACGAGAAAAATTTCACGAGTGGTACGAACAACACAGTCACCACGTCTTTGATTTTCGCCAGGAAATTCTCGCCTACTGTAAGAGTGACGTCGATGTCCTCCGCCGATGCTGTGGTGTGTTTCGCGAGATATTTCTCATGGACACGGGAATCGACCCCTTCGAAAAAAGCTTGACCCTGGCCTCTGCCTGCAGTCGCGTGTTACGCACGCACTACCTCAAGAAAGACACCCTCGTCGTCATTCCTCGAGCCCTGATGCAAGAGCCAAAACCTGGTAAGGACTGGCACCGCTTCCAGCCTCGACAACAGTCCAACAAAGCCCTTCGATGGTTGGAATGGGAACAACATCGACAGACCATGGCTGCATTCCGAAACCAGACCCCACTACCCAACATTCGACACGCCCGTAACGGTAGTGAATGCCGAGTTGGTCCTTACAGTTTAGATGGTATGGACACGACCACAGGTACGGTGTACGAGTTTCACGGGTGTGCCTTTCACGGTTGTCCCAAATGTTACCCGGGTCCCGTCCAAGACGTTCAGCATAAACATCCCTACGATCCATCTCGCAGTATGAGGGACTTGTACCAGAAGACCCAACAACGTCACCGTCGACTCCAGGAGCAGTACGGTATGCAGACCATCCGCGTCACGTGGGAGTGTGAGCTAGAGGAAGAACGACGCCACGATCCCGAGATGGACGAATTTTTACAAGGCTTGGAAGATCAGCAATGGCCCGCTCCCGAACCTCTGATGCCCCGCAACGCTTTCTTCGGCGGAAGAACCAATGCCATCCAACTGTTGGTGAACGAGTCGGTGGAAGACATGCGCTACATCGACGTGGTGTCCCTGTACCCTTACATCTGCAAGTACGGTACCTTTCCCATCAAAGAACCCACGATCGTCACACAGCCCGATCAAGACCAGTGGCAGCAGTACGAAGGATTGATCCAGTGTTCCGTCTTGCCGCCCCGTGGCCTGTACCATCCAGTGCTCCCGTTTCGGCGCAAACAGAAATTGGTGTTTGCCCTGTGTCGAAGCTGCGTCGACGAACACATGCAACAAGGGGAGATTGCCGAATACCAACCGTGTGAGAACACCGACGAACAGCGAGCCTGGGTGGGTACGTTTGTCACCCTGGAACTCAAGAAAGCGGTGACCCTAGGATACCAAGTACTGAAAGTTTACGAAGTCTGGCACTGGAAAGAATTCAGCACCAACGATCCGGAGGCCTAAACGGGCGGTCTGTTTACTGGGTACATTAATCACTACCTCAAGAAGAAGATGGAAAGCAGCGGTTATCCCGACTCCTGTCACACCGAAGAAGACAAGACTCGCTTCGTCAACGACGTGTACGACACGGAATTTATTCGTCTGGATCCCGCGTCGATAAAACCCAACAAAGGGATGCGGGCGTTTAGCAAGTTACAATTGAACACAGCATGGGGTAAATTCGGACAGAGAGACAACTTTCCCAAGACCGAATACATCACGGAGCCCAGCGTCTACTTTGAAAAAATGTTGGATGTGACCCAGACCGTACGAGATGTGCATTTAGTGAACGATAACATGGTCTTGATGGAAACGCTGAAAAAAGAAGAACCCGTGGCACCCTGCCCCATCACCAACGTGGTTATTGCCGCCTTTGTCACGGCTCAGGCTCGTTTGAAACTCCATCCGTCTTGGAAAAGTTGGGAGAACGCGTATGCTATTTTGACACCGACAGCGTCATCTACCAATACCACGCCACGTCATGGAATCCCCCGGAAGGTTCGAGTTTGGGTCAGTGGAAGAACGAGTTGCCCGAAGATGTCACCATTCGAGAATTTGTTAGCGGAGGGCCAAAGAATTACGCGTACCGCCAGAGCGATGGAAAAACTGTATGTAAAGTCCGGGGATTCACCTTGAATTACCGTGCCTACCAGCAGCTGAATTAGGCCATGATGAAGGAGAATGTACGGCACGTCAATCAAAACGAGCCTCTGGTCATAGCCAATCCATTCAAGATTACCAGATCACGTGACCGCCGTCTTTGGACACGCCCCGAGAACTAACGATATAAGATCGTTTATGACAAGCGGTTTGTTCAATTCAATGACGATGGCCAACCGAGCAACGCTTACTCCTATGGATACTGACTTGCGGGTCTCGGGACGATGGCGAACAAACAAAGAAGAAGACGAACCGGCAGAAAATATGATCGAGAAACTTAGACAACGATGGCTCAACTTTCGAGTGTTGAAATGTTTCCTGCCCATTATAGAAGAAAGGCAACACGAAGAGTGTATCGGCTACAAGTACGAACATCCCAGTCAGAGATACCACTCGTGTCTGGGACTAGGTGTTTCTTCCATAACGGGTCAACCCTCGAATCCCGTGGACGATTACAATCACTACCTTTGGGTGGACGAACCGAAACTGCAAGACATCGATAGCGTGCTAGGCAGTATGATGGATGATCCACGGGATCAAGTCAAGACGTGGGAGGACGAACAACGATGGCGAGAAGACGTCGACAAAACCTTGAAAAAGTTCTGGACTGTGGTACCGGGATTTAAGACCGCGTTGATCAAACGCAAAGACGAGTTTGTCGAACAGAAAGAAGACCCCATACGCCAGTGGATGGACGGCTTGCCGAAGAAAAAGAAACGATGGTCTCTGGATCAAATGGATATCAATGTCATGTCCGGTAAACTGGGAGAAGACTGGGAATGTATTGGCAGACATCTGGGGATCAGAGAAGCGCGAATCAGTCAAGCCAAGATGAGTCATCCCAACAACGCGCGCATGCAAATCTTCACCGTGTTCAATCAATGGCGACAAAAGCACGGTAATCGAGCCGACCTGATGACGTTGTTGGAAGCCTGTCACGTGAGTGAAGCCTTGATCGATTGGGACGAAGTGAAAAAGTACGTGGACAGTCTGGAAATCATAGACTAAACAACGAACCAATCAAAACGAAGGAAAAGAAAGAACCAATCAAAAGCGAGTGACGTCACGACCAAGACTATAAGAAGCGAAGTGTCAGACTGAAATTTCATTCTGCTCTCAATGGCTAGTCAATCTTGTTTCTCCTGTAACAATGTCGGACACTGGTATAGAGACTGCCCTGCTCGTTCCCAACAACAACAGCAGCAACGAAAACCAAGACAAGACAGACCAGCCTATGGTTCCTATGGAAGTTGTTACCTCTGCGGAGAACCAGGACACTGGGCACCCCAGTGTGGAAAACGAACAGAAGCCCAAAAAGCGAAGAGTGATGAAGAAAGAAAAGAAACTGTCAAAAGAAAGTGTTACGGAATCAAGAGACCCACCGACGAAAATCACAAGTGCCTCAACTGTGGACAGCTCGGACACGGCCTGCTCGAGTGCCAAGAAGAAATCCAAACAGAAAACAACTTTGAAGCCGTTGCCAGTCGCATGTTCGACAACAACATCGACATGCCCAGAGACAACACCCGCAGTCAGCGATACTGGTACTGGTGCGGAGAAGCGTTCGAGCTCTACAGACGATACAAAGAAAAAAAGAAAACAGCCGACGAAGCTTTCCATTCCACCTACTATTCTCCCGACTACCAGTGAAAACGGTGAAACTTCGAACGGTGAAATCCCGAAGCCGGCTGTTCTGTTGTTGGCAGAGAAGGAAGCAGAAAGTTTTTCCCGAGCACTCATCCAATATGCGGGTCCGAGAGATATGACCGAAGTCTTGTCGTATCCCCCTTGTTTCGATATGAGTGAATGGATACCCGTCGTCGTCACGTTTGCTGAAGTGGAAGACTGGCACCCACACGACACGATGCAGAAGCTTTTGGGACATGTGTATTAGATTCGTCGCGTCCTGAGAAATGTACCCTGGGTGAGACAAGAGATCCTGAAGAGAGAACGCGATAACTAACAGTTTTTTCTTTTCCTTTCTATGATATGTTTGTTCTATTGAATGTTCTTTTCCTTTGTATGATATGTCTGTTGCATTGAATGCTCTTTTTGTATTTTTAGTAAAATAAATTGTGTTCTAATTTCACTCCATGTCTGATGTTCTGGCGCGAAGGTATAAAAGGCAGGGGAAGAGGGAATGGGGGAAACAGTGCAAGATGGATGTGACGTTCAAACATCCCTTTACCATGTTAGTCAGTGGTCCAACGGGTGTTGGGAAAACGGTCTTTGTGCAGAAGTTTCTTCAAGCGTCCCTGTTCGACGCCCCTCCCCAACGCATCGTGTGGGCTTATGGCGAATGGCAAGAGAGTTACGATCGCTTTCCCTACACTTATGTCAAAGGTTTGACGGATATTGACGATGGGTCAAGTCAAGGGTCCACAAGTTTTAGTCGTGGACGATTTGATGGGAGAAGACACGGAGATATTGCAAAAGTGGTTCACGAAAAAGAGTCATCACCACGACACGAGTGTCATTTACATTGTGCAAAGCGTGTTTGACAAGCAACAGCGTACCATCAGTCTGAATGCCCATTACCTGGTCTTGTTCAAAAATCCCCGTGACGCCTCGCAAATTGGTGTGTTGGCCCGTCAGATGTACCCTTCCCGTTCCAAGTATATGCAAGAGGCATATGAAGATGCGACCAGTACCCCTCGCAGTTACTTACTCGTTGATTTGAAGCCCGACACACCCGAAGCTTTGGGGCTGAGATCCAACATTTTACCCCAGGAGGAACCACCCATCGTCTACGTCCAAAAAGTATAAAAGGGGGACCTGTACCTCGAATTGACTCTTGTTTGTCACGATGGCTCGTACGAAGAATACGCAGAGGAAACACCCACCTCCCACCCTTCCCAGGGCGACGTTCCCGACGTTGGCACCGGACCTCCGTGATCCCACGGTACGAAGTCAGACTCGCCCGAGAATGAGGGCCCCCAGAACACAGTGGTCACCTCCCTCGTTGACACCACCCACGAGTGCCATGTCTCCCTTACCGGCCACACCACCACGTCTCACCTTACCGGTCACACCTCCACGCCCCACGTCACCACCTTCCCCTGCTCGGTCTCTCCCCGATCTTTCGCAGACCACGAAGAGAAAAGAAGCGTTCAATGAAAGGACTCAAGTCCTTCATTCGCAAGTTACAACATCTGACTCCCGATATGGCTTATGGGCAGTTGGTCAAGAATACGGGCCGGGCACGTATTGGATTGTTGCAGTGGTTCAAGTTGGCGGCCAACCATTTGCTGAAGGGTAACATTCAGCCACTGCACGCTCAACACAAGAAATGGGTGGAACGAAATCGACAAGTGTTGACCCAACTGACGGAGAGAAACATGCCGACGACCGAAAAACTCTCCCTGATCATGAAACCCGGGGGACGTGGATTTTTTGGGGGTGTGTTGATTCGTATCTTGCTGCGATGGAAGGAAAGGCTGCAAGAGGAAAGAAACAAGAAACGAAATCAATTCGTTCGACGGACCGCACAGCGCGGAAGGGGACTGAGTACCGAAGAATTGAACAAACATCGAGCGTTGCTTCGCAAACTGAGTAATGTTCCACCCGACGTCAAACGGCGACTTGTCGATCAACAGGGCGGGGCCATCGGGGCATTGCTGGCCATGGCTCTCCCAGCTTTGGCCCCCTTGGTATCTAATCTATTGGGTGGACAAAAGGGTGGTAAACATCCCTTCCTTAGAAGACACGATAAAGCGGACGCTATGGCTGCCGGGCTATCTAAGCTATTTGGTGGATAACCCAGAGAACAGAAAGGTATAAAAAGGGGACCGGCACCGAAAGACCGTCCCCTTTTACTCGAGACCCAACCCATTGTCGACGGTGTGTGTGAGTGTATTGGAAACCTGATTCGCGGCAACGTTCCTGTGACCGACAAAGAAGTCAAGCGCTTGAAAAAGGACGCCCCCTTGTTACGACGTTTGGGCACGTCTAAAACACCTTGGAAGACCCATCGGCGACTTTTGAAGCAACAGAAAGGGGGTTTCTTCACCCGATTGTTTCGATCCTTTCCCAAAGATGAAATTCGCCAAGAAAATGAAACTGGTACCCTTCGACGGACTCCCCGACGTCAAACCCGTCGAAGTCAGGCCAGTCGAACCCGCATACGATCGAGATCCACTGCAGCAGGCCGTCGAGAATGTCCACCAAGACATGCAACACGTGCTAAACGATCCCACCCTGACCGACGAAAATAAAATGCAACGGTACGGACAGTTGTTACATCGTTATCAAACGATGCAAAGGAAACGTAAACAGGTTGTTCCCTTGTTGGACGAAAACATACCCGAGCCAAAAGAAGAAGAAAATTCGGAGGCACCCATCCTGGAGTCGGTCCCTCGACCCTATCAACACCGAGCTCGCCTTTTGTTGAAACACATGAAAGAGAAGACACCTTGGTCTTGGAACGAGAACTTGGAATTGGTTCGGAATGGAGTACCCGTACCCAACACCAATGCCATTGACATCGTGAACGATTTGGTTCGTCGGCGAAAGAATACCCAGGCTCCCGTGGGATGGTTTGGCGTGATGCAAAGTTTGAAGGCCACGAATGTACCGCGCGAAGCCATCGGGAATCAAGAACGATGGAACGTATTGTCCACGCCACCGACACGGACCCTGCCGCGACGCCCGAGAAAGAAGAAAATCTCAAGTACGGATACCCCTAGTATACCTACCAGAAGATGGCTCTCCTTGCAAAAACTATAAATAGCCTGTTCATAGGGACACCTGCTGAAACATGGAACGAAAGTTGAAGAAAGTGTATTACGACCCGAACCACCCGGCCGCTTTCGGTGGCGCTCTGGGACTTCACAAAGCCACCGGCGTGTCCTTGGACAAAGTCAAGGCATGGTTGAAACAACAAAGGGCGTATACCTTGCACAAACCACTGAAAAAGAAATTCTCGCGGTCTCCCACGGTGGTGGCCGGCATAGATCATCAGTGGCAAGCCGACTTGAGCGATATGTCGGCCTTGGCCAAACAGAATGAGGGATACAGGTATTTGCTGTGCGTCATCGACGTGTTTTCCAAGTACGCTTGGGTGTTGCCCCTCAAAAACAAAACGGGGGACAGTTTGGTGGATGCCTTTCGTCAAATCTTTCAAAGTCGACAACCCCTGCGACTTCAAACGGACAAAGGTACCGAATTCCTCAATCAAAAAATGCAAGCGTACCTGAAGAAGAGAAAGATTCATTTTTTCGTGACACACAACGTCGAAACCAAAGCCAGTGTGGTCGAACGATTTCAACGGACCCTGAAAGAACGCATGTGGCGATACTTTACTCATCGACAAACACAACTGTACATCGACGTGCTAGACGACCTGGTTCGGGCTTACAATGCTAGACGACATCGGACCATAGGTATGGCGCCCAAAGACGTTCGCCCCGAACACGAGTGGATGTTGACAACACCACCTCCACGTCCCCCGAAAAAGAAAAAATCAATGGACATTGATACGACCGTACGTTTGGCTTTGCCGAAACATGGTGCCTTCGACAAAGGTTACTGGCCCAACTGGACTCTGGAAACGTTCAACGTCGCACCCAACGTCGGTCCCGGTTACAAAATGTTGGACGAAAGAGGCGAACCCATACAGGGCACCTTCTATCCCGAAGAACTGCAAGCGGTCCAAGTCAACGACGACGAGATCTTTCCCATCGAAAGAGTACTCGAAAGAAAGAAAGACAAAGTATTGGTGAAATGGTTGGGCTATCCGGCGAGTTTTAATTCGTGGATCGACAGGACCAGTCTCCAAAACGTATAAATAGGAGCGAGAGACGCCGTCGTCAGTCAACATGCAAGACGAAACCACGTCTACGTCCGCGAGTGCCCACAATTGGTCACTCTTGGGAAAACGTGTGCCACAAGCGGAAATCGTCTTTTTCTGTCAAGTGATTTTAGTGTACGTCGTGGCGGGAGTTTCTTTGTCCCAACTGGCTTTCAAACCCGACGGATCGCAGACCACGTTGTGGACGGCCTTGCTCTCCAGTACCTTGGGTTACCTGTTACCTTCTCCAACCTTGAAAACCAAACATAATGAACAACGACCGGCCCTTTTACCTCACGCTCCCTAGTGACAGTTCCATGTCGTGGTATCCCGACAACAAAGTCTCCACGTATCATACACATCTGGACCCGCCACTTCTCGTCGATCATCGGGAATGGGAAGTGGGTCTGTCCATGATCACGTTACCTGACCAATGGCAAAACATCGATCAACGAGACAACACGATCGGCTTACGCATTCATCCATGGTCGCCCCCGAGCGACGAACCCGAAGTAAAGATATGCCGGGACCGCCACAGAATCGACCCGTCGAATTGTTTCAAAGGTGTAAAGGGTGATGAGATCAAGGGATCGATCGAAATGGAAACGCACATCAAGAGTGACGACTACGACTCGCTGAGGCATATCCTGACTGTCCTGAACACCAGACTGAATGATTTGTGGAACCTGCCTCCCATCTACAACCATTTGGCCCATAAACCCGTTCGTTTGGATCCCAATAACAAGGACATGACCGACTACGAGAAGCAAGAGCAGACCGAGTACGACACTCGAGAGGTAATGCGCCAAGGGGCCGTATCAAGAGGTCCCTTCGTGTCTTTCAAGAGAAACAACACCAAGGACAAAGTGTATCTGAAGATCAATCACGTGCAGTCGCTTTTCTGGTTTGACGTGTTGCCGAAAATCGAACTTCGTCTGTGTGGACCCATCGTGTCCATGTTTGGATGGCCTGGAAACGAACTGTTGGTTGCCCTGCAGTCAATCGATATGACCGGTGCCGATGGCCAAAGTCTACGGTATTTCTACGCCCACCACACCCCAAATCTTCAAATCCAGTACGATCTGTTTTACATCTACACGGACATTATCAAACCCCAGACCGTGGGCGACGTGAAGGCTACCTTGTTGGACGTGATTCCCAGTCGACGATTGTATCACCGCCCCGCCAGGATTCACTACTTACCTCTGAAGTACAGTCGACTAAGCTCCATTGGTCTCTATATAAGGAACGGAATGGGGAAAGCCGTGCCATTTCTCGACGGTAAGGTGGTGACCCAACTTCATTTTCGCCGTCGATGATGATTCGAGTGTACAAAGGTGGAGTGCTCAGACAGCGAGGGGCTGGCAATGGTCTGGTGGTGTACAGGGGAGGAATTCTGAGACAACAGGGTGCCGGTCGATGGTCGGGGTTATTGAATGCCGTCAAATCGGTTGGGAAGACCTTGTTGTCGGCCGGTAAAGCTGCCGTGAAAAAGAATGTGGCCCAAGTGGTACTTAAAGTGGGGCAAAGCGTGCTCGACGCCGTCAGTGGTCGTGAAAAATGGAACTGGAAGAAAGTCGCCCAGGACACGCTTCGCCCCGCGGTGTCAAACACGATGTCCGACACACTCAAGAACGTGGTCGCCCACCTGGAACCTATAAAAGACCCCTCACGAACCCCGTCCATTTCACATCGTCCGAAGAGGAAGAGGAAGACACAGGTCACCTCTCACAAGCGACGTAAACTAGATATTTTCGACCATGGCTACGCAGGTAATGCGCAATGATTCCTGTCCCAGCGCGCGAGACGAATTGCAGGATTTGTTCAGTGTACCCGACACGCAGACGGCCATAAACAAGGTGACGAAAATCAGAAAGTATCCACTGACGCCCGACTTGAACCACGACGGACCCATCGAATTTTATATTTCCAATGCCACCACCGATTTCATCGATCTGGCCAACATGACACTGCACGTGGCCCTGAAGGTGACCAAGAACAACGGGGATGACCTGGACGCGGATAGTCAAGTCGCACCCATTAACAATTTGTTTCATTCGTTGTTTAAAGACGTCAAATTACGCCTGGGAAAGGATGCCGAAACTTTGGCCACCACCTCTCTGCCCACCTATCCCTACCGGGCTTACTTGGAGAATTTGCTGAGTTTCGGTAAGGGAGCCAAGAACGACCACCTGTCGAAACAAGTCCTGTGGGAAAAAGATACCGCCGGGCAGTTCAATTCCACGAAATCTGTCGCCACCGCCGGGGATGGTGGACGACAGGCTCCGAATAACAAAGGATTGGAACAACGCCAGAAAACCATCGCTGCCAGTCGCACCTTTGAGTTGCAGTCGCGTCTACACTTGGACATGTGTTTACAAGATCGGTATCTGCTGGACGGTGTGGACCTGCGGTTGAAATTGGAAAAGCAATCCCCGAACTTTTTTCTGATGTACGGCGAAGGCAACGATACAGAAGACTACAAAGTCGAGTTCACCAAAGCCTACCTGGATATCCCGTTCGTCACTCTGGCTCCCAGTACCTACACACGGGTGGCCGCGCAACTTCAATCGTCCAACGCCAGGTATCCCCTGAAACGCGTGGTGGTCCGCGACATGGTCATTCCCGACAATCGTGCCAGTCACGTCCTAGACAATTTGTTTGTCAACGAAAGTCTGCCCAAGAGATTAATCGTGGGTATGGTACGCAACACCGCCTACGACGGAAGAAAAAACAGAAATCCCTTCCAATTCGAACACAATCAATTGCAAAACATCAAATTGACCAAGAACGGGGAAATTGTGGACGAATACGACGTCAACTTTCCCGAACGACAAGCCATCGCACCTTACCTGGATTTGATGAAAAGAGTGGCCGTCTTAAACACCCGAGAAGACCTGGACCTCCCTTTCAACGACTATATCAATGGGTACACTTTGTATTGTTTCGATTTGACCAACGACCACGGAGCCGACGGTAACTACTTCCATCCCAAAGCAGCGGGTAACCTGTCTTTGGAACTCAAGTTCGGTGCGGCCCCGACCAATCACCTCAGTCTTGTTCTGTTTGCCGAATACGACAATGTCTTGGAAATCGACGCCAACCGACAAGTCATCACAGATTGGTGAGGCTCTCTCCAATCGACAACGGGCTTTAGAAAAACACCTCCCCGCTAACGTGTTCGGGGGTGTGTGGGCTCGTAATCATCTGGATATACTGCGCCCGACCTCGTACCCCAAAGCCTACGTCATCAACACGGACGACGAAGACCAACCCGGTAGACACTGGATCGTGTTTGTGTGCGAAGGACCAGATCTACAACTCCACTACCAACCCCGATGGATTCAGGGACTCGAGAGTGTCGTCTGCGGCCATTATTGTTTGTATTATTTGTGTCATCGGTTTCACGTTCCCTCCCCGCACGCCCTTTCGGTGTTCGGGCACGTGTATCGTGTGAACGATATACTCGTCGAACAATGGGCTAGGGATCATTTTCCCGACTTGCAAAAAGACCAGAAGAAGGGACAACGATGTCGATGCTTTTTTGCTCTGTAAATATGTTCAATTCAAGTTCAATTAAATTTGTGTTCTATGCCTTTGTGTTCAATTTTGTGTTGAATAAAATGCTTTGTAAATATGTTCAATAAAATGTCGACAACATATCACGTGTCTGTTTTTTTGTGACGTCATGTGACGTCATGTTTTTCTGATTGGTGGAAAATGGTATTGTCCCAACACCTTAGACTCGTCCCGTCTCGAACTATAAATAGGAGTGTCAAAGCCCAAAGAAGTCATAAACACCATGGATCGAAAAGACAAACGATTTTGTGCCACTTGTCGGGGGTATTACCCCATGTTTAAGGGTAATCAACCCGATGCCGATTACTTGGTGTGTTTTTGGTGTGGGACCGAAATTGGGAACACCTGTCATAGGCGGTCAAAGCATTCGGTGAAATGCACCAAGAAGCCGAATCGGTGGGAGCAGCCGAAGTGCTCCTGCTAACCCACACATTGTGTGGACCAACGGCCCTTTTCAGGGCCAACTTAATCAATGTAAAAGAGTTGTTTCCCCTTTCTTCTTCTTCTTCTTCTTCTTCTTCTTCTTCTTCTTCTCTCTCTCTCTCTCTCTCTCTTCCCGCGTGCGCCCTCTTTCTCTCCGTACGTGCAATCCCAAGGTCACGCACGTGCAGGGGGTCACGCACGTGCAAGGTCACGCAAGGGGTCACGCACGTGCTAAAGGTCATCCAGTGCAAGGTCACGTGCACGCGCATGCACGCACATACATGCACGCGCATGCGCGCACGTGCATGGCTGTACAGGCGTCCCTACTACCATCTTTCTATGCATGGGTCGGGCTTATGGATTAGGTAAGTAACTTTTAAGAACATAGTTTGGCATGATTTTATCAAGAAGAGCACGCAAATATATTCTTTAGACTGATAAATCATCTTTATATATAGATTATTTTAAGCAAATTACATACTACAGTACATGAATTACGTTTTAAATTTGGAAAATATTAAAGTCTGTGAGAAAGGAATAAAAATTACGTAACTTGAAAATATAAATTGAAAAAATATTGCTATATTATATAACACATAAGTAATAATTAATAGGAATGTACTTTATTTCATATTTGCTGGAGTAAATATGTGTCGCTGGAAAGTTACAAATAAACTTTGCCAGGAAAATGTGTATCCAAATATAATGGGCCCATGACTTGACGTTTGAAATATTTAATATCAATACCTGTATTACTATAAAAACTGTTGATGTGTTATTTATGTAATGGTATTTAGATTTTAAACGTATTTCACTGAGCTTAGTCAGTCAAAAAAATATTAGAACGGTGTACATCGTCAAGTGTAGCCTGTAATGATACTTTTGTTATAACATCGGACTGATAGTCAAATTCATGATATATTCAAACTAAGTACAGCTGTGGACACTAAGTACAGCTCCTGATTTTCTGTTGTTCCAAACCTTAGTCAGTGATGCAGGAACGCGGGCCTGGCAAGTTGGCCTAGTTAGTTCCTGAGACGACCCCTTTTGCTTATTATTTTTGTCAAGTCGTATCTTATATTTAAAATACGATTATATCAATATGTTCATGATGTTATAAAATAATTGCGTATGACCTATTTATATTTTTTAACATGGACGGGGAATCTTTCTTTGTTCTTGTCTTTCAAGAAGCAAATTCTTTTCGCTTTAGTAGATTCGATGGAGCTTAACTGTGCAATAACTAAACATTTTTCTTGTAATTGAACACTTTGCTAATTTACGACAGTTTTAGTAGAAATCATATAGAGAAGTAGGTTGGGTTATCTGTGCAATAAACGAACATTGACATTAGTATTAGCATGTGGAGCCCAGCCACCATTTCACCTCCGAAATAGAACTGGTCTTAACGTGTGCGAGTACCTAAAACCGGCCAGTCTATTAAAGAGACAATTCTTACTTTTGCTCACTTCTACTTACAGGTACAATTTCATATTTTAAAGTTATATTTTTAAAATGTATTAAAAAAGCCTTAATATATAGATGATATCAAAATGGTGTGTAGATGGACAAAGCAAACGTAATCGACTGTCGTTCAATTTGGACTGAACGCATTTTACTGAACATTATTTATTAGAATTTAGAATAATATTATTATATTATTGGCCGCATACATTAATATAAGAATAATATGTGTTCTTAGGCACATTTCGGTCTATTTAAGATTTCAAAGAATAGTCAGTCATATGCTCATGAAATTCAGATTATCCATTGGACATCACTGACTAAGGTTTGGAACAACAGAAAATCAGGAGCTGTACTTAGTGTCCACAGCTGTACTTAGTTTGAATATATCATGAATTTGACTATCAGTCCGATGTTATAACAAAAGTATCATTACAGGCTACACTTGACGATGTACACCGTTCTAATATTTTTTTGACTGACTAAGCTCAGTGAAATACGTTTAAAATCTAAATACCATTACATAAATAACACATCAACAGTTTTTATAGTAATACAGGTATTGATATTAAATATTTCAAACGTCAAGTCATGGGCCCATTATATTTGGATACACATTTTCCTGGCAAAGTTTATTTGTAACTTTCCAGCGACACATATTTACTCCAGCAAATATGAAATAAAGTACATTCCTATTAATTATTACTTATGTGTTATATAATATAGCAATATTTTTTCAATTTATATTTTCAAGTTACGTAATTTTTATTCCTTTCTCACAGACTTTAATATTTTCCAAATTTAAAACGTAATTCATGTACTGTAGTATGTAATTTGCTTAAAATAATCTATATATAAAGATGATTTATCAGTCTAAAGAATATATTTGCGTGCTCTTCTTGATAAAATCATGCCAAACTATGTTCTTAAAAGTTACTTACCTAATCCATAAGCCCGACCCATGCATAGAAAGATGGTAGTAGGGACGCCTGTACAGCCATGCACGTGCGCGCATGCGCGTGCATGTATGTGCGTGCATGCGCGTGCACGTGACCTTGCACTGGATGACCTTTAGCACGTGCGTGACCCCTTGCGTGACCTTGCACGTGCGTGACCCCCTGCACGTGCGTGACCTTGGGATTGCACGTACGGAGAGAAAGAGGGCGCACGCGGGAAGAGAGAGAGAGAGAGAGAGAGAGAAGAAGAAGAAGAAGAAGAAGAAGAAGAAGAAAGGGGAAACAACTCTTTTACATTGATTAAGTTGGCCCTGAAAAGGGCCGTTGGTCCACACAATGTGTGGGTTAGCAGGAGCACTTCGGCTGCTCCCACCGATTCGGCTTCTTGGTGCATTTCACCGAATGCTTTGACCGCCTATGACAGGTGTTCCCAATTTCGGTCCCACACCAAAAACACACCAAGTAATCGGCATCGGGTTGATTACCCTTAAACATGGGGTAATACCCCCGACAAGTGGCACAAAATCGTTTGTCTTTTCGATCCATGGTGTTTATGACTTCTTTGGGCTTTGACACTCCTATTTATAGTTCGAGACGGGACGAGTCTAAGGTGTTGGGACAATACCATTTTCCACCAATCAGAAAAACATGACGTCACATGACGTCACAAAAAAACAGACACGTGATATGTTGTCGACATTTTATTGAACATATTTACAAAGCATTTTATTCAACACAAAATTGAACACAAAGGCATAGAACACAAATTTAATTGAACTTGAATTGAACATATTTACAGAGCAAAAAAGCATCGACATCGTTGTCCCTTCTTCTGGTCTTTTTGCAAGTCGGGAAAATGATCCCTAGCCCATTGTTCGACGAGTATATCGTTCACACGATACACGTGCCCGAACACCGAAAGGGCGTGCGGGGAGGGAACGTGAAACCGATGACACAAATAATACAAACAATAATGGCCGCAGACGACACTCTCGAGTCCCTGAATCCATCGGGGTTGGTAGTGGAGTTGTAGATCTGGTCCTTCGCACACAAACACGATCCAGTGTCTACCGGGTTGGTCTTCGTCGTCCGTGTTGATGACGTAGGCTTTGGGGTACGAGGTCGGGCGCAGTATATCCAGATGATTACGAGCCCACACACCCCCGAACACGTTAGCGGGGAGGTGTTTTTCTAAAGCCCGTTGTCGATTGGAGAGAGCCTCACCAATCTGTGATGACTTGTCGGTTGGCGTCGATTTCCAAGACATTGTCGTATTCGGCAAACAGAACAAGACTGAGGTGATTGGTCGGGGCCGCACCGAACTTGAGTTCCAAAGACAGGTTACCCGCTGCTTTGGGATGGAAGTAGTTACCGTCGGCTCCGTGGTCGTTGGTCAAATCGAAACAATACAAAGTGTACCCATTGATATAGTCGTTGAAAGGGAGGTCCAGGTCTTCTCGGGTGTTTAAGACGGCCACTCTTTTCATCAAATCCAGGTAAGGTGCGATGGCTTGTCGTTCGGGAAAGTTGACGTCGTATTCGTCCACAATTTCCCCGTTCTTGGTCAATTTGATGTTTTGCAATTGATTGTGTTCGAATTGGAAGGGATTTCTGTTTTTTCTTCCGTCGTAGGCGGTGTTGCGTACCATACCCACGATTAATCTCTTGGGCAGACTTTCGTTGACAAACAAATTGTCTAGGACGTGACTGGCACGATTGTCGGGAATGACCATGTCGCGGACCACCACGCGTTTCAGGGGATACCTGGCGTTGGACGATTGAAGTTGCGCGGCCACCCGTGTGTAGGTACTGGGAGCCAGAGTGACGAACGGGATATCCAGGTAGGCTTTGGTGAACTCGACTTTGTAGTCTTCTGTATCGTTGCCTTCGCCGTACATCAGAAAAAAGTTCGGGGATTGCTTTTCCAATTTCAACCGCAGGTCCACACCGTCCAGCAGATACCGATCTTGTAAACACATGTCCAAGTGTAGACGCGACTGCAACTCAAAGGTGCGACTGGCAGCGATGGTTTTCTGGCGTTGTTCCAATCCTTTGTTATTCGGAGCCTGTCGTCCACCATCCCCGGCGGTGGCGACAGATTTCGTGGAATTGAACTGCCCGGCGGTATCTTTTTCCCACAGGACTTGTTTCGACAGGTGGTCGTTCTTGGCTCCCTTACCGAAACTCAGCAAATTCTCCAAGTAAGCCCGGTAGGGATAGGTGGGCAGAGAGGTGGTGGCCAAAGTTTCGGCATCCTTTCCCAGGCGTAATTTGACGTCTTTAAACAACGAATGAAACAAATTGTTAATGGGTGCGACTTGACTATCCGCGTCCAGGTCATCCCCGTTGTTCTTGGTCACCTTCAGGGCCACGTGCAGTGTCATGTTGGCCAGATCGATGAAATCGGTGGTGGCATTGGAAATATAAAATTCGATGGGTCCGTCGTGGTTCAAGTCGGGCGTCAGTGGATACTTTCTGATTTTCGTCACCTTGTTTATGGCCGTCTGCGTGTCGGGTACACTGAACAAATCCTGCAATTCGTCTCGCGCGCTGGGACAGGAATCATTGCGCATTACCTGCGTAGCCATGGTCGAAAATATCTAGTTTACGTCGCTTGTGAGAGGTGACCTGTGTCTTCCTCTTCCTCTTCGGACGATGTGAAATGGACGGGGTTCGTGAGGGGTCTTTTATAGGTTCCAGGTGGGCGACCACGTTCTTGAGTGTGTCGGACATCGTGTTTGACACCGCGGGGCGAAGCGTGTCCTGGGCGACTTTCTTCCAGTTCCATTTTTCAC
This sequence comes from Patella caerulea, assembly GCA_036850965.1. NCBI lineage: Eukaryota > Metazoa > Mollusca > Gastropoda > Patellidae > Patella > Patella caerulea. The sequence continues at coordinate 4,530,060 of JAZGQO010000010.1, forward strand.
GACCACTGACGGCGTCGAGCACGCTTTGCCCCACTTTAAGTACCACTTGGGCCACATTCTTTTTCACGGCAGCTTTACCGGCCGACAACAAGGTCTTCCCAACCGATTTGACGGCATTCAATAACCCCGACCATCGACCGGCACCCTGTTGTCTCAGAATTCCTCCCCTGTACACCACCAGACCATTGCCAGCCCCTCGCTGTCTGAGCACTCCACCTTTGTACACTCGAATCATCATCGACGGCGAAAATGAAGTTGGGTCACCACCTTACCGTCGAGAAATGGCACGGCTTTCCCCATTCCGTTCCTTATATAGAGACCAATGGAGCTTAGTCGACTGTACTTCAGAGGTAAGTAGTGAATCCTGGCGGGGCGGTGATACAATCGTCGACTGGGAATCACGTCCAACAAGGTAGCCTTCACGTCGCCCACGGTCTGGGGTTTGATAATGTCCGTGTAGATGTAAAACAGATCGTACTGGATTTGAAGATTTGGGGTGTGGTGGGCGTAGAAATACCGTAGACTTTGGCCATCGGCACCGGTCATATCGATTGACTGCAGGGCAACCAACAGTTCGTTTCCAGGCCATCCAAACATGGACACGATGGGTCCACACAGACGAAGTTCGATTTTCGGCAACACGTCAAACCAGAAAAGCGACTGCACGTGATTGATCTTCAGATACACTTTGTCCTTGGTGTTGTTTCTCTTGAAAGACACGAAGGGACCTCTTGATACGGCCCCTTGGCGCATTACCTCTCGAGTGTCGTACTCGGTCTGCTCTTGCTTCTCGTAGTCGGTCATGTCCTTGTTATTGGGATCCAAACGAACGGGTTTATGGGCCAAATGGTTGTAGATGGGAGGCAGGTTCCACAAATCATTCAGTCTGGTGTTCAGGACAGTCAGGATATGCCTCAGCGAGTCGTAGTCGTCACTCTTGATGTGCGTTTCCATTTCGATCGATCCCTTGATCTCATCACCCTTTACACCTTTGAAACAATTCGACGGGTCGATTCTGTGGCGGTCCCGGCATATCTTTACTTCGGGTTCGTCGCTCGGGGGCGACCATGGATGAATGCGTAAGCCGATCGTGTTGTCTCGTTGATCGATGTTTTGCCATTGGTCAGGTAACGTGATCATGGACAGACCCACTTCCCATTCCCGATGATCGACGAGAAGTGGCGGGTCCAGATGTGTATGATACGTGGAGACTTTGTTGTCGGGATACCACGACATGGAACTGTCACTAGGGAGCGTGAGGTAAAAGGGCCGGTCGTTGTTCATTATGTTTGGTTTTCAAGGTTGGAGAAGGTAACAGGTAACCCAAGGTACTGGAGAGCAAGGCCGTCCACAACGTGGTCTGCGATCCGTCGGGTTTGAAAGCCAGTTGGGACAAAGAAACTCCCGCCACGACGTACACTAAAATCACTTGACAGAAAAAGACGATTTCCGCTTGTGGCACACGTTTTCCCAAGAGTGACCAATTGTGGGCACTCGCGGACGTAGACGTGGTTTCGTCTTGCATGTTGACTGACGACGGCGTCTCTCGCTCCTATTTATACGTTTTGGAGACTGGTCCTGTCGATCCACGAATTAAAACTCGCCGGATAGCCCAACCATTTCACCAATACTTTGTCTTTCTTTCTTTCGAGTACTCTTTCGATGGGAAAGATCTCGTCGTCGTTGACTTGGACCGCTTGCAGTTCTTCGGGATAGAAGGTGCCCTGTATGGGTTCGCCTCTTTCGTCCAACAGTTTGTAACCGGGACCGACGTTGGGTGCGACGTTGAACGTTTCCAGAGTCCAGTTGGGCCAGTAACCTTTGTCGAAGGCACCATGTTTCGGCAAAGCCAAACGTACGGTCGTATCAATGTCCATTGATTTTTTCTTTTTCGGGGGACGTGGAGGTGGTGTTGTCAACATCCACTCGTGTTCGGGGCGAACGTCTTTGGGCGCCATACCTATGGTCCGATGTCGTCTAGCATTGTAAGCCCGAACCAGGTCGTCTAGCACGTCGATGTACAGTTGTGTTTGTCGATGAGTAAAGTATCGCCACATGCGTTCTTTCAGGGTCCGTTGAAATCGTTCGACCACACTGGCTTTGGTTTCGACGTTGTGTGTCACGAAAAAATGAATCTTTCTCTTCTTCAGGTACGCTTGCATTTTTTGATTGAGGAATTCGGTACCTTTGTCCGTTTGAAGTCGCAGGGGTTGTCGACTTTGAAAGATTTGACGAAAGGCATCCACCAAACTGTCCCCCGTTTTGTTTTTGAGGGGCAACACCCAAGCGTACTTGGAAAACACGTCGATGACGCACAGCAAATACCTGTATCCCTCATTCTGTTTGGCCAAGGCCGACATATCGCTCAAGTCGGCTTGCCACTGATGATCTATGCCGGCCACCACCGTGGGAGACCGCGAGAATTTCTTTTTCAGTGGTTTGTGCAAGGTATACGCCCTTTGTTGTTTCAACCATGCCTTGACTTTGTCCAAGGACACGCCGGTGGCTTTGTGAAGTCCCAGAGCGCCACCGAAAGCGGCCGGGTGGTTCGGGTCGTAATACACTTTCTTCAACTTTCGTTCCATGTTTCAGCAGGTGTCCCTATGAACAGGCTATTTATAGTTTTTGCAAGGAGAGCCATCTTCTGGTAGGTATACTAGGGGTATCCGTACTTGAGATTTTCTTCTTTCTCGGGCGTCGCGGCAGGGTCCGTGTCGGTGGCGTGGACAATACGTTCCATCGTTCTTGATTCCCGATGGCTTCGCGCGGTACATTCGTGGCCTTCAAACTTTGCATCACGCCAAACCATCCCACGGGAGCCTGGGTATTCTTTCGCCGACGAACCAAATCGTTCACGATGTCAATGGCATTGGTGTTGGGTACGGGTACTCCATTCCGAACCAATTCCAAGTTCTCGTTCCAAGACCAAGGTGTCTTCTCTTTCATGTGTTTCAACAAAAGGCGAGCTCGGTGTTGATAGGGTCGAGGGACCGACTCCAGGATGGGTGCCTCCGAATTTTCTTCTTCTTTTGGCTCGGGTATGTTTTCGTCCAACAAGGGAACAACCTGTTTACGTTTCCTTTGCATCGTTTGATAACGATGTAACAACTGTCCGTACCGTTGCATTTTATTTTCGTCGGTCAGGGTGGGATCGTTTAGCACGTGTTGCATGTCTTGGTGGACATTCTCGACGGCCTGCTGCAGTGGATCTCGATCGTATGCGGGTTCGACTGGCCTGACTTCGACGGGTTTGACGTCGGGGAGTCCGTCGAAGGGTACCAGTTTCATTTTCTTGGCGAATTTCATCTTTGGGAAAGGATCGAAACAATCGGGTGAAGAAACCCCCTTTCTGTTGCTTCAAAAGTCGCCGATGGGTCTTCCAAGGTGTTTTAGACGTGCCCAAACGTCGTAACAAGGGGGCGTCCTTTTTCAAGCGCTTGACTTCTTTGTCGGTCACAGGAACGTTGCCGCGAATCAGGTTTCCAATACACTCACACACACCGTCGACAATGGGTTGGGTCTCGAGTAAAAGGGGACGGTCTTTCGGTGCCGGTCCCCTTTTTATACCTTTCTGTTCTCTGGGTTATCCACCAAATAGCTTAGATAGCCCGGCAGCCATAGCGTCCGCTTTATCGTGTCTTCTAAGGAAGGGATGTTTACCACCCTTTTGTCCACCCAATAGATTAGATACCAAGGGGGCCAAAGCTGGGAGAGCCATGGCCAGCAATGCCCCGATGGCCCCGCCCTGTTGATCGACAAGTCGCCGTTTGACGTCGGGTGGAACATTACTCAGTTTGCGAAGCAACGCTCGATGTTTGTTCAATTCTTCGGTACTCAGTCCCCTTCCGCGCTGTGCGGTCCGTCGAACGAATTGATTTCGTTTCTTGTTTCTTTCCTCTTGCAGCCTTTCCTTCCATCGCAGCAAGATACGAATCAACACACCCCCAAAAAATCCACGTCCCCCGGGTTTCATGATCAGGGAGAGTTTTTCGGTCGTCGGCATGTTTCTCTCCGTCAGTTGGGTCAACACTTGTCGATTTCGTTCCACCCATTTCTTGTGTTGAGCGTGCAGTGGCTGAATGTTACCCTTCAGCAAATGGTTGGCCGCCAACTTGAACCACTGCAACAATCCAATACGTGCCCGGCCCGTATTCTTGACCAACTGCCCATAAGCCATATCGGGAGTCAGATGTTGTAACTTGCGAATGAAGGACTTGAGTCCTTTCATTGAACGCTTCTTTTCTCTTCGTGGTCTGCGAAAGATCGGGGAGAGACCGAGCAGGGGAAGGTGGTGACGTGGGGCGTGGAGGTGTGACCGGTAAGGTGAGACGTGGTGGTGTGGCCGGTAAGGGAGACATGGCACTCGTGGGTGGTGTCAACGAGGGAGGTGACCACTGTGTTCTGGGGGCCCTCATTCTCGGGCGAGTCTGACTTCGTACCGTGGGATCACGGAGGTCCGGTGCCAACGTCGGGAACGTCGCCCTGGGAAGGGTGGGAGGTGGGTGTTTCCTCTGCGTATTCTTCGTACGAGCCATCGTGACAAACAAGAGTCAATTCGAGGTACAGGTCCCCCTTTTATACTTTTTGGACGTAGACGATGGGTGGTTCCTCCTGGGGTAAAATGTTGGATCTCAGCCCCAAAGCTTCGGGTGTGTCGGGCTTCAAATCAACGAGTAAGTAACTGCGAGGGGTACTGGTCGCATCTTCATATGCCTCTTGCATATACTTGGAACGGGAAGGGTACATCTGACGGGCCAACACACCAATTTGCGAGGCGTCACGGGGATTTTTGAACAAGACCAGGTAATGGGCATTCAGACTGATGGTACGCTGTTGCTTGTCAAACACGCTTTGCACAATGTAAATGACACTCGTGTCGTGGTGATGACTCTTTTTCGTGAACCACTTTTGCAATATCTCCGTGTCTTCTCCCATCAAATCGTCCACGACTAAAACTTGTGGACCCTTGACTTGACCCATCGTCAATATCCGTCAAACCTTTGACATAAGTGTAGGGAAAGCGATCGTAACTCTCTTGCCATTCGCCATAAGCCCACACGATGCGTTGGGGAGGGGCGTCGAACAGGGACGCTTGAAGAAACTTCTGCACAAAGACCGTTTTCCCAACACCCGTTGGACCACTGACTAACATGGTAAAGGGATGTTTGAACGTCACATCCATCTTGCACTGTTTCCCCCATTCCCTCTTCCCCTGCCTTTTATACCTTCGCGCCAGAACATCAGACATGGAGTGAAATTAGAACACAATTTATTTTACTAAAAATACAAAAAGAACATTCAATGCAACAGACATATCATACAAAGGAAAAGAACATTCAATAGAACAAACATATCATAGAAAGGAAAAGAAAAAACTGTTAGTTATCGCGTTCTCTCTTCAGGATCTCTTGTCTCACCCAGGGTACATTTCTCAGGACGCGACGAATCTAATACACATGTCCCAAAAGCTTCTGCATCGTGTCGTGTGGGTGCCAGTCTTCCACTTCAGCAAACGTGACGACGACGGGTATCCATTCACTCATATCGAAACAAGGGGGATACGACAAGACTTCGGTCATATCTCTCGGACCCGCATATTGGATGAGTGCTCGGGAAAAACTTTCTGCTTCCTTCTCTGCCAACAACAGAACAGCCGGCTTCGGGATTTCACCGTTCGAAGTTTCACCGTTTTCACTGGTAGTCGGGAGAATAGTAGGTGGAATGGAAAGCTTCGTCGGCTGTTTTCTTTTTTTCTTTGTATCGTCTGTAGAGCTCGAACGCTTCTCCGCACCAGTACCAGTATCGCTGACTGCGGGTGTTGTCTCTGGGCATGTCGATGTTGTTGTCGAACATGCGACTGGCAACGGCTTCAAAGTTGTTTTCTGTTTGGATTTCTTCTTGGCACTCGAGCAGGCCGTGTCCGAGCTGTCCACAGTTGAGGCACTTGTGATTTTCGTCGGTGGGTCTCTTGATTCCGTAACACTTTCTTTTGACAGTTTCTTTTCTTTCTTCATCACTCTTCGCTTTTTGGGCTTCTGTTCGTTTTCCACACTGGGGTGCCCAGTGTCCTGGTTCTCCGCAGAGGTAACAACTTCCATAGGAACCATAGGCTGGTCTGTCTTGTCTTGGTTTTCGTTGCTGCTGTTGTTGTTGGGAACGAGCAGGGCAGTCTCTATACCAGTGTCCGACATTGTTACAGGAGAAACAAGATTGACTAGCCATTGAGAGCAGAATGAAATTTCAGTCTGACACTTCGCTTCTTATAGTCTTGGTCGTGACGTCACTCGCTTTTGATTGGTTCTTTCTTTTCCTTCGTTTTGATTGGTTCGTTGTTTAGTCTATGATTTCCAGACTGTCCACGTACTTTTTCACTTCGTCCCAATCGATCAAGGCTTCACTCACGTGACAGGCTTCCAACAACGTCATCAGGTCGGCTCGATTACCGTGCTTTTGTCGCCATTGATTGAACACGGTGAAGATTTGCATGCGCGCGTTGTTGGGATGACTCATCTTGGCTTGACTGATTCGCGCTTCTCTGATCCCCAGATGTCTGCCAATACATTCCCAGTCTTCTCCCAGTTTACCGGACATGACATTGATATCCATTTGATCCAGAGACCATCGTTTCTTTTTCTTCGGCAAGCCGTCCATCCACTGGCGTATGGGGTCTTCTTTCTGTTCGACAAACTCGTCTTTGCGTTTGATCAACGCGGTCTTAAATCCCGGTACCACAGTCCAGAACTTTTTCAAGGTTTTGTCGACGTCTTCTCGCCATCGTTGTTCGTCCTCCCACGTCTTGACTTGATCCCGTGGATCATCCATCATACTGCCTAGCACGCTATCGATGTCTTGCAGTTTCGGTTCGTCCACCCAAAGGTAGTGATTGTAATCGTCCACGGGATTCGAGGGTTGACCCGTTATGGAAGAAACACCTAGTCCCAGACACGAGTGGTATCTCTGACTGGGATGTTCGTACTTGTAGCCGATACACTCTTCGTGTTGCCTTTCTTCTATAATGGGCAGGAAACATTTCAACACTCGAAAGTTGAGCCATCGTTGTCTAAGTTTCTCGATCATATTTTCTGCCGGTTCGTCTTCTTCTTTGTTTGTTCGCCATCGTCCCGAGACCCGCAAGTCAGTATCCATAGGAGTAAGCGTTGCTCGGTTGGCCATCGTCATTGAATTGAACAAACCGCTTGTCATAAACGATCTTATATCGTTAGTTCTCGGGGCGTGTCCAAAGACGGCGGTCACGTGATCTGGTAATCTTGAATGGATTGGCTATGACCAGAGGCTCGTTTTGATTGACGTGCCGTACATTCTCCTTCATCATGGCCTAATTCAGCTGCTGGTAGGCACGGTAATTCAAGGTGAATCCCCGGACTTTACATACAGTTTTTCCATCGCTCTGGCGGTACGCGTAATTCTTTGGCCCTCCGCTAACAAATTCTCGAATGGTGACATCTTCGGGCAACTCGTTCTTCCACTGACCCAAACTCGAACCTTCCGGGGGATTCCATGACGTGGCGTGGTATTGGTAGATGACGCTGTCGGTGTCAAAATAGCATACGCGTTCTCCCAACTTTTCCAAGACGGATGGAGTTTCAAACGAGCCTGAGCCGTGACAAAGGCGGCAATAACCACGTTGGTGATGGGGCAGGGTGCCACGGGTTCTTCTTTTTTCAGCGTTTCCATCAAGACCATGTTATCGTTCACTAAATGCACATCTCGTACGGTCTGGGTCACATCCAACATTTTTTCAAAGTAGACGCTGGGCTCCGTGATGTATTCGGTCTTGGGAAAGTTGTCTCTCTGTCCGAATTTACCCCATGCTGTGTTCAATTGTAACTTGCTAAACGCCCGCATCCCTTTGTTGGGTTTTATCGACGCGGGATCCAGACGAATAAATTCCGTGTCGTACACGTCGTTGACGAAGCGAGTCTTGTCTTCTTCGGTGTGACAGGAGTCGGGATAACCGCTGCTTTCCATCTTCTTCTTGAGGTAGTGATTAATGTACCCAGTAAACAGACCGCCCGTTTAGGCCTCCGGATCGTTGGTGCTGAATTCTTTCCAGTGCCAGACTTCGTAAACTTTCAGTACTTGGTATCCTAGGGTCACCGCTTTCTTGAGTTCCAGGGTGACAAACGTACCCACCCAGGCTCGCTGTTCGTCGGTGTTCTCACACGGTTGGTATTCGGCAATCTCCCCTTGTTGCATGTGTTCGTCGACGCAGCTTCGACACAGGGCAAACACCAATTTCTGTTTGCGCCGAAACGGGAGCACTGGATGGTACAGGCCACGGGGCGGCAAGACGGAACACTGGATCAATCCTTCGTACTGCTGCCACTGGTCTTGATCGGGCTGTGTGACGATCGTGGGTTCTTTGATGGGAAAGGTACCGTACTTGCAGATGTAAGGGTACAGGGACACCACGTCGATGTAGCGCATGTCTTCCACCGACTCGTTCACCAACAGTTGGATGGCATTGGTTCTTCCGCCGAAGAAAGCGTTGCGGGGCATCAGAGGTTCGGGAGCGGGCCATTGCTGATCTTCCAAGCCTTGTAAAAATTCGTCCATCTCGGGATCGTGGCGTCGTTCTTCCTCTAGCTCACACTCCCACGTGACGCGGATGGTCTGCATACCGTACTGCTCCTGGAGTCGACGGTGACGTTGTTGGGTCTTCTGGTACAAGTCCCTCATACTGCGAGATGGATCGTAGGGATGTTTATGCTGAACGTCTTGGACGGGACCCGGGTAACATTTGGGACAACCGTGAAAGGCACACCCGTGAAACTCGTACACCGTACCTGTGGTCGTGTCCATACCATCTAAACTGTAAGGACCAACTCGGCATTCACTACCGTTACGGGCGTGTCGAATGTTGGGTAGTGGGGTCTGGTTTCGGAATGCAGCCATGGTCTGTCGATGTTGTTCCCATTCCAACCATCGAAGGGCTTTGTTGGACTGTTGTCGAGGCTGGAAGCGGTGCCAGTCCTTACCAGGTTTTGGCTCTTGCATCAGGGCTCGAGGAATGACGACGAGGGTGTCTTTCTTGAGGTAGTGCGTGCGTAACACGCGACTGCAGGCAGAGGCCAGGGTCAAGCTTTTTTCGAAGGGGTCGATTCCCGTGTCCATGAGAAATATCTCGCGAAACACACCACAGCATCGGCGGAGGACATCGACGTCACTCTTACAGTAGGCGAGAATTTCCTGGCGAAAATCAAAGACGTGGTGACTGTGTTGTTCGTACCACTCGTGAAATTTTTCTCGTTCCGATACACCCATGCCATCCGGATCGTAATCGGTGTCGGGGGGATAGGCGCCCACGTAATCTTCGTTCTCCGGCCTGTTGAAGTGGTGAGGGAAATAACCTTTCTTGAGTTCTTGCAGAGCAAAGGTCTTGGGCATGTCCCGTAAAGCCATCGGTAGAAAGTTGAGGGAATCGATGAATTTTACCGTACCGACAGTGATCGTCATCGCTTTACCACCATTCATAATCACTTCGGGTTGCGCCACGGAATGTTTGTGCAGCGTCTGTAAAATAAGCAGTCCGTCGTAACCTTTAAAGTTATGAGCCACGGCAATCACGGGACTCGATTCGTGACTGTCATGTTTCCGACCATCTACCACCGTACCGTGAGCAGCGAGTTGTAGAAACCATTTTCCCACATCGTCCAGCGTGTCTGGGCCTTTAAACACAATTTCTCGTTGGTGATTCCAGTACGTGTCGCAGTGCTCGCAGGGATCTTGATTGTCGATACAAAATTGACAGCAGGTTTGCAGGACACATAGGTTGGGAATGTGCTCACCGGTATCTTGCTGGCATTCAAAGTCAAAGAAGACGAAGCGGGTTAATGTTGTCTGCTGTAGTTTGTCGATTTGGGTCTTTCGATCTTTATTCATGTCGATGGGTGATTTCAGTGGTTGAATGTAGCAAAACTGTTTCTCGGCAGATGGAACACTCGTATTCTCCGCATCGGTGTTCTTCCAAATTTCGCTTGGCCTTGATGACGTCCCACTCTTTTTGACATTTCTCGCATTTCTTCCATCGATAACACACACTGCACTTGGCTCTAGAACGGGTGGGGAGATGATTGTCGAAACACTGGCGGCTGACAAACACACGATGACAACGGTAACACGTCTTTGTGTTGGGATCAGGTGGACAGGGTGGACCCACTGTCTTACATCCTTGACACATGACGTGACACGAATGTTTCTCTGCTCGATCGTATCCCACCTGACAGGTCTCACAAAAATACGAGTTCTACACATTTCCCCTCGACCTACTTTCCCAAACGTCAACAACACATCTCATACATCCAGTTCACTGATTAACCCTTGTACCACGTCTACTGGATGATGACCCTGTACAAAACATCGCTTCTTTCTTAACTTCTGTCTATCTCTTGCAAAATGTGGATTAGGTTGCATGGCAACCGCTTGATTTTGTAAGAAGCAATCACCATTCTTAACCCTGTCCCATTAAGTGGGTCACTTCCCACTATTGGTAGAATATTTTAAATGATGAATTTATAAACATCCATGCAGTCATGTCTAATCATATACCCATACTTAAGTGTGACATTTTAGGTGGTCACCCTGTCCGTCCAGCAACAATTGTCTAGTGAAAGCGATAGAGTCTTAGTCCGGTGGCTGAAGAGGGTGCGGGGGGAATCGCCACCCGAGCTGTGGATTTATGAGACCCAAGTTTTTCTAGACCAGTTTTTTGTGTAGATTATGGATCTGGGTGGTGATCAGGCGTTTGAGGGGGCTTTTTCGAGAAATGGGGGGTCAAATGTCTACAATGAGCGCATGTGTGTGGTGGGGTGGGGCGGAATGATATGTTGACATATTCTATTAACAAAACATAAATTTACAGGACTGTGCATCTTTAAATAAGTGTTTATGATGCTCTTGACAATTGTTTTGGTTTATGGGGAGGTGGGATTGGGGGAACAGGTGTAGCTGTGCATATGTGGAAGTGGGTGGGGGGGGGGTGTCATTATGTTGACATAAATGATGATCATGTTATAATTATATTAATAAAACATAAAATACTAGGACTGCCCATCTCTAAATAAGTGTTTATGACGCCCCTGGACAACGGTTTGATTTATTGGGTGGGGATAGCAGGTGTGCGTGTGTCGAGGTGTGGGGCGGGGAGAAAATTGGCGGCAAATGAGTTCACGTTGATTTAAATGATGATTGTCTAAGAGCTGGATGAAACATCTCTAAATATGTGAATACGGTTCCCATTTTGTTGGGGTGGACGCTGGGGTGGGTCCGTGTGAGTGTGTTGGTGTCGGGGGGGGGGGGGCTGACATCATTTATTTTTGTGGACAGAAGTCATTTCGTTCTTAATTGAGCTTAAAGTAGTATTTCGTTAGCGTTTTCGTTCAAAATATTAAGTTATAATGGTCCTTTTCAAGAGATCTGGGAATGTATCTCAAAAACACAGTAACTCAGAAATATGTTTAGTTATTAGTTTATTCATATCAAAAGTTCATATGATTGAGACAAATATTTTCTTGGTTGCTGCCCAACAGCTCGCATATCCTATGGATATGCTTCCGTAACCAATTCACATTGTAAATCTTCATTCAAGCCCTGCAGTGTATACGGCAAGGTGGTAATAAAGAAAGGTCTGTTATTTTTCCATGCAGAAAATCTTTTTTCTAGCGTTATCTACTGATGTAAGTCGCCTTTTGCGATATTTTCTACCTTTGTCCGTCTCTAAGCGATAACATACTTATGGAAGAACAATTACTGTATTTTGCCCGTCTCATTTATGAAAGACCAAACAGCCCTTTATTCAGTGTTCTTAGTTCTAAATTCATAGTCCTTAATTCTTACTACTTCATTTGTTGTCGTATTTCGACATTTGTAGACTAAAATTAACATTTGTATCTTAAAATCAATATTTGTTTCACAAATCAGACATTTTTCATATCAGATTTGTAAAATGTATTTTAATATAAGATATTTATTTTTTTAAGAAAATAAAAAAAAATAGTCTATATTTACATTTCATCAGAAAAATACAACAAAAACAAATATCGAACAGCGAATTTCAAAATACAAATCCCAAAAATCTTGCAAAACATTTCTCTGAAACGATTCTCCAAAAACATATCTTCAAAAACATTTCTCCAAATACATATCTCGAAATTCATTAAATCGGAAAATAAGGAATCAACCTTGCATACAATAAGTCACCATACAATAATGGGAATGTACAATAAGAATAATCGTTCGGAGACCGCGACGCTAGTGAAACGATCTCTTGGCAGTTGGAATTCGATATAAGAGTTGGCCGTAGCACACTGTATGTTGTGTAAATTATCCATTACATCATATTTTACTTGTCCAGAGGGTTCGAAAATATTTTAAAATCCAAGTCACATTTGAAAAGGTTTACGTTAACCTTTTCAAATCATGTAGTTGAATTTTTCCAATTTTTTAAATTAAGTGTGTTACGATGAAATTTGTATCTTCAATTTATTTGAATATTGTAAAATAATACAATTTGTTGACCAGAATAAAGATTGGGACATATTATTCAATTACAACAAGAGTGTTATTGGGGCTTTAATAAGTACGGCATATTAACTTTTTTACTCCGACAAATTAAATTCTCAAACATTTTTTTGAGGTAAAAGAAAAATAAATAAAGACGTTTGAAGTATTTGAAGTTAAAAAATATTTCCTATTTAGTGTAAATGGGTATTAAAATGAGTAAAATGCATCCTTTTGCCCGAAGCAGTTAGGTGTTAAGTCAACATTGCAGGAGCAGTTGAGCCAATGACTGGCGCGGTTAGCAGTCAACGCACGTGCTGTGGACACTTATCTGTTACAGAGTTAATTCGTAAGTAATTCTCTGTGAAACAGATTGGTAACTTATTACTAACAAATGTTAAATTGGTTGTTTACACATGTAAAAATGCTAATTTATATGACTTATTTCTTAAATATTACAGTTCGAATACGTATTTTGTTTTTTATCCATTATTACTTTTAATTTATTATAGTCTTTTTAGTTTCGTTAACATTTTGACATTTCACAAACGTTACGCGGTAAAGCTGTCATAATTCTAAGCTTTATTTTGATAACAGACGGCGCTGTTTACAATTGTATGGAGGCTGATTGGGGACATGCAAAATCGCGCCCTTTTCATAACACGACATAAACCAAAATCATAAACTATTCTATATATGTTTAAAATATATAAATAGGATTCTCTGTCGTGCATTTATTATAATAATACTGCTAAATCGATTGATTTGGCATATTTTGTTTCTAAAAGAACAATAAAATATATAGTTAGAACTAATTACGTCATGCACGGGAGTGAATAAATAAATATAAATAGGTAATCATTTTTCCCCTCAAATTTATGAAATATTTTACGCACATAAGTAAATTTTTTTTTATATTATTTTAGCTTTTTATCCGGTCAAGCTTCCAAATTTTTATGATCCTGGGTGACTCGGTGGGTATGTCCTAGACTCGGTCTTGGGTTCCCTCCCGGTGTTTGAAGAGAAAGTCTCTCGGGTTTTCCACCATGATTTACCCTTTTCAGTGGTGCTAGACGGGGTTCCTGACAAATGAAATAGGATTTAACGTCCTATACTCTTCTGCACCTAACCTGGGCTAAGAGAAGACGGGCACACGCCATACAGTGTGCTATGAGGGAAATTTTGACCGGTCAGCGGCGCTACGGCCAATGTGTATACGGGACCTCGGTTTTTCGTCCCTTCGGTTCCTGACGAGGAACAATGTCTAGTCGTTTTAATGGCGTGCACGTAAATGAACCCTGGAAGTTGGAATTTGAAATAATAGTGGGCCGTAGCGCCTCTGTCCGTGCAAAATCACCTCACACTACACACTTCATGGCGTGTTCTCGCCTTGATGATGAACGACGGGACGTTAAACTCGATTTCATTTACAGATAAATTAAGGGAGATTAGATAGGCCCAAAAAGCTGACTAATGTAAAGGGAATTTGCTGAAAATTTCAGTTTCACTCTGAACCGAGAATTTTGCGCATAATCTCGATCATCATTACGAAAGTCGGTACGATACAAAAAAACCCACACAATCTCGATTATCCATTTTTTGATTTAATCATGAATCAGCGTTGAGCAGCAGATCGGATCTTTATACAGTAAACATCGCAGGCTAAAGGTGACATCGACAGTTGATAATGTCGATTCTGCTCTTGCATAATGTATGTTTGATTTCCAAATCACCGGGTTGTCTTGTGAGGTAGAGGGTCTCTTTAGGCATTGGGCGAACGATTCGCCCCTTAAATTGATCTTATTAATCTCATTCCAAAGTTTGGGTTGGTGGGTGGGTGAGGTGTGTCTGTGTGGAGTGGGCGGGGTGTGGCTTTGCTTTAATATTTATATCTGAATTATCATTTCCTGTTTCTCAATCCAATCTCAAATAAAATAAAATATTGTTTATAAACCAAAACAATCACAAAATAGCTTTGTTTTTACTGGTGTATTTCTATATTATTTAAATAATATAAGAATAATTTACTTTTGTACGTAACATATTTTATATATCTTTAGAGATGAAAATAGCCGATTACTTCTCTCAAAAATATTGAGAACGAATTTTGCAAAAAAAGATGGCTAAATCAATCGATAAAGCCGTATCGGGGCAAATGCACGAAAAGGTATCATATTTATTCATCTGAAAAATATGTAGAATAATTCGCCTTTTTACGTAAAGTATTTTAGTATTTTTGACATAAAAATGTTGTCATGTCTGACGGGTAATGAAAAGAGCGATATTGTACATGTCCCAATGAACCACCATACAGTACACAGCGCCACCTGTTAGCATAATGCGCGTTAAAATTATGACATAATGCGCGTTAAAATTAGTCAACAAATCATATTTTAATTTATTCTATAAAAGAGTAGGACGTTAAACCCCCTTTCATTTATTCTCTAAAAGGGTATGGTTTTAGCTTTTAAAATTTTGAATGGGTTGAACTATTATATAATAAATCACGGTCTGGATTCAGTTAAATGAAATGAAACGGTGTTCTGCATTTGGTTAACTATTATACTATAAACCACATTTTACCAGAAACCAATTCAGCTATCTAACGTATATTGAGTGAGAGAGAGATGTTCCTTAATGTTCCGGAGAAAACCCACGATGTTGGACATGCGACTCAACTCCTTGTCACGTACAAGTGAGGAATCGAAACCACGCCACTTGACTCAATGACAGACATTATGATCAAACCATTCGGCCCCCACCCCCACCCCCGTTTGTCATAGCCAAAGTTTTTTTTCTAAACAACATGAAGTTCCAAGCAATATTTGAAGTTTTGTGATATTGTGAACAGGAGGGCAGTGGCGAAGACAATGAACATCGACATACAAATGCGGGCGTATAAGAACTGATAATTAAAGTATGAGTAAAATATCTCTTTGATATAAGATAACATAATCTATCATAAACAGAAATAAACATTGATAATAAAAGAACTATAATAAAAATATCCTTTTGGTATATAACTTGCAAGGGGAATTATACCCAACTATGATCTACATGTATGTCAATACTGCATCTCGAAGATTCCAAAAATTAGATTTTAAAAACTTCCACAATAAATTAAAAGTTCATCTCTATGAAGACATGAGTTATGGATTCAATTATGTAAGAAATATTAAGAAAGTATGCCATTTAAAATGCTGAACTTCATTATATACATGTAATGGGTTACTGATTCAATATCTCATAACAGTGCTTCATACACTCAATAGATTGTATTCAGTACGGTTTTACAAACCAGGCAACGAAACATACGCACACACAGCAGTCAAATCGTCCGGGCAATCAACAAGAGTTGTTGCATTTTAAGTAATCATCAGAAAATCATAATTCAAACTCACCCATAACTACGGTGTAACTGTGATATATATAATCAAACGTTTTCTTAAATCAGATAATAATTGTGACCACCAGAGGGACCACGAGCTAAAAAGGGTGATTTTTCGTACAATCAGGGGACATAATTCAGGAAGTTACGATCCGATATGGGAAAATATGCAATGGAACCAAGATCATTAGGTTATAAACATGTATTTCAAGTTTCATAAAAATCAGTTCAAAACTGTGACCTCTATAGGGTCCACAACCTTGATATAACATATTTTCAAACAATTCGCGTACAGACGGCGGCCATTTTATACTTCAACTCTGGTCCGATTTTCACGAAATTCAAATTTTCTCTTCATTACCATGAAACTGTGATATACTCAAACGGTTTTTTAAATCGGATAATAATTTTGACCTCCAGAGGGACCACAAGCTAACAAAAGCGATTTTCAGACAATCAGGGGACATAATTCAGGAAGTTATGATCCGATGGGCGCAAATATCGAAAGGAACCAAGATCTTTGGGTTATAAACATACATGTCAAGTTTCATCAAAATCGGTTAAAAATTGTGACCTCTAAGAGCTGGATGAAACATCTCTAAACATGTGAATAGGTTCCCATTTTGTTGGGGTGGACGCTGGGGTGGGTCCCCGTGAGTGTGAGTGTGAGTGTGTGTGTGTGTGGGGGGGGGGGGCTGACATCATGTATTTTTGTGGACAGAAGTCATTTCGTTCTTAATTGAGCTCAAAGTAGTATTTCGTTAGTGCTTTCGTTCAAAATATTAAGTTATAATTGTCCTTTTCAAGAGATCTGGGAATGTATCTAAAAAACACAGTAACTCAGAGATATGTTTAGTTATTAATTTATTCATATCAAAAGTTCATATGATTGAGACAAATATTTTCTTCCGAAACCAATTCACATTGTAAATCTTCATTCAAGCCATGCAGTGTATACGGCAAGGTGGTAATAAAGAAAGGTCTGTTATTTTTTTCATGCAGAAAATCTTTTTTTTTCTAGCGTTATCTACTGATGTAAGTCGCCTTTTGCGATATTTTCTACCTTGTCCGTCTCTAAGCGATAACACATACTTATGGAAGAACAATTACTGTATTTTGCCCGTCTCATTTATGGAAGACCAAACAGCTCTTTATTCAGTGTTCTTAGTTCTAAATTCATATCCTTAATTCTTACTTCTTCATTTGTTGTCGTATTTCGACATTTGTAAACTAAAATTAACAATTGTATCTTAAAATCAATATATGTTTCACAAATCAGACATTTGTCATATCAGATTTGTAAGATGTATTTTAATATAAGATATTTATTTTTTTAAGAAAATAACAAATTTATCTATATTTACATTTCATCAGAAAAATACAACAAAAACAAATATCGAAAAACAAATTTCAAAATTATTCATATCAGATTTGTAAAATACAATAAGTCACCATACAATAGCCCAGTTTAGGAACAGAACAGTAGGATGTTAAACCCCATTTCATTTTATTTCACCAGTGAAACCACGTGCGTAGAACAGCTAATCGGACAGGGCCTTCGATAACGAAAATAAATTGAAAGTAGTCTATTTTCAGAAATTAGGCTTTGTCTGATAGCGACATATTTCTTTGTTCAAAGGGGTGGAGAAATGGAGTATAACCTATAACAGTCTTCATCGGCCCAGTTCGGATCAGAAAAGTAGGACGTTAAACTCCGTTTCCCTTCATTTCATTTATTCAGTGAGGGGAGGTGGCGGGGATTTAAATCTTAAAAAACGATCTCAATAAGAAATTCTCGATATTTGTTCATATACTGCAGGAAAGTATGTTTTTATGCTTGCTACAAAATGTAAATTTATATTTACATAACTTGCAAAAAGAAAACAAAATGACTGGCACTAACAAATGAGGGTGGGGAGGGTATTTAACGTCAAAATACCGGCATAACACGAAATAAAAGATCGGGTTGCACACCATTAAGAAGGTCCAAATTTATTTATTTATCTTTTATTTATTTATTTATTTTTCCAAGAGGCATATCAAACATGACAATAGAGGTGATAATATGAAGTTACATGATAATAAGATGATAAGATGTGAAAATTTTGATGAGAGAAAAAGTAATGATGTCATGAATGACCAGCCTCTTGAGGATGACCCATAAAAACCTGCTTAAAATAAAGCTAGGTTTATTTCCAATGGGGTCCTTGGAGGAGGATCAGGTCATGTCATAATAGAGGGGTAGTTTCATTTATGAACGATGATGGGTGAAAAATGACAATAAATAGTGACATATGAAATGTGTGTGCACCATAAGGGATGTGAAGTTCGAAGGGGTATGAAAGACATTGAATTACACATACATAATAAAAAAAACTAAAACATTTGTTTTGCTAGCAAGTGTTGTTTAACATTTTTCTTAAAAGTGACCATGTTTTCTATTGATTTAAGTTGGTTTGGAAGTTCATTCCAGGCCTGAATATTTGAATAGTAGAAGGTTGAATATTGGGTATTATTTTTGCATTTTTACACAACGTAATTATAAATACTTGATCTAGTACTATGCAGATGAGAATCCCTGACTAAGCGAAAATTGGCGTTCATGTACACCGGAGACACATTGTGGAAGATTTTGTGAACATGGTTCAATTTCAGTTGTCTGACTCTATTTTCAAGATTTAAACTATTTAGATCTTTATACAGATTTGGGGTAATTGAATCTCTGGGACCTAAGCCGTGTATGAATCGGATAACCTTGTTGTGAATAATTTGCAGTTTGTTCTTCATCTTCTTGCTGAAGCCCGAAAACCAAGCTGAACATGAATAATCTAAATACATATTAGATATTGTAAAATATTTTCTGACATATACATATTTTCTGACACATACATGATTTTGAAGAGATAAAGTCCTCTTTCAATGATCAAACGGCATATGTCTACTTTCAATTTATTTTATTTAATGCTAGATCATATTAACCAATGTATTTTAGAAACATAAAACGCACGTGATTCCATTAAAGTCACGGTCATTGTACGATTTTACTTGTTGTATGCTTGCTCGATTGATTCTTATTTATTGTATGGTGACTTATTGTCTGCTAGGTTGATTTCTAATGTCCTGGTTCGATGAATTTCGAGAAATGTGTTTGGAGAAATGTATTTGGAGAAATGTTTTTGGAGAATTGTTTTTAGAGAAATATTTTTAGAGAAATGTTTTGCAAGATTTGTATTTGGAGATTTGTATTTTAAAATTTGTTGTTCGATATTTGTTTTTCGTTGTATTTTTCTGATGAAATGTAAATATAGATTAATTTTTTGATTTTCTAAAAAATAAATAGATACCTTATATTAAGATACATTTTACAAATCTGATATGATAAATGTCTGATTTGTGAAACAAATATTGATTTAAGATACAAATGTTAATTTTTGTGTACAAATGTCGAAATACGATCACAATTGAAGAAGTAAGAATTAATGACTATGAATTTAGAACTAAGAACTAAGAACACTGAATAAAGAGCTGCTTGGTCTTACATACTCATTATCGATGAAAATTTGAATATTTGGATCATCGTTTGAGAAGAGAATGATTGGGATGTCTGTTTCGCCCGAGCAAGAATGCAGAATACAATAGTTTTTAGCACCTCCATTAATTTGAAATGCGAAGCGGAGTTGGTATGATATTTTGGTGTCCTAGTGGTTGGTGGTCGGTTCTAGGATATTCTCAACACTTTCAATACTAATCTTGATATGTTTTGATCCAATCAAGATTAGTATTGAAAGTGTCGAGAATATCTCGGCCTACGGTACATGCTTCCAGTGGTTATGACTATCTGTCTTTCTTCTAGATAACAATTTGTAACTTTCTAACAATTTATGATGAGCTGGGATGACGTAATTGCTGGTTTAGAAAAAAATGTTTGTACCGTGTACGTCGAAAACCGACTTACATATGTAGATGGCACAAGAAGAATTGCGATGAAAAAAAGCAAAACTTTCTATATTATTACCATCTTGCCTGAGTAGTCTTTTGCTGCGCATTACACGCAATAATTATGTAGCAACCCATATTTAGAGATGTGCAGTGGAGGTAAAAAGGAATGTTTTACCAAACTCCTTAAGAAAATCATCATTTAAATTAACGTGAACTCATTTCCCGCCAACTGCTACCCCCACCCCATAAATCAAACAGTTGTCCAGGGGCATCATAATCACTTATTTAGAGATGGACAGTCCTAGAAATTAATGTTTTATTAAATCTGCAATTTCATATTTTTAAGTTATATTTTTAAAATGTATTAAAATAAAGCCTTAAAATAGATGGTATCTATAAACATTCCTACCTTGTTAAAGAAAAATCTTATTAATCCAATAATTCACTATTGCCAGTTGAGAAATTGGCAAATACATCATTTTCAAATTCAAATTCAAACGTTTGAAGATACCTATACCATGGGGAAATTGAAAACCAAACGAGGTAATTGTGTTATTATTTCCTGTGTTAATGATTTATTAGTGTGAGGAATAATGCCTAGTGAGTTGACAGCCTATAGAGCAAAAGACAGACATAATTATGTTTTGACTTTCTTTGAAAATATGAAATTATCGCTTTAATATATATTGAAGTTACTGTTATATTATGAAATAAGCGTTTTGATCTAATGGTATAGTATGCCATGAAATGCTTTAGGCAATGGACGGCACGGTTATAGACCGAAACACAATTATTAAGGCTTACTTCCTTTTAGGGTTTTCAAATAAGAAAATTCGGATTCTTTTGGCTTATGAATATGGAATTGTTTTGAGCCCTATAGAAAACACTTTTGAAGTACAAAAAAAATTAAATGTGGTGCGTAATGACGCATCAAACGTCCCAGTTCCCAGTTCTAAAAATAGTCTTTATTGACGTTATACAAGACATCCCCCCCCTCCCTTGATACCTACCCCGCCGGACATTGACTCCCAGATACTCCCCACCCACCTTTTTAGGACTTTTACCTCCAGAACATTCCTGCTGAAAACATCTTCCCTCCCAGGACATCTACCCCTGGATTTTTACTTACATTCCCCCCCCCCATCGACCCCTCCCCCGGGACATCTACCCCCACCCCCTAGGACATCTACCCTAGAGTTTTACCCCCTCCCCCGGACATTTTTCCTCTGGAACATCTGGCCCCTAGGACATCTCTGCACCCCCCCCCCCGAAGCCCCACCCTTTAGAACCCTGGACGTTACGCAGTACTTCAAGAAACAATGTAAAATAAATATAAATTTTTTACAGTGCATTATTTTACAGGTCAATAGTACAGAGTTAGATAGTAAAATGTGTCCATCGCCCCATTCCTAGCGTGTCGTAGAAGGCGACTCTTGGGGAGAGGGTCGGGTGGCCGATAGGCTAAGCCTTAGTCTGCCATCAATGGTGTCGAGAGTTCGAATCCCATTCTCTGCTATCTTAGTGACAAGGTGTGGGAGCAACCTATACGATCACTTACGGGTACTCCCAGAACATAAGCAGATTATCGGTGATAACACGTAGATTGACATGCCTCAACCAACACATCAGAAGAGTGAACTACCAGGTCGGCATTTGGAAGAGAGCACACATCCCGAAGCCAATAATTCCCGAGACAACGGATGATCATGGGTGGGTGAAGCGTAATGGCCAAATCAAACCGTAATGGAGCGCCGGGGATGTAATCCCACCCAAATTGGCAGATGTACTTGAGAAAATGGAATGCAATGATGATGATGAAGGTCAGGATGATAGCGAGACTGACTCAGATGATAGTGAAAACGAAGAAGAGATTTCAAGTAGTGACAGTGATGATGACTAAGATACACAAAGATATCATGGGTCTTTTCTATGTATACTCCGGCAAATCATGGTCAATTCAGTTGTAAATATTTATAAACGCAATTTTGATTTGGTGTTGTCATGTAGATCACATTGTATCATCGGGTATATTACTAAGTCTGAAAGATATTTGCCCTTTATTGACCTCTTTAGCGGCATGAGTACAAAACTTCGGAATCGCTGAACAAAAACTTTGTTGGGGCAGTTTTATACCCCGTTCAGACGCGCAAGTTAAACTAGTTTAACTTATCCGGCGATAGTTAATTCAGCAATTTTCGTAGTCTGAACGCATATGTGGAGATTTTAAACTAGTTTAAAATATCCACCTCCGTAGGTGAATTGAATTCAGCTTTTTTTTTTATCTGGTTTAACTTTCGGCGTCTGAACGGGTAGGATTAAAATATCCGGATATTTTCACTCTGGACATGCGCAGTGCGTAGTAAATAACAATCTTACAAAAATGGCGGCTTCTTGTTCTTCATCAGTGCTCATGCGCGTTTACCTCTGACCCTTGACCGACGAGGTCAGGAACATGGTCAGGAATGTTAATCCAGTATAGTGCCAGTATTTTAAAACACGTATGAACGCAAAAATTGCCGGATAAAAATCGCCGGATAAGTTAAACCAGTTTAGTTATAAGCGTCTGAACGGGGTATTAGAGAATATTGTAATGATAAGCAGTCGTTTGGTGACTTCGTAAATAAGCCCCTTTTCTCTTTAGTCTCAAAATGATTTTGTACTAAAATAATTTAACATGGGTGATATGTAATTGTCAAATCATATCTATAATAAAGAATTCCAAGTATTATAATGAGAAAATTGCATGTTATCATCTGTTTATAGTGGGATTCACAAAGTAGTGCCCAATTTCAAGCAACACCCGAAATTGGTGACCTTTTGACCTCTGGTGACCTACTAAGTAATCTGATTTGCATAAAACCAATTGCAAAGTGTAGAAGAAACCCAAAGACACATTTTGAGGGGTCAACCATTATTATACACCTATACTACTTGGAGCTACGGTCATTTTAATTTCCCCTACCCCAATTTTTATTTTGCTCCAACGAGGCAGCCATTCAAATGTCCCATTTTGAAACTTAAAATCAGGCATATTATACACTTCAATTTTAAGTATGGTTCTGCTATTTTCTTTTATATCCCTCAAACAACCCCCCTGTACAGTGGAATGTTGTTTGTAAAAAAAAATAAATAGCGAAAATTCTATATGCAAAAACAAAATGCGGACCCAATTATGGCACCTTAGCAAATAAGCACTCATAACTACATGCAAATGCAAGTAAATATCATTGAATACAGCCATTGAAAAACCTATGGCTGTATTCAGTGGCTCGAAAACGTACTACTTTTGTCCAGAATGACGTCACTGTCAGAATTACGTCAAACGGTCATGACGTCACCGCTATCGCTCGTGGAATACTTGCGCAGGGATACACTCTCTTGAACTATTGAATATCCCGAGCGGTATTCAATGGTCATTGAGTTCTATCTATATGTATACGCGTACATTTATACTATATATTATAACAACGGCTTATTGAATGTTTAATATAGTGGTTACTGTATCTTGCTTAATGAAATATATTTACATAATGTAGCTTATACATATTCTTGTTGTTTACTCGGTAATAATATAGTTAAATTGATAACTTTCAATGCAAAAATACATTCAAAACTTGTTAGCTACGTGAACTTCTCAAATGGGTAGTCTATCAATATTACTTTTTGTCTTAATTCCGTTATGCATCATGCATGGAATGGTTTAGGATTAACATCAGTTTTGGTCTTAATTCTGTTATAAATTGATAAAAAAAAAATATGTCTATTCAGGGGCCCGGTAAGGGACGCAAAGAATAAAAATATAATAATAATAACTGGTGCGCGCCTGATAATAACTAGCGTGCGTCTGATAATAACTGTGGCGCGCCTGATAATAACTGGCGCACGTCGGATAATAACTGGCGTGCACCTGATCTGGCGCGCGCCGAATAATAACTGGCTCGCGTCGGATAATAACTGGCTCGTGCCGGATAATAACAAGCGGGCCGGATAATAACAAGCGGGCCGGATAATAATAAGCGGGCCGGATAATAACAATCGCGTCGGATAATAATTAGCACTAATTAATACATTTCCCACATGAAATGGGGTTTATAGCCCTACTGTTCTGCTCCGACTGGCCTAATGAAGACCGGCATACGTCAAATAGTGTCAATGTGTACACCGGACCTCGGTATTTCGTCCCATCCCAAGGACTGTACGTTGACCGTAGGCTCGCTATCCAGGAGGCCTCTTGTTACATCCCTCCGTTAGCCAAAAAAGTTCATCGGGATTTTTAAGCCCGGTTCCTCCTGCACCATTGATTGGCATGGGGGAAACCACGCCGGAAAATCAGGATGAACGTTCTCGGCCAACGCAGGGATGGAACACGGGACCTTCTAGCCAACGTCCTATTAACTGAACCATGTGGCTCCCTTTCCAATAAGAAGGGTTGGGTAGCCAAATAAGGTCTGACATTGAATCAGGTGACGTGGTTTTGATTCTGCCTTTAACGTGGCAAAAGGAAGGTCAACCGTTTTCTTTCGTCTGTTCCGGTTTCACTTCACCCCACTGCTAATCCCCCGTACTTAGAGTGTTTTACAATGCATCAAATGATTAATTGATAAAAATGAATATAATCTTGTCTGATATAAATCTATAATTTATTTATGATTAACATTTAACGTTGTCATGGTTTACATTCAATAATCTGAAAGGGAATTAGTACACAATGAACAAGTGAGAGACAGAGAGAAATGGGGTTTAACGTCCACTTGACACAAACTAGGTCATTTCGGGACTAACATATATTGTTTAATTTTATTTCAATAATTCGCTTGCGCGTAGGGGTCTTTAGCAGTGGCAGCAAACCGGGGGACCAAGAGAAAACCCACGAGTTTGAATGAACAAAATAACCCATAGAAGAACAAAAAATTATAACGATCGCGTGCATGGTCTTCCGTAAGCGAATCTACATAAGTAAGCCGATTTTTGTATCTGGTAAAGTGAACAACACATACTTTTGGTTAATGCAAAATGTATATTTTAAACAATGTGCAGTGTATTAGGTGCCTTTCTATAGTGCATAATATTTCTGGTCGCATGGGTCGGGCTTGTGGAATAGGTAAGTAACTTATAACAACATAGTATGGCATGATTTTATCAAGAAGAGCACCTAAATGTATTCTTATGACTGATAAATCATCTTTATATATAGATTATTTTAAGCAAATTAGATACTACCGTACATGAATTACGTTTTAAATTAGGAAAATATAAAAGTCTGTGAGAAAGGAATAAAAATTACATAACTTGGAAATATAAATTGAAAAAATAGGCCTATATATAACACGTGAGTAATAATTAATTGCAATGTACGTTATTTCACATTTGCTGGAGTAAGTATATGTCGCTGGAAAGTTACAAAAAAAGTTTGCCTGGAAAATGTGCATCCATATTGGGCTCATGACTTGACGTTTGAAATATTTAATATCAATACCTGTATTATTATACAAACTGTTCATGTGTTATTTATATAATGGTATTCAGATTTTAAACGTATTCCACTGAGCGTAGTCAGGCAAAAAAATATTAGAACGGTGTACATCGTTAAGTGTAGCCTGTGATTATACTTTTATTATAACATCGGATTGATAGTCACATTCATGAAATATTCAATCTAAGTACAACTGTGGACACTTACAATTATGTGTATTAAATCATCTTACAAATTCTATTGTGCATGGAATTTCAACTGCTAAAAGACATATTTCGTACACTGCTAATATGTATACGACATACAAAAACTAATATGTGTAAAACATCGACAGTTAGAAATTTTTGTTTTTTTGTTCCTGCCACGACCAGGGAGCCAGGGTGACTCAGTAAGTAAGACGTTGGCTCACTAACTTCGAGGTCCCGTGTAGGATCCCTGCGTTGACCAAGAAAGTTCATCCGGAATTTTTGTTGCTCCAAGCCTTTGTCAGTGATGCAGGACCGAGGGCCTGGCAATTGCAAGGGAAAACCTACAGTTGGGCGGATTGAATTTTATTTAAATGAACCCATGATTTCACAAATTTATCTAAAAATTAAATAGTAGCCTTAAAAAGGTTTATAGGTGTGTTTAAACACCCCACTCCCAGGAAAACAAAATAGTTGGTCGCAAAACCAGTGCAGTCGGTCGCAAAATAGGAGCAGTCGATATCAAAATAAGTGCTTACTGCATACGTCACACTACTCACGCAAAACTTTAGTATAAAATAACCTTGTCAACTTATCACGTTGGAAAAATTGTTGTGTTTCACTCTTATTCTGTTGTGAGTATTATTCTGTTTCTCCCCGGGAGAAAAATAGTCAATCTCAAAATAAGTGCAGTCACTGCCGTCGATCTCAAAATTAGGCATCGGCGACTTCATGAATTAGGCCTAATGAGGTAAACAAACAATGCCAGAATAGATCCCAAATATTATGTATTTGCGTGAATCGGTGAGCCTAAATTGTACATGTCTACGACACACAAAACTATAGTATAAAATAACCATGTCTGCTTGTCATGTTTGAAAAAAGGTTCGTCACTTTTATTCTGTTGTGAGTATGTTGTTATATGATATGTTTTCCACCCATGGCAAAAAAATAGTCGGTCTTAAAAAATGTACTCACCGCAGTCGGTCTCAGACTAAATGAATTATTGGGATAAACAAACAATCACAAAACGGGCGAAATTGACAGACAAGCCTCAAGATTTTGTCCCGTTTCTTATTCCCTCGTTAACGAAAATTTGGTTCCATTTGCCATGATATTGACTAAAGTTTTCTAGCCAAGGCCCCAAAATTTAAAAGCTCGGTTACATATCTGAATTGTTTTTGCGCCTGCGGCACTCGATTCCATTATAACATCATTCTTCTACTCCTCTGTAACGGTGATATAGTCAAACGTTTGACCTCCAGAGGGACCAAAAGCTAACAAAAGCGATTTTTCGGACAATCCGGGGACATAATTCAGGAAGATATGATCCGATGGGCGCAAATATCGACAGGAACCAAGATCTTTGGGTTATAAACATACATGTCAAGTTTCATCAAAATCGGTTCAAAATTGTGACCTCTATAAGGTCCACAACCTTTATATAACATATTTTCACACTATTCGCGTACAAACGGCGACCATTTTGTCCGTCAATTTTGGTCCGATTTTCACGAAATTCGAACTCAACCTTCATAACCATGCAACGGTGATATAATCAAACGTTTTTTTGAAATCGGATAACAAATATCAAAAGGAACCAATATCTTTGGGTTATAAACATACATGTCAAGTTTCATCAAAATCGGTTCAAAATTGTGACCTCTATAAGGTCCACAACCTTGATATAACATATTTTCACACTATTCGCGTACAAACGGCGGCTATTTTGTCCGTCAATTTTGGTCCGATTTTCACGAAATTCGAACTCAACCTTCATAACCATAGAACGGTGATATAATCAAACGGATAACAATTTCGACCTCCAGAGGGACCACAAGCTAAAAAGAGCGATTTTTCGGACAATCAGGGGCCATAATTCAGGAAATTACGATCCGATTGGCGCAAATATCGAAAGGAACCAAGATCTTTGGGATATAAACATGCATTTCAAGTTTCATCCAAATCGGTTCAAAATTGTGACCTCTACACTGTTCACAAGCTAAAAAACGTGATTTTTCGTACAATCAGGGGCCATAACCCATGCAGTTACAGTCCGATACATGCCAATATCGAAAGGAACCGAGATCTTAGGGTGATAAACCTATATTTTAAGTTTCATTGAAATCGGATAAAAATTGTGACCTGTATACTGTTCACAAACAATTGTGGACGGACGGACGAACAGGGGCGACGACAATATACGTCCACATGAAAATGTGGGCGTATAAAAAGTGTGTAGATGGGCAAAGCAAACGTAATCGAACGTCGTTCATTTTGGACTTTTCGCGTTCGCTGAACATAATTTATTAGAAATTACAACAATATTATTAGCAATTGAATATATTTGACTACATATATTCATATAACAATAATAATATGTGCTCTTAGGTCCAATTCGGTCTAATTAAGTTTTTAAAGAATAGTCATATGCTAGTGAAATTCAGATTATCCATCGGACATCAATAAATCAATGGTGCATACGACCGAAAAATAAACAAAAGAAAATGTACCTCTATGCTGTATTTCCATTTGATTTTTCGTTAAAAAAGACGGATTTTTTTTAACGATGAGAGGTGGAAGCGGTTTATTTGTTTGGGTTTTCAATGTTTCACAAAGTTACGTTATCTTGTTTATCCAAATTTGGAATTTTTGTACTGACACAAATAAACACCCACTACCATTCGGGTCTATTCGTTTATTTTATGATATGCGACCTGACAAAATCTGCTCCAAGATTCGATTAAATCTCAGGACTTAAAGTGTGCAGCCCAATTTGTTTTTAATATGTGTGCATTTATATTTCCGGTATAGGCCTACCCATAGACATATATATAGGTTTATTTATATTGGTATTTGTTACAACTGTGAATCGTTGTCGCAGCTCATGAAAAAAAAACCTCTCTCACTACTCTACTAGTGGCGTGCTATCACCATTGCGGTGATTTAAAAGCTTTTGATCCGATTAAAGGTTTTCTACAATTCCATTTTATCCTTAGATACAACAAATGTGGAATCTTCTGAAATCCGGTCTATATTGTCACTCCGGTATCTATAAGTATTGGCGGGTGGCGTACATGACGAAGAGTATGCTTACCTGTTCGAGAACAACTGATACCACTTCTTATTCAAGCAATTAACATATAGCTAACTAACCTTCGTTCTGCTGTCGTAATTCTACATTACTAAATTTATACCAAAAATAATCTACTTTTTAAGGCAACATGTTTCATTATTTGAGAAAAGGAAGACACGGTGGCTAAGCGGGTAAGACGCTTGCTCGCTAGCCTGGAGGTCGTGTGTTTGATCCTGCATTCTGCAGAAACTGTTATATCAAGTCAGATCGGCCAGAAACATATCATATATCATTTTACGGAGTAAAATACAGTTCTATGCTTGAATTTAGGTAATGCGATATCATGAATATATGAAACTGATTATTCTTTTGTCTCGTAGCTAATCTTTACTTCTTGATTAACCAATAATATTTACCCTTGATTTGATTCTTCACGAACTAGTTGTTTAGTTGTTTGCTAAAAGAGAGATATTATTCAGGTTCGTAGCTAGACAAAAATTGTTAGGGGGGCAAAGGCATCTGGGGGCGCCGATGGGGCTTCTGTGGGCGCCGATGACGGTCCGCGGCGAACGGTACCTTGGAAGGGTCTATAGGTTGCTCTCTATGGGCATACGGACTCAATGAATTTTAAGGGGGCAGAATCATGACATGCCCGAACAAATTTCGGGTTAGGCCTACAGACGTCTAGGGACGCCTCACCCTTCCCCTAGAAAAAAGGTAAAATTTAACGACTTCAAACGCATTTTCTTGTTATTCCAGTCTCTGAATACAGTAGGTGGTACTGACATAGTCTATCTAAGGTGGCTTAGTCGAATTCTAATCAATCGTTTATATTTCACGGAGACGCGGTCGTCGGGAGCAAATTTTGACTGCCGCAAACGTGTTTTCCGGCTTTTCCGGCCCCTGAATACAACCACTTGAAATGTGGTCCAATGTAGTCTACCTTAGGTGGCGTACCACACTCCTCGCAGTGTTTCGTCTGAATAGAGCTAATCCCACTTATCACTGCTGTAATGGAAGCATATTTCTGTTCCCAATTATGGCTGGTCTATAATCCGATTAACAACCACTAGCTAACTGCGTAACCAGGGGCGTAAATGTGGGGGAAAAATAGTCGGTCGCAAAACCACTGCACTCGGTCGTAAAATAGGAGCAACCGGTATCAAAATAAGTGCTCACTGCATACGTCACACTACTTACGCAAAACTTTAGTATAAAATAACCTTGTCAACTTATCACGTTTAAAAAATTGTTGTGTTTCACTCTTATTCTGTTGTGAGTATTATTCTGTTTCTCCCCGGGAGAAAAATAGTCAATCTCAAAATAAGTGCAGTCACTGCCGTCGATCTCAAAATTAGGCATCGGCGACTTCATGAATTAGGCCTAATGAGGTAAACAAACAATGCCAGAATAGATCCCAAATACTATGTATTTGCGTGAATCCGTAAGCCTAAATTACACACGTCTACATCACACCAAACTATAGTTTAAAATAACCATGTCTGCTTGTCATGTTTGAAAAAATGTTTGTCACTCTTATTCTGCTGTGAGTATATGTTGTTCTATGAAATGTTTTCCACCCATGGTAAAAAAATAGTGGTCCTAAAAAAAGTACTCACCGCAGTCGGTCTCAGACTAAATGAATTATTGACATGAACAAACAATCACAAAACGGGCGAAATTGACAAATAAGCCTCAAGATTTTGTTACGTTTCTTATTCCCTCGACCTTATGCACCTTCTTCTTCAAGTGTTTCTGAATTGTCCCATGATACGAAAGAGTACCTGTATGTTTATTTTACTGTGGATACTAACAGAGAGACAATCTATTTAAAAATAAACTCCTGATTAAAATAGTCACGTTCAACATATAGATGTCAAAAAGTATGTATTAAATGAATCAATGATGTCAATTTAAAGATAATGCCTGTTATGGTATTTGACTGATCAGTGAGGGCATCTCGACCATTGATGTCAAATTAAGCTTCATGCCGTAATTTACATGACAGCTAGGGTGGCTCAGCGTGTTAGGCGCTGGCTTGCTAATCCGGATGTTCTGTCTTCAATCCCTGCATTGGCCGAGAAAGTTTATCAGGATTTTCAGGTGTGGTTCACATTCGACAAAAACATGACACCCCTTGTAAACATTGGTATGCACATAATATAAGAATCCTTGACTGTTGGAATCAAAATAAGAGTATGCCGTAGTGCCGCTGTCCAGGCAGATTTCCCGCATTGGCCGTCTTCATTAGCTCAGTCGGTGAAGAGCAGGACATTACATCCCATTTTATTTCTTCATTTCATATTTTATGTGTAGGATAAAGCACGAGACTGAGGTTATGCTGGGGAAAGAAAGACTGAAGAAAACAACCCGAGAAAAAGAAAAACCGAGGCCGATAGGCCGAGGTTTTTCTTTCGAGGGTTTTTTCTGAAGTCTTTCTTCCCCAGCATAACCGAAGTCGAGGACTTTATCTTGCTTATAAACCGTTTATGTTTACATGTAAAATGAAAATATAAGTAAAATACGAGTATAATGTGGAAAATTAAAATACATCTGTTCGGTTATACTTCAGCGCCAATATTTTATTGGTGTAAATATGTTGGCGGTATAAATATATTTTTTGTTTTGTAATAAACATTTTGTTAAGCGTAGAAGGACAATAATAACACCAATAATAAATCTAAATAGAATATTCCCTGTGTCATATCGTCTGCAGTGACTGATGTTGAATATAGATCAAGAAACAAGTTGTTGATTGGTTCAAAGTTGCACGAGCAAATCACGGTCGACCTTTTCATTAGTTTGGCTGGCGTGGACACTGTTCACGAGACTTCACCAAGTTGGCAAGTAGGAGTAGACAAACAGCAGATATGTGAACAAACAGGTAAATTATTTTTAATTATCTATGTTTATCTATACATGTGTATAAAATATTGACTAGTAATACAAACATTAATTTACGTGAGCACAACCTGTATCATATCATATGAAAGATAATCCAGTCGGGTTTACTCAGGGGCTGTGGTGACTTCAATCATAAGTTCGATTGTTGCCTATCGTGCTAGAGGACCCGGGCTCGAATTCAGAGAGAGAGAGAGAGAGAAATGGGGTTTAACGTCAACTCAACACAAACGTCCACTCAACACAAACTAGGTCATTTCGGGACTAACATATGGTTTTAATTTTATTTCAATAATTCGCTTGCGCGTAGGGGTCTTTAGCAGTGGGAGGAAACCGGAGTGCCCGGAGGAAACCCACGAGGTTGAGAGGGCGCCCCTTTCTTCATGGCACATACGCTCACGCCAGGGCTCGAAACCACAGCCGCAAGCCAGAGGTGACCGGCCAGCTAGATGTCGAAGCGCGGCACTCTAGACCTCTAGGCCATCCCAACCCCCCTGGCTCGAATTCAGGAGATCGTAGTATCGAAATCGTACTCTTCACAGCGCCGCCCCCCCCCCCTGTTAACAGCTTTATTCTTATTTTGAAAGTATGTGTAATAGAATATTGAAATACTCGTATAATATACATGTAAATGTTTTATGTCCATTTTTTATAGGTCATAAAAGAGAAGCCATTCGTATTTACAAATGAACCTCAAATATACAGATCCGATGTTTCTAATTATTTGTATGGGGAAGTAAAGAAACTAGCCGACCAACCGTTATCGGCCAAAATAGTCGACTTGTCGGCCTAAATAAACGACCAACCACAAGGATGCATATTCGACGACTCGCCGCAGAACGCCTCACTCGACGACCGACTTCAAGTGAAACTTGACCAACCCCTGGTAGTCAAAAATGCAAGAAATACTATAACCTTGAATATAAATTTGAAATAAAGCATATAATTTGTGTTGTTTATTTCCCCTTGTTGCCACTGGATTGTTTCGATTCCCCAGATGTACGTGACAGGACTTCGGATCGCCTGTCAAACCTCGTCGGTTTTCTCCGGTTTCCTCCAACGTCCTAAGACCCTACGCGCAAGGGAATTACTGAAATAAAATTGAACGACGTGTAAGTCCCGAAATGACCTGGTTTGTGTCGATTGGGCGTTAAACCCCATCTCCCCCACACTGTAGGACAGAACAGCGCTAGTAAGAAGTTAAACCCCCGTTTAATTTCTAATTGAAAGTAGGTTACCTTTAATGTCATACACGGAAGTGTTATTTTGGCGAGCACGCCAACAGATTGTTAAAAACTCAAATTTTACCGGCTATATTGATCGAGTGTATATCCCAGAATTCCCACAAGAAAAACCCTATTCCATGTTTTCTTATGGGAAAATAAAAACCTGCAGTGAAAGAATAACCCGGTACGGGTTAAAAGAAAAACCTCAGACGAATAACCCCAAATTCCCCTAAATATATTCAAAGCCGCCCCCGACTTTAAGATCGCAAGTTATTCCGGGCATAGAATTTACCCCAAAGATCAAAGAGATTTACCGTTACAGGTTTATAAGTGACCAAAAACATCTTAGGGCAGTTTGCAGGGGCGGATTGGGACAGGGAACCGGCCCGGGCTCCCGTTTCGGAGCAGCCACTTTTAATGACCGAGGAGCTCGGACGGGGGGGGGGGGGGGCTCTTCCCCTGGACATTTTTGAAAAATGAACCCCAATTATGCGATTTGTTGCAATATCTGATAATAATCTCTGTCAAATAATATATTTCATAAATCGATTAACTTAGGCCAACACCCCGACCTGCAAGTAATTTACACTCATCAACCTGTGAAATTATCATATCGTCATATTATTAATTAACGTGTAATCGTTGCATCGTCAAGAGTCAAGAGAATTTAATTGGTTGAAAAATGGGACTAGTTGAGAAAATTTTGACCATTGGATTAACCAGTTAGAAATATTGAATCAGCAGGAATATTTTCATTTGAAAATGTCCCATTTTTGTTGCCGGGAGCGCTAGTTGATTCCTCCTGTGATGGAAGGCCACGAAACACATTGGTACAGAGTGACGAAAATGAAAATCATAAAAGCTGATTTTTAATTTTGGATTCTGGCGTATCCCCACAAACAGGGTGCAGGTGACTTAATATTTAATCGGGTGAATACGATGAAATTTTCGGTTGAATTTCGTATCCTCATTGCAGGATTCCGAATTCTGACCCACACCCAGCACACCCTGTCCAGAAAGTCTATTATACCAGAACCAGCCCATTAAAGCCGCCGGCCACATACAATATGATCATCATGGCTCCATGGTCCGTCCAATACCCCCTTCTCCCATATAATGTTCAGCAGAAAAAGGTTGGTTTTTTTAGACGAATTGGAAAAAATTATCGCCTTTCGAAGGGCCGACTTTGAACTAAAAATTAGCAATGACAATTGCAGTATTTTGAAAATTGCTATTGTGGTATGAAATATGCATTTTAATTGATATTAAAAAAATAATAAAAGATTGCCGCCATACTTTTATCTGCACTAAAACAACGATCTTCCGAGGCAGCCATTCAAATGTCCCACTTTGAACCTTAAAATCAGGCATATTATACACTTTAATTTTATTATTTTATCTAAAATATTTTAAGTATGGTTCTGCTATTGTCTTTTATATCCCTCAAACAACCTCCCTGTACAGTGGAATGTCGTTTGTTAAAAAAAAAGATAAATAGCGAAAATTCTATATGCAAAAACAAAATGCGGACCAAATTATGGCACCTTAGCAAATAAGCACTCATGCAAATACAAGTAAATATCATTGAATACAGCCATTGAAAAACCTATTGCTGTATTCAGTGGCACGAAAACGTACTACTTTTGTCCAGAATAACGTCACTTTCAGAATTACGTCAAACGATCATGACGTCACCGCCATCGCTCGTGGAATACTTGCGCAGGGACTCTCTTGAACTATTATTTTATATTGAATAACCCGAGCGGTATTCAATGGTCATTGAGTTCTGTCTATATATACGCATACATTTATATTATATATAACAACGGCTTATTGAATGTTTAATATAGTGGTTACTGTATCTTGCTTAATGAAATATATTTACATAATGTAGCTTATACATATTCATGTTGTTTACTCGGTAATAAGATCGTTAAATCGATAACTTTCAATGCAAAAATTCATTAAAAACTTGTTAGCTACGTGAACTTCTCAAATGGGTGGTCTTAATTCTGTTATAAATTGATAAAAAAAAACAATATGTCTATTACGGGGCCCGGTAAGGGACGCAACGAATAAAAATATAATAATAATAACTGGTGCGCGCCTGATAATAACTAGCGTGCGCCTGATAATAACTGTGGCGTGCCTGATAATAACTGGCGCACGTCGGATAATAACTGGCGTGCACCTGAACTGGCGCGCGCCGAATAATAATTGGCTCGCGTCGGATAATAACTGGCTCGTGCCGGATAATAACAAGCGGGCCGGATAATAACTGGCTCGCGTCGGATAATAACTAGCACTAATTAATACATTTCCCATATGAAATGGGGTTTATAGCCCTACTGTTCTGCTCCGACTGGCCTAATGAAGACCGGCATACGCCAAATAGTGTCAATGTGTACACCGGACCTCGGTATTTCGTCCCTTCCCAACGACTGTACGTTGACCGTAGACTCGCTATCCAGGAGGCCCCTTGTTCCATCCCTCCGTTAGCCAAAAAAGTTCATCGGGATTTTTAAGCCCGGTTCCTCCTGCACCATTGATTGGCATGGGGAAAAACTCGCCGGAAAATCAGGATGAACGTTCTCGGCCAACGCAAGGATGGAATACGGGACCTTCTAGATAGCGAGCCAACGTCTTATTAACTGAACCATGTGGCCCCCTTTCCAATAAGAAGGGTTGGGTAGCCAAATAAGGTCTGATATTGAATCAGCTGACGTGGTTTTGATTCTGCCTTGAACGTGGCAAAAGGAGGGTCAACCGTTTTCTTTCGTCTGTTCCGGTTTCACCCCACTGCTAATCACCCCTACGTAGAGTATTTTATAATGCATCAAATGATTAATTGACACAAATAAATATAATCTTGTCTGATATAAATCTATAATTTTTTTTATGATTAACATTTAACGTTGTCATGGTTTACATTCAATAATCTGAAAGGGAATTAGTACACAATGAACAAGTGAGAGAGAGACAGATAGAAATGGGGTTTAACGTCCACTTGACACAAACTAGGTCATTTCGGGACTAACATATATTGTTTAATTTTATTTCAATAATTCGCTTGCGCGTAGGGGTCTTTAGCAGTGGCAGCAAACCGGGGGACCAAGAGAAAACCCACGAGGTTGAATGAACAAAATAACCCATAGAAGAACAAAAAATTATAACGATCGCGTGCATGGTCTTCCGTAAGCGAATCTACATAAGTAAGCCGATTTTTGTATCTGGTAAAGTGAACAACACATACTTTTGGTTAATGCAAAATGTATATTTTAAACAATGCACGGTGTATTAGATGCCTTTCTATAGTGCATAATATTTCTGGTCGCATGGGTCGGGCTTGTGGGATAGGTAAGTAACTTATAAGAACATAGTTTGGCATGATTTTATCAAGAAGAGCACCTAAATGTATTCTTAGATTATTTTAAGCAAATTATGACTGATAAATCATCTTTATATATAGATTATTTTAAGCAAATTACATACTACAGTACATGAATTACGTTTTGAATTAGGAAAATTAAAAGTCTGTGAGAAAGGAATAAAAATTACAATACTTGGAAATATAAATTGAAAAAAATAGGCCTACATATAACACGTATTTCCATTTGATTTTTCGTTAAAATAGACTTGTTTTTTAGTGGGGTGGGGAGCGGTATATTTGCTTGGGTTTTCAATGTTTGACAAATTCTGAATTTTTGTAACAAAACGAATAAACACCATTCGGGTCTATTCGTTTATTTTATGGTATGCGACCTGACAAAATCTGCTCCAAGATTCGATTAAATCTCATGATCGGCCATCCCCGTGTACATGTACTTAAAGTGTGGCGCCCAATTTGTTTTATATTTCCGGTATACCCATAGACATATAGGTCTATTTACATCGGTATTTGTTGGAATGTATATAATGCACATACATATGCCACTATTGCTTCTTTTGATATTTTGTGTTATAGTGTATCTTTGTATATTTTATTATATGATTTTAGTTAAAGTAGTTATTGACCAATGTCCGAATTGATATCACATTAATCTTTCATGTCTTTTAACTGTTTGGGTTTATACTTAATGTAACGATATATATTACGTAATTATAGTTAACCCGCGTTTTTGCTATGTCCATGTTTAAATACAGAAGAAGATATGGACATAGCAAAAACGCGGGTTAACTATAATTACGTAATATATATATCGTTATATTAAGTTTAAACTCAAACAGTTAAAAGACTTGACGAATTTAAACATCTGTTTCCTATGTGAAATTTAACATCTTATCAAATATCATTATATAATTATTTTAATCCTAAGCTTGTATATATGTTCTGTATTCTACTGTAACTTCAGTCTGGTGACCGGCTCGCCCTAGCGATACCTATCTCGTTATTGTTACCGTTAGCCAGTTTTAAACATTCGTTATTAAAAGTACAATTTTAGCTATTTATCTGAGTTTTCGTCGTTAGTGTTGGAATAAGCTACAACCCCCAGAAAACAACACTACGGCATTTGTATTTGATGGGTGGATGGATGCCTGTGTAATAGGCCCCTTGAAATATCTTGGCATAGGATCCCACAAAACCTTAATCCGGACAGGACTGGAAGGTTTTATAAAGATCACCTGATTATCAGTGGCGTAATCGATGCTAAAAAAATCACTTCTTATCTAGTTCGGAGCTACTTCTTATCCAGCTACCAAAGAGACACCACGTTGATAATACAAGTGTTTGGTGGTTCTTCATAGTAAGTTACGAAATAAATAACCGGTATAAATGCTTCTTACACTTTATTTAATTTTCTCTGGTATAATAAAAGCGCTCTGAAATATAAGATATACAAAGGCTCTCACAAACTATAGATAAAAGATAGGCTGGCACTGCCAGGCAGGATACGCCCACATTTTTGAGAGATGGATAGAGAACAAGCAATTCCGAAAGTGATTTTTCCTACATCATTAAGTCCTGTATTTCATACTGTATTTTGTTGGTCAGTTCCAGTCTGATATTCATGAAATTCGAAGCCGACAATGATTATGGTGTGACGGTACACAACCTAGAAATGTGACTTTTCGTCAAAAGCGGATAAGAATTGTGACCTGTAGAGACTCCACAACCATGATATACCATATTTTTATACTTGTTTGTGGACTCTCTACAGGTCACAATTCTTATCCGATTTTGAC
Source organism: Patella caerulea (assembly GCA_036850965.1). Lineage (NCBI taxonomy): Eukaryota > Metazoa > Mollusca > Gastropoda > Patellidae > Patella > Patella caerulea. The sequence goes on from JAZGQO010000010.1 coordinate 4,567,951, forward strand.
GAGACTTGAAATATAGGTTTATCCTCATAAGATCTCGGTTCCTGTCGATAATGGCATGTATCGGATCAGAACTTCATGGATTATGGCCCCTGATTGTACGAAATATCATGTTTTTAGCTTGTGGACCCTATAGAGGTTACAATTTTGAAACGATTGTGATGAAACTTGACATGCATGTTTATAACCCCAAAATCTTGGTTCCTTTCGATATTTGCGCCCATCGGATCGTAACTTCCTGAATTATGGCCCCTGATTGTCTGAAAAAGCGCCCTTTTTAGCTTGTGGTCCCTCTGGAGGTCAAAATTATTATCCGATTTAAAAAAAACGTTTGATTATATCCCCGTTACATGGTAATGAAGGTTGAGTTCAAATTTCGTGAAAATCGGACCAAAATTGACAAACAAAATGGAGGGGGCACGATGTTTTCATTGGGGTGGACAGTTCCTGAACTATTTAAGGTATCTCTGTCGAAATTCGACGGCACATTTTCGGAAGAGCGGGCACATAGCCACCCCCGCGGCATACCCTATACCCTAGTACGAAATCTCATCGGATTCGAGCGTTATCAACCATTTTCAGTTTCTGCCTTTATGAGACCCGAGTAAGCGATTGACTACCTGCCCAGCACGCCTCTACAGTGAGAATTTTTGCTTAGGTTACACAGAGGGATGAGGCTTTAAAGAAGCTAAATCGCTAATATTTGGGACTGAGAAATTAACCCAAAAGGGCCGCAACGCATATAATAATGTAATCTGATTGTATATGAACTGATTTACATTCAATTGTTTCCGTTTTGACTCAAATTTCAAATCAGTTATGTCCAGCGAAATATGGCATGAGTCTAAACCGAATAGAAATTTCTAGTGTCTGATTATTCAAGTCTATTGTGCATGCTCTCCAACTAAGTTATAGCGTCACCGCTTGACGTAAGTTTTACCATTTTACCATTTACAACGTGTAAGATACTTTAAATGCTAGTATGAGATCTGTAAGTAATAAGTGTCATCAAATACAACTAGATTAATGTCCAGTCTTCTTTTGTCTTGTCATGGCATGTCCAAATAATAGGTGTTGCGACTTCTACTCTTTACTGTTGTATCAGCGGACGCCGATTATATCTGTTGTAATGGGCCGTCTGCTAGTCTTACCTGCAGACCATGTAAACGACAACGGTCCGCAAAATTAAATCTTAGCACTGTAGACCGTCTATACCTTGATATAGGCTCCTCCACTTCAGTAGAGTTACAACACTGAGCAATTTCATTATCAAATGGTTCACTGCATATCTGACAAACAGGCGATACTGTATCCAACTGAATCTCAAAATTTAAAGCAATTTGTGAAATAAATTTGAAACGTTCTTCAAAGGTTTATGGTAGGAGTATCATGAATCTCCCATCCCTAATCAGAAATCTAAATCACTAATTGGACTTGCTCCTATTATATCGACACAGGGAATAACTTAATCACTAAAATATCCTGAACATTGATTCAGCTACCTCCAAAACGTATATTTGACACCAAACCTGATCCTCATGCAAAGTTTGAATTTTCCCGCCAAAACTGACCGCCACCTTGAACACCCCCAATATTGACTTAGCGGTAGAACTTATCACAACAATGTGTATGAAAATGAATTCATTTACCCCGAAAACGTACATTATGATACCAAACTTTGCCGCCCAAACTGACCGCCGCTTTGAATAACCTCCAATATTGACTCAGCAGTAGCACTTATCACAACATGGTTTTAGCTCTTAACATTATCTATGGGTTGCTTTCGATATTCGTGCATATCGGATCGTAACTTCCTGAATTATGGCCCCTGATTGTACGACAAATCGTATTTTTAGCTTGTGAATTCTCTAGAGGTCGCATTTTTTTTTAAATACGATTTTAAAAACAGTTTAAATATATCACAACATTCTACCATACTGTAGGTTGAATTCATATCTCTAGAAATCGAAATGAAACTGCACGTCATAATGGCCGCTCTTTGCATGCAAATTGTGTATTGTATGTAATACGAAGGTCGTGGACACTGTAGAGGTTACAATATTTTCAAAAAGGAAATAACAGAAGCGGTATCGTACACATGTTTAAAAGCAACGATGTTAATAAATTGTATGGCGAATGTAGCACTACCGCTGCTACATATCTTTGTTTTGACCTGGTCGTCTAGGGGTTGGTTTGACTCCGGGCTAGCTACTGTTGTATCTCGCTTCTTAAGCACTTCACCATTGTGCTTTCTCACGATACCGAAATCAAATATGTAACGGGAACCAAAATAGTTGTTTTCTATAGTTTAATGTCTACATTACAATATTTAAAATTAATATCTCTTTCTCTCAACTTTTAAAGTCTAACCAGTGTGGCGAGATTCAGAAAACCATCACATCATGAAATGGTCGTCTAAAGAACTCAATGCGTGTTTGACTTTAAAGAATCTAAATGATGTCTAAAATTATTCTAACGCCGCTTTTTCTTATAGGTGTTGAATGACGTGGGATAATTAGTAATTTTTCACACACGTGTATTTCAAACAATAGAGACTTTTGGCAAGTGGCATTTTCCCTATCCGTATCACGTATCGTATACGTGACACGTTGCGTCAGAGTAGTTTTAGAGTTTTGGCAAATTCTTGCGTCGCGTACGTATGCGTCACTGAGCTGAGCTTGGTTCTGTACAGCATGATGGCAAATATCTACCAAGATCACCCCCCCCCCATGAGCTATTATAAAAAATTAATGTCGCATCTTATTAAAAGAAATCTTTGACTTTGAGTCGACAGCAATTTTCGGTTTCACTAATTTGAATCACATCATTTACAGATTTGCAAGTTCGCATATCTACCTAAATCGAGCACGTAGATCAACCAGCGTGCAGACAGACGGGCGGGAAAAGTATGAAAATTCCCGAGAAAAACCCATCAAAAATAATGATTAAATTTCAGTCTTTATTATGGTTAAATTCACATCAAATATGCACCTTCGTGTTCTGGGATACACATAGATTCATAAAAATGCTATGATACAACATTTCAGCGTCTATAAAGACGACAATGTTATACGGACCTTCTCCGTATGAAAGCTATTCGATACGGGCTGTCGTATCCGTGTGCCGTTTCACGTATGAGAAATACACACACATTGATGACGTCACACACAAAATCCATACGGATACGCGATACGTACTAGGAATTTGCGCTAACGTATCAAAGTAACCAGCGTGTGTTCTATATGTTTGGTTATGAAATTAGAATCAATAATTTGTAAAGATAAAAATATTGTTTCAGCCATCATTTCTCCATTCCTTGTCTATGAATTTGAAAACTATGTCGCAACGACAACATTGTTACACCAACGAGGATTAAAACGTCACGTATCTGATAAAATAAGATAATAATCATCGTCGTGTAAGTTTAAAGTTGTCGTGCAACGTTCGATCACACAAATAAGATAATAATCATCGTCTAGTAACAGGTTAATAGCCTGGTTTACATTCAATAAATTGAAAGGGGATTAGTACACAATGATCGAAGTGACCACAATAGTATATTTTGAACATTTTCATAGATCTACAAAAAATAAATAGCCATCGTGTACATGGTCATCTGCAAGCAAATCGACATAAGCAAGCCGATTTTTGTATCTGGTAAAGTGAACAACACATACTTCTGGTTAATGAACAATGTATATTTTAAACAATGGACTGATAAATTATGATCATTATATTAAAATATACAATGCAAATATTATGTTTTGGAGCTATGTCCCACAAATTCGACGCAGTCCAGATTAATCGTCCGTAAATAATTAAGGCAGTCGATAAATCGACTCAACTTCAATTGTATATAGATTATTTTAAGTTAATTACATACTACATGAATTGGATTTTAAATTGTAGGCTTTTTGACATATGTTTAATGAAAAATTAGAAAATATAAAAATTTGTAAGAACAATGTAGAGTAATACGCTAAGATGAACATAAATTGAAAAACAATAATCCTATATATAAGACATGAGTAATTACCAATTGCAGTGTACTTTATTTCACATTTGCTGGAGTAAATATGTGTCGCTGGAAAGTTACAACTAAAGTTTGCCAGGAAAATGTGTATCCATAATAGTATTACCATAAAAACAGATGATGTGTTATTTAGATTTTAAGAAATATTTTGGAAATAAAATATAGTATTTCACTGAGCATAACCAGATACAAAAATATTCGATATACATTTTAAAAATATTTAACATCAATACCGGTAATATTGTAAAAACCGCTGATGTGTTTTTTATATAGAATGTGTCTTATGATCAGCACGCTGTTGATAATCTTACATCATCTTGCAAATTTTAGTGTGTATGGAATTGCAACTGCCAAGTGATATATTTCGTGGACTGCTCAGCTAATGTATATACGACATACCAAAACTAATATGTGTAAAACATCAACAGTTTTAAATTTTTGCTTTCTGTTCTTGTCGCTAGCCTGGATGTCGCGTCTTCGATCCTACATTGGCCGAGAAAGTTCATCGGGATTTTCCGACATGGACATTGGACATGTTTCCCTTCGTCAGTAAAGGACAGCTGTTTTCGGATGGGACAAAAAACCGAGGTCCCATACATTTGTGTGCGTGTAAAAGATCCCTTGACAGTTGGAATTCAATATAAGAGTAGGCCACATTGCCGCTGTTCAGGCAAATTTTCCCTCATAGCACAAAATGCGCTTGGGAGCAGCCAAGCGAGCCAATAAAGACGGGAATACGCCTATGTGCACAAGGGACCTCGGTTTTTCGTCCATTCCTAACGACTAGACGTACTGAAACTAATGCAATACATGCAATGTAATGCACATACATATGCCACTATTGCTTCTTTTGATATTTTGTATTTGATGGGTGGATGGATGCCTGTGTAATAGGCCCCTTGAAATATCTTGGCATAGGATCCCACAAAACCTTAATCCGGACAGGACTGGAAGGTTTTATAAAGATCACCTGATTATCAGTGGCGTAATCGATGCTAAAAAAATCACTTCTTATCTAGTTCGGAGCTACTTCTTATCCAGCTACCAAAGAGACTACACGTTGATAATACAAGTGTTTGGTGGTTCTTCATAGTAAGTTACGAAATATTACAATTGGTTTGAAAACTTCAACAAATAACCGGTATAAATGCTCCTTACACTTTATTTAATTTTCTCTGGTATAATAAAAGCGTTATGGAATATAAGATATACAAAGGCTCTCACAAACTATAGATAACAGATAGGCTGGCACTGCCAGGCAGGATACGCCCACATTTTTGAGAGATGGATAGAGAACAAGCAATTCCGAAAGTGATTTTTCCTACATCATTAAGTCCTGTATTTCATACTGTATTGGGAGCAGCCATTTTGTTGGTCAGTTCCAGTCTGATATTCATGAAATTCGAAGCCGACAATGATTATGGTGTGACGGTACACAACCTAGAAATGTGACTTTTCGTCAAAATCGGATAAGAATTGTGACCTGTAGAGACTCCACAACCATGATATACCATATTTTTATACTTGTTTGTGGACTCTCTACAGGTCACAATTCTTATCCGATTTTGACGAGACTTGAAATATAGGTATATCCCCATAAGATCTCGGTTCCTTTCGATAATGGCATGTATCGGATCAGAACTTCATGGATTATGGCCCCTGATTGTACGAAATATCATGTTTTTAGCTCGTGGACCCTATAGAGGTTACAATTTTGAACCGATTGTGATGAAACTTGACATGCATGTTTATAACCCCAAAATCTTGGTTCCTTTCGATATTTGCGCCCATCGGATCGTAACTTCCTGAATTATGGCCCCTGATTGTCTGAAAAAGCGCCCTTTTTAGCTTGTGGTCCCTCTGGAGGTCACAATTATTATCCGATTTAAAAAAAAACGTTTGATTATATCCCCGTTACATGGTAATGAAGGTTGAGTTCAAATTTCGTGAAAATCGGACCAAAATTGACAAACAAAATGGAGGGGGGCACGATGTTTTCATTGGGGTGGACAGTTCCTGAACTATTTAGCTTAGGTTACACAGAGGGATGAGCCTTTAAAGAAGCTAAATCGCTAATATTTGGGACTGAGAAATTGACCCAAAAGGGCCGCAACGCATATAATAATGTAATCTGATTGTATATGAACTAATTTACATTCAATTGTTTCCGTTTTGACTCAAATTTCAAATCAGTTATGTCCAGCGAAATATGGCATGAGTCTAAACTGAATAGACATTTCTAGTGTCTGATTATTCAAGTCTATTGTGCATGCTCTCCAACTAAGTTATAGCGTCACCGTTTGACGTTAGTTTTACCATTTTACCATTTACAACGTGTAAGATACTTTAAATGCTAGTATGAGATCTGTAAGTAATTAATAAGTGTCATCAAATACAACTAGATTAATGTCCAGTCTTCTTTTGTCTGGTCATGGTATGTCCAAATAATAGGTGTTGCGACTTCTACTCTTTACTGTTGTAACAGATGACACCGATTATATCTGTTGTAATGGGTCGTCTGCTAGTCTTGCCTACAGACCATGTAAACGACAACGGTCCGCAAAATTAAATCTTAGCACTGTAGACCGTCTATACCTTGATACGGGCTCCTCCACTTCAGTAGAGTTACAACACTGAGCAAATTCATTATCAAATGGTTCACTGCATATCTGACAAACAGGCGATACTGTATCCAACTGAATCTCAAAATTTAAAGCAATTTGTGAAATAAATTTGAAACGTTCTTCAAAGGTTTATGGTAGGAGTATCATGAATCTCCCATCCCTAATCAGAAATCTAAATCACTAATTGGACTTGCTCCTATTATATTGACACAGGGAATAACTTAATCACTAAAATATGCTCGAACATTGATTCAGCTACCTCCAAAACGTATATTTGACACCAAACCTGATCCCTTGACACCAAAACTGACCGCCACCTTGAACACCCCCAATATTGACTTAGCGGTAGAACTTATCACAACAATGTGTATGAAAATGGATTCATTTACCCCGAAAACGTACATTATGATACCAAACTTTGCCGCCAAAACTGACCGCCGCTTTGAATAACCTCCAATATTGACTCAGCAGTAGCACTTATCACAACATGGTTTTAGCTCTTAACATTTTCTATGGGTTGCTTTCGATATTCGTGCATATCGGATCCTAACTTCCTGAATTATGGCCCCTGATTGTACGACAAATCGTATTTTTAGCTTGTGGATTCTCTAGAGGTCGCATTTTTGTTTAATACGATTTTAAAAACCGTTTAAATATATCACAACATTCTACCATACTGTAGGTTGAATTCATATCGCTGGAAATCGAAATGAAACTGCACGTCATAATGGCCGCTCTTTGCATGCAAATTGTGTATTGTATGTAATACGAAGGTAGTGGACCCTGTAGAGGTTACAATATTTTCAATAGGAAATGACAGAAGCGGTATCGTACACGTGTTTAAAAGCAACGATGTTAATAAACTGTATGGCGAATGTAGCACTACCGCTGCTACATATCTTTGTTTTGACCTGGTCGTCTAGGGGTTGGTTTGACTCCGGGCGCTACTGTTGTATCTCGCTTCTTAAGCACTTCACCATTGTGCTTTCCCACGATACCGAAATCAAATATGTAACGGGAACCAAAATAGTTGTTTTCTATACGTTTAATGTCTACATTACAATGTTTAAAATTAATACCTCTTTCTCTCAACTTTTAAAGTTCTGTACAGCATGATGGCAAATATCTACCAAGATCACCACCCCCATGAGCTATTATAAAAAATTAATGTCGCATCTTATTAAAAGAAATCTTTGATTTCGACTCGACAGCAATTTTCGGTTTCACTAATTTAGAATCACATCATTTACAGATTTGCAAGTTCGCATATCTACCTAAATCTAGCACGTAGATCAACCAGCGTGCAGACAGACAGGCGGGAAAAGTATGAAAATTCCCGAGAAAAATCCATCAAAAATAATGATAACATTCCAGTCTTTATTATGGTTAAATTCACATCAAATATACACCTTCGTGTTCTGGGATACACTTAGATTCATAAAAACGCTATGATACAACTTTTCAGCGTCTAAAAAGACGACAATGTTAAACGGACCTTCTCCGTATGAAAGCTTTTCGATACGGGCTGCCGTATCCGTGTGCCGTTTCACGTATGAGAAATATACACACATTGATGACGTCACACACAAAATCCATACGGATACGCGATACGTACTAGGAATTTGCGCTTGCCAAAAGTCTCTAATAGCAGCTTTTACTTGAAAAATGAAAAATATAAATTGCCAACATGTTTACTAAACTGTACCTCCGTTAACGTATCAAAGTAATCAGCGTGTGTTCTATATGTTTGGTTATGAAATTAGAATCAATAATTTGTAAAGATAAAAATATTTTTTCAGCCATCATTTCTCCATTTCTTGTCTATGAATTTGAAAACTATGTAGGAAAGACAACATTGTTACACCAACGAGGATTAAAACGTCACGTATCTGATAAAATAAGATAATAATCATCGTCGTGTAAGTTTAAAGTTGTCGTGCAACGTTCGATCACATAAATAAGATAATAATCATCGTCTAGTAACAGGTTAATAGCCTGGTTTACATTCATTAAATTGAAAGGGGATTAGTACACAATGATCGAAGTGACCACGATAGTATATTTTGAACATTTTCATAGATCTACAAAAAATAAATAGCCATCGTGTACATGGTCATCCGTAAGCAAATCGACATAAGTAAGCCGATTTTTGTATCTGGTAAAGTGAACAACACATACTTCTGGTTAATGAACAATGTATATTTTAAACAATGGGCTGATAAATTATGATCATTATATTACAATATACAATGCAAATATTATGTTTTGGAGCTATGTCCCACAAATTCGACGAAGTCCAGATTAATCGTCCGTAAATAATTAAGGCAGTCGATAGATCGACTCACCTTCAATTGTATATAGATTATTTTAAATTAATTACATACTACATGAATTGGATTTTAAATTGTAGGCTTTTTGAAAATATAAAAATTTGTAAGAACAATGTAGAGTAATACGCTAAGATGAATATAAATTGAAAAACAATAATCCTATATAAAAGACATGAGTAATTACCAATTGCAGTGTACTTTATTTCACATTTGCTGGAGTAAATATGTGTCGCTGGAAAGTTACAAATAAAGTTTGCCAGGAAAATGTGTATCCATAATAGTATTACCATAAAAACAGTTGATGTGTTATTTAGATTTTAAGAAATATTTTGGAAATAAAATATAGTATTTCACTGAGCATAACCAGATACAAAAATATTCGATATACATTTTAAAAATATTTAACATCAATACTATACCGGTATTATTGTAAAAACTGTTGATGTGTTTTTTATATAGAATGTGTCTTATGATGAGCACGCTGTTGATAATCTTACATCATCTTGCAAATTTTAGTGTGTATGGAATTGGAACTGCCAAGTGATATATTTCGTGGACTGCTAATGTATATACGACATACCAAAACTAATGTGTGTAAAACATCGACAATTTTAAATTTTTGCTTTCTGTTCTTGTCACGACCTGGGAGCCACGGTGGCTTAGTGAGAAAGATGTTGCCTCGCTAACCTGTATACATGTCCCGTGTTCGATTTTTGCGTTGGCCGAGAAAGTTCATCGGGAATTTCTGCGGTTACAACCCCTTGTCCGTGCTGCAGGGCCGAGGGCCTCGCAAGGGAAAACCTGTAGTCGGACAGATGAGAAATGCACGTAAAGGATTCCTTGGCAGTTGGAAAACGGTACAAGTGTAGGCCGTGGCGAAGTCGGAATAAAGCAGTATTTTAGATGCGACGTGCACGTAACGAATCCGTTGGCAGTTGGATTTTATATAAGACTAGACCGGTGCGCTGCTGTCTGGGCAAAATTCCCCTCATTGCACAATGTATTGTGTATGCCCGTCTCCATTATCCCAGTCGGATCAGACTAGTAGAACGTTAAACAACACAAACTAAGCTGGCCGAGCTCGTTCCTGAGACGACCCTCTTGCTTATTATTTTTGTCAAGTCGTATCTTATATTTAAAATACGATTATATCCATATGTTCATGATGTTATAAAATAATTGCGCATGACCTATTGATTTTGTGTAACATGGACGGGGAGTCTTTCTTTCTTCTTTTCTGTCAATAACCAAATTTTTATTGTTTTCACTCTATTAAATTCAATGGAGCTTAAATGTGCAATAACTAGATATTTTCTATGTTATTGCACACTTTTGCTAGTTTACTTCAGTTTTAGTAGAAACATGGATACGAGCATGGAAATTAGTATTATCCTGTATAGTCTATAAAAGAGACAATTCTTACTTTTACTCACTACTACTTACATTTCCTTCATTAAAGGAGCTCAACGTCTAGCTTAATCTTATCCATAATATTTAAAATTAAAACATGAAAGAGAATTCAATATTAACACGTTTCAATCCATATCGATGTTCTTATCTTACCGTAAAAAATATGGGATCCTAATAGCCAATATTCAAGTGACAATGAACATTTTATAATCAGTACACGAGTCGTGTAGTATATGGTGGTAATGAAACAAAAAATATCCAAAAAAGACAATGCGGAAATAATAAGTAATGACAGATACACACACGACAAAATGATAATAAAAAGGCGCGTTGAATGGACCCTAACCCTAAATCGACCGTGTTTAATTTGTTGGACTGTTCACGTATTTCACCGAACATAATTGAATCGAAATTTAAATAATATTATTAACAATTGAATATACATGTAAATGGCTATATACATTCATGTTATAATATGTGCTTTTAGACCCAGTTCGATCTATTTTAAGGTCTCAATGAATAGTCACACGCTTGTTAAATTCAGCTCATCGGACATCAATTAGGAGATAAACACTTCCTGTTTCGCATTTAGAGGGGTGTTATTGTCCAATAGACATGTCCTGAGATCATTAGGACCCAAGACACGTTTATCGACATTGTAGACAAATTAGAACGCTAGGTTTACCTTTAAGCATGTTACAATAAATCAATGATGCATGCACTTACGACTTCTTTGGAAAAATTAAACAAAGAAGCAGTTTTATTCCAGTTACTACAGTCAGGTTATATTTTGACTTAAACTGAGTTCACAATTGGTGAAATTCGCATGGCCACATGGATTAAGTTATTATATAGCTCAAACGGGCAGTTTTTGATGTCTGGTATTAAAGATACTTGTTATTTGATTTCAAGATTTTCCGCTTCACAAGGGTGTTTTAGGATAACAGAAACAATTTTGTCCACCTCATCTGACTTTATTTTATAGACCATACACGCCTCTCTGGATCGATATCCAGGACTGTCTATAATATTCTATTCATCAATACCTGCCTGATACAAGGCTGTTGCCGAAAGATTAGTGTAATTCCCCTCTCTCATAAGTTGCCCAAGTTCGCTGACATCCAGGGTTCAATAGTTTTCTATAAATGTGTCCGGTTCAAATGACCTCCACGTAGGTTTTAAAAACTGTATCACCTAAAAAAACGGGTAAAGGTCAGTCAATATTGTTACAAAGCAAAATATTTTGAGTTTGTATCGTTTTAAGTGCGACATGCAAGTAAGATTTAAATTTGTCTGATTCATAACAAATTCCAAAATTTTAATTCATAAAGAATTATTAGTGATGTTGGAGCTTGAATGGATTACATCTTTAACGACTAGTACATGAACATATTTAACGACTAGACTATGAATGTGTCTAACGAGCATTTGATGTCATTTATTTAGATTTACACCAGCGAGTTGTAGTTCTCGCTTTCAGTGGAACTAGCCTTTTCTATGTATCTCTGAAATGCTATGGTCGTAAAACGCACACTAGAAAAGCACAAACGAGAAATACAAACGGGTACATAAACATATTTAAATATTTAAAACTAAATATAAATTGTAGCTCAAAATGTTAATAGGACCCAACACTTTTAGGGTCTCTGTGTTTCCCTAAGCTCTCGCTTCTTTCAATAAATCCTCTCAATAATCACCTATGTAATGAAACTAATGCAATAAATGCAATGTATAATGTACATACATATGCTATTTTGTATTTGATGGATGGATGGATGCCTGTGTGATATCTTGGCCTAGGACCCCACAAAACCTTAATCCGGCCCTGACTGGAAGGTTTGTATAAGGATCACCTGATTATCAGTGACGTAATCGATGTAAAAATAATCACTTCTTATCCAGCAACCAAAAAGATACCACATTGATAATACAAGTGTTTGGTGGTTCTTCATAGTAAGTTACGAAATATTACATTTGGTTTGAAAACGTCAACAAATAACCGGTATAAATGCTTCTTAGACTTTATTTAATTTTCTCTGGTATAATAAAAGCGCTCTGAAATATAAGATATACAAAGGCTTTCACAAACTATAGATAAAAAACGAATTTACATGGGAGACAACTCTTTAAAGCATATCACGCTACTTTTATAGTATTAGATGGAGTTACCGCCCCCAGACCAGGTCAAATCGAAAAATGCCTTTTCGTTGATTTCTCAGCCCAAATTGTCCAAGGAATCAGAATCCCAACCTGACATAAATATGCAATATTCTTGACGACACATAGTTCACAGATATAGGCTTTTAGGCATAAAAGTATAAAATATAATAGATCAATCCTAAACCTAGCATTACTAATACTAACATATAACGGCGCTATTGCACTTTCGCACCTCTACCAGTTGCCGTGGTTGTAGAGACTTGAAATTTTCAGGGGATGTCAAGGGGCAAACTGATCCCGCAGTGAATATTCGCTTGGCCGCTACAATCACTGATAAGCATGACATCGACGAGGCTTAATGAGTACGGCATATTAACTTTTTTACACCGACAAATTAAATTCTCAAACATTTTTTTGAAGTATAAGAAAAATAAATAAAGAGGTTTGAAGCATTTGTAATTAAAAAATATTTCCTATTTAGTGTAAATGGGTATTAAAATGAGTAACACGCACCATTTTGCCCGAAGCAGTTAGGTGTTATGTAAACAATGCACGAGCCGTTTAGCCAATGACTGACGGCACGTGAAGTCAATGCACATGTTGTAGACAGTCATGTATGACAGAGATAATTCGTAAGTAATTCTCTGTTAAACAGATTGGTCAAGGGGGACTAGCGATGACCTCACGTCAAATTTCAACCGAATCGATCAATAACTTTTCATTTTACCGACCTTTTACTTTCTGCTTCACAGATAATCTTATCCGTTCGACGCCATTTTCTTTGTTGAATATTTAGACTCGAATAACAAGACACTCAGACGGACCCCGACACTCTGCACTGCACGCCTAACGATGCAGTTCATAATAATAATAATAATTTTGGTATTAGTCACCATACAATAATGGGAATCGAGTATAAGCACATGTACAATAACAATAATCGCTCGGTGACCGCGAGTGTAACGATCCCTTGACAGTTGGAATTCGATATAAGAGTTGACCGTAGCACACTGTATGGCGTATGTCCGTCTTCATTAGCCCAGTTTAGGAGCAGAACAGTAGGATGTTATTTCATTTTATTTCTCTAGTGAAACCACGTGCGAGGAACACCTAATCGGACCGGGCCTTCGATAACGAAAATAAATTGAAAGTAGTCTATTTTCAGAAATTAGGCTTTGTCTGATAGCGACATATTTCTTTGTTCAAAGAGAGGGAGAAATGGAGTATAGCCTATACCTGTCTTCATCGGCCCAGTTCGGATCAGAAAAGTAGGACGTTAAACTCCGTTTCCCTTCATTTCATTTATTCAGTGAGGGGAGGTGGCGGGGATTTAAATCTTAAAAAACGATCTCAATAAGAAATTCTCGATATTTGTTCATATACAAATGTACTACTGATAAGTATGTTTTTTTGTTCGCTACAGAATGTAAATTTATATTTACATAACTTGCAAAAAGAAAAAAAATTGACTGGCACTAACAAATGAGGGGTGGGGAGGGTATTTAACGTCAAAATACCGGCCATAACACGAAATACAAGATACCGGGTTGCACACCATTAAGAAGGTCCAAATACATATTAAAAATTGTAAAATATTTTCTCACATGTACATATTTTCTGACATATACATGATTTTGAAGAGATAAAGCCCTCTTTCATTGATCAAACGACATATGTCTACTTTCAATTTATTTTATTTAATGCTAGATCATATTAACCAATATATTTATATATAGAAACATAACACGCACGTGATTCCATTAAAGCCACGGTCATTGTACGATTTTACTTGTTGTATGCTTGCTCGATTGATTCTTATTTATTGTATGGTGACTTATTGTCTGCTAGGTTGATTTCTAATGTTCCGGTTCGATGAATTTCGAGAAATGTGTTTGGAGAAATATATTTGGAGAAATGTTTTTGAAGAAATATTTTTGGAGAAATGTTTTTAGAGAAGTTTTTAGAGAAATGTTTTGCAAGATTTGTATTTGGAGATTTGTATTTTGAAATTTGTTGTTCGATATTTGTTTTTCGTTGTATTTTTCTGATGAAATGTAAATATAGATTAATTTTTTGATTTTTAAAAAAAAAAATAAATATCTTATTATATTAAAATACATTTTACAAATCTGATATGACGAATGTCTGATTTGTGAAACAAATATTGATTTTAAGATACAAATGTTAATTTTAGTGTACAAATGTCGAAATACGAATTAAGGACTATGAATTTAGAACTAAGAACTAAGAACACTGAATAAAGAGCTGCTTGGTCTTCCATACTCATTATCGATCAAAATTTGAATTTTTGGATCATTGTTTGAGAAGAGAATGATTGGGACATTGATTTAAGGGCTTGTAAGTTCCCCATGTGTAATATTTCTGTCACAAAAATCTCTATCCGACTCTGGACACCTGGAAATTAAGTGGTGTGGGGAAAAACATTTAAAACAGACCTTACTCTGGTTATTGTGAAGAACATTAAAGCTTCTAATTCCCTCGTCTGTGTCGAAATTCATCGCCCACGTTAAGGATGTAATGTGGGGTAGAAACTTGCATTTCACAAGCCTCGTCCCGTTTGCACAAGTTTTAAACTTATCATAGAAGTGACGGATAACTGAACCAGCTATTTCTACCCCATGTAATTCTAGTTTCTGTAGTATAATCTCATCTTCGACGTGAATCGGAATATTCATAAAGGAAACAACGGTATATGGAGAATATAGCATTTCACATTTCTAATTTTTTCCACTAACACTGATTCCTTCACACATATTAATCGCATTATCGACTGTATTTAAAGTTATTTCAATTATACTTGGCTGTCTTGGAACACACCCAATACAACTCCCGTCTCCATATTTATCTTCGACTGTTTGAATAACATCATCAATACATACAATTTTTAGACTGATAATATTTACCTTCAGGGTCCTTTCTTTAATATTCTTCCAGGTATCCATTTTGTGAGGGCCGAGGCCCTTAGGGGAAAATCCCAATGACCACACAATTAAATATTCCGATCACATTCTCGTAACGTAAAGTTTTAAATACAAAAAAGCGAGGGAAAAAACAAACACAAAGTCTTATGAACGAGGTCAGTTCCGTTTGACCGCACTTCGGGAGCACATTTAAAACACGTCCTTACGCTAGCGCGTATCAATCGACTCTCTCACGTCGGATTATAACTGACGTGCACCTGATAATAACTGGCTTGCGTCGGATAATAACTGGCTCGCGTCGGATAATAACTGGCTCGTGCCGGATAATAACAAGCGCGCCGGATAATAACAAGCGCGTCGGATAATAACTAGCACTAATTAATACATTTCCCATATGAAATGGGGTTTATAGCCCTACTGCTCCGACTGGCCTAATGAAGACCGGCATACGCCAAATAGTGCCAATGTGTACACCGGACCTCGGTATTTCGTCCCATGTGGCCCCTCTCTGTCTCCATCAGTGTCTCTGTCTCCCTCTCGGTTCCTCTCTCTGTCAGTGTTCCTGTCCATCTCCCTGTCTTTTACTGTCTTTCTCTCTGTATGTCCGTCTCCCTCTTGTGTCTGTCTGCCCCTCTCTCTCTCTCTCTCTGCCCCCACCCCTGTGTCGGCCTCTCTGTCTGTCTCCACCCCGCTCTGTCTGTCTCTCTCTATGCTTGTCTGTCTGTGACTGTCTGTATGTCTATCTCTCTGTCTGTCTCCCTCTCTGTTCGTCTCTCCCTCTCTCTGTCAGTATCCCTGTCCACCTCTGTCTTTGGCTGTCTTTCACTCTGTGTGTCCGTCGCCAGTACCACATCAATATCACCACATACTACCCAAATACTACAACATAATACTGTAAAATGTGTATATCAATTGAATTTCTTCTAAAATAATTAGTTATACCGTGGGAATTGTACTTCAAATGCGATAACCCATGTCTGGCTCTTCAATTTGCCTCCCTATATCACATAAAACAAGCATGTTGTGATATTGGGGTGGTATTCAGGTGTTATTGTGTAGAATTGGGTAGTATTGGGTAAATCGTCCCGCCGCTGCATTGGGTTAACTTTATATTGTAAACCACATTTTATCACGAACTGATTCAGTTATCTAATGTATATTGGGTGAGAGAGAGATGTTTCTTAACGTCCCGGAGAAAACCCACGATGTTTGACATGCGACTCAACTCCTTGTCACGTGCAAGTGAGGAATCGAAACCACGCCACTTGACTCAATGACAGACATTATGATCAAACCTGCACGTCTTAACCATTCGGCCCCACCCCACCCCACCCCCGTTTGTCATGAATGGGAATGTGTTCAATCCAAATAATACCAGAACAATTTCTAATCCACATCAAGTGTCAATAATTGTTGGGTTTTTTTTCTATTTTTAAAAAAGAGATAAGAAAAGCGGTATCGTACACATGTTTAAAAGCAACGATGTTAATAATTTTTATGGCTAATGTAGCACTACCACTGCCACAATCTGTGATTTGACCTGATCGTCTAGGGGTTGGTTTGACTCCGGACAAGCTACTGTTGTATCTCACTTCTCAAGGACTTCACCATTGTGTTTTTTCATGATACCGAAATCAAATATGTAACAGTAGCCAAAACAGTTGTTTCTATACGTTTTATGTCGCAGCAGTTACACAATAGTCTACATTATTATGGTTTAAAATTAATATCTCTTTCTCTCAACTATAAAAATCTAACCAGCGTGGCGAGATTCACAAAACCGCTACATCACGAAAAGATCGTCTAAAGAACCCAATGCGTGTTTGACTTTAAAGAATCTAAATGATGTATAAAATTATTCTACTCCCGCTCTCTCTTATAGGTGACGAATGACGTAAGCTAATTTAATCTCACGTGTATTTCAAACGATAACTACTTATCTATCTTTGCAAATTGTAAATTACCAACATGTTTACTAAACCGCACCTCCGTTATATGAAAGACCAAACAGCACAATAATTAGATGCCTTTCTATGGATATATTATATAGGCCACATGGGTCGGGCTTGTGGAATATGGAAGTAAATTATCAGAACATAGTTTGATTTGAATTGATCAAGACCCCCCCCCCCCGATATATTCTTGTCTGATAAAATATCTTTATATTACTATATTCAATACATATCTTATGGTAATTTTTGTTTCCAGATTTTTTCCCGCTTTTTCACGGATATTTTTGTAACAGTGTAGGCCGCATGGGTCGGGCTTGTGGAATAGGTTAGCAATACGTCGGCATAAGCTGAAAATTTTGTGCCGCGTTCGGCGTACAACAAATTATACCATCGTATTTCAGCATACTCGCAACTTGTTAAAAACGTACCACTAACGTATTCAACGTACACCAGCGTGCTCGCTAAATTTTTCTCATATGTCGGCATTCGCTGATGATATTGCCTACGTCAATGTGTGACAGCCCTATAATGTCTTGTGGTTCTAGCGAGACTCAGCGTTTATATTTGACCTCACGTGGTCGCCAAAGTAAGCTTCAACACGTTACGCATAAGTTAGGCATAAGTTAAAATAACGTTGTACATGAATTCTTCATAAGTCAAGAGCGCTAAAAATTCGTTAGGCACACGCTGTCATATACTTGTATAAGTTATGTTTACGTTGGGGATAAGTGATGAATGAGTAACTCATACGTTAAACATATAGGCCGTGGGCCGAACCAGATAAATGTGATTTTTAGCTGCAAGTTTTTGGTGAGAGGGAAATCTCATCATAATTAAATCAAATAATGTTATTTATGATTAAATCAACATTGTTTTCCCAAAAAAGTATGTCTGCTACTTAGAAAATGCTATTTCAAAATGACTTAATTTTAACCAATCAGAAGGCAGCATAAGGCCTGAAAACTGTCGAGTCATAGCCTAACAAAGATGACCGCGCCCTAGTAACTATACTTGTTACCTTAAACTGTGTTTAAGGTAACACTTGGTACAGTCTAAGACCCCTTACGCAAGTTCAAATAAGTTCAAACGCACAATTGTCAACACATATCATTACAGTTTGTATTAAAATAAGAAATTCCATCACAAATAGTGAAGACTGGACCATTAAAATAGTTACCGAACAGTTTTTCTCTGCATAGCGCTGTTTATGTTGTAGGCCTAATGACGTATTACGCAACTTGCGGCCATGACGGTCGGTCAGTTGAAATTTCGCGTAGGAGATGGGTTTCATCAAATCATATAATTATGCGGTAAGGCCTCACCTTTATTTCAATAAGAATTGATTTATTATATGTTAAGCTGCATACAGTAGTGCTTTGGGTCAGTTTATTTGTAAATTAAGCGAGCTATAGGCCAGTAAACTTTTTGTAGTCATTTGACTAAAAAACTTGCGCAAAGGAACTCTGTAGGAAAAACCACTACTGCGACTGGAGTAAGACGGAAGACAGCAGTAGTGGAACCATTTCTAGCCGCGCCCATGCTTGAATGTTGTTGTCATATCACTGACTGCAATATTTAAGAGCTAAATATGGATATTTCAGATCTTTCTTCAGGCCTTAAATGTTATTTAAATTATCAATTAAACTTTTATAAAAAGAGCTAACTCTCTAATCTTTTTGGCAACTAGATATCGACACATAATATGTAATATGAATGTATATAAACAGATTGACATTCAGTCGTTTCTGGTTTTACTGTAATTTCTAATCCTCTAGACCCTGTGTTTGGCGAAACATGCGAAGAGTCAGGGGCGGTCAAGAGGAGGGGGGGGGGGGGCAACCCCATCCTGCTAAGCTACATAAAAAAAATCAGTGACTTGCATCATTAAAATTAAAACAAAATGTGATCCTACATCATTATAAAAATGATTTCTCTCTTTAAAAAGCTCAATCACCCTTTTTAACTTGTGGTCCCTCTGGAGGTCACAATTATCATCTGATTTAAAAAAACGTTTGATTATATCACAGTTACACCGTAGTTATGGGTGAGTTTGAAATATGTTTTTCTGGTGATTACTCTTGTTGACTGCCCGGACGATTTAGCTGTTGTGTGGGCGTATGTTTCGTTGTCTGGCAACCTATTTTTAATTATTATATTGAGAACTGTCAGCTCTTTATATCTTAACTCCAATAATGTATCCAATAAAAGAATACGTTAGTTCATCACTTATATTGCCGATGTTTTCAACGCTTGTTCAAAGATAGATTGTTTCTTCGTTGTCTTCTTTTTTTCAATAATTATTGTCTGTTTTAAAGGCATTCTGAATATGATGTTATAAATAAATCAATTACATTTCATGTCTTGTCGAAAATCATATACATTTGTCAAAAAGATGGTGTACTTCTGATTTGAACAAATTGTTCTATAATTTCGATCTATCTACTTATAAACATAAAAGGCAGTATAAATTTTAAAACCATATCTAACAATAGGTGTAGATTTCATTTACAGATATAACATATCCACAGCAACAATATTTGGCGCCAAATCTAAAATTTTGCCGGCAGAAGAGATGGCGAATGGTGTTTTTTGCAGACGTTATTCTCATGTTGTATTGTTAACTAGCGTAACATAAACCCATTGCCGAGAAGACGGATAAATGAACTTAATTTGTAAATAACTAAACGAAAAGCCAATAAATAATGAGAAACTCTTCTATGCGTAGAAAAATAAAATACTAGACGAAAATGGAGAAAGGCAAAATATGAGCCGATTTTCTCAGTTCACGATCCAGCAAAAGCAAACATGATACCACGGCGATCTCATATCTGTTAAATTTCAGGATATGTATCCAATAGGTGCATATATACATCTGATATGTACGTGAACAGAGCAAACAATTGTCCACAATACAGGATTCTATACATTGTTTTCAAAGTATTGGCATTTCATATCGAACAAACATTTTTGGGAAAACATTGCAGTTTTGAAACAAGCACATTCTGCAGATTAATTTGATATATATTTATGTAGTCACCAAAAACTTGCACCCTTTGCCATTTTATAGAGGCCGTACAGGTTTCGACCCACGGCCTAATATAATAGGTTCCATATTCGTTCAGCGCGTCAGAAGTACGTTATATATGCGTCCAAAAAGTATGGAGCGGAATTTCCCCCATAATTATAAATCCTAACTTAGTAATGCGTATGCTAATATGCTTACTTCTATATACATGTAACTTATCAAACTGATCCCGCAGTGAATATTCGCTTGGCCGCTACAATCACTGATAAGCATGACATCGACCAGGCTTAATAAGTACGGCATATTAACTTTTTTACTCCGACAAATTAAATTCTCAAACATTTTTTTGAGGTAAAAGAAAAATAAATAAAGACGTTTGAAGTATTTGAAGTTAAAAAATATTTCTTATTTAGTGTAAATGGGTATTATAATGAGTAAAATGCATCATTTTGCCCGAAGCAGTTAGGTGTTAAGTAAACATTGCACGTGCAGTTGAGCCCATGACTGGCGCGGTTAGTAGTCAACGCACGTGCTGTGGACACTTATCTGTTACAGAGTTAATTCGTAAGTAATTCTCTGTGAAACAGATTGGTAACTTATTACTAACAAATGTTAAATTGGTTGTTTACACGTGTAAAAATGCTAATTTATATGACTTATTTCTTAAATATTACAGTTCGAATACGTATTTTGTTTTTTATCCATTATTACTTTTAATTTATTATAGTCTGTTTAGTTTCGTTAACATTTTGACATTTCACAAACGTTACGCGGTAAAGCTGTCATAATTCTAAGCTTTATTTTGATAACAGACGGCGCTGTTTACAATTGTATGGAGGCTGATTGGGGACATGCAAAATCTCGCCCTTTTCATAACACGACGTAGACCAAAATCATAAACTATTCTATATATGTTTAAAATATATAAATAGGATTCTCTGTCGTGCATTTATTATAATAATACTGCTAAATCGATTGATTTGGCATATTTTGTTTCTAAAAGAACAATAAAATATATAGTAAGAACTAATTACGTCATGCAAGGGAGTGAATAGATAAATATAATAGGTAATCATTTTTCCCCTCAAATTTATGAAATATTTTACGCACATAAGTAAATTTTTTTTTTATATTATTTTAGCTTTTTATCGGGTCAAGCTTTCAAATTTTTATGATCCTCGATGGCTCGGTGGGTATGCCCTAGACTCGGTCTCGGGTTCGCTCCCGGTGTTGGAAGAGAAAGTCTCTCGGGTTTTCCACCATGATTTACCCTTTTCAGTGGTGCTAGACGGGGTTCCTGACAAATGAAATAGGATTTAACTCCTATACTCTTCTGCACCTAACCTGGGCTAAGAGAAGACGGGCACACGCCATACAGTGTGCGTATGAGGGAAATTTTGACCGGGCAGCGGCGCTACGGCCAATGTGTATACGGGACCTCGGTTTTTCGTCCCTTCGGTTCCTGACGAGGAACAATGTCTAGTCGTTTTAATGGCGTGCACGTAAATGAACCCTGGGCGTTGGAATTTGAAATAATAGTGGGCCGTAGCGCCTCTGTCCGTGCAAAATCACCTCACACTACACATTTCATGGCGTGTTCTCGCCTTGATGCTGAACGACGGGACGTTAAACTCGATTTCATTTACAGATAAATTAAGGGAGAATAGATAGGCCGGAAAGGTGACTAATGTAAAGGGAATTTGCTGAAAATTTCTGTTTCACTCTGAACCAGAAATAATGAAGGGTTCAAGAAAAGAATCTGTTGCCACAATTAACAAGGGAAATAACTCTCCAAATTTTTTATCAAGTTCTCTCAAGACAGGAAAACATAAATTTCCATCAAGTAAAAAATTTATGTAAAAATTTCTAGGGATGTATGATGTATCTCAAATAATAGGTAGCAACAAAATACAAATTTCTAAAGGAAAGTTCATATGAAAATTTAACAATAATGAAATCATCCATTCAAATTCTTGTACTTGTAACATTTACATTATAATATTTAAATGAAATTTTTATAGTGTAACAAATAGAAAATCAGTGTGTTACAATAGCATTACCCTAAAATCTTTTTCTAAAATCTTACCAATAAGTTTGTAATATTTACTTCAAATCATTTATTTGAAACATCAACGACCTGAAAGTAAAACTATAAATGTACAGTAAAACATGATCTGATAAAAAAGAGAAATCATTCAAATGTTTAGATGTGAAAATGAACAATTTAAAATCTAACAATTATTGAAGCCCAAAAGTATCATGACTTTAAAACAAGAACACCATCAATGTAGAATTACTAATAATACTATTATCCCACCTTGAATGGACAGCTTGTTTCAATGTTATAAGTTAAGCTCTGTTTGAAATTTTTATCATAAAATTTGTCACAATAACTCTGCCTATAAGCAAGTACATTCCTTAGTGAGAATGGCATAAATTGATTCAATGTCCTTGGTAAAAATTAAGATGGAAATTGATTACTGACAAAGCTAATGTACTAGTCCCAAAATGAAATCTGTAGATGAGAGTTGAACATTTTTAATGTTAATACAACAGGGTCAGAACATTCAATGAATGGAGGACAATTTTACAAATTAAATGTACCAAATTGTGGATGGACAAACTAAATGACCAACAGAATTTTCCATGAAGTAAACAGATCTTATCAAAAGTGCAATCAAGTTTAATTAAGAAAATTCATTAAAAAGATTTCTTGCAGTGTGTTTGAAGCCTCATTTACAAAGTATCACTCATAACAATGTTGTGGCTTGGTCCCTTATCATCCAATCATGAGCAATTTTATTCACACTATGTGCAGGTGTATAAAAACTACCGGTAACCATAAACATTATTCCATTCCATCCTAGGTTGCAACAATACGTATCACAGTATTTCTTCTTGGTCGGTTTCCAGCTTTGTAAGAAATGTCAAAAAAACAATGGCGACACGCTGTAACATTATTAAATTAGCCACTGCTTTTCCATCTGACATTTTTGATTCATTGCCGAAAGTCATCCTTTCTCCTTGTCACATGAACTACAGGTGAGCCGTCTGCATGCATGATAGTTGAGCATTGAAAGAAAATGGAGAGTTAAAAAGTCTTTCAGCATTTAAAGCAACTTGTACTGCAATGTGGCATCTATACCGTTGTATACCATCACACGGTACTGGTATGTTGTAGTAACCGTACTCAATCCATTCAAAGTTGAACATTTCACTTTTTGCTGCGTCTTTGTTAACTTTTTCATGATTTCTGTGGGTTTATTTCAAAAATGCACCTACAAAACAAATATTCTCAATCAGCTTTTTTCATATCATATCCATCAATAATAATGTTAAAAAATTTCAAACACAGCCCAGAAATAGATAATGAGGCCTGGTGCTGACATCTGCACAACACGAACTAGAACATTTTTGGACTGAAATGAAATGAAATGGATTTAACGTCTACTGTTCTGCTCCTATATTGGGCTAATGAAGGCGGGCATATGTCATACAGTGTGCTATAAGGGAAATTTTGCCCGGGCAACAGCGCTACAGCCTACTTTTATTTGTATCGAATTCAAACTGTCAAGTGATATTTTACATGCACGCCAATGTGGTCACGGAAACGTGGTTTTTCGTAACATCCGAACGACTAGACAAGCACTTCGTCCTGCATCACTGACAAGCGGAAACCACGCCGAAAAATCAGGATGAACTTTCTCTGCCAATGCAGGGATCGAACACCCGACCTCCAGGCTAGTGAGCCAGCGTCTTACCCACTTTGCAACGTGATCCCCCCCCCCTTTTTGGACTTATATAATATACCGGTATGTTGAATTTTGTTCAATAATTCGCATTAACTGTAGGTCTTTTACAAGCAGTGGGTGGAAAACGAAAGACTCCCAAAAAACGAACAATGTTGTTAGTCAGGCGATCTTACTCCTTGTCACATACAACTAGTGTGGGATTGAAACCACGTCACTTGTCTCCATGACAGATATTCTGACCAAAGGCATATTGGGACCATAGACCTTTATATATTTTGACCATTCGTCCAATCACCCCCTCAAGACTCAAGGTCCAAGTAGAGAACAGGAAGTGATGGATTTACCGATAAGGTGCCCATTTCTCAAGAGGTTTTTGATCTCCAGTTTTTCTTAATCTTAGTACCAGTATTTATCTTTTAGTTTACCTTTGAAAAAGTTCCAGTATAGAGTCTAACCCAGACTGATACTGGATAATTAGGCTGCCGTACACTTGATTGATGACAGACATGGTTTGGTTGGATTGTTCGTACTTGGTTTTATTTTATTTACTCAAAGATGCAAGTTGTGCCTAAAATTAGTAAAATATAAAATTTTTAGATAGATAGACTTTCACTTTGACAAAGCAGATTTTAATGTCCAGAAATGTTACCGGGTACCCCTTCATTATCTTATAAGTTAGGCCTAGTCTAGTACACTACTAGTAGTGGCTATAGTAGTATCATAGTCATAAGGTATAGGCCTAGCTAGGGCATTATAGGCTAGTTCATATTTCTAGCAATGAGGATGAATGTTCTCGGTCAACGCAGGGATGGAACACGGGACCTTCTAGATAGCGAGCCAACGACTTATTAACTGAACCATGGGGCCCCCTTTCCAATAAGAAGGGTTAGGTAGCCAAATAAGGTCCCTCTCTGTCTCCATCAGTGTCTCTGTCTCCCTCTCGGTCTGTCTCTCCCTCTCTTTGTCAGTGTTCCTGTCCATCTCCCTGTCTTTTGCTGTCTTTCTCGTTGTATGTCCGTCTCCCTCTGTGTCTGTCTGTCCCCCTCCCTCTCTCTGTGTCTCTGTCGCTCTCTGTCTTCCCCCACCCCTGTGTCGGCCTCTCTGTCTGTCTCCACCCCGCTCTGTCTGTCTCTCCCTATGCTTGTCTGCTGTGTCTCTCTGTATGTCTATCTCTCTGTCTGTCTCCCTCTCTGTTTGTCTCTCCCTCTATCTGTCAGTATCCCTGTCCACCTCTGTCTTTGGCTGTCTTTCTCTCTGTGTGTCCGTCTCCCTCTGCGTCTGTCTGTCTATCCCTCTCGCTGTCTTTGTCTGTCTCTCTCTCTGTCTCCACCCTCTCTCTCTCTCTCTCTCTCTCTCTCTCTCTCTCTCTCTCAAATTAATGCCTGTCTGTCTGTGTCTGTCTGTCTCTCTCCCCCTGTGTGTATCTCTCTTTGACTCTGTCTCGCTCCCTGTCTCTCTCTATGGTGCATTGGGGTGGGACGATTTACCCAATTCTACCCAATACCACCCCGTACCACTTCAGTATCACCACATACTACCCAAATACTACAACATAATACTGCAAAATGTGTATATCAATTGAATTTCTTCAAAAATAATTAGTTATACCGTGGGAATTGTACTTCAAATGCGATAACCCATGTCTGGCTCTTCAATTTGCCTCCCTATATCACATAAAACAAGCATGTGGTGATATTGGGGTGGTATTCAGGTGATATTGTGTAGAATTGGGTAGTATTGGGTAAATCGTCGCAGAGATGTTTCTTAACGTCCCGGAGAAAACCCACGATGCTGGACATGCGACTCAACTCCTTGTCACGTACAAGTGAGGAATCGAAACCACGCCACTTGACTCAATGACAGACATTATGATCAAACCTGCACGTCTTAACCATTCGGCCCCCACCCCTCCCCCGTTTGTCATAGCCAAAGTTTTTACATGACTGGGAATGTATTCGATCCAAATAATACCAGAACCATTTCTAATCCACATCAATTTTCAAACAATGTTGTTGTTTTTTTATTTTTAAAAAAGAGATAAGAAAAGCGGTATCGTACACATGATGAAAAGACTTCACCATTGTGTTTTCTCACGATACCGAAATCAAATATGTAACAGGAGAGAGAGAGAGAAATGGGGTTTAACGTCCACTCGACACAACTAGGTCATTTCGGGACTAACATATGGTTTAATTTTATTTCAATAATTCGCTTGCGCGTAGGGGTCTTTAGCAGTGGGAGGAAACCGGAGTGCCCGGAGGAAACCCACGAGGTTGAGAAGGCGCCCCTATCTCCATGCCACATACGCTCACACCAGGGCTCGAAACCACAGCCGCAAGCCAGAGGTGACCGGCCAGCTAGAGGTCGAAGCGCGGCACTCTAGACCACTAGGCCATCCCAACCCCACAATATGTAACAGGAACCAAAACAGTTGTTTCTATACGTTTTATGTTGCAACAGTTACACAATAGTCCACATTACAATGTTTAAAATTAGCTTCTCTTTCTCTCAACTATAAAAGTCTAACCAGCGTGGGCTATATATTTTTGGTTATGAAATTAGAATCAATAATTTGTAAAGATAACAATATTGTTTCAGCCATCATTTCTCCATTCCTTGTCTATGAATTTGAAAACTATGTCGCAACGACAACATTGTTACACTAACGAGGATTAAAAGCTTATGTATCTGATAAAATTTGTTCCGTGCATGTTTTAGTTTATTTCTCGATTTTATGAACATGTATACAATTTAATTTTAAAATACAGAGATCAACATCCTTACACATTAAATACAAAATACTGTAAGCCGAGTATGGTCTGACCGATTAATGGACACGGTTCCAAATTGTTATGGTTTTGACACATATATAGCAGCATAAGTAATTTGGGAACAAAATGCCATTTGCAACAACCATTACGCCACATTTATTTTATAAGGAACAATCTTCATTCTTAGTACCGTCCCAATATTCGTAGAGTATTGTACAATGCATCAAATGATTAATTGATAAAAATAAATGTGGATTATGTTGCATGGCAACCTCTTGATTTTGTAAGAAACAATCACCATTCTTAATCCCGTCCCAATAATGGAACACTGCCCACTATTGGTAGAATATTTAATTATATACCCACACTTTAGTGTGGCATTTTATGTCGTCACCCTGTCCGTCCATCAACAATTGTCTAGTGAAAGCGATCGAGTCTTGGTCCGGTGGCTGAAGGGGGGGGGGGTCGCCACCCGAGCTGTGAATTTATTGGACCAAGTTTTTCTAGACCAGTTTTTTTGTGTAGATTCCAAATCTGGGCGGGAGATCAGGCGTTTGAGGGGGCTTTTTCGAGATATGGGGGGCCAAATGCCTACAATGAGCGCATGTGTATGGTGGGGGTTGGGCGGAATGACATGTTGACATTTATATAGCATAAATTTACAGGACTGTCCATCTTTAAATAAGTGTTTATGTTGCTCTTGACAACTGTTTTGGTTTATGGGGGGAGGTGGGATTGGGGGAACAGGTGTAGGTGTGCATATGATGATCATTTTATATATTAATAAAACATAAATTACTAGGACTGCCCATCTCTAAATAAGTGTTTATGACGCCCCTGGACAACGATTTGATTTATGGGGTGGGGATAGCAGGTGTGGGTGTGTCGAGGGGTGGGGTGGGGATAAAATTGACGGGAAATGAGTTCACGTTAATTTAAATGATGATTGTCTAAGAGCTGGATGAAACATCTCTAAATATGTGAATAAGGTTCCCATTTTGTTGGGGTGGACGCTAGGGTGGTTCCCCGTGAGTGTGAGTGTGTGTGTGTGTGGGGGGGGGCTGACATCATGTATTTTTGTGGACAGAAGTCATTTCTTTCTTAATTGAGCTAAAAGTAGTATTTCGTTAGCGTTTTCGTTCAAAATATTTAGTTATAATGGTCCTTTTCAAGAGATCTGGGAATGTATCTTAAAAACACAGTAACTCAGAGATGTACTTAGTTATTAGTTTATTCATATCAAAAGTTCATATGATTGAGACAAATATTTTCTTGGTTGCTGCCCAACAGCTCGCATATCCTATGGATATTATTCCAAAACCAATTCACATTGTAAATCTCCATTCAAGCCCTGCAGTGTATACGGCAAGGTGGTAATAAAGAAAGGTCTGTTATTTTTTCATGCAGAAAATCTTTTTTCTAGCGTTATCTACTGATGTAAGTCGCCTTTTGCGATATTTTCTACCTTTGTCCGTTTCTAAGCGATAACACATAATTATGAAGAACAATTACTGTATTTTGCCCGTCTCATTATGGAAGACCAAACAGCTCTTTATTCAGCGTTCTTAGCTCTAAATTCATAGTCCTTAATTCTTACTTCTTCATTTGTTGTCGTATTTCGACATTTGTAAACTAAAATCAATATTTGTTTCACAAATCAGACATTTTTCATATCAGATTTGTACAATCTATTTTAATATAAGATATATAATTATTTTTTAAAGAAAATACAAAAATTAGTCTATATTTACATTTCATCAGAAAAATACAACAAAAACAAATATCGAAAAACAAATTTCAAAATTTGTCATATCAGATTTGTAAAATGTATTTTAATAAAAGATATTTATTGTTTTAAGAAAATAAAAAAATTAGTCTATATTTACATGTCATCAGAAAAATACAACAAAAACAAACATCGAACAACAAATTTCAAAATACAAATCCCCAAATACAAATCTTGTAAAACATTTCTCTAAAAACATTTCTCCAAAAACATATCTTCAAAAACATTTCTCGAAATTCATTGAACCGGAAGAGTTGGAAATCAACCTGGCATACAATAAGTCACCATACAATAATGGGAATGTACAAAAAGAATAATCGCTCGGTGACCGCGACGCTAGTGTAACGATCCCTTGACAGTTGGAATTCGATATAAGAGTAGGCCGTAGCACACTGTATGGCGTATGTCCGTCTTCATTAGCCCAGTTTAGGAGCAGAACAGTAGGATGTTATTTCATTTTATTTCGCTAGTGAAACCACGTGCGAGGAACAGCTAATCGGACAGGGCCTTCGATAACGAAATAAATTGAAAGTAGTCTATTTTCAGAAATTAGGCTTTGTCTGATAGCGACATATTTCTTTGTTCAAAGAGGTGGAGAAAGGGAGTATAACCTATACCCGTCTTCATCGGCCCAGTTCGGATCAGAAAAGTAGGACGTTAAACTCCGTTTCCCTTCATTTCATTTATTCAGTGAGGGGAGGTGGCGGGGATTTGAATCTTAAAAAACGATCTCAATAAGAAAATCTCGATATTTGTTCATATACTACTGGAAAATATGTTTTTTCTTGCTACAAAATGTATATTTATATTTACATAACTGGCAAAAAGAAAAAAAAATGACTGGCACTAACAAATGAGGGGTGGGGACTCCACGGGGAGCGTATTTAACGTCAAAATACCGGCATAACTCGAAATACAAGATATCGGGTTGCACACCATTAAGAAGGTCCAAATACATATTAAAAA
The DNA here is from genome assembly GCA_036850965.1 of Patella caerulea. NCBI lineage: Eukaryota > Metazoa > Mollusca > Gastropoda > Patellidae > Patella > Patella caerulea. The sequence continues at coordinate 4,597,699 of JAZGQO010000010.1, forward strand.
TTGTAAAATATTTTCTGACATGTACATATTTTCTGACATATACATGATTTCGAAGAGATAAAGCCCTCTTTCAATGATCAAACGGCATATGTCTACTTTCAATTTATTTTATTTAATGCTAGATCATATTAACCAATATATTTATATATAGAAACATAAAACGCACGTGATTCCATTAAAGTCACGGTCATTGTACGATTTTACTTGTTGTATGCTTGCTCGATTAATTCTTATTTATTGTTTGGTGACTTATTGTCTGCTAGGTTGATTTCTAATGTCCCGGTTCGATGTATTAAAATACATTTTACAGATCTGATATGACAAATGTCTGATTTGTGAAACAAATATTGATTTAAGATACAAATGTTAATTTTAGTGTACAAATGTCGAAATACGACCACAAATGAAGAAGTAAGAATTAAGGACTATGAATTTAGAACTAAGAACTAAGAACACTGAATAAAGAGCTGCTTGGTCTTCCATACTCATTATCGATCAAAATTTGAATATTTGGATCATCGTTTGAGAAGAGAATGATTGGGATGTCTGTTTCGCCCGAGCAAGAATGCAGAATACAATAGTTTTTAGCACCTCCATTAATTTGAAATGCGAAGCGGAGTTGGTATGATATTTTGGTGTCCTAATGGTTGGTGGTCGGTTCTAGGATATTCTCGACACTTTCAATACTAATCTTGATATGTTTTGATCCAATCAAGATTAGTATTGAAAGTGTCGAGAATATCTCGGCCTACGGTACATGCTTCCAGTGGTTATGACTATCTGTTCTTCTAGATCACAATTTATAACTTTCTAACAACTTATGAGGAGCTGGGATGACGTAACGTTAAGGGGTGGAAGCGGTATATTTGTTTGGGTTTTCAATGTTTCACAAAGTTACGTTATCGTGTTTATCCAAATTTGGAATATTTGTACTGACACAAATAAACACCCACTACCATTCGGGTCTATTCGTTTATTTTATGATATGCGACCTGACAAAATCTGCTCCAAGATTCGATTAAATCTCAGGATCGTACATCCCCGTGTGCAGCCAATTTATGTTTAATATGTGTGCATATATATTTCCGGTATAGGCCTAACCATAGATATATATATAGGTTTATTTATATCGGTATTAATTGTTACAGCAGCGAATCGTTGTTGCAGCTCATGAAAAAAAAACTCTCTAATTACCACTCTTCTAGTGGCGTGCTAACACCATTGCGGTGATTTAAAAGCTTTTGATCCGATTAAAGGTTTTCCACAGATCCAGTTTATCCATAGATGCAACAATGTGGAATCTTTTGAAATCCGGTTGATATCGTCGCTCCAGTATCTACAAGTATTGGTGGGTGTCGTACACTAGGCAGGGTATACTTACTGGTTGGAGAACTACTGATACCAATTCGTATTCAAGTATTTAACATATTATAGCTAACTAACCTTCGCCCTGTTATTGTAATTCTACACTACTTGAATAATACGAAAAATAATTTACTTTTTAAGGCAACATGTTTCATTATTTGAGAAAAGGGAGCCACGGTGGGTAGCTGGGTAAGACGCTGGCTCGCTAGCCTGGAGATCACGCGTTCGATCCTGCATTGGCTAAGAAAGTTCATCGGGATTTTCCGACTTGGACATGGTTTCTCCTTGTCAGGACGGAGGACGAGACAAGGACAGCGGTCTTCGGATGGGACAAAAAAACGAGCTCCCAGTGTATTAGTGTATACATTTGCGTGCATGTAAAAGATCCCTTGGCAGTTGGAATTCAATATAAGAGTAGGCCATTGTGCCGCTGTCAGGACAAAATTTCCCTCAAAGCATACTGTATGACACATGCCCGCCTTCATTAGCCCAGTCGGAGCAGAACAGTAGGACATTAAACTCAATTTCATTTCGTTTTAATTTGAGAAAACAAATAATTAATCAAAATTTTCCTATTATCTCTCAGGGTTCGATGGTCGAATGGTTAGCGCGTGCGGGTTGTTTCATAAGGTCTGTCATTGAGTCAACTGGCGTGGTTTCGATTCCCCGGTGATACGTGACAAAGAGTAGCGTCGCCTATCCAACCTCGTGGTTTTTCTCCGGTTCCTCCGGTTTTCTCTAGACCTCGTGGAGTATTTTGTGTCGATTGGACGTTAAACCCCATATCTCCCACACACACGCTTTAAATCATATTTTAGATCTTACATTGGAAATGTAAATAAAAGATAAAACATTTCTACAACACAAATTTTATTATACTCTTTCCTGTCATCATGCTGTACTATTTCTAGTATAATTGTCATCAACGTGTACTATTTTTGTATATAAAGTACTTATCATCATGTTGTAATATTTCTAGTATATTATATATAGTAATGGTCATCGTTGTGTAGTATTTATAATATACAGGGGGACCGCACCACACACAAACAATAACACAATACTTGTCATCATCTTCACTGTCAAGGGTTTACAGTGTGTCTATAAATGTGGTTGATATTATTCGAATGATTCAGGAGAAGTAGAAAATGTAGATCAAACAATCTGAATCAGCGACAAATCAGGTTGAAATACATCAAGCAGTTAAGGAGAAAATTCCCGTATTTGCCCCCCCCCCCCCAATGATCCGTCTTTATAAAATAATTACCTAATAATTCTTTATATTTTTTTTTTTCATGTTTTCTGAAACAGATATGAGTGAGTATTACAAATTTATATTTTAATTTATCATGCACTAGTTGTTACATTGTGTATAATATACGTCCATCCTGTCTGTTTACCTGACGTCAAAGGCTTCTGAGGGCTTCCGATGGGGCTTCTGTGGGCGCTGATGACGGTCCGCTGCGAACGGTACAGTGCAAGGGTGCTCTCCATAGGCATACGGACTTGATGAATTTTAAGGGGGCAGAATCCTGGCATGCTCGAACAAATTTCGGGTTAGGCCTACATACGTCTAGGGACGTCCCACCACCCTCCACCTAGAAAAAAGGTAAAATGCTTCACGCCTCGCAGTGTTCGTCTGATTTGAGCTAATCCCACTTAACACTGCTGTAATGGAAGTAAATTTCTGTTCCAAATTATGACTGGTCAATAATCCGATTAACAACCAATAGCTAACTGCGTAACCAGGGTCGTAAATGTGGGTGTGTGGGTGTGGTACACCCCAATCACAGGAAAACAAAATAGTCGGTCGCAAAACCAGTGCAGTCGGTCGCAAAACCAGTGCAGTCGGCCGCAAAATAGGAGCAGTCGGTATCAAAATAAGTGCTCACTGCATAAGTCACACCACTCACGCAAAAATTTAGTATAAAATAACCTTGTCAACTTATCACGTTTTAAAAATTGTTGTGTTTCACTCTTATTCTATTGTGAGTATTATTCTGTTTCTCCCCTGGAGAAAAATAGTCAATCTCAAAATAAGTGCAGTCACTGCCGTCGATCTCAAAATTAGGCATCAGCGACTTCATGAATTAGGTCTAATGAGGTAAACAAACAATGCCAGAATAGATCCCAAATACTATGTATTTGCGTGAATCCGTGAGCCTAAATTACACACGTCTACGTCACACCAAACTATAGTATAAAATAACCATGTCTGCTTGTCATGTTTGAAAAAAAGTTTGTCACTCTTATTCTGTTGAGTATGTTGTTCTATGAAATGTTTCCACCCATAGCAAACAAATAGTCGGTCTTAAAAAATGTACTCACCGCAGTCGGTCTCAGACTAAATGAATTATTGGGATAAACAAACAATCACAAAACGGGCGAAATTGACAGACAAGCCTCAAGATTTTGTCCCGTTTCTTATTCCCTCGTTAACGAAAATTTGGTTCCATTTGCCATGACAATGACTAAAATTTTCTAGCCAAGGCCCCAAAATTTAAAAGCTCGGTTACATATCTGAATTGTTTTTGCGCCTGCGGCACTCGTTTCCATTATAACATCATTCTTCTACTCCTCTGTAATCTTGTACTGTCTCAGAGACTATACAAATGTAATGTCAACTCTTGCAAAACGGGCTGAGTTGACAGGGGCAGATCTCGAGATTCTGTCCCATTGACTCACATTTCTGGTCCTCTCGTCCTCAAGAATTTCTCCCAACAATGACCTCAGATGCCAGGATATTGACTCAATTTTACAAACTTTTCTCAAGTTGTTAAGTTTTATAGGCACAATCATCATATGACATCAACTTTTTGTCAACCTAAAAAAACATATGCTTTCCGGCGAGACAACGATCGGCGTTCAACTATACAATTATACAATACTATGTATGTTTTACCAACCGTTTTGGGCGCACCATTGATCAAGTCGTTGGTGCCCAACCAATCTGATTCGGCATTATGCACTATGTGCGGCCCAACATTATAAAACGCCCCACCACTCTCCGGTTGTGGTGTTAATCGTGGGGGTCATTTTTTGGCGCCTCACCATTTCGGGAGCGTCTCATATATAACGACATGATTGACGAGGCGCCCATAAAACCAAGTGACAATGGTTGGGTGCCAATATCATCGTGGACGCCCAACCAATGTCAATCTGTTTTATGTGGCGCCCATACAAATATGGCACCTGCCCCTCTTGCCCTCCCACCCCGCTAGCTACGATCTTGTTATTTGTGTGTTTCAACATTGTAATATTGAGTGTTGTATACCCGATTTGAAAACAATCACGATAACTTGTACTGTTCCATTGTCGAACGTCTTCGTCTTCTACCTTGGGTCCTGGGTACGCCACATGTTAAAGATCCCCTTGGAAATGGAAACAAACGAAGGTGGTAGCGACCCTGTAAGTCATACTTCCGTCATAACACCCTGTACTGATTCAGGATTAGGACGTTAAACCCCATTTTATTTCATTTTATTTAACCCAAGATTTCACAAATTTATCTAGAAATTAAATAGTAGCCTTAAAAAGGGTTTATAGGTCTGTTTAAACGACGGAGTTGATAAATTCCCCAGAAAGATCAATATTGTGGAACAGCGAAATAGTTGTATTTATATTTCATTGTTTAGCCTTACTTTTAAAATCCTTAATAATTGATCAACGTTAATGACTTAATAAGTAAATGTGACAGGGCAAGTTCTGAAAGAGAGTAAGCTCTCTTGAGTGACAAGACAAATTGATATGAAAAAAGTGTGTAGATGGGCAAAGCAAACGTAATCGAACGTCGTTCATTTTGGACTTTTCGCGTATTTCGCTGAACATAATTTATTAGAAATTACAACAATATTATTAGCAATTGAATATAATTGACTACATATATTCATATAACAATAATAATATGTGCTATTAGACCCAATTCGGTCTATTTAAGTTTTCAAGGAATAGTCATATGCTAGTGAAATTCAGATTATCCATCGGACATCAATAAATCAATGGTGCATACGACCGAAAAATAAACAAAAGAAAATGTACCTCTATGCTGTATTTCCATTTGATTTTTCGTTAAAATAGACGGATTTTTTTAACGATAAGAGGTGGAAGCGGTTTATTTGTTTGGGTTTTCAATGTTTCACAAAGTTACGTTATCTTGTTTATCCAAATTCGGAATTTTTGTACTGACACAAATAAACACCCACTACCATTCATGTCTATTCGTTTATTTTATGATATGCGACCTGACAAAATCTGCTCCAAGATTCGATTAAATCTCAGGATCGGCCATCCCCGTGCACATGTACTTAAAGTGTGCAGCCCAATTTGTTTTTAATATGTGTGCATTTATATTTCCAGTATAGGCCTACCCATAGACATATATATAGGTTTATTTATATCGGTATTTGTTAGAGCTGTGAATTGTTGTCGCAGCTCATGAAAAAAAAATTCTCTCACTACTCTACTAGTGGCGTGCTATCACCATTGCGGTGATTTAAAAGCTTTTGATCCGATTAAAGGATTTCTACAATTCCATTTTATCCTTAGATACAACAAATGTGGAATCTTCTGAAATCCGGTCTGTATTGTCACTCCGGTATCTATAAGTATTGGCGGCTGCCGTACATGACGAAGAGTATGCTTACCTGTTCGAGAACTACTGATAAAACTTCTTATTCAAGCAATTAACATATAGCTAACTAACCTTCGTCCTGTTGTCGTATTTCTATATTACTAAATTTATACAAAAAATAATCTACTTTTTAAGGCAACATGTTTAATTATTTGAGAAAAGGGAGCCACGGTGGCTAAGCGGGTAAGACGCTTGCTCACTAGCCTGGAGGTCGTGTGTTTGATCCTGCATTCTGCAGAAACTGTTATATCATTGTAAGTCAGATCGGCCAGAAACATATCATATATAATTTTACGGAGTAAAATACAGTTCTATATGCTTGAATTTAGGTAATGCGATATCATGAATATATGAAACTGATTATTCTTTTGTCTCGTAGCTAATCTTTACTTCTTGATTGACCAATAATATTTACCCTTGATTTGATTCATCATAACTAGTTGTTTAGTTGTTTGTTAAAATAGATATTATTCAGGTCCGTAACTAGACCAAAATTGTTTGTGAGACAAAGGCATCTGGGGGCGCCGATGGGGCTTCTGTGGGCGCCGATGATGGTCCGCGGCGAACGGTACCTTGGAAGGGTCTATAGGTTGCTCTCCATGGGCATGCAGACTTTAAGGGGGTAGAATCATGACATGCCACCCTCCCCCTAAAGAAAAGGTAAAATTTAACGACCTCAAACGCGTTTTCTTGCTATTCCAGTCTCTGAATACAGTAGGTGTTACTGACATAGTCTATCTAAGGTGGCTTAGTCGAATTCTAATCAATCGTTTATATTCCACGGAGACGGGATCGTCGGGAGCAAAGTTTGACTGCCGCAAAGGTGTTTTTCTGCTTTTCCGGCCCGTGAATACAGTCACTTGAAATGTGGTCCAATGTAGTCTACCTTAGGTGGCGTACCACACTCCTCGCAGTGTTTCGTCTGATTAGAGCTAATCCCACTTAACACTGCTGTAATGGAAGCATATTTCTGTTCCAAATTATGACTGGTCTATAATCCGATTAACAACCAATAGCGTAACCAGGGGCGTAAATGTGGGGAATAAAATAGTCGGTCGCAAAACCACTGCACTCGGTCGTAAAATAGGAGCAGCCGGTATCAAAATAAGTGCTCACTGCATACGTCACACTACTCACGCAAAACTTTAGTATAAAATAACCTTGTCAACTTATCACGTTTGAAAAATTGTTGTGTTTCACTCTTATTCTCTTGTGAGTATTATTCTGTTTCTCCCCTGGAGAAAAATAGTCAATCTCAAAATAAGTGAAGTCACTGCCGTCGATCTCAAAATTAGGCATCGGCGACTTCATGAATTAGGCCTAATGAGGTAAACAAACAATGCCAGAATAGATCCCAAATACTATGTATTTGCGTGAAATATTGTTAGAAATATTGTTTTTTTTTTTTAGACGAATTGGACAAAATTATCGCCTTTCGTGTGATCGTCCGGCCAGCCCTTCGGGCCGACTTTGAACCCAAAATTAGCAATGACAATTGCAGTATTTTGAAAATTGCTATTGTGGTATGAAATGCATTTTAATTGATATTAAAAAAATAATAAAAGATTGCAGCCATACTTTTATCTGCACCAAAACAACGATCTTCCGAGGCAGCCATTCAAATGTCCCATTTTGAACTTTAAAATCAGGCATATTATACACTTCAATAGACCGATTCAGCTAAGAAGTCACGTGACTTGAAATGGGTGTTTACATCACGTGACGTCCTCGCTGACCCGTTAAATTCCATTTAAAGTAACGTGTTTGCCTTCGAGTTTATTCTTCATCATATTACCGCATATTTATAACTTTTATTGTTTTTGTCAGTATTGATACTGTTTAATAACTATTTAGTGAGAACAAATAACATTTATTTCTTCATCTTGAGTATAATTTAACTTTATTTAACTACCTTTTTATACTAGCCTACTATATAGCCTATTTCTTAATCTTACTAATACTAGCCTACGTTGATTGTACAAAGAAGCGTGCAACTAAAATTCGTCATTGATTGACTATTTGTGTTTTCATTGATACAAAACTTCTGCTATTCGTAAAATAGTTACGTACGTTCTCCCTTTGAAGCTTTATCTGTCTTGACTCATAGGCATACCGGCCGATTTTCTTGGTGGGCTGCGTCACTTTTGCCCCCCCCCCCCCCCAATACAGCGACAGCGCCCGGAACAAGTAAAGGATACATGAAGCTGTGACTAGGGGTGGTTGTCCAAATGCGGGCGCTGTCCACCCAAAACCCCAAACAACAATGTATTTTAACATTCCGGTACAACATAATTATATCGTATTGCCTGTCTAGATAACAAACCTCATCTCTCAACCCTCCGTATTTCGAGATAAGAGTTGGTCCTATAGTTTGTGTCAAGTGCCGGAGTGAAATTGACAACATTTTTTTTTTTATCAAAACAACGAATGATTATTGTCATTTCTAACATTTCTGACACATCCATCTACAATTAAGAAAATCCTACCTAACACGGGTACAAATTCTCTCTTTTTCAAATAAAAGGGATAGTAGATTGCTTTTCCAACATTTTAAATTTACGTCGTACGTAGGCCTATAAGTTGATAAAGGTGGGGTTTCGTGTGCAATAGCCAATCAAAGCACTAACCTGATCAGATTTGCGCAAGAGTAATACGCCGTAATTATGTATGTCGGAATCAATTTTGTTTAAAACAACGCTCGGTTTACCTTATTGTTAATATTTGCTGATACATCAATGTGGTTTCAGCAGATTGGACTGCGTATGTGTAATAAGTAGTATGTATGCAAAAAGAAAATTGAGTCTGCTACTTGGAACTAAGGGCACCAAATCGTAGCTAAAACAAGCATGTCGTATACCTATAGTTGTCTACCCTGTTCCTGAAGCAACGACGGAAGGTTTTCGAAAATCTAGCCGTTGATAGATTAGTGTGTATTTCTCAAATTGGTAGGCTATGTCCCTTTACCACAGACTTTTAATACAAACACAATACAGATACGTTTACATGTTTTGAAAGCTTTCTTTTTCGCTGCAAAACAACCTTGTAATCTTGTATAATGGAAGCACATACAATTTAGAAAATTTAAGTCCATTTCCTGGCATTTAAGGTCATTGTTGGGAGCAAATAACTCTTATGAACAATAGGATAATAAATGGGCAAGAATCTCGAGGTAACCGTGAATATGATAGGCCTACTGATGACATAGTATAGTAGGCCTATAAGACTGCATAGTGGTGGAATAATCACGAAATAAGGAAATCGAGTGCCGAATAGTAGGCGCGAAATAATTTTACATATTTACGTATTGGGCCTATAATATGGAAAGGAGCTTTCAATTATTGGGGACTGGTCTGAGAAATTTTAGTCAATTTCCTGGCATTTTAGTTAATCGATAGCAAATTAATGTGACCAAAATGAAAATGCGCCCTTTAAATCCGCGTCTGTCGGGAAAATGAACCTAAATAACCGTAGCCTACCACATAAGATAAGACCTCGAAAAATAACGACACTCGACGGAGTCTATATTTTCTATTGGACAATTTTAATTACGGCTAGGTTTCTCCTTCAGCCATTCAAAAAGTTGTGGCACGACACCCTTCTTCAATTATAATCTATATAAGCGCCTTTTCTTGGCATCGTGCTCAATTAAAGCATCGGGCAAAAAATGAACACTTAGGCCTATGTCAATAGGCCTATGTGTGTTTTGTAATATTGAAGTAGGCCTAATGAAGGTCTCTTTTTATTTTAAAATTACAAACATTAAATAAAGTGTTATTTTTAGAGGTAAAGAATGAAATGACAAAGGTGCACTATAAGTATTACAGAGAAAGTAGTCTACAAACAATAGGCCTGAATATGCCTGCTTTATAAATTCAAACCATATTATTGTCAAAAGTAGGCCTACATATCCACAAGCGACAATATTTATTAAATACCGTAGTTAAACAGGTAGGATAGGTTAGTCAGTTAATAAACTGAATTTTGTTTAAAAAAATAATTGTATAGGTTATAGGGCCTAGCCTATTATAATAAGCCCTGATCGGCATCATTATAAGCGACCGGCCCCTTGCGCTGTTTTTGATTACCGGTAGCTAGCCTACGCGATAGTTGCTGAACACATAGGTGGGCTATGTCAGGCTAGTCAACTAAAAGGATGGGCCTTTTATTTTTGTTTACAAAAAGTTACGTTATCCTCTGGGATATAACCACTGATCTATATAGATCAGTGGATATAACGCGAAACAAGAACAAACGAAGGCGACGCCATATTGTTATAATGGTTACCACCCAATTCAGGTCACGTGACGTCCTTGACAACCTTAGCTGAATCGGTCTATTTTATTATTTTATCTAAAATATTTTATGTATGGTTCTGCTATTGTCTTTTATATCCCTCAAACAACCCCCCTGTACAGTGGAATGTCGTTTGTAAAAAAAAATAAATAGCGAAAATTCTATGTGCAAAAACAAAATGCGGACCCAATTATGGCACCTTAGCAAATAAGCACTCATAACTACATGCAAATACAAGACAAGTAAATATCATTGAATACAGCCATTGAAAAACCTATTGCTGTATTTAGTGGCTCGAAAACGTACTACTTTTGTCCAGAATGACGTCACTTTCAGAACTACGTCAAACGATCATGACGTCACCACTATCGCTCGTGGAATACCTGCGCAGGGATACATCTCGAGCGATATTCAATGGTCATTGAGTTCTATCTATATATGTATACGCGTACATTTATATTATATATTATAACAACGGCTTATTCAATGTTTAATATAGTGGTTACTGTATCTTGCTTAATGAAATATATTTACATAATGAATGAAGCTTATACATATTCATGTTGTTTACTCGGTAATAAGATCGTTAAATCAAAAACTTTCAATACAAAAATACATTAAAAACTTGTTAGCTACGTGAACTTCTCAAATGGGTGGTCTATCAATATTAGTTTTTGTCTAATGCATCATGCATGGGATGGTTAAGGATTAACATCAGTTTTTGTCTTAATTATGTTATAAATGGATAAAAACAATATGTCTATTATACGGGGTCCAGTAAGGGACGCAAAGAATAAAAATATAATAATAATAACTGGTGCGTGCCTGATAATAACTAGCGCGCGCCTGATAATAAGTGGCCCGCGCCTGATAATAACTGTTCCGGTTTCATCCCACTGCTAATATTTTATAATGCATCAAATGATTAATTGATAAAATAAATATAATCTTGTCTGATATAAATCTATAATTTATTGATGATTAACATTTAACGTTGTCATGGTTTACATTCAATAATCTGCAAGGGAATTAGTACACAATGAACAAGTGAGAGAGAAACTAGGTCATTTCGGGACTAACATATTGTTTAATTTTATTTCAATAATTCGCTTGCGCGTAGGGGTCTTTAGCAGTGGGAGGAAACCGGGGGCCCAGAGCAAATCCACGAGGTTTGATGAACAAGTGAATAAGATGGTATATATTTTGAACATTTTCATAGATAAACAAAAAATTATAACGATCACGTGCATGGTCACCCGTAAGCGAATCTACATAAGTAAGCCGATTTTTGTATCTGGTAAATTGAACAACACATACTTTTGGTTAATGCAAAATGTATATTTTAAACAATGCACAGTGTATTAGGTATCTTTCTATAGTGCATAATGTTTCTGGTCGCATGGGTCCGGCTTGTGGAATAGGTAAGTAACTTAGTGTGGCATGATTTTATCAAGAAGAGCACCTGAATGTATTCTTATGACTGATAAATCATCTTTATATATAGATTATTTTAAGCAAATTACATACTACAGTACATGAATTACGTTTTAAATTAGGAAAATATAAAAGTCTGTGAGAAAGAAATAAAAATTATATAACTTGAAAATATAAATTGAAAAAATAGTCCTATATATAACACATGAATAATAATTAATTGCAATGTACTTTATTTCACCTTTCCTGAAGTAAATATGTGCCGCTGGAAAGTTACAAATAAAGTTTGCCAGGAAAATGTGTATCCATTATGTGTGGTCCACTATAGACCCTATATACTGTAGAGGTTAACTTAGTTTATAAAATATCTTCGCGACGTGAAGTTAGCCTGTTGTTCGTTGTTCGTTGTTCGGTATTCGCGAATAACGAACAACGAGCCAGTTTGTTGTTCGGTATTCGCGAATAACGAACAACGGGCTGGTTTGTTGTTCGGTATTCACCAGATATGGAATTAGTAATCTAATAAAAAATAAAATAACTTTTGTAGGGAACACGCTGCAGGCGGGTTTTTATGAGCCTAACTGAATAATAAAACTTCAAACTTCTGAGAAATAGATTCTAACAACTTCTCTTTCTATCCGAAGGAAGAGCTGTTACATATTGGCGAATAACGAACAACGAGCCAGTTTGTTGTTCGGTATTGGAGAAAAACGAACAACGAGCTGGTTTGTTGTTCGGTATTCACCGCATATGGAATTAGTAATATAATAAAGGTACCTTTGTAGGGAACACGCCACAGGCGGGTTTTTATGAGCTTAAATAGACAATAAAACTTCAAACTTCTGGGAAATAGATTCAAACAACTTCTCTTTCTATCCGAAGAAAGAGCTGTTACATATTGGCGAATAACGAACAACGAGCCAGTTTGTTGTTCGGTATTGGCGAATAACGAACAACGAGCTGGTTTGTTGTTCGGTATTCACCAGATATGGAATTAGTAATGTAATAAAGGTACTTTTGTAGGGAACAAGTCGCAGACGGGTTTTTATAAGCCTAACTGGATAATAAAACTTCAAACTTCTGGGAAATAGATTCTAACAACTTCTCTTTCTATCCGAAGAAAGAGCTGTTGAATATTGGCGAATAACGAACAACGAGCCAGTTTGTTGTTCGGTATTGGCGAATAACGAACAACGAGCTGGTTTGTTTTTCGATATTCACCAGATATGGAATTAGTAATGTAATAAAGGTACTTTTGTAGGGAACAAGTCGCAGACGGGTTTTTATAAGCCTAACTGGATAATAAAACTTCAACCTTCTGGGAAATAGATTCTAACAACTTCTCTTTCTATCCGAAGAAAGAGCTGTTAAATATTGGCGAATAACGAACAACGAGCCAGTTTGTTGTTCGGTATTGGCGAATAACGAACAACGAGCTGGTTTGTTGTTCGGTATTCACTAATACCGAACAACGAGCTGGTTTGTTGTTCGGTATTCACCGCATATGGAATTAGTAATATAATAAAGGTACTTTTGTAGGGAACACGCCGCAGACGGGGTTTTATGAGCCTAACTGCATAATAAAACTTCAAACGTCTGGGAAATAGATTCTAACAACGTCTCTTTCTATCCGAAGAAAGAGCTGTTACATATTGGCGAATAACGAACAACGAGCCAGTTTGTTGTTCGGTATTGGCGAATAACGAACAACGAGCTGGTTTGTTGTGCGGTATTCGCCAATACCGAACAACGAGCTGGTTTGTTGTTCGGTATTTACCGTATATGGAATTAGTAATATAATAAAGGTACTTTTGTAGGGAACACGCCACAGGCGGGTTTTTATGAGCTTAAATAGACATTAAAACTTCAAACTTCTGGGAAATAGATTCTAACAACTTCTCTTTCTATCAAAAGAAAGAGCTGTTACACATTGGCGAATAACGAACAACGAGCCAGTTTGTTGTTCAGTATTGGCGAATAACGAACAACGAGCTGGTTTGTTGTTCGGTATTCACCGCATATGGAATTAGTAATATAATAAAGGTACTTTTGTAGGGAACACGCCGCAGACGGGGTTTTATGAGCCTAACTGCATAATAAAACTTCAAACTTCTGGGAAATAGATTCTAACAACGTCTCTTTCTATCCGAAGAAAGAGCTGTTACATATTGGCGAATAACGAACAACGAGCCAGTTTGTTGTTCGGTATTGGCGAATAACGAACAACGAGCTGGTTTGTTGTTCGGTATTCACCTTATATGGAATTATTAATATAATAAAGGTACTTTTGTAAGGAACACGCCACAGGCGGGTTTTTATGAGCTTAAATAGACGATTAAACTTCAAACTTCTGGGAAATAGATTCTAACAACTTCTCTTTCTATCCGAAGAAAGATCTGTTACAAATTGGCGAATAACGAACAACGAGCCAGTTTGTTGTTCGGTATTGGCGAATATCGAACAACGAGCTGGTTTATTGTTCGGTATTCACCGTATATGGAATTATTAATATAATAAAGGTACTTTTGTAAGGAACACGCCACAGGCGGGTTTTTATGAGCTTAAATAGACGATTAAACTTCAAACTTTTGGGAAATAGATTCTAACAACTTCTCTTTCTATTCGAAGAAAGAGCTGTTACACATTGGCGAATAACGAACAACGAGCCAATTTGTTATTCGGTATTGGCGAATAACGAACAACGAGCTGGTTTGTTGTTCGGTATTCACCGTATATGGAATTAGTAATATAATAAAGGTACTTTTGTAGGGAACACGCCACAGGCGTGTTTTTCTGAGCTTAAATAGACATTAAAACTTCAAACTTCTGGGAAATAGATTCTAACAACGTCTCTTTCTATCCGAAGAAAGAGCTGTTACATATTGGCGAATAACGAACAACGAGCCAGTTTGTTGTTCGGTATTGGCGAATAACGAACAACGAGCTGGTTTGTTGTTCGGTATTCACCTTATATGGAATTATTAATATAATAAAGGTACTTTTGTAAGGAACACGCCACAGGCGGGTTTTTATGAGCTTAAATAGACGATTAAACTTCAAACTTCTGGGAAATAGATTCTAACAACTTCTCTTTCTATCCGAAGAAAGATCTGTTACAAATTGGCGAATAACGAACAACGAGCCAGTTTGTTGTTCGGTATTGGCGAATATCGAACAACGAGCTGGTTTATTGTTCGGTATTCACCGTATATGGAATTATTAATATAATAAAGGTACTTTTGTAAGGAACACGCCACAGGCGGGTTTTTATGAGCTTAAATAGACGATTAAACTTCAAACTTTTGGGAAATAGATTCTAACAACTTCTCTTTCTATTCGAAGAAAGAGCTGTTACACATTGGCGAATAACGAACAACGAGCCAATTTGTTATTCGGTATTGGCGAATAACGAACAACGAGCTGGTTTGTTGTTCGGTATTCACCGTATATGGAATTAGTAATATAATAAAGGTACTTTTGTAGGGAACACGCCACAGGCGTGTTTTTCTGAGCTTAAATAGACATTAAAACTTCAAACTTCTGGGAAATAGATTCTAACAACTTCTCTTTCTATCCAAAGAAAGAGCTGTTACATATTGGCGAATAACGAACAACGAGCCAGTTTGTTGTTCGGTATTGGCGAATAACGAACAACGAGCTGGTTTGTTGTTCGGTATTGGCGAATACAGAACAACGAGCTGGTTTGTTGTTCGGTATTCACCGTATATGGAATTAGTAATATAATAAAGGTACTTTTGTAGGGAACCCGCCACAGGCGGGTTTTTATGAGCTTAAATATACAATAAAACTTCAAACTACTGGGAAATAGATTTTAACAACTTCTCTTTCTAACCGAAGAAAGAGCTGTTACATATTGGCGAATAACGAACAACGAGCCAGTTTGTTGTTCGGTATTCGCGAATAACGAACAACGAGCTGGTTTGTTGTTCGGTATTCACGAATACCGAACAACGAGCTGGTTTGTTGTTCGGTATTCACCGTATATGGAATTATTAATATAATAAAGGTACTTTGTAAGGAACACGCCTGTTATGAGCTTAAATAGACGACAAGACTTCAAACTTCTGGGAAATATATTCTAACAACTTCTCTTTCTATGCGAAGAAATAGCTGTTACACATTGGCGAATAACGAACAACGAGCCAGTTCGTTGTTCGGTATTGGCGAATAACGAACAACGAGCTGGTTTGTTGTTCGGTATTCACCGTATATGGAATTAGTAATATAATAAAAGTACTTTTGTAGGGAACACGCCACAGGCGGGTTTTTATGAGCTTAAATAGACAATAAAACTTCAAACTTCTGGGAAATAGATTCTAACAACTTCTCTTTCTATCCGAAGAAAGAGCTGTTACACATTGGCGAATAACGAACAACGAGCCAGTTTGTTGTTCGGTAGTGGCGAATAATGAACAACGAGCTGGTTTGTTGTTCGGTATTCACCGTATATGGAATTAGTAATATAATAAAGGTACTTTTGTAGGGAACACGCCACTGGCGAGTTTTTATGAGCTTAAATAGGCATTAAAACTTCAAACTTCTGGGAAATAGATTCTAACAACTTCTCTTTCTATCAAAAGAAAGAGCTGTTACACATTGGCGAATAACGAACAACGAGCCAGTTTGTTGTTCGGTATTGGCGAATAACGAACATCGAGCTGGTTTGTTGTTCGGTATTCACCGTATATGGAATTGGTAATATAATAAAGGTACTTTTGTAGGGAACACGCCACAGTTGTTTGTTATACCTTTCTCTGGATTAGGGTATTCTTATATTACCAGAAAGAGGTTACGTATAAAGATCGTCAGCGATAGCACTTTGATGGAAGCGGACGTTAAATAAAGCTATTTCACATACGCTTATAAAATTAATTCAACGAAATTCTTATCATTTTCATGCACAGGAAACAAAAATTACCAGGATTTATTTTTCTGAAAATTGAATTTATGTTAATTGAGGGAATTTCTGTAAATTACAGCAGAAACAAATGCGGATAAAATTTTCCTGATAATTTTTGTTTACGGATTTTTTTCCGTTTGTTCGCGGATAATTTTGTTACAGTGTAGGCCGCATGGGTCGGGCTTGTGGAATAGGGAAGTAAATTATCAGAACATAGTTTGATTTGAATTAATCAGGATCACCCAAATATATTCTTATGACTGATAAATCATCTTTACATTACTATATTCAATACATATCTTATGTTTTGGAGAGATGTACCACAAATGAGACGCAGCCCAGATTAATCGTCCGTAAATAATTAAGGTTGTCGAATGATCGACTCATCGCCAATTGTATATAGATTATTTAAAGCAACTTACATACTAGATGAATTACTTTTTAAATTAGAAAATATAAAAAAGTCTGTGAGTATGAAATAGAAATTACATAACTTAAATATAAATTGACATAAATAGGCCTATTTTATAACACATGAGTAATAATTAATTGGAATGTACTTTATTTGACATTTGCTGGAATAAATATGTATCGCTAGAAAGTTATAAATAAAGTTTGCCAGGAAAATGTGTATCCATTTAATGGGCCCATGACTTGACTTTTGAAATATTTAATGTCAATACCTGAATTACTATAAAAACTGTTGATGTGTTATTTATGTAATGGTATTGAGATTTTAAAGGTATTTCACTGGGCGTAGCCAGGCAAAAAAATATTAGAATGGTGCACATCGTCAAGTATAGCCTGTGATTATACTTTTATTATAACTTCGGATTGACAGTCAAATTCATGAAATATTCAAAATTTTGTCAGTGATGCAGGATCGAGGGCCTGTATTTAAAGTTATTTCAATTATACTTGGCTGTCTTGGAACACACCCAATACAACTCCCGTCTCCATATTTATCTTCAACTGCTTGAATAACATCATCAATACATACATTTTTTAGACTGATAATATTTACCTTCAGGGTCCTTTCTTTAATATTCTTCCAGGTATCCATTTTGTAAGGGCCGAGGCCCCTATAGGGGAAAATCCCAATGACCACACAATTAAATATTCCGATCACATTCTTGTAACGTAAAGTTTAAATCCAAAAAAGCGAGGGAAAAAACAAACACAAAGTCTTATGAACAAGGTCAGTTCCGCTTGACCGCACTTCGGGAGCATATTTAAAACACGTCCCAACGCTAGCGCGTATCAATCGACTCTCTCACGTCGGATTATAACTGACGTGCACCTGATAATAACTGGCGCGCGCCGGATAATAACTGGCTCGCGTCGGATAATAACTGGCTCGTGCCGGATAATAACAAGCGCGCCGGATAATAACAAGCGCGTCGGATAATCACTAGCACTAATTAATACATTTCCCATATGAAATGGGGTTTATAGCCCTACTGCTCCGACTGGCCTAATGAAGACCGGCATACGCCAAATAGTGCCAATGTGTACACCGGACCTCGGTATTTCGTCCCATGTGGCCCCTCTCTGTCTCAATCAGTGTCTCTGTCTCGGTCTGTCTCTCCCTCTCTCTGTCAGTGTTCCTGTCCATCTCCCTGTCTTTTACTGTATTTCTCTCTGTATGTCCGTCTCCCTCTGTGTCTGTCTGCCCCTCTCTCTCTCTGCCCCCACCCATGTGTCGGCCTCTCTTTCTGTCTCCACCCCGCTCTGGCTGTCTCTCTCTATGCTTGTCTGTCTGTATGTATATCTCTCTGTCTGTCTCCCTCTCTGTTCGTCTCTCCCTCTCTCTGTCAGTATCCCTGTCCACCTCTGTCTTTGGCTGTCTTTCACTCTGTGTGTCCGTCGCCAGTACCACCTCAATATCACCACATACTACCCAAATACTACAACATAATACTGTAAAATGTGTATATCAATTGAATTTCTTCTAAAATAATTGGTTATACCGTGGGAATTGTACTTCAAATGCGATAACCGATGTCTGGCTGTTCCATTTGCCTCCCTATATCACATAAAACACGCATGTGGTGATATTGAGGTGGTATTCAGGTGTTATTGTGTAGAATTGGGTAGTATTGGGTAAATCGTCCCGCCGCTGCATTGGGTTAACTTTATACTGTAAACCACATTTTATCACGAACTGATTCAGTTATCTAATGTATATTGGGTGAGAGAGAGATGTTTCTTAACGTCCCGGAGAAAACCCACGATGTTTGACATGCGACTCAACTCCTTGTCACGTGCAAGTGAGGAATCGAAACCACGCCACTTGACTCAATGACAGACATTATGATCAAACCTGCACGTCTTAACCATTCGGCCCCACCCCCGTTTGTCATAACCAAAGTTTTTGCATGACTGGGAATGTGTTCAATCCAAATAATACCAGAACCATTTCTAATCCACATCAAGTTTCAAACAATGTTGTTGTTTTTTTTTTATTTTTAAAAAAGAAATAAGAAAAGCGGTATCGTACACATGTTTAAAAGCAACGATGTTAATAATTTTTATGGTTAATGTCACTACCACTGCCACAATCTTTGATTTGACCTGATCGTCTATAGGGGTTGGTTTGACTCCGGACAAGCTACTGTTGTATCTCACTTCTTAAAGACTTCACCATTGTGTTTTCTCACGATACCGAAATCAAATATGTAACAGGAGCAAAAACAGTTGTTTCTATACGTTTTATGCCGCAGCAGTTACACAATAGTCTACATTACAATGTTTAAAATTAATATCTCTTTCTCTCAACTGTAAAAGTCTAACCAGCTTGGCGAGAATCAGACAATGATCGTGTAAAGAACCCTGTGCATGTTTGGCTTTAAAGAATCTAAATGATGTCTAAAATTATTCTAGTCCCGCTCTCTCTTATAGGTAAAAACTTTCCGTAGTTTAACACATTTTTTCTGTTAATTGATGGATTATTTTGAGAAATTGTGTTAAAAGAGTGAATTATTTCTTAAAATTACGTGTTTTATGTAATTCTGTGGAATATCCAGTATTAAACAGGAAACTTCCGTGAAATTTGGGGATAGAATATTTTATTCCCTTCTATAACGGACTTAATTCTGTTATTTTACGGAATAAACGGTGGAATGACAGGAAAGTTACGTGAAATTCAGGAATAAAATGTTTCATTCCATTATATAACGGACTATTTCTGTTTTCAAATGCAAGGATAAGAAATCATATACATATATAATCATTCCTAATAAGTATCATTTTATAGTATTCATTTCAATTTATTAACCATAATATGAAGGATCATATTGTGTAGAGTTTGGAAAATTAATAGTCATGTCTATCTAATTTCCATTATTTATAAGATTTTAAAGAATAGTCGAGATGCTTGTTAAATTCAGCTCATCGATCGGACATCAATAAATCAATGATGCATGCAATTACCACCGACAAATAAACAAAAGAAAAAAACAGTTTTATTCCAGTTCTTGCAATCATGTTATATTTTAAATGAAATTGAAATTACAATTGGTGAAATTTCCATGGCCACATGGATTAATTTATTATATCGTTCAAACAGGCAGATTTTGATGACATTTGATTTCAAGATTTTCCACTTCACAAAGTGGATTTAGGATAACAGAATCTATTTTGTCCACCTCATCCAACTAGACGATATTTTCCTCTTTGGATCGATATCGTTGTTTGTCGATAATTTGGGTGCCCCGAGATAAAAACAATGGATAGTCATTACACTATATCTAAATATACAACCCTAGATGATTCTCTATCATAAACTATCAAGAAAATGTACCTCTATGTTGTATTTCCATTTGATTTTTCGTTAAAATAGACAGTTTTTTTAACGGTGAGGGGTGGAAGCGGTATATTTGTTTGGGTTTTCAATGCTTGACAAAGTTACGTTATCTTGTTTATCCAAATTCCGAATTTTTGTACCGAAACGAATTAACACCCACTACCATTCGGGTCTATTCGTTTATTTTATGATATGCGACCTGACAAAATCTGCTCTAAAATTCGATTAAATCTCAGGATCGGCCATCCCCGTGTACATATACTTAACGTGTGTCGCTCAATTTGTTTTAAATATGTGTGCATTTATATTTCCGATATACCCATAGACATATAGGTCTATTTATATCGGCATTTATTACAGCTGCAAATCGTTGTCGTAGCACATGAAAAAAACTCGCTTACCACTCTAGGGGCGTGCTAACACCATTGTGGTGATTTAAAAGCTTTTGATCCGATTGAAGACCGGCCCTACGAGCGATCGTCCGACCAGCCCTTCGAGCGATCGTCCGACCGGTCCTTCGGGACAACTTTGAACTCAAAATTAGCAATGACAATTGCAGTATTTTGAAAACTGCTATTGTGGTATGAAATATGAATTTTAATTGATATTAAAAAAAATAACAAAAGATTGCCACCATACTTTTATTTGCACTAAAACAACAACCTTCCGAGGCAGCCATTCAAATGTCCCATTTTGAAACTTAAAATCAGGCATATTATACACTTCAATTTTAAGTATGGTTCTGCTATTTTCTTTTATATCCCTCAAACAACCCCCCTGTACAGTGGAATGTCGTTTGTAAAAAAAAATAAATAGCGAAAATTCTATATGCAAAAACAAAATGCGGAACCAATTATGGCACCTTAGCAAATAAGCACTCATAACTACATGCAAATACAAGTAAATATCATTGAATACAGCCATTGAAAAACCTATTGCTGTATTCAGTGGCTCGAAAACGTACTACTTTTGTCCAGAATGACGTCACTTTCAGAATTACGTCAAACGGTCATGACGTCACCGCTATTGCTCGTGGAATACTTGCGCAGGGATACACTCTCTTGAACTATTGAATATCCCGAGCTGTATTCAATGGTCATTGAGTTCTATCTATATGTATACGCGTACATTTATTTTATATATTATAACAACGGCTTATTTAATGTTTAATATAGTGGTTACTGTATCTTGCTTAATGAAATATGTTTACATAATGTAGCTTATACATATTCATGTTGTTTACTCGGTAATAAGATCGATAAATCAAAAACTTTCAATACAAAAATACATTAAAAACTTGTTAACTACGTGAACTTTTCAAATGGGTGGTCTATCAATATTAGTTTTTGTCTTAATTCCGTTATGCATCAT
The DNA here is from genome assembly GCA_036850965.1 of Patella caerulea. Taxonomy (NCBI): domain Eukaryota; kingdom Metazoa; phylum Mollusca; class Gastropoda; family Patellidae; genus Patella; species Patella caerulea. The sequence goes on from JAZGQO010000010.1 coordinate 4,619,518, forward strand.
GCATGGGATGGTTAAGGATTAACATCAGTTTTTGTCTTAATTATGTTATAAATTGATAAAAACAATATGTCTATTATACGGGGTCCGGTAAGGGGCGCAAAGAATAAAAATATAATAATAATAACTAGTGCGCGCGTGATAATACCTAGCGTGCGTCTGATAATAACTGTGGCGCGCCTGATAATAACTGGCGCACGTCGGATAATAACTGGCGTGCACCTGATAATAACTGGCTCGTGCCGGATAATAACAAGCGCGCCGGATAATAACAAGCCCGTCGGATAATAACTAGCACTAATTAATACATTCCCCATATGAAATGGGGTTTATAGCCCTACTGTTCTGCTCCGACTGGCCTAATGAAGACCGGCATACGCCAAATAGTGCCAATGTGTACACCGGACCTCGGTATTTCGTCCCATTCCAATGACTGTACGTTGACCGTAGGCTCGCTATCCAGGAGGCCCCTTACATCCCTCCGTTAGCCAAAAAAGTTCATCGGGATTTTTAAGCGCAGTTCCTCCTGCACCATTGATTGGCAAGGGGGATCCACGCCGGAAAATCAGGATGAACGTTCTCGGCCAACGCAGGGATGGAACACGGGACCTTCTAGATAGCGAGCCAACGTCTTATTAACTAAACCATGTGGCCCCCTTTCCAATAAGAAGGGTTGGGTAGCCAAATAAGGTCTGACATTGAATCAGGTGACGTGGTTTTGATTCTGCCTTGAACGTGGCAAAAGGAGGGTCAACCGGTTCCGGTTTCACTTCACCCCACTGCTAATCACCCGTACGTAGAGTGTTTTACAATGCATCAAATGATTAATTGATAAAAATGAATATAATCTTGTCTGATATAAATCTATAATTTTTTTTGATTAACATTTAACGTTGTCATGGTTTACATTCAATAATCTGAAAGGGAATTAGTACACAATGAACAAGTGAGAGAGAGACAGAGAGAAATGGGGTTTAACGTCCACTTGACACAAACTAGGTCATTTCGGGACTAAGATATATTGTTTAATTTTATTTCAATAATTCACTTGCGCGTAGGGGTCTTTAGCAGTGGCAAGAAACCGGGGGACCAAGAGAAAACCCACGAGGTTGAATGAACAAAATAACCCATAGAAAAACAAAAAATTATAACGATCGTGTGCATCGTCTTCCGTAAGCGAATCTACATAAGTAAGCCGATTTTTGTATCTGGTAAAGTGAACAACACATACTTTTGGTTAATGCAAAATGTATATTTTAAACAATGCGCAGTGTATTAGGTATCTTTCTATAGTGCATAATATTTCTGGTCGCATGGGTCAGGCTTGTGGAATAGGTAAGTAACTTACGAGAACATAGTTTGGCATGATTTTATCAAGAAGAGCACCTAAATGTATTCTTATGACTGATAAATCATCTTTATATATAGATTATTTTAAGCAAATTACATACTACCGTACATGAATTACGTTTTAAATTAGGAAAATATAAAAGTCTGTGAGAAAGGAATAAAAATTACATAACTTGGAAATATAAATTGAAAAAATAGGCCTATATATAACACGCGAGTAATAATTAATTGCAATGTACGTTATTTCACATTTGCTGGAGTAAGTATATGTCGCTGGAAAGTTACCAAAAAAGTTTGCCAGGAAAATGTGCATCCATTTAATATCAATACCTGTATTATTATACAAACTGTTGATGTGTTATTTATATAATGGTATTCAGATTTTAAACGTATTCCACTGAGCGTAGTCAGGCAAAAAAATATTAGAACGGTGTACATCGTCAAGTGTAGCCTGTGATTATACTTTTATTATAACATCGGACTGATAGTCACATTCATGAAATATTCAATCTAAGTAGGCCTACAACTGTGGACACTTACAATTATGTGTATTAAATCGTGTTACAAATTCTATTGTGCATGGAATTTCAACTGCTAAAAGACATATTTCGTACACTGCTAATATATATACGGCATACAAAAACTAATATGTGTAAAACATCGACAGTTAGAATTTTTTGTTTTTTTGTTCCTGCCACGACCAGGGAGCCAGGGTGAAACAGTAAGTAAGACGTTGGCTCGCTAACTTCGAGGTCCCGTGTCCGATCCCTGCGTTGACCAAGAAAGTTCATCCGGATTTTTTGTTTTTCCAAGCCTTTGTCAGTGATGCAGGACCGAGGGTCTGGCAATTGCAAGGGAAAACCTACAATTGGGCGGATTGAACGTGCACTTAAAGGATCCGTTGGCAGTTATGAGAGTAAGTCGTATCGCAGCTGTCTTGGCACAATTTCTCTCGTAGCACACTGAATGACGTATGCGCGTCTTCATTAGCCCAGTCGGAACTGAATAGTAGTTCAGATGCGTCGTACACGTAAAGAATCCCTTGGTAGTTGGATTCTATATAAGACTAGACCGTAGCATTGCTGTCTAGGCACCGTATGGCGTATGTCCGTCTTCATTTTCCGAGTCGGAGCAGAACAGTAGGACATTAAACACCAGATCATTTCGGTTACGACCTAACCATGGGGTAAACTAAGTTGACTTAGTTAGTTCCTGGCACCACCCCTTATGGTTATTATATTTAAAATACGAATATTGTTCATATCGTTATAAAATAAAGCTTTTCTTTCACTAGGCAGATTGTTTTCACTCTAGTAGATTCGATGGAGAATCACCGAGCAATAATTACTAGACAGTTTTCATGTCCAGGAAACAAAAATTACCAGGATTTATTTTTCTGTATTTGAAAATGGAATTTATGTTAATTGAGGGAATTTCTGTAAATTACAGGAAAAAAAAATGCGGATAAAAATTTTCCTGATAATTTTTGTTTACGGATTTTTTTCCGCTTTTTCACGGATATTTTTGTTACAGTGTAGGCCGCATGGGTCGGGCTTTGTGGAATAGGGAAGTAAATTATCAGAACATAGTTTGGTTTAAAGTAATCAGGATCACCCTATGACTGATAAATCATCTTTATATTACTATATTCAATACATATATATCTTATGTTTTGGAGAGATGTACCACAAATGAGACGCAGCCCAAATTAATCGCCCGTAAATAATTAAGTTTGTCCATTGATCGACTCATCTCCAATTGTATATAGATTATTTTAAGCAAATTACAAACTACATGAATTACGTTTTAAATTAGGAAAATATAAAAGTCTGTGGAGAACAAAGTAGAAATTACATAACTTGAAAATATAAATTGAAAAAAATAGGCCTATATATAACACGTGAGTAATAATTAATTGCAATGTACGTTATTTCATATTTGCTGGAGTAAGTATATGTCGCTGGAAAGTTACAAAAAAAGTTTGCCAAGAAAATGTGCATCCATAATGGGCCCATGACTTGACGTTTGAAATATTTAATATCAATACCTGTATTACTATAAAAACTGTTAATATGTTATTGATGTAATGGTATTTAGATTTTAAACGTATAGCCAGGCAAAAACTATTAGAACAGTGTACAGCGTCAAGTGTAGCCTGTAATGATACATTTGTTATAACATCGGACTGATAGTCAAATTCATGATATATTCATACTAAGTACAGCTGCGGACACTAAGTACAGCTCCTGATTTTTTGTTGTTCCAAACCTTTGTCAGTGATGCAGGACCGAGGACCTGGCAAATTGGCCTAGTTAGTTCCTGAGACGACCCCTTTTGCTTATTATTTTTGTCAAGTTGTATAAAAAAACGATTATATCCGTATGTTCATGATGTTATAGAATAATTGCGTATGAACTATTTATATTTTGTATTCGATGGAGATTCACTGTGCAATTACTAGACAGTTTCCATGTTATAGAACAATTTTGCTAGTTTACGACAGTTTTAGCAGAAATCATATAGATACGTCGGTTAGGTTATCTGTGCAATAACAACGAACATGGGAATTATTATTAGGATGTAGACCCGCCACCATTTAACCTGCGAAAACTGAAATAGTTTTAAAGTTACATTCCAGGGTACAAACGGGGTGATTTGATGATATATTAGGACTAAAACATATTCAAACTAATTAATTTATCATAATTTTACTTCAAATCCTTCTCAAATCATTGTAATTGCCAAGTATACTCTGCTATAAAAATCGATCAAAAGAGGCCATGTTTGCGTCAGGGGATTACCCCTCTCAGTACCGATAGCAACAGTGGGCGGACACGGGTGGGAATTCATTGCATACACAAGACGATGTTATCTGTAATCGCTGACTATTTATTACAAATATCGAATCCTAATTAAATTCTCGAATTATCTACCGCCCGCGTCTTTTTCCGTGATTTTTATCCCAGAAAGTGTTGTAAGTCTAACTCTTCATAAAGTTTATCAACATGTATACAAAGCGCTCAATATACTCGTGCAGCCTTAGACGTCACGCGTGCGGATAGCCCTAATCGTCGGGCTGATGATTAGGGGAACCCTTACATTTTTGTCCTGTGTCCTGTATACGCTCCATGAGGGTTTTCATGGAATCCAGTATTTTTCTAGTAAGATTGCATATCTCTACTTTCCATAAATACCTAAATTGCCATACTTTTATTGGCAATAATCACCCGATAAATACTTTCCTGGAAACCCAACTTTAACGTGCGAGAGAATCTAAATCGGTCAGTCTATTAAAGAGACAATTCTTACTTTTGCTCACTTCTACTTTGTTAAAGAATAATCCTATTAATCCAATAATTCACTATTGCATGTTGCGAAATAGGCAAATATATCACTGTCTTTCAATTAAAATTCAAACGTTTGAAGGTAGCTATTCCACCGGGGGGGAGGGGGTTAAACAAGGGAGGTAATTGTGTTATTATTTCCGTCGTCACTGATTTTAAAGTGTGGGAAATAATGCCTATGATTGTATAATAGTGAGTTGACAACTTATTGAGCAAAAGAGATAGAAATAATTATGTTTTGACTTTCTTAGAAAATATGAAATTCTCGCTTTAAATTCCCTTCATTAAAGGAGATAAACGTCTAGCATAATCTTTTCCATAATATTTAAAATTAAAACACGAATTAGTATTCAATATTAACACATTTCAATCCCAATAATGTTGCTATCTTGCCGTGTAAATATGGAATCCTTATATCCAATTTTCACGACACAGTGAACATTTTACACACACCACACACAATTTTACATAAAAACAAATATATGGACAAGACATCGTACTCAGAGACCACAAACAAAACAATTCAAAAAGTGTATTCTATGGTTGCGGGTGTTATTTGTAATAATGAAAAAAATATATATATAAAGGCCCCCGCACACGAGCGCATTTTGCGTACGCATTTAGCGCCGCGCTAGATGCGTACGCATTTGACGCAGAAATACGGCGTCCGCACACGAGCCGAAAACGACGCTGCGCGAACGCTACTGCGGCAAGTGTGTCGTTCACGTGGCCACCACTCATCCGAAAATGGCAGCGGTCTCGAAGTTCTACGCATTTTGTATCATATAGGCAAGGATATTCTTGCCATAAATCGACGATTTTATCCTCTAAAATTGCGTCACTGACGAACTCACTGGGTGCCGCCATTTTGCAGTAGTGATGACGCATGCGCATTGACGACGAATGAAACGCAAATAGCGCTGAGTCGCCCGCACACGAGAGCGCAGTTGGCGCTGCGTCAAAAAATATCAAACATGACAGATATTTGGCGAACGTCAAAATGCGCTCGAAAATACCCCCGCACACGAGCCGAAAATGACGCTGCGCCATTTGCGTACGCAGTTTTCGGCTCGTGTGCGGGGGCCTTAAGACAATACGGGAGTAATTAATAATGGCAGATTCACAAACGGCAAAATGATATTACAATGGTGTATAAAGAAAGAAAGCAAACGTAATCGGCTGTCGTTCAGTTTGGACTGTTCACGTATTTCGCTGAACATAGTTTATTAGAAATTACAAAGATATTATTAGCAATTGAATATAATTGACTACATATATTCATATAACAATAATTTATGTGCTCTTAGGTCCATTTCGGTCTATTTAAGATTTTAAAGAATAGTCGAGATGCTTGTTAAATTCAGCTCATCGATCGGACATCAATAAATCCATGATGCATGCAATTACCACCGAAATATAAACAAAAGAAAAAAGCAGTTTTATTCCAGTTCTTGCAATCATATTATATTTTAAATGAAATTGAATTTACAATTGGTGAAATTTACATGGCCACATGGATTAATTTATTATATCGTTCAAACAGGCAGATTTGATGACATTTGTTAAATTCAGCTCATCGATCGGACATCAATAAATCCATGATGCATGCAATTACCACCGAAATATAAACAAAAGAAAAAAGCAGTTTTATTCCAGTTCTTGCAATCATATTATATTTTAAATGAAATTGAATTTACAATTGGTGAAATTTACATGGCCACATGGATTAATTTATTATATCGTTCAAACAGGCAGATTTGATGACATTTGATTTCAAGATTTTCCACTTCACAAGGAGGATTTAGGATAACAGAATCTATTTTGTCCACCTCATCCAACTAGACCCTATCTTCCTCTTCCATGTCGTTGTTTGTCGATAATTAGGGTGCCCCGAGATAAAAACAATGGATAGTTATTACACATACAACAACCCTAGAAGATTCTCTATCATAAACTATCAAGAAAATGTACCTCTATGCTGCATTTCCATTTGATCTTTCGTTAAAATAGACTTCTTTGTACGGCCCAGGGTTGGGGAGCGGTATATTTGTTTGGGTTTTCAATGTTTGACAAAGTTACGTTATCTTGTTTATCCAAATTCGGAATTTTTGTACCGAAACGAATTAACACACACTACAATTCGGGTGTATTCGTTTATTTTATGATATGCGACCTGACTAAATCTGCTCCAAGATTCGATTAAATCTCAGGATCGGCCATCCCCGTGTACATGTACTTAACGTGTGTCGCTCAATTTGTTTTAAATATGTGTGCATTTATATTTCTGATATACCCATAGACATATAGGTCTATTTATATCGGCATTTATTGCAGCTGCAGATCGTTGTCGTAGCTCATGAAAAAAGTGGCGTGCTAACACCATTGTGGTGATTTAAAAGCTTTTGATCCGATTAAAGACCGGCCCTTCGAGCGATCGTCCGACCGGCCCTTCGGGACAACTTTGAACTCAAAATTAGCAATGACAATTGCAGTATTTTGAAAATTGTTATTGTGGTACGAAATATGCATTTTAATTGATATTAAAAAAAAATAACAAAAGATTGCCACCATACTTTTATTTGCACTTAAACAACAATCTTTTGAGGCAGCCATTCAAATGTCCCATTTTGAACCTTAAAATCAGACATATTATACACTTCAATTTTAAGTATGGTTCTGCTATTTCTTTTATATCCCTCAAACAACCCCCCTGTACAGTGGAATGTTGTTTGTAAAAAAATGAGGACCCAATTATGGCACCTTAGCAAATAAGCACTCATAACTACATGCAAATACAAGTAAATATCATTGAATACAGCCATTGAAAAACCTATTCCTGTATTCAGTGGCTCGAAAACGTACTACTTTTGTCCAGAATGACGTCACTGTCAGAATTACGTCAAACGGTCATGACGTCACCGCTATCGCTCGTGGAATACTTTCTCTTGAACTATTGAATAACCCGAGCGGTATTCAATGGTCATTGTGTTCTGTGTATATATATATATGCATACATTTATATTATATATTATAACAACGGCTTATTGAATGTTTAATATAGTGGTTACTGTATCTTGCTTAATGAAATATATTTACATAATGTAGCTTATACATATTCAGGTTGTTTACTCGGTAATAATATAGTTAAATTGATAACTTTCAATGCAAAAATACATTAAAAACTTGTTAGCTACGTGAACTTCTCAAATGGGTGATCTATCAATATTAGTTTTTGTCTTAATTCCGTTATGCATCATGCATGGGATGGTTTAGGATTAACATCAGTTTTGGTCTTAATAAAATATATGGCTAATAAATTAAAATGAAAAATTGGCGGAAGAAAAATTGAACCCAGAGTGAGCACTGCTTAATTCTGTTATAAATTGATAAAAAACAATATGTCTATTACGGGTCCCGGTAAGGGACGCAAAGAATAAAAATATAATAATAATAACTGGTGCGCGCCTGATAATAACTATCGTGCGTCTGATAATAACTGTGGCCCGCCTGATAATAACTGGCGCACGTCGGATAATAACTGGCGCGCACCGAATATTAACTGGCTCGCGTCGGATAATAACAAGCGGGTCGGATAATAACAAGCGTGCCGGATAATAACTAGCACTAATTAATACATTTCCCATATGAAATGGGGTTTATAGCCCTACTGTTCTGCTCCGACTGGCCTAATGAAGACCGGCATACCCTAAATAGTGCCAATGTGTACACCGGACCTCGGTATTTCGTCCCATCCCAACGACTGTACGTTGACCGTAGGCTCGCTATCCATGAGGCCCCTTGTTCCATCCCTCCGTTAGCCAAAAAAGTTCATCGGGATTTTTAAGCCCGGTTCCTCCTGCACCATTGATTGGCATGGGGGAAACCACGCCGGAAAATCAGGATGAACGTTCTCGGCCAACGCAGGGATGGAACACGGGACCTTCTACATAGCGAGCCAACGTCCTATTAACTGAACCATGTGGCTCCCATTCCAATAAGAAGTGTTGGGTAGCCAAATAAGGTCTGACATTGAATCAGGTGACGTGGTTTTGATTCTGCCTTTAACGTGGCAAAAGGAGGGTCAACCGTTTTCTTTGGTCTGTTCCGGTTTCACTTCACCCCACTGCTAATCACCCGTACGTAGAGTGTTTTACAATGCATCAAATGATTAATTGATAAAAATGATATAATCTTGTCTGATATAAATCTATAATTTATTTATGATTAACATTTAACGTTGTCATGCAACGTTCGATCTCATTAATAAGATAATAATCATCGTCTAATTTATTTATGATTAACATTTAACGTTGTCATGGTTTACATTCAATAATCTGAAAGGGAATTAGTACACAATGAACAAGTGAGAGAGAGACAGAGAGAAATGGGGTTTAACATCCACTTGACACAAACTAGGTCATTTCGGGACTAATATATATTGTTTAATTTTATTTTAATAATTCGCTTGCGCGTAGGGGTCTTTAGCAGTGGCAGCAAACCGGGGGACCAAGAGAAAACCCACGAGGTTGAATGAACAAAATAACCCATAGAAAAACAAAAAATTATAACGATCGCGTGCATGGTCTTCCGTAAGCGAATCTACATAAGTAAGCCGATTTTTGTGTCTGGTAAAGTGAACAACACATACTTTTGGTAAATGCAAAATGTATATTTTAAACAATGCGCAGTGTGTTAGGTGCCTTTCTATATTGCATAATATTTCTGGTCGCATGGGTCGGGCTTGTGGAATAGGTAAGTAACTTATAAGAACATAGTTTGGCATGATTTTATCAAGAAGAGCGCCTAAATGTATTCTTATGACTGATAAATCATCTTTATATATAGATTATTTTAAGCAAATTAGATACTACCGTACATGAATTACGTTTTAAATTAGGAAAATATAATAGTCTGAGAAAGGAATAAAAATTACATAACTTGGAAATATAAATTGAAAAAATAGGCCTATATATAACACGTGAGTAATAATTAATTGCAATGTACGTTATTTCACATTTGCTGGAGTAAGTATATGTCGCTGGAAAGTTACAAAAAAAGTTTGCCAGGAAAATGTGCATCCATATTGGGCTCATGACTTGACGTTTGAAATATTTAATATCAATACCTGTATTTTTATACAAACTGTTGATGTGTTATTTATATAATGGTATTCAGATTTTAAACGTATTCCACTGAGCGTAGTCAGGCAAAAAAAATATTAGAACGGTGTACATCGTTAAGTGTAGCCTGTGATTATACTTTTATTATAACATCGGATTGATAGTCACTTTCATGAAATATTCAATCTAAGTACAACTGTGGACACTTACAATTATGTGTATTAAATCATCTTACAAATTCTATTGTGCATGGAATTTCAACTGCTAAAAGACATATTTCGTACACTGCTAATATATATACGACATACAAAAACTAATATGTGTAAAACATCGACAGTTAGAAATTTTTGTTTTTTTGTTCCTGTCACGACCAGGGAGCCAGGGTGACTCAGTAAGTAAGACGTTGGCTCGCTAACTTCGAGGTCCCGTGTCCGATCCCTGCGTTGACCAGGATTTTTTGTTGTTCCAAGCCTTTGTCAGTGATGCAGGACCGAGGGCCTGGCAAGGGAAAACCTACAGTTGGGCCGATTGAACGTGCACTTAAAGGATCCGTTGACAGTTATGAGAGTATGTCGTATCGCCAGTGTCTTGGCACAATATCTCTCGTAGCACACTGAATGGCGTATGTGCGTCTTCATTAGCCCAGTCGCAACTGAATAGTAGTTCAGATGCGTCGTGCACGTAAAGGATCCCTTGGTAGTTGGATTCTATATAAGACTAGACCGTAGCATTGCTGCCCAGGCACTGTATGACGTATGTACGTCTTCATTTTCCCAGTCGGAGCAGAATAGTAGGACGTTAAACACCAGTTCATTTCTGTTACGACCTAACCATGGGGTAAACTAAGTTGACTTAGTTAGTTCCTGGGACCACCCCTCATGGTTATTAAATTTTTAAAATACGAATATTGTTCATATCGTTATAAAATAAAGCTTTTCTTTCAATAGGCAGATTGTTTTCACTCTAGTAGATTCGATGGAGATTCACCGTGCAATAATTACTAGACAGTTTTCATGTTATTGAACACTTTTGCTAGTTTACGACAGTTTTAGTAGAAATCATATAGAGAAGTGGGTTGGCTTATTTGTGCAATAACAACGAACATTGACGTTAGTATTAGCATGTGTAGCCCCGCCACCATTTCACCTCCGAAAATAGAACTGGTCTTAACGTGTGAGAGTACCTAAAACCGGCCAGAGTACCTAAAACCGGCCAGTCTATTAAAGAGACAATTCTTACTTTTGCTCACTGCTACTTACAGCTACAATTTCATATTTTAAAGTTATATTTTTAAAATCTATTAAAAAAGCCTTAAAATAGGTTGTATCTATAAACAGTCCTACCTTGTTAAAGAATAATCCTATTAATCCAATAATTCACTATTGCACAAATGACAAAATGATATGAAAATGGTGTGTAGATGGACAAAGCAAACGTCGTTCAATTTGGACTTCACGCATTTTACTGAACATAATTTATTAGAATTTAGAATGATATTATTAGCAATTGAATATAATTGACTACATATATGGATATAACAATAATATGTGCTTTTAGGCCCATTTTGGTCTATTTAAGATTTCAAAGAATAGTCATATGCTCGTGGAATTCAGATTATAGATCGGACATCAATAAAACAATGGTGCATACGATCGAAAAAAAAACAAAAAAACGAAAAAGCAGTTTTATTCCAGTTCTTGCAAACATATTATATTTTAAATGAAATTGAATTTACAATTGTTGAAATTTACATGGCCACATGGATTAATTTAGGATAACAGAATCTTTTTTGTCCACCTCATCCGACTTTACTTTATAGACCACAATCTGCCTTATTGGATCGGTATCCTGGTTTGTCCATAATTAGGGTGCCCCGAGATAAAAACAATGGATAGTCATTACACTATATCTATATATACAACAACCCTAGATGATTCTTTATCATAAACCATCAAGAAAATGTACCTCTATCTATTAAAGAGACAATTCTTACTTTTGCTCACTGCTACTTACATTTCCTTCATTAAAGGAGATAAACGTCTAGCATAATCTTATCCATAATATTTAAAATTAAAACATGAAATAGAATTCAATATTAACACATTTCAATCCAAATCGATGTTCTTATATTACCGTAAAAAAATATGGGATTCTAATAGCCAATATTCAAGAGACAATGAACATTTTATAATCAGTACACGAGTCGTGTAGTATATGGTGGTAATGAAACAAAATATATCCCAAAAGACAATGCGGAAGTAATAAGTAATGACAGATACACAAACGACAAAATGATAATAAAAAGGCGCGTAGAATGGACCCTAACCCTAAATCGACCGTGTTTAATTTGTTGGACTGTTCACGTATTTCACCGAACATAATTGAATCGAAATTTAAATAATATTATTAACAATTGAATATACATGTAAATGGATATATACATTCATATTATAATATGTGCTTTTAGACCCAGTTCGATCTATTTTAAGGTTTCAATGAATACTCATACGCTTGTTAAATTCAGCTCATCGGACATCAATTAGGAGATAAACACTTCCTGTTTCACATTTAGGGGGGTGTTATTGTCCAATAGACATGTCCTGAGATCATTAGGACCCAAGACGCGTTTATCGACATTGTAGACAAATCAGAACGCTAGGTTTAAGTTTAAGCATGTTACAATATATCAACGATGCATGCAATTACGACTTCTTTGGAAAAATTAAACAAAAAAGCAGTTTTATTCCAGTTACTACAATCGGGTTATATTTTGACATAAACTGAGTTCACAATTGGTGAAATTCGCATGGCCACATGGATTAAGTTATTATATCCGTCAAACGGGCTGATTTTGATGTCTGGAATTAAACATGCTTGTTATTTGATTTCAAGATTTTCCGCTTCACAAGGGTGATTTAGGATAAGAGAAACAATTTTGTACACCTCATCTGACTTTATTTTATAGACCATACATGCCTCTCTGGATCGATATCCAGGACTGTCTATAATATTCTATTCATCAATACCTGCCTGATACAAGGCTGTTGCCGAAAGATTAGTGTAGTTCCCCTCTCTCTCATAAGTTGCCCAAATTCGTTGACATCCAGGGTTCAATAGTTTTCTATAAATGTGTCCGGTTCAAATGGCCTCCACGTAGGTTTTAAAAACTGTATCACCTGAAAAAAAACGGGTAAAGGTCAGTCAATATTGTTACAAAGCAAAATATTTTGAGTTTGTATCGTTTTAAGTGCGACATGCAAGTAAGATTTAAATTTGTCTGATTCATAACAAATTCCAAAATTTTAATGCATAAAGAATTATTGACATTTAAGAGTGATGTTGGAGCTTGAAAGGATTACATCTTTAACGACTAGTACATAAACATATTTAACGAATAGACTATAAATGTGTCTAACGAACATTTGATGTCATTTATTTAGATTTACACCAGCGAGTCGTAGTTTTCGCTTTCAGTGGAACCAGCCTTTTCTATGTATCTCTGAAATGCTATGGTCGTAAAACGCACACTAGAAAAGTACAAACGAGAAATACAAACGGGTACATAAACATATTTAAATATTTAAAACTAAATATAAATTGTAGCTCAAAATGTTAATTTCTTGGATTTTGATTGGTCGAAAAGTGGCTTCGAAAGAGTATAAATTTCCTGGGGCGATATTAAGAAAATTTCAACTCAATGCTGGTGTCAAAATATTTGCTATGATGACCATGACGACTAATCAGACTGGTCAAATTACAATACTGTATTTCAAAACCTCATACTGGCTCGTTATAACTGATGTGACGTATTCTAAAAATACGAATGCTCTGACGGGGGAGAAAAAGATTCACTTTTGGCTTAGTAAAAGTTATACCGTCGAAAAGACAAGTCTTTATATCACCAGTACTCTATACAATGTTGTACTGGAAATAGGGCCCAACACTTTTAGGGTCTGTGTGTTTCCCTAAGCTCTCGCTTGGTTCAATAAATCCTCTCAATAATCACCTATGTAATGAAACTAATGCAATAAATGCAATCTACAATGTACATACATATGCTACTGTTATTTATTTTGATATTTTGTGTTTGATGGGTGGATGGATGCATGTGTGATATCTTGGCCTAGGACCCCACAAAAACTTAATCCGGCCCTGACTGGAAGGTTTATAAAGACCACCTGATTATCAGTGACGTAATCGATGCTAAAATAATCACTTCTTATCCATCTAAGTTACGAAATATTACATTTGGTTCGAAAAGGTCAACAAATAACCGGCATAAATGCTTCTTACACTTTATTTAATTTTGTTTTATAGTATTAAATGGAGTTACCTCCCCCAGACCAGGTCTGTGTTACCAGCATATTGCTTAATCATATTTATTTCTAAACCTGATAGGCCTTAATAAGAAATATATCCATTACGTAATACTCAGAATGTTACATGTATCATTATATTGTACTCCTTTAATGATATCATAAGCGTACATTTATACTCAGAATGTTACATTTATCATTATATTGTACTCCTTTAATGATATCATAAGCGTACATTTATGTTTTATATAATATATACAGGCGCGGATCCAGGATTTTTTGCAGGGGGGGGGGGGGTCTAGGTTTGATAATTTCTTAACTAATTGCGCTCAACCAATTAACGGGAAAAATTTGGTGAATTAGATTCAATTTGGTGCATTCTGACGTATTTCCGGAAGGTAAATTCCAAAATTACAGGTCTAAAAATCGCCAATAAAATCGCATAGATTTAAGTTTCAAATTTTCACGTCTGAGCAGGGGGGGGGGGGGGTCCGGACCCCCTGGACCCCCCTCTGGATCCGCGCCTGATATAATCACGGTTAATTGAAAATTTAACATAGTGGTTACAGTGGTTATGTTGTTTACTCGGTAATAAGATCGTTAATTCGATAACTTTCAATGCAAAAATACATTAAAAACTTGTTATAGCTACGTGAACTACTCAAATGGGTGTTCTATGAATATACGTTTGTGTCATCATTCTGTAATGCATCATGTTTGGGGTGGACCAGGATTAACACCATTTTATTTCTTTTATGATAACGTTGGCAAGAATCTACGGTGAGAACAGAGATGACATGAATCAACGGTGATAACGTTGACAACAATGGTGATTGACTGAACACTCAAAGATAGCTTTCATAAGCTCAGTACATACAAATCACTACCTAACTGTCTTATGCAACCTTTAATCATAAAATGTACATCTTTCGAAATATTAATAGTTTGCATCTTACAGGTGGTCTAGAATTTTTCTTCTGATTCTATATAAATTAATAAAACCTGTCTATCGCTTTTGACCAAAGAACCATAATGGCCGCTTCTATACGCAAATAGTGTAAAAGTATGAAATACCAAGGTTGAGGGCACTCTAAAGGTCAAATTTTTATCCGTCTTACAATATATGTTCATATCCAAGCGATTTTGTTTCCTTTCGATAATTCTTACTGCCTGGATGATGACCCTGTACAAAACATCGCTTCTTTCTTAACTTCTGTGTATCTCTTGCAAAATGTGGATTAGGTTGCATGGCAACCGCTTGATTTTGTAAGAAGCAATCACCATTCTTAACCCTGTCCCATTAAGTGGGCCACTGCCCACTATTGGTAGAATATTTTAAATGATGAATTTATAAACATCCATGCAGTCATGCCTAATCATATACCCATAGTTAAGTGTGACATTTTAGGTCGTCACCCTGTCCGTCCAGCAACAATTGTCTAGTGAAAGCGATGGAGTCTTAGTCCGGTGGCTGAATAGGGTGCGGGGGGAATCGCCACCCGAGCTGTGGATTTATGAGACCCAAGTTTTTCTAGACCAGTTTTTTGTGTAGATTATGGATTTGGGTGGTGATCAGGCGTTTGACGGGGCTTTTTCGAGATATGGGGTGTCAAATGTCTACAATGAGCGCATGTGTGTGGTGGGGTGGGGCGGAATGACATGTTGACATATTCTATTAACAAAACATAAATTTACAGGACTGTCCATCTTTAAATAAGTGTTTGTGATGCTCTTGACAACTGTTTTGGTTTATGGGGAGGTGGGATTGGGGGAACAGGTGTAGCTGTGCATATGTGGAAGTGGGGGAGGGGGGTGTCATTATGTTGACATAAATGATGATCATGTTATAATTATATTAATAAAACATAAATTACTAGGACTGCCCATCTCTAATTATATAAGTGTTTATGATGCCCCTGGACAACGGTTTGATTTATGGGGTGGGGATAGCAGGTGTGCTGGTGTCGAGGGGTGGGGTGGGGATAAAATTGGCGGCAAATGAGTTCACGTTGATTTAAATGATGATTGTCTAAGAGCTGGATGAAACATCTCTAAATATGTGAATAAGGTTCCCATTTTGTTGGGGTGGACGCTGGGGTGGGTCCGTGTGAGTGTGTTGGTGCCGGGGGGGGGGGGGGCTGACATCATCTATTTTTGTGGACAGAAGTCATTTCGTTCTTAATTGAGCTTAAAGTAGTATTTCGTTAGCGTTTTCGTTCAAAATATTAAGTTATAATTGTCCTTTTCAAGAGATCTGGGAATGTATCTCAAATACACAGTAACTCAGAGATATGTTTAGTTATTAGTTTATTCATATCAAAAGTTCATATGATTGAGACAAATATTTTCTTGGTTGCTGCCCTAAAGCTCGCATATCCTATGGATATGCTTCCGAAACCATTCACATTGTAAATCTTCATTCAAGCCCTGCAGTGTATACGGCAAGGTGGTAATAAAGAAAGGTCTGTTATTTTTCCATGCAGAAAATCTTATTTCTAGCGTTATCTACTGATGTAAGTCGTCTTTTGCGATATTTTCTACCTTTGTCCGTCTCTAAGCGATAACACATACTTATGGAAGAACAATTACTGTATTTTGCCCGTCTCATTTATGAAAGACCAAACAGCTCTTTATTCAGTGTTCTTAGTTCTTAGTTCTAAATTCATAGTCCTTAATTCTTACTACTTCATTTGTTGTCGTATTTCGACATTTGTAGACTAAAATTAACATTTGTATCTTAAAATCAATATTTGTTTCACAAATCAGACATTTTTCATATCAGATTTGTAAAAATGTATTTTAATATAAGATATTTATTTTTTTAAGAAAATAAAAAAAAATAGTCTATATTTACATTTCATCAGAAAAATACAACAAAAACAAATATCGAACAGCGAATTTCAAAATACAAATCCTCAAAATCTTGCAAAACATTTCTCTGAAACGATTCTCCAAAAACATATCTTCAAAAACATTTCTCCAAATACATATCTCGAAATTCATTAAATCGGAACATAAGGAATCAACCTTGCATACAATAAGTCACCATACAATAATGGGAATGTACAATAAGAATAATCGTTCGGAGACCGCGACGCTAGTGAAACGATCCCTTGGCAGTTGGAATTCGATATAAGAGTTGGCCGTAGCACACTGTATGGCGTATGTCCGTCTTCATTAGCCCAGTTTAGGAGCAGAACAGTAGGATGTTAAACCCCATTTCATTTTATTTCTCTGGTGAAACCACGTGCGTAGAACAGCTAATCGGACAGGGCCTTCGATAACGAAATAAATTGAAAGTAGTCTATTTTCAGAAATTAGGCTTTGCCTAATATCGACATATTTCTTTGTTCAAAGAGAGGGAGAAATGGAGTTTAACAACCACTCGACACAACTAGGTCATTTCGGGACTAACACATGGTTCAATTTTATGTCAATAATTAGCTTGCACGTAGGGGTCTTTAGTAGTGGGAGGAAACCGGAGGCCCCAGAGAAAACAGACGAGATTGGACAGGTATCCCTACTCCTCGAAATGTACGTCGAAATCACGCCAGTTGACTCAATGGCAGACCTTATGGTACAGCGCGTACGTGCTATTCATTAGACCATCCAAACCCCCCTTCTTTGTTCATAGGAAAGAATGTTTTACCTCTTCTAAATCATGTTTTCATGAATGTGCGTTATTTCCCCTTGTCAGTGATGCAGGACCGGGGGCCAAACAAGGACAGCTGTGTGGTCGTTCGGGTGGTACTAAAAACCGAGGCAACGTGTTTTCACATTGGCGTGTACGTAAAATATCCCTTGACAGTTGGAATTCCATATAAGTAAGAGTAGGCCGTAGTGTCGCTGCCCGGGCAAAATTTCCCTCATAGCACACTGTATAGCCTATACCCGTCTTCATCGGCCCAGTTCGGATCAGAAAAGTAGGACGTTAAACTCCGTTTCCCTTCATTTCATTTATTCAGTGAGGGGAGGTGGCGGGGATTTAAATCTTAAAAAAACGATCTCAATAAGAAATTCTCGATATTTGTTCATATACAAATGTACTACTGATAAGTATGTTTTTTTGTTCGCTACAGAATGTAAACTTATATTTACATAACTTGCAAAAATAAAAAAAAAAATGACTGGCACTGAAAAATGAGGGTGGGGAGGGTATTTAACGTCAAAATACCGGCCATAACACGAAATACAAGATATCGGGTTGCACACCATTAAGAAGGTCCAAATACATATTAAAAATTGTAAAATATTTTCTCACATGTACATATTTTCTGGCATATACATGATTTTGAAGAGATAAAGTCCTCTTTCATTGATCAAACGACATATGTCTAGTTTCAATTTATTTTATTTAATGCTAGATCATATTAACCAATATATTTATATAGAAACATAACACGCACGTGATTACATTAAAGCCACGGTCATTGTACGGTTTTACTTGTTGTATGCTTGTTCGATTGATTCTTATTTATTGTATGGTGACTTATTGTCTGCCAGGTTGATTTCTAATGTACCGGTTCGATGAATTTCGAGAAAGGTGTTTGGAGAAATATATTTGGAGAAATGTTTTTGAAGATATGTTTTTGGAGAAATGTTTTTAGAGAAATGTTTTGCAAGATTTGTATTTGGAGATTTGTATTTTGAAATTTGTTGTTCGATATTTGTTTTTCGTTGTATTTTTCTGATGAAATGTAAATATAGATTAATTTTTTGATTTTTTTAAAAAAAACAAAAAATATCTTATTATATTAAAATACATTTTACAAATCTGATATGACGAATGTCTGATTTGTGAAACAAATATTGATTTTAAGATACAAATGTTAATTTTAGTGTACAAATGTCGAAATACGAATTAAGGACTATGAATTTAGAACTAAGAACACTGAATAAAGAGCTGCTTGGTCTTCCATACTCATTATCGATCAAAATTTGAATATTTGGATCATTGTTTGAGAAGAGAATGATTGGGACATTGATTTAAGGGCTTGGGTAATTTCCCCATGTGTAATATTTCTGTCACAAAAATCTCTATCCGACTCTGACAGGGTTCGATTAATATTTTTGCATACATTATTAATTTCATCTATATTTTCATTTACATCTTTTGAATATAATGACTTATAAAAAGCTGCGCATTCGTGAATAATTGCGCAACTATCTGTTAGTATTTTCCTTCTACTATCTTTTAGTTCTTTAATGTAATTTTTATTTTGTCGTTGCTTTTCTAGATTCATAAAATAATGTGTATTCCTATCGCTTTCGGTCGAATATTTGACCTTTGATCTTAAAATAGCAGCCCACACTGTTGATTTTCAAATCTTTCAAGGTCGATTTCTAACAGTATAATCTGTCTTAACACCACGTGCTATTAAACTGTATTCATTTTGCAGTTTATTTTGAATATTTCAAAAAAGTTTTTTCTCCTTATGAATTTTAGCCTTCGAAAATCTTTGTGCGGCTGCTTTACATTTGTAGTTAAGACAGTCCCGCCGTACCAGTGGTTCAGATGTGTAAATAAGGTTCTTTAACTCCGTATGTATAATATTTCTGATTTCTGTACAAAATATTTTATCTAAGAGTAAATTATCATTAAATATGTAGATACCCTTCCCACGGTCGCATTCGGACAAGTCTATCTTTTAAATTAATTTGGCAGTGATCTGATAACTGACTGTGAATAATTGATACATTTATAACATTGCATATCCAAGGTCGTTTTATAAGAAAATAATCTATTCTGCTCATTTTGTAATTGTTTTCTATAGTTTGACATCTTGTAAATTGAATTTTATCAGGGTATTTGTGTCGATATATATCGCACACGTTATTGCGCTCGATATATTGTCTTAGAGCTATACTGCTTGCTTTATTTGTAGTCATTCCTTTACTACGGTCCATTTAAATCACCACCTATGATGCAATTTTCTGTTGTAAATAAATCTAATGTCTTTAAAAACTTAATTCTTTCTAGATAATCATTTAGTGCATAAACAGATATTACAGATATCATTTTATCATCTATTTCTAGGTCTACTTTAACAACGCGGCCCTCGTCGTCTGCTGACGATTTAATTATACATCGTTTATCGAATAACTACAATATATAATCCCATCCCATAAGTGCACAATCGACGTGAGAAAGTCTCTATCCCAGAAAGTTTCCTGGAGACAAATAATGTTTGAATTTGATTCCTGTAGCTAGTAAAGAAAATATTTTATTTATTTATTTAAAGTCTCTTAAACCGTTTACGTTCCATGTTGTTACTAGCAGGGCCATTATAATGAAAAGTATAAGAGGTAAAGGATAAACAGTAACTAAATTAAGTTGTATTCACTGCGGATATAATCGAGTAGTCGTTCACATCAAGATCAGTCATTTTCGTTTTGTTGTTATCATATCTAGTGGATTCGATCGGAGTAAAAAAATTACACACATCCATTGTATCGTCATTATTATTTATCTGAACCATGTGGCCCCCTTTCCAATAAGAAGGTTTAGGTAGCCAAATAAGCTCCCTCTCTGTCTCCATCAGTGTCTCTGTCTCCCTCTCGGTCTGTCTCTCCCTCTCTCTGTCAGTGTTCCTGTCAATCTCCCTGTCTTTTGCTGTCTTTCTCTCTGTATGTCCGTCTCCGTCTGTGTCTCTCTCTCTCTGCCCCACCCCTGTGTCGGCCTCTCTGTCTGTCTTTCTCTCTGTATGTCCGTCTCCCTCTGTGTCTGTCTGCCCGTCTCCCTCTCTCTGTCGCTCTCTTTCTGCCCCCACCCCTGTGTCGGCTTCTCTGTCTGTCTCCACCCCGCTCTGTCTGTCTCTCTCTATGCTTGTCTGTCTGTGTCTGTCTGTATGTCTATCTCTCTGTCTGTCTCCCTCTCTGTTTGTCTCTCCCTCTCTCTGTCAGTATCCCTGTCCACCTCTGTCTTTGGCTGTCTTTCTCTCTGCGTGTCCGTCTCCCTCTACGTCTGTCTGTATGTCTCTCTGTCCCCCTGTGTCTGCCTCTCTGTCTTCACCCCCCTCTCTATATATATATATATATTAATGCCTGTCTGTCTGTGTCTGTCTGTCTCTCTCCCCCTGTGTGTATCTCTCTTTGACTCTATCTCGCTCCCTGTCTCTCTCTATGGTGCATTGGGGTGGGACGATTTACCCAATTCTACCCAATACCACCCAGTACCTCCTAAATACTACAACGTAATACTGCAAAATGTGTATATCAATTGAATTTCTTCAAAAATAATTAGTTATACTTTGGGAATTGTACTTCAAATGCGATAACCGATGTCTGGCTGTTCCATTTGCCTCCCTATGTCACAGAAAACAAGCATGTGGTGATATTGGGGTGGTATTCAGGTTTACTAGAAACTAATTCAGTCATCTAACGTATATTGGGTGAGAGAGATGTTTCTTAACGTCCCGGAGAAAACCCACGATGTTGGACATGCGACTCAACTCCTTGTCACGTACAAGTGAGGAATCGAAACCACGCCACTTGACTAAATGACAGACATTATGATCAAACCTGCACGTCTTAACCATTCGGCCCCCTCCCCCGTTTGTCATAGCCAAAGTTTTTGCATGACTGGGAATGTGTTCAATCCAAATAATACCAGAACCATTTCTAATCCACATCAATTTTCAAACAATGTTGTTTTTTTTATTTTTAAAAAAGAAAAAAGAAAAGCAGTATCTTACACATGTTTAAAAGCAACAATGTTAATAATTTTTTATGGCTAATGTAGCACTACCACTGCCACAATCTTTGATTTGACCTGATCGTCTAGGGGTTGTTTGACTCCGGACAAGCTACTGTTGTATCTCACTTCTTAAGGACTTCACCATTGTGTTTTTTCACGATACCGAAATCAAATATGTAACAGGAGCCAAAACAGTTGTTTCTATACGTTTTATGTCGCAGCAGTTACACAATAGTCTACATTATATGGTTTAAAATTAATATCTCTTTCTCTCAACTATAAAAATTTAACCAGTGTGGCGAGATTCACAAAACCGCTACATCACGAAAAGATCGTCTAAAGAACCCAATGCGTGTTTGACTTTAAAGAATCTAAATGATGTATAAAATTATTCTACTCCCGCTCTCTCTTATAGGTGACGAATGACGTAAGCTAATTTAATCTCAAATGTATTTCAAACGATAACTACTTATCTATCCTTGCAAATTGTAAATTACCAACATGTTTACTAAACCGTACCTCCGTTATATGAAAGACCAAACAGCACAATGATTAGATGCCTTTCTATGGATATATTATATAGGCCACATGGGTCGGGCTTGTGGAATATGGAAGTAAATTATCAGAACATAATTTGCTTTGAATTGATCAAGACCCCCCCCCCCCCGATATATTCTTGTCTGATAAAATATCTTTATATTACTATATTCAATACATATCTTATGGTAATTTTTGTTTCCGGATTTTTTCCCGCTTTTTCACGGATATTTTTGTTACAGTGTAGGCTGCATGGGTCGGGCTTGTGGAATAGGTTAGCAATACGTCGGCATAAGCTGAAAATTTTGTGCCGCGTTCGGCGTACAACAACTTATACCATCGTATTTCAGCATACTCGCAACTTGTTAAAAACGTACCACTAACGTATTCAACGTACACCAGCGTGCTCGCTAAATTTGTCTCATATGTCGGCATTCGCTGATGATATACGTCAATGTGTGACAGCCCTATAATGTCTTGTGGTTCTAGCGAGACTCAGCGTTTATATTTGACCTCACGTCGTCGCCATATAAGCTTCAACACGTTACGCATAAGTTAGGCATAAGTTAAAATAACGTTGTACATGAGTTCTTCATAAGTCAAGAACGCTAAAAATTCGTTAGGCACACGCTGTCATATACTTGTATAAGTTATGTTTACGTTGGGGATAAGTGATGAATGAGTAACTCATACGTTAAACATATAGGCCGTGGGCCGAACCAGATAAATGTGATTTTTAGCTGCAAGTTTTTGGTGAGGGGGAAATCTCATCATAATTAAATCAAATAATGTTATTTATGATTAAATCAACATTGTTTTCCCCAAAAAGTATGTTTGCTACTTAGAAAATGCTATTTTAAAGTGACTTAATTTTAACCAATCAGAAGGCAGCATAAGGCCTGAAAACTGTCGAGTCAGAGCCTAACGAAGATGGCCGCGCCCTAGTAACTATACTTGTTACCGGTACCTTAAACTGTGTTTAAGGTAACAATTGGTACAGTCTAAGACCCCTTACGCAAGTTCAAATAGGTTCAAACGCACAATTGTCAACACATATCATTACAGTTTGTATTAAAATAAGTAATTCCATCACAAATAGTGAAGACTGGACCATTAAAAGAGTTACCGAACAGTTTTTCTCTGCATAGCGCTGTTTAAGTTGTAGGCCTAATGACGTATTACGCAACTTGCGGCCATGACGGTCGGCCAGTTGAAATTTCGCGTAGGAGATAGGTTTCATCAAATCATATAATTATGCGGTAAGGCCTCACCTTTATTTCAATAAGAATTGATTTATTATATGTTAAGCTGCGTGCAGTAGTGCTTTGGGTCAGTTTATTTGTAAATTAAGCGAGCTATAGGCCAGTAAACTTTTTGTAGTCATTTGACTAAAAAACTTGCGCAAAGGAACTCTGTAGGAAAAATCACTACTGCTACTGGAGTAAGACGGAAGACAGCAGTAGTGGAACCATTCCTAGCCGCGCCCATGCTTGAATGTTGTTGTCATATCACTGACTGCAATATTTAAGAGCTAAATATGGCTATTTCAGATCTTTCTTCAGGCCTTAAATGTTATTTAAATTATCAATTAAACTTTATAAAAAGAGCTAACTCTCTAATCTTTTGGCAACTAGATATCGACACATAATATGTAATATGAATGTATATAAACAGATTGACATTCAATCGTTTCTGATTTTACTGTAATTTCTAATCCGCTAGGCCCTGTGCTTGGCGAAACATGCGAAGAGTCAGGGGCGGTCCAGAGGAGGGGGGGCAACCCCATCCTGCTAAGCTACATAAAAAAAATCAGTGACTTGCATCATTAAAATTAAAACAAAATGTGATCCTACATCATTATAAAAATGATTTCTCTCTTTAAAAAGCTCAATCACCCTTTTTAGCTTGTGGTCCCTCTGGAGGTCACAATTATCATCTGATTTAAAAAAACGTTTGATTATATCACAGTTACACCGTAGTTATGGGTGAGTTTGAATTGTTTTTCTGGTGATTACTCTTGTTGACTGCCCGGACGATTTAGCTGTTGTGTGGGCGTATGTTTCGTTGCCTGGCAACCTATTTTCAATTATTATATTGAGAACTGTCAGCTCTTTATATCTTAACTCCAATAATGTATCCAATAAAAGAATACGTTAGTTCATCACTTATATTTTCGATGTTTTCAACGCTTGTTTAAAGATAGATTGTTTCTTCGTGGTCTTCTTTTTTTCAATAATTATTGTCTGTTTTAAAGGCATTCTGAATATGATGTTATACATAAATCAATTACATTTCATGTCTTGTCGAAAATCATATACATTTGTCAAAAAGATGGTGTACTTCTGATTTGAACAAATTGTACTATAATTTCGATCTATCTACTTATAAACATAAAAGGCAGTGTAACTTTTAAAACCATATCTAACAATAGGTGTAGATTTCATTTACAGATATAACATATCCACAACAACAATATTTGGCGCCAAATCTAAAATTTTGCCGGCAGAAGAGATGGCGAATGGTGTTTTTCGCAGACGTTATTCTCATGTTGTATTGTTAACTAGCGTAACATAAACCCATTGCCGAGAAGACGGATAAATGAACTTAATTTGTAACTAACTAAACGAAATGCCAATAAATAATGAGAAACTCTTCCATGCGTAGAAAAATAAAATACTAGACGAAAATGGAGAAAGGCAAAATATGAGCCGATTTTCTCAGTTCACGATCCAGCAAAAGCAAACCTGATATACCAAGGCGATCTCATATCTGTTAAATTTCAGGATATGTATCCAATAGGTGCATATATACATCTGATATGTACGTGAACAGAGCAAACAATTGTCCACAATACAGGATTCTATACCTTGTTTTCAAAGTATTGGCATTTCATAACGAACAAACATTTTTGGGAAAACATTGCAGTTTTGAAACAAGCACATTCTGCAGATTAATTTGATATATAGTTTATGTTGTCACCAAAAACTTGCACCCTTTGCCATTTTGTAGAGGCCGTACAGGTTTCGATCCACGGCCTAATAGGTTCCATATTCGTTCAGCGCGTCAGAAGTACGTTATATATGCGTCCAAAAAGTATGGAGCAGAATTTCCACCATAATTCTAAATCCTAACCTAGTAATGCGTATGCTAATATGCTTACTTCTATATGCATGTAACTTATCAAACTGATCCCGCAGTGAATATTCGCTTGGCCGCTACAATCACTGATAAGCATGACATCGACGAGGCTTAAAGGGACAATTACACTCTTGCTGGCTTGGCAACTCTAAAAAATAAATAATAGTCTTATTCTAAGTACCAGATGTTTATGTGTCCTACCTGTTGTGTAAATTATCCATTACATCATATTTTACTTGTCCAGAGGGTTCGACAATATTTTAAAATCCAAGTCACATTTTAAAAGGTTTACGTTAACCTTTTCAAATCATGTAGTTGAATTTTTCCAATTTTTTAAATTAAGTGTGTTACGATGAAATTTGTATCTTCAATTTATTTGAATATTGTAAAATAATACAATTTGTTGACCAGAATAAAGATTGGGACATATTATTCAATTACAACAAGAGTGGTTTTGGGGCTTTAATAAGTAAATGAAATGAAATGAAATGGGGTTTAACGTCCTACTCTTATGCACCTAACCTGGGCTAATGGAAGACGGGCATATGCCATACAGTGTGCTATGAGAGTAATTTTGCCCGGGCAGCGGCGCTACGGCCTACTCTTATATCGAATTCCAACTGCCAAGGGATCTTTTACGTGCACCCCAATGTGTACACGGGACCTCGGTTTTTCGTCCCATCCGAACGACTAGGCAGCTGTCCTTGTCAGGCCCTCATTCTGTATCACTGACAAGGGGAAATCACGCCGGAAAATCGAGATGAACTCTCTCGGCCAATGCAGGGATCGAACACCCGACCTCCAGGCTAGCGAACCAGCGCCTTATCCACTTAGCCACCGTGATTCCCTGCTTTAATAAGTACGGCATATTAACTTTTTTACTCCGACAAATTAAATTCTCAAACATTTTTTTGAGGTAAAAGAAAAATAAATAAAGACGTTTGAAGTATTTGAAGTTAAAAAATATTTCCTATTTAGTGTAAATGGGTATTAAAATGAGTAAAATGCATCATTTTGCCCGAAGCAGTTAGGTGTTAAGTCAACATTGCAGGAGCAGTTGAGCCAATGACTGGCACGTGCTGTGGACACTTATCTGTTACAGAGTTAATTCGTAAGTAATTCTCTGTGAAACAGATTGGTAACTTATTACTAACAAATGTTAAATTGGTTGTTTACACGTGTAAAAATGCCAATTTATATGACTTATTTCTTAAATATTACAGTTCGAATACGTATTTCGTTTTTTATCCATTATTACTTTTAATTTATTATAGTCTTTTTAGTTTCGTTAACATTTTGACATTTCACAAACGTTACGCGGTAAAGCTGTCATAATTCTAAGCTTTATTTTGATAACAGACGGCGCTGTTTACAATTGTATGGAGGCTGATTGGGGATATGCAAAATATCGCCCTTTTCATAACACGACATAGACCAAAATCATAAACTATTCTATATATGTTTAAAATATATACATGTAAATAGGATTCTCTGTCGTGCATTTATTATAATAATACTGCTAAATCGATTGATTTGGCATATTTTGTTTCTAAAAGAACAATAAAATATATAGTAAGAACTAATTACGTCATGCACGGGAGTGAATAAATAAATATAAATAGGTAATCATTTTTCCCCTCAAATTTATGAAATATTTTACGCACATAAGTAAATTTTTTTTTATATTATTTTAGCTTTTTATCGGGTCAAGCTTTCAAATTTTTATGATCCTCGATGGCTCGGTGGGTATGCCCTAGACTCGGTCTCGGGTTCGCTCCCGGTGTTTGAAGAGAAAGTCTCTCGGGTTTTCCACCATGATTTACCCTTTTCAGTGGTGCTAGACGGGGTTCCTGACAAATGAAATAGGATTTAACGTCCTATACTCTTCTGCACCTAACCTGGGCTAAGAGAAGACGGGCACACGCCATACAGTGTGCTATGAGGGAAATTTTGACCGGGCAGCGGCGCTACGGCCAATGTGTATACGGGACCTCGGTTTTTCGTCCCTTCGGTTCCTGGCGAGGAACAATGTCTAGTCGTTTTAATGGCGTGCACGTAAATGAACCCTGGAAGTTGGAATTTGAAATAATAGTGGGCCGTAGCGCCTCTGTCCGTGCAAAATCACCTCACACTACACACTTCATGGCGTGTTCTCGCCTTGATGCTGAACGACGGGACGTTAAACTCGGTTTCATTTACAGATAAATTAAGGGAGATTAGATAGGCCCAAAAAGCTGACTAATGTAAAGGGAATTTGCTGAAAATTTCAGTTTCTCTCTGAACCGAGAATTTTGCGCATAATCTCGATCATCATTACGAAAGTCGGTAGGATACAAAAAAACCCACACAATCTCGATTATCCATTTTTTGATTTAATCATGAATCAGCGCTGAGCAGCAGATCGGATCTTTATACAGTAAACATCGCAGGCTAAAGGTGACATCGACAGTTGATAATGTCGATTCTGCTCTTGCATAATGTATGTTTAATTTCCAAATCACCGGGTTATCTTATGAGGTAGAGGGTCTCTTTAGGCATTGGGCGAACGATTCGCCCCTTAAATTGATCTTATTAATCTCATTCCAAAGTTTGGGTTGGTGGGTGGGTGAGGTGTGTCTGTGTGGAGTGGGCGGGGTGTGGCTTTGCTTTAGTATTTATATCTGAATTATCATTTCCTGTTTCTCAATCCAATCTCAAATAAAATAAAATGTTGTTTATAAACCAAAACAAACACAAAATAGCTTTGTTTTTACTGGTGTATTTCTATATTATTTAAATAATATAAGAATAATTTAATTTTGTACGTAACATATTTTATATATCTTTAGAGATGAAAATAGCCGATTACTTCTCTCAAAAATATTGAGAACGAATATTGCAAAAAAAGATGGCTAAATCAATCGATAAAGCCGTATCGGGGCAAATGCACGAAAAGGTATCATATTTATTCATCTGAAAAATATGTAGAATAATTCGCCTTTTTACGTAAAGTATTTTAGTATTTTTGACATTAAAATGTCGTCATGTCTGACGGGTAATGAAAAGAGCGATATTGTACATGTCCCAATGAACCACCATACAGTACACAGCGCCACCTGTTAGCATAATGCGCGTTAAAATTATGACAGAATGCGCGTTAAAATTAGTCAACAAATCATATTTTAATTTATTCTATAAAAGAGTAGGACGTTAAAACCCCTTTCATTTATTCTCTAAAAGGGTATGGTTTTAGCTTTTAAAATCTTGAATGGGTTGAACTATTATAATAAATCACGGTTTGGATTCAGTTAAATGAAATGAAACGGTGTTCTGCATTGGGTTAACTATTATACTATAAACCACATTTTACCAGAAACTAATTCAGTTATCTAACGTATATTGAGTGAGAGAGAGATGTTCCTTAACGTCCCGGAGAAAACCCACGATGTTGGACATGCGACTCAACTCCTTGTCACGTACAAGTGAGGAATCGAAACCACGCCACTTGACTCAATGACAGACATTATGATCAAACCTGCACGTCTTAACCATTCGGCCCCCACCCCCGTTTGTCATAACCAAAGTTTTTGCATGACTGGGAATGTGTTCAATCCAAATAATACCAGGACCATTTCTAATCAACATCAAGTTTCAAGCAATGTTGTTTTTTTTATTTTTAAAAAAGAAATAACAAAGCGGTATCGTACACATGTTTAAAAGCAACGATGTTAATAATTTTATGGCTAATGTAGCACTACCGCTGTCACAATCTTGGATTTGACCTGATCGTCTATGCGTTGGTTTGACTGGCTACTTTTGTATTTCACTTCTTAAGGACTTCATTGTTTTTTCTCACGATACCGAAATCAAATATGTAACAGGAACCAAAACAGTTGTTTCTATACGTTTTATGTCGCAACAGTTACACAATAGTCCACATTACAATGTTTAAAATTAGCTTCTCTATAAAAGTCTAACCAGCGTGGGCTATATATTTTTGGTTATGAAATTAGAATCAATAATTTGTAAAGATAACAATATTGTTTCAGCCATCATTTCTCCATTCTCCATGAGAAAGTTCATCCGGATTTTTTGTTGTTCTAAACCTTTGCCAGTGATGCAGGACCGAGGGCCTGGCAAGGGAAAACCTACAGTTGGGCGGATTGAACGTGCACTTAAAGGATCCGTTGGCAGTTATGAGAGTAAGTCGTATCGCCAGTGTCTTGGCACAATATCTCTCGTAGCACACTGAATGGCGTATGTGCGTCTTCATTAGCCCAGTCGGAACTGAATAGTAGTTCAGATGCGTCGTGCACGTAAAGGATCCCTTGGTAGTTGGATTCTATATAAGATTAGACCGTAGCATTGCTGTCCTGGCACTGTATGACGTATGTACGTCTTCATTTTCCGAGTCGGAGCAGAATAGTAGGACGTTAAACACCAGTCCATTTCTGTTACGACCTAACCATGGGGTAAACTAAGTTGACTTAATTAGTTCCTGAGACCACCCCTCATGGTTATTATATTTAAAATACGAATATTGTTCATATCGTTACAAAATAAAGCTTTTCTTTCAATAGGCAGATTGTTTTCACTCTAGTAGATTCGATGGAGATTCACCGTGCAATAATTACTAGACAGTTTTCATGTTATTGAATCTCATGATCGGCCATCCCCGTGTTCATGTAATTAACTTGTGTCGCCCAATTTGTTTTAAATATGTGTGCATTTATATTTCCGGTATACCCACAGACATATAGAACTATTTATATCGGTATTTATTACAGCAGCAAATCGTTGTCGCAGCTCATGAAAAAAATTCTCTTACCACTCTATTTATATCGGTATTTGTTACAGCTGCGACTCATGAAAAAAAACCCAACTCTCTTACCACTCTTCTAGTGGCGTGCTAACATCATTGCGGTAATTCAAAAGCTTTTGATCCGATTAAAGGTTTTCTGCAGATCCATTTTATCCATAGATGCAACAATGAGGAATCTTCTGAAATCCGGTTTTTATTGTCGCTCCGGTATCTATAAGTATTGGTGGATGTCGTACACTAGGCAGGGTATGCTTACTGGTTCGAAAACTACTGACACCAATTCGTATTCAAGCAATTAACATAGCTAACTAACCTTCGCCCTGTTATTGTAATTCTACACTACTTGAATAATACGAAAAATAATTTACTTTTTAAGGCAACATGTTTCATTATTTTAGAAAAGGAAGCCACGGTGGCTGGCTGGGTAAGACGCTGGCTCGCTAGCCAGGAGATCACGCGTTCGATCCTGCATTGGCCGAGAAAGTTCATCGGGATTTTCCGACTTGGACATGGATTCTCCTTATCAGTCCTGCAGGACGGAGGACGAGACAAGGACAGCTGTCTTCGAATGGGACAAAAAACCGAGGTCCCAGTGTATTAGTGTATACATTTGCGTGCATGTAAAAGATCCCTTGGCAGTTGGAATTCAATATAAGAGTAGGCCATTGTGCCGCTGTCAGGATAAAATTTCCCTCAAAGCATACTGTATGGCACATGCCCGCCTTCATTAGCCCAGTCGGGACAGAACAGTAGGACATTAAACCCAATTTCATTTCGTTCTAATTTGAGAAAACAAATAATTAATCAAAATTTTCCTATTATCTCTCAGGGTTCGATGGTGGAATGGTTAGCGCGTGCGGGTTGTTTCATAAGGTCTGTCATTGAGTCAACTGGCGTTGTTTCGATTCCCCGGTGATACGTGACAAAGAGTAGCGTCACCTATCCAACCTCGTGGTTTTTCTCCGGTTCCTCCGGTTTCCTCTAGAAATGGAGTATTTTGTGTCGACTGGACGTTAAACCCCATATCTCCAACACACACGCTTTAAATCATATTTTAGATCTTACATTGGAAATGTAAATAAAAGATAAAACATTTCTACAACACAAATTTTATTATACTCTTTCCTGTCATCATGCTGTACTATTTCTAGTATAATACTTGTCATCAACGTGTACTGTTTTTCGTATATAAAGTACTTATCACCATGTTGTAATATTTCTAGTATATTATATATAGTACTTGTCATCATTGTGTAGTATTTATAGTATACAGGGGGACCGCACCACACACAAACAATAACACAATACTTGTCATCATCTTCACTGTCAAGGGTTTACAGTGTGTCTATAAATGTGGTTGATATCATTCGAATGATTCAGGAGAAGTAGAAAATGTAGATCAAACAATCTGAATCAGCGACAAATCAGGTTGAAATACATCAAGCAGTTAAGGAGAAAATTCCCGTATTTGCCCCCCCCCCCCCCAATGATCCGTCTTTATAAAATAATTACCTAATAATTCTTTATATTTTTTTTTCATGTTTTCTGAAACAGATATGAGTGAGTATTACAAATTTATATTTTAATTTATCATGCACTAGTTGTTATATTGTGTATAATATACGTCCATCCTGTCTGTTTACCTGACGTCAAAGGCTTCTGAGGGCTTCCGATGGGGCTTCTGTGGGCGCTGATGACGGTCCGCTGCGAACGGTACAGTGCAAGGGTGCTCTCCATAGGCATACGGACTTGATGAATTTTAAGGGGGCAGAATCCTGGCATGCTCGAACAAATTTCGGGTTAGGCCTACATACGTCTAGGGACGTCACACCACCCTCCACCTAGAAAAAAGGTAAAATGCTTCACGCCTCGCAGTGTTCGTCTGATTTGAGCTAATCCCACTTAACACTGCTGTAATGGAAGTAAATTTCTGTTCCAAATTATGACTGGTCAATAATCCGATTAACAACCAATAGCTAACTGCGTAACCAGGGTCGTAAATGTGGGTGTGTGGGTGTGGTACACCCCAATCACAGGAAAACAAAATAGTCGGTCGCAAAACCAGTGCAGTCGGTCGCAAAACCAGTGCAGTCGGTCGCAAAATAGGAGCAGTCGGTATCAAAATAAGTGCTCACTGCATAAGTCACACCACTCACGCAAAACTTTAGTATAAAATAACCTTGTCAACTTATCACGTTTTAAAAATTGTTGTGTTTCACTCTTATTCTGTTGTGAGTATTATTCTGTTTCTCCCGTGGAGGAAAATAGTCAATCTCAAAATAAGTGCAGTCACTGCCGTCGATCTCAAAATTAGGCATCGGCGACTTCATGAATTAGGTCTAATGAGGTAAACAAACAATGCCAGAATAGATCCCAAATACTATGTATTTGCGTGAATCCGTGAGCCTAAATTACACACGTCTACGTCACACCAAACTATAGTATAAAATAACCATGTCTGCTTGTCATGTTTGAAAAAAAGTTTGTCACTCTTATTCTGTTGAGTATGTTGTTCTATGAAATGTTTCCACCCATAGCAAACAAATAGTCGGTCTTAAAAAATGTACTCACCGCAGTCGGTCTCAGACTAAATGAATTATTGGGATAAACAAACAATCACAAAACGGGTGAAATTGACAGACAAGCCTCAAGATTTTGTCCCGTTTCTTATTCCCTCGTTAACGAAAATTTGGTTCCATTTGCCATGACAATGACTAAAATTTTCTAGCCAAGGCCCCAAAATTTAAAAGCTCGGTTACATATCTGAATTGTTTTTGCGCCTGCGGCACTCGTTTCCATTATAACATCATTCTTCTACTCCTCTGTAATCTTGTACTGTCTCAGAGACTATACAAATGTAATGTCAACTCTTGCAAAACGGGCTGAGTTGACAGGGGCAGATCTCGAGATTCTGTCCCATTGACTCACATTTCTGGTCCTCTCGTCCTCAAGAATTTCTCCCAACAATGACCTCAGATGCCAGGATATTGACTCAATTTTTCAAACTTTTCTCAAGTTGCTAAGTTTTATAGGCACAATCATCATATATGACATCAACTTTTTGTCAACTTAAAAAAACCTATGCTTTCCGGCGAGATAACGATCGGCGTTCAACTATATAATTATACAATACTATCTACATGTATGTTTTACCAACCGTTTTGGGCGCACCATTGATCAAGTCGTGGGTGCCCAACCAATCTGATGCGGCATAATGCATTATGTGCGGCCCAACATTATAAAACGCCCCACCACTCATGTCCCACCACTCTCCGGTTGTGGTGTTAATCGTGGGGGTCATTTTTTGGCGCCTCACCATTTCGGGAGCGTCTCATATATAACGACATGATTGACGAGGCGCCCATAAAACCAAGTGACAATGGTTGGGTGCCAATCTCATCGTGGACGCCCAACCAATACCAATCGGTGCATAAAACGCACGTGATTCCATTAAAGTCAC
The DNA here is from genome assembly GCA_036850965.1 of Patella caerulea. Taxonomy (NCBI): domain Eukaryota; kingdom Metazoa; phylum Mollusca; class Gastropoda; family Patellidae; genus Patella; species Patella caerulea. The sequence continues at coordinate 4,653,277 of JAZGQO010000010.1, forward strand.
GGTCATTGTACGATTTTACTTGTTGTATGCTTGCTCGATTAATTCTTATTTATTGTTTGGTGACTTATTGTCTGCTAGGTTGATTTCTAATGTCCCGGTTCGATGTATTAAAATACATTTTACAGATCTGATATGACAAATGTCTGATTTGTGAAACAAATATTGATTTAAGATACAAATGTTAATTTTAGTGTACAAATATCGAAATACGACCACAAATGAAGAAGTAAGAATTAAGGACTATGAATTTAGAACTAAGAACTAAGAACACTGAATAAAGAGCTGCTTGGTCTTCCATACTCATTATCGATCAAAATTTGAATATTTGGATCATTGTTTGAGAAGAGAATGATTGGGATGTCTGTTTCGCCCGAGCAAGAATGCAGAATACAATAGTTTTTAGCACCTCCATTAATTTGAAATGCGAAGCGGAGTTGGTATGATATTTTGGTGTCCTAGTGGTTGGTGGTCGGTTCTAGGATATTCTCGACACTTTCAATACTAATCTTGATATGTTTTGATCCAATCAAGATTAGTATTGAAAGTGTCCTGAATATCTCGGCCTACGGTACATGCTTCCAGTGGTTATGACTATCTGTTTTTCTTCTTCTAGATCACAATTTATAACTTTCTAACAACTTATGAGGAGCTGGGATGACGTAACGTTAAGGGGTGGAAGCGGTATATTTGTTTGGGTTTTCAATGTTTCACAAAGTTACGTTATCGTGTTTATCCAAATTTGGAATATTTGTACTGACACGAATAAACACCCACTACCATTCGGGTCTATTCGTTTATTTTATGATATGCGACCTGACAAAATCTGCTCCAAGATTCGATTAAATCTCAGGATCGTACATCCCCGTGTGCAGCCAATTTATGTTTAATATGTGTGCATATATATTTCCGGTATAGGCCTAACCATAGATATATATATAGGTTTATTTATATCGGTATTAATTGTTACAGCAGCGAATCGTTGTTGCAGCTCATGAATAAAAAACTCTCTAATTACCACTCTTCTAGTGGCGTGCTAACACCATTGCGGTGATTTAAAAGCTTTTGATCCGATTAAAGGTTTTCCACAGATCCAGTTTATCCATAGATGCAACAATGTGGAATCTTTTGAAATCCGGTTGATATCGTCGCTCCAGTATCTATAAGTATTGGTGGGTGTCGTACACTAGGCAGGGTATACTTACTGGTTGGAGAACTACTGATACCAATTCGTATTCAAGTATTTAACATATTATAGCTAACTAACCTTCGCCCTGTTATTGTAATTCTACACTACTTGAATAATACGAAAAATAATTTACTTTTTAAGGCAACATGTTTCATTATTTGAGAAAAGGGAGCCACGGTGGGTAGCTGGGTAAGACACTGGCTCGCTAGCCTGGAGATCACGCGTTCGATCCTGCATTGGCTAAGAAAGTTCATCGGGATTTTCCGACTTGGACATGGTTTCTCCTTGTCAGGTCGGAGGACGAGACAAGGACAGAGGTCTTCGGATGGGACAAAAAAACGAGCTCCCAGTGTATTAGTGTATACATTTGCGTGCATGTAAAAGATCCCTTGGCAGTTGGAATTCAATATAAGAGTAGGCCATTGTGCCGCTGTCAGGACAAAATTTCCCTCAAAGCATACTGTATGACACATGCCCGCCTTCATTAGCCCAGTCGGAGCAGAACAGTAGGACATTAAACTCAATTTCATTTCGTTTTAATTTGAGAAAACAAATAATTAATCAAAATTTTCCTATTATCTCTCAGGGTTCGATGGTCGAATGGTTAGCGTGTGTGCGTTGTTTCATAAGGTCTGTCATTGAGTCAACTGTTGTGGTTTCGATTCCCCGGTGATACGTGACAAAGAGTAGCGTCGCCTATCCAACCTCGTGGTTTTTCTCCGGTTCCTCCGGTTTCCTCTAGAAATGGAGTATTTTGTGTCGATTGGACGTTAAACCCCATATCTCCCACACACACGCTTTAAATCATATTTTAGATCTTACATTGGAAATGTAAATAAAAGATAAAACATTTCTACAACACAAATTTTATTATACTCTTTCCTGTCATCATGCTGTACTATTTCTAGTATAATTGTCATCAACGTGTACTATTTTTGTATATAAAGTACTTATCATCATGTTGTAATATTTCTAGTATATTATATATAGTAATGGTCATCGTTGTGTAGTATTTATAATATACAGGGGGACCGCACCACACACAAACAATAACACAATACTTGTCATCATCTTCACTGTCAAGGGTTTACAGTGTGTCTATAAATGTGGTTGATATTATTCGAATGATTCAGGAGAAGTAGAAAATGTAGATCAAACAATCTGAATCAGCGACAAATCAGGTTGAAATACATCAAGCAGTTAAGGAGAAAATTCCCGTATTTGCCCCCCCCCCCCCCCAATGATCCGTCTTTATAAAATAATTACCTAATAATTCTTTATATTTTTTTTTTTCATGTTTTCTGAAACAGATTTGAGTGAGTATTACAAATTTATATTTTAATTTATCATGCACTAGTTGTTACATTGTGTATAATATACGTCCATCCTGTCTGTTTACCTGACGTCAAAGGCTTCTGAGGGCTTCCGATGGGGCTTCTGTGGGCGCTGATGACGGTCCGCTGCGAACGGTACAGTGCAAGGGTGCTCTCCATAGGCATACGGACTTGATGAATTTTAAGGGGGCAGAATCCTGGCATGCTCGAACAAATTTCGGGTTAGGCCTACATACGTCTAGGGACGTCCCACCACCCTCCACCTAGAAAAAAGGTAAAATGCTTCACGCCTCGCAGTGTTCGTCTGATTTGAGCTAATCCCACTTAACACTGCTGTAATGGAAGTAAATTTCTGTTCCAAATTATGACTGGTCAATAATCCGATTAACAACCAATAGCTAACTGCGTAACCAGGGTCGTAAATGTGGGTGTGTGGGTGTGGTACACCCCAATCACAGGAAAACAAAATAGTCGGTCGCAAAACCAGTGCAGTCGGTCGCAAAACCAGTGCAGTCGGCCGCAAAATAGGAGCAGTCGGTATCAAAATAAGTGCTCACTGCATAAGTCACACCACTCACGCAAAAATTTAGTATAAAATAACCTTGTCAACTTATCACGTTTTAAAAATTGTTGTGTTTCACTCTTATTCTGTTGTGAGTATTATTCTGTTTCTCCCCTGGAGGAAAATAGTCAATCTCAAAATAAGTGCAGTCACTGCCGTCGATCTCAAAATTAGGCATCAGCGACTTCATGAATTAGGTCTAATGAGGTAAACAAACAATGCCAGAATAGATCCCAAATACTATGTATTTGCGTGAATCCGTGAGCCTAAATTACACACGTCTACGTCACACCAAACTATAGTATAAAATAACCATGTCTGCTTGTCATGTTTGAAAAAAAGTTTGTCACTCTTATTCTGTTGAGTATGTTGTTCTATGAAATGTTTCCACCCATAGCAAACAAATAGTCGGTCTTAAAAAATGTACTCACCGCAGTCGGTCTCAGACTAAATGAATTATTGGGATAAACAAACAATCACAAAACGGGTGAAATTGACAGACAAGCCTCAAGATTTTGTCCCGTTTCTTATTCCCTCGTTAACGAAAATTTGGTTCCATTTGCCATGACAATGACTAAAATTTTCTAGCCAAGGCCCCAAAATTTAAAAGCTCGGTTACATATCTGAATTGTTTTTGCGCCTGCGGCACTCGTTTCCATTATAACATCATTCTTCTACTCCTCTGTAATCTTGTACTGTCTCAGAGACTATACAAATGTAATGTCAACTCTTGCAAAACGGGCTGAGTTGACAGGGGCAGATCTCGAGATTCTGTCCCATTGACTCACATTTCTGGTCCTCTCGTCCTCAAGAATTTCTCCCAACAATGACCTCAGATGCCAGGATATTGACTCAATTTTTCAAACTTTTCTCAAGTTGCTGAGTTTTATAGGCACAATCATCATATATGACATCAACTTTTTGTCAACTTAAAAAAACCTATGCTTTCCGGCGAGATAACGATCGGCGTTCAACTATATAATTATACAATACTATCTACATGTATGTTTTACCAACCGTTTTGGGCGCACCATTGATCAAGTCGTGGGTGCCCAACCAATCTGATGCGGCATAATGCACTATGTGCGGCCCAACATTATAAAACGCCCCACCACTCATGTCCCACCACTCTCCGGTTGTGGTGTTAATCGTGGGGGTCATTTTTTGGCGCCTCACCATTTCGGGAGCGTCTCATATATAACGACATGATTGACGAGGCGCCCATAAAACCAAGTGACAATGGTTGGGTGCCAATCTCATCGTGGACGCCCAACCAATATCAATCGGTTTTATGTGGCGCCCATACAAATATGACACCTGCCCCTCTTGCCCTCCCACCCCGCTAGCTACGGGCCTGTTATTTGTGTGTTTCACCATTGTAATATTGAGTGTTGTATACCCGATTTGAAAAAAATCACGATAACTTGTACTGTTCCATTGTCTAACGTCTTCGTCTTCTTCCTTGGGCCCTGGGTATTTTATTTTATTTTAAGCATCCAGAACTAAAATAATATCTTAAATACAAAAGCAAAACAACCTGTTCTTGTCTACTCAAGAGAGCTTACTCTCTTTCAGAACTTAAACGTAGTTGCCTCCCTTCCCCTGTCACATTTACTTATTAAGCCATTAAAGCCGATCAATTATAAAGGAGTTTAAAAGTAAGTCCAAGCAATGAAATATAAATACAACTATTTCACTGTTCCATGCAGGGGCGGATTGGGTCATAGGGCGATCGGGCGATCGCCCGAAGGGCCGGTCGGACGATCACCCGAAGGGCCGGTCGGACATAAGATAAAGAAAAATAATTTTCTCCAATTCGTCTAAAAAAAAACCTTTTCTGCCGAACATTATATGGAGGAGGGGGTATTGCACCGGTCATGGAGCGATGATAATCATGTTGTGTGTGGCCGGTGGCTTTAACGGGCCACATACTGGAGTCTGAAATGGGCTGATATAATAGACTTTCTGGGTCGGGTGTGCTGGGTGTGGGAGAGAATTCTCCTGCAATGGGGATTTCTAATTTTATCCGAAAATTTCATCGGTTTCACCCGACACTGTCGCCGGCAAATTTACTGATTATTAAGTCACCTGCACCCAGTTTGTCAATTTCACTTTCGTCACTCTGTAACGATGGGTCTCGTGGTCTTCCATCACAGGAGGAATCAACTAGCGCTCCCGGCAACAATAATGGGACATTTTTCAATGAAAATATTCCTACTTAATTAATATTCCTAACTGGTTAATCAAATGGTCAAAATTTTCTCAACTAGTCCCATTTTTTTAACCAGTTAAATTCTCCTGACTATGGACGATACAATGATAAAACGTTCATTATTTATCACGATATGATAATTTCACAAGTTGATGGTTGTAAATTACTTGCATGTCGGGGTTTTGACCTAAGTTAATCGATTTTTGAAATATATTATTTGACAGAGATAATAATCAGATATGCCACCAAATCGCATATTTGGGATTCATATTTCAATAATGTCCAGGGGGAGAGCCCAGCCCCCCCCCCCACACACACACGCCCCCGTCGTCTGGGCTCCACGGTCAGTGAAAGGGGCCGCTCCGACTCGGGAACCCGGGCCGGTTCCCTGCCCCAATCTGCCCCTGGTTCCATGATATTGATCTGTCTGGGGAACTAATCACCTTCGTCGTTTAAACAGACCTATAAACTTTTTTTAAGGTTTCCATTTAATTTGTAGATAAATTTGAATGTGTTTAGGATTTGGCCAGTAGCAGCATACCATGCGATCACTATTCCCATTAAAGCAATCAATCGAAGATAAAATGCCACGAAGTCAATTAAATATACCTGACTTTGTTCTGTGTTACCGCACATCATATTTATTTTTAAATCTAGTGTATTGTACTCCTTCACCCACAAATTACTCAGAATTTTACATATACTATTCAAAAAAAGTAGGGGATATTTGATTTTGGGGGCATAATACTAAAATATGCAAATGACTACGAAAAAAGTCACTATAGAACCTAACAGAAGAAACATTTCCAGTTACATGTGACGCCCAAACGCACCAATATCTACCGCATGGAATGCAGGTGATGCTTTGGATCATCATGGGGGTCCAACCCAAGATTTGCACGACTCTGACTTTGAATGTTACAGTCATTGTGGCATTGAATTCCAGGGTGGAAACATCAGTTTAATTGTTTTAGTGACCAGAAAACAAATTTTGATATGCGTCGGCTTACCCAAAATGAAAGGTTACGTGCTACAGATCGGCACAACACAGGCGGTTGTGGCGCGGACGATGAATGTTTCTCAGTCTGTCATAAGCAGGCTATGGTCCAGATACCGTGATACACAATCTGTACAGGACAGGACCACACTCAGGTCGACCAAGGGCGACAACTGAAACCCAGGATCGATTTATCCGTACCTTGGCCTTGAGAAATCGTGTCATCACAGCAAATCAGATCAGCGCTCGTCTTCAAACAGACACTGGTGTGAGAGTGAGTGGCCAGACGATTCGGAATCGACGGCATAGGGTCACCTTCGCGCCCGACGTCCTCGCGTGATCCCTTGTTTGAGAGATCATCACATTCAGGCAAGACGTCGTTGGTGTAGGGATCGTCAACACTGGGATAATCGACGCTGGAGCAATGTGATGTTTTCAGATGAGTCAAGGTTCACTGTTGATTTTTTTGGATAGACGTAGGAGGGTGTGGCGTCGTCGAAACGAGCGCTTCCAAGACGTTAACGTCATCAGGCATGATCGATTTGGGGGTGGTTCTGTTATGGTGTGGGGAGGCATCACTGTTGCTGGAAGAACGACTTTACATGTTGATGTAGGGTGTGTTACAGGCCAGTAATACCGGGACAACATCTTGGCAGTCCATGTTGTGCCGTTCGCACGACGTCATGGCCGCCGTTTCATCTTCCAGGATGACAACGCAAGATGTCACAGGGCCAGGATCGTTACAGGTTACCTCCAACAACAGAACATCACCACATTACCTTGGCCAGCACTGAGTCACGACCTCTCCCCCATCGAGCATGTCTGAGACGTGCTTGGACAGAGGTTACGTCAACGTCAATAACGTCCTGTCAATGTCCAAGAACTTGCTGCTGCGTTGCAACAGGAATGGGACAATCTGGACCAAAATGACCTTAGACGTCTCATTAGGAGTATGCCACGTCGGATCAATGCTTGTTTGGCAAACAGAGGAGGATTTACCTGTTACTGACTTTGTTGTGATGCTGTGGTAACTTTGCTGTTTGATCCCGGGTATCATTTTACCCTTATAATGGTCAGTCTGTGCCTTACTTAGTCTAACGATCATTTGGAATAAATCGATGAATGTGAACTTCATTTCATTTTGTCATTTGTTCCTTCGTCAGTTTCATTAGGTGACTTTAATAACACTTAAAAATCAAATATCCCCTACTTTTTTTGAATAGTATATATCATGATTTATTCTATAACTACATGCAAATACAAGCAAATGTCATTGAATACAGCCATTGGAAAAACCTATGGCTATATATTATATTCAGTGGCTCGAAAACGTACTACTTTTGTCCAGAATGACCTCACTTTCAGAATTACGTCAAACGGTAAAGACGTCACCGCTATCGCTCGTGGAATACTTGCACAGGGATACACTCTCTTGAACTATTGAATATCCCGAGCGGTATTCAATGGTCATTGAGTTCTATCTACATGTATACGCGTACATTTATACTATATATTATAACAACGGCTTATTGAATGTTTAATATAGCGGTTACTGTATCTTGCTTAATGAAATATATTTACATAATGTAGCTTATACATATTCATGTTGTTTACTCGGTAATAATATAGTTAAATTGATAACTTTCAATATATACAAAAATACATTAAAAAAAACTTGTTGGCTACTTCTCAAATGGGTGGTCTATGAATATTAGTGGTCATTCTGTTATGCATCATGTATGTGATAGCCCAGGATTAACATCAGTGTTTCTTCTGATTCTGTATAAATTAATAAAAATCTGTATATCGCCTTTGACGAAAGAACCATTATAATAATCCATTTCAAGCCACATATACACTAATAATAAAGTTATTTTAAAAGCATGAGCTTATTATTTGGCATGGTTCGCTCCCGTCGTTGACCGAGAAAGTTGATCCGTCGAGGTTTCCCTTTGTCAGTGATACAGGACCGAGGGCCTGACAAGGACAGCCGTCTAATCGTTCGGATTGGATGAAAAACCTACCTTTTGCTTTTAATTTTAAAATTTTGTTCATTAATTGTACATGTAAATTAATTTTGTGTTATTTGCCACATATTTAATAATATGTAGCGATTTTTTCAAAATGACTTTTTGGTTCAACTCTTAACATTAATTTATAAGTGGCACATGTTAAAGATCCCCTTGGAAATCGAAACAAACGAAGGTGGTAGAGACCCTGTAAGATCAAACTTCCATCATAACACTCTGCACTGATTCAGGATTAGGACGTTAAACCCCATTTTATTTCATTTTATTTTCAAATAACGTTTTAATTTTATTTAAATGAACCCATGATTTCACAAATTTATCTAGAAATTAAATAGTAGTCTTAACAAAGGGTTTATAGGTCTGTTTAAACGACGGAGTTGATTAGTTCCCCAGAAAGATCAATATTGTGGAACAGCGAAATAGTTTTATATAATAATTATAATAATATCGTCATTTATAAAGCGCGTTAATACTAGAGAAATCAGTTTCTAAGGCGCTGTTGGTTTTTATATTCACTGATTATTTACAGATCAGGGTTTTGAAATAAGAATGTTTTAAGTTGAGATTTAAAATGGCCCACAGACGGTAGTTGTTTCATTGACTGTGGTAGTCTATTCCATAGAAAAGGACCAGCATAAGAAAAGGCTCGTTTTCCAAGTTGTAAGTTAATGGCTGGAGATTTTAGAAGATGTTTTCTCTGAGTGCGGAGATTTCTACTGGTAGTATAGGGTTCCACAAGACTTTTTATATAAGATGGGGCTTGGCCGTTTAGCGCTTTGGAGACCAAAAGCAGTAACTTGAACTTAATTCTTTGCTGAATTGGGAGCCAATGTAAAGATTGCAATACAGGGGAGATGTGTTGATGTTTTCTAGTTTTAGTGAGGAGTCGAGCTGCTGAATTTTGAACATGTTGTAGTTTGTTAATCTGATAGTCTGGTAAGCCGTATAGTAAACCATTATGGTAATCTAGTTTAGTTGAGATGAATGCGTGAATGAGCTTTTCTTTATTTTCATAATTGAGATAGCGTTGGATCTTTCCAATTCGATGTATATGATAGAAGGCGGTGGAACAAATACTCTGTATGTGATCTTTAAACGATAGGTTCGAGTCTAATATAGCACCAATATTTCGAGCTTTATGGGGTCCTGAAATTATTTCTTTATCAAAATTAACAAGAGTTTGATCCATTTTTCGGAGTTGTTGCTTGGTCCCAATTACTAGCAGTTCTGTTTTATTTGGATTTAATTTATTTCAAGAAATGTTCTGTCATCCACGCAAGAATTTCTGTGAGACAAAGCTCTATATTTTGTATTGTAGAATGTTGAGAGTCTGTGTCAAATTCAATATAAAGTTGAGTGTCGTCTGCAAACAAATCAATATTCAGCCCATAACCTTCAGCAATCTCAGTAATAGGCTTTGTTAAGATAATAAAAAGTACAGGTCTGAGTACAGAACCTTGTGGTACCCCACAAAGCATTGTGTTATCGTCAGATGTTGAATCTCCAATTCTAACAGCTTGGGTGCGATTGCTTAGATATGACTTAAACCAGTTAAAAACAGAACCGCGCAAGCCAATTTCACACCATAATGTATCAAGGAGATCCTCGGTATCGAGCATATCAAATCCGGCTGAGAGATCTAAGAGTACCAAGATAACACATTTCTGTTGATCTATAGCTCGGTAGATATCGTTGGTAATTTTGAGCAAAGCAGTTTCTGTGCTGTGGTATTGTTTGTAGGCAGATTGTAATGGATTTGCAAGGTTATTGGAGTAAATATGATCATTAAATTGATGTAGAACACACTTTTCTAGTAACTTTGAAATGTAAGACAGGTTGCTGACTGGACGGTAATTCGACAGAATGTCTGGATCCATGTTTGATTTCTTCAATAATGGTTTAACAAGGGCTTTTGCTAGTTCCGTGGGAAAGTGACCTGATGAAAAGGATCGGTTAATAAGGGATATGATAGGAACAAATAGATCGATGTGTTTTTTTCAACAGGTGTGTAGGTATAGGGTCTAGATCACATGTTTATATTTCATTGTTTAGCCCTACTTTTAAAATCCTTAATAATTGATCAACTTTAATGGCTTATTATAATATTAATAAGTAAATGTGACAGGGCAAGTTCTGAAAGAGAGAAAGCTCTCTTGAGTGACAAGACAAATTGATATGAAAAAAGTGTGCAGATGGGCAAATCAAACGTAATCGAACATAGTTCATTAGAAATTACAATAATATTATTAGCAATTGAATATAATTAACTACATATATTCATATAACAATAATATGTGCTCTTAGGCCCAATTCGGTCTATTTAAGTTTTCAAAGAATAGTCATTTGCTAGTGAAATCCAGATTATCGATCGGACATCAATAAATCAATGGTGCAAACGACCGAAAAATAAACAAAAGAAAATGTACCTCTATGCTGTATTTCCATTTGATTTTTCGTTAAAATAGACAGATTTTTTTTTTAACGTTGAGGGGTGGAAGCGGTATATTTGTTTGTGTTTTCAATGTTTCACAAAGTTACGTTATCTTGTTTATCCAAATTTGGAATTTTTGTACTGACACGAATAAACACCCACTACCATTCGGGTCTCTTCGTTTATTTTATGATATGCGACTTGACAAAATCTGCTCCAAGATTCGATTAAATCTCAGGATCGGCCATCCCCGTGTACATGTACTTAACGTGTGTCGCTCAATTTGTTTTAAATATGTGTGCATTTATATTTCCGATATTCCCATATACGTATAGTTATATTTATATCGGTATTTGTTACAGCTGCGAATCGTTGTCGCAGCTCATGAAAAAAAACCTCTCTTACCCCCCTTCTAGTGGCGTGCTAACACCAATGCGGTGATTTAAAAGCTTTTGATCCAATTAATGGTTTTCTAGAATTCCATTGTATCCTTAGATACAACAAATGTGGAATCTTCTGAAATCCAGTCTATATTGTCACTCCGGTATCTTTAAGTATTGGTGGGTGCCGTACATGACGAAGAGTATGCTTACCTGTTCGAGAACTACTGATACCACTTCTTATTCAATCAATTAACATATAGCTAACTAACCCACATCCTGTTGTCGTAATTCTACATTACTTAATTAATACAGAAAATAATCTACTTTTTAAGGCAACATGTTTCATTTTTTGAGAAAAGGGAGCCACGGTGGCTAAGCGGGTAAGACGCTTGCTCGCTAGCCTGGAGGTTGTGTGTTTGATCCTGCATTCTGCAGAAACTGTTCTATCATTGTAAGTCAGATCGGCCAGAAACATATCATATATCATTTTACGGAGTAACATACAGTTCTATGCTTGAATTTAGGTAATGCGACATAATGAATATATATGAAACTGATTATTCTTTTGTCTCGTAGCTAATCTTTACTTCTTGATTGACCAATAATATTTACCCTTGATTTGATTCATCACGAACTAGTTGTTTAGTTGTTTGCTAAAGGAAGATATTATTCAGGTTCGTAGCTAGACCAAAATTGTTAGGGGGGCAAAGGCATCTGGGGGCGCCGATGGGGCTTCTGTGGGCGCCGATAACGGTCCGCGGTGAACGGTACCTTGGAAGGGTCTATAGGTTGCTCTCCATGGGCATACGGACTCAATGAATTTTAAGGGGGCAGAATCATGACATGCCCGAACAAATTTCGGGTTCGGCCTACAGACGTCTAGGGACGCCCCACCCTCCCCCTAGAAAAAAGGTAAAATTTAACGACTTCAAACGCGTTTTCTTGTTATTCCAGTCTCTGAATACAGTATAGTCTATCTAAGGTGGCTTAGTCGAATTCTAATCAATCGTTTATATTCCACGGAGACGCGGTCGTCGGGAGCAAATTTTGACTGCCGCAAACGTGTTTTTCGGCTTTTCCGGCCCCTGAATACAGCCACTTGAAATGTGGTCCAATGTGGTCTACCTTAGGTGGCGTACCACACTCCTCGCAGTGTTTCGTCTGAATAAAGCTAATATCACTTAACACTGCTGTAATGGAAGCATATTTCTGTTCCAAATTATGGCGGGTCTATGATCCGATTAACAACCACTAGCTAACTGCGTAACCAGGGGCGTAAATGTGGGGAAAAAAAGTCGGTCGCAAAACCACTGCACTCGGTCGTAAAATAGGAGCAGCCGGTATCAAAATAAGTGCTCACTGCATACGTCACACTACTCACTCAAAACTTTAGTATAAAATAACCTTGTCAACTTATCACGTTTGAAAAATTGTTGTGTTTCACTCTTATTCTATTGTGAGTATTATTCTGTTTCTCCCCTGGAGAAAAATAGTCAATCTCAAAATAAGTGCAGTCACTGCCGTCGATCTCAAAATTAGGCATCGGCGACTTCATGGATTATGCCTAATGAGGTAAACAAACAATGCCAGAATAGATCCCAAATACTATGTATTTGCGTGAATCCGTAAGCCTAAATTACACACGTCTACGTCACACCAAACTATAGTTTAAAATAACCATGTCTGCTTGTCATGTTTGAAAAAATGTTTGTCACTCTTATTCTGCTGTGAGTATGTTGTTCTATGAAATGTTTTCCACCCATGGTAAAAAAAATAGCGGTCCTAAAACAAGTACTCACCGCAGTCGATCTCGGACTAAATGAATTATTGGCATAAACAAACAATCACAAAACGGGCGAAATTGACAAATAAGCCTCAAGATTTTGTCCCGTTTCTTATTCCCTCGACCTTATGCACCTTCTTCTTCAAGTGTTTCTGCATTGTCCCATGATACAAAAGAGTACCTGTATGTTTATTTTACTGTGGATACTAACAGGGAAACAATCTATTTAAAAATAAACTCCTGATTAAAATAGTCACGTTCAACATATAGATGTCAAAAAGTATGTATTAAATGAATCAATGATGTCAATTTAAAGATAATGCCTGTTATGGTATTTGACTGATCAGTGAGGGCATCTCGACCATTGATGTCAAATTAAGCTTCATGCCGTAATTTACATGACAGCTAGAGTGGCTCAGTGTGTAAGACGATGGCTTGCTAATCCGGATGTTCTGTCTTCAATCCCTGCATTGGCCGAGAAAGTTTATCAGGATTTTCAGGTGTGGTTCACATTCGACAAAAACATGACACCCCTTGTAAACATTGGTATGTACATAATATAAGAACCCTTGACTGTTGGAATCAAAATAAGAGTATGCCGTAGTGCCGCTGTCCAGGCAGATTTCCCGCACTGGCCGTCTTCGTTAGCTCAGTCGGTGAAGAGCAGGACATTACATCCCATATTATTTCTTCATTTCATATTTTATGTGACCAAAAACATCTTAAGGCAGTTTGCAGGGGCGGATTGGGGCAGGGAACCGGCCCGTGCTCCCGTGTCGGAGCAGCCCCTTTTAATGACCGAGGAGCTCGGAGGGGGGGGGGGCTCTTCCTCTGGACATTTTTGAAAAATGAACCCCAATTATGCGATTTGGTGCAATATCTGATTATAATCTCTGTCAAATAATATATTTCATAAATTGATTAACTTAGGCCAAAACCCCGACCTGCAAGTAATTTACAACCATTAACCTGTGAAATTATCATATCGTCATAATATTAATTAACGTATTATCATTGTATCGTCAAGAGTGGAGAGAATTTAACTGGTTGAAAAATGGGACTAGTTGAGAAAATTTTGACCATTGGATTAACCAGTTAGAAATATTGTTTTTTTTTTAGACGAATTGGACAAAATTATCGCCTTTCGAGTGATCGTCCGGCCAGCCCTTCGGGCCGACTTTGAACCCAAAATTAGCAATGACAATTGCAGTATTTTGAAAATTGCTATTGTGGTATGAAATATGCATTTTAATTGATATTAAAAAAATAATAAAAGATTGCCGCCATACTTTTATCTGCACTAAAACAACGATCTTCCGAGGCAGCCATTCAAATGTCCCATTTTGAACCTTAAAATCAGGCATATTATACACTTCAATAGACCGATTCAGCTAAGAAGTCACGTGACTTGAAATGGGTGTTTACATCACGTGACGTCCTCGCTGAACCGTTAAATTCCATTTAAAGTAACGTGTTTGCCTTCGAGTTTATTCTTCATCATATTACCGCATATTTATAACTTTTATTGTTTTTGTCAGTATTGATACTGTTTAATAACTATTTAGTGAGAACAAATAACATTTATTTCTTCATCTTGAGTATAATTTAACTTTATTTAACTACCTTTTTATACTAGCCTACTATATAGCCTATTTCTTAATCTTACTAATACTAGCCTACGTTGATTGTACAAAGAAGCGTGCAACTAAAATTCGTCATTGATTGACTATTTGTGTTTTTATTGATACAAAACTTCTGCTATTCGTAAAATAGTTACGTACGTTCTCCCTTTGAAGCTTTATCTGTCTTGACTCATAGGCATACCGGCCGATTATCTTGGTGGGCTGCGTCACTTTTGCCCCCCCCCCCCCAATACAGCGACAGCGCCCGGAACAAGTACAGGATACATGAAGCTGTGACTAGGGGTGGTTGTCCAAATGCGGGCGCTGTCCACCCAAAACCCCAAACAACAATGTATTTTAACATTCCGGTACAACATAATTATATCGTATTGCCTGTCTAGATAACAAACCTCATCTCTCAACCCTCCGTATTTCGAGATAAGAGTTGGTCCTATAGTTTGTGTCAAGTGCCGGAGTGAAATTGACAACATTTTTTTTTTATCAAAACAACGAATGATTATTGTCATTTCTAACATTTCTGACACATCCATCTACAATTAAGAAAATCCTACCTAACACGGGTACAAATTCCCTCTTTTTCAAATAAAAGGGATAGTAGATTGCTTTTCCAACATTTTAAATTTACGTCGTACGTAGGCCTATAAGTTGATAAAGGTGGCGTTTCGTGTGCAATAGCCAATCAAAGCACTGACCTGGTCAGATTTGCGCAAGAGTAATACGCCGTAATTATGTATGTCGGAATCAATTTTGTTTAAAACAACGCTCGGTTTACCTTATTGTTAATATTTGCTGATACATCAATGTGGTTTCAGCAGATTGGACTGCGTATGTGTAATAAGTAGTATGTATGCAAAAAGAAAATTGAGTCTGCTACTTGGAACTAAGGGCACCAAATCGTAGCTAAAACAAGCATGTCGTATACCTATAGTTGTCTACCCTGTTCCTGAAGCAACGACGGAAGGTTTTCGAAAATCTAGCCGTTGATAGATTAGTGTGTATTTCTCAAATTGGTAAGCCATGTCCCTTTACCACAGACTTTTAATACAAACACAATACAGATACGTTTACATGTTTTGAAAGCTTTCTTTTTCGCTGCAAAACAACCTTGTAATCTTGTATAATGGAAGCACATACAATTTAGAAAATTTAAGTCCACTTCCTGGCATTTAAGGTCATTGTTGGGAGCAAATAACTCTTATGAACAATAGGATAATAAATGGGCAAGAATCTCGAGGTAACCGTGAATATGATAGGCCTACTGATGACATAGTATAGTAGGCCTATAAGACCGCAGAGTGGTGGAATAATCATGAAATAAGGAAATCGAGTGCCGAATAGTAGGCGCGAAGTAATTTTACATATTTACGTATTGGGCCTATAATATGGAAAGGAGCTTTCAATTATTGGGGACTGGTCTTAGAAATTTTAGTCAATTTCCTGGCATTTTAGTTAATCGATAGCAAATTATTGTGACCAAAATGAAAATGCGCCCTTTAAATCCGCGTCTGTCGGGAAAATGAACCTAAATAACCGTAGCCTACCACATAAGATAAGACCTTGAAAAATAACGGCACTCGACGGAGTCTATATTTTCTATTGGACAATTTTAATTACGGCTAGGTTTCTCCTTCAGCCATTCAAAAAGTTGTGGCACGACACCCTTCTTCAATTATAATCTATATAAGCGCCTTTTCTTGGCATCGTGCTCAATTAAAGCATCGGGCAAAAAATGAACACTTAGGCCTATGTCAATAGGCCTATGTGTGTTTTGTAATATTGAAGTAGGCCTAATGAAGGTCTCTTTTTATTTTAAAATTACAAATATTAAATAAAGTGTTATTTTTAAAGGTAAAGAATGAAATGACAAAGGTGCACTATAAGTATTACAGAGAAAGTAGTCTACAAACAATAGGCCTGAATATGCCTGCTTTATAAATTCAAACCATATTATTGTCAAAAGTAGGCCTACATATCCACAAGCGACAATATTTATTAAATACCGTAGTTAAACAGGTAGGATAGGTTAGTCAGTTAATAAACTGAATTTTGTTTAAAAAAATAATTGTATAGGCTATAGGGCCTAGCCTATTATAATAAGCCCTGATTGGCATCATAGCGACCGGCCCCTTGCGCTGTTTTTGATTACCGGTAGCTAGCCTACGCGATAGTTGCTGAACACATAGGTGGGCTATGTCAGGCTAGTCAACTAAAAGGATGGGCCTTTTATTTTTGTTTACAAAAAGTTACGTTATCCTCTGGGATATAACCACTGATCTATATAGATCAGTGGATATAACGCGAAACAAGAACAAACGAAGGCGACGCCATATTGTTATAATGGTTACCACCCAATTCAGGTTACGTGACGTCCTTGACAACTTTAGCTGAATCGGTCTATTTTATTATTTTATCTAAAATATTTTATGTATGGTTCTGCTATTGTCTTTTATATCCCTCAAACAACCCCCCTGTACAGTGGAATGTCGTTTGTAAAAAAAAAAAATAAATAGCGAAAATTCTATGTGCCAAAACAAAATGCGGACCCAATTATGGCACCTTAGCAAATAAGCACTCATAACTACATGCAAATACAAGACAAGTAAATATCATTGACTACAGCCATTGAAAAACCTATTGCTGTATTTAGTGGCTCGAAAACGTACTACTTTTGTCCAGAATGACGTCACTTTCAGAATTACGTCACACGGTCATGACGTCACCACTATCGCTCGTGGAATACCTGCGCAGGGATACATCTCGAGCGGTATGCAATGGTCATTGAGTTCTATCTATATATACGCGTACATTTATATTATATATTATAACAACGGCTTATTCAATGTTTAATATAGTGGTTACTGTATCTTGCTTAATGAAATATATTTACATAATGAATGAAGCTTATACATATTCATGTTGTTTACTCGGTAATAAGATCGTTAAATCAAAAACTTTCAATACAAAAATACATTAAAAACTTGTTAGCTACGTGAACTTCTCAAATGGGTGGTCTATCAATATTAGTTTTTGTCTAATGCATCATGCATGGGATGGTTAAGGATTAACATCAGTTTTTGTCTTAATTATGTTATAAATGGATAAAAACAATATGTCTATTATACGGGGTCCAGTAAGGGACGCAAAGAATAAAAATATAATAATAATAACTGGTGCGTGCCTGATAATAACTAGCGCGCCTGATAATAAGTGGCCCGCGCCTGATAATAACTGTTCCGGTTTCATCCCACTGTTAATATTTTATAATGCATCAAATGATTAATTGATAAAAATAAATATAATCTTGTCTGATATAAATCTATACTTTTTTTTATGATTAACATTTAACGTTGTCATGGTTTACATTCAATAATCTGAAAGGGAATTAGTACACAATGAACAAGTGAGAGAGAGAGACAGAGAGAAATGGGGTTTAACGTCCACTTGACACAAACTAGGTCATTTCGGGACTAACATATTGTTTATTTTTATTTCAATAATTCGCTTGCGCGTAGGGGTCTTTAGCAGTGGGGGGAAACCGGGGGCCCAGAGCAAATCCACGAGGTTTGATGAACAAGTGAATAAGATGGTATATATTTTGAAAATTTTCATAGATAACCAAAAAATTATCACGATCACGTGCATGGTCACCCGTAAGCGAATCTACATAAGTAAGCCGATTTTTGTATCTGGTAAAGTGAACAACGCATACTTTTGGTTAATGCAAAATGTATATTTTAATCAATGCACAGTGTATTAGGTATCTTTCTATAGTGCATAATATTTCTGGTCGCATGGGTCCGGCTTGTGGAATAGGTAAGTAACTTATAACAACATAGTGTGGCATGATTTTATCAAGAAGAGCACCTAAATGTATTCTTATGACTGATAAATCATCTTTATATATAGATTATTTTAAAAAAAATTACATACTACCGTACATGAATTACGTTTTAAATTAGGAAAATGTAAAAGTCTGTGAGAAAGAAATACAAATTATATAACTTGAAAATATAAATTGAAAAAATAGGCCTATATATAAGTTATGAGTAATAATTAATTGCAGTGTACTTTATTTCACATTTGCTGGAGTAAATATGTGTCGCTGGAAAGTTACAAATAAAGTTTGCCAGGAAAATGTGTATCCATTATGTGTGGTCCACTATAGACCCTATATACTGTAGAGGTTAACTTAGTTTATAAAATATCTTCTGGTTTATGTATTGAAGTTGTTAGCTACTAGTGACAACAAGAACTAGGCTAACAAGAATATGTCTGGTAGTTAAAATCGGGCAATGACATCATTGTCTGATAATCAAAAAAAGGTAATCCCATGAGGTAAAAACGTGGTTAGTCGCTCTCCTATGTGCCCATATAAGTACACTGTCTTAAAATCCAGGGTAGCGTCTGTGCAGCTGACCAATTAGATAAAGGAAGCACCTGATCAATTTCCCTGTGCTCAATTCTGACTCAAGCACGTAACCTCTTTATAAGAACATTCACAGTTAAAGTTTCTTTAGATATCATGATGAGACGGTAGGAAAAAGATATTATAGAGATTCCGAAAGGGGAGTGTGGTAGCCTCCTGGCCTTAGAGGCGAGGGTGAACACATCCAGCGCAAATGTTAAGTAGAACTATCTAGAAATATGTGGCTCTTGCCACGTTTAAGCCGATAGGTCTGAGTTAGAAAGGATATTTTAATAACTGCTCAAGTAACTATATTGTAGTTTCCTGTATGTAACATTTGTAGTTTGCTGTTTTCCATATATAAACATAGTAACAACATAAACGGTGTTTTAGACTTAATTCATCATTGGATATAGTTTTATGACAACGTGAAGTCCTAAGAAATCCCTAGACGATCATTGTCACATAGTGTCACAGGCCTCTTTTTGGTCCCGCGACACAGAATAGTTCTTATAGTGTCACATATGGGCCCATAACGTGACATTTGGAATATCTAATATCAATCAATACCTGTATTACTATAAAAAAAAACTGTCGACGTGTTATTTATGTAATGGTATTTAGATATTAAACGTATTTCACTGAGCGTAGCCAGGCAAAACAAATATTAGAACAGTGTACATCGTCAAGCGTAGCCTGTGATTATACTTTTATTATAACATCGGATTGACAGTCAAATTCATGATATATTCAAACTAAGTACAGCTGCTGTGGACACTTACAATTATATGTATTAAATCATCTTACAAATTCTATTGTGCATAGAATTTCAACTGCCAAAAAAACATATTTCGTGCACTGCTAATGTATATACGACATGCAAAAACCAATATGTGTAAAACATCGACAGTTCGAAATTTTTGTTTCACCAGGGTGACTCAGTTAGTAAGACGTTGGCTCGCTAACTTCGAGGTCCCGTGTCCGATCCCTGCGTTGACCAAGAAAGTTCATCCGGATTTTTTGTTGTTCCAAGCCTTTGTCAGTGATGCAGGACCGAGGGCCTGGCAATTGCAAGGGAAAACCTACAATTGGGCGGATTGAACGTGCACTTAAAGGATCCGTTGGCAGTTATGAGAGTAAGTCGTATCGCCGCTGTCTTGGCACAATTTCTCTCGTAGCACACTGAATGGCGTATGTGCGTCTTCATTAGCCCAGTCGAAACTAAATAGTAGTTCAGATGCGTCGTGCACGTAAAGGATCCCTTGGTAGTTGGATTCTATATAAGACTAGACCGTAGCATTGCTGTCCTGGCACCGTATGGCGTATGTCCGTCTTCATTTTCCGAGTCGGAGCAGAACAGCAGGACGTTAATTACCAGTTAATTTCTGTTACGACCTAACCATGGGGTAAACTAAGTTGATTTAGTTAGTTCCTGAGACCACCCCTCATGGTTATTATATTTGAAATACGAATATTGTTCATATTGTTATAAAATAAAGCTTTTCTTTCAATAGGCAGATTGTTTTCACTCTAGTAGATTCGATGGAGATTCACCGTGCAATAATTACTAGACAGTTTTCATGTTATTAAATCTCATGATCGGCCATCCCCGTGTACATGTAATTAACTTGTGTCGCCCAATTTGTTTTAAATATGTGTGCATTTATATTTCCGGTATACCCACAGACATATAGAACTATTTATATCGGTATTTATTACAGCAGCAAATCGTTGTCGCAGCTCATGAAAAAAATTCTCTTACCACTCTATTTATATCGGCATTTGTTACAGCTGCGACTCATGAAAAAATACCCAACTCTCTTACCACTCTTCTAGTGGCGTGCTAACACCATTGCGGTAATTTAAAAGCTTTTGATCCGATTAAAGGTTTTCTACAGATCCATTTTATCCATAGATGCAACAATGAAATCCGGTTTTTATTGTCGCTCCGGTATCTATAAGTATTGGTGGATGTCGTACACTAGGCAGGGTATGCTTACTGGTTCGAAAACTACTGACACCAATTCGTATTCAAGCAATTAACATAGATAACTAACCTTCACCCTGTTATTGTAATTCTACACTACTTGAATAATACGAAAAACAATTTACGTTTTAAGGCAACATGTTTCATTATTTGAGAAAAGGGAGCCACGGTGGCTGGCTGGGTAAGACGCTGGCTCGCTAGCCTGGAGATCACGCGTTCGATCCTGCATTGGCCGAGAAGAAAGTTCATCGGGATCTTCCGACATGGACATGGATCCTCCTTGTCAGTCCTGCAGGACGGAGGACGAGACAAGGACAGCTGTTTTCGGATGGGACAAAAAACAGAGGTCCCATTGTATACATTTGCGTGCATGTAAAAGATCCCTTGGCAGTTGGAATTCAATATAAGAGTAGGCCATTGTGCCGCTGCCCGGGCAAAAATTTCCATCAAAGCATACAGTATGGCACATGCCCGCCTTCATTAGCCCAGTCGGGACAGAACAGTAGGACATTAAACCCAATTTCATTTCGTTCTAATTTGAGAAAACAAATAATTCATCAAAATTTTCCTATTATCTCTCAGGGTTCGATGGTCGAATGGTTAGCGCGTGCGGGTTGTTTCATAAGGTCTGTCATTGAGTCAACTGGCGTGGTTTCGATTCCCCGGTGATACGTGACAAAGAGTAGCGTCGCCTATCCAACCTCGTGGTTTTTCTCCGGTTCCTCCAGTTTCCTCTAGAAATGGAGTATTTTGAGTCGATTGGACGTTAAACCCCATATCTCCCACACACACGCTTTAAATCATATTTTAGATCTTACATTGGAAATGTAAATAAAAGATAAAACATTTCTACACCACAAATTTTATTATACTCTTTCCTATCATCATGCTGTACTATTTCTAGTATAATTGTCATCAACGTGTACTATTTTTGTATATAAAGTACTTATCATCATTTTGTAATATTTCTAGTATATTATATATAGTAATGGTCATCGTTGTGTAGTATTTATAATATACAAGGGGACCGCACCACACACAAACAATAACACAATACTTGTCATCATCTTCACTGTCATCATCTTCACTGCCAATGGTTTACAGTGTGACTATAAACGTGCTTGATATTATTCGAGCGATTCAGGAAAAGTAGATAATGTAAATCAAACGATCTGAATCAGCGACAAATCTGGTTGAAATACATCAAGCAGTTAAGGAGAAAATTCCCAATTTGCCCCCCCCCCCACCCAATGATCCGTCTTTATAAAATAATTACCTAATAATTCTTTATATTTTTTTTTCATGTTTTCTGAAACAGATTTCCGTGAGTATTGCAAATTTATATTTTAATTTATCATGCACTAGTTGTTATATTGTGTATAATATACGTCACTGTATCTTATAATCCTGTCTGTTTACCTAACGTGACGTTCAAGTTGAATCAGAACAGTCGGACGTTAAACCCCATTGTATCTGATTTTTTAACCTGATATCACGTACAACTGATTATAATTAGAATGATTTGGGTCAAATATCTCATCTGATTTGTGTCTTGACAACATTTTAAATCATCGTCAGGAACCAGTTGATGTTCATCATTTATAAATATTACCGTAACTTAATATCAACTGAATTGTTCATGTTTCTATTACTGTTTACATTCTCTGTAAATGAGATATGTTCACGAATTATTGATCAGTAGAAATTTGATATTTAATTTACCCTTGATTTGATTCACCACGAACTAGTTGTTTAGTTGTTTGCTAAAAAAGATATTATTCAGGTTCGTAGCTAGACTAAAATTGTTGGGGGGGGGCAAAGGCTTCTGGGGACTTCCGATGTGGCTTCTGTGGGCGCTGATGGCGGTCCGCGGCGAACGGTACCGTGCAAGGTTGCTCTCCATAGCCACAGGGACTTGATGAATTTTAAGGCGGCAGAATCCTGACATGCTCGAACAAATTTCGGGTTAGGCCTACAGACGTCTAGCGACGTCCCCCCCACCCTCCCCCTAGAAAATAGGTAAAATTTAACGACCTCAAACGCGTTTTCTTGCTATTCCAGTCTATGAATACAGTAGGCGGTACTGATATAGACTAACTAAAGTGGCTTAGTCGAATTCCAATCAATCGTTTATATTCCACGGAGACGGGGTCGCCGGGAGCAAATTTTGACTGCCCCAAACGTGTTTCTTGCTATTCCAGCCCGTGAATACAGCAACTTGTAATGTGGTCCAATGTAGTCTACCTTAGGTGGCGTACCACACTCCTCGCAGTGTTTCGTTTGATAAGAGCTAATCCCACTTAACACTGATGTAATGGAAGTAATTTCTGGTCAATAAGCTCATTAACAACCAATAGCTATAACTACGTAACCAGAGGCGTAAATGTTGGGGTGTGGGTGTCGTACAACCCACTCCCAGGAAAAAAAATAGGTTAGCAGGCAACGAAACATACGCCAACCGTAGCTAAATCGTCCGGGTAGTCAACAAGAGTTGTCGCATATTAAGAAATTATCAGAAAATCATTAGAAGTTGTTTGG
Source organism: Patella caerulea (assembly GCA_036850965.1). NCBI lineage: Eukaryota > Metazoa > Mollusca > Gastropoda > Patellidae > Patella > Patella caerulea. The sequence continues at coordinate 4,676,768 of JAZGQO010000010.1, forward strand.
ATTTTATAAAGTTTAGTATACGAAACATTTAATATTATGGATTTAGCTTTTAAATTATCCATTTCAAGAAATTCAAACTCAACCATCATTCATGTGCAACGGGGATAGTCAAACGTTTTTTTAATTCGAAATAAAATTGTGACTTCCATAGGGTCCACAAGTTAAAAAAAACAACATGATATTCCGTACAATCAGGGGCCATAATTCAGGAAGTTGTGGTCCAATGTGCCCGAATTTCGAAATAAACCGTGATCGTTGGGTTTTAAACTTACATTTCAAATTTCATCAAAATCGGATTAATATTGTGACCTGTACAGGGTCCACAACCTTGATATACCATTCGCGTAAAAGTGGTGTCTCTCATTTCTCCATGGTACCACGTTCAAAGTTCGATGATTAACAAATTAACAAATGTCTGGCTCGATCCAGTCTGGATGCCCTTATCAGTGATATAGGACTGAGATAGGCCTAATGATATGGAAAATGTCTAGCTGTTCGGATAGGACGCAATATCGAGGTCCTGGGTACGTCACATGTTAAAGATCCCCTTGGAAACAAACGAAGGTGGTAGCGACCCTGTAAGATCAAACTTCCGTCATAACACCCTGCACTGAATCAGGACGTTAAACCCCATTTTATTTCATTTTATTTTCAAATAACGTTTAATTTTATTTAAATGAACCCATGATTTCACATATTAATTGAGTTTAAAGTATTCTGGAATCAAATCAGTGACGCGACAACGAATGTATACTTTTGGTGTGAAAATAAAACTGTTCAACGTTGATTTCAAGTTTAAAATGGAGTCAATTGACAAGTCAAGTTTGTTTTGATTTTGACGACAGGTGAAAATGGGATGATAACAATGTACCTAATCTAGGCCTAATATATGTTTAGGCTCTAATATACCCCATCGCTATTCTCACCCTAAAATGATATTGTGAAGTCACGGCTGTACAAATGTAAGGCGCCATATTTGATTGAAAACATAAACTGAAACAGGCTCCTTATTTTAAGAGTCAAGAACTAAAATAATACCTTAAATAGAGAAAGCAAAACAACCTGTTCTTGTCTGTTCTCTTTCAGAACTTAAACGTAGTTGCCTCCCTTCCCCTGTCACATTTACTTATTAAGCCATTAAAACTGATCAATTATTAAGGAGTTTTTTAAAAAGTAAGGCCAAGCAATGAAATATAAATACAACTATTTCATTATTCCATGATATTGCTCTGTCTGGGGAACTAATCACCGTCGTCGTTTAAACAGACCTATAAACTTTTTTTAAGGCTACTATTTAATTTTTAGATAAATTTGAATGTGTTTAGTATTTGGCCAGTAGCAGTATACCATACGATCACTATTCCCAATAAAGCAATCAATCGTAAATAAAATGCCATGAATTAAATTAAATATACCTGACTTTGTTCTGTGTTACCAGCTTATTGCTAAACATATTTATTTTCAAATCTAGTGTATTGTACTCCTTCACCCACAAATTACTCAGAATTTTAAAATATTATGATTTATTCTATAACTACATGCAAATACAAGTAAATATCATTAAATACAGCCATTGAAAAACCTATGGCTATATTCAGTGGCTCGAAAACATACTACTTTTGTCCAGAATGACGTCACTTTCAGAATTACGTCAAACGATCATGACGTCACCGCTATCGCTCGTGGAATACTTGCGCAGGGACTCTCTTGAACTATTGAATAACCCGAGCGGTATTCAGTGGTCATTATTATATATAACAACGGCTTATTGAATGTTTAATATAGTGGTTACTGTATCTTGCTTAATGAAATATGTTTACATAATGTAGCTTATACATATTCATGTTGTTTACTCGGTAATAATATAGTTAAATTGATAACTTTCAATATATACAAAAAAAACATTAAAAAACTTGTTAGCTACGTTAACTTCTTAAATGTGTGGTCTATCAATATCAGTGGTCATTCTGTTGTGCATCATGTATGTGATAGCCCAGGATTAACATCAGTGTTTCTTCTGATTCTGTATAAATTGATAAAAAACTGTCCATCGCCTTTGACGAAAGAATCATTATAATAATCCATTTCAAGCCACACTCACTAATAATAAAGTTATTTTAAAAGCATGAGCTTATTAATTGGCATGGTTCGCTCCCGTTGTTGACCGAGAAAGTTGGTCGAGATTTTCCGGCGTGGTTTCCCTTTGTCAGTGATACAGGATCTAGGGCCTGACAAGGACAGCTGTCTAGTCGTTCGGATTGGATGAAAAACCTACCTTTTGCTTTTAATTTTAAAATTTTGTTCAATAATTGTAAATGAATTTTGTGTTATTTGCCACATATTTAATAATATGTACCGATGATTTCGAAATGACTTTTTGGTTCAACTGTAAACATTAATTTATAAGCGGCACATGTTAAAGATCCCCTTGGAAATCGAAACAAACGAAGGTGGTAGCGACCCTGTAAGCTCTCTTGAGTATCCAAGACAAATTGTTATGAAAAAAGTGGGCAAGGCAAACGTAATCGAACGTCGTTCATTTTGGACTCTTCAAATTTTTCGCTGAACATAATTTATTAGAAATTACAATAATATTATTAGCAATTGAATATAATTGAATACATATAACAATAATATGTGCTCTTCGGTCTACATGTATTTAAGTTTTCAAAGAATAGTCATATGCTAGTAAAATTCAGATTATCCATCGGACATCAATAAATCAATGATGCATTCAATTACGACCGAAAAATAAACAAAAGAAAAAAGCAGTTTTATTCCAGTTCTTGCAATCATGTTATATTTTAAATGAAATTGAATTTACAATTGGTGAAATACATGGCCACGTGGATTAATTTATTATATTGTTCAAACGGGCAGATTTGATTTCAAGATTTTCCGCTTCACAAGGTAGATTTAGGATAACAAAATCTATTTTGTCCAACTCATCCGACTTTACTTTATAGACCATACATGCTTCTTTGGATCGATATCCTGGTTTGTCCATAATTAGGGTGCCCCGAGATCAAAACTATTTTGTCCACCTCATCCAACTAGACAATATCTTCCTCTTCCATATCTTTGTTTGTCCGTAATTAGGGTGCCCCGAAATGTAAATTAAAATCAAAACACAAATGATAACTAAAATCATTTTAAAAAGTAATTTAAAATGTAAAAAAAAATAAAAGTGAAAAGCAAAACAAAAATATTTGTCGGCCTATCGTTATCATTCAACATTTTTTTTTTTTCACGCAAAAGTAAAATGAAAAAATATTGGTCGGCCTATCGTTATCATTCAACGTCCTTGACCCCAATCGGTAACCGTCGGTTATTTCTGATCGCCATGACTCGACGATTTGTTCTCCCGCTGTACAAATAAAACTGAATAACAGCATTTCCTTGTGGGATGTGAAACGTATAAAGATTTGAGAAAGCAATATATATCCAACCATAAACGTTACTGATTAAACCTTTTTCTTTTAATAATCTCTTCAATCCATCAAGCATCATAGCCCCAAGTGTTGCAGAATTTGTGATTTATATGTCTACCTAATATTAGGCTATATAACCCGTATCTATTTTATGCGCGCATGTTGGTTTTTTTTGTTTGTTTACTGTTGTTTTTTTTTTTGGGGGGGGGGAGTGTATTGTTCTTTTCGTTATTTTCTATATATAGGCATATTGTATGTATAGCTTGTATTGTCTGTCTGTAAATTGATGCCCGTGTATAACTTTTTCATCTTTAATGGCCGCCCTAAAAGTGCGTTCCGACGCAATCAAATTCTGGTTTGTTCTTTTCTATTCAATATCCATTTACACATTCGTTAGTGTAATGGTAGACGTTACTGATTCCCTCTACATGTACACTACCGCCGCTTTTGGATGGGTGGCCCTCGAGACGCAGCTATACCCAAGGTCAGGTTGTCACTATGAATTTTTTTCGGAGAGAAGAAGCACTCCGAAGCCCACGTGAGTTTTTTCGGAGAGAAGAAGCACTCCGACGCCCACGTTGGCAAACAATGTGACAAGATACCCCGTCAAGAACCGAACCCGCTAATCCAGGCAAAGAGAGAGAGAGAGAGAGAGAGAGAGAGAGAGAGATGGGGTTTAACGTCCACTGAACAAAAACTAGGTCATTTCGGGACTAACGTATGGTTTTAATTTTATTTCAATAATTCGCTGGCGCGTAGTGGTCTTTAGCAGTGGGAGGAAACCGGAGTGCCCGGAGGAAACCCACGAGGTTGAGAAGGCGCCCCTATCTCCATGTCACATACGCTCACACCAGGGCTCGAAACCACAGCCGCAAGCCAGAGGTGACTGGCCAGCTAAGAGGTCGAAGCGCGGCACTCTAGTCCACTAGGCCACCCCCCCCCCCAAGGCAAAGAGAGAGAAATGTGGTTTAACGTCCACTCAAAACAAACTAGGTCATTTCGGTACTGACATAATAATATGGTTTAATTTTATTTCAATAATTCGCTTGTGCGTAGGGGTCATTAGTAGTGGGTAGAAACCCACGAGGTTGGACAGGCGACCCTACTCCTTACCACGTAGTTCTTTTACAGCATGATGAGAGTTATCGTCCAAGATCCCCATTAGTGCAAGTCTAGTGCCTAGGTCTTAGCCGACAAGAACAACTGCCTAAAGCGAGTAAAGTCGCTCGACAGTCGCTGAGCTATTAAAAAAAGTTAATGTCGAATCTTATTAAAAATCTTCGACTTGTAGTAATTTGTTTCACTGATGAATAAAAAGTTTATACCCGTTTACCATAGAATCAAATCATCTACAGATTTGCAAGGTCCCCCTCCCCACTACTCACCTCAACCAGCATGCAGACGGACAGACAGGAAAAATATAAAAATTCCGAGAAAACCCATCAAAAATAATTATTAAATTCCAGTTTTTATCATGGTTCAAATAACGTCAAATATACACTTTTGTGTTCTAGGAAACACATAGATTCATAAAAACGCTATGGTACACCATTTTGACGTCTAAAAGTAGCAAAATAGATCGTAAAATGATAACGATGTTATACGGACTTTTTCCGTATGAAAGAATATCGATACGTGCTGCTGTATCCGTGTGCCGTAACACGTATGAGAAATGCACACACATTGATGATGTCACAAGCAAAATCGATACGAATACGTGATACGGACCAGAAATTTATACCTGCCAAAAGTCTCTAGTGTTTACCCAACGTGTGCCGTAACACGTATGAGAAATGCACACACATTGATGATGTCACAAGCAAAATCGATACGGATACGTGATACGGACCAGGAATTTATACTTGCCAAAAGTCTCTAGTGTTTGCCCAACGTGGGCGGCAGAGTGTTTCTTCTCTCCGAAAATACTCATAGCGACAACCTGACTTTGGGTATAGCTGCGTCTCGAGGGCCACCCACCTAAAAGCGGCGGTAGTGTAGAGGGAATCAGTAACGTCTACCATTACACTAACGAATGTGTAAACGTGTGTATAGAATAGAAAAGAACCGAATTTGATTGCACCGGAACGCCTTTTAGGGAGACCCTATACAAAATGTAAAGATGAAAAAGTTATACACGTGTACCAATTTACAGACAGACTGTACAAACTATACATACAATATATCGTGTATTGAAAATAAAAACAGGACAAAAAATAAAATAACAACATGCGCGTATAAAATAGATACGGGTAATATAGCCTAATATTAGGTGGACATATAAATCACAAATTCTGCAACGCTTGGGGCTATGATGCTTGTTGGATTGAAGAGATTATTAAAAGAAAAAGGTTTAATCGGTAACGTTTATGGTTGGATATATATTGCTTTCTCAAATCTTTATACGTTTCGCATCCCATAAGGAAATACTGTTGATTCAGTTTTATTTGTACAGCGGGAGAACAAATCGTCGAGTCAAAGCGATCGGAAATAGCCGACGGTTACCGATTGGGGTCAAGGACATTGAATGATAACGCTAGGCCGACCAACATTTTTTCATTTTACTTTTGAGTGAAAAAAAAAAGTTGAATGATAACGATAGGCCGACAAATATTTGTGTTTTGCTTTTCACTTTTATTTTTGTTTTACATTTTAAATTACTTTTTAAAATGATTTTAGTTATCATTTGTGTTTTGATTTTAATTTACATTTCGGGGCACCTTTTCCAAACCTTTGCCAGTGATGCAGGACCGAGGGCCTGGCAAGGGAAAACCTACAGTTGGGCGGATTGAACGTGCACTTAAAGGATCCGTTGGCAGTTATGAGAGTAGGTCGTATCGCAGCTGTCTTGGCACAATTTCTCTCGTAGCACACTGAATGGCGTATGTGCGTCTTCATTAGCCCAGTCGGAACTGAATAGTAGTTCAGATGGGTCGTGCACGTAAAGGATCCCTTGGTAGTTGGATTCTTTATAAGACTAGACCGTAGCATTGCTGTCCTGGCACTGTATGGCGTATGTACGTCTTCATTTTCCCAGTCGGAGCAGAATAGTAGGACGTTAAACACCAGTTCATTTCTGTTACGACCTAACCATGGGGCAAACTATAAAGTTGACTTTGTTAGTTCCTGAGACCACCCCTCATAGTTATTATATTTAAAATACGAATATTGTTCATATCGTTATAAAATAAAGCTTTTCTTTCAATAGGCAGATTGTTTTCACTCTAGTAGATTCGACGGAGATTCACCGTGCAATAATTACTAGACAGTTTTCATGTTATTAAATCTCATGATCGGCCATCCCCGTGTACATGCAATTAACTTGTGTTGCCCAATTTGTTTTAAATATGTGTGCATTTATATTTCCGGTATACCCACAGACCTATAGAACTATTTATATCGGCATTTATTACAACAGCAAATCGTTGTCGCAGCTCATGAAAAAAATTCTCTTACCAGTCTATTTATATCGGTATTTGTTACAGCTGCGACTCATGAAAAAAAACCCAACTCTATTACCACTCTTCTAGTGGCGTGCTAACACCATTGCGGTAATTTAAAAGCTTTTGATCCGATTAAAGGTTTTCTACAGATCCATTTTATCCATAGATGCAACAATGAGGAATCTTCTGAAATCCGGTTTTTATTGTCGCTCCGGTATCCATAAGTATTGACGGGTGTCGTACACGAGGCAGGGTATGCTTACTGGTTCGAGAACTACTGACACCAATTCGTATTCAAGCAATTAACATAGCTAACTAACCTTCGCCCTGTTATTGTAATTCTACACTAGGCCTACTTGAATAATACCAAAAATAATTTACTTTTTAAGGCAACATGTTTCATTATTTTAGAAAAAGGAAGCCACGGTGGCTGGCTGGGTAAGACACTGGCTCGCTAGCCAGGAGATCACGCGTTCGATCCTGCATTGGCCGAGAAAGTTCATCGGGATTTTCCGACTTGGACATGGATTCTCCTTATCAGTCCTGCAGGACAGAGGACGAGACAAGGACAGCTGTCTTCGGATGGGACAAAAAACCGAGATCCCAGTGTATTAGTGTACACATTTGCGTGCATGTAAAAGATCCCTTGGCAGTTGGAATTCAATATAAGAGTAAGCCAATGTGCCGCTGTCAGGACAAAATTTCCCTCAAAGCATACTGTATGGCACATGCCAGCCTTCATTAGCCCAGTCGGAGCAGAACAGTCGGACATTAAACCCAATTTCATTTCGTTTTAATTTGAGAAAACAAATAATTAATCAAAATTTTCCTATTATCTCTCAGGGTTCGATGGTCGAATGGTTAGCGCGTGCGGGTTGTTTCATAAGGTCTGTCATTGAGTCAACTGGCGCGGTTTCGATTCCCCGGTGATACGTGACAAAGGGTAGCGTCACCTATCCAACCTCGTGGTTTTTCTCCGGTTCCCCTGGTTTCCTCTAGAAATGGAGTATTTTGTGTCGATTGGACGTTAAACCCCATATCTCCCACACCCACGCTTTAAATCATATTTTAGATCTTACATTGGAAATGTAAATAAAAGATAAAACATTTCTACACCACAAATTTTATTATACTCTTTACTGTCATCATGCTGTAATAGTTCTAGTATAATACTTGTCATCAAAGTGTACTGGTTTTTTTTTTGTATATAAAGTACTTATCATCATGCTGTAATATTTCTAGTATATTATATATAGTATTTGTCATCATTGTGTAGTATTTATAGTATACAGGGGGACCTCACCACACACAATAACACAATACTTGTCATCACCTATTTATCGTAGTCTTCAATTTACAGAGTGGCTATAAATGTGGTTGAAATCATTCGAGCTATTCAGGAAAAGTAGAAAATGTAGATCAAAGAATTTAAATCAGCGACAAATCTATCAAATCTGGTTGAAATACATCAAGCAGTTTAGGAGAAAAAAAAATCCAAAACCTGTGAAAATTCCCGTATTTGACCCCCCCCCCCAATAATCCGCCTTTATAAAATAATTAATTAATAATTCTTTATATTTTTTTTTCATGTTTTCTGAAACAGAGATGTGTGAGTATTACAAATTTATATTTTTAATTTATCATGCACTAGTTGTTATATTGTGTATAATATACGTCACTATTATCTTATAATCCTGTCTGTTTACCTAACGTGACGTTCAAGTTGAATCAGAACAGTCGGACGTTAAACCCCATTGTATCTGATTTTTTAACCTGATATCACGTACAACTGAATATAATTAGAATGATTAGAGTCAAATATCTCATCTGATTTGTGACGTGACAACAGTTTAATCATCACCGGGAACCAGTTGATGTTCACCTCTTTTATTTTCAAATAAGGTTTTAATTTTATTTAAATGAACCCATGATTTCACAAATTTATCTAGAAATTAAAAAGTAGCCTTAAAATGTTTAAACGATGGAGTTGATTAGTTCCCCAGAAAGATCAATATTGTGGAACAGCGAAATAGTTGTATTTATATTTCATTGTTTAGCCTTACTTTTAAAATCCTTAATAATTGATCAACTTTAATGGCTTAATAAGTAAATGTGACAGGGCAAGTTCTGAAAGAGAGTAAGCTCTCTTGAGTGACAAGACAAATTGATATGAAAAAAGTGTGTAGATGGGCAAAGCAAACGTAATCGAACGTCGTTCATTTTGGACTTTTCGCGTATTTCGCTGAACATAATTTATTAGAAATTACAACAATATTATTAGCAATTGAATATAATTGACTACATATATTCATATAACAATAATAATATGTGCTATTAGACCCAATTCGGTCTATTTAAGTTTTCAAAGAATAGTCACATGCTAGTGAAATTCAGATTATCCATCGGACATCAATAAATCAATGGTGCATACGACCGAAAAATAAAGAAAAGAAAATGTACCTCTATGCTGTATTTCCATTTGATTTTTCGTTAAAATAGACGGATTTTTTTTAACGATGAGAGGTTGAAGCGGTTTATTTGTTTGGGTTTTCAATGTTTCACAAAGTTACGTTATATTGTTTATCCAAATTTGGAATTTTTGTACTGACACAAATAAATACCCACTACCATTCGGGTCTATTCGTTTATTTTATGATATGCGACCTGACAAAATCTGCTCCAAGATTCGATTAAATCTCAGGATCGGCCATCCCCGTGTACATGTACTTAAAGTGTGCAGCCCAAGTTGTATTTAATATGTGTTCATTTATATTTCCGGTATAGGCCTACCCATAGACATATATATAGGTTTATTTATATCGTTATTTGTTACAGCTGTGAATCGTTGTCGCAGCTCATGAAAAAAAAAACTCTCTCACTACTCTTCTAGTGGCGTGCTATCACCATTGCGGTGATTTAAAAGCTTTTGATCCGATTAAACGTTTTCTACAATTCCATTTTATCCTTAGATACAACAAATGTGGAATCTTCTGAAATCCGGTCTATATTGTCACTCCGGTATCTATAAGTATTGGCGGGTGCCGTACATGACGAAGAGTATGCTTACCTGTTCGAGAACTAATGATACCACTTCTTATTCAAGCAATTAACATATAGCTAACTAACCTTCGTCCTGCTGTCGTAATTCTACATTACTAAATTTATACCAAAAATAATCTACTTTTTAAGGCAACATGTTTCGTTATTTGAGAAAAGGGAGCCACGGTGGCTAAGCGGGTAAGACATTCTGCAGAAACTGTTATATCATTGTAAGTCAGATCGGCCAGAAACATATCATATATCATTTTACGGAGTAACATACAGTTCTATGCTTGAATTTAGGTAATGCGATATCATGAATATATGAAACTGATTATTCTTTTGTCTCGTAGCTAATCTTTACTTCTTGATTAACCAATAATATTTACCCTTGATTTGATTCATCACGAACTAATTGTTTACTTGTTTGCTAAAAGAGAGATATTATTCAGGTTCGTAGCTAGACCAAAATTGTTGGGGGGGGGGGGCAAAGGCATCTGGGGGCGCCGATGGGGCTTCTGTGGGCGCCGATGACGGTCCGCGGCGAACGGTACCTTGGAAGGGTCTATAGGTTGCTCTCCATGGGCATACGGACTCAATGAATTTTAAGGGGGCAGAATCATGACATGCCTGATCAAATTTCGGGTTAGGCCTACAGACGTCTAGGGACGCCCCACCCTCCCCCTAGAAAAAAGGTAAAATTTAACGACTTCACAAACGCGTTTTCTTGTTATTCCAGTCTCTGAATACAGTAGGTGGTACTTACATAGTCTATCTAAGGTGGCTTAGTCGAATTCTAATCAATCGTTTATATTCCACGGAGACGCGGTCGTCGGGTGCAAATTTTGACTGCCGCAAACGTGTTTTTTCTGCTTTTCCGGCCCCTGAATACAGCCACTTGAAATGTGGTCCAATGCAGTCTACCTTAGGTGGCGTACCACACTCCTCGCGATTAACAACCAATAGCTAACTGCGTAACCAGGGGCGTAAATGTGGGGAAAAAATAGTCGGTCGCAAAACCACTGCACTTGGTCGTAAAATAGGAGCAGCCGGTATCAAAATAAGTGCCCACTGCATACGTCACACTACTCACTCAAAACAAAATAGTCGGTCGCAAAACCAGTGCAGTCGGTCGCAAAATAGGAGCAGTCGGTATCAAAGTAAGTGCTCACAGCATACGTCGCACTACCCACGCAAAACTTTAGTATAAAATAACCTTGTCAACTTATCACGTTTGAAAAATTGTTGTGTTTCACTCTTATAATGTTGTGAGTATTATTCTGTTTCTCCCCTGGAGAAAAATAGTCAATCTCAAAATAAGTGCAGTCACTGCCGTCGATCTCAAAATTAGGCATCGGCGACTTCATGAATTAGGCCTAATGAGGTAAACAAACAATGCCAGAATAGATCCCAAATATATGTATTTGCCTGAATCCGTAAGCCTAAATTACACACGTCTACGTCACACCAAACTATAGTTTTAAATAACCATGTCTGCTTGTCATGTTTGAAAAAATGTTTGTCACTCTTATTCTGCTGTAAGTATGTTGTTCTATGAAATGTTTTCCACCCATGGCAAAAAAAATAGTCGGTCTCAGACTAAATGAATTATTGGCATAAACAGACAGTCACAAAACGGGCGAAATTGACAAATAAGCCTCAAGATTTTGTCCCGTTTTTTATTCCCTCGACCTTATGCACCTTCTTCTTCAAGTCTTTCTGCATTGTCCCATGATACAAAAGAGTACCTGTATGTTTATTTTACTGTGGATATTAACAGGGAAACAATCTATTTAAAAAAACTCCTGATTAAAATAGTCACGTTCAACATATTATAGATGTCAAAAAGTATGTATTAAATGAATCAATGATGTCAATTTAAAGATAATGCCTGTTATGGTATTTGACTGATCAGTGAGGGCATCTCGACCATTGATGTCAAATTAAGCTTCATGCTGTAATTTACATGACAGCTAGGGTGACTCGTGTGTTAGGCGCTGGCTTGCTAATCCGGATGTTCTGTCTTCAATCCCTGCATTGGCCGAGAAAGTTTATCAGGATTTTCAGGTGTGGTTCACATTCGACAAAAACATGACACCCCTTGTAAACATTGGTATGCACATAATATAAGAATCCTTGACTGTTGGAATCAAAATAAGAGTATGCCGTAGTGCCGCTGTCCAGGCAGATTTTCCCGAATTGGCCGTCTTCATTAGCTCAGTCGGTGGAGAGCAGGACATTACATCCCATTTTATTTCTTCATTTCATATTTTATGTGACCAAAAACATCTTAGGTCAGTTTGCAGGGGCGGATTGGGGCAGGGAACCGGCCCGGGCTCCCGTGTCGGAGCAGCCCCTTTTAATGACCGAGGAGCTCGGGGGGGGGGGGGCGGGTTCTTCCCCTGGACATTTTTGAAAAATGAACCCCAATTATGCGATTTGGTGCAATATCTGATTATAATCTCTGTCAAATAATATATTTCATAAATCGATTGACTTAGGCCAAAACCCCGACCTGCAAGTAATTTACACTCATCAACCTGTGAAATTATCATATCGTCATATTATTAATTATCGTATTATCATTGTTCAGAGTGAAGAGAATTTAACTGGTTGAAAAATGGGACTAGTTGAGAAAATTTTGACCATTGGATTAACCAGTTAGAAATATTGAATAAGCAGGAATATTTTCATCGAAAAATGTCCCATTTTTGTTGCCGGGAGCGCTAGTTGATTCCTCCTGTGATGGAAGGCCACGAAACACATTGGTACAGAGTGACGAAAATGAAAATCATAAAAGCTGATTTTTAATTTTGGATTCTGGCGTATCCCCACAAACAGGGTGCAGGTGACTTTTAATCGGGTGAATCCGATGAAACTGTCGGTTGAATTTCGTATCCCCATTGCAGGATTCCGAATTCTGACCCACACCCAGCACTCCCGGTCCAGAAAGTCTATTATACCAGCCCATTAAAGCCACCGGCCACATACAACATGATCATCATGGCTCAATGGTCGGTCCAATACCCCCTCTCCCATATAATGTTCAGCAGAAAAACGTTGTTGGGTTTTTTTTAGACGAATTGGACAAAATTATTTTTTTACATTTTTTGTCCGACCGGCCCTTCGGGCCGACTTTGAACTCAAAATTAACAATGACAATTGCAGTATTTTGAAAATTGCTATTGTGGTATGAAATATGCATTTTAATTGATATTAAATAAAAAAAACAAAAGATTGCCACCATACTTTTATTTGCACTAAAACAACAATCTTCCGAGGCAGCCATGCAAATGTCCCATTTTGAACCTTAAAATCAGGCATATTATACACTTCAATTGTTTTATTTTATCTAAAATATTTTATGTATGGTTCTGCTATTGTCTTTTATATCCCTTAAACACCCCCCCCCCCCCCCTGTACAGTGGAATGTCGTTTGTAAAAAAAAATAAATAGCGAAAATTCTATATGCAAAAACAAAATGCGGACCCATTTATGGCACCTTAGAAGCATTCAATAACTACATGCAAATACAAGTAAATATCATTAAATACAGCGGTTGAAAAACCTATGGCTATTATATTCAGTGGCTCGAAAAACATACTACTTTTGTCCAGAATGACGTCACTTTCAGAATTACGTCAAACAGTAATGACGTCACCGCTATCGCTCGTGGAATACTTGCGCAGGGACTCTCTTGAACTATTGAATAACCGAGCGGTATTCAATGTTCATTGAGTTCTATCAATATGTATACGCGTACATACATATTATATATAACAACGGCTTATTGAATGTTTAATATAGTGGTTACTGTATCTTGCTTAATGAAATATGTTTACATAATGTAGCTTACATGTATCTTATACATATTCATGTTGTTTACTCGGTAATAAGATCGTTAAATCGATTACTTTCAATACAAAAATACTTTAAAAACTTGTTAGCTACGTGAACTTCTCAAATGGGTGGTCTATCAATATTAGTTTTTGTCTTAATTCCGTTATGCATCATGCATGAGATGGTTAAGGATTAACATCAGTTTTTGTCTTAATTCTGTTATAAATTGATAAAAACAATATGTCTTTTACGGGGCCCGGTAAGGAACGCAAAGAATAAAAATATAATAATAATAACTGGTGCGCGCCTGATAATAACTAGCGTGCGCCTGATAATAAGTGGCGCGCGCCTGATAATAACTGGCGCACGTCGGATAATAACTGGCTCGCTTCGGATAATAACTGGCTCGTGCCGGATAATAGCAAGCGCGCCGGATAATAACAAGCGTGTCGGGATAATAACTGATTCGTGCCGGATAATAACAACCATGTCAGGATAATAACTGACTCGTGCCGGATAATAACAAGAGCGCCGGATAATAACAAGAGCGTCCGATAATAACTAGCACTAATTAATACATTTCCCATATGAAATGGAATGAAATGGGGTTTATAGCCCTACTGTTCTGCTCCCACTGGCCTAATGAAGACCGGCATCCGTCAAATAGTGCCAATGTGTACACGGGACCTCGGTATTTCGTCCCATCCCAACGACTGTACGTTGACCGTAGGCTCGCTATCCAGGAGGCCCCTTGTTCCATCCCTCCGTTAGCCAAAAAAGTTCATCGGGATTTTTAAGCGCGGTTTCCCTGCACCATTGATTGGCAAGGGGGAACTACGCCGGAAAATCAGGATGAACGTTCTCGGCCAACGCAGGGATGGAACACGGGACCTTCTAGATAGCGAGCTAACGTCTTATTAACTGAACCATGTGGTCCCCTATCCAATAAGACGGGTTGGGTAGCCAAATAAGGTCTGACATTGAATCAGGTGACGTGGTTTTGATTCTGCCTTGAACGTGGCAAAATGAGGGTCAACCGTTTTCTTTCGGGTGTTCCGGTTTCATCTCACTGCTTTTTTTTTCTTGTAAAATGTTTATTCACAAAATTTCTAAATACATTATCATATAATATATATAATATATATGCATTAGAATGATTTCATATATACATTAATTACAACATTCATACATTAATTACAAAATTATTAAATGGTTAAAAAGGGTTGAACAGTGCATATATGTACATTTGAAATAAAAGTCAATGCTTATCTCATCATTTAGTCCGAGTTTAACAAGAAAGGAAGGCTGAATGAATTTGGAAATAAAATCTTTAACACTTTTATGCTTTTTGTAGTAAATATTTACACTGTAAATATGATCTATTAACAATCTTTTAAATATTGGGTTAACATCTATAATATGTCCATCTTTTAAGGCTAGCATTCTTCTTTTGTATATAGCAATTCTTACTGTACATAAAATAATATTGCATAACTCTATTGGAAGAGTTTTACATGACTGTTGAAGACCAAATAAAATAACAGTGCCTAATTCATTAATATTTATATTCATTTTCAATATATCATCTAGTATATCTTTAATTAAAAGTTTAAAATCTGTCAAATGCTGGCATCTAACGAATAAATGTTCAATATCTTCATGTATTAATTTACAAACAGGGCAATATTCGTCACTTACTTTTCTTATCTTAAATAGCTGTTCCTTTGACCATAATATATTATGTACAATTTTAAAATCTAAGTCAACACATTTAGGATTTTTTTAAGTACAAAACACGTTTTTCCATATGATAGGAAAATTACACACGAAACCCTTGTTCACCCAATAATTTAAACAAATGGGTTGAACAAATTTCTAGCTGAGTAGCTTCTGATAGCAGAATTTTGACGTTAATTTATCTAGTGTTATCAATTCATCATCTATCACGTGACTCGTGTTAGCAGACGACATTGGTGTTACATACGTGTTAATGTAAATTAGTTTATATACATTCATATTACAGCATTAGATGCGTTACGATCCACTTGTGTCAATTTCTAGTTCCGAAATGTTAGCGATTTAGCTCCTTTAAATAATACCAAACATCATTTACTTTTTAAGGCAACATGTTTAATTATTTGAGAAAAGAGAGCCACGGTGGCAAAGCAGGTAAGACGCTTGCTTGTTAGCCTGGAGGTCGCGTGTTCCATCGGGATTTTCCGACATGAACATTGTTTCTCTTTGTCAGTCTTGCAGGACGGAGGGCCAGACAAGGACAGCTGTTTTCGGATGGGACAAAACAAAAAAACCGAGGTCCCAGTGTATACATTTGCGTGCATGTAAAAGATCCCTTGGCAGATGGAATTCAATATAAGAGTAGGCCATTGTGCCGCTGCCCGGGATAAAAATTTCCCTCATAGCACACTGTATTGCATAATGCCCGCCTTCATTAACCCAGTCGGAGTAGGATATTAAACCCCATTTCATTTCATTTTATTTTTAGAAAACAAATAATTCATCAACATTTTCCTATTATCTCACAAGGTTGGATGGTCGAAAGGTTAGCGTGTGCGCGTTGTTTCATAAGGTCTGTCATTGAGTCAACTGACGTGGTTTCCATTCCACTCATCTAAAAATACTGTGACAGCTAATAAAAGTTATATAAATACTCAACAATAACGTAATAATCAATGCGCTCACCGAATTTTGTGTCATCCCACAATGGATACAAAACTAAAGAACAACCACTATGCCATTAGCCTGTCCAACCTCGTAGTTTTCTCCGGTTCCTCCGGTTTCCTCTACACACAAGCGAATTATTGAAATAAAATTAAACCATATTTAGACTAGAAATGAAGTATTTTGTGTCGAGTGGACGTTAAACCCCACATCTCTCACACACACGCTTTAAATCATATTTTGTAGTTCGAGATGAAGTGTAAATAAAAGATAAAACATTTACTGGCAATATTTCTACACCACAAATTTATTATACTCTTGCCTTGATGTTGAGCTATATGTCCGCTTCCACCCTGGGTGATATCGCAGAAAATATTATTTTGCCGTATATGCCAAATAATTTGCTTTGATTTCATCTCGCCATCTATATGCCTATATGGAAATATATAATTGATAAATCTGCTTACATCGAAGTCAAGTAACTTTAAAAAATAGGTTTATTAATAAAAATTATCAAGTAAGTCTAAAAAGGGTTTGCTAATAAATAGTGTCTGCATAAATTCAATATAGGACTGGATAAAATAAAATTAATGGATGCATGATAATAATTGGAACTGTTTCCAATCTTTATTATTTCGTGCACAATCTACTTTTACATTACTTAACACTCAACGTTAAAACCATTCCCTATCTTTCCTGTCATCATGCTGTAATATGTTTAGTATAGTAATTGTCATCGTTGTGTAGTATTTATAGTATACAGGGGGACCGCACCACACACAAACAATAACACAATACTTGTCAACATCTTCACTGTCAAGGGTTTACAGTGTGTCTATAAATGTGGTTGATATCATTCGAATGATTCAGGAAAAGTAGAAAATGAATCAGCGACAAATCTATCAAATCTGGTTGAAATACATCAAGCAGTTTAAATCAGTGGATGTATCATCGTCGCGAACCAGTTCATGTTCATCATTTATAAATATTACAGTAACGTAATATCGACTGAATTATTCCTGTTTCTATTACTGTTTACACTCTCTGTAAATGAGATATGTTGACGAATTATTGATCAGTAGAAATTTTAATTTACCCTTGATTTGATTCACCACGAACTATTATTCAGGTCCATAGCTAGACCAAAATTGTTAGGGGGGAGGGCAAAGGCTTCTGTGGGCTTCTGTGGGCGCTGATGACGGTCCGCGGCGAACGACACCGTGCAAGTGTGCTCTCCATAGGCATACGGACTTGATGAATTTTAAGAGGGCAGAATCCTGACATGCTCGAACAAATTTCGGGTTAGGCCTACAGACGTCTAGGGACGCCCCAACCTCCCCCTAGAAAATAGGTAAAATTTAACGACCTCAAACGCGTTTTCTTGCTATTCCAGTCTCTGAATACAGTAGGTGGTACTGATATAGTCTAACTAAGGTGGCTTAGTTGAATTCAAATTAATCATTTATATTCCACGGCGAGATTCTGTCTCATTGACTCACATTTCTGGTCCTCTCGTCCTCAAGAATTTCTCCCAACAATGACCTCAGATGCCAGGATATTGACTCAATTTTTCAAAATTTTCTCAAGTTGCTCAGGCACAATCATCATATATGACATCAACTTTATTTCAACTTAAAAAAAACCTGCTTTCCGGCGAGACAACGATCGGCGTACAACTATATAATTATACAATACTGTCTATGTTCTACCCACCATTTTGGGCGCACCAATCTGATTCGGCATTATGCACTATGTGCGGCCCAACATTATAAAGCGCCCCACCACTCATGTCATTATGGGCGCCTCTCCGGGATAAGGCACCCCACAGATCAAGCCGTTTTGGGCGCCCCATCAGTTGTGGTGTTAATCGTGGGGGTCATTATTTGGCGCCTCACCATTTGGGGAGCGCCTCAACGACATGATTGGCGAGGCGCCCATAAAACCAAGTGACAATGGTTTGTCGCCAATCTCATCGTGGACGCCCAATCAATGTCACACAGGTTTATGTGGCGCCCATACATGGAGATTTTAGTCGCTGGCGCCGACATATTCCAGGAGGAGGGGGGGAGCTTCATCCCTTGCCCTCCCACCCCGCTAGCCAAGGGCCTGTTTTTTGTGTGTTTCACTATTGTAATATTGAGTGTTGTACTTGTATACCCGATTTAAACACAATCACGATAACATGTAGTGTTTCATTGTCTAACGTCTTCGTCCAAACTGATCCCGCAGTGAATATTCGCTTCGCCGCTACAATCACTGATAAGAATGACATCGACGAGACTTAATGAGTTCGGCATATTAACATTTTTACTCCGAGAAATTAAATTCTCAAACATTTTTTTGAAGTATAAGAAAAATAAATGAACACGTTTGAAGTATTTGTAGTTAAAAAAAATATTTCCTATTTAGTATAAATGGGTATTAAAATGAGTAAAATGCATCATTTAGCCCGAAGTAATTCTCTGTGAAACAGATTGGTCTTCGTCTTCTTCCTTGGGACTTAACGTCCCCTTCCACCTAAATTGTCCATCGTCTTCTATAATACAGATCATATTGTTGATCCGCGATGTTAGTGACATACTTGAATAACAGTAGAATGTTCATTTACGACGTCTCCATGGTACCACGTTCAAAGTTCGATGATTGACACATTAATAAATGTCTGGTTCGAGCCCGGTGTTGCCAAGAAAGTTTCAGGGGATTCTGGTCTAGATGCCCCTATCAGTGATATAGGACTGAGATAGGCCTGGTGATATGGACAAATGTCATGATGTTCAGGTAGGACGCAATGTCGAGGTCCTGGGTACATCACAGGGCACATGTTAAAGATCCCCTTGGAAATGGAAACAAACGAAGGTTGTAGCGACCCTGTAAGATCATACTTCCGTCATAACAGCCTGTACTGATTCACGATTAGGACGTTAAACCTCATTTTATTTTATTTTATTTTCAAATAACGTTTTAATTTTTTTTAAATGAACCCATGATTTCAAATATTAGTTTAGTATTCTGGATTCAAAGAGCTAGATCTGTGGAGTCAATTGACAGTCAAGTTTGTTTTGATTTTGGCGACAAGGGAAAATGGGATGATAACAATGTACCTAATATCGGCCTAATATATGTTTAGGCTCTAATATAGCCCATCGCAAGTCTCACCCTAAAATGATATTGTGAAGTCACTGGTGTACCGATGTATATCTAAAATACAAAAGCAAAACAACCTGCTATGGTCTACTCAAGAGGGCTTACTCTCTTTCAGAACTTAAACGTAGTTGCCTCCCTTCCCCTGTCACATTTACTTATTAAGCCATTACAACCGATCAATTATTAAGGATTTTAAAAGTAAGGCTAAGCAATGAAATATTAATACAACTATTTCACTCTTCAATGATATTGATCTTCCTGGGGAACTATTAAACAGACCTATAAACTTTTTTTTAAGGCTACTATTTAATTTGTAGATAAATTAATTTAAATGTATTTAGGAGTTGGCCAGTAGCAGTATACCATGCGATCACTATTCCCATTAAAGCAATCAATCGTAAATAAAATGCCATTAATATAATTAAATAAACCTGACTTTGTTCTGTGTTACCCGCACATTTATTTTTAAATCTAGTGTATTGTACTCCTTCATCCACAAATTACTCAGAATTTTACATATATCATGATTTATTCTATAACTACATGCAAATACAAGCAAATATCATGGCTGTATTCAGTGGCTCGAAAACGTCCTACTTTTGTCCAGAATGACGTAACTTTCAGAATTACGTCAAACGGTAATGACGTCACCGCTATCGCTCGTGGAATACATGTGCAGGGATACACTCTCTTGAACTAGGGTAAACGTTTTTTACCGTCCACCGGAGCCTGGTCTTATGACGTCATATGTGGATTGTGGGTTAGGATAAGGGTTAGGCTTGGCCCAGGGTTAGGGTTAGGGCTAGCCCTGTCTACATCTCGAGACTGTGACGAAATCTGCAGGCCACAGCCCTTATCCTAACCCTTATCCTAACCCACAATCCTCATATGACGTCATAAGACCAGGCTCCGGTGGACGGAAAAAAATGCTTACCACTATTGAATAACCCTAGCGGTATTCAATGGTCATTGAATTCTGTGTATATATACGCATACAATATTATATATAACAACGGCTTATTGGATGTTTAATATAGTGGTTCCTGTATCTTGCGTAATGAAATATATTTACATAATGTAGCTGATACATATTCATGTTGTTTACTCGGTAATAAGATCGATGAATCAGCAACAAATTGATAACTATAATAATAACACATTTCGAGTCACATACGATACGACACCAATAGTTATTTTTAAGGCATGAGTAAGTTCCCATATATTTTATGATTTGGCATGATTATGCATGATGTAGGCCTAAGATACAGGGGGACCGCTGTGGTCCACGGATAAAGGCGATGACTCGCTAAAATAGAATCTCGTGTTCACTCCAGGAACTGGCCGAGAAAGTTAGTCGGAATGTTTTGGCGTTGTTTCTCCGTGTCTGTGTTGTTGTGCAGATAACCTACTTTGTTGGTACGGAAGCTCAAATACGAACTATTTTTGTTTTTTATCGATTTCCTATTTCTATTATTAATTTTCAATTTTGTAAAATAATTTTCAATTTTGTAAAATAATATTCAATTTTGTAAATTAATTTTCAATTTTGTAAATTAATTTTTAATTTAAACTTTTAATTTTATATTTTGTATTTGAATTTCTATTTTGTAAAATAATTTATAATTTTGTTTTATCTCGAGCACCACAGCCCGAGGTCAGATAGAAGGCAGATTAGCCGAGGAAGGCTGAATGTACATGCGTCTTTTCAACAAAATGGCTACATAGGACATTCCATCCACATTTAACATTATCATTTTCTTTATTATAAGTTTGAGATTTGGACGGTATACTGATTGTCTCTCTGTCATGTTTCAAAAGACACTGTGTTGTAATCTATATATCCCTTTGTTTTAATGAAGACAAGCGCGTTACAATATTTTAAGCCATTCTTGTATGTCTATTGAGCCATTGAAAATGTGGACTTTACACCAAGTTTAGGGTATTTATAACGTATAAATAATGTATCAACTTTTGTTTCTTCAAATTTGGATTATTTAGAGACGAGGTACCATTCCTTTACATTGCGTCTACAAGCTAGTACTTTGGAAGAGTCTATTTTAATACATATGTGTGCTATACATAGCACCCTAACATAATCTTACTGTCAATTTAGGTCAAAGGTGATGAAAACTTATAAGGATGTAAAGAAGACATAAATTTAAGATAGGGTCTGTGTGTACAGAGAGAGAGAGAATGGGGTTTAACGTCCAGTCGATATAAACTAGGTCATTTTGGGACTAACATATTTCAATAATTCGCTTGCGCGTAGAGATCTTTAGCAGTGGGAGGAAACCGGAGTACCCGGAGGAAACCCACGAGGTTGAGAAGGCGCCCATATCTCCATGCCTCATACGCTCACACCAGGGATCGAAACCACAGCCGCAAGCCAGAGGTGACCGGCCAGCTAGAGGTCGAAGCGCGGCACTCTAGACCACTAGGCCATCCCAACCCCCCGTCTGTGTGTACTTATTCTGGTATTAGTTAAGTGGCCTAATAATGAACAGTATACTTTGTAATATTTATTAGGAATATATTTCATTTTCAGTTAATCGTCTCCAATAACCTCCGTCTATATCAAACATTGTGTCTCTGAGATAGGTGTACCTTTCAGTATTGATGTCAATAAACTATATTTTCCGCTCAATGAATTTTCACTGTTTTAGGTCGATTTCGTGTATTTGAAAACAAATTAACAAAATAAAAAGTTATTCTACAAAATTAAAAATCTTTCTACAAAATTAGATATTATTTTACAAAATTAGAAATTATTTTACAAAATTAGAAATTATTTTACAAAATTAGAAATTATTTTACCAAATTAGAAATTATTTTACAAAATTAGAAATTATTTTACAAAATTAGAAATTATTTTACAAAATTAGAAATTATTTTACAAAATTAGAAATTGAAAAATAAAAATAGGAAATACAAAGTACAAAATTAGAAATTAGACTACAAAATCTTCAATTAAAAATGGAAATTATAATTTTTTTTTCAAAATTAAACATTAAAAATAAAAATATTAAATAAAAAAAACAAAAATAGTTCGTATTTTAGCTTCCGTATGTTGGGGTGTTTAATATTTTAAAAATAATAATAATTGTCAATGAATTTTGTGACCTATGTAATAATTTGTCCCGAAGACTTCAAAATGACTGTTTAGTTCAACACTTAACATTAATTTATAAGCTGATTTTTATATTAGAAATCACAATACAAGACTTTAATATATTTATAATTTTTCATTTATAATATGATGATATATGTTTAGTATAAATCTTTAATCGCGGCTAATAAAATATTTGGTCATTAAACGATAACAACTGTAAACTGCTATTGGAGTATATTTGTAAAAATTATCTCTGACTTCATTCCATGTACTTTTATATCATCCTGATTCCAGTTTCTCCCAGTTTTGTCTTGTATCCTAATTTTCTCCCTCCACCCGAATGAGTCTATTACAGACAACAGACAACTGTAACAACCATCAGCATATTGGAGATGTTGGTTGTGACATATTATAAATAAAGCAACGTTTGATAGAATAATAGATTCCTTCATATTAAATATTAACTTCATTTTATTAAACGATATCAAGATATGAAAATGTAGCAACATCTATGTTTAATTATATTTACAGGAAGGTGAAGGTCAGCCTGAATTACATAGTTTACTTATATATTTATATGTTTAATTATATTTACAGCACAGTGGATATCAAACTGAATAAAATGATAAGAGAATTAAAAAAGGAGGTAAAGAGGAAGATGAAGGAGAAGTGGGGTGAAACAGTAACTAGTATAAATAGAATAACAAGAGGTGGTTATGATACAGGTGTTATATTATACGACAGGAAGAGACATGATGATAAAAACAAACCACTTTTTGTATATGATATACAGGATGGTGATAGGGTATGGTGCAAATACAAATAGTATCATATACTGTATACTGTACTACATTAGATACAATCTATTTTGGTTTAACGTACACTCAACTAGGTCATTTCCCACTAGGTTAGGTAGGTCACCCTACTTCTAGTCACGTACAACTGTTGTATCGACATCACACTACTTGAATCAATGATTTATCTTATAATCAACTAAAAATTAAATGAGGTTTAGCGTCTTACTCCTATACTGGGCTGATGAAGGCGGGCATGCGCCATACAGTGTGATATGAGGGAAATTTAGCCCAGGCAGCAGCACTATGATGACCTACTCTTCTATCGAATTCTAACTGTCAAGGGATCTTTTACGTACACGTTAATGTATACACGTGCATTAGAGAAAAATGGGGTTTAAAGTCCACTCGACACAAATAAGGTCACTTCGGGACTAATATGGTTTAATTTTATTTCAATAATTCGCTTGGGCGTAGGGGTCTTTAGCGGTGGGGGGAAACCGGAGTACCCGGAGAAACCCCACGGGGCTGGACAGGCGATCCAGTGTCTTAATCACCGACCCACCAATTAGGAACAAAAATGATCACGTGATGGGTAAAGATGATGTGATATTTCAATCCTATATAAAGCATTTTGATTTAATTTTCATATGGGTATTGATAAGTTACTTAATTCCAGGATGTGGACATTCCTTGTCTGTATACTAAATACGATCGTATGGTAAACTTCTAGTCGTTCTGACTGGGCGGAAAACCCAGGTCCTGTGTACACGTTAACGTGCACGTAAAGGAACCCTTGACAGCTGGAATTCAATAATATTACAGTCCAGACAAAATTCTCCTCGTAGCACACTATATGCCGTATTCTCGTGTTCATTGGCCATTCATTACTATTTACTAAATACTATCTTTAGATGTGTGAAATAGCTTTATTTAACGCCCGCTTCCACCGAGGTGATATCGCACACAATTACATGTTATATATACCTAGTGAAACTAGTTACAATGTGTCCATCTGTAAATGACATCATCAGATATTATTGTTATATTGTCCGTGTATTTATTGTAGTATTCTGTTTTACTAATGACATCATCAGATATTATTGTTATATTGTCAATATTTGTATTGTGATTGTATCATGTATATTTCACCTATATTACTCATTTACCTAATGAACACCGGTGATCAGTTAATATTTCTGACTTCAGAAGCTGGGAACATTTTGTGCTCAAGTTATTATCTCCCTTGGATTGTGTATCAGGTAGCACGATATATATTTATATATTGAGTGTTTTAAAGATCAAATTAACACTATTTACGTGTAATTCAGAGTGAAGTTGTCAAATATCCACATTGTAAGTCATGTGAAATGTACAATACCTTTTGTTTTATCCCATCTTAATAGTGTACTGGGGTTTGTTTCTGGGTCACCCGATATATATTTTTATATTGACTGTTTTAAAGATAAAATTGATATTTCCTTCATTTGTTATATTTTTATAGCTTAGATATGATAGGAACACTGTATTGTATAGTTTTATAGCTTAGAGATGATAAGAACACTGTATTGTATATTTTTATAGCTTAGAGATGATAGGGACGCTGTATTGTATAGCTTTATAGCTTAGAGATGATAGGAACGCTGTATTGTATATTTTTATAGCTTAGAGATGATAGGGACGCTGTATTATATATTTTTATATCTTAAGCCTAGCTTATGTCGCCCTACGACGCGACGAAACTGACGGCAACTAACGGCGACTGAGAGCTTATGTCGCTACGACGGAATTTATCTACGACTGGATTCAACCACGAGCAACTAGTTGGTCTTATCGTAAGCCCGCTTATGTCGCCCGGCATCAGTTATAGAATCGGAGTCACAATTGATCACATGACTACAAGTGGCACGTGATAAGCTTCAAAATGGCGGCGGCAATTCTGAAATTTTATCGTTGTAATAAATAAAAGGAGGTAGGCTTGCCCTACTATTCATTTATCCCAACAGTGCGCGGTATTAACATGTTTTTTTCTTGTTTTTAAACAAATCAGATTTAGTCACGTGTTGTCGAATAACGAGGGTCGTTGCTGCCATAATTCAATTAACTTATCTTCGTCGGTCTCGATCCACTTTTCCGCCATGATTGTTGCCTCCCTTGGTACTACGTGACTAAATAACCAAATCTTATTGGCTACCTCATGGAAGCACTGAGTCGAGATTGTCGTAAGAGCGCTCATGTCGCTTGCGACTGCAAATGCATGGAACATGGACGAGTTGCAAAGTACAATGCGCATAAACGGGTGCGCGGCGAGTAGCTGGCTGTTGCTATTCATATCGTCAGCTCTATTTATAGTATGGATCGTCTGCTGTTACACTGAACTGATGCATGTCTTTCATTTCGTTTTTGATTTGAAGTTTAAACTGGTCACGCATAGCCAAACCTTCCTACAGACGATACATATTAAGTATTTTTATAGGCCTTGTATTATATTTATAAATGTATTCCTACCAGTCAATATAGAAACTCGCTCTTTCTTTCTCACTCTC
The DNA here is from genome assembly GCA_036850965.1 of Patella caerulea. Lineage (NCBI taxonomy): Eukaryota > Metazoa > Mollusca > Gastropoda > Patellidae > Patella > Patella caerulea. Next base: position 4,702,790 of record JAZGQO010000010.1, read on the forward strand.
TCAACACACGCATAGTTCAATCATAGACTATAGAGTGAGGACCGTGACTCTTCAAAGACCCGCGAGGATCTAGACTTATTTAATATTTTACAGGTCTTAGATTTTTAACACTTATTAGAAAGGTCCCCAGTAACCAGTTACAGTACTGGGTTCAAATAACAGCTTGAATTTTACAAGAAAAAGGGTTGCCTGTCCATCCTCATGGGTTTTCTGTGGGTTCTTCAGTTTCCTCCCACTAGCCCCCCTGTTTATAACCAATAACACTTGAGATGAATCAGCGAATGAATATTAATAGGATTGAAATAATCACATTCTAGTGAGAAACTGTTCAGCTCTTAGTTTTTAATCCCCAGTTTTATGGAAAAAATCTACCATTTATAGTTAAAAATGGAACTGTTCAGCTCATTTAGTTTTTAAGAACCAGTTTTATTGAAAAAATATACTATTTAGTAACCATTTAGTTTAAGATGCAGGCCCGTAGCTAAGGGGGGCAGCTGCACCCCACCCCATGGAAAATATCAGTGCCCCCGTGGACTATAAACGTTTGATTGGTTGATCAGAATTTGACTCAGCCATCTAAGTTAGGCTACATCAGACCACTTACTGTATTCAGGGACTGGAATAGCAAGATAATGCGTTTGTGAATGCGCCCTCTGCCCATTGGGGAAAATCGACTCCCCCCACTCCAAAACTTCACGTCTCCGTGCACTATAAACGTTTGATTGGTTGATCAGAATTCAACTTGGCAACCTAAGTTCGGCTACATCATACCACTTACTGTATTCGGGGACTGGAATAGCAAGATACTGCGTTTGCGGTCGTCAAATTTTCTTGGGGAGGAGCGCTGTTAAACGTCTGTAACCTGAAATTTTTTAGGGCATTTCTGTTTCTGACCCTCTAACATTAATCAAGCCCATATGCCCATGATGGAGAACACTCTAGACCCTTCTCCGAAGAGCAGTGTATATCCACTGTACCATCCCCGTTGACCGTTATGTCTAGGTACATATGCGTCCCTGAAGCCCCATCGGCGCCCCCAGAAGCCTTTGTCCCCCTAACCCTCTCACAATTTTTGGCTAGCTACAGGCTTGGATGTTGCTCATCTCTATATTCTTTTAAAAAAACAACTTAAACGTATTTATTTAAACAAGATTTTAATAGCAATCACATATGTATGGTGAAAAAATATAGATTATTATTCTTTTCACTATGGACAGTGCAAAAGCTGTGGTTCAGTGAAAAATTGAGTATATCCAGCAGAGTTTTTCTATTAACTACATATGTTTCAAGATCAATTTCTGGTTGATAAATATAAATGAAACATAAAATTTCATTATTAGCATAATAGTATGTCACCAAAATATTCTACCATTTCCATCACCTTGAAAGGATAAATTTTCTGAACGCTAATATACGATCACAAGTTTAAAATTCTAATTAGGTGATAAATGTTACATATCCATTGGTTAACGCAAAACTGCACATATCTTTAATATTAATGAAAACCCTCGAATGGCACGAAGACTGCTGATTATCGTTTATAATAGTTGAAACCTCTTAATACTGTAGTCAAGTGGAAGAAGTCTGAAACATGTTCCAAACAATAATACGGGCATTCTGTATGATGCTTCACACTGACTAACTATCAAGATTTTAAACCATTTAAACTTGGCATATTTTTATGGGATCAAGGACCATAACTTGGAAATTATTATTCAAAGGATAATGCGAACAGACAGATGTATAACATAAAATCGAAACATATTAATGCAGACGTACTAAATTTACCTCTGATTATGGACACTTCTTCCAGTAATATGGCTGCCTCTTCCAAAACCTCTGGAATTTATCATATATTCTGCAACACGAACGTTCTCGCCCCCTTTATCCGATCTAATGTAGTACTATACTGCTTCTTTTATAGGACTTCTTCTGTGTTGTGTTCTTGTGATCGTAAAATAATACCACAGTATTTAAAGTATAAGAACTTTATTTCCAGCTGAATGATTTCCCAGGTCCCTTGTTCTCCACAGATAATGGCTGTACGAATGTCTGGGTGAGTTCTGATGGGGCTTGGTCTACACTCGAATTTATACCCCCCTCCCTGCACATCCAAGACAAAGCCTTGACGTCATCCCCCATTCCAAAAGCGTGAGGTCAAAACCCGCCCTTACATGGTTATGAAAATTTACTCCAGAAATATTGTGCATAAGATATCTGTTATCATGTTGTTGAAATATAGAACCAGTATGCTCTGCCTCGATAGCCCTTTTTATATAACAATACGTCAACCAAATGTTAGTTTATCTCAGTACACCTGCAAATATGTGAATATGTTTAGAAACATCAAACTATATCTTATCTCCTCATTCCTTGTCCATAATATGTCACTAGACTATATTACTACACTACTTCCCCCTTTAAGAATATATATAGAAGATAGATATTCTAACTAATTATGCACAAAACTATAGGCCGTATGGGGAATAAGGGGAGACTAGAGAACAAGTAACCCTGGCAAAGTAACATAAGGGTACATCAATATAATACAATTGCATGCATACAATATTTCACTATGATAAAATTTCACCTTTAAAAAAAAACTAAATCAAATTCAAAAAGTTTTTGATTCTTGAAGTGTCCTAAACGCTCTAACACCGCACACTACTACACACAACTGTTGTTAAACGTTCATCGGTTGGCATTCTTTAAGTCCAGTTCACATTCCAGAAAGAACCAAGCATTCGCTTATCAAATAGATAGCGATATAAAATAAAGTCCTGCTACAAAACACACCCTTCTACAATATATGACCTAATGAAGTTGACCTCCATAGCTTGTTCGAGTAGGGTCACATATTTGACTTCTGGTTATCATGAAATGTGAAAAGTTACACCGTGTTCACGAGTTAATGACAGTTTGATATACAACACAGCTACCGAACAATGTGCACTGGAACTGAAACACTCTGGATATATATATATATATATATGTTGATATAGAAACAAGTATAATATGGACATATTATATAAGCGCAAAAGTTATATGTATACTATAGAAAAACTGTCGACAGGCGCACAAACAGTCACTGAATAGTGGGTTATTCACCCATAAAACAAAAGTTGTATAAAATACACACATTCCGTGAAGGACTGTTTAACACAACACTTCTTATGAAGTCACATGGAAAATTTCCTTTATATCGGGCAGAATAAAGTCGGGAGGTAATTTCTCCACCAATTTCCTTTCCTTTGGAATCCTCTTACCAGTAGCGGCAGAAACAGTCGTAGTTATTGATGACGAAGTAGGTGTACCAAGTACTGACGTTGATTGAGCAACAGTGGTCGGTGGCGAGATGGTTGTTGATTCATTCCCATTAGTTGTTAACTCGCCGTTTCTTGAAAGAGCCATTTCTTCTCTTGTACTGATCTCAGGACGATTTCCACATTGTTTCACTCTAAAATAATGACTTACACTATAAACCGCAGATTGCCTCGTTCGGCATTTCTGTCCAAACGAGGTAAAACAAATGCGTCGTTGTCTGGAGTTCCAAAACGAGGTTTTTTAAATTACCCTGTTTTTGAAACGAGGTATTTTGTTCAGAACGAGGCTTGGTAAAAATGCCTCGTTTACTAAACGTGGTTTTTTCAAGATAGTTATTAGCAGTATTTCCTATCAGCGAATTTGTAAAAATTAAAATTTATGTTATTTAATACGAAAATAAAACCAGTCCAAACTATGATATTATAATCAGAGAAATAGACAAGACAAGAATACATGCCATAGATGTAGGTGTAAAGCAACATCAGCTACCTTGATTGATTTATTGGCCCAATCAGTTATAGGTGTTAAGAAATAACTGTGATGTTGTGACAATTTATTGGGGCCAATAAATTAATCAAGGTAGTTATGTGTCTGCAATAGTTTTGCACCTAACTGATATCGCAGACAACAAATTAGTGTGTATTTGGTCTAAATACAACAAATAATCCATTCTTATTAATCAAAAAAGCATATAATTTCATTTCTTATTTCCAATACGCCAGTTTATTATTTATATTTATTGTAAAACAATAACTTGACTATAGCATTGACTGTTTCTGTTGAAACCCCATAACATTGCACAAAATGTTATTGGAGCAAAATTACATAAACGCGGAGCGATGAATTTGTTGGCTTATACCAATTAAATGGGAAATAAAGTACAGTTGTTTCTTAACACCTATAGTCAAGTTATTTCATTTCTTATTTCCAATACGCCAGTTTATTATTTATATTTATTGTAAAAAATAACTTGACTATTATAGCATCGACTGCTTGTGTCGAAACCCCATAACATTGCACAAAATATTATTGGAGCAAAATTACATAAACGCGCTGCGATGAATTTGTTGGCTTATACCAATTGTCAATTAAATGGGAAATAAAGCACAGTTATTTCTTAACACCTATAGTCAAGTTATTTCATTTCTTATTTCCAATACGCCGGTTTATTATTCATATTTATTGTAAAAAAATAACTTGACTATAGCATTGACTGTTTCTGTTGAAACCCCATAACATTGCACAAAATATTATTGGAGCAAAATTACATAAACGCGCAGCGATGAATTTGTTGGCTTATACCCATTGTCAATTAAATGGGAAATAAAGCACAGTTGTTTCTTAACACCTATAGTCAAGTAATTTTTTTACAATAAATATAAATAATAACTGGCGTATTGGAAATAAGAATTGAAATTATATGCTTTTTTGATTAATAAGAATGGATTATTTGTTGTATTTAGACCAGATAAACACTAATTTGTTGTCTGCGATATCAGTTAGGTGTAAAACTATTGCAGACATATAGCTACCTTGATTAATTTATTGGCCCCAATAAATTGTCACAACACCACAGTTGTTTCTTAACACCTATAACTGATTGGGCCAATAAATCAATCAAGGTAGCTGATGTTGCTTTACACTTACATCTATGACGTGTATTCTTGTCTTGTCTATTTCTCTGATTATATCATAGTTTGGACTGGTTTTATTTTCGTATTAAGTAACATAAATTTTAATTTTTACAAATTCGCTGATAGGAAATACTGCTAATAACTATCTTGAAAAAACCACGTTTAGTAAACGAGGCATTTTTACCAAGCCTCGTTCTGGACAAAATACCTCGTTCCAAAAACAGGGTAATTTAACAAACCTCGTTTTGGAACTCCAGACAACGAGGCATTTGTTTTACCTCGTTTGGACAGAAATGCCGAACGAGGCATTCTGCGGTTTATAGTGTTACGAATTTTTTAAATTTCGGGTTGCATTTATAGCAACATATAAAGCCAATGAGAATTACAAGTGTGGAACCGATAAGTATTATTAAATAATAGCATAAAGGTCAGGGTTTGTCTTTCTCTAAGTACCTCAAATTTTGTAACTCATAAATTAACCCTTGCAATTCTTTAATTTTAGAGGTAATTTGGTAAGTGTATAATTATTGATGATCATGAGTAGAGGTTTCCCAAAGAGTGTCTAAAGCTTTTGTCCGAATGATTTGTCAGTTTTATGAAACCAAATTACAGTCTACACAATGGAGTAACATTTCAATCAAGGGAAATCGTGAGTCGAGTAAGTCTACACATAGGAGTAACATTTCAATCAAGGGAAATCATGAGTCTAATAAGTCTACGAATTTTAGTAACCCAACCGTTTTTGGAACAACACAACTGTTTTAGGCATTCCCAACTAAAAATCGACTCAGTTAATTAATCATTAACGTAAAAAAATTCAAATATTATAACATACTGGCAATCAGTTTTAATAACTGTTTCGTTTTTTTATTCGGCGATTTTCCAGGTTTTAATTTACCATCGCTCTTTATATCGCATTCAAGGACATCCGCATCTATGTTGCGTTCATCATCAGAGGTGTCACTACTACTTGATGACAAGCTATTCGTGTCCATAATATTTTCAGTATCTTGATCATCACGAGCCTTCAGACGCTTGGACAATTCCATTAATGGAACATCTTCCCCGTCCGACGCGCTTTCCGATCTTTCCCGCCTAAATCGAGTAGCCAGTTGTGCCAATGGGACATCATCATTGGGCTCACTGGTCTCGTTTTCTGAGCTAGAATCGGAACTCGATGGATCTTCAACATATTGTGCCTTTCGTAGCAACTTTTCCTTATCGGATTGTTTTTCCGGAATTTGCCAATTATCAAGTTTCGCTAAACGCAGATCTTGTGCATTCGATTTTGTAGTTCGGCCTGTTAATTGATTATGTATTATAAAGGAGACCGGCGACGTTTGTTCGATTATGCGATAATATGGCGTCCATCTTTCTTGTAACTTATGTTTTCGAAGATGGTTTTTATAATACACTGGGTCACCCACCTTAAAAAGGGTGTCAGTTGCATTTCTATTCACATATTCAGCGTTTTTACGCTGTGTTTTCCTTAACCTCTTGTGAACCAAAAGAAAAGCCTTGTGCTGATTTTGCAACGCTATTTCGTGAGGATCGGTTCCCAAATATTTCCTGCGAGGTTTCAAAATGTTGTCCAATGGCAATACAGGATCGCGATTATACAACAAGTAAAAAGGAGAAAATTTTGTGGATTCATTGACATTAAATCGAATAGCGGCCAAAGTTTGATTTAAGTATAAATCCCAAGTGTTATAACTTTCTGCAATCTTTTTAGATAATATGTCGTGCATCGTGCGGTGCATTCTCTCAACGCGCGCATTTGATTGTGGGTGGTAAAACGACGTAAGGACATGTTTAATATTTAATTCTTGAAGTGTTTTCTTCATTATCCTATTTACGTTCTCGCTACCATTGTCTGTAACCAATTCTAATGGCGCCCCATAACGAGGGAAAATTTCCTCTATAAGTAAGTGGGCGACATTCTCGGCAGATTTACTTTTTACTGCAAAGGCCTCCACATAACCAGAAAAATGACAAATAAAACTAATTATATATTTGTTCCCCGAAAGAGTTGTAGGATACGGTCCCGATAAGTCTAACCCTAACTTCGCAAAAGCATAAGGTGGTATATCATAGAACTGCATAGGTGGAATTTGTTTAGTTAAAGACCTCGATTGGCATAACACGCATTCATTTACATGATTATGAATACGGACATACATGTTTGGAAAGTAATAATGCCTTTTTATGGTATCATGTGTTTTATCTATGCCCACATGTCCGTTATTATCATGATATTGTTTTATAACAGTATTTTGAAGGTGTTGAGGTATATATAGCCTCAGTGTTGGATCATCATCAGGACTGGAGATGAAATATAATACTTTGTCTATAAGCAGAAATCTATTTTTTGTCTTATTACCACCCGTATTGGCCTTTAGTTGTTTAATAATAGATACAATTTCCGGATCGTCATTTTGTTATTTTTCTATGTCAAAATTATCCACATTTAAATCTATTTTATCCGGCAGATCTTTATCCGGAACAGTACATTTCGCATAATTATGTGAAACGAATTCATTTGAATTGAATGCACTAATCTCAAACATATTATCACTTGTGCGCGGCTCGATTGTTTCCCCGACAGCGTTATTATCATTTGCTTCTCGTTTTGATGGAACTCGAGAGAGAAGATCAGCTATAGAATTTTGTTTTCCGGGTACATATTCAATCGTACAATTAAATGCCCATAACTGTATTTTTTTATTTTGCATAGGTGATTCCAAAAGATATTGCAACGGCTTATGATCAGTTCGAATCGTAAATTTGGCATTATGTAAATAATAATCCAACTTTTGTAACGCGTAATGGATGGCATAAGCCTCACGTTCTACAACACTCCACTTCACCTGAGACTTTGACAACTTGTGTGACAAAAAGTAAATTGGGCGTTCGACTTTTCCTCCGCTTCCATCGTCGTGCACCTGCACTAACGCCGCGCCTATAGATGTATCGCTTGCATCAGTATAAAGTATATACGGTAAATTAGGATCTGGGTAAGCTAATAACGGCACTGTTGTTAAACTCTCTTTTAAAAATTCAAAAGCAGTATGACATTCAGATGTCCATTTAAATTTTGCATATTTTTTCGTTAATTTGATTAAAGGTTCAGCAATGTTAGAAAAATTTGGAATAAAGCGTCTATAATAACTACACATTCCCATAAAACTCCTAACTTCTTTTACCGTACGAGGTTGATCCATACCCTTAATAGCACAAACCTTATCCTGATCTGTTTTAATTCCTTCGGGAGTGATGACAAAACCCAAATATTTAGTTTCTTGTTGAAAAAAATTACATTTAGAGGGTTTTAATTTCAACCCATGTTGTCGCAAACGATCAAATACAAGCTTAATATGTTCATAATGTTCTCGCTTGGAACGAGAATAAATTAGTATATCATCGATATATGCTATTGCAAAATCTTCAAGTCCTTTAAGAACGCGTGCCATTAAATGCGAAAAAATACTTGGACAATTATTAATTCCAAATGGCATAACGTTGAATTCAAACAAGCCTCTATGGCATACAAACGCTGTTTTTTCCTTATCTTTGTCATCGACCAAAACTTGCCAATACCCTGATTTCATATCAAGAGTTGTGAAGTATGCTGATTTATCTAATCGCCCTAGCATGTCCTCAATGAGGGGTAGGGGCCAACTGACGGTCTTGGTGATTTTATTAAGCTTCCGAAAGTCAACGCAAAATCGTTTTGTTCCATCTTTCTTGTCTACTAAGACAATAGGAAATGACCAAGGACTGTTACTTTCTTTTATGATATTATTACGTAACATGTCATCGATAGCCTCATTAACAATGGGTCTAGACGTTAATGGAGTACGATATGCCCGCTGTTTGATGGGGGAATGGTTACCTGTATCAATAGTCATTTTTACCGTATCTGTATGTCCTAACTCTGAGTCACTTATCGCAAATAAATCATGATTTTTCCTCAAAAGATTAAATAACTTACCGCGTTCCGTATCTGGCACCTTGATCTTAGAAAATTTTGCATTTAAATTTGCATCAGTACACTGCGAAGCACCCCGTAAAACCTGATCCACAGACGCTATCGTACTGTCAAACGCATCGACAGCACGACCTATAACACATCCGCTTTTTAATCGAAACGTTTTGTTGGTACCGTTTACAATAAAGACTGGGATTCTTTTACCAAAAGTTTTCGCACGTTCCATGCTAAACAAAGAATTGCTGACCATAAGTCCTGGTTCACTACTCACAAACCCTTTAGTGGCTTGTTTAACCATGAAGACATCTTGCCTACTGTCGTAACTATGTCTTTTCAATTTCGCATGAACGATGTACCTTGTCTGGGGTTTTAAAATTACATCGTTTGCTATTCGCAAAACAGAAGATATTTCTGCGTCATTATCCAAGGAAACATACATTTTTCCAATTTTCATACATCCTAAATCAAAGAAAAGCCTACAACCATGAGAAACGAGAAAATCACGACCTAAAATTACGTTTCTATTCATATTGGAAACAACATGAAATACGTGTCTTAACTTTTTTCCCTTTATTTGAAATTCCAAATTTGCAGAACCGATCAATTTAAGTTCAAGTCCATTTACTGACTGTAATATAATTTTACTTTTGTCCAATTTTGGTTTATATTTTAAAGAATCATATACCTGCTTACTAATTAAAGATACTTGAGCCCCGGTGTCAACTAATGATCGAAAATTTTGTTTTTCTATTTTAATCAAACATGAACTTGAACAACCCGAAACATTTATATCAGAAAAGGGTTGTTTATATCTACTCTTCCCGTAAGCCCCCCGAAAAGAGTATCTAAGTTTCCCCGTGTATGTGGAGTTTTAGGCTTAACTGATTTATCCCGTCGTTTATATCTTGAGTTTGATTTAAGATAGTCATCAAATTTCCTACAGTCACGTTTAAAATGCCCCTCTACGCCACAAAACCAACAAGTCGTATTTCTTTGAAAACTTGTCTTTTACACTTCGCTTTTGTCTGCAGTCGCGGCTTACATGACCACGACGAAAACATATTCCACACGTGCGGTTTCTCACATAATCGACATCCATAGGTTCATGTTCGCTATTTGCATATACGCGTGTGTGTTGTCCGCCTAATCTCAACGCAAATCTTTTCCTAATATTTTGTTCTTGACTGGCCAAATCTACTGCTGCGACGAAAGTCTGCGGGTAGTCTCGTAAAATTTTGGTTTTTATATTTTCTAGCTGAAGTCCGTCGACAAAGAAATTAATTAGTTGCCTATCAAATTCTCGCTGTCCGGCATACCCTGGAAATGCTTCAGCAGCTAAAGATAGAATTCTTTCGGCAAAAACTTGCACGTTTTCCTCATGTTTTTGTCGGATTTTTGCTAACATTGCCAATGCCTGTTGTGTATCGGTAATTTCCGAAAACGTGTTAATTAAATCTTGTTTCAATACATCCCACGTCATATTTGCATCTGCTATGATTTTCCTTTGTATAAAATGACTTACGACCCCTCTACTTGATTGAAAAGCGACTAACTTTACCCGGTCTTCAGGTACTGTTGCGAGAACACAGTATTTTTCAATATTTTTTATCCATTCTTTAAATTGTTTTGGATCCCCTTTATACGGTTCAATTATATTAGCTACCGAATTCGTGGAAATCGAGGAAGACAACCCTGTCAAATGGGCACCTAAATTTCTATAAAATTCGTCAGCCATTATCACAGATAGAAATCAGTGAAAAATCGAAAAGAGATACTCACAAAATTAAAATTTGGCTAATTCTATCTGTCCCTGGAAATCACGGCACCAAATCAACACTGTAGTACTATACTGCTTCTTTTATAGGACTTCTTCTGTGTTGTGTTCTTGTGATCGTAAAATAATACCACAGTATTTAAAGTATAAGAACTTTATTTCCAGCTGAATGATTTCCCAGGTCCCTTGTTCTTCACAGATAATGGCTGTACGAATGTCTGGGTGAGTTCTGATGGGGCTTGGTCTACACTCGAATTTATACCCCCCTCCCTGCACGTCCAAGACAAAGCCTTGACGTCATCCCCCATTCCAAAAGCGTGAGGTCAAAACCCGCCCTTACATGGTTATGAAAATTTACTCCAGAAATATTGTGCATAAGATATCTGTTATCATGTTGTTGAAATATAGAACCAGTATGCTCTGCCTCGATAGCCCTTTTTATATAACAATACGTCAACCAAATGTTAGTTTATCTCAGTACACCTGCAAATATGTGAATATGTTTAGAAACATCAAACTATATCTTATCTCCTCATTCCTTGTCCATAATATGTCACTAGACTATATTACTACACTAACTCTCCATGGCAATCCATAATTTTGAACAGCTTCATTAAATGCTTGCATAACAGTTTCTGCTCTATTGTTGTTGCTAATCTTTAAATATGTAGGGAGGCGAGAATAACCGTCCATACCTCCATGAACAACTAAGTGCCAGCTTAAAAGATATGGAAAAAAATACAAATGATCATTACTCAGCTACCACTAATCAAACTGAACTGCGATGAGTTAATGTTAAAGATACAATATATAATATACCGGTAATTGACAAACCGCCATTCCATCGTGTTTCGAAAAATGCAACCCATATAAAATATTATACTAGTCATACAAATACAGTAAGCCTATATATTATAAACCAGTCTGACATTAATGATATTGAATAGCTGGTTTCGAATGGGTGTTATCTTGAGTGAGCGAACTCACTTAACAGGAGTCAGAAATCAACAATGATTACTACAGTACGAAGACTCTTAAATCAATTCTATAAGCTTACATTACAAAACGGTATATCACCTGTAAGCAGGTATGGAGGGGGACACACCTGGCCAAAACCAGTTGGGTCCCGACCCAAAGGGCCTTTCAAAAATTTATGCATGTTAATAGTCAGTTTTAAAGCGAAGATTGCACATTCAGCAATTGAAATGAAATGAAATGGAGATTAACGTCCCATTTTTCTGCACTAATTTATAGGCTAACTAGAGACGGGCATTTGCCAAGCGTGTGCAATGAGGGTAAATTTTGCTAAGGCAGCGGCAACACCCTATTCTCACTACCGATTTTAACTGCCGAGGTGACTTTAACATGCCCTCTCGTAGCTTAGTGAACACAGGCCTCCGTTTTTCATCCTATCCAATGGACTAGAACGCTTTTCCATGTTATTCCCCACCTGACAAGGGGGAACCCAGACAAGAAAATCCACAAGGTCGACCCGATCTCCGCCAGAATTCGAACCTGGGACCCCCACCATGAACGGCAAGCGTCCTAGCCACTCGGCCACACCAGGCCCCCATCCAGCAATTGAATTTTCAAATATTCACGGCATACAACGCCATGCACTGCTAGTCCCTCTTTGGGCTGATAAATAAGCTTAGTCCGCCCCTGCCTGTAATTGAGTCAATACTAACCTTATCAATTTATGATAGCCGTCTATATGCCACAATGAGTTTGGCGCACGAACAGAATATCTTCTTCGTCTTACTGGATTTAAAGTAAGTCGACGATAGAGAACACCTTCTATATCAACCCTTCTCATCGATTCACGAACCCTGTATTCTTGAATTATATGTCCTTTACTGTGCAGGTGTCCTTTTATACTTCGATACCCAATATTTGGAAAGTTACTAAGAAGGTCAATTACTATTTCATCTAGCTCATCATTGGAAATATGACTATATTTTTCATTTAATGAAATACCATATTCAAGCAATCTTAGACTCATGGTTCTGGGACTAATATTAAATAAATTGGCCATGTCATTCAATTTGAATCCATTAGAAACCAAAAATTCTAGCTGTTCAAATGGAACTAACTTTGATGGTCGTCCAGTATGTCCTGGTGACAATGAATGTCCGAGAGATCCAGTTATAACTTCATTGGCCTGCTTTCGTTCGATTAAATTTGCAGCATTTTGAATATGAAATAAACAAGTTTGTAATCCATTCATCGTTATACTGTCTTCTTCCGTGGAAGGCATGGAACACATTAAATCTGAGACAATACCTGCTACTGTATGTATATCATGTTTGATGTCTGAAAGCGATTGAAAATTTTGTGTATCTAACAAATTGCAAATTCCCTCTATTCGGGACTTCACTTCATGAATAAGTTCATTGGCCATGTTGAAGAACGGAAATAATGAGAGTAGTTCCCCTTGAAAAACTCCACCCAAGAAGAGATATTTTTATTGAGACGGGAGACATCATTGTAGGACCAAATTCGGCGTTTTCCGGATTAATGATCAACGTCATCAACCCAAATATGGTCATAGTTCGCTAACGCATGGCTTGTTAATGCAAGGCTCGATAATGCAAGTGTCGTTAATACAACTGTTGAAACTGCAAATGTTGAAACTACAAATGTTGAAATAACATATCTTGAAAATACAAATGTTGAAATTACATATCTTGAAACTGTAAAGTTAAGCTGTGTTATTTCAAAATTTGTGCTTTGTAGGTTAGACAGGTATTTTCACACATGAAAAAATGTATTTTTGTTGTATGTCAAATCAACAAATGTATTTTCACAAATCGACAAATGTATTTTGCATTTTGACAAATTAACAAATGTACTTTGACAAATCGACAAATGTATTTTCACAAATTGAGAGTTTTGGCGAGGATCCCCCTCCATAATTTTGTGCATCATACTCCTCGCAGTGTTCCGTTTGATTAGAGGTAATCCCACTACTCACTGCTGTAATGAGTGGATATTGTTGTTTTAAATTTTGATTGGTCAGTAGTCCAACTACCAACCAATGACTAGCTGCTTTACAAAAGCTTTACATTTAAAACGAGTGCCAATATTGGACCAAATATGTTTACATAACGTTACGTCAAGACTCACGATTTTATTATGCCCAATTAACCCGTGCATAGCAGAATACTGCAGTAAAACTAATTGCGTGACAAACGAGGCTATCAAGTCGAATGAAATGTAAACAACACTGTTTGGAAACGAACATACTTTCACCGTTTTTTATACCTTTAATCACTGTCCAAAGTTTTATGGAAGACCCAGATTAAACGTAGGACTGTCATATGTTGATTAAACGGGAAGAATAGAAACACTCTCTCAAAAGTTCAACTATCACAAGTCAATCTAGCAATGGGTAGAGAGGGATTTCTCTGGCCATTGCTTCAGGAATATGTTTGTGCATGTACTGAGTTGTGTGCATTTGAGCTTGATTTCGCGTGGCCGACTAATGTGACTTTTGATCACAAATCTACTAATTCATGCCCACAAGCCCACAAACCGTTTGTACTCGAGATGCCACTGAAGACGAGAGGGGTGTGTGGCCGAATAGGAGTGTTTTTTTTTTTTTGTTTTTTTTTATTCATGCCGGAAGATGTCAGTTGGGGGGAGGCGTGCCCGGGCAAAATTTCCCTCATAGAACACTGTATGGCGTATGCCCGTCTTCCATTAGCCCAGGTTAGATGCAACAGAGTAGGACGTTAAACCCCATTCCATTTTATGCATGCCCATTTTTTGTTGATTTTTTGGTAAATATTCATGCCGGAAGATGGCAGTTTGGGGGGGGGGGGTCGTGGCAGGCAATTCAGTGTAAATTGGTGGTATTCAATCAAAAGAAAAGTAAAATTAACGTTTTATCAGATTTTGGATACTTTATTCAAGTGGATGAAATACAACAATTTTTTTCGCTTTTACCCGTCTGCCCGAAAAGTCAGATTTCCCGAAAGTTATGGGGGGTGCTGCCTCCCCCCATGATCCCCCCCCTCCCCGATTCGTACGCCTATGTTCAGTCCAACAAAAATTGGGGGGTTGGGATGGCCTAGTGGTCTAATGTGCCGCGCTTCGACCTCTAGCTGGCCGGTCACCTCTGCCTTAAGGCTGTGGTTTCGATCCCTGGTGTAAGCGTATGTGAAATGAAGATAGGGGCGCCTTCTCAACCACAGGCACTTGAAGAGATTAAAATAAAACTTCTTACTACTGCTTGACTATATATATATAATATCATTCAAGGTATTGCAGACGACATCTTTGTTGTGACTTTTTTATGATATATTGTCTGCTGTCATCTCGCAATACTCACTAGTTCTAACACTTCATGTCATTTTTATTGCCAACGAGACTTTATTTGATCATTATTCACATTCAGATGTAATTAAATTGGTCCTTTCACAGCGTTATTAATAACAAATCAAACTTAAAAAGCTATCACTAGTCGATATTCAACTTGGCGAGCCCGGAAGTAACGCGAAATAAGGTCAAAAGAAGTCTGTATCACCCAGTCCCTTTATAAACCTATCATTACTCGATATGTGCATAGGAACTGGGTGATCAAGTCTCGCTGAACCGCGGCCTCGCTTCGTAAGTTCTATCACGCGAGACTTGATCACCCAGTTCCTATGCACATATCGAGTAATGATAGGTTTATAAAGGGACTGGGTGATACAGACTTCTTTTGACCTTATTTCGCGTTACTTCCGGGCTCGCCAAGTTGAATATCGACTAGTGATAGCTTTTTAAGTTTGATTTGTTATTAATAACGCTGTGAAAGGACCAATTTAATTACATCTGAATGTGAATAATGATCAAATAAAGTCTCGTTGGCAATAAAAATGACATGAAGTGTTAGAACTAGTGAGTATTGCGAGATGACAGCAGACAATATATCATAAAAAAGTCACAACAAAGATGTCGTCTGCAATACCTTGAATGATATTATATATATATAGTCAAGCAGTAGTAAGAAGTTTTATTTTAATCTCTTCAAGTGCCTGTGTTCTCAACCTCGTGCTAAAGACCCCTACACGCAAGCCAATTATTGAAATTAAACCATATGTTCGTCCCGAAATGACCTAGTTTTGCGAGTGGACGTTAAACCCAATTTCTTTCTCTCCCAACGAAAATTTGAGGAAAAGTTGGAGCCGGACAATCAAGAATTGTAGTTATCTCCCTTGATTCAATATTTTGTTTGTCATTAGGCCACAGATCACTAATTATTTCCTCATTGACTTCTATGTTAATTCTCGTTACTTAAACCGGTTGGTCCCTTTTCCCCAAATGTTCGTTGGGTAAAACGCTTTCTGTCACAAATGAGTTAACATGTGGCAAACTATTTCCCAAAAGCATGTATGAGGTTCTCCATGAAAAACTTGAGATACACAAGCTGGAAGTAGAGACAGCTACCTATGCAATTTTTGACCCTCCCTTTCAACGTAACCAATCTCACAACTCTTGTATCCTTCCGCCTCAAAATCATGAATATTCTCCAAAACCTGACAGAATATGTATTTTCATAACCTTTTCTTCGATTCTACGCCAAAAAGTCAAGAAACATCGCCATGCAAAAGAGGGAAAGGGAGAGAAAGATTAAAAATAACTTTGGCCAGTGATCTGTGTCCATTATTCCACAGCAAACTTGCGGGGATCAGGGGTTAAAGCCGAGCGGAATATCTCAACCGTATTCCAGCAGTCGGATTCAAAATGAAGTTAGCAAACATATTCCTAGCGCCAATAAAAAACAATATATATTAATGTAAAGTATAAATAGAAAAAAATAAAACAATAAAAACAACAATACTGCCGTAAACATACTAAAATATCGCACACAGAAACGTCCACTTTGCATCGAAGAGTGTTCAAATCAGCTTTGGTGGTAAAATGGGTTTTTTAATTCACAGAATCAAGGGATGAATAAACTAGTTTGCTTCAAAATTATTTCAGAAACCTACTGTGGCATTGTAGAGATATATTACCGAAAACATGCCAAAACATATGAGAAAATAGGGAAAGGGTAGGTTTACTGTGCACAGATTAACGTAGCTAAGTCTCTAACTCAGTATCATCCTAAGTCTTCAAGATTCAAAAAACCTGAATTATTTGTCAATCTAAATCACCATTGATGCTGTGATCTTACCGAGAAAGGATGGGCTTCTGATATCCAATACGTATGATACGTCTGACATCGAATCGTGTACCATAATGCGTATCAACGCCATTTGTAACAGGGGACTCGAAGAACGAGGCTAAACATATTCCACTAGTCTTGTCAAACGGTGACGCCATATTCTTATCTGGAGGGTATGTGCAATAAATAACATCTGTGTAGACTGAAATAACCAGACGCTAGAGTTTGCCAATCGACCGAGACTTCTGACGTATTTTGCCGAACATAACTGATTAGACATCAGAGAACAGAAACAATTAAATGTAAATCAGTTTATATGCATTCATAATCCATTATTATATGTGTTGAGATCCATTTATGTCAATTTCTAGGTCCTAAATATTACTGATTTGGCTCCTTTAAACTTTTACGCTAGCTTTCGTGGCTCGGAGATTTTTAGCGCCTCAAATTCACAGATGCATTATGTGTGAGCATGACAAATTTCATTAACATTCTATATTGATATCAGTTTATATGCTCACAAACTTCCTAACACCCTGTTTCCAGGCTAGGTTCGTGGGTTCGATAACCAAAATGTACGCCCATGCCTTATCAAGGAGAATCCAAATCAGCTTTGGCTTATCAAAAATGAAAAGCTAAGATAACATAGGTTGCCACAACTACTATACGCCCATAGCAGCTAAGTCATCCGGCCATAGCAGTCAACAAGTGTTGTCGCATATTTTTTCAATTGTTGGTAATGAAACATTTATAATACACTAAAATCTGATTAAAAGTAACATCTCATTAAGTAATATTAGCAAATCATTAGAATGTGTTAGGCTTTTAGTTCTGCCACACGCTAACGTTTAATATACGAAACATTTAATATCATGGATTTAGCACTTTCAAGATATCAAAATTCATTGAAAATCAATATACTTGTTCATCAAGACTCTTTTTATCAATATAAAGTCAATCGGATGATAACTTTGGTCTGGAACATCACGGGCCATAACTCTGGAAGTAATTAACTGAAATCATTGAAAATCGCTGTGCTTCGTCTCCCAAGCTTATATAAATTTTAAGTCAATCGAGTCTACAAGATATTTCAAAGTGATCAAGGGCTATAATTCTGGGAGTAATTATCTGAAATCGCTGAAAACCAATAGGCTTCTTCATCTCTCTTATGAAAACAACATATATCAATTTCGAAACAATCGGTGATAAATGTAGTCTGTCTTCATAAGAAATTGTGGATGACGGGCGGGCGTATACATAGGGACGCGTAGGGACCGATGGGGCGACATCAATATGAGAGTGAGAGAGAGAGAGATATGTGGTTTAACGTCCACTCTCGGGACTAACATATTATTCAATTTTATTTCAATAATTCGCTAGCGCCCAGGGGACTTTAGCAGTGGGGGGGGGGCACCATTGGCATAATCCCATCTAAAGCCGCCCTTGAGAAAATAAAGATAAATTCAAATAAATATATGAATAAATAAATAAATAATTCAGTCATTCACGCCCACATTGACGAATAACACAACCATAAAATGAAAAAAAAATGAAAAAAAAATACATGAATAAAATAATAGAGTGACTAGTGAAATATGAGTAAAATGCAGAAACTCAAATTATCGATTTAATTTGAGATTTTAATTTGGATCACAATGTATCTTTACTCCCCCCCCCCCCCCTCCAAAAAAACAAAACATTATATTAATTTTAATTCTAAATAGAGTGGTTCCCCCTTCCATATTCCCATAACAAAACTTTCTGGATCTGCGCTTGACAAAAATATAATCGTAAATGGAATTCATAGGTTTTTATATAATATGTTGGTAAATAAAAATAAACTGTAAACTTTAAACGTGAGACGGTAATAACCCAATCAAGAATTTAAATATTGCACATGAAAAAAAATACTGCAAATAAATAATGCAAATAAAACATTTGAAATTGAAAATGTATAAAAAAAAAGAAGACTATATCAATACTTATGCTAAATGAAAAAAAATTATAAGTCAAAATTGAGATTCTTATGACTTTGTCACAATAATATAATTATTATGCTGTACAAAACGATGTCAAAGTTAGATTGCCAGCAGTAACAGCACACGAACTGTCGAAAAATGGTTCAGCATAAGCGTTTATTTTGTTTGCTATATCAAAAATATGTCTGGAGTATGTGGATGTAAGCATATTCACGTTATCCACTATAATCGCTATTCCGAAAAACAGAAAGAAATCTTTAAACGATTCCGAAAAAAAACCAGAAAGAAATCTTTAAACGATTCTGAGAATTATACAGGTATTGCCCTGAGTAGCATCACTGGTAAACTGTTAGACTGGGTTATATTAAATAAGAACTATGATGTGCTGAAATCGTCTGACTTACAATTTGGTTTCAAGGCTGATCACTCAACCACTCATTGTTCCTATGTAATAAATGAAACCATCAGCTATTATCACCATAACAAGTCAGACGTTTATATGTGCCTGTTATATGCAAGCCGGGCATTTGACCGGACGAAATTTATAAAACTATTCAGGATACTTATTGACTGTGGAATCTGCCCTTTACTCGCCCGATTCTTACTCAATAATTATGTCTCGCAAAATGTTAGGGTAAAATGGTCAAATTGTACATCAGAGCCATTTAATGTGTCAAATGGAGTAAAACAAGGCGGAGTTCTCTCTCCGATATTGGTCACTGTATACTTAGACAAGATATTAAGATAATGGTGCGACAGTAAACTGGGTTGTCATATTGGAAATGTCTACCATGGGTGCCCTTGCTTACGCTGACGACATCACCCTCGTCACTCCATCAAGACAATCTCTGGTGTCACAACTAGATATATGTGCCGGGTTCTCAAAGGAATATGATGTTAAATTTAACCCTGACAAATGTAAACTGCTCTTGTTAAGTCACGATAAGCAGAACGATAGCAATTTTAAACATATTTATTTTAACGGTAGATGTATTAATGTTGTACATTCTGAACCGCTTCTAGGCAACTTTCTACTTTGTGATAGTAAAGAACATACAATCCAGAAGGGAATAGATAGTTTTATTGCTAAATTCAATGTTACTTTTAATCAATGTAAGTTTGCGTTATCAGACACAAAATATCAGCTTTTTAAAACTTATTGTATGCCTTTATATGGTAGTGTATTGTGGGACTTAGAGCACAAGTCTATTAATAATTTTTACTGTACCTGGCGTAAATGTATTCGTCGACTACTTTATCTGCCTTATCGCACTCATAATAAAACTACTACCTCTTTTATGTAACGATCGCCCTGTTGAAAATCAGCTGCACTCCAGATTTATGAAATTCTTTAAAACATCAATTAATAACTAGACCTGCAAGCAGCACTGAACCGGCTTTCAGGAATCATACAGGAAGTTTATTATACCATAGCCGATCCATTGAGCTACCGAACTATACTTTAGTTGTTCTGCTTCAGTGACACCCTCTATCATATGTATAAGTAATATTTGCTGGCGAAAAGACCGGTCAAAATTGTAAATTATGGCAAAATTACGTCACTTCCGGTGCCGAAAGAAATTTTTATAGGTGAAAAATAAGTCGAAAATTCGCAACATACAAAATACAAACTTTGTTTTATACATATCGGGCAATAAATAATTAACCTATTACCCATAAACTGAAATTAAGAAGGTAAAAAACTTAAAAGTGACCCTGGGAAAAATTGGTTATTATTCGACAAGGGAACATGCTAGAAGCCTTTTCTTGATATCAATATGATGGTATTGATTCAATCTTACTGCCCATTAGAGTCAGACGTTATAAAGTTAAACGAATAAAGAATATAAATCACTTCAAAAAAATGTTTGTTTTGAAGGCTAAAAATACGTTTTTTGCAAAAATTACATTACTTCCGGTGATATTGAAAATGTTAACTTGGTTCATAGAAGTCATAAATGACATAAGGCATCAAATGTTAAAAAAATTATAAAAATCGAATAATAATTGACACTTTTATAGACCAAAAACCTTGAAAAGTGACTTATAGAAGATCGTCTATTTCTCTGTAACCGTACAAGTTAGAAACCATTTTGTGGTATCTGTATGGACGTATGGCTTCATTCTATTCGTTGATGGGAATCAAATATCATAATTTTTAAAACATTATAAGGCAGACTCATTTCAATAAAATATTTGTTTTTTAGGTTATAAATACAGTTTTTGCCCAAAAGACGTCATTTCCGGTCACAGTGAAAATGTAAAATTGACTTGACCTAGTCCAAATTGGCATTAGGCATCAAATGGAAAAAAAATATTGCAAATCGAATAATAATTCACTCTTTTATAGGCAAAATAACGTGAAAAGTGATGCATGCACAATTGCATATTTCTCGGCAACTGCTCATATTACAAACTAATTTTGGCATACATTCTCTTCGTCTGGATTATTGCTACGAGTTTATGAAAATTACAAATAAATATTTCAAAATATGAAGACGCTGAATGAATTGTAAATAACTGAATTTTACACTTTATTTTACATTTTATTCGAAATTGCCCGAAAATGAAATTGAAATTAAAAAATATGAGCTAAGGATTTTGTGCACCTTTGCAGGGTGCATCCTTTTAGTTATATCAGTTTTGAAAAAAAATAATATTTGCTTTCAAAATGTGGTACCGAACTGTCAAAATTGTAGTTTTTGTTAATATTACGTCACTTCCGTTGCCGACAGAAAAACTTCACCGTAACAAAAAAAATTACAATTGGGACCACGGTGCATATGAACTTTGTTTTATACAAATCGAACAATAAATAATTTTTCTGGGTACGAAAAACTGAATTAGCCGATGGCGGCTAACGCAAATTACCGAGACAATTTTTTTTCTTATTTCTGCTCAAGTACGATGATATTTTAACCCTGTGTGAAAGATCATCAAAAAATATTCATAAATAAAAAAGGTTTTCGTAAAAAAAATATTTTTTTTCAAAATATCGGACATTTTTTCGACTACTTCCGATTTTACGATCGTTGTTGTGATAGCTTTACGAAGTTCTTTGGATACTTAACTTTCTGTACCAGAAGTGTCAGAAACATCCATTGAGTAGTTTTGGAAAAAAAGATAAATTAAAGAGCGTTTCCAAAAATTTAACGATTTTTCAATTTTTTTAAAAGTTTGAGGCCATTTTTCGACCACTTATATTATTTCAATGCTTTTCATTTTGGATTCCCTATATAGACAACCGATAGGACTTTGAGTAAGAAAAGTTTAAGAAAAATCGTAGGCGTCGTTTTCGAGAAAAAGGCGTCTCAGAATGTTAAAAAATTGGAAAATACTACATTTTTGGCATACAATAGTTTATTTCCTTACCATCGAAATCGTATTATTTAGATACCATATGATGGTCCATTAATAGGGCTATCCAGCGACACTTTAGTTCTTTTGGTCCGCTATTACCTAAGAGAGAAATCAAGTTTTTCGCAAGTGCGACAATGGTTTTACTCTTTTTTTTCATTTTTTGAATACTTCCGGTATGGTTATTATTGTCGAAATAGTTTTAATGGCCGGTTTGGGCACTAAAATAGCCAAAGGGCTCTGTAATGATATATTACATTATCTGATCAGATAAAATGCCCCTGAGAAATCCTATGTTCAAAAGTGCCAAAAATGCAAAAAATTTAAAATATCGAAAATTAAATTTTAATAATTACATACATATTATACATCGTTAGAATCGTAATTAGGTCAGCTATCTGAATATACAACGTCTTTTTAAAAATCTCTTAAAATAAAAAAATAGTAGAGCATTTTCCAAAATTTCACGATTTTTCGACTTTTTTCGATTTTCAGTCCCTTTTTTATCCTATTCCAGACATTTCAAAGTCTTATTGGATGGCTTTATGCAAAATACCTCCAAAAGGACTCTCGATAGAAAAAGTTAAAAAAAAATTGCAGGTTAAGTTTTCGAGATACAGGCGTCCAAAAACGCTCCAAATCAGAAAATACTTGATTTTCAGCGTGCCATATTTTGCTGTCTGTTCATAGTATCCATATGACTGGGGTATCATATGATAGTCCAGCAATCGTGCCATCAAACGATACCTTCATTCGTTTAATCCATTGATATCGGACGGAGAAATAGCGTTTTCCCCAAAAATATCCATTTTTTGCATTTTTTTCAAAATATTGCACATTATTTCGACCACTTCCGGTTTAAGGATTCTTGTCGAAATTGCTTTATCAGTTGGTATTGGACTATAACTTCATGTTCCAGAAGTTTCAGAAACGTCAATTCTGCCATAAAACGAAACCCGAGCTCACAAAACGGGAAGAAAATTCGAAAAAAATCGAAAAATAAAGGGCGATAACTCTGAATGAAACTTATATTACTGGAATCGGATGGACTTCAGGTATCAAAAAATGTAGGTCAAATTTGAAAATTTTGAAAAATAACAAAAATTGTCTCGTAAACAACATGTTTTCAATTTTCGAACGATAAAAATCACAGACGAATGTTCGAAATTGAAAAATGTGAGATAGCCATTGTATTAGAAAAGATTCAGGGATTCCAAAAATGTAATTTGTTTGAAAATGGATAAAGAATTGACGAAACTATGGCCGATTTTCAATTTTTAGGGAAAGTACAAAGTTCGGTCACTTCCGGTATGCGCAGAAATTTCAAAAATATTTTATCAAGTAGCCACCACATGGTTTCCCTATAGAAAAGCTAATTCCAGATCGATATCTGTTTTCGGTCATGGAGATCTAGGCCCTCGCGGTAAATAATAATAATAATAACTAGATCTGCTACTGTCCCATGCAGATATGAAAGCTTTCATATTCATGGTCACGTGTCATTGATTGTATCAAGTATCCTAAATAAAAGGATAAGAAGAAAAAATTATCAAAATTGGTCAAAAACTCGCGAAGTTACAAATCTAAATATAGTATGAAACATTGCACCCAGTCATAACAATAATCTGAAATCAGCCGTGGGAGGAAACCGAAGGACACGGAGAAAACCCACGAGGTTGGACACCATACTCCATGTCACGTGCAACCTGGAAATCGAAACGAGCCGGTTGACTCAATGACAGACGTTACGATACAGCGCGCACATGCTAACCATACAGCCATTCAGGCTCCCTAAAATCGATAAATTGCTGACTTATAGCAAGAAACATTTCAACCGGGCATTTCAATCGAAACAACGCCAGTTGACTCAATGACAGACGTTACGATACAGTGCGCAGGTGCTAACCATTTAGCCACGCAACCTCCCTAAATTTGGCAAATTGCTGACCTACAAGGAGAAACATTTCAACCGGGCGGAATTTTCTATTTTAACAGTTTAATTTGCACGGTACCTTTAATTATCAACCGAATATTACAAAACTTTTAAAAATAAGCCCCCCCCCCCCGACCAGCTTAATTGTTCGCAATAAACGTTTGCCCCCTAAAATGAGCAAATTGGTGACTTTAATGTGAGAAACATTACTACCGGGCGAAATTTTCTGTTTTATCACTTTTACAGTACAGTACAACCGATTATTACAAAACTTTAAAAATAAAAGAGAAAGAGATAAATGCGGCTTAACCTCCATTCGACACAAACTAACATATAGATGGGACGAAAAACCAAGGTCCGGTGTACACATTGGAGTGCACGTAAAATATCCCTAAGCAGTTGGAATTCGATACTGTTGAATAAGCTCTATACGATGACTATGCAAACCATTATTAATCGATGAAGGTGTTAAAATGTACACAATATAAACAGTATTAATCTAAATCAATAACATAAATGATTAAAAATATTTTTTTTAGATAGTTTTAAAATAGAAAACAAATAATTATATCAAATCAAACCTATTCAATTTCAATTAATATGAGGACTGGCTGCAAAGTTCTAAGCCTATGTGTGCAAGACCTATATATTGTTGATGTTTCCTTTTATTTTTCTATATAGTTTCCATCAAAGCTCAATTTTTTCATCAGTTATTTACGGTGATTTTGGATTCGCAAAACGTTTTGAAAATATATTGATTCCAAGGCCACCACCCATTTTTGAAAGGAGGCTAACCAGAAAAGTAAAATAGATCACAAAATCACGAAGTAACACAGCTGTCAAGGTCAATTTTTTCATCAGTTGTTTTCGGTGATTTTGGATTCGCAAAACGTTTTGAAAATATATTGATTCCAAGGCCACCACCCATTTTTGAAAGGAGGCTAACCAGAAATGTATTGATTTCCCAGATTTGAGACAAAATCGCGAAACTGCGATCCATTTGATTATTTTCAAGCTGTTAATCGGAGTTATTCACGCGAAAACAACTTTGTCGGCACGGAAAACATCAAAGGCGAAATTTGAAATTTTGAAATTTGCAAATACCAAAAATTCGACAATGAGCTAGGCTATCCCCAAATGTATTAATTTCAAAGATAAGAAACGAATTCAACAAACTACGGTCTGTTCTGAAATTTACATGCCCGTTAATGTCCATTTTTCACTATTTCTGATATTCAATTCAATATGGTGACTATCCATTGACTTAAATCAAAATTCTACTGCCAACATTTTATAGCCATCCCTTCAAGGATTCAGAAAATATAACCCCCGTGTCTGTATGTAAAATAGCAAAATGGCGTTTGAGGTTTTTACATTTCAAGATGGTGGCACTTCCGGATTGAGCTACAAACTCCATTTTTTGTGTACTAATCAGTGGTCTCGTAGCTAGTACCTAAAAAAAAAATTCAAGATGATTTGACCTATATTTCGTCGATTTTTTTGAAAATTTCGATCCTCAATTTCTCCAAGGGGAGATAATTTAGAAAATTTCCAAAGTATTTTTTCAAGTCGCATCATTAAGGTTTACTTACATATTAAATTTCATGAAAATCGTAAAACTACTAAAGAAGTTGTCGAGTTGGTCTAAACTTCCGGTTCGAAATCACAGCGACGAATTTTCGAAATTCGAAAATCCGAAATTGCAGATTTGAAGTAAATGTCTCAAAGTACTCATAGAAAAAAGAATTAATTAAATAGGTCAAATAGTCACAAAGTTACAGCATTGTAGGTCAAAAGCATTCGTTCGTAAAATTCGGTGATTTTGGATTCGAAAAACGTTCTGAAAATATATTTAATCAAGGTTCGCACCCCATTTTTGGGGGGGTAGGTCAAAGTTTTAGAAAGATCCTATGGTTAGATTCTAAAAAATATCCCTAAGCAGTTGGAATTCGGTACTGTTGAATAAGCTGTATACGATGACTAAATGTGTAGATTGTAGTCACCCACACTGCATGTGTCGCTTAACAATGAAAGGATGCCGTTTTCAATGTTCGATCCTTTTGTTCTTCTACTCCTGATATGTTGGATTGTTGATCGATGGTTTTATATGAAAGACTACCAATAAGACTCTTTGTAGAAGAAGTTCCCAAAAAATATTAAGTTGACTTTACGAGAAAGACCTCTAAACATGCTCCAAATTGTAAAAATACGACTTTTTGGATTTTCAATCTCTTTTTTTCGCCTATCCCTGATATTTAAAATAAATGATACAATGATTTCACACAACAGGCTAGCTATTGGACTCTCTA
The DNA here is from genome assembly GCA_036850965.1 of Patella caerulea. Classification (NCBI taxonomy): domain Eukaryota; kingdom Metazoa; phylum Mollusca; class Gastropoda; family Patellidae; genus Patella; species Patella caerulea. Next base: position 4,729,242 of record JAZGQO010000010.1, read on the forward strand.
TTGACAAAAGTTTCACAGCCCTCCCTTCATTATAACCGAAGTTATCGTGCCCTAAAGAATCAACAAATCAGCATGCCCATCTCTGCTTACCCTTGGCAGAAAATGCTCATCTTTGGACTCAATCATGACATTGTCCTAGTGAACGTCTACACCAAGTTTGAACATTCTAGCTCAATTAGAAGGAGAGTTATTGTGTTTCAAAGTCTCGGCCCTTCAAATTGCTACTACTTTTCATTTTCAATTCAAAATGGTGACCATCACGTGACCGAAATCAAAATTCTGCTCCCTATGATTTTTGGGCCATCCTTCAAGGATTCAGAAAATATAACTCCCGTGTCTGTAAGTAAAATAGCAAAAAAGCCTTAGGGATTTTTCATGTTTCAAGATGGTGGCACTTCCGGTTCGATCGACAAACTCCATATTTTGTGTAGGAATCGGTAATTACTTGTCGAGTATCGAAAATTTTTTTTAGGTCATTCTGACCTATATTTCGACGATTTTTTTGAAAACTTTGATCCTTAATTTCACCAAGGGGAGATAATTTAGAAAATTTCTAATTATATTTTTGAAGTCACATCGGTAAGATCTACTTGTATACTAAATTTCATGAAAATCGTACAACTATTAAAGAAGTTGTCAAATTGGTCTAAACTTCCGGTTCGAAATCACAGCGACGAATTTTCGAAATACGAAAATGTGAAACTGCAGATGAAAACGATTTTTTTCAAGGTATTCAAAGAAAAAAGAATTAGTAAAATCGGTCAAAAAATAACAAAGATACGACTATGCATTGTCAGTTTTTTCGTTCGTAAAATTCGGTGATTTCGGATTCGTAAAACGTTTTGAAAATACATTTAATCAAGGTTCGCATCCCATTTTTGGGGGGGTAGGTCAAAATTTCAGAAAGATCCTATGGATAGATTCTGAGAAATCCGATTTGCAGAAAACACACAAAAAAAAAAATAATAATAATAATAACTTTAACAGAAACAATAAGCTTTCATATGTAATACATATGAAAGCTTAATAATAACTAGACCTGCAAGCAGCACTGAACCGGCTTTCAGGAATAATACAGGAAGTTTATTATACCATAGCCGATCCATTGAGCTACCAAACTATACTTTAGTTGTTTTGCTTCAGTGACACCCTCTATCATAGGTAAAAGTAATATTTGCTGGCGAAAAGACCGGTCAAAATTGTAAATTATGGCAAAATTACGTCACTTCCGGTACCGAAAGAAATTTTTATAGGTGAAAAATAAGTCGCAAATTCGCAACACACAAAATACAAACTTTGTTTTATACATATCGGGCAATAAATAATTACCCTATAACCCATAAACTGAAATTAAGAAGGTAAAAAACTTAAAAAGTGACTCTGGGAAAATTGGCTATTATTCGACAAGGGAACATGCTAGAAGCCTTTTCTTGATATCAATATGATGGTATTGATTCAATCTTACTGCCCATTAGAGTCAGACGTTATCAAGTTAAACGAGTAATAAATATAAATCCCTTCAAAAAAATGTTTGTTTTGAAGGCTAAAAATACGTTTTTTGCAAAAATTACATTACTTCCGGTGATATTGAAAATGTTAACTTGGTTCATAGAAGTCGTAAATGGCATAAGGCATCAAATGGTAAATAAATTATAAAAATCGAATAATAATTGACACTTTTATAGACCAAAAACCTTGAAAAGTGACTTATAGAAGATCGCCTATTTCTCTGTAACCGTACAAGTTAGAAACCATTTTGTGGTATCTGTATGGTCGTATGGCTTCATTCTATTCGTTGATGGGAATCAAATATCATAATTTTAAAAATATTATAAGACAGACTCATTTGAATAAAATATTAGTTTTTTAGGTTAAAAATACAGTTTTTGCCCAAATGACGTCATTTCCGGTCACAGTGAAAATGTAAAATTGGCTTGACCTAGTCCAAATTGGCATTAGGCATCAAATAGAAAAAAATATTGCAAATCGAATAATAATTCACTCTTTTATAGGCAAAATAACGTGAAAAGTGATGCATGCAAAATTGCATATTTCTCGGCAACTGCTCATATTACGAACTAATTTTCGCATACATTCTCTTCGTCTGGATTATTGCTACGAGTTTATGAAAATTACAAATAAATATTTCAAAATATGAAGACGCTGAATGAATTGTAAATAACTGAATTTTACACTTTAGTTTACATTTTCTTCGAAATTGCCCGAAAATGAAATTGAAATTTAAAAATATGAGCTTAGAATTTTGTGCACCTTTGCAGAGTTCATCCTTTTGGTTATATCAGTTTTGAAAAAAAATAATATTTGCTTTCAAAAAGTGGTACCGAACTGTCAAAATTGTAGTTTTTGTTAATATTACGTCACTTCCGTTGCCGACAGAAAAATTTCACCGTAACAAAAAAAATTACAATTGGGACCACGGAGCATATGAACTTTGTTTTATACAAATCGAACAATAAATCATTTTTCTGGGTACGAAAAACTAAATTAGGCGATGGCGGCTAACGCAAATTACCGAGACAATTTTTTTTCTCATTTCTGCTCAAGTACGATGATATTTTAACCCTGTGTAAAATATCATCAAAAAATATTCATAAATAAAAAAGGTTTTCGTAAAAAAAAAAAATTTTTTCAAAATATCGGACATTTTTTCGACTACTTCCGGTTTTACGATCGTTGTTGTGATAGCTTTACGAAGTTCTTTGGATACTTAACTTTCTGTACCAGAAGTGTCAGAAACATCCATTGAGCACTTTTTGAAAAAAAGATAAATTAAAGAGCGTTTACAAAAATTTAACGATTTTTCAATTTTTTTCAAAGTTTGATGCCATTTTTGGACCACCTATATTATTTCAATGCTTTTCATTTTGCATTCACTATATAGATAACCGATAGGACTTTGAGTAAGAAAAGTTTAAGAAAAATTTGCGGCGTCGTTTTCGAGAAAAGGGCGTCTCAGAATGTTAAAAAATCGGAAAATACTAGATTTTTGGCATACAATAATTTATTTCCTTACCATCGATATCGTATTATTTAGATACCATATGATGGTCCATTAATAGGGCTATCCAACGACACTTTAGTTCTTTTGGTCCGCTATTACCTATCGAGAAATCAAGTTTTTCGCAAGTGCGACAATGTTTTTAACCTTTTTTTTCATTTTTTGAATACTTCCGGTATGGTTATTATTGTCGGTATAGTTTTGATATCCGGTTTGGGCATTAAAATAGCCACAGGGCTCTGTAATGATATATTACATTATCTGATCAGATAAAATGCCCCTGAGAAATCCTAGGTTCAAAAGTGCCAAAAATGCAAAAAATTTAAAATATCGAAAATTAAATTTCAATAACTACATACATGTTATACATCGTTAGAATCGTAATTAGGTCAGCTATCTGAATATACAATCTTTTTTTGAAAATCTCTTAAAATAAAAATATAGCAGAGCATTTTCCAAAATTTTACGATTTTTCGACTTTTTTCGATTTTCAGTCCGTTATTTCACCTATTCCAGATATTTCAAAGTCTTATTGGATGGCTTCATGCAAAATACCTACGAAAGGACTCTCGATAGAAAAAATTACAAAAAAAGTTGCGGTTAAGTTTTCGAGATACAGGCGTCCAAAAACGCCCCAAATCAGAAAATACTTGATTTTCAGCGTGCCATATTTTGCTGCCTGCTCATCGTATCCGTACGAGTTGGGTATCATACGATAGCACAATCCTAGTGCATTCCAATGGTACCCTAATTTCTTTAATCCATTGATATCGGGCGGAGAAATCGCGTTTTTTCCCAAAATATCCATTTTTTGCATTTTTTTCAAAATATTGCACATTATTTTGACCACTTCCGGTTTAAGGATTCTTGTCGAAATTGCTTTATACGTTGGTATTGGACTATAACTTCATGTTCGAGAAGTTTCGGAAACGTCAATTCTACCATAAAACGAAACCCGAGCTCACAAAATGGGAAGAAAAGTCGAAAAAAATCGAAAAATAAAGGGCGATAACTCGGAATGAAACTTATATTACTGGAATCGGATGGATTTCAGGTATCCAAAAATGTAGGTCAAATTTGAAAATTTTGAAAAATGACAAAAATTGTCTCGTAAACAACATGTTTTCAATTTTCGAACGATAAAAGTCATAGACGAATGTTCGAAATTGAAAAATGTGAGATAGCCATTGTCTCAGAAAAGATTCAGGGATTCCAAAAATGTAATTTGTTTGAAAATGGATAAAGAATTGACGAAACTATGGCCGATTTTCAATTTTTAGACAACGAGCAAAGTTCGGTCACTTCCGGTATGCGCAGAAATTTCAAAAATATTTTATCAAGTAGCCACCACATGGTTTCCGAATAGAAAATCTAATTCCAGATCGATATCTGTTTTCGATCATGGAGATCTAGGCCCCCGCGGTAAATAATAATAATAATAATAATAATAATAATAATAATAATAATAATAATAATAATTTTAGTAATCTCAATAGGCTTTCAGACGAAAGTCTGAAAGCCTAATAATAACTAGACCTGCAAGCAGCACTGAACCGGCTTTCAGGAATCATACAGGAAGTTTATTATACCATAGCCGATCCATTGAGCTACCAAACTATACTTTAGTTGTTTTGCTTCAGTGACACCCTCTATCATATGTAAAAGTAATATTTGCTGGCTAAAAGACCGGTCAAAATTGTAAATTATGGCAAAAGTATGTCACTTCCGGTGCCGAAAGAAATTTTTATAGATGAAAAATAAGTCGAAAATTCGCAACATACAAAATACAAACTTTTTTTTATAAATATCGGACAATAAATAATTAACCTATAACCCATAAACTGAAATTAAGAAGGTAAAAAACTGAAAAGTGACCCTCGGAAAATTGGTTATTATTCGGCAAGGGAACATGCTAGAAGATTTTTCTTGATATCAATATGATGGTATTGATTCAGTCTTACTGCCCATTAGAGTCAGACGTTATAAAGTTATACGAATAATAAATATAAATCCCTTCAAAAAAATGTTTGTTTTAAAGGCTAAAAATACGTTTTTTGCAAAAATTACATTACTTCCGGTGATATTGAAAATTTTAACTTGGTTCATAGAAGTCATAAATAGCATAAGGCATGAAATGGTAAATACAGACCAAAAACCTTGAAAAGTGACTTATAGAAGATCGCCTATTTCTCTGTAACCGTACAAGTTAGAAACCATTTTGTGGTATCTGTATGGTCGTATGGCTTCATTTTATTCGTTGATGGGAATCAAATATCATAATTTTAAAAATATTATAAGGCAGACTCATTTGAATAAAATATTTGTTTTTTAGGTTAAAAATACAGTTTTTGCCCAAATGACGTCATTTCCGGTCACAGTGAAAATGTAAAATTGGCTTGACCTAGTCCAAATTGGCATTAGGCATCAAATGGAAAAAAAATATTGCAAATCGAATAATAATTAACTCTTTTATAGGCAAAATAACGTGAAAAGTGATGCATGCAAAATTGCATATTTCTCGGCAACTGCTCATATTACAAACTAATTTTCGCATACATTCTCTTCGTCTGGATTATTGCTACGAGTTTATGAAAATTACAAATAAATATTTCAAAATATGAAGACGCTGAATGAATTGTAAATAACTGAATTTTACACTTTATTTTACATTTTATTCGAAATTGCCCGAAAATGAAGTTGAAATTAAAAAATATGAGCTAAGGTTTTTGTGCACCTTTGCAGGGTGCATCCTTTTAGTTATATCAGTTTTGAAAAAAAATAATATTTGCTTTCAAAAAGTGGTACCGAACTGTCAAAATTGTAGTTTTTGTTAATATTACGTCACTTCCGTTGCCGACAGAAAAATTTCACCGTAACAAAAAAAATTACAATTGGGACCATGGTGCATATGAACTTTGTTTTATACAAATCGAACAATAAATAATTTTTCTGGGTACGAAAAACTAAATTAGCCGATGGCGGCTAACGCAAATTACCGAGACAATTTTTTTTCTCATTTCTGCTCAAGTACGATGATATTTTAACCCTGTGTAAAATATCATCAAAAAATATTCATAAATAAAAAAGGTTTTCGTAAAAAAATTATTTTTTTTCGAAATATCGGACATTTTTTCGACTACTTCCGGTTTTACGATCGTTGTTGTGATAGCTTTACGAAGTCCTTTGGATACTTAACTTTCTGTACCAAAAGTGTCAGAAACATCCATTGAGTAGTTTTAGAAAAAAAGATAAATTAAAGAGCGTTTCAAAAAATTTAACGATTTTTCAATTTTTTTCAAAGTTTGAGGCCATTTTTCGACCACTTATATTATTTCAATGCTTTTCATTTTGGATTCCCTATATAGACAACTAACAGGACTTTGAGTAAGAAAAGTTTAAGAAAAATCGTAGGCGTCGTTTTCGAGAAAAGGGCGTCTCAGAATGTTAAAAAATTGGAAAATACTAGATTTTTGGCATACAATAATTTATTTCCTTACCATCGAAATCGTATTATTTAGATACCATATGATGGTCCATTAATAGGGCTATCCAGCGACACTTTAGTTCTTTTGGTCCGCTATTACCTAAGGGAGAAATCAAGTTTTTCGCAAGTGCGACAATGTTTTTACTCTTTTTTTTCATTTTTTGAATACTTCCGGTATGGTTATTATTGTCGGAATAGTTCTAATAGCCGGTTTGGGCACTAAAATAGCCACAGGGCTCTGTAATGATATATTACATTATCTGATCAGATAAAATGCCCATGAGAAATCCTATGTTCAAAAGTGCCAAAAATGCAAAAAATTTAAAATATCGAAAATTAAATTTTAATAATTACATACATATTATACATCGTTAGAATCGTAATTAGGTCAGCTATCTGAATATACAACCTTTTTTTAAAAATCTCTTAAAATAAAAAAATAGTAGAGCATTTTCCAAAATTTCACGATTTTTCGACTTTTTTCGATTTTCAGTCCCTTTTTTATCCTATTCCAGACATTTCAAAGTCCTATTGGATGGCTTCATGCCAAATACCTCCAAAAGGACTCTCGATAGAAAAAAAATAAAAAAAATTGTAGGTTAAGTTTTCGAGATACAGGCATCCAAAAACGCTCCAAATCAGAAAATACTTGATTTTCAGCGTGCCATATTTTGCTACCTTTTCATAGTATCTGTATGATTTGGGTATCATACGATAGTCCATTCTTCATGCAACCCAACGATACCTTAATCCCTTTAATCCGTTGATATCGGGCGAAGAAATCACGTTTTTCCCAAAACCACCCATTTTTTTCGTTTTTTTGCAAATTTTGCACATTATTTCGACCACTTCCGGTTTAAGGAGTCTTGTCGAAATTGCTTTACCTGTTGATATTGGACTTTAACTTCATGTTCCAGAAGTTTCAGAAACGTCAATTCTGCCATAAAACGAAACCCGAGCTCACAAAATGGGAAGAAAATTCGAAAAAAATCGAAAAATAAAGGGCGATAACTCTGAATGAAACTTATATTACTGGAATCGGATGGACTTCAGGTATCCAAAAATGTAGGTCAAATTTGAAAATTTTGAAAAATAACAAAAATTGTCTCGTAAACAACATGTGTTCAATTTTCGAACTATAAAAGTCATAGACGAATGTTCGAAATTGAAAAATGTGAGATAGCCATTTTCTCAGAAAAGATCCAGGGATTCCAAAAATGTAATTTGTTTGAAAATGGATAAAGAATTGACGAAACTATAGCCGATTTTCAATTTTTAGAGAAAGTACAAAGTTCGGTCACTTCCGGTATGCGCAGAAATTTCAAAAATATTTTATCAAGTAGCCACCACATGGTTTCCCAATAGAAAAGCTAATTCCAGATCGATATCTGTTTTCGATCATGGAGATCTAGGCCCTCGCGGTAAATAATAATAATAATAATAATAATAATAATAATAACTAGACCTGCAAGCAGCACTGAACCGGCTTTCAGGAATCATACAGGAAGTTCATTATACCATAGCCGATCCATTGAGCTACCAAACTATACTTTAATTGTTTTGCTTCAGTGACACCCTCTATCATATGTAAAAGTAATATTTGCTGGCGAAAAGACCGGTCAAAATTGTAAATTATGGCAAAATTACGTCACTTCCGGTGCCAAAAGAAATTATTATAGGTGAAAAATAAGTCGAAAATTCGCAACATACAAAATACAAACTTTGTTTTATACATATCGGGCAATAAATAATCAACCTATAACCCATAAACTGAAATTAAGAAGGTATAAAACTTAAAAGTGACCCTGGGAAAATTGGCTATTATTCGACAAGGAAACATGCTAGAAGCCTTTTCTTGATATCAATATGATGGTATTGATTCAATCTTACTGCCCATTAGAGTCAGACGTTATCAAGTTAAACGAATAATAAATATAAATCCCTTCAAAAAAATGTTTGTTTTGAAGGCTAAAAATACGTTTTTTGCAAAAAATTACATTACTTCTGGAGATATTGAAAATGTTAATTTAGTTCATAGAAGTCATAAATGGCATAAGGCATCAAATGGTAAAAAAATGATAAAAATCGAATAATAATTGACACTTTTATAGACCAAAAACCTTGAAGATCGCCTATTTCTCTGTAACCATACAAGTTAGAAACCATTTTGTGGTATCCGTATGGTCGTATGGCTTCATTCTCTTCGTTGATGGGAATCAAATATCATAATTTTAAAAATATTATAAGGCAGACTCATTTGAATAAAATATTTGTTTTTTAGGTTAAAAATACAGTTTTTGCCCAAATGACGTCATTTCCGGTCACAGTGAAAATGTAAAATTGGCTTAACCAAGTTCAAATTGGCATTAGGCATCAAATGGAAAAAAATATTGCAAATCGAATAATAATTCACTCTTTTATAGGCAAAATAACGTGAAAAGTGATGCATGCAAAATTGCACATTTCTCGGCAACTGCTCATATTACAAACTAATTTTCGCATACATTCTCTTCGTCTGGATTATTGCTACGAGTTTATGAAAATTACAAATAAATATTTCAAAATATGAAGACGCTGAATGAATTGTAAATAACTGAATTTTACACTTTATTTTACATTTTATTCGAAATTGCCCGAAAATGAAATTGAAATTAAAAAATATGAGCTAAGGATTTTGTGCACCTTTGCAGGGTGCATCCTTTTAGTTATATCCGTTTTGAAAAAAAATAATATTTGCTTTCAAAAAGTGGTACCGAACTGTCAAAATTGTAGTTTTTGTTAATATTACGTCACTTCCGTTGCCGACAGAAAAATTTCACCGTAACCCAAAAAATTACAATTGGGACCACGGCGCATATGAACTTTGTTTTATACAAATCGAACAATAAATAATTTTTCTGGATACGAAAAACTAAATTAGCCGATGGCGGCTAACGCAAATTACCGAGACAATTTTTTTTCTCATTTCGGCTCAAGTACGATGATATTTTAACCCTGTGTAAAATATCATCAAAAAATATTCATAAATAAAAAAGGTTTTCGTAAAACAAATATTTTTTTTCAAAATATCGGACATTTTTTCGACTACTTCCGGTTTTACGATCGTTGTTGTGATAGCTTTACGAAGTTCTTTGGATACTTAACTTTCTGTACCAGAAGTGTCAGAAACATCCATTGAGTAGTTTTGGAAAAAAAGATAAATTAAAGAGCGTTTCCAAAAATTTAACGATTTTTCAATTTTTTTCAAAGTTTGAGGCCATTTTAGGACCACTTATATTATTTCAATGCTTCTCATTTTGGATTCACTATATAGACAACCGATAGGACTTTGAGTCAGAAAAGTTTAAGAAAAATCGTAGGCGTCGTTTTCGAGAAAAGGGCGTCTCAGGATGTTAAAAAATCGGAAAATACTAGATTTTTGGCATACAATAATTTATTTCCTTACCATTGAAATCACATTATTTAGATACCATATGATGGTCCATTAATAGGGCTATCTAACGACACTTTAGTTCTTTTGGTCCGCTATTACCTAAGGGAGAAATCAAGTTTTTCGCAAGAGCGACAATGTTTTTACTCTTTTTTTTCATTTTTTGAATACTTCCGGTATAGTTATTATTGTTGGAATAGTTTTAATAGCCGGTTTGGGCACTAAAATGGCCACAGGGCTTTGTAATGATATATAACATTTTCTGATCAGATAAAATGCCCCTGAGAAATCCTATGTTCAAAAGTGCCAAAAATGCAAAAAATTTGAAATATCGAAAATTAAATTTCAATAACTACATACGTATTATACATCGTTAGAATTGTAATAAGGTCATCTATCTGAAAATATAAACTTTTTTAGAAAATCTCTGAAAATAAAAAAATAATAGAGCATTTTCCAAATTTTCACGATTTTTCGACTTTTTTCGATTTTCAGTCCGTTATTTGACCTATTCCAGATATTTCAAAGTCTTAATGGAATGTTTCGTACACAAGACTACCAAAAAGACTCTCGATAGAGAACGTTTCATAAAAATCGCTGGGGTAGTTATCGAGATACAGGCGTCCAAAAACGCTCCAAATCAAAAAATACTTGATTTTCAGCGTGCCATATTTTACTGCCGTTTCATAGTATCCGTGTGATTCGGTTATCATAAGATAGTCCATTCCTCTTGGCATCAAGCGGTACCTTAATTTGTTTAATCTGTTGATTTCGGACGGAGAAATCACGTTTTCCACCAAAACATCCATTTTTTGCATTTTTTTCAAAATATTGCACACTATTTCGACCACTTCCGGTTTAAGGATCCTTGTCGAAATTGCTTTATCAGTTGGTATTGGACTATAACTTCATGTTCCATAACTTTCAAAAACATCAATTCGACCGTAAAACGAAACCACAGCTCACAAAATGGGAAGAAAATTCGAAAAAAATCGAAAAATAAAGGGCGATAACTCTGAATGAAACTTATATTTCTAGAATCGGATGGACTTCAGGTATCCAAAAATGTAGGTCAAATTTGAAAATTTTGAAAAATAACAAAAATTGTCTCGTAAACAACATGTTTTCAATTTTCGAACGATAAAAGTCATAGACGAATGTTCGAAATTGAAAAATGTGAGATAGGCATTGTCTCAGAAAAGATTTAGGGATTCCAAAAATGTGATTTGTTTGAAAATGGGAAAAGAATTGATGAAACTATAGCCAATTTTCAATTTTTTGACAACGTACAAAGTTCGGTCACTTCCGGTCTGCGCAGAAGTTTGAAAAATGCTTTATTGAGTAGCCACCACCTGGTTTCCCGATAGTAAGATGAACCGCAAATCGGTATCTCTTTTCGATCATAGAGAAATAGGCTCCCGCGGTAAATAATAATAATAATAAAAAAAAAAAAATATTAATTTTAGTAATCACAATAGGCTTTCAGACGAAAGTCTGAAAGCCTAATAACTAGACCTGCAAGCAGCACTGAGCCGGCTTTCAGGAATCATACAGAAAGTTTATTATACCATAGCCGATCCATTGAGCTACCAAACTATACTTTAGTTGTTTTGCTTCAGTGGCACCCTCTACCATATGTTAAAGTAATATTTGCTGGCGAAAAGACCGGTCAAAATGGTAAATTATGGCAAAATACGTCACTTCCGGTGCCGAAAGACATTTTTATAGGTGAAAAATAAGTCGAAAATTCGCAACATACAAAATACAAACTTTGTTTTATCATATCGGGCAATAAATAATTAACCTTTAATATATAAACTGAAATTAAGAAGGTAAAAAACTTGAAAGTGACCCTGGGAAAATTGGCTACTATTCGACAAGGGAACATGCTAGAAGCCTTTTCTTGATATCAATATGATGGTATTGATTCAATCTTACTGCCTATTGGAATCAAACATTATAAAGTTAAACGAATGATAAATATAAATCCCTTCAAAAAATGTTTGTTTTGAAGGCTAAAAATACGTTTTTTTGCAAAAATTACATTACTTCCGGTGATATTGAAAATGTTAATTTAGTTCATAGAAGTCATAAATGGCATAAGGCATCAAATGGTAAAAAAATTATTAAAATCGTATAATAATTGACACTTTTATAGACGAAAACCCTTGAAAAGTGACTTATAGAAGATCGCCTATTTCTCTGTAACCGTACAAGTTAGAAACCATTTTGTGGTATCTGTATGGTCGTATGGCTTCATTCTATTCGTTGATGGGAATCAAATATCACAATTCTAAAAATATTATAAGGCAGACTCATTTTAATAAAATATTTGTTTTTTAGGTTAAAAATACAGCTTTTGCCCAAAAGACGTCATTTCCGGTCACAGTGAAAATGTAAAATTGGCTTGACCTAGTCCAAAATGGCATTAGGCATCAAATGGAAAAAAAAATATTGCAAATCGAATAATAATTCCCTCCTTTATAGGCAAAATAACGTGAAAAGTGATGCATGCAAAATTGCATATTTCTCAGCAACTGCTCATATTACAAACTAATTTTCCCATACATTCTCTTTGTCTGGATTAATGCTACGAGTTTATGAAAATAACAAATAAATATTTCAAAATATGAAGACGCTGAATGAATTGTAAATAACTGAATTTTACACTTTATTTTACATTTTATTCGAAATTGCCCGAAAATGAAATTGGAATTAAAAAATCTGAACTAAAGATTTTGTGCACCTTTGCAGGGTGCATCCTTTTAGTTATATCAGTTTTGAAAAAAATAACATTTGCTTTCAAAAAGTGGTACAGAACTGTCAAAATTGTAGTTTTTGTAAATATTACGTCACTTCCGTTGCCGACAGAAAAATTTCACCGTAACAAAAAATATTACAATTGGGACCACGGAGCATATGAACTTTGTTTTATACAAATCGAACAATAAATAATTGTTCTGGGTACGAAAAACTAAATTAGCCGATGGCGGCTAACGCAAATTACCGAGACAATTTTTTTTCTCATTTCTGTTCAAGTAGGATGATATTTTAACCCTGTGTAAAATACCATCAAAAAATATTCATAAATGAAAAAGGTTTTCGTAAAAAAAATTTTTTTTTTCAAAATATGGGACATTTTTTCTACTACTTCCGGTTTTACGATCATTGTCGTGATAGCTTTACGAAGTTCTTTGGATACTTAACTTTCTGTACCAGAAGTGTCAGAAACATCAATTGAGTAGTTTTGGAAAAAAAGATAAATTAAAGAGCGTTTCCAAAACTTTAACGATTTTTCAATTTTTTTCAAAGTTTGAGGCCATTTTTGGACCACCTATATTATTTCAATGCTTTTCATTTTGGATTCACTATATAGACAACCGATAGGACGTTGAGTAAGAAAAGTTTAAGAAAAATCGTAGGCGTCGTTTTCGAGAAAAGGGCGTCTCGGAATGTTAAAAAAGCGGAAAATACTTGATTTTTGGCATACAATAATTTATTTCCTTACCATTGAAATCGTATTATTTAGATACCATATGATGGTCCATTAATAGGGCTATCCAACGACACTTTAGTTCTTTTGGTCCGCTATTACCTAAGGGAGCAATCAAGTTTTTCGCAAGTGAGACAATGTTTTTAACCTTTTTTTTCATTTTTTGAATACTTCCGGTATGGTTATCATTGTCGGAATATTTTTAATAGCCGGTTTGGGCACTAAAATAGCCACAGGGCTCTGTAATGATATATTACATTATCTGATCAGATAAAATGCCCCTGAGAAATCCTGTGTTCAAAAGTGCCAAAAATGAAAAAAATTTAAAATATCGAAAATTAAATTTCAATAACTACATACATATTATACATCGTTAGATTCTTAATTAGGTCAGCTATCTGAATATATAACCTTTTTAAAAAAATCTCTTCAAATAAAAAAATAGTAGAGCATTTTCCAAAATTTCACGATTTTTCGACTTTTTTCGATTTTCAGTCCGTTATTTCACCTATTCCAGATATTTCAAAGGCTTATTGGGTGGTTTCATGCAAATTAACTCCGAAAGGACTCTCGATAGAAAAAATTTAAGAAAAAGTTACGGTTAAGTTTTCGAGATATAGGCGTCCAAAAACGTTCCAAATCAGAAAATACTTGATTTTCAGCGTGCCATATTTTGCTGCCTGATCATAATATCCGTATGAATTGGGTATCATACGATAGTACAATCCTAGTGCAGTCCAATGGTACCCTAATTTGTTTAATCCATTGACATCGAACGGAGAAATCGCGTTTTCCCCAAAACTATCCATTTTTTGCATTTTTTCAAAATATTGCACATTATTTCGACTACTTCCGGTCTACGGATCATTGTTGAAATTGCTTTATTCCTTGCAATGGTCATTTGGCTTCATGTCTTAGAAGTTTCAGATTCGCCAATTCAGCCATATAACGAAACCCGAGCTCACAAAATAGGTAGAAAATTCGAAAAAAATCGAAAAATAAAGGGCGATAACTCTGAATGAAACTTATATTACTGGAATCGGATGGACTTAAGGTATCCAAAAATATAAGTCAAATTTGAAAATTTTGAAAAATGAAAAAAATTGTCTCTTAAACAATTTTTTTTAATTTTCGAACGCTAGAAGTCAGCGACGAAGTTTCGAAATTACAAAATCTTAGATTGCTATTGGCTCGGAAAAGATTCAGCGTTTCCGAAAATGTCATTTGTTTGAAAATGGGTAAATAATTGACGAAACTATGGCCAATTTTCAATTTTTTGACAACGTACAAAGATCTGCCACTTCCGGTATGCGCAGAATTTTCGAAAATACTTTATCAAGTAGCCACCACATGGTTTCCCGAAAGAAAAGTTGATTATAGATGAAAAATAAGTCGAAAATTCGCAACATACAAAATACAAACTTTTTTTTATAAATATCGGACAATAAATAATTAACCTATAACCCATAAACTGAAATTAAGAAGGTAAAAAACTGAAAAGTGACCCTCGGAAAATTGGTTATTATTCGGCAAGGGAACATGCTAGAAGATTTTTCTTGATATCAATATGATGGTATTGATTCAGTCTTACTGCCCATTAGAGTCAGACGTTATAAAGTTATACGAATAATAAATATAAATCCCTTCAAATAAATGTTTGTTTTAAAGGCTAAAAATACGTTTTTTGCAAAAATTACATTACTTCCGGTGATATTGAAAATTTTAACTTGGTTCATAGAAGTCATAAATAGCATAAGGCATGAAATGGTAAATAAATTGTAAAAATCGAATAATAATTGACAGTTTTACAGACCAAAAACCTTGAAAAGTGACTTATAGAAGATCGCCTATTTCTCTGTAACCGTACAAGTTAGAAACCATTTTGTGGTATCTGTATGGTCGTATGGCTTCATTTTATTCGTTGATGGGAATCAAATATCATAATTTTAAAAATATTATAAGGCAGACTCATTTGAATAAAATATTTGTTTTTTAGGTTAAAAATACAGTTTTTGCCCAAATGACGTCATTTCCGGTCACAGTGAAAATGTAAAATTGGCTTGACCTAGTCCAAATTGGCATTAGGCATCAAATGGAAAAAAAATATTGCAAATCGAATAATAATTAACTCTTTTATAGGCAAAATAACGTGAAAAGTGATGCATGCAAAATTGCATATTTCTCGGCAACTGCTCATATTACAAACTAATTTTCGCATACATTCTCTTCGTCTGGATTATTGCTACGAGTTTATGAAAATTACAAATAAATATTTCAAAATATGAAGACGCTGAATGAATTGTAAATAACTGAATTTTACACTTTATTTTACATTTTATTCGAAATTGCCCGAAAATGAAGTTGAAATTAAAAAATATGAGCTAAGGTTTTTGTGCACCTTTGCAGGGTGCATCCTTTTAGTTATATCAGTTTTGAAAAAAAATAATATTTGCTTTCAAAAAGTGGTACCGAACTGTCAAAATTGTAGTTTTTGTTAATATTACGTCACTTCCGTTGCCGACAGAAAAATTTCACCGTAACAAAAAAAATTACAATTGGGACCATGGTGCATATGAACTTTGTTTTATACAAATCGAACAATAAATAATTTTTCTGGGTACGAAAAACTAAATTAGCCGATGGCGGCTAACGCAAATTACCGAGACAATTTTTTTTCTCATTTCTGCTCAAGTACGATGATATTTTAACCCTGTGTAAAATATCATCAAAAAATATTCATAAATAAAAAAGGTTTTCGTAAAAAAAATATTTTTTTTCGAAATATCGGACATTTTTTCGACTACTTCCGGTTTTACGATCGTTGTTGTGATAGCTTTACGAAGTCCTTTGGATACTTAACTTTCTGTACCAAAAGTGTCAGAAACATCCATTTAGTAGTTTTAGAAAAAAAGATAAATTAAAGAGCGTTTCAAAAAATTTAACGATTTTTCAATTTTTTTCAAAGTTTGAGGCCATTTTTCGACCACTTATATTATTTCAATGCTTTTCATTTTGGATTCCCTATATAGACAACTAACAGGACTTTGAGTAAGAAAAGTTTAAGAAAAATCGTAGGCGTCGTTTTCGAGAAAAGGGCGTCTCAGAATGTTAAAAAATTGGAAAATACTAGATTTTTGGCATACAATAATTTATTTCCTTACCATCGAAATCGTATTATTTAGATACCATATGATGGTCCATTAATAGGGCTATCCAGCGACACTTTAGTTCTTTTGGTCCGCTATTACCTAAGGGAGAAATCAAGTTTTTCGCAAGTGCGACAATGTTTTTACTCTTTTTTTTCATTTTTTGAATACTTCCGGTATGGTTATTATTGTCGGAATAGTTCTAATAGCCGGTTTGGGCACTAAAATAGCCACAGGGCTCTGTAATGATATATTACATTATCTGATCAGATAAAATGCCCCTGAGAAATCCTATGTTCAAAAGTGCCAAAAATGCAAAAAATTTAAAATATCGAAAATTAAATTTTAATAATTACATACATATTATACATCGTTAGAATCGTAATTAGGTCAGCTATCTGAATATACAACCTTTTTTTAAAAATCTCTTAAAATAAAAAAATAGTAGAGCATTTTCCAAAATTTCACGATTTTTCGACTTTTTTCGATTTTCAGTCCCTTTTTTATCCTATTCCAGACATTTCAAAGTCCTATTGGATGGCTTCATGCCAAATACCTCCAAAAGGACTCTCGATAGAAAAAAAATAAAAAAAATTGTAGGTTAAGTTTTCGAGATACAGGCATCCAAAAACGCTCCAAATCAGAAAATACTTGATTTTCAGCGTGCCATATTTTGCTACCTTTTCATAGTATCTGTATGATTTGGGTATCATACGATAGTCCATTCTTCATGCAACCCAACGATACCTTAATCCCTTTAATCCGTTGATATCGGGCGAAGAAATCACGTTTTTCCCAAAACCACCCATTTTTTTCGTTTTTTTGCAAATTTTGCACATTATTTCGACCACTTCCGGTTTAAGGAGTCTTGTCGAAATTGCTTTACCTGTTGATATTGGACTTTAACTTCATGTTCCAGAAGTTTCAGAAACGTCAATTCTGCCATAAAACGAAACCCGAGCTCACAAAATGGGAAGAAAATTCGAAAAAAATCGAAAAATAAAGGGCGATAACTCTGAATGAAAGTTATATTACTGGAATCGGATGGACTTCAGGTATCCAAAAATGTAGGTCAAATTTGAAAATTTTGAAAAATAACAAAAATTGTCTCGTAAACAACATGTGTTCAATTTTCGAACTATAAAAGTCATAGACGAATGTTCGAAATTGAAAAATGTGAGATAGCCATTTTCTCAGAAAAGATCCAGGGATTCCAAAAATGTAATTTGTTTGAAAATGGATAAAGAATTGACGAAACTATAGCCGATTTTCAATTTTTAGAGAAAGTACAAAGTTCGGTCACTTCCGGTATGCGCAGAAATTTCAAAAATATTTTATCAAGTAGCCACCACATGGTTTCCCAATAGAAAAGCTAATTCCAGATCGATATCTGTTTTCGATCATGGAGATCTAGGCCCTCGCGGTAAATAATAATAATAATAATAATAATAATAATAATAATAATAATAATAATTTTAGTAATCTCAATAGGCTTTCAGACGAAAGTCTGAAAGCCTAATAATAATTTTAGTAATCTCAATAGGCTTTCAGACGAAAGTCTGAAAGCCTAACTAGACCTGCAAGCAGCACTGAACCGGCTTTCAGGAATCATACAGGAAGTTTATTATACCATAGCCGATCCATTGAGCTACCAAACTATACTTTAGTTGTTTTGCTTCAGTGACACCCTCTATCATATGTAAAAGTAATATTTGCTGGCGAAAAGACCGGTCAATATTGTAAATTATGGCAAAATTACGTCACTTCCGGTGCCGAAAGAAATTTTTATAGGTGAAAAATAAGTCGAAAATTCGCAACATACAAAATACAAACTTTGTTTTATACATATCGGGCAATAAATAATTAACCTATAACCCATAAACTGAAATTAAGAAGGTAAAAAACTTAAAAGTGACCCTGGGAAAATTGATTATTATTCGACAAGGGAACATGCTAGAAGCATTTTCTTGATATCAATATGATGGTATTGATTCAATCTTACTGCCCATTAGAGTCAGACGTTATAAAGTTAAACGAATAATGAATATAAATCACTTCAAAAAAATGTTTGTTTTGAAGGCTAAAAATACGTTTTTTGCAAAAATTGCATTACTTCCGGTGATATTGAAAATGTTAACTTGGTTCATAGAAGTCATAAATGGCATAAGGCATCAAATGGTAAAAAAATTATAAAAATCGAATAATAATTGACACTTTTATAGACCAAAAACCTTGAAAAGTGACTTATAGAAGATCGCCTATTTCTCTGAAACCGTACAAGTTAGAAACCATTTTGTGGTATCTGTATGGTCGTATGGCTTTATTCTATTCGTAGATGGGAATCAAATATCATAATTTTAAAAATATTATCAGGCAGACTCATTTGAATAAAATTTTAGTTTTTTTAGGTTAAAAATACAGTTTTTCCCAAATGACGTCATTTCCGGTCACAGTGAAAATGTAAAATTGGCTTGACCTAGTCCAAATTGGCATTAGGCATCAAATGGAAAAAAAATATTGCAAATCGAATAATAATTCACTCTTGTATAGGCAAAATAGCGTGAAAAGTGATGCATGCAAAATTGCATATTTCTCGGCAACTGCTCATATTACAAACTAATTTTCGCATACATTCTCTTCGTCTGGATTATTGCTACGAGTTTATGAAAATTACAAATAAATATTTCAAAATATGAAGACGCTGAATGAATTGTAAATAACTGAATTTTACACTTTATTTTACATTTTATTCGAAATTGCCCGAAAATGAAATTGAAATTCAAAAATATGAGCTAAGGATTTTGTGCACCTTTGCAGGGTGCATCCTTTTAGTTATATCAGTTTTGAAAAAAAATAATATTTGCTTTCAAAAAGTGGTACCGAACTGTCAAAATTGTAGGTTTTGTTAATATTACGTCACTTCCGTTGCCGACAGAAAAATTTCACCGTAACAAAAAAAATTACAATTGGGACCACGGAGCATATGAACTTTGTTTTATGCAAATCGAACAATAAATAATTTTTCTGGGTACGAAAAGCTAAATTAGCCGATGGCGGCTAACGCAAATTACTGAGACAATTTTTTTTCTCATTTCTGCTCAAGTACGATGATATTTTAACCCTGTGTAAAATATCATCAAAAAATATTCATAAATAAAAAAGGTTTTCGTAAAAAAATTATTTTTTTTCGAAATATCGGACATTTTTTCGACTACTTCCGGTTTTACGATCATTGTCGCGATAGCTTTACGAAGTTCTTTGGATACTTAACTTTCTGTACCAGAAGTGTCAGAAACATCCATTGAGCAGTTTTTGAAAAAAAGATAAATTAAAGAGCGTTTACAAAAATTTAACGATTTTTCAATTTTTTTCAAAGTTTGATGCCATTTTTAGACCACCTATATTATTTCAATGCTTTTCATTTTGGATTCACTATATAGACAACCGATACGACTTTGAGTAAGAAAAGTTTAAGAAAAATCTGCCGTGTCGTTTTCGAGAAAAGGGCGTCTCAGAATGTTAAAAAATCGGAAAATACTAGATTTTTAGCATACAATAATTTATTTCCTTACCATCAATATCGTATTATTTAGATATCATATGATGGTCCATTAATAGGGCTATCCAACGACACTTTAGTTCTTTTGGTCCGCTATTACCTAAGGGAGAAATCAAGTTTTTCGCAAGTGCGACAATGTTTTTAACCTTTTTTTTTCATTTTTTGAATACTTCCGGTATGGTTATTATTGTCGGTATAGTTTTAGTAACCGGTTTGGGCACTAAAATAGCCACAGGGCTCTGTAATGATATATTACATTATCTGATCAGATAAAATTCCCCTGAGAAATCCTAGGTTCAAAAGTGCCAAAAATGCAAAAAATTTAAAATATCGAAAATTAAATTTCAATAACTACATACATATTATACATCGTTAGAATCGATATTAGGTCAGCTATCTGAATATACAATCTTTTTTTGAAAATCTCTGAAAATAAAAAAATAGTAGAGCATTTTCCAAAATTTCACGATTTTTCCACTTTTTTCGATTTTCAGTCCGTTATTTCACCTATTCCAGATATTTCAAAGTCTTATTGGATGGCTTCATGCAAAATACCTCCGAAAGGACTCTCGATAGAAAAAATTTAAAAAAAAGTTGCGGTTAAGTTTTCGAGATACAGGCGTCCAAAAACGCTCCAAATCAGAAAATACTTGATTTTCAGCGTGCCATATTTTGCTGCCTGCTCATCGTATCCGTACGAGTTGGGTATCATACGATAGCACAATTCTAGTGCAGTCCAATGGTACCCTAATTTCTTTAATCCATTGATATCGGGCGGAGAAATCGCGTTTTTTCCCAAAATATCCATTTTTTGCATTTTTTTCAAAATATTGCACATTATTTCGACCACTTCCGGTTTAAGGATTCTTGTCGAAATTGCTTTATACGTTGGTATTGGACTATAACTTCACGTTCCAGAAGTTTCAGAAACGTCAATTCTACCATAAAACGAAACCCGAGCTTACAAAATGGGAAGAAAATTCGAAAAAAATCGAAAAATAAAGGGCGATAACTCGGAATGAAACTTATATTACTGAAATCGGATGGACTTCAGGTATCCAAAAATGTAGGTCAAATTTGAAAATTTTGAAAAATGACAAAAATTGTCTCTTAAACAAAATTTTTCAATTTTCGAACGCTAGAAGTCAGCGACGAAGTTTCGAAATTACAAAATCTTAGATTGCTATTGGCTCGGAAAAGATTCAGGGTTTCCGAAAATGTCATTTGTTTGAAAATGGGTAAATAATTGACGAAACTATGGCCAATTTTCAATTTTTTGACAACGTACAAAGATCTGCCACTTCCGGTATGCGCAGAATTCTCGAAAATACTTTATCAAGTAGCCACCACATGGTTTCCCGAAAGAAAAATTGATTTCAGATCGATATCTGCTTTCGATCATGGAGAACTTGGCCCCCGCGGTAAATAATAATAATAATAACTAGACCTGCAAGCAGCACTGAACCGGCTTTCAGGAATCATACAGGAAGTTTATTATACCATAGCCGATCCATTGAGCTACCGAACTATACTTTAGTTGTTTTGCTTCAGTGACACCCTCTATCATATGTAAAAGGTCAAAATTGTAAATTATGGCAAAATTACGTCACTTCCGGTGCCGAAAGAAATTTTTATAGGTGAAAAATAAGTCGAAAATTTGCAACATACAAAACAGAAACTTTGTTTAATACATATCGGGCAATAAATAATTAACCTATAACCCATAAACTGAAATTAAGAAGGTAAAAAAATTAAAAGTGACCCTGGGAAAATTGGCTATTATTCGACAAGGGAACATGCTAGAAGCCTTTTCTTGATATCAATATGATGGTATTGATTTAATCTTACTGCCCATTAGAGTCAGACGTTATAAAGTTAAACGAATAATAAATATAAATCCCTTCAAAAAAATGTTTCTTTTGAAGGCTAAAAATACGTTTTTTGCAAAAATTACATTACTTCCGGTGATATTGAAAATGTTAACTTGGTTCATAGAAGTCAAAAATGGCATATGACATCAAATAGTAAAAAAATTATAAAAATCGAATAATAATTGACACTTTTATAGACCAAAAACCTTGAAAAGTGACTTATAGAAGATCGCCTATTTCTCTGTAACCGTACAAGTTAGAAACCATTTTGTGGTATTTGTATGGTCGTATGGCTTCATTCTATTCGTTGGTGGGAATCAAATATCATAATTTTAAAAATATAATAAGGCAGACTCATTTGAATAAAATATTTGTTTTTTAGGTTTAAAATACAGTTTTTGCCCAAATGACGTCATTTCCGGTCACAGTGAAAATGTAAAATTGGCTTGACCTATTCCAAATTGGCATTATGCATCAAATGGAAAAAAATATTGCAAATCGAATAATAATTCACTCCTTTATAGGCAAAATAACGTGAAAAGTGATGCATGCAAAATTGCATATTTCTCGGCAACTGTATATATTACAAACTTATTTTTGCATACATTCTCTTCGTTTGGATTATTGCTACGAGTTTATGAAAATTACAAATAAATGTTTCAAAATATGAAGACGCTGAATGAATTGTAAATAACTGAATTTTACACTTTATTTTACATTTTATTCGAAATTGCCCGAAAATGAAATTGAAATTAAAAAATCTGAGCTAAGGATTTTGTGCACCTTTGCAGGGTGCATCCTTTTGGTTATATCAGTTTTGAAAAAAAATAATATTTGCTTTCAAAAAGTGGTACCTAACTGTCAAAATTGTAGTTTTTGTTAATATTACGTCACTTCCGTTGCCGACAGAAAAATTTCACCGTAACAAAAAAAAATATAATTTGGACCACGGAGCATATGAACTTTGTTTTATACAAATCGAACAATAAATAATTTTTCTGGGTACGAAAAACTAAATTAGCCGATGGCGGCTAACGCAAATTACCGAGACAATTTTTTTTCTCATTTCTGCTCAAGTAGGATGATATTTTAACCCTGTGTAAAATACCATCAAAAAATATTCATAAATATAAAAGGTTTTCGTAAAAAAAATAATTTTTTTCAAAATATCGGACAGTTTTTCGACTACTTCCGGTTTTACGATCATTGTCGCGATAGCTTTACGAAGTTATTTGGATACTTAACTTTCTGTACCAGAAGTGTCAGAAACATCCATTGAGTAGTTTTGGAAAAAAAGACAAATTAAAGAGCGTTTACAAAAATTTAACGATTTTTCAATTTTTTTCAAAGTTTGATGCCATTTTTGGACCACCTATATTATTTCAATGCTTTTCATTTTGGATTCACTATATAGACAACCGATAGGACTTTGAGTAAGAAAAGTTTAAGAAAAATCTGCGGTGTCGTTTTCGAGAAAAGGGCATCTCAGATTGTTAAAAAATCGGAAAATACTAGATTTTTGGCATACAATAATTTATTTCCTTACCATCGAAATCGTATTATTTAGATAACATATGATGGTCCATTAATAGGGCTATCCAACGACACTTTAGTTTTTTTGGTCCGCTATTACCTAAGGGAGAAATCAAGTTTTTCGCAAGTGCGACAATGTTTTTAACCTTTTTTTAAATTTTTTTGAATACTTCCGGTATGGTTATTATTGTCGGAATAGTTTTAATAGCCGGTTTGGGCACTAAAATAGCCACAGGGCTCTGTAATGATATATTACATTATCTGATCAGATAAAATGCCGCCGAGAAATCCTATGTTCAAAAGTGCCAAAAATGCAAAAAAATTAAAATATCGAAAATTAAATTTCAATAACTACATGTACATACATATTATACATCGTTAGAATCGTAATTAGGTCAGCTATCTGAATATGCAATCTTTTTTTGAAAATCTCTTAAAATAAAAAAATAGTAGAGCATTTTCCAAAATTTCACGATTTTTCGACTTTTTTCGATTTTCAGTCCGTTATTTCACCTATTCCAGATATTTCAAAGTCTTATTGGATGGCTTCATGCAAAATACCTCCGAAAGGACTCTCGATAGAAAAAATTTAAAAAAAAGTTGCGGTTAAGTTTTCGAGATACAGGCGTCCAAAAATGCTAAAAATCAGAAAATACTTGATTTTCAGCGTGCCATATTTTGCTGCCTGATCATAGTATCCGTATGAATGGGGTATCATATGATAGTACAATCCTCGTGCCACCCAATGGTACCTTAATTTGATTAATCCGTTGATATCGGACGGAGACATCACGTTTTCCCCGAAAACATCCATTTTTTGCATTTTTTTCAAAATATTGCACATTATTTCGACCACTTCCGGTTTAAAGATCCGTGTCGAAATTGCTTTATCAGTTGGTATTGGACTATAACTTCATGTTCCATAAGTTTCAGAAACATCATTTTGGCTGTAAAACGACACCACAGCTCACAAAATGGGTAGAAAATTCGAAAAAAATCGAAAAATAAAGGGCGGTAACTCTGAAAGAAACTTATGTTACTGGAATCGGATTGACGTCAGGTATCCGAAAATCTAGGTCAAATTTCCAAATTTTGAAAAATAACAAAAATTGTCTCGTAGGCGACGTGTTTTGAATTTTCGAACGATAGAAGTCAGCAACGAAGTTTCGAAATCGCAAAATGTGAGATTGCTATTGTCTCGGAAAAGTCTCAGGCTTTCCAAAAATGTGATTTGTTTGAATATAGGTAGAGAATTGACGAAACCACGGCCGATTTTTAATTTTTTACCAACGTTCAAAATTCGGTCACTTCCGGTCTGCGCAGAAGTTTGAAAATTGCTTTATTGGGTAGCCACCACCTAGTTTCCCGATAGAAATATGGATCGCAAATCGGTATCTCTTTTCGATCATAGAGAAATAGGTTCCGGCGGAAAAGAATAATAATAAAAAAAATAATAATTTTAGTAATCTCAATAGGCTTTCAGACGAAAGTCTGAAAGCCTAACTAGACCTGCAAGCAGCACTGAACCGGCTTTCAGGAATCATACAGGAAGTTCATTATACCATAGCCGACCATTGAGCTACCAAACTATACTTTAATTGTTTTGCTTCAGTGACACCTTCTATCATATGTAAAAGTAATATTTGCTGGCGAAAAGACCGGTCAAAATTGTAAATTATGGCAAAATTACGTCACTTCCGGTGCCGAAAGAAATTTTTATAGGTGAAAAATAAGTCGAAAATTCGCAACATACAAAATACAAACTTTGTTTTATACATATCGGGCAATAAATAATCAACCTATAACCCATAAACTGAAATTAAGAAGGTATAAAACTTAAAAGTGACCCTGGGAAAATTGGCTATTATTCGACAAGGAAACATGCTAGAAGCCTTTTCTTGATATCAATATGATGGTATTGATTCAATCTTACTGCCCATTAGAGTCAGACGTTATAAAGTTAAACGAATAATAAATATAAATCCCTTCAAAAAAATGTTTGTTTTGAAGGCTAAAAATACGTTTTTTGCAAAAATTACATTACTTTCGGAGATATTGAAAATGTTAATTTAGTTCATAGAAGTCATAAATGGCATAAGGCATCAAATGGTAAAAAAATGATAAAAATCGAATAATAATTGACACTTTTATAGACCAAAAACCTTGAAAATTGACTTATAAAAGATCGCCTATTTCTCTGTAACCGTACAAGTTAGAAACCATTTTGTGGTATCCGTATGGTCGTATGGCTTAATTCTATTCGTTGATGGGAATCAAATATCATAATTTTAAAAATATTATAAGGCAGACTCATTTGAATAAAATATTTGTTTTTTAGGTTAAAAATACAGTTTTTGCCCAAATGACGTCATTTCCGGTCACAATGTAAATGTAAAATTGGCTTGACCTAGTCCAAATTGGCATTATGCATCAAATGGAAAAAAATATTGCAAATCGAATAATAATTCACTCCTTTATAGGCAAAATAACGTGAAATGTGATGCATGCAAAATTTCATATTTCTCGGCAACTGTATATATTACAAACTTATTTTCGCATACATTCTCTTCGTCTGGATTATTGCTACGAGTTTATGAAAATTACAAATAAATGTTTCAAAATATGAAGACGCTGAATGAATTGTAAATAACTGAATTTTACACTTTATTTTACATTTTATTCGAAATTGCCCGAAAATGAAATTGAAATTAAAAAATCTGAGCTAAGGATTTTGTGCACCTTTGCAGGGTGCATCCTTTTAGTTATATCAGTTTTGAAAAAAAATATTTGCTTTTAAAAAGTGGTACCTAACTGTCAAAATTGTAGTTTTTGTTAATATTTCGTCACTTCCGTTGCCGACAGAAAAATTTCACCGTAACAAAAAAAAATACAATTTGGACCACGGAGCATATGAACTTTGTTTTATACAAATCGAACAATAAATAATTTTTCTGGGTACGAAAAACTAAATTAGCCGATGGCGGCTAACGGAAATTACCGAGACAATTTTTTTTCTCATTTCTGCTCAAGTAGGATGATATTTTAACCCTGTGTAAAATACCATCAAAAAATATTCATAAATAAAAAAGGTTTTCGTAAAAAAAAACTTTTTTTTCTAAATATCGGACATTTTTTCGACTACTTCCGGTTTTACGATCATTGTCGCGATAGCTTTACGAAGTTATTTGGCTACTTAACTTTCTGTACCAGAAGTGTCAGAAACATCCATTGAGTAGTTTGGGAAAAAAAGATAAATTAAAGAGCGTTTACAAAAATTTAACGATTTTTCAATTTTTTTCAAAGTTTGATGCCATTTTTGGACCACCTATATTATTTCAATGCTTTTCATTTTGGATTCAATATATAGACAACCGATAGGACTTTGAGTAAGAAAAGTTTAAGAAAAATCTGCGGTGTCGTTTTCGAGAAAAGGGCGTCTCAGAATGTTAAAAAATCGGAAAATACTAGATTTTTGGCATACAATAATTTATTTCCTTACCATCGAAATCGTATTATTTAGATAACATATGATGGTCCATTAACAGGGCTATCCAACGACACTTTTGGTTTTTTGGTCCGCTATTACCTAAGGGAGAAATCAAGTTTTTCGCAAGTGCGACAATGTTTTTAACCTTTTTTTAAAATTTTTTGAATACTTCCGGTATGGTTATTATTGTCGGAATAGTTTTAATAGCCGGTTTGGGCACTAAAATAGCCACAGGGCTCTGTAATGATATATTACATTACCAGATCAGATAAAATGCCCCCGAGAAATCCTATGTTCAAAAGTGCCAAAAATGCAAAAAATTTAAAATATCGAAAATTAAATTTCAATAACTACATACATATTATACATCGTTAGAATCGTAATTAGGTCAGCTATCTGAATATACAATCTTTTTTTGAAAATCTCTTAAAATAAAAAAATAGTAGAGCATTTTCCAAAATTTCACGATTTTTTTACTTTTTTCGATTTTCAATCCGTTATTTCACCTATTCCAGATATTTCAAAGTCTTATTGGATGGCTTCATGCAAAATACCTCCGAAAGGACTCTCGATAGAAAAATTTTTAAAAAAAGTTGCGGTTAAGTTTTCGAGATACAGGCGTCCAAAAATGCTAAAAATCAGAAAATACTTGATTTTCAGCGTGCCATATTTTGCTGCCTGATCATAGTATCCGTATGAATTGGGTATCATACGATAGTACAATCCTCGTGCCACCCAATGGTACCTTAATTTGATTAATCCGTTGATATCGGACGGAGACATCACGTTTTCCCCGAAAACATCCATTTTTTGCATTTTTTTCAAAATATTGCACATTATTTCGACCACTTCCGGTTTAAAGATCCGTGTCGAAATTGCTTTATCAGTTGGTATTGGACTATAACTTCATGTTCCATAAGTTTCAGAAACATCATTTTGGCTGTAAAACGACACCACAGCTCACAAAATGGGTAGAAAATTCGAAAAAAATCGAAAAATAAAGGGCGGTAACTCTGACTGAAACTTATGTTACTGGAATCGGATTGACGCCAGGTATCCAAAAATCTAGGTCAAATTTCCAAATTTTGAAAAATAACAAAAATTGTCTCGTAGGCGACGTGTTTTGAATTTTCGAACTATAGAAGTCAGCGACGAAGTTTCGAAATCGCAAAATGTGAGATTACTATTGTCTCGGAAAAGTCTCAGGCTTTCCAAAAATGTGATTTGTTTGAATATAGGTAGAGAATTGACGAAACCACGGCCGATTTTTAATTTTTTATCAACGTTCAAAATTCGGCCACTTCCGGTCTGCGCAGAAGTTTGAAAATTGCTTTATTGGGTAGCCACCACCTAGTTTCCAGATAGAAATATGGATCGCAAATCGGTATCTCTTTTCGATCATAGAGAAATAGGCTCCGGCGGAAAAGAATAATAATAAAAACTAGATCTGCTACTGTCCCATGCAGATATGAAAGCTTTCATATTCATCGTCACGTATCATTGATTGTATCAAGTATCCTAAATAAAAGGATAAGAAGAAAAAATTATCAAAATTGGTCAAAAACTCGCGAAGTTACAAGTCTAAATATAGTATGAAACATTGCACCCAGGCATAACAATAATCTGAAAACTAAAGGGAAATAACTGAAACTTGTATTACTGTAATGAGACGGATGAGAAAATGAAATGAAAATGGCGGGAAAAAAAAATAAAAATGTCAGGTTGGACAGGCGACCTTACTCCTTGTCACGTACAACCGGGCATTCGAAAACACGCTAGTTAACTCAATGACAGGCGCGCGTGCTAGCCATTCAGCCATCCAACCCCCCTTTGAAATCCGACACGTGCAATATGTCATATAGGAAGAATAAGAAGTCGCTCACAACAAAATGGTAAATTAATGAGTTTAGGTCAAAAGGTTGAGCTACTATTTTAGAGTACTTTATAGTTTTAAAGAGACACGTTAAGGGTTGTTCATAGTTAAATGAAAGTTTAATTTTAAATAAGACCAATAAAATTAGGATTTAATAATGCCCGACAAATATTTCCAATATGTTTGGTTATAAGTAGGAAATCATGACGACTTCTTAAGCATGTTTTAAACAAAGGATCATAGACTGAATTATACAAGAATGGCACTCTGCAATAAAAAAAACTGGCCAAAGCAAGATTTCTATGCAGAAATTAAATAATTGCTAGAACCAGAAAAATATTTATCCACTACAATAAATAAGCAACATAGAGAAAATGAAATGAAATTGAATGGGGTTTAACGTCCTTCTGTTCTGTTCCTAAAATGGGCTAATGAAGACTGGCATATGCCATAAAGTGTGCAATGAGGGAAATTTTACCCGGGCAGCGGCGTTACGGCCTACGAGGTTGGACAGGCGACCATACTCCTTGTCACGTACAACCAAGAAATCGAAACAACGCCAGTTGACTCAATGACAGACGTTTTGATACAGAGCGCACGTGCTAACCATTCAGCCACGCAACCTCCCCAAAATCGGCAAATTGCTGACCTACAGCGAGAAACATTTCAACCGGCCCAAATTTTCTATTTGAACAGTTTAATTTGCATGGTACCTTTAGTTATCAACCGAATATTACAAAACTTTTAAAAATAAGCTCCCCCTGACCAGCTTAAGCGTTCGCAATAAACGTTTGCCCCTTAAAATCTGCAAACTGCTGACCTTAAAGTGAGAAACATTACAACCGGGCGAAATTTTCTGTTTTATCACTTTTACAGTACCTTTGATTACCAACCGATTATTACAAAACTTTAAAAATAAAAGAGAAAGAGAGAAATGCGGCCTAATGTCCATTCGACACAAACTAGGTCATTTTGTGACTAACATATGTTTTTTAATTTTATTTAAAAACTCCCCTTGCGCTTACTGGTCTTTAGCCTTTGGGAGGAAACCGAAGGACACGGAGAAAACCCACGAGGTTGGACATCATACTTCATGTCACGTGCAACCTGGAGATCGAAACGACGCTCGTTGACTCAATGACAGACGTTACGATACAGCGCGCAGATGCTAACCATTCAGCCTCCCTGAATTCGGAAAATTGCTGACTTATAGCAAGAAACATTTCAACCGGGCGAAATTTTCTGTTTTAACAGTTTAATGTGCACGGTACTTTAATTGCCAACCGATTATTACAACTGACCAGCTTAATCGTGTGCAATAAACGTTTGGCCTGAATTGAAAGTTCTGCACGGAGAAAGTTCATCTTGATTTCCCGGCGTGGTTCCCCGTTGTCAGTGAGGCAGAACGGGGGGCCTGACAAGCACAGCTGTCTAGTCGTTCGGATGGGATGAAACACCAAGGTCCCGTGTACACATTGGAGTGCACGTAAAATATCCCTAAGCAGTTGGAATTCGATACTGTTGAATAAGCTCTATACGATGACTAAATGTGTAGATTGTAGTCACCCACACTGCATGTTTCGCTTAACAATGAAAGGGTGCCGTTTTCAATTTTCGATCCTTTTGTTCTTCTACTCCAGATATGTTGGACTGTTGATCGATGGTTTCATATAAAAGACTACCAATAAGACTCTTTGTAGAAGAAGTTCCCAAAAAATATTATGTTGACTTTACGAGAAAGACCTCTAAACATGCTCCAAATTGTAAAAATACGACTTTTTGGATTTTCAATCTCTTTTTTTCGGCTATCCCTGATATTTAAAAAAAATGATACAATGATTTCAAACAACAGGCTAGCTATTAGACTCTCTATTGACAAAAGTTTCATCGCCCTCCCTTCATTATAACCGAAGTTATCGTGCCCTAAAGAATCAACAAATCAGCATCCTTATCTCTGCTTACCCTAAGCAGAAAATGCTCATCTTTGAACTCAATCATGACATTGTCCTAGTGAACGTCTACACCAAGTTTAAACATTTTAGCTTAATTAGAAGGAGAGTTATTGTGTTCCAAAGTCCCGGCCCTTCAAATTGCTTCTATTTTTCATTTTCAATTCAAAATGGTGACCATCACGTGACCGAAATCAAAATTCGGATCCGATAGATTTTTAGGCATTCCTTCAAGGATTCTGAAAATATAACTCCCGAGTCTGTAAGTAAAATAGCAAAAAAGCCTTTTTGATTTTTCACGTTTAAAGATGGTGGCACTTCCGGTTCGATCGACAAACTCCATATTTTGTGTACGAATCAGTAATTACTTGTCTAGTATCAAAAAAAAAAAATTAGGTCATTCTGACCTATATTTCGACGATTTTTTTTAAAACTTTGATCCTTAATTTCGTCAAGGGGAGATAATTTAGAACATTTATAATTATATTTTTGAAGTCACATCGGTAACATCTACTTACACACTAAATTTCATGAAAATCGTACAACTATTAAAGAAGTTCTCAAATTGGTCTAAACTTCCGGTTCGAAATCACAGCGACGAATTTTCGAAATTGGAAAATGCGAAACTGCAGATGAAAATGATTTTTTTCAAGGTATTCAAAGAAAAAAGAATTAGTAAAATCGGTCAAAAAATAACAAAGTTACGACTATGCATTGTCAGTTTTTTCGTTCGTAAAATTCGGTGATTTCGGATTCGTAAAACGTTTTGAAAATATATTTAATCAACAGCCACCACCCATTTTTGGGGGGATAGGTAAAAGTTTCAGAACGATCCTATCGTTAGATTCTGAGAAATCCGATTTGTGGACAAAACACAAAAAAAAAATAACAATAATAATCTTAACAGAAACAATAAGCTTTCATATGTAATATGAAAGCTTAAAAATAATAATTTTAGTAATCTCAATAGGCTTTCAGACGAAAGTCTGAAAGCCTAACTAGACCTGCAAGCAGCACTGAACCGGCTTTCAGGAATCATACAGGAAGTTCATTATACCATAGCCGATCCATTGAGCTACCAAACTATACTTTAATTGTTTTGCTTCAGTGACACCTTCTATCATATGTAAAAGTAATATTTGCTGGCGAAAAGACCGGTCAAAATTGTAAATTATGGCAAAATTACGTCACTTCCGGTGCCGAAAGAAATTTTTGTAGGTGAAAAATAAGTCGAAAATTCGCAACATACAAAATACAAACTTTGTTTTATACATATCGGGCAATAAATAATCAACCTATAACCCATAAACTGAAATTAAGAAGGTATGAAACTTAAAAGTGACCCTGGGGAAATTGGCTATTATTCGACAAGGGAACATGCTAGAAGCCTTTTCTTGATATCAATATGATGGTATTGATTCAATCTTACTGCCCATTAGAGTCAGACGTTATAAAGTTAAACGAATAATAAATATAAATCCCTTCAAAAAATGTTTGTTTTGAAGGCCAAAAATACGTTTTTTGCAAAAATTACATTACTTTCGGAGATATTGAAAATGTTAATTTAGTTCATAGAAGTCATAAATGGCATAAGGCATCAAATGGTAAAAAAATGATAAAAATCGAATAATAATTGACACTTTTATAGACCAAAAACCTTGAAAAGTGACTTATAAAAGATCGCCTATTTCTCTGTAACCGTACAAGTTAGAAACCATTTTGTGGTATCCGTATGGTCGTATGGCTTAATTCTATTCGTTGATGGGAATCAAATATCATAATTTTAAAAATATTATATGGCAGACTCATTTGAATAAAATATTTTTTTTTAAGTTAAAAATACAGTTTTTGCCCAAATGACGTCATTTCCGGTCACAGTGTAAATGTAAAATTGACTTGACCTAGTCCAAATTGGCATTAAGCATCAAATGGAAAAAAAATATTGCAAATCGAATAATAATTCACTCTTTTATAGGCAAAATAACGTGAAAAGTGATGCATGCAAAATTGCATATTTCTCGGCAACTGCTCATATTACAAACTAATTTGCGCATACATTCTCTTCGTCTGGATTATTGCTACGAGTTTATGAAAATTACAAATAAATATTTCAAAATATGAAGACGCTGATTGAATTGTAAATAACTGAATTTTACACTTTATTTTACATTTTATTCGAAATTGCCCGAAAAAGAAATTGAAATTAAAAAATCTGAGCTAAGGATTTTGTGCACCTTTGCAGGGTGCATCCTTTTAGTTATATCAGTTTTGAAAAAAAAATAATATTTGCTTTCATAAAGTGGTACTGAACGGTCAAAATTGTAGTTTTTGTTAATATTACGTCACTTCCGTTGCCGACAGAAAAATTTCACCGTAACAAAAAAAATTACAATTGGGACCACGGAGCGTATGAACTTTGTTTTATACAAATCGAATAATAAATAATTTTTCTGGGTACGAAAAACTAAATTAGCCGATGGCGGCTAACGCAAATTACCGAGACAATTTTTTTTTCTCATTTCTGCTCAAGTAGGATGATATTTTTAACCCTGTGTAAAATATCATCAAAACATATTCATAAATAAAAAAGGTTTTCGTAAAAAAATTAATTTTTTTCAAAATATCGGACATTTTTTCGACTACTTCCGGTTTTACGATCGTTGTCGTGATAGCTTTACGAAGTTCTTTGGATAATTAACTTTCTGTACCAGAAGTGTCAGAAACATCCATTGAGTAGTTTTGGAAAAAAAGATAAATTAAAGAGCGTTTCCAAAAATTTAACGATTTTTCAATTTTTTTCAAAGTTTGAGGCCATTTTTTGACCATTTATATTATTTCAATGCATTTCATTTTGGATTCACTATATAGACAACCGATAGGACTTTGAGTAAGAAAAGTTTGAGAAAAATCTGCGGCGTCGTTTTCGAGAAAAAGGCGTCCCAGAATGTTAAAAAATCGGAAAATAATATATATTTGGCATACAATAATTTATTTCCTTACCATCGAAATCGTATTATTTAGATACCATATGATGGTCCATTAATAGGGCTATCCAGCGACACTTTAGTTCTTTTGGTCCGCTATTAACTAAGGGAGAAATCAAGTTTCTCGCAACTGCGACAATGGTTTTAACCTTTTTTTTTCATTTTTTGAATACTTCCGGTATGGTTATTATTGTCGGAATAGTTTTAATAGCCGGTTTGGGCACTAAAATAGCCACGGGGCTCTGTAATGATATATTACATTATCTGATCAGATACAATGCCTCTGAGAAATCCTATGTTCAAAAGTGCCAAAAATGCAAAAAAATTAAAATATCGAAAATTAAATTTCAATAACTACATACATATTATACATCATTAGAATCGTAATTAGGTCAGCTATCTGAATATACAACCTTTTTTTGAAAATCTCTTAAAATAAAAAAATAGTAGAGCATTTTCCAAAATTTCACGATTTTTCGACTTTTTTTGATTTTCAGTCCCTTTTTTATCTTATTCCAGACATTTCAAAGTCTTATTGGATGGCATAATTCACAAGACTATCGAATGGACTCTCGATAGAGAAAGTTAAAAAAAAAGTTGCGGTTAAGTTTTCGAGATACAGGCGTCCAAAAACGCTCCAAATCAGAAAATACTTGATTTTCAGCGTGCCATATTTTGCTTCCTGCTCGCCGTATCCGTACAAATTGGGTATCATACGATAGCACAATACTAGTGCAGTCCAATGGTACCCTAATTTGTTTAATCCATTGATATCGGACGGAGAAGTCGCGTTTTTCCCCAAAATACCCATTTTTTGCATTTTTTTCAAAATATCGGACATTATTTCGACCACTTCCGGTGTACAGATTATTGTTGAAATTGCTTTATTCCTTGCAATGGTCATTTGGCTTCATGCCTCAGAAATTTCAGAAACGTCAATTCGGCCATAAAACGAAACCCGAGCTCACAAAATGGGTAGAAAATTCGAAAAAAATCGAAAAATAAAGGGCGATAACTCTGAATGAAACTTATATTACTGGAATCGGATGGACTTCAGGTATCCAAAAATGTAGGTCAAATTTCAAAATTTTGAAAAATAACAAAAATTGTCTCTCAAACAACATTTTTCACTTTTCGATCGCAAGAAGTCAGCGATGAAGTTTCGAAATATCGAAATTTTCAACTGCTATCGTCCGAGAAAAGACTCAGGGTTTCCGAAAATGTCATTTGTATGAAAATAGGTACAGAATTGACGAATCTACGGCCGTTTTTTGATTTTTTGACACCGCACGAAATTCGACCACTTCCGGTCTGCGCAGAAGTTTCAAATATAGTTTATCAAGTAGCCAACACATGGTTTCCCGATAGAGAATTAGGTCCCAGATCGGTATCTGTTACAGGCACTGAGAAATAGGCTCCGGCGAAAAAAAAAATAATAATAATAAATAATAATTTTAGTAATCACAATAGGCTTTCAGACGAAAGTCTAATAATTTTAGTAATCTCAATAGGCTTTCAGACGAAAGTCTGAAAGCCTAATAATAATAATTTTAGTAATCTCAATAGGCTTTCAGACGAAAGTCTGAAAGCCTAATAAGAACATTTGCATCATGACTTTTATGCTTTTTATGGAAGTGGTTCTAATATTTGTAAAAATATAAATTATAATTGTTCTAAGTACAATATTTCGAGATTTAACTTTTTTAAAGTGCAAAAACATATTTTGCTATAATATTGACAATGATATTGTGAATCTTCAAAAGTCAGCAACTGTGAAAGATATGATATATTTATTAGAATCAAACAAAGATATAGACCGTGAACATATACGTGAAATAATTCACCACCTATGTACTGACTCAATCTTTACATTATTACCACTATATAAATATTGTATTATATCTTTTGTAATTTATATATGTATTTATAATTTAACTGTACATGAGCACGAATAAAATATATTATTATTAAATTGTGTTATCTCCCTTTAACTTCAAACGACGTGACGTCAGCTTGTGATTCCTCGTTCAATAATCGCAAGTAAAGAACTTCAGTATTAGAAAGGTTCTGCAACCAGAACGAACTACGAACACATCTGTTTCGGCCAAAAAGTACGATGTTTAGTTCCACAGGTTTCGCCCAGTGTCTTGCGAAAATCACAGAGACCTTGTCGAAAATTTACTATTGTTAGGTGAAGATTTAGACGATGATGCACTACTTTTCCAACAACCAGAATCAGAACAATTGTCGGCCATTTGGACGCTGATGAACCTTCTACTGCACTGTAAATGTTCAGCTTTCTATAGAACCGCAAAAATAGTAATTTCATCCACATATCGGCGAGAAAATCACGATTTTGTACCTCGTTTTTTTGACCCGAACTTTTCTACAAATCGTCGTAGAAAATGGACGAACCGAACGCCGCTTATGTCAATGACAACAAATGAAGTGATGACTTCAGTACAAAAACAACTTCGTAGTTCGTACTGGCTGCGGAACCTCTCTATTAGCGAATAACGAACAACCAGTTCGTTGTTATATATTCGCGAATAACGAACAACGAGCTAGTTTGTTGTTTGTTATTCACAACATATGGAATTAGTAATACATGAATAATAAAGGCACTTTTATAGGGAATACACCAGAAATGTTTTTGTATGAGCCTAATTGGTAAATACTACTTCAGAGTCTTTCGAAATAGATTCTAACAAACTCTCTTTGTACCCGAACAACGAGCTGTTTCCCATTGGCGAATAACGAGCTAGTTTGGTGTTCGCCATACACTACATACGGAAATCGTAATATAATAAAGATACTTTTATGGGGAATACAATGGCTGGCTGTTCGTTATTCGCCAATATGAAACAGTTCGTTGTTCACACACGACTCTATAGTGGTAAGTAATATCTGTTTCTCAAAGTAGAAATGTAAACCAATGATATCAAGGGTAGTGGGAGTAACAGAACAAGAAATCAAACTATAATACACAGTTAGGACAGGGTACTAAACTACAGGGGGATCACGGTGGCTTTCTTGATCTTGACGTTATTCCAGTGATGGAACTTCACCTGCTGTTGGGAATTGTAAACAGATTATATGATCATCTTGACGCAACTTTCCGCGGCATCGAGGGATGCGACTTACGAGCCATCGATTGGTCAGATAAGTTGTGTATCAAACGACCTCCTCAACAATGGGGTGAATTTAATGGAGAGCAATGCAAGAAACTCCTTCAAGGCGTTCACATTTTAGAGAGACTAATCGAATCGGATGGTACTTGCGAAAGCATAAACAAAATAGTTCAAACATTCAAGATGTTTGAAGACGTTAGACAGAAATGTTTCTCCATGAAGTTGCTTCATGAGTACGATCAATCGATCCGAGCTTTTGAAAGTACGTATAAAGATTTAAACATACCAGTGACAAGCAAAGCACACGCGATTTTTGACCATGTGGAGGCTTTTATATAGACAGGCAGAGGCGTGAAAAAGGCTTGGGCTACTTTTCAGAACAGGCTTCAGAGTCTGTCCATGCTGATTTCAGCCTCATGTGGCGTAGATACAAACGAGAGATTGAGCATTCAGAATACGACACGAAACTTTTAGCCTGCGTTGTTGCTTACTCGTCCAGACACCGTTAATCTATATTTTGCTTCACTACTACACTACCTAATACTTTGTTTACTTGTACTTCGTATTCTTGATTGCCTAATAAACGCTCAATTGACAAAAGATACGTCCGACTTGTCAATTTCGGTCGCTTTACGAAAATTTTGTTTTCTCAATATGGCGTCTATAGATGATTTTATTTTTCGTGTTTTTCTTACATCATTTAGGACATAGTATGACAGGAAATTGACCTCGTCTCACCGACATTTCATGGACCCTACGGCGATCTCACCACCGGGGTGGCCTCTTACTACTTAAAAATCAGAATAAAAGGAACTACTTAAAAATCAGAATAAAAGGAACACGCTTGTGTATCGAACTAGCTAAGACAGACACATTCCACCCTTTCAGCTGTTGTTAATAAATTTGACGTTTGAAAATCTTTCAGTTTGCCATTGAAGTATGTTTCATTTTTTTTCTCTTCTTTTTAAGAAGCCCCAAAAAGTTCAGATGTCCAGAGTTTGAAACGATGCAAGCTATATAGTTATGGACCAAAAGACCTAGATACATGTAATTCTGAACCACCATACTCGACCCTCCTCAACTACAAAGATACACGCGAACCAACAAGCCGTGTTACTACTGAAACAACAAACTCGTGTACTTAAAAAAAAAAAACAAGCACAAATTAATTTTAATCCAAGAGTCCAAGATACCTCGGGACCATCCGGCCCAGATAACTAGGAACTACCAGGCCTAGATACGTGTGAATCATCTGGCCCAAATCCCAAGGAACAACCAAGCCCAAATATGTGTGAACAACCAGGCCTAAATATGTGTGAACCACCAGACCCAAATATGTGTTAACAACCAAGCCAAGATACATGTGTACCACAACGTAACTTGGCTTCTTTCGAATAGCAACAGTCCGGTAGTCCGTACGTTCCATTAAGATCTCTGAATCTGTGGAGGAAAGCAGTGGCTCTGTATATATACCAGATAATGTTGGACCTTCATCAGATATTGATAGTGAAATGATTGAAAAGGTGTCAAATTTTGGCCAGCACATTAATCGTGTGCACACCGCAAGTGAAGCGGTGGAATTTTAATTGTTCATTTATTTCAGAATTACAATATATTGGTGTTTTTCCCAAAAATTGAATATAAATCACTTTACATACATTCATGTTACATTACAGATACACTAAGGGAGATTATATAACGAGTTGGCAGTTCTCACTATAATAGTTAAAATCTAGCTAATGTAAAGGCACTACAATCAAAGAAACTTTGCAGGCTAGCCTTGACATCGAGAGTTGATTATGATCTGGATAACTTAATTGATGTTTAATTAATAGTTTTATAACATTTTAGGCCAAAATAAAGACGTATAATAGGCTGATTTAGCTCTTGCATGACGTACGTTTAATATGTACTGTTAGAACCATATTTGTCTATTTCCAGAGCTCAAAACATAGAGCGTTATTCCCTTTAAGATATACCGTATGAATATTTTGACTTGCAAACGTCCATTCCTTCATGTTACAAATAATTCAAGATGTGTGTACCTATTTGTTAAGTGCTTTATTCTTTTGATACAGTTATATTTAATTGGCCTCGATGCAATGATGTTTACAGACAATCAGCATTACATAGAATATAAATGAAACAATGTTTCGTGTTCGTGTCAGATGTTCGTTTTCCGTTCATGATAAACATTGATGATCGATCAATATTAAAAAACAATATTTAGTATTCAGCTTGTCTGAATGGGATTGGAGTAATGGCTTAGCCTATGTAAAAGCCCTCTCCCTAATATAAGTTGTATACATATATCATTAATGCAAGATGGGTGTATATACATACATATTATATAAATATAATAAAATGGGTGAAAATGTACTAGTATATATATAGAGAGAGAAATGGGGATTAACGTCCACTCGACAAAAACTAGGTCATTTCGGGACTAACATGGTTTCATTTTATTTCAATGATTCGCTTGCGAGCAAGGGTCTTTAGGAGTGGGACTCCATGCCACATACGCTCACACCAGGGCTCGAAACCACAGCCACAAGTGACCGGCCAGCTAGAGGTCGAAGCGCGGCACTCTGGACCACTTGGCCATTCCAACCCCCCGTACTAGTATAGTAAGATGTGTATATACAATTTCTCCCCTGACAGTTTTCGCACCGAAGAACAGGTTTTTTTAGGTTATGACGAGGTCATTACGGTGTTACGGTTTATAAAGAAAAAATAAATGTATGTAAATAAGTATACATAATAGTCTGGAGGCTCTGCGTGGGGCGGGAGGTCCATCAAATGGGCACAAACCCAGACCCAACTTTTCTAGAGTAAAATTTTACGCAGAATACGAAGCCGAGTGGTAATCCGTCCGCCGTTGGGGTGTTTTCGAGATATTCAGGATCAATGGTAAATGAGTTCATTTGTACTGAAAGTAAATGCGCAGCTATTCTTGTGTCATGAAAATATGCTAAAAGTGATCGAGAGTAATCTTTATTCTTAGTGACTCCAGGGGTCAAAAGGTCAAATTTTCCGTCTTAACTCTATGAAGATTTTTAGCATTAAAATGTCAACGTAAAATATAAAAACTAAAGCAAAACCTGTTCTAGAGCTATTAAAATATATCTGTAGGTGATCTGAGCGCCGAACTTTAACCTTGGAACGTGGAAAAAGATCTTGCCTAACAGAACCAAAACACTTCGAAACCTGGTTTTGTGCCCATTTGATGAACATCCCTACAGAGAAGAAAATGTAACAGTTAATGTTAGACAGGTCGTTAAATAATAAATAAAATTCATCATGGATGAAATTTGTGGAAATACGCCAAATTGGATTTTTAAATCTCAAATTTATCATTACCAATGAATTCAGCAACCATGCTGAAAACCCTAACTTTGAGTCGATATGAAAATAATGAAATCTAAATGATCACCATCAATTATTTACCCCCTCCCCTCACTTCATGGGGTGAGCACAGGGGGCTCAACAAAAAATATACGTTCACACATGGGTAGAGTAACTACAATTTTCGGAGGGGACCCTAAAAAATTCATTTTTAACACCACCCCCTACTCTATGTTGCAACATGTTGGGCATGCGTATCTCACCACTCATCTCTGGCTTGCGCGTACGGGTGTTTAGCAGTGGGAGGAAACCCACGTGGTTTAGAACGCGCAACATGACAATCTGGGTTTTCCCTAAAACTTTGGACAGTGATTTAAGGTATTAAAAACGGTGAAAGTACGTTCGTTTCCAAACAGTATTGTTTACATTTCATTCGATTTGATATCCTCGTTTGTCACGCAATTAGTTTTACTGCAGTATTCTGCTATGCACGGGTTAATTGGGCATAATAAAATCGTGAGCCATGACGTAACGTTATGTAAACATATTTGGTCCAATATTGACACTCGTTTTAAACAGTGATGGGTTGGTAGACGGACTACTGACCAATCAAAATTTAACAAAACAATATCCACTCATAATAGCAGTGTGTAGTAGGTTTACCTCTAATCAAACGCAACACTGCGCGGAGTATGGCATGCGGTCGACGCGCGGCACTCTAGGCCACCCCACACCACTCATTAAGAACATATCAAGACTCTTTGTGTATGGGAATCATAGAGTTATATATAGAAACTAGAGTCCGCACTGATCACGTGACAGCGTGCCGACATGGGCCTTGTCCGCCATGTTAGTTCCGGGGAGTATGAACGTAAATACCCGGATGTTCACTGTTATCAATCAATCCGTGTCGAACTGTTTTAAAACGTGCACAAATATTACATTTTTAAATTTTCTCACCCAAAAATTTATTGTTTAATAAAAATAATAATAAAGATCCATGGACCGACTTATCTCCGGGCCCCTCTTTCCACATAAAGGTTATAGAATAATTATTTTGACATGTCAGCGATGCCACAGTGTCTCGCTTCATTCCGGCATAGATCGTACAGTTCTATGATTCCGGCACAAACCTTTAACGTTGTAGTCATGGGGGTCACGTGATCAGTGCGGACCCTTAGTTTCTATATAACTCTATGATGGGAATATAACCTACATAATTGTAAAATTATATATTGTTGTGTCTGAAATGTTTTCAGTTTGATTTCTTCCTTTATATACTTTGTGTTAAATCTATTGTATACATTTTGTACCGTTGGCTATTCACCACAAAGATTTTATCATTATTATTATATGTTTGTAATTAATGTATTGTTTACATTTTGTAGCATTGATTATTGGTACTTAATAAATCTATTATTGTTAATAATATTAAAATAAATCATTTATATTATTATTATTATTCATCAATGCGTGTTTGAAATGATATTTTCATTTAAAAACAATGTCATTGTGCTTTTAACTGTATTGAAAAACACAATGTGGCAGAGTGTCCGAAAGAAACCCACGAGGTTGAGAAGGCGCCAACATCTCCATGCCACCCACATAACGCTCACAACTGGGCTCGAAACCACAGCCGCAAGCCAGAGGTGACCGGTCAGCTGAATAAGGGGTAGTCGCACAACTAACCTTACTTTACGATCAGAGGAATCGTTGATATCGCAGATCTAGTGGGCTACATGTATTTGATTTATATTGTCCACAGCAGTTATACCTACTTCGGGCAAAGCCCAGCTTAAACGGAGCGGGGCCCTGGGCCGGACTAGAATCTGAGGCCCTTGACGCGACGAAAAGATTATTCCATGCACTTTTTAATGGTACGCATGAGTAACATAATTACACAAGAAAAATTACGTATGTCAATTACGAATGGCATATAATGCGCGGAAATGACATATAACGGCGGGGAACAAGTGAAATCGCCGCTAGAAACCCGGATTGATCATCATCAGAAGGGATAGCCCAGTCTCAGCCCTCGCACCGCTAGATCTATTACCGCGAAACTTTCATCTGGAATTTGAACTGTTTCTCTTTTTGCCATGAACCGCGGGGCCCCCTAAACCGCGGGGCCCTGCCTAAACTGGGCCTTGACTTCGGGTTATCTACGGTATCCGCAGTGGTTTCGTTCCTTTCTACTCTATAGGGGAGACGCGCTTTCAAATTACATGTACCTGCCCTTAATGAATGTGCTAATTTAAGCACAAATTAGAAATTTCCTTGATTCTGATTGGTCGAATGGACAATAAACCCCAATAAATTATCAAGGGGATAGTGATTTCTCATTGTCGAGTTCCAAAGAAAAGAAATGGACGATTTTAGATGACGGGTTACGTACAAATTTCTCGTGTAAAGGGACACCAATTTAGACTTTTAATGCTAAATTTATGTGCATGTATAAGATATTCTAATGTGTTTATGATGTATTGTAGCACAAATTAGAAATTTCCTCGATTCTGATTGGTCGAAAAGTGTGGTCGAATGGACAATAAACCCCCTCTGAATTATCAAGGCGAATTACTGCGTATAAATATTCCAGTGTACTTTTTTTCATTTTTGTGCTCCATGATCTTCCTCAACTCAAATCTTTATTGGCAAATATCTTCAAGAAATTCTGCACATATGACTATCACACCATTTTCAAACATCATCTTTTATGAAAACACATTTCTGAAATACATAAAACAGTAGAAAATCAGTCCATATATTAATTAAAAC
The DNA here is from genome assembly GCA_036850965.1 of Patella caerulea. Lineage (NCBI taxonomy): Eukaryota > Metazoa > Mollusca > Gastropoda > Patellidae > Patella > Patella caerulea. Next base: position 4,772,321 of record JAZGQO010000010.1, read on the forward strand.
CGTTTTCAGGTATCTAAATATATTCGTAACTAGGCTGTCACAGTGTGGACAAATTTATTTTCTTTTTTGGTAGGATATAGCTTCACTCACCAATCAATTTTTACTTAATCAGGTGGATTTTTTATTAAATCACGGTTTGATCAAAGTCTGGCTAACATGATCTACCTAATAATAAGTCATTAGTCACGAGAAACCGCTTAAAAATACAATGAGGGGGTCGAAAATAGCAGCTGAATATCTAAACATGCCAAAATTTAGCTATGTGACAAAAAAAAATAAAGTCAATGCAAATACCACTATTAGAAAGCCCCTTGCCAGGCCATTCCAATGACATCAAAATTACCTTTCTGTCATAAATAGCAAGAAAGTTAGAGCAATTTAAATGTTGCATAATTAGTCATAAATGTGTCAATAAATTTTGTAAGAAACAATAGTGCTTGTGAAATCACTTTGTGACCCAATTTAACACCTCACTAAAAGTTTTGTAACTTTCTCAATTATTGTTCAATTTCAATGAACTTGGTATCATTGGAAAGTACAATAAATGCCCTACAAGTCTAAAACGTGATTAATTGCACAGGTAAATATCAGTTGTATTTATTATGAAATATATCGTTCAACACTTTAATATAAGTACACTGACGTCTATGTAAAAAAAAATCTTGTAAATTCTTCTCCAACAGTCAGTGCTACAACAAAATAATGTGTAGGGCTTGTATGGAGCATGAAAAACTATTGAAATACATGTACCTACATGTATATTAATAACTTACCAGTACTATTTTTAACACACAAAAGTCCTGTTTATGTTTTCATCAAACAGTCGACTGACCACAACAATTAAAATAATGGTGAATTGTGTCTCTTAATAATTTTCTCATGAAATGTGTCTCTTAGTTAATTCACTGCAATATGTTCACGTCCATGAAAAATCTGAGGTCACAAAGTTTCAACATAATATTAAATCTTCAAATGTGTCTCTTTTAATTAATTTAGCTATGAAATGTGTCTCTTAATAAATTCACTTCAAAAAGTTCACATGAAAAATATGAGGTTTCAACATAATATCAAATCTTCAAATATTAAGTCGGCAGCAAGTGCGAGTTTTGGTACATCATAATCGGTTGCATCCCCATATGTTTCCTCCTCTCCACACCAATAAGCAATTGTGTAACAGTACACATCTCCTTTCCTTTTCTTTAACTTTTCAATCTTCCCAGAGTACAGGGTTTGATCACATGTGGTTTCATCGTACCAAGTATGGCAAATTGAACGGCCTACAACAGTACCTCTAAGAACATCAATAAGTGCCAAATGAATATCTTCAGAAATATCAGGAAACACGGACTTCAATTCTCTGATGTCAGTATTCTTCAATTTCTTTTCAATGGCCTTTCTCTGCTTTTCATTTTTTTTCTGTCTTTTATTGGCTGCTCTTTTCGACATTTCTTGCCTTACGTCACTTATTTTTTTTCTGGCTAATTTTCTTTTATTCCTGGCATGTCCAATTGCCCAAGTAACTGCTTTTTCTTTATTTTCAGGGTACATACCATCAAGCCAATGAACAACCTTGTTCTTTTTCCCCCTCATTCTTGCAACAAGAAAGTCAGTGGTAGCATTTTTTGCCCGCTCTTTGCCTGCAGAAAACATCCCCATAACTTCTTCTGCGTCAATGTTGTGTGACCTAGCTGACACTGTTTCTTTCCGTAATTGTTCCGTAATGTCAAGCTCGAAGTACCGCTGGTATTGGCGTTCAAGTACAGACACTGTCGCCAGTAAACAGGCAGAGACCATTCTCAAAAAAGCAGTTGTATCGAGGGGTTCTGCTCTCAGAGATTTTATGGTTTCATCATTTTCAAAGAGGACTCCACCAAAGAAATCTGTGGTTCGATTGAGAACATGCATGGGGTTAACAGCTGTCTCTCTCAATGCTGATATGACATTTTTCACTATGACAATGCCATCAATATGACTAATAATACTCTGTGAAGCCTTCATCCATGGGCCTGTAAGCAATTTCCCAATTAGACCAAGTACTTGCATCTCAATGACTGCTGTCTTGTCGCAAAAGTCTTTCCTGACACTTGCTACTAAACCACCACATGAAACAGGTTCATTTATTAAAAAATCCAAGAATAGTTTGTGGTGCTCAAATAATTTTCCACATATGTGAAAAAGAATGTGTAATCGGTTTCCTCTGTACCTTGGAAGGATGCCCCTGGGTAACTTGTGGTCATCTAAAAATGTCTTAAATCCCTTCGGATCTCCTTTGCCGTCCTTGTAACGTAACTTATTCATTTGTACAACAATATTCGCAGCCATACACTCTTTCCCATATAGTTCACCCTTGGTTGTTTCGCAAGATTTAAGTGCGGCCCGACAACAGCTGGCGCCTGTGTCTAGTGGATGGAGATGACAATTAAGTTCGTTCAGAGTCTTGTCCCATGTCTCATTGACTTTCACTATTGTTGCATGATTAACTACTACCCGGTCATTCATGGTGTTTGTTATGTTTGATATTAAATTCTTTTGACAAAATTGAAACTCCTCGTGGTGGAAGTCTGCATAAACATCTGCCAGATTATCCACAGATGAAGTGATGTGGTTGTGATAATCATCTGCGGTGCCACCTGCCAGCTCATCAATGGCAACAACCCTCGCAATCATTTTTCGTAGTGAGATGAACACTGTTTATATGCACGCCCTCCTGCGTTGTTGCATCAAACCCCAGGGTCAGGTCTTTGGTTCGCATCGCCAATTCCGCCGTTTTGAGATCAGCAATACTGTTAAGCTCCCTTGCCATTTGCTCAACTGAAGACCTGTGAGGTACTGAAAGTAGTGTTTCTCCCATCCTCTTAGAATGACTATCCATCATTATAGGAATGTTTTGCGTTGGTACCTGATTGACAATCGCATCATATACCAACATACGAGTATCGGTACTATATGTTTTTCTATCTTTTCTTGTTTCAATTTGCTTGGTTTTCTCCTTTTCTATTTCTGCAAGCTTTTCCTTCAGTTCACAAATTTCATTTTCATACTGTCTGATGAGTTCATCTTTTTCACTTAAATATGTTTGGAGTTTCAGGAACTTATCTTTTGAAACTGTCTCAACTTCTCTGGCTTTGCGCTTCAGTTTGTATGAAATCTTCAGTCGTTCGTGGTTACGCTGCAACTGCTTCAGATAATATTCACTACTACGACCTGGCCCCTGTTCCATTTCACGCACTTCCTTTTTCAAAAGTGTTATTATTGCATCCTTCTTTTTCATTGATTGTTTCATGCGTCTGATGTTTTGGTTAAGGTACTTGATTTGATATACCTTCTGTAGATCAATTTTGTCATTCAAAACTGTTACGCGTGTATGAAACTTTTTCTTTTCAGCACTCCTGAGGGTGGAAACAAACTGTAGCCTTCTTTTCAGCTTAACCTTTCTTGGCGTTACTTCATTCCGGAATAGCCGAAACAGGTTAACATTTGAAGGACCTGGCAGTGGATCTTGTGTTGAGGGGTGGTTGGTCTGCAGGACTTCCATTGCACAAATAGTCGATGCAGATCCTTCAAACGAATTCCCTTCATCTAGCTCAGGTTGAGGTGTTGGTGAAACATCCATTGGTGTTGGGGATGCAGGTAGGTCACACATAGAAGACATCATAAAAGGTCTGGCGCAGAATTCTACAAATTCATCTTTTTCATTTTCCCTGCCTAAATGCTTAAAACATTCCAGCTTGTTTATGAGGGGTTTCAACTTGTTTGGAGTTAGGGTGCCGAAAGGAAGTAAAGGACTGACTGCTTGAATTGTTGCTGCAACTGACTTGTTATTTTCTAGAAATAGGTGGAGAATATGCCCAATTTTAAGGTTCTGATTGTCAATTGAACTGTAAATGTCTATCAGATGTTGGCGAGCAATCCCCTTTTTCATGGGTGCTGGGGCTGAATGCCTCTTCTTCTTCATAATGTATGGGTGTTAATTTTTTTAAATACCTAAAATATACAAAGAAGGATTTGTAAGGAACAATTCCAAAAAAGGTTGACTTGATTAAAATAAGTAGGCCTACTTGGAATGTGATCAAAACAGTGCGGCCAATAATACATGTAATCACAAAACTTCTGGATGGGCAGGCTACCATAACAAAGTCAATATAACATTGATGATAGGCCTATATGGTATATGGGTCAAATCAGAAATTGGTTAACTTGCTATGAACAATAGACAGTGTGATAAATGTTGCAACAGCCTTTATTCAAAATAAAAGAATCCAAGACCTCAAAATTATTATTAAAACCAGCCAGTAGTGCCAGCAGATACAAATATATAGGCCTAGTATTTGTTGTGCAAAACAATTCAGCCAATGGGCGTTCGTGAAATGGGTCACGTGATCCAAAAAACTAGAGCGAGTATCGTTACAAATCTTTAATTATCATCCATCAAAAGGCGTATTTTCACATATATTCAATTAATAAATCCCTACTACACATTAAAATATCCATAGAACCAAATAAAAATAAACTTAGGTGGATCAGCTAAGAGTATTAGCACCTATTTTACCCGCGTGTTCCATGGCAAATTTGACAGCACAAAATGGCTGAAATATCGGGGGCGAAAACTGCGGGCCCAATTTCACTCCATGGGAGTCGATAGATTTGCCTGAAATTTGGCAGGTAGATCGTTAGATAACCACAGTAACATATTATTACAGTTTTGAAAAAAAATATTTTACTTACCTTCTAGTAAAGCAAAGTGGGTTTTGATGAGTTAAAAAATCGCAGAAATTGTCGATCTTCGTGTTCAACATCGACAAATGCAATCGGGAAAAAATCAAGACGAGCGTAATCACGGACTTCTTATCTACGTCATCAAAATGTGTGTAGACCCCAACTAATGCAAATAAACACCAAAACACCGATTTTATGAGGGAGGGGGGTACGAACACTCCATTTCCGGTAGTCCAAACGAAAACGAGACTGTTGACAAAGTTTGCACTGTCGAGAAGCCAGAATTGTCACATAGCTACAAAATTGACATTTGTTGACAACACGTCAGAAGAGTATACATAGCAACCACTTGAAATCTTAGGCTAGCCACCACTGTCATAGTTTTATACGGTATTTTTGAGGATGTAAGTACGAAATGCAATTGTTTGAACACGAACAAGCTGCTGGGTTGTGATAAAAAGCTGCAAATAAAATAATAAAGACTGAAAACTTACATGAAACTCACGAAGAGAAGAAGCCTTTGTTGCCAAGAGTTACCCCTCTTTTAGTCTCGGATAGCAGGCCGGAATTATTTCTACCACGCTAACACCCGTCTCTTAAAATGCCACTGTAAGACTAATTTCCCGTTCTTTTAAAAAAATCTTCAAACGTTAAAAAAATTTTATATCGATATCCGAATAACATTTTCTTTCATAATTCATTTACTAGACACTCGAGAATCCAGAATTTTAAATTTGAAGGAAAGCCAGGACGGCCTAAATCTGTGTTGAGAATATTTTGAAAAAAGAACGCAAGCACGTAGGCAAATAACGGCTTTTTGAAATAGGTGTAAAAATGTTTCCTAAATAGTTCCTAAGAAAATCCCTAAATATTTGAGCTACAATATCGATAAACACGTTCCTGTTACGTATTTATCGGGGGTTTATTGTCCATTTAACCATGCTTGAATTATCCATTAGAACAACTCGACGCTATCGCGTCTCGTGTTCTAATGATTCAAGCATGGTTAAATGGACAATAAACCCCCTCTAAATACGTAACAGGAAGTGTTTATCTCCTAATTATTATTCACATGAGGCACCTTCAATAGACATCGGCAATTATAATGTTCAGCATATAGGCGTCATATGCAGGGGGTAATTTACAGCGTAAATACAGGGACACTAAACTTTGATTCGAACTTATTCAGAAAATAGCCTTTAGCCGGGCCATCGGCTGTTTTGGTATGATTATCATGTGACCATAAACTAAACACGTCTCTGACGTAATTCACAGTTAATAGAGGGCGTTATAGCCAGTGGCATAAACAAGCATTTCGTAAATTGAAAGAGGGGCGCGATTTTGAATATCGACTAAGCTAATAAAATTTTTACAGACAATTTTAAACAATACAATTGATTACGTTTTCGGAATTTATTATTACGCCAACGAGATGGGATTGAGATAAAACATTTGGATTTGATTTTTCAAGTTAATATCACAGCTAAATTGACAAATATACAACGTAAATATTGGGGACACACAAATTTACGTTGTGGGGCGTGAATAAAATTCTCCCGCGATTACTTAAAACGGCAATTGCATATTTTTTATTCTTATTTTTAAAATATATTAAAATGAAACCCTTAAATAGATCGCCATTGTATGGACTGGAATGGGAAAAGAAGGGAGGTCATTCAAGTAATTGTGTTATTATTTTAGAATAGTGAGCTGACAACCTTTTGAGCAAAAGACATAGAAATAATTATCTTTTGACTTTCTTAGAAAATATGAAATTTCCGCTTTAACATTTGTTTAGAAATGAAAAATTAATTCTCGGCATGGTCCAGTTGTTAAAATGTTGAGTACAAAATGTCCCCAAACGTAACACAAAATTTCAGGGACACGATGAATTGCAACATAGAAAAATTTAACTACAAAACGATTTTCAATGTTTTATAGAACATAATAAAGTATACAGTAATAAATACATTACATAATCAATTACTTTTTTGAATAATTGGTGATAAGAAAATAGGTATTTTTGCTGCTTTGAGCAATGATATACATGAATTTTCAATCGTAGCCCACATTTATTATGGAATGACCCATGTATAGTCGCAATTTAGCAAAATTCAGTCATCAAAACAGATAAATCCCGCTTCCTACGACTGTAATTGTCGGATCATGTGATATCAAAGACCATAATAACCACAAAAATGTTATCTGTCGTTTGATTGGTTCTATATCAAAATCCACTGAAGTGGATCATAGCAATGGAAAATTCCCGGTCGGACGTTATACCCCATTTCATTTCACGTGTTCGATGTCCGTCTTCATTATCTCGATTTGTGCAAGGAAGTAGGAGACTAAAGCTTCATTTCATTTCATTTGGTACAAAAAAACACCTTAAACCGTAGGGTACAGGACCAGTGTACTGATTTTAAAATGTTATTTGTTTCTTAAATATTGGGTATGAGCATCCCACAGTTTCATGGCAATACAAGATCAATTGATATTGAATCGAAATTCGTGTTTTAATTTTGAATATTATCGAAAATATTGAGTTAGACTTGGCTCCATTTAGCTTTTGTTGTGGTAATCCAATTGCAAGTTTTCATTCTTTGGGGTATTCTTTGTTTGCTAGATTATGAAACCTGGTAACCCACATATAACCCAAAAGATCATTCGCCATTTTACCCCCTCTCACTGGGGAACTCTTTTTTTTTAAATTGCAGAAACTTTGAAAAAGAAGGAAAACACGAGGAAAGCATTCATAGAAGATTTAAACTGGGCTTATGGCGAGGATAGTACAGGTGATACACAAGAACCCAACCTGGATTTACAACAAAACGGTAGTGTGGCCCAGGATATACGAGTAAAAACAAACCTGGATATTCAACAGGAAGACAAAGTGTTCCAGAATACCTTACAGGATTACATACTGGTTCCACAGGATGATATCTTAAATCCACCAAGAGATGTCATCCAGGATACTTCACAAACAGTTACCCAATATTTATCACCAGAAGATAAGGCCAGGGTACATCCCAGGATACACAAGAAAAAGCAAACCTGGATATTCAACAGGAAGACAAAGTCAGTACACAAGAGGATGCATCACAAATTATATCACAGAATTACACAATGATTCTACCAGAAGTTGTGCCCCAGAATACATGTACCTTACAGGACTACATACTGGTTCCACCAAAAGACGTCATCCAGGATACTCCACCAACTCTTAACCTAGAGTTAACTCCAGAAGATAAGACTCGGGGATACATGTACATCTACATCACAGGATAACATACCACTTGAACCACAAAATGTCACCTTGGATCCACTACCAGAGTAAAATGTCAGACTGACGGAGGATGAGGATGATAATATAATATTGTTCCGAATTCAGATGATTCTGATGAAGAATCAGAAATTTCCCCATTTCATACTGAAATGTTAAACACAAGGAAATCAGTAAACGTACTGGAAGAAAGCAATGTAAATGCACCTAACCAATATGTTGACTGGGATACACGTTTATCAACCGATAAACGACTAAATGAAGATGCTGCAATGGATAGTGGTTGTGAGGAAGGTGTTGAAATGGATAGCGATTACCAAACCCTTATCGCTACGGAATGTGATGTTTTGGAAAGTAGAATTTTTATAAGGAAAATAGTTAAGAATTCAACAACCAAACTTGGGAAGAAGAAAAGATCTGAAAGAGTGTATAACACCACAAGTATAATACGTCCTTTCTGTTAAAAGACCCAGACAAACTTCTCATGTCACATTTTATCAAACATTAACTAAGATGAGCCAGAAGTACTGGAATTGGTCAATTGCCATGGGAAGGAAACAATAAATAAAATTGAATTGCTTCGCTTGAAAGGTAATCACCATCAAAACCTTAATGTAGTAGGAAAGAGGAAATAAGAAATTCGATTAATTAGAAGATGTGAAAGTGTTCTTAAGTTAGACCTTTCCTTCATGTTTAGGTTGGATGTTGAAATTAATATTAAGAGACATGGCATCAAGTGTCCTGCTAAAGAGAACTTTGATACGTTTCCATCATCAGCTTCTTTACAAGTTCAGCCAGATGTTATTCTTGCAAGAATTTTTGTAATCATGCAGAATGATGGATATCAGTGGTTGAAGAAAAAGGTTGGTAACAAGATCATGAGAAAATACTACACATCGAGTATAATGGGATTATACGCATGACTTCTGATAGAATTTAGAAAATTAAGTGGGCAACTACAGCCTTGAACCATTTCTATAGGTAAGATATTTTAAACATTTTGTGGAAGCTTCGCTTATATGTTGAAAGCGAAGTGCTGTAGATGAGGAGGGCCTCTCTTCTCACTCAAACTGCAGTAAACTGGGGTGTGATATTAAACGTATAGCATCTGCAACGCTTGCCCTGTCCATCATTAGTGGAAACAAAATATAAAAGAGCGAAGCCAAAGAATTTCTGACCCTAATGTATTTGAACTGGCATACACAAGTAACAAAGCTAGCAAGACAATTGCTTATCAGTAAGAGCATGAACAAGAATAAAGCACTTCCTCTCCCAAGTGACATTAAGAATTTTTTTGAAAAATGCTCTACAGAAGTTTGATGTGGAAGACATTACCTACAAGAACTTCCGCTATGCATCAGACCTCACACTGACAAGACTTACCTTATGAAGTACAAGCTATAACGTGAGTATTGTAAATTTGATATAATGTATTGTGTTATTTTTTCAATTCTTTATCAGAAGAATGTTCTACATACATGCATGCAGCTATAAGTGTTTTGAAAATGTTTTTATTTAGGATTTACAATGGCTAAGTGAGTAAGACACTGGTTCGCTAGCCAGGAAGTCCTAGGTTTCTCTGCCAGTGTTGGCGGGGAAAGTTCATCAGGATTTTCCGGTGTGGTTCCCTTTTTTCAGTGGTGCAGGATGGAGGGCCTGACAAGAACAGGGGAGTTGGGTGGCTGAATAGTTAGCGCTATATCCTGAAGTCTGTCATTGAGTCAACTGCTGTGGTTTCTATTCCCCAGTTGTACGTGACAAGGAGTTGGGACATCTGTCCAACATCATGGGTGTTCTCCGGGTCTTTCGGTTTCCTCCCACTGCTAAAGACCCATACACGCAAGTGAATTATTGAATTAAAATTAAACCATATGTTAGTTCGTGTCAAGTGGAGGTTAAACCCCATTTCTCTCTCTGTGACAAGGACATATGTCTCAGTCGTTCAGGGGGTACGAGAAACCGAGATGCTGCGTACACATTGTTGGGCACATGAAAGATCCCCCAACAGTTGCTGTACTGGCAAAATTTCCCTCCTAGCACACTCCATGGCGTATGCCCATCTTCATTTGCTCAGTCAGAGCAGAACAGTAGGACGAACCCCATTTCATTTCATTTATGTTTTGATTTAAGTTTACAAGAATATCACAAAAGAAAACGGGACATTGGTGACATAGCAGTAGAAATGATGAGAGAAGAAACTTTTAGTGTCACAGTAGGTGTTAGAGATCAGAGGCAAGGTATATGTAGATCCTTTTTCCTGCAGAAGTCGTTCGGATGGTACGACAAACCAGATTCGCATGAACTCTTTGGGTGTACATGAAAGATCTCTGTTTGAATTCGATATAAAAGTAAGTCGTGGTGCGCTTTACGGTCACAATTTACCTATTTTATTTCTGTATTTGGGTGTACATGAAAGATCTCTGACTGTTTGAATTCGATATAAACGTAAGCCGTGATGCGCTTTACGGTCACAATTTTACCCACTTTATTTCTATAATTGTATGGCGGTTGGAAAAACAGTAAAATATGACGTCTATACTTAAAAATCCACATCAACTTGTACACTGTATTTAGAATATTGAATGAAAGAAAACACAGAAAGTAAAACAAATTTTATTTTGTTTTTATAGAAAAACAGAACTGTACAAGTTATTATTTCGGCTGATATGTTATTTCAGTTTTACAGTCCTGTGATACGTACCCGTGTTGGTATCCACCAGTCAAATCATTATGTCTTTGGAAACAAATAACACTGACCAAATAACACCATTTTTTTCTGAGTCAACAGGTATGGTTTCGAGTCTCCGGTTGTACGTGTCGAGGAGTAGGGTCGCCTGTCCAACCTCGTGTTTTTTTTGCCCGTTTCCTCCCACTGCTAAAGACCCCTACGCGCAGGTGAATTATTGAAATAAAATTAAACCATATGATCTAGTTTCTGTCGAGAGGACATTAAACCCATTTCTATCTCTCTCTTTTTCTATTCTTCTGATAACCCAGAACTTATTCAATCACTTAATCTTTCAGGCAACTATGGTCCAGGTAATTTATAATCTACCATATATCACTTGTTCGTTAATGTGTAATTGTAAAGTGTACACCATTTATTCAGTGATGATCGCATGCAATGCAACTTGATTACCAATTCTTGATAAATTTTACATGGACATGTTATATTGGAGAAAAGGCCTTTAAGAGGTCTAAATTTAGAATTTAATGCTCGAAGGGGCTCTCCTTCATATTACTTAGTTATCAACAATGGCCCCTTAAAAGGACGTCCTAAATGAAATCCAAATACCTTTTATTCCCGGGGGGGGGGGGGTCTAGGGTGCTTAAGCTATGGAAGGAGTCTCCAACTTGTGGAAATGGTTGGTGGTCATTTTAACAAGCAAATTGTATATGCAGTTCTTCAGAATAAAAGATTTCGCAATTAATTGGACAGTCATAAAGCCGATGGTGATATCCAGATGCTATGTTTAACTTAAGATGACCCACACTTGATCAGGAATGATAATGTTATTTTAATGTCCTATGCAGTAATGAAATTTATTCCTTATTTCCGTATATTTAAGAACGTTCTGGCCTGTGTGATAAGCGAGCCCATACACCCCAACATGGTAATTAAAAATAGAGTTATACCATTACCTGTTCTATTTAAATATAAACAAAAGTATTCAGATGTTTAAATTTGGGTCTGCTGTACAGAAACTGCATTGACTTAATTAAACTTCCAGAAAGAATCGTGGGATACGATTAGTCAAACTGGCACTCTTAATATGTTTTGGAGATTTTTAGATTATTTGTACACCAAAATCTTATCGGAAAAAGCAGCAAATGAGGTTGGAATTCGATATAAGATTGGGCCCTAGCGCCACTACCCGGGCAAATTTTCCTCATAGCACACTGTATGGCGTATGCTCGTCTTCCATTAGCCCAGGTTACGTGCAGAAAAGAAAGACGTTAAACCCTATTTTATTTCCATTTTTGGCATAATTTGGACATATTTTGATCTAATATTGGACGTGTAATGCATTATGATATATAATGAACCTGGCTGGTTGTAAGTAAATATTATTTAAAAGGTAAATTTTCAAATAACTACAATATCTATGGTACTCTTATATTCCACTTAGGTAGTTATATTGTTTAACTCTATGTTTTTTAATCAATCTAGCGAATGCTTCAAACATACGGTTAATATAAAATAAAAAAAATAATAGAATAAAGAATAAAGTAAAGACATTAATAATAACTTCATTCACATGCCAATTTACTGTTGCGATCGTCGGTCAATCAAACTTTGTCAGTGCATGCTGCATGGTATTGAGATATTGTTGACATGATAGTACCACACTGCGGCTCACTGAAAAAATCTAGCCTTTCTATTTTCATACTCATAAAATGACCAATCCATTTGAGTTTTAAACAAGCCAAGAGTGAGGCTGATGTCCCCCGCCGAAACCCCAAAATAAATAGATGACACATATTAATTAATCGCACATTTTTTTTTCAAAAGTATGGAGAAATCTAACTATACACTAAGTTTCATCACTCTCTATCATATATAATCATGATTATCTTGTCCCAATAACTAAAGTTATTGTGTCGCAAAGCATCAACCAATCAAAGTGCTTATCTCTGCTTACCCTTAGCGGAAAATGCCCATCTTCGAACTCAATCAAGGCATTGGCCTAATAAACACCTATACTAAGACATGTTTGAATCCTTGATTAGAGAGCCCGAATTCATGGATGATCTGAAAGATGTATATCGTGTCCTTGATCTCAATAATATCGACAAAGCTGTGTTAAAACTTAACGAAAGTCTCAAAACTGTTGGTGATAAAGCTAATATGAGATGTGGTCCAAAGCGGTCCCGACATCCACAGTGTCCGTGGTTTGATTCAGACCTAGAAGTATTGAAACAGTCAAAATGTAAATTATTAAACAAGTTCCGTTTAACGAATAATGAGGCTGATTTGGATGACTATTTAAATTTCAAAAATAGATTTATACTAGATTGTAAATCAAAAAAGAAAAGTTATCAAAAGTCACAATTAGAAAAGTTATGCGACGATAAGGATCCTAAAATGTTTTGGATTAAGATTAAAGTCTATATTCAGAAACGGATACCCTCTGCTATAAATATTAATATTGAGAATTGGTACAACCACTTTAAGTCTTTGCTTAATCCGTTAGTTGAATCCTCAGATGAGGAGTTTGATGACTATGTAAATGATTATATACGTGATAATAAATGTAAACATAACGAATGTCAACCGGATCCAGAATATTATGAACTAAATCGTGATATTTCACATAGTGAAATTCTCTTTGCTATTGCAAATTTAAAACCAGGCAAAGCTCCTGGTGAGGATCTCATTCCTCCTGACTTTTATAAACATGCATCCAATCAAATGTTACCATTTCTACATAAATTGTATACTTAGTAGTGGCGTGCTCCCTAAAAATTGGTCCCACAGCATAATCCAAGCTTTGCATAAAAGGGGCGACACTGATAACCCTGGGAATTATCGGGGAATTTCATTGATAGATATCGCCTGTAAAATACTATGCACCATTTTGAACGTAAGGCTTGTGAAGTGGTCTGATGAGAAAAATGTGCTTGTTGAAGAACAGGCAGGTTTTCGTCGTGGATATTCTACAGTTGACAATATATTTGTTTTAAATGCAATAATCCAAAAAAATATCTTTTAAAATCAAAAGGTGGAGTCGTATGTTGTGGATATATCGACTTTTCTACAGCGTATGATTGTGTTCCAAGAAGTAAACTATTCTATATTCTCCTTAAAAATGGCCGAATATATATTATATTGCATGATATGTATGATTGTGTAAAAACATCAGTAAAAGCTAATGGTGTTCTCTCTGAGTATTTTGAATGCTCTTCTGGAGTTAAACAAGGTTGTATTCTCAGCTCTTGGTTATTTGGACTGTTCATCAACGAGCTAACCTTGTTAACCAGCGCTCAAAGTGGTTCTGGAATCTTCATTGATCCTAGTATCGGTGACGTATTCTTACTTCTTTTTGCTGATGACCTTTCCCTCCTAGCTGATACGACGGCAGATTTGCAAAAGAGGCTGGATATTCTTGATATATATTGTTCAAAATGGATCATGAAAGTCAATCTAGAGAAATCCAAAATAGTAGTCTTCAAGAATGGGGGTATTCTGTCTGGGAGGGAGAAGTGGTATTATCAAGGAATATCAATTGAGGTCGTAAATCAATATAAATACTTAGGAGTTGTATTCTCAAATCGACTCAAATGGAATCTATGTTGCACAACAGGCTTCTAAAGCATTATGATACAACACGCACGTGCTTACCAATGTAGTGCTGTCAGAAAAGATGTGTTATAAGGTGTTAAGGGAGGAGGCATTGCGAACAGAAAGAGGGAGAGGGTTCCTTAATCGAGGAGCAGCATTAGCGAAAGCCCGCTTGTCGTACTTCACTTGGAGGAACGGTCGTGCTGGCTCAACAAGAAGGGTGTCGACTGAAGAGCGGGTCCGCATCTGTGGAACTCTCAGTGTTAAAATATCAGACAGATAAGATGGTGCCTTTATTCCTCATATATCATCAACTGAAGTAGTCAATGCTTCAACATATCAGCATAGATAGCTACCGAAATCACTGACACATGTATTACGCAATCATTTTGAACGAATCCTTTATCACTATGGGCCCGAAACTACATGTATACAGCGTAATGGACTTTCGCCTCGGAAGTTGTAGTAGTCTCTACCTTCCAGATCACATTTGGATACATGTAATTTGCGTAAAGTGTGTATGATAATGTTTGTAGTATTGATGGCGATATTAGCGACCTTACATGTACACGAAAAACGTAAATTTAAGAGACCCATAATTAATTCAACCATAGAAAGGTAATCTTTAAGTGGCATTTAGCGATCGGTAAACACATTAACAGAACACAGTTTTTATGGGTTACAATCACTAGTTTTATTCTAAAAGCACGACGTTTCGACAAGTATCCTCTTATCGTTATCAAGCACAATGACATTTAGTAAACTTGAGATCAATATATACAAAATTCATAGTGAAACCATAAACATGGATTAAAATAACAGTGCCAAAAGGGGGGATCTAAGAAGTAAAGGATATTTAACAACAACAACAACAACAAAGTAATTAACTGATTAAATAAACTCTGGGGTTGAGTAGGGGGTTGTTGACTAGTATGAGGCCCTTCAAAGGGTACCTTGAACAGGCCGGTTAAAGCTGATGAGGCACAGAAAGTGAGGCCATATAATTAACTTATTAGATAAACTCTAGTGTTGAGTAGGGGGTTATTGACTATTTTGAGGCCCTTCAAAGGATGCCGTGAATAAACCTGTAGGCTGATGAGGCCATAACGGTGAGGCCATATACATGAAATAGGTAGATATGGTTTTATAACAACAGATATGACAATACACAGATAATTGAAAGGTTAGGGAGAATCTATAATAGCGAAGATTTAACAATGAAAGGGGGGGGGGAATGCAACCAAGGGTGCTAAATTGACATAGTTAAATTTTATTATGCATATTAATAACATCATCATATGCCCTGGGGATGTAAAGCCCTAAGTCCCTATTAAGTTGAGGTGAGTGTCTTCTGATGTTAATAGCTTCAAGGATCTTTCTGGTTTTCTTGTTCTGTTGATTGGCGGTGAGTATTTGGACATCATTCCATTTAACTTGATGTTGTGGGTGGTTCTGTAGATGTTCTGCTATGGCTGAATTATTAGTGACGGCTTTGGATCTATGTTCTGTTATTCTTTTATCATAGCAGAACATCTACAGAACCACCCACAACATCAAGTTAAATGGAATGATGTCCAAATACTCACCGCCAATCAACAGAACAAGAAAACCAGAAAGATCCTTGAAGCTATTAACATCAGAAGACACTCACCTCAACTTAATAGGGACTTAGGGCTTTACATCCCCAGGGCATATGATGATGTTATTAATATGCATAATAAAATTTAACTATGTCAATTTAGCACCCTTGGTTGCATTCCCCCCCCCCTTTCATTGTTAAATCTTCGCTATTATAGATTCTCCCTAACCTTTCAATTATCTGTGTATTGTCATATCTGTTGTTATGAAACCATATCTACCTATTTCATGTATATGGCCTCACCGTTATGGCCTCATCAGCCTACAGGTTTATTCACGGCATCCTTTGAAGGGCCTCAAAATAGTCAATAACCCCCTACTCAACACTAGAGTTTATCTAATAAGTTAATTATATGGCCTCACTTTCTGTGCCTCATCAGCTTTAACCGGCCTGTTCAAGGTACCCTTTGAAGGGCCTCATACTAGTCAACAACCCCCTACTCAACCCCAGAGTTTATTTAATCAGTTAATTACTTTGTTGTTGTTGTTGTTGTTAAATATCCTTTACTTCTTAGATCCCCCCTTTTGGCACTGTTATTTTAATCCATGTTTATGGTTTCACTATGAATTTTGTATATATTGATCTCAAGTTTACTAAATGTCATTGTGCTTGATAACGATAAGAGGATACTTGTCGAAACGTCGTGCTTTTAGAATAAAACTAGTGATTGTAACCCATAAAAACTGTGTTCTGTCATAGAAAGGTAATTGTAAGGTTTTGACAGAACGTGGCGACGATAACCCCAAGATCTTGGATCCTTTCAATATTCGCACATATCGAATCGCAGCTTCATGAATTATGGCCCTTGATTGTATGAAAAATCTTCTCTTTTTTCTTGTTCTCTATCCATCTCTTGCAAAATGTGAGCGTATTTTTTTTGGCAGCCGCTGGATTTTTTTTTTCATGTTTACAGCATTTAAACGAAATGAGAAACTAATTCATGATACACTTAATACATCTTGTGCTAAGAAATTCAAATATGCGCCAAGAGAAAGAGGAAAGATGCACCAAGAAGACGGAGAAAATATTAGAGAAAAGTATGTGTTTCTACTTGATAACTTAACTGATCCGGAACATTTATCAGATCGTTTGTTTGGAACATTAGTTTTTGATACGGACGATATGGAAAAAATAAAAGACATAAAAGTGATAGTTTAAACGAAGAAGGTTACAAAACAGTAGTTGAACAATTAGAATCAAGTAAGTTTAATTGACTAGTTATTTAATGGAATATTGGTTTTCTACATCACAGATTCATATACTCCCTCTCTCTCTCTCCCTCTCTCTCTCTCTCTCTCTCTCCTCTCTGAAAACTCAATTCAGATACCCTTCTTTCTCTCTCATTTTCTCTCTCTCCATCTCTATCTCCATCCTCTCTCCTTTATTCTTTCTCCATCTCCCTCCCTTTGTCTCTCTATCTCTACCGTTTCCTTCATTCTCCCTCTCTCCCTTCCTCTCTCTGTCCCCACCCTCTCTATCTCCACCATCTTCTTCATTCTCTCTCTCCCTCCACCCCTCTCTCTATCTCCACCCACTTCTTTTCTCTATCTCTCTCCCTCTATCCCTTCCTCTATCTGTCCCCAGCTCTCTCTATCTCCACCCATCTCCTTCTTTCTCTCCCCTTTCTCTCTCTTTCCCTTCCTCATTCTATTTCCAAAGGGGGGGAGGAGGGGTGGAGATAGAGAGAGGGGTGGGGATAGAAAGTGGGAGGGAGGGAGAGATAGATAAAGAGGGATAGAGGGGTGGGGATAGAGATAGATAGAGTGAAAAAGGGAGAGAGGTGGAGATAGAGAAAGGACGGTAGGGAAAGAGATAGAGAGAATGAAAGAGGGGTGGGGATAGAGAGAGGAATGTAGGGAGATAGATAGAGAATAAAGGAGAGAGGATGGGGATAGAGAAAGGGGCTGAAAGAGGGAGATAGGAAGAAATAGAGGGAGATAGGGAAAGAAAGAGGGAGATAGGGTCGGAGAGGGAGAGAGGGTGGAGATAGAGAGAGGGAGAGAGGGTGGAGATAGAGAAAGGGGGAGGAGGGTAGAGAGAGAGGAGGATGGGGATAGAGAAAGGGGGAGGAGGGTAGAGAGAGAGGAGGATGGGGATAGAGAAAGGGGGAGGATGGGGATAGAGAGCGGAAGGGAGGGAGATAGAGAGAGAATGAAAGAGAGGGTTGAGATAGAGAGAGGAAGTGAGGGTGGGATAGAGAGAGGAGAGAAAGGGAGGGAGATAGAGAGAGAGTGGGAGATAGAGAATGAGAGAGAGTGTGTGGAGATAGAGAGAGGGAGAGAGGAAGGGAGGGAAAGAGGTACAGAGAATGAAAGAGGGAGAGAGGGGTGGGGATAGAGAGATGAAGGGTGAGAGGGAGAGAGGGTGGAGACAGAGAATGAGAGAGAGTGTGGGGATGGAGAGAAGAAGGGAGGGAGAGAGAGAGTGAGGGGATAGAGAGAGGTAGAGAGTGTGGGGATGGAGAGAAGAAGGGAGGGAGAGAGAGAGTGAGGGGATAGAGAGAGGTAGAGAGTGTGGGGATGGAGAGAAGAAGGGAGGGAGGGAGAGAGTGAGGGGATAGAGAGAGGTAGAGAGTGTGGGGATGGAGAGAAGAAGGGAGGGAGAGAGAGAGTGAGGGGATAGAGAGAGGTAGAGAGTGTGGGGATGGAGAGAAGAAGGGAGGGAGAGAGAGAGTGAGGGGATAGAGAGAGGAAGGGTGGGGGAGAGTGAGGGGATAGAGAGAGGAAGGGGGGATAGAGAGTGGGGGGATGGAGAGAAGAAGGGAGGGAGGGAGAGAGTGAGGGGATAGAGAGAGGTAGAGAGTGGGGGGATGGAGAGAAGAAGGGAGGGAGAGAGTGAGTGAAGGGATAGAGAGAGGGAGAGAGTGAGGGGATGGAGAGAAGAAGGGAGGGAGAGAGTGGGGGGATAGAGAGAGGAAGGGCGGGAGAGAAAGAGGGTGGAGATGGAGAGAAGAAGGGAGGGAGAGAGTGAGTGAAGGGATAGAGAGAGGGAGAGAGTGAGGGGATGGAGAGAAGAAGGGAGGGAGAGAGTGAGGGGATAGAGAGAAGAAGGGAGGGAGAGAGTGAGGGGATAGAGAGAGGAAGGGAGGGAGAGAGTGAGGGGATAGAGAGAGGTAGAGAGTGAGGGGATGGAGAGAAGAAGGGAGGGAGAGAGTGTGGGGATGGAGAGAGGAAGGGCGGGAGAGAGTGAGGGGATAGATAGAGGAAGGGAGGGAGAGAGTGAGGGGATAGAGAGAGGAAGGGAGGGAGAGAGTGAGGGGATAGAGAGAGGAAGGGTGGGGGAGAGGGAGGGGATAGAGAGAGGAAGGGAGGGAGAGAGTGGGGGGATAGAGAGAGGAAGGGAGAGAGAGAGTGAGGGGATAGAGAGAAGAAGGGAGGGAGAGAGTTGGGGGATTGAGAGAGGAAGGTGGGGGAGAGGGAGGGGATAGAGAGAGGAAGGGAGGGAGAGAGTTGGGGGATGGAGAGAAGAAGGGAGGGAGAGAGTGGGGGGATAGAGAGAAGAAGGGATGGAGAGAGGAAGGGCGAGAGAAAGAGGTAGAGAGGGAAAGAATAGAGAAGAGAGAGGTGGTAAACTAGTATGGATATTATATAATTTCAGATGATGTTAAATATAGTCAGACATCTATACAAAGCAAAAGCAATAATATGGCCACCCTCACATTAACAACTCCATTATTAAATCAACCCCTGGATGTGATAACAACTAACTATAATAACACAACCGACAATAATACAATGGACGCGAGATCAATACGTAAAACTTGTCAATATGGTACACTTGATGAAGTCGACAATTTAATACTTCAAAATATAGAATTAAATGTTCCTGGCCATCTGGGACGAACACCGACCTTTTATTGTGTTATATCTAGAATAAACCCAGTAGAGAAGGTAAAATTACTCATCTCTGCTGGTGCCAGGTTAGATATTAGAAGTCGTTATGATGGTCGTAGTATATTACACTATGTTTGTCACTATAGCACAATAGCCTGTATAAAATATTTACTGGAAATAGGCCTTGATAAAGATGACATTGACAGGGATGTTTATAATATGACGCCAGTATTTTATGGTATTGAATCTAACATACAACCTTTAGAGAAGGTAAAATTACTCTACTCTGTCGGTGCCATGTTAGATGTCAAGAGTGATGTTTGTAGTTTATTAGACTGGGCTCGTAGGTTAGGTCAAACAACTGATGTGATGTTTTGGTGGTCATCAAAGTCAACTTGGATCCAATATGATAACAACACAATGAATTCTATTAACCAAGAAATAAGATTGGAGAGGAATACAAAAAAATAAAAATTGCGGATTAAAAATGATTGACTTAAAAGAACTCCTAATATGTAATAGCATTTTTTGGATCAAAAAAATATATCAGTCACCAATCCAAACATGGCTCATACCATATGAATTCATTATGGCTGAATATGGTGGAAATTTATTACCTGCATGCAACTTTCCAGATAAGTTAAATCTAAAAATTCCTTTTTATAAAAACCTGTATGCCAACTGGTATACAATCTACACAACGCATATAAAGAACATTGTCCACACTGAAAATCAAATTATTTGGAATAATACAAATATAAAGATTAATAATAAAACTATATTTTTAAAATTTCTTTTTAACAATAATATTCGGTACGTTAGTGAATATTTTGATAAAATAAATAAGATCGATAATCAATATTTAGAAAAACATCAATTTATCTTAAAAGGAATAGAAAAATGTATCTTGCAGTATGTACAGGAAGCGAGTGAGCTTGAAAGTGCGGTACATACAAATTTTAATTGTAATAGAACTCCCTTGGAAGATATAAATACTAATTTTTACAAAATATATAATACCCATTTTCACAACGTAAACTTAAAAAATATTTATGATAGCCGAATACAAGCAAAGTTCAGCAGGCCAAAAGCCATTAAAAAATGGGAACACATTCTAGATACAGAGTTAAGTGATTTAGACGTAGAAAATATATTCAAAATAATAAACACTGTATGTCTTAGTACAAAACTGAGGAGTTTTGAATACAAATATCTCCATAGGATTATATTCACAAATGATAAATTATTCAAAATTAGAAAAGTTGATAACACACTCTGCACTTTCTGTGAATCTAATATAGAAAATGTAGAACATCTCTTTGTCCTTTGCCCATTTTCACAAATAATATGGAATCATCTTCATACTATCCTAGATCGTGGTAATATAAAGATAAATATAAAAACACATATAATACACCTTGGTCTAACCAACAAATCAAATTATATAAGTAATACTGAGTGGATTTTTATTAATCATGTAATTATTTTAACTAAATTCTATATATATCGGGCTAAACTACGAAACGAAATGCTCAATATTAATAAGTATGAAAGCTTTTTAGTAGAGCATGCTAAAATGGAGATTGAGATATCTCCAGAATTATACACAAATAAATGGAAATATCTTTTTAAGAATTAACAGATTGCCTCCATAACGATTCCCCATTGATGGATTTATGTACTTAGATCTGTGTATAGTAGGAACCCTGCGACTCACCATTTATATAGAACAATGTATTTTATCATTTAAGATATAAATGTACTTAATATATGCTTGTAGAAATCTGACGCAAATAAAAAAAAAAAAAAAAAAAAAAAAAAAAAAAAATATTTGAAATGATGTTGAAAGAATATATTTACTATAGAAGGGGTAAGAACAATTCATTTATTTTTCAATTTATAAATAGACATCCCCTTTTCTGATGTCATAGTTAAAAATGCCTAATATCATTAAATGACGAAGCTTATTTTACTTCTAGAATATATCTTTCCAGATTTCTTTGTTTATATATATTTGTTGTTGTTTTGTTTGCCAGTAATCACATGGACATTGATTCTGTTTACCTTGACAGACTCATCATTTATGAGTTTATTTAGAGAAATATTGTTGGCCCCCGCCCTTCCCAGCCCCAGTCACATAGTTGATTGTCATTTTCGTTTACTTTGTTACTGTTGTAGTTCACGCATTGTCTCGATCCGTCCAAGCAATCAAAGGTTGCAACGTTTTACCCCCTTGCTCCAATGTATGCCCCCCCCCTCCCTCGACAAAATCCTGGATTCGGGCCTGAAGCTGTATAATATTAACTATGGTTTAATAATACTGGATACATCCCTTTATAAACCAAACAAAACCAAGTGAACGGATTAATAGACATAATCTGAAATCGATGGGCCGCTTTTGAAATGAAGCCAAGGGATTTAAACCACTGTTAATATTTTGACTTCAATTAAATGGGAAATAATAAATTTGGGCGAGCCCGTAGCCACGAGGAAGCCCCCCCCCCCCAATATTTCGACAACGATAATGATTTCTTAAGAGTGTTCTTAGCCGGCCACATCCTCGGCCCGCCCAAAAAATTCCTTAGTCCCACCAAATTTTATGGGCTGACTATGCCACGGTCCCGAATTGAATTTGAGTACTGTTACATTTTAGCATGGATTAAAATGTCAACAATGAGGTGGGCCGTTGTTCGTTAATCGCGAATACCGAACAACAATCGAAATTCACGTTGTTTACCAAGATAAATTCATGATATCAGATAATCGAGAGAAAAAAAACCAAGAAACTATGAAAGGATTACCACTTGAAGCATATCATCCAAGTTGGCATCTTGAACTCTTAATTTGTATAGGCTTGGTGTGAGGACCTTAAGAAATAAAAGAAATTATTTTTTAAAAATACAGCCACACTTTGTGTATTGAATATAATCTGTAGTCTTATTTTTATTTTTAATGTTTTCATGTAATGAGAAGATAGTTACCCCCTAACACGTACCTGTTCATGAAGATTTGCTGATACAGACTCGGAGGCTATTATAACTATCAAAGATAAATCCATAACAGCTGTCTTGCTACTCAATATCCAACACACAGAAGCACTATGATATTCAGAAGAAAATTTGAAGCCAAAATGTACTTGTAATACTGGTTCAGTAAATCAACCAAATCACACATTTCCAGATGAAGTCTTGTGAACTGGTGAATTTTACCAGGAAATGACGAAGCTGTATTAAGTCCCGTGATTTCCTGAGATACTAATTTAAATTGCATGGTTAAACTCATTCCTAAATGCCTGGATCTGCCATGTAAATGTTGCGACCATATAACGTCAAATAACAATTTTCGTAATTTTACGTTCAGCGTCAACGACAATATGAATTCTGACACAAAAAAATCTCATTATATGTCTTGACGTGCAGGAAATCTGGATGAATTTTCTCGGCAAGTGCTAGGATCGAACAAGCGACCTCCAGACTTGCAAGCCAGCGTCTTACCCACCTCGATCGTTCTATTTAACATGAAATCATAGAGATGACACCTTTAAATTCCTGAGGTTGGGTGGCCGAATAGGTAGCACGTGCGGCTGTATCATAAGGTCTGTCATTGAGTCAACTGGCTTGGTTTCGATTCCTCGGTTGTACGTGACAAGGAGTTGGGTCGTCTGTCCAACGACTTGGGTTATCTCTGGATCCACCGACTGCTAAAGACCCCGTCGCGCAAGCGAACTATTAAAATAGAATTGAACTATGTGTTAGTCCCGAAATGAACTGGTTTGTGTCGGTTGGACGTTAAACCTCATATCTCTCTCCCCCATTTAAAATGCACCTCTTACACTGAGAGGCATCCGCATTATTTTCGATGAGGCACTCGCATTCTACGATGAACAATAAAAACACCATCTTGCAAATCGACGCCTGAAACAGGCTTGCGAGGGGGCGGGGGGTATAGGCATCCATAACTAGAAATATATCGTCATCATCCACACTTAAACCATGTAGTCTTGCTCCTACGTATGATGCATTTGCAGGGAAAGTAAAATAAAAAGATGTCACCACCTTGCTATTATGTGACGTTCACTGGAAGATCGTAATCCACCGGAACTTGATCCAGACTGTACTGCTGGGTTCAGGACAATAAATGGAGAACATTACAACCGGTCAACAGGCTCCTGTGGCTCACCAGATGCTGACGCACCAAATGGTACGCTTGCCCGTAGCTGCACCAAGGATGACTTAGAATGTATAGTATTTTGCACCTGTGCTGTCGCAAGTTGTAATCAGACACACACCTAAAGGATTAAACTGAATATTACCTAGCTTTGTGGGGGTTATTTTCGTATTTTGCAAGTAGAATTTGGTTTTTGAAATGTTCAAAACACAGGGGTGCCCTCCTTTCCAGGGCCGCCCCGTGTGGCTCTGGACCCACTGATAGGCATATATGTGGTGTTATGGTATCACTCATATGCTCCTATGTCCAGAAATATATAGTTTGTCTCTAGATATAGTTTGGTTTGGTGAAATAATCGCCCCAACCGCCGCTATTCAGTTGAAGGGCCCTATTGTCTGGCACTTTGGATTTTACTATCATCTAATCACTCCAGATTTCAGTGTATTCCTTAGCCCCCAAAACATTGGGTTAGACACCAAAATTATCACCCAAGAAAAAATACTATAGGGGATTATTTGAAATGACGGCCCTCTTAGTCGCCATCTTGAATTTTTCAAAACGACCAAGGGTGACCAAGGTTCACCCGGAAGTTTGCGATAGACGACAACTTTGGTTAAAAAAAAACGTTGTATAAGTCAAAATAACGTCAGTCTGGCCACAATGACGTCATTCCGATTCGTTGGTATCATTTTTGTATCTATTGATAGTACATTTATATGCTCTAAAACGAGACGTTTCCAAGATATGGGGGACAGAAAGTCCAATTGGCGGCCATCTTGGATTTATCCTAATAATGAAAAAGGCTGCAGGATTTCAGCGGACAATTTTGAATTTCGAATCCTTTCTTTAGGTATCCCTTTACTAGTCAGTGAAAGAAATTCTTTTGCAATTTGTTCTGGGTACTTAACAAACAGAAATTATATCTATCCGTCTACTTACCACCGCCAGATATACAGTAATAACATTAATGGTTAGTTTCTATACTTGATCCGTGTAACATAAATAACCTTCCTAACATTCGATTGTTTTACTATTGCCAAGAGGGATGTATATCAATCAATTCTACCTTTACCTAGTATTGTTGTATTTCGATTATCAGCCAGTAATATAAGAAGTATAACAATAGTCTCGGTCTCCCAGAACCTCCTAGTATTCAATATTTTTCTAGATAATAGAGACTAGTATAACATCTACAGATTATAAATTGATGATGAGATAGTAAGCTTACATATAATGGCGGTTCCGGGCCACACGGGAATGATAAATGTTGTACAATCAGTAATGTTTTTTTTTTAAACAAGCTTTCACAACTCTATTTATTCTTCTATAGTCCAACTGAATTAACGACGTAGATATAGTAATTATGATATAGTAGTACGACATTATTTTGCAACTTTACATCAACATTTGAAGATGACTACTTTTGGGAGGTTACGGATTGGTGATTGAAATGAAATGAAATGAAATGGGGTTTAACGTCCTACTGTTCTGCTTCTATTCTGGGCTAATGAAGACGGACAGTTGGAAATCGATATAAGAGTAGGTCATATTGCCGCTTCCCGGACACAATTTCCCCCATGTAATACTGTATGCCAATTTTGATTTAATCAGAGCCGCACAGTAGGACGTTAAACCCCATTTCATTTCGTAAAATAGTTCCAAAATAGTTAATGCAAAATTCTTATACTGAAATTTTTTTATCAAATCATTGCTTGATAACGGCGAGAGTATCTTCATTGCAATCGTAAGGTCTGTCATTGAGTCATCTGGCGTGGTTTCGATTCACCGGTTGTGGGTGACAAGGTGTAGGGGCGCCTATCCATCCTCGTGGGTTGTCTCTGGCTCCCCGGGTTACCTCCGACTGCTAAAGACCCCTACGTGCAATTATTGAAAATGAAGTCATTCATGTTTGAGTCCCGAAAAGACCTAGTTTGTGTCGGGTGGACGTTAAACCCAATCTCTCTCTCAACGTTGTACTTAATAAACCTAGTGAATGTTTTCCATAAAGCTGTCTGTTATTATATATATCGCTTTCACTTTAAGGAGAAAAGTATATATAAAGCCTTATCGTATGTGATACTACCGTGGAAACTCGATGTGTCGTCTAATCCGAACGACTAGACAGCAGTCCGTGTACCTGTTTTAACACTGGTTCCCCCCTGGTCCTGCATCACTGACCAGGGGGGAACCAGTGTCAAAACAGGTATGGTACGTTGTCAGCTGGGCTTAACATATGAAGCCTTTTTTTAGATCTTGCATAATGCATCTTTAAAGTGGAATAATTATATCGTTACTGATCATCAATCAGCACGTGTTTATTGATTTTTAATGATAACAACCGCATATTTGATTTGTAAATGCTTTTTCATCAAACTAATGGAACGTTAAATAATAGACACTGGCTGTAGAGTTAATGACGCAGATAAATCTGCCCAGTTTGTATTACAGGAATTTGTGCGAATAATAATCTGTTTTAATGACCGAATGAGTTGTTGATATCACAGAGCGGGTAAGCTATTTATTTTGTCCACAGTAGTTATACCTACTTTGAGGAAATTACATAGAGGTTTCAAGCATTAGAGAAGTCGGAAAACATTGACAGCAGTGATACCACTAATATTGGGAAGTTACAGAGAGATTTGAAGCATGCCTGAACTCGGAAAACATGGACTATGAACTAATGTGATTTTTATTAAATCCTAAGCCTAAATACTTACTTTGCTATAACAACATAGCATTACTGAAAACGGACGAGATTGACTCATCTTGCAGAATGGCTACTGTTATTCAGAATTACTGTGATCTGAAAGTTTTTCTCAAACCATATTTCAGAGTAATGGCACTACTGGGTATACACTACTCTCCAGATGAAAGTACTCCAGTGGAGACGTTCGCCGTGGGTACGTCTAAAAGAACAAAAATGTTACGTTGGAAAAAGATCGCCTATAAAGCCTATCAATTGATAGTCTTGCTCTTAATATGGTTACACGTTCTACGATACACCGTGTGTCTGTTCATCGCAAAACCAATTATCTCGAAGTCCTCCGTCTACAGATTATGTGTTTTTTGTTATTGTCTCCATGCGTCCATTACAACTACAGTCATCTTGTGGATGTTCAGCAAGGCAGATGGGTTCGACACATTTATTGACCAGTGGAATGATGTATCAAAGAAGGCTGCATCATTAGGATGCAAGCAAGAAGTAATTGGGAAACAAGTTAGAAGAACGACGCGCGTTTTGTTGTTTGCAATGGTAATCGTAAATTGTACGGGGGGAGTTGGTTTTTTAATAAACACAAAAGACGGAAATGAACTCATCAAAGCAACCCTGGCTCCTTTTGGTTATTCACTGGTTGGATTAACGTATGGATTGTATATTTTGCAGTCGATATTATGGGCATGTTCATTATCGTTCTTTGCGGTTGTTACCAAATGTTTATCCCTGCAATTTAAATTAGTATCTCAGGAAATCACGGGACTTGTTAATACAGCTTCGTCATTTCCTGGTAAAATTCTCCAGTTCACAAGACTTCATCTGAAAATGTGTGATTTGGTTGATTTACTGAACCAGTATTACAAGTACATTTTGGCTTCGACTTTTCTTCTGAATATCATAGTACTTCTGTGTGTTGGATACTCAGTAATCAAGAGCGCTTTAATGAACTTGTCTCTGATACTGATGATGGCAACTATTTCTGTACACGGTATTTACAATTTGGTATCACTGTCTCTATTATCAGCAAATCTTCATGAACAGGTACGTGTTAGGGGGTAACTATCTTCTCATTACATGAACACTTTAAAAATCAGAATCAGATCCTGGTACACAATGCATATGTCGCTGGCAACCATTTCTGTAAGTAGTATTTACAATGTTGTATTATCTGAAAATCGTCATGAACAATAAAAATAAGAATCCGACTAGCGATTATATTTAATACACAAAGTGTGGATATATTATATAAAATAAAACCCTTTCTTTTATTTCTTAAGGTCCATAAACCATTACCAAGCCTATATAAATTAAGAGGTCAAAATGCCAACTTGGAAGATGTGCTGGAGGTAGTTATCTTTTATAGTTTCCGGGGGGGGGGAGGGGTGGTATCGATTTTCTGATATATTAAAATCATATGGGTAACTGGCCGGTGCCGGAATATTAGGTTGCTGTGGATGCTGGTTATCTGTACGATTTTGACAAAAGCTCGGCGTTTGCTACCTTATAGCGCTCGAGAAGTTTCAAAATACCATTGGTTGTATATAGATTTAGATAGTTTAGATGCCCAAATATGAAATTAATATAAGATAGTGTGTGTGTTATTGTGATACTACGGGGACCGATGTGACTATTCTTTGTCAAGGCAACGAAAAGCCGTACTGTATCGTATCGGTAGGACTATGACGCTACATATAAAACTTCAAGGGTCGATTGACCCCGGAACACTTTGTTGGTGTAACTATGTTTTTACACCCATAATACAACGGTTATATACAGAAAACTACATACACAACAATATGACATTCAATTTAAGCTAGACATAAGTTCTGTATACCCAGGCCTGAGTTTTGCGGTGGTATGCTCTTCTTTCCATATCTACATAGTGATCTCTCCCGGCCTGTAACTGTATGTCTCACCGGGAATCCCACAAGATGTCTAAATGATGTCTTTTTTTCAAACTGGGGAGACTGTGGAAACGCCCGTCTGAGAATAGTGAATGATGTTCGTAGAAAGGGAAACCGGTCAGGCACTTTCTTTAATTGATTGGTCAGTTGCACAGAAGCTACCCTGGATTTCAATACCATGTAATAATATGGGAACCAAGGAGGATGGGTGTTAACGTCTCTAAAGCATGGGATTACCATATTTGGATTACTAGACTATTAGGGCATTGTCCAGTATTAAACTACAAGGTATATCGCTGTCATTTGTACTAGCTGACGACTTCAATAGGGTAGGCCATGGAAAGTATAAAAAAAACCGAAACGAAATACAGATATGTATTTTAATCAGATTGTGTTGTTATGATCTTTCTAGGTAAATCTATTTATAGCCAAGCTGCAGGAATCTTCAGTGGGTATAACAGCCATGGATATTCTGTTGGTCAAAAATGGGACCTTGCTCACGGTAAGAAAACAGTTTCCTTACTTTATCACAGTTAATGACAGGGCGTTAAGTGGGGGGGGGGGGCTTTAACGTCCACTCGACACAAACTAGGTCATTTCGGGTGTAGCGTGGTTCAGTTTTATTTCCATAATTCGCTTGTGCGTGTTGGACTTCAGCTGTTGGAAGACCCGGAGAAAACCCACGAAGTTGGACAGGTGAATCTACTAATCGTAATGGGGCTGCCGCACTGATTTAAAAGAATATTCTTGTAGAATTGTATCAGTGATTTGATTACTAGGAAGACTATCTTTAGGGGGTAGTGGTGCCTACGTTAGGTGTGGGGGTGTTCGGGCTATCTGGTTGTGTGTGGGAGAGTTATCTCCCGGTGCGGCAAAAATATTTTGAGAATTCGCTGTGGCAGTGGTGATCTCTGACTCAAAATCTTTACTATTAAAACGGTGTATGCTTCATGATAATACAATATATATGCTTTATATTTTTCAGCTGTTCGGTGTTTTCTTAACATATTTGTTTGTTGTCATCCAATTTTCTCTCTGAGTGTGAATGAAGCCCGATCGACTGGAACAGGAAAGCGCTGTGGCTGACACCAGCACATTCTACTGTTTTTAAAGAACTCTTAAAACTATTCTTCATTTTCTTTTTTTTTGGGGGGGGGGGGATTTTACGACTATCTGATATTCACAAAGCATTCTCGGTCTTCAGTTAAGAATATACTCAACTTTCAATTACTGTATGAGAAATATCTTTGATCCAGAAACACAAAACTTTGCACATAGTTTCTTATTGATGTATTTGATACATTAAAACAGCAACAAGTTTATGAAGGGCTATATTTTAGTTACAATAAGATGACCAATGTTGGGTAAATTCTTAACTTAAGCCTCAAAATGCTTTGTCAACACGGGACTGGGTTATTTGTTGGCATGAGATTCGATATTGTGCATGTGACCAGAAGTTATAGGCCAGTAACACACGATTGAAATACCTGCTCAAAACCAGTTCTTAGAGCCATCCACTACTGTGGCTTGAGGCACGACGGGTGACATCAGTAATGGAAACATTTCTAGGGACAGTGGCTCGCCGTCTTAGAACATGTGCCCAGTTCCCGATGGTTGCTGTGGACTGGATGGTCAAGACTAATGAAAAGAGGCGTGTCGAAAGAAACATTGCTTTCCAAGGATGGAAAGTTTTACACGTATCTAATGCCCCCGTCAGACCGGGGTGATCACCTTACTGCGCTCTGAACCCGAACGGCGGCCAGGAAATGCACAAGGTCGCCGGCAAGCGTGAACACAACGCGGAAAAATGTCCCCAAATTACAAACTTAAAAAAGTCGCATTCTTACTGCCACCAGTGCGATTATATCCCATTCTCACGACGGGCTCGTCACGATCTTTAAACCATAGCTATGATGTCATCCTTTGTTCTTTTAATCCATTATAATGAGGAATGGATTGTTGTCTAAAACTTACAGTCCATTATTAATGGAAACAATCCATTATTAATGGAAACAGTCCATTATTTTAAGACATTGTCCATTATTAATGAAAAATACATTAATAATAAAGTGTTGTCATTATATATTAAGCTACTTTATCCATTTATTACTAATTTCCCTTTCAACATTTACAAAAATTGATATTTCCGAAGATTGGATGTTAATTTCCCTGGAATCACCGGGCACTTTTGAATTATTTTGTTTTGGACTTTGTAGTTGACACAATTTTGGACACTTTTCAGCTACTAAAATGTTACATAAGTCTGATACTTCATTGTCACTTGTCCTTTTATATGCACAAGGTCCAGTTTTTTCCATGTTGAACTGTTCGTGTACTCCTGCAGCAAACAAACGTGTATCTGCGTTGCGTTTTATTGTCTGCTGTAATAAATGAATTCGAATAGGCGAGTCACCATACCATATAGATTAGAAAATAACACCAGTCGGTCTGAAAATAGAAATAATCTCGTTTTTAACATGATTTTCTAAATCATCACCAGTCAGATTGAAAGAATGGGTTGTTTTGTTTCTGTTGTTTAACATGCAATACAATCTGGATAATTTCTTTTATGAAGAGTTGATTTTATGACCCATTTAATCATAGGCCAAACAAATTGATTCTGAATTTAGAATAATTGTAATGTGTACATATTCATCAAATGACTCTAGACTCGGTAAGAAATAGAGAAATAAAAAAACATATAGTAGTAGCCTACCATACACTCATAAATGTTTTCCTAAACATATATGGATTTTGCAGGTTTTGATACGCTCTAGTGACCTTAGGTTGTGTTCTGCGTTGGTTAAAGCCACCCCCATCGGTTTTTGACACATCTTCACAGTTGTATGTATTTCCTCCCCTTTATATATTCCACTTTAGAGTCAGGGTTTGTATCCACATCCGATATATGAGAATAAATATTTTACCCTATATTACATTTTGGATGATCAATCCTTGGATTTGCATTGTCCTCCATATCCAACATGTCACTCCATACATTGTCAGTACGCCATTATTCTTGTCATAAATAGGAATAATTTTGGACTGGGTAATAGATATATCCTCTCCACTGGAAGACATGACTGTATTGATATCCTTGTTTGTATTAATTAATTGTTAACAAAACAGTCACGTGACCCGTGGTGTTGGTTTAAGTAACTGTCCAATATTTTGGGGGTGTTACAAGACACTATTGTTTTAAGATGTCTATTATTTAAGACAAAGAGTGACGATGGTTTAAGTTAGATAATTGCCTCCGACTGTCCATTATGTAAATAGAAAGAAAAAGTTGTTCTTTCTATTTACATAAAGGACAGTCTACGGCCATTATCCATTACATAAGCTTGGCAACGGCGGCCATCGCGAACCCGCGGCGCTCTATCCACACGTCTTCAACGTGTATCTTGACTGCACGTGCGTTTCCACCACGTGATCACGGCGACTATATAAGCTGGTTAGATTTTTTTTTAGAAATTTCAAGATGACCATTGAATCGCCCGTTCTAAAAGCAAGTCGAACATGAAAAGCATGGTCGCCACAGGTGAGTAATGCAAGCTTGGTCACCGCGCCATGATCGCCATCACCACGCCATAAGAACTCCAAATGCTTGGTGGGGTTGCGGCCGACACGCGAGGGTTGTGGTGAAGACGCCATTAAGGCAACGTTGCAAATGTTACAATTTTCGCAATGTGTTTGTCACGAGAGGGGGAGAGAGAGAGAGAGAGATGGGGTTTAACGTCCACTAGGTCATTTCGGGACTAACATATGGTTTAATTTTATTTCAATATTTCGCTTGCCCTTAGGGGTCTTTAGAAGTGGGAGGAAACCGGAGTGCCCGGAGGATACCCACGAGGTTGAGAAGGCACCCCCATCTCCATGCCACATACACTCACACCAGGGCTCGAAACCACAGCCGCAAGCCAGAGGTCGAAGCGCGGCACTCCAGACCACTAGGCCATCCACTCGCCCACATTATATTACAGATTTTACCGCAAGCTGATATGGTATTAAAATAGTATATACTTCAACGCATCACATATGCTTGGGGTTCGAGTTCAAAGAATTTAAACCATTATTTATTTCTTGGCCGTTTCGGGTGTTGTCTGGCGGCGGCAACGATGGCTCTGTGAGTACGACGCTGGCTCGCTAACAGTGGATTCTATTGTGGCGTTGACCGAGTAAGTTTCTCGCGATGATTCAGTCCGTTTTGGACCGGAAGTGAAATGTGGTTTATAAGGTCAAATGAAAAATGCTGTTTATAAATGCCTTCACAACGCGAGCGAGATAGAGACAGGAGTGGGGGGGGGACATAACGTCCACTCAACACAAACTAGATCATGTTCAAACTGACACATGGTATAATTATATTATAATTCCCATGCGCATAGGGCCCACGGAAGAAGCTGAATTGTACATTCATGAGATCCTTGCATTCAATCAAAATGTGCTTAACTGACGAAGAGCACGACTATCGCTTTAAGATAGACGTGAGTTAAAAGGGCATGACTAATACAAAGGTGTGGTTGGGTTAAACACACTGGAATGACAAAAATTGTCAACAAGGCAACAATGATGTTGATAGGTTGATAATGTACCCCATCGAAATCCCAACATAAAGAGATAACACATTTATAATTTTCCCAGATATCCAGCGATAAATTAAAGAAATAACACATTTATTGTTCCCAAAAGTATCGAACGATACCACAGTAACAAGCTTACTGCACGCAGCAATCTGTCTACATCATACCTCGAGAATACATCACTGCCCTAAATGCCGTCCATTTATCGTTTTTGGATGGGACTGGTACTATGCTCCCTATACCCGAAGCACATGGTTTATGTAACCACATATGTCAAGTTAGCAAACCCCGATAAAAGCGATATATAATATGTGATAGTGGGAAATATTGCAATACAGTCTTTCTCATTGTAAACTGCCTTTAGAGTTTCAATTTGTTTATCTTTCAAAACAAAGCTAGATACGCCATATTGAATAATTAGTAGAATATTTCGAAATACGGCTCTGATCCGTTTTACATTTTTCATAAACACAACGGCTAAGTGAAAATTGATTTTTCAATGAAGACGAAAATAGAAGATAAATAAATACTTCTAAAAATTTCTAAAAGCATACTCAGTGTTTTTCACCAAAAACGTCGATTTAGAAAGTGTCGGATTATTGGGTTAGGGTCTGTTTTCGGGCTGAAGCTAGCTAAAGACAGACAGCCTAAGTTGGGATGCATTTCCAAATTTTATTTCACCACTGTGGAGAACGGAATAAGTATGCCCTTGCCCTTGTGTTTCACATTAAAGATACGTCCCCGTGTACATACAGGGTGATTAGATGATATATTAGGACTAAAACCATATTCAAACTAATTAATCTATCAAAATTTTGCTTCAAATCCTTCTCAAAACAAAGGTTTACGTGAGGGAATACCCCTGTTATAAAAAAACGTATTAAAAAGGGGTCGTGTTTGTGTCACGTGACATAGCTGAAGAGCTACCTAGCAACGGTTGCGAAGTCGGAGGAGAATTCATTGCACACACAAGACGATGTTGTCGCTATCCATTTATCGCAAATATTGAATCCTATTTAAATTCTCGGATTATCTACTGTCCATTTCCATGATTTTTATCTCAGAAAGTGTTATAAGTCTAACTTTTCATAAAGTCTATCTAGCGCCTAATCTCCACGCGCAACCTTTGACGTCACCCAAGCAACCATTCCTAATCGTCGGGCTGCCGATTAGGGAAACCCTTACATTTTTGTCATGTATGCGTTCCATGTATGTTTTATAGGAATCCAGTATTTTTGTAGTAAGATTGGATGTTTCGTTCTTCAATATATACCGAAAATGCCCTACTTTTATTGCAAATAACCACCCGATAAATACTTTTCTAGGAACTTATCTTTAACGGTGTAGGTTTCGTCCACATACGCCTATACAGTTGGACGGATCTGATCACACGGAGAATTGGATAACAACGAAGAAGTAAGTTAAGTAAACTCCAAACAGCTGAAAAAGAAGCAAAATTTCGTTAAACAGGAGTTATCCTTATTCAAAATAAATTTTAAACCGTAGAGAACAATTATTGGTAGTTATTCTGAGAACAATTGGAAAACATTCCGTTCTTTCTTGAGTTGCTTCCCTTATTGTTCGTTTTTATTTCATTTTGATTGAAGTCTGTATATCCACAGATCCGGGACTGTACAGTGCAGAGGATGCTTACGGCTAGCCCCCGATTCATCTACTTGCTCTGACATATGCGTTTGTTGTTAGTGACCTCTGTATATTGTGTCTTGTCCATAGATTTGTCTTGGGTAATTGTTTTCACGGGTGCTGTCATTACTGTCACGTGACGATTTGACGCTATGCGTGCTAAACTCGACTATAATATCTGACTGTGTGTCATAAATTCTTAGTTCGGTTGTAACTAGTTCGCAGCACACAAAAAAAGTTCTTTGCTACAAAGGAAATAGACGCCCGTTATTACTGAAACACAGCAAAAGTGGTTATGGCAACAACCTAGGCCTGTAACTGTTATACAGAATAGTAGGCCTGCAACTCCGAATTCAGCATAACTTTTCATAAAATAACGTGTAAACTTAAAACCTTGAACTGAATGAACTATACTCAATTCGAAAGGCTAATTCATACCTCGATTAACGAAAAAAAGAGTGGGAGAGAGAGAGATGGGGGGAGGAAGATGAGGTTTAACGTCCACTCGATACAAACTAGGTCATTTGCGACTAACATGATACAATTTTATTACAATAATTCGATGACATTCACACAACAGATAAACCTATAATGGCACATCGACATCCTTCAGGACCGCGCTGATTTTTGAAATTTTCAACATATTCATTTTTAATGATCTATTTCTGCACTAGTTTGTCAAAAACGGACCAAGGTTGTTCTATTTGAATTTTACATAATGCATCTTCATTTTTTTTCTTTTTTGCAGTCTTCTTGTATTACATCGTAATTACCCGAACCTTTCAAATGTAATATATGTGTTTTCAATTATTCATTCGGGTTAAAAATATAAAAGTTTTCATACCGTGAGTATGGTGCCTTTCTTAATTACCAGAATATCCATGGCTGTTATACCCACTGGTGATTCCTGAAGCTTGGCTATAAATAGGTTTACCTGGGATGAAAAATAACAGTGGATAGGACCATGGACAAACGTGGCAACTATCCAAGAAATTTAGTTTGCACACAAAATTTAGACCATATATAAAGTGAAATGAATTTAAATTTAAATAATTGAGCGGATTTAAAGCCAACTTCAAATTAAAGATACATTAAGGAACTAAGATAAAGAGATGACAGTTCTCACTATAATAGTGAAAAACTAGATAGTGTAAAGGTAATTTGCTGAAAATTTCAGTCAAATTGATCCACTATGAGCTGATGAAATTTCCGCGTAGCGTCGGTCATCATTACTAACATCATGAAAATAAACAGCCTAGTCTCGATTATCCACTTTTTCTTATTTAATTTCAATGGCCGTTCAGCGGCATATAGGAATCTAATCCAGCTAACATCGGATGCTAGCTTGACGTCGATAGTTTATTATGGTCTGGATAAGTTAGTGTCTAATTGATAATTTAGATAATGTTTAATAGCACGTCAGTACCAGCCGGGCTATATTGGGCCAATCTTTTGATAAAATAGGAGACAAGTTTAATGATATCTCAAAAGGTTCTATTTTTATGCTTAAATATAAAACCAAAAGTCACAGTTTTTAAGTTTAACAAGAAGAAATATCACGAATTTAAAGCATACAAATATTACGAATAAATAGACGATAGAGGATATAAATAGACGATAGAGGATATAAATAGACGATAGAGGATATAAATAGCCGATAGAGGATACAAATAGCCGATAGAGGATATAAATAGACGATAGAGGATATAAATAGACGATAGAGGATATAAATAGACGATAGAGGATATAAATAGACGATAGAGGATATAAATAGACGATAGAGGATATAAATAGACGATAGAGGATATAAATAGACGATAGAGGATATAAATACAATTTAAGCTTTGAAACACAATCTGATTAAAATACAGATCTATATTTCGTTTCGTTTTTATTATACTTTCGATGGCTCACTACATGAAGATCTGACTGGTTGTACACAGACGTCGCGTCAGTGGTCATGCGAGAGACCTTTGACCCTATGACGTTGGACATTGATTAATCAGCGTTGAGGTTTCTATGGGTTTACCCGCAGTTCCATGCAGAGCATGCCAAGAACTCGCCGTAACGTACCGTTTCATTGGCCAATTCTCCACATCAACTAGAACGCCTGTTCGAGATCCTAGTGTTGTGAAGACAAGTACTGTGCTGTGAAGGCAAGTAAAACGAAATTTTGAATTATAAAAAAACGAAACGAAATGAGAAACCGGACCTAAACCCGGTTAGGCGAACAAGTGAAGTAATAATTTATCTGGTGCCCCTAAAGACAATTCCATGTGGCTCTTGCTTCTTAATGTAAATATGACATTGCATAGTATGATCAGGGAGCGATGCAATACAACTTCATCTCTCTTATTGTTTCTTTTTGAACAGTCTCCTAAGAGAGGGTTGCTGTAATAATGGAGCATCTAAAAGCGACTCTCAACTAAGTCAGCTCGTTCGGTCGTTTCTGGGGTTTAAATTCCAACTTCCACCTAGAGTGATATCGTAGACAAATTGTTTCTTAAGAAACTAGCCTGTACCAGCGCTGGGTTGGCTTTTTGGGTAAGACATAGTATCTTTACAGGTTAACAGCCATAATTGGTCTCATCCGGGGGAGAGTCTCTGTTTTTTTTAGAAAAGGAAATCTAAGACTGACATGCGGACGCAGTCTGGTCCACTTTGCCATACCAAGTTAGCTTGATCATTCCCCTTAAGTATCAACATGGCTGACGGGCAGCAAACGACGCTTAAACTCGAGTAATATTAGCACACAGTGCACACAGTACATGTGGTTGAAAGGAATGCATGGACCTTCCTGTTTACCAATAGTTTATTATTAGGCACACCAAGAGAATATATTATCTTATGAAATTAAGTAAAAGAATCGTTACCTCCAGCATGTCTTTTATCGTGGCCTGATCACCTCTAATTCTATATAAATAGGGTAATGTTTTATGAACCTGAATTTAAAAAAAACCAAGCGGTTATCATGTAAGCCGATATTGTGCTACAAGCTACAAACACGGTTTTGAGTACAACCAGGTGCCATAATCCAATAAGTGCCAATCCTACATGTGCGAATATCCAAAGGAATCAAGATCTTTGTGATATAAACATAATATCTGCTAAGTTTCATCACAATTAGATAAGTTTCGATGTCTAAACTGCCCACATTTTTCGTTTAACCAGGGGCCGTAATCCACGAAGTTACGCCCCGATAAGTTGTTTAAGTGGCATTAAGTAACTGGATGAGGATAACACATGACACTGACACAATTATAGCGAATACAAGTTACTTAAAGAATTTATTTCAGCGACGTTTCGTGCTATGGTTGTCATTTTTTGCTTGATAAAGAGAACCCTAGTCGAAACGTCGCTGAAATAAATTCTTTAAGTAACTTGTATTCCATATAATTGTGTCATGTGTTACGCCCCGATACATACGAATATGGGATATTAACTTATATTTCAAGTTTCGTCTTAGTTTCGTCTAATTCGGATAAAACCTGTAGCATGTAGAGTGCCCACTTACAAAATGTGAAAGGACGGCGACGGCAGTATATGTTCACATAAAAATGTGGTCGTATAAAAAAAATAGAGGTTATGCCTGGCAACGGTCACATCCTGGAGGAGCCTCCATAAAACCAAAAACATCTTATCAATTGACTCATATATTCATAATAGCTGGTTTACCATTCGGACAAATTGCCCGGATGGTAGCAAAATACAGATTATCAGTTCACATAAAATAATAACAAGCCAACAGTGAGGCTGATGTCACCCGCCGAAATTCCAAAATAAATAGATGACACGTATTAATTAATCGAACATTTATTTTTTTTTCAAAAGTATGAAGCAATCAAATTATGCACTAAGTTTCATCACTCTCGGTCAGATAGAATCAAAGCATCGACCAATGAAATTGATCAGCTCGGCTTAGCTTCAGTTCGAATTGTTAATCATTGAAATCAGTCAAGACATTCACCTAATGAACATCTACACCAAGTTTAAACATTCTACCTCAATTAAAAGCAGAGTTGTTGTGTTCCAAAGTCTTGACAGATCAATTTGTACATCGCTCCTAAGCCTAAGCAGAAAATTCGCACTATCAAACTTTGTCAAGTTAATGATATAATAAATCTATATTATGAGTTTCATCACTCTCACTTCATTATAACCAAAGCATCAACCAATCAAATTGCTGATCTTTATTTACTGTAAGCAGAAACTGATCATTATCGAACTCCATTAAGGCATTCACCTAAAGAATGCCTACACCAAGTATAAACATTCTAGCTCAGTTTGATGGAGAGTTTTTGAGTTCCAAAGTTTCAGCCAATCAAATTGCTTATCGCTCTGTTTACCCTGAGCAGAAAATGCTCATTATCGAACTTAACCAAGGCATTGATGTAATGAAACTATACAAGTTTCATCAATCTCACTGAATTTAAACTAAAGTTATCGTGCCCCAAAGCATCAACCAATCAAATTGCATATCTCGGCTTACCCTAAAAAATGCTCATCTTCGAACTCAATCAAGGTATCGACCTAATAAACACCTACACCAAGTTTGAACATTCTAGCTCAATTAGGAGAAGAGTTATTGTGTCCCAAAAAGTGTGACGGACAAACAGACTGACAGACGAACCCATTTTAATAGTCCACCACTTTCTTCGAAAGAACAAAAATAAAATAAAAATAATACAATATAGTGATTTCAGCTTAGGGTGATTCTGTGTGTATTTTATGACCTCTAATAGTAAGTGCAGGAGGACCGCACTACATGCAAAACAAAAATGTACACGATAAACTTACGGACAAGACGTAAAATAGACATTGCAAAAAATAAACAAATTAGGTTGGCTATTGAATCATATTGGAGACCCCTGTAAGAGCGAACAAAAACTATGCTGGCCACCCTGAGTCGTGGGAAGGGATTGGGAAATTCACGATAGTAGTCACCATTCCATATTACACTGCCTATGCCGCATCTGTTGTTCATGTGAGGGGGACAATGTTGGTGTAAATTATACCCAAGGTTGGGGGGCCAATGAATCCATTAAAATCAACTTCAAATTACCTGTTCGTGAAGATTAGCAGCAATTACGGACAAGGCTACTAGCCTGTGAATACTCAGTATAGCAATGATTGAAATCATAGTTATCAGATAGACATCCACAACTGCTGTCTTGGTTACAGAATATCCTATGCACAAGAGTACTATAATACTCAATAAGTATGAAGTTGCCACGACGTATTTGAAGTCTTGATTGAGCAGATCAACCATGTCACACAGGTCCAAATGAAGTCGCCTGTAGATGTGAATTTTGACAGGAAATCTTGTCGATGTAGTAACAAGTTCTTTTATCTTCTCACTCAGTGAACCATATTGAAAAGCTAAACATTTTGTGACGATGGCAAAGAATGGTGCCAAGGACACCCACACCCCTGCATTATAACACCACAGGGTTGCAGTTAGACCGACTGATGGTGGCGAATCACCAAACGGCCCAACTGCTGCTTGGACGAGTTCATTTCTATTCTGTACACTGACAAGAAAACCAGCTGATGTTCCGATGTGTACTAAACACAGCACAACGATCACTACACGATGTGTCCTTTTGAGTCTGTATAATAATTGTTCCTGGTTGGACCCCGGGGAAGCAGCTTGCTTGGAAATTTCAATCCATTGCGTTAGAAATGAATGGAACCTATCCTTGTATTTAAACATTCTGAACAGGACGGTGCCATCAACCGCAGTTTGTAGTGCGAAACACAAGATTGACATCCTATATAGCAATGATTTAGATATGAAAGGTTTCACTATGAACAGATCCACGATGTATCGTCCCACTTGAAACCACAACAACGTCAAACATATAACTTGGTACATAGTATAGATGCTTCGTTTTAATCGAAGCTTGTTTTCCACTGATGTTGAATCCACTGTGAGATCCACTACTCTCGTTCTTTCCTCTGGACATCTGTAAATTCCTAGTAATGTCATGATTCGAAAATACGGTTTGAGTGGAACTGTCAAATCACAATGATTATGGTTAATATTGTTGTTAACAGTAAACATTTTTTGGGGGTCGGTTCAACTCAAAATTCTGAAATTTAATGAAATGGGGTTTTAATGTCCTACAATCTGCACAAACCGGGTTAACGAAGACGGAGATTCGATTCCACTTCACAATAACATTGTAGATTACAATCTTTTTTATAGTTCAAAATGTCATTTTACTTGTATTTACTAGTTGTAACCCGCCTTCTGGGTGATGTGATGGATTATCCGATGGAACAGTCTTTTACGGTGAGGTGTACGGAACTATGATTAACCAACTAGGAACATCAATGCTGATTGGTTAATCAAATGTAGGACGTCATAGGGTCAAAAGCCTCTGACGCGATCTTCCATTACAGCCGTTCAGATGTTCAGGCAGTGTTCGTTAAAGACCTCTATATCAATCAGATTATATACATCTGTGTTTACAATCCAACCGGAAGCACTACAACCGAAACCCACCGTTTAATTAGACAATCATTCTTATACTTTACAACAATTTCAACACACTAAATGTTCCAAACAATACGCCTTTTTTTATAAATACGCTAGATTTGTCATATTATTCTGTCGTACATTTATGTATAAAAAAAAAGTAAAATGAACACAGAAAAAACTTGTCAAACAGATTGCTATTTGATAATGCTTCGAAACAATTTAACTTACTAAATTATGCGAACAATTTGCCTTTTTAAATAAAATGGATTTGTCACATCCCGTGGTAATGAACTGAATTTCTGTAAAGATAAAATCCCAACCGATTGATTGGCAACTCACAGACGTATTTGGAGAAGCGTCAAAGCAATTTAAAGCGACAATTTCATATTTTTAAGTTATATTTCTAAAATGTATTAAAATAAGGCCTTAAAATAGATGGTATCTATGAACAAACCTACCTTGTTAAAGAAAAATCCTATAAATCCAATAATCCACTGTTGCCAGTTGAGAAATTGGCAAAAATATCATTTTCAACTTCAAATTCAAACGTTTGAAGATAGCTATGGCATGGGGGTGGTGGGGAATGGAAAAACAAGGGAGGTAATTGTGTTATCATTTCCCGTGCCAATGATGTATAAGTGTGGGGAATAATGTCCATGATCGTATAAAAATGAGTTGACAACCTATTGAGCAAAAGACACAGAAATAATTATGTTTTGACTTTCTTTGAAAATATGAAATTATCGCTTTAACTATGTGTCCGAAACGATTCACCTATTTATAAAAAAAGCTGTATTTGTCACATCATGCCGTAACGAACTTCATTTGTAGAATAACGCAGATGAATCACACAAGTCTGTTCAATCTGAACATTATGTTGGTAGTGATACGTTGATAATACCTGGAAGCAATTCGACTAAGTGAATTCTGTAAACAATTAGCCTATTATTAAATAAATTGGAGTTTCACGCGAA
Organism: Patella caerulea; assembly: GCA_036850965.1. Classification (NCBI taxonomy): domain Eukaryota; kingdom Metazoa; phylum Mollusca; class Gastropoda; family Patellidae; genus Patella; species Patella caerulea. The sequence goes on from JAZGQO010000010.1 coordinate 4,814,547, forward strand.
CTACATTTGAGTACATTTGTGTATATTTGATAACAATGGGCCTTGTTTTTTTAAATATTGGTATTTAGATAAGCTGTGAATAACACCTAGCAACGCGATTAATCATCATTATCTCATGTGATATTTAGTATTATTGGGTAGAAGATTGATAATTGATTCGTTAGGCGGCGTTTACACGATAAAACTAGCGGTCGCATCCGACCAACTCATCAGACAAATGGTTGGAAGGATTGATTCAATAGCTAAGCAAATTCCGTTATATTAGACGATGTCTTACATTGTATGGTGCCATATATCTGCTAATATGTATTCAAAATGTGTTCTTCTGACGCAACCTCTCTTAACCTACCCGCTAGTGAATTAAAATATCTAATAAATCTGTGTAGGGAACATGTCCTTTATTGCAACACGCGGCACCAGAACAACGTGAAGACGGGGATGAGAAATGAGTCTATGAAATGTATCGCTACGTGTTTAGGAAATGAGAGAGAGAGAGAGAGAAATGAGGTTCAACGTCCACTCGACACAAACTAAGTCATTTCGTAGCAAACATATACGGTTTCTAATTTCATTTCAATTAGCTGAGACACAAACACCCCGTGAGCTGGTGATATTGGAATGTTGCCACTAATAAAGGGAAAGTTAACAATCGGAAAGTCAAAGTCATCACGTTATGGCAATTGTCAAAATCGAGACGCCGATGCAAGTAGGAAGCGTGATTGTCACTGTCAGTAGTGTTTTTAATTTCGAGCTCATCAGGATATATGAATTCTACGTAATCATTAAATTTGGGATTGTTCATTGATACAAATCGGGTTTAACGTCCACTCGACACAAACTAGGTCATTGCGGGACTAACATATGGTCTTAATTTCATTTCAATAATTGGCTTGCGCGTAGGGGTCTTTAGTAATGGGAGGAAATCACAGGACCCGGAGAAAACCCACGAGTTTGGACAGACGACGTTAATCCTTGACACGTACGACCGGGGATTCGAAACCACGCCAGTTGACTCAATGACTGGTTTTATGATACACCGCTCGCGTGCTAACCATTAGGCCATCCAACCATCAAGTTTCATCACCCTCACTTAATAAGAACTAAAGTTATCCTTTCCCAAAACATAAACCAATCAAATTGCATTTGAACACCCTAGTTCAATTAGAAGGAGAGTCATTGTGTTCCAAAGTCGCAATCAATCAGATTGCTTATTTGCAGAAAATATTCATTATTAGTCAAGGTATTGATGTAATGAAACTATACGAAGTTTGATCCCCAGCTAGGCATCGACCTTGTAAACACCTACACCAAGTTTGAACATTCTATCTCAATTAGAAGGCAAGTTATTGTTTCACAAAAAAAGTGTGACGGAAAAACAGACCGACGAACCTCTTTAGTTGCTGTATAATACTGGATATGGGTTGAACGAATGAGAATGACCAGCACGCCGGTGAAAATGTATTTACATACAACATACATATTTACAACCATCAATATTCCATATAGCCAAACCACTTTTTTTGGTTTGTGTAGTCGTGTATTCGATCCCGGTATTCGCCCAGATCGAGATTTTAAGGCATGGTTCTCCCTTGGATAGAATCTCATATTTCGAATCCCAACTTTCATGGGGTCTTTTTATGGCTAATGTGCACGTAAATGCGTAAATGGACCCTCGGTTATTATAATTATACCATACGAGCGACTGACCACCGTTTATTCCCAAGTCCTACTCCCACCCCTACGTCCCGTATGGCTGTCAACGGAAAACTAAGATCCAAACTGACGCGGAACCCTTTCGGTAAGTCGTGGGACTGACCATCGTCCTACTCATCGTAACACCACGGCCCCTAACTTGAAAAAGAAACTGTATTAGTAGTCAAAAGAAAGTGAATGTACTTTGATGATGTATATCGTCCTATTAATCCGGTTTGTAATGTAAATCCGTCGGGTTTTCGAGTAAAAATCGTGGAATAAGTTTTATTTTGACGGTTTCGATGTTTAATGGCGAAAAACCAATGTTGACATTTTTTCTGAGTAGATCGTCATAGTATGGAAGGGCATTGTGTAAGTCTAATAGCCGACATCTCTTTTAGTTAATTATCCATTATGAAAAATGGAAACAAAGCTTTGAACGATTAAAGGATACTATGAAGACCTACCCAGAAAAATGTCAACATTGTGATTTTGTCATTAAACATCATAACCTTCAAAATAAAGCTTATTCCACGAGTTCTACCCGAAAAGCCGACGACTGGGAATTATGTAACAAACCTAATCGGACTACGACTGGGCAAACAATGAAAACGGACATACGCCAGAGAGTGGCGTGCAGGGAGATACTGGAATCCATATCGTGGGTGTACCACATTCATTAACTGATCCAGACCATAATCAACTATCGATGGCATCGGATTTCTCCGATATTAAATAGATTAGAACGGTTCAACCATATTTTGATTTAAGCTAAACAGGGAGGAGTGAGACTTTGCTTCGAACAACCAGTATTGTGGTTTAAATTATTGCACAGGTCTTGTAAAACGTTATCTATTTTGAACTGTTACAAGACGAGTGTCTAGCTTTTAATCTAAATCCAGGATTGTTCGTGCTTGGTTTTATTTTATTAATATTACATAATGTATATTTAAATAAGGTGTATTTTTTAATTTTGAAATTTGCACAGGTCGCCGTCTTTCATGTGTATAAGACGTCTTATCTTCTTGCTCTTCTGTTATTTCTCATATTTCTGGGTTCAACATTCTATACTCTGGTCTCTTATGAAAAAAAAATCGGGGAATAGGTAGAGGCATCTCCAAACCTCTGTCTCACAAATTGATCAGAATCACTTTACACTTTCAATTTTTCACAAATGAAATATCGCTTGTCTGCGCAATCCTGATCATCAAAGTGCTGGTAACGTAGTGCAAGACAGTCTTTGTTACCACCGCTGTAGTGCTGTTACTGGGGTTGCCTGGTCTCCAGTAATTAGGATCGAGTAGAATGCTAGACCCATCATTCCACATCCAATCACCTTCTTTGACGATATCATTACCACCCAACCAGTATCGTCTTTCTGAATAAGAAACAAAAAAGGCCTCATTAGTTTGTCATGCACTAATAAAGTCTGTTGTTTATTCCCCTTTTAGTTACGGTAACGTGGAATTTGATCAATCGACATTGAAACTGACACGGGACTAGGATATAAGTTTTTTGTTTATTTTTTCATGCTGGATTAATGGAGTTTTATTTATTAAAACATATCTGCACCTGTTCCGAAAGTGCCGACAAATAGGGAAATGTGGGGTTCTAACGTCCACTTGGCACAAATTAGGTCACTTCGGGACTAACATACGGTTTAATTTTATTTCAATAATTCCCTTGCGAGTAGGGGTCTTTTGCAGTTTTTCTTATTTTAACTTCGTCGACTCGCTTCTAATAAATCAAGATGGACCACAGAGACCCTTCCGCTCTCTCTCCCTTATTTTATCATTTTAGTCCCTGTGTCATGGGGGAATTATTGCTCGGACAGCAGTGTTGTCGCCTACTATTTGCTGAATTCCAATTACCAAGTCGTTTTTACGTACGGATTATCTACTGTGGACACCATTACACGGGAGCTACGGAGGCTCCGTGAGTAAGTTGCTGGTTCGCTAATCAGGTATTGGCGGAGCATGTACCTCAGGATATACCGGTGTGGTTTCTTCCTTCCCTTGGTGCCAGGACATTGCCTAGTCCTTCGGAGGGGACGGAAAAACAAAATCTCGTGTACACATTAACGTATACTTTGAACCTTCCTTAACATTTGTTATTCGATATAAGAGTAGGTCGCAGTGCCACCGTCCGGGCAAAATGTCTATGATTGCAGATTTTATGCTGCATGCCCGTTTTCATTAGAGGGGGTTTGGTGGCCGAATGGATAGCGTGCACGCGCTGTATCATTCGGCCTGCCATTGAGTCAACTGGCTTGGTTTCGAATCCCTGGTTGTACGTGGCTAGGAGTAGTGTCGCCTGTCCAACCTCGTGGATTTTTTTCCGGGTACTTAACTACTTCGTCACTGCACAGAATAAAAGACATTTTATCAGAATTGTTAAAAGACGCAAAGTTTGGACACACGACTTGAATAAAGGAGAATAAAACATTCCTAAAATCATTATATAGTTCACATTCTAAAAGACAATGTTCTTCATTTTCGACTTTATCGTTACAATAAAAACAAAGACGGTTCTCAACGGGGATTCCTTCATATCGCCCAGTTTCTAGACGGAGCGGAGCTACTCCACATCTAAATGTCGCCAGAGCATTTCGGTGGGAGGAAACGAGATTGTCCGTTACATATTTCTCGGGTCCATACAAAGACGTGAACAAACGATATGTCCGGAGTTTATTATGACCTTGGCCGACTTTAGCACTAACATGGGTTACGTCATTGAACCATTTTTCTAAATACACATAGGAGTTACTTTCGAAAACATCACAAACAAGTTTTCGGGTATTTACATAACTATTCATATCTATATTGATATCTAGTTTCTTTAAATGGTTTCTAACCCTAAAATTCCAGTTTTTGGTTAGGTTTGACTTTAAATTACTCCAGTTAAAAATAATTTTAGTTAGTCGACTATCCGTCAAATTGCATAATCTACCATAGTGTCTGATCACACTGTCCCATTGCCGAACATGAATGGGCACCCACCCCATGTCCCCGTTAACAGCAGCATTTGGGGTGTATCTGCCTACCCCAAGGAAATATCTGCACGCTCTATTCTGTACAGCCGTCACACAACTAAATTCCCGGTCACCCCAGATCGCAGCACCGTAACTAATAATAGGATAAATTAAATTATTATACAGTTTAGTTAATGAATTATAAGACAGCCCACCCATACACTTTGCTTTGTCAATCAGTAAACCCAAGGCTCTAGCAGCAGACTTGGCTACATGTTTGGCCATACAGGTATAATCAAGATGCTCGGTTAGAAACATCCCTAAATATACATAATTACTGTCGATCGAAATATTGGTTGTGCCACAGGTAAACTTAAATACAGTCTGTGGAATTGATGCTGTACGAAAGTGTACAATACATGATTTGTTTGTATTAATAACCATCGTATTTCTTGTTGACCAAGCATACAAAGTATCTAATAATAACTGCAGGTCGTTTTCGTTTTCAGCTAACAGAACTAGGTCATTTGTGCATATAATAAAACACATAAGTTGTCATCATTTAAATCTATCCCAACTCCCAGTGCATTTAAAGTATCTACAATATTATTTATATAGAGATTAAACAACAAGGGGGATAACAAACAGCCCTGTTTCAGACCACATTTAATATCAAACCACTCCGTAGTAAGACCAGTTAATCTAACACATGACTTAACATTCTTATATAAAGCCTCAATTGATAGATAAAAACGCCCACACACCCCAAATGATTTTAATTTGGATAGTAAAATATTTCTATCTACTCTATCATAAGCCTGTTTAAAATCAATGAAGGCAGATAAGGTTGACTGTCGTTGTTTTTTCCTAGTTTCAATAATCGAGGTCAGAGCTGAGACGTGGTCTATCGTAGAGCGTTTTCTCCTAAACCCATTTTGATTATCTGCTAAAATATTTGAATCATTTGAAAACTTCGAAAGACGCTCATTTAGCACTGAACAGTAAAGCTTATAAGTAGCAGGGGCTAGAGTAATCCCCCTATATCCCATAGGGTCGCGAGGGTCCATTGTCGAAGATTTGGGAATTGGGCTTATGATTTCACGTCTCCACATATCAGGGACTAAACCCGCACTAAAACAGGCGTTAAATAATTTAAGCAGTATATTTGCCACGACACCATTTTTTAGTACTACGACTGGAATGTCATCACATCCAGGGGCTTTCCCAGATTTTGCACGCCGAAGCGCATCCTCAACCTCACATAAAGCTATGTCGCCGTTCATTTTCCTTGCATTATCAAACCGATTATTTGACGCAGTAGCTATGTTTATTTCAAATATCGATTCATCTGATTTGTTTGTGTTGTTCGAAGGATTAAGAAGATTATCGAAATCAGCTTTCCATTTCTCGAGAACATCGTTCACATCATGACTAACATCATCCGCCTTTGTAACTTCCATCGGTATACATTTTCTGTTACGCCCTACGCCTATTTTCCCTATTTCTCTCCAGAACTCTGAAGGGTTATCAGAAATAAGTTGATCAATTTCACACTGTTTCTTAAACCAAAATTCACGTTTACACTTTTGTACATATTTATCAAACTTTTTACGCTTCTACACGAAAGTAGAGTGCAAAACCGATCGACCATGACCCTTTGATTTAAGCCATACTTTCTCTGCTAAACACATATCATTCCACATCTCACTCAGGCTCCCATTCCACCACGGCTTTTTTGACCGACGTTTTTTATAACTCACTCCACTATAAAGCTGTATTACTCTCGGGGATAACTTCGAATCCATTTCTACTTTTAAGGCAGTCACAAACTCAGAATACACATTATCCACTTTTCTTTGGGAAAGGGACGGTAACTCATGTTTTCCAATAGCGTGTAATATCTTTTGGAGCACACAATTGTTTTGCGCAAAATCACTGTCAATGTTTTCCAATTTGAACTTCACGGGCCTACTAGCTCCCTCGGGTAGAATTTTAATGCCTTTTACGTAGTCTAGTTCGAACATCCAAGTAAAGACCGAGGGGTCTGGAATTTTTGACCCCGAACCGATTTTGTCTACACATTGTGACTCTGTCATTAGCTCTGTAACATTTAATACCGTAAAGCAAGTGAATCTATTAATGTCTTCGTATGGAACTAGAGCATAGTCTACCACTGACCTTTCGGTGCTAGATATAAATGTAAAATCGTTTTTATTACAATTCCGGCCATTCAATATACAACAATTCACGTTTATTAAAAAATCAGTTAAAAGATCACCATATTTGTTCACCTTGAAATCTATGATATTTCGTTCCGATAAAATGTCCACACCAGCTATAAAATCGTCATGGTCGCCACATCTCGCGTTAAAGTCTCCGCATATGTAAAATTTACCCCCTGTCTGGTAGGTGTAGATTTGGGACGTTAAGGTATCAAAAAATTCGTTAACATCGACCTGCCTGGATGAATTTTCTGGGGGAAGGTAACATACACATGCCATAAAACTATACTCTGTAGCTTTATCAGATAGACGTATCCATAGAATACCTTCAAAATCGCTATTTTCAACCGTAATCTCGAAATTATCTACTACATCGCTTTTAATTAGGAATCCAACGCCGCCAGAACCGACTTTAGCCCGCCTATGCAACAATTTTCTATTTTGACCGTACCATTGGTATCCGGGGGTATGTTAATCGTACTTTTGCCAATTAGATGTGTTTCGCTCACCCCTAAAATGTCAACATTAATGTGGTCCACGCACATTGACCGCAAATCAAAATTATCTGATAAAATGTCTGTATTCCACCCTCTAACATTCCAAAACCCGCATGATACCTAGTACACACTACGGTTACTTCCTCTTTGTGGTCTGTATCCAGTGTGATTAGGGGTAAAATATCTATTATTCCTCCCATAGGCATTTTCCACATCTATACTTTTACCAAAGTCATTTATAAAGCTGGATTCCTGCATTCTTACAAGCGAATCTTTTTCGCGAGTTTCCCTATTCGAGCGATAAACAATTCGACCTCGATTCACAGTTAATGAATCACTTTTCCCGATAGCCTTAACAATTGTCATCATGTTCGACTCATTTAGCCTCTGCTCGTAAGGGACATCATTTTGAATATAAACCTTAGAGTATTGCTCCAATCGAATTAACCTGCTTTAAGCCTCCATTATAGCGATTTTTTGCTCCATATTCTCAAGGCTAGCTAAGATTGGTCCTGGGTTTTTACCGCGAGTTTGTTTACGACTGACTTTTGTTAAATTAAAATCCCTGATCTTTAACCCTTCCTCTAAAAGCCTCCTCACTTTATCCACAGTTACCCTGTTGTCAATTTTTTCATACTCACTTTCCGCTAAATACCTAATCACTATGTTTAAACTCTTGTCTACTGGATTACTACTCACAGAGTTCTCCGCCTGACTGATTTGCACTTTGACTGAGTCAATTTGACCTTGAATATCACCCCTAAAAGCATCTATTTCTCTTCTTACACAGTTACTCACTGTAAACGGGAATATTTTATGGCTGTACGGATTATGTAGTCAGAAAGGCTGCAAAGGAAACAATATAAGGGATTGGCCTATTGTTTACAATGTCATCACCATCATCATCATGTGTTGTTGATGACTGACGATGGTGTTATGTTGACATGCTTACTAATATGATTGTTGTCTGCCCACATGGACAAATGGAGTGGGATTCTAGGCAGAACAATGTATTCGTGAATTTGTTAAGTTGTTAATTTATTATTGGAGTAATGGTAGTTTTTATAAAGCTAGCATAATCACAAACTGAACACCGTTTTAAGTGATAATCAATGTTAATGCTATTTTCTTTGATGGCCCATTAACAATAATTAGAACCTGTCAATTATCCTTTTTTCACAAAAAAACAACCAATTATTCAAAAAAGGCATTGCTTCAGGAAAAAGCTTAAACTATAACATTGACGTTAGTTAAGATTTAGGATTTACTCTTTAATTATTTTGCTATTAAATTGGTCTACAACCCTTTTGACTTTTACTTCAAAAGACATTTGAGATCTTTGCTTGTCTGTAAAAATAATATTTCGATTTGTCATTAGTTTTTACTATAATTTACTACTACCATTCATAGCGGGTCCGCGTCGTGATAGCTTTATGAATATGGCGTTGGCGTCCTAATATGAGTGTACCGTTTTCGATCCTCTCGTTGGCCAACACTTAATCAGAATTTTTTTTTTCGGCATGGTTCTCCCTGATCAGTAGCGGCGGAGAGACGATCTGGTAAGGGACAATGTGTTGTCATTCAGATTGGACAGACAGCTGAGGTCCTGTGTACACATTGGCATGTACGTAAAAGAACCCTTAGTTTATAACAGACTGAACTAAAGAGGGGTTTATAGTGGAATTATTAACCACAGTACCTGATCGAGGTGTGTATGCGTGTCAGTTAAGGGTCGTGAAGGGGGGGGGGGGCGCAAAGTTGGACAAATCCGAGCACTCAATATTTTGAGTAAATTCAAGATCGGAATAGAACTCAGGATGCACCTAGGCAAATCTATTTCGGGGGGGGGGGGGGCTCCACGAGGCACGCTAAGATTAGATCATGTTTATACTGTCACCTTAGATCTATTCAGACACTATATATGTGTGCATAATATCACCTTAGATCTAGCCATTGGTGTAATTGATATATGTATATTTAACATTGGATACGCTCTAATATTTATATTATAAACCACTTGTTACCGCCGTGAAGCTTAGTTGTAACTTGTTCACTTATATAACAATAATTGCATACTTGTGTTACTATATGATACATACTAAAGTGTGGTAATTCTATAAATCTGTTTATCGTGTAACCTGTTTAAAAGGTTAATTAAAATATTTTACACGATCAGGTAAGTTAGAATTCATTATTATGTAATATATTTTGTTTTCTATCAGAACGATCGTAGATCTCACGTGTGACTACTGTATGTAGCGAATTAGCCAGTGAATAACGTTCATTCATCTAACACCCGGTGATCGTAAAATCTATAAAATCAGAGACATATTTTCATTAAAATATTTCCGAAACAAAGCATAAACAAGAAAATGTGTTGTCTTCAAGTCAGGGAATCATACAAAATCAACACAAATTACCCCTGAAATAGGGACCGGTGAGTTATTCAAGATGGCTGACGAAGGAAGTAAAATAAAACCAACTAATCAACTTTGATAGTTTTCATACAACACAATCACACATTTATAGTAGAACAATATGTATTGTTGACCTGGTTTTGTCAAGAATGTTTAAGGGCTAATCCTGATAATTGTTTGAAGAATAGAACTGCTTAATTTTGTGTTAAAATCCCTTAAAATCCCCTACCAAAGGGCTGAGCATCTAACTCAGTATTTGTGATACGTTTTCAAACAACTTAAACACGTCCTATGGTGGCCTACCGTTATCATTCAGGATTTAACAAAATTTATCTAAAAACCCAAATAAAATGAAATTAAAAGAAAAACAAAGTCAAAATTAGAAGTAAATTAAAAGCAAAAGTTAAATCAAAAGTAAAAATTAAATCAAAAGTAACAATTAAATCAAAAGCAAAAGTCAAATCAAAAGCAAAAGTTAAATCAAAAGTAAAAATTAAATCAAAAGTAAAGGTAAAACTTTTACTTTAAATTTCAAATTACTTTTAAAAATGATTTTAGTTTTCATTTGTGTTTTGATTTTTTTAATTTACATTTTGGTTTTACCTTTACTTTTGATTTAATTTTTACTTTTGATTTAACTTTTGCTTTTGATTTGACTTTTGCTTTTGATTTAATTGTTACTTTTGATTTAATTTTTACATTCGATTTAATTTTGACTTTTGATTTAATTTTTGGTTTTAATTTACTTTTATTTTTGACTTAGCATGTGTTTCATTTGCATTTCATTTTATTGAAGTTTTTATTTACTTTTTTTTTTGTTAAATCCTGAATGGGAATTAATACCGGTGTCCCAAGCTGGATTATGCAGTGTCTACGTAAAACCAGGCTTTCTGTTAAATAAAAATAATATGTAGTTGAAATTTACCTTTCGCTATCAAGAACAGCACATGGGCCATTCACTATATTATAGACCTCTCAAGGAACGTTAATCGATTATCATTTGACCAACGAAAAAATTGACCCGAAATCTTAAAAGGGTTACGTGTCCGGATAAGAAGTTTTGACGTTCATGTCCAAAGAATTCAATATTTTGAGCTGCAATTTTGACACAAGGTCAATACACCATTCTCCTATATTTTGGCGTTTAAATTTCATATGTACTCGGACTTTTATTTTCGAGACTCTGTTCAAATCGGCACTGTCCCTTTAACGAAAAGGGAATTATCAAAATCGGCCCCAAATTCACTTATAGTAAGCTAAGGGGGTATTCCCACTACACAAACAAACCCGAAAGGACAAGACGCCAACTACACAGATATTGTATGTGACAAACATCAAATTAATATCAAACCAAGTGAATAACAAAAAAACATTTCAACCAGAAAAAAACTAACACTAAGATGTCAATGATTTTGTTAAGATCTTTCAAGAAAGAAGACAACATTTTTTTACCTTAAAAATGAAATGGGTTTTAGCGTTCTAGTTGTTTTGCACTGACTAATCGACTTATGATGATGGGTATATGTCAAACAACCCTACGGGGGAAACTATTCCCGGACAGTGCCGCTACGGAATGCTTTGATTTCGAAATCATAAGCGCAATTTAGGAGTAAAACAGTAGGACGTTAAACCCCATTGATTCATATATACTTGCACACCAACGTGTACTAGAGACCTCCATATTTTGTCCCATCCAAACGACATGATGCTGTTCTTACCAGGGTATTGTTTCTAGAAATTTTAACTAAAAATAAAATTCCAATTGATTTTCTAAGCACTAAAATCGATCTTATATTATCCAATCAAATTACTGGATGTTATCTCAGTTAAAACTTCGTGAAACAGACCCCTATTCACACGCGTATGAACCAGCCTCTAAATTAAGGGCAATCTGACCTTTCGGGAAGACTGGTAAAGTGAAAACAAAAATTGTTATTCCATCTAGTTGGCAAAATTAAGTGCCCGAAAATTAATAATACCCTAATTTTACTTTTCTTTTAATTGAATACCAAAACTTTATACTTAATTTACTATTGATTAAAGCATTTCGTCCGCAGTCACACTACTCGGGCATCGATTATTATTGGTGAATGTGGGTACCACGTCTGATAAAAATTCAGGTCGGCCTGAGTGTTATTTTCGCTGCAAAAGGGTCTGACTATTTATTTTATTCGTGCGAACCAGTGAGAAGTTACAATAGAAGATGTTGATACAACCATCTTAACTCTAGGTTCCCACTATAACGATTCGCATCAGGATAACGCGTTTGCGACCGTCAAACGTACCATAACATTCGTGATTCCGAGTCGTAAATGTATTTCCAATTATCTTCTTAAGGCTTGTTTGCCTTAAACCTAGAACTCGTGAAATGAAAAAGACACAGAGATGAACCGATAGTTACCATCGATCCAGATGATGCCACAGAGACTGTAAAATGGATCACTTGCCATTTCTGATCCAACGCCAGCATAACATACAGAAAATTAATGAACATGGGTCTGGATTCTATTTTGACAACCTTTTTTTGGGAATCTTATTTAACTTTCAATTTAAATCGACACATTCTGGGATATTCAATATAAGTTGTTGCGGTCGGATTGAACTCAGCAAACTAAAAAAAAAACTTTTACCACAAGACATTATGAAAAGTCATATCTAACGGAAACAAATGGCGATTAATTGATACCATTTATGGCGTCCATTTCGAATTTCTACTCTATTGCATGTATCAGTCATATTTAACAGGAAAAATGACGATTAATTAAACAAATCAGCCATTTTTTAAATTTCAATTTGGCTGCCATTTTCGAAATTCATAATTGAAGGAGATAGGTAAATATTGTGATCTAATTAATATGCACCGATGTCATCCCTCTCAGTAATTGTAACGGCCTGGTGAATATTCACTGCTGATCAGTGTGCAACTGGCCATGGTATAAACATAAAATACACTATTTAATATTTATATTTATTAGAGGTACATTATGGGAGATAAGATAAAGAATTGACCGTTCTCACTATAATAGTTACAAACTAGATAATGTAAAAAGAAATTGCTGAAAATTTCAGTCAAATTGATCCACACTGAACCGCGAATTTGGCGATTGAATTTTGGTCCTAGCCTCGATCATCATTACTAAAGCCGGTACGAAAAAAAACCCATCAGTCTCGATTATCCATTTTTGGATTTATCAGCAGCAGCAGGTCGAGTTCTAATCCAGTAAATATCGCAGGCTAGCGATGACATCGAGAGTTAATATAGTCTGGATAAGTTAATTAATGTCTAATCCAGTAAATATCGCAGGCTAGCGATGACAGCGAGAGTTAATATAGTCTGGATAAGTTAATAATGTCTAATCCAGTAAATATCGCAGGCTAGCGATGACAGCGAGAGTTAATATAGTCTGGATAAGTTAATTAAAGGGGAAGACCAACGATTTTCAACAAGGTTTCCATAAATCTTAAATATATATTCAGAAAGAATTCCCTCTGTAACAAAAGTAAATAAATTTTTGTAAACGAGAAATTAATTTTTATTTAAACCGGAAGTGACATAGTTGGTTCAACACGCTCACTGGGCTCTATAGAAAGCATACAAATTTGGCATAAGTTTACTGCTGTATTGTGTTCACGCCTCATCCTTGGGCCAAAAATCTTATGAAATGGACTGTTTGTTAGGATATTATAAACACGAATTTATGGTGTTTTAACGTTGAGTACACAACGCCGTCGCATAAATTCACTCACACTGAACAGTACGCTGTGGCCCAATTCACCCCGCATGGCTAAATATTTACATCACGTGGTTTGATTGTCAGCTTACAAGTGACATCGTCTGCTTCGATGTTTTTGTGCTTGATTACAGCGTTTTTCAACATACACAGACCAAAATTATGGGCATGTGAGACATATATTATAGTGCATTATGGCACATAATGTCGACATGAGCTGCTTTTCCTTTTTTCTTCTATTTCCTCTTGAGAATGAGTGGGCTCGAATGTTTATACGGCATTACCGTAGACCCATAGAAGAGATATCTTATATTCCAATACGTTGGTGCCAGACGTTGACAAACTTTGGAAATTAATATATTTATTTGAATATGCATGTGTCAAAATAAATACAAACACTGTCAGCAGACTCAGCACGCATAAAAACACCGAAGCAGACGACATACATGTCACATGTAAGCTGTCAATCAAACCACGTGATGTAAATATTTAGCCATGCGGGGTGAATTGGGCCACAGCGTACTGTTCAGTGTGAGTGAATTTATGCGACGGCTTTGTGTACTCAACGTTAAAACACCATAAATTCGTGTTTATAATATCCTAACAAACAGTCCATTTCATAAGATTTTTGGCCCAAGGATGAGGCGTGAACACAATACAGCAGTAAACTTATGCCAAATCTGTATGCATTCTATAGAGTCCAGTGAGCGTGTTGAACCAACTATGTCACTTCCGGTTTAAATAAAAATTAATTTCTCTTTTACAAAAACTTTTTTACTTGTATTACAGAGGGAATTCTTTCTGAATATATATTTATGATTTATGGAAACCTTGTTGAAAATCGTTGGTCTTCCCCTTTAATGTCTAATTAAAAATTAAGATAACATTTCACGTCTAAGGAAAGACCTGCAATAGGCAGATTTAGCTCTTGCATAATGCATGTTAAAATATTCAAACAATGTGGAATATGTCATGTGGACATACGCTCATTGCCCCTGTCAGTCTGGACATCCGTCCGTCCAAAATTTGTTTGAGGACACTCCACAGGTCACATTTTTTATCAGATTTTGACCAGTTCCTTTCGATATTGGTATGTACCGGGTCTTATGACCCCTAATTGTACGAAAATAGCGTTTTTAGCTTGTGGTCCCTCTAAAGGTCATAATGTTTTATCCAAATGTTCGAATATGTCACCGTTACACCGTAAAATTCAGACCGGAACTACCCGACAAAATGAACGCTCCCTGTACGCAAATAGTGTTAAAGTAAGTAATATCAAGGTTGTGGACACTCTAGGAGTCACTATGTTGACCAGATTTTGATGAAACTTAAAACATTTGTTTCTATCCCAAGAGTCAAAGCCACGTTCACACTGCATGCACATTCATTGTGAATTCCGGAAACCGGCCTCCGGATTGGATTTTCCCGGATTAAAAGCGGTGCGTCGCATTACAGTTTATTCGGATTGAATTCAGAATGAAAAGCGCCACACTGAACGCGCAGTGAGGGTCATTCGTATCCAAGATGGCTGTGGGCTGTGCCAGACATTCGTTTTGTTGGTCTTATGTTGCTTATGTTACAAGATTCTAGGACAGCCTAGACGGGCTGTAACATTTTGAAACAGGCAACAGTTACAAGATTCTAGGACAGACGGGCTGTAACATTTTGAAACAGGCAGCAGTTACAAGATTCTAGGACAGAAATTGTGACTTGAACAGTTAAATCTGAATCAAGTCGGTCACACTCAAAATTTGACTGCGAATAACCCGTTCGGAATAATTGTTCCGGGTTTAATTCGGAAAAATATACGTTTTTTTATCGAATAAAGTGTGACGCCAAAATCCGGAATAAGACTTTATTCTGAATTCAATTCAGATTAAACCACAAGTGTGAACACAGTTTCAGTTCCTTGTGATATTCGCGCATATCGGACCGTTCCCGTGGGAGTACACTGAAAAAAAAACTTGTGTTAAAACTAACCTACACAAGTTTGTGTTGTTTTGCATTGCATTACCACAAACTTGTGTAGATTTATACAATCTTGTGTGTTTTCATATAATTAACACAAGTAATGTGTTGTTTTAATCTATTATTAATTACAGGTATGTCGTGAAATATAAAATTGCATAATAACCCCTAGGTATTGTTTATATTCAGAGCAAACTTTTGTGAAGTTTTGTGAAGAAAATTCTAACGTATCATTATTTTTTCGACTGAAAATGTACTGTTTTTTAAACGAAAACTAAAATAAGAGGTCGAATTATGTCAACTTATATTATTTCTTTGTTTCTGTTTTTTTAAATGTTTTAGTTACTTAACAAAAGATTATTAAGACAATATCCACTATTTAGTTCGACATTTGTTGCACAGACAATGGCTTGACAGAAATTAATTGGATGTTTATTGGTGTTAAGATGTCTGTTATAGTTAAAATGTCTGCAAGATGAGGATTTTTATTGGCCCTATAAACTAGTAGATCAAAGAAATATATAATCTAAATGTGATTTAAGTACATTGTTGTTTTTACAGTTGATTCAGCCTGCGTGGGAAAAATTAGTTAGAGTCTTATTTAATTTAATTGGTTGTTAAAATCGAAATTAAATATTATTGGTTCACTAAAAAATAACCAATGAAATTTATTCTTTCATGCGTCAATTAACATTCATTACCAAATGTATCTTCTCTAAGTTTAATATACCTCTAGTGGCAAATTCTTTTTTGTGGAAGCAGACGTTAAACAGCCCGACGGCTGCTACTATTGGATTATAATATAATACCGACGATCAGTTTGGCTACACTGAATCCAATCGGCCATTTTCTACCGATTTCTACAGCCATGGGACACCGGAAGTAACGCATGTATTTCTAAAATGGCTGACAAAGCAAGGGGAAGAAAAGGTAGGTTAATTCTGTAATCATAATAATGTACTTAATCGTCTACTTTCTCTGAAATTTTACACGATTATCACTAGAATTCCAAATATTCAAAAAAATCGTTCGACTAGGGTTAGTAGGTAAGAATTTTGTACGTTCCACGAGAGTCAATTCATTTATTTTTCTTTTGATTTGGAAAATTTGGCCAAAATAGAAATTAACTCGTGCATAAACTAAATAATATGTTATTGCTCTTTTGTGTTAGTTCTTTGGTTGAAATGAAATCTACATTATGTGAAAAATTTCAGCCACAGTCAATATGATTAGATTATTTTTTTTCAGACAATGATGTAGTACATGTATATATGGCCCTCCAGTTTTAAGCAGATCGTTTAGAATTTGCAAAGAAGGACCGGTAACATTTTTATATTATTGTTTTGTTTTTTTAACAATAATGCCCTTTGCCTATAATTATCATTTTATATAAAGATATAGGAAAATTAATTTATGTAAGCCCATGCTTGTTTCCGATCCCACAACTAAATACTGTATCTTCTAACCAGGCGCGGATCTGATTGCAAATATTGTATTCCCAACTGCCATGGTGGAACTATTTGATGAAACATGTCAATTTGTCAAGGGGCTTATGACTTCATCTTCAGTTGTTATTATTCATTTTTGAGCAATTATATATTTTTATCCAGGAGCCAAGACCAGTTTCATTACACACCAAACAAGGGAACTATACAGAAGATATGACAAAAGTCAAGAAATAATGCTTGGTATGTTGATTTTACCTAATTGCATAATAACTAAAATATCACTACTTGCTTTATTAAAGTAATGACCACAACAACTTTATTCTACAGTTGGTTGATGTGTCTACTATAATTGTAGTTTACATAAATTAGCAGTGCTTGAAGCAAAAAGCTTAAAATAAATAATCACATTTGGTCACTTTGATGCACCGAGAACAGGTTTTGTAGAAAAGTTCTCTTCTGCTTATTTCAGATGATAAAGAATAATATGACATTATTGACAACAAAGAACTACAGTTAAAAGTGAAAGCAAGCTATCTAGCTTGTACAGAAAGAAATTTCAAAAGACATTTGTGGTGCCAAGACTTAGTTTAATTTTGGGATATAATAATACGTTGGTAAAGTCGTCCACACGACATAGTTTACTTTCGCGACATGGGTATTCCTTTCTTATTAGTAATAGTATACGTTTTTTGTGCCTAGTTCTGCGTGATCATCCTCACTCGTTGGTGGAGTCGTCCACACAACTTAGTTTAATTTCCGGATATAATAGTACGATGATACAGTCGTCCACAAGCTTGAGCGGCCCCGTTCATGAATAAATAACAAAGTAAATCATTTTATTCAATAAAAAAAATCTAATTTCATCAAAATAAACCCCATGCAGAAATATATTCCTACACCGCTACCAAACGACCCATGTTTTAAATTTGTTTTCTGAAACCCGCGTTTTTTATGCTTCGTACCGTAGGCGGGTGAGGTTATTTATACATATATTTGTCTTTTTTTGTCGGTTTAATGTCTTTACATATTATCGTGCTTACCTTTGAACTATAAATGTACGTGTCGGTATAACACTACTTGCTTCAGATTTTAATATCCCTAAATATATCTTTTTTTTTTATATTATTAAAAGTTCGAATATCATATACATGTAATATACTATCTATATAATAGCTGTCTTTGTCGGTTTATTTTTTGCAATATTTTGGATGAAAGAACGCTTTAAGCGGTTCTTGTTTCACGTGCTACACTCATGCTCAGGGGCGCCGAAACAATTTTCATGTGCGGATGCAGGACCAATTTTACCACCACCTCTCAGAGTACGGCATCAGGTATCGGACCACGGGCTCTGCTGCACAAATACTGGCCATGTCGACGTAAATAAAATTTAATAGATCTTTATGGGCCTCCGGGGGCTTCATGGGCCCGGGGCGATGTATCGACTGCACACACCCCTCTAGGGGCCCGCCCATGTTTTCCAACGAATGTCGTGATGATCGTTATGGTGGATTAAATTACAAGCTCAGATGGTATATTATGTATAAGAGATTAAATTACATCCTGATTGGTTGTTTCGGTTATGTCCATGAATATTTAATCAGGTAAACATGTTTAAAGATATGACAAAATGTCTGAAATTTTCGTTATCTGAAAATACTACAATCTGTAGCATACAATCCAAATAAAGAATATACCTACATGGTATATGAAACACTACAATCTATAATATACACTCGAAATAAAGAATATACCTACATGCTAAATGAAACGCAATGGGGTTTATCTCCGCTTAGCTAATGATACTACGGTCTACTCTTATACCAAATTCCAAGCGAGCTTCTACGTGTAAACGGGACCTCGATTTTTCGCCCATCCGAACGAATAGACACTTTCCTTGTCAGGCCTTCCACCTTACACGACCGACATGGGGAAACCGTCGCAAAATCTGGAGGAACTTTTTCGGTCAACACCGGGAAAAAACCCGAGACCTTATGGTAAGCGTCAGCGACTTACCCATTGAGCTACCTGTTAATGGTGTAGAGGGTAATTTATTGTATTTTACTATCCAGAATTAGCAATCTACACTTTTTTTTCCCAATAGACATACGGGTCAGATGAATGTCGGAGGGGCGTGGAAGGCCAGACAAATCCCCGTTTACAAAGAAGAAAAAATGAGAAAATATTACGGCCGCATCATGGCAACGCGCTTTCCTGCTATTGCAGCCCATGGTTCAAAATGTAGCCTACACGCCGCCGCTACCCGAAAACTATCGTACCAGTTTATTTAGAATGGTTGAAACTTTCAACCGCTTTCCAAGTACGATTATACAAACAATACGAATTACTTTATTACAAGTCATCGGTGATTCGATCTGAAATCAAATAACAAAATAAATAGTCAACAAGTACTAGCTATTTCTTCTATGCGATTAAATTGTGTACGGGTCTTATTCTTAGTTGTTTTACTAATCCTATTCTTAGTTGTGGACGACATCACCAATAGTTGTGGACGACCCCACCAACCGGTGTGGACGACTTTGCTTGTGGACGACTTGACTGGTACCCCTAACATGTACATATACATTTAGAAACAGCCATATATGAATAAACAAGGTTCCCCTTCTCTAAGAGAAATTCAACATATCATCAGATTTGGATGTCGCTAATGCATAAGAAATTAAGATGCAAGGATGCATTTATAGGAGAAGAAATATTAAGATGGTTGGAAATAGCTACTTATATTGTGGAAACTTTTCTCACACAGCTTGATAAACAGGAAAATGTAACTAACATTTGATATGAGTAGACCTTAGGTTCGAGGTACCTGGAAAAATTGGTCTCATACCACACTGTATGGCATATGCCAAGTGGGAGCTGAACAGCAGGACGCTAAACTCCATTTCATTTTTTCATCTCGTTTCATCTGTGACAAAGCTAACTAAAACATTTAACATACAATGTAATTAAATTAAAGCTTTCATCTTATAACTGTTGAGTCTATTTAAGTCGACTAATATAGTATATTTTTTTTCTCGGTTAACTACATCAGAAAGATCAAGACAGTTTGAAATGGCTATTCATATTGTGGAAATTTTTTCTCACAAAATTTGATAATCAGGAAAAATGTAAGTAACATACATATTTGTATTTTTAATTAAGGAACTAGTTCTATACACTTGCTTTGTAATCTGAATTTTTCTAATCGGGGCAATGTCTAGGACTCTGCTATTTCAAGTACTTGGCATGCTTGATTTTTAACAATCACATCCATAGATTTTCTTCAAGTTGTGATAAGTGTATTTTTACTGTTAATAGCAGTATAAATTTGTTGGACAATATTTTACTTTTCAAATAGATTTTAAAAAGTAATATCTAATTTGTTGCCAATGGAAAAAAATATGAATGGGCCAAAATAATTAGACATTGCCAAGTAAATAGGCGCTGTCCTGATGTAGTAGAGAATTTGGATTTGGAAACTCAATACATGTTGAAACCGAGTGAATTGTTGACCTATTATGAGGTTTCAGTCCCAGATCTCCCGATTTTTTTCTGACTTCTAAGTTCTAACCCATTTGATTTGAATATAATAATCTGCCCGGGTCTGTAACTGGACAAGACATACTAAGTGTTACGCAAAGTTAAAACAAAATAGAGACTCACTCTGGATGTTGCAAAATAAATTGTTTATTTAAACATTGTGAACCATAAAAAGTATTCTTATTGCCTATTTTTTTTTTATTTTTTAGACTGGAACACCATTGAAAGAGATTTTGATGTATGATAACAACGACAGAACCCAGGCATCAATTTATTTTATAATTCTGGAAAATAATGCATTTGACCCAATTTTTAAATATTTATTTTTGTTTTTAATGTTAAATATTCTCCCAAACACAATCAGATTTTAATTCTCTTTACAAATTTATGTATCATATAGACAATAAAGTGACATATAACTCACTTAGAAATATGGTCAGAAATCATAAAGTACATGTAGTTAATAGGCAATATTTAGAAACCAAATGTAGATTAAATATACCCAGAATTACAACAAGCCTTGAGTTGCATTAAGGTGACTTTCCCGTTCTACTTTTCTGTGTTATTAGGGTGATCCTGTCCTACAACTATCCTACTCTTATATCAAATATTTCAACTGTCAAGGGAACCCGAGAGGGGGCGCAAATGGTAAACACACACACATTGGATCAGAAGGTCTTTTCATTGAGTCAAATAATTCAATTGTCTAGGGTCCTTAAAATGAACACAATGGGGAGGTGGGGGTCGATTCCGGGCTTGTGCCCAATTATACATTGCCATGTCCTACACTACTGACATGATGGACCTATGACCTAAAACCAATATGCCCCCCCCCCTTGCTTATGTACATATTATTTAATACATGTAGTTGCAACTCTCTTTTAAATTATGTAATCTTGATGCTTTGCTCCATTTATGTAAAAATGTCATAAAATATTAGTGCATAATTAATCTAATTGGTGCTTGGTTTGGATGTTATTAAATTTAGACATTTTTGAATTATATATTTTGGGGGTATGGGGTAGAAATACTGTGTATATATCTTTATATTTTCTCAGTTCTTGTTTTAGTGTAAACAAAATAACTTTTTTATATTTTGGCATGGGGAAGGGGGGGGGGGGCATTATATAACACAATTTTGTTAGTATAATAATTATTTTTCTATTTTTCTGTTAACATTCAAATGCATATTTACTTTTTTCTCATCATGTTTGAATAAATAATAATTTAACAAAAAAATATTGTTACCTCATTATTCAAACAATTACAGGTTAAACAGAGTAAAGGGGGTGGGGTACTGCAAGGGAAAGCTTGCTATAATGGATACAAATTGGGTGAAAATACAACACAAGTTTTTGGTTGGTGGTTATACACAAGTTTGTATTGAACCACACAAGTTTCAAAAATTTCAACACAAGTTTCAGAAATTTCAACACAAGTTTCAAAAATTTCAACACAAGTTTCAGAAATTTCAACATAAGTTTCTGAAATTTCAACACAAGTATTGTGTAGCTTTTCACACAAGTTTCAACACAAGTTTGTGTTGTTTGCTAAATTTTAACACAAGTCTTGTGTTGTTTCAACATTTAACACAAGTTTGTGTTGTTTCAACACAAGTTTGTGTTGTTAAATAGTAACACCCAACTTGTGTTGAAAACAACACAAGTTTGTGTTGTTTCAACACAAGTTTTTTTTTTCAGTGTATGGCCGTGATCGTACGAAAAAATCGCGAGTTTAGCTTGTGCCCCTCTAGACTAAAGGTCATAAATTGTATCCGATTGTTAATATCGTTTACATATTTCATCGGTACATCCTGATCATGGTTGAGTTCGAATTTCTTTAAAGTTGAACAGGAAGTGCCCGACAAAATGGCCGCTGCTGCTTGAGCACAAACAGTGTAGAAGTGTGTAATACCAAGGTAGTGGGCCCTCTAGATGAGCTACCATTGAAATCGTAGTTTGAATCGATTTGTAATCGTGATGATCATATCATGTCTTAATTTAATTATTGAGGTCAGTCGTAGCAATCGTGTTGATCGTATCCAAACGTACCAACCTCAGGACCCGAGTCCCCACTAATGCTAGGTTCCAAACGTACCAACCTCAGGACCTGAGTCCCCACTAATGCTAGGTTCCCGCTATCACGATTCAAACGTACCAACCTCAGAACCCGAGTCCCCACTAATGCTAGGTTCCAAACGTACCAACCTCAGGACCCGAGTCCCCACTAATGCTAGGTTCCAAACGTACCAACCTCAGGACCTGAGTCCCCACTAATGCTAGGTTCCGGCTATCACGATCCAAACGTAC
Source organism: Patella caerulea (assembly GCA_036850965.1). Classification (NCBI taxonomy): domain Eukaryota; kingdom Metazoa; phylum Mollusca; class Gastropoda; family Patellidae; genus Patella; species Patella caerulea. The sequence goes on from JAZGQO010000010.1 coordinate 4,837,339, forward strand.
CAACCTCAGGACCCGAGTCCCCACTAATGCTAGGTTCTGGCTATCACGATTCGTGCTACGATTGAAATTGTGGTTTTGAATGTGGAGTAATGGTGGTAACCCTATCATGTCCTATCGTATATTGGGGTCAGTTGTACCAATCGTTTTGATCGTATCGAACCGTATCGGCACGTACCAGATCGTCGACCAAATAGGGACAATGTAGCATTATGATTAATTCGGTCCCGATTAGACTATAACTGAATATGCATGTAAGATCGCCTTACGTCTATTCAAACACTACATATTTATTTTACATTGGTTACGCTCTAATATTTATATTATAAACCACTTGTTACCTCCGTGAAGCTTAGTTGTATCTCGTTCACTTACATAACACGGATTGCTTGCTTGTGCATAATATCTATAAAGTGTGGTAATTCTATAAATCTGTTTATCGTGTAACCTGTTTAAAAGGTTAATTATAATATTTTACACGATTAGGTAAGTTAGAATTCATTATTATATAACATATTGTGTTTTATATCAGAACGATCGTAGATCTCACGTGTGACTACTGTATGTAGCGAATTAGCCAGTGAATAACGTTCATTCATCTAACATCCGGTGATCGTAAAATCTATAAAATCAGAGACATATTTTCATTAAATAATTTCCGAAACAAATCATAAACAAGAAAGATGTGTTGACTTCAAGTCAGGGAATCATACAAAATCAACACAAATTACCCCTGAAATAGGGTGGGGTGAGCTTTTCAAGATGGCTGATGAAGGAAGTAAAATAAAACCAAATGATCAACTTTGATAGTTTTCATACAACACAATCACACATTTATACATTAATTACAATATCTAGTAGAACAATATGTTCTGATGACCTGGTTTTGTCAGGAATGTTAACGAAAAGGGAATTATCAAAATCGGCCCCAAATTCACTAATAGTAAGCTAAGGGGGTATTCCCACAACACAAACAAACCCGAAAGGACAAGACGCCAACTAAACAGATATTATATCTGACAAACATCAAATTAATATCAAACCAAGTGAATAACAAAAAAAAACATTTTAACCAGAAAAAACATTTACCGTTGGATCTTGTCAAGAATTTTCAAGAAAAAGGATAAAACTTGTTAATCTTAAAAATGAAATGGATTTTAGCGTTCTAGTTGTTTGCATTGACTAATGGAGATGGGTATAAATCATACAGTTCTACGGGGACAGTGCCGCTACGAAATAGTCTGATTTCAAAATATACACAGCCATTGATTCATATATAGGTGCACGCAAACGTGTATTAGAAACCTTTATATGTCTTCCCATTCGAACGACTTGGTGCTGTTGTTACCAGTCCATAGGCGTATGAGCCGGCCCCTAACTTACGGGCAATCTGACTTTTCTGGAAGACTGGTAAAGTGAAAACAAAAAATTATTATTCCATCTAGTTGGCAAAATAAAGTGCACGAAAATTAATAATACCCTAATTATACTTTTCTTTTAATTGGATACCAAAACTTTATACTTAATTTACTATTGATTAAAGCATTTCGTCCGCAGCCACACTACTCTATGTGACATTGTTCGGGCATCGATTATTATTTGCGAATGTGGCTGCAACAGTCTGATTGAATGATAAGAATTCAGGTCGGCCTGAGTGTTATTTCCGTTGCAAACCGATTGGTAACTGTGAATTTGCTTAATTCACGGGCTGGAATTGAAGAAAGCGTCAGCGGCTGTTAAATTTTCAAACATTCATCCAACGTGCACGCCTATGCATCACGGGGCCATTTTATGCATACATTTATCCGATATTTCTAGATTTTCCTTGGTAAGAGGACACCGATGAAACGTGAAACACCCTTCATAAAAGGTTTCTGGCGTGATCCAAATTACACCATGAATCATATATTTATCATTGATGTTATACATACGTTTACAATTTCTTTATATTATTATTTGCATACATATTAAACAAGGACGTTACTCAAATATGTATTTCATTTTTACACATGTGACGGCGTTAAAGAGCATAAAAGGTCTGACTATTCATTATATTCGTGCAAACCAGTGAGGTTACACAGAAATAGAAGATGTTAATGTGCAGCTGTGTAACGTAGATTCTCACAATCACGATTCGCATCAGGATAACGCGTTTGTGGCCGTCAACCTTTCCCAAATTTCTTGGGGGACGGGGGAGGCTATACGGTACGCCCGACACCATCTTCTGTACCCTGTAATTTTTCCCGAAAATTTTTTCAGTCAACATCGTGCGAAACAGAAAATCGTGAAACATGACTTTCACGTGATTCCGAGTCGTAAATTGGTAACAACATTGTCGTTGCGATATTGTTTTCAAATTCAGACATGGAATGGATAATTATGATGTATGAACTAATATTGTTATCTTTACAAATTATTCCCCTTTGTCACAACATCAGCTATGGTATGAGTTTATTTGAAACACAAATTAAATTGGTTAGGAAATAAGTTGAGGAAACCAGAAGGGAAGTATGTGCTGATATGATACATGAATTGAACTAAGGGTTAATGAACACATTTACCATATGCCATATTAATAGAATGTGTCTGTTGAGCAAATTTAGTAATGAGACCCTATTGGTATGTAAGGCACGAGGCATAACCAACCACATGATTAAAATTACGTAATATTTGGCCAATTGAATAATTGTAGCGGAATCTAGGCATAACCAAGCAAGTGGATTTGGGGCGCTACGTCACACAGCCGTGTAGTTCTTGAAGGGAGAAGATGTTGTAGTTCTACATCAGCAGACTAGCCGAGTCTGGCTGGATTGTGTTTGAGAGAATGACTTTATCTTCTCAACGCTAATTTTCTTTAAACCTAGAACTCGTGTAATAAAAAAAAACCCAAACAGAAATGAATCCGTGGTTACAATCGGTCTAGATGATACCACAGAGGTTGTAAAAATGGATCACTTACCATTTCGGTTCCAACGCCAGAAACCGTACAGAAAATTTAACACGGTTCTGGATTCCAGTTTGACAACCTTTCCGGAATCTTATTTAACTTTCAATTTAAATCGACGCATTCTGGGATATTCAATATAAGTTGTTGCGGTCGGATTGAACTCAGCAAACTAAAAAAAAACTTTTACTACAAGACATTATGAAAAGTCATATCTAACGGAAACAAATGGCGATTAATTAATACCATTTTTGGCGTCCATTTGGAATTTCTAACCTGTCGCATTCTCTAAATTCATTTTTGAGATCATATAATGGACACTGATAAATCATATTTAACAGGGAAAGTGACGATTCTAAAACCACTTTAAAGAATTAACTATTTATTCTCTTTCACCCTTATGATTAAACCTTTAAAATAAGCGACATATGACCTACTTACTAGTTTATTATTTTGGCCTGTGCCATAATCTCACATTTAATTAGTTTCAAAGGAAACTTTGTTTACGAAGCGATTTTGATAACATTTTGAAAATAAACACCAAATGACCTACCTAATCGCTTTTCATCAATATGTGACCAGATCTCAAAATTTTGTACTTTAACAAAAGAAAAACATATATATATATAAATGTATATTAAAGTAGATAAAGTGTAAGTACTTCTTTGTTTACGGTAGATAATGCATAAATAGATAAAAAAAATATGTCCATTTAAAATATTTTCCACTTTACTTCATTCTGAAATGAAGGTAAAATGAAATTGAAAGGTAAAATGAAATTTGAGGGTAAAATGAAATAAAAATTAAAATCAAATTGAAATCAAATTGAAATCAAATTAAAGAAAATAATAAATCAAAATCAAAACCAATTTCATATTAAAAAATAGGTTGCCAGGCAACGAAACATACGCCCACACAGCAGCCAAGTCGTCAAGAGTTGTCGCATATTAAGGAATTATCAGAAAATCATTAGAATTTGTTTGGTTTTTATAATCAAACTTTTTTTTTTAAATCAGATAATAATTGTGACCTCCAGAGGCACCACAAGCTAAAAAGGGTGATTTTTCGTACAATCAGGGGACATAATTCAGGAAGTAATGACCCGATGGGCGCAAATATCGAAAGGAACCAAGATCTTTAGGTTATAAACATACCTGTCAAGTTTCATCAAAATCGATTCTAAATTGTGACCTCTATAGGGTCCACAACCTTGATATAACATATTTTCACACTATTCGTGTACAAACGGCGGCCATTTTGTCCGTCAATTCTAGTCCGATTTTCACGAAATTCAAACTCTCTCTTCATTACCATGTAACGGTGATATAGTCAAACGTTTTTTTAAATCGGATAACAATTTTGACCTCCAGAGGGACCACAAGCTAAAAAGGGCGATTTTTTGGACAATCAGGGGCCATCATTCAGGAAGTTGAGATCCGATGGTCGCAAATATCGAAAGGAACCAAGATCTTTGGGTTATAAACATACATGTCAAGTTTCATCAAAATTGGTTCAAAATTGTGACCTCTATAAGGTCCACAACCTTGATATAACATATTTTCATACTATTCGCGTACAAACGACGGCCATTTTGTCCGATTTTCATGAAATTCGAACTCAACCATCATAACCATGCAACGGTGATATAATCAAACGTTTTTTTAAATCGGATTACAATTTTGACCTCCAGAAGGACCACAAGCTAAAAAGGGCGATTTTTCGGACAATCAGGGGCCATAATTCAGGAAGTTACTATCCGATTGGCGCAAATATCGAAAGAAACCAAGATCTTTGGGTTATAAACATGCATTTCAAGTTTCATCCAAATCGGTTCAAAATTGTGACCTCTACACTGCTCACAACCTTGATATAACATATTTTCACACTATTCGCGTACAAATGGCGGCCATTTTGTCCGTCAATTTTGGTCCGATTTTCACGAAATTCGAACTCAACCTTCATAACCATGGAACAGTGATATAATCAAACGGTTTTTTAAATCGGATTACAATTTTGACCTCCAGAGGGACCACAAGCTAAAAAGGGCGATTTTTCGGACAATCAGGGGCCATAATTCAGGAAGTTACGATCCGATTGGCGCAAATATCGAAAGGAACCAAGATCTTTGGGTTATAAACACGCATTTCAAGTTTCATCCAAATCGGTTCAAAATTGTGACCTCTACACTGTTCACAAGCTAAAAAACGTGATTTTTCGTACAATCAGGGGCCATAACCCATGAAGTTACGGTCCGATACATGCCAATATCGAAAGGAATGGAGATCTTAGGGTGATAAACCTATGTTTTAAGTTTCATTGAAATCGGATAAAAATTGTGACCTGTAGACTGTTCACAAACAATTGTGGACGGACGGACGAACAGGGGCGACGACAATATACGTCCACATGAAAATGTGGGCGTATAAAATTTAAATTCAATAAAAGTTAAACCCTTATTTTATCATTTTAGTTCCTGTGTCATCGGGGGAATTATTGCTCGGACAGCAGTGTTGTCGCCTACTACTATTCGCTGAATTCCAAATACCAAGTCGTCTTTACGTACGGATGATCTACTGTGGACACCATTACACGGGAGCTACGGAGGCTCCGTGAGTAAGTCGCTGGTTCGCTAATCAGGTATTGGCGGAGCATGTACCTCAGGATATAACGGTGTGGTTTCCTCCTTCCCTTGGTGCAAGGACATTGCCTAGTCCTTCGGAGGGGACGGAAAAACAAGGTCTCGTGTAAACATTAAAGTATACTTTGAACCTTCCTTGACATTTGTTATTCGATATAAGAGTAGGTCGCAGTGCCACCGTCCAGGCAAATTGTCTATGATTGCAGATTTTGCGCTGCATGCCCGTCTTCATTAGACGGGGTTTGGTGGCCGAATGGATAGCGTGCGCGTGCTGTATCATAAAGCCTGCCATTGAGTCAACTGGCTTGGTTTCGAATCCCTGGTTGTACGTGGCAAGGAGTAGTGTCGCCTGTCCAACCTCGTTGATTTTCTCCGGGTACTCCGGTTTCCTCCCACTGCTAAAGACCACTACTCGCAAGCGAATTATTGAAATAAAATTAAACCATATGTTAGTCCCGAAATGACCTAGTTTGTGTCGAGTGGACGTTAAACCCATCTCTCTCTCTCTCTTTCTTAAAATGACCGACGTCTTTCATGTAATGTTTACCGTCTAGCAAGAAACATAATCCTTCTACATAACTTCATATTTCTTTTCTTTTTTAGCTATGCCCACAAATAGAAAATAACTAAATTGTTCCACATAGGTAACTCTCAATAGCTGTATATCCCGGTGTCCTATTTACGAATAGTTTTATCTACCCATCTACACATCCCCCGTATACATAATCATTGTTTGTGTGTTATTCAGACTTGGGTTGTTTATACTTCTGTGTGATATCAATTTAAAAGGAGAGAGAGAGGGTCACCTTGACACAAACCAGGATATTTTTGGACCATCACGTGGTTCGAAGTTTTCCACAAACCTCACGAGGTTGAACAGACAATACAACTGCTTGTCACGTACACGCGGGGAATCGAAACCATACCACTTGACTCAATGTGCACGCGTTCGGCATAAAGGTCTATTTTTAAATTCGTGTATAAACATGTAAGAAGGAGAAATTGCTTGTCACGTACACGCGGGGAATCGAAACCATACCACTTGACTCAATGTGCACGCGTTCGGCATAAAGGTCTATTTTTAAATTCGTGTATAAACATGTAAGAAGGAGAAATTTGGATTTATGTGAGCTGGGGGAAAAATCAGAAACAAATGATTCTTGCTTTTCATGAAAGGTCTCAAACTGATCCCGCAGTGAATATTCCCTTAGACGCTATAATCACTGATAAGCATGATATCGACGACAAATTAAATTCTCAAACATTTTTTTGAGGTAAAAGAAAAATAAATAAAGACGTTTGAAGTATTTGTAGTTAAAAAATATTTCCTATTTAGTGTAAATGGGTATTAAAATGAGTAAAATGCATCATTTTGGCCCAAGCAGTTAGGTGTTATGTAAACATTTCACGAGCCGTTGAGCCAATGACTGACGCCACGTGTTATGAACGCACGTGTTGTGGACAGTCATCTGTTACAGAGATAATTCGCAAGTAATTCTCTGTGAAACAGATTGGAAAGGCCTATTTGAGTACAACCACAGGACAAATATTCACCAAAACCGACCTTGGACAAAAAAAGTTACAGCCGTTCTGCTTTTCTGCTATTAAAAGTTCTAAAAAATTAGTAATTTCCCATGTTGGGAAATTCTAAATATGAAGACGTTCATAGCCACCCCGCACCAAAATCTAAGCTTGATATCAGCGCATAGTAAATGCCAATTTCGGTGGATTTAATCGGCCCATTCCACCCTACTAGCTCATTTACTAACACAAGACATTTCACCCATGTCAATTTCAATTTTCACCCAAGTCATTTGTAATATAATTTGTTTTTTTAATATAATTTCCTCCCAGGTCAATTTTAATTTTCAAATAAGTCATTTGTATAATGATTAGTCATTTTGCCCGGGCAGCGTCGGTCCATCCTATTCTCCTTCAAAATCCCATTGCTGGTCTTTAAAATACCGTGGGTGGGTGGGCTTTCCCTTTGGCAAATAAATGTGCAGGGGTCGACGCACGACACAATCTTGGTTTATTCCAGTCAAAGAAAGAGGAAATCGACATAAAGTAAAATTATTTACAAAATCATCTATAACCTAACCCCTCCTTATCTTAAGAATCTCATAAACATAGAACCCACAAACCATTATTCTCTTCGTAATGAAGACAAATTAAACGAAATTCGATGCCGTGCTGAAATGTTTGCTAAATCATTTATCCCATCCAGTATAAGAGAGTGGATTAAACTCAGTACCCCTGCAAGGAATTCTAGAACTCTGAACATTTTCTTCGGTCATTTATTCAATTTGATATCAAAGTTCATTCGCTTTATTATAAATTTCACCGGAAACCTCAAATTATTCATTGTAAATTACAACTGCTCTGACCTGCAGGGTCACAAATTCCTAAGACATGTTGCCGACAGTCCCGCCATACACAAATTACAACACGATTTTTAAAAAATATAAACTGTTTTTTTAATCGGCTCCACAACCTACAGTGTTGACACTAGGAAGTAGGAAGAAGAATTTCGAACCTATGTATCAGGGTTCTTACTTCATTTTGAAATGAACCGGTGTCACAGTTTCAGTTGGTCGCTGGTGTGTGTTGGTTCCTGGCGCATGCGCAGTTGTAGGAGTCTTCTCACACTGTTATAGACACAGTGTGTGTTGACTCCCCGTGATAGGATTACCCCTACGATTTTCTTACGGTCAGATCGGTTTCTACTATTATCTACCAATATAGTATTACTACTGACAGTAGCCGAGGATGTTGAGTTTCTATTGTTTGTTTATTTCATTAAAAAGGAGAAATACAAATTAACGATCTTATAAAAATTGAAAAATTCCCGTCCACATGCAGAAACAGAAAAAATAATTGCCCCTTGTATAAACGCAGAATTTGGGTGATTCATGTTCAAGAAATAGTGGTATTTTCAGATTTAGTTTCAGATGTAGATCCCTAGTTACCGTACTATAAAAACGGATGTTACCGGTTTTCGGATTGAGGCCAAAGCCGATAAATATCCGATACTTATAGTAACTAGTATAGTAGATCCCATGGTTTGCATGATAAAGTATTTGTATTTGACAAATAAAACACATAGGCAAATGAAGCCACGAGAATATCAAAGTCCTTAATCTGCCTTTGGAGGTGAATTAATTGAAAATTTCAAGCCAATCATCAATGTGTATGGTTTCCAGTTCCACTGATTGTACGGGTGTAACGACTAATCACTAAAAACAACGGCAACAAATCACGAACGATAGAACAATTAATCTCAAGCCAATTAACTTAAATCCGTTGATCGTGTAACTACTGATCACTAAAAAAACAGCTAATCACGATAACAAGTATGTTTATTAATGACAAAACTCTAAGAACATAACACTTTTTCCTGAAGTGATCAGTTATTTGAATTTGAGTTATGAGGAACCATCTCACAATGGCGGAAGTGGATAAAGCTGTGTTGTCCGTGTTGCTAACACAAACATCTGTATCGGACATGCGCAAGTGCCCAGGAACCAACACACACCAGCGACCAACAGAAGCTGTGACACCGGCCACGGGTCGCCCTAACAGATAGTCGTCTTTAGTTTATGCATATTCTATTCACGACCATAATTACATATCGTATTAAGAATAATATTACCTTAAACCCTGAATATAAACCCTTAATAAACAAAACCTTTGTTTTAATAGCATACTTGTATTCATAAGTCGATATATTCACACTTTTACAGTCAAATTTCAGTACTTTGCAAAATGCATATTCCTAATCCTACTTTTGCTTTCATTGTTTCGTCCAATAACCAAACGGAAGTTATAATTTAATAATAAAAAAAAATACGAGTAAATACAAATGTGTTTTTTAAAACTATTTTTATTCTTAATCACTGGTAAATATATAAAAACAAGAAAATATATAAGCACATATCAATAGTATAACAAGTTAACAACGTAGCACAAATTTATTTCCGTGTATAGTCGGAAAGATGCCGATCACGTGACCAATTGTCTCGATTCAGATTAATTTATTTTTAGTGTCACCTGCATACAGTCGCCGGGATCTAATGTCTTTCCACTTTAGTAAACAATTATGTCGATCGAAGGAAGAAAGAGGGGGGCCTTCTAAACTTATCCGCATCAAGTTATCTAAAGTTTCTACGTTTAGACGGCACCTAAGCTTAGTTTTGATAACGTTCTCCTTAGAAAAACCCCTCTCACACTCGACACTACTAACTGGTGGCGTCCTCCCTGAGTGGTAGCGTCCTGCCTATTTCCATCAGTTTTATTACATTTGGAAATTGTTCTTTCATGGAATTGTTATGACAGCTCACCAGTAATTCGGAATTAATAACTTAGTTAGACAAAACATTTTCTGTGAATTTTTGTCAAACGAAAGCCATTTGAAAGTAGTTAACCATTCGGATTTAAAATATCTTCCTGACTTCGACTTTGGTTGACCTATATTGGACGTGGGGGGATCTGCAGCTTTTGGAATTTCCAATGACGACGTGCATGCTTGAAGTTCAAGGTCAGCGCCGCCATCACTATCTATATCTCGTTTACGTTTTCTATTGTCATTCTGCGAGGTGTTCAACTACTTCAACATTGTGTTAGATATAAATGATTGAACCGACATTGGATTATATACATTCTTTTACTTGGTATTTAGGAAACAAGCCGATAAGGATTGAAGCTGAAGGTAATCAGATTGTATTAACGGACTCTGTGATGGGTTTCTTAATCGACGAGTAATAATTATGGGAGAGCAAAAACTAACTTTTGTCGGTCTTCCTTTGAGCCTCAGATGTCATAGAAATTATAAATTAGATCTTTATTTAAACAACAAGCCCAAAATGAACACTGTAGACCCACGGATGGCTTGGATTGGGCTCGATTTAAAACAGGATTTCGTCGACTGATTTAATCACTATGGCGTTGTGGGTGGGGTTTCTCCGTGACGTTGACGTCATCATACTTCCGGAAATTATTATTCATAAAAGACAGTGATGACCGAGGCTATACACAAGCTTCAGTAGATACCAATGACGTATATATATACGTCATTGGTAGATACCGTTTAAACATTACTTGATGATCGAGACTATGTAGGTGGAGTTAACGCCTGTCAATCAACAATCGGCCATAGTGGGAAAAGGGTGTCAAATCAAATCAAATCAAATCAAAATCAAAGTTTTATTTCAAGTCGGTACATATTATAACAAAGTTAACATTAGCTTTAATAAGCTATTAAAACCGACACATATATACACATAAAACAAAACATAAAAACATCACAAATACAAATATCACAATACGTATCACAAGTGACTAGATAATTTAGCACTGTCTTAAAAGATGAAAGATAATGGTATATGGTAAAAACAAAATAAATTATATGAGAGTAAAAGTATATATATTAAGTTAGCACTGTGTCATTATGTGTTGTCTGCATGTGTTGCATTTGCATTGTGGTCCGTACCAGCTGTTTATTAGTGTTTTAAATTGTGTAGTTGTGTTTATTGTCCTAAAGTGGTCTGGTAGGGAGTTCCAAATTTTTGGTGCTTCAGACCTAAAAGAGTTTTTCCCATATGTTGTGGTCCTAACCTGTGGTATGTCAGCTTTGTTGTGGTATCTAAAAGTATATGCCTTGTCTGTTATGTTGTTAATGAGGTCGTGTAAGTAAACAGGTGTTTGTTTGTTTACAATTTTAAAAACTTTGATCGCGAAGCTCCTAAGACGCCTAATTTTAAGTGAAGGTAGTTTTGAACGAGCTAGTAGGTTTTCGTCGATGATTTTAACCACAATTTCTAGTAAAAAATTATAGTGGTAACAACTTTGTTCAGGATAAAGTTATTTGACTGAAATTTTCAATATATTCTTGTTTCAACATCTATTTTTGAACTTTTATAGCAAGAATGGCCAACTCCTTGTCAAAATCTCCCATAATGCATAATGTATCTTTAACTCTTTGTAATCGGCCGTGATGCAGTGACCGCCCTAGACATTCGCCAATTCGCCAATGACGACAAATATTTTTATTGGCGAATAAAGTGATGATTCTGGCGAATGAATTATTTTGTAAATCTGTTAATATTAAAGTTGAAATCGTTTCTTTAAACGCTTCTTTCGTTCATTCAATGGAGTGTCTATTTTTAGTACGTTAATTACTCTAGTCTCAATCGTACAAGTCGCAAATCAGTCAATGTCACGCATCAAAACGACTGAAAGATCGAGTCTAGAGACTATACAACACAGTTACGCACCTTTTGTGGGTTGATGCTATACCGTATCCAGCTAAATATAAAAAAGGGGAGGAGCTACCAATAACTAGATGAGCAGTAATTCTAACGCGTTTGTAGGCGGGAATTAAGAAGCATAACCACGCCTTGACATGATCGGTGAAGGTCGCGTTAGCAACTCGCCTCACCAGCGAATTGATATATTTGATCATCAATTTGAATTTGATGGCGATACCCATTTACCTACCGACAATTGAGATGTACAAGCTGTTTAATGTATTTAGGAAGCTGAGAAATAAATGAAAGCGACAAAAGTACACGTGACGACACAATGTATAACACGAAACACCAGGAATTTCAATGCACCAGGTAGGAAGTGTCTTTTGATATCGATCGATATACGGTCGTTTGGTTCGTAAATATGTCTTTCCATATTGTAATACAATAATTGTACCGGGCGGTATTGGTCAGTGGGCGAGAATTGAGAAGTTCATCGAGATTTTCCGACGTTACTTCCCCTTGTGAGTGCTGATCGACGGAGGGTCTGACAGGGACAACTGTGTAGTCTTTCCGATGGGACGAAAAACAAAGGTTCCGTCAATACATCGATGTGCATGTGACGTAAAGGATCCCTTGGCAAATGGCGAAATGGCTCAAGTCAAACTGCGATTTTTTGTAGTTCAAAAACCAATGTTCAAATGCTGACATTTTTTTCTGGGTAGGGCATAAACTAGTAAAATGCAATGGCATCCTATGCCATTACCCGAAGAGTGGCGTTAAAATTCCATTTTTATTTTTATTTTCACCTTCACCTAATTTGTAATGTTACCCAAGGTATCAATTGTTATTTGGCACTATTATTATTGACAGGGGTCATGGCTGACAGGTCAAGTTAAGCAAAGCTTAAATAGTCTAAGTAACAATGCATCTTTATAAAGCTTCATTTATTTAATTTTGTTCTATTTTCATTTTTCTTTAGAATGATGCTCTGATAGTCTATTAAAAAATCTAATGTCAAAGTAGAAATTGATGTAAGTGGTTTTATCCTTTGACAGCAATTCAGCCTATAATACTAAAAATGATAAAGTACGTTCCCAGTGTTGACCAAGAAAATTCATCTCGATTTTCCAGCGTGGTTTCTCCTTGTTAGTGAGTGGCGCAGAACATAGGGCCTGACAAGGACAACTACCTAGTTGTTGGGATGCAAAGATTAACAGAGGTCCAGTGTACACATTGACGTGTACGTAAAAGTTCCTTTGCCAGTTGGAATTGGATATAAGTGTAGACCGTAACACCACTGTCTAGGCAAAAGATCCCTCATAGCAGTCAGAGCAGTACAGTAGGACATTATACCTCATTTTATTTCTATAATATTGGGAGCCCCAAAGTCTCAATGTGTAAAGTGTGGTTAGCAATAGCTAGACATGGTCATCCTGTGTTTGATAGCACCTATGTCCAGGCAAAAGAGAGAGAGAGAAATGGGGTTTAACATCCACTCAACATAAACTAGGTCATTTTGGGATTAACATATGGTTTCATTTTATTTCAATAATTCGCTTGCGTGTAGGGGTCTTTAGCAGTGGGAGGAAACCGGAGTGCCCGGAGGAAACCCACGTGGTTGAGAAGGCGCCCCTATCTCCATGCCACATACGCTCACACCAGGACTTGGAACCACAGCCGTAAGCCAGAGGTGACCGGCCAGCTAGAGGTCGAAGCGCGGCACTCTAGACCACTAGGCCATCCCCCCCCCCCCCCCCATGTCCAGGCAAAATTTCCCTCAAACCTCATTGCATGGGGTTTGCCTGTTTTCATTAGCTCCATATTGGAAATTAAAACCCATTTAAGTTTATTTCATGTAGTATATAACATTGACAATAACAATCGTTAACATTATAGGCGTGCGGTCCTGAGAAAAGAAAAGCAGAAAAGAGGCTTCAGATTTAACGTTGTCAGCAATAAGGTAATTTCTTGTTCTTGTAAAACCCTTTTATACTGAGCCGAATATATTACGAGGTTTGTCCGCCCAGATTTCATTTACAAAGCATTATCTCATAAACCATTTAACGTAACTTTCAGACTGGCTATTTTGGGTTTTTCCTGGGTTTTCTTGATTCTCCTGGTTTCCTTCCGGTGCTAAAGACTCCCAATGTGCAAGCAAATTGTTGAAATCCTGATTTTCCTGGTTCCCTTCCACTGCTAATATTGAACCCTATGTTACTCCCAAAATGACCTAGTTTGTGTCATGTGGAGGTGTATTTATAAAATTTCATTACATTGTGTTGTAAACCTGCATCTGGAACTGTCTCCAATTTGTTGATTCTTTGATGGTAGTGGTGGTAATTTGTAATTTTAGTTAATTTATGTACACTTACACTATGATTAAATTCATTTATTAAAGAAGACTATTTACCATTATTCTTTCAGGCACTGGGATTCCAATTAGTTGTATATCTATGTACAAAACTATTAAAAAGAAGATTCAAGAAAAACTCTCTATTTGCAATGCTACATTTACCATATCTCCAGAATTGCAACTTCCGTGTTTATAATCTTGACAATTTATATGCAACATTCTGTTGAAAGAATCCTCAGTATTTGTTGTGGTGAACAAAATAAATATATGCTGTGGAGAGGCAAATTTTATGTTGACCAAATATGAAAAATAAAGTTATACATCTGCATGTTTCAATCACTCTTTTTGTTATGCCTGTTTTCTTTTACAAATTAAGGTCCCAATGTTTTCTGCGGTATGGGAAAATGCTGCATTTGGGCCCAATCTGATGTAAAGAAATGAAATGGGGTTTAACATCCTAGTTTTTACACCTACCTGGCATATTAGGACAGGTATACACCAAGCAGTGTGATATGATTGAAATTCCAACCCCCCACCCCCTTCTCCTTCCTAACCTATTCACAAGAGAGAACAACATCGGAAAAGCATGCCATTATGACCTTTGCAAAATACTATTCTTTATTTCAAATTCCAAGCCCCCCCCCCTCCGTCCTAACCTATTAGGGGGAACAACATTGGAAAAGCATGCCATGATGACCTTTGTCAGTCTACACTGAGTGGAACAAATAAATAAACATTGAGTCACCGTGGCCCCTCTAAAGGAAACACCCAATGTGTAGGCAAATATTTTCTGTAACACAAGAAAGCATAACACTTTATGATTATTTTATCATACAAAATCCTCCTATCATAACCAAGCTGAAAACAAATGCTGTTGTCATGGCTATTGTGACCAAAATATTCTGCTCTGCTGAATAATCTAACTACAATTCCTGCTGTTGGGACTAATCTATATAAAATTCTCCTGTGGTATCTTTTCTGACGAAAAATTCTATTTTGTGGCTATCTACCGAAAAATTTTGCTGTGATGGATAATCTAACGAAATTCCTGATATGATGGATAATCTAAAGAAAAATCCTGCTGTTTAAACCAATCTATAGAAAATCCTGCTGTTGGAACCAAGCTAAAAAACTAATTTTGCTGTATATGGCTGTTGTGGTGAAAATATGCTGCTGTCATGGCTATTGTGACGAAAATATTCTGCCTTCTTGGATTTTCTAACGGCAATTCCTGCTCTGCTGAATAATCTAACCACAATTCCTGCTGTTGGCACCAATCTATAGAAAATTCTGCTGTGATAGCTATTTTGACGAAAAGTCTGTTTTGGTGGTTATCTGCCAAATAAGATAATCTTACGAAATTCCCGATATGATGGATAATCTGAAGAAAAATCCAAGCTGCTAAAGGAAACATCCAATGTATAGGCAAATATTTTCTGTAACACAAGAAAGCATAACACTTTATGATGATTTTATCATACAAAATCCTCCTATAAGAACCAAGCTGAAAAAAAAAAGCTGCTGTCATGGCTATTGTGACCAAAATATTCTGCTCTGCTGAATAATCTAACTACAATTCCTGTTGTTGGGACTAATCTATATAAAATTCTCCTGTGGTATCTTTTCTGACGAAAAATTCTATTTTGTGGCTATCTACCGAAAAATTTTGCTGTGATGGATAATCTAACGAAATTCCTGATATGATGGATAATCTAACGGCAATTCCTGCTCTGCTGAATAATCTAACCACAATTCCTGCTGTTGGCACCAATCTATAGAAAATTCTGCTGTGATATCTATTTTGACGAAAAGTCTGTTTTGGTGGTTATCTGCCAAATAAGATAATCTTACGAAATTCCCGATATGATGGATAATCTGAAGAAAAATCCAGCTGTTTAACCCAATCTATAGAAGATATCCAAACCGAAAACAACTTCTGCTGTCATGGCTATTGTGATAAAAATATTCTGCTCTAATCGCTATAATCTAACGAAATTCCTTATTTGATGGATAATCTGAAGAAAAATCCAACTGTTTAAACCAATCTATAGAAGATATCCAAGCAGAAAACAACTTCTGTTGTCATGGCTATTGTGATAAAAATATTCTGCTGTAATCGCTATTGTGACGAAAATTTCAGCTCTGTTGAATAATCTTACCACAATTCTTCCAGTTAGAAAATTCTGCTGTGATAGCTATTCTGACGAATAAGTCTGCTGTGTTGGCTATTCTGACGAATAAGTCTGCTGTGTTGGCTATTCTGCCGAAAAAATCTGTTGTGATGGATATTCTAACGAAATTCCTTATAGGGTAGGTAATCTGCTGTTTAAACCAATCTATAGAAAATCCTGCTGTTTAAACAATCTATAGAAAATCCTGCTGTTGGAACCAAGCTAAGAAAAATTTTGCTGTATATGACTGTTGTGATGAAAACATTCTGCTGTCATGGCTATTGTGACGGAAATATTCTGCTGGCATAGATTTTCTAACGACAATTCCTGCTGTGCTGAATAATCTAACCACAATTGCTGCAGTTGGGACCAAACAATAGAAAAATATGCTGTGATAGCTATTCTGGCGAAAATTTGTTTTGGTGGCTATCTGTCGAATAATATTGAATCCCAAACTTAGGCTGTCTATCTCAATCTAGCTCCGTCTGAGAATAACATTCTCGGAAGTCTGACGTAGGTGGATCGCTGTGTGCAGTATGATAATATTGCTGTGATGAATAGTCTAACGAAAATTCCAGCTGTTTAAAACAATCTATAGAAAATATGCAAGCAGAAAACAACTTGTGATAAAAATATTCTGCTGTAATCACTACTGTGACGAAAATTTCAGCTCTGATGAATAATCTAACCGCAATTCTTCCAGTTAGGACCAGTATATAGAAAATTCTGCTGTGATAGCCATCCTGCAGAATAAGTCTGTCGTGCTGGCTATTCTGTCGAATAAACCTGTTGTGATGGATATTCTAACGAAATTCCTTATATGATGGATAATCTAAAGAAAAATCCTGCTGTTTTACCAATCTATAGAAAATCCTGTTGTTGGAACCAAACTAAAAGCAAATTTTGCAGTTCTGCTGAATAATCTGACGAAAATTTCTGTTGTCATGGCTATTGTGATAAAAATATTCTTCTGTTATAACCGCTATTGTGACGAAAATTCCAGCTCTGTTGAATAATCTAACCACAATTCTTCAATTTAGGACCAATCTATAGAACATTCTGCTGTGATAGCTATTCTGACGAAAAAGTCTGCTGTGCTGGCTATTCTGCCGAATAAACAAGATGTGATGGATATTCTAACGAAATTCCTTATATGATGGATAATCTAAAGAAAAATTCTGGATAATCTTACGAAATTCCTGATATGATGGATAATCTGAAGAAAAATCCAGCTGTTTAAACCAATCTATAGAAGATATCCAAGCAGAAAACATTTCTGCTGTCATGGCTATTGTGATAAAAATATTCTTCTGTAATCGCTATTGTGACGCAAATTCCAGCTCTGTTGAATAATCTAACCACAATTCTTCAATTTAGGACCAATCTATAGAACATTCTGCTGTGATAGCTATTCTGACGAAAAAGTCTGCTGTGCTGGCTATTCTGCCGAATAAACAAGATGTGATGGATATTCTAACGAAATTCCTTATATGATGGATAATCTAAAGAAAAATTCTGGATAATCTTACGAAATTCCTGATATGATGGATAATCTGAAGAAAAATCCAGCTGTTTAAACCAATCTATAGAAGATATCCAAGCAGAAAACATTTCTGCTGTCATGGCTATTGTGATAAAAATATTCTTCTGTAATCGCTATTGTGACGCAAATTCCAGCTCTGTTGAATAATCTAACCACAATTCTTCAATTTAGGACCAATCTATAGAACATTCTGCTGTGATAGCTATTCTGACGAAAAAGTCTGCTGTGCTGGCTATTCTGCCGAATAAACAAGATGTGATGGATATTCTAACGAAATTCCTTATATGATGGATAATCTAAAGAAAAATTCTGCTGTTTAAACCGAACTATAGAAAACCCTTCTGTTGGAGCCAAGCTAAAAACAAATTTTGCTGTTAGCTGTTGTGATGAAAATGTTATGCTGTCATGGCTATTGTGACGACAATATTCTGCCTTCATGGATTTTCTAACGGCAATTCCTGCTCTGCTGAATAATCTAACCACATTCCTGCTGTTGGTTGGGACCAATCTATAGAAAATTCTGCTGTGATAGCTATTTTAACGAAAACTCTGTTTTGGTGGTTATCTGCCGAATAACATTGCTGTGATGGATAATCTTACGAAATTCCTGATATGATGGATAATCTGTAGAAAAATCCAGCTGTTCAAACCAATCTATAGAAGATATCCAAGCAGAAAACAACTTCTGCTGTCATGGCTATTGTGATAAAAATATCCTGCTGTAATTGCTATTGTGACGAAAATTCCAACTCTGTTGAATAATCTTACCACAATTCTTCAATTTAGGACCAATCTATAGAACATTCTGCTGTGACAGCTATTCTGACGAAAAAGTTTGCTGTGCTGGCTATTCTGCCGAATAAACCTGATGTGATGGATATTATAACGAAATTCCTTATATGATGGATAATCTAAAGAAAAATCCTGCTGTTTAAACCGAACTATAGAAAATCCTTCTGTTGGAACCAACGCTTAAAACAAATTTTGCTGTTAGCCATTGTGATGAAAATATTATGCTGTCATGGCTATTGTGACGAAAATATTCTGCCTTTCTAACGGCAATTCCTGCTCTGCTGAATAATCTAACCACAATTCCTGCTGTTGGGACCAATCTATACAAAATTCTGCTGTGATAGCTGTTTTGACGAAAACACTGTTTTGGCGGTTATATGCCGAATAACATTGGTGTGATGGATAATCTAACGAAATTCCTGATATGATGGATAATCTGTAAAAAAATCCAGCTGTTTAAACCAATCTATAGAAGATATCCAAGCAGAAAACAACTTCTGTTGTCATGTCTATTGTGATTAAAAATATTCTGCTGTAATCGCTATTGTGACGAAAATTTCAGCTCTGATGAATAATCTAACCACAAATCGTCCAGTTAGGACCAATGTATAGAATGTTCTGCTGTGATAGCTATCCTGACGAAAAAGTTTGCTGTGCTGGCTATTCTGTCGAATAAACCTGTTGTGATGGATATTCTAACGAAATTCCTTATATGATGGATAATCTAAAGAAAAATCCTGCTGTTTAAACCAATCTATAGAAAATCCTGCTGTTTAAACCTCTCTATAGAAAATCCTGCTGTTGGAACCAAATTAAAACAAATTTTGCAGTTATGCTTTTGTGATGAAAATATTCTGCTGTCATGGCTATTGTGACGAAAATATTCTGCCTTCGTGGATTTTCTAACGGCAATTCCTGTTCTGCTGAATAATCTAACCACAATTCCTGCTGTTGGGACCAATCTATAGAAAATTCTGCTGTGATAGCTATTTTGGTGGTTATCTGCCGAATAACATTGCTGTGATGGATAATCTTACGAAATTCCTGATATGATGGATAATCTGAAGAAAAATCCAGCTGTTTGAACCAATCTATAGAAGATATCCAAACTGAAAACAACTTCTGCTGTCATGGCTATTGTGATAAAAATATCCTGCTGTAATTGCTATTGTGACGAAAATTCCAACTCTGTTGAATAATCTTACCACAATTCTTCAATTTAGGACCAATCTATAGAACATTCTGCTGTGACAGCTATTCTGACGAAAAAGTTTGCTGTGCTGGCTATTCTGCCGAATAAACCTGATGTGATGGATATTATAACGAAATTCCTTATATGATGGATAATCTAAAGAAAAATCCTGCTGTTTAAACCGAACTATAGAAAATCCTTCTGTTGGAACCAACGCTTAAAACAAATTTTGCTGTTAGCCATTGTGATGAAAATATTATGCTGTCATGGCTATTGTGACGAAAATATTCTGCCTTTCTAACGGCAATTCCTGCTCTGCTGAATAATCTAACCACAATTCCTGCTGTTGGGACCAATCTATACAAAATTCTGCTGTGATAGCTATTTTGACGAAAACACTGTTTTGGCGGTTATATGCCGAATAACATTGGTGTGATGGATAATCTAACGAAATTCCTGATATGATGGATAATCTGTAAAAAAATCCAGCTGTTTAAACCAATCTATAGAAGATATCCAAGCAGAAAACAACTTCTGTTGTCATGGCTATTGTGATTAAAAATATTCTGCTGTAATCGCTATTGTGACGAAAATTTCAGCTCTGATGAATAATCTAACCACAAATCGTCCAGTTAGGACCAATGTATAGAATGTTCTGCTGTGATAGCTATCCTGACGAAAAAGTTTGCTGTGCTGGCTATTCTGTCGAATAAACCTGTTGTTAGGATATTCTAACGATATTCGTTATAGGATGGATAATCTAAAGAAAAATCCTGTTGTTTAAACCAATCAATAGAAAATACTGCTGTTTAAACTAGAGAATCCTGCTGTTGGAACCAAACTAAAAACAAATCTTGCAGTTATGCTTTTGTGATGAAAATATTCTGCTGTCATGGCTATTGTGACAAAAATATTCTGCCTTCGTGGATTTTCTAACGACAATTCCTGCTCTGCTGAATAAACTAACCACAATTCTTCAATTTAGGACCAATCTATAGAACATTCTGCTGTGATAGCTATTCTGACGAAAAAGTTTGCTGTGCTGGCTATTCTGCCGAATAAACCTGATGTGATGGATATTATAACGAAATTCCTTGTATGATGGATAATCTAAAGAAAAATCCTGCTGTTTAAACCGAACTATAGAAAATCCTTCTGTTGGAACCAACGCTTAAAACAAATTTTGCTGTTAGCTGTTGTGATGAAAATATTCTGCTGTCATGGCTATTGTGACGAAAATATTCTGCCTTTCTAACGGCAATTCCTGCTCTGCTGAATAATCTAACCACAATTCCTGCTGTTGGGACCAATCTATACAAAATTCTGCTGTGATAGCTATTTTGACGAAAACACTGTTTTGGCGGTTATATGCCGAATAACATTGGTGTGATGGATAATCTAACGAAATTCCTGATATGATGGATAATCTGTAAAAAATCCAGCTGTTTAAACCAATCTATAGAAGATATCCAAGCAGAAAACAACTTCTGTTGTCATGGCTATTGTGATTAAAAATATTCTGCTGTAATCGCTATTGTGACGAAAATTTCAGTTCTGATGAATAATCTAACCACAAATCGTCCAGTTAGGACCAATGTATAGAATGTTCTGCTGTGATAGCTATCCTGACGAAAAAGTTTGCTGTGCTGGCTATTCTGTCGAATAAACCTGTTGTTAGGATATTCTAACGATATTCATTATAGGATGGATAATCTAAAGAAAAATCCTGTTGTTTAAACCAATCTATAGAAAATACTGCTGTTTAAACTAGAGAATCCTGCTGTTGGAACCAAACTAAAAACAAATCTTGCAGTTATGCTTTTGTGATGAAAATATTCTGCTGTCATGGCTATTGTGACGAAAATATTCCTGCTCTGCTGAATAAACTAACCACAATTCCTGCTGTTGGGACTAGTCTATAGAAAATTCTGCTGTGATAGCTATTTTGGCGAAAGTACTGTTTTGGTGGTTATCTGCCGAATACCATTGCTGTGATAGATAATGTAACGAAATTCCTGATATGATGGATAATCTGAAGAAAAATCCAGCTGTTTAAACCAATCTATAGAAGATATCCAAGCAGAAAACAACTACTGCTGTCATGGCTATTGTGATAAAAATATTCTGCTGTTATAACCGCTACTGTGACGAAAATTTCAGCTCTGTTGAATAATCTAACCACAATTCTTCCAGTTAGGACCAATCTGTAGCAAATTCTGCTGTGACAGCTATTCTGACTAATAAGTCTGCTGTGCTGGCTATTTTGCCGAATAAACCTGTTGTGGTGGATATTCTAACGAAATTCCTTATATGATGGATAATCTAAAGGAAAATCATGCTGTTTAAACCAATCTATAGAAATGCGTGCTGTTTATACCAATCTATAGAAAATCTTGCTGTTGGAACCAAGCTAAAAACAAATTTAGCTGTGTATGGCTGTTGTGATGAAAATATTCTGCTGTCATGGCTGTTGTGATGAAAATATTTTACTGTGATGGATATGCTAATGACTATTCCTCCTCTGCTGAATATACTAAATAATCTAATGACAATTCCTGCTGCGGGAACAATCTATAGAAAATTCTGCTGTGATAGCTATTCTGATGAAAAATTCTGTTTTGGTGGCTATTATGCCGAATAATTCTGCTGTTTTGATGAATAATCTAACCACAATTCCTGATACGAATGGTTATCTTCGAAAAAATAATGTTGTTGGGTGCAATGTATAGAAAATCCTGCTGAGAACGAATTATTCCTGTCGGGACCAATCGAAAGAAAATTCAGCTGTGATAGCTATTTTGACCCAAAATTTGTGATGGCTATTGTGCCGAATAATTCTGCTGTGATGGATAATAATCTAAAGAAAGAAATTCCTGATATAATTGATATTCTAAAGAATCTAACGGGGAACTCCTGATATTATGGATAACTAAACAAAAACCCTCTGTTGGGACCAATCTATAGAAAATCGTGTTATGGGAACTAATCTGAAAACAAATTGTGCTGTGATGGCTATTCCGTCGAAAAATTCTGCTGGCCCGAACATTCGCAGTTTCTGTAAGACTCTTATGGGGGCTGTTTTAGTTTTCAACTGTATGTTTAATAGAATAATATTCCATGCAGTTTAAAAAAAACCCGTTTTAAAATGTTTATTTAAATCCGCTTTAACAGACACTGCATACAACTGATATGTCCATAATTTGGTTGTTGTTTTTTTTTGTGTTTTTTTATACGATTACATTGTCACTTTGTAAAGTGCCCCTAAACACAGAATATGAAAGGGTGCACTATAAATATGCTGTAATAATAATAATAAATAGTAATAAATATGCTGTAATAATTTAGTAATAAATATACTGTAGTAATCTAGAGAAAATCTTATTGGTGAGACTAATCTATTGAACATCCTGCTGTGAGGGCAAATCGGAACCATTATAAATAATTACTGCTTTGAGGGGTGGGGTGGGGCAATCTTTAGAGAATAATGGTGGGGGCATTAATCTAAAATTTTGCTGTGAAAGCCAAACTGAACAAAGCACTCTCAGACTTTAGTTTATAATTTACTCAAAATTGTTCGCCTTATTTTAACTAAAATATAGCCCTGTATAAAACCTTGGCTGTTTTAATGTATCAAATAGGCATACATGAATAAGAAACAATGTGCAAAGTTTTGAGTTTGGGGATCAAAGATATTTCTTATAAACAGTAATTGAAAGTTGAGTAAATTATTAACTTAATTTAAGCCTGAGAATTCTTAGTGAACTCGAGGCCCGATCGCGATGTGATGGATAATCTAAAGAAAACTTTGTTGTGGGGGCTAATGTGAATAAAAATTCTGCTGTGACTGGCAATCTATATAAAATCATTGGGACCACAGAAATACTAATATTATTATAACATGCAATATTTAAAAAATCGTGCCGTGGGCGCTAATAAAAAAATCATGTTGTTAGGACTAATGGAGAAAATACTGTTGGGGACATTCTAAATAAAAACAATCCTGCTGTGAAAGCCAATATAACTATGGTGTGTGTGTGTGGGGGGGGGGTATATAGAAAAATTAAAACATTGAATGTTTCTTTCGTGACTTTTTGTGCATGTGCGGGGAGGGGGGATTAATGGCATTATGGGCGAAAGACAGATTGTCAAAGTTAGGGATATAAATATGGCTATATTAGTTTATGGTTCTACTTTAAATTCGTGGCCTGGAATAGCAGTAGAACAGGTTTTAACATTTATGTGGTCTGCCTCCAGTTGTTAGAATTATTTCCCTTGATATTTCTAAGGTGAAGGCTGACAGCTGTCAATCATTCTGCACTGGTGTGTATGATGCCTGTCACTTTGTTGTAGCTCTGAAAGAGTGTTCACCCCTTTTGTGTGGCACTGCACTGTTTACATTCGCTCGCCACTTGCCGAGTGTACATTCGCTTTACTACAAGTAGCGATGTTCCGATATGACACCTATCGGTTTTACCGATATCAGATATTGGCAGCGAAGTATATCGGCCGATACAAATAAATTGCCGATAGTGGTGGATATTAAACCATTACACATTAAAATGTCTCGAATGACATGATGATCTATGTAGATATTTGTCTTTATTTTAGTCTGGAAACGCAAGGTACTTTTACTATTTTACTGCGGGAATCAACATAAACCCTGTGTTGTTGAAGTAATAATTGGGCCACGCTTCTTACGCAATCAAAAATATACACCATTCATTATGAATTTAATTATTTGCTGTATCATTAATGGTCGAGATTATCATATTTTAAGTGTTAATTATAATTCCTTACAGTAATCGGCACGGCATCTGTACATGTATATCTATACGTGTGCATTAGTTCATGCGGTAATGAAATGATACATCAAAGCGATACCTTCAGGACCTGTTTGTCAACGTGGCTATCACGTGACATTCTCCAGCCATTTCTAGAACCATTGTTAAATAAAACATCTAATGGGAACCTATTTGTTGATAATATTATTAATTGATAAAGTATGATCTTTATTATGAGTTTTTATTTGTCGACACAATAACCAAGCATAACAATATATTTCTCAATTTATATCGGCATCAAGATGCCGGAATGTATTAGACGGTGATTACGTGACATCAAAGGAATATCCCCGCTTTCATCCTTCATTTCACCACACGCAAACCACGTGATATTTCCCACCTTTTCCAAAACTTCTACTCATATATTGACAGACAATATAGTGAACTAGATAAAACGAAGTAAAAACAGGATTTTGTACTGTTTATTATAAATTTCCTTTCTACGGCTGCTATGAGTCTTGTATTACCGGTACGTTTAAAAAGCAACAAGCACGTAGTTTCATTTTTAATTAACAAACATATGAATAACTAGACCTGCATGCAGGAATGACGGGTTTCACTTTTGCCATGTTACCTTTGAACTTGAACTTGTGTCACTTTTGGTGCTACGTTACCCTTGAACATATGTCCTTTCCGGTACCAATGAAACCAATATACAGGTTTCCACATAAGCATTGCACACATCAAATAAAATGGAAACAGAATCAAACAAATCCAGCAATTTTATTTTATACATTTGTTACATGTAATTGATCCTGACAAAATAACAGTACTTCCGGTGATAATGTAAATGTTCTCTTAGTCTTATGAAATCAGAAATGGCATAAGGCATCATATGGTGAAAATTTTATGTAAATCGAATAATAATTTCCACTTTTATAGACCAAAAACCTTGAAAAGTGACGTGTAGAAAATCGTCTATTTCTCGGCAACCGTACAAGTTAGAAACCATTTTTTGGCATTTATATGACCGTATGGGTTTAATCTATTTGTTGATTGGAATCAAATATCATAATTGTATAAACATTACAAATCAGACTCATTTGAATAAAATATCGGTTTTGAAGGCTTAAAATACAGTTTTTGCCAAAATGACGCTACTTCCGGTGATAATGAAAACGTTAAATTAGTTTTATAACATCGTCTATGACATTAGGCTTCAAAGGGTGAAAATTTTATGAAAATCAAATAATAATTGACACTTTTATGGGCCAAAAACCTTCAAAAGTGACTTTCAGAAAATCGCCTATATCTCGACAACCGAACAAGTTAGAAACAATTTTATGATATCTATTTGACCGTATGAGTTTTGTTAATATGTGAATTTAAACCAAAAGTTAATTTTATTATTACATGTGACATAATTCTTGGTTGAAAAAAAGATCGATTTTAAAAGTTAAAAATTGAGTTTTTGACTAAATGACGTCACTTCCGGTGTCAATTTTAAATAGTAATCAACATGATATGACGCACACTTGCTTTTTGAATCAAATGATGTCACTTTTGTGAATATCCATTAATAATTGACTATTTTACAGGCAACATTACGAAAACAGTGACTTATGCAAAACTGCCCATTTCTCGGCAACTGCTTATATTAGAAACTAATTTTAACATACATTCTCTTCGTATGGATTATAGTGACAGGTTTATAAAAGTTAAGTAAAAAAAATTTAAAATCTGAAAAGCCTGAATGGGTTGTAAATAGGTCAATTTTACGCCTTTTTTCACCCCTTAATCCAATTTGCTAGATAACACTTTTGGTAATAAAAAAAATAACAATTGGGACAACGAAGCATATGAACTTTGTTTTATACAAATCGAACAATAAAAAATTAATCTAGGACTGAAAAACTGAATTAGCTAATGGCGGCCAAGGAAAATTACTGAGACAAATTTTTTTAACATTTTTGCGCTAGTCAGATGACTCTTTAATTCTGTGCACAACACGACTAAATAATATTTATAAATAAAAACGTTAAATCGAATAATAATTGCCACTTTTAAAGACCAAAAAACTTGAAAAGTGACTTGTAGAAAATCGGCTATTTCTCGGCAACCGTACAAGTTAGAAACCATTTTGTGGTATCTGTATGATCGTATGGGTTCATTCTATTTGTTGATTGGCATCAAATACCATAATTTGAAAAAGATTTCAAAACAGACTCATTTGAATAAAATATCTGTTTTGGAGGCTAAAAATACAGTTTTTGCCAAAATGACGTTACTTCCGGTGATAATGAAAATCTTAAATTACTTGTATGAAATCCCAAATGGCATTAGGTATAACATGGTGTGACGTTTATGAAAATCGAATAATAATTGACCCTTTTATGGCCCCGAAACCTTCAAAAGTGACCTGTAGAAAACCGTCTATTTCTCGGCAACCGAACAAGTTAGAAACCATTTTATGATATCTATATGACCATATGAGTTTTGTTTATATGTGAATTTAAACCAAAAGTTAAAATTATTAATACATATTAAGTTATTCTTGGTTGAATAAAACATTGATTTAAAAAAGTGTAAAATGCATTTTTTGACCAAATGATGTCACTTCCGGTGTCAATTTTAAATTGTAATCAACTTGATATGACGCTACGTGCTTTTTGAATCAAATGATGTCACTTTTATAAAAATCCAATAATAATTGACTATTTTACAGGCAAAATAACGAAAACAGTGACTTATGCAGAACTGCCCATTTCTTGGCAACTGCTTATATTACAAACGAATTTTAACATACATTTTCTTCGTATGGATTATAGCTACAAGTTTATAAAAGTTACGAAGAAATATTTTAAAATCTGAAAAGCCTGAATAGGTTGTAAATAGGCCAATTTTACACCATTTTTAGCCTCTTAATCGAATTTGCTCGAAAATGAAATCGAAATTAAAAAAACTGCTTCCTACATTTTTTGCGCCTTGAAAGGGCACACTCTTTGAGTCATATAATTTTTCAAAAAAATAATATTTGTTTATGAAGATCGTAAATAACTGTCAAAATTGTAGTTTTTGGTAAAATTATGCCACTTCCGGTGCCGACAGATAACACTTTCGGTAATAAAAAAAACGACAATTGATACAACGAAGCATATGAACTTTGTTTTATACAAATCGAACAATAAAAAATTAATCTAGGACTGAAAAACTGAATTAGCCAATGGCGGCCAAGGTAAATTACTGAGACAAAATTTTTTAACATTTTTGCACTAGTCAGATGACCCTTTAATTCTGTGCACAATACGACTAAAAAATATTCATAAATAAAAAAGTTTTTTGTAAAATTTTAAATTTTCGAAATTTGGCGCCTAATATCTTCGAAGATTTGCCGAAAATCAAAAATCGAAAGTAGCGTAGCTATGTGCCCTGTCTCAGGCTATGCCAAAATGTATCGAAAGTTAAAATCCAATGATTATTGTTAAAATTACTGCAATATTTTTAAAAACGATAACTTCGGTGATTTCGGACATTTCGCATTGTCGCAGAACGTTCAAAATAGCTTTATCCTCTAAGTCACACCCACTTTCCCAGTAAAACCGAAGAAATCGTAACGATGCGACACGTAGTTGCTGAGATCTATTCAAATTGGAATCTGAATAATAATAATAATAATAAGAATAATAATTTTAACAAAAACAATAGTGTTTCACACAAGCTACGCAGTGTGAAACCCTAAAAATGATATAAAATATTTGGCTAAAACTTTCTGAATTGACTAATAAAATTTTGATCTGGCTAAAAATTTGGCTAATGGTTTTAAGGGTCTAGGGCGGTCACTGGTGATGGTTTTCTTAATCGACGAGTAATAATTAACTCTTTGTAATCGGCCGAAAGTTGATTGATTAATGATACCATAGTGGCCGATTCATGATAATTAACTCTTTGTAAATCGGCCGACGTAGATTGATATATGATACCATAGTGGCCGTTTCATTGTTTTATCAATCGGCTAGAGGTTAAAGATCAATCGGCTAAAGCCGACAAAAAACAGCCAAATAAGATCCCTGCTATGTATCCAATGTTCAACACCAAACGTTACAGTCTCTGGCGATGCTCTTTTAAATATCACTCCATAGTTAATTATTTGAATAACATCCGTGGCTTGGATGTATTTTGTAAAGTGGAAAATAAAAATCAGGAAAACTATCCAGAATCTGGTTAAAGTTCCACATTCTCTGTTTTGTTGGTTTTTAAACGATGGTCTGTTATTAAACTGTCTGGTTCTTGGTTGATGGTTGATGATAGTTGTTTTGGTACTGAGATCTTTGTGGACGGTAATGGTTGTTTTGGTGCTGTGGCCTTTGCTGATAGTATTCATTGTCTTGATACTGCGGCCTTTGTTGATGGAACTCGTTGTTTTGATACCGTTGGTTAGGTTGCTCATCGCTGGTATTCACTAGCTGCTGCTACCACAGTATCTGAAGGTTGTAGCATGGCTACTCGATTGGCTATCATAATAACATTTTTTAAATCTTTTATTGTCTTCGGATTTGTCTGAGTTACACTGGCTCTCATTCTAGGCAACAAATTTTCTATTGCCGTGTAAACAATTCTTCAGGTACTTTCCCTTTACTAGCGAAAGCAATTTATCCCAATTTTGCAACATATTATTCAATGCCTTCGCTTGTTTGTTGTTACAATTGGTACTTTAATTTAGACATATCGAGAACATATTTATATTCGTTCAAAAATAGTTGTTTTACGTTGTCAAAATTAACCATTTGTGTAACTGACAGATTTTGAAACCACAATTTAGCTTCACCACTAAGATAAAAAGATAAATTTGATAATTTTAATTTATCATCGTTCACTTCCTGAATTGCCATTAGATTTTTGAAGTCGACTATAAAAGATGAGGCTGTTTCGTCGCCAGATCCAGTAAATTTTGCCAAATGAATAGAAGTCATTGTGTATGTGTGGCTAATGTTTTCTTCTGTCTGGATAGTTAAGGATTGGAGTTCCGGTTGGGTCACTCACGGCAATTTTTTACTTACGGTTGTTTCCGTATTTAAAGTTTCGGCTTCGGTAATTTCCGCTTCTGTCAGGGCGGTTTGTTTCCCTACGTGGCTGTGTAATCTTCGAATTATATTGCCTACAGGTAATCCTAACGTATCGTTTCAGAAAGTTTGACGCGTCACCATTAATTATACTAAAAACCAATCTAAAATGTTACACAATAAAGGACTCGTCTAGTGTCTCTTTAATCCGTCAATATTCTTATGTAACAGAGTTAAGCTGTTATCTATAAACGTCAACAAGGAAATATTACTTTAGTTTTAAAATAAAATATGTAATTTAAATTTTATTAATTAAATACGTACGCAAACTATATATGAAAATATGCATTACTACAATATTTCATTGTCTATTCTATGTATAATTTTGGCAAGCCTGTCTAGTGTTGCCTATTATAGTATTATTAAAAAAACTTGCTATGCTTGTATATTTTAACCCATTTTATTATATTTATTTAATATGCACGTGTTTGCCATTATTACTGTGAATATACACCAATTTTGTATTAATAAGATAATGAATACAATTTTTTTAGGGAGAGGGGCTTTACATAGGCTAAGCATGTTCCCCAATCCCATTCAGATAACCTGAATAAAAATATTGTTTAACAAGCCAACAGTGAGGCTGATGTCCCCCGCCGAAATCCCAAAATAAACAGATGACACATATTAATTAATCGCACATTTTTTTTTTCAAAAGTATGGAGCAATCAAACTATACACTAAGTTTCACCACTCTATATCAGATAGAATCAAGATGATGTTGTCTCAAATCATCAACCAATGAAATTGAGTAGCTTTAGCTCGCAATGTTAGTCAAGACTTTCACCTAATGAACATTTACATCAAGTTTAAACCTTCTACCTCAATGAAAAACAGAGTTGTTATGTTCCAAAGTCTTGTCTAATCAAATTACTTATCGTTCCTTAGCCTAAGCAGAAAATTCCCATTATCAAACTTAGTCAAAGTAATGATATAATGAATCTATATTCTGAGTTTCATCGCCCTAACTTCATTATAACGAACGCAACCATGCCCCAAAGCATCAACCAATCACACTTCATTATAACGAAAGCAACCATGCCCTAAAGCATCAGATTGCTTATCTCTGTTTACTGTAAGCAGAAAATGTCCATCACGAAATCTAACCAATGCATTCACCTAATTAAAGCCTACAGCAAGTTTGAACATTCTAGCTCAGTTACAAGGAGGGTTATTGTGTTCCAAAGTCTCAGCCAATCAAATTGCTAATCACTCTGCTTACCCTGAGCAGAAAATGCTCATTATCTATACACGAAGTTTCATGACTCTCATTTAATTAGGACTAAAGTTATCGTGTCCTAAACATCACCCTCGCTTAATTAGGACTAAAGTTATCGTGTCCCAAATCATCAACCAATCAAATTGCTTATCTCTGCTTACCATAAGCAGAAAATGCTCATCTTCAAACTCCCTGAAGGCATTGACCTAATAAACACATATATCCTGAACAGAAAATGCTCATGATCAAACTTACTGGAGGTATTTATGTAATGAAACTATACACCAAGTTTCATCACTCTCAATTAGGACTAAAGTTATCGTGCCCCAAAGCATCAACCAAATAAATTGCTTATCTCTGCTTACACTGAGCAGAAAATGTTCATCTTCGAACTTCATCACCGAACTCCATCAAGACATCGACATAATAAATATGGCAGAATATTAGATTCAAAATTCTAACATGCTATCGTCTAATTTCTTACTTCTATTCATGCAATTTCTAACGTCCATTCGTGTAATTTCAAATTTCCATTCACGTATTGTTTAAATTAAGACAATGTATTATTCAACTACTTAATTTGTTCAGTGTAAATATCAATTCTGTTTCATCTTATTTCGATTATTGAGGCGAAAAATGTCTACGTCGTTGTTGCTTTACATGTTAAGCATGAACGGCAAACAAATTTAGAATTCTGATACTTCTAACTAGCACCATCATTATGACATCGTTTGGTGACGCCACCGTGCGCTCAATTTGGCGATTGAACACCTGGTCATGACCATTCCATTGATTCAAACGACTCGCTCTCTTGGTTGAGTGGTATGGCGGAGTGTTAAAATTGAACACAACATCGAGAGAGAGAGAGGGGGTGGGGTTTTAACATCCACTCGACACAAACCAGTTCATTTCTGTGTTTAAAACATGGTTCAATTTTATTTCAGTAATTCGCTTGCGCGTAGGGGTGTTTAGCAATGGGAGGACCCGGAGAAAAACTCACAAGGTTGGACAGGCGGCCCTACTCCTTGTCATGTACATCCGGGGAATCGAAACAACACCCGTTTATTCAATGACAGACCTATGTTACAGCGCGCACGTGCTAACCATTCGGCCATCCAACCCAACATTGAACGCGATAAGAGGCTGTCTTGTCTCGCTAGGCTGTGGGTTGGGGGTTCGAGAAAGTTCATCCAGATTTCCTTGCGTGGTTCCCCCTGTTAGTGTCTAGTAGTTCGGATGGGACAAAAACTTGAGGTCCCGTGTACAAATTGGGGTGCACGTAAAAGATCCCGTGACCGTATGACGTGTGTCCATCTCCATTAGCCCGATTCGGTTAAACCCCCTTTTATTTTATTTCATTTTCTATTTCAAATATAAGCTAAACGGGATTTGTTCATTTTGTTAAAGACAGGTGCAGGATTTGGAGAATTTTATTTCATTTTTATACGTCCACATTCATAATGTGAACGTATTATGCGGTCGCCCCTGTCTGTGTGTGTGTGTGTGTGTGTGGGTCGCCTACAGGGCGCAATTCTTCATGGATTTTCTTCAAACTTTGTATACTTATTCCGTATACCCCAAGGAAAATCCCTATTGTTTTTGGTGCATGCCCGACCCCCAGAGGCAGAGCCACGCCCATTTCTAGTATTTGTTTGTTTGTTGTCTACAGGCCACATTTCTTAACTTATAATCTTGAAACTTTGCATACATATTCTTTGTACCCTAAGGAATATCCCTATCGTTTGGGGTGTATGCCCAATCCCCAGGGGCAGAGCCAAGCCCATTTTCTTTTCGTGTGTCTTTGTGTCGCCTACAGGGTGCAATTCTTACTGGATTTTCTTTAAACTTTGTATACTTACTCTTTATAGCCTAAGGATGACCCCTATCGTTTGGGGTGCATGCCCAACCCCCAGGGGCAGTGCCACACCCATTTTCTTTTTGTGTGTCGCCTACAGGCCACAATTCTTAATCGGTCATCTTGAAACTTAAAATACTTATTCCTTATACCCTAACGATGATCCCTTTTGTTTTGGGTGCATGCCTGACCCCCGTGGGACAGCAACGCCCATTTCTTGTATTTGTTTGTCGTCTACAGGCTGCATTTCTTAATGTATCATCTTGAAACTTTGAATACTTCTTCTTGGTACCTTAAGGAAGATCCCTATTGTTTTTGGTGTATGCCCGACCCCCAGGGACAGTGCCAC
This sequence comes from Patella caerulea, assembly GCA_036850965.1. NCBI lineage: Eukaryota > Metazoa > Mollusca > Gastropoda > Patellidae > Patella > Patella caerulea. The sequence continues at coordinate 4,870,541 of JAZGQO010000010.1, forward strand.
GCCCATTTTCTTTTTGTGGGTCTGTGTGTCACCTACAGGTCACAATTCTTAATCGATCGTCTTGAAAACTTTTATTATACTTATTCCTTATACCCTAAGACTGACCACTATTATTTTTGGTGCATGCCGGATCCCCTGGGACAAAGCCACGCCCAATGCTTTTGTGTCTTGTGTTCGCCTACAGGATGCAATTCTTAACAGATCCTTTTAAAACTTTACATACCTATTCCTTATACCCTAAGGATGACCCCTATTGATTTTGGTGAATGTCCTGACACCCAGGGACAGAGCCACGCCCACTTTTTGCCTTTAGAGTGGATTATGTACATTCAAGCGAATATACCTTAGGTTGTCCAACAACTAATGGGGTCGTCCAACATCTAATAGGGTCCCGTCGTCCAACATCTAATGGGGTTCCATTGTCCAATATCTAATGGGGTCCCGTTGTCCAAAACCTAATAGGGTCCCATTGTCCAACATCTAATGGCGTTTTGGTGTCCAATGTCCAACTATTTATGGGGTTCTTTTCACAATTATTAACATCTTGAATAAAAAGAAACAAATAATATTAAGGATGTAACTCAATCATTTAATCAAAACCCAAAGATGTTAAGATTTCCGCTTCAGGAGAGTGCTCGACTGCTCCAGTTCTCTGCATGTCACCTTTTTTAATGTAAGCTACTGTAATACTAGAAATCCATGTGCCAGAAATGGTTGGTCCCTTGGGCTATGAAACTCTTTTATCATTTAATCAATGCAGATAATACTGATATATAATTATGCTAAAAGAATGATGTTTTCAAGTTCTGAAACTACCATTGAATCAGAACAGAAATAAACTAACAGAATCAATTTATAACAACATAAGTAGTTTCGGGAGAGAGTAACTCACGCATTTGGTCAAAACAAGAATGTGTTAAGAACACATCTCCAACATATGTACTAAATGTTTTGAGTTCCTCAATGCTGTAGTTAATCATTTAGTGAAAACTTGAACATGTTTAATTTAATCATAACAGATGATATATATGAGATATATAACAGTGCAACTCAATCATACTCTACACTAACATGTTAACATCTAAATTTCAGGAACTCAATACATTAATTTTAAAAGAAGTATGTTAATATAAGTATATACTTATTATGAACAATACCATGAACTTTTGCATTCAAGGAATATATAACATAATCGTTCAATTTAAACAGAAATATGTTAAGAATATTTCCCCTTCAGGAGAGTGCTCGAATGCTTGAGAAGTTCTCTGTATATCCCTTTTTATACGCCCACATTTTCATCTGGACGTATTATGTCGTCGCCCCTGTCCGTCCGTCCACAATTGACATGTATGTTTATAACCAAAAGATCTTGGTTCCTTTCGATATTTGCACCCATCGGATCGTAACTTCCTGAATTATGGCCCCTGATTGTCCGAAAAATTGCCCTTTTTAGCTTGTGGTCCCTCTGGAGGTCAAAATTATTATCCGATTTAAAAAACCGTTTGATGATATCAGCGTTACATGGTAATGAAGGCTCAGTTCGAATTTCGTGAAAAATCGAACCAAAATTGACGGACAAAATGGCCGCCGTTTGTACGCGAATAGTGTGAGAATATGTTATATCAAGGTTGTGGACCCTATAGAGGTCACAATTTTTAACCGATTTTGATGAAATTTGACATGCATGTTTTTAACCCGAAGATCTTGGTTCCTTTGATTATATCACTGTTACATGGTAATGTAGATTGAGGTAAAATTTCGTGAAAATCGGACCAAATTTGACAGACAAAATGGCCGCCGTTTGTACGCGATTAGTGTGAAAATACGTTATATTAAGGTTGTGGACCCTATGGAGGTCACAATTTTGAACCGATTTTGATGAAACTTGACATGCATGTTTATAACCCAAAGATCTTGGTTCTTTTCGATATTCGCGCCCATTGGATCGTAATTTCCTGAATTATGGCCCCTGATTTTCCGAAAAATGAACTTTTTATACGCCCACATTTTCATGTGGACGTATTATGTCGTCGCCCCTGTCCGTCCGGACGTCCGTCCGTCCACAATTTGTTTGTGGACTCTCTACAGGTCACAATTCTTATCCGATTTTGACGAAACTTGAAATATAGGTTTATCCCCATAAGATCTCGGCTGCTTTCGATATTGGCATGTATCGGATGGAAACTTCATGGATTATGGCCCCTGATTGTACGAAATATCATGTTTTTAGCTTGTGGACCCTATAGAGGTCACAATTTTGAACCGATTTTGATGAAACTTGACATGCATGTTTATAACCCCAAGATCTTGGTTCCTTTCGATATTTGCGCCCATCGGATCGTAACTTCCTGAATTATGGCCCCTGATTGTCCGAAAAATCGCCCTTTTTAGCTTGTGGTCCGTCTGGAGGTCAAAATTATTATCCGATTTAAAAAACCGTTCGATTATATCACCGTTACATGGTAATGAAGGTTGAGTTTGAATTTCGTGAAAATCGGACCAAAATTGATGTACAAAATGGCCGCCGTTTGTACGCGAATAGTGTGAAAATATGTTATTTCAAGGTTGTGGACCCTATAGAGGTCACAATTTTGAACCGATTTTGATGAAACTTGACATGCATGTTTATAACCCCAAGATCTTGGTTTCTTTCGATATTTGCGCCCATCGGATCGTAACTTCCTGAATTATGGCCCCTGATTGTCCGAAAAATCGCCCTTTTTAGCTTGTGGTCCGTCTGGAGGTCAAAATTATTATCCGATTTAAAAAAACGTTCGATTATATCACCGTTACATGGTAATGAAGGTTGAGTTCGAATTTCGTGAAAATCGGACCAAAATTGATATACAAAATGGCCGCCGTTTGTACGCGAATAGTGTGAAAATATGTTATTTCAAGGTTGTGGACCCTATAGAGGTCACAATTTTGAACCGATTTTGATGAAACTTGACATGCATGTTTATAAGCCCAAGATCTTGGTTCCTTTTGATATTTGCGCCCATCGGATCATAACTTCCTGAATTATGGCCCCTGATTGTCCGAAAAATCGCCCTTTTTAGCTTGAGGTCCCTCTGGAGGTCAAAATTATTATCCAATTTAAAAAAACGTTTGATAGTATCACCGTTACATGGTAATGAAGGTTGAGTTCGAATTTCGTGAAAATCGGACCCAAATTGACATACAAAATGGTTGCCGTTTATACGCGAATAGTGTGAAAATATGCTATTTCAAGGTTGTGGACCCCATAGAGGTCACAATTTTGAACCGATTGTGATGAAACTTGACATGTATGTTTATAAGCTAAAGATCTTGGTTCCTTTCTATATTTGCGGCCATCGGATCGTAACTTCCTGAATTATGGCCCCTGATTGTCCGAAAAATCGCCCTTTTAGGCTTGTGGTGGCTCTGGAGGTCAAAATTATCATCCGATTTAAAAAAACCGTTTGATTATATCACCGTTACATGGTAATGAAGGTTGAGTTCAAATTTTGTGAAAATCGGTCCCAAATGGACAGACAAAATGGCCTCTGTTTGTACGCGATCAGTGTGAAAATATGTTATATCAAGGTTGTGGACCCTATAGATGTCACAATTTTGAACTGATTTTGATGAAACTTGACATGCATGTTTATAACCCGAAGATTTTGGTTCCTTTCGATATTTGCACCCATTGGTTCGTAACTTCCTGAATTATGGCCCCTGATTGTACGAAAAATCACCCTTTTTAGCTTGTGGTCCCTCGGAGGTCAAAATTATTATCCGATTTAAAAAAACGTTTGATCATATCACCGTTACATGGTAATGCAGATTGAGTTCAAATTTTGTGAAAATTGAACCAAAATTGACAGCTGTCTTGTCAGGATATCCATCCTTCATCACTAACAAGGGGAAACCATGCCAGAAAATCTAGATGAACTTTGTCACCCAATGCAGGGATCAAACACCCAACCTCAAGGCTGCCGAGCCAGCATCTTACCCACTTAGCAACATGATTCCCAGTCGAATTTGAAGCCTACTGAAATGCACCTTTATAACCCAAAGATCTTAATTCATTTCGATATTTGCACATATCATATTCTAACTTAATGATGTAGGAAAAATCACTTTCGGTATTGCTTGTTCTCTATCCATCTCTCGAAAATGTGGGCGTATCCTGCCTGGCAGTGCCAGCCTATCTTTTTATCTTGTGGTCCCTCTGGAGGCCAGAATTATTATCCCATTTAAAAAACCGTTTGATTATATCACCGTTACATCGTAATGAAGGTTGAGGTCGAATTTCGTGAAAATCGGACCAAAATTGACTGAAAAAATGGCTGCCACTTGTACGCGAAGAGTGTAAAAATATCGGACCAAATTTGACAGACAAAATGGCCGCCGTTTGTACGCGATTAGTGTGAAAATACGTTATATTAAGGTTGTGGACCCTATAGAGGTCACAATTTTGAACCGATTTTGATGAAACTTGACATGCATGTTTATAACCCAAAGATCTTGGTTCTTTTCGATATTTGCGCCCATTGGATCGTAATTTCCTGAATTATGGCCCCTGATTGTCCGAAAAATGACCTTTTTATACGCCCACATTTTCATGTGGACGTATTATGTCGTCGCCCCTGTCCGTCCGGACGTCCGTCCGTCCACAATTGTTTGTGGACTCTCTACAGGTCACAATTCTTACCCGATTTTAACGAAACTTGAAATATATGTTTATCCCCAAAAGATCTCGGCTGCTTTCGATATTGGCATGTATCGGATCAAAACTTCATGGATTATGGCCCCTGATTGTACGAAAAATCACGTTTCTAGCTTGTGGACCCTATAGAGGTCACAATTTTGAACCGATTTTTATGAAACTTGACATGCATGTTTATAACCAAAAGATCTTGGTCCCTTTCGATATTTGCGCCTATCGGAACGTAATTTCCTGAATTGTGGCCCCTGATTGTTCGAAAAATCACCTTTTTTAGCTTGTGGTACCTCTGGAGGTCACAATTATTATCCGATTTAAAAAAACGTTCGATTATATCACCGTTACACCCTAAGGAAGGTTGAGTTCGAATTTCGGGAAAATCGGACCAAAATTGCCATACAAAATGGCCGCCGTTTGTACGCGAATACTGTTAAAAAATGGTATATCAGTGTTGTGGACCCTGTAGAGGTCACAATTTTAATTCGATTTTGATGAAACTTGAAATTCATGGTTATAACCCAAAGATCTTGGTTCCTTTCGATATTTGCGCATATCGGATCGTAACTTCTTGAATTATGGCCCCTGATTATACGCAAAATCGCCTTTTTATACGCCCACATTTTCATGTGGACGTATTATGTCGTCGCCCCTGTCCGTCCGGACGTCCGGACGTCCGTCCACAATTTGTTTGTGGACTCTCTACAGGTCACAATTCTTATCCGATTTTGACGAAACTTGAAATATAGGTTTATCCCCATAAGGTCTCGGCTGCTTTCGATATTGGCATGTATCGGATGGAAACTTCATGGATTATGGCCCCTGATTGTACGAAATATCATGTTTTTAGCTTGTGGACCCTATAGAGGTCACAATTTTGAACCGATTTTGATGAAACTTGACATGCATGTTTATAACCCCAAGATCTTGGTTCCTTTTGATATTTGCGCCCATCGGATCATAACTTCCTGAATTATGGCCCCTGATTGTCCGAAAAATCGCCCTTTTTAGCTTGAGGTCCCTCTGGAGGTCAAAATTATTATCCAATTTAAAAAAACGTTTGATAATATCACCGTTACATGGTAATGAAGGTCGAGTTCGAATTTCGTGAAAATCAGACCCAAATTGACATACAAAATGGCTGCCGTTTATACGCGAATAGTGTGAAAATATGTTATTTCAAGGTTGTGGACCCTATAGAGGTCACAATTTTGAACCGATTGTGATGAAACTTGACATGTATGTTTATAAGCTAAAGATCTTGGTTCCTTTTTATATTTGCGGCCATCGGATCGTAACTTCCTGAATTATGGCCCCTGATTGTCAGAAAAATCGCCCTTTTTAGCTTGTGGTGGCTCTGGAGGTCAAAATTATCATCCGATTTAAAAAAACGTTTGATTATATCACCGTTACATGGTAATGAAGGTTGAGTTCAAATTTTGTGAAAATCGGACCCAAATGGACAGACAAAATGGCCCCTGTTTGTACGCGATCAGTGTGAAAATATGTTATATCAAGGTTGTGGACCCTATAGAGGTCACAATTTTGAACTGATTTTGATGAAACTTGACATGCATGTTTATAACCCGAAGATCTTGGTTCCTTTCGATATTTGCACCCATTGGTTCGTAACTTCCTGAATTATGGCCCCTGATTGTACGAAAAATCACCCTTTTTAGCTTGTGGTCCCTCGGAGGTCAAAATTATTATCACTAACAAGGGGAAACCATGCCAGAAAATCTAGATGAACTTTATCACCCAATGCAGGGATCAAACACTCAACCTCAAGGCTGCCGAGCCAGCATCTTACCCACTTAGCAACATGATTCCCAGTCGAATTTGAAGCCTACTGAAATGCACCTTTATAACCCAAAGATCTTAATTCATTTCGATATTTGCACATATCATATTCTAACTTAATGATGTAGGAAAAATCACTTTCGGTATTGCTTGTTCTCTATCCATCTCTCGAAAATGTGGGCGTATCCTGCCTGGCAGTGCCAGCCTATCTTTTTAGCTTGTGGTCCCTCTGGAGGTCACAATTATTATCCGATTTAAAAAAACGTTTGATTATATTACCGTTACACCGTAAGGAAGGTTGAGTTCGAATTTCGGGAAAATCCGACCAAAATTGCCATACAAAATGGCCGCCGTTTGCACACGAATACTGTTAAAAAATGGTATATCATGGTTGTGGACCCTGTATAGGTCACAATTTTAATTCGATTTTGATGAAACGTGAAATGCATGGTTATAACCCAAAGATCTTGGCTCCTTTCGTTATTTGCGCACATCGGATCGTATCTTCCTGAATTATGGCCCCTGATTGTCCGAAAAATCGCCTATGGTCCCTCTGGAGGTCACAGTTATTATTCGATTTAAAAAAACGTTTGACTCTATCACCGTTACATGGTGATGAAGGTTGAGTTCGAATTTTGTGAAAATCGAACCAAAATTGACGGACAAAATGGCCGCCGTTTGTACGCGAATAGTGTGAAAATGTTATATCAAGGTTGTGGACCCTATAGAGGTCACAATTTTGAACCGATTTTGATGAAACTTGACATGCATGTTTATAACCTGAAGATCTTGGTTCCTTTCGATATTTGCGCTCATTGATTCGTAACTTCCTGAATTAAGGCCCCTGATTGTACGAAAAATCACCCTTTTTAGCTTGTGGTCCCACTGGAGGTCAAAATTATTATCCGATTTAAAAAAACGTTTGATTATATCACCGTTACATGGTAATGAAGATTGAGGTAAAATTTCGTGAAAATCGGACCAAAATTGACAGACAAAATGGCCGCCGTTTGTACGCGATTAGTGTTAAAATATGTTATATCAAGGTTGTGGACCCTACAGAGGTTACAATTTTGAATCGATTTTGATGAAACTTAACATGCATGTTTATAACCCATAGATCTTGGTTCTTTTTGATATTTGCGCCCATTGGATCGTAACTTCCTGAATTATGGCCCCTGATTGTCCGAAAAATGACCTTTTTTAGCTTGTGGTCCCTCTTGAGATCAGAATTATTATCCCATTTAAAAAAACGTTTGATTATATCACTGTTACATCGTAATGAAGGTTGAGGTCAAATTTCGTGAAAATCGGACCAAAATTGACTGAAAAAATGGCTGCCGCTCGTACGCGAAGAGTGTAAAAATATGGTATATCAAGGTTGTGAACCCTGTAGAGGTCACAATCTTCATTCAATTTTGATGAAACTTGAAACACATGTTTACAACTTAACAATCTTAGTTCCTTTCGATATTTGTGCATATCGGATTGTAACTTCCTGAATTATGGCCCCTGATTGTACGAAAAATGACCTTTTTTTTAGCTTGTGGTCCCTCTGGGGTCAGAATTATTATCCCATTTAAAAAACAGTTTGATTATATCACCGTTACATCGTAATGAAGGTTGAGGTCGAATTTCGTGAAAATTGGACCAAAATTGACAGCTGTTCTTGTCAGGCCATCCATCCTTCATCACTAACAAGGGGAAACCACGCCAGAAAATCTGGATGAACTTTGTCACCTAATGCAGGGATCAAACATTCAACCTCAAGGCTACTGAGCCAGCATCTTACCCACTTAGCAACATGATCCCCAGTCGAATTTGAAGCCTACTGAAATGAACCTTTATAACCCAAAGATCTTGATTCATTTCGATATTTGCACATATCAAATTCTAACTTAATGATGTAGGAAAAATCACTTTCGGTATTGCTTGTTCTCTATCCATCTCTCGAAAATGTGGGCGTATCCTGCCTGGCAGTGCCAGCCTATCTTTCTGAAAGTTTTGAAGTCGGAAGTCATCCCGATTACAGCAACACAAGTATCAGTTATTTCCCTTTAGTTTTCAGATTATGCAATGTTTCATACTATATTTAGACTTGTAACTTCGCGAGTTTTTGACCAATTTTGATAGTTTGTTATACGTATCCTTTTATTTGAGATACTTGATATAATCGATGACACGTGACGATGAATATGAAAGCTTTCATATCTGCATGGGACAGTAGCAGATCTAGTTATTATTATTATTATTCAGATTCCAATTTGAATAGATCTCAGCAACTGCGTGTCACATTGTTATGATTTCTTCGGTTTTACTGGGAAAGTGGGTGTGACTTAGAGGATAAAGCTATTTTGAACGTTCTGCGACAATGCGAAATGTCCGAAATCACCGAAGTTATTGTTTTTAAAAATATTGCAGTAATTTTAACAATAATAATTGGATTTTAATTTTCGATACATTTTGGCATAGCCGGAGACAGGGCACATAGCTACGCTACTTTCGATTTTTGATTTTCGACAAATCTTCGAAGACATTAGGCGCCAAATTTCGAAAATTTAAAATTTTACAAAAAACTTTTTTATTTATGAATATTTTTTAGTCGTGTTGTGCACAGAATTAAAGAGTCATCTGACTAGCGCAAAAATGTTAAAAAATTTTAATTCATTTTTTCAGTCCTAGATTAATTTTTATACGCCCACATTTTCATGTGTAAATCCCCAAATATTTACATTAGGCATCCTTAAACCAATCTTCCAACGAATTTCTGATGGGATCACAATTACTAGGTAACTGGATACATAAACAGCATAAGTGTAGTGTTAAAAATATATAAAACTGTCATTTAAAACTTTCATACATGTCCACTATCCTGACTAGTTTCGTCAAATAAATTTTAACTTTAAAAATTTATTTGACGAAACTAGTCAGGATAGTGGACATGTATGATGGTTTTAAATGGCAGTTTTATATATTTTTAACACATTTTCATGTCGACGTATTATGTCGTCGCCACTGGCCATCCACAATTTGTTTGTGGACTCTCTACAGATCACAATTCTTATCTGATTTTGACGAAACTTGAAATATAGGTTTATCCCCATAAGATCTCGGCTGCTTTTGATATTGGCATGTATCGGATCAAAACTTCATGGATTATGGCCACTGATTGTCCGAAAAATCACGTTTTTATACGCCCACATTTTCATGTGGACGTATTATGTCGTCGCCCCTGTCCGTCCCGACGTCCGTCCGTCTGTCCACAATTTGTTTGTAGACTCTCTACAGGTCACAATTTTTATCCGATTTTGACGAAACTTTAAATATAGGTTTATCCCCATAAGATCTCGGCTACTTTCGATATTGGCATGTATCGGATGGAAACTCCATGGATTATGGCCCCTGATTGTACGAAATATCATGTTTTTATACGCCCACATTTTCATGTGGACGTATTATGTCGTCGCCCCTGTCAGTCCGGACGTCCGTCCGTCCACAATTTGTTTGTGGACTCTCTACAGGTCACAATTCTTATCTGATTTTGACGAAACTTGAAATATAGGTTTATCCCCATAAGATCTCGGTTCCTTTCGATATTGGCATGTATCGGATCTGAACTTCATGGATTATGGCCCCTGATTGTACGAAAAATTGCCCTTTTTAGCTTGTGGTCCGTCTGGAGGTCAAAATTATTATCCGATTTAAAAAACCGTTTGATTATATCACCGTTACATGGTAATGAAGGCTCTGTTCGAATTTCGTGAAAATCAAACCAAAATTGACAGACAAAATGGCCGCCGTTTGTACGCGAATAGTGTGAAAATATGTTATATCAAGGTTGTGGACCCTATAGAGGTCACAATTTTGAACCGATTTTGATGAAACTTGACATGCATGTTTATAACCGAAGATCTTGGTTCCTTTCGATATTTGCGCTCATTGATTCGTAACTTCCTGAATTATGGCCCCTGATTGTACGAAAAATCACCCTTTTTAGCTTGTGGTCCCACTGGAGGTCAAAATTATTATCCGATTTAAAAAAAACGTTTGATTATATCACAGTTACATGGTAATGAAGATTGAGGTAAAATTTTGTGAAAATCGGACCAAAATTGACAGACAAAATTGGCCGCTGTTTGTACGCGATTAGTGTGAAAATACGTTATATTAAGGTTGTGGACCCTATAGAGGTCACAATTTTGAACCGATTTTGATGAAACTTGACATGCATGTTTATAACCCAAAGATCTTGGTTCCTTTCGATATTTGTGCATATCGGATTGTAACTTCCTGAATTATGGCCCCTGATTGTACGAAAAATGACCTTTTTTTTAGCTTTTGGCCCCTCTGGGGTCAGAATTATTATCCCATTTAAAAAACCGCTTGATTATATCACCGTTACATCGTAATGAAGGTTGAGGTCGAATTTCGTGAAAATCGGACCAAAATTGACAGCTGTTCTTGTCAGGCCATCCATCCTTCATCACTAACAAGGAGAAACCACGCCAGAGAATCTAGATGAACTTTGTCACCCAATGCAGGGATCAAACACCTAACCTCAAGGCTACCGAGCCAGCATCTTACCCACTTAGCAACATGATCCCCAGTCGAATTTGAAGCCTACTGAAATGAACCTTTATAACCCAAAGATCTTAATTCATTTCGATATTTGCACATAGGAAAAATCACTTTCGGTATTGCTTGTTCTCTATCCATCTCTCGAAAATGTGGGCGTATCCTGCCTGGCAGTGCCAGCCTATCTTTTTAGCTTGTGGTTCCTCTGGGGTCAGAATTATTATCCCATTTAAAAAAAACGTTTGATTATATCACCGTTACATCGTAATGAAGGTTGAGGTCGAATTTCGTGAAAATCGGACCAAAATTGACAGCTGTTCTTGTCAGGCCATCCATCCTTCATCACTAACAAGGGGAAACCACTCCAGAAAATCTAGATGAACTTTGTCACCCAATGCAGGGATCAAACACCTAACCTCAAGGCTACCGAGCCAGCATCTTACCCACTTAGCAACATGATCCCCAGTCGAATTTGAAGCCTACTGAAATGAACCTTTATAACCCAAAGATCTTAATTCATTTCGATATTTGCACATAGGAAAAATCACTTTCGGTATTGCTTGTTCTCTATCCATCTCTCGAAAATGTGGGCGTATCCTGCCTGGCAGTGCCAGCCTATCTTTTTAGCTTGTGGTTCCTCTGGGGTCAGAATTATTATCCCATTTAAAAAAAACGTTTGATTATATCACCGTTACATCGTAATGAAGGTTGAGGTCGAATTTCGTGAAAATCGGACCAAAATTGACAGCTGTTCTTGTCAGGCCATCCATCCTTCATCACTAACAAGGGGAAACCACTCCAGAAAATCTAGATGAACTTTGTCACCCAATGCAGGGATCAAACACCTAACCTCAAGGCTACCGAGCCAGCATCTTACCCACTTAGCAACATGATCCCCAGTCGAATTTGAAGCCTACTGAAATGAACCTTTATAACCCAAAGATCTTAATTCATTTCGATATTTGCACATAGGAAAAATCACTTTCGGTATTGCTTGTTCTCTATCCATCTCTCGAAAATGTGGGCGTATCCTGCCTGGCAGTGCCAGCCTATCTTTTTAGCTTGTGGTTCCTCTGGGGTCAGAATTATTATCCCATTTAAAAAAAACGTTTGATTATATCACCGTTACATCGTAATGAAGGTTGAGGTCGAATTTCGTGAAAATCGGACCAAAATTGACAGCTGTTCTTGTCAGGCCATCCATCCTTCATCACTAACAAGGGGAAACCACTCCAGAAAATCTAGATGAACTTTGTCACCCAATGCAGGGATCAAACACCTAACCTCAAGGCTACCGAGCCAGCATCTTACCCACTTAGCAACATGATCCCCAGTCGAATTTGAAGCCTACTGAAATGAACCTTTATAACCCAAAGATCTTAATTCAATTCGATATTTGCACATATCAAATTCTAACTTAATGATGTAGGAAAAATCACTTTCGGTATTGCTTGTTCTCTATCCATCTCTCGAAAATGTGGGCGTATCCTGCCTGGCAGTGCCAGCCTATGTTTTAACGTGGGTAATAGGCCAGAAATGGTTGGTCATATGGGCTATAACCAGGGTCCTGTAGGCTGTTTTAAAGCGGGAATTTCATATTTTCCAAGAAAGTCAAAACATGTTTATTTCTATGTCTTTTGCTCAATAGGTTGTCAACTCACTATTATACAACACATCGGAAATAATAACACAATTACCTCCTTGTTTTCCCAATTCCCCCGTGCAATAGCTATCTTCAAACGTTTGAATTTAATGTTGAAAATGATATTTTTGCCAATTTCTCAACTGGCAATAGTGAATTATAGGATTATTCTTTAACAAGGTTGGACTGTTTATAGATACCATCTATTTTCAGGCTTTATTTTAATATGTTTTAAAAAATATAACTTAAAAATATGAAATTGCAGCTTGAAGGTTTCACATGACGAATAGTATCACATTCAAAGTGCAAAGTAATCTCCGACTGGGCAAATTGTCAAACATCAATAGGGAAAATGGCTACTCTTTGTTTTGTCCACATGACGAATTAAACATGAACTTTTTCAGTTTCTGGAACTTTTTTATCATTTAATCAATGCAGATAATACTGATTTATAATTATGTTAAAAAATGATGTTTTCACTATCTGAAATTATCATTTAATCCGTACAGAAACAAACTAACAACATAAATAGTTTTGAGAGAGTGTAACTTACTCATTTAGTCAAAACTGGAACATGTTTAAAACACTTTTAAAGCTTTAAAGGCTCTAAATCATTAAATCACTACAGCATTCACACCATAGGAACGTTTCAGTTTCAGTAGAGTGTTACTCATTTTCTTTTTTATAGTTTCCAAACTTCGCTTATGGACAAGTCCCTTGTTCAAGAGACATTACGCTGTGCATTTTGTAGGGATGGGCGATATCCGCTATTTTCAACATTGCGATATTTCAATATTCATATTGTGATATAGTTATATATTGTGGCGATATCCAACATGAATTTTGTTTGTAAAATAATCGTGATATAGACCATTATTATAGCATGTGTATTGTATTTTTTTCATATTTTGACAAACAGGGTAAGGGGGGGGGCACTTTAGTCCCTACATGCCAGATTTGGTCTGCATACATACATGTATAAGAAATGAAATGGGGTTTAACGTCCTACCCTTCTGCACCTAACCTGGGCTAATGGAAGACGGGCATACGCCATACAGTGTGCTATGAGTGAAATTTTGCCCGGGCAGCGGCGCTACGGCCTACTCTTATATCGAATTCCAACTGCCAGGGGATCTTTTTCGTGCTCGCCAATGCGTACACGGGACCTCGGTTATTCGTCCCATCCGAACGACTAGACAGCTGCCCTTGTCAGGCCCTCCTTCTGTATCACTGACAAGGGGAAACCACGCCGGAAAATCGAGATGAACTTTCTCGGCCTATACAGGGATCGAACACCCGACCTCCAGGCTAGCGAGCATATAAGAAACAAATATTACCTAGAATACCAAGTCATAACATTTTAATCTTAGAATTAACACAAAAGTAAAAACAAAACACAAAACAAAACAAACCCACTTTATGCGGTTATTTCAAAAAAAGTCAGAATTGCGAAATTAATAAGTTTTCATTTCCCATTCTTTGGGAACTTTAAAACACCAGTAGTAGTCTAAAATACAAAATCAATCAAGTTCAACAATTCCAGCTCTCTTTTCAATCTAAATGTTTTGCCAAAAAGACCAACATGTTGACTTTAGCTGGTTTGAGGCGTGTTCTCGAACAAGTAACTACGTTTCCGGAAGTACTGAATAAACATACTGATGGACATGAAGTTGCAGGCGCACATAAGTATTTTCGGGCGCATAAGGCTAGGTTAGGATAAATATTGCAATTGTCCTTCCACCAACTTAAAGGATCGTGCTCAAAGTCAATAGATGGGAGCAAAAGGTAACGTTCTAATTCTTTCACGATCTGTTCGTCCGGTGATAACGATACATCTGCTTCAGATGACTCTCTCCTCTTAAACAATTTCCCTAGATTTATCTTTACACCACACTACCATCATCTTGGGACATACTTTCAGCTGTATCAGAATATGGCGATGATGTAATAGGCACCACAGGTGGTATTGTTTTAGTTGATGCGATGAATCTGACCAGTGTTTCGTTGATTACAGACTGTGTACTAGGTATGAAATATTTGTCTGTATATCTAGGGTCTAGCATGGTTGCTATATCTAGAAGAGCCCTTGATTCTGAATCTGACTCAGCCGAATATGTTTCATTTAAATATTTCAAAATCTTTGATTTAATTTCTTGGGTCATCTCAGTATCCTCTGGTTCGTTGACTAAAATTTCATTATTTAGCAAATGTAATACTGGTACTACTGATGAAATCGATACATAATCTTCGCCACTAAGGGCATCGGTGAAATCGGTCAAAGGTGCCAAAGCTTTGTTAATAGACACCATGACACATACAGGCTGCCATTTTGGTATTAATGACAAACTTTTGCGGTCTGAAGAGAGGACTTGCGTGATTGCTTTCTCTTGTTCTAAATATCTTCCTATCATTGATTGAAGAGATCCCCAACGCGTGTCGCAGTTCGATATTAAACAGTGTTCTGGCATATGCAATTTTTGTTGTATTTTCAAAAATTCACGTTTTTTTTCCAGGAATAAGAGCATGCCGATACTACTTTTTTAAAGGAAGCTACAGCCTTGTCGATGCGTTGGTCCTTTAATGCATTGTTTATGGCCAAATTCAATCTGTGTCCAAAACACTGGAGACGAAGATAATTATGTAATGATGCTGCTTGTGTGGTATTGGCTCCATTATTAGTTGTTAGGCATACCATGTCAGTTTCTCGAAAGTCCCATACTGTAATGATCTCCCTCAAACCCAATACTAAATTTTCAGCTGTATGATCAGACGGGAAATATAAGGTCTCAAGATGTCTGGACTTGAGTCGCCAATTCCCGTCTATAAAATGCAAGGTGAAACCAAAGTAAGGCTCCATATTTCGGCTGCTCCACATATCTGTAGTTGGCCAAAAATAACAAACAGGCCTACGCCTGATCTCCTCTAAACCCTGCACAGTGTTCTACAAAGCAGGAAATGGCAATGTCTGAAAAATATTTTCTACCAGGTAAACAATATCGAGGTTAAAAGGTTTTCATCATATTTCGGAAAACACTTTTCTCAACAGTAAATATGGGTATCATATCTTTTGCCAAAAGTGGGTAACTGAATTTGTCATGGATATCCACTTCTGAGATTTTTTATCATAAGGAAACGAGTCCTTTAGCGACATCTGGGTGGTGGTGGTGGTATCACAAGAAGAAAGCTTTCTATTTTTGATACTTTGCTCATTAAAACTACCTTTAACGGTTTCAGGGTTCTGTTTACATGTGGTATATTTCGTGAGGTGATGAATTTTGAGGTGTTGATACAGGTTCGTTGTATTCCCCCCTTTAGCCCCGACTGTTCGCATACAAAATCGACAAAGAATAGTTGTCTGCAGTTCGTCGGATTCGTCATACCCGAAATACAACCAAACATCGCTTGTACAATTTTACTTTGGAACAAGTTGTCGTCCGCCTCTTAGTTGGGTACGAGACCTAAATTCCGCGACCAATTTGCGGGGAAGTTGTTTTGAAGGTGGTTTCTACATGAAAAAAACCTGCTGAGGCGATTAAGCTTGGGTGCCTCTCTCTAAAATGCTGGCGGAAGCCGCTAGAGGGCCAAATTCAAAATGGTGGTCAGATGTGGCGGGAAAATATAAAATTATGTAATATAGGCTTCTGATGTGTCTATTCGTTATGTTTTAAGGGTCTCTGAATCGAAATATTGTAATCTAAAATCAATCCAACCACTAGTTTTGCCAATATGGCCGACAAATCCAAGATGACCACCATTTTGACCTGGAAAATAGTTTCGGGGTCGATGTCTTCAATTTTTATGAATTTGTGTCGATAGATGGCAACCAACAATAATACTCGCCGATATTTATCATCCGATATACTCTGTAGTCAACGGATTTTGATTTTAATTTAATCAACGCTTACTAATGGACCCATGTAAGGCCCTGTATCCATAGGCTGTTCACTTGTGACGTGTTCCCTTGTGACCTTGTGACGCGCCAAAAGGACAATGAACTTTTGTTTTTTAATGTGCCCGTTCCCATAGGTTGTACCCAGGGAACTTGTGGTCTTGTGACCGGGAACACAGACAATGAGCATGTCAATTCTTTTGCAGGTGCACAAGAGGGAACACGCGATTACCAGTATGATATTGTATGGAGATCTTCCGGTCTGTGTGAAATTCACCCAGTTCATTGCGAGTTCTAAAATTGGTCGGACCCAGCACGGTGGGCGTTCTCTGAAGACAAATTGGGCGCGGCGTGGCTGTTTTGGGGAATAAAGAAAACTAAGATAAAAAAGAATTCATTTTATATAGTGCAACATAAATATACAACATAACAAAGCGCGCACATATGAATGTATACTATTCAAAAAAAGTAGGGGATATTTGATTTTTAAGTGTTATTAAAGTCACCTAATGAAACTGACGAATTCTTACTGAATTTTCTTCAAACTTTGTATATTTACTCTTTACACCCTAAGGATGATCCCTATCGGTTGGGGTGCATGCCCGACCCCCTGGGACAGCAACGCCCATTTCTTGTATTTGTTTGTCTGTCATCTACAGGCTGCATTTCTTAACGTATCATCTTGGAACTTTGCATACTTATTCTTGATACCTTAAGGAAGATGCCTATTGTTTTTGGTGCATGCCCGACCCCCGGGGACAGTGCCATGCCCATTTTCTTGTTGTGTGTCAGGCCACAATTCTTAATCGATCGTCTTGAAAACTTTTTTATACTTATTCCTTATACCCTAAGGCTGACCACTATTATTTTTGGTGCATGCCGGATGCAATTCTTAATAGATCCTTTTAAAACTTAGCATACCTATTCCTTATACCCTAAGGATGACCCCAATTGTGTTTGGTGATTTCCTATCCCCCAGGGGCAGAGCAATGTCCATTTTTACTTCGTGTATTTAATTATAACTGCCATATTTTCATCGGATCGAAATCGGAGTGGTACGTGTTGTGTCTAAATTTCAGGTTCCTCGGACAATTTGGACCGCTTTCGCGGGCATAAACGACTTTTTTCCCTTGATGGAGTGCGTAAAAAACTTTGAATATTTTCGGCGAAAAAGTGGGGTGCCATGAACAAACGCCTAGAAGGAATGCAGGTAGAGCCTTGCTGGCCGAAATTTGGTAGGCATCGTGCCTTTGTTTCCGGCGCTACGCATGCGCGAAGGAAAATCCAGCTAAAAAGGTATAAAGAAGAAATTTTTTTTAAAAATGGTCGAATTTCTTCGAAACTTCGTTATAGATCATGTCCAACTTATTAAATAGATGTGTTACTGTCATAATCATAATTATCCAATGCAAAATAGTTTATTTTGATATCTTTTTGCCACTTTCCGAGTTTTGTATTTTCGTATAGGCGAAAATGGAAAACTCGGAAATTTAATTATAACTGCTATATTGCATTATTTTGGTTAAAATCTAACTGAAAAGGTTATAGATCATGTCCAACTTATTAAATAGATGTGTTACTGTCATAATTATAATTATCCAATGAAAACTAGTTTATTTTGATATCTTTTTGCCACTTTCCGAGTTTTGTATTTTCGTATAGGCCAAAATACAAAACTCGGAAAACTCAGATATTCGATTATAACTGCCATATTGCATTATTTTGGTTAAAATATAACTGAAAAGTTACAGATTATGTCCAACTTATTAAATAGATGTATTACTACAACTACTTTCGCCAATTTAAAAAAAATAATATTTTTGATAGTTTTCCAACTTTTTCTTTTTCCGAGTTTTATGATTTGACTCGATTGAAAACACAAAACTCGGAAAAAATTGTCCGACTTTTTGTTTCAAACTGAAAAGTCGGAAAAATCATAAAACTCGGAGAGGAGAAAAGTCGGAAAATATTTTCCGAGATTTCCGAGTTTTGTACCTGACCGTCTAGAACCGACAAGAGACAAGAATTCTACTAAATCAGAAAATGAAGTTGATGCATTTCTGTTCATTCAGTATGCCTACAAGAAATGTAACGTATTTTGTTTTTACTTATTTTGTATTTTTTCAGTTCTGCGGATTACAGAAAAGTGAGACATATTTATTAATCTAAAATTCAAAATGGACAGAATGCCTGATGCAGAGTATAGACTAATAAGTAAGAATTATATATACTTGAAGGAAAGTCTACACGCTAGAGTATTAACAGGACATTTGCATCAATATGGAGTGCTGTCACATGATGATCTTAACGAAATCCACAAACAGGACGACCTAGGCAGAAGAGCTGGTGTAGAGCTTTTGCTGACCAAGCTACACTTTGTGGGCGGCTGTTCAGCGTTCAAGCACTTTGTAGAAAGTCTAAAAGCTAATGGATACCATAGAGCAGTTGAGCTTTTAGAGGTAAATATTACATGTTATGTTACTAGATAATGAAGCTGATTGAAGATAAAATCCTGAAACATGACTAATAATTAAACCCACAAAGCCGTTTAAATTGTAATTACGTATCATGTGTGTCAGGCTCATAATAACATACTATAGTATGTTGTTGACAACTTCTTTACATGGTTATATGTTGCAATGTAATACTATATGTAAATAGGGTTTATTTTAGTCCTAAGTAAGGTCCTCTGTTTAATATATTGGAATCGTTAAACAAATGGGTGACTGGTAAATGTGGGATAATTAGGTATTTATTTTACAACTGTCCAACAACGCACTTGAGTCAGATGCTAAAACGTCAAATAATGATATGTGACAGTTTAGGTGTATACTTTTAGGCAAAGTATTAAATGTGTCATTTCAGAGTACAGATGTCGATAACCAGACATCTACTTCCAGTAAACAAGATCTTCAACAAGTTGTCAATCAACAGAGAGAAGATATTGAACACCATCGAAAACAGATTAATCAGTTGACATTGGAAGCCACGAAAAACAAACAGATGGTGCACACTCTGCAAAGTAAACTGGACAAGTTAGAGCGATCACCTAATAATCAGTCTTGCGCCATACGAACTTTAGAGCAGGAAATACAAACACTAAAATCGGGAGCAAAAGAAGCTGAATGCGAACGAAAAATGTTGACTGACGAAATGCTGGCACTGCAAATAAAAGTTGACACAAGTGAAGCTAAGCAGGAAGTAGGAGCTAGTACGTCTGGTGCAGCAGGTATCAGCAGACCGCACGCTGGAGTAGTAGGTGCATCAGGTATCAACAAACTACAAGTTGAAGCCGAAAGCCGTGTTAAAACTGAAGATAAAGTCGTCACCCTTAGAGTGTATGTATCACGTAAAATTTATTTGTTTCTAATCGAAGATGTTTTTTTTTTTAATTATTATCTAAAATTTAAATTAGACCTAAACAAATCACATGCTGGCACTGAATTCCTAAATTGGGGCATAATATTTAGACTATACTCTGTTTGCTTGTAAAATACAAACCATGAGCGCGAGTATGGGCGGTGCCAAGTGGCACAAAATGTAAGGGTTCGGGAGTCTATTCCCTCGCCTTTGAGCAAATTTTGAGACGGGTAAAATCGAAGGTCCATTTTCTAGTATGTTTGAGAATATTTCTAAAAGGTATTTCGATGCGTCTTTTCGCCTAACAAACCCACCCATCCTTGAATCTGCCAAGCAAAATCATAACGTGAATAATGAGCAATAATCAGATTTAACTATTAATTATATTAAATTTAGTTTGGAGGATTCAATAATAAAATATATACAGTACAGACAAATGATAAAAGTACGTGCACAATACAAATATTCGTTATGCGATTGTCTGTATGCCTGTGATGCTGATTTACCAATTACTAGGTACGCTATGTACATGGCTTTGTCTCTGATGAATCTACAAAATCTTGCCTCATCTCCATAGGCGTACGGATAAATGTTTGACTGGCGGTGGTGGTTGGTGCCCAAAAAATGTAGTTAGGTTCTTAGTATGTTAGTCGTGGCTTACTGTACTCCAAACAATAGAGGGTCCGAATCTTAAGATTTATATTCAATTGCCTAACTATAGAAACTCTGAATTTAAATTCGCTATTAAATTGGACTCGTACGCCTATGCTTGTCTCGTAAAACTGTCTAAAATCTTTTGACATCGTTTTCATTGTGCAGGAGTTACCTGTCTATTGACCAGACACAACTTCTGAACTTATAAATCATGGACCGACCGCAGACTCTCCACCCCCTGAAAGCTTCTCAGATTTGTCCCAGTATGTTCTCCTTTCAACATTGTTTTTCCTTTGGCAAAATTATATGTGAAATAATTTTTGTTATGATAGTAGTAAGTGTGGCACAAATAATCAAGTAGCGCCAACTCCCTATCACCATGTACCTGACACAATAGAATAACACCCATGACCTCACAATAATTCGTCTATCTGGGTGTCATTTAATACACTCGAAAGAAACCCAGACCGCTGGGATGTAAACATATATTTTATGCTTCATCCAAATCTGACGGAAATTGGAACTTCATCCACAGTCTTCGTAACATATACTTTTACACTATTTGCGATCAGGGGGCATAGTCCAGGAAGTTATGGTGAGCTATGCACGAATATCGAAAGGAACTATGAATGATCGTTCGGATATGAACATAGCATGGGTATTACATACTTTTAAACTATTTGCGTACAGGGAGCGGTCATTTTGTCCGTCAGTTTTGGTCTGATTTTCACGAATTTCGTGAAATGAAATGAAATGGAAAGGGTTTTAACGTCCTACTGTTCTGCTTCTAACATGGGCTATTGAAGACAGGCATACGCCATACAGTCTGCTATGAAGGAAATTTTGTCCGGGCAGCGGCGCTACTCTTATATCGAATTCCAACTGCCAAGGGATCTTTTAGGTGTACGCTTTATCGTCCACCCGGACGACTAAACAGCTCTCCTGTGTCACTGACAAGGGAGAATCACGCCCGAAAATCTGCTCCAGACTTGCGAGTCAGCGTCTTACCCCACGTAGTCACGTGCCCCCCACCCCCTAACTCAACAGACATTATGGTGTAACGGTGATATATTCGAACTTTTTTTTTAAATAGAATAAAAATTGTGACCTCTACAGGGATCACAAGCTAAAAACCGATCATGGGCCATAATTCATAATGCCAGAATATCGTAGGGAATTCAGATTGTTGGGTCTTAAACATGCATTTCAAGTTTCATCAAAATCAGAAGAAAGTTATGACCTCTAGAGTGTCCACAGGCTAAAAACATTATCCATGACGTTATTTTCCGATGCATGTCAATTTCGATGCATTTGCACGAAATTAAGTTTTAGACGATGAAATGAAGTGACCTATGCTATGTGTCTTAATGCTATAAGTATCTGACAGGTGGGTTGATATTCTGAGTACCTGAAATATAATTTAATATTCTGGGGTTTTGTCATATGGTTTGAAATTATAAGTATCTGACACATGGTTTGATATTATAAGTTTCTGACATATGGTTTGATATTATAAGTATCTGGCATATGGTTTGATATTATAAGTTTCTGGCACATGGTTTGATATTATAAGTATCTGACATATGGTTTGATATTATAAGTTTCTGGCATATGGTTTAATATTATAAGTTTCTGACATATGGTTTGATATTATAAGTTTCTGACATATGGTTTGATATTATAAGTATCTGACACATGGTTTGATATTATAAGTTTCTGGCATATATTATAAGTTTCTGGCATATGGTTTGATATTATAAGTATCTGACATAAGGTTTGTGTAGTAGTTGTAATATAATTAGGGAGTTATGCTATATAAATAATAACGTTAAGCTAATAAGAAAACAGTCTGACCGAAAAGTTCTCTTTTAGGTGTGTGTTGATTTGAAACTTAATTAATTTGTTTTTTGTATTTGGAGAATTACATGTACATAACCTATCTAGAGTCCATGCTAATTTGTGTTTTTAAAATGCTGTAGTGGTGGCCATTTGCCAGATATTCCCTGACGTCATTGTGCGTAATTAACCTGTGCAAAACCTAGGCTTAGAAAATCAGATGTCATTTGATTTCAGGGTCCTTAGATTTCCGAACGGTGGAGCATTTATATTTCAGTTGAGTAAATATGCGGGGATCTGTTTGTAGAAAAAACTGACATTTTTGTATCGTATACTATACGTAAAGCTGTTTAACAATATTAGGGCCTCGAAATAATATTTGCTTCAAATTCATGAACATGTTAGACGATACGTACACCAAAAAAAGTATACTCGAAGTTGATAAACACATCTGTCATTGGTCTTCTTCATTGTTAATATATTTATGAATAATAACGTTTGGTATCTGTTTATTTTAAATGCAATAACTTTGTTTTCAATACTGGGAGAATATTGTTTAAAATACACGTAACGGTAAATCTACCAGATCTTCTATTGGGTAATGAGTGACGTCCTTGGGCGTAAATAACCAATCACATAATTAATTACATAAATTTGGCCAATTGAATAATTAATAGTAGAATTATGGGCGTAATATAGACGAAGACTTCGACCGACGACGGTATTTTGCTAGAGCTTTACATTTATTTGCATTAAGATACTGAGTGTAAATGATTGAAATAGTTTTAGAGCATAAGTTTAATGGCTTTCGTATTTCGAAAAAAAGGAAGGGGCTATTAAAAATAGGTCTCTAGGCTCTTCGTCTGCATGTTCACCCCTCACAATTATAGGGACACAATAATTTCCCTCCTAATGGAGCTAGAAACGTGGCGTAGGAGTTTGTTAAAGGGACAATAACATTCTTGCTGGCTTGGTAGCTCCAGAAAATAAATAATACTCTTATTCTAAGTACTAGATGTTTAAATGTCCTACCTGTTGTGTAAATTATCCATTACAACCTATTTTACTTGTCCAGAGGGTTCGAAAATATTTTAAAATCCAAGTCACATTTGAAAAGGTTTACGTTAGACTTTTCAAATCAATTGGTTGAATTTTTCCAATTTTTTAAAATAGGTGTGTTAAGATGAAATTTATATCATCATTTAATTGGAATATTCTAAAATAATACGATTTGTTGACCAGAATGAAGATTGGGATATATTTTTCAGTTACAACAAGAGTGTTATTGGGGCTTTAAGGGGATGTAAGGGTCGAGTTCGATGATGAAAGTAATTTGCTTAGGATTTCGGTTGTAAATGCTACCATTCTTTTTTGAATCTTTGGATTACTTAAAGACGCCAAATTGAAAGCATACTTTTTTATAAGTACAGACTTGTCCTGTCTTCCGGGAATTGTTGTTCTGTTTCCCTATTGAGGACAAATTCTTCAGTGATAGATGGCATTACAAATTATGATGACTGATCTTAGATAGTGTTTGCAGTGTACTTTAAATTTGCTTGTTGCTGACTTTCGTATACTAATACCATGAGAAAAGTACAGCTTATTACATGTATAATTTAACCGTTGGAACCAGTTCGGGGCAATACCAGCAAAAATAAAGCCGGGCAACCAAAGTCGTCACACCGCACTGTTGTGAAGTGAAATCTTACTCTTCATATATAACCTGGTCAAGTGGTCATGTTTAGAAATTTACGAACGTTCCCAATCTTAAACTGAAATGAAATTAATACAGAATTGTCATAATTCAAGGTTTCGCGACTCACCTCGTCATGACAAATTATCAAGTGGTCAGTATATACATTCCGATTTATATCTTACTTCATACACTAACATAGAAGGATACCCGGCTTCGTCCGGGGCAACAATTCATCGGTAGTCAAAATTCGTAAGGGCCCAAATCCACCTTGGGCCCAAATTCACATGGTGCCAAAGTCGTCCAGGGACCACATTCGATGACCTAAAACATTCACTGGGTCATGCTGATCATTTTGATATGTGATAATGGCTGACACCAAAATTGTTTTTTTTTAACTAACCTATCTGGTGTGGGGGATTGGATGGCCGAATGGTTAGCACGTGCGCGCTGTGCTGGAGAATTTTGACTCTGGCGGTATAAAAACCCTGGATCGATGGTTCAATAGCCTTTATTTTGAAGGACTGTAACTACATATACTCATATTGACAATCGAGACTAGCCCGGTAAAAATATATAAACCAAAACTAAACTTTAACCGTAAAAGAAACTAATAAGGGAGACAATTCTTAGTCTCTGATATCAGGTCTCAGAAGCTAGTAAATGTCCGACAAGGAGTAGGTTCGCCTGTCCAACCTCGTGGATTTTCTCTGGGTCCTCCCACTGCTAAAGACCACTACAAACGCTATGGGGTATCCCTTTTAAATATTTTATAAGCAACGGTCTTTGGATCTTGCAGACACAAATACACGTCATGACATTAATCCATCTCCGAGCAGTTTGACCTACGTCCTGCAAGTCCATCGAGTACTTAAAAGTTGTTTTGTAAATCTGTCACTCATATTTTAGTTCTATGAAATGTGTTTTGCTTAACGTACGGATCGCATTACCTACAGATGGAGGGCAGGTAGATTTGGGCTAATTATGTATACCTTGCAGTTTAAAATCGGCTAATGACGTCATGACCTGGCTTCCCGAATATGGAAATGACTCTCTCTAATAGGTGACGTATCTTAAGGTTTTGTATAATTAAACGAGCGCGATTAATTTGCTTCAGACATCATTCGGTGTTCCTAGGGAAAACACCAGACGGCGTTGTGTATAGCTGCTTCGGTTAAGAGGCCGTGATACTGACATCATGCGGGGGTCTTAGTGAGACATAGCTATAACCGCCTCGGTTTAGAGGCCGGGATAGAAATGGTCATGGAGATTTAAAAATACCATAGAACACACGCTAAGTGAGAACTTAACTTATTTTTAGCTTATATTTAATGTCACAGCTGTGTGTGTAGTTTTCTGTATATAACCTTTGCATGATAGGTGTTATAAAGATATATAAACATAGTTATAACCACACAGTGTTCCATAGTTAATTGACCTATTTAACAAAACGTACACAACGCAAAAGTCCTACGGAGACATAATCCGTTTTCTGGAGATCCGTGTATCAAACACACATCTCAGGTATATTAAATCAAATATTACTGTTCTCATTCGGAGCGTCAGTTGTTTGGTATATTATAAAAATAGGTTGCCAGGCAACGAAACATACGCACACACAGCAGCTAAATCATCCGGGAAGTCAACAAGAATTGTCGCATATTAAGTAATTATCAGAAAATTATTAGAATTTGTTTGTTTTTTGTAAAATTCTGCCCCATGCTAACGTTTAGTATACGAAACATTTAATAAATAAAAACCAAGTACGAACAATCCAAACCATTAGACAGAATTCAAAGTCCTAATCTAAAATTGGATAATAATTGAGACGTCTAGAGGGACCACAAGCTAAAAAAAAGACAATTTTGCGTACAATCAGGGGCTATAATTCAGGAAGTTACAATCCGATATTATCCGTTGAATATCAAAAGGAACCAAGATCTTTGGGTTATAAACATGTATTTCAAGTTTCATCAACATCAGATTAAAATTGTTACCTCTACAGGGTCCACAACCTTGATATACCATATTTTTATAGTATTCGTGTACAAGCGGCGGCGATTTTGTCTGTCAGTTTTGGTCCGATTTTCACGAAATTAGAACTCAACATTCATTACCATATAACGGTTATATAATCAAACGGTTTTTTAAATCGGATAATAATTTTGACCTCCAGAGGGACCACAAGCTAAAAAGGGCGATTTTTCGGACAATCAGGGGCTATAATTCAGGAAGTGACGATCCGATGGGTGCAAATATCAAAGATAGGCTGGCACTGCCAGGCAGGATACGCCCACATTTTCGAGAGATGGATAGAGAACAAGCAATACGGAAAGTGATTTTTCCTACATCATTAAGTCCTGTATTTCATACTGTATTGGGAGCAGCCATTTTGTTGGTCAGTTCCAGTCTGATATTCATGAAATTCGAAGTCGACAATGATTATGGTGTGACGGTACACAACCTAGAAATGTGACTTTTCGTCAAAATCGGATAAGAATTGTGACCTGTACAGAGTCAACAACCATGATATACCATATCTTTACACTATTCCCGTACAAACGGCGACCATTTCGTCCGGCAATTTTGGTACCATTTTCACGAAATTTGAATAATTCAGGAAGTAACGATCCGATATGCGCAAATACCGAAAGGAACCAAGATCTTTGGGTTATAACCATGCATTTCAAGTTTCATCAAAATCGAATTAAAATTGTGACCTTTACAGGGTCCACAACCTTGATATACCATTTTTTAACAGTATTCACGTACAAACGGTGGCCATTTTGTATGGCAATTTTGGTCTGATTTTCCCGAAATTCGAACTCAACCTTCCTTACGGTGTAACGGTAATATAATCAAACGTTTTTTTAAAAAGGATAATAATTGTAACCTCCAAGCTAAAAAAAAAAGGCGATTTTGCGTATAATCAGGGGCCATAATTCAGGAAGTTACGATCCGATATGCGCAAATATCGAAAGGAAGCAAGATCTTTGGGTTATAACCTTGAATTTCAAGTTTCATCACAATCAAATCAAAATTGTGACCTCCACAGGGTCCACAACCTTGATATACCATTTTTAAACAGTATTCGCGTACGGCGGCCATTTTGTATGGCAATTTTCGTCTGATTTTCCCGAAATTCGAACTCAACCTGCCTTAGGGTGTAACGGTGATATAATCAAACGTTTTTTTAAATCGAATAATAATTGTGACCTCCAAGCTAAAAAAAAGGCGATTTTGCGTATAATCGGGGGCCATAATTCAGGAAGTTACGATCCGATATGCGCAAATATCGAAAGGAAGCAAGATCTTTGGGTTATAACCATGAATTTCAAGTTTCATCAAAATCGATTCAAAATTGTGACCTCCACAGGGTCCACAACCTTGATATACCATTTTTTAACAGTATTCGCGTACTAACGGCGGCCATTTTGTATGGCAATTTTCGTCCGATTTTCCCGAAATTCGAACTCAACCTTCCTTAGGGTGTAACGGTGATATAATCAAACGGTTTTTGAAATCGAATAATAATTGTGACCTCCAGAGGGACCACAAGCTAAAAAGGGTGATTTTTCGGACAATCAGGGGCCATAATTCAGGAAATTACATTCCGATAGCCACAAATATCGAAAGGAACCAAGATCTTTGGGTTACAAACATGCATGTCAAGTTTCATCAAAATCGGTTCAAAATTGTGACCTCTATAGGGTCCACAAGCTAAAAACGTGATTTTTCGTACAATCAGGGGCCATAATCCATGAAGTTTTGATCCGATACATGCCAATATCGAAAGGAACCGAGATCTTTTGGGGATAAACCTATATTTCAAGTTTCGTCAAAATCGGATAAGAATTGTGACCTGTAGAGAGTCCACAAACAAATTGTGGGCGGACGGACGTCCGGACGGACAGGGGCGACGACATAATACGTCCACATGAAAATGTGGGCGTATAAAAAGGAACCAAGATCTTTGGGTTATGCATGTCAAGTTTCATCGAAATCAGTTCAAAATTGTGACCTCTATAGGGTCCACAACCTTGATATAACATATTTTCACACTATTCGCGTACAAACGGCGGCCATTTTGTCCGTCAATTTTGGTCCGATTTTCACGAAATTTGAACTCAACCTTCATTACCATCTAACGGTGATACAATCAAACGTTTTTTTTAATCGGATTATAATTTTGATCCCCGGAGCGACCACAAGCTAAAAAGGCGATTTTTCGGATAATCAGGGGCCATAATTCAGGAAGTGACGATCCGATGGGTGCAAATATCAAAAAGGAACCAAGATCTTTGGGTTATAAACATACATGTCAAGTTTCATCTAAATCGGTTCAAAATTGTGACCTCTATAGGGTCCACAATCTAAAAACATGATTTTTCGTACAATCAGGGGTCATAATCCATGAAGTTTCGATCCGATACATGCTAATATCGAAAGCAGCCGAGACCTTATGGGGATAAACCTATATTTCAAGTTTCGTCAAAATCGGATAAGAATTGTGACCTGTAGAAAGTCCACAAACAAATTGTGGACGGACGGACAGGGGCGACGACAATATACGTCCACATGAAAATGTGGGCGTATGAAATCTAACAATTTTTAAAGGAGAAAAATTTTAAGAATAAATTTTCATTTAAATACACATAATCATTTTACATTTTAATATTTATATACATAAAGCTATGTGATATTTGCTTTTACTGGATTCTAAATTGTAGAAGTCAAATACGTATTTTGAACTACTGACATATGCAGTTTGTACATTGAACATCGAAGTAATATTTGTAACGTTATCCTTCCATAGATATTAAGCATTTTGTGACACTTCAAGTTCCGGAGTACAGTACCCACCCCTTTATAAACAGGATTGTGAAATAATTTTGTGTGAAACATTAGGTTTACATCGATGCCAAGTTCTCTAAAAGTGAATCTCAGAAATAACGGGATGTTATCAATTGGAGACGCTTAAACATTTGCTTAAAATAAAGGGACAGTTTTCCTTACGCTAGCCGCCAAGAAAATACAAAAGAGCTTCCATGTTTTAAGTACTTAAGGTAAGACGTGGCAGGAAAAATCTATTTTCTAAACTACTTTATGGATTTTATTGAAATTTGGCAGGTGTTCCGATATGGTTATTATGAGTTTATGTGCAAAACATCAAATGCCTAGGTATATTATGTCCTAAGTTACACTATAAACCGCAGATTTCCTCGTTTGGCATTTCTGTCCAAACGAGGAAAAACAAATGCCTCGTTGTCTGGAGTTCCAAAACGAGGTTTTTATAAATTACCCTGTTTTTGGAACGAGGTATTTTGTTCAGAACGTTTACTAAAAGTGGTTTTTTCAAGATAGTTATTAGCAGTATTTCCTATCAGCGAATTTGTAAAAATTAAAATTTATTTTATTTAATACGAAAATAAAACCAGTCCAAACTATGATATTATAATCAGAGAAATAGACAAGACAAGAATACACGCCATAGATGTAGGTGTAAAGCAACATCAGCTACCTTGATTGATTTATTGGCCCAATCAGTTATAGGTGTAAAACTATTGCAGACACATAGCTACCTTGATTAATTTATTGGCCCCAATAAATTGTCACAACACCACAGTTGTTTCTTAACACCTATAACTGATTGGGCCAATAAATCAATCAAGGTAGCTGATGTTGCTTTACACCTACATCTATGGCGTGTATTCTTGTCTTGTCTATTTCTCTGATTATAATATCATAGTTTGGACTGGTTTTATTTTCGTATTAAATAACATAAATTTTAATTTTTACAATTTCACTGATAGGAAATACTGCTTATAACTATCGTGAAAAAACCACGTTTAGTAAACGAGGCATTTTTACCAAGCCTCGTTCTGAACAAAATACCTCGTTCCAAAATAAGGGTAATTTAAAAAAAAACCTCGTTTTGGAACTCCAGACAACGAGGCATTTGTTTTACCTCGTTTGGACAGAAATGCCAAACGAGGCAATCTGCGGTTTATAGTGTTATGAACATTTTATTGGAGGCAAACGGTGAAAAATTATACAATTTTGGGGGAAAGTAGTTTTCCCGAGAAATATATTGTATATCATAAAACCACCTATTTTTGAATCCCAAAAGAACCGTTGTACAGGATTATCTACATAAAGTTAATGACAACCTTCATTTTAGTAAATGGTGTTAGTCAACTTCATCACTTGAAAATGTTCACTTCTTCTCATTTTTCAAAGATAAAAATATAACATACATGACCCATTTCGATCTATTTTAAGGTTTCAATGAATACACACACGCTTGTTAAATTCAACTCATCGATCGGACACCAATAAATCAATGATGCATGCGATTACGACCTCTTTGGAAAAAATTAAACAAAAAAAGCAGTTTTATTCCAGTAACTATAATCGGTTTATATTTTGACTTAAACTGAATTCACAACTGGTAAAATTCGCAGGGCTACATGGATTAGGTTATTATATCGCTCAAACGGGCAGATATTGATGTCTGGAATTAAACATGTTTGTTATTTGATTTCAAGTTTTCCGCTTCACAAGGGTGATTTAAGATAACAGAAACAATTTTGTCCACCTCATCTGACTTTATTTTTTAGACCATACATGCCTCTCTGGATCGATATCCAGGACTGTCTATAATATTCTATTCATCAATTATACCTGCCTGATACAAGTAGGTTGCCGAAGGATTGGTATAGTTCCCCTCTCTCTCATAAGTTGCCCAAATTCGTTGACATCCAGCGTTCAATAGTTTTATATTAATGTGCCCGGTTCAAATGGCCTCCACGTAGGTTTTAAAAACTGTATCACCTGAAAAAAAAAATAACACGGGTAAAGGTCAGTCAATATTGTTACAAAGCAAAATATTTTGAGTTTGTATCGTTTTAAGTGCGGCATGCAAGTAAGATTTAAATTTGTCTGATTCATAACAAATTCCAAAATTTTAATTCATAAAGAATTATTGACATTTAAGAGTGATGTTGGCGCTTGAAAGGATTACATCTTGAACGACTAGTACATAAACATATTTAACGAATAGACTATGAATGTGTCTAACGAGCATTTGATGTCATTTATTTAGATTTACATCAGCGAGTCGTTGTTCTCGCTTTCAGTGGAACCAGCCTTTTCTCTGTATCTCTGAAATGCTATGGTCGTAAAACGCACACTAGAAAAATACAAACGTGTACATAAACATATTTAAATATTTAAAACTAAATATAAATTATACCTCAAAATGTTAATTTCCTGGAGTTTGATTGGTCGAAAAGTGGCCTCGAAAGAGTATAACAGTCATCTTAATTTCCTGGGGCGATAATAAGAACATTTCATTTCAATGCTGGTGTCAAAATATTTGCATTGATAATAATAATAATGATAATAATAATAATTTATTTATAGAGCGCCTATAATCCAATATATTGATTGCTCTATGGCGCTATTACATTATGGTAAAGATACAAAATATAAAACATCTCAAGAATAAGGTTTAAAAAGAAATAAAAGAAACACATATTTATATTGCACAATTAGAATAACATATAGTATGTAATAATAAAAAATAACCTCTGAAGGCGTTTAAGCATTTATCAATGAAAATGGGTTTTAAAAAGGTGGGTCTTTAACTTTTTCTTAAAAACAGACAAGGAATGGGAATCTTTAACTTCAGAAGGTAGCTTATTCCATAGTTTAAAAGCAGCAAAACTAAAAGATCTTTCACCAAATGAGGCTTTTGCATGATAGGGCATTAGCAAGTTTTTGTTTTGGGATCTAAGTGTTCTTGTAGGAATATATAGAGTGACTAGATGTTTGAGGTAGCCAGGTGAGTCTTCAGTATTGATGATAGAGAATGTTAGAGAGAGTATTTTAAATTCAATTCTGCTAGTAACTGGTAGCCAATGTAGTTGATGTAAAATAGGGGTTATATGTTCACAAAATTTAGTTCTAGTTATGATTCGGGCCGCTTTGTTTTGAATTTTTTGTAGTCTATTTAGCTGAAGAGAAGGCAAATTAAACAATAAAGAATTACAATAATAAAGTCGAGAAGTTACAAGTGAGTTGACAAGCAATTTTATGGTGGCTGATTGGTATCATGTCGTATTGTCGTGATGTCGCCTTTCATAACGCGACAACCCGACATCACGACATTTCTACCCGACACCACGACATTTATACCCGACATTACGACACTAAAAATGTCGTGATGTCGGGTAAAAATGTCGTAATGTCGGGTAAAAATGTCGTATTGTCGGGTTGTCGTGATGTCGGGTTGTCGTGTTATGGAACAAAAATCTGGCAATGAAGAAAATGGTTGATCAAGTGGAAGTAGATTCACGCTCACATTGCAGTTTGAGTTGCATTCGTATCCATTTGTATACGTCCACATTCATAATGTGAACCGTCTTCATTAGCTCAGTCGGATCAGAACAGTAGGACGTTAAACCCCATTTCAGTTCATAATGTGAACATATTATGCCGCCGCCCTTGTCTGTGTGTCTGTCATTGAGTCAAGTGTTGTGGTTTCCAGCCCAAGCTTGTCCATGACAAAGAGTAGGGTCGTCTGTCTAACCTCGTGGGTTTTCTCCGGGTGCATGCCCTACCCGCGGGGTGGTGCCAATCCCGCTTTTTTGTTATTATTTTGTCTGTAAATATTCTACAGGTTGCAATTATTAACAGATTTTTGTTCAAATTCGGCATGATCAATCATTTCAATAACAGGATGGTACCTATATTAATATTTTGTCTGTAAACACTCTACAGGTCGCGATTCTTAATGAATTTTCTTCAAATTGGGCATGAGCATTATTTTCAAAGAGAAAATGGCACCTACTGATGTAAATGCATGCTCGACCCATAGGGGCGTTGTCACGCCCACTTTTCGTGAATATTTTGTCTGTAAACACCTTTCAGACTGTAATTGGTATGGGATTTTAATCAGATTTGGCATGATCAAGACAGGATGGTAAACACCCTACCGGCTGCAAATTTTATACGTGTAATAAGCCATATTTCTCCTATGTTTGAACAAATTGATACAAAGTTTGTTTTCGATTCGAGTAAATCTTGTATAGGCCTAATTTGTTCCATTTACACTTTGGATAATTGGTGGATCTCTTAATCAAACATGCGCATTTGGAACCATTCATTTGGTGTTTAGGCGCTATATAAATACTTTAACGTTTTTAAGGATACTGGCCTTGATCAGTAATCCCATAAGTTATAATAACATGCTATCAGTATCAGTATCCCATTAAAACAATAAATTATTAATAAAACGCCGTAAATTTAATTCAAGATGTTTTATGTAAGATATAGTTATAAAGCTGGCCGTTCTTGCTATAACAGATTTTGTAAGATTTAGTTATAGAGCTGGCCGTTCTTGATATAACAGATTATGTAAGATTTAGTTATAAAGCTGGCCGTTCTTGCTATAACAGATAATGAAAAATGAAAACATTGAAAATTCCATTCACATTAGTTTATTCTGGGTGATGTTCATTGACTGTTCGTTATGTCTAAGTCTCAATTATCCAATTTATTGTTATTTTTCAAATCTATCGGGTGCTGTATTACTGTATGCCAGGTTGATCTCGGCCTCGTTTCCGTATATGTTAATAAGTCACGCAATATCTACATTTGCATATCATAGTTGAGGCTCTGTATAAGATGATATGTCGAAAGCGTAAACGACAAATGAAAATTGACAGAGCGCAAATGTAATGTGGGAAATGTTTAATGTTCACTCGTCAAAAGTAGCATTTTGCAATAAAACATTTGTCATTTGACACATTGGAAGAGGTATTTTGACTTTATCATTACCGGTATTAAGACGCTGTACTTTTTACGCGTTATCAACGGAAAAGACATTTCAGCAGAGCATTTGATATTGGTAGCGATATCCTTCCATATTGTATTTCTTTCGTGATAACGTTGACAAGAATCTACGATGAGGTCGGTAACAAAGATGGCAAGAACCAACTTTGATAACGTTGACAACAATGGTGATTGACTGAACACACAAAGATAGCTTTCATAAGCATAGTACACACAAATTACTAGCTGGCTGTCTTATGCAACCTTCAATGATAAAATATACATCTTTCACATTAGTCAAAATAAGCTAAACATACGTACATATTTATCTGATTAATATACCAAGATACGAATATGAGAAAATAATCACGAGAATAAGTTTTTGGCCTAAACAGGCGTTAACATTACATGCAATTCATCATGCCCTATGAGAGGGCATTTACCCAGCAACCATGTCTGGAAGGTTCTACAATGGGACAGTTTTAAACTCATCTAAAAACACTGTGACAGCTAATGAAATTTATATAAATATTGTCCCTCATTACTATACCCAACAATAACGTAATAATTAATGTGCTCATCGAATTTTGTGTCATCCCACAATGGATACAAAACTAAAGAACAACCACTCTTCCATTAGCCTGTCAAACCTGGTGGGTTTTCTCCGTCTCCTCCGGTTTCCACCCACTGCTAAAGACCCTACTCCCGCTTGAATGTACCTATTACCATAGTGGATTTCTCGCGCATGTCGTATGGTAACTTCCTTAATTATTGGCCTTGATTGAAACAAAAATTGTTTTTTGTTTCGCTCGCTTTCTATGGAACACCAATTGGGACAATATTCATGATTCTTGTTTCTACATTCCAGTTTGAACATTTTAGACACGAACGCAACATTCTAAACTAATGATTCTTGTTTCTACATTCATATGTCAACATTTCATGCACAAAATCAACATTTTAAATAAAAAAATGACTTTATGTTTCATTTTCGGTGTTTTATCGGTAACTTTTATGTATCATTAAATATTAAAATTAAAAAATAATTTCTCAATTTTACACAACAAAGAAATCGATTCATTGGTTCTGGAAGTATCCCAAAAAAATCTGAAATTTGAATTCTTATGAAAATATTTTCTACGTTTCAAAAAGGTCTTGAAATGAAAATGTCCAGAAAAATATAATTAATTATTAACATTATTACACCGCAGGGCGTTACCGTATGTGTACAACTTTGATACAGACTATAGATTAGAAATCAAAAGTAGACCTTCCCGCGAGTGGAACACTCGGCAAACCTCGGAACCTATATCTAACCTCGGCTGTATGACGAATTCCGCCATATTTGAACCACTTTAAAGGTCCCGGATGAAAGATGGCTGCGCCCATACCGAACACAAATTGGCAACCTATTTGGCTAATGACGTACTCGCCCGATCCAGCTGTAAGATAATGACGAAATTACACTTCTATATTCTACTTTCATTTGATAGACATAACGTTGGATTTTATTGGTTGATAAATAGATGAGTTAATTCGACTGTTGTCTTTATTCTAAATAGGTTTCCAACGAACAGGTTGCAGCTCGATCGGTCGAATAGGTTGCTAGCCGAATAGGTTCCCAATTTGTGTAATAGCGCTAAGTTTTCCTGTTAAAGTAAAACGGTAGCCGCATCGCAAATGTATCGGCGTAGGTACATATCACTTACTGTTTTACATCCGAGACTAGATGTAGTTTACGGAATCTGTCGAGATTTGCCGAGTGGCGAGTGGAAGTGGGCCCCTGTTGTGTTTACAGTAATTATTTGCATGAAACAGAAATTAAGCCCGAGATATAATAACAATACAAATAACTCCAATAATGTAAACAGCAGAAAAATTAACTGAGCGGAATCTCTATCCCTTATTCCATCACCTGGATTGGAGATCAAGTTAGCACACATATTCCTAGCACCAAGAAAGAGAGAGAGAGAGAGAAATGGGGTTTAACGTCCACTCGACACAAACTAGGTCATTTCGGCACTGACATATGGTTTAATTTTATTTCAATAATTCGCTTGCGCGTAGGGGTCTTTAGCAGTGGGAGGAAACCGGAGAGACCCTATCTCCATACCACGTACGCTCACACCAGGGATCGAAACCACAACCACAAGCGCAGCACTCTAGACCACTAGGCCATCCCACACCACCCCTCCTAGCACCAAGAAAAAACTAGTTATGATTATCACGAAAATAATTGTTACCTTTATATTAGAAAATAAAATTTTAAAATATATTAATGCAGAACGGAGGGCCTGACAAGGACAGCTGCCTAGCCGTTCGGGTGGCACGAAAAACCGAGGTCCCGTGTACACATTGGAGTGCACGTAAAAGATCCCTTGGCAGTTGGAATTCGATAGAGTAGACCGTAGCGCCGCTGCCCGGGCAAAATTTGCCTCAAAGCACACTGTATTGCGTATGCCCGTCTTCCATTAGCCCAGGTTAGGAGAAGAACAGTAGGACGTTAAACCTCATTTCATTTCATTTAAAACATATAAATGCAGCGTGGGCGTACCCGTTGTTTATTGAACCACCAAACTCCACCTCAAATCCGGGTGCTAGGAACTTTGCGGTTGTATAAGTCAATACACCAACATAGAAAGTTAATAGAGACTATTGGCAAGCGTAAATTCCTGGTCCGTATCACGTATCCGTGTGAGTTTTGCGTGTGACGTCATCAATGTACGTATATATCTCATACGTGAAACGGCACACGGATACGGCAGGACGTATCGAACAGCTTTCATACGGAAAAGTTCCGTATAATATTGTTGTCTTTTTACCGTCTTTTTTTGCTATTTTAAGACGCTGAAGTGTCACATCATAGCGTTTTTGTGAATCTATCTGTATCCTAGAAAACGGGGGTATAGATTTAATGTGACTTTAACAACGATAAACACTGGAATTTGATCTATATTTTTGATGTTTCTTTCTTGGAATTTTCAGACTTTTCCTGTCTGTCTGAATACTGGCTGATCTACGTGCTTAATTTATGGAGGTGGGACCCTTCAAGTTTGAAAATGATTCTGTGGTAAAGGGGTATAAACTCTGTAAAATGATACATTAGTTAGACCAAAAATTGCAGTCGAGATTATTTTGATAAGATTCGACATTATTTTTTATACGCCCACATTTTCATGTGGACGTATTATGTCGTCACCCCTGTCTGCCCGGACGTCCGTCCGTCAACAATTTGTTTGTGGACTCTCTACAGGTAACAATTCCTATCCGATTTTGACGAAACTTGACATATAGGTTTATCCCCAGAAGATCTCGGTTCCTTCGATATTGGCATGTATCGGATCGGAACTTCATGGATTATGGCCCCAGATTGTACGAAATATCATGTTTTTAGCTTGTGGCCCCTATAGAGGTCACAATTTTGAACCTATTGTGATGAAACTGGACATGCATGTCTATAACCCCAAAATCTTGTTTCCTGTCGATATTTGCGCCCATCGGATCGTAACTTCCTGAATTATGGCCCCTGATTGTCCGAAAAATCGCTCTTTTTAGCTTGTGGTCCCTCTGGAGGTCAAAATTATTATCCGATTTAAAAATAACCGTTTGATTATATCACCGTTACATGGTAATGAAGGTTGAGTTCAAATTTCGTGAAAATCGGACCAAAATTGACAAACAAAATGGCCGCCGTTTGTACTCGAATAGTGTGAAAATATGTTATATCAACGTTATAGGGGTCACAATTTTGATGAAACTTGACAAGTATGTTTATAACTCAAAGATCTTGGTTCCTCTCGATATTTGCACCTATCGGATCGTAACTTCCTGAATTATGGCCCCTGATTGTCCGAAAAATTGCCCTTTTTAGCTTGTGGTCCTCCTGGAGGTCAAAATTATTATCCGATTTAAAAAACCGTTTAATTATAACACCGTTACATGGTAATGAAGGCTGACTTTGAATTTCATGAAAATCGAACCAAAATTGACGGACAAAATGGCCGCCGTTTGTACGCGAAAAGTGTTAAAATATGTTATATCAAGGTTGTCGACCCTATATAGGTCACAATTTTGAACCGATTTTAATGAAACTTGACATGCATGTTTATAACCCGAAGATCTTGGTTCCTTTCGATATTTGCGCTCATTGATTCGTAACTTCCTGAATTATGGCCCCTGATTATATCACCGTTTCACCTTAAGGAAGGTTTGAGTTCAAATTTCGGGAAAATCAGACCAAAATTGGCAGACAAAATGGCCGCCGTTTGTACTGTTTGTACTGTTAAAAATGGTATATCATGGTTGTGGACCCTGTATAGGTCACAATTTTAATTTGATTTTGATGAAACTTGAAATGCATGGTTATAACCCAAAGATCTTGGTTCCTTTCAGTATTTGCGCATATCGGATAGTAACTTCCTGAATTATTCGAATTTCGTGAAAATCGTACCAAAATGGCCGGACGAAATGGTCGCCGTTTGTACGCGAATAGTGTAAAGATATGGTATATCATGGTTGTGGACTCTCTACAGGTCACAATTCTTATCCGATTTTGCCGAAAAGTCACATTTCTAGGTTGTGTACCGTCACACCATAATCATTGTCGGCTTCGAATTTCATGAATATCAGACTGGAACTGACCAACAAAATGGCTGCTCCCAATACAGTATGAAATACAGGACTTAATGATGTAGGAAAAATCACTTTCGGTATTGCTTGTTCTCTATCCATCTCTCGAAAATGTGGGCGTATCCTGCCTGGCAGTGCCAGCCTATCTTTTAATAGTTCAGTGACTGTCGAGTGACTTCACTCCCCCAGGAAATAGTAGGCTAGGCACTTGGCTAGTACTAATAGTGATCTTGGTAGATACATCCTGCAAATATACTGTAATAGAACAACGCTCAACTCTGCGGTGCATACGGACGCGACGCGAAAATCTGCCAAAACTCTTAAACTACGGCGCAACATATTACGTATACGATATGGGTACGTGATACGGATAGGAAAAATTTCGCTTACAAAAAGTCTCTAATGAAATTTTGCATGTGCATACCTTACGAATATGTCGATTTTAGTGAAATAAAAGATATTGAAGCCACCTGATCTTGTTTATACGTTATTTACGTGCGCAGTGAGCCTACCCTTATCAGATTCCCCCATATGTTTCGTATGTTTACGGTAATATATCTCAAAATGCCAGCATAGGAGCCTGCTGAAATTTTGTATTATATTAGTTTATTCATCACTTGATTCCGTGAAGCAAAAGACATTTTCCCACCAAAGCTGGTTTGAGTCGTTTTTTGATGCAACGTGGGCGTACCCACAAACTCCACCTCGAATCCGGGTGCTACTAACTTTGCGGTGATATAACTCAACGGGCCAACATAGAAAGTTAATGAAATTTTGCATGTGCATACCTTATGCATGTGTCCTTTAAGTGAAATAAAGATATTTGAAGCCACCAGAGCTAATTGGAAAATCATGGCGTGCGCAGTGAGCGTACCTACCCGATTTATCCCACATATTTAGTATGTTTACGGTAATATTTCTCGAAACGCCAGCATAGGAACCTTCTGCAATCTTGTATTCTAGTAGTTTATTCATCTCTTGATTCCATGAAACAAAAAACCTTTTTGGGGTGCGTTTTGATGCAAAATTGACGTACACCTCTTTTGCATGTTCAGTTAGCCCGGTGTGCGATATTTTAGTATGTTTACGGTAATAGTATATTTTGGGGTGTGGTCGGGGTATCTGTTAAATATATATACTTTGCATTAATATGTTTTAAAATTTTATTTTCTAATATAAAGGTAACACTTATTTTCGTGATAATTATAACTAGTTTTTATACGCCAACATTTTCATGTAGGTTTATCACCCTAAGATCTCGGTTCCTGTCGATATTGGCTTGTATTGGACTGTAACTTCATGGGTTATAGCCCCTGATTGTACGAAAGATCACGTTTTTAGCTTGTGAACTGTGTAGAGGTCTCAATTTTGAACTTTTTTTGATAAAACTTAAAACCCATAGATCCTGGTTCCTTTCGATATTTTCACATATCGGATCGTAACTTCTGCAATTATGGCCCCGGATTGTACATACTCCTCGCAGTGTTCCGTTTGATTAGAGGCACCCCCACTACTCACTGCTGTAATGAGTGGATATTATTGTTTTAAATTTTGATTGGTCAGTAGTCCGGCTACCAACCAATGACTAGTTGCTCTACAAAAGCTTTAAATTTAAAACGAATGCCAATATTGAACCAAATATGTTTACATAACGTTACGTCATGGCTCACGATTTTATTATGCCCAATCAACCCGTGCATATCAGAATACTGCAGTAAAACTAAGTGCGTGACAAACGAGGCTATCAAGTCGAATGAAATGTAAACAATACTGTTTGGAAATGAACATACTTTCACCGTTTTTAATACCTTAAATCACTGTTCAGAGTTTTAGGGAAGATCCAGATTAAACGAAGGACTGTCATGTTGCTGTACTCAAGTGATAGCTTTGTTTGAACGGGAATAATAGACACACTCCCGCAAAAGTTCAAGAAACAGTAGCTAATCCAGCAATGGCCAGAGAGGGTTTATTGTATTGTTATTATATCTCGAGCTTAATTTATGTTATGCAACTAATTACTGTCAACACAACAGGGGCCCACTTTCATCCGGGGAAAAGTCTACTTTTGATTTCTAATCTATAGTCTGTATTACGTCCTCTGGTGTAATAATGTTGATATTCCAGATTTTTTTTAGATACTTTCAGAAACCAATGAATTGATTTCTTTGTCGTGTAAAATTGGGAAATTATTTTTTAATTTTAATATTGAATGATATATAAAAGTTACCGATAAAACGCCTAAAATGAAACATACAAAGTCAATTTTGTGTTTAAAATGTTGATTTTGTGCATGAAATGTTGACATAAGAATGTAGAAACAAGAATCATTAGTTGCGTTGCGATCGTGTCTAAAATGTTCAAACTGGAATGTAGAAACAGGAATCATGAATATTGTCCCATTTGGTCTCCCACAGTTGTCTACCCATCGCTTGTAATATGTGGGCGTATCTGCCTGAAAGCCGCTGGTTTAAAAACTTGTCGAAGAGAATATGTATTTGTTGGTTCATGATTCATAAGATATCGGCTGACAACATTTCGTTTCAACTAAATATTAAGTGTAAATTTAAGACTCGGCAGTCTAAATGAAACAATAAAACGACATATTGATAGTTTTCATCTTACAGATGGTCTAGGAGTTTTTTTCTGATTCTATATAAATTGATAAAAGCCTGTCTATCGCTTTTGACGAAAGAACCATAACGCCGTTCCTGATACGCAAATAGTGTGAAAGTATGAAATACCAAGGTTGTGGATCCTCTAAAGTTAATTTTTTTTATCCAAATACCAAACCCATCTGTAACACCTCAAGTTTCAAATATTGTTGGAGTTTTTTTTTATTTTAATAATGAAACAACAAAAGCGGTATCGTACACATGTTTAAAAACAACGTTGGTTGGTTTGACTCTGGGCTGACTACTGCTGTGTCGCACTTCTTAAGGACTTCACCATTGTGTTTTCTCGCGATACCGAAATCAAATATGTAAAAAGAACCAAAACAGTTGTTTTCTATACGCTTTATGTCACAACAGTTGCACAATACATAACGGTATTGTTTTGGGGGGGGGGGGGTAGCCAAAATACGACCGACTGATGCACATACCCCCCACCCCCGAAACGAGTGACGCATTAAGTAGCCGAGCACCACATGTGCGAGTATTGTAGCGGATCTAGAAGCTGTGAATATGGAGTGGTGGGATGGGGGGGGGGGGTCAAATCTAGGGCGCCATCCACAATCCCACACCACAATGAATGTGAACAAAATACTGGCTATAACACTAAGTTCACATGAAGTTTATGTCATATATGATGATTGTGCATATAACAACGAGCAATTTGACAACATTTTGAAAAATTGAGTCAATAACCTGGCATTTGATGTCATTGCTGCAAGCAATTCTTGTGGATGAGTGGACAAGAAATGTCAGTCAATGAAACAGAATCTCGAGATCTGTTTTGCAAGAGTTGACAGAACATTTGTACAGTCTGACGTCCCACTATCCACACACAAGTGGTACTGCAAACTGGGCAGTTCACCATAACCGTGAATATGATTGTGCTGTGGCAGTATAAGACAACAGAGGAGTAGAAGAATGTTATAATGGAATCGAGCGCCGAAGGCACCAAAAGATTTCAGATATGTAACCGAGCTTTTAAATTTTTGGGACTGGGCTTGAAAATTTTCTTCAATGTCATGGCGAATGGAACCACATTCTCGTTAACGAGAGGATAAGAAATGGGACAGAATCTTGAAGCTTATCTATCAATTTGGCCTGTTTTTGTGATTGTTTGTTTACCCCATTAATCCATTTAGTCGGCGACCGACTGTAGTGAGTAATTTCTTTTGAGACCGGCTATTTTTTCTATTTTCATACAACAACATACAAAAGAATAACAGTGACAAACATTTGTTCAAACACATGGTTATTTTATACTATAGTTTTGTGTGACTTATGCAATTTAGGCTCACGGATTCATGCAAATACATAGCATTTGGGATCTTTTCTGGCGGTGTTTGTTTATCTCATTAATTCATGAAATCACCGCGATGCATAATTTTGAGACCGACTGCCGTGACTGCACTGAGACCGACTATTTTTCTCGCTGGGTGAAATTTTGTTCTTGACGAACATACAACAGAATAAGAGCGAAACACAACAATTTTGCAAACATGATAAGTTGGCAAGGTTATTTTATACTAAAGTTTTGCGTGAGGAGCGTGTCGTATTCAGTGAGCACTTGTTTTGATACCGACTGGTCCTATTTTAGCGACCGACTGCACTGATTGAAGATAGGTATTGCATGGGGGAAATAGAAATCAAGAGAGGTAGTTGTGTTATTATATCCTGTGTTAGTGATTTATAATGCCTATGACCGTATAATGGTGTGTTTACCGCCTATAGAGAAAAAGACAAAAAAATAATTATGTTTTGACTATCTTAGAAAATATGAAATTATCGCTTTAATGTATTAGGTACATTTCGTGGCGTGTACTAGGGAAATAACTTATCAAAACATACTGTAGTTTGATTTGAATTTATCAAGATATATTCTTAGCACATATAAAAATTTGTAAGAACAAAATAGAGATTACATACTGAGATGAATATGTGTTATTCATGATCAACTATTTAGATTTTGAAAAAAATTAGGGAACAAATAATATTCCATTGAGCGTAACCAGACACTAACATGGGTCTAGACGTATATTATCACCAAAAACAGTCCCAGTCCGAAATTCGTGCCCAAATGGGTCAAATTGGCAAAAATCCAAAATGGCCGCC
Organism: Patella caerulea; assembly: GCA_036850965.1. NCBI lineage: Eukaryota > Metazoa > Mollusca > Gastropoda > Patellidae > Patella > Patella caerulea. The sequence goes on from JAZGQO010000010.1 coordinate 4,913,924, forward strand.
AGTTTTGACTGAAAAATGCCCATTCGAGATGGCGCTCAATTTGTGCGGGAAAATGATAATTTTACAAAATGAACACATTTGGTGTCAAAATATACGTTTTGGAGGCAGCTGATTCCATTTTCAACACAATTTGTCATTTTGGTAATTAACAGGTTCACCTGGGTTAGAATATGTGGAAATCTCATTGGGGATCAAGAGTAGTCGAGTATGCGTCAGATCCAATATGATGGCATTCATCAAGCATCAACAAAATCTCATTTAGACGCTCTGACCGACTACTGCTCACCGCAGAGGCAGCGTAACAGGCATGACAAAAGGGGCTACTCCCAGCCGACTGTAGACGCAGCGTCGTGGGGGTGTTCGATTTCGATCACCAATCTCAAAAATTGAGCCAAGATGTCCAAACCTATTGGCGAATGTATTTCACTAAATGATTCAAGTGTTGAGACAGAAATGGATACAGTATCGCCTGTTTGTCAGATAATGAATTGTCCACCGTCATTCCGAAAGATAGCGGGTATTGGATGCCGATAATAATGAGCTGATTAAGATCCAGGCCTAAGTTCAATAATAAGCGGAGGTACTAATTTCAATGGAAGAGAATTTAGGAGAGAGTAAAACTTGGTGTAAAGTCATGACTAAGTTCGGCAATTAGCAAAGGGCGTGTTAGGGCCTCCGAATGAGGGTAGGCAGACCAACGTTAGGGCACTTTAGGAGAGGGTGGGGGCGGGATAAAAAAAAATGTGAGTTCTGTAGCATATGGTAGACGCGATTTAACGACTAAGTGATCCATTACATTGACACATGGTTAAGGGATTATGATTAAGTCCTAAGGACCTGAACATTGACATAGTTAGCTGCAATGATAAAACTAAACGACCTGTGAGTAAAGAAAAACAAGCATGAAAAAGGACTGGTATTGTTTACAAACGGTACCTGCCAAGTTTCGAAATTTCTAGTGTCTGATCATTCAAGTCCATTGTGCATGCCCTCCAGCTAAGTTATAGCGTCACCGTTTGACGTAAGTTTTGGAATATGTCTAGCCTCGCTCTTTCTGGTCACTTGACGCTGAAACGCACTATGGTACACGAATCGTTTATTTTACCATTTACAACGTGTAAGATTTTGGACGATATTGGGTTAGAGAGTTGGCTACTTTAAATGCTAGTATGAGATCTGTAAGTAATTAATGAGTGTCATCTATTTAGGGACACCGGCCTCAATGTTGATTTGTCAAATACAACTAGATTAATGTCCAGTCTTCTGTTGTCTGGTCATGGTATGTCCAAATAATAGGTGTTGCGACTTCTACTCTTTACTGTTGTAACAGCGGACACCGATTATATCTGTTGTTATGGGCCGTCTGCTAGTCTTGCCTACAGACCATGTAAACGACAACGGTCCGCAAAATTAAATCTTAACACTGTAGACCGTCTATACCTTGATACAGGCTCCTCCACTTCAGTAGGGCGGTTGGGATAGCCTAGTGGTCTAGAGTGCCGCGCTTCGACCTCTAGCTGGCCGGTCACCTCTGGCTTGCGGCTGTGGTTTCGAGCCCTGGTGTGAGCGTATGTGACATGGAGATAGGGGCGCCTTCTCGACCTCGTGGGTTTCCTCCGGGCACTCCGGTTTCCTCCCACTGCTAAAGACCCATACGCGCACGCGAATTATTGAAATAAAATTAAAACCATATGTTAGTCCCGAAATGACCTAGTTTATGTTGAGTGGACGTTAAACCCCATTTCTCTCTCTCCAGAGTTACAACACTGAGCAATTTCATTATCAAATTGTTCAATGCATATCTGACAAACAGGCGATACTGTATCCATCGGAGTCTCAAAATTTAAAGCAATTTGTGAAATAAATTTGTCACGTGCTTCAAAGGTTTATGGTAGGAGTATCATTAATGTCCCATCCCTAATCAGAAATCTATATCACTAATTGGACTTTCTCCTATTATATTGACACCGGGAATAACTTAATCACTAAAATATGCACGAAAATGGATTCAGCTACCTCCAAAACGTATATTTGACACCAAACTTGATCCTCATGCAAAGTTTGAATTTTCCCGCCAAAACTGAACGCCACCTTGAATAACCCCCCATATTGACTCAGCGGTAGCGCTTATCACAACAATGTGTATGGAAATGGATTCATTTACCCCGAAAACGTATATTTTGATACCAGACTCGATAATATTATGGTAATTGGCTGGAAATCATAATAATATACATTTTGGATTTTGGCCAATTTGACCACGGATTTAGGATTGGGATTTTTTTTTTTGGTGATAATATACGCCTAGACCGACCATATTGTAGCATCTGCTCGCACTTATCCTATCTTGCATGGACTAGGTATGGTCTTGGCTTTTAACATTTTCTATGGGTTGAACTATTTTATAATAAATCACGGTCTGGAGTCAGTTAAATACTTTGAAAATGAAATGAAACGGTGTCCTGCATTGGGTTAACTTTTATACTATAAATCACATTTTATCACGAACTGATTCAGTTATATAATGTATATTGGGTGAAGAATGACCCGGAGAAAACCCACGAGGTTAGAATTACGACCCAACTTCTTGTCACGTGTGGGATTGAAACATTATAATCCACCTCAAGTTTCAAGCAATGTTGTTTTATACGCCAACATTTTTATGTGGACGTAAATTGTCGTCGCCCCTGTCCGTCCGTCCGTTCACAATTGTTTGCGGACACTCTACATGTCACAATTCTTATCCAATTTTGACGAACGATCTCGGCTGCTTTCGATATAGACATGTATCGGATCGAAACTTCATGGGTTTTGGCCCTGATTGCACGAAAATTCACGTTTTTGGCTTGTGGACCCCCTATAGAGGTCACAAATTTTAACCGATTTTGATGACGCTTGAAATGCAAGAGTAGGACGTTGAAACTCATTTCATGGTTTTAGCTCTTAACATTTTCTATGGGTTGCTTTCGATATTCGTGCATATCGGATCGTAACTTCCTGAATTATGGCCCCTGATTCATCGTATTTTAGCTTGTGGATTCTCTAGAGGTCATATTTTTTTTTAAATACGATTTTAAAAACCGTTTAAATATATCACAACATTCTACCATACTATAGGTTGAATTCATATCTCGGGAAATCGAAATGAAACTGCACGTCATAATGGCCGCTCTTTGCATGCAAATTGTGTATTGTATGTAATACGAAGGTCGTGGACCCTGTAGAGGTTACAATATTTTCAAATACGAAAAAATAACAGAAGCGGTATCGTACACATGTTTAAAAGCAACGATGTTCATAAATTGTATGGCGAATGTAGCACTACCACTGCTTCATATATTTGTTTTGACCTGGTCGTCTAGGGGTTGGTTTGAGATCGGGCTAGCTACTGTTGTATCTCGCTTCTTAAGCACTTCACCATTGTGCTTTCTCACGATACCGAAATCAAATATGTAACGGGAACCAAAATAGTTGTTTTCTATACGTTTTATGTCTACATTACAATGTTTAAAATTAATATCTTTCTCTCAACTTTTAAAGACTAAAGGCCCCCGCACACGAGCGCATTTTGCGTACGCATTTAGCGCCGCGCTAAATGCGTACGCATTTGACGCAGAAATACGGCGTCCGCACACGAGCCGAAAACGACGCTGCGCAAAAGCTACTGCGGCAAGTGTGTCGTTCACGTGACAACCACTCATCCGAAAATGGCAGCGGTCTCGAAATTCTACGCATTTTGTATCATATAGGCAAGGATATTCTTGCCATAAATCGACGATTTTATCCTCTAAAATTGCGTCACAGAGTGCCGCCATTTTGCAGTAGTGATGACGCATGCGCATTGACGACGAATGAAACGCAAATAGCGCTGAGTCGCCCGCACACGAGAGCGCAGTTGGCGCTGCGTCAAAAAATATCAAACATGACTGATGTTTGGCGAACGTCAAAATGCGCTCGAAAATACCCCCGCACACGAGCCGAAAATGACGCTGCACCATTTGCGTACGCAGTTTTCGGCTCGTGTGCGGGGGCCTTAACCAGCGTGGCGAGATTCAGAAAACCACATCATCATGAAATGTTCGTCTAAAGAACTCAATGCGTGTTTGACTTTAAAGAATCTAAATGATGTCTAAAATTATTCTAACGCCGCTATCTCTTATAGGTGTTGAATGACGTGGGATAATTAGTAATTTTTCACACACGTGTATTTCAAACAATAGAGACTTTTACTTGAAAAATGTAAATTACCAACATGTTTACTAAACTGTACCTCCGTTAATGTATCAAAGTAACCAGCGTGTGTTCTATATGTCTGGTTATGAAATTAGAATCAATAATTTGTAAAGATAACAATATTGTTTCATCCATCATTTCTCCAATCCTTGTCAATTAATTTGAAAACTATGTCGCAACGACAACATTGTTACACTAACGAGGACTAAAACGTCACACATCTGATAAAATAAGATAATAATCATCGTCGTATAACGAAAAATCCTCATTCTTAGTACCGTCCCAATATTCGTAGAGTATTTTATAATGCATCAAATGATTAATTGGTAAAAATAATTATAATCCATTTATGATTAACATTTAAAGTTGTCGTGCAACGTTCGATCACATAAATAAGATAATAATCATCGTCTAGTAACAGGTTACATAGCCTGGTTTACATTCAATAAATTGAAAGGGAATTAGTACACAATGATCGAAGTGACCACGATAGTATATTTTGAACATTTTCATAGATCTACAAAAAATAAATAGCCATCGTGTACATGGTCATCCGCAAGCAAATCGACATAAGTAAGCCGATTTTTGTATCTGGTAAAGTGAACAACACATACTTCTGGTTAATGAACAATGTATATTTTAAACAATGGACTGATAAATTATGATCATTATATTACAATATACAATGCAAATATTATGTTTTCGAGCTATGTCCCACAAATTCGACGCAGTCCAGATTAATCGTCCGTAAATAATTAAGGCAGTCGATAGATCGACTCACCTTCAATTGTATATAGATTATTTTAAGTTAATTACATACTACATGAATTGAATTTTAAATTGTAGGCTTTTTGACATATGTTTAATGAAAAATTAGAAAATATATAAAAATTTGTAAGAACAATGTAGAGTAATACGCTAAGATGAATATAAATTGAAAAACAATAATCCTATATATAAGACATGAGTAATTACCAATTGCAGTGTACTTTATTTCACATTTGCTGGAGTAAATATGTGTCGCTGGAAAGTTACAAATAAAGTTTGCCAGGAAAATGAGTATCCATAATAGTATTACCATAAAAACAGTTGATGTGTTATTTAGATTTTAAGAAATATTTTGGAAATAAAATATAGTATTTCACTGAGCATAACCAGATACAAAAATATTCGATATACATTTTAAAAATATTTAACATCAATACCGGTATTATTGTAAAAACTGTTGATGTGTTTTTTATATAGAATGTGTCTTATTATCAGCACGCTGTTGATAATCTTACATCATCTTGCAAATTTTAGTGTGCATGGAATTGTAACTGCCAAGTGATATATTTCGTGGACTGCTAATGTATATACGACATACCAAAACTAATATGTGTAAAACATCGACAGTTTTAAATTTTTGCTTTCTGTTCTTGTCACGACCTGGGAGCCACGGTGGCTTAGTGAGAAAGACGTTGCCTCGCTAACCTGGAAACATGTCCCGTGTTCGATTTTTGCGTTGGCCGAGAAAGTTCATCGGGAATTTCTGCGGTTACAACCCCTTATCCGTGCTGCAGGACCGAGGGCCTCGCAAGGGAAAACCTGTAGTCGGACAGATGAGAAATGCACGTAAAGGATTCCTTGGCGTTGGAAATCGGTACAAGTGTAGGCCGTGGCGAAGTCGGAACAAAGCAGTATTTTAGATGCGACGTGCACGTTACGAATCCGTTGGCAGTTGGATTTTATATAAGACGAGACCGGTGCGCTGCTGTCTGGGCAAAATTCCCCTCATTGCACAATGTATGGTGTATGCCCGTCTCCATTATCCCAGTCGGATCAGAATAGTAGGACGTTAAACAACACAAACTAAGTTGGCCTAGCTCGTTCCTGAGACGACCCTCTTGCTTATTATTTTTGTCAAGTCGTATCTTATATTTGAAATACGATTATATCCATATGTTCATGATGTTATAAAATAATTGCGCATGACCTATTTATATTGTGTAACATGGACGGGGAGTCTTTCTTTCTTCTTTTCTGTCATTAACCAAATTTTAATTGTTTTCACTCTATTAAATTCAATGGAGCTTAAATGTGCAATAACTAGATATTTTCCATGTTATTGCACACTTTTGCTAGTTTACTTCAGTTTTAGTAGAAACATGGATACGAGCATGGAAATTAGTATTACCCGGTATAGTCTATAAAAGAGACAATTCTTACTTTTACTCACTGCTACTTACATTTCCTTCATTAAAGGAGCTAAACGTCTAGCTTTATCTTATCCATAATATTTAAAATTAAAACACGAAATAGAATTCAATATTAACACATTTCAATCCAAATCGATGTTCTTATATTACCGAAAAAAATATGGGATCCTAATAGCCAATATTCAAGAGACAATGAACATTTTATAATCAGTACACGAGTCGTGTAGTATATGGTGGTAATGAAACAAAATATATCCTAAAAAACAATGCGTAAGTAATAAGTAAAGGAAGATACACACACGACAAAATGATAATAAAAAGGCGCGTAGAATGGACCCTAACCCTAAATCGACCGTGTTTAAGGACTGTTCACCTATTTCACCGAACATAATTGAATCGAAATTTAAATAATATTATTAACAATTGAATATACATGTAAATGGCTATATACATTCATATTATAATATGTGCTTTTAGACCCAGTTCGATCTATTTTAAGGTCTCAATGAATACTCATACGCTTAAATTCAGCTCATCGGACATCAATTAGGAGACAAACACTTCCTGTTTCGCATTTCGAGGGGTGTTATTGTCCAATAGACATGCCCTGAGATCATTAGTACGGTGGCTGATAAGGGACATGAGAAATAATATAATTTGATTTTTTTAATATTCACCCAAGTCAATTTTAATATAATTTGCTTTTTATAATTTTCACCCAAGTCAATTTTAATTTCCACCCAAGTCAAATTTAATATAATTTGTTTTTTATAATTTTCACCCAAGTCAATTTTAATTTAATTTGTTTTTTATAATTTTCACCCAAGTCAATTTTAATTTAATTTGTTTTTTATAATTTTCACCCAAGTCAATTTTAATTTCCACCCAAGTCATTTGTAATATAATTTGTTTTTTATAATTTTCACCCAAGTCAATTTTAATTTTCACCCAAGTCAATTATAATATAATTTCGATTCTGTTGAATTTCCACCCAACGCGTGATGACATCGGAGAACGCTAGATCGGATATGATGACGTCATATATGGATTGTGGGTTAGGGTAAGGGTTTTTTGTCCCTCGCTCACGTTTTGTAATCGAAAGATAGTGTTTGTTAGCGTTGTTGGTTCATTTTTCTCCAGGTCACTTTGAGCGGGAGCATAGTCTCCAGACCCCCCCACAACATTTCATTAAAAAATTGTGTGTTAGCCAAAACGAGACTCCCGGTCACCTCAAATTGGAGTTTTGTAACATTGGGTTCCGGGGATGATCAGGGCAAGTTTTGAGGGATATGGTGTTGTATTCCCATATCAAGGGAGGGCATGCGCATTTTTTTATTTTACCTTTGGTCACCTACTCGCATTGTACTCTCTGGAGGTGTTCCGAAAAAAAATTCGAGGGAGGGGGGGGGTCCATGCTCCCCATTTGTGTTTTTTTTTTAATCAAAAAATTCGAACGTCAATTTTTTCTGAACACTCGGGCCATGTCCCTCCCAAAAATCGAGCTTGCACGCCCCATAGGAACCGATGTATGGCCTTTGAAGTAATCCGGATGATTTGGAAAGCCATGTTTGGGACGTCCCTCCGCCCCGGTGGTAGTGCTCAGTGACTTGGAATTCTAATAAATGGAGGATAATTCGCCTGGTTACTGATCCGAAAGAAAAGAATGGATTCTGATTTATAGGGGCCGAGATATAGGGCCCCAAACATGGCCCCTCGTTTCAGGCAATCGCTCAAACTTTGCCAATTTGGACAAAAAACCACCCGATTTCGATCTGTAAACACCCAGATGCACCCATTGGGAGGTTCCGAGGTTGGAAATTCTTGAAGTATATCGACGCCGGGGAGTCGCCCGGGGCCGTCACATTTCAGCCTTGGCGACCGGTAGTGGGGGAAATCGTGATTTTTTCAATCAAAATGCCTGAAAGGCCCCTTTGCCTGACATTGTTAATACATTGTTATGACAGAATTTTTTTTCAAAAATAGTCCTATCTCTTCGAAACTTCGGCTACCTCCCCTGCCCTCCATTTTCACCTCCGGGCATCCAAAAATGGTCTCAAAATTAAAATCGAACATCTAGTTCCATCTCTATTTTTTTTTAACTTTGTGTACCCCCGGGAAAATGGCCACCGTTCACTCCCCATGGGTCGGGATCAACATTTTCTTTTGGGAAATGTGTTTGGTCGAAAGATGGGTGCTTGGGTGGAATACCTGCCCAGAAAATTTGGTGTCAATTGACCCTCGGGAAGGGTCGGGCGTAGCAATAATCCACATGAAAAATGGGCGAAAACAGAAAAAAAAATCGATTTTGTCATTTCGGTGCCCCTTAGAAAAAGCCCTTAACTCAGCCCCTATGGGCAGTGGGTCCATGAAATTTGGAGGGCGCCCGACAAAAATGAGCAGGATCGACCAAGGGGTTCCGATTTTATTCAGGTGTCGGATCAGAACTCTACTCGACCTGATCATCGCCCCCCCCCCAACGATCTCTTTCCAAAACATTTGTCATTTTTAGAGGATTCAGGGGTTTAGCCTGAATTCATAGGCCAAGATGGGATGGGGAGTAGGCTACCCCTCCTTAAACCCCATATTCCCGTTTCTACCCTCCGCCGAGACATGTTTTTCTCAAGGTCACGTTTTTCTAAGCCCTGCCCCTCCCCGTGGACCCAGGGGCCACAAATTTGGCCTGAGGGTAGGCCTTGGTAATGTCGTCTAACACTCTGGGGGTTTGGACCCGCAAGTCCGAACTCTTAAACCTTTTTTTGACGAGCAGCCTGTGGAGTAAACGGGGAACTGGGGAGATATGATCAAATTTCCTGGTTGATGACGTCACGTGCTGGGGGAAATTCATCAGAATCGAAATTATATTACAAATGACTTGGGTGAAAATTAAAATTGACTTGGGTGAAAATTAGAATTGACTTGGGTGGAAATTAAAATTGACTTGGGTGAAAATTATAAAAAACAAATTATATTACAAATGACTTGGGTGGAAATTAAAATTGACTTGGGTGAAAACTATAAAAAACAAATTAAATTAAAATTGACTTGGGTGAAAATTATAAAAAACAAATTATATTAAAATTGACTTGGGTGGAAATTATAAAAAACAAATTATATTAAAATTGACTTGGGTGAAAATTAAAATTGACTTGAGTTAAAATTATAAAAAACAAATTATATTAAAATTGACTTGGGTGAATATTAAAAAAATCAAATTATATTATTTTTCATGTCCCTTATCAGCCACCGTACATTAGGACCCATGACGCGTTTATCGACATTGTAGACCAATCAGAACGCTAGGTTTACCTTTAAGCATGTTACAATAAATCAATGATGAATGCACTTACGACTTCTTTGGAAAAATTAAACAAAAAAGCAGTTTTATTCCAGTTACTACAGGTTATATTTTGACTTAAACTGAGTTCACAATTGGTGAAATTCGCATGGCCACATGGATTAAGTTATTATATCGCTCAAACGGGCAGATTTTGATGTCTGGTATTAAACATGCTTGTTATTTGAGTTCAAGATTTTCCGCTTCACAAGGGTGATTTAGGATAACAGTAACAATTTTGTCCACCTCATCTGACTTTATTTTAAAGACCATACACGCCTCTCTGGATCGATATCCAGGACCGTCTATAATATTCTATTCATCAGAATAGACATCCAGGGTTCAATAGTTTTCTATAAATGTGTCCGGTTCAAATAGCCTCCACGTAAGTTTTAAAAACTGTATCACCTGAAAAAAAAAAATAACACGGGTAAAGGGCAGTCAATATTGTTACAAAGCAAAATAGTTTGAGTTTGTATCGTTTTAAGTGCGACATGCTAGTAAGATTTAAATTTGTCTGATTCATAACAAATTCCAAAATTTTAATTCATAAAGAATTATTGACATTTAAAAGTGATGTTGGAGCTTGAAAGGATTACATCTTTAACGACAAGTACATAAACATATTTAACGACTAGACTATGAATGTGTCTAACGAACATTTGATGTCATTTATTTAGATTTACACCAGCGAGTCGTAGTTCTCGCTTTCAGTGGAACCATCCTTTTCTGTGTATCTCTGAAATGCTATGGTCGTAAAACGCACACAAGAAAAGTACAAACAAGAAATACAAACGGGTACATAAACATATTCAAATATTTAAAACTAAATATAAATTGTAGCTCAAAATGTTAATTTCTTGGATTTTGATTGGTCGAAAAGTGGCTTCGAAAGAGTATAAATTTCCTGGGGCGATATTAAGAAAATTTCAATTCAATGCTGGTGTCAAAATATTTGCTATGATGACCATGACGACTAATCAGACTGGTCAAATTACAATACTGTATTTCAAAACCTCATACTGGCTCGTTATAACTGATGTGACGTATTCTAAAAATACGAATGCTCTGACTGGGGAGAAAAAGATTCACTTTTGTCTTAGTAAAAGTTATACCGTCGAAAAGAAAAGTCTTTATATCACCAGTACTCTATACAATGTTGTACTGGAAATAGGGCCCAACACTTTTAGGGTCTCTGTGTTTCCCTAAGCTCTCGCTTGGTTCAATAAATCCTCTCAATAATCATCTATGTAATGAAACTAATGCAATAAATGCAATCTATAATGTACATACACATGCTACTGTTATTTATTTTGATATTTTGTATTTGATGGGTGGATGGATGCCTGTGTGATATCTTGGCCTAGGACCCCACAAAACCTTAATCCGGCCCTGACTGGAAGGTTTTATAAAGATCACCTGATTATGAGTGACGTAATGGATGCTAAAATAATCACTTCTTATCCAGCTAAGTTACGAAATATTACATTTGGTTCGAAAGCGTCAACAAATAACCGGTATAAATGCTTCTTACAGTTTATTTAATTTTCTCTGCTATAATAAAAGCGTTATGAAATATAAGATATACAAAGGCTCTCACAAACTATAGATAAAAAACGAATTTACATGGGAGACAACTCTTTAAAGCATATCACGCTAGTGTTATAGTATTAAATGGAGTTACCTCCCCCAGACCAGGTCTGTGTTACCAGCTTATCGCTTAATCATATTTATTTCTAAACTTAATAGGCCTTAATAAGAAATATATCCATTACGTAATACTCAGAATGTTACATGTATCATTATATTGTACTCCTTTAATGATATCATAAGCGTACATTTATGTTTTATATAATATATAATATCAGGCGCGGATCCAGGATTTTTTGCAGGGGGGGAAGGGGTCAAGGTTTGATAATTTCTTAACTAATTGCGCTCAACCAATTAACGGGAAAAATTTGGTAAATTAGATTCAATTTGGTGCATTCTGACGTATTTCCGGAAGGTAAATTCCAAAATTACAGGTCTAAAAATCGCCAATAAAATCGCATAGATTTGTTTCAAATTTTCAAGTCTGAGCAGGGGGGGGCGGCGGACCCCCTGGACCCTCCCCCCTCTGGATTCGCGCCTGATATAATCACGGTTAATTGAAAATTTAACATAGTGGTTACAGCTGTATCTTGCTTAGTAAAAAATATTTACATAATACACATTATACATATTCATGTTGTCTACTCGGTATTAAGATCGTTAATTCGATAACTTTCAATGCAAAAATATTAAAAACTTGTTAGCTACGTGAACTACTCAAATGGGTGTTCTATGAATATACGTTTGTGTCATCATTCTGTAATGCATCATGTTTGGGATGGACCAGGATTAACAACAGTTAATATTAGTTTGTAATATCATTCTGGGATGGTGAATGGCAGCAAAAGGTGGAGCGGACATATCACATAGGATAACAATGAACGCCAATGCACCATTTTATTTCTTTCATGATAACGTTGGCAAGAATCTACGGTGAGAACAGAGATGACAAGAACCAACGGTGATAACGTTGACAACAATGGTGATTGACTCAACACTCAAAGATAGCTTTCATAAGCTCAGTACATATAATTACTACCTAACTGTCTTATGCAACCTCAAATCATAAAATGTACATCTTTCGAAATATTAATAGTTTGCATCTTACAGGTGGTCTAGAATTTTTCTTCTGATTCTATATAAATTAATAAAACCTGTCTATCGCTTTTGACGAAAGAACCATAATGGCCGCTACTATACGCAAGTTGAGGGCACTCTAAAGGTCAAATTTTTATCCGTCTTTGATGGAACTTACAATATATGTTCATATCCAAGCGATTTTCGTTCAAAATATTAAGTTATAATGGTCCTTTGCAAGAGATCTGGGAATGTATCTCAAATACACAGTAACTCAGAGATGTGCTTAGTTATTAGTTTATTCATATCAAAAATTCATATGATTGAGACAAATATTTTCTTGGTTGCTGCCCAACAGCTCGCATATCCTATGGATATGCTTCCGAAACCAATTCACATTGTAAATCTTCATTCAAGCCCTGCAGTGTATACGGCAAGGTGGAAATAAAGAAAGGTCTGTTATTTTTTCATGCAGAAAATCTTTTTTCTAGCGTTATCTACTGATGTAAGTCGTCTTTTACGATATTTTCTACCTTTGTCCGTCTCTAAGCGATAACACATACTTATGGAAGAACAATTACTATATTTTTCCCGTCTCATTTATGGAAGACCAAACAGCTCTTTATTCAGTGTTCTTAGCTCTAAATTCATATCCTTAATTCTTACTTCTTCATTTGTTGTCGTATTTCGACATTTGTAAACTAAAATTAACATTTGTATCATAAAATCAACACTTGTTTCACAAATCAGACATTTGTCATATCAGATTTGTAAAATGTATTTTAATATAAGATATTTATTTTTTTAAGAAAATAAAAAAAAATAATCTATATTTACATTTCATCAGAAAAATACAACAAAAACAAATATCGAGAAACAAATTTCAAAATTATTCATATCAGATTTGTAAAATGTATTTTAATATAAGATATTTTTTTTTTAAAGAAAATAAAAAAATGAGTCTATATTTACATTTTATCAGAAAAATACAACAAAAACAAATATCGAACAACAAATTTCAAAATGCAAATCCTCAAATACAAATCTTGCAAAAAATTTCCCTGAAAACATTTCTCCAAAAACATATCTTCAAAAATATTTCTCCAAATACATTTCTCGAAATTCATTGAACCGGAACATTAGAAATCAACCTGGCATACAATAAGTCACCATACAATAGCCCAGGATGTTAAACCCCATTTCATTTTATTTCTCTAGTGAAACCACGTGCGTAGAACAGCTAATCGGAACGGGCCTTCGATAACGAAAATAAATTGAAAGTAGGCTATTTTCAGAAATTAGGCTTTGTCTGATAGCGACATATTTCTTTGTTCAAAGAGAGGGCGCAAATGGAGTATAGCCTATACCCATCTTCATCGGCCCAGTTCGAAGCAGAAAAGTAGGACGTTAAACTCCGTTTCCTTTCATTCCACTTATTAAGTGAGGGGAGGTGGCGGGGATTTAAATCTTTAAACACGATCGCAATAAGAAATTCTCGATATTTGTTCATATACTACTGGAAAGTATGTTTTTTTTGCTTGCTACAGAATGTAAATTTATATTTACATAACTTGCAAAAAGAAAAGAAATTGACTGGCACTAACAAATGAGGGGTGGGGAGGGTATTTAACGTCAAAATACCGGCCATAACACAAAATACAAGATATCGGGTTGCACACCATTAAGAAGGTCCAAATACATATTAAAAATTGTAAAATATTTTCTGACATGCACATATTTTCTGACATGTACATGATTTCGAAGAGATAAAGCCCTCTTTCATTGATTGATCAAACGGCATATGTCTACTTTCAATTTATTTTATTTAATGGTAGATCACATTAACCAATATATTTATATATAGAAACATAACACGCACGTGATTCCATTATAGTCAAGGTCATTGTACGATTTTACTTGTTGCATGCTTGCTCGATTGATTCTTATTTTATGTATGGTGACTTATTGTCTGCTGGGTTGATTTCTAATGTTCCGGTTCGATGAATTTCGAGAAATGTGTTTGGAGAAATGTTTTTAAAGAAATGTTTTGAGAGAAATGTTTTTAAAGAAATGTTTTGAGAGAAATGTTTTTAGAGAAATGTTTTGCAAGATTTGTATTTTGCAAGATTTGTATTTTGAAATTTGTTGTTCGATATTTGTTTTTGTTGTATTTTTCTGATGAAATGTAAATATAGATTATTTTTTTGATTTTTAAAAAAAAAAAAAAAAATATCTTATTATATTAAAATACATTTTACAAATCTGATATGACGAATGTCTGATTTGTGAAACAAATATTGATTTTAAGATACAAATGTTAATTTTAGTGTACAAATGTCGAAATACGAATTAAGGACTATGAATTTAGAACACTGAATAAAGAGCTGCTTGGTCTTCAATACTGATTATCGATCAAAATTTGAATATTTGGATCATCGTTTGAGAAGAGAATGATTGGGATGTTTATTTCGCCCGAGCAAGAATGCAAAATACAATAGTTTTTAGCACCTCCATTAATTTGAAATGCGAAGCGGAGTTGGTATGATATTTTGGTGTCCTAGTGGTTGGTGGTCGGTTCTAGGATATTGTCGACACTTTCAATACTAATCTTGATATGTTTTGATCCAATCAAGATTAGTATTGAAAGTGTCGAGAATATCTCGGCCTACGGTACATGCTTCCAGTGGTTATGACTATCTGTCTTTCTTCTTCTAGATCACAATTTATAACTTTCTAACAATTTATGAGGAGCTGGGATGACGTAATTGCTGGTTTAGAAAAAAAATGTTTGTACCTTGTACGTCGAAAACCGACTTACATATTATGTAGATGGCACAAGAAGAATTGTGAAGAAAAAAAGCAAAACTTTCTATATCATTACCATCTTGCCTGAGTAGTCTTTTGCTGCACATTACACGCAATAATTATGTAGCAACCCATATTTAGAGATGTGCAGTGGAGTTAAAAAGTAATGTTTTATCAAACTCTTAAGAAAATCATCATTTAAATTAACGTGAACTCATTTCCCGCCAATTTTATCCCACCCTCCCCTCCACACACGCACGCCTGCTACCCCCACCCTATAAATCAAACAGTTGTACAGGGGCATCATAATCACTTATTTAGACATGGACAGTCCTAGAAAGGAATGTTTTATTAAAGCTGCAATTTCATATTTTTAAGTTATATTTTTAAAATGTATTAAAATAAAGCCTTAAAATAGATGGTATCTATAAACATTCCTACCTTGTTAAAGAAAAATCTTATTAATCCAATATTTCACTATTGCCAGTTGAGAAATTGGCAAATACATCATTTTCAAATTCAAATTCAAACGTTTGAAGATACCTATACAATGGGGGAATTGAAAACCAAACGAGGTAATTGTGTTATTATTTCCTGTGTTAATGATTTATTAGTGTGAGGAATAATGCCTATTGAGTTGACAGCCTATTGAGCAAAAGACAGACATAATTATGTTTTGACTTTCTTTGAAAATATGAAATTATCGCTTTAATATATTATGTCAACATGTCATTCCGCCCACCCCCACCAAACACATACGCTAATTGTAGATATATTTGACCCCCTATATCTCGAAAACGCCACCTCAAACGCCTGATCACCACCCAGATCTACGCACAAAACTGGTCTAGAAAAACTTGGTCTAATAAATTCACAGCTCGGGTGGCGATTCTCTTGAAGCGTAATAGGACCCCATTTTTTTATTATTATTATTATTCTATTTTCAATTTTTCAAGAAGCTAACTTGAATTTTCAAGATACTAACTTGAATTTTCAAGATACTAACTTGAATTTTCAAGTTACTAACTTGAATTTTCAAATTACTAACTCGAATTTTCAAGTTAGCTAACCTGAATTTTTAAGTTAGCTAACTTGAATTTTCAAGATACTAACTTAAATTTTCAAGTTACTGTTATATTATAAAATAAGCGTTTTGATCTAATGATATAGTATGTCATGAAATGCTTTAGGCAATGGACGGCAGGGTTATAGACCGAGACACAATTATTAAGGCTTACTTCCTTTTAGGGTTTTCGAATAAGAAAATTCGCATTCTTTTGGCTTATGAATATGGAATTGTTTTGAGCCCTTTAGAAAACTCTTTTAAAGTACAAAAAAAGAATTAAATGTGGTGCGTAATGACGAATCAAACGTCCCAGTTCCCAGTTCTAAAAATAGTCTTTATTGACGTTATACAAGACATCCCCCCCCCTCCATTGATATCTACCCCGCCGGACATTGGCTCCCAGATACTCCCCCCCACCTTTTTAGGACTTTAACCTCCAGAACATTTCCTGCTGAAGACATCTTCCCTCCATGGACATCTACCCCTGCATTTTTACTTACCGGACATTCCCCCTCTTCGACCCCTCCTCCGGGACATCTACCCCCACCCCCTAGGACATCTACCCCTAGAGTTTTACCCCCTCCCCCGGACATTTTTCCTCTGGAACATCTAGCCCCTAGGACATCTCTGCAGCCCCCCCCCCCTCGAAGCCCCACCCTTTAGAACCCTGGACGTTACGCAGTACTTCAAGAAACAATGTAAAATAAATATAAATTTTTTACAGTGCATTATTTTACAAGTCAATAGCACAGAGTTAGATAGTAGAATGTGTCCATCGCCCCATTCCTAGCGTGTCGTAAAGGCGACTCTTGGGGAGAGAGTCGGGTGGCCGATAGGCTAAGCCTTAGTCTGCCATCAATGGTGTCGAGGGTTCGAGTCCCATTCTCTGCAATCTTAGTGACAAGGTGTGGGAGCAACTTATACAATCACTTAGGGGTACTCCCAGAACATAAGCAGATTATCGGTGATAACACGTAGATTGACATGTAAGTCAATAAATTTGAAAATTCCAGGTAGTAAGAGGCCATACAAGAAAGATAATACACCCACACCGAAAGTTAGTATCTTGAAAATTCAAGTTAGCTAATTTCCAAAACCAGTTTTCTTTCGACGGCCGAATTGGCTTGAATTATTGTGGTCACTAGAGGACGAATATTACTGATTTAGAACATGGGACTTTTCGTTCTGAAGTAATTCTCGCTTTACCGAAAACATTGTGAACGCGATAGAGGCTGTTGTGTTCGACGGATTTATTTCAAATTCTGCGTGACAGAGACCAGTTTTCGGTGGATTTTTTTCAAACATTGTGAGCATTCTACATCTTACCGTTCTGGATTCACCCAGTCCCCTCCCTCCCGCTTAAGTGTACCTGTTCCTGTCACGACCTAACCACAAACTAAATTGGACTAAGCAGTTCCTAACACGACCCCTCTTGGTTATTATTTTTGTCAAGGCGTATCTTATATTGTAAATACAAATATATTCATATGTTCATATTGTTATAAAATAATTGTATGCTAATTATTTGTATTGTTTATCTTTTCAGGTATTATGAGTGAGTATTACCTGCTATTTATGTTTATTATATAAAGAATCTATAGTTTTAGTCAACAAATCATATTTTAATTTATTCTATAAAAGAGTAGGATGTTAAAACCCATTTCATTTATTCTATAAAAGGGTATGATTTTAGCTTTTAAAATCTTGAATGGGTTGAACTATTTTATAATAAATCACGGTTTGGATTCAGTTAAATGAAATGAAACGGTAGACATTATGATCAAACCTGCACGTCTTAACCATTCGGCCCCACCCCTCCCCCGTTGGTCATAGCCAAAGTTTTTGCATGACTGGGAACGTGTTCAATACAAATAATACCAGAACCATTTCTAATCAACATCAAGTTTCAAGCAATGTTGTTTTTTATTTTTAAAAAAGAAATAACAAAGCGGTATCGTACACATGTTTAAAAGCAACGATGTTAATAATTTTTATGGCTAATGTAGCACTACCGCTGCCACAATCTTTGATTTGACCTGATCGTCTAGGGTTGTATTCCACTTCTTAAGGACTTCACCATTGTTTTTCTCACGATACCGAAACCAATTATGTAACAGGAACCAAAACAGTTGTTTTCTATACGTTTTATGTCGCCACAGTTACACAATAATCTACATCAAAATGTTTAAAATTAATATCGCTTTCTCTCAACCCCAACTCGAAACGCCTAACTATACTATTCAAAAAAAGTAGGGGATATTTGATTTTTAAGTGTTATTAAAGTCACCTAATGAAACTGACGAAGAAACAAATGACAAAATGAAATGAAGTTCACATTCATCGATTTATTCCAAATGATCGTTAGACTAAGTAAGGCACAGACTGACCATTATAAGGGTAAAATGATACCCGGGGTCAAACAGCAAAGTTACCACAGCATCACAACAAAGTCAGTAACGGGTAAATCCTCCCCTGTTTGCCAAACAAGCATTGATCCGACGTGGCAAACTCCTAATGAGACGTCTAAGGTCATTTTGGTCCAGATTGTCCCATTCCTGTTGCAACGCAGCAGCAAGTTCTTGGACATTGGCAGGACGTTGTTGACGTTGACGTAACCTCTGTCCAAGCATGTCCCAGACATGCTCGATGGGGGAGAGGTCGGGACTCAGTGCTGGCCAAGGTAATGTGGTGATGTCCTGTTGTTGGAGGTAACCTGTAACGATCCTGGCCCTGTGACATCTTGCGTTGTCATCCTGGAAGATGAAGCGGCGGCCATGACGTCGTGCCAACGCCACAACATGGACTGCCAAGATGTTGTCCCGGTAGTACTGGCCTGTAACACGCCCTGCAACAACATGTAAAGCCGTTCTTCAAGCAACAGTGATGCCTCCCCACACCATAACAGAACCACCCCCAAATCGATCATGTCTGATGACGTTACCGTCTTGGAAGCGCTCGTTTCGACGACGCCACACCCTCCTACGTCTGTCCAAAAAATCAACAGTGAACCTTGACTCATCTGAAAACATCACATTGCTCCAGCGTCGATTATCCCAGTGTTGACGATCCCCACACCAACGACGTCTTGCCTGAATGTGATGATCTCTCAAACAAGGGGTCACGCGAGGACGTCGGGCGCGAAGGTGACCCCTATGCAGTCGATTCCGAATCGTCTGGCCACTCACTCTCACACCAGTGTCTGTTTGAAGACGAGCGCTGATCTGATTTGCTGTGATGACACGATTTCTCAAGGCCAAGGTACGGATAAATCGATCCTGGGCTTGAGTTGTCGCCCTTGGTCGACCTGAGCGTGGTCTGTCCTGTACAGATTGTGTATCACGGTATCTGGACCATAGCCTGCTTATGACAGACTGAGAAACATTCATCGTCCGCGCCACAACCGCCTGTGTTGTGCCGATCTGTAGCATGCCAAGGGCACGTAACCTTTCATTTTGGGTAAGACGACGCATATCAAAATTTGTTTTCTGGTCACTAAAACAATTAAACTGATGTTTCCACCCTGGAATTCAATGCCACAATGACTGTAACATTCAAAGTCAGAGTCGTGCAAATCTTGGGTTGGACCCCCATGATGATCCCAAGCATCACCTGCATTCCATGCGGTAGCTATTGGTGCGTTTGGGCGTCTTATGTAACTGGGAATGTTTCTTCTGTTAGGTTCTAAAGTGACTTTTTTCGTAGTCATTTCCATATTTTAGTATTATGCTCCCAAAATCAAATATCCCCTACTTTTTTTGAATAGTATATATAGCGAGGCGAGATTCAGAAAAACGCTATCTCATGAAATGGTCGTCTAAAAAACCCAGTGCGTGTTTGACTTTTAAGAATCTAAATGATGTGTAAAATTATTCTGGCCCTGCTCTCTCTTATAGGTGACGAATGACGTAGACTAATGAGTCATTTTCAACTCACGTGTATTTCAAACAATAACAGCTTGCAAAATGTAAATTACCAACATGTTTACTAAACTATACCTCCGTTAACGTATAAAAATATCCAACATACGTTCTATATTTTTGGTTATGAAAATAGAATCCATAATTTGTGAAGATAACAATTATGTTTCAGCCATCATTTCTCCATTCCTTGTCTATGAATTTGAAAACTATGTCGCATCGACAACATTGTTACACTATCGAGGATTAAAAAGCTTATGTATCTTATAAAATTTGTTCCATCCATTTTTTTTGTTTAATTCTCGATTTTATAAACATTTATACAATTTCATTCTAAAATACAGAGATCAACATCCTTACACATTAAATACCAAATATTGCAAGCCGAGTATTGTCCGACCGATTAATGGACACGGTTCCATATTGTTATTGTCTTGACATATATATAGCAGCATAGGTAATTTTGGGAACAAAATGCCATTTGTAACAACCATTACGCCACATTACATTTATAAGGAACAATCCTCACTCTTAGTACCGTCCCAATATTCGAAGAGTATTTTACAATGCATCAAAGGATTAATAAATAAATATAATCTTGTATTTTTCTAGTAAGATTGCATATCTCTACTTTCCATAAATACCTAAATTGCCATACTTTTATTGGCAATAACCACCCGATAAATACTTTCCTGGGAACCCAACCATAACGTGCGAGAGAACCTAAATCGGTCAGTCTATTCAAGAGACAATTCTTACTTTTGATCACTGCTACCTTGTTAAAGAATAATCCTATTATTCCGTTGTGGGGGGGGGGGGGTAAACAAGGGAGGTAATTGTGTTATTATTTCCGTCGTCAGTGATTTTAAAGTTTGGGGAATAACGCATATGATTGTATAAACAGTGAGTTGACAACTTATTGAGCAAAAGGGATAGAAATAATTATGTTTTGACTTTCTTAGAAAATATGCAATTCTCGCTTTAAATTCCCTTCATTAAAGGAGATAAACATCTAACTTAATCTTAACCATAATATTTAAAATTAAAACACGAATTAGAATTCAATATTCATACATTTCGATCCAAATCATGTTGTTATCTTGCCGTGTAAATATCGAATCCTTATATCCAATTTTCAAGACACAATGAACATTTTATAGTCAGTATATATATACGTGTCGTGTAGTCTATGGTTGCGGGTGTCAATTGTAATTAAGAAAGAAAAATATATCCTATAAGACAATACGGAAGTAATTAATAATGGCAGATTCACAAACGACAAAATGATATTACAATGGTGTATATTACATGGACAGCGCACACGTAATTGGCTGTCGTTCAATTTGAAATGTTCACGTATTTTGCTGAACATTATTTATTAGAAATTACAATAATTAGCAATTGACTATAATTGACTACATATATTCATATAACAATAATAATATGTGCTCTTAGGCCCATTTCCGTCTATTTAAGATTTCAAAGAAAAGTCATATGCTTGTGGAATTCAGATTACCGATCGGACATCAATAAATCAATGATGCATGCAATTACGACCGAAAAATAAACAAAAGAAAAAAGCAGTTCTTGCAATCATGTTATATTTTAAATGAAATTGAATTTACAATTGGTGAAATTTATATGGTCACATTGATTATATTCATTATATTGTTCAAACAGGCAGATTGATCCATTACATTGACACAAGGGATTATGATTAAGTCCTTAGGACCTGAACATGGACATAGTTAGCTGCAATGATAAAACTAAACGACCTGTGAGTAAAGAAAAACAAGCATGAAAAAGGACTGGTATTGTTTACAAAGGGTACCTGCCAAGTTTCATTCGATTCTGTTACCTAATGAGGGGATGGGTAACGGGGTAGAAATGAAATTAGACTGACAACCCCAAGAACAAGAAGATGATCAGGATACTCTATATTAATCCTATAATATCATTTTCAAATTCAAATTCAAACGTTTGAAGATTGCTATACCACTGGGGGAATGTGTTATTATTTCCTGTGTCACTGATTTTAATGCCTAATAAATAATGCCCATGATCGTATAATAGTGAGTTGACAACCTTTTGAGCAAAAGAAATAAAAATAATTATGTTTTGACTTTCTTAGAAAATGTGAAATTCCCGCTTTAAGCATTAAGTCCGGCCACGGAATTAAATGTCAATAGAGTTCGTGGTTTTTATAGTTCAAAATTTCGTTTTACTTGTCTTTACTATACTAGGATCTGAAAGACTTTTTATACGCCCACATTTTCATGTGGACGTATATTGTCGTCGCCCCTGTTCGTCCGTCCGTCCGTCCACAATTGTTTGTGAACAGTCTACAGGTCACAATTTTTATCCGATTTCAATGAAACTTAAAATATAGGTTTATCACCCTAAGATCTCGGTTCCTTTCGATATTGGCATGTATCGGACCGTAACTTCATGGGTTATGGCCCCTGATTGTACGAAAAATCACGTTTTTTAGCTTGTGAACAGTGTAGAGGTCACAATTTTGAACCGATTTGGATGAAACTTGAAATGCATGTCCATAAACCAAAGATCTTGGTTCCTTTCGATATTTGCGCCAATTGGATCGTAACTTGCTGAATTATGGCCCCTGATTGTCCGAAAAATCGCCCTTTTTAGCTTGTGGTCCCTCTGGAGGTCAAAATTGTTATCCGATTTAAAAAACCGGTTGATTATATCACCGTTCCATGGTTATGAAGGTTGAGTTCGAATTTCGTGAAAAGCGGACCAAAATTGACGGACAAAATGGCCGCCATTTGTACGTGAATAGTGTGAAAATATGTTATATCAAGGTTGTGAACAGTGTAGAGGTCACAATTTTGAACCGATTTGGATGAAACTTGAAATGCATGTTTATAACCCAAAGATCTTGGTTCCTTTCGATATTTGCGCCCATCGGATCGTAACTTCCTGAATTATGGCCCCTGATTGTCCAAAAAATCGCCCTTTTTAGCTTGTGGTCCCTCTGGAGGTCAAAATTGTTATCCGATTTAAAAAAAACGTTTTATTATATCACCGTTCCATGGTTATGAAGGTTGATTTCGAATTTCGTGAAAATCGGACCAAAATTGACGGACAAAATGGCCGCCGTTTGTACGCGAATAGTGTGAAAATATGTTATATCAAGGTTGTGGACCTTATAGGGGTCACAATTTTGAACCAATTTTGATGAAACTTGACATGTATGTTTATAACCCAAAGATCTTGGTTCCTTTCGATATTTGCGCCCATCGGATCGTAACTTACTGAATTATGGCCCCTGATTGTCCAAAAAAATCGCCCTTTTCAGCTTGTTGTGCCTCTGGAGGTCACAATTATTATCTGATTTATAAAAAAAATGTTTGATTATAAAAACCAAACAAATTCTAATGATTTTCTGATAATTCCTTAATATGCGACAACTCTTTTTGACTGCCCGGACGATTTGGCTGCTGTGTGGGCGTATGTTTCGTTGCCTGGCAACCTATTTTTATTTAACTCGTGTTCTGCTTGAAATGAGGGGTCAGCCAATCAAATTGTCTATCGAATCGAGAGTTTGACATTTTTTGAGCGGAATTGTGGGTAGGCATTAACAGCCATAGAAATCAAAACAGAGCAACAATGGTTCTGATTGGTTAATCGAATGACTGAGTTTATAGGGTCAAATGTCAAGTGTTTGACATCTGAACTGACTGAACGTGGCCCCCCGCTATAACTTGTTAGATCTAAGGGTAGGCCATCGAAACTATACAAACCGAAACGAAATATAGATCTGAATTTTAATTAGATTGTGGTAACGGTTAGCTTTTTGGACTTGAGTATGCTAACCGGAAAAAATGTTCCCATCGCTCGTGTTGCAATTTTCCTAAATTCATTTAAATACAAAAATAACACTAAGACAAATCAGTTAATTCTGAATATTATGAAAACATCAATCTGGCTATTAAATCTATTCTGGAAGTCATCCGTGGAAATCAGGGGCTGATTGAGCTTGTATGGAACCCTTACATCGTCAATGAGAAACGGACATACATATTCTTTACGTGCATTGAGTGCAATTTGTTTGCAGTATCTCTGGATTTGGTTGCAACAAGGGAAAGGCAGCTCTTAAAGGGGGCACAATGTTTTCATTGGGGTGGACAGTTCCTGAACTTTTTAAGGAATCTCTGTGTAAATTCGACGGCACATTTTCGGTAGAGGGGGCACATAGCCACCCCCGCGGACTACCCTATACCCTAGTACGAAATCTCATTGGATTCGAGCGTTATAAACCATTTCCAGTTTCTACCTTTATGAGATCAGGGTAAGCGATTGACTATCTGCCACTACAGTGAGAATTTTTGCTTAGGTTACACAGAGGGATGAGCCTTTAAAGAAGCTAAATCGCTAATATTTGGGACTGAGAAATTGACCCAAAAGGGCTGCAACGCATATAATAATGTAATCTGATTGTATATGAACTAATTTACATTCAATTGTTTCCGTTTTGACTCTAATTTCAAATCGGTTATGTCCAGCGAAATATGGCATGAGTCTAAACAGAATAGAAATTTCTAGTGTCTGATTATGCAAGTCTATTGTACATGCTCTCCAGCTAAGTTATAGCGTCACCGCTTGACGTAAGTTTTGGAATTTGTCTAGCCTCGTTCTTCCTGGTCACTTGATGCTGAAACGCACTATAATGGTACACGTTTCGTGCACCAATGGTAAAATTGTTTATTTTACCATTTACAACATGTAAGATTTTGGACGATATTGGATGAGAGACTTAGCTACTTTAAATGCTAGTATTAGATCTGTAAGTAATTAATGAGTGTCATCTATTTAGGGACACCGGCCTCAATTTTGATTTGTCAAATACAACTAGATTAATGTCCAGTCGTCTTTTGTCTTGGCATGTCCAAATAATAGGTGTTGTGACTTCTACTCTTTACTGTTGTATCAGCGGACACCGATTATATCTTTTGTAATGGGCTGTCTGCTAGTCTTTCCTACAGACCATGTAAACGACAACGGTCCGCAAAATTAAATCTTAGCATTGTAGACCGTCTATACCTTGATACAGGCTCCTCCACTTCAACACTGAGCAATTTCATTATCAAATGGTTCACTGCATATCTGACAAACAGGCGATACTGTATCCATCTGAATCTCAAAATTTAAAGCAATTTGTGAAATAAATTTGCCACGTGCTTCAAAGGTTTAAGGTAGGAGTATCATTAATCTCCCATCCCTAATCAGATATCTAAATCCCTAATTGGACTTTCTCTTATTATATTGACACAGGGAATAACTTAATCACTAAAATATGCACGAACATTGATTCAGCTACCTTCAAAACGTATATTTGACACCAAACCTGATCCTCATGCAAAGTTTGAATTTTTCCGCCAAAACTGAACGCCACCTTAAATAACCCCCAATATTGACTTAGCGGTAGCACTTATCACAACAATGTGTATGGAAATGGATTCATTTACCCCGAAAACGTATATTTTGATACCAGATTCGATTATATTATTGTAATTGCCTGGAAATCATAATAATATTCATTTTGGATTTTGGCCAATTTGACGACGGATTTCGGATTGGGAATTTTTTTTTGGTGATAATATACGTCTAGACCGACCATAAACCATGGTCGTCATTTCTATTGCAGCATCTGCTCGCACTTATCCTATCTTGCCTGGACTAGGTATGGTTTTGGCTTTTAACATTTTCTATGGGTTGAACTATTTTATAATAAATCACGGTCTGAAGTCAGTTAAATACTTTGAAAATGAAATGAAACGGTGTCCTGCGCTGGGTTAACTTTTATACTATAAATCACATTTTATCACGAACTGATTCAGTTATATAATGTATATTGGATGAAGAATGACCCGGAGAAAACCCACGAGGTTAGAATTACGACCCAACTTCTTGTCACGTGTGGGATTGAAACATTATAATCCACCTTAAGTTTAAAGCAATGTTGTTTTTATACGCCCACATTTTTATGTGGACGTAAATTGTCGTCGCCCCTGTCCGTCCGTCCGTCCACAATTGTTTGCGGACACTCTACATGTCACACTTCTTATCCGATTTTGACGAAAGATCTCGGCTGCTTTCGATATAGACATGTATCGGATCGAAACTTCATGTGTTTTGGCCCTGATTGCAAGAAAATTCACGTTTTTGGCTTGTGGACCCCCTAGAGGTCACAATTGTTAACCGATTTTGATGACGCTTGAAATACAAGAGTAGGACGTTGAAACGCATTTCATGGTTTTAGCTCTTAACATTTTCTATGGGTTTCTTTCGATATTCGTGCATATCGGATCGTAACTTTCTGAATTATGGCCCCTGATTGTACGACAAATCGTATTTTTAGCTTGTGGATTCTCTAGAGGTGGCATTTTTTTAAATACGATTTTAAAAACCGTTTAAATATATCACAACATTCTACCATACTGTAGGTTGAATTCATATCTCGGGAAATCGAAATGAAACTGCACGTCATAATGGCCGCTCTTTGCATGCAAATTGTGTATTGTATGTAATACGAAGGTCGTGGACCCTGTAGAGGTTACAATATTTTCAAAATGGAAATAACAGAAGCGGTATCGTACACATGTTTTAAAGAAGCGATGTTAATAAATTGTATGGCGAATGTAGCACTACCGCTGCTTCATATCTTTGTTTTGACCTGGTCGTCTAGGGGTTGGTTTGACTACAGGCTAGCTACTGTTGTATCTCGCTTCTTAAGCACTTCACCATTGTGCTTTGTCACGATACCAAAATCAAATATGTAACAGGAACCAAAATAGGTGTTTTCTTTACGTTTTATGTCCACATTACAATGTTTAAAATTAATATCTTTCTCTCAACTTTTAAAGACTAACCAGCGTGGCGAGATTCAGAAAACCACATCATCATGAAATGGTCGTCTAAAGAACTCATTGCGTGTTTGACTTTAAAGAATCTAAATGATGTCTAAAATTATTCTAATGACGTGAGATAATTAGTAATTTTTCACACACGTGTATTTCAAACAACAGAGACTTTTGGCAAGTGGCATTTGCCCTATCCATATCACGTATCCGTATCGTATACGTGACACGTTGCGTCAGAGCAGTTTGAGAGTTTGGGCAAATTCTTGTGTCGCGTACGTATGCGACATAAAAAATTAATGTCGCATCTTATTAAAAAAAATCTTTGACTTCGACTCGACAGCAATTTTCGGTTTCACTAAGTTATCATTTATACACCTTTACCATAGAATCACATCATTTACACATTTGCAAGTTCGCATATCTACCTAAATCTAGCACGTAGATCAACCAGCGTGCAGACAGACAGGCGGAAAAGGTAGGAAAATTCCCGAGAAAAACCCATTAAAAATAATGATTAAATTCCAGTCTTTATTATGATTAAATTCACATCAAAAAAACGATATGATACAACATTTCAGCGTCCAAAAAGACAACAATGTTATACGGACCTTCTCCGTATCAAAGCTATTCGATACGGGACGCCGTATCCGTGTGCCGTTTAACGTATGAGCAAACACACATTGATGACGTCACACACAAAATCCATACGGATACGCGATACGTACTAGGAATTTGCGCTTACCAAAAGTCTCTAATAGCAGCTTTTACTTGAAAAATGTAAATTACCCACATGTTTACTAAACTGTATCAAAATAACCAGCGTGTGTTCTATATGTTAGGTTATGAAATTATAATCTATAATTTGTAAAGATAACAATATTATTTCAGCCATCATTTCTCCATTCCTTGTCTATGAATTTGAAAACTATGTCGCAACGACAACATTGTAATTAATAACGCTGTAAAAGGATCAATTTAATTACATCGGAAGGTGAATAATGATCAAATAAAGTCTCGTTGGCAATAAAAATGACATCAAGTGTTAGAACTAGTGAGTATTGTGAGATGACAGCAGACAATATATCATAAACAAGTCATAACAAAGATGGCGTCTGACTTTATATACTAATACTATACTATTATAGTCAAGCAGAGCAGTAGTAAGAAGTTTTATTTTAATCCCTTCAAGTGCCCGTGCATTGTTACACTAACGAGGATTAAAACGTCACGTATCTGATAAAATAATCATCGTCGTTTAAGGCAAATTCCTCATTCTTAGTACCGTCCCAATATTCGTAGAGTATTTTATAATGCATCAAATGATTAATTGGTAAAAATAAATATAATCCATTTATGATTAACATTTAAAGTTGTCGTGCAACGTTCGATCACATAAATAAGATAATAATCATCGTCTAGTAACAGGTTACATAGCCTGGTTTACATTCAATAAATTGAAAGGGAATTAGTACACAATGTTCGAAGTGACCACGATAGTATATTTTGAACATTGCCATAGATCTACAAAAAATAAATAGTCATCGTTTACATGGTCATCCGCATCCAAACCTACATAAGTAAGCCGATTTTTGTGTCTGGTAAAGTGAACAACACAATCATATATACGTCTGGTTAATGAACAATGTATATTTTAAACAATGCACAATGTATTAGGTGCCTTTCTATCCATAATATTGCTGGACGCATGGGTCGGGCTTGTGGAATAGGTAAGTAGTAACTTATAAGAACATAATTTGGCATGATTTTATCAAGACGAGCACCCAAATGTATTTTAATGACTGATAAATTATGATCATTATATTACAATATACAACGCAAATCTTATGTTTTGGAGCTATGTCCCACAAATTCGACGCAGTCCAAATTAATCGTCCGTAAATAATTAAAGCTGTCGACAGATCGACTCACCGTCAATTGTATATAGATTATTTTAAGTTAATTACACACTACATGAATTGTATTTTATATTGTAGGCTTTTTGACATATGTTTAATGAAAAATTAGAAAATATAAAAATTTGTAAGAACAATGTAAAGTAATACGCTAAGATGAATATAAATTGAAAAACAATAATCCTATATATAAGACATGAGTAATTACCAATTGCAGTGTACTTTATTTCACATTTGCTGGAGTAAATATGTGTCGCTGGAAAGTTACAAATAAAGTTTGCCCGGAAAATGTGTATCCATATTAGTATTACCATACAAACAGTTGATGTGTTATTTAGACTTTAAGAAATATTTTGGAAATAAAATATAGTATTTCACTGAGCATAACCAGATACAAAAATATTCGATATACATTTTAAAAATATTTAACATCAATACTTGTAATATTGTAAAAACTGTTGTGTTTTTTTATATAGAATGTGTCTTATGATCAGCACGCTGTTGATAATCTTACATCATCTTGCAAATTTTAGTGTGCATGGAATTGCAACTGCCAAGTGATATATTTCGTGGACTGCTAATGTATATACGACATACCAAAACTAATATGCGTAAAACATGGACAGTTTTAAATTTTTGCTTTCTGTTCTTGTCACGACCTGGGAGCCACGGTGGCTCAGTGAGAAAGACGTTGCCTCGCTAACCTGTGTGTATACATGTCCCGTGTTCGATTTTTGGGTTGGCCGAGAAAGTTCATCGGGCATTTCTGCGGTTACAACCACTTGTCCGCGCTGCAGGACCGAGGGCCTCGCAAGGGAAAACCTGTAGTCGGACAGATGAGCCGTGCACGTAAAGGATTCCTTGGCAGTTGGAAATCGGTACAAGTGTAGGCCGTTGCGAAGTCGGAACAAAGCAGTATTTTAGATGCGACGTGCACGTAACTAATCTGTTGGCAGTTGGATTTTATATAAGACGAGACCGGTGCGCTGCTGTCTGGGCAAAATTCCCCTCATTGCACAATGTATGGTGTATGCCCGTCTCCATTATCCCAGTCGGATCAGAATAGTAGGACGTTAAACAACACAAACTAAGTTGGCCTAGCTCGTTCCTGAGACGACCCTCTTGCTTATTATTTTTGTCAAGTCGTATCTTATATTTAAAATACGATTATATCCATATGTTCATGATGTTATAAAATAATTGCGCATGACCTGTGTATATTGTGTAACATGGACGGGGAGTCTTTCTTTCTTCTTTTCTGTCAATAACCAAATTTTTAATTGTTTTCGCTCTGTTAAATGTAATAGAATACATAACTCGTTTTATCAAACAGACGTTTTATTACTGCATAACATATTTACATATGGTGGTTGGTCAGGAGATATCTAACTAAAGATGTTCTCCCTAGGTCACAGAAAACCCAACTGCCCGGGGTCTGAGGGCAGACCCCCATAGTCCAGGACGGACCGACTTCGCCCTTGGTCTCCCTAAGACCTGGCTTTGGTCTCTGGTCCCTGGTGTCCTCCCGTCTGGTCTACGGCACCACTAAAGAGTATGTAACATAACAATCTGGAGATGTCTAACTAAGAAGACCCAACTCGTCACGGGGGTCTGAGGGCAGACCCCCATAGTCCAGGACGGACCGACTTCTCCCTCGGTCTCCCCAAGACCTGACTCTGGTCTCTGGTCCCTGGTGTCCTCCCGTCTCGACCCTCGCCTAACTCTAAACGAGGCATTATATACTCTCCAACGATGCCTGTCAAATAGCTGAAGCACGCCATAGTTAATAGCATTAAAATGAGAACAATGAAAACGATTAATTAAGATAAACACATCTTAGCTCTAAAACAACAAGTGTTAAGCTTACAACTTATATCAAATAGACACTTCGATGATACAAGTTTGCACGACCAATACATCTTACATAATGTCAGATAAGCTCGCACCTGCAACGGATTAAAGCTTGTCACTTAATATGTCCAAATGAGTAACAATTGAAATTACAATATAAAATATGAATTAAGAATATGAATTAAAAATACAATATTACATTTTAGATCCCAAATGATATTGTATTACATAAATTCAATGGAGCTTAAATGTGCAATAACTAGATATTTTCCATGTTATTGCACACTTTTGCTAGTTTACTTCAGTTTTAGTAGAAACATGGATACGAGCATGGAAATTAGTATTACCCGGTATAGTCCATAAAAGAGACAATTCTTACTTTTACTCACTGCTACTTACATTTCCTTCATTAAAGGAGCTCAACGTGAACATCCTTGTATCAGGCAGGTATTGATGAATATAATATTATAGACAGTCCTGGATATCGATCCAGAGAGGCATGTATGGTCTATAAAATAAAGTCAGATGAGGTGGACAAAATTGTTTCCCTTATCCTAAATCACCCTTGTGAAGTGGAAAATCTTGAAATCAAATAACAAGCATGTTTAATTCCAGACATCAAAATCAGCCCGTTTGAGCGATATAATAACTTAATCCATGTGGTCATGCGAATTTCGCCAATTGTGAACTCAGTTTAAGTCAAAATATAACCTGATTGTAGTAACTGGAATAAAACTGCTTTTTTGTTTAATTTTTCCAAAGAAGTCGTAATTGCATGCATCGTTGATATATTGTAACATGCTTAAAGGTAAACCTAGCGTTCTGATTTGTCTACAATGTCGATAAACGCGTCTTGGGTCCTAATGATCTCAGGACATGTCTATTGGACAATAACACCCCTCTAAATGCGAAACAGGAGGTGTTTATCTCCTAATTGATGCCCGATGAGCTGAATTTAACAAGCCTGTGACTTTTCATTGAGACCTTAAAACAGATTGAACTGGGTCTAAAAGCACATATTATAATATGAATGTATATAGCCATTTACATGTATATTCAATTGTTAATAATAGTATTTAAATTTCGATTCAATTATGTTCGGTGAAATACGTGAACAGTCCAACAAATTAAACACGGTCGATTTAGGGTTAGGGTCCATTCTACGCGCCTTTTTATTATCATTTTGTCGTTTGTGTATCTTCCATTACTTATTACTTAGGCATTGTTTTTTAGGATATATTTGGTTTCATTACCGCCATATACTACACGACTTGTGTACTGATTATAAGATAGGCTGGCACTGCCAGGCAGGCTACGCCCACATTTTCGAGAGATGGATAGAGAACAAGCAATACCGAAAGTGAGTTTTCCTATGTGCAAATATCGAAATGAATTAAGATCTTTGGGTTACAAAGGTTCATTTCAGTAGGCTTCAAATTCGACTGGGAATCATGTTGCTAAGTGGGTAAGATGCTGGCTCGGTAGCCTTGAGGTTAGGTGTTTGATCCCTGCATTGGGTGACAAAGTTCATCTAGATTTTCTGGCGTGGTTTCCCCTTGTTAGTGATGAAGGATGGATGGCCTGACAAGAACAGCTGTCAATTTTGGTCCGATTTTCACGAAATTCGACCTCAACCTTCATTATGATGTAACGGTTATATAATCAAACGTTTTTTTAAATGGGATAATAATTCTGACGCCAGAGGGGCCAAAAGCTAAAAAAAAGGTCATTTTTCGTACAATCAGGGGTCATAATTCAGGAAGTTACAATCCGATATGCACAAATATCGAAAGGAACCAAGATCTTTGGGTTATAAACATGCATGTCAAGTTTCATCAAAATCGGTTCAAAATTGTGACCTCTATAGGGTCCACAACCTTCAAATAACGTATTTTCACACTAATCGCGTATGACCTCCAGTGGGACCACAAGCTAAAAAGGGTGATTTTTCGTACAATCAGGGCCCATAATTCAGGAAGTTACGAATCAATGAGCGCAAATATCAAAAGGAACCAAGGTCTTCGGGTTATAAACATGCATGTCAAGTTTCATCAAAATCGGTTCAAAATTGTGACCTCTATAGGGTCCACAACCTTGATATAACATATTTTCACACTATTCGCGTACAAACGGTGGCCACTTTGTTTGTCAATTTTGGTTTAATTTCACGACATTTGAACTGAGCCTTCATTGCCATGTAACGGTGATATAATCTAACGGTTTTTTAAATCAGATAATAATTTTGACCTCCAGAGGGACCACAAGCTAAAAAGGGCAATTTTTCGGACAATCAGGGGCCATAATTCAGGAAGTTATTATACCTTTATTATGACATCGGATTGATAGTCAAATTCATGATATATTCAAACTAAGTACAGCTGTGGACACTTACAATTATGTGTATTAAATCATCTTACAAATTCTATTGTGCATGGTTATTCAAGTACCAAGAACGATATTTCGTGCACTGCTATTATATATACGACATATAAAAAACTAATATGTGTAGAACATCGACAGTTCGACATGTTTGTTTTTTGTGTTTTGTTACCGTCACGACCTGGGAGCCAAGGTGACTCAGTGAGTAAGACGTTGGCCCGGTAACCTGGAGGTGCCGTGTCCTATCCCTGCGTTGACCGAGAAAGTTCATCCGGAATTTTTGTTGTTCCAAACCTTTGCCAGTGATGCAGGACCGAGGGCCTGGCAAGGGAAAACCTACAGTTGGGCGGATTGAACGTGCACTTAAAGGATCCGTTGGCAGTTATGAGAATAGGTCGTATCGCAGCTGTCTTGGTACAATTTCTCTCGTAGCACACTGAATGGCGTATGTGCGTCTTCATTAGCCCAGTCGGAACTGAATAGTAGTTCAGATGCGTCGTGCACGTAAAGGATCCCTTGGTAGTTGGATTCTATATAAGACTAGACCGTAGCATTGCTGTCCAGGCACTGTATGGCGTATGCCCGTCTTCATTTTCCCAGTCGGAGCAGAATAGTAGGACGTTAAACACCAGTTCATTTCTGTTACGACCTAACCATGGGGTAAACTAAGTTGACTTAGTTAGTTCCTGAGACCACCCCTCATGGTTATTATATTTAAAATACGAATATTGTTCATATTGTTATAAAATAAAGCTTTTCTTTCAATAGGCAGATTGTTTTCACTCTAGTAGATTCGATGGAGATTCACCGTGCAATAATTACGAGACAGTTTTCATGTTATTAAATCTCATGATCGGCCACCCCCGTGTACATGTAATTAACTTGTGTCGCCCAATTTGTTTTAAATATGTGTGCATTTATATTTCCGGTATACCCACAGACATATAGAGCTATTTATATCGGTATTTATTACAGCAGCAAATCGTTGTCGCAGCTCATGAAAAAAATTCTCTTACCACTCTATTTATATCGGTATTTGTTACAGCTGCGACTCATGAAAAAAAAAACAACTCTCTTACCACTCTTCTAGTGGCGTGCTAACTCCATTGCGGTAATTTAAAAGCTTTTGATCCGATTAAAGGTTTTCTACAGATCCATTTTATCCATAGATGCAACAATGAGGAATCTTCTGAAATCCTGTTTTTATTGTCGCTCCGGTATCTATAAGTATTGGCGGGTGTCGTACACGAGGCAGGGTATGCTTACTGATTCGAAAACTACTGACACCAATTCGTATTCAAGCAATTAACATAGCTAACTAACCTTTGCCCTGTTATTGTAGTTCTACACTACTTGAATAATACGAAAAATAATTTACTTTTTAAGGCAACATGTTTCATTATTTTAGAAAAGGAAGCCACGGTGGCTGGCTGGGTAAGACGCTGGCTCGCTAGCCAGGAGATCACGCGTTCCATCCTGCATTGGCCGAGAAAGTTCATCGGGATTTTCCGACTTGGACATGGATTCTCCTTATCAGTCCTGCAGGACAGAGGACGAGACAAGGACTGCTGTCTTCGGATGGGACAAAAAACCGAGGTCCCAGTGTATTAGTGTATACATTTGCGTGCATGTAAAAGATCCCTTGGCAGTTGGAATTCAATATAAGAGTAGGCCATTGTGCCTCTGTCAGGACAAAATTCCCTCAAAGCATACTGTATGACACATGCCCGCCTTCATTAGCCCAGTCGGGACAGAACAGTAGGACATTAAACCCAATTTCATTTCGTTTTAATTTGAGAAAACAAATAATTAATCAAAATTTTCCTATTATCTCTCAGGGTTCGATTGTCGAATGGTTAGCGCGTGCGGGTTGTTTCATAAGGTCTGTCATTGAGTCAACTGGCGTGGTTTCGATTCCCCGGTGATACGTGACAAAGAGTAGCGTCGCCTATCCAACCTCGTGGTTTTTCTCCGATTCCTCCGGTTTTCTCTAGAAATGGAGTATTTTGTGTCGATTGGACGTTAAACCCCATATCTCCCACACCCACGCTTTAAATCATATTTTAGATCTTACATTGGAAATGTAAATAAAAGATAAAACATTTCTACACCACAAATTTTATTATACTCTTTCCTGTCATCATGCTGTACTATTTCTAGTATAATACTTGTCATCAACGTGTACTGTTTTTTGTATATAAAGTACTTATCATCATTTTGTAATATTTCTAGTATATTATATATATATAGTACTTGTCATTATTGTGTAGTATTTATAGTATACAGGGGGACCGCACCACAGACAAACAATAACACAATACTTGTCATCGTCTTCACTGTCAATGGTTTACAGTGTGACTATAAACGTGCTTGATATCATTCGAATGATTCAGGAGAAGTAGAAAATGTAGAACAAACAATCTGAATCAGCGACAAATCAGGTTGAAATACATCAAGCAGTTAAGGAGAAAATTCCCGTATTTGCCCCCTCCCCACCCAATGATCCGTCTTTATAAAATAATTACCTAATAATTCTTTATAATGATCCGTCTTTATAAAATAATTACCTAATAATTCTTTATATTTTTTTTCATGTTTTCTGAAACAGCCCGATGTGAGTATTATAAATTTATATTTTAATTTTATCATGCACTTGTTGTTATATTGTGTATAATATACGTCACTGTATCTTATAATCCTGTCTGTTTACCTAACGTCACTTTCAAGTTGAATCAGAACAGTCGGACGTTAAACCCCATTGTATCTGATTTTTTTAACCTGATATCACGTACAACTGAATATAATTAGAATGATTTGAGTCAAATATCTCATCTGATTTGTGACGTAACAACAGTTTAATCATCGCCGGGAACCAGTTGATGTTCATCACCAAATATCTCATCTGATTTGTGTCGTGATTCCACCGGTTTAAATCATTGGATGTATCATCGTCGCGAACCAGTTGATGTTCATCATTTATAAATATTACCGTAATTTAATATCGACTGAATTATTCCTGTTACTATTACTGTTTACACTCTCTGTAAATGAGATATGTTCACGAATTATTGATCAGTAGAAATTTGATATTTAATTTACCCTTGATTTGATTCATCACGAACTAGTTGTTTAGTTGTTTGCTAAGAGAGATATTATTCAGGTCCGTAGCTAGACCAAAATTGTTGGTGGGGGGGGGGGGGGGGGCAAAGGCTTCCGATGGGGCTTCTGTGGGCGCTGATGACGGTCCGCGGCGAACGGTATCGTGCAAGGATGCTCTCAATAGGCATACGGACTTGATGAATTTTAAGGGGGCAGAATCCTGACATGCTCAAACAAATTTCGGGTTAGGGCTACAGACGTCTAGGGACGTCCCACTACCCCACCCCTAGAAAATAGGTAAAATTTAACGACCTCAAACGCGTTTTCTTGCTATTCCAGTCTATGAATACAGTAGGCGGTACTGATATAGCCTAAGTAAGGTGGCTTAGTCGAATTCCAATCAATCGTTTATATTCCACGGAGACGGGGTCGCCGGGAGCTAATTTTGACTGCCGCAAACGTGTTTTTCTGCTATTCCAGCCCGTGAATACAGCCACTTGAAATGTGGTCCAATGTAGTCTACCTTCTGTGGCGTACCACACTCCTCGCAGTGTTTCGTTTGATAAGAGCTAATCCCACTTAACACTGATGTAATGGAAGTAAATTTCTGTACCAAATTATGCCTGGTCAATAAGCCCATTAACATCCAATAGCTACCACACTCCTCGCAGTGTTTCGTTTGATAAGAGCTAATCCCACTTAACACTGATGTAATGGAAGTAAATTTCTGTACCAAATTATGCCTGGTCAATAAGCCCATTAACATCCAATAGCTAACTACGTAACTAGAGGCGTAAATGTTGGGGTGTGGGTGTGGTACAACCCACTCCCAGGGAACAAAATAGTTTGCCAGGCAACGAAACATACGCCCACGGCAGCTAAATCGTCAGAGCAGTCAACTAGAGTTGTCGCATATTAAAAAATTATCAGAAAATCATTAGAATTTGTTTGGTTTTTATAAAGATTAGTATACGAAACATTTAATATTATGGATTTAGCTTTTAAATTATCCATTTTCAACAAATTCAAACTCAACCATCATTAATGTGTAACGGGGATATAGTCAAACGTTTTTTTAATTCGGAATAAAATTGTGACTTCCATAGGGTCCACAAGTTAAAAAAACATGATATTCCGTAAAAATCAGGGGCCATAATTCAGGAAGTTATTGTCCAATGTGCCCGACAGGAACCGTGATCATTGGGTTATAAACTTACATTCCAAATTTCATCAAAATCGGATTAATATTGTGACCTCTACAGGGTCCACAACCTTGTTTTACACCATTCGCGTAAAGTGGCGGCCATTTTGTTCAGCAATTTTGGTCCAGTCGAACCAAACATTCATTACAGTGTAACGGTGATATAATCAGGCGGTTTTTTTTTAATCGGGTAATAATTGTGACCTCCAGAGGGACCGCAAGCTAATAAAGGCGATTTTTCGAACAATCAGGGGCCATAATTCAGGAAGTTACAAACCGATATGCGCGAATATGGCATGAAACCAAGATCTGTAGGATATAAACATGTATTTCAAGTTTCATCAAAATTGAATTAAAATTGTGACCTCTATAGGGTCCACAACTTTGATATAACATATTTTCACACTATTCGCGTACAAACGGCGGCCATTTTGTCCGTCAATTTTGGTCCGATTTTCAGGAAATAACGGTGATATAATCAAACGGTTTTTGAAATCGGATACCAATTTTGACCTCCAGAGGGACCACAAGCTAAAAAGGGTGATTTTTCGGACAATCAGGTGCCGTAATTCAGGAAGTTACGATCTGATGGGCGCAAATATCGACAGGTACCAAGATCTTTGGGTTATAAACATGTATTTCAAGTTTCATCAAAAATCGGTTCACAAGCTAAAAACGTGATTTTTTGTACAACCAGGGGCCATAACCCAAGAAGTTACAGTCCGATACATGCCAATACCGAAAGGAACCGAGATCTTAGGGTGATAAACCTATATTTTAAGTTTCATTGAAATCGCATACAAATTGTGACCTGTAGACTGTTCACAATCAATTGTGGGCGGACGGACAATATACATGTACGTCCACATGAAAATATACGGATATACGGTTTTCTACAATTCTATTGTATCCTTAAATACAACAAATGTGGAATCTTCTGAAATCCGGTCTATATTGTCGCTCCGGTATCTCTAAGTATTGGTAGGGTGTCGTACACGAGGCAGGGTATGCTTACTGGTTCGAGAACTACTGATACACTTCTTGTACAAGGAATAGCATATAGCTAACTAACCTTCGTCCTACTATTGTAATTATACATTACTTAAATAATACCAAACATAATTTACTTTTGAAGGCAACATGTTTCATTATTTGAGAAAAGGAAATCACGGTGGCTAAGCGGGTAAGACGCTTGCTCGCTAGCCTGGAGGTCGCGTCTTCGATCCTACTTTGGCCGAGAAAGTTCATCGGGATTTTCCGACATGGACACGGTTTCTCTTCGTCAGTCAAGGACAGCTGTTTTCGGATGGGACAAAAAACCGAGGTCCCATACATTTGTGTGCGTGTAAAAGATCCCTTGACAGTTGGAATTCAATATAAGAGTTATATATTGCCGCTGTCCAGGCAAATTTTCCCTCATAGCACAAAAGGCGCTTACCCGTCTTCCTTAGCCAAGTGAGCTAATAAAGACGGGCAAACGCCTATGTGCACAAGTGACCTCGGTTTTTTGTCAATTCCGAACGACTAGACGTACTGAAACTAATGCAATGCAATGTATAATGCACATACATATGCCACTATTGCTTCTTTTGATATTTTGTATTTGATGGGTGGATTGATGCCTGTGTATTAGGCCCCTTGAAATATCTTGGCTCTCACAAACTATAGGTACAAAAAACGAATTTACATGGGAGACAACTCTTTGACGTTCTAACATCTGACGTCAACTGGCAGACGATCGCCATTGAAGAGACGACCATTGTCACGATCGGTCGCATTATTTCTGTTACCTCTTTTTTTTCAAATCATTTTTAGTGAAGCCTGTACCATAACAGGCCCGGGACTGTACAGCGCAGTGGACGCTTACGGCTGGCCCCCGGATCCATTCACTTGATTTGATATTTTCCGCAGGTTAATCTTATAGGTTTTTGTTTTTCGTGTAGTGCGGTCCTCCTGCACTTACTATTAGAGTAGAGTTTTAACCCTTCGTACTGCAGACTGTTCTCGTTGTCGGGTTTTGCTCCTGATTGCTCACTACACTTATTATTTTAGCGTTTTCCGAGATTCTATCCGGATTATCGCCCTTATTGTTGAAATTGTTTGACGTTCTAACATCTGACGTCAACTGGCAGACTATCGCCATTGAAGAGACGACCATTGTCACGATCGGTCGCATTATTTCTGTTACCTCTTTTTTTTTCAAATCATTTTTAGTGAAGCCTGTAAGTCCTCCTGCACTTACTATTAAAGCATATCATGCTAGTTTTATAATTTAAATGGAGTTACCTCCCCCAGACCATGTCAAATCGAAAAATGCCTTATCGTGGATTTCTCAGACTTTGAAGCTTGTGTGAAACAATATTGTTTTTGTTCAGATTGATATGTGTTTTTTTTCTGTTTCCACCTTGCTTATTTCGCACAAAAATTCTCATTGGATAATTTGGAGTGACTTAAAGATTAAAACTGTTTTGAAAAGTCGGCACATGCCATAACCATGCGAACTCTCCGAGATAAGTAAATTGGTGTAAAAGGTTAGCCTTATTTAAAATTTGATTAAATATGTCTGGTAAAATGATTCCGAATTTTGTTTTCTGCGACTTTATAGCTCTGTTTAACTGGACATATAGTGTAAAATTATCCTATTTTTAAGATGTTACGTGCATTAATAAAGAAACTGAGTTTGCCACTTGGAACTAAAGGCAGGCATCCAATCGTAGCTAAAAACAAACACATCAGAATATCTCAAAGTTTTTAGCTACGTTCTCGTAACTACTTTTGAGTATGTCTTGCAGCCTCCTTCCACAATTTCATTGATAGCGGGTTAAAATTTACATGTAGCTTATATCGATATCAAAAAAAAAAAAATACAACCCTCGGTCAGGGGGGCGACTAAATATTCAAGTTAGTGAGACAAACAGCCGTGGCCTGGGATTCGGTAAATAGCTCTTTCAAAAGAGTTATATTCTACTGGAACGAAACAACCAACTGCTAATCAAAGTAGGGTGAAACGACTTAAAGCAATCCCAGCACCCCCTGTCCAGTTAGGCTCGTCCAGATAACTAGGCCAAACATGGTAGATTCAATTAGTAAGATGTAAACAAATAACGATTTTTCATAGGTGAAAGGACATAAAGCATGACCTGAACTTAGCTCTCACAAGACAGAAAGCAATTGGGTGACCATTCCAGGTATTTCACGAAGTTTTAGCCATTTTAATTAAAATTTGAATAAATGACAAGCGATTTTCGAGTTGTAATATTACCTGGAACAGACAGTAGCATTACTAATACTAACACATAACACCCTCCCTTTTCACTTCTTATTAAGTTATTATTTTGCGGGATGAAAAGAAAGAAAACTCTATTAAGTACTTATAAAATAATTATATGATACTACTGCGAAATCTTAATAATTATTATGTACCTGAGGGGTAGATTTACCGGTATTTAAAATGGCATGACTAGTACACAATAAAGACATGGAAACATGTTTTTCTCTTCTCATGTATGCACGAAAATGAAATGGCGGTAATTTTGCAGGGAGTAATCATGGGAATTAATTATATACTATTAAAAAAAAGTAGGGGATATTTGATTTTGGGGGCATAATACTAAAATATGCAAATGACTACGAAAAAAGTCACTATAGAACCTAACAGAAGAAACATTTCCAGTTACATGTGACGCCCAAACGCACCTATAGCTACCGCATGGAATGCAGGTGATGCTTGGGACCATCATGGGGGTCCAACCCAAGATTTGCACGACTCTGACTTTGAATGTTACAGTCATTGTGGCATTGAATTCCAGGGTGGAAACATCAGTTTAATTGTTTTAGTGACCAGAAAACAAATTTTGATATGCGTCGGCTTCCCAAAATGAAAGATTACGTCCCCTAGCATGCTACAGATCGGCACAACACAGGCGGTTGTGGCGCGGACGATGAATGTTTCTCAGTCTGTCATAAGCAGGCTATGGTCCAGATACCGTGATACACAATCTGTACAGGACAGACCACGCTCAGGTCGACCAAGGGCGACAACTCAAGCCCAGGATCGATTTATCCGTACCTTGGCCTTGAGAAATCGTGTCATCACAGCAAATCAGATCAGCGCTCGTCTTCAAACAGACACTGGTGTGAGAGTGAGTGGCCAGACGATTCGGAATCGACTGCATAGGGGTCACCTTCGCGCCCGACGTCCTCGCGTTATCCCTTGTTTGAGAGATCATCACATTCAGGCAAGACGTCGTTGGTGTAGGGATCGTCAAGACTGGAGCTATGTGATGTTTTCAGATGAGTCAAGGTTCACTGTTGATTTTTTGGACAGACGTAGGAGGGTGTGGCGTCGTCGAAACGGGCGCTTCCAAGACGTTAACGTCATCAGATATGATCGATTTGGGGGTGGTTCTGTTATGGTGTGGGGAGGCATCACTGTTGCTGGAAGAACGGCTTTACATGTTGTTGCAGGGCGTGTTACAGGCCAGTACTACCGGGACAACATCTTGGCAGTCCATGTTTGCCGTTCGCACGACGTCATGGCCGCCGCTTCATCTTCCAGGATGACAACGCAAGATGTCACAGGGCCAGGATCGTTACAGGCTACCTCCAACAACAGAACATCACCACATTACCTTGGCCAGCACTGAGTCCCGACCTCTCCCCCATCGAGCATGTCTGGGACATGCTTTGACAGAGGTTACGTCAACGTCAACAACGTCCTGCCAATGTCCAAGAACTTGCTGCTGCGTTGCAACAGGAATGGGACAATCTGGACCAAAATGACCTTAGACGTCTCATTAGGAGTATGCCACGTCGGATCAATGCTTGTTTGGCAAACAGAGGAGGATTTATCCGTTACTGACTTTGTTGTAATGCTGTGGTAACTTTGCTGTTTGACCCCGGGTATCATTTTACCCTTATAATGGTCAGTCTGTGCCTTACTTAGTCTAACGATCATTTGGAATAAATCGATGAATGTGAACTTCATTTCATTTTGTCATTTGTTTCTTCGTCAGTTTCATTAGGTGACTTTAATAACACTTAAAAATCAAATATCCCCTACTTTTTTTTAATAGTATACAAGAAGCATTCATTAAAACAATCATTAAACAAAATAAAATATCAGTTTTCAATGACAGTGTCTGATGTCCGTATTTCAAAACAACATTCACGTCGCCGTAAATTCCTTCGACTACGATTACGTTATATATTGTGACCTCGGTCGTGATCAGTTGTTTTAGGAATTCCACGCTTGACATTTAGGTCATAGCTTTATGTGATATCTGAAGGTTCAAATACAAGTAAATAAACGTCATGGCAAACCTATAATCCACTCTCTAGTCAATCGGATGGCCGAGATTTAAATAGAATAAAACAGCCGTGATTTTTGATTATTTGACTAGATAGACTTAGTCTCGATTGCCAACTACCACCGTTAAGATTATAGACGCTTATAATAATGTAATTTGGAAATCTATTTTTAAACTATTATAGCAGGAACGGCCAGTGTGACAGTATTGGATCATTTAATCAACGACTGGTGACAACACTGGTTTAACTTCGTATAATACTTGTATTCTGCTTCCTACAGATTAGGTACAAACATCGTAATGTAATCGACCCCAGAACTAACATGGAGGGAGTCATGTCTTAGCTTGGCTTAGCACGGGTGTGTTAACTCCAGACGCTCTCGCCTCGTCTCATCACTTCGAGTCCTGCTTAGTATCCAGGGTACCGTCTAGGCGCCCGCCTAGCCTCGACTGATTCCAAGACTGGTCTGGTCTGGTACGTTTAACGTCCGCTTCCACTAATGTGATATCGCAGACTAGATTCCAAGACGGTTTGTCTGATATTTTATTACTGGTTCGGATCTACGTCCAGCCTAGCATTCTTGATACCACACCCCTGCACCGTAACCTGATTGGTCAGTATCCGGTTGGGGTGGGTTAATACCCTGGACGGACAGATAGCTGTTGGCTAATCAACTATTTCCAGGTATTATGTATCAGATTAAATTAGGGCCGGAGTTTGCAGCTGGTGATTATATAATAACAGATTAAGCTTCCAGTGCAGATTGCTTTACCATTCAAAGATCTTGTCTAACTCAGGACAACTGTGATGATTAATATGTAACACCAGACGTTTATCCAAATCTTACATATTCACCTCCATAAATATGACTGCTTATTACAGGTCTTTCGTTAGGCCTGAAATGTTATCTAAATAATTAGACATTAATTAACATATCCAGACCATAATAAACTCTTGATGTCAAGGCTAGCCTTCGATGTTGCTGGATTAAATTCCTATATCCCGCTTAATGGCCATTGGTAAGTAAATCAATCAAGTGGATAATCGAAACTATGCTGTTTATATTAATGATTTTAGTAATGATGACCGAGACTATGTGAATATTTCACTCGCTTTGTTCTCGGCTAATAGTGGATCAATTTGACTGAAATTTTCAACAAATTACCTTTACACTATCTAGTTGTTAACTATTATAGTGAGAACTGCCATCTCTTTATTTTAGTTCCCATAATGTATCTTTAATGATAGTGACTAAATAACCAAGTTTTCAATTTGGATTTAAAAACCGACACAGATTCAAATTGAGAGTTCAAGATGGCGGTCGAGTAAGATCTCGTAAACAGATCAGATCACTGTACCGAAGAGTTCTGGATCCAAATGATTTCAAATTATAGGCAGGTACATCCAGAAGTTGGCCTTCAGGGGCCAGTTGCTCAAAGCTCCGTTAACTTTTAACGATCCGTTAACATGGAGTTAACGGATCGTTAACTTTAACGGAGAGAAATGTTGGTGGAAGCTCCGTTAACTTTAACGCGTCGTTAACTTGCCGTTATAGTTAACGGAGGTGTTGGGTTCCGTTATCTGTTTAACGGTGGCATTAGTGGGCTGTAGCATACGTCATATATGTAGATTACTAGTGTAATTTTCTATAGAACAATCTAGTTTTAGAGGGTTGGGCGATGGGGGGCTATTCCAATTTCTATATGATAAAATTCTATAGCATTCTGAAGAATTTTGGGTTCTTTAGAAAATAATGGCCCCAAATATTCTGTAGTAAAAATCTCATAATTTTTTATACAGATTTATGCTAAAAATTCTAAAAAGTATTCTATATTTTTTTTCTGT
This sequence comes from Patella caerulea, assembly GCA_036850965.1. Lineage (NCBI taxonomy): Eukaryota > Metazoa > Mollusca > Gastropoda > Patellidae > Patella > Patella caerulea. Next base: position 4,958,629 of record JAZGQO010000010.1, read on the forward strand.
AGTAAATTATCTTTTTGTCTTTAATCAAGTTTTGTGAACAGACTGCACAGTTAGTTGTCCCACTGTCTTCAGTTTCTTGTTAATAACTTCTATGAAGTTGTTATATACATGTACATTATATCTACCTTCTCAACCTCGTGGGTTTCCTCCGGGCACTTCCTTTTCCTCCCACTGCTAAAGACCCCTACACGCAAGCGAATTATTGAAATAAAATTAAACCATATGTTAGTCCCGAAATGACCTAGTTTGTGTCAAGTGGACGTTAATCCCCATTTCTCTCTCTCTCTCTCACACATTATAAATATGTAAATTTAAAATTTAGCCAATGAACAAACAGCCTTCTCCAGGATTAACTTTAATGAATCCGTTAAAGTTCCAATAGCATATTTTTAAGTTAGATTTTTAAAATGTATTAAAATAAAACCCTAAAATAGATTGTACCTATAAACAGTCCTATCTTGTTAAGGAATAATCCTATTAATCCTATAATTCACTATTGACAGTTGAGAAATTGGCAAAAATATCATTTTCAACTTCAAATTCAAACGTTTGAAGATGGCCGTCCATGGAGAGGAATGGAAAAACACGGGAGGTAATTGTGTTACTATTTCCTCAATCAGCCTGTGTCAGCCATTTTAACGCCTGTGAAATTTTGCCTATGATCGTATAATAGTGAGCTGACAACCTTTTGAGCAAAAGATATCGAAATAATTATGTTTTGACTTTCTTAGAAAATATGAAATTGGAACTTTAGCTAACGGATAATGAAATTGACTTTCCAGCAATAGAAATTTAACGGACCGTTAACAAACGACAGGTTGTCAAATTAACGATCCGTTAGTGTTTAACGGATCGTTAAAATAACGTAGTTTTGAGCAACCGGTCCCTGGTCTTAATGATCGTTTGGGTTGATACAGTGATACTAGATTTTGAAGGTAACCTGGCACGGATTTGTTTATTGATTGATAGTTTAACAATAAGATTTTAAAGTTGATCCTAATTTGTTCAAGTCTGAGGTGATGTGTGATCTTGATTTAGTTTTTGTGACAATGTAAGCAACGCGGTTTTGTAATCTTTGGGGTTTTGAAATCTGTTCGTTCGTAATACCAGTTAGTACCGAATTACAATAGCCTATTCTGCACAGGACAAAGGATCGAGCTAAGGTTGCAGAAGCGTCTTCTGTTAATAGACCCTATCCCGAAGGGAACCTATCCTTCGGAGATGGGAGTGACATATTTTACAGATATTGTTCACATGGTTTTCAAAACTGAGAGGAGAGTCGACAAGAATTCCAAGATTTCTTACAGTTCTAGAATTTTGGTGTTTCCAATGTTGATCGATCGAATGTCACATTTCTTAAGTCTGTTAGCAGGACCCGCGAGAAGAAACTCAGTTTTTTCATCGTTAAGTTTAATCATATTGGATGATATCCATTTTTTGACATAACCGAGACACCCTTCCAGATTCTTGATGACGACATTTTGATCGATCGGAAGTGGCTTGAAATAAGGCTAAACAATGAAATACAGATACAACTGTTTGACTGTGACCCAATATTGATCTTTCCGGGGAAATAATGACTACCGTCATATAAACAGTCCTAAAATTAAGGTGTGTCAACGTATAATAAGGCATATTTCTCTCATGTTTGAACTAATTGATACAAAGTTTGTTTTCGATTCGAGTAAATCTTGTATGGGCCTACAAACGTTTTGGGATACTGGCCTAGATCAGTAGAACCATAAGTTGAAATAACATGCTATCAGTATCAGTATCCCCATTAAAACAATAAATTATTAATAAAACGCCGTAAATTTAATTCAAGATTCATTATGTAAGATTTAGTTATAGAGCTGGCCGTTCTTGCTATAACAGTTCAATAACAGTTAATGAAAACATTGAAAATTCCATTATTAGTTTATTCTTAGTGATGCTCATTGATTGTCCATTATGTTTAAGTCTCGATTATCCAATTTATAGTTATTTTTCAAATCACGCGGGTGTTCTTATCCATTTGAATCTCGGCTATCGGAAAGGGCAGAAACCTGATGGCCATCTACTCACAAGATGCAAGATGGATAATAAAACGGCGCAATGCTAACACTGTAGTTTTCGACAAAGAAAAATTTCAAAATATCATACATTTTCTCATTGACAATGCCATATTTGAGGTTCGGGATCAGATAATACAACAAACTATTGGTTTACCAATGGGAACTGACCCCGCCCCATTTATGGCAAATGCACATTTATACAAATACGAATTCGACTTTCAAGACCACAAAAGAAAAACAGATTACATGGTAGCTAAGAGTCTAGATTATACCTTCCGTTACATTTATGACATATCACCAATCAATGATAATGGTAATTTCAATAAATATAAAGATGAAATATATCCTCCTGAACTTATATTAAATAAAGAAAATTCGGGCACTATAAATGCATCTGTTCTTGACCTGGACATCAATATAATTTACGATAAATTTAATGTCGGTATATTCGATAAAACGGACAAATTTGGTTTTGAAGTAGTAAAATACCCGTCAGCTTACAGTAACATACCAGATACTACACTATATAATGTTTTCTATTCACAGGCGTTACGATTTTTAAAAATATGCAACAAGAAGGAACTGTTTCTCTCACGAATAAAAACTCTTGATTTTAAGTGCACGGCCAAAGGCGGATCACAATTACGCATTTTTAAAGAAATTTCTAAACTTTCATTTCTTCAACATAATAGGTTTGACGTTTCTTGTAAATGTGTTACTGACTACATCTTGGATAATGATTCAATATAATTTTTATCTTCTATAAATGTCTAGTCCTGTTTGGATTATCGCCCTTATCATTATGCCTTTGTGAATACACTTATAATCTACGATTTCTTCAGCATTCCTGTTTTGCGTTTCTTACGTGGGTTATTATATGATATTTATGCTATGGTTTGTACAATTACATGGTCTCAAAAACTTATAGTTTTTTAGTTTTTAACGTTATATCATCTGGATTATTGCCCTTTTTTTATCGGACCTTTATTGCACCTTCTAACGACGACGTCATAACAGCTATAACGAGAGATTCACGTCACGCCATTCAGTTAGCAGACGACAGTCTCCCTAGACGGTCTTACATTCCTTTGCTTCCTTGTATTCAGTTTTGTTTTGTTTCTGTGACGGTTGTAACGTGTTTCCAAATGTATCCAATATACTTCAATCCTCTTCTTTATTGATTTAATGCATCTAGTTTTTTAGAACTAGGCCTACTTCTTTGATACATTTAACGGTGTGGTTACTTGTATATTGGAATTTATACAACAATATGCTTGCATTCGTATTTCTTGCAACATATAGCAGATCATGACTCATACTGACGTTATATAATTATTTCCTTGGGTTTTTACTCCCAACTTGTTTTCAAATAATGAGTGAAGTCTGTGTCACCACAGGCCCAGGACTGTACAGCGCAGTGGACGCTTACGGCTAGCCCCCGGATCCATTCACTCTTTTTGATTTGTTGTTGTTTGTGGTCTCTTAGCATGATGTGAATATGTGAATAAGGTTCCCATGGATATGCTTCCGAAACCAATTCACATTGTAAATCTTCATTCAAGCCCTGCAGTGTATACGGCAAGGTGGTAATAAAGAAAGGTCTGTTTTGTTTTTTTTCTAGCGTTATCTACTGATGTAAGTCGCCTTTTGCGATATTTTCTACCTTGTCCGTCTCTAAGCGATAACACATACTTATGGAAGAACAATTACTGTATTTTGCCCGTCTCATTTATGGAAGACCAAACAGCTCTTTATTCAGTGTTCTTAGTTCTAAATTCATATCCTCAATTCTTACTTCTTCATTTATTGTCGTATTTCGACATTTGTAAACTAAAATTAACATTTGTATCTTAAAATCTATATTTGTTTCACAAATCAGACATTTGTCATATCAGATTTGTAAAATGTATTTTAATATAAGATATTTATTTTTTTAAGAAAATAAAAAAATTATCTATATTTACATTTCATCAGAAAAATACAACAAAAACAAATATCGAAAAAAAAATTTCTAAATTTTCCATATCAAATTTGTAAAATGTATTTTAATATAAGATATTTATTTTTTTAAGAAAATAAAAAAATTAGTCTATATTTACATTTTATCAGACAAATACAAATATTGAACAACAAATTTCAAAATACAAATCCACAAATACAAATCTTGCAAAAAATTTCTCTGAAAACATTTCTCCAAAAACATATCTTCAAAAACATTTCTCCAAATACATTTCTCGAAATTGATCGAACCGGAACATTGGAAATCAACCTGGCATACAGTAAGTCACCATACATTAGCCCAGTTTAGGAGCAGAACAGTAGGATGTTAAACCCCATTTCATTTTATTTCTCTAGTGAAATCACGTGCGTAGAACAGCTAATCGGACAGGGCCTTCGATAACGAAAATAAATTGAAAGTAGTCTATTTTCAGAAATTAGGCTTTGTCTGATAGCGACATATTTCTTTGTTCAAAGAGAGGGAGAATGGAGTTTAACAACCACTCGACACAACTAGGTCATTTCGGGACTAACACATGGTTCAATTTTATGTCAATAATTAGCTTGCACGTGGGGGTCTTTAGCAGTGGGAGGAAACTGGAGGCCCCGGAGAAAACCCACGAGATTGGACAGACGTCCATACTCATCGACACGTACATCGAAATCACGCCAGTTGACTCAATGACAGACCTTATGGTACAGCGCGTACGTGCTATTCATTAGCCCATCCAAACCCCCAACTTTGTTCAAACGAAAGAATGTTTTACCTCTTCTGAATCATGTTTTCATGAATGTGCCTGGGAATAAGTTCATACAGATTTTCCGGCGTTATTTCCCCTTGTCAATGATGCAGGACCGGGGGCCAAACAAGGACAGCTGTGTGGTCGTTCGGATGGTACGAAAAACCGAGGCAACGTGTTTACACATTGGCGTGTACGTAAAATATCCCTTGCCACAGTTGGAATTCCATATAAGTAAGAGTAGGCCGTAGTGTCGCTGTCCGGGCAAAATTTCCCTCATAGGCCCAGTTCGGAGCAGAAAAGGTAGGACGTTAAACTCCGTTTCCCTTCATTTCATTTATTCAGTGAGGGGAGGTGGTGGGGATTTAAATCTTAAAAAACGATCTCAATAAGAAATTCTCGATATTTGTTCATATTCTGCAGGAAAGTATGTTTTTATGCTTGCTACAAAATGTAAATTTATATTTACATAACTTGCAAAAAGAAAAAAAAAATGACTGGCAAGAACAATTGAGGGGTGGGGAGGGTATTTAACGTAAAAATACCGGCATAACACGAAATAAAAGATATCGGGTTGCACACCATTAAGAAGGTCAAAATTTATTTATTTATTTTTTATTTATTCATTTATTTTTCCAAGAGACATATCAAACATGACAATAGAGGTGATAATATGAAGTTACATGATGATAAGATGTGAAAGTTTTGATGAGAGAAAAAAATAATGATCATGAATGATCAGCCTCTTGAGGATGACCCATAAAACCTGCTTAGATTAAAACTATGTTTATTTCCAGTGGGGTCCTTGGAGGAGGATCAGGTCATGTCATAATAGAGGGGCAGATTCATTTATGAACAATGATGGGTGAAAAATGACAATAAATAGTGAAATATGAAATGTGTGTGCACCATAAGGGATGTGAAGTTCGAAGGGGTATGAAAGACATTAAATTACACATACATAATAAAAAAACTAAAACATTTGTTTTGCTAGCAAGTGTTGTTTAACATTTTTCTTAAAAGTGACCATGTTTTCTATTGATTTAAGTTGGTTTGGAAGTTCATTCCAGGCCTGAATACTTGAATAGTAGAAGGTTGAATATTGGGTATTATTTTTGCATTTTGGCACAACATAATTATAAATACTTGATCTAGTACTATGCAGATGAGAATCCCTGACTAAGCGAAAATTGACTTTCATGTACACCGGAGACACATTGTGAAAGATTTTGTGAACATGGTTCAATTTCAGTTGTCTGACTCTATTTTCAAGATTTAAACTATTTAGATCTTTATACAGATTTGGGGTAATTGCATCTCTGGGACCTAAGCCGTGTATGAATCGGATAACTTTGTTGTGACTAATTTGCAGTTTGTTCTTCAATTTCTTGTTTAAGCCCGAAAACCAAGCTGAACATGCATAATCTAAATACATATTAAATATTGTAAAATATTTTCTGACATGTACATATTTTCTGACATATACATGATTTCGAAGAGATAAAGCCCTCTTCCATTGATCAAACGGCATATATCTACTTTCTATTTATTTTTTTAATGCTAGATCATATTAAAAATATATTTATATATAGAAACATAAAACGCACGTGATTCCATTAAAGTCACGGTCATTGTACGATTTTACTTGTATGCTTGCTCGATTGATTCTTATGTATTGTATGGTGACTTATTGTCTGCTAGGTTGATTTCTAATGTTCCGGTTCGATGATTTCGAGAAATGTGTTCGGAGAAATGTATTTGGAGAAATGTTTTTAGAGAAATGTTTTGCAAGATTTGTATTAGGAGATTTGTATCTTGAAATTTGTTTTTCGATATTTGTTTTTCGTTGTATTTTTCTGATGAAATGTAAATATAGATTAATTTTTTGATTTTCGAAAAAAAAAAATAATAAAATAATATCTTATATTAAAATACATTTTACAGATCTGATATGACAAATGTCTGATTTGTGAAACAAATACTGATTTAAGATACAAATGTTAATTTTAGTGTACAAATGTCGAAATACGACCACAAATGAAGAAGTAAGAATTAAGGACTATGAATTTAGAACTAAGAACAAAGAACACTGAATAAAGAGCTGCTTGGTCTTCCATACTCATTATCGATCAAAATTTGAATATTTGGATCATCGTTTGAGAAGAGAATGATTGGGATGTCTGTTTCGCCCGAGCAAGAATGCAAAATACAATAATTTTTAGCACCTCCATTAATTTGAAATGCGAAGAGGAGTTGGTATGATATTTTGGTGTCCTAATGGTTGGTGGTCGGTTCTAGGATATTCTCGACACTTTAAATACTAATCTTGATATGTTTTGATCCAATCAAGATTAGTATTGAAAGTGTCGAGAATATCTCGGCCTACGGTACATGCTTCCAGTGGTTATGACTATCTGTCTTTCTTCTTCTAGATCACAATTTATAACTTTCTAACAATTTATGAGGAGCTGGGATGACGTAATTGCTGGTTTAGAAAAAAATGTTTGTACCTTATACGTCGAAAACAGACTTACATATGTAGATGGCACAAGAAGAATTGTGATGAAAAAAAGCAAAACTTTCTATATTATTACCATCTTGCCTGAGTAGTCTTTTGCTGTACATTACACGCAATAATTATGTAGCAACCCATATTTAGAGATGTGCAGTGGAGTTAAAAAGTAATGTTTTACCAAACTCTTTAAGAAAATCATCATTTAAATTAACGTGAACTCATTCCCCGCCAATTTTATCCCCACCCACCCCTCCACACACGCACGCCTGCTACCCCCACCCCATAAATCAAACAGTTGTCCAGGGGCATCATAATTACTTATTTAGACATGGACAGTCCTAGAAATTAATGTTTTATTAAAGCTGCAATTTCATATTTTTAAGTTATATTTTTAAAATGTATTAAGATAAAGCCTTAAAATAGGTTGTATCTATAAACATTCCTACCTTGTTAAAGAAAAATCTTATTATTCCAATAATTCACTATTGCCAGTTGAGAAATAGGCAAATACATCATTTTCAAATTCAAATTCAAACGTTTGAAGATAGCTATACATATAATCTTGTCTGAGAGAGAGAGAATTGGGGTTTAACGTCCACTTGACATAAATTTAGGTCATTTCGGGACTAACATATGGTTTAATTTTATTTCAATAATTCGCTTGCGCGTAAGGGTTCCTAGCAGTGTGTGTGGGGGGGCGGTAACGAGAGGACCCGGAGAAAACCCACGGGGTTAGATGAACAAAGTGAACAAGATGGTATATTTTGGACATTTTCATAGATAAACAAAAAATTATAACGACCATGTGCATAGTCTTCCGTAAGCGAATCTATATTAGTAAGTAAGCCGATTTTTGTATCTGGTAAAGTGAACAACACATACTTTTGATTAATGTATATTTTCAACAATGCACAATGATTAGATGCCTTTCTATGGATTTATTATATAGGCCGCATGAGTCGGGCTTGTGGAAGAGGGAAGTAAATTATCAGAACATAGTTTGCTTTTGAATTGATGAAGACCCCCCCCCCCCGATATATTCTTGTCTGATAAATTATCATTATATTACTATATTCAATACGATTGTTCGTGTTTACTCTTTTTATTTAGGCCCTGTAGCTTTATTGATTATCACTGAGGTCTTTATCCACAAGTTATCTCCAGTTTATCTCCCTTTAGTATTAGAACTTCCGGGGAGCGTTCCAGAAAACTTCCTCGTGTCAAAATTATAAACAAACCAACTGAACAGTAAAGGTGAACTTCCCTGCACAAATTCACCGAGAAAAACAAATTATGCTGTGAAGGACACACAGTATGTATGTATATATGCCAGTGACAATACCTGCGTTATTATGCTCAGTGAATTTCATATCCATAATAAGTGTATTACGTACATAGGCGTACGAGGCCGAACTTGTTTGGGGGTGGGGGGCACCATATTTTCCCGACAAATATATTTCTGTAGAGTCCGCGGAGTGGCGGGCGACAAAGCCGTCCGCCCGTGATCGCCGGAGGCGCCAAGCGTCCGACAGGGAATCTGGGGAGCCTCCCCCTGAAAATTTTGAAAACCAGACGGCCGTAGAAGCGATTTCCAGGCATTTCGAATACTTTCTAGTAATTTGGAGTGGGTAGTAAATTATGTCAGTTGCAGCATAAAAAGTCATCAATTAAACTTGGTAAAAAGTCATCAATTAAACTTGAAATTGATTAAGAGAAACTAATCAAATTTTAATAACAATTTATTAAAATTGGATTCAAATATTACATAATGTAATAAAAAGCTTATTTAATCATATTTAACATCTACATCATAGTGGTTTTGGAACTTATTCCTGGAGAGATTTATAAGTAAAATAAGCGTTGTTGAGCACATTATCTTTGTATAACTCTTGCCAGTGGCACTTTACATTCACCTATGAATATTTATTTCCAAAGAAAAGGGCTCAATATCGAATTATTTACGGCCTATTGAGCCATCGTACATGTATATTATATGTGACTACAAGGTACAATATTATTACAAACTTATCAATTACTATTAAAGAAAATTTTCAGCTGCTCACTTCTATCACTGGGCTCGTCCGGTGCTTGGAGTTGGATGCAAGTATGTACAGGAACACAGTACTCAAGAACTGAGAAAGGCCATGTGTACGTGCTAGGTCTATTCAGATGGCGTACGTGTTCATCATTGACTGGACTGCTTTCTTTCCTCTTCCATATTATTAGAAATATTCAAAACCCAACAGACGGCGCGACGCTTCCCGACAAACTGAGCATTCATTCCCGACAAGATCATGGCCTTCCCCGACAAGGCCATCATACCCCTACCCCTCCCCATTTTCAAAAAACTCCTCGCCTAATGACCGATCTCACAATTCTGAGCTCTTTTCAGATTTCTATTTTTTTTCATGAAAATATTTGGGGGGGCGGGGGCCCCCCGCCCCCCCCGCCTCCTACGCCTATGATTACGTACTACTATTGTCCAGAGTGACGTCACTTTCAGTTAAAGTTATTTTAAAAGCAGGTGAGCTTATTATTTGGCTTGGTTCGCTCCCGTCGTTGACCGAGAAAGTTGATTGAGATTTTCCGGCGTGGTTTCCCTTTGTCAGTGGTACAGGACCGAGGGCCTGACAAGTCGTTCGGATTGGATGAAATACCTACCTTTTGCTATTAATTTTAAAATCTTGTTCAATAATTGTAAATGAATTTTGTGTTATTTGCCACATATCTAATAATATGTACCGATAATTTCAAAATGACTTTTTGGTTCAACTCTAAACATTAATTTTTAAGTGGCACATGTTAAAGATCCCCTTGGAAATCGAAACAAACGAAGATGGTAGCGACCCTGTAACATCAAACTTCCGTCATAACACCCTGCACTTATTCAGGATTAGGACGTTAAACCCCATTTTATTTCATTTTATTTTCAAATAACGTTTTAATTTTATTTAAATGAACCCATGATATCACAAATTTATCTAGAAATTAAATAGTAGCCTTAAAAAGGCTTATATATGGAAGCCTATAACTACCATTCATAATTTCTACTTATAGCGCCCCTCGTTATTTCCTAATTTCTTTTTTTCGACTTACATTTTGGCTTGTATACCGTCTTGGCGACTTTCGACTTAGTCATATTTTTGTTTTTATTGGTGTCGGTAAGAAGGCGACAACACATTATGCAAGCCAAAACGCAAGTCGAAAATAGGAAATTAAGAAATAAAGAAGTCGCTTGGTTGTTTACACGAGTAAAAATGTTAATTTATATGACTTATTTCTTAAATATTACAGTTCGAATACGTATTTTGTTTTTTATCCATTATTACTTTTAATTTATTATAGTCTGTTTAGTTTCGTTAACATTTTGACGTTTCACAAACGTTACGCGGTAAAGCTGTCATAATTCTAAGCTTTATTTTGATAACAGACGGCGCTGTTTACAATTGTATGGAGGCTGATTGGGGACATGCAAAATCTCGCCCTTTTCATAACACGACATAGACCAAAATCATAAACTATTCTATATATGTTTAAAATATATAAATAGGATTCTCTGTCGTGCATTTATTATAATAATACTGCTAAATCGATTGATTTGGCATATTTTGTTTCTAAAAGAACAATAAAATATATAGTAAGAACTAATTACGTCATGCACGGGAGTGAATAAATAAATATAAATAGGTAATCATTTTTCCCCTCAAATTTATGAAATATTTTACGCACATAAGTAAATTTTTTTTATATTATTTTAGCTTTTTATCGGGTCAAGCTTCCAAATTTTTATGATCCTCGGTGGCTCGGTGTGTATGTCCTAGACTCGGTCTCGGGTTCGCTCCCGGTGTTGGAAGAGAAAGTCTCTCGGGTTTTCCACCATGATTTACCCTTTTCAGTGGTGCTAGACGGAGTTGTTGACAAATGAAATAGGATTTAACGTCCTATACTCTTCTGCACCTAACCTGGGCTAAGAGAAGACGGGCACACGCCATACAGTGTGCTATGAGGGAAATTTTGACCGGGCAGCGGCGCTACGGCCAATGTGTATACGGGACCTCGGTTTTTCGCCCCTTCGGTTCCTGACGAGGAACAATGTCTAGTCGTTTTAATGGCGTGCACGTAAATGAACCCTGGACGTTGGAATTTGAAATAATAGTGAACCGTAGCGCCTCTGTCCGTGCAAAATCACCTCACACTAAACACTTCATGGCGTGTTCTCGCCTTGATGCTGAACGACGGGACGTTAAACTCGATTTCATTTACAGATAAATTAAGGGAGAATAGATAGGCCCAAAAAGCTGACTAATGTAAAGGGAATTTGCTGAAAATTTCAGTTTCTCTCTGAACCTAGAATTTTGCGCATAATCTCGATCATCATTACGAAAGTCGGTACGATACAAAAAAACCCACACAATCTCGATTATCCATTTTTTGATTTAATCATGAATCAGCGTTGAGCAGCAGATCGGATCTTTATACAGTAAACATCGCAGGCTAAAGGTGACATCGACAGTTGATAATGCCGATTCTGCTCTTGCATAATGTATGTTTGATTTCCAAATCACCGGGTTGTCTTGTGAGGTAGAGGGTCTCTTTAGGCATTGGGCGAACGATTCGCCCCTTAAATTGATCTTATTAATCTCATTCCAAAGTTTGGGTTGGTGGGTGGGTGAGGTGTGTCTGTGTGGAGTGGGCGGGGTGTGGCTTTGCTTTAATATTTATATCTGAATTATCATTTCCTGTTTCTCAATCCAATCTCAAATAAAATAAAATGTTGTTTATAAACCAAAACAAACACAAAATAGCTTTGTTTTTACTGGTGTATTTCTATAATATAAGAATAATTTACTTTTGTACGTAACATATTTTATATATCTTTAGAGATGAAAATAGCCGATTACTTCTCTTAAAAATATTGAGAACGAATATTGCAAAAAAAGATGGCTAAATCAATCGATAAAGCCGTATCGGGGCAAATGCACGAAAAGGTATCATATTTATTCATCTGAAAAATATGTAGAATAATTCGCCTTTTTACGTAAAGTATTTTAGTATTTTTGACATAAAAATGTCGTCATGTCTGACGGGTAATGAAAAGAGCGATATTGTACATGTCCCAATGAACCACCATACAGTACACAGCGCCACCTGTTAGCATAATGCGCGTTAAAATTATGACATAATGCGCGTTAAAATTAGTCAACAAATCATATTTTAATTTATTCTATAAAAGAGTAGGACGTTAAAACCCCTTTCATTTATTCTCTAAAAGGGTATGGTTTTAGCTTTTAAAATCTTGAATGGGTTGAACTATTATATAATAAATCACGGCTTGGATTCAGTTAAATGAAATGAAACGGTGTTCTGCATTGGGTTAACTATTATACTATAAACCACATTTTACCAGAAACTAATTCAGTTATCTAAGTGAGAGAGAGACGTTCCTTAACGTCCCGGAGAAAACCCACGATGTTGGACATGCGACTCAACTCCTTGTCACGTACAAGTGAGGAATCGAAACCACGCCACTTGACTCAATGACAGACATTATGATCAAACCTGCACGTCTTAACCATTCGGCCCCCACCCCTCCCCCGTTTGTCATAGCCAAAGTTTTTGCATGACTGGGAATGTGTTCAATCCAAATAATATCAGAAGCATTTCTAATCCACGTCAAGTTTCAAGCAATGTTGTTTTTTTTATTTTTAAAAAAGAAATAACAAAGCGGTATCGTACACATGTTTAAAAGCAACGATATTAATATGGCTAATGTAGCACCTATTGTATGGAATTGACAACATAGAAATCTCATTCATTATTTTTAAAACTGTTCACTCGTTTTTCGAAATCACCAGACGATTCCAGGGACAACTATAACCATATAACCATTCATTGTAAATATATTTTCACTTGAACATTATTTGCCTATTTGCTTATTACTAAACTGTAAATCCATTCCAGAGACAACTATAACACACTCACTGTAAAATATTTGCACTTGTACATTGGATGTTTCTTTATGTAAATACATGTATCTATATCTGACAGGGAGAAGGGTTTAATATAGGCTATGCCTGTTATCCAATCCCTATTCAGATAGAAATCTGAATAAAAATATTGCTTATAAAAAAAAAGATGTAGCACTACCGCTGTCACAATCTTGGATTTGACCTGATCGTCTATGCGTTGGTTTGACTGGCTACTTTTGTATTTCACTTCTTAAGGACTTCATCATTGTTTTTTCTCACGATACCGAAATCAAATATGTAACAGGAACCAAAACAGTTGTTTCTATACGTTTTATGTCGCAACAGTTACACATTGTAACATGCTTCAGTGTAAACCCTGCGTTTTGATTGGTCAATTACACACCGTCTATTGGACAATAACACCCTTCTGTTTTAGTAATGTCTTTTAAAATCCTAAAAAAGCATTACAATGTCGATAAACACGTCTCGGGTCCTAATGATCTCAGGACATGTCTATTGGACAATAACACCCCTCTAAATGCGAAACAGGAAGTGTTTATCTCCTAAATAGTCCACATTACAGTGTTTAAAATTAGCTTCTCTTTCTCTCAACTATAAAAGTCTAACCAGCGTGGGCTATATATTTTTTTACGTCCACATTCATAATGTGAACGTATTATGCCGTCGCCCCTGTCTGTGTGTGCTGTATGTATGTGTGTGTGTGTGTGTGTCTGTGGTTCGCCAACAGGGCCCAATTCTTCATGGATTTTCTTCAAACTTGGTATACTTATTCCTTATACCCCAAGGAAGATCCCTATTGTTTTCGGTGCATGCCCGACCCCCAGGGGCAGAGTCACGCCCATTTCTAGTATTTGTTTGTTTGTCGTCTACAGGCCACATTTCTTAACAAATAATCTTGAAACTTTGCATACACAATCTTTCTACCCTAAGGAACATCCCTATCGTTTGGAGTGCATGCCCAACCCCCAGGGGCAGAGCCACGCCCATTTTCTTTTCGTGTGTCTTTGTGTCGCCTACAGGGCGCAATTCTTACTGGATTTTCTTCAAACTTTGTATAATTACTCTTTATACTCTAAGGATGATCCCTATCGTTTGGGGTGCATGCCCAACCCCCAGGGGCAGAGCCACGCCCATTTTCTTTTTGTGTGTCTGTGTGTCGCCTACAGGCCGCAATTCTAACTGGATTTTCTTAAAACTTTGCATACTTACTCTTTACACCCTAAGGATGATCCGTACTGTTTGGGGTGCATGCCCAACCCCCAGGGGCAGAGCCACGCCCATTTTCTTCTCGTGTGTCTTTGTGTCGCCTACAGGGCGCAATTCTTCATGGATTTTCTTCAAACTTGGTATACTTATTTCTTATACCCCAAGGAAGATCCCTATTGTTTTTGGTGCATGCCCGACCCTCAGGGACAGAGCAACGCCCATTGTTTGTTTGTCGTCTACAGGCCACATTTCTTAACTTATAATCTTGAAACTTTGCATACACATTCTTTGTACCCTAAGGAACATCCCTATCTTTGGGGTGCATGCCCAACCCCCAGGGGCAGAGCCACGCCCATTTTCTTTTTGTGTGTCTGTGTGTCGCCTACAGGCCGCAATTCTAACTGGATTTTCTTAAAACTTTGTATACTTACTCTTTACACCCTAAGGATGATCCGTATTGTTTTTTGGTGCATGCCCGACCCCCAATGGCAGAGCCACGCCCATTCCTTGTATTTATTTGTTTGTCGTCTACAAGCCACATTTCTTAACGTATCATCTTGAAACTTTGAATGCTTATTCTTTGTACCCTAAGGAACATTTCTATCATTTGGGGTGCATGCCCAGCCCCCAGGGGTAGAGCCACGCCCATTTTCTTTTTGTGTGTCGCCTACAGGCCATAATTCTTAATCGGTCATCTTGAAACTTAAAATACCCTAAGGATGATCCCTTTTGTTTTGGGTGCATATCCGACCCTCGTGGGACAGCAACACCCATTTCTTGGATTTGTCTGTCGTCTAAAGGCTGCATTTCTTAATGTATCATCTTGATACTTTGAATACTTATTCTTGGTACCTTAAGGAAGATCCCTATAGTTTTTGGTGCATGCCCGACCCCCAGGGACAGTGCCATGCCCATTTTCTCTTTGTCTGTCTGTGTGTCACCTACAGGCCACAATTCTTAATCGATCGTCTTGAAAACTTTTTTTATACTTATTCCTTATACCATAAGGCTGACCATTATTATTTTTGGTGAATGCTGGACCCCCTGGCACAGCCACGCCCAATGCTTTTGTGTCTTGTGTTTGCCTACAGGATGCAATTCTTAACAGATCCTTTTAAAACTTTACATACCTATTCCTTATACCCTAAAGATGACCCCTATTGTTTTTGGTGATTTCCTAACCCCCAGGGGCAAAGCCATGCCCATTTTTACTTCGTGTCTGTGTGTGTTGTCTACAGGCCACGATTCTTATTGGATCGTCTTTAAACTTGGGATATGTATTCCTTATAGCCTAAGGACGACAACTGCATGTCCAGACTCCCACAGGCAAGACACGCCCAATTTCCGTGTTTGTCGTTTACAGGCCGCAATTCTGAATGAATCAGCTTGGTACTTGGCTTATGTATTATGCATCCTGTAGGCTTATGTATTTCTTATAGCCTGAGGGCGTCCACTATTGATTTTGATGAATGTACCGACCCCCAGGGGAAGGGCCACGCCCACTTTTTGCCTTTAGCGTTAGGAAGGCACAATTCTGAATGGATTATCTTGGTATACTTATTCCTTATACTATAAGGACGGCAACTATTGATGTTGAGGCACGACCCTCAACGCTAAACAAACCAAACGCCTAGCCTTCTTGACAAAGTACCATATCAATCAAAGCAGAAATGTGGACGTATATTGTAGCGTTAGCGTTATGTTTGGTTATGAAATTAGAATCAATAATTTGTAAAGATAAAAATATTGTTTCAGCCATCATTTCTCCATTCCTTGTCTATGAATTTGAAAACTATGTCGCAACGACAACATTGTTACACTAACGAGGATTAAAAGCTTATGTATCTGATAAAATTTGTTCCATGCATGTTTTAGTTTATTTCTCGATTTTATGAACATGTATACAATTTAATTTTAAAATACAGAGATCAACATCCTTACACATTAAATACAAAATACTGCAAGCCGAGTATGGTCTGACCGATCAATGGACACGGTTCCAAATTGTTAAGGTTTTGACATATATATAGCAGCATAAGTAATTTGGGAACAAAATGCCATTTGCAACAAACATTACGTCACATTTATTTTATAAGGAACAATCTTCATTCTTAGTACCGTCCCAATATTCGTAGAGTATTGTACAATGCATCAAATGATTAATTGATAAAAATGAATATCATCTTGTCTGATATAAATCTATAATTTATTGATGATTAACATTTAACGCTGTCATGCAACGTTCGATCACATAAATAAGATAATAAACTTGTGTTAATGATATGAAAAAAAACCACACAAGATTTTATTAATCTACACAAGTTTTGTGTATAGATTATTTTAAGCAAATTACAAACTACATGAATTACGTTTTAAATTAGAAAATATAAAAGTCTGTGTGAACGAACTAGAAATTACATAACTTGAAAGTATAAATTGAAAAAAATAGGTCTAAAATAACACATGAGTAATTACTAATTGCAGTGTACTTTATTTCACATTTACTGGCGTAAATATATGTCGCTGGAAAGTTACAAATAAAGTTTGCCAGGAAAATGTGTATCCATAATGAGCCCATGACGTGACTTTTGGAATATTTAATATCAATACCTGTATTATTATTAAAACTGTTGATATGTTATTATGGTATTTAGATTTTATGAGCGTAGCCAGGCAAAAAATATTAGAACGGTGTACATCGTCAAGTGTAGCCTGTGATTATACCTTTATTATAACATCTTATTGATAGTCAAATTCATGATATATTCAAACTAAGTACAGCTGTGGACACTTATAATTATGTGTATTAAATCATCTTACAATTCTATTGTGCATGGTTATTCAACTACCAAGAAAGATATTTCGTGCACTGCTATTATATATACGACATATAAAAAACTAATATGTGTAGAACATCGACAGTTCGACATGTTTGTTTTTTGTGTTTTGTTACTGTCACGACCTGGGAGCCAAAGTGAGTAAGACGTTGGCCCGGTAACCTGGAGGTGCCGTGTCCTATCCCTGCGTTGACCGAGAAAGTTCATCCGGATTTTTTGTTGTTCCAAACCTTTGTCAGTGATGCAGGACCGAGGGCCTGGCAAGGGAAAACCTACAGTTGGGCGGATTGAACGTGCACTTAAAGGATCCGTTGGCAGTTATGAGAGTAGGTCGTATCGCAGCTGTCTTGGCACAATTTCTCTCGTAGCACACTGAATGGCGTATGCGCGTCTTCATTAGCCCAGTCGGAACTGAATAGTAGTTCAGATGCGTCGTGCACGTAAAGGATCCCTTGGCAGTTGGATTCTATAAAAGACTAGACCGTAGCATTGCTGTCCGGGCACTGTATGGCGTATGTACGTCTTCATTTTCCAAGTCGGAGCAGAATAGTAGGACGTTAAACACCAGTTTATTTCTGTTACGACCTAAGCATGGGGTAAACTAAGTTGACTTAGTTAGTTCCTGAGACCACCCCTTATGGTTATTATATTTAAAATACGAATATTGTTCATATCGTTATAAAATAAAGCTTTTCTTTCACTAGGCAGATTGTTTTCACTCTAGTAGATTCGATGGAGATTCACCGTGCAATAATTACTAGACAGTTTTCATGTTATTAAATCTTATGATCGGCCACCCCCGTGTACATGTAATTAACTTATTATGTCGCCCAATTTATTTTAAATATGTGTGCATTTATATTTCCGGTATACCCACGGACATATAAAGCTATTTATATCGGTATTTATTACAGCAGCAAATCGTTGTCGCAGCTCATGAAAAAAATTCTCTTACCACTCTATTTATATCGGTATTTGTTACAGCTGCGACTCATGAAAAAAAAACAACTCTCTTACCACTCTTCTAGTGGCGTGCTAACTCCATTGCGGTAATTTAAAAGCTTTTGATCCGATTAAAGGTTTTCTACAGATCCATTTTATCCATAGATGCAACAATGAGGAATCTTCTGAAATCCTGTTTTTATTGTCGCTCCGGTATCTATAAGTATTGGCGGGTGTCGTACACGAGGCAGGGTATGCTTACTGATTCGAAAACTACTGACACCAATTCGTATTCAAGCAATTAACATAGATAAATAACTTTTGCCCTGTTATTGTAGTTCTACACTACTTGAATAATACGAAAAATAATTTACTTTTTAAGGCAACATGTTTCATTATTTTAGAAAAGGAAGCCACGGTGGCTGGCTGGGTAAGACGCTGGCTCGCTAGCCAGGAGATCACGCGTTCCATCCTGCATTGGCCGAGAAAGTTCATCGGGATTTTCCGACTTGGACATGGATTCTCCTTATCAGTCCTGCAGGACAGAGGACGAGACAAGGACTGCTGTCTTCGGATGGGACAAAAAACCGAGGTCCCAGTGTATTAGTGTATACATTTGCGTGCATGTAAAAGATCCCTTGGCAGTTGGAATTCAATATAAGAGTAGGCCATTGTGCCTCTGTCAGGACAAAATTCCCTCAAAGCATACTGTATGACACATGCCCGCCTTCATTAGCCCAGTCGGGACAGAACAGTAGGACATTAAACCCAATTTCATTTCGTTTTAATTTGAGAAAACAAATAATTAATCAAAATTTTCCTATTATCTCTCAGGGTTCGATTGTCGAATGGTTAGCGCGTGCGGGTTGTTTCATAAGGTCTGTCATTGAGTCAACTGGCGTGGTTTCGATTCCCCGGTGATACGTGACAAAGAGTAGCGTCGCCTATCCAACCTCGTGGTTTTTCTCCGATTCCTCCGGTTTTCTCTAGAAATGGAGTATTTTGTGTCGATTGGACGTTAAACCCCATATCGCCCACACCCACGCTTTAAATCATATTTTAGATCTTACATTGGAAATGTAAATAAAAGATAAAACATTTCTACACCACAAATTTTATTATACTCTTTCCTGTCATCATGCTGTACTATTTCTAGTATAATACTTGTCATCAACGTGTACTGTTTTTTGTATATAAAGTACTTATCATCATTTTGTAATATTTCTAGTATATTATATATATATAGTACTTGTCATTATTGTGTAGTATTTATAGTATACAGGGGGACCGCACCACAGACAAACAATAACACAATACTTGTCATCGTCTTCACTGTCAATGGTTTACAGTGTGACTATAAACGTGCTTGATATCATTCGAATGATTCAGGAGAAGTAGAAAATGTAGAACAAACAATCTGAATCAGCGACAAATCAGGTTGAAATACATCAAGCAGTTAAGGAGAAAATTCCCGTATTTGCCCCCTCCCCACCCAATGATCCGTCTTTATAAAATAATTACCTAATAATTCTTTATAATGATCCGTCTTTATAAAATAATTACCTAATAATTCTTTATAATTTTTTTTTTCATGTTTTCTGAAACAGATATAAGTGAGTATTGCAAATTTATATTTTAATTTATCATGCACTTGTTGTTATATTGTGTATAATATACGTCACTGTATCTTATAATCCTGTCTGTTTACCTGACATCACGTTCAAGTTGAATCAGAACAGTCGGACGTTAAACCCCATTGTATCTGATTTTTTAACCTGATATCACGTACAACTGAATATAATTAGAATGATTTGGGTCAAATATCTCATCTGCTTTGTGATGTGACAACAGTTTAATCATCGCCGGGAACCAGTTGATGTTCATCATTAAATATCTCATCTGATTTGTGTCGGGATTCCTCCGGTTTAAATCATTGGATGTATCATCGTCGCGAACCAGTTGATGTTCATCATTTATAAATATTACCGTAACTTAATATCGACTGAATTATTCCTGTTTCTATTACTCTGTTTACACTCTCTGTTAACGAGATATGTTCATGAATTATTGATCAATAGAAATTTGATATTTAATTTACCCTTGATTTGATTCACCACGAACTAGTTGTTTAGTTGTTTGCTAAAAGAGATTTTATTCAGGTCCGTAGCTAGACCGAAATTGTTAGGGGGGCAAAGGCTTCTGGGGACTTCCGATGTGGCTTCTGTGGGCGCTCTCCATAGCCATACGGACTTGATGAATTTTAAGGCGGCAGAATCCTGACATGCTCGAACAAATTTCGGGTTAGGCCTACAGACGTCTAGGGACGTCCCCCCCCCCCCTAAATAATAGGTAAAATTTAAAGACCTCAAACGCGTTTTCTTGCTATTCCAGTCTCTCAATACAGTAGGTGATACTGATATAGTCTAAGATGGCTTAGTCGAATTCCAATCAATCGTTTATATTCCACGGAGACGGGGTCGTTGGGAGCAACGTTTGACTGCCGCAAACGTGTTTTTCTGCCATTCCAGCCCGTGAATACAGCAACTTGAATGTGGTCCAATGTAGTCTACCTTAGGTGGCGTACCACACTTAACACTGCTGTAATGGAAGTAAATTTCTGTTGCAAATTATGACTGGTCAATAATCCGATTAACAACCAATAGCTAACTGCGTAACCAGGGGCGTAAATGTGGGGGTGTGTGGGTGTGGTACACCCCACTCCCAGGAAAAAAAAATAGTCGGTCGCAAAACCAGTGCACGGAGACGGGGACGTTGGGAGCAACGTTTGACTGCCGCAAACGTGTTTTTCTGCCATTCCAGCCCGTGAATACAGCAACTTGAATGTGGTCCAATGTAGTGGCGTACCACACTTAACACTGCTGTAATGGAAGTAAATTTCTGTTGCAAATTATGACTGGTCAATAATCCGATTAACAACCAATAGCTAACTGCGTAACCAGGGGCGTAAATGTGGGGCTGTGTGGGTGTGGTACACCCCACTCCCAGGAAAAAAAAATAGTCGGTCGCAAAACCAGTGCAGTCGGTCGCAAAATAGGAGCAGTCGGTATCAAAATAAGTGCTCACTACATACGTCTCACTACTCACGCAAAACTTTAGTATAAAATAACCTTGTCAACTTATCAAGTTTGAAAAATTGTTGTGTTTCACTCTTATTCTGTTGTGACTATTATTCTGTTTCTCCCCGTTAGAAAAATAGTCAATCTCAAAATAAGTGCAGTCACTGCCGTCGATCTCAAAATTAGGCATCGGCGACTTCATGAATTAGGCCTAATGAGGTAAACAAACAATGCCAGAATAGATCCCAAATACTATGTATTTGCGTGAATCCGTGAGCCTAAATTACACACGTCTACGTCACACCAAACTATAGTATAAAATAACCATGTCTGCTTGTCATGTTTGAAAAAAAGTTTGTCACTCTTATTCTGTTGTGAGTATGTTGTTCTATGAAATGTTTCCAACCATGGCAAAAAAATAGTCGGTCTAAATAAATGTACTCACCGCAGTCGGTCTCAGAATAAATGAATTATTGGGATAAACAAACAGTCACAAAACGGGCGAAATTGACAAATAAGCCTCAAGATTTTGTCCCGTTTCTTATTCCCTCGACCTTATGCACCTTCTTCTTCAAGTGTTTCTGCATTGTCCCATGATACAAAAGAGTACCTGTATGTTTATTTTACTGTGGATACTAACAGGGAAACAATCTATTTAAAAAAAACCCACCTGATTAAAATAGTCACGTTCAACATATAGATGTCAAAAAGTATGTATTAAATGAATCAATGATGTCAATTTAAAGATAATGCCTGTTATGGTATTTGACTGATCAGTGAGGGCATTTCGACCATTGATGTCAAATTAAGCTTCATGCCGTAATTTACATGACAGCTAGGGTGGCTCAGTGTGTAAGACGATGGCTTGCTAATCCGGATGTTCTGTCTTCAATCCCTGCATTGGCCGAGAAAGTTTATCAGGATTTTCAGGTGTGGTTCACATTCGACAAAAACATGACACCCCTTGTAAACATTGGTATGTACATAATATAAGAACCCTTGACTGTTGGAATCAAAATAAGAGTATGCCGTAGTGCCGCTGTCCAGGCAGATTTCCCGCACTGGCCGTCTTCATTAGCTCAGTCGGTGAAGAGCAGGACATTACATCCCATTTTATTTCTTCATTTCATATTTTATGTGACCAAAAACATCTTAAGGCAGTTTGCAGGGGCGGATTGGGGCAGGGAACCGGCCCGGGCTCCCGTGTCGGAGCAGCCCCTTTTAATGACCGAGGAGCTCGGAGGGGGGGGGGGGGCTCTTCCTCTGGACATTTTTGAAAAATGAACCCCAATTATGCGATTTGGTGCAATATCTGATTATAATCTCTGTCAAATAATATATTTCATAAATTGATTAACTTAGGCCAAAACCCCGACCTGCAAGTAATTTACAACCATTAACCTGTGAAATTATCATATCGTCATAATATTAATTAACGTATTATCATTGTATCGTCAAGAGTGGAGAGAATTTAACTGGTTGAAAAATGGGACTAGTTGAGAAAATTTTGACCATTGGAGTAACCAGTTAGAAATATTGTTGTTTTTTTTTAGACGAATTGGACAAAATTATCGCCTTTCGAGTGATCGTCCGACCAGCCCGACTTTGAACCCAAAATTAGCAATGACAATTGCAGTATTTTGAAAATTGCTATTGTGGTATGAAATATGCATTTTAATTGATATTAAAAAAATAATAAAAGATTGCCGCCATACTTTTATCTGCACTAAAACAACGATCTTCCGAGGCAGCCATTCAAATGTCCCATTTTGAACCTTAAAATCAGGCATATTATACACTTCAATAGACCGATTCAGCTAAGAAGTCACGTGACTTGAAATGGGTGTTTACATCACGTGACGTCCTCGCTGACCCGTTAAATTCCATTTAAAGTAACGTGTTTGCCTTCGAGTTTATTCTTCATCATATTACCGCATATTTATAACTTTTATTGTTTTTGTCAGTATTGATACTGTTTAATAACTATTTAGTGAGAACAAATAACATTTATTTCTTCATCTTGAGTATAATTTAACTTTATTTAACTACCTTTTTATACTAGCCTACTATATAGCCTATTTCTTAATCTTACTAATACTAGCCTACGTTGATTGTACAAAGAAGCGTGCAACTAAAATTCGTCATTGATTGACTATTTGTGTTTTTATTGATACAAAACTTCTGCTATTCGTAAAATAGTTACGTACGTTCTCCCTTTGAAGCTTTATCTGTCTTGACTCATAGGCATACCGGCCGATTTTCTTGGTGGGCTGCGTCACTTTTGCCCCCACCCCCCCAATACAGCGACAGCGCCCGGAACAAGTACAGGATACATGAAGCTGTGACTAGGGGTGGTTGTCCAAATGCGGGCGCTGTCCACCCAAAACCCCAAACAACAATGTATTTTAACATTCCGGTACAACATAATTATATCGTATTGCCTGTCTAGATAACAAACCTCATCTCTCAACCCTCCGTATTTCGAGATAAGAGTTGGTCCTATAGTTTGTGTCAAGTGCCGGAGTGAAATTGACAACATTTTTTTTTTATCAAAACAACGAATGATTATTGTCATTTCTAACATTTGTGACACATCCATCTACAATTAAGAAAATCCTACCTAACACGGGTACAAATTCCCTCTTTTTCAAATAAAAGGGATAGTAGATTGCTTTTCCAACATTTTAAATTTACGTCGTACGTAGGCCTATAAGTTGATAAAGGTGGGGTTTCGTGTGCAATAGCCAATCAAAGCACTAACCTGATCAGATCTGCGCAAGAGTAATACGCCGTAATTATGTATGTCGGAATCAATTTTGTTTAAAACAACGCTCGGTTTACCTTATTGTTAATATTTGCTGATACATCAATGTGGTTTCAGCAGATTGGACTGCGTATGTGTAATAAGTAGTATGTATGCAAAAAGAAAATTGAGTCTGCTACTTGGAACTAAGGGCACCAAATCGTAGCTAAAACAAGCATGTCGTATACCTATAGTTGTCTACCCTGTTCCTGAAGCAACGACGGAAGGTTTTCGAAAATCTAGCCGTTGATAGATTAGTGTGTATTTCTCAAATTGGTAGGCTATGTCCCTTTACCACAGACTTTTAATACAAACACAATACAGATACGTTTACATGTTTTGAAAGCTTTCTTTTTCGCTGCAAAACAACCTTGTAATCTTGTATAATGGAAGCACATACAATTTAGAAAATTTAAGTCCATTTCCTGGCATTTAAGGTCATTGTTGGGAGCAAATAACTCTTATGAACAATAGGATAATAAATGGGCAAGAATCTCGAGGTAACCGTGAATATGATAGGCCTACTGATGACATAGTATAGTAGGCCTATAAGACTGCAGAGTGGTGGAATAATCATGAAATAAGGAAATCGAGTGCCGAATAGTAGGCGCGAAATAATTTTACATAGTTAGGTATTGGGCCTATAATATGGAAAGGAGCTTTCAATTATTGGGGACTGGTCTGAGAAATTTTAGTCAATTTCCTGGCATTTTAGTTAATCGATAGCAAATTAATGTGACCAAAATGAAAATGCGCCCTTTAAATCCGCGTCTGTCGGGAAAATGAACCTAAATAACCGTAGCCTACCACATAAGATAAGACCTTGAAAAATAAAGGCACTCGACGGAGTCTATATTTTCTATTGGACAATTTTAATTACGGCTAGGTTTCTCCTTCAGCCATTCAAAAAGTTGTGGCACGACACCCTTCTTCAATTATAATCTATATAAGCGCCTTTTCTTGGCATCGTGCTCAAGTAAAGCATCGGGCAAAAAATGAACACTTAGGCCTATGTCAATAGGCCTATGTGTGTTTTGTAATATTGAAGTAGGCCTAATGAAGGTCTCTTTTTATTTTAAAATTACAAATATTAAATAAAGTGTTATTTTTAGAGGTAAAGAATGAAATGACAAAGATGCACTATAAGTATTACAGAGAAAGTAGTCTACAAACAATTGGCCTGAATATGCCTGCTTTATAAATTCAAACCATATTATTGTCAAAAGTAGGCCTACATATCCACAAGCGACAATATTTATTAAATACCGTAGTTAAACAGGTAGGATAGGTTAGTCAGTTAATAAACTGAATTTTGTTTAAAAAAATAATTGTATAGGCTATAGGGCCTAGCCTATTATAATAAGCCCTGATCGGCATCATTATAAGCGACCGGCCCCTTGCGCTGTTTTTGATTACCGGTAGCTAGCCTACGCGATAGTTGCTGAACACATAGGTGGGCTATGTCAGGCTAGTCAACTAAAAGGATGGGCCTTTTATTTTTGTTTACAAAAAGTTACGTTATCCTCTGGGATATAACCACTGATCTATATAGATCAGTGGATATAACGCGAAACAAGAACAAACGAAGGCGACGCCATATTGTTATAATGGTTACCACCCAATTCAGGTCACGTGACGTCCTTGACAACCTTAGCTGAATCGGTCTATTTTATTATTTATCTAAAATATTTTATGTATGGTTCTGCTATTGTCTTTTATATCCTTCAAACAACCCCCCTGTACAGTGGAATGTCGTTTGTAAAAAAAAAATAAATAGCGAAAATTCTATGTGCAAAAACAAAATGCGGACCCAATTATGGCACCTTAGCAAATAAGCACTCATAACTACATGCAAATACAAGACAAGTAAATATCATTGAATACAGCCATTGAAAAACCTATTGCTGTATTTAGTGGCTCGAAAACGTACTACTTTTGTCCAGAATGACGTCACTTTCAGAATTACGTCAAACGGTCATGACGTCACCACTATCGCTCGTGGAATACCTGCGCAGGGATACATCTCGAGCGGTATTCAATGGTCATTGAGTTCTATCTATATATGTATACGCGTACATTTATATTATATATTATAACAACGGCTTATTCAATGTTTAATATAGTGGTTACTGTATCTTGCTTAATGAAATATATTTACATAATGAATGAAGCTTATACATATTCATGTTGTTTAGTCGGTAATAAGATCGTTAAATCAAAAACTTTCAATACAAAAATACATTAAAAACTTGTTAGCTACGTGAACTTCTCAAATGGGTGGTCTATCAATATTAGTTTTTGTCTTAATTCCGTTATGCATCATGCATGGGATGGTTAAGGATTAACATCAGTTTTTGTCTTAATTGTGTTATAAATGGATAAAAACAATATGTCTATTATACGGGGTCCAGTAAGGGACGCAAAGAATAAAAATATAATAATAATAACTGGTGCGTGCCTGATAATAACTAGCGCGCGCCTGATAATAACTAGCGCGCGCCTGATAATAACTGTTCCGGTTTCATCCCACTGCCAGTATTTTATAATGCATCA
Organism: Patella caerulea; assembly: GCA_036850965.1. Classification (NCBI taxonomy): domain Eukaryota; kingdom Metazoa; phylum Mollusca; class Gastropoda; family Patellidae; genus Patella; species Patella caerulea. The sequence continues at coordinate 4,985,344 of JAZGQO010000010.1, forward strand.
AATGATTAATTTTGATAAAATAAATATTATCTTGTCTGATATAAATCTATAATTTATTTATGATTAACATTTAACGTTGTCATGGTTTACATTCAATAATCTGAAAGGGAATTAGTACACAATGAACAAGTGAGAGAGAGAGACAGGGAGAAATGGGGTTTAACGTCCACTTGTCACAAACTAGGTCATTTCGGGACTAACATATTGTTTATTTTTATTTCAATAATTCGCTTGCGCGTAGGGGTCTTTAGCAGTGGGAGGAAACCGGGGGCCCAGAGCAAATCCACGAGGTTTGATGAACAAGTGAATAAGATGGTATATATTTTGAAAATTTTCATAGATAAACAAAAAATTATCACGATCACGTGCATGGTCACCCGTAAGCGAATCTACATAAGTAAGCCGATTTTTGTATCTGGTAAAGTGAACAACACATACTTTTGGTTAATGCAAAATGTATATTTTAAACAATGCACAGTGTATTAGGTATCTTTCTATAGTGCATAATGTTTCTGGTCGCATGGGTCCGGCTTGTGGAATAGGTAAGTAACTTAGTGTGGCATGATTTTATCAAGAAGAGCACCTGAATGTATTCTTATGACTGATAAATCGTCTTTATATATAGATTATTACATACTACAGTACATGAATTACGTTTTAAATTAGGAAAATATAAAAGTCTGTGAGAAAGAAATAAAAATTATATAACTTGAAAATATAAATTGAAAAAATAGGCCTATATATAACACATGAATAATAATTAATTGCAATGTACTTTATTTCACATTTCCTGAAGTAAATATGTGCCACTGGAAAGTTACAAATAAAGTTTGCCAGGAAAATGTGTATCCATTATGTGTGGTCCACTATAGACCCTATATACTGTAGAGGTTAACTTAGTTTATAAAATATCTTCTGGTTTATGTATTGAAGTTGTTAGCTAGTACCAGTGACAACAAGAACTAGGCTAACAAGAATATGTGTGGTAGTTAAAATCGGGCAATGACATCATTGTCTGATAATCAAAAAAAGGTAATCCCATGAGGTAAAAACGTGGTTAGTCGCTCTCCTATGTGCCCATATAAGTACACTGTCTTAAAATCCAGGGTAGCGTCTGTGCAGCTGACCAATCTGATAAAGGAAGCACCTGGGCGGATTGAACGTGCACTTAAAGGGTCCGTTGGCAGTTATGAGGGTAAGTCGTATCGCCGCTGTCTTGGCACAATTTCTCTCGTATAGCACACTGAATGGCGTATGCGCGTCTTCATTAGCCCAGTCGGAACGGAATAGTAGTTCAGATGGGTCATGTACGTAAAGGATTCCATGGCAGTTGGATTCTATATAAGACTAGACCGTAGCATTGCTGTCCAGGCACTGTATGGGAATGTCCGTCTTCATTTGCCCAGTCGGAGCAGAATAGTAGGACGTTAAATACCAGTTCATTTCTGTTACGACCTAACCATGGGGCAAACTAAGTTGACTTAGTTAGTTCCTGAGATCACCCATATGGTTTTTATTATTGTCAAGTCGTATCTTATATTTAAAATACGAATATTGTTCATATTGTTATAAAATAAAGCTTTTCTTTCAATAGGCAGATTGTTTTCACTCTAGTAGATTCGATGGAGATTCACCGTGTTTGGGTTTTTTTTGTTGTTTTTTTTTTTGGTAAAGTCTGATTTAATAATTAATTTCATTTATTTATTTACTCAAGTGCAGGTTACGAAAGTTATTCGAAATATGAAACACAAGAAACTTCCCCAGGAAACTGTAAATACTGACAATGGTATTTAAACAAAAATTATGAAAATTATACATTACGCAAAAGTGCCACGTGAATACTGAGGGCTTACTTGCATACTGACTGTGCAACGCCTCTGATGCACGACCCATCTCTCTGTCTATCTCTTTGTCTGTCTCTCTTGGTTTCCGTCTCTTTGTCTTGTCTCTCTTGATGTCTGTCTCTTTGTCTATCTGTCTGTCTCCCCTATCCCTCTCTGCCAGTCTCTGTCTATCTCTCTGTCTGCCTCTGTCTCTCTCTCTGTCTTTCTTTCTATCTGTCTCTCTGTCTCCCCCTCTGTCTGCCAACGTCTGTTTCCACCCCCCTCTATCTGTCTGTCTATCTCTCTATATATATCTGCCTCTCTCTCTCTCTCTCTCTCTCTCTTTCTATTGCCCTCTCTCTCTGCCCGTCTCCCTGTTCTGTCTCTGTCTGTCTCTCTCCATGTCTCTGTCTGCCTTTCTGTCTTTCTGTCTGTCTCCGTGTCTGTGTCTCTCTCTGTTTGTCTCTCCCCCTCTCTCTATCTATTTCTCTCTGTCTCTCTCTCTTTGTCTCGTCTCTCTCTCTGTCCCGCTCTGTCTGTCCCTGCCTCTCAGTCTGCCCCACTCTCTCAGCCTGTCTCTCTCTCTGTCTCCCTCAGTGTCTCTGCCTGTCTCTCTGTCTGTCTATATCTGTATAAACTACCATACGTAACTAACGTACGAAAATTCAATGGAAGCTGGCTGTTTTTTTCGCACGTATACAATGAGTGGCCATTTTGCGCAGTAATCCCAGCCAGAATTTGGCTATTTTTTTTAAATTGCGTTAAAGTTTAAAATTTTTGTTTAGAATTGAAATAAATTAACTATCAGTCAATCCCCGTGCTAAAAACATCAACAGAATTGATTGTGTATATCTGAAATAGACGCGACCGAAGCACAAAATAGTGCCAATATGCCGACGTCAAATCTAAGTTTGTAATGTTATTTTTGTGAAAAACCATTGGAAGATGCGATAAGACGTTATGGCTGTGCGGATTGTATAGTCCTCAAGGCTTCAAGATGGCTATTGTGTACAATGTAACATTGTGTTGACATTTGTTTGTTGACGTGACCCCATTAACTGTGACGTTTACATAACGTCATATGGATATCATGGCCAAAGCCCTGTATAGGGAAAGTTACGACAACTCATTTACAGGCGCCATTTTGGGTCCCAACTATGACGCCATAAAAACTATGACGTCATTGCGTCATATAGCTTTACTAAACAAAACGCTTTATCTTTTTCTCGCGGTTACGTTTTACGGGCTACAATTTATAATAAACAAATTGGAAAGAAACCAATGCTGTTTGGTTCAATGATAAAAATGTCAGACAAATTCATACTCAAAATCGGCCGAATTCGGCCGAGGAAAAAATGACGTAATTAACATAATTCAATACGGCGTCGCTTTCTCCGGAGATTATCGGAGAGCGATATCTTGTAATCAGTGTCTTTCGGTGGTGGGAGGATAAATAATTTCTTTTTAAATTCCTCAAACACAGCTACCAGGACGGATCGGGGGTCGTGGGAACCTAAACTGTAGTTCAAGTAGAGTCTCTAAACCATGACACTGAGACTCTAAACCATGATGTAGGCCTGCCTATCCTGTAGTTAGGACAGTCTCTAAGCCATGATCTACCAGGTAGTCTCCAAAACATGATGTACCCTGTAGTTGGGGTAAACCATAGTTTTGTAAATATGAAATGTAGCCTACGATATGTTTACCCAGAAATGATATAAAAAGTTACTCTTATATGAATATATTGTTAACGCGCTTTAAATATCTGGATGCAATAGACTTGGTGTAGAAAATTCTAGGTACACACTGTTAACCACCCATAGATGTTTTAATGACAAAAATGGTAAGTACAGCAGGATCGCACTACACGCAAACCCAAGAAAATCTTAAAGATAAATCTGCGGACAAGACAGTAAATAGACCAAACTGATCCCGCAGTGAATATTCGCTTGGCCGCTACAATCACTGATAAGCATGACATCGACGAGGCTTAATTTTATCTTCAATATAATCTTTTTCGCAGAAATCTATGACATATCTATCCACACCCTGTATGTCTGGGCAGCCAATTGCGACACAACAATAAAATAGGGCATATCATAAATAGATAGTGCGTAGGTACTTGGGACCCAAGATGGCGTCTTTTTACACATAACGTCATATTTTCATGACGTCATGTGAATTTTCTGGCTTCACAGTTGTCGCAACTTTATCTATATACGGCTTTGATCATGGCTATTCATTGTGTCAAAGTCACTTCTCTGCATGTAGGGTGATTCTGTCGTTCAGATTGTATATCTACATGTCTGTCGCCCTCTCTGTCTGTCTCTCTCTCTCTCTGTCAGTCTCCATGTCAGTCTCCATGGCTGTCTTTCTCTCTGCGTGTCCGTCTCCCTGTGTCTGTCTTTCTCTCTCCCTCTCTGTGTCTGTCTCTCTGCCCCCCCTCCGTGTCTGCCTCTCTGTTTCAACCCCTCTCGGTCTCTCTCTCTCTCTCTCTCTCTCTCTCTCTCTCTCTATGCCTGTCTGTCTCTTTCCCTCTGTGCATGTCTGTCTGTGTCAGTCTGTCTCTCTCCCTCTGTGTGTATGTCTCTTTGACTCTCTCTCTGTCCCTCTCGTAATGGATGTCTATCTCTCTGACTGTCTCTGTATGTCTCCCTGATTCTGTCCATGTCTCTCTCTGTCTGTCTCTGTGTCCATGTCTCTCTCTGTCACCCCCTCTCTTTGTCTCGTCGTCTCTGTCTGTCTCCATGTCTCTCTCTGTCTGCCTAACTCTCTCTTGCTCTGTCTCTAGATCTGTCTCTCTATGTCTTGCTGTGTCTGTGTCTGTCTTTCTGTCTGCTTGTCTCTCTGCCTCTCTGTCGGCCTTTCTACCTCTCCCATTCTCTCTCTCAGTCTTTCTCTCTCAGTCTTTCTCTCTCTGCTTGACTCTCTCGGTCGCTATCTCTGTGTGTCTGTCTGCCTGTCTATGTCTGTCTGTCTATCTCTGTATGTCTATTTCTACCTGTCTCTTTGTCCCTCTCTCTCCGTCTGTCTGTCTCTCTCTATGCCTGTTTGTCTGTGTCTGTATGTATGTCTATCTCTCTGTCTGTCTCTCTCCCTCTCTCTGTCAGTCTCCCTGTCCACCTCTGTCTTTGGTTGTCTTTCTCTCTGTGTGTCCGCCTCCCCCTGTGTCTGTCTGTCTGTCTCTGCCCCACCTGTGTCTGCCTCTCTGTCTGTCTCCACTCCTCTGTCTGTCTGTCTCTCTCTATGCCTGTCTGTCTCTGCCCAACATGTGTTTGCCTCTCTGTCTGTCTCCACCCCTCTCTGTCTGTCTGTCTCTCTCTATGCCTGTCTGTATCTCTCTGTCTGTCTCCTTCTCCGTCTGACTCGCTCTCTCTCTGCCAGTCTCCCTGTCCACCTCTGCCTTTGGCTATCTTTCTCTCTGTGTGTGTCTCGCCCTCTCAGTGTCTCTGTCTGTCTGTCTCTCTCTGCCCCCCACCCCGTGTCTGCCTCTCTGTCTGTTTCCACCCTCTCTGCCTATCTGTTTCTGTCTGTCTCTCCCCCTCTGTGTGTATCTCGCTTTGACTCTCTCTCTCTCTCTCGCTCTCTCTCTCTCTGTTGGTCTCTCTCGCTCTGTGTCTCTCTCTGTCTCTCTCTATGACTGTCTCTCTGACTCTGTCCCTCTCTCTCTCTATGTCTCTCTGACTCTGTCCCTCTCTCTCTCTCTGTCTCTCTCTCTGGCTGTCTCTCTATGTCTCTCTGACTCTGTCCCTCTCCGTCTCTGTCTGTCTCTCTCTGTGTCTGCCCCCTATGTGTCTGTCTCTCTCTGTCTTTCTGTTTCCACTCTCTATGTCTGTCTCTCTCTCTATGCCTGTCTGTCTATGTCTCTCTCTCCCTGTTCTCTCTCTCTTTGTCTCGTCTCTCTATGTCTCCCTCTGTCTCGCTGTCGGCCCCTTTCTCTATCGCTCTGTCTTTCTCAGCCCGTCTCTCTCCCTATCTCTATGTCTCTCTCTGTCCCCTCTATACCTGTGGCTCCCTCTCTGTCTCCATCAGTGTCTTTGTCTCCCTCTCTGTCTGTCTCCCCCTCTCTCTGTCAGTGTACCTGTCCATCTCCCTGTCTTTTGCTGACTTTCTCTCTGTATGTTCGTCTCCCTCTGTGTCTGTCTGTCTGCCTGTCCGTCTCTCTGTGTGTGTCTCTCTCTCTCTACCCCCACCCCTCTGTCTGTCTCCACCCCTCTCTGCCTGTCTCTCTCTATGCTTGTCTGTCTGTATCTGTCTGTATGTCTATCTCTCTGTCTGTCTCCCTCTCTGTTTGTCTGTCCCTCTTTCTGTCAGTATCCCTGTCCACCTGTCTTTCTCTCTGTGTGTCGGTCTCCCTCTATATCTGTCTGTCTCTCTCTCTGCCCCCCACCCATGTCTGCCTCTGTCGCCACCATCTCTATCTCTCTCTGTCTCTCTGTTTCTCTCTCTCTCTCTCTCTCTCACTCTCTATGCCTGTCTGTCTGCCTGGGTTAATTTTTATACTATGAACCACATTTTACCAGAAACTGATTCAGTTATCTAACGTATATTAGGTGAGAGACAGAAGAACCCGGAGAAAACCCACGATGTTTGACATGTGACTCAACTCCTTGTCACGTACAAGTGAGGAATCGAAACCTCGCCACTTGACTCAATGACAGACATTATGATCAAACGTGCACGTCTTAACCATTCGGCCCCCACCCCCACCTGCGTTTGTCATAGCCAAAGTTTTTACATGACTGGGAATGTATTCAATCCAAATAATACCAGAAACATTTCTAATCCACATCAAGTTTCAAGCAATGTTGTTTTTTTTTATTTTTAAAAAAGAGATAAGAAAAGCGGTATCGTACACATGTTTAAAAGCAACGATGTTAATAATTTTTATGGCTAATGTAGCACTACCACTGCCACAATCTTTGATTTGACCTGATCGTCTAGGGGTTGGTTTGACTCTGGACTGGCTACTGTTGTATTTCACTTCTTAAAGGACAATATTGGTGCCAGTCATTATCACATATGTGATAGAACTGATTAAACACTTTCCAAATATACTATTAACACAGAGATCATCGCTACCATAGAGGAGTAATAAAGGATTCATGATTCGGAAGTGACGAACGCCAAAGGAAAACACGAGTTATCTCTCTATGTGAATGACTGAAGTGACGAGTGATGACAGATAAACGGCCGAATTTCTGCTCACTTATAATTCCTTCGAAGACAAAAGGTTGTTCTATGGGACCGCAATAGCATATCTGACGATTGAATAAAGTAATTAAGTGTCATAAGATAAAACAACACGGGAAAAATAGAAATACTCCGTACAGCCCCATGTTTTTTAGGGGAGACCGGGGCATATTGAACACTGTATAGCGTTGGGTTGTATAGTATTATTTATAAAGGATATATCCATGGTGGTTCAATGTGCCCCGGTCTCCCCTATGTTACAACCCCTATTGTAATATCAACCCCTATTGTAATAAATGTAATAATTGTAATAAAATTTCAATTAACCCCTATTGTAATATCAACCCCTATTGTAATAAATGTAATAATTGTAATAAAATTTCAATCAACCCCTATTGTAATATCAACCCTTATTGTAATAAATGTAATTTATGTATTTTACCATACAAAAAAAATCGACATCTCAAGTCTATGGATTTTGATAACCGTTTGAATATCAATAGGTAGGAGTTACATGGCATAACCCCTATTGTAATAAAATTTCAGTCAACCCCTATTGTAATAATTGTAATAAATTTGTTTTGTCACACCAATAAAATTGACACCTAACTTTAAAAGTGTATGGATTCGGATCACCATTTCCGTAAGGTTTGTTCTCTGAAATATCTGTCGTCTGATTATTTTATCTGATATACAGATAGAGAAGGTGTTCAAAATCCCAAGAAGACAGAATTTTCAGGGAAGACACTTGGCGTTAAATTAGATATCATTGGTTACAACAGAGGTTGATATTCCATTTTATTAATTCTCCAAATAGCCTTGGGACATGTTTTGTAGGGTTTTGTTTCATAATATTCTATACAGTATAAGGTTATGCCTGTACACTTATTTCGGGACTTACATATTATTTTATTTTATTTTAATAAAATAACCCTTGCGCATAGGGGTCTTTAGCAGTGGGAGGAAACTGTAAAAGCCAGAGAAAACCCACGAGGTTGGACGGGCGACCCCACTCCTTGCCATGTACAAACGAGGATTCGAAACCAAGCCAGTTGACCCAATCCAGGCTTTATGATACAGCGCGCACGTGCTAACCATTCGGCCATCCACCCCCACCCCAACCCCATATACATACAACAATGGTGATCAAAATCCATGGACATAACTCTTAAAAATTGATACGGACATGGTGATCAAAATCCATACACTTTTAAAGATAGGTGTCGATTTTATTGGCCTGGCAAAACACATTTATTACAATTATTACAACAGGGGTTGACATACATTTTATTACAATAGGGGTTATAACGCGTAACCTCTATTGTAATATCAACCACTATTGTAATAAATGAATCTAACTGTAGAGGAGAAATTTAAAAAGGCGACCAGGAGGATTATTTTATCTGACAGGGAAAAAGAAGTTCAAAATCCTTAGATTTTAAAAGCATGGCAAAATACGTTTATTACAATTATTACAAATAACTGTCGTCCAAGGATTTTGAACATTTTTCCATGTGCATATCAGATAAAATAATCCCCCATGATAGCATTTTTTAAATTCTCCTCTTCAGTTAGACTCATTTATTACAATAGGGGTTGGTGTTACAATAGGGGTTACATGGTATAACTCCTATTGTAATAAAATTTCTGTCAACCCCTATTGTAATAAATGTGTTTTGCCATACCAATTAAATCGATATATAATGAAACGCCAAGTATGTTCCCGGAAAGATCGGTAGCCTGGGGATTTTGAATATCTGTTCCGTATGCAAATCAGATAAAATAATCCATATGATTGCATTTTTTAATAATCTCCTTTACAGTTAGGAACATTTATTATAATAGGGGTTGATATTACAATAGGGGTTACATGATACAACCCCTATTGTAATAAAATTTCTGTCAACCCCTATTGTAATAATTGTAATAAATGTATTTTGCCATGCCTATAAAATCGACAGCTAACTTAAAATGTGTATGGATTTTGATCACCATTTCCGTATCAATATATAACATAATGGTATGTCTTGATACCGTATATGTAATAGTACCATCGAAATCATGTTTTGAAACCGTCTGGAATGTCAAACCCTATTGCAATCAATGATATTTAAATAAATGTAAAAGTGCGTTCTCTGAAAAACCTGTCGTCTGAGGATTTTGAACATCTTTTCCGTGTGCGTATCAGATAAAATAATTCTCCTGTTAGCATTTTTAAAATCCTTATCTACACTAAGACAAATTTATTATAATAGGGGTTGATATTACAATAGGGGTTAGACGGTATAACCCCTATTGTAATAAAAATTTTGTCAACCCCTATTGTAATAATTGTAATACATGTGTTTTTCCATACCAATAAAATCGATAACACAACCAAAAACATGTTTTAAAAAGCCGTTTGAGGAATTAGTTAAATAGAATGTCAACCCCTATTGATAAAATAAAATAATCCTCCCGATCGCATTTGTAAATTTCTCCTCTACAGTTAGACTCATTTATTACAATAGTGGTTGATATTACAATAGGGGTTACGCGTTATAACCTCTATTGTAATAAAATTTATGTCAACCCCTATTGTAATAATTGTAATAAATGTGTTTTGCCCCGCCAATAAAATCGACACCTAACTATAAAGTCTTTGGATTTTGATCACCATTTCCGTATGGAGAGGGGTGGGTGGATGGCCGAATGGTGAGCACGTGCGCGCTGTATCATAGAGCCTGTAATTGGGTCAACTGGCGTGGACCCCTATGCGCAAGCGAATTATTGAAATAAAATGTAAAAATAGGTTAGTCCCGAAATAAGAGTACAGGTATGCCCTTATACTTATATTGTATAGAATATTATGAAAAAAAAACATCAAAAACCAATGATATCTAATTTAACGCCAAGTATGTTCCCTCAAGATTCTGAGGACATATATTTCAGAGAACAAACCTTACGAAAATGGTGATCCAAATTCATACACGTTTAACGTTAGGTGTCGATTTTATTGGTATGGCAAAATAAATTTATTACAATTATTACAATAGGGGTTGATTGAAATTTTATTACAATAGGGGTTATACCGTCTAACCCCTATCGTAATATCAACCCCTATTGTAATAAATGTGTCTAAGGATTTAGAAAATGCTATCAGGGAGAGATTATTTTTTATCTGATATGCACACGGAAAAGATGTTCAAAATCCTTAGAGAACATACTTTACGTTCATTTAAATATCATTGATAATAATAGTGGATGACATCCCTTTTCAATAATTTCTCCAAACTGGTTAACGGCTTTTAATGACGTTTTCGGTTGTACTGTTTTGAAATACCCTATGCAGTATAAAAGCATACGATTACTCCTATATATTGATATTCAAACGGTTATCAAAATCCATAGACTTTAGATGTCGATTTTTTTGTATGGTAAAATACATTAATTACATTTATTACAATAGGGGTTGATACTACAGTAGTGGTTGATTGAAATTTTGTTAGAATTATTACATTTATTACAATAGGGGTTGATATTACAATAGGGGTTAATAGAAATTTTATTACAATTATTACATTTATTACAATAGGGGTTGTTATTACAATAGGGGTTGTAACACCCCTACCTTATAAAAACATGGTAATGCACGAACTTTTTTCTGTTTTTCTTTCGTGTTCTCTTATGTAGTGGCAGTCAATTCTTTTTATGAATTGTAAGATATTCTCTCACAGTGTCACACAGCAACTTTAGGTCTTCGAGGGAAATATTAGTGAGCAGATATTCGCCCATGTATCTGTTATCACTAGTCACTTCAGTTAGTTATATAGCGGAATAACTCGTGTTTTCCTTTGGCGTTCGTCACTTCCGATTGATGTATACTTTATTACTCCTCTATGGTAGCGATGATCTCTGTGGTAATATTATATTTGGAAAGTGTTTAATCAGTTCTATCACATATGTGATAATGACTGGCACCAATATTGTCCTTTAAGGACTTCACCATTGTTTTTTCTCACGATACCGAAATCAAATATGTAACAGGAACCAAAACAGTTGTTTTCTATACGTTTTATGTCGCAGCAGTTACACAATAGTCTACATAACAATGTTTAAGATTAATATCTCTTTCTCTCAACTATAAAAGTCTAACTAGCGTGGCGAGATTCACAAAACCACTACATCATGAAAAGATTGTCTACAGAACCCAATGCGTGTTTGACTTTAAAGAATCTAAATGATGTATAAAATTATTCTAGCCCCGCTCTCTCTTATAGGTGACGAACGACGTAGACTAATTTCAACTCACGTGTATTTCAAATGATGACTGTTTATCCTTTCAAAATGTAAATTACCAACATGTTTACTAAACTGTACCTCCGCTCCGTTAACGTATCAAAATAACCAGCGTGACGTGTTCTATATGTTTGGTTATGTAATCAGAATCAATAATTTGTAAAGATAACAATATTGTTTCAGCCATCATTTCTCCATTCCTTGTCTATGAATTTGAAAACTATGTCGCAACGACAAAATTGTTACACTAACGAGGATTAAAAGCTTATGTATGTGATAAAATTTGTTCCATGCATGTTTTAGTTTAATATGAATATGTATACCATTTAATTTTAAAATAAAGAGATCAACATCCTTACACATGAAATACAAAATACTGTAAGCCGAGTATGGTCTGACCGATTAATTGACACGGTTCCAAATTGTTATGATTTTGACATATATATAGCAGCATAAGTAATTTGGGAACAAAATGCCATTTGCAACAACCATTACGCCACATTTTTTTTATAAGGAACAATCCCCATTCTTAGTACCGTCCCAATATTCGTAGAGTATTGTACAATGCATCAAATGATTAATTGATAAAAATAAATATAATCTTGTCTGATATAAATCTATAATTTATTTATGATTAACATTTAACGTTGTCATGCAACGTTCGATCACATTAATAAGATAATAATCATCTTCTAATAGCAAGTTAATAGCCTGGTTTACATTCAGTAAATTGTCCATTGAAAGGGAATTAGTATACAATGAACAAAGTGAGAGAGATTCATGGGGTATAACGTCAACTTGACACAAACGTGTCTTAATGATATGAAAAAAACACACAAGATTTTATAAATCAACACAAGTTTGTGTTAATACAATGCAAAACAACACAGACTTGTGTATATTACTTTTAACACGAGATCCAACACAAGTGTTTTTTCAGTGTAGGTCATTTCGGGACTAACATATGATTTAATATGTTTTCAATAATGGGAGGAAACGGAGGATGCGGAGAAAACCCACGAGATTGGATGAACAAAGTGAACAAGATGGTATATTTCGAACATTTTCATAGAAACAAAAAATTATAGCGACCACGTGCCTGGTCTTCCGTAAGCAAATACACATAAGCAAGCCGATTTTTGTATCTGGTAAAGTGAACAACACATACTTTTGGTTAATGTATTTTTTAAACAATGCACAATGATTAGGTGCCTTTCTATGCATGTATTATATGGCAGAGTTTACAAACCCACAAACTTACATCTGAAAGTCTCTAACCGGTCCAAACACTGACGAATAGTTGTTTGTTATACCTTTCTCTCGATTAGGGTATTCTTATATTACCAGAAAGAGGTTACGTATAAAGATCGTCAACGATAGCACTTCGATGGAAGCGGACGTTAAATAAAGCTATTTCACATACGCTAATAAAATTAATTCAATGAAATTCTTTAAATTTTCATGCCCAGGAAACAAAAATTACCAGGATTTATTTTTCTGAAAATGGAATTTATGTTAATTGAGGGAATTTCTGTAAATTACAGGAGAAACAAATGCGGATAAAATTTTCCTGATAATTTTTGTTTACGGATTTTTTTCCGTTTGTTCACGGATACTTTTGTTACAGTGTAGGCCGCATGGGTCGGGCTTGTGGAATAGGGAAGTAAATTATCAGAACATAGTTTGATTTGAATTAATCAGGATCACCCAAATATATTCTTATGACTGATAAATCATCTTTATATTACTAAATTCAATACATAACTTATGTTTTGGAGAGATGTACCACAAATGAGACGCAGCCCAGATTAATTGTCCGAAAATAATTAAGGTTGTCGAATGATCGACTCATCGCCAATTGTATATAGATTATTTAAAGCAAATTAAATCCTAGATGAATTATTTTTTAAATTAGAAAATATAAACAAGTCTGTGAGAATGAAGTAGAAATTACATAACTTGAAAATATAAATTGACAAAAATAGGCCTATTTTATAACACATGAGTAATAATTAATTGGAATGTACTTTATTTGACATTTGCTGGAATAAATATGTATCGCTAGAAAGTTATAAATAAAGTTTGCCAGGAAAATGTGTATCCATAATGGGACCATGACTTGACTTTTGAAATATTTAATGTCAATACCTGAATTACTATAAAAACTGTTGATGTGTTATTTATGTAATGGTATTTAGATTTTAAAGGTATTTCACTGGGCGTAGCCAGGCAAAAAAATATTAGAATGGTGTACATCGTCAAGTATAGCCTGTGATTATACTTTTATTATAACATCGGATTGACAGTCAAATTCATGAAATATTCAAACTTTTGTCAGTGATGCAGGACCGAGGGCCTGGCAAGTTGGCCTGGTTAGTTCCTTTTACTTATTATTTTTGTCAAGTCGTATCTTATATTTAAAATACGATTATATCCATATGTTCATGATGTTATAAAATAATTGCGTATGACCTATTTATAATTTTTAACATACACGTGGAGTCAATAACCAAATTGTTTTCACTCGAGTATTCGATGGAGATTCACCGTGCAATTACTTGACAGTTTTCATGTTATTTTACTAGTTTACGACAGTTTTAGCAGAAATCATATAGAGACGTGGGTTGGGTTATCTGTGCAATAACAACGAACATGGGAATTATTATTGGGGTGTAGCCCCGCCACCATTTAACCTGCGAAAACAGAACTGGTCTTAAAGTTACATTCCAGGGTACAAAAGGGGGGGGGGGTGATGATATGGTTTATTCCCATTCGCCGACTCATCGAGTTTTAGGGCAAAAATTGTGGTCGGTGTTAAGGGGTCGGGTGGCCAAGAACAATAGCTAGGGGATAAAACTAATTAAGCCGATAATTTTGGGAGAATTATTTGCAATAAAACAACAATCTTGTACAATTACTAAACCTGTGTGCTGACTTTGCATATGAATACGATGTTAAATTTAATCCGGACAAGTCTAAGCTTGTAGTGTTTAATCACAATAAAAACAATAAAGACATCAATAAAGATGTATATTTTAATGGTAAAATTATTAACATTGTAGATACAGAATTACACCTAGGTAATTCATTACAATCAGAAACAAGAGAGCAGGTAATTCAAAAGGGTGTTAACAATTTCATAACAAGTTTTAATGTTGTAAATACTCACTTCAAACATGTACATTCAAATGTAAAGTATAAGTTATTTAAGACGTATAGTATGCCACTGTATGGTTGTCAGCTGTGGGATTTCTCTGATAGGTCCATTGAAAGATTTTACTGTACTTGGCGCAAGTGCACTCGTAGGCTGTGGGATATTCCATGTCGTACACATAATGTCCTTATTCCATTAATTTGTCAGGATTATTCTATAGAGACTCAACTTCATAAACGATTTGTAAAACAGTTTATTAGTTCAATCCAAAATAATAATGAATGTATTAAGATATGTGCCCGTCATGCCTTAAATGGAAGTTCTTCCAATACCTGTAACAACATTAGTTATATCTGCAACAGATACGATGTCTCTAGATACGATTTATATAATATAAAAGTAAATAAACTTTTAAACATAATAAATAAATGGGATAATACCAATGTAAATCAGTCTGATCTCAAAAGAGCTGGTCAAATTGTAGACATGATAAATATGCGTGAGTCGCACGAAACCTATACTCACATAAGAAAGATCTTAATGAAATAATCACTTATTTATGCATTGACTAAATGTATTTATATATATTGTAAATATTGTAAAGAAGTGTACACTAATGTACGAATAAATATGAAATAAAATAAATAAAATCTTCCGAGGCAGCCATTCAAATGTCCCATTTTGAACCTTAAAATAAGGCATATTATACACTTCAATTTTTTTATTTTATCTAAAATATTTTATGTATGGTTCTGCTATTGTCTTTTATATCCCTCAAACAACCTCTCTGTACAGTGGAATGTCGTTTGTAAAAAAAAAATAAATAGCGAAAATTCTATATGCAAAAACAAAATACGGACCGAATTATGGCACCTTAGCAAATAAGCACTCATAACTACATGCAAATACAAGTAAATATCATTGAATACAGCCATTGAAAAACCTATGGCTGTATTCAGTGGCTCGAAAACATGCTCGAAAACGTACTACTTTTGTCCAGAATGACGTCACTTTCAGAATTACGTCAAACGTTCATGACGTCACCGCTATCGCTCGTGGAATCATAGAAATATAGTCTATATTTCTATGCGTGGAATACTTGCACAGGGATACATCTCGAGCGATATTGAGTTTTATCTATGTGTACGCGACATTTATATTACATATTATAATAACGGCTTATTCAATGTTTAATATTATAGTGGTTACTGTATCTTGCTTAATGAAATATATTTACATAATGTAGCTTATACATATTCATGTTGTTTACTCGGTAATAAGATCGTTAAATCAAAAACTTTCAATACAAAAATACATTAAAAAGTTGTTAGCTACGTGAACTTCTCAAATGGGTGGTCTATCAATATTAGTTTTTGTCTTAATTCCGTTATGCAGCATGCATGGGATGGTTTAGGATTGACATCAGTTTTTGTTTTAATTCTGTTATAAGTGGATAAAAACAATATGTCTATTACGGGGCCCGGTAAGGGACGCAAAGAATAAAAATATAATAATAATAACTGGTGCGCGCCTGATAATAACTAGCGCGCGCCTGATAATAACTGTTCCGGTTTCATCCCACTGCTAATATTTTATAATGCATCAAATGATTAATTTTGATAAAAATAGATATAATCTTGTATGATATAAATCTATAATTTATTTATGATTGACATTTAACGTTGTCATGGTTTACATTCAATAATCTGAAAGGGGATTAGTACACAATGAACAAGTGAGAGAGAGACAGAGAGAAATGGGGTTTAACGTCCACTTGAGATTTGATGAACAAGTGAATAAGATGGTATATATTTTGAACATTTTCATAGATAAACAAAAAATTATAACGATCACGTGCATGGTCATCCGTAAGCGAATCTATATAAATAAGCCAATTTTTGTATCTGGTAAAGTGAACAACACATACTTTTGGTAAATGCAAAATGTATATTTTAAACAATGCGCAGTGTATTAGGTATCTTTCTATAGTGCATAATATTTCTGGTGGCATGGGTCGGGCTTTTGGAATAGGTAAGTAACTTATAAGAACATAGTTTGGCATGATTTTATCAAGAAGAGCACCTAAATGTATTCTTATGACTGATAAATCATCTTTATATATAGATTATTTTAAGCAAATTACATACTACAGTACATAAATTACGTTTTAAATTAGGAAAATATAGAAGCCTGTGAGAAAGAAATAAAAATTATATAACTTGAAAATATAAACTGAAAAAATAGGCCTATATATAACACATGAGTAATAATTAATTGCAGTGTACTTTATTTCACATTTGCTGGAGTAAATATGTGTCGCTGGCGAGTAACAAATAAAGTTTGCCAGGAAAATGTGTATCCATTATGTGTTACACTATAGACCCTATATACTGTAGAGGTTACCTTAGTTTGTAAAATAACTTCTGGTTTATGTATTGAAATTGTCAGCTAGTACCAGTGACAACAAGAACCAGGCTAACAAGAATATGTCTGGTAGTTAAAATCGGGCAATGACATCATTGTCTGATAATCAAAAAAAGGTAACGAAACATACGCCCACACAGCAGCCAAATCGTTCGGGCAGTCAACAAGAGTTGTTGCATTTTAAGTAATCATCAGAAAATCATAATTCAAACTCATCCGTAACTACGGTGTAACTGTGATATAATCAAACGTTTTTTTAAATCCGATAATAATTGTGACCTCCAGAGGGACTACAAGCTAAAAAGGGTGATTTTTCGTACAATCAGGCGCCATAATTCAGGAAGTTATGAACCGATTGTCGCATTTTAAGTTTCATCCAAATCGGTTCAAAATTGTTACCTCTACACTGTACACAAGCTAAAAAACATGATTTTTCGTACAATCAGGGGTCATAACCCATGAAGTTACAGTCCAATACATGCCAATATCGAAAGGAGCCGATATCTTAGGGTGATAAACCCATATTTTAAGTTTCATTGAAATCGGATAAAAATTGTGACCTGTAGACTGTTCACAAACAATTGTGGACGGACGGACGGACGGACGGACGGACGGACGGACGGACAGGGGGGGGGCGACAATATACGCCCATGTGCCCATATATGTACACTGTCTTAAAAATCCAGGGTAGCGTCTGGGCAGCCGATCGACCAGTCCGATAAAGGAAGCACATGATCAATTTCCTTGGGCTCAATTCTGACTCATGCACGTAACCTATTTATATGAACATTCACAGTTTAAGTTTCTTTAGATATCATGATGAGACGGTAGGAAATAGATATTATAGAGATTCCGAATGGGGAGCGTGGTAGCCTCCTGGCCTTAGAGTCGTGGGTGAATACATCATCCTAGCGCAAACGTTAAGTAGAACTATCTAGAAGTATGTGGCTCTTGCCACGTTTAAGCCGATAGGTCTGAGTTAGAAAGGATATTTTAATAACTACTCAAGTAACTATATTGTAGTTTCCTGTATGTAACATTTGTCGTTTGCTGTTTACCGTATATAAACATAGTAAAAACATAAACGGTGTTTTAGACTTAATTCATCATTGGATATAGTTTTATGACAACGTGAAGTCCTAAGAAATCCCTAGACGATCATTGTCACATCTGTGTCCCCCTAGTGTCACAGGCCTCATTTTGGTCCCGCGACACAGGATAGTTCTTATAGTGTCACATATTGGCCCATAACGTGACATTTGGAATATGTAATATCAATGCCTGTATTACTATAAAAAAAACTGTTGATGTGTCATTTATGTAATGTTATTTATTAGATTTTAAACGTATTTCACTGAGCGTAGCCAGGCAAAAAATATTAGAACGGTGTACATCGTCAAGTGTAGCCTGTGATTATACCTTTAATATAACATCGGATTGATAGTCAAATTCATGATATATTCAAACTAAGTACAGCTGCGGACACTTACAATTATGTGTATTAAATCATCTTACAAATTCTATTGTGCATGGTTATTCAACTACCAAGAAAGATATTTCGTGCACTGCTATTATATATACGACATATAAAAAACTAATATGTGTAGAACATCGACAGTTCGACATGTTTGTTTTTTGTGTTTTGTTACTGTGACTCAGTGAGTAAGACGTTGGCCCGGTAACCTGGAGGTGCCAAGGTGACTCAGTGAGTAAGACGTTGGCCCGGTAACCTGGAGGTGCCGTGTCCTATCCCAGCGTTGACCGGGAAAGTTCATCCGGATTTTTTGTTGTTCCAAACCTTTGCCAGTGATGCAGGACCGAGGGTCTGGCAAGGGAAAACCTACAGTTGGGCGGATTGAACGTGCACTTAAAGGATCCGTTGGCAGTTATGAGAGTAGGTCGTATCGCCGCTGTCTTGGCACAATATCTCTCGTAGCACACTGAATGGCGTATGTACGTCTTCATTAGCGCCCAGTCGGAACTGAATGGTAGTTCAGATGCGTCGTGCACGTAAAGGATCCCTTGGTAGTTGGATTCTATATAAGACTAGACCGTAGCATTGCTGTCCGGGCACCGTATGGCGTATGTCCGTCTTCATTTTCCCAGTCGGAGCAGAACAGTAGGACGTTAAACACCAGTTCATTTCTGTTACGACCTAACCATGGGGTAAACTAAGTTGACTTAGTTAGTTCCCGAGACCACCCCTCATGGTTATTATATTTAAAATACGAATATTGTTCATATCGTTATAAAATAAAGCTTTTCTTTCACTAGACAGATTGTTTTCACTCTAGTAGATTCGATGGAGATTCACCGTGCAATAATTACTAGACAGTTTTCATGTTATTGAACACTTTTGCTAGTTTACGACAGTTTTAGTAGAAATCATATAGAGAAGCGGGTTGGCTTATCTGTGCAATAACAACGAACATTGACATTAGTATTAGCATGTGGAGCCCAGCCACCATTTCAACTCCGAAAATAGAACTGGTCTTAACGTGCGAGAGTACCTAAAATCGCTCGGTCTACTAAAGAGACAATTCTTACTTTTGCTAACTGCTACTTACATTTCCTTCGTTAAAGCTTCATTAAAGGAGATAAACGTCTAGCATAATCTTATCCATAATATTTAGAATTAAAACACGAAATTGAATTCAATATTAACACATTTCAATCCAAATCGATGTTCTTATATTACCGTAAAAAATATGGGATCCTAATAGCCAATATACAAAAGACAATGAACATTTTATAATCAGTACACGAGTCGTGTAGTATATGGTGGTAATGAAACAAAATATATCCTAAAAAACAATGCGGAAGTAATAAGTAATGGCAGATACACAAACGACAAAATGATAATAAAAAGGCTCGTAGAATGGACCCTAACCGTAAATCGACCGTGTTTAATTTGTTGGACTGTTCACATATTTCACCGAACATAATTGAATCGAAATTTAAATAATATTATTAACAATTGAATATACATGTAAATGGCTATATACATTCATAGTATATGTGCTTTTAGACCCAGTTCGATCTATTTTAAGGTCTCAATGAATAGTCATACGCTTGTTAAATTCAGCTCATCGATCGGGCATCAATTACGAGATAAACACTTCCTGTTTCGCATTTAGAGGGGTGTTATTGTCCAATAGACATGTGCTGAGATCATTAGGACCCAAGACGCGTTTATCGACATTGTAGACCAATCAGAACGCTAAGTTTACCCTTAAGCATGTTACAATAAATCAATGATGCATGCAAGTATGACCTCTTTGGAAAAATTAAACAAAAAAGCAGTTTTATTCCAATTACTACAATCAGGTTATATTTTGACTTAAAGGAGCTAAATCGCTAACATTTGGGACCTAGAAATTGACTCAAGTGGATCGCAATGCATATAATGCTGTGATATAAATGTATATAAACTGATTTGCATTCAATTGTTTCCGTTTTTACTCCAATTTCAAATCAGTTATGTTCGGCGAAATAAACCAGAAGTGTCAACCGAAGGCATTTTTTTAGCGTCTAGTTATTCCAGTCTACATGCGCCGTTTGATTTGGTACAATGTTTTTAGCCTCGTTCCTCGAGGCTCTTGCTAGTACTGGGGCTGAAACGCATTATGGTACACGATTCGTGTACCAATGGTAAAATATTTATTTTGCCTAAATTATGGATATCAGAAGCCCATCTTTTTCCGGTAAGATCACATCATCAATTTTGATTTAAATTGACAAATAATTCGTGTTTTCTATGTTGAAGATTTTGGAAGATATTGAGTTAAAGACTTAGCTCCTTTAAACTGAGTTCACAATTGGCGAAATTCGCATGGCCACATGGATTAAGTTATTATATCGCTCAAACAGGCTGATTTTGATGTCTGGAATTAAACATGCTTGTTATTTGATTTCAAGATTTTCCACTTCACAAGGGTGATTTAGGATAAGAGAAACAATTTTGTCCACCTCATCTGACTTTATTTTATAGACCATACATGCCTCTCTGGATCGATATCCAGGACTGTCCGTAATATTCTATTCATTAATTATACCTGCCTGATACAAGGCCGTTGCTGAAAGATTAGTGTAGTTCCCCTCTTCTCTCATAAGTTGCCCAAATTCGTTGACATCCAGGGTTCAATAGTTTTCTATAAATGTGTCCGGTTCAAATGGCCTCCACGTAGGTTTTAAAAACTGTATCACCTAAAAAAAAATAACACGGGTAAAGGTCAGACAATATTGTTACAAAGCAAAATATTTTGAGTTTGTATCGTTTTCAGTGCGACATGCAAGTAAGATTTAAATTTGTCTGATTCATAACAAATTCCAAAATTTTAATTCATAAAGAATTATTGACATTTATTGTTTAAGAGTGATGTTGGAGCTTGAAAGGATTACATCTTTAACGACTAGTACATAAACATATTTAAAGACTAGACTAAGAATGTGTCTAACGAGCATTTGATGTTATTTATTTAGATTAACACCAGCGAGCCGTAGTTCTCGCCTTCAGTGGAACCAGCCTTTTCTATGTATCTCTGAAATGCTATGGTCGTAAAACGCACACTAGAAAAGTACAAACGAGAAATACAAACGGGTACATAAACATATTTAAATATTTAAAACTAAATATAAATTCTAGCTCAAAATGTTAATTTCTTGGATTTTGATTGGTCGAAAAGTGGCTTCGAAAGAGTATAAATTTCCTGGGGCGATATCAAGAAAATTTCAATTCAATGCTGGTGTCAAAATATTTGCTCTGATGACCATGACGACTTATCAGACTGGTCAAATTACAATACTGTATTTCAAAACCTCATACTGGCTCGTTATAACTGATTTGACGTATTCTAAAAATACGAATGCTCTGACTGGGGAGAAAAAGATTCACTTTTGGCTTAGTAAAAGTTATACCGTCGAAATGACAAGTCTTTATATCACTAGAACTCTATACAGTGTTGTACTGGAAATAGGGCCCAACACTTTTAGGGTCTCTGTGTTTCCCTAAGCTCTCGCTTGGTTCAATAAATCCTCTCAATAATCACCTATGTAATGAAACTAATGCAATAAATGCAATGTATAATGTACATACGTTTGCTACTGTTATTTATTGTGATATTTTGTATTTGATGGATGGATGGATGCCTGTGTGATATCTTGGCCTAGGAACTCACAAAACCTTAATCCGGCCCTGACTGGAAGGTTTTATAAAGATCACCTGATTATCAATGACGTAATCGATGCTAAAATAATCACTTCTTATCCAGCTACCAAAGAGACAACAAGTTGGTAATATAAGTGTTTGGTGGTTTTTCATAGTAAGTTACGAAATATTACATTCGGTTCGAAAACGTCAACAAATAACCGGTATAAATGCTTCTTACACTTTATTTAATTTTCTCTGATATAATAAAAGCGTTATGAAATATAAGATATACAAAGGCTCTCACAAACTATAGATAAAAAACGAATTTACATGGGAGACAACTCTTTAAGGCATATCACGCTAGTTTTATAGTATTAAATGGAGTTACCTCCCCAGACCAGGTCTGTGTTACAGCATATTGCTTAATCATATTTATTTCTAAACCTGATAGGCCTTAATAAGAAATATATCCATTACGTAATACTCAGAATGTTACATGTATCATTATATTGTACTCCTTTAATGATATCGTAAGCGTACATTTATGTTTTATATAATATATACAGGCGCGGATCCAGGACTTTTTGCAGGGGGGGGTGGGGGTGGTCTAGGTTTGATAATTTCTTAACTAATTGCGCTCAACCAATTAACGGGAAAAATTTGGTAAATTAGATTCAATTTGGTGCATTCTGGCGTATTTCCGGAAGGTAAATTCCAAAATTACAGGTCTAAAAATTGCCAATAAAATCGCATAGATTTAATTTTCAAATTTTCAAGTCTGAAAAGGACCGCCTGGACCCCCCCCCCCTCTGGATCCGCGCCTGATATAAGCACGGTTAATTGAAAATTAAACATACAGCTGTATCTTGCTTAGTAAAAAATATTTACATAATACAGCTTATACATATTCATGTTGTTTACTCGGTAATAAGATCGTTAATTCGATAACTTTCAATGCAAAAATACATTAAAAACTTGTTAGCTACGTGAACTACTCAAATGGGTGTTCTATGAATATACGTTTGTGTCATAATACTGCAATGCATCATGTTTGGGATGGACCAGGACTAACAACAGTTAATATTAGTTTGTAATATCATTCTGGGATGGTGAATGGCAGCAAAAGGTGGAGCGGACATATCACATAGGATAACAATGAACGGCAATGCACCATTTTATTTCTTTCATGATAACGTTGGCAAAAATCTACGGTGAGAACAGAGATGACAGGAACCAACGGTGATAACGTTGACAACGATGGTGATTGACTGAACACTCAAAGATAGCTTTCATAAGCTCAGTACATACAAATTACTACCTAACTGTCTTATGCAACCTTTAATCATAAAATGTACATCTTTCGAAATATTAATGGTTTGTATCTTACAGGTGGTCTAGAATTTTTCTTCTGATTCTATATAAATTAATAAAACCTGTCTATCGCTTTTGACGAAAGAACCATAATGGCCGCTACTGATACGCAAACAGTGTAAAAGTATGAAATACCAAGGTTGTGAGCACTCTAAATGTCAAATTTTTATCCGTCTTTGATGGAACTTACAATATATGTTCATATCCACGCGATTTCGTTTCCTTTCGATAATTCTTACTCCCTGGATGATGACCCCTGTATAAAACATCGCTTCTTCCTTAACTTGTTCTCTGTCCATCTCTTGCAAAATGTGGATTATGTTGCATGGCAACCTCTTGATTTTGTAAGAAACAATCACCATTCTTAATCCCGTCCCAATAATGGAACACTGCCCACTATTGGTAGAATATTTAATTATATATCCACACTTTAGTGTGGCATTTTATGTCGTCACCCTGTCCGTCCATCAACAATTGTCTAGTGAAAGCGATCGAGTCTTAGTCCGGTGGCTGAAGGGGGGGGGGTCGCCACCCGAGCTGTGAATTTATTGGACCAAGTTTTTCTAAACCAGTTTTTTTGTGTAGATTCCGAATCTGGGCGGGAGATCAGGCGTTTGAGGGGGCTTTTTCGAGATATGTGGGGCCAAATGTCTACAATGAGCGCACGTGTGTGGTGGGGGTTGGGCGGAATGACATGTTGACATATTCTATTAACAAAACATAAATTTACAGGACTGTCCATCTTTAAATAAGTGTTTATGTTGCTCTTGACAACTGTTTTGGTTTATGGGGAGGTGGGATTGGGGGAACAGGTGTAGCTGTGCATATGTGGAAGGGGGGGGGGGGTCATTATGTTGACATAAATGATGATCATGTTATAATTATATTAATAAAACATAAAATACTAGGACTGCCCATCTCTAAATAAGTGTTTATGATGCCCCTGGACAACGGTTTGATTTATGGGGTGGGGATAGCAGGTGTGCGTGTGTCGAGGGGTGGGGTGGGGATAAAATTGGCGGCAAATGAGTTCACGTTGATTTAAATGATGATTGTCTAAGAGCTGGATGAAACATCTCTAAATATGTGAATAAGGTTCCCATTTTGTTGGGGTGGGTCCGTGTGAGTGTGTTGGTGTCGGGGGGGGGGGGGCTGACATCATCTATTTTTGTGGACAGAAGTCATTTCGTTCTTAATTGAGCTTAAAGTAGTATTTCGTTAGCGTTTTCGTTCAAAATATTAAGTTATAATTGTCCTTTTCAAGAGATCTGGGAATGTATCTCAAATACACAGTAACTCAGAGATATGTTTAGTTATTAGTTTATTCATATCAATAGTTCATATGATTGAGACAAATATTTTCTTGGTTGCTGCCCAACAGCTCGCATATCCTATGGATATGCTTCCGAAACCAATTCACATTGTAGATCTTCATTCAAGCCCTGCAGTGTATACGGCAAGGTGGCAATAAAGAAAGGTCTGTTATTTTTTCATGCAGAAAATCTTTTTTCTAGCGTTATCTACTGATGTAAGCCGCCTTTTGCGATATTTTCTACCTTTGTCCGTCTCTAAGCGATAACATACTTATGAAGAACAATTACTGTATTTTGCCCGTCTCATTTATGGAAGATCAAACAGCTCTTTATTCAGTGTTCTTAGTTCTTAGTTCTAAATTCATAGTTCTTAATTCTTACTACTTCATTTGTTGTCGTATTTCGACATTTGTACACTAAAATTAACATTTGTATCTTAAAATCAATATTTGTTTCACAAATCAGACATTTGTCTCCCCCTTTCTCTCTCTCTCTCTAATTAATGCCTGTCTATCTGTGTCTCTCTGTGTCTTTGTCTGTCTCTCTCTCTCTCTGCCCCCCCCCTGTGTCTGCCTCTCTGTCTCCACGCTCTCTCTCTCTATAATTAATGCCTGTCTGCCTGTGTCTGTCTGTCTCTCTCCCCCTGTGTGTATCTCTCTTTGACTCTATCTCGCTCCCTGTCTCTCTCTATGGTGCATTTGGGTGGGGCGATTTACCCCATACTACCCAATTCTACCCAATACCACCTCAATATCACCACATACTACCCAAATTCTACAACATAATACTGCAAAATATGTATATCAATTGAATTTCTTCAAAAATAATTAGTTATGCCGTGGGAATTGAACTTCAAATGCGATAACCGATGTCTGGCTGTTCCATTTGCCTCCCTATATCACATAAAACAAGCATGTGGTGATATTGGGGTGGTATTCAGGTGTTATTGTGTAGTATTGGGTAGTATTGGGTAAATCGTCCCGCCGCTGCATTGGGTTAACTTTATACTGTAAACCACATTTTATCACAAACTAATTCAGTTATCTAACGTATATTGGGTGAGAGACAGAAGGACCCGGAGAAAACCCACGATGTTGGACATGCGTCTCAACTCCTTGTCACGTACAAGTGAGGAATCGAAACCACGCCACTTGACTCAATGACAGACATTATGATCAAACCTGCACGTCTTAACCATTCGGCCCCCACCCCACCCCCGTTTGTCATAGCCAAGTTTTTGCATGACTGGGAATGTGTTAAATCCAAATAATACCAGAACCATTTCTAATCCACATCAAGTTTCAAGCAAGTTTTTTTTTTTATTTTTAATAAAGAAATAACAAAGCGGTATCGTACACATGTTTAAAAGCAACGATGTTAATAATTTTTATGGCTAATGTAGCACTACCGCTGCCACAATCTTTGATTTGACCTGATCGTCTAGGGGTTGGTTTGACTCTGGACTGGCTGTTGTTGTATTCCACTTCTTAAGGACTTCACCATTGTTTTTCTCACGATACCGAAATCAATTATGTAACAGGAACCAAAACAGTTGTTTTCTATACGTTTTATGTCGCCACAGTTACACAATAATCTACATTAAAATGTTTAAATTAATATCGTTTTCTCTCAACCCCAACTCGAAACGCCTAACATGAAATGGTCGTCTAAAGAACCCAGTGCGTGTTTGACTTTTAAGAATCTAAATGATGTGTAAAATTATTCTGGCCCTACTCTCTCTTATAGGTGACGAATGACGTAGGCTAATGAGTCATTTTCAACTCACGTGTATTTCAAACAATAACCTCCGTTAACGTATCAAAATAACAACCGTGTGTTCTATATGTTAGGTTATGAAATTATAATCAATAATTTGTAAAGATAACAATATTGTTTCAGCCATCATTTCTCCATTCCTTGTCTATGAATTTGAAAACTATGTCGCAACGACAACATTGTTACACTAACGAGGATTAAAAGCTTATGTATCTTATCAAATTTGTTCCATCCATTTTTTTTGTTTAATTCTCGATTTTATAAACATTTATACAATTTCATTCTAAAATACAGAGATCAACCATTACGCCACATTACATTTATAAGGAACAATCCTCACTCTTAGTACCGTCCCAATATTTGAAGAGTATTTTACAATGCATCAAATGATTAATAAATAAATATGATCTTGTATTTTTCTAGTAAGATTGCATATCTCTACTTTCCATAAATACCCAAATTGCCATACTTTTATTGGCAATAACCATCCGATAAATACTTTCCTGGGAACCAAACCTTAAAGAGACAATTCTTACTTTTGATCACTGCTACCTTGTTAAAGAATAATCCTATTATTCCATTGGAGGGGGGGGGGAACAAGGGAGGTAATTGTGTTATTATTTCCGTCGTCAGTGATTTTAAAGTGTGGGGAATAACGCCTATGATCGTATAAACAGTGAGTTGACAACTTACTGTGCAAAAGGGATAGAAATAATTATGTTTTGACTTTCTTAGAAAATATATAATTCTGATGAATGAGTAACTCATACGTTAAACATATAGGCCGTGGGCCGAACCAGATAAATGTGATTTTTAGCTGCAAGTTCTTGGTGAGGGGGAAATCTCATCATAATTAAATCAAATAATGTTATTTATGAATAAATCAACATTGTTTTCCCCAAAAAGTATGTTTGCTACTTAGAAAATGCTATTTTAAAGTGACTTAATTTTAACCAATCAGAAGGCAGCATAAGGCCTGAAACTGTCGAGTCAGAGCCTAACAAAGATGGCCGCGCCCTAGTAACTATAATTGTTACCTTAAACTGTGTTTAAGGTAACAATTGGTACAGTCTAAGACCCCTTACACAAGTTCAAATAGGTTCAAACGCACAATTGTCAACACATATCATTACAGTTTGTATTAAAATAAGTAATTCCATCACAAATAGTGAAGACTGGACCATTAAAAGAGTTACCGAACAGTTTTTCTCTGCATAGCGCTGTTTATGTTGTAGGCCTAATGACGTATTACGCAACTTGCGGCCATGACGGTCGGCCAGTTGAAATTTCGCGTAGGAGATGGGTTTCATCAAATCATATAATTATGCGGTAAGGCCTCACCTTTATTTCAATAAGAATTGATTTATTATATGTTAAGCTGCGTGCAGTA
The DNA here is from genome assembly GCA_036850965.1 of Patella caerulea. Taxonomy (NCBI): domain Eukaryota; kingdom Metazoa; phylum Mollusca; class Gastropoda; family Patellidae; genus Patella; species Patella caerulea. The sequence goes on from JAZGQO010000010.1 coordinate 5,013,215, forward strand.
ATGCTTAGGGTCAGTTTATTTGTAAATTAAGCGAGCTATAGGCCAGTAAACTTTTTGTAGTCATTTGACTAAAAAACTTGCGCAAAGGAACTCTGTAGGAAAAATCACTACTGCGACTGGAGTAAGACGGAAGACAGCAGTAGTGGAACCATTTCTAGCCGCGCCCATGCTTGAATGTTGTTGTCATATCACTGACTGCAATATTTGAGAGCTAAATATGGCTATTTCAGATCTTTCTTCAGGCCTTAAATGTTATTTAAATTATCAATTAAACTTTATAAAAAGAGCTAACTCTCTAATCTTTTGGCAACTAGATATCGACACATAATATGTAATATGAATGTATATAAACAGATTGACATTCAATCGTTTCTGATTTTACTGTAATTTCTAATCCGCTAGGCCCTGTGTTTGGCGAAACATGCGAAGAGTCAGGGGCGGTCCAAAGGAGGGGGGGGGGGCAACCCCATCCTGCTAAGCTACATAAAAAAAAATCAGTGACTTGCATCATTAAAATTAAATCAAAATGTGATCCTACATCATTATAAAAATGATTTCTCTCTTTAAAAAGCTCAATCACCCTTTTTAGCTTGTGGTCCCTCTGGAGGTCACAATTATCATCTGATTTAAAAAACCGTTTGATTATATCACAGTTACACCGTAGTTATGGGTGAGTTTGAATTATGTTTTTCTGGTGATTACTCTTGTTGACTGCCCGGACTATTTAGCTGCTGTGTGGGCGTATGTTTCGTTGTCTGGCAACCTATTTTTAATTATTATATTGAGAACTGTCAGCTCTTTATATCTTAACTCCAATAATGTATCCAATAAAAGAATACGTTAGTTCATCACTTATATTGTCGATGTTTTCAACGCTTGATAGATTGTTTCTTCGTGGTCTTCTTTTTTTCAATAATTATTGTCTGTTTTAAAGGCATTCTGAATATGATGTTATAAATAAATCAATTACATTTCATTTTTTTGTCGAAAATCATCTACATTTGTCAAAAAGATGGTGTACTTCTGATTTGAACAAATTGTACTATAATTTCGATCTATCTACTTATAAACATAAAAGGCAGCGTGAATTTTAAAACCATATCTAACAATAGGTGTAGATTTCATTTACAGATATAACATGTCCACAACAACAATATTTGGCGCCAAATCTAAAATTTTGCCGGCAGAAGAGATGGGGAATGGTGGTTTTTTTTTGCAGACGTTATTCTCATGTTGTATTGTTAACTAGCGTAACATAAACCCATTGCCGAGAAGACGGATAAATGAACTTAATTTGTAACTAACTAAACGAAATGCCAATAAATAATGAGAAACTCTTCCATGCGTAGAAAAATAAAATACTAGACGAAAATGGAGAAAGGCAAAATATGAGCCGATTTTCTCAGTTCACGATCCAGCAAAAGCAAACCTGATATACCACGGCGATCTCATATCTGTTAAATTTCAGGATATGTATCCAATAGGTGCATATATACATCTAATATGTACGTGAACAGAGCAAACAATTGTCCACAATACAGGATTCTATACCTTGTTTTCAAAGTATTGGCATTTCATAACGAACAAACATTTTTGGGAAAACATTGCAGTTTTGAAACAAGCACATTCTGCAGATTAATTTGATATATAGTTTATGTAGTCACCAAAAACTTGCACCCTTTGCCATTTTATAGAGGCCGTACAGGTTTCGACCCACGGCCTAATAGGTTCCATATTCGTTCAGCGCGTCAGAAGTACGTTATATATGCGTCCAAAAAGTATGGAGCGGAATTACCCCCATAATTCTAAATCCTAACTTAGTAATGCGTATGCTAATATGCTTACTTCTATATGCAGGTAACTTATCAAACTGATCCCACAGTGAATCTTCGCTTGGCCGCTATAATCACTGATAAGCATGACATCGACGAGGCTTAATAAGTACGGCATATTAACTTTTTTACTCCGACAAATTAAATTCTCAAACATTTTTTTGAGGTAAAAGAAAAATAAATAAAGACGTTTGAAGTATTTGAAGTTAAAAAATATTTCCTATTTAGTGTAAATGGGTATTATAATGAGTAAAATGCATCATTTTGCCCGAAGCAGTTAGGTGTTAAGTAAACATTGCCCGAGCAGTTGAGCCAATGACTGGCGCGGTTAGCAGTCAACGCATGTGCTGTGGACACTTATCTGTTACAGAGTTAATTCGTAAGTAATTCTCTGTGAAACAGATTGGTAACTTATTACTAACAAATGTTAAATTGGTTGTTTACACGTGTAAAAATGCTAATTTATATGACTTATTTCTTAAATATTACAGTTCGAATACGTATTTTGTTTTTTATCCATTATTACTTTTAATTTATTATAGTAAAGCTGTCATAATTCTAAGCTTTATTTTGATAACAGACGGCGCTGTTTACAATTGTATGGAGGCTGATTGGGGACATGCAAAATCTCGCCCTTTTCATAACACAACATAGACCAAAATCATAAACTATTCTATATATGTTTAAAATATATAAATAGGATTCTCTGTCGTGCATTTATTATAGAGAGAGAGAGAGAAATGGGGTTTAACGTCCACTCAACACAAACTAGGTCATTTCGGGACTAACATATGGTTTCATTTTATTTCAATAATTCGCTTGCGCGTAGGGGTCTTTAGCAGTGGGAGGAAACCGGAGTGCCCGGAGGAAACCCACGAGGTTGAGAAGGCGCCCCTATCTCCATGCCACATACGCTCACACTAGGGCTCGAAACCACAGCCGCAAGCCAGAGGTGACCGGCCTGCTAGAGGTCGAAGCGCGGCACTCTAGACCACTAGGCCATCCCAACCCCCGCATTTATTATAATAATACTGCTAAATCGATTGATTTGGCATATTTTGTTTCTTAAAGAACAATAAAATATATAGTATAAACTAATTACGTCATGCACGGGAGTGAATAAATAAATATAAATAGGTAATCATTTTTCCCCTCAAATTTATGAAATATTTTACGCACATTTTTTTTTATATTATTTTAGCTTTTTATCGGGTCAAGCTTCCAAATTTTTATGTTCCTCGGTGGCTCGGTGGGTATGTCCTAGACTCGGTCTCGGGTTCGCTCCCGGTGTTGGAAGAGAAAGTCTCTCGGGTTTTCCACCATGATTTACCCTTTTCAGTGGTGCTAAACGGGGTTCCTGACAAATGAAATAGGGTTTAACGTCCTATACTCTTCTGCACCTAACCTGGGCTAAGAGAAGACGGGCACACGCCATACAGTGTGCTATGAGGGAAATTTTGACGGCCAATGTGTATACGGGACCTTGGTTTTTCGTCCCTTCGGTTCCTGACGAGGAACAATGTCTAGTCGTTTTAATGGCGTGCACTTAAATGAACCCCGGACGTTGGAATTTGAAATAATAGTGGGCCGTAGCGCCTCTGTCCGTGCAAAATCACCTCACACTACACACTTCATGGCGTGTTCTCGCCTTGATGCTGAACGACGGGACGTTAAACTCGATTTCATTTACAGATAAATTAAGGGAGAATAGATAGGCCCAAAAAGCTGACTAATGTAAAGGGAATTTGCTGAAAATTTCAGTTTCACTCTGAACCGAGAATTTTGCGCACAATCTCGATCATCATTACTAAAGTCGGTAAGATGCAAAAAAACCCACACAATCTCGATTATCCATTTTTTGATTTAATCATGAATCAGCGTTGAGCAGCAGATCGGATCTTTATACAGTAAACATCGCAGGCTAAAGGTGACATCGACAGTTGATAATGCCGATTCTGCTCTTGCATAATGTATGTTTAATTTCCAAACCACCGGGTTGTCTTATGAGGTAGAGGGTCTCTTTAGGCATTGGGCGAACGATTCGCCCCTTAAATTGATCTTATTAATCTCATTCCAAAGTTTGGGCTGGTGGGTGGGTGAGGTGTGTCTGTGTGGAGTGGGCGGGGTGTGGCTTTGCTTTAATATTTATATCTGAATTATCATTTCCTGTTTCTCAATCCAATCTCAAATAAAATAAAATATTGTTTATAAACCATAACAAACACAAAATATCTTTGTTCTACTGGTGTATTTCTATATTATTTAAATAATATAAGAATAATTTACTTTTGTACGTAACATATTTTATATATCTTTAGAGATGAAAATAGCCGATTACTTCTCTCAAAAATATTGAGAACGAATATTGCAAAAAAAGATGGCTAAATCAATCGATAAAGCCGTATCGGGGCAAATGCACGAAAAGGTATCATATTTATTCATCTGAAAAATATGTAGAATAATTCGCCTTTTTACGTAAAGTATTTTAGTATTTTTGACATAAAAATGTTGTCATGTCTGACGGGTAATGAAAAGAACGATATTGTATATGTCCCAATGAACCACCATACAGTACACAGCGCCACCTGTTAGCATTATGACATAATGCGCGTAAAATTAGTCAACAAATCATATTTTAATTTATTCTATAAAAGAGTAGGACGTTAAAACCCCATTCATTTATTCTCTAAAAGGGTATGGTTTTAGCTTTTAAAATCTTGAATGGGTTGAACTATTATATAATAAATCACGGTTTGGATTCAGTTAAATGAAATGAAACGGTGTTCTGCATTGGGTTAACTATTATACTATAAACCACATTTTACCAGAAACTAATTCAGTTATCTAACGTATATTGAGTGAGAGAGAGATCTTCCTTAACGTCCCGGAGAAAACCCACGATGTTGGACATGCGACTCAACTCCTTGTCACGTACAAGTGAGGAATCGAAACCACGCCACTTGACTCAATGACAGACATTATGATCAAACCTGCACGTCTTAACCATGGGTTCCATTTCGGCCGTATATGCCGGTCGGGACCTACGGCTTTGGAAAATGACCGAATCTGGATCAGACCCGTAGGTCATTTTGCACGCCGGAAAAATAGCGTATATTGTGCTAAATCATAAAATCCGGGAGACGACGAAACTCCGTGCGTGGCGTGATGTAAACTATCGGGTATAATAAAATTAACAGTGTTCAGTAGCCCACGAATGGAAACCACTGCCAATCAATTATCCTTGTGTATATTGCTCTAATCACAATTAACAAAGGCGCTACATCAAACAGATTAAAAGCTCAACATTTAATCAATTTACTTAGTTTTGTTTTGTTTTATAATTAGTAATACTGTGAGCGTGATCATTCTTGAGTTGTTGTTACAGCATATTTACCGACTTTCATCATTCGTGTGACAATTCACTGTTTGAACATCAAACAAATTAAAAACTTTTCTTTGATGTCTTCACTTGATCAGAAGAGTTAATCATGTCAATCTTGCAAATGGTATATATATATACAAGAATGTTAGCATTCTATTTATCTTTTCAAAATGTTGAAATTCCTCACCTCCCAGAATAACAAAAGAAAGCGAGATGATGATATTGCTGTCAATGAATCCGATTCCCCTTCTTCAACATCGAACCACGAGGATGACAGTTCCGCCCCGAAAAACAAAGTCAGCCGTAAATTCTCTACTAAATGGTTACAAATATTCCCGTGGTTAAGATATGATATTCCCACACAAAAATATGTATTCCCATTTGTTTTTAATCCATTTATTCCGTTTATATAACAATCGGTAGACGTCATTTGGTTAAAACAATGAGCTTTTACGATCGCCGCCATATTGAAATATGTGCAAATATCTTTACATGTTATAGAGTTAAAATACGAGCACGATATTATTTGAGCTCTTAAAATATCAATACGAGTTAATAAATTGACAAGTTTAAGAATTATGTTAATTATTGTACATGTGTATCACTTTGAATTATTTACGTGTGCTAATCATTCGGAACTACTTTTTCCCCCGTGTATGGAGAAAATAGTCAACCGCCGAATAATGTCACGTACGCCACTGAGAACCGGGATTCTAGCACCAAAACATAATTAAAACCAAGTTACGATGTTCCTTGAGCATGAAAAATGTTGACGAATTAATGAGAATTTCAACCGACACGTGCTTTACAGAAATGGAAATCCTGTAGAAACCGACGAGTATATACGGGTGATGTCGTAAACAAATAAAGAAAATACTGTACTTTCGATAAATGAATGCATCTTGTTATTGTTATACTTTATGAATGTATAAATAACTAAATGATAATAATTGATTACATGTGTTCTTTTATTTATTAGGGGGATAGGTGGGTGTTTATATAAATGTCGATGTGAGGTTGATTTTTTGTGTGACTGTCCTTGACCCAATTAAAGTCGATCGACATTCCGATAGCATATAGTTTTTGGCTTCTTATTATGTGCTTAAAATAGAACCACTTTCTCCGTGAGAAAAATGACCGGTTGGGAAAATTTTGAAGTGGAAGCCCTGGTCTTAACCATTTAATATCAATACCTGTATTATTATAAAAACTGTTGATGTGTCATTATGGTATTTAGATTTTAAACGTATTTCACTGAGCGTAGCCAGGCAAAAAATATTAGAACGGTGTACATCGTCAAGTGTATACCTTTATTATAACATCGGATTGATAGTCAAATTCATGATATATTCAAACTAAGTACAGCTGCGGACACTTACAATTATGTGTATTAAATCATCTTAAAAATTCTATTGTGCATGGTTATTCAACTACCAAGAAAGATATTTCGTGCACTGCTATTATATACGACATATAAAAAACTAATATGTGTAGAACATCGAAAGTTCGACATGTTTGTTTTTTGTGTTTTGTTACTGTCACGACCTGGGAGCCAAGGTGACTCAGTGAGTAAGACGTTGGCCCGGTAACCTGGAGGTGCCGTGTCCAATCCCTGCGTTGACCGAGAAAGTTCATCCGGATTTTTTGTTGTTCCAAACCTTTACCAGTGATGCAGGACCGAGGGTCTGGCAAGGGAAAACCTACAATTGGGCGGATTGAATGTGCACTTAAAGGATCCGTTGGCAGTTATGAGAATAAGTCGTATCGCCGCTGTCTTGGCACAATATCTCTCGTAGCACACTGAATGGCGTATGTGCGTCTTCACTAGCCCAGTCGGAACTGAATAGTAGTTCAGATGCGTCGTGCACGTAAAGGATCCCTTGGTAGTTGGATTCTATATAAGACTAGACCGTAGCATTGCTGTCCCAGTCGGAGCAGAATAGTAGGACGTTAAACACCAGTTCATTTCTGTTACGACCTAACCATGGGGCAAACTAAGTTGACTTAGTTAGTTCCTGAGACCACCCCTTATGGTTATTATATTTAAAATACGAATATTGTTCATATTGTTATAAAATAAATCTTTTCTTTCAATAGGCAGATTGTTTTCACTCTAGTAGATTCGATGGAGATTCACCGTGCAATAATTACTAGACAGTTTTCATGTTATTAAATCTTATGATCGGCCATCCCCGTGTACATGTAATTAACTTATGTCGCCCAATTTGTTTTAAATATGTGTGCATTTATATTTCCGGTATACCCACAGACATATGGAGCTATTTATATCGGTATTTATTACAGCAGCAAATCGTTGTCGCAGCTCATGAAAAAAATTCTCTTACCACTCTATTTATATCGGTATTTGTTACAGCTGCGACTCATGAAAAAAAAAACAACTCTCTTACCACTCTTCTAGTGGCGTGCTAACACCATTGCGGTAATTTAAAAGCTTTTGATCCGATTAAAGGTTTTCTACAATTCCATTTTATCCATAGATGCAACAATGAGGAATCTTCTGAAATCTGGTTTTTATTGTCGCTCCGGTATCTATAAGTACTGGTGGATGTCGTACACTAGGCAGGGTATGCTTACTGGTTCGAAAACTACTGACACCAATTCGTATTCAAGCAATTAACACAGCTAACTAACCTTCGCCCTGTTATTGTAATTCTACACTACTTGAATAATACGAAAAATAATTTACTTTTTAAGGCAACATGTTTCATTATTTTAGAAAAGGAAGCCATGGTGGCTGGCTGGGTAAGACGCTGGCTCGCTAGCCAGGAGATCACGCGTTCGATCCTGCATTGGCCGAGAAAGGTCATCGGGATTTTCCGACTTGGACATGGATTCTCCTTATCAGTCCTGCAGGACGGAGGACGAGACAAGGACAGCTGTCTTTGGATGGGACAAAAAACCGAGGTCCCAGTGTATTAGTGTATACATTTGCGTGCATGTAAAAGATCCCTTGGCAGTTGGAATTCAATATAAGAGTAGGCCATTGTGCCGCTGTCAGGATAAAATTTCCCTCAAAGCATACTGTATGGCACATGCCTGCCTTCATTAGCCCAGTCGGGACAGAACAGCAGGACATTAAACCCAATTTCATTTCGTTTTAATTTGAGAAAACAAATAATTAATCAAAATTATCTCTCAGGGTTCGATGGTCGAATGGTTAGCGCGTGCGGGTTGTTTCATAAGGTCTGTCATTGAGTCAACTGGCGTGGTTTCGATTCCCCGGTGATACGTGACAAAGAGTAGCGTCGCCTATCCAACCTCGTGGTTTTTCTCCGGTTCCTCCGGTTTCCTCTAGAAATGGAGTATTTTGTGTCGATTGGACGTTAAACCCCATATCTCCCACACACACGCTTTAAATCATATTTTAGATCTTACATTGGAAATGTAAATAAAAGATAAAACATTTCTACAACACAAATTTTATTATACTCTTTCCTGTCATCATGCTGTACTATTTCTAGTATAATACTTGTCATCAACGTGTACTGTTTTTCGTATATAAAGTACTTATCATCATGTTGTAATATTTCTAGTATATTATATATAGTAATGGTCATCGTTGTGTAGTATTTATAATATACAGGGGGACCGCACCACACACAAACAATAACACAATACTTGTCATCATCTTCACTGTCAAGGGTTTACAGTGTGTCTATAAATGTGGTTGATATCATTCGAATGATTCAGGAGAAGTAGAAAATGTAGATCAAACGATCTGAATCAGCGACAAATCAGGTTGAAATACATCAAGCAGTTAAGAAGAAAATTCCCAATTATTTGCCCCCCCCCCCCACAATGATCCGTCTTTATAAAATAATTACCTAATAATTCTTTATATTTTTTTTTTCATGTTTTCTGAAACAGATATTCGTGAGTATTACAAATTTATATTTTAATTTATCATGCACTAGTTGTTATATTGTGTATAATATACGTCCATCCTGTCTGTTTACCTGACGTCAAAGGCTTCTGGGGGCTTCCGATGGGGCTTCTGGGGGCGCTGATGACGATCCGCGGCGAACGGTACAGTGCAAGGATGCTCGCCATAGGCATACGGACTTGAAGAATTTTAAGGGGGCAGAATCCTGACATGCTCGAACAAATTTCGGGTTAGGCCTACATACGTCGAGGGACGTCTCACTACCCTCCGCCTAGAAAAAAAAGTAAAATTCCACACGCCTCGCAGTGTTCGTCTGATTTGAGCTAATCCCACTTAACACTGCTGTAATGGATGTAAATTTCTGTTCCAAATTATGACTGGTCAATAATCCAATTAACAACCAATAGCTAACTGCGTAACCAGGGTCGTAAATGTGGGTGTGTGGGTGTGGTACACCCCACTCCCGGGAAAACAAAATAGTCGGTCGCAAAACCAGTGCAGTCGGTCGCAAAACCAGTGCAGTCGGTCGCAAAACCAGTGCAGTCGGTCGCAAAATAGGAGCAGTCGGTCGCAAAATAAGTGTTCACTGCATACGTCACACTACTCACGCAAAACTTTAGTATAAAATAACCTTGTCAACGTATCACGTTTGAAAAATTGTTGTGTTTCACTCTTATTCTGTTGTGAGTATTATTCTGTTTCTCCCCTGGAGGAAAATAGTCAATCTCAAAATAAGTTCAGTCACTGCCGTCGATCTCAAAATTAGACATCGGCGACTTCATGAATTAGGCCTAATGAGGTAAACAAACAATGCCAGAATAGATCCCAAATACTATGTATTTGCGTGAATCCGTGACCCTAAATTACACACGTCTACGTCACACCAAACTATAGTATAAAATAACCATGTCTGCTTGTCATGTTTGAAAAAAGGTTTGTCACTCTTATTCTGCTGTGAGTATATTGTTCTATGAAATGTTTTCCACCCATGGCAAAAAAAATAGTCGGTCCTAAAAAAAGTACTCACCGCAGTCGGTCTCAGACTAAATGAATTATTGAGATAAACAAACAGTCACAAAACGGGCGAAATTGACAGACAAGCCTCAAGATTTTGTCCCGTTTCTTATTCCCTCGACCTTATGCACCTTCTTCTTCAAGTGTTTCTGCATTGTCCTACAATACAAAAGAGTACCTGTATGTTTATTTTACTGTGGATACTAACAGGCAAACAATCTATTTAAAAATAAACTCCTGATTAAAATAGTCCTGATTAAAATAGTCACGTTCAACATATAGATGTCAAAAAGTATGTATTAAATGAATCAATGATGTCAATTTAAAGATAATGCCTGTTATGGTATTTGACTGATCAGTGAGGGTATCTCGACCATTGATGTCAAATTAAGCTTCATGACGTAATTTACATGACAGCTAGGGTGGCTCAGTGTGTTAGGCGTTGGCTTGCTAATCCGGATGTTCTGTCTTCAATCCCTGCATTGGCCGAGAAAGTTTATCAGGATTTTCAGGTGTGGTTCACATTCGACAAAAACATGACACCCCTTATAAACATTGGTATGTACATAATATAAGAATCCTTGACTGTTGGAATCAAAATAAGAGTATGCCGTAGTGCCGCTGTCCAGGCAGATTTCCCGAATTGGCCGTCTTCATTAGCTCAGTCGGTGAAGAGCAGGACATTACATCCCATTTTATTTCTTCATTTCATATTTTATGTGACCAAAAACATCTTAAAGCAGTTTGCAGGGGCGGATTTGGGCAGGGAACCGGCCCGCGCTCCCGTGTCGGAGCAGCCCCTTTTAATGACCGAGGAGCTCGGAGGGGGGGGGGCTCTTCCTCTGGACATTTTTGAAAAATGAACCCCAATTATGCGATTTGGTGCAATATCTGATTATAATCTCTGTCAAATAATATATTTCATAAATTGATTAACTTAGGCCAAAACCCCGACCTGCAAGTAATTTACAACCATTAACCTGTGAAATTATCATATCGTCATATTATTAATTAACGTATTATCATTGTATCGTCAAGAGTGGAGAGAATTTAACTGGTTGAAAAATGGGACTAGTTGAGAAAATTTTGACCATTGGAGTAACCAGTTAGAAATATTGTTTTTTTTTTTAGACGAATTGGACAAAATTATCGCCTTTCGAGTGATCGTCCGGCCAGCCCTTCGGGCCGACTTTGAACCCAAAATTAGCAATGACAATTGCAGTATTTTGAAAATTGCTATTGTGGTATGAAATATGCATTTTAATTGATATTAAAAAAATAATAAAAGATTGCCGCCATACTTTTATCTGCACTAAAACAACGATCTTCCGAGGCAGCCATTCAAATGTCCCATTTTGAACCTTAAAATCAGGCATATTATACACTTCAATAGACTGATTCAGCTAACAAGTCACGTGACTTGAAATGGGTGTTTACATCACGTGACGTCCTCGCTGACCCGTTAAATTCCATTTAAAGTAAGTGTTTGCCTTCGAGTTTATTCTTCATCATATTACCGCATATTTATAACTTTTATTGTTTTTGTCAGTATTGATACTGTTTAATAACTATTTAGTGAGAACAAATAACATTTATTTCTTCATCTTGAGTATAATTTAACTTTATTTAACTATCTTTTTATAATATAGCCTATTTCTTAATCTTACTAATACTAGCCTACGTTGATTGTACAAAGAAGCGTGCAACTAAAATTCGTCATTGATTGACTATTTGTGTTTTCATTGATACAAAACTTCTGCTATTCGTAAAATAGTTACGTACGTTCTCCCTTTGAAGCTTTATCTGTCTTGACTCATAGGCATACCGGCCGATTTTCTTGGTGGGCTGCGTCACTTTTGCCCCCCCCCCCCCCAATACAGCGACAGCGCCCGGAACAAGTACAGGATACATGAAGCTGTGACTAGGGGTGGTTGTCCAAATGCGGGCGCTGTCCACCCAAAACCCCAAACAACAATGTATTTTAACATTCCGGTACAACATAATTATATCGTATTGCCTGTCTAGATAACAAACCTCATCTCTCAACCCTCCGTTTTTCGAGATAAGAGTTGGTCCTATAGTTTGTGTCAAGTGCCGGAGTGAAATTGACAACATTTTTTTTTTATCAAAACAACGAATGATTATTGTCATTTCTAACATTTCGCACACATCCATCTACAATTAAGAAAATCCTACCTAACACGGGTACAAATTCCCTCTTTTTCAAATAAAAGGGATAGTAGATTGCTTTTCCAACATTTTAAATTTACGTCGTACGTAGGCCTATAAGTTGATAAAGGTGGGGTTTCGTGTGCAATAGCCAATCAAAGCACTAACCTGATCAGATTTGCGCAAGAGTTATACGCCGTAATTATGTATGTCGGAATCAATTTTGTTTAAAACAACGCTCGGTTTACCTTATTGTTAATATTTGCTGATACATCAATGTGGTTTCAGCAGATTGGACTGCGTATGTGTAATAAGTAGTATGTATGCAAAAAGAAAATTGAGTCTGCTACTTGGAACTAAGGGCACCAAATCGTAGCTAAAACAAGCATGTCGTATACCTATAGTTGTCTACCCTGTTCCTGAAGCAACGACGGAAGGTTTTCGAAAATCTAGCCGTTGGTAGATTAGTGTGTATTTCTCAAATTGGTAGGCTATGTCCCTTTACCACAGACTTTTAATACAAACACAATACAGATACGTTTACATGTTTTGAAAGCTTTCTTTTTCGCTGCAAAACAACCTTGTAATCTTGTATAATGGAAGCACATACAATTTAGAAAATTTAAGTCCATTTCCTGGCATTTAAGGTCATTGTTGGGAGCAAATAACTCTTATGAACAATAGGATAATAAATGGGCAAGAATCTCGAGGTAACCGTGAATATGATAGGCCTACTGATGACATAGTATAGTAGGCCTATAAGACTGCAGAGTGGTGGAATAATCATGAAATAAGGAAATCGAGTGCCGAATAGTAGGCGCGAAATAATTTTACATAGTTAGGTATTGGGCCTATAATATGGAAAGGAGCTTTCAATTATTGGGGACTGGTCTTAGAAATTTTAGTCAATTTCCTGGCATTTTAGTTAATCGATAGCAAATTAATGTGACCAAAATGAAAATGCGCCCTTTAAATCCGCGTCTGTCGGGAAAATGAACCTAAATAACCGTAGCCTACCACATAAGATAAGACCTTGAAAAATAACGGCACTCGACGGAGTCTATATTTTCTATTGGACAATTTTAATTACGGCTAGGTTTCTCCTTCAGCCATTCAAAAAGTTGTGGCACGACACACTTCTTCAATTATAATCTATATAAGCGCCTTTTCTTGGCATCGTGCTCAATTAAAGCATCGGGCAAAAAATGAACACTTAGGCCTATGTCAATAGGCCTATGTGTGTTTTGTAATATTGAAGTAGGCTTAATGAAGGTCTCTTTTTATTTTAAAATTACAAATATTAAATAAAGTGTTATTTTTAGAGGTAAAGAATGAAATGACAAAGGTGCACTATAAGTATTACAGAGAAAGTAGTCTACAAACAATAGGCCTGAATATGCCTGCTTTATAAATTCAAACCATATTATTGTCAAAAGTAGGCCTACATATCCACAAGCGACAATATTTATTAAATACCGAAGTTAAACAGGTAGGATAGGTTAGTCAGTTAATAAACTGAATTTTGTTAAAAAAAATAATTGTATAGGCTATAGGGCCTAGCCTATTATAATAAGCCCTGATCGGCATCATTATAAGCGACCGGCCCCTTGCGCTGTTTTTGATTACCGGTAGCTAGCCTACGCGATAGTTGCTGAACACATAGGTGGGCTATGTCAGGCTAGTCAACTAAAAGGATGGGCCTTTTATTTTTGTTTACAAAAAGTTACGTTATCCTCTGGGATATAACCACTGATCTATATAGATCAGTGGATGTAACGCGAAACAAGAACAAACGAAGGCGACGCCATATTGTTATAATGGTTACCACCCAATTCAGGTTCCGTGACGTCCTTGACAACCTTAGCTGAATCGGTCTATTTTATTATTTTATCTAAAATATTTTATGTATGGTTCTGCTATTGTCTTTTATATCCCTCAAACAACCCCTCTGTACAGTGGAATGTCGTTTGTAAAAAAAAAATAAATAGCGAAAATTCTATGTGCAAAAACAAAATGCGGACCCAATTATGGCACCTTAGCAAATAAGCACTCATAACTACATGCAAATACAAGACAAGTAAATATCATTGAATACAGCCATTGAAAAACCTATTGCTGTATTTAGTGGCTCGAAAACGTACTACTTTTGTCCAGAATGACGTCACTTTCAGAATTACGTCAAACGGTCATGACGTCACCACTATCGCTCGTGGAATACCTGCGCAGGGATACATCTCGAGCGGTATTCAATGGTCATTGAGTTCTATCTATATATGTATACGCGTACATTTATATTATATATTATAACAACGGCTTATTCAATGTTTAATATAGTGGTTACTGTATCTTGCTTAATGAAATATATTTACATAATGAATGAAGCTTATACATATTCATGTTGTTTACTCGGTAATAAGATCGTTAAATGAAAAACTTTCAATACAAAAATACATTAAAAACTTGTTAGCTACGTGAACTTCTCAAATGGGTGGTCTATCAATATTAGTTTTTGTCTAATGCATCATGCATGGGATGGTTAAGGATTAACATCAGTTTTTGTCTTAATTATGTTATAAATGGATAAAAACAATATGTCTATTATACGGGGTCCAGTAAGGGACGCAAAGAATAAAAATATAATAATAATAACTGGTGCGTGCCTGATAATAACTAGCGCGCGCCTGATAATAAGTGGCCCGCGCCTGATAATAACTGTTCCGGTTTCATCCCATTGTTAATATTTTATAATGCATCAAATGATTAATTTTGATAAAAATGATAATAATATAATTTTGTCTGATATAAATCTATAATTTATTTATGATTAACATTTAACGTTGTCGTGGTTTACATTCAATAATCTGCAAGGGAATTAGTACACAATGAACAAGTGAGAGAGAAACTAGGTCATTTCGGGACTAACATATTGTTTAATTTTATTTCAATAATTCGCTTGCGCGTAGGGGTCTTTAGCAGTGGGAGGAAACAGGGGGCCCAGAGCAAATCCACGAGGTTTGAATAAGATGGTATATATTTTGAACATTTTCATAGATAAACAAAAAATTATAACGATCACGTGCATGGTCACCCGTAAGCGAATCTACATAAGTAAGCCGATTTTTGTATCTGGTAAAGTGAACAACACATACTTTTGGTTAATGCAAAATGTATATTTTAAACAATGCACAGTGTATTAGGTATCTTTCTATAGTGCATAATGTTTCTGGTCGCATGGGTCCGGCTTGTGGAATAGGTAAGTAATTAGTGTGGCATGATTTTATCAAGAAGAGCACCTGAATGTATTCTTATGACTGATAAATCATCTTTATATATAGATTATTTTAAGCAAATTACATACTACAGTACATGAATTACGTTTTAAATTAGGAAAATATAAAAGTCTGTGAGAAAGAAATAAAAATTATATAACTTGAAAATATAAATTGAAAAAATAGGCCTATATATAACACATGAATAATAATTAATTGCAATGTACTTTATTTCACATTTCCTGAAGTAAATATGTGCCGCTGGAAAGTTACAAATAAAGTTTGCCAGGAAAATGTGTATCCATTATGTGTGGTCCACTATAGACCCTATATACTGTAGAGGTTAACTTAGTTTATAAAATATCTTCGCGACGTGAAGTTAGCCTGTTGTTCGTTGTTCGTTATTCGCGAATAACGAACAACGAGTCAGTTTGTTGTTCGGTATTCGCGAATAACGAACAACGGGCTGGTTTGTTGTTCGGTATTCGCGAATAACGAACAACGAGCTGGTTTGTTGTTCGGTATTCACCAGATATGGAAATAGTAATGTAATAAAAGATTTTTTGCAGGGAACACGCCGCAGGCGGGTTTTTATAAGCCTAACTGGATTATAAAGCTTCAAAATTCTGGGAAATAGATTCTCACAACTTCTCTTTCTATCCGACGATATGGAATTAGTAATGTAATAAAATAACTTTTGTATGGAACACGCCACCGGCGGGTTTTTATGAGCCTAACTGGATAATAAAACTTCAAACTTCTGGGAAATAGATTCTAACAACTTCTCTTTCTATCCGAAGAAAGAGCTGTTACATATTGGCGAATAACGAACAACGAGCCAGTTTGTTGTTCGGTATTGGCGAATAACGAACAACGAGCTGGTCTGTTGTTCGGTATTCACCAGATATGGAATTAGTAATCTAATAAAAAATAAAATAACTTTTGTAGGGAACACGCCGCAGGCGGGTTTTTATGAGCCTAACTGAATAATAAAACTTCAAACTTCTGAGAAATAGATTTTAACAACTTCTCTTTCTATCCGAAGGAAGAGCTGTTACATATTGGCGAATAACGAACAACGAGCCAGTTTGTTGTTCGGTATTGGAGAAAAACGAACAACGAGCTGGTTTGTTGTTCGATATTCACCGCATATGGAATTAGTAATATAATAAATGTACTTTTGTAGGGAACACGCCACAGGCGGGTTTTTATGAGATTAAATAGACAATAAAACTTCAAACTTCTGGGAAATAGATTCAAACAACTTCTCTTTCTATCCGAAGAAAGAGCTGTTACATATTGGCGAATAACGAACAACGAACCAGTTTGTTGTTCGGTATTGGCGAATAACGAACAACGAGCTGGTTTGTTGTTCGGTATTCACCAGATATGGAATTAGTAATCTAATAAAGGTACTTTTGTAGGGAACAAGTCGCAGACGGGTTTTTATAAGCCTAACTGGATAATAAAACTTCAAACTTCTGGGAAATAGATTCTAACAACTTCTCTTTCTATCCGAAGAAAGAGCTGTTAAATATTGGCGAATAACGAACAACGAGCCAGTTTGTTGTTCGGTATTGGCGAATAACGAACAACGAGCTGGTTTGTTGTTCGGTATTCACCGCATATGGAATTAGTAATATAATAAAGGTACTTTTGTAGGGAACACGCCGCAGACGGGGTTTTATGAGTCTAACTGCATAATAAAACTTCAAACTTCTGGGAAATAGATTCTAACAACGTCTCTTTCTATCCGAAGAAAGAGCTGTTACATATTGGCGAATAACGAACAACGAGCCAGTTTGTTGTTCGGTATTGGCGAATAACGAACAACGAGCCAGTTTGTTGTTCGGTATTGGCGAATAACGAACAACGAGCTGGTTTGTTGTTCGGTATTCACCGTATATGGAATTATTAATATAATAAAGGTACTTTTGTAAGGAACACACCACAGGCGGGTTTTTATGAGCTTAAATAGACGATTAAACTTCAAACTTCTGGGAAATAGATTCTAACAACTTTTCTTTCTGTCCGAAGAAAGAGCTGTTACACATTGGCGAATAACGAACAACGGGCCAGTTTGTTGTTCGGTATTGGCGAATAACGAACAACGAGCTGGTTTGTTGTTCGGTATTCACCGTATATGGAATTAGTAATATAATAAAGGTACTTTTGTAGGGAACACGCCACAGGCGGGTTTTTATGAGCTTAAATAGACATTAAAACTTCAAACTTCTGGGAAATAGATTCTAACAACTTCTCTTTCTATCCAAAGAAAGAGCTGTTACATATTGGCGAATAACGAACAACGAGTCAGTTTGTTGTTCGGTATTGGCGAATAATGAACAACGAGCTGGTTTGTTGTTCGGTATTCACCGTATATGGAATTAGTAATATAATAAAGATACTTTTGTAGGGAACACGCCACAGGCGGGTGTTTATGAGCTTAACACGTTGACTGCCGACTACGGGTATACTCGTAGTAATGGTTACCGCGCCTGTGCCGCTACGAGTATACTCGTAGTAAACATTATTAACTTGTTATATTAATATAAATCCTCGGCAATGGTGATGAACCGTATTATATGATGCGGCACTGATAAAGAACGTTTGCTGGTGGTCTCAGGTCATGATGTAGGGCTAACTTGGCCAATTACAGACAGCAAACTGAGTGTGACATTGCAATACAAATACCTATTATAATAACTCAAATTTATTTGTTTGACCGTCTTGATTTTTGTCTATACAAATGAATTGGTGCCAGTACAATCATTACAATTGTCCAGTGTTTAAATTCAACATGCTGACTGGTTTGTTTGAGTGCACGGGCGGGGCAGTAAGTGAACGTTTGGTGACCGACTAGCAAGGAGACGACTGTTTGTCGAGCGGATAGGGTGGTGACTGATTTGTTGGCGTGCACTGGGCATTCCTTTCCTGCATTCAACTGGTTTTTTTTGTCTAATCCCGAAAGACGAGCCAGTACGCTATTCGGGATTTGGAAGTAAAACAAGACCGGCCTACCTTCCATCCTACCATTTCCTCGATACCTCCCACTGTATGGATAAATGTGTGGTGTGTGCGTGTGTGAGAGAGAGGGAGAGAGAGGGGAGGGAAGAAATGGATTTTACGTCCACTCGACTAACATATCGTTTAATTTTATTTCTATTATCCGCTTGCGCGTAGGGATCTTTAGCAGTGGGAGGAAGCTGAAGGGCCCCAAGAAACCCCACAAGGCTGGACAGGCGACCTACTCCTTGACACGTACAACCAGGGATTCTAAACCCAGCCAATTCACTCAATGACAGGCTTTATGATACAGTGCGCGCACGTGCTAACCATTGGGTCATAAAACCCCCCAGGGATAAGTGAACGTTGCGTGGCTGACTAGCATGGAGACGACCGTCTATTATGCAAATAGGGTGATACTGGGCAGTCCTCTCACACAACTACCTGTTTTATTTCCGAATCTCGAATAACGTGCTGGCTAGTTATTCGGGATTCGCAAATAACAAATAACGAGCGAGCACGTTATACGGGATTCGCAACTAAAACAGAACGATCTAGGCCTACCTTGCACCCGACAATTTCCTCGGTGGGTGGCCAACTAGGGAGACGATGATTTGCTGATTTGTCAAGCGAGTATGGTGCTGACTGGTTTGTTAGTGTGCGGGGCAGCCATCTCCAACAATCCTCTGTTTTATTGCCGAATAACATATACTGGCTCGTTATTCGGGTTTTGCGAATAACGAGACAGTACTTTATTCGGGATTCGCCACTAAACAGAATGACCATTTGTCAAGCGAGTATGGTGCTGACTGGTTTGTTAGTGTGCGGGGCAGCCATCTCCAACAATCCTCTGTTTTATTGCCGAATAACATGCTGGCTCGTTATTCGGGTTTCGCAAATAACGAGTCAGTACGTTATTCGAGATTCGCCACTAAACAGAATGATCTATCTTGCATCTCGACCATTTCCTCGTTGGGTGATCGACTTTCACGGAGACGACTGTTTGTTAAGCGAATACGGTGCTGACTGGTTTGTTAGTGTGAACAAAGCATGCGCGACCCTGGAGGCTTACTAATTACAGCAAAAGTCTAACGAAAGCCATCAATAACACGAAAAGAAATAGTACCGATAATATAGCTATTCAATGTCAGTGCCGTGCTACGAGTCGTATCTCGGCATCTCGTGGAAATCGGCATTGGACAGTGCCACACTACGAGTCGTATGTCGGCATCCGGTAAGAATGGCCATTAGCCAGTGCCGCACTACGATTCGTATGCTGGCATATGAGTTAATGCCGGAAATGGTCGGCGCATGTGGCGCGCACTTCAAACTGGGGTCGGCAGCGAACGTGTTAAATATACAACAAAACTTCAAACTTCTGGGAAATAGATTTTAACAAGTTCTCTTTCTATCCAAAGAAAGAGCTGTTACATATTGGCGAATAACGAACAACGAGCCAGTTTGTTGTTCGGTATTGGCGAATAACGAACAACGAGCTGGTTTGTTGTTCGGTATTCACCGTATATGGAATTATTAATATAATAAAGGTACTTTTGTAAGGAACACGCCACAGGCGGGTTTTTATGAGCTTAAATAGACGACAAAACTTCAAACTTCTGGGAAATATATTCTAACAACTTCCCTTTCTATCCGAAGAAATAGCTGTTACACATTGGCGAATAACGAACAACGAGCCAGTTTGTTGTTCGGTATTGGCGAATAAAGAACAACGAGCTGGTTTGTTGTTCGGTATTCACCGTATATGGAATTAGTGATATAATAAAAGTACTTTTGTTGGGAACACGCCACAGGCGGGTTTTTATGAGCTTAAATAGACAATAAAACTTCAAACTTCTGGGAAATAGATTCTAAAAACTTCTCTTTCTATCCGAAGAAAGAGCTGTTACACATTGGCGAATAACGAACAACGAGCCAGTTTGTTGTTCGGTATTGGCGAATAAAGAACAACGAGCTGGTTTGTTGTTCAGTATTCACCGTATATGGAATTATTAATATAATAAAGGTACTTTTCTAAGGAACACGCCACAGGCGGGTTTTTATGAGCTTAAATAGACGATTAAACTTCAACTTCTGGGAAATAGATTCTAACAACTTCTCTTTCTATCCGAAGAAAGAGCTGTTACATATTGGCGAATAACGAACAACGAGCCAGTTTGTTGTTCGGTATTCACCGTATATGGAATTAGTAATATAATAAAGGTACTTTTGTAGGGAACACGCCACAGGCGGGTTTTTATGAGCTTAAATAGACGATTAAACTTCAAACTTTTGGGAAATAGATTCTAACAACTTCTCTTTCTATCCGAAGAAAGAGCTGTTACACATTGGCGAATAACGAACAACGAGCCAGTTTGTTGTTCGGTATTGGCGAATAACCAACAACGAGCTGGTTTGTTGTTCAGTATTCACCTGTCTGTCTGTCTGTCTGTCTATGTCTCTCTCTCCCTGTTCTCTCTCTCTTTGTCTCGTCTCTCTATGTCTCCCTCTGTCTCGCTGTCTGCCCCTTTCTCTATCGCTCTGTCTTTCTCAGCCCGTCTCTCTCCCTATCTCTGTGTCTCTTTCTGTCCCCTCTCTACCTGTGTCTCCCTCTCTGTCTCCCTCTCTGTCTGTCTCCCCCTCTCTCTGTCAGTGTACCTGTCCATCTCCCTGTCTTTTGCTGACTTTCTCTCTGTATGTCCGTCTCCCTCTGTGTCTGCCTGTCTGCCTGTCCCTCTCTCTGTGTCTCTGTCTCTGTCTCTCTCTCTCTCTCTACCCCCACCCCTCAGTCTGTCTCCACCCCTCTCTGTCTGTCTCTCTCTATGCTTGTCTGTCTGTGTCTGTCTGTATGTCTATCTCTCTGTCTGTCTCCCTCTCTGTTTGTCTCTCCCTCTTTCTGTCAGTATCCCTGTCCACCTGTCTTTGGCTGTCTTTCTCTCTGTGTGTCGGTCTCCCTCTATATCTGTCTGTTTCTCTCTCTGCCCCCCACCCGTGTCTGCCTCTCTGTCTCCACCATCTCTATCTCTCTCTGTCTCTCTGTTTCTCTCTCTCTCTCTCTCTCACTCTCTATGCCTGTCTGTCTGGGTTAATTTTTATACTATGAACCACATTTTACCAGAAACTGATTCAGTTATCTAACGTATATTAGGTGAGAGACAGAAGAACCCGGAGAAAACCCACGATGTTTGACATGTGACTCAACTCCTTGTCACGTACAAGTGAGGAATCGAAACCTCGCCACTTGACTCAATGACAGACATTATGATCAAACGTGCACGTCTTAACCATTCGGCCCCCACCCCCACCTGCGTTTGTCATAGCCAAAGTTTTTACATGACTGGGAATGTATTCAATCCAAATAATACCAGAAACATTTCTAATCCACATCAAGTTTCAAGCAATGTTGTTTTTTTTTTTATTTTTAAAAAAGAGATAAGAAAAGCGGTATCGTACACATGTTGAAAAGCAACGATGTTAATAATTTTTTATGGCTAATGTAGCACTACCACTGCCACAATCTTTGATTTGACCTGATCGTCTAGGGGTTGGTTTGACTCTGGACTGGCTACTGTTGTATTTCACTTCTTAAAGGACAATATTGGTGCCAGCCATTATCACATATGTGATAGAACTGATTAAACACTTTCCAAATATACTATTAACACAGAGACCATCGCTAGCATAGAGGAGTAATAAAGGATTCATGATTCGGAAGTGACGAACGCCAAAGGAAAACACGAGTTATCTCTCTATGTGAATGACTGAAGTGACGAGTGATGACAGATAAACGGCCGAATTTCTGCTCACTAATAATTCCGATTGATGTATACTTTATTACTCCTCTATGGTAGCGATGATCTCTGTGGTAATATTATATTTGGAAAGTGTTTAATCAGTTCTATCACATATGTGATAATGACTGGCACCAATATTGTCCTTAAGGACTTCACCATTGTTTTTTCTCACGATACCGAAATCAAATATGTAACAGGAACCAAAACAGTTGTTTTCTATACGTTTTATGTCGCAGCAGTTACACAATAGTCTACATAACAATGTTTAAAATTAATATCTCTTTCTCTCAACTATAAAAGTCTAACTAGCGTGGCGAGATTCACAAAACCACTACATCATGAAAAGATTGTCTACAGAACCCAATGCGTGTTTGACTTTAAAGAATCTAAATGATGTATAAAATTATTCTAGCCCCGCTCTCTCTTATAGGTGACGAACGACGTAGACTAATTTCAACTCACGTGTATTTCAAACGATGACTGTTTATCCTTTCAAAATGTAAATTACCAACATGTTTACTAAACTGTACCTCCGCTCCGTTAACGTATCAAAATAACCAGCGTGACGTGTTCTATATGTTTGGTTATGTAATCAGATTCAATAATTTGTAAAGATAACAATATTGTTTCAGTCATCATTTCTCCATTCCTTGTCTATGAATTTGAAAACTATGTCGCAACGACAAAATTGTTACACTAACGAGGATTAAAAGCTTATGTATGTGATAAAATTTGTTCCATGCATGTTTTAGTTTAATATGAATATGTATACCATTTAATTTTAAAATAAAGAGATCAACATCCTTACACATGAAATACAAAATACTGTAAGCCGAGTATGGTCTGACCGATTAATGGACACGGTTCCAAATTGTTATGGTTTTGACATATATATAGCAGCATAAGTAATTTGGGAACAAAATGCCATTTGCAACAACCATTACGCCACATTTTTTTTATAAGGAACAATCCCCATTCTTAGTACCGTCCCAATATTCGTAGAGTATTGTACAATGCATCAAATGATTAATTGATAAAAATAAATATAATCTTGTCTGATATAAATCTATAATTTATTTATGATTAACATTTAACGTTGTCATGCAACGTTCGATCACATTAATAAGATAATAATCATCGTCTAATAGCAGGTTAATAGCCTGGTTTACATTCAGTAAATTGTCAATTGAAAGGGAATTAGTATACAATGAACAAAGTGAGAGACATTCATGGGGTATAACGTCAACTTGACACAAACGTGTCTTAATGATATGAAAAAAACACACAAGATTTTATAAATCAACACAAGTGTGTGTTTTAACGCAAAACAACACAGACTTTTAACACGAGATCCAACACAAGTGTTTTTTCAGTGTAGGTCATTTCGGGACTAACACATGATTTAATATGTTTTCAATAATGGGAGGATCCGGAGAAAACCCACGAGATTGGATGAACAAAGTGAACAAGATGGTATATTTCGAACATTTTCATAGAAACAAAAAATTATAGCGACCACGTGCCTGGTCTTCCGTAAAACACATAAGCAAGCCGATTTTTGTATCTGGTAAAGTGAACAACACATACTTTTGGTTAATGTATTTTTTAAACAATGCACAATGATTAGGTGCCTTTCTATGCATGTATTATATGGCAGAGTTTACAAACCCACAAACTTACATCTGAAAGTCTCTAACCGGTCCAAACACTGACGAATAGTTGTTTGTTATACCTTTCTCTCGATTAGGGTATTCTTATATTACTAGAAAGAGGTTACGTATAAAGATCGTCAGCGATAGCACTTCGATGGAAGCGGACGTTAAATAAAGCTATTTCACATACGCTTTTAAAATTAATTCAATGAAATTCTTATCATTTTCATGCCCAGGAAACAAAAATTACCAGGATTTATTTTTCTGAAAATGGAATTTATGTTAATTGAGGGAATTTCTGTAAATTACAGGAGAAACAAATGCGGATAAAATTTTCCTGATAGTTTTTGTTTACGGATTTTTTTCCGTTTGTTCACAGATATTTTTGTTACAGTGTAGGCCGCATGGGTCGGGCTTGTGGAATAGGGAAGTAAATTATCAGAACATAGTTTGATTTGAATTAATCAGGATCACCCAAATATATTCTTATGACTGATAAACCATCTTTACATTACTATATTCAATACATATCTTATGTTTTGGAGAGATGTACCACAAATGAGACGCAGCCCAGATTAATCGTCCGAAAATAATTAAGGTTGTCGAATGATCGACTCATCGCCAATTGTATATAGATTATTTAAAGCAAATTAAATACTAGATGAATTATTTTTTAAATTAGAAAATATAAACAAGTCTGTGAGAATGAAACAGAAATTACATAACTTGAAAATATCAATTGACAAAAATAGGCCTATTTTATAACACATGAGTAATAATTAATTGGAATGTACTTTATTTGACGTTTGCTGGAATAAATATGTATCGCTAGAAAGTTATAAATAAAGTTTGCCAGGAAAATGTGTAATGGGCCCATGACTTGACTTTTGAAATATTTAATGTCAATACCTGAATTACTATAAAAACTGTTGATGTGTTATTTATGTAATGGTATTTAGATTTTAAAGGTATTTCACCGGGCGTAGCCAGGCAAAAAAATATTAGAATGGTGTACATCGTCAAGTATAGCCTGTGATTATACTTTTATTATAACATCGGATTGACAGTCAAATTCATGAAATATTCAAACTTTTGTCAGTGATGCAGGATCGAGGGCCTGGCAAGTTGGCCTGGTTAGTTCCTGAGACGACCCTTTTTATACGCCCACATTTTCATGTGGACGTTTTATGTCGTCGCCCCTGTCCGTCCGTCCGTCCGTCCACAATTTGTTTGTGGACTCTCTACAGGTCACAATTCTTATCCGATTTTGACGAAACTTGAAATATAGGTTTATCCCCAAAAGATCTTGGTTCCTTTCGATATTGGCATGTATCGGATCAAAACTTCATGGATTATGGCCCCTGATTGTACGAAAAATCACGTTTTTAGCTTGTGGACCCTATAGAGGTCACAATTTTGAACCGATTTTGATGAAACTTGACATGCATGTTTGTAACCCAAAGATCTTGGTTCCTTTCGATATTTGCGGCTATCGGAATGTAATTTCCTGAATTATGGCCCCTGATTGTCCGAAAAATCACCTTTTTAGCTTGTGGTCCCTCTGGAGGTCACAATTATTATTCGATTTAAAAAACCGTTTGATTATATCACCGTTACACCCTAAGGAAGGTTCAGTTCGAATTTCGGGAAAATCGGACGAAAATTGCCATACAAAATGGCCGCCGTTTGTACGCGAATACTGTTAAAAAATGGTATATCAAGGTTGTGGACCATGTGGAGGTCACAATTTTGATTCGATTTTGATGAAACTTGAAATTCATGGTTATAACCCAAAGATCTTGGATCCTTTCGATATTTGCGCATATCGGATCGTAACTTCCTGAATTATGGCCCCTGATTATACGCAAAATCGCCTTTTTTTTAGCTTGGAGGTCACAATTATTATTCGATTTAAAAAAACGTTTGATTATATCACCGTTACACCCTAAGGAAGGTTGAGTTCGAATTTCGGGAAAATCGGACGAAAATTGCCGTACAAAATGGCCGCCGTTTGTACGCGAATACTGTTAAAAAATGGTATATCAAGGTTGTGGACCCTGTGGAGGTCACAATTTTGATTCGATTTTGATGAAACTTGAAATTCATGGTTATAACCCAAAGATCTTGCTTCCTTTCGATATTTGCGCATATCGGATCGTAACTTCCTGAATTATGGCCCCTGATTATACGCAATATTGCCTTTTGTATACGCCCACATTTTCATGTGGACGTATATTGTCGTCGCCCCTGTTCGTCCGTCCGTCCGTCCGTCCGTCCGTCCACAATTGTTTGTGAACAGTCTACAGGTCACAATTTTTATCCGATTTCAATGAAACTTAAAACATAGGTTTATCACCCTAAGATCTCGGTTCCTTTCGATATTGGCATGTATCGGACTGTAACTTCATGGGTTATGGCCCTGATTGTACGAAAAATCATGTTTTTTAGCTTGTGAACAGTGTAGAGGTCACAATTTTGAACCGATTTGGATGAAACTTGAAATGCATGTTTATAACCCAAAGATCTTGGTTCCTTTCGATAATTGCGCCAATCTGATCGTAACTTCCTGAATTATGGCCCCTGATTGTCCGAAAAATCGCCCTTTTTAGCTTGTGGTCCCTCTGGAGGTCAAAATTGTTATCCGATTTAAAAAAACGTTTGATTATATCACCGTTTCATGGTTATGAAGGTTGAGTTCAAATTTCGTGAAAATCGGACCAAAATTGACGGACAAAATGGCCGCCATTTGTACGCGAATAGTGTGAAAATATGTTATATCAAGGTTGTGAACAGTGTAGAGGACACAATTTTGAACCGATTTGGATGAAACTTGAAATGCGTGTTTATAACCCAAAGATCTTGGTTTCTTTCGATATTTGCGCCAATCGGACCGTAACTTCCTGAATTATGGCCCCTGATTGTCCGAAAAATCGCCCTTTTTAGCTTGTGGTCCCTCTGGAGGTCAAAATTGTTATCCGATTTAAAAAAACGTTTGATTATATCACCGTTCCATGGTTATGAAGGTTGAGTTCGAATTTCGTGAAAATCGGACCAAAATTGACGGACAAAATGGCCGCCATTTGTACGCGATTAGTGTGAAAATATGTTATATCAAGGTTGTGAACAGTGTAGAGGACACAATTTTGAACCGATTTGGATGAAACTTGAAATGCATGTTTATAACCCAAAGATCTTGGTTCCTTTCCATATTTGCGCCAATCGGATCGTAACTTCCTGAATTATGGCCCCTGATTGTCCGAAAAATCGCCCTTTTTAGCTTGTGGTCCCTCTGGAGGTCAAAATTGTTATCCGATTAAAAAAAACGTTTGATTATATCACCATTCCATGGTTATGAAGGTTGAGTATGAATTTGTGAAAATTGGACCAAAATTGACGGACAAAATGGCCGCCGTTTGTACGCGAATATTGTGAAAATATGTTATATAAAGGTTGTGGACCTTATAGAGGTCACAATTTTGAACCGATTTTGATGAAACTTGACATGTATGTTTATAACCCAAAGATCTTGGTTCCTTTCGATATTTACGCCCATTGGATCATAACTTCCTGAATTATGTCCCCGGATTGTCAGAAAAATCGCTTTTGTTCGCTTTTGGTACCTCTGGAGGTCAAAATTATTATCCGATTTAAAAAAACGTTTGACTATATCACCGTTACATGGTAATGAAGAGAGAGATTGAATTTCGTGAAAATCGGACTAGAATTGACGGACAAAATGGCCGCCGTTTGTACACGAATAGTGTGAAAATATGTTATATCAAGGTTGTGGACCCTATAGAGGTCACAATTTTGAATCGATTTTGATGAAACTTGACAGGTATGTTTATAACCCAAAGATCTTGGTTCCTTTCGATATTTGCGCCCATCGGGTCATTACTTCTTGAATTATGTCCCCTGATTGTACGAAAAATCACCCTTTTTAGCTTGTGGTGCCTCTGGAGGTCACAATTATTATCTGATTTAAAAAAAAAAACGTTTGATTTTAAAAACCAAACAAATTCTAATGATTTTCTGATAATTCCTTAATATGCGACAACTCTTGTTGACTGCCCGGACGATTTGGCTGCTGTGTGGGGGTATGTTTCGTTGCCTGGCAACCTATTTTTACTTATTATTTTTGTCAAGTCGTATCTTATATTTAAAATACGATTATATCCATATGTTCATGATGTTATAAAATAATTGCGTATGACCTATTTATAATTTTTAACATACACGTGGAGTCAATAACCAAATTGTTTTCACTCGAGTATTCGATGGAGATTCACCGTGCAATTACTTGACAGTTTTCATGTTATTGAACAATTTTGCTAGTTTACGACAGTTTTAGCAGAAATCATATAGAGACGTGGGTTGGGTTATCTGTGCAAAATCAACGAACATGGGAATTATTATTGGGATTTAGCCCCGCCACCATTTAACCTGCGAAAACAGAACTGGTCTTAAAGTTACATTCCAGGGTACAAACGGGGGGGGGGGATTTGATGATATGGTTTATTCCCATTCGCCGACTCATCGAGTTTTAGGGCAAAAATTGTGGTCGGTGTTAAGGGGTCGGGTGGCCAAGAACAATAGCTAGGGGATAAAACTAATTATGCCGATAATTTTGGGAGAATTATTTTCACTAAAACAACAATCTCCCGAGGCAGCCATTCAAATGTCCCATTTTGAACCTTAAAATCAGGCATATTATACACTTCAATTTTTATATTTCATCTAAAATATTTTATGTATGGTTCTGCTGTTGTCTTTTATATCCCTCAAACAACCCCCGTGTACAGTGGAATGTCGTTTGTAAAAAAAAAAAATAAATAGCGAAAATTGTATATGCAAAAACAAAATACGGACCCGATTATGGCACCTTAGCAAATAAGCACTCATAACTACATGCACATACAAGTAAATATCATTGAATACAGCCATTATTGAAAAACCTATTGCTATATTCAGTGGCTCGAAAACGTACTACTTTTGTCCAGAATGGCGTCACTTTCAGAATTACGTCAAACGTTCAAGACGTCACCGCTATCGCTCGTTGAATTTGACGTTATATATATGACGTCAATGCGTGGAATACTTGCGCAGGGATACATCTCGAGCGGTATTCAATGGTCATTGAGTTCTATCTATGTGTACGCGTACATTTATATTATATATTATAACAACGGCTTATTCAATGTTTAATATTATTATAGTGGTTACTGTATCTTGCTTAATAAAATATATTTACATAATGTAGCTTATACATATTCATGTTGTTTACTCGGTAATAAGATCGTTAAATCAAAAACTTTCAATACAAAAATACATTAAAAACTTGTTAGCTACGTGAACTTCTCAAATGGGTGGTCTATCAATATTAGTTTTTGTCTTAATTCCGTTATGCATCATGCATGGGATGGTAAAGGATTAACATCAGTTTTTGTCTTAATTCTGTTATAAATGGATAAAAACAATATGTCTAATTACGGGGCCCGGTAAGGGACGCAAAGAATAAAAATATGATAATAATAACTGGTGCGCGCCTGATAATAACTAGCGCGCGCCTGATAATAAGTGGCGCGCACCTGATAATAACTGTTCCGGTTTCATCCCACTGCCAATATTTTATAATGCATCAAATGATTAATTTTGATAAAAATGATAATAATATAATCTTGTCTGATATAAATCTATAATTTATTTATGATTAACATTTAACGTTGTCATGGTTTACATTCAATAATCTGAAAGGGAATTAGTACACAATGAACAAGTGAGAGAGAGAGACAGAGAGAAATGGGGTTTAACGTCCACTTGACACAAACTAGGTCATTTCGGGACTAACATATTGTTTAATTTTATTTCAATAATTCGCTTGCGCGTAGGGGTCTTTAGCAGTGGGAGGAAACCGGGGGCCCAGAGCAAATCCACGAGGTTTGATGAACAAGTGAATAAGATAGTATATATTTTGAAAATTTTCATAGATAAACAAAATATTATCACGATCACGTGCATGATCACCCGTAAGCGAATCTACATAAGTAAGCCGATTTTTGTATCTGGTAAAGTGAACAACACATACTTTTGGTTAATGCAAAATGTATATTTTAAACAATGCACAGTGTATTAGGTATCTTTCTATAGTGCATAATGTTTCTGGTCGCATGGGTCCGGCTTGTGGAATAGGTAAGTAACTTAGTGTGGCATGATTTTATCAAGAAGAGCACCTGAATGTATTCTTATGACTGATAAATCATCTTTATATATAGATTATTTTAAGCAAATTACGTACTACAGTACATGAATTACGTTTTAAATTAGGAAAATATAAAAGTCTGTGAGAAAGAAATAAAAATTATATAACTTAAAATTATAAATTGAAAAAATATGCCTATATATAACACATGAATAATAATTAATTGCAATGTACTTTATTTCACATTTCCTGAAGTAAATATGTGCCGCTGGAAAGTTACAAATAAAGTTTGCCAGGAAAATGTGTATCCATTATGTGTGGTCCACTATAGACCCTATATACTGTAGAGGTTAACTTAGTTTATAAAATATCTTCTGGTTTATGTATTGAAGTTGTTAGCTACTATTAGCTAGTACCAGTGACAACAAGAACTAGGCTAACAAGAATATGTGTGGTAGTTAAAATCGGGCAATGACATCATTGTCTGATAATCAAAAAAATGTAATCCCATGAGGTAAAAACGTGGTTAGTCGCTCTCCTATGTGCCCATATAAGTACACTGTCTTAAAATCCAGGGTAGCGTCTGTGCAGCTGACCAATCTGATAAAGGAAGCACCTGGGCGGATTGAACGTGCACTTAAAGGGTCCGTTGGCAGTTATGAGGGTAAGTCGTATCGCCGCTGTCTTGGCACAATTTCTCTCGTATAGCACACTGAATGGCGTATGCGCGTCTTCATTAGCCCAGTCGGAACTGAATAGTAGTTCAGATGGGTCATGTATGTAAAGGATTCCATGGCAGTTGGATTCTATATAAGACTAGACCGTAGCATTGCTGTCCAGGCACTGTATGGGAATGTCCGTCTTCATTTGCCCAGTCGGAGCAGAATAGTAGGACGTTAAATACCAGTTCATTTCTGTTACGACCTAACCATGGGGCAAACAAAGTTGACTTAGTTAGTTCCTGAGACCACCCCTCATGGTTATTATATTTAAAATGCGAATATTGTTCATATCGTTATAAAATAAAGCTTTTCTTTCAATAGACAGATTGTTTTCACTCTAGTAGATTCGATGGAGATTCACCGTGTTTGGGGGGGGGGGGGTTGTTTTTTTTTGGTAAAGTCTGATTTAATAATTGATTTCATTTATTTATTTACTCAAGTGCAGGTTACGAAAGTTATTCGAAATATGAAACACAAGAAACTTCCCCAGGAAACTGTAAATACTGACAATGGTATTTAAACAAAAAATATGAAAATTATACATTACGCAAAAGTCACTTTAAGTGCCACGTGAATACTGAGGGCTTACTTGCATACTGACTGTGCAACGCCTCTGATGCACGACCCATCTCTCTGTCTATCTCTTTGTCTGTCTCTCTTGGTTTCCGTCTCTTTGTCTTGTCTCTCTTGATGTCTGTCTCTTTGTCTATCGGTCTGTCTCCCCTATCCCTCTCTGCCAGTCTCTGTCTATCTCTCTGTCTGCCTCTGTCTCTCTCTCTCTGTCTTCCTTTCTATCTGTCTCTCTGTCTCCCCCTCTGTCTGCCAATGTCTGTTTCCACCTCCCTTTATCTATCTGTCTATCTCTCTCTATATATCTGCCTCTCTCTCTCTCTCTCTCTCTCTCTCTCTCTCTCTTTCTATTGCCCTCTCTCTCTGCCCGTCTCCCTGTTCTGTCTCTGTCTGTCTCTCTCCATGTCTCTGTCTGCCTCTCTCTCTTTCTGTCTTTCTGTCTGTCTCCGTGTCTGTGTCTCTCTCTGTTTGTCTCTCCCCCTCTCTCTATCTATTTCTCTCTGTCTCTCTCTCTCTCTCTCTCTTTGTCTCGTCTCTCTCTCTGTCCCGCTCTGTCTGTCCCTGCCTCTCAGTCTGCCCCACTCTCTCAGCCTGTCTCTCTCTCTGTCTCCCTCAGTGTCTCTGCCTGTCTCTCTGTCTGTCTATATCTGTATAAACTACCATACGTAACTAACGTACGAAAATTCATTGGAAGCTGGCTGTTTTTTTCGCACGTATACAATGAGTGGCCATTTTGCGCAGTAATCCCAGCCAGAATTTGGCTATTTTTTTTTAAATTGCGTTAAAGTTTAAAATTTTTGTTTAGAATTGAAATAAATTAACTATCAGTCAATCCCCGTGCTAAAAACATCAACAGAATTGATTGTGTATATCTGAAATAGACGCGACTGAAGCACAAAATAGTGCCAATATGCCGACGTCAAATCTAAGTTTGTAATGTTATTTTTGTGAAAAATCATTGGAAGATGCGATAAGACGTTATGGCTGTGCGGATTGTATAGTCCTAAAGGCTTCAAGATGGCTATTGTGTACAATGTAACATTGTGTTGACATTTGTTTGTTGACGTGACCTCATTAACTGTGACGTTTACATAATGTCATATGGATATCATGGCTATTCATTGTGTCAGAGTCACTTCTCTGCATGTAGGGTGATTCTGTCGTTCAGATTGTATATCTACATGTCTGTCGCCCTCTCTGTCTGTCTCTCCCTCTCTCTGTCAGTCTCCATGTCCACCTCTGTCTTTGGCTGTCTTTCTCTCTGCGTGTCCGTCTCCCTGTGTCTGTCTTTCTCTCTCCCTCTCTGCGTCTGTCTCTGTCTGCCCCCCCCCCCGTGTCTGCCTCTCTGTTTCCACCCCTCTCTCTCTCTCTCTCTCTCTCTCTCTGCCTGTCTGTCTGTCTCTCTCTCTCTCTCTCTCTCTCTCTCTCTCTCTCTCTCTCTCTCTCTCTATGCCTGTCTGTCTCTCTCCCTCTGTGCATGTCTGTCTGTGTCAGTCTGTCTCTCTCCCTCTGTGTGTATGTCTCTTTGACTCTCTCTGTCCCTCTCGTAATGGCTGTCTATCTCTCTGACTGTCTCTGTATGTCTCCCTGATTCTGTCCATCTCTCTCTCTGTCTGTCTCTGTGTCTCTGTCTCCATGTCTCTCTCTGTCACCCCCTCTCTTTGTCTCGTCGTCTCTGTCTGTCTCCATGTCTCTCCCTGTCTGCCTCACTCTCTCTTGCTCTGTCTCTAGATCTGTCTCTCTATGTCTTGCTGTGTCTTTCTGTCTGCTTGTCTCTCTGCCTCTCTGTCGGCCTTTCTACGTCTCCCACTCTCTCACTTTCAGTCTTTCTCTCTCTGCTTGACTCTCTTGGTCGCTATCTCTGTGTGTCTGTCTGCCTGGTATGTCTGTCTGTCTATCTCTGTATGTCTATCTCTACCTGTCTCTTTGTCCCTCTCTCTCTACCTGTCTCTCTCTGCCTGTCTTTCTCTCTGTCTGTCTCCCTCTCTGTCTGTCTCTCTCTATGCTTGTCTGTCTGTGTCTGTATGTATGTCTATCTCTCTGTCTGTCTCCTTCTCCGTCTGTCTGTCTCTCTCTATGCCTGTTTGTCTGTGTCTGTATGTATGTCTATCTCTCTGTCTGTCTCTCTCTCCCTGTCTCTCCCTCTCTCTGTCAGTCTCCCTGTGCACCTCTGTCTTTGGCTGTCTTTCTCTCTATGTGTCCGCCTCCCCCTGTGTCTGTCTGTCTGTCTGTCTGTCTCTGCCCCACCTGTGTCTGCCTCTCTGTCTGTCTCCACCCCTCTCTGTCTGTCTGTCTCTCTCTATGCCTGTCTGTCTCTGCCCCACATGTGTCTGCCTCTCAGTCTGTCTCCACCCATCTCTGTCTGTCTGTCTCTCTCTATGCCTGTCTGTATCTCTCTGTCTGTCTCCTCCGTCTGACTCGCTCTCTCTCTGTCAGTCTCCCTGTCCACCTCTGCCTTTGGCTATCTTTCTCTCTGTGTGACCGCCTCTCTCTGTGTCTGTCTCTCTCGCCCTCTCAGTGTCTCTGTCTGTCTGTCTCTCTCTGCCCCCCACCCCGTGTCTGCCTCTCTGTCTGTCTCCACCCTCTCTGCCTATCTGTGTCTGTCTGTCTCTCCCCCTCTGTGTGTATCTCGCTTTGACTCTCTCTCTCTCTCTCTCTGTTGGTCTCTCTCGCTCTGTGTCTCTCTCTGTCTCTCTCTATGACTGTCTCTCTGACTCTGTCCCTCTCTCTCTCTATGTCTCTCTGACTCTGTCCCTCTCCGTCTCTGTCTGTCTCTCTCTGTGTCTGCCCCCTATGTGTCTGTCTCTCTCTGTCTTTCTGTCTGTCTCTCTATGTGTCTCCACTCTCTATGTCTCTCTCTCTCTCTATGCCTGTCTGTCTGTCTACGTCTCTCTCTCTGTCTGTCTCCCCCTCTCTCTGTCAGTGTACCTGTCCATCTCCCTGTCTTTTGCTGACTTTCTCTCTGTATGTCCGTCTCCCTCTGTGTCTGCCTGTCTGCCTGTCCCTCTCTCTGTGTCTCTGTCTCTCTCTCTCTCTACCCCCACCCCTCTGTCTGTCTCCACCCCTCTCTGTCTGTCTCTCTCTATGCTTGTCTGTCTGTGTCTGTCTGTATGTCTATCTCTCTGTCTGTCTCCCTCTCTGTTTGTCTCTCCCTCTTTCTGTCGGTATCCCTGTCCACCTGTCTTTGGCTGTCTTTCTCTCTGTGTGTCGGTCTCCCTCTATATCTGTCTGTCTCTCTCTCTGCCCCCCACCCGTGTCTGCCTCTCTGTCTCCACCATCTCTATCTCTCTCTGTCTCTCTGTTTCTCTCTCTCTCTCTCTCACTCTCTATGCCTGTCTGTCTGTCTGGGTTAATTTTTATACTATGAACCACATTTTACCAGAAACTGATTCAGTTATCTAACGTATATTAGGTGAGAGACAGAAGAACCCGGAGAAAACCCACGATGTTGGACATGCGACTCAACTCCTTGTCACGTACAAGTGAGGAATCGAAACCTCGCCACTTGACTCAATGACAGACATTATGATCAAACGTGCACGTCTTAACCATTCAGCCCCCACCCCCACCTGCGTTTGTCATAGCCAAAGTTTTTACATGACTGGGAATGTATTCAATCCAAATAATACCAGAAACATTTCTAATCCACATCAAGTTTCAAGCAATGTTGTTTTTTTTTATTTTTAAAAAAGAGATAAGAAAAGCGGTATCGTACACATGTTGAAAAGCAACGATGTTAATAATTTTTATGGCTAATGTAGCACTACCACTGCCACAATCTTTGATTTGACCTGATCGTCTAGGGGTTGGTTTGACTCTGGACTGGCTACTGTTGTATTTCACTTCTTAAAGGACAATATTGGTGCCAGTCATTATCACATATGTGATAGAACTGATTAAACACTTTCCAAATATACTATTAACACAGAGATCATCGCTACCATAGAGGAGTAATAAAGGATTCATGATTCGGAAGTCACGAACGCCAAAGGAAAACACGAGTTATCTCTCTATGTGAATGACTGAAGTGACGAGTGATGACAGATAAACGGCCGAATTTCTGCTCACTAATAATTCCTTCGAAGACAAAAGGTTGTTCTATGGGACCGCAAGAGCATATCTGACGATTCAATAAAGTAATTAAGTGTCATAAGATAAGACAACACGGGAAAAAAAAGAAATACTCCGTACAGCCCCATGTTTTTTAGGTTAGACCGGGGCACATTGAACACTGTATAGCGTTGGGTTGTATAGTATTATTTATAAAGGATATATCCATGGTGGTTCAATGTGCCCCGGTCTCCCCTACCTTATAAAAACATGGTAATGCACGAACTTTTTTCTGTTTTTCTTTCGTGTTCTCTTATGTAGTGGCAGTCAATTCTTTTTATGAATTGTAAGATATTCTCTCACAGTGTCACACAGCAACTAAAGGCCGATAGGTCTGAGTTATAAAGGATATTTTAATAACTGCTCAAGTAACTATACTGTAGTTTCCTGTATGTAACATATAAACATAGTAACAACATAAACGGTGTTTTAGACTTAATTCATCATTGGATATAGTTTTATAACAACGTGAAGTCCTGAGAAATCCCTAGACGATCATTGTCACATCTGTGTCCCCCTAGTGTCACAGGCCTCATTTTGGTCCCGCGACACAGGATAGTTCTTATAGTGTCACATATTGGCCCATAACGTGACATTTGGAATATCTAATATCAATGACTGTATTACTATAAAAAAAAAATGTTGATGTGTTATTTATGTAATGGTTTTTAGATTTTAAACATATTTCACTGAGCTTAGTCAGGCAAAAAAATATTAGAACAGTGTACATCGTCAAGTGTAGCCTGTGATTATACTTTTATTATACGATCGGATTGATAGTCAAATTCATGATATATTCAACTGTGGACACTTACAATTATGTGTATTAAATCATCTTACAAATTCTATTGTGAATGGAATTTCAACTGTCAAAAGACATATTTCGTGCACTGCTAATGTATATACGGCATACAAAAAGTAATATGTGTAAAACATCGACAGTTCGAAATGTTTGTTTTTTGTTACTGTCACGACCAGGGAGCCAGGGTGACTCAGTGAGTAAGACGTTGGCT
This sequence comes from Patella caerulea, assembly GCA_036850965.1. Classification (NCBI taxonomy): domain Eukaryota; kingdom Metazoa; phylum Mollusca; class Gastropoda; family Patellidae; genus Patella; species Patella caerulea. Next base: position 5,049,848 of record JAZGQO010000010.1, read on the forward strand.
CGCTAACTTCGAGGTCCCGTGTCCGATCCCTGCGTTGACCAAAAAAGTTCATCCGGATTTTTAGTTGTTCCAAGCCTTTGTCAGTGATGCAGAACCGAGGGCCTGGCAAGGGAAAACCTACAGTTGGGCGGATTGAACGTGCACTTAAAGGATCCGTTGGCAGTTATGAGAGTAGGTCGTATCGCTGCTGTCTTGGCACAATATCTCTCGTAGCACACTGAATGGCGTATGCGCGTCTTCATTAGCCCAGTCGGAACTGAATAGTAGTTCAGATGCGTCGTGCACGTAAAGGATCCCTTGGTAGTTGGATTCTATATAAGACTAGACCGTAGCATTGCTGTCCGGGCACTGTATGGCGTGTGTACGTCTTCATTTTCCCAGTCGGAGCAGAATAGTAGGACGTTAAACACCAGTTCATTTCTGTTACGACCTAACCATGGGGTAAACTAAGTTGACTTAGTTAGTTCCTGAGACCACCCCTCATGGTTATTATATTTAAAATACGAATATTGTTCATATTGTTATAAAATAAAGCTTTTCTTTCAATAGGCAGATTGTTCTCACTCTAGTAGATTCGACGGAGATTCACCGTGCAATAATTACTAGACAGTTTTCATGTTATTGAACACTTTTGCTAGTTTACGACAGTTTTAGTAGAAATCATATAGAGAAGTAGGTTGGCTTATCTGTGCAATAACAACGAACATTGACTTTAGTATTAGCATGTGTAGCCCAGCCACCATTTCACCTCCGAAAATAGAACTGGTCTTAACGTGCGAGAGTACCTAAAATCGCTCGGTCTATTAAAGAGACAATTCTTACTTTTGCTCACTACTACTTACATTTCGTTCATTAAAGCTTCATTAAAGGAGATAAACGTCTAGCATAATGTTATCCATAATATTTAGAATTAAAACACGAAATAGAATTCAATATTAACACATTTCAATCCAAATCGATGTTCTTATATTACCGTAAAAAATATGGGATCCTAATAGCCAATATACAAAAGACAATGAACATTTTATAATCAGTACACGAGTCGTGTAGTAATGGCAGATACACAAACGACAAAATGATAATAAAAAGGCGCGTAGAATGGACCCTAACCCTAAATCAACCGTGTTTAATTTGTTGGACTGTTCACGTATTTCACCGAACATAATTGAATCGAAATTTAAATAATATTATTAACAATTGAATATACATGTAAATGGCTATATACATTCATATTATAATATGTGCTTTTAGACCCAGTTCGATCTACATGTATTTAAAGGCCTCAATGAATAGTCACACGCTTGTTAAATTCAACTCATCGGACACCAATTAGGAGATAAACACTTCCTATTTCGGATTTAGAGGGGTGTTATTTAGGAGATAAACACTTCCTGTTTCGCATTTAGAGGGGTGTTATTGTCCAATAGACATGTCCTGAGATCATTAGGACCCGAGACGCGTAGCATATTCTAGTGACGTCACAAGAACCATGCAATCATAAATCGGAGAAGCCCAAAGGGCTATAGTGGAATATAATAAGCGCGTCGGATAATAACTAGCACTAATTAATACATTTCCCATATGAAATGGGGTTTATAGCCCTTCTGCTCCGACTGGCCTAATGAAGACCGGCATACCCTGTAAAACTTTTTCCGAAAAATTTACGGACAAATGGCTGGCAGCTAGGTTGCCAATCAATGTACGTAAAAATTACGACACACCGTAAATATATTTTTACGAACATGTCGTTAAAATTACGTACATTGATTGGCAACCTAGCTGCCAGCCATTTGATCGTAAATTTTACGGAAGATATTTTACAGTCGTAAAAAACTATGGTATTATAAGCATCAAAAAAATTAAAGTTTTAAAACAGAATTTAATTATTCAAAACAGTATATGATACAATTCCTCAAAATTCTTCTACAAGATAGTTTAAATCAATATAAAAGATACAATTCCTCATAATGCCTATACATGATAGTTTAAGATATAATAAAGGATCACTTTACTGGAAATTGGAGATTACGGTTAATAAGTAAAGCTTTAAAAAAGCAAACTGTCAACCACAAATCCATATTTTTAACATACATGTATTTGTTATTACAATATGGAGAATGTTTATAGATTGAACATATTTTTTGGCTATCAAGCAGTTTGGTGGTATATTTCTACAAAGACAAGGCTCTTTGCATAATTCATCATTAATAATAATGAACATTTGTACATGGAATAATGAAGGGTTCAAGAAAAGAATCTGTTGCCACAATTAACAAGGGAAATAACTCTCCAAATTTTTTATCAAGTTCTCTCAAGACAGGAAAACATAAATTTCCATCAAGTAAAAAATTTATGTAAAAATTTCTAGGGATGTATGATGTATCTCAAATAATAGGTAGCAACAAAATACAAATTTCTAAAGGAAAGTTCATATGAAAATTTAACAATAATGAAATCATCCATTCAAATTCTTGTACTTGTAACATTTACATTATAATATTTAAATGAAATTTTTATAGTGTAACAAATAGAAAATCAGTGTGTTACAATAGCATTACCCTAAAATCTTTTTCTAAAATCTTACCAATAAGTTTGTAATATTTACTTCAAATCATTTATTTGAAACATCAACGACCTGAAAGTAAAACTATAACTGTACAGTAAAACATGATCTGATAAAAATGTTTAGATGTGAAAATGAACAATTTAAAATCTAACAATTATTGAAGCCCAAAAGTATCATGACTTTAAAACAAGAACACCATCAATGTAGAATTACTAATAATACTGTTATCCCACCTTGAATGGACAGCTTGTTCCAATCTTATAAGTTAAGCTCTGTTTGAAATTTTTATCATAAAATTTGTCACAATAACTCTGCCTAAGCAAGTACATTCCTTAGTGAGAATGGCATAAATTGATTCAATGTCCTTGATAAAAATTAAGATGGAAATTGATTACTGACAAAGCTAATGTACTAGTCCCAAAATGAAATCTGTAGATGAGAGTTGAACATTTTTAATGTTAATGCAACAGGGTCAGAACATTCAATGAATGGAGGACAATTTTACAAATTAAATGTACCAAATTGTGGATGGACAAACTAAATGACCAACAGAATTTTCCATGAAGTAAACAGATCTTATCAAAAGTGCAATCAAGTTTAATTAAGAAAATTCATTAAAAAGATTTCTTGCAGTGTGTTTGAAGCCTCATTTACAAAGTATCACTCATAACAATGTTGTGGCTTGGTCCCTTATCATCCAATCATCACCAATTTTATTCACACTATGTGCAGGTGTATAAAAACTACCGGTAACCATAAACATTATTCCATTCCATCCTAGGTTGCAACAATACGTATCACAGTATTTCTTCTTGGTCGGTTTCCAGCTTTGTAAGAAATGTCAAAAAAACAATGGCGACACGCTGTAACATTATTAAATTAGCCACTGCTTTTCCATCTGACATTTTTGATTCAGAATGTTCCCATCTGTGATCAGTGGTTTGCCGAAGGGGGTGTACTTTCAGCAGAGCATGTGTTTCATTGCCGAAAGTCATCCTTTCTCCTTGTCACATGAACTACAGGTGAGCCGTCTGCATGCATGATAGTTGAGCATTGAAAGAAAATGGAGAGTTAAAAAGTCTTTCAGCATTTAAAGCACCTTGTACTGCAATGTGGCATCTATACCGTGGTATACCATCACACGGTACTGGTATGTTGTAGTAACCGTACTCAATCCATTCAAACTTGAACATTTCACTTTTTGCTGCGTCTTTGTTAACTTTTTCATGATTTCTGTGGGTTTATTTCAAAAATGCACCTACAAAACAAATATTCTCAATCAGCTTTTTTCATATCATATCCATCAATAATAATGTTAAAAAATTTCAAACACAGCCCAGAAATAGATAATGAGGCCTGATGCTGACATCTGCACAACACGTACTAGAACATTTTTGGACTGAAATGAAATGAAATGGATTTAACGTCTACTGTTCTGCTCCTATATTGGGCTAATGAAGACGGTCATATGCCATACAGTGTGCTATAAGGGAAATTTTGCCCGGGCAACAGCGCTACAGCCTACTTTTATTTGTATCGAATTCAAACTGCCAAGTGATATTTTACATGCACGCCAATGTGGTCACGGAAACGTGGTTTTTCCTAACATCTGAACGACTAGACAAGCACTTCGACCTGCATCACTGACAAGCGGAAACCACGCCAAAAAATCGGGATGAACTTTCTCTGCCAATGCAGGGATCGAACACCCGACCTCCAGGCTAGTGAACCAGCGTCTTACCCACTTTGCAACGTGATCCCCCCCCCTTTTTGGACATATAATATATGTTGAATTTTTTTCAATAATTCGCATTAACTGTAGGTCTTTTACAAGCAGTGGGTGGAAAACGAAAGACCCCCAAAAAACGACCAATGTTGTTAGTCAGGCGATCTTACTCCTTGTCACATACAACTAGTGTGGGATTGAAACCACGTCACTTGTCTCCATGACAGATATTCTGACCAAAGGCATATTGGGACCATAGACCTTTATATATTGAGACCATTCGTCCAATCACCCCCTCAAAACTCAAGGTCCAAGTAGAGAACAGGAAGTGATGGATTTACCGATAAGGTGCCCATTTCTCAAGGGGTTTTTGATCTCCAGTTTTTCTTAATCTTAGTACCAGTATTTATCTTTTAGTTTACCTTTGAAAAAGTTCCAGTATAGAGTCTAACCCAGACTGATACTGGATAATTAGGCTACCGTACACTTGATTGATGACAGACATGGTTTGGTTGGATTGTTCGTACTTGGTTTTATTTTATTTACTCAAAGATGCAAGTTGTGCCTAAAATTGGTAAAATATAAAATTTTTAGATAGATAGACTTTCACTTTGACAAAGCAGATTTTAATGTCCAGAAATATTATCGGGTACCCCTTCATTATCTTATAAGTTAGGCCTAGTCTAGTACACTACTAGTAGTGGCTATAGTAGTATCATAGTCATAAGGTATAGGCCTAGCTAGGGCATTATAGGCTAGTTCATATTTCTAGCAATGAGTTGAATAAGTTGTCATATCACAGGAGCAGTCCCAACTAGGCCTAGAGTAGAAATGAATGCTCCAAAAACAATGCGATGATTAAGCCTAGATTATGGATGTCGATCTTGGACGTACCCGGTAGGGCTAATAAAAATGGCGCTAATAAAAAAAAGTTGAAAGTTGTCTAGTTTCTATTTCAAGAATCAGTTTCATTTTTACGAATGACAAAAAAATTAATCTGTGTCAAACCAAGATGTGTGGATGTGTGTCTACTATGTAAACATTACTTACCTAAAACTGCAATGTTTGATATTTTAATATCAAACATTGCAGTTTTAGGTAAAATAGTTAAAACTATTGTCTGTGCTGGAGAAATTCATCTTCGACTTCCCCGCTAACGGTCTTCGCAGTAACTGGCGCCCAGGACGACCGATGACGTCACTTTAATTTAATCACTCGTATGTCATATTTACAGACGAAATTCTGTATTTCTCAAATTTTTACAGAATGGTGTCTGTTATCGGAATAACAGACCTGCGCTGTAGGCATTTTACAGAAACACGTCTGTAAAAATTACAGAAAAGGCTTACAGTGTACGCCAAATAGTGCCAATGTGTACACCGGACCTCGGTATTTCGTCCCATCCCAACGACTGTACGTTGACCGTAGGCTCGCTATCCAGGAGGCCCCTTACATCCCTCCTTTAGTTCAACGGGATTTTTAAGCGCGGTTCCTCCTGCACCATTGATTGGCAAGGGGGATCCACGCCGGAAAATCAGGATGAATGTTCTCGGTCAACGCAGGGATGGAACAAGGGACCTTCTAGATAGCGAGCCAACGACTTATTAACTGAACCATGTGGCCCCCTTTCCAATAAGAAGGGTTAGGTAGCCAAATAAGGTCCCTCTCTGTCTTCATCAGTGTCTCTGTCTCCCTCTCGGTCTGTCTCTCCGTCTCTCTGTCAGTGTTCCTGTCCATCTCCCTGTCTTTTGCTGTCTTTCTCTTTGTATGTCCGCCTCCCTCTGTGTCTGTCTGTCCCTCTCCCTGTGTCTCTGTCGCTCTCTCTGCCCCCACCCCTGTGTTGGCCTCTCTGTTCGTCTCCACCCCGCTCTGTCTCTCTCCATGCTTGTCTGTCTGTGTCTGTCTGTATGTTTATCTCCCTGCCTGTCTCCCTCTCTGTTTGTCTCTCCCTCTATCTGTCAGTATCCCTGTCCACCTCTGTCTTTGGCTGTCTTTCTCTCTGTGTGTCCGTCTCCCTCTGCGTCTGTCTGTCTATCCCTCTCTCTGTGTCTTTGTCTGTCTCTCTCTCTCTCTCTGCTCCCCCTGTGTCTGCCTCTCTGTCTCCACCCCCCCTCTCTCTCTCTCTCTCTCTCTCTCTCTCAAATTAATGCCTGTCTGTCTGTGTCTGTCTGTCTCTCTCCCCCTGTGTGTATCTCTCTTTGACTCTATCTCGCTCCCTGTCTCTCTCTATGGTGCATTGGGGTGGGACGATTTACACAATTACCCAATACCACTTCAGTATCACCACATACTACCCAAATACTACAACATAATACTGCAAAATGTGTATATCAATTGAATTTCTTCAAAAATAATTAGTTATACCGTGGGAATTGTACTTCAAATGCGATAACCCATGTCTGGCTCTTCAATTTGCCTCCCTATATCACATAAAACAAGCATGTGGTGATATTGGGGTGGTATTCAGGTGTTATTGTGTAGAATTGGGTAGTATTGGGTAAATCGTCCCGCCGCTGCATTGGATTAACTTTATACTGTAAACCACATTTTATCACGAACTGATTCAGTTATCTAATGTATATTGGGTGAGAGAGAGATGTTTCTTATCTAATGTATTATTGGGTAAATCGTCGCAGAGATGTTTCTTAACGTCCCGGAGAAAACCCACGATGTTGGACATGCGACTCAACTCCTTGTCACGTACAAGTGAGGAATCGAAACCACGCCACTTGACTCAATGACAGACATTATGATCAAACCTGCACGTCTTAACCATTCGGCCCCACCCCCGTTTGTCATAGCCAAAGTTTTTACATGACTGGGAATGTATTCAATCCAAATAATACCAGAAAATATTTTCAAACAATGTTGTTTTTTTATTTTTAAAAAAGAAATAAGAAAATCAAATATGTAACAGGAACCAAAACAGTTGTTTCTATACGTTTTATGTTGCAACAGTTACACAATAGTCCACATTACAATGTTTAAAATTAGCTTCTCTTTCTCTCAACTATAAAAGTCTAACCAGCGTGGGCTATATATTTTTGGTTATGAAATTAGAATCAATAATTTGTAAAGATAACAATATTGTTTCAGCCATCATTTCTTCATTCCTTGTCTATGATTTTGAAAACTATGTCGCAACGACAACATTGTTACACTAACGAGGATTAAAAGCTTATGTATGTGATAAAATTTGTTCCATGCATGTTTTAGTTTAATTCTCGATTTTATGAACATGTATACCATTTCATTTTAAAATACAGAGATCAACATCCTTACACATTAAATACAAAATACTGTAAGCCGAGTATGGTCTGACCGATTAATGGACACGGTTCCAAATTGTTATGATTTTGACATATATATAGCAGCATAAGTAATTTGGGAACAAAATGCCATTTGCAACAACCATTACGCCACATTTATTTTATAAGGAACAATCTTCATTCTTAGTACCGTCCCAATATTCGTAGAGTATTTTACAATGCATCAAATGATTAATTGATAAAAATAAATATAATCTTGTCTGATATAAATCTATAATTCATTGATGATTAGCATTTAACGTTGTCATGCAACGTTCGATCACATAAATAAGATAATAAACTTGTGTTAATGATATGAAAAAAAAACACACAAGATTTTATTAATCTATACAAGTTTTGTGTATAGATTATTTTAAGCAAATTACAAACTACATGAATTACGTTTTAAATTAGAAAATATCAATGTCTGTGTGAACGAACTAGAAATTACATAACTTGAAAATATGAATTGAAAAAAATAGGTCTAAAATAACACATGAGTAATTACTAATTGCAGTGTACTTTATTCCACATTTACTGGCGTTAATATATGTCGCTGGAAAGTTACAAATAAAGTTTGCCAGGAAAATGTGTATCCATAATGAGCCCATGACGTGACTTTTGGAATATTTAATATCAATACCTGTATTATTATTAAAACTGTTGATGTGTTATTATGGTATTTAGATTTTAAACGTATTTCACTGAGCGTAGCCAGGCAAAAAATATTAGAACGGTGTACATCGTCAAGTGTAGCCTGTGATTATACCTTTATTATAACATCGGATTGATAGTCAAATTCATGATATATTCAAACTAAGTACAGCTGCGGACACTTACAATTATGTGTATTAAATCATCTTACAAATTCTATTGTGCATGGTTATTCAACTACCAAGAAAGATATTTCGTGCACTGCTATTATATATACGACATATAAAAAACTAATATGTGTAGAACATCGACAGTTCGACATGTTTGTTTTTTGTATTTTGTTACTGTCACGACCTGGGAGCCAAGGTGACTCAGTGAGTAAGACGTTGGCCCGGTAACCTGGAGGTGCCGTGTCCTATCCCTGCGTTGACCGAGAAAGTTCATCCGGATTTTTTGTTGTTCCAAACCTTTGCCATTGATGCAGGACCGAGGGCCTGGCAAGGGAAAACCTACAGTTGGGCGGATTGAACGTGCACTTAAAGGATCCGTTGGCAGTTATGAGAGTAGGTCGTATCGCAGCTGTCTTGGCACAATTTCTCTCGTAGCACACTGAATGGCGTATGCGCGTCTTCATTAGCCCAGTCGGAACTGAATAGTAGTTCAGATGCGTCGTGCACGTAAAGGATCCCTTGGTAGTTGGATTCTATATAAGACTAGACCGTAGCATTGCTGTCCAGGCACTGTATGGCGTATGTCCGTCTTCATTTTCCCAGTCGGAGCAGAATAGTAAGACGTTAAACACCAGTTCATTTCTGTTACGACCTAACCATGGGGTAAACTAAGTTGACTTAGTTAGTTTCTGAGACCACCCCTTATGGTTATTATATTTAAAATACGAATATTGTTCATATTGTTATAAAATAAAGCTTTTCCTTCACTAGGCAGATTGTTTTCACTCTAGTAGATTCGATGGAGATTCACCGTGCAATAATTACTAGACAGTTTTCATGTTATTGAATCTCATGATCGGCCATCCCCGTGTACATGTAATTAACTTGTGTCGCCCAATTTGTTTTAAATATGTGTGCATTTATATTTCCGGTATACCCACAGACATATAGAGCTATTTATATCGGTATTTATTACAGCACCAAATCGTTGTCGCAGCTCATGAAAAAAATTCTCTTACCACTCTATTTATATCGGTATTTGTTACAGCTGCGACTCATGAAAAAAAAACCCAACTCTCTTACCACTCTTCTAGTGGCGTGCTAACACCATTGCGGTAAATTTAAAAGCTTTTGATCCGATTAAAGGCTTTCTACAGATCCATTTTATCCATAGATGCAACAATGAGGAATCTTCTGAAATCCGGTTTTTATTGTCGCTCCGGTGCTATAAGTATTGGTGGATGTCGTACACTACGCAGGGTATGCTTACTGGTTCGAAAACTACTGACACCAATTCGTATTCAAGTAATTAACATAGCTAACTAACCTTCACCCTGTTATTGTAATTCTACACTACTTGAATATTACGAAAAATAATTTACTATTTAAGGCAACATCTTTCATTATTTTAGAAAAAGAAGCCACGGTGGCTGGCTGGGTAAGACGCTGGCTCGCTAGCCAGGAGATCACGCGTTCGATCCTGCATTGGCCGAGAAAGTTCATCGGGATTTTCCGACTTGGACATGGATTCTCCTTATCAGTCCTGCAGGACGGAGGACGAGACAAGGACAGCTGTCTTCGAATGGGACAAAAAACCGAGGTCCCAGTGTATTAGTGTATACATTTGCGTGCATGTAAAAGATCCCTTGGCAGTTGGAATTCAATATAAGTGTAGGCCATTGTGCCGCTGTCAGGACAAAATTTCCCTCAAAGCATACTGTATGGCACATGCCCGCCTTCATTAGCCCAGTCGGGACAGAACAGTAGGACATTAAACCCAATTTCCTTTCGTTTTAATTTGATAAAACAAATAATTAATCAAAATTTTCCTATTATCTCTCAGGGTTCGATGGTCGAATGGTTAGCGCGTGCGGGTTGTTTCATAAGGTTTGTCATTGAGTCAACTGGCGTGGTTTCGATTCCCTGGTGATACGTGACAAAGAGAAGCGTCGCCTATCCAACATCGTGGTTTTTCTCCGGTTCCTCCGGTTTCCTCTAGAAATGGAGTATTTTGTGTCGATTGGACGTTAAACCCCATATCTCCCACACCCACGCTTTAAATCATATTTTAGATCTTACATTGGAAATGTAAATAAAAGATAAAACATTTCTACACCACAAATTTTATTATACTCTTTCCTGTCATCGTGCTGTACTATTTCTAGTATAATATTTGTCATCAACGTGTACTGTTTTTTGTATATAAAGTACTTATCATCATGTTGTAATATTTCTAGTATATTATATAGTACTTGTCATCGTTGTGTAGTATTTATAATATACAGGGGGACCGCACCACACACAAACAATAACACAATACTTGTCATCATCTTCACTGTCAAGGGTTAACAGTGTGTCTATAAATGTGGTTGATATCATTCGAATGATTCAGGAGAAGTAGAAAATGTAGATCAAACAATCTGAATCAGCGACAAATCAGGTTGAAATACATCAAGAAGTTAAGGAGAAAATTCCCGTATTTGCCCCCCCCCCCCCAATGATCCGTCTTTATAAAATAGTTACCTAATAATTCTTTATATTTTTTTTTCATGTTTTCTGAAACAGATCTAGGTGAGTATTACAAATTTATATTTTAATTTATCATGCACTAGTTGTTATATTGTGTATAATATACGCCAATCCTGTCTGTTTACCTGACGTCAAAGGCTTCTGGGGGCTTCCGATGGGGCTTCTGTGGGCGCTGATGACGGTCCGCGGCGAACGGTACAGTGCAAGGGTGCTCTCCATAGGCATACGGACTTGATGAATTTTAAGGGGGCAGAATCCTGAAATGCTCGAACAAATTTCGGGTGAGGCCTACATACGTCTAGGGACGTCCCACCACCCTCCGCCTAGAAAAAAGGTAAAATACCACACGCCTCGCAGTGTTCGTCTGATTTGAGCTAATCCCACTTAAAACTGTAATGGAAGTAAATTTCTGTTCCAAATTATGACTGGTCAATAATCCGATTAACAACCAATAGCTAACAGTGTAACCAGGGTCGTAAATGTGGGTGTGTGGGTGTGGTACACCCCAATCCCAGGAAAACAAAATAGTCGGTCGCAAAACCAGTGCAGTCGGTCGCAAAATAGGAGTAGTCGGTATCAAAATAAGTGCTCACTGCATCCGTCACACTACTCACGCAAAACTTTAGTATAAAATAACCTTGTCAACTTATCACGTTTGAAAAATTGTTGTGTTTCACTCTTATTCTGTTGTAAGTATTATTCTGTTTCTCCCCGGGAGAAAAATAATCAATCTCAAAATAATTGCAGTCACTGCCGTCGATCTCAAAATAATTGCAGTCACTGCCGTCGATCTCAAAATTAGGCATTGGCGACTTCATGAATTAGGCCTAATGAGGTAAACAAACAATGCCAGAATAGATCCCAAATACTATGTATTTGCGTGAATCCGTGAGCCTAAATTACACACGTCTATGTCACACTAAACTATAGTATAAAATAACCATCAATTCTGATTATCATTAAATTGTTGCAAGCTAAAATTATGTATAAATAGGCTGATTAGATGGATATTTATCATTAAGTATGTATTTGCTTGAATCCGTAAGCCTAAATTACACACGTCTACGTCACACCAAACTATAGTTGAAAATAACCATGTCTGCTTGTCATGTTTGAAAAAAGGTTTGTCACTCTTATTCTACTGTGAGTATGTTGTTCTATGGCAAAAAAATAGTCGGTCCTAAAAAAAGTACTCACCGCAGTCGGTCTCAGACTATATAAATGATTTATTGGGATAAACAAACAGTCACAAAACGGGCGAAATTGACAAATAAGCCTCAAAATTTTGTCCCGTTTCTTATTCCCCCGACCTTATGCACCTTCTTCTTCAAGTGTTTCTGCATTGTCCCATGATACAAAAGAGTACCTGTATGTTTATTTTACGGTGGATACTAACAGGGAAACAATCTATTTAAAAATAAACACCTGATTAAAATAATGCCTGTTATGGTATTTGACTGATCAGTGAGGGCATCTCGACCATTGATGTCAAATTAAGCTTCATGACGTTATTTACATGACAGCTAGGGTGGCTCAGTGTGTTAGGCGCTGGCTTGCTAATCCGGATGTTCTGTATCCAATCCCTGCATTGGCCGAGAAAGTTTATCAGGATTTTCAGGTGTGGTTCACATTCGACAAAAACATGACACCCCTTGTAAACATTGATATGCACATAATATAAGAATCCTTGACTGTTGGAATCAAAATAAGAGTATGCCGTAGTACCGCTGTCCAGGCAGATTTCCCGAATTGGCCGTCTTCATTATCTCAGTCGGTGAAGAGCAGGACATTACATCCCATTTTATTTCTTCATTTCATATTTTATGTGACCAAAAACATCTTAGGGCAGTTTGCAGGAGCGGATTGGGGCAGGGAACCGGCCCGGGCTCCCGTGTCGGAGCAGCCCCTTTTAATGACCGAGGAGCTCTGAGGGAGGGGGGGCTCTTCCCCTGAACATTTTTGAAAAATGAACCCCAATTATGCGATTTGGTGCAATATCTGATTATAATCTCTGTCAAATAATATATTCCATAAATCGATTAACTTAGGCCAAAACCCCGACCTGCAAGTAATTTACGCTCATCAACCTGTAAAATTATCATATCGTCATATTATTAGTTAACGTGTAATCGTTGCATCGTCAAGAGTCAAGAGAATTTAATTCGTTGAAAAATGGGACTAGTTGATAAAATTTTGACCATTGGATTAACCAGTTAGAAATATTGAATCAGCAGGAATATTTTCATTTGAAAATGTCCCATTTTTGTTGCCGGGAGCGCTAGTTGATTCCTCCTGTGATGGAAGGCCACGAAACACATTGGTACAGAGTGACGAAAATGAAAATCATAAAAGCTGATTTTTAATTTTGGATTCTGGCGTATCCACACAAACAGGGTGCAGGTGACTTAATAATTAATCGGGTGAATCCGATGAAATTTTCGGTTGAATTTCGTATCCCCATTGCAGGATTCCGAATTCTGACCCACACCCAGCACACCCGGTCCAGAAAGTCTATTATACCAGCCCATTAAAGCCACCGGTCACATACAATATGATCATCATGGCTCCATGGTCGGTCCAATAATCCCCTCTCCCATATAATGTTCAGCAAAAAAAGGTTGGTTTTTTTTGAACGAATTGGACAAAATTATCGTCTTTCGAGTGATCGTCCGACCGGCCCATCGGGCCGACTTTGAACTCAAAATTAGCAATGACAATTGCAGTATTTTGAAAATTGCTATTGTGGTATGAAATATGCATTTTAATTGATATTAAAAAAATAATAAAAGATTGCCGCAATACTTTTATCTGCACTATAACAACGATCTTCCGAGGCAGACATTCAAATGTCCCATTTTAAACCTTAAAATCAGGCATATCATACACTTCAATTTTTTTTTATTTTATCTAAAATATTTTATGTATGGTTCTGCTATTGTCTTTTATATCCCTCAAACAACCTCCCTGTACAGTGGAATGTGGTTTGTTAAAAAAAGGATAAATAGCGAAAATTATATATGCAAAAACAAAATGCGGACCAAATTATGGCACCTTAGCAAATAAACACTCATAACTACATGCACATACAAATAAATATCATTGAATACAGCCATTGAAAAACCTATGGCTGTATTCAGTGGCTCGAAAACGTACTACTTTTGTCCAGAATGACGTCACTTTCAGAATTACGTCAAACGGTCGTGACGTCACCGCTATCGCTCGTGGAATACTTGCGCAGGGACTCTCTTACTTGAACTATTGAATAACCCGAGCGGTATTCAATGATAATAACTGTGGCGTGCACCTGATAATAACTGGCTTGCGTCGGATAATAACTGGCGCGCGCCGGTTAATAACTGGCTCGCGTCGGATAATAAATGGCTCGTGCCGGATAATAACAAGCGCGTCCGATAATAACTAGCACTAATTAATACATTTCCCATATGAAATGGAATGAAATGGAGTTTATAGCCTTACTGTTCTGCTCCGACTGGCCTAATGAAGACCGACATACGCCAAATAGAGCCAATGTGTACACCGGACCTCGGTATTTCGTCCCATCCCAACGACTGTACGTTGACCGTAGGCTCGCTATCCAGGAGGCCTCTTGTTCCATCCCTCCGTTAGCCAAAAAGGTTCATCGGGATTTTTAAGCGCGGTTCCTCCTGCACCATTCATTGGCAATGGGGATCCACGCCGGAAAATCAGGATGAACGTTCTCGGCCAACGCAGGGATGGAACACGGAACCTTCTAGATGGCGAGCCAACGTCTTATTAACTAAACCATGTGGCCCCCTTTCCAATAAGAAGGGTTGGGTAGCCAAATAAGGTCTGACATCGAATCAGGTGACGTGGTTTTGATTCTGCCTTGAACGTGGCAAAAGGAGGGTCAACCGTTTTCTTGCGGGTGTTCCGGTTTCACCCGTACGTAGAGTATTTTATAATGCATCAAATGATTAATTGATAAAAATGAATATAATCTTGTCTGATATAAATCTATAATTTTTTTTATGATTAACATTTAACGTTGTCATGGTTTACATTCAATAATCTGAAAGGGAATTAGTACACAATGAACAAGTGAGAGAGAGACAGAGAGAAATGGGGTTTAACGTCCACTTGACACAAACTAGGTCATTTCGGGACTAACATATATTGTTTAATTTTATTTCAATAATTCGCTTGCGCGTGGGGGTCTTTAGCAGTGGCAGCAAACCGGGGGACCAAGAGAAAACACACGAGGTTGAATGAACAAAATAACCCATAGAAAAACAAAAAATTATAACGATCGTGTGCATGGTCTTCCGTAAGCGAATCTACATAAGTAAGCCGATTTTTGTATCTGGTAAAGTGAACAACACATACTTTTGGTTAATGCAAAATGTATATTTTAAACAATGCGCAGTGTATTAGGTATCTTTCTATAGTGCATAATATTTCTGGTGGCATGGGTCGGGCTTTTGGAATAGGTAAGTAACTTATAAGAACATAGTTTGGCATGATTTTATCAAGAAGAGCACCTAAATGTATTCTTATGACTGATAAATCATCTTTATATATAGATTATTTTAAGCAAATTACATACTACCGTACATGAATTACGTTTTAAATTAGGAAAATATAAAAGTCTGTGAGAAAGGAATAAAAATTACACAACTTGGAAATATAAATTGAAAAAATAGGCCTATATATAACACGTGAGTAATAATTAATTGCAATGTATAACGTTATTTCACATTTGCTGGAGTAAGTATATGTCGCTGGAAAGTTACAAAAAAAGTTTGCCAGGAAAATGTGCATCCATAATGGGCCCATGACTTGACGTTTGAAATATTTAATATCAATACCTGTATTATTATACAAACTGTTGATGTGTTATTTATATAATGGTATTCAGATTTTAAACGTATTCCACTGCGCGTAGTCAGGCAAAAAAATATTAGAACGGTGTACATCGTCAAGTGTAGCCTGTGATTATACTTTTATTATAACATCGGACTGATAGTCACATTCATGAAATATTCAATCTAAGTACAACTGTGGACACTTACAATTATGTGTATTAAATCGTGTTACAAATTCTATTGTGCATGGAATTTCAACTGCTTCCAAGCCTTTGTCAGTGATGCAGGACCGAGGGCCTGGCAATTGCAAGGGAAAACCTACAGTTGGGCGGATTTAACGTGCACTTAAAGGATCCGTTGGCAGTTATGAGAGTAAGTCGTATCGCCGCTGTCTTGCCACAATATATCTCGTAGCACACTGAATGGCGCATGTGCGTCTTCATTAGCCCAGTCGGAACTGAATAGTAGTTCAGATGGGTCGTGCACGTAAAGGATCCCTTGGTAGTTGAGTCTATATAAACTAGACCGTAGCATTGCTGTCCTGGCACTGTATGACGTATGTCCGTCTTCATTTTCCGAGTCGGAGCAGAACAGTAGGACGTTAAAAACCAGTTTATTTCTGTTACGACCTAACCATGGGGTAAACTAAGTTGACTTACTTAGTTCCTGGGACCACCCCTTATGGTTATTATATTTAAAATACGAATATTGTTCATATCGTTATAAAATAAAGCTTTTCTTTCAATAGGCATTCACCGTGCAATAATTACAGTTTTCATGTTATTGAACACTTTTGCTAGTTTACGACAGTTTTAGTAGAAATCATATAGAGAAGTAGGTTGGCTTATCTGTGCAATAACAACGAACATTGACATTAGTATTAGCATGTGTAGCCCCGCCACCATTTCACCTCCGAAAATAGAACTGGTCTTAACGTGCGAGAGTACCTAAAATCGCTCGGTTTATTAAAGAGACAATTTTTACCTTTGCTCACTACTACTTACATTTCCTTCGTTAAAGCTTCATTAAAGGAGATAAACGTCTAGCATAATCTTATCCATAATATTTAGAATTAAAACAATGAATAGTAACATGCTTGTTAAATTCAGCTCACTGGACATCAATTAGGAGATAAACACTTCCTGTTTCACATTTAGAGGGGTGTTATTGTCCAATAGACATGTGCTGAGATCATTAGGACCCAAAACGCGTTTATCGACATTGTAGACAAATCAGAACGGTAGGTTTACGTTTAAGCATGTTACAATAATATTATATCAACGATGCATGCAATTACGACTTCTTTGGAAAAATTAAACAAAAAAGCAGTTTTATTCCAGTTACTACAATCAGGTTATATTTTGACTTAAACTGAGTTCACAATTGTTGAAATTCGCATGGCCACATGGATTAAGTTATTATATCGCTCAAACGGGCTGATTTTGATGTCTGGAATTAAACATGCTTGTTATTTGATTTCAAGATTTTCCGCTTCACAAGGGTGATTTAGGATAACAGAAACAATTTTGTCCACCTCATCTGACTTTATTTTATAGACCATACATGCCTCTCTGGATCGATATCCAGGACTGTCTATAATATTCTATTCATCAATACCTGCCTGATACAAGGCTGTTGCCGAAAGATTAGTGTAATTCCCCTCTCTCATAAGTTGCCCAAGTTCGTTGACATCCAGGGTTCAATAGTTTTCTATAAACGCGTCCGGTTCAAATGGCCTCCACGTAGGTTTTAAAAACTGTATCACCTAAAAAAAACGGGTAAAGGTCAGTCAATATTGTTACAAAGCAAAATATTTTGAGTTTGTATCGTTTTAAGTGCGACATGCAAGTAAGATTTAAATTTGTCTGATTCATAACAAATTCCAAAATTTTAATTCATAAAGAATTATTAGTGATGTTGGAGCTTGAATGGATTACATCTTTAACGACTAGTACATGAACATATTTAACGACTAGACTATGAATGTGTCTAACGAGCATTTGATGTCATTTATTTAGATTTACACCAGCGAGTCGTAGTTCTCGCTTTCAGTGGAACCAGCCTTTTCTATGTATCTCTGAAATGCTATGGTCGTAAAACGCACACTAGAAAAGTACAAACGAGAAATACAAACGGGTACATAAACATATTTAAAACTAAATATAAATTGAAGCTCAAAATGTTAATAGGGCCCAACACTTTTAGGGTCTCTGTGTTTCCTTAAGCTCTCGCTTGGTTCAATAAATCCTCTCAATAATCACGTAATGAAACTAATGCAATAAATGCAATGTATAATGTACATACATATGCTATTTTGATATTTTGTATTTCATGGATGGATGGATGCCTGTGTGATATCTTGGCCTAGGAACTCACAAAACCTTAATCCGGCCCTGACTGGAAGGTTTTTATAAAGATCACCTGATTATCAGTGACGTAATCGATGCTAAAATAATCACTTATTATCCAGCTACCAAAAAGACACCACATTGATAATACAATTAGTGTTTGGTGGTTCTTCATAGTAAGTTACGAAATATTACATTTGGTTTGAAAACGTCAACAAATAACCGGTATAAATGCTTCTTACACTTTATTTAATTTTCTCTGGTATAATAAAAGCGCTCTGAAATATAAGATATACAAAGGCTTTCACAAACTATAGATAAAAAACAAATTTACATGGGAGACAACTCTTTAAAGCATATCACGCTACTTTTATAGTATTAGATGGAGTTACCGCCCCCAGACCAGGTCAAATCGAAAAATGCCTTATCGTTGATTTCTCAGCCCAAATTGTCCAAGGAATCAGAATCCCAACCTGACATAAATATGCAATATTCTTGACGGCACATAGATCACAGATATAGGCTTTTAGGCATAAAAGTATAAAATATAATAGATCAATCCTAAACCTAGCATTACTAATACTAACACATAACACCTTTCATTTTCACTTCTTATTAAGTTATTATTTTACGGGATGAAAAGAAAGAAAACTCTATTAAGTACTTATAAAATAATTATATAATACTACTGCGAAATCTTAATAATTAATATGTACCTGAAGGGTAGATTTACCGGTATTTAAAATGACATGACTAGTACACAATAAAGACATGGAAACATGATTTTCTCTTCTCATGTATGCACGAAAATGAAATGGCGGTAATTTTACGGGGAGTAATCATGGGAATTAATTATACAGGGAGCATTCATGAAAACACTCATTAAACAAAATAAAGTATCGGTTGTCAATGACAGTGTCTGAGTGTCCGTATTTCAAAACAACATTCGCGTCGCCGTAAATTCGTTCGACTACGATTACGTTAAATATTGCGACCTCGGTCGTGATCAGTTGTTTTAGGAATTCCACGCTTGACATTTAGGTCATAGCTTTAGTTCAAATAAGAGTAAAAAAAACGTCACGGCAAACCCATAATCCACTCTCTAGTCAATCGTGTGGCCCAGATTTAAATAGATTAAAACAGCGGGATATCACAATAGCCTATTCTGGACAGGAAAAAGGATCAATTGATCTTTCCGAGGAAATAATGACTACCGTCATATAAACAGTCCTAAAATTAAGGTGTGTCAACGTATAATAAACCATATTTCTCACATGTTGGAACTTATTGATACAAAGTTTGTTTTCGATTCGAGTAAATCTTGTGTAGGCCTACTACGTTTTGGGATACTGTCCTAAATCAGTGGCTCCATAAGTTATAATAACATGCTATCAGTATCAGTATCCCCATTAAAACAATAAATTATTAATAAAACGCCGTAAATTTAATTCAAGATGCATTATTATGTAAGATTTAGTTATCCAATTTATTGTTATTTTTCAAAACTCGCGGGTGTTCTTATCCATTTGAATCTCGGCCATCCGATGATTTAGAGAGTTGATTACAGACTCGATGTGTGCACAAATGTCTAAACAATATAAAGACCTGCAATAGGCAAAGTTTGCTTTTAGATAATGTATAAACCCGTCTTTGTTCTGTGTTACCAACATATTGCTTAATCATATTTATTTCTAAACCTGATAGGCCTTAATAAGAAATATATCCATTACGTAATACTCAGAATGTTACATGTATCATTATATTGTACTCCTTTAATGATATCATAAGCGTACATTTATGTTTTATATAATGCATAATCACGGTTAATTGAATATTTAACATAGTGGTTACAGCTGTATCTTGCTTAGTAAAAAATATTTACATAATACGGCTTATACATATTCATGTTGTTTACTCGGTAATAAGATCGTTAAATCGATAACTTTCAATGCAAAAATACATTAAAAACTTGTTAGGTATGTGAACTACTCAAATTAGGCCGTGGGCCGAACCAGATAAATGTGATTTTTAGCTGCAAGTGTTTGGTGAGGGGCAAATCTCATCATAATTAAATCAAATAATGTTATTTATGATTAAATCAACATTGTTTTCCCCAAAAAGTATGTTTGCTACTTAGAAAATGCTATTTTAAAGTGACTTCATTTTAACCAATCAGAAGGCAGCATAAGGCCTGAAAACTATCGAGTCAGAGTCTATCAAAGATGGCCGCGCCCTAGTAACTATACTTGTTACCTTAAACTGTGTTTAAGGTAACAATTGGTACAGTCTAAGACCCCTTACGCAAGTTCAAATATGTTCAAACGCACAATTGTCAACACATATCATTACAGTTTGTATTAAAATAAGTAATTCCATCACAAATAGTGAAGACTGCACCATTAAAAGAGTTACCGAACAGTTTTCTCTGCATAGCGCTGTTGTAGGCCTAATGACGTATTACGCAACTTGCGGCCATGACGGTCGGCCAGTTGAAATTTCGCGTAGGAGATGGGTTTCATCAAATCATATAATTATGCGGTAACGCCTCACCTTTATTTCAATAAGAATTGATTTATTATATGTTAAGCTGCGTGCAGTAGTGCTTTGGGTCAGTTTATTTGTAAATTAAGCGAGCTATAGCATAGGCCAGTAAACTTTTTGTAGTCATTTGACTAAAAAAACTTGCGCAAAGGAACTCTGTATGAAAAACCACTACTGCGACTGGAGTAAGACGGAAGACAGCAGTAGTGGAACCATTTCTAGCCGCGCCCATGCTTGAATGTTGTTGTCATATCACTGACTGCAATATTTAAGAGCTAAATATGGCTATTTCAGATCTTTCTTCAGGCCTTAAATGTTATTTAAATTATCAATTAAACTTTATAAAAAGAGCTAACTCTCTAATCTTTTGGCAACTAGTTATCGACACATAATATGTAAATGTTATTTAAATTATCAATTAAACTTTATAAAAAGAGCTAACTCTCTAATCGTTTTGGCAACTGGATATCGACACATAATATGTAATATGAATGTATATAAACAGATTGACATTCAATCGTTTCTGATTTAACTGTAATTTCTAATCCGCTAGGTCCTGTGTTTGGCGAAACATGCGAAGAGTCAGGGGCGGTCCAGAGGAGTGGGGGGGGGCAACCCCATTCTGCTAAGCTACATAAAAAAATCAGTGACTTGCATCATTAAAATTAAAACAAAATTATAAAAATGATTTCTCTCTTTAAAAAGCTCAATCACCCTTTTTAGCTTGTGGTCCCTCTGGAGGTCACAATTATCATCTGATTTAAAAAAACGTTTGATTATATCACAGTTACGCCGTAGTTATGGGTGAGTTTGAATTATGTTTTTCTGGTGATTACTCTTGTTGACTGCCCGGACGATTTAGCTGCTGTGTGGGCGTATGTTTTGTTGCCTGGCAACCTAGTTTTAATTATTATATTGAGAACTGTCAGCTCTTTATATGTTAACTCCAATAATGTATCCAACAAAAGAATACGTTAGTTCATCACTTATATTGTCGATGTTTTCAA
The DNA here is from genome assembly GCA_036850965.1 of Patella caerulea. NCBI lineage: Eukaryota > Metazoa > Mollusca > Gastropoda > Patellidae > Patella > Patella caerulea. Next base: position 5,071,541 of record JAZGQO010000010.1, read on the forward strand.
CGCTTGTTCAAAGATAGATTGTTTCTTCGTGGTCTTCTTTTTTTCAATAATTATTGTCTGTTTTAAAGGCATTCTGAATATGTTATAAATAAATCAATTACATTTCATGTCTTGTCGAAAATCATATACATTTGTCAAAAAGATGGTGTACTTCTGATTTGAACAAATTGTACTATAATTTCGATCTATCTACTTATAAACATAAAAGGCAGTGTAAACTTTAAAACCATATCTAACAATAGGTGTAGATTTCATTTACAGATATAACATATCCACAACAACAATATTTGGCGCCAAATCTAAAATTTGCCGACAGAAGAGATGGCGAATGGTGTTTTTTGCGGACGTTATTCTCATGTTGTATTGTTAACTAGCGTAACATAAACCCATTGCCGAGAAGACGGATAAATGAACTTAATTTGTAACTAACTAAACGAAATGCCAATAAATAATGAGAAACTCTTCCATGCGTAGAAAAATAAAATACTAGACGAAAATGGAGAAAGGCAAAATATGAGCCGATTTTCGCAGTTCACGATAGAGCAAAAGCAAACCTGTATACCACGGCGATCTCATATCTGTTAAATTTCAGGATATGTATCCAATAGGTGCATATATACATCTGATATGTACGTGAGAGAGAGAGAGAGAAATGGGGTTTAACGTCCACTCAACACAACCAGGTCATTTCGGGACTAACATACGGTTTTAATTTTATTTTAATAGTTCGCTTGCGCGTAGGGGTCTTTAGCCGTGGGAGGAAACCGGAGTGCCCGGAGGAAACCCACGAGGTTAAGAAGGCGCCCCTATCTCCATGCCACATACGCCTGATATGTACGTGAACAGAGCAAACAATTGTCCACAATACAGGATTCTATACCTTGTTTTCAAAGTATTGGCATTTCATAACGAACAAACATTTTTGGGAAAACATTGCAGTTTTGAAACAAGCACATTCTGCAGATTAATTTGATATATATTTATGTAGTCACCAAAAACTTGCACCCTTTGCCATTTTATAGAGGCCGTACAGGTTTCGACCCACGGCCTAATAGGTTCCATATTTGTTCAGCGCGTCAGAAGTACGTTATATATGCGTCCAAAGAGTATGAAGCAGAATTTCCCCCATAATTCTAAATCCTAACCTAGTAATGCGTATGCTGATATGCTTACTTCTATATGCATGTAACTTATCAAACTGATCCCGCAGTGAATATTCGCTTGGCCGCTACAATCACTGATAAGCATGACATCGACGAGGCTTAATAAGTACGGCATATTAACTTTTTTACTCCGACAAATTAAATTCTCAAACATTTTTTTGAGGTAAAAGAAAAATAAATAAAGACGTTTGAAGTATTTGAAGTTAAAAAATATTTCCTATTTAGTGTAAATTGGTATTAAAATGAATAAAATGCATCATTTTGCCCGACGCAGTTAGGTGTTAAGTCAACATTGCACGAGCAGTTGAGCCAATGACTGGCGCGGTTAGCAATCAACGCACGTGCTGTGGACACTTATCTGTTATAGAGTTAATTCGTAAGTAATTCTCTGTGAAACAGATTGGTAACTTATTTCTAACAAATGTTAAATTGGTTGTTTACACGTGTAAAAATGCTACTTTATATGACTTATTTCTTAAATATTACAGTTCGATTACCTTTTTTTTTATCCATTATTACTTTTAATTTATTATAGTCTGTTTAGTTTCGTTAACATTTTGACATTTCACAAACGTTACGCGGTAAAGCTGTCATAATTCTAAGCTTTATTTTGATAACAGGCGGCGCTGTTTACAATTGTATGGAGGCTGATTGGGGACATGCAAAATATCGCCCTTTTCATAACACGACATAGACCAAAATCATAAACTATTCTATATATGTTTAAAATATATAAATAGGATTCTCTGTCGTGCATTTATTATAATAATACTGCTAAATCGATTGATTTGGCATATTTTGTTTCTAAAAGAACAATAAAATATATAGTAAGAACTAATTACGTCATGCACGGGAGTGAATAAATAAATATAAATAGGTAATCATTTTCCCCCTCAAATTTATGAAATATTTTACGCACATAAGTAAAAAATTTTTTATATTATTTTAGCTTTTTATCGGGTCAAGCTTCCAAATTTTTATGACTCGGTGGGTATGTCCTAGACTCGGTCTCGGGTTAGCTCCCGGTGTTGGAAGAGAAAGTCTCTCGGGTTTTCCACCATGATTTACCCTTTTCAGTGGTGCTAAACGGGGTTCCTGACAAATGAAATAGGGTTTAACGTCCTATACTCTTCTGCACCTAACCTGGGCTAAGAGAAGACGGGCACACGCCATACAGTGTGCTATGAGGGAAATTTTGACCGGGCAGCGGCGCTACGGCCAATGTGTATACGGGACCTCGGTTTTTCGTCCCTTCGGTTCCTGACGAGGAACAATGTCTAGTCGTTTTAATGGCGTGCACGTAAATGAACCCTGGACGTTGGAATTTGAAATAATAGTGGGCCGTAGCGCCTCTGTTTGTGCAAAATCACCTCGCACTACACACTTCATGGCGTGTTCTCGCCTTGATGCTGAACGACGGGACGTTAAACTCGATTTCATTTACAGATAAATTAAGGGAGAATAGATAGGCCCAAAAAGCTGACTAATGTAAAGGGAATTTGCTGAAAATTTCAGTTTCACTCTGAACCGAGAATTTTGCGCATAGCCTCGATCATCATTACTAAAGTCGGTACGATACAAAAAAACCCACACAATCTCGATTATCCATTTTTTGATTTAATCATGAATCAGCGTTGAGCAGCAGATCGGATCTTTATACAGTAAACATCGCAGGCTAAAGGTGACATCGACAGTTGATAATGCCGATTCTGCTCTTGCATAATGTATGTTTAATTTCCAAATCACCGGGTTGTCTTATGAGATAGAGGGTCTCTTTAGGCATTGGGCGAACGATTCGCCCCTTAAATTGATCTTATTAATCTCATTCCAAAGTTTGGGTTGGTGGGTGGGTGAGGTGTGTCTGTGTGGAGTGGGCGGGGTGTGGCTTTGCTTTAATATTTATATCTGAATTATCATTTCCTGTTTCTCAACCCAATCTCAAATAAAATAAAATATTGTTTATAAACCATAACAAACACAAAATATCTTTGTTCTACTGGTGTATTTCTATATTATTTAAATAATATAAGAATAATTTACTTTTGTACGTAACATATTTTATATATCTTTAGAGATGAAAATAGCCGATTACTTCTCTCAAAAATATTGAGAACGAATATTGCAAAAAAAGATGGCTAAATCAATCGATAAAGCCGTATCGGGGCAAATGCACGAAAAGGTATCATATTTATTCATCTGAAAAATATGTAGAATAATTCGCCTTTTTACGTAAAGTATTTTAGTATTTTTGACATAAAAATGTCGTCGTGTCTGACGGGTAATGAAAAGAGCGATATTGTACATGTCCCAATGAACCACCATACAGTAAACAGCGCCACCTGTTAGCATAATGCGCGTTAAAATTATGACATAATGCGCGTTAAAATTAGTCAACAAATCATATTTTAATTTATTCTATAAAAGAGTAGGACGTTAAAACCCCTTTCATTTATTCTCTAAAAGGGTATGGTTTTAGCTTTTAAAATCTTGAATGGGTTGAACTATTATATAATAAATCACGGTTTGGATTCAGTTAAATGAAATAAAACGGTGTTCTGCGTTGGGTTAACTATTATACTATAAACCACATTTTACCAGAAACCAATTCAGTTATCTAACGTATATTGAGTGAGAGAGAGGTGTTCCTTAATGTTCCGGAGAAAACCCACGATGTTGGACATGCGACTCAACTCCTTGTCACGTACAAGTGAGGAATCGAAACCACGCCACTTGACTCAATGACAGACATTATGATCAAACGTGCACGTCTTAAACATTCGGCCCCACGCCCGTTTGTCATAGCCAAAGTTTTTGCATGACTGTTAATGATATCAAAAAAACATACAAGATTTTATTAATCTACACAAGTTTTGTGTATAGATTATTTTAAGCAAATTACAAACTACATGAATTACGTTTTAAATTAGAAAATATAAAAGTCTGTGTGAACGAACTAGAAGTTACATAACTTAAAAATATAAATTGAAAAAAATAGGTCTAAAATAACACATGAGTAATTACTAATTGCAGTGTACTTTATTTCACATTTACTGGCGTTAATATATGTCGCTGGAAAGTTACAAATAAAGTTTGCCAGGAAAATGTGTATCCATAAGGAGCCCATGACGTGACTTTTGGAATATTTAATATTAATACCTGTATTATTAAAAAAACTGTTGATGTGTTATTATGGTATTTAGATTTTAAACGTATTTCACTGAGCGTAGCCAGGCAAAAAATATTAGAACGGTGTACATCGTCAAGTGTAGCCTGTGATTATACCTTTATTATAACATCGGATTGATAGTCAAATTCATGATATATTCAAACTAAGTACAGCTGCGGACACTTACAATTATGTGTATTTTAATACATCATCTTACAAATTCTATTGTGCATGGTTATTCAACTACCAAGAAAGATATTTCGTGCACTGCTATTATATATACGACATATAAAAAAATAATATGTGTAGAACATCGTCAGTTCGACATGTTTGTTTTTTGTGTTTTGTTACTGTCACGACCTGGGAGCCAAGGTGACTCGGTGAGTAAGACGTTGGCCCGGTAACCTGGAGGTGCCGTGTCCTATCCCTGCGTTGACTGAGAAAGTTCATCCGGATTTTTTGTTGTTCCAAACCTTTGCCAGTGATGCAGTACCGAGGGCCTACAGGGGAAAACCTACAGTTGGGCGGATTGAACGTGCACTTAAAGGATCCGCTGGCAGTTATGAGAGTAGGTCGTATCGCAGCTGTCTTGGCACAATTTCTCTCGTAGCACACTGAATGGCGTATGTGCGTCTTCATTAGCCCAGTCGGAACTGAATAGTAGTTCAGATGCGTCGTGCACGTAAAGGATCCCTTGGTAGTTGGATTCTATATAACACTAGACCGTAGCATTTCTGTCCAGGCACTGTATGGCGTATGTACGTCTTTATTTTCCGAGTCGGAACAGAACAGTAGGACGTTAAACACCAGTTCATTTCTGTTACGACCTGATATGCGACCTGACTAAATCTGCTCTTTAGAAGATTCGATTAAATCTCAGGATCGGCCATGCCCGTGTACATGTACTTAACGTGTGTCACTCAATTTGTTTTAAATATGTGTGCATTTATATTTCCGGTATACCCACAGACATATAGAGCTATTTATATCGGTATTTATTACAGCAGCAAATCGTTGTCGCAGCTCATGAAAAAAATTCTCTTACCACTCTATTTATATCGGTATTTGTTACAGTTGCGACTCATGAAAAAAGAAAACCAACTCTCTTACCACTCTTCTAGTGGCGTGCTAACACCATTGCGGTAATTTAAAAGCTTTTGATCCGATTGAAGGTTTTCTACAGATCCATTTTATCCATAGATGCAACAATGAGGAATCTTCTGAAATCCGGTTTTTATTGTCGCTCCGGTATCTATAAGTATTGGTGGATGTCGTACACTAGGCAGGGTATGCTTACTGGTTCGAAAACTACTGACACCAATTCGTATTCAAGCAATTAACATAGCTTACTAACCTTCGCCCTGTTATTGTAATTCTACACTACTTGAATAATACGAAAAATAATTTACTTTTTAAGGCAACATGTTTCATTATTTTAGAAAAGGAAGCGACGGTGGCTGGCTGGGTAAGACGCTGGCTCGCTAGCCAGGAGATCAAGCGTTCGATCCTGCATTGGCCGAGAAAGTTCATCGGGATTTTCCGACTTGGATTCTCCTTATCAGTCCTGCAGGACGGAGGACGAGACAAGGACAGCTGTCTTCGGATGGGAGAAAAAACCGAGGTCCCAGTGTATTAGTGTATACATTTGCGTGCATGTAAAAGATCCCTTGGCAGTTGGAATTCAATATAAGTGTAGGCCATTGTGCCGCTGTCAGGACAAAATTTCCCTCAAAGCATACTGTATGGCACATGCCCGCCTTCATTAGCCTAGTCGGGACAGAACAGTAGGACATTAAACCCAATTTCCTTTCGTTTTAATTTGAGAAAACAAATAATTAATCAAAATTTTCCTATTATCTCTCAGGGTTCGATGGTCGAATGGTTAGCGCGTGTGGGTTGTTTCATAAGGTCTGTCATTGAGTCAACTGGGGTGGTTTCGATTCCCCGGTGATACGTGACAAAGAGTAGCGTCGCCTATCCAACCTCGTGGTTTTTCTCCTGTTCCCCTGGTTTCCTCTAGAAATGGAGTATTTTGTGTCGATTGGACGTTAAACCCCATATCTCCCACACACACGCTTTAAATCATATTTTAGATCTTACGTTGGAAATGTAAATAAAAGATAAAACATTTCTACACCACAAATTTTATTATACTCTTTACTGTCATCATGCTGTAATAGTTCTAGTATAATACTTGTCATCAAAGTTTACTGTTTTTTTTGTATATAAAGTACTTATCATCATGCTGTAATATTTCTAGTATATTATATATATAGTACTTGTCATCGTTGTGTAGTATTTATAATATACAGGGGGACCGCACCACACACAAACAATAACACAATACTTGTCATCATCTTCACTGTCAATGGTTTACAGTGTGTCTATAAATATGGTTGATATCATTCGAATGATTCAGGAGAAGTAGAAAATGTAGAACAAACAATCTGAATCAGCGACAAATCAGGTTGAAATACATCAAGCAGTTAAGGAGAAAATTCCCAATTTGCCCCCCCCCCCCACCCCAATGATCCGTCTTTAGAAAATAATTACCTAATAATTCTTTATATTTTTTTTTCATGTTTTCTGAAACAGCTGGACGTGAGTATTATAGATTTATATTTTAATTTATCATGCACTAGTTGTTATATTGTGTATAATATACGTCACTGTATCTTATAATCCTGTCTGTTTACTTAACGTCACGTTCAAGTTGAATCAGAACAGTCGGACGTTAAACCCCATTGTATCTGATTTTTATACGCCCACATTTTTATGTGGACGTATATTGTCGTCGCCCCCGGCCGTCCGGCCGTCCGTCCGTCCGGCCGTCCGTCCGTCCACAATTTGTTTGTGGACTCTCTACAGGTCACAATTCTTATCCGATTTTGACGAAACTTGAAATATAGGTTTATCCCCAAAAGATCTCGGCTGCTTTCGATATTGGCATGTATCGGATGAAAACTTCATGGATTATGGCCCCTGATTGTACGAAAAATCACGTTTTTAGCTTGTGGACCCTATAGAGGTCACAATTTTGAACCGATTTTGATGAAACTTGACATGCATGTTTATAACCCAAAGATCTTGGTTCCTTTCGATATTTGCGCCTATCGGAATGTAATTTCCTGAATTATGGCCCCTGATTGTCCGAAAAATCACCCTTTTTAGCTTGTGGTCCCTCTGGAGGTCACAATTATTATCCGATTTAAAAAACCGTTTGATTATATCACCGTTACACCCTAAGGAAGGTTGAGTTCGAATTTCGGGAAAATCGGACAAAAATTGCCATACAAATTGGCCGCCGTTTGTACACGAATACTGTTAAAAAATTGTATATCAAGGTTGTGGACCCTGTAGAGGTCACATTTTTTATTCGATTTTGATGAAACTTGAAATTCATGGTTATAACCCAAAGATCTTGGTTCCTTTCGATATTTGCGCATATCGGAACGTAACTTCCTGAATTATGGCCCCTGATTATACGCAAAATCGCCTTATTTTAGCTCGTGGTCCCTCTGGTGGTCACAATTATTATCCGATTTAATAAAACGGTTGATTATATTACCGTTACACCGTAAGGAAGGTTGAGTTCGAATTTCGGGAAAATCGCACAAAAATTGCCATACAAAATGGCCGCCGTTTGTACGCGAATCTGTTAAAAAATTGTTTATCATGGTTGTGGACCCTGTAGAGGTCACAATTTTAGTTCGATTTTAATAAAATTTGAAATGCATGGTTATAACCCAAAGATGTTGGTTCTTTTCGTTATTTGCGCATATCGGATCGTAACTTCCTGAATTATGGCCCCTGATTGTCCGAAAAATCGCCTATGGTCCCTCTGGAGGTCACAATTATTATCCGATTTGAAAACGTTTGATTCTATCACCGTTACACCCTATTTCGAGAAAATTGGACCATAATTGCCAGAAAAAATGGCCGCCGTTTGTACGCGAACAGTGTAAAAATATGCTATGTCAAAGTTGTGGACCCTGTGGAGGTGACAATTTTAATTCGATTTTGATGAAACCTGAAATGCTTGTTTATAACCTAAAGATCTTTATTCTTTTCGATATTTGCGCATATCAAATTGTAACTTAATGAATTATGGCCTTTGATTGTAGGAAAAATTACTTTCGGTATTGCTTGTTCTCTGTCTATCTCTCGAACAATTATTATCTGATTTAAAAAAAACTCTGATTATATTACTGTTGCACCGTAAGGAAGGTTTAATTCGAATTTCGTGAAAATCGTACCAAAATTGCTGGACGAAATGGTCACCATTTGTACGCGAATAGTGTAAAAATATGGTATATCATGGTTGTGGACTCTCTACAGGTCACTATTCTTATCCGATTTGGACGAAAAGTAACATTTCTTGGTTGTGTACCGTCACACCATAATCATTGTCGGCTTCGAATTTCATGAATATCAGACTGGAACTGACCAACAAAATGGCTGCTCCCAATACAGTATGAAATACAGGACTTAATGATGTAGGAAAAATCACTTTCGGTATTGCTTGTCCTCTATCCATCTCCCAAAAATGTGGGCGTATCCTGCCTGGCAGTGCCAGCCTATCTTTTAAACTGATATCACGTACAACTGATCATAATTAGAATGATTTGAGTCAAATATCTCATCTGATTTGTGACGTGACAACAGTTTAATCATCGCCGGGAACCAGTTGATGTTCATCATCAAATATCTCATCTGATTTGTGTCGTGATTCCACCGGTTTAAATCATTGGATGCATCATCGTCGCGAACCAGTTCATGTTCATCATTTATAAATATTACCGTAACGTAATATCGACTGAATTATTCCTGTTTCTATTACTGTTTACACTCTCTGTAAATGAGATATGTTCACGAATTATTGATCAGTAGAAATTTGATATTTAACTTACCCTTGATTTGATTCACCACGAACTAGTTGTTTAGTTGTTTGCTAAAAGAGATATTATTCAGGTCCGTAGCTAGACCAAAATTGTTAGGTGGGTTGGGTTGGGGGGGGGGGGGCAAAGACTTCCGATGGGGCTTCTGTGGGCGCTGATGACGGTCCGCGGCGAAAGGTACCGCGCAATGGTGCTCTCCATAGGCATACGGACTTGGTGAATTTTAAGGGGCAGAATCCTGACATGCTCGAACGAATTTCAAGTTAGGCCTACAGACGTTTAGGGACTTCCAACCACCCTCCCCCTAGAAAATAGGTAAAATTTAACGACCTCTGAGGCGTTTTCTTGCTATTTCAGTCTCTGATGCAGTAGTTGGTACTGATATAGCCTAACTAAGGTGGCTTAGTCGAATTCCAATCAATCGTTTATATTGCACGGAGACGCGAACGTCGGGAGCAAATTTTGACTGCCGCAAACGTGTTTTTCTGCTATTCCAGCCAGTGAATGCAGCAACTTGGATGTGGTTCAATGTATACTACCTTAGGTGGCGTACCACACTCCTCGCAGTGTTTTGTTTGATACATGCTAATCCCACTTAACACTGCTGTAATGTAAGCAAATTTTTGTACTAAATTATGACTGGTCAATAAGCCGATTAACAACCAATAGCTAACTGCGTAACCAGAGGCGTAAATGTTGGGGTGTGGGTGTGGTATAGGTTGCCAGGCAGCGAAACATACGCCCACGGCAGCTAAAGCGTCCGTGCAGTCAACAAGAGTTGTCGCATATTAAGAAATTATCAGAAAATCATTAGAATTTGTTTGGTTTTTATAAAGTTCTGCCCCATGCTAACGTTTAGTATACGAAACATTTAATATTATTGATTTAGCTGTTAAATTATCCATTTTTATACGCCCACATTTTCATGTGGACGTATATTGTCGTCGCCCCTGTTCGTCCGTCCGTCCGTCCGGACATCCGTCCAGACGTCCGTCCACAATTGTTTGTGAACAGTCTACAGGTCACAATTTTTATCCGATTTCAATGAAATTTAAAATATAGGTTTATCGCCCTAAGATCTCGGTTCCTTTCGATATTGGCATGTATCGGACCGTAACTTCATGGGTTATGACCCCTGATTGTAGGAAAAATCACGTTTTTTAGCTTGTGAACAGTGTAGAGGTCACAATTTTGAACCGATTTGGATGAAACTTGAAATGCATGTTTATAAACCAAAGATCTTGGTTCCTTTCGATATTTTCGCCAATTGGATCGTAACTTCCTGAATTATGGCCCCTGATTGTCCGAAAAATCGCCCTTTTTAGCTTGTGGTCCCTCTGGAGGTCAAAATTGTTATCCGATTTACAAAACCGTTTGATTATATCACCGTTCTATGGTTATGAAGGTTGAGTTCGAATTTCGTCAAAATCGGACCAAAATTGACGGACAAAATGGCCGCCATTTGTACGCGAATAGTGTGAAAATATGTTATATCAAGGTTGTGAACAGTGTAGAGGTCACAATTTTGAACCGATTTGGATGAAACTTGAAATGCATGTTTAAAACCCAAAGATCTTGGTTCCTTTCGATATTTGCGCCAATCGGATCGTAACTTCCTGAATTATGGCCCCTGATTGTCCGAAAAATCGCCCTTTTTAGCTTGTGGTCCCTCTGGAGGTCAAAATTGTTATCCGATTTAAAAAAACGTTTGATTATATCACCGTTCCATGGTTATGAAGGTTGAGTTCAAATTTTGTGAAAATTGGACCAAAATTGACGGACAAAATGGCCGCCATTTGTACGCGAATAGTGTGAAAATATGTTATATCAAGGTTGTGGACCTTATAGAGGTCACAATTTTGAACCGATTTGGATGAAACTTGACATGTATGTTTATAACCGAAAGATCTTGGTTCCTTTCGATATTTGCGCCCATCGGATCGTAACTTTCTGAATTATGGCCCCTGATTGTCCGAAAAATTGCCCTTTTTAGCTTGTGGTCCCTCTGGAGGTCAAAATTACTATCCGATTTAAAAAAACGTTTGACTATATCACCGTTACATGGTAATGAAGAGAGAGTTTGAATTACGTGAAAATCGGACTAGAATTGACGGACAAAATGGCCGCCGTTTGTACACGAATAGTGTGAAAATATGTTATATCAAGGTTGTGGACCCTATAATAGAGGTCACAATTTTGAATCGATTTTGATGAAAATTGACATGTATGTTTATAACCCAAAGATCTTGGTTCCTTTCGATATTTGCGCCCATCGGATCGTAACTTCCTGAATTATGGCCCCTGATTGTCCGAAAAATTGCCCTTTTTAGCTTGTGGTCCCTCTGGAGGTCAAAATTATTATCCGATTTAAAAAAACGTTTGACTATATCACCGTTACATGGTAACGAAGAGAGAGTATGAATTACGTGAAAATCGGACTAGAATTGACGGACAAAATGGCCGCCGTTTGTACACGAATAGTGTGAAAATATGTTATATCAAGGTTGTGGACCCTATAGAGGTCACAATTTTGAATCGATTTTGATGAAACTTGACATGTATGTTTATAACCCAAAGATCTTGGTTCCTTTCGATATTTGCGCCCATCGGGTCATTACTTCCTGAATTATGTCCCCTGATTGTAGGAAAAATCACCCTTTTTAGCTTGTTGTGCCTCTGGAGGTCACAATTATTATCTGATTTAAAAAAAAAACGTTTGATTATAAAAACCAAACAAATTCTAATGATTTTCTGATAATTCCTTAATATGCGACAACTCTTGTTGACTGTCCGGACGATTTGGCTGCTGTGTGGGCGTATGTTTCGTTGCCTGGCAACCTATTTTCAAGAAATTCAAACTCAACCATCATTAATGTGTAACGGGGATATAGTCAAGCGGTTTTTTTTAATTCGGAATAAAATTGTGACTTCCATAGGGTCCACAAGTTAAAAATGATGATATTCTGTAAAAATCAGGGGCCATAATTCAGGAAGTTATGGTCCAATGTGCCCGAATGTCGAAAGGAACCGTAATCGTTGGGTTATAAACTTACATTCCAAATTTCATCAAAATCGGATTAATATTGTGACCTCTACGGGGTCCACAACCTTGTTATACCATATTTTTACACCATTCGCGTAAAAGTGGCGGCCATTTTGTTCAATAATTTTGGTCCAGTCGAACCAAACATTCATTACAGTGTAACGGTGATATAATCAAACGTATTTTATACGCCCACATTTTCATGTGGACGTATATTGTCGTCGCCCCTGTTCGTCCGTCCGTCCACAATTGTTTGTGAACAGTCTACAGGTCACAATTTTTATCCGATTTCAATGAAACTTAAAATATAGGTTTATCACCCTAAGATCTCGGTTCCTTTCGATATTGGCATGTATTGGACCGTAACTTCATGGGTTATGGCCCCTGATTGTACGAAAAATCACGTTTTTTAGCTTGTGAACAGTGTAGAGGTCACAATTTTGAACCGATTTGGATGAAACTTGAAATGCATGTTTATAACCCAAAGATCTTGGTTCCTTTCGATATTTGCGCCAATCGGATCGTAATTTCCTTAATAATGGCCCCTGATTCTCCGAAAAATCGCCCTTTTAAGCTTGTGGTCCCTCTGGAGGTCAAAATTGTTATCCGATTTAAAAAAACGTTTGATTATATCACCGTCCCATGGTTATGAAGGTTGAGTTCGAATTTCGTGAAAATCGGACCAAAATTGACGGACAAAATGGCCGCCGTTTGTACGCGAATAGTGTGAAAATATGTTATATCAAGGTTGTGGACCTTATAGAGGTCACAATTTTGAACCGATTTTGATGAAACTTGACATGTATGTTTATAACCCAAAGATCTTGGTTCCTTTCGATATTTGCGCGCATCGGATTGTAACTTCCTGAATTATGGCCCCTGATTGTCCGAAAAATCGCCCTTTTTAGCTTGTGGTTCCTCTGGAGGTCAAACTCTTGTTGACTGCCCGGACGATTTGGCTGCTGTGTGGGCGTATGTTTCGTTGCCTGGCAACCTATTTTTTTTAATCAGGTAACATATTTTCACACTATTCGCGTACAAACCGCGGCCATTTTGTCCGTCAATTTTGGTCCGATTTTTCAGGAAATCGGTGATATAACGGTGATATAATCATACGGTTTTTGAAATCGGATACTAATTTTGACCTCCAGAGGGACCACAAGATAAAAAGGGTGACTTTTCGGACAATCAGGTGCCATAATTCAGGAAGTTACGATCTGATCATGGGCGCAAATATCGACAGGAACCAAGAACGTTGGGTTATAAACATGTATTTCAAGTTTCATCAAAATCAAATCATTGAAAAATTGTTGCGTTTCACTATTATTCTGTTGTGAGTATTATTCTGTTTCTCCCCGGGAGAAAAATTGTCAATCTCAAAATAAGTGCAGTCACTGCCCTCGATCTCAAAATTAGGCATCGGCGACTTCATGAATTAGGCCTAATGAGGTAAACAAACAATGCCAGAATAGATCCCAAATACTATGTATTTGCGTGAATCCGTAAGCCTAAATTAGACTCGCCTACGCCACATCAAACTATAAGTATAAAATTACAATGTCTGCTTGTCATGTTTGAAAAAAGGTTTGTCACTCTTATTCTGCTGTGAGTATGTTGTCTATGAAATGTTTTCCACCCATGGCAAAAAAATAGTCGGTCCTAAAAAAAGTACTCACCGCAGTCGGTCTCAGACTAAATGAATTATTGGCATAAACATACAGTCACAAAACGGGCGAAATTGACAAATAAGCCTCAGATTTTGTCCCGTTTCTTATTCCCTCGACCTTATGCACCTTCTTCTTCAAGTGTTTCTGCATTGTCCCATGATACAAAAGAGTACCTGTATGTTTATTTTACTGTGGATACTAACAGGGAAACGCCTGATTAAAATAGTCACGTTCAACATATAGATGTCAAAAAGTATGTATTAAATGAATCAATGATGTCAATTTAAAGATAATGCCTGTTATGGTATTTGACTGATCAGTGAGGGCATCTCGACCATTGATGTCAAATTAAGCTTCATGCCGTAATTTACATGACAGCTAGGGTGGCTCAGTGTGTTAGGCGCTGGCTTGCTAATCCGGATGTTCTGTCTTCAATCCCTGCATTGGCCGAGAAAGTTTATCAGGATTTCCAGGTGTGGTTCACATTCGACAAAAACATGACACCCCTTGTAAACATTGGTATGCACATAATATAAGAATCCTTGACTGTTGGAATCAAAATAAGAGTATGCCGTAGTGCCGCTGTCCAGGCAGATTTCCCGCATTGGCCGTCTTCATTGGCTCAGTCGGTGAAGAGCAGGACATTACATCCCATTTTATTTCTTCATTTCATATTTTATGTGACCAAAAACATCTTAGGGCAGTTTGCAGGGGCGAATTGGGGCAGGGAACCGGCCCGGGCTCCCGTGTCGGAGCGGCCCCTTTTACTGACCGAGAAGCCCGGAGGATGGGAGGGGCTCTTCCGCTGGACATTTTTGAAAAATGAACCCCAATTATGCGATTTGGTGCAATATCTGATTATAATCTCTGTCAAATAATATATTTCATAAATTGATTAACTTAGGCCAAAACCCCGACCTGCAAGTAATTTACAACCATTAACCTGTGAAATTATCATATCGTCATATTATTAATTAACCTATTATCATTGTATCTTCAAGAGTGAAGAGAATTTAACTGGTTGAAAAATGGGACTAGTTGAGAAAATTTTGACCATTGGATTAACCAGTTAGAAATATTGAATCAGCAGGAATATTTTCATTTGAAAATGTCCCATTTTTGTTGCCGGGAGCGCTAGTTGATTCCTCCTGTGATGGAAGGCTACGAAACACATTGGTACAGAGTGACGAAAATGAAAATCATAAAAGCTGATTTTTAATTTTGGATTCTGGCGTATCCCTACAAACAGGGTGCAGGTGACTTAATAATTAATCGGGGAATCCGATGAAATTTTCGGTTGAATTTCGCATCCCCATTGCAGGATTCCGAATTCTGACCCACGCCCAGCACACCCGGTCCAGAAAGTCTATTATACCAGCCCATTAAAGCCACCGGTCACATACAATATGATCATCATGGCTCCATGGTCGGTCCAATACCCGCCTCTCCCATATAATGTTCAGCAGAAAAAGGTTGGATTTTTTGAGCGAATTGGACAAAATTATCGCCTTTCGAGTGATCGTCCGACCGGCCCTTCGGGCCGACTTTGAACTCAAAATTAGCAATGACAATTGCAGTATTTTGAAAATTGCTATTGTGGTATGAAATATGCATTTTAATTGATATTAAAAAAAATAATAAAAGATTGCCGCAATACTTTTATCTGCACTATAACAACGATCTTCCGAGGCAGCCATTCAAATGTCCCATTTTGAACCTTAAAATCAGGCATATTATACACTTCAATTTTTTTATTTTTTCTAAAATATTTTAAGTATGGTTCTGCTATTGTCTTTTATATCCCTCAAACAACCTCCCTGTACAGTGGGATGTCGTTTGTTAAAAAAAAAAATAAATAGCGAAAATTATATATGCAAAAACAAAATGCGGACCAAATTATGGCACCTTAGCAAATAAGCATTCATAACTACATGCAAATACAAATAAATATCATTGAATACAGCCATTGAAAAACCTATGGCTGTATTCAGTGGCTCGAAAACGTACTACTTTTGTCCAGAATGACGTCTCTTTCAGAATTACGTCAAACGGTCGTGACGTCACCGCTATCGCTCGTGGAATACTTGCGCAGGGACTCTCTTGAACTATTGAATAACCCGAGCGGTATTCAATGGTCATTGTTTTCTGTGTATATATATAGGCCGTGATGTGAAATTTCTAGCAAGCTTGCTTCTGTTGCTCCATCCCGACGATTTTCAGGCGGAAAACAAACTACATAATCTAATTCTTCTAGTATTACTTTGTATTTCCACACAACTTTTCTTTTATCAATTCTTTGACGTTTGACAGAAAACGTAAAATAAAAATGGGCTTACTTATCAATGTGCGATGGTATTTGAATTTCGCGGTGATTTGGTTTTAATAGATCACGTGACAAAGCTCACCAATCAGACGCACACGACGAAAGGTCAACGGGTCGTGTAGAGTGAAAGGTCACCGGTTTGTTTACGTTTTGATAGTAAAAAGCGGAAGAATAACTAGAACTGTATACTCCGTGTAGATTTTGTTTAAAACACCGATGTAAAACAGTTTACTGTGAGAAACTGGGAAAAATTTAGGGTATGTGCTAACCAGTGGATCAAATTAGATGGAAATATTGATATGTTGGACAAAGAATTGTAGGAATGTGCAGACAAAACTCTCTCTCATTCTAACAATACAGACTTCTCACATACATTACCAACGTAAAAAAACCCAACAACTGTGTATGAATAAAGAACTATGTTTAGAGCAGCTAATATTTTACCAGCGAAATAAGAAAAAGAATAATAGGTCTGGTTAATTTGTTAAGAGGATCATATCTTAACATTTTCCAATTTTATTGCAAATGCAAGTTGATGAAGATATTCTCCTATTCCTAAATGTATGACAACTCAGGCCAAGACAAAAGACCACTATGGAAAAGACTGTGTCACCATTGAGGTGAAATACCATGTGCATTACTTTAAAGTTGGCTTACTGTATCTGCAGAAATTTATGCCATTCTTGTTAAACTCTACTGTAACAAATGACAGGGTTAGTTTGACTATAGAGACCAAGAACCAAACAATATTTTCTCTGTGGATGCAAATCAGGCTGCATTAGGCTACAGATAGTAGCTTTCTAGTATGGATTTGTGAAAATTGTTTGAATATGAAAGTGACAGTCAAATGATATTGATGAAATTACATGATTTTTTATGAATAGGCCTACACCTGTATACATACATATGTATTTTTGTAAGCGGTTTGGACATTGGTGTGCATGTAAAAAGACCCCTTGGCAGTTGGAATTCGATATAAGAGTAGGCCATAGTGCTGTGCCCAGGCAAAATTTCCCTCATAATAAACTGTATAGCGCACGCCCGTCTTCCTTAACCCAGTACATGTATATAGGAGCTACAGATAGATGTATTTTTTAGAAGTGAAAGTTTTCTAGTATGGATTTGTGAAAATTGTTCAAATATGAAAGTGACAGCCAAATCATATTGATGAATTTGTGATTTTTATGAGTAGGCCTAAACCTGTATACATATGTATTTTTGTAAGTGGTTTTTACATTAAATATTTTAAACATGTTTTACTTAAATGTACTGTACATGTCGATATGTTCATATCCTATTTAGCTATTTTAAGTTGACATATATGTTTTTATTTTCCTTTTTTATTCCAATTCGTGGTTTCTCCTTGTCAGTGGTGCAAGCAGAGGGGCTGACAAGGTACGAGGACTGCTGTCTAGTCGTTCAAATGTGACGAAAAACCGAATTCCTGTGTAACATTGGTGTGCACGTAAAAAGGTCCCTAGGCAGTTGGAATTCGATATAAGAGTAGGCCATAGTGCTGTGTCCAGGCAAAATTTTCCTCGTAGTACACTGTATAGTGTATGCCCGTCTTCATTAGTCCAGTACATTATCTAAGATTTCGATAAAGAACTAGCCATTCTTGCTATGCTGGTTCGAAAGTAGATAATGTAAAATGAATAATTTGAAAATTTCATTCAAATTACTCTTTTGCAAGCGAAGATATTAGTCTTTGAAGGTTTGACAGACGTGTGCAATAATTTCAACCACTGTACTGTTTGATCAAAGCTAAGTCTCGGTCCTCCATATTTGATTAAATCAAAGTATCGCTGAATCATTTTAATCTATTTAATATCGGAGAAATCTCATGCCATCGAGTGTTGTTGTTGAATACTGTATGAGGAAGTATATAAAATTGTATTCATTTCTTATTTTTTAGTACTGTATTTCTTTCTATAAAATAAATGTATACTTATTTGACATCTCTTATAATATGTCTTTATTGGGTTTTTTTATTTAAAAACAAGTATAATTGCATGTTCAGGGTTGTTAGGTGAATCATTATTAATATTCTGTTGTATCAGTGGGCTCATGTAGATAGTATTATTTTTTTTGTTTTTTTCTCAACATTATATATAATTATTATACCGAACCAGTATTTCAATCATGCCAAAAACGTTTTCATCTGTATACTATATTTATATTTCTTTTGCATATTGTTGTATTGAAATAAAATGGAAAAAATACTTTTTCCAGGAAATATCACATTCATTGATACAATTTCGCTTTTGACCATATTTTTTCCGCAAATCAGGGGCTAGCCGTGTTCACGGTGTCAGCACAACATTTATCTGATGTTATTGTCCCGTAATTCAGGCATATTTGCAGAAAAATTCTCTCATACAAATGTAAACAAGCCAACGTGTTCCGTCTCGTAAAAGGTATTCCCTGGTCTATTTATGGCTATTGACCTCTGACCTAATGACGTTGATTGCTTTTATGGTTTCTGATTGGCTTAGAATATGATTTCTTCACCACGTTATGGCTACACTTGACAAATATAGTCCGAGGCGTAATTCGAGTGTTGGTCTGATTGTACAAAACATCGCAATAGAAATATGTACTACAGTGACGACTTATTTGTTCACTTGTGCAGCAAAGCGTCTGATTTTCGCCTGGAATTTGCTGGGACAAAATGAAACGATTTTCGTGGCTAAATCACAGCCTAATACGCATACATTTATATTATATATTACAACGGCTTATTGAATGTTTAATATAGTGGTTAATGTATCTTGCTTATTTACATAATGTAGCTTATACATATTCATGTTGTTTACTCGGTAATAAGATCGTTAAATCGATAACTTTCAATGCAAAAATACATTAAAAACTTGTTAGCTACGTGAACTTCTCAAATGGGTGGTCTTAATTCTGTTATAAATTGATAAAAAAAACCAATATGTCTATTACGGGGCTCGGTAAGGGACGCGAAGAATAAAAATATAATAATCATAGAAATATAGACTAGAATAGCAATGACGTCTTTTACAACGACGTCATAAGTCGGCCATATTGGAAGTTGTATGACGTGAAAAGTAAACACTGCAAATCGCGCTATATAGTGCGAGGCGCTTTCTATTCTTTGCGTTTTTATGATACTGCAACCTATTATTTTGAACTATGAACGTGCGGCAATTTTGTTTTCACGTTGATGTTACAATTTCTAATAAAAGTACTTGTATAAATAGTGCCAATTAATTTATATTATCTTGCCCGTACGCTTATTTCATTAATGACATTATTTGGCGCAGAAGTTGTGGAATTTACCGAAGAATTTAATATTTGTTGCGAAAAAGTATTCGGTTGGAAAATATCGTTAATAAATGTCTCTTAGTCTTGAGTTCACAGAATTTAGGCCTAATTTACACCTTTAATTAACAATTTTTAAAATTAATTACTGATTTGTGTATTTGTTGCTCTACAGTAGTATCAATCTTTCACTCCTATACTGACTCGATAAACAAAAGCCACAGACAAAATACCTTCAGTTTAACTTTGATATAAAATTATATATCCATATTTTAGAATCCAAATTCTACATATTGTTCAACAGCAGTGTCATACCCCTTTCCTTAACATTAAATTTAAAGCATGGTTTGAGACGCACGCTATTACTTAGTGGAATCTACGTCAATACGGATTATGGAATTGCATAAACTATTTTTTTCATTGGTCAGAGGCGTCTAACCGCGGTAAAATTTACCGTTACTATTGGCTGACAGCATGCATGCACGAATCAGATCATCTAATTGGAGAGAGAGAGAGAGAGAGAGGTGGGGGTTTAACGTCCACTCGACATAAGCTAGGTCATTTCGGGACTAACCTATGGGTTAATTTTATTTCAATAATTCGCGTATGGGGTCTTTAGCAGTGGGAGGACCCGGAGAAAACCCACGAGGTTGGCATTTTTTTTGGATATTGCATACTTTATAGAATATTGGTTGTACACTTTATAGAACAATGCTTGGACCGATAACCTCATTGGCCAACATTTATTACCTTTTATTAGTGTGCTTCCTAGTTTGCCATAATATACAATAAAAATAAGAAATATGTTCGCGCGAACAAAAATATTTACTTGCCATTTGGTTTCGCGGGCCAAAACCAAAATTCCCATTGGACAAGTATTCGAAGATTGTTTTACATGGGCTTTATTTGTAGTGTGACGACAGCGATTTTATCCTCAGAGTACAGCAAAAAAAAGAAGCTCTTCTATTTTGACGTTTGAGTCGAGAAAAGCGAGAGCTATCACTCGCGTCAAACATATGAAACACTGCTATCATATCGTTACTAATGTATGAATGAAATATTAAAAATACACAATACTTGTTTTTTTAATTTGTGGGATAAAACGGCCCGATATAAGTGGGATGAAACGACCCGTGTAATTTCAGGATGAAACAGCCCGGGGTGAAACGGTCGTGGGATGAAACGACCTGCTCCCTATCAGATTAGGCCTAAATTCTGTGACAAGAGACATTCATTAATGAATATTTCATATATTCAAGTCAATTTTTATTGCGGTAATTGCATTAAAGGAATATCGCGCGGCAATGCAATTTTATTTATGAAGACTTGATGGCAGGCTTACATTCCACAATTGTTTGCTATTAATGATAACAAAAAAACCCAACGAATTATTCAGACGTACATTTATGATTTTGCCCATAAGAAGTCGTAGAATGATGGGAATAGAAGCTTCGCCAGAACCGTGCAAAAATGGCGGGAAGATCCACAAACTTAGTACATATTTGTCTTTCACGTTCTGTGTAAAAACGAGGGGTCATAACCAAAGGTATATGTGCATTAATTGTTTTTCCAATATTTTGGCAATGGGTGTGCCCTGGGTTTGATAACAGTTTATTTTACATGATAAACTGGTTCCTGGGGGGGGGGGGGCTTAAAAAGCCACTAATTTTTAAAGCAGATCTGCGCCACAATGTCTGGCACTGGTTGACCATTATGATTGTGGTATTGAAAACTACATATTTTCTATTTGACAGGGGGTGTAAAATCTACGGGGGCACAGAATCTCTATTCCATGTGAGCAAAGCGTATCATTGCGTCCGCTCAGTTAGAACTCAGATGAATGCAGTTTCTCCGTTCATAACCATACATGTGATTTTTCGAAGCACGGAGTTTTCATCACGAAGTACATCTATGTAGGGAAGTTAAAATAGACTATAACACATGTTTTGATTTTATGTAATTTACAGACATGATACAACTAACATGATGGCTCAGTGAGTAAAATTTTGGCTAGCTGACCATGTTCGATCCCCGAACCGAACAATAGACTTTAAATCACTGGGAGGAAATCCCAAGAAACTCTTCAAATATACTATATAGTTCACAATCAACTAATAACATGTTGTTTGCATTCCAACTCCATTTGTCGGTAAATTTCATCTCTGCTTCTTGCTTCTTCTTTTTAGTTTGAATCTTTATTTCGGCTATCGAGAATTCTACAAAAGCCCAACGTCGTCTTTCAGATTTCGGAGAGTGTGTCGTACTCCTACCACTTCTGGAACTACAAGTGCTTTAGTCTCAACATCCAAATCTCTGCCTGCTAAACTATCTCTTTTTAAATTAAACTGTCTAGGGAACCCCAGTATTATTTCTGCAGTAATATCATACAGTGTAGTGTCTTCGTTAAGAACGGTCTCGTCTTCAAGTGTTAGATATTCAATTTTACTCAAACTTTCAGTAAATTCAATTCCGTTAAGGACTATCAAGATTTTATTAATATCAGGACTTTTAATTTATCCAAACGAGTTTTTATTTCTGTGAAGAATTTGTCAATGTTCTGCACAGCAAACGAGAAGGCCCCACTAGCCTTGTCAATTTGTGAAGGTCTACCTTTCTCTGTCATCATCTGCGATGGAGAGAGTCTTCCTGTTGGTTTCTGGTGCTGTGAGTATGTCAGTGCTTCAATTTGTTGTCACCACCGGGACCGGGCTGCCGTAGAATAGCCTACATCTGACTTTATGATTTGGTTGTCGAATCAATTTTGGGAAATGTTTAAAACTGTGGCTTTGCGCAAACCAATCTCTTTCCTGAATAAAAATTATGTCTGTTTGTCTATCTGTTATTCAGGTGTCATAGACTGACCAAAGGTTTTCTGCAAAATATAAACAAAAACTTCTGTTTAAGATGTCTGATCTAATTCAAATTGGAGTGAGGGAGTAAATACTACGAATTATGAAATAAGTAAACAAATACTTGAAATACCACGCCGTGAAATGTTGTGAGGAAATATGATTGTATTTACAAACATTGATTTCCCAAAGTCTTGGACATAGTTAAAGAGGTGTAAAACGTATAAAATTCAAGTTTTTAATCTGCGACCGGGCTGTCAAAGACCACGTTATTCGAATATACATGCGAGAAAAAACGTGCACGCGATTATTAAAACGGGAGTAGGAGTAAAATTACTTTTTGAGACAATAAAAGGGAGGTGACATTAGAAATTCTTTTATTAAATAAAAGTAGAAAAACCTAGAAGTTGTTTTCATCAGTATACATGTAGATTAATTTGTCATGTTTGTTTTCTTATTCTTATTATTAAAAAAAGAAGTTTACTTACTTAAAATTGCAAACGTATACGCCAAGGCCTAATAGGCCTAACATAGAAAAGGGTAGAGTTAAGAATAGACTCTGTTGTTAGTAGTAGACCCTAACACAGCCGTAGTAGAGTAGCCCTACTTCTAGGCTACACAAGTTCAAAGCAAATTCTCTTCATTTAAAAGTGTAACTTCATGAGCGATATTCATTGGAAATGGGCCTATTCCTAATTTCGGTATAACTGCTATTGTATGACGGCACCACTACCAGTAGGCCTATGAGTATGTGGAACCTCGGCATAATAATGATAATTATAGGATAGGACATAGGTCTAGGCCTAGATGAGAGTTTGGGTCTAGCGACCAAAAATAGAAAAAAAAAACACCACGAGAAAATGCAATGCTATCTTTTAAGATTTATTTTTTAAAAAATCGAAGTTTAGTTATTACGATTGCACGGTAAAATTGCACTAGGCTAGGCCTAGTGACACTATAACTATAAATTAATAGTATTTAATTAAATGTTCATACTTACTTGTGAGGACACTAACACCCTGCGCTGTCGCCCAGGGATTTTTGTGGAGAAAACACCAAAAAGCAAAATACTTTGGTCCGCATAGATCGTTTTTCGTGTGTGGTTTAGTGTATGGATACGAGTGATCGGCCATATTGTTTACACTGACTACAACTTCCAAGATGGCGCCTGGCAGTCGTGTCACCAGGCGTCAAAAGTCACGTGATTGCTATTCTAGTCTATATTTCTATGATAATAATAATAACTGGTGCGCGCCTGATAATAACTAGCGTGCGCCTGATAATAAGTGGCGCGCGCCTGATAATAACTGTGGCGCGCCTGATAATAACTGGCGCACGTCGGATAATAACTGGCGTGCACCTGATCTGGCGCGCGCCGAATAATAAATGGCTCGCGTCGGATAATAACTGGCTCGGATAATAACTAGCACTAATTAATACATTCCCCATATGAAATGGGGTTTATAGCCCTACTGTTCTGCTCCGGCATACGTCAAATAGTGCCAATGTGTACACCGGACCTCGGTATTTCATCCCATCCTAACGACTGTACATTGACCGTAGGCTCACTATCCAGGAGGCCCCTTGTTCCATCCCTCCGTTAGCCAAAAAAGTTGATCGGGATTTTTAAGCGTGGTTCCTCCTGCACCATTGATTGGCAAGGGGGAACCACGCCGGAAAATCAGGATGAACGTTCTCGGTCAACGCAGGGATGGAACACGGGACCTTCTAGATAGCGAGCCAACGTCTTATTAACTGAACTATGTGGCACCTTTCCAATAAGAAGGGTTGGGTAGCCAAATAAGGTCTGACATTGAATCAGGTGACGTGGTTTTGATTCTGCCTTGAACGTGGCAAAAGGATGGTCAGCCGTTTTCTTTCGGGTGTTCCGGTTTCATCCCACTGCTAATATTTTATAATGCATCAAATGATTAATTGATAAAAATGAATATAATCTTGTCTGATATAAATCTATAATTTATTTATAATTAACATTTAACGTTGTCATGGTTTACATTCAATAATCAGAAAGGGAATTAGTACACAAATCCACGAGGTTGGATGAACAAAGTGAACAATATTTTGAACATTTTCATAGATAAACAAAAAAATTATAGCGACCGTGTGCATGGTCTTCCGTAAGCGAATCTACGTAAGTAAGCCGATTTTTGTATCTGGTAAAGTGAACAACACATACTTTTGGTTAATGCAAAATGTATATTTTAAACAATGCACGGTGTATTAGGTGCCTTTCTACAGTGCATAATATTTCTGGTCGCATGGGTCGGGCTTGTGGAATAGGTAAGTAACTTATAAGAACATAGTTTGGCATGATTTTTTCAAGAAGAGCACCCAAATGTATTCTTAGATAAATCATCTTTATATATAGATTATTTTAAAAGCAAATTACATACTACCGTACATGAATTACGTTTTAAATTAGGAAAATATAAAAGTCTGTGAGAAAGGAATAAAAATTACATAACTTGGAAATATAAATTGAAAAAATAGGCCTATATATAAGTAATATAACACATGAGTAATAATTAATTGCAGTGTACTTTATTTCACATTTGCTGGAGTAAGTATATATCGCTGGAAAGTTACAAATAAAGTTTGCCAGGAAAATGTGTATCCATATATAATGAGCCCATGACTTGACGTTTGAAATATTTAATATCAATACCTGTATTACTATGCAAACTGTTGATGTGTTATTTATGTAATGGTATTTAGATTTTAAACGTATTTCACTGAGCTTAGTCAGGCAAAAAAATATTAGAACGGTGTACATCGTCAAGTGTAGCCTGTGATTATACTTTTATTATAAGATCGAACTAATAGTCAAATTCATGATATATTCAAACTAAGTACAGCTGTGGACACTTACAAGTATTAAATCATCTTACAAATTCTATTGAACATGGTATTTCAACTGCGAAGAAAGATATTTCGTGCACTGCTAATGTATATACGACATATAAAAAAACTCATATGTATAAAACATCGACAGTTCGAAATGTTTGTTTTTTGTTTTTTGTTCCTGCCACGACCTGGAAGCCAGGGTGACTCAGTAAGTAAGACGTTGGCTCGCTAACTTCGAGGCCCCGTCTCCGATCCCTGCGTTGACCAAGAAAGTTCATCAGGATTTTCTGTTGTTCTAAACCTTTATCAGTGATACAGGATCGAGGGCCTGGCAAGTTGGCCTAGTTAGTTCCTGAGACGACCCCTTTTGCTTATTATTTTTGTCAAGTCGTATCTTATATTTAAAATAAGATTATATCCATATGTTCATGATGTTATAAAATAATTGCGTATCGATCTATTTATATTTTGTAACATGGACGGGGAATCTTTCTTTGTTCTTGTCTTTCAATAAGCAAATTCTTTTCGCTTTAGTAGATTCGATAGAGCTTAACAGTGCAATAACTAAACATTTTTCTTGTAATTGAACACTTTGCTAATTTACGACAGTTTTAGTAGAAATCATATAGAGAAGTTTGTTGGCTTATCTGTGCAAATAAAAACGAACATTGACATTAGTATTAGCATGTGGAGCCCCGCCACCATTTCACCTCCGAAACAGAACTGGTCTTAACGTGTGAGAATACCTAAAACCGGCCAATCTATTAAAGAGACAATTCTTACTTTTGCTCACTGATACTTACAGCTACAATTTCATATTTTAAAGTTATTTTTTAAAATGTATTAAAAAAGCCTGAAAATAGGCTGTATCTATAAACAGTCCTACCTTGTTAAAGAATAATCCTATTAATCCAATTATTCACTATTGCACAAATGACAACATGATATCAAAATGGTTTGTAGATGGACACAGCAAACGTAATCGACTGTCGTTCAATTTGGACTGTTCGCGCATTTTAATGAACATAATTTATTAGAATTTAGAATAATATTATTAGCAATTTAATATAATTGACCGCATACATGGATATAACAATAATATGTATGGCGGTATATTAGTGCCAAAATTCTAACATGCTATCGTCTAATTTCTTACTTCTGTTCATGTAATTTCTAACCTCCAGTCGTGTAACTTCAACTTCCGTATATTAGTGTCAAAATTCTAACATGCTATCGTCTAATTTCTTACTTCTATTCATGTAATTTCTAACCTCCATTCATGTAACTTCTAACTTCCATTCATGTAATTTCTAAATTAAGACAATGTATAATTCGACTTCTTTATTTGTTCAGTGTAAATATCAATTCTGTTTCATCTTATTTCTATTATTGAGGCGAAAAATGTCTACTTCATTGTGGTATTACATGTTAAGCATGAACGGCAAACAAATTTAGAATTATGATACTTCTACCTGGCAACCATCATTATGATGTTGTTTGGTGTCGCCACCATGTGCTAAGTTTGGCGATTGAGCACCTGATCGGGACCATTCTATTGATACAAACGACTCGCTCTTCGTCAGATTGAGTGGCTTGCCTGAGTGTTAAAATTGAAAACAACATCGGGAGAGAGAGAGATGGGAACATGGGGTTTAACATCCACTCGACACCAACCAGGTCATTTCGGTATTAACACCGTTCAATTGTATTTCAATAATTCGCTTGCGCGTAGGAGTGTTTAGCAGTGGGAGGAAACCGGAGGACCCGGAGAAAACCCACGAGGTTGGAAAGGCGGCCCTACACCATGTCACTTAAAAACGGGAAATCGAAACCACGCCAGTTTATTCAATAACTGACCTCATGTTACAGCGTGCACGTGCTAACCCTTCGGCCATCCTACCCTCTAAACAACATTGAACGTGATATAAATGTATGGTTTACAAATACTATTTCGAATACCGTGGGTAAGACGCAGGCTCGATAGCCTGTGGGTCGGGAGTTCGATCCCTGCATTGGTCGAAAAAAGTTTATCCAGATTTTCTGGCGTGGTTCCCCCTTATTAGTGTCTTGTCGTTCCGATGAGATGAAAACCCGAGGTTCCATGTACATGTTGGCGTACACGTAATTATCCCGTGACCGTTAGACTTCGATATAAGTCCAGGTCGTAGATCCGCTCTCCGGGCAATATTTCCCTAAAGCACACTGTATGGCGTATGTCAGTCTCCATTAGCCCGGTTCGGAGCAGAACAGTAGGGCGTTAAACCCTCTTTCATTTCATTTCATTTTCTATATTTCAAATATAAGCTAAACGGGATTTGGAGAATTTTATTTGATTTTTTTTTACGGTTGAGCCAATAATTAATATTTATATGCAGTTGGTCTATATTAACACAGGGTATAAATGTTATGGACAGGCCTACACAGATACTGAGTTTAATACTAATTGACCTCTCTCTCTCTCTCTCTCTCTCTCTCTCAGCACGCCTTCCAACCTTCAACCAAACGAAGCATGGGTCGTTCATACCAAATAATTGTCCCGATCAGGTGCGCAATCACCCAATTGAGCACGCAGTGGCGACACCAAACGTCTTCATAATGATGGTTGCTAGGCAGAAATGTATAAATTCTAAATTCGTTGATGTTGATGCTAAACATGTAAAGCATCTATTAAGAAGACATTTTTCGTTTAAATAATAGAAACAAGTTGGGCTAGAATTGGAATTTACACTGAACAAATAAAGAAGTTGGGTTATACATTGTCTTAAATTAGAAATTACATGAATGGAAGTTAGAAGTCACATGAATGGAGGTTAGAAATTACATGAATAGAAGTAAGAAATTAGACGATAGCATGTTAGACTTTTGACACTAATCCATAAATATGTGCTTTTAGGCCCATTTCGGTCTATTTAAGATTTCAAAGAATAGTCAGTCATATTATCATGGAATTCAGATTATCCATTGGACATCAATAAATCAAAGATGCATACGACCGAAAAATAAACAAAAGGAAAAAGCAGGTTTATTCCAGTTCTTGCAAACATATTATATTTTAAATGAAATTGAATTTACAATTAGTGAAATTTATATGGCCACATGGATTAATTTAGGATAACAGAATCTTTTTTGTCTACCTCATCAGACTTTACTTTATAGACCACAATCTGCCTTATTGGATCGTTATCCTGGTTTGTCCATAATATCAAGAAACTGTACCTCTATGCTGTATTTCCATTTGATTTTTCGTTAAAATAGACTTTTACAGTCGAGGGGTGGGGAGCGGTATATTTGCTTTAGTCTCTTATCATCCATACAAATATTCTACGAATATTAGTCTGGATGGGTCCTCAAAATTTGACGGAAAATAGGTCATTGTCTGGATTATCCAGTCTTTTAAGTTACCACGTACTGAATCTATCAAAACAGCTCGCTTGTCAACGATGGCACTCTTTAAAATTTTGTTTGTAAAGGTTTCAATTGAAATGGTAATTTTCTCTCGTCACGAATCAGACGTAATGCTTCTCACAATCTTCTTAATTCCTCATCGTCTCTATTTTGTTTCTAATAATAGATGTGCCAAGTGAACTGTGGGATATATTTCAACTACGCTTTATAGAATCTAGCAAAATCGGCCCGGCTTCATAAGATCTAGCACTTACCGATACTTTCATTGGATACTTAAGCCAATAGGTTCCATTGCCCATGCGTAACCAAATGTTTGGTTTTTTATGTGGTAGATTATCCAGTAATTTTCGTCAAAAATTGAGAACCGACCCAGACCCTCCGCGCGTTGAAGACTAGGAGGTTCTGGGTGACCGAGACTATATTTGCTTGGGTTTTCAATGTTTGACAAATTCTGAATTTTTGTACCGAAACGAATAAACACCCACTACCATTCGGGTCTATTCGTTTATTTTATGATATGCGACCTAACAAAATCTGCTCAAAGATTCGATTAAATCTCAGGATCGGCCATCCCCGTGAACATGTACTTAAACTGTGCAGCCCAATTTTTGTTTTAAATATGTGTGCATTTATATTTCCGGTATAGGCCTACCCATAGACATATATATAGGTTTATTTATATCGGTATTTGTTACAGCTGCGAATCCTTGTCGCAGCTCATGAAAAAAAAACTCTCTCACTACTCTACTAGTGGCGTGCTATCACCATTGCGGTGATTTAAAAGCTTTTGATCCGATTAAAGGTTTTCTACAATTGCATTTTATCCTTAGATACATACAACAAATTATGTGGAATCTTCTGAAACCCGGTCTATATTGTCGCTCCGATATCTATAAGTATTGGTGGGTGTCGTACATGACGCAGGGTATGCTTACCGGTTCGATAACTACTTATACCATTTCTTATTCAAGCAATTAATATATAGCTAACTAACCTTTGTCCTGCTGTCGTAATTCTACACTACTTGAATAATACGAAAAATAATTTACTTTTTAAGGCAACGGGTTTTCATTATTTGAGAAAAGGGAGCCACTGTGGCTAAGCGGGTAAGAGGCTTGCTCGTTAGCCTTGAGGTCGTATGTTCGATCCTGCATTGGCCGATAATTAATCAATGTTTTCCTATTATCTCGCAGGGTTGGATGGTCGAATGGTTAGCGTGTGCGCGTTGTTTCATAAGGTCTGTCATTGAGTCAACTGGCGTGGTTTCAAATCCCGGTTGTACGTGGAAAGGAGTAGGGTCGCCTTCCAACCTCGTGGGTTTTCTCCGGGTTCTCCGGTTTCCTCCCACTGCTAATGACCCCTACGCACAAGCGAATTGTTGAAATATAATTAAACCATATGTTAGTCCCGAAATGACATAGTTTGTGTCGAGTGGACGTTAAACCCCATTTCTCTCTCTCTGAAAATGAGATATGTTCATGAATTATTGGTCAGTAGAAATTTGATAGTATAACAAAAGATATTATCGTATTATAGGATGAACTGTTATATCATTGTAAGTCAATCATATATCATTTTGTAAAAAATATATTTACGCAGAAAAAACAGTTCTGTGCTACAATTTAAGTAATGCGATATCATGAATATATGAAACTGATTATTCTTTTGTCTCGTAGCTAATCTTTACTTATTGATTGACCAATAATATTTACCCTTGATTTGATTCATCACGAACTAGTTGTTTGGTTGTTTGCTAAAAGAGATATTATTTGTGTGGTTCATCATTGTAATATTGAGTGATGTATACCCGATTTAAAAACAATCACGATAACTTGTACTGTTCCATTGTCTAACGTCTTCTATAATACTTCAAATAGAAACCGACAATTAAATAAAGGATATAGAATATTATATTGTTGATTTATTTAAAATAGACCGCGGTGTTAGTGGTATTTTGTAGTTCGAGATGAAGTGTAAATAAAAGATAAAACATTTACTGGCAACATTTCTACACCACAAATTTATTATACTCTTGCCTTGATGTTGGGCTATATGTCCGCTTCCACCCTGGGTGATATCGCAGAAAATATTATTTTGCCGTATATGCCAAATAATTTGCTTTGGTGACAGCAGACGATATATCATACACAAGTCATAACAAAGATGTCATCTGCAGTACCTTGTATTCTATGATACTATACTATTATAGTCAAGCAGTAGTAAGACGTTTTATTTTACTCCCTTCAAGTGCCTGTGTTGCCTGGGGGTTGGGATGGCCTAGTGGTCTAGAGTGCCGCGCTTCGACCTCTAGCTGGCCGGTCACCTCTGGCTTGCGGCTGTGGTTTCGAGCCCTGGTGTGAGCGTATGTGGCATGGAGATAGGGGCGCCTTCTCAACCTCGTGGGTTTCCTCCGGGCACTCCGGTTTCCTCCCACTGCTAAAGACCCCGACGCGCAAGCGAATTATTGAAATAAAAGTAAACCATATGTTAGTCCCGAAATGACCTAGTTTGTGTTGAGTGGACGTTAAACCCCATTTCTCTCTCTCTCTCTCGCCTGTGTTGCCTCCCTTCCCCTGTCACATTTACTTATTAAGCCATCAAAACCGATCAATTATTAAGGATTTTAAAAGTACGGCTAATCAATGAAATATAAATACAACTATTTCACTATTCAATGATAATGATCTTTCTGGGAACTAATCAACTCCGTCGTTTAAACAGACTTATAAACATTTTTTAAGGCTACTATTTAATTTGTAGATAAATTAATTGAATGTGTTTAGGATTTGGCCAGTAACAGTATACCATGCGATCACTATTCCCATTAAAGCAATCAATCGTAAATAAAATGCCATTAATTTAATTAAATATACCTGACTTTGTTCTGTGTTACCCGCACATTGCCTAATCATATTTATTTTTAAATCTAGTGTATTGTACTCCTTCATCCACAAATTACTCAGAATTTTACATATATCATGATTTATTCTATAACTACATGCAAATACAAGCAAGTATCATTGAATACAGCCATTCATTAACCTATGGCTGTATTCAGTGGCTCGAAAACATCCTACTTTTGTCCAGAATGACGTCACTTTCAGAATTACGTCAAACGGTAATGACGTCACCGCTATCGCTCGTGGAATACTTGCGCAGGGATACACTCTCTTGAACTATTGAATAACCCGAGCGGTATTCAATGGCCGTTGAGTTCTGTCTATATATACGCATACATTTATATTATATATAACAACGGCTTATTGAATATTTAATATAGTGGTTACTCGATCTTGCGTAATGAAATATTTTTACATAATGTAGCTTATACATATTCATGTTGTTTACTCGGTAATAAGATCGTTAAATCAACAACAAATTGATAACTATAATACATGTAATAATACATTTCGAGTCACATACGACACCAATAAATTTATTTTTAAGGCATAAGTAAGTTCCCATATATTTTATGATTTGGCATGATTATGTATGATGTAGGCCTACGATACAGGGGAACCGCTGTGGTCCACGGATAAAGGCGATGACTCGCTAAAATAGAATCTCGTGTTCACTCCAGGAACTGTCCAAGAAAGTTCCTCGGAATGTTTCGGCGTTGTTTCTCCTTGTCGGTGTTGTCGTGCAGATAACCTACTCTGTTGGGGTGTTTAATATTTTAAAAATTTTGTTGAATAATTGTGAATGAATTTTGTGTTATTTGTGACCTATCAGGCGCGGATCCAGAGGGGGGGTCCAGGGGTTCCGGACCCCCCCCCCCCCCCTGCTCAGACTTGAAATTTTTTTATGCGATTTTATTGGCGATTTTTAGACCTGTAATTTTGGAATTTACCTTCCGGAAATACGTCAGAATGCACCAAATTGAATCTAATTTACCAAATTTTCTGGGGGAGGGCCCCCAAAACCCCCCACCGCAATTATCAAACCTAGACCCCCCCCCACTCCTGGATCCGCGCCTGCCTATGTAATAATTTGTCCCGAAGACTTTAAAATGACTGTTTGGTTAAACTCTTAACATTAATTTATCAGCTGATTTTTATATAAGAAATCACAATATATATATTTGTAAAAATTATCTCTGACTTCATTCCATGTACTTTTATATCATCCTGATTCCAGTTTCTCCCAGTTTTGTCTTGTATCCTAATTTTCTCCCTCCACCCGAATGAGTCTATTACAGACAACAGACAACTGTAACAACCATCAGCATATTGGAGATGTTGGTTGTGACATATTATAAATAAAGCAACGTTTGATAGAATAATAGATTCCTTCATATTATTACATATTAACTTCATTATATTAAGATATGAAAATGTAGCAACATCTATGTTTAATTATATTTACAGGAAGGTGAAGGTCAGTCTGAATTACATAGTTTAGTTATATATATAGTAGTTTATATGTTTAATTATATTTACAGGGTGAAGATCAACATCAATACAAGTATAAATGAATTAGAAGAAAAGGTGAAGAGGAAGATGAAGGAGTGGGGTAAAACAGTAACTAGTATAGATAGAATAACAAGAGGTGATTATTATGATGGTGTTATATTATACGACAGTGATAGACATGATGATAAAAACCAACAACTGTCTGTATATCGTATACAGGATGGTGATATGGTATGGTGCGACTGAAAATAGTATCATATACTGTATACTGTACAACATTAGATAAAATCTATTTTGGTTTAACGTACACTCAACTAGTTCATTTCCCACTAGGTTAGGTAGGTCACCCTACTTCTAGTCACGTACAACTGTTGTATCGGAATCACACTACTTGAATAAATGATTTATCTTATAATCAACTAAAAATTAAATGGGGTTTAGCGTCTTACTCCTATACTGGGCTGATGAAGGCGGGCATGCACCATACAGTGTGCTGCGAGGGAAATTTAGCCCAGGCAGCAGCACTATGATGACCTACTCTTCTATCAAATTCTAACTGTCAAGGGATCTTTTACGTGCACGTTAATGTAGAACTTGGGAGGGAACGACAGAGGGAAATGGGGTTTAACGTCCACTCGACACAAACAAGGTCATTTCGGGACTAACATGGTTTAATTTTATTTCAATAATTAGCTTGGGCGTAGGGGTCTTTAGCAGTGGGAGGAAACCGGAGTACCCGGAGAAACCCCACGAGGCTGGACAGCAGGCGAGCCAGTGTCTTAATCACCGACTCACCAATTGTGTTTAGGAACAAAAATGATCACGTGACGGGTAGAGGTTATGAGGTATTTTAATTCTATTTAAAGAATTTTGATTTAATTTTCATATGGGTATTGATAAGTCACTTAATTCCAGGCTGTGGACATTCCTTGTCTGTATACTAAATACGATCGTATGGTAAACTTCTAGTCGTTCTGACTGGGCGAAAAAACCCAGGTCCTGTGTACACGTTAACGTGCACGTAAAGGACCCTTGACAGCTGGAATTCAATAATATTACAGTCCAGACAAAATTCTCCTCGTAGCACACTATATGCCGTATTCTCGTGTTCATTGACCATTCATTACTATTTACTAAATACTATCTTTAGATGTGTGAAATAGCTTTATTTAACGCCCGCTTCCACCGAGGTGATATCGCACACAATTACATGTTATATATACATAGTGAAACTAGTTACAATGTGTCCATCTGTAAATGACATCATCAGATATTATTGTTATATTGTCCGTGTATTTATTGTAGTATTCTGTATTACTAATGACATCATCAGATATTATTGTTATATTGTCAATATTTGTATTGTGATTGTATCATGTATATTTACCTGATGAACACCGGTGATCAGTTAATATTTCTGACTTCACAAGCTGGGAACATTTTGTGCTCAAGTAATTATCTCCCTTGGATTGTGTATCAGGCGGCACGATATATATTTATATATTGAGTGTTTTAAAGATCAAATTAACATTATTTACGTGTAATTCAGAGTGAAGTTGTCAAATATCCACATTGTAAGTCACGTGAAATGTACAATACCTTTTGATTTATCCTATCATAAATAGTATACTGGGGTTTGTTTCTGGGTCACCCGATATATATTTTTATATAGACTGTTTTAAAGATAAAATTAATATTTCCTTTGTTTGTTATATTTTTATAGCTTAGATATGATAGGAACACTGTATTGTATAGCTTTATAGCTTAGAGATGGTAGGAACGATGTATTGTATATTTTTGTAGCTTAGAGATGATAGGAACGCTGTATTGTATATTTTTATAGCTTAGAGATGATAGAAACGCTGTATT
Organism: Patella caerulea; assembly: GCA_036850965.1. NCBI lineage: Eukaryota > Metazoa > Mollusca > Gastropoda > Patellidae > Patella > Patella caerulea. The sequence goes on from JAZGQO010000010.1 coordinate 5,106,489, forward strand.
TTATATTTTTATATCGAGTTTTTAAAGGATTAAATAAAATATCCTATATATTTGTAGTCATCGTTATATTATGTGTATTCTAATAGCCAATGTCCCGGTTCAAGTAGTAAGTTCATGTCTGTCTATTTCTAGGTGCCAAAGAATAGGGATTTGGCTCCTTTAAGGTGGATTAAACGTGGCCGACCAATGGTGAACTTCCACCTTCTTATAATTGGGTTAGTCCCCCATACGGGATAATGATGTTGCCGAGGGGGGTAACAAGATATTGCTGTATACCCATTTTGTACTTCGACCTTCTTATAATTGGGTTAACCCCCTATACGGGATAATGATGTTGCCGAGGGGGGTAACAAGATATTGCTGTATACCCATGTTGTGGATTTGAGGTGGATTAAGCGTGACGGATCCATGGTGATTCATATTGCCCTTGCCGGTTTAAAGGAACAGTTTTATACCCATTTTGTGCATATACTGATTTGTGCATTTGAGCTTGATTTCGCGTGGCCGACTAATGTGACTTTTGATCAGAAATCTACTAATTCGTGCGCACAAACCTTTTGTACTCGAGATGCTAATGAAAATTAGAGGGTTGTGTGGCCGAATAATGCATAACTTAGGAGTTGTTTTTTGGTTGTTTTTTTGTTGTTTTTTTTTTTGGGGGGGGGGGTCCCGATCACACGTCTACTAATTCCGCGACTCAAACCTTTTGCACCCGAGGTGCTAATTAAATGGAGAAGTGTGGGGGGCGAATGGTTAACGCATGCGTGTTGCATTGAACGGCGTGGTTTCGATTTCTGGCTTGTACGTGACACGGAGTAGGGTCGCCTGTCCATCCTCGTGGGTTTTCTCGGGGCATTCGGGTTTCATCCCACTGCTAAAGACACCTATGCGCAAGCGAATTAATGCAATGAAATTAAACCATATGTTTCTCCCAACATGAGTGTGTAATTGGGTGAATGAATGATTGAGTGAGTGATTGGATGAGTAAGTGGGTGATTGAGTCAGTGGGTGATTAGGTGGGTGATTGAGTGACTGAGTGTGAGTGAGATTCACCCCAAATATAACAATACAAAGCATTTTAAGTATCACAATTTCAAAAGATTTTCATATATAGGAGGCAGACCACCATTTAATTTCACCATCTCGGTTCTTTTATTTAAAGCAATTCTCTCTCTTTCGCGTTTATTCCCTTTTTACCAATCTGATAAAAATACAGATCTATATTTCTTTCCATTTATCATACTTTCGATGGCCTACAGTAAAACCAAGTAAAACGAAACGTTTTAATCAGATTGCCTTTATGCATGCCGGGGATCACGGTGGCTAAGTGGATAAGGCCCTGGTTCGCTAACCTGGAGGTCGGGTGTTCGATCACGGTGGCTAAGTGGATAAGGCGCTGGTTCGCTAGCCTGGAGGTCGGGTATTCGATCACGGTGGCTAAGTGGATAAGGCGCTGGTTCGCTAGCCTGGAGTTCGGGTATTCGATCACGGTGGCTAAGTGGATAAGGCGCTGGTTCGCTAACCTGGAGTTCGGGTATTCGATCACGGTGGCTAAGTGGATAAGGCGCTGGTTCGCTAGCCTGGAGGTCGGGTATTCGATCACGGTGGCTAAGTGGATAAGGCGCTGGTTCGCTAGCCTGGAGGTCGGGTATTCGATCACGGTGGCTAAGTGGATAAGGCGCTGGTTCGCTAGCCTGGAGGTCGGGTATTCGATCACGGTGGCTAAGTGGATAAGGCGCTGGTTCGCTAACCTGGAGGTCGGGTATTCGATCTCTGCATTGGCCGAGAACGTTCATCTCGATTTTCCGGCGTGATTTCGCCTTTTCAGTGATGCAGAAGGAGGGTCTGACAAGGACAGCTGCCTAGTCGTTCGGATGGTACGAAAAACCTAAGTCCCGTGTACACATTGGAGTGCACGTAAAAGATCCCTTGGCAGTAGGAATTCGATATAAGAGTAGGCCGTAGCGCCGCTGCCCGGGCAAAATTTCCCTCATAGCACACTGTATGGCGTATGCCCGTCTTCCATTAGCCCAGGTTAGATGCAAAAGAGTAGGATGTTAAACTCCATTTCATTTCATGCATGCCCATTTTTTGTTGATTATTTGGTAAATATTCATGATTTAGAGGCGGAAGATGGCAGTTGGGGGGGGGGGGGGTGTCGTGGCAGGCAATTCAGTATAAATTGGTGGTATTCAATCAAAAGAAAAGTAAAATTAACGTTTTATTAGATTTTGGGTACTTTATTTTACCAAGTGGATGAAATACAACAATTTTTTTCACTTTTACCCGTCTGCCCGAAAAGTCAGATTTCCCGAAAGTTATGGGGGATGCTGCCTCCCCCATGATCTCCTCTCCCCCCCCCCCCCCCGACTCGTACGCCTATGTTCAGTCCAACGAAAATTGGGGGGGGGGGTGGCCTGGTGGTCTAGAGTGCCGCGCTTCGACCTCTAGCCTTAAGGCTGTGGTTTCGATCCCTGGTGTAAGCGTATGTGGCATGAAGATAGGGGCGCCTTCTCAACCTCGTGGGTTTCCTCCGGGCACTCGGGTTTCCTCCCACTGCTAAGGACCCCTACGCGCAAGCCAATTATTGAAATGAAATTAAACCATATGTTCGTCCCGAAATGACCTAGTTTATGTCGAGTGGATGTTAAACCCCATTTCTTTCTCTCCCAACGAAAATTTGAGGAAAAGTTGGAGCCGGACAATCATTAATTGTAGTTATCTCCCTTGATTCAATATTTTGTTTGTCATTAGGCCACAGATCACTAATTATTTCCTCATTGACTTCTATGTTAATTCTCGTTACTTAAACCGGTTGTTCCCTTTTCCCCAAATATTCGTTGGGTAAAACGCTTTCTGCCACAGATGAAGCAACATGTGGCAAACTCTTTCCCAAAAGGATGAATGAGGTTCTTCATGAAAAACTTGAGATACACAAGCTGGAAGTAGAGACAGCTACCTATGCAATTTTCGACCCTCCCTTTCAATGCAACCAATCTCACAACTCTTGTATCCTTCCGCCTCAAAATAATGAATATTCTCCAAAACCTGACAGAAAATGTATTTTCATACCCTTTTCTTCGATTCTACGCCAAAAAGTCAAGAAACATCGCCATGCAAAAGACGGAAAGGGAGAGAAAGATTAAAAATAACTTTGGCCACTGATCTGTGTCCATTATTCCACAGCAAACAGGACTTGCGGGGATCAGGGGTTAAAACCGAGCGGAATATCTCAACCGTATTCCAGCAGTCGGATTCAAAATGAAGTTAGCAAACATATTCCTAGCGCCAATAAAAAAACAATATATATTTATCACGATAATAATTGTTACATTTATATTAGAAGATAACATTTTGAGTTATATTTATGTAAAGTATAAATAGAAAAAAATAAAACAATAAAAACAACAATATTGCCGTAAACATACTAAAATATCGCACACAGAAACGTCCACTTTGCATCGAAGAGTGTTCAAATCAGCTTTGGTGGTAAAATGGGTTTTTTAATTCACAGAATCAAGGGATAAATAAACTAGTTTGCTTTAAAATTATTTCAGAAACCGACTGTGACATTGTCGAGATATATTACCGAAAACATACCAACAAATAAGAGAAAATCGGGAAAGGGTAGGTTTACTGCGCACGGATTAATGTAGCTAAGTCTCTAACTCAATATCATTCTAAGTCTTCGAGATTCAAAAAACATGAATTATTTGTCAATTTAAATCATCATTGATGCTGTGATTTTTTACCCAGAAAGGATTGGCTTCTGATATATAAAAAAACATATCAATATTTATGCTAAATAAAAAAAATCATAAGTCAAAACTGAGATTTTTATGACTTTGTCACAATAATATATTATGCTGTACAAAACGATGTCAAAGTTAGATTGCCAGCAGTAACATCACACGAACTGTCGAAAAATTGTTCAGCATAAGCGTTTATTTTGTTTGCCATATCAAAAATATGTCTTCTGGAAAAAAATTGAAAAAATGAAATCCAGAAATTGCATACCATTTGCATTGAAATTTGATTCTAGCAGTATGAGTGCCTGAATACACTAAAACTGAAGAAGGTGCATACCTGCCATCATGCAGAAAATTCCAAACATTATCTAGTGGAAAGTCGTAAGTCTGGCTTACGTTAAATTTTCAACTGGGAGCAACTACTTTCAACAAGTTGAATGTGCGCTTACGTCGATGTAATCAGCAACAGTGAACAACTGAATTATGAGCGTTTCGAATCCCCGGTTGTGCGTGACAAGGAATAGGGTCGCCTGTCCAGTCTGGTTTTCTGCAAGTGAATTATTGAAATAAAATTAAATCATGTTTGTTCGAATGGACGTTAAATTCTCTCTCTCTCTCTTTAACCCTTTAATGCCCACACCATGAACCGAGTTTAGGAAAATTATGATAGTTAGGATTGTTGAAGGTTTACATGCAGTAAAAAAATATCCCAGTGAAAAATTTAGGATCTGACGACCTTGACCTTGATTTTCAATGTGTATCATGATACAGTGGGCTAATCGCAACAAAACAAATTCTAAACCCATATTCAAAATCGTATCAAAACAATGTTAATTTGCATTAATAATGAATATGTTAAATTGTATTTCATTCCATTTCAATATTTGATCATTTTGAAACAAAATGCGTAACAAAAAAAGGAAAATCCCAATATCAAAAAACACCCCAAAAAGTCAAATTTTTACAAGAATCCATTTTCAGTATAATACACACATATAATTAATTGATGTAATACACAAATGACCGAATTTCAAGACTTTTCTGACACTCTTTTAACACATAATATGAACACTGCATTTAATTCTATGTATCAATAAAGTATTGTTCAGACCCATTGTATCATATATGATACACTGAATTTCCGAAAAAATATTGTTTATTTTTAAATTTGAATTAAACTAATAAAAATTTAGGTTTTCCGACAACAAATAGGATATAAATAAAAATAGATTTACTTAATGTTTATTTTCTTAAATTGAAATCATTCCAGAGCTTCTATTGACATTTAAGAAAGTGTAGAGTTGATCCCAGACACTTGAGGCCACAGTCCTTGAAGGTGTTTAACTCAACCCGGTGACCAATTTTTATTTGACGGGGAATAAGTGATAATTCATATTATAACAGTAAATAATAAAAATATTCCATTATAATATGTATATCATCTAGGTGTGCATATCTGATACGCTGGGTATTAAAGGGTTAAATAACACTTGCTGATAAAATGACCTAGTTTGTGTCGAGTGGACGCCAAACCCCATTTCTTTTTGTCTGCCTTGTCCGCAGGATTGTCTTGTCGGTTTTGTTTGGCCTGTCAGTTCTCCTGTATTTAGTGTTGTATAAAATAGTCCTTAATCCGAACATACATCTAACTGACATGATTTAATTACATCAGGGGACCAGGGTGGGTAAGACGCTGACTGAATAGCCTAAAGACCGCGGGTTCGCTCCTGGTGTAGGCAGAGAAAGTTCGTCGGGATTTTGCAGCGTGAGCTCCCCTTGTTAGTGGTGCCGGATGGTGGAGGGGCTGAAAAACCCAGGCCCCGTGTACACATTGGCGTGCACGTAAAATATCCATTGAAATTTAGAATTCGATATAAGAGTAAGCCGTAGCGCCGGTGTTAGGGCAAAATTTCCTTCATAGCCCGCTGGGTGACGTATGCCCGTCTCCATTAGCCCAGTCGGTTAAACCTAATTTCATTTCATTTATTGCATTGTGGATTGTCCGAAGACTGAACCAGTTATCAATACGAAGTCACAGTAACATCCGCTCCTGAATATAACGCATGGTTCCAAAAAAAAAAAACAACCCCAAGAGTATGTGGATGTAAGCATATTCACGTTATCCACTATAATCGCTATTCCGAAAAACAGAAAGAAATCTTTAAACGATTCCGGAAAACAGAAAGAAATCTTTAAACTATTCCGAAAAACAGAAAGAAATCTTTAAACGATTCTGAGAATTATAGAGGTATTGCCCCGAGTAGCATCACTGGTAAACTGTTAGACTGGGTTATATTAAATAAGAACAATGATGTGCTAAAATCGTCTGACTTACAATTTGGTTTTAAGGCTGATCACTCAACCACTCATTGTTCCTATGTAATAAATGAAACCATCAGCTATTATCACCATAACAAGTCCGACGTTTATATGTGCCTGTTAGATGCAAGCCGGGGCTTTGACCGGACGCAGTTGCTTCTAGGCAACTCTCTACTTTGTGATAGTAAAGAACATACAACCCAGAAGGGAATAGATAGTTTTATTGCAAAATTTAATGTTACTTTTAATCAATTTAAGTTTGCGTTATCAGACACAAAATATCAGCTTTTTAAAACTTATTGTATGCCTTTATATGGTAGTGTATTGTGGGACTTAGAGCACAAGTCTATTAGTAACTTTTACTGTACCTGGCGTAAATGTATTCGTCGACTACTTAATCTGCCTTATCGCACTCATAATAAAACTACTACCTCTTTTATGTGACGATCGCCCTGTTAAAAATCAGCTGCACTCCAGATTTATGAAATTCTTTAAAACATCAATTAATAATAAGAACATTTGCATCATGACTTTTATGCTTTTTATGGAAGTGGTTCTAATATTTGTAAAAATATAAATTATAATTGTTCTGAGTACAATATTTCGAGATTTAACTTTTTTAAAGTGCAAAAACATATTTTGTTATAATATTGACGATGACATTGTGAATCTTCAAAAGTCAGCAACTGTGAAAGATATGATATATTTATTAGAATCAAACAACAAAGATATAGACCGTGAACATATACATGAAATAATTCACCACCTATGTGAATCTTTACATTATTACCACTATATAATATTGTATTATATCTTTTGTAATTTATATATGTATTTATAATTTAACTGTACATGAGCACGAATAAAATATATTATTATTAAATTGTGTTATCTCCCTTTAACTTCAAACGACGTGACGTCAGCTTGTGATTCCTCTTTCAATAATCGCAAGTAAAGAACTTCAGTATTAGAAAGGTTCTGCAACCAGTACGAACTACGAACACATCTGTTTCGGCCAAAAAGTACGATGTTTAGTTCCACAGGTTTCGCCCGGTGTCTTGCGAATATCAAAATGGCTGCTCACACCGACCTTGTCGAAAATTTACTATTGTTGGGTGAAGATTTAGACGATGATGCATTACTTTACCAACAATCAGAATCAGAACAATTGTCGACCACTTGGACGCTGATGAACCTTCTACTGCACTGTTAATGTTCCAGCTTTCTATAAAACCACAGCAATAGTAATTTCGTACCTCATTTTTGTTACCCGAACTTTTCTACAAATCGTCGTAGAAAATGGACGCCGCTTATGTCAATGACAACAAATGAAGTGATGACGTCAATACAAAAACTACTTCGTAGTACGTACTGGCTGCGGAACCTCTAAATTAGCGAACAACCATTTCGTTGTTATATATTCGTGAATAACGAACAACGAGCTAGTTTGTTGTTCGTTATTCACAACATATGGAATTAGTAATACATGAATAATAAAGACACTTTTATAGGAAATACACCAGAAATAAATTCTAACAAACTCTCGAGCTAGTTTGTTGTTCACCATACACCACATAAGGAATTAGTAATATTAAAAAGATACGTTTATGGGGAATACAGTGGCTGGCTGTTCGTTATTCGCCAATGTGAAACAGCTTGTTGTTCACACACGACTCTATAGAGGTAAGTAATATCTGTTTCTCAAAGTAGGACAGGGTACTAAACTGCAGGAGAGTCACGCTGGCTAAGTGGGTAAGGCGCTGGCTCGCTTACCTGGAGCTCGGGTGTTCGATCCCTGCATAGGCCGAGAAAGTTCATCTCGATTTTCCGGTGTGGTTTCCCCATGTCAGTGATGCAGAAAGGAGTCTAAACGTTCGGATGGGACGAAAAACCGAGATTGGCGTGCACGTAAAAGATCCTTTGGCCGTTGGAATTTGATATAAGAGTAGGCCGTAGTACCGCTGCCCAGGCAAAATGTCCCTCATATCACACCGTATGGCGTATACCCGTCTTCCATTAATTAGCCCAGTCAGTGTAGAAGAGTAGGACGTTAAACCCAATTCCATTTACTAAACTGCAGTATTTATACCGTTAATGTCGTATGGTCTCTTATTACTCATCACGCCGCAAGACAACGATTATATTTTTCTAAAGGTTATGTAAGACACTCTACATTTCAGCTACACTAGGAGAATATGTTTTATTCGGTCTGCACACCACACTTGACAAAAGGGTGAATCAGAAACGCAATCTAAGAGTGAGGCAACTCTGCTTACTCTTCACGCCACAAGAACACCGTGACTGTGAAGTTCTTTATACAACAGGGGCATTAGGAACTGGACCCCTTCGCGTCCATCCATATAAGTCGCATTAAATTTCAGTATTATTTAATTATACTGATGCCACGGGTTATGTAAATCTAGAACATATTATGGGTGATTATGGTACAATAGTACTATACGATTCCGAATTGTTATTATATTATTATGGTTGGTCATGGTGCATCGACGAGAAGCTCCTTCCGTGTCCGTATAGGCATTAGACATTCAAGCCTATATCGGAGAAGTATTCGAGGTCATTGAATTGCACTGTCAGGCTTCTGTTGCAAACTACGGAAGAAAAATCGGAACTGCTAGGAATGAGTTCCGCTAGACAAGATAATTTTTCAACTGTGGCTGCTTAAAAATTTTGAAGGACGGTATTTAGGATAAAAACACTTCCTGTTTCGCATTTAGAGAAGTGGTATTATCCAATATGTCTTGAGATCATAGGACCCAAGGCGCCCTCTAAACGCGAAACAGTAAGTTTTTATTGACATTGTAACATGCTATTTCAGCATTTTAAAAGAAATTACTAAAACAGAGGGGTGTTATTCGCATTCACTTTCACAACCCCTGTTCTACAAATATAACTCTCTGAAGTAAAGTTTTTAGTGTCAATCGGACTACAATCCAACAAATATGAGCTGATTATGGTATGAATAAGTGAATTAATGTCTAATTAATAGTTTTTATAACATTTCAGTCCTGAAGAAAGACCTATAATTAATCGGCAGATTTTGCTCTTGCATATTGTATGTTTAAGTTTACCTTGGTACGTCTTGATCGAGGTCCTATTAGGCTAAAATGACCTCGTAATATCAACGTAACGTGATAGGAATCTAATATAAAAAACCTCGAGGTTTATAAATTACAGCATACCAACCTTATACTGTCTGAATGCAGTTAGCTCTGCATGAGAACAGACAAACTTGTTGGCCGATATTTTCAGTCCTAACATCGACGATTTTAGTCGACATATATATTTCAAGAATTTTCAGAAGTATATATTGCGCTTTCATTTAATAGAATTCAAATTACATAGTTTTATCTAAGCCGGGATTTGAAACCGAGTAGAACGGGATTATGAAATAGTGTACTAAGGTTTGGAATGGCGGCCATTTATAACAGAGATGTATTCACAAAGTAGATGGATTTCTGTGTAAAAATCCGATTTTGGTGAAATTTTTAATTTGTGTTAATATCACGTAGATTTTGGTTCCTTTTGATAATAGCACACGTCCGAGTGTAACTTAGTGGTTTATGGGCCCTGATTGTTTGAAAAAATTTAATTTTCAACTCTATAAATGTAAGTCTCAATTTGTATTCAATTTTTAAAAACAAAAAGAAAAAATGTTTAAATGTTTCACCGTTATACACCAATGAAGGATGACATTAAAATTTTGGTAAAAATGTGGCTCAAACTGCTAAACAAAATGGCCGCTCCTTGTATGCAAATAATGTAAAAGTTTAAAATCCCAACGTTGTGGACACACTATAGACGTCGAAATTGATGAAACTCGAAATGTATTATTATATTCCAAAGATCATGGTTCCTGTCAATATTTGCGAATATCAGACTAACTTCTTGAGTTATGGCCCCTGATTGTACGACAAATCACGATCTTAGCTTGTGAACCCTTTTGGTCGATTTTAAAAAGCTTTTAAATGTATCAATCTTACACCCAAATGACGGTTAAATTCGAAAAATCGAACAGAATCTGCCTGACAAAATGGCCATTTCTTGTACGCAAATAGAATGAACGTATGTAATACTAAGGCTGGTTGATGAAACTTAAAATATGTCTTTGTATCTCAAATATCTCAGTTCATTCCGATATTCGCGCATTTCAGACCATAACTTCCAAGATAATGTTCTTATCTCTTGGAAAATGTTGGCGTCTCTTGTCTGGCAAACGCTGGATTTGGGTAAGAGGTTGCAACATGTGGTCGAGAATTAAAGTAACTAAGTCTCTAACTCCATATAAATCCATCTGTGGTCTAAGAGACGAGAATTAAAGTAGTTAAGTCTATAATTCAATATCAATCCAGAGTCTTACACGTTGAAAAGACGAATTATTTGTCAATTCAAATCAACAGTGTTGTTATCTTACCTTGAAAAGGAAGGCTTGTTATATCAATCTTGAAGACAACAATAACATTTTGCCATTGGTACACGAATCGTGCACCGTAGTGCGTTTTAACATCATTTGTAACAAGTGACCAGAAAGAACTAGGTTAGACATCTTCCACAACTCATGTTAAACGGCGACATCATAACGTTTCTGGAGTGCACGGTTGACACTCATCATGCCGTATTTCGCTGGGCATAACTGAATTGAAGAGTCAAAACGGAAACCATTGAACGTAAATCATGTCTACTTCATCACGTGGATATTAAACTCAAGGAATGAACGAATGATTCTCAATAAAACACATGACCCTACATAGATTTAAACGCCCGATCTTCATTAATATAATTTGTTGTTAATAAATACGCAACTAGGCTAACCCACAACCCTGTCCGATAAGAGTTATTCCCCTTTGCAATTAATGATATACGCGATTGTTCGATAAAAATGACACGATCGTTAGTGGAGTAGAACGGAATGAAACTACCGGGATACCGATGATGAGAGGGCCTCGTTTTGAATAATTTGGCCGTTTATTTCAATATCACGTAATATGACTGGTCTTCGGTACTTGTGTTCGATATTCAGTATTTTTTTTTGTCCTCTTTGATGTACATGAAACGGAAACTTAATAGCATTTGAAGTTGATCGTTTTATTTGGACATATAAAATACATTACAACATAACATTGTTCGATTGTAAGTAGTTGAATTCCAGGAGAGCGAATCACTCTCATCGGGATATGAGGACTATTTATGACTCTCCATCATTTTACAAACAGCGAGGCCTTCGGTTGGGGGTTGCAACTATGTGGTCAAGAATTTAAGTCCAGGACAATCCACAGATTTTTGACTTCTTTAATGGCTGCTCTCAGTCCATATTATGTGGGTATATGAATAAGGGAGAAGATGACTGCCGCCATTATTTGATTATTTAGACTTGCTTCTCTCTGAGATTAGTTGGAAAGAGAATGGTATCCCTTGCTTTTGGAGCAAATAATTGGTATTCATCAAAATATTGTCTAGGTTTGATGAATATCAAATAAAATGAGTGACAGTCACTTGCTTGACATAGATTAGCCATTCCCAGTACAATAAATAACTATACTACATGTATGCTAATAATTGTCCACGCCTTTCAACGAAAGCAGGTGACTATTAAAATGTGTTCTTCAGTCTGATGTTTAAACATTGTGTAGGTGTTCATTAAGTCAATGCCATGATGGAGTTCGAAGATGAGCATTTTCTGCTAAACAATTTGATTGGTTGACTAAGTTCGATAAAGAACATTTTCTGCTCCAGGTAAGCTTAGGCTGGGTTGATGCTTTAAGGCAAAGTAACTTTAGTTATATCATTACCTTGACTTAGTTTGATGATGAGAATTGTCTGCTCCGGCTAAGGAGCGATACACAATTTGATTGGTCGGGGCCTTTGGGCATAACAACTCTGCTTTTAATTAATCGAGGTAGAATGGTTAAACCTGATGAAGCTGTTCGTTAGGCGAATGTCAATGATTAACATTTACCACTAAAGCTAAACAATTTCGTTGACCGATGCTTTAGACAAGAGAGAGAGGAATGGGGTTTAACGTCCACTTGACACAAACTAGGTCATTCCGGGACTAACATATGGGTTAATTTTATTTCAATAATTCGCTTGCGCGTAGAGGTCTTTAGCAGTGGGAGGACCCGGCGAAGACCCACGAGGTTGTACAAGCGACCTCACTCCTTGTCACGTACAACCGAAGATTTGAAACCACGCCAGTTAACTCAATGGTAGGCATTATTATACGACGCGCCCGTGGTAACCATTCAGCCATCAACTTATTTTCGGAACAGGGGGTACGGGATGGCCTAGTGGTCTAGAGTGCCGCGCTTCGACCTCTAGCTGGCCGGTCACCTCTGGCTTGCGGCTGTGGTTTCGAGCCCTGGTGTGAGCGTATGTGGCATGGAGATAGGGGCGCCTTCTCAACCTCGTGGGTTTCCTCCGGGCACTCCGGTTTCCTCCCACGGCTAAAGACCCCTACGCGCAAGCGAATTATTGAAATAAAATTGAAACCATGTTAGTCCCGAAATGACCTGGTTGTGTTGAGTGGACGTTAAACCCCATCTCTCTCTCTCTCTCTATTTTCGGAACACTAATTCGGATCATTTTGATTTAGTGACAGAAATGCATCTTACTGAAATGTCCCCCAAAAAAACACAAATCGATTTATGTGCTCCATATTCGTGACTAAGAACAAGAAGACCTTGACAGAGAATTCATTCGTGTGGTCTGCACAAAAATAACTGAAATAGACTATAGGGACCTTGCAATACTTATTATTGGCGATAATAATTGCAAGCATATTTCGCTAGTTAGTTTTAATGTTTTTGCATTCAATTTGAAATTGATTAGAAGCTAACTACTTCACACGTCCACTTTCATAGCTACCAATCCATGATTCTTTATGCACATTCAATAGTTTTATCAGAGTAGATAACGCATTCCTTTCTTATCTTGTCAATCCCCAATACTTTATGATACGAGTTTCTTTCTTTCATTACGTGTGTAAAATAAAACTCAAACCTCTGGCTTGATGGCCATTCATTTGGAAATATGTAAACTGAATTGGACATGGGTTTCGAGCATTTATGTGGTTATTCATGTTTTAGGTATGTTTTAAACATATTATTTTTTAGTGCTACTGGCTGGACGTTCTTATACGCATAACAGTGGCTTAACACAACTGTATCAACCGGAGATAAGCTCCACTAAAAAACAACTTTTGTACAAACGTGTATGAAAATCTGCACAATACTTGCGTTTGATCCAACACAATAGTTTTTTTCAGAGTATTTACTGTCAGTGCATATTTGATAAACATAATATTTGATAAGGATAAAGACATAAAATATAACAAAAATGATAAAGACATTATACAATTATCATACAATTTGATAAAAACATTATAAAAAATATGTATTATATAACAGTAAGTACAAGTTAAGATTATGTTATACAATAGTAAGTACAGGTTAAGATTATGCTGTATGTAAGTACAAGTTAAGATTATGTTATATGATAGTAAGTACAGGTTAAGACTATTTTTTATAATGGTAAGTATACAATAGTAAGTATACAATAGTAAGTAGAGGTTAAGATTATATAACAGTAAGTACAAGTTAAGATTATGTTATATGATAGTAAGTACAAGTTAAGATTATGTTATATATTAGTAAGTACAGATGAAGATTATGTTATATAATAGTAAGTACAGGTTAAGATTATGTTATATAATAGTAAGTACAGGTTAAGATGTTATATACATGTAATACTAAGAACAGGTTACGAATGTTATATAATAGTTTTTATTGGAACTTAAGTACAGGTTAAGATTATATTACTAAGAACATGTTAACATTATATTATACATTAGTACAGGATGATGACTCTACACACAACAAGACAAACTACATAGACATTGCAAGAACTAAACATTAAATATCAAATGCGATAATGATTCAGATTTTCTCAAAATGTGGTTGTCTCTTGAATGGGGAAATTCTGCAAGTAAGCGCCCACTTCGCTATACACTGAAATGAAATGAAGTGGGGTTTAACGTCCTACTCTTTTGCACCTAACCTGGGCTAATGGAAGACGGGCGTTACGGCCTACTCTTATATCGAATTCCAACTGCCAAGGGATCTTTTACGTGCACTCTAATGTGTACACGGGACCGCGGTGTTTCGTCCCATTTGAACGACTATGCAGCTGTCCTTGTTCGCTATACACGACTTAGTGTTAATAAAATAAATAATACGCAATTAAATAATTGAAGAACTTGCCTCTGTAACAAATCCAACATTGAGAGAACCCATCTGATTAGTCTACTATTTCTTTTTTTCGCAGATAAATTGCCACATATTACTACAGCGGGCGTCATTCAGTTGCTTAAATTCCCTCAGTGACATGCAGTGTTCGACATCAAAGCTATTGTTAGGATTACCCGGTTGCCATTGGTCAGTTTCTATAATAGATCCATCGCCCCACCTCCAGTCACCCTCTGTTTCTAAATCATTACCATCAATCCAAAATTTAACTGCTGAAATACAAATTAATAACTCGAGTAGAAGTTATCATTGATGAAACAACCTTCTAATGATAACCAGGGGGCGGGGGCCTAGTGGTCTAGACTGCCGCGCTTCGACCTCTAGTTTGCCGGTCACCTCTGGCTTGCGGCTGTGGTTTCGATCCCTGGTGTAAGCGTATGTGGCATGGAGATAGGGGGCGCCTTCTCAACCTCGTGGGTTTCCTCCGGACACTCCGGTTTCCTCCCACTGCTAAAGACCCTTACGCGCAAGCGAATTATTGATAAAAAATTAACCCATGTTAGTCCCGAAATGACCTAGTTTATGTCGAGCGGATGTTAAACCCCATTTCTATCTCTCTCTAATGACAACCATTAACCCATACAGCGTGTCGTGGTGATGTCAATGATTTAATTTCAGGCGGTTATCAGGTATGGATTACAGAAATCTACAACGACAATGATAGGCTTAAGTTATACACTGTGCTGTGATGATGTCAACCAGGGTTGGGGTTATGGTAATGGAATGTAATCATTATATTTTTTGTATATTAATGGACATGTAATGAGTGATGGAAGATTTACATTCCTAAAATCATGTAATTGTCAATTACATTTCTGTTTCAATTTATGGACCATATAAATAATGCAGGATGTCAGGAGGCATCCCTTTGTACGCCACAAAGTTTCCTCGCGTCTACCTCTCTAGCTCATCGAATAGGTTGTGATACTGATCGAAATGCGGCGCTGTTCAATCCATGGACGTACACAGACCACAATGTATGCCCGTCATCATTAAGACGTTAAAACCCATTCACATTTTCCAATTATGTTTAATATGCCAGCACGGTCAATCCTCGCATGATGCGATTACTTTGTAAATGACTCAAACTAACCTCTCTCTATCAACACCTCTTTCTTCAAAAAGAAATCATCCGACTTCATTGTCATAAGTTGACCGCCATGTTCATAACAAGTGATGTTGGCAGTAGTCCAGTTCTGAAGAGTATTGTATATATGCATACAAAACTTTCCACCAAAAAGAGGATAATCTGGTATAGTGCAGTTTTCTATTGTACAAATAAAACAAAAATGATACATAATTAGAAGAAAAGATATATTTTAAACTTTTACTGAAGTAGATTTGAATGGTTATTACCGACTAACCACATGGTCGTTATTTAGTATTTAAGAGTAACAATAATGGTGACATCATAGTTATGAGGGGTCCACATGCGAAAATTTGACTTTTCGTACAACCCAACAAATGCCAATATTGAAAGGAACAGAGATCTGTGGGATATAAACATACATTTTAAGAAAACTAACACTGTTATATGGAAAAACTATCACTTGTTTATTATACACAAGCGCGACGTTTCGATAAGTATCCTCCTATCGTTATCAAGCACATTTTAAGTGTCATTAAGATCGGCAAAAAATTACGGTCCACAAATCGCACCCTTGACTTGCATATATGACAGGCCTTACGAGCAACAGCCAACGCATCAGACCAGTTAAAGTATTCACATGGTAAGCTCGTAATACACTCTCTAGCTCATGGAATGGTAGAGATATAATAAATCAGAACACCCGCAAAATTTTAATAATTTAAGACTTAAAATGGCTACCTGGGACGTGCTCAGAGTAACGAAATTTGCAATATTTTTCATTATCCTTTTTTGAACTTACATACTTAGGAAGTAAACAATATTGTCTTAAAACAAAAAAAAAACAAAAAAACAAGACGCGGCGGTATTGCAGAAGTTGATTTGATGCGCCAGGATGGCTAATGTGTTAGATCATTACAGGATGGCTAATGTTTTAGATCTTACCTCTCCAGTTCTCTGATCCATAGAATGTTGTAATATTCACGGATGATGAGCCAGGCGAATTCAGAATATAACAATTTGTGGATTCATAGTGAAACAAGTTACATGCATAGGTAGACATACACAGCAGCCCACATTCGATAACATCAACACCCGTTTCTGAGACAGAATACTCCATAATGGCAGAACCATCTAAATTCACTAGACTGTACACGACTTCCCGACTCTCAACACCAACAAGGAGGTACATCAGAATAGAAAACGGCGCCATTGTCATCAAGATTATACGCAGGATGAAGTGGCTCAAATAAAAGATATAGCTTCGGTGTGGTTTTATTTCTCTAATAGCGACGATGAATCAAACAAACTGTTTTATAGATTCTAAATCTGGAAATGCAACAATGAACGATTTCTTTACCTTATCTGTTTTTATAGATTCTAAATCTGGAGATGAAAGATATAAAACAATTAACGATTTCTACCTTTATTGTCTATCGATTGATTCACGTTACTTGTATGGAAGGGTATATAATAATAATAATAAGTCACGTGATATCCTATATTTGAATATCAAAGTTGATGCAGTGCGAAAAATGTTATGTAGAAAGCGTGAAGATCAAATTAGATGTGCCCCCCCCCCTCAGCCACAGTGACATAGTTGATTTTCATTTTTGTTTGCTTTGTTACTGTTTCAGTTCATATATCTGCTCTTTAAGAGATTATATAAACATGATTTTCGCATTGTCTCCGCCCAAGCAATACACGATTGCAACGTATTACCCTTTGCTACAATATATGCCGTCCCCCACTCGACAAAATTTTAGATTACATTCCTCAAATTTTGGTAAAATCTGCAAAGCTACAGAAAGGACGGACCTGATCAATCTAGCACAATCCCTTGTTAAACCTTCTCAAAGCATCTTTGCTCCTGCTGTTGTCCATGGACGCACATACGAATCAACTACCATGAAGCTTTATGAATCGCTAAGAGGAAACAAAACGTATCAATGTGGAATTTTTGTATCATCAAAATATCCCTTTTTAGCATCGTCTCCTGATGCCCTTCTAGGTAATGATACTGTCATTGAAGATAAATGCCCGTATTATGTAAGAGATAGACTTGTTTACAAGTGAAACTGTTCCTTATATTATATTACATGTAAATGAAACGTCAACTCTGGAATTGTCGCAGACTCGTGACTATTATGTTCAAGTGTAGGGGCAAATGCTTTGTACTGCACGAAATGAGTGTCAGTTAAATATTTACACATTTAAGGGCATTGAAATTGTAACTATTGAAAGAAATCAGGATTCCATTAATGATATAGTTGTTAAACTATCCGATTACTATTGTAAATATTTTAAGAGCTATTCTGGGTCATAATTTTTATAAAGATTATAAGAAATACACATTTTAATCTAATTATCTACAATATAATTCATTCTATATACATATAATTGTTAGTACATATTTATAATTTTAATATATCACTATCAATAATCAACAATGTCAGTAAGTTTTTTGATTTTCAATACATGTATTGTATACAGTATAATTATAAAGATATTGTCTAAATTTGACTATGGTAGGTCTTTCTTTAGGCCTTAAATGTTATCTAATTTATTAATTAGACTTTATCAAAATGACAAGATCATAATCTACGTTCAGTACCATCTGATGGCTCTGATTTGTATGATTAATGGAGCAGCAAGGCCCAGGCCAAGTCTGACAAAACCAGTACAGTGGGTACAATAATAAAAAATCAATGCACAGATCTTGTCAAAACTACAATGAAATTTTCAATGTATATATTCATTTTGAGAGAAAGAGAGGGAGAGAGAAATACAGGCCCAAAGAAAGACTTGCAATAGGCAGATTTACCTCTTGTATAATGATGTTTAGTTAATGAACTACGAAATAAAATGGGGTTTAACATCCTACTATTATGTAACGGTTGGACTTATTAAGACGGGCATAATTATTGTAGACCTGTATGGTAACTCAGTAGGCCTACTTTATTAGTAGTACTGTAGGCCTACTAGTAAGTGTAGACGAGTTTACGTCATCATGTGTACAAATGAAAAGCAGTGTTGTCACATCTTACATGAATAATCATTGATAACACAGTGAACAAATCACAATAAAGGTGTAAATAATTTACTTGCCCTGCTTCATTTCGGTGATATAATCAGTTGGAAGGAAGTACGAGTGACATACAACGCTTGTAGATGTTGGTTGTCACACATGGAACCTTGTAGTGCTGCTGTTTCTCTTTATAGAATAAAACCATTTTTTTTTCGTATTTGTTGATCTGTAGGAAAAATCACACCACCACGGTTCGAACACTCACCAGGAACACAACAACAGGTAGACGGCTTAATAATTAATTAAAATGTATGCGTGCGAATACCACAATATCTATACACCATATTTAGACGACACCCAGCGAAAGGAGATAGCTGACGGAGATCTGTCATTGAAAACAACAATTATCTGTGTATCGTCGGCGTTGGAGTAATGTTTAATTTAACGATGGTCAATAAAAATACCAAGGGGTAAAGTACAAGTAAAACAGGAGGGAGAGAGAGAAATGGGACTAACATATTATGGCTCAATTTTATTTCCATAATTCGCAGGCGTTTAGAGGTCTTTAGCATTGGGAGGAAACCGGAAGTTGGAAAATAATACAGATCTTCGCACAGATTCCTGTAGCACCCCAAAGGACAAGGTCACATCATTTGATTTGTCTTGAATATTGACTCTACACACCTCCTGTGATATTATTAGCAATGATTTATTTGGAAGATACTGAAATTATAGAAACTACAGTAGAAAGGTTGTTTGGTGGGGGGGGCGGCATTTTGGGCACCAAATGCTGGAAAAATTTGGGTACACAATTGTACGCGTTTTCAAATTATCCGCGTTGGCCTTGATTGTAGAAAGTGTAGATAGGGTCTACCAACCAGTCGTTTCGCCCCCGATTTTATAAGGAGTCGATAACTATATCCATGTCCATATACTGAATGATTTATGTAATGTATACATAAATCTAATTCATTTATAATGAATTGCATTATTAAAATCTGTAGTATGTTTCGCTGATTGCAAACCCGACACCTAGCCGTCTTTGCCTCTTGTCATATCAATCGTTTCAGTCATTTCTTTCTCCTCGTTTTGAAAAATCCCATCGCGTTAATTTTGTTAACGTACAGTTTAATGGTCGAGTGGGAAACAATATGTAATATATTGGTAAGTGTACGTATGCGATGGCACGAGGGTAATATCGATATATTACGCAATGTATTGCATGAGACCATTAAACAACTTAAAATAAAGAAACTATCCAGCACGTGCATTTCAATGAAATACGCCACTCGGGTACAATACTTCAACTTGTATGAATAATGTACGATTGGCAAGTTTATTAATGTACGATTATTTGAAACAATGGTACGCCAACATCAAAGTATGACGTCACATCTGTATTTTAAATGTATATATTGTCTTATCTCGTTATATTTTCTCATTTTTCGATAATAAGCAGAGAAGCTTTGTTAAAAATTAATTCAGTAATTGTATGCCATAGAATTGTGATGTGTGTATTCTAGTTCAATCACTAAATGCCTCCATTTACACTAATTACTGTTATTTAGAAATAAATAGTAACCATAGCACCCTTATCATTGTATAGCGATTTTAATGCTTACTTACTATATCCCTTTATATGGAAATAAATAATTGCCTTCGCGTCTATTTTATATTCTACATTAACGTTAATAGCTATTAGTTCAAAGCTGAAACATTGAAAACAACGCAAATTGTCCGGTCTTAATGCAGGACTTGGCAAAAAGTTCAGTTCTACTAAAACGCTTTAAGAAAGATGCATTTTTTGTACGGTGGCCGTACGGTGGCCATCAACTGTCTGTAACAAGGTCAAACCGAAAGCGTTTTCCTGCCCGGTCACGTTCTACTGTCTCCATTGAATACTGGGTTGTGCGAACTCTGGAGCCTTCCCGCGTGGCCATCGCTCTTTTTCCGACGAGGGCAGAGACACTGTGTCACAGACGTCGCCCGAGTAACCATGTCTAAATCCGTCGTCGACCAATATGCCGACCGTGCTCTCGCACGTCTTCGGCTGGCAATTGATTCTCAAATTCTCCGATTTTGAGAGCGTTGCGTTAATAACAGAGCGTCCGAATCCATGTCTTGAGATTATTTGACGTCATCTCCAAACCACCGTAATATTGATGTTGTTATCTTCCCGTGAAACTAAGGGATCCTAATATTCAATATTTAAAATACAATGAATACACGCTACACGAGAAACATTTCTAATGAAATGAAATGAAAAAAAGAGGTCCCGTGTACACATTGGAGTGCACGTAAAAGATCCCTTGGCAGTTGGAATTCGATATAAGTGTAGGCCGTAGCGCCGCTGCCCCGGCAAAATTCCCTCAAAGCACACTGTATGGCGTATTCCCGTCTTCCATTAGCCCAGGTTAGGCGCAAAAGAGTAGGACGTTTATCCGTACCCTTGCATTGATCCTTTTCATCGTAAAGCGATAGTCGTGCTCTTTGTCAGTTAAGTACTCTTTGATTGAATGCAAAAATCTCAGGAATGTATGATCCAACTTCCTCTGTTGGCCCTACTTAAACCATGTGTTAGTCCCGAAATGACCTGGTTAGTGTCAAGTGGATGTTACACCCCCCCCCCTCTCTCTCGTTGCCAGTCATTACATAATTTATTGGCCCAGCCGGGTGTAAATCGTAGACGTTTTGTTAAAAGAGATACATTTTTATTTAAACTGTATATATACTCGTTTTGCCATGTCCTGTAGTTTATTTCAATTGGCATGGTTCCTAATTGTCAGTGGTACCCGAACCAATAGTATCAAAACCGCGGTTTTAATACTAAGCCAAATTTCTGTCATAACAGAATGTATGGCGTATATCCGTCTTTGGGTAGAATAGTAGGACGTTAAGCCTCATTTCATTTATATTTTAAATATTGGTATGATAAAAAAAAATTAACGACATTTTTTTTTTTTTAAATTATTTATCGTCGTACTTGTTTTGCAATATAGCCCGGTTTGACCTGACGTGCCAATATCCTCAATTAATTCATTCACCTATGGACTCTGACTAGCAATTATTTGCCCATTGACTAATATGTTAAACGGCTGTAACATAACAGGCTGTAGCTTTTTGCTCAACAAAATGGAAACTACTTTTGGTAATCTCCTCATCATAATTTTGAAGGAGGTTGACCGTTTAGATGTTTTATTACGGGGATTTGAAGTTGACCGGGGTGAAAATCTCACTTTTGAGATTTCTTAATTTACAGTGAATAATTTGATTTTGTCTATTGTCTATACTATAGAGTTCGGATGCTGGCTGTACAGAATTATTTTGCCTAAGCTTTGATTTGAATTGCGATAACGTTCGTGATTTACGTATGTCGCTGGCAACGTTATTCCAATCTAGGGGGTTGGGATGGCCTTGTGGTCTAGAGTGCCACGCGTTGACCTCTAGCTGGCCGGTCACCTCTGGCTTGCGGCTGTGGTTTTGATCCCTGGTGTGAGCGTATGTGGCATGGAGATAGGGGCGCCTTCTCAACCTCGTGGGTTTCCTCCGGGCACTCCGGTTTCCTCCCGCTGCTAAAGACCCCTACGCGCAAGCGAGTTATTGAAGTAAAATTAAACCATACATTAGTCCCAAAATGACCTAGTTTGTATCGAGTGGACGTTAAACCCCATTTCTCTCTCTCTCTCTCTCTCTCTCTGTCTCTATTCAAATCTATGATTACTGACGAAAAAAAGGAGTTTTGATAGTGTTAGGTTCTGCAATTTATTTGTTTAATATTGTCAGAGTTTCTCAATTGATACGATTGATGTGATGAGATTTGAGGTGGTACACGATTTGAGAGGGGAATTGGAGCTTGATTATTCATTATCTCGTGTAACACCTCTTGTTAAAGGAGCTTAATCGCTAATATTTGGGACCTAGAAATTTACCCAAATGGGTCGCAACGCATAAAATAATTTTATATGAATGCATATAAACTGATTTGCATTCATTCAATCCGTCTTTACTTAATTTCAAAGCAGTTATGTTAGGCGAAATACGCCTGGAGTCTCAATCGTTATTTGAGAGACCAGAAACAATTTACCATGGTGCTTACTTTGCGGGTTAAATAGTCGATAAGTGTATCCGAAGTAACTCGGTTATTAAAGAAACCGTCCAGATGTTTATATGACTAAAATCGTCTGTTATATCATAGTTATTATATGAAAGATTGAATGTTGATGCGGACAGCTTCCTTGAAAAGGTCAGACTTTTAGTTTTCGAGGGGTTGGAATCTACTTTCCATTTCATTGACCAATTTGCTGACTAAGAAGAGGATTGTCGATTACGAGGAAAAGAAATAGATTATATGTAAAAAGTGAGAGAGACACAAACTAGGTCATTTCGGGACTAACATATGGTGTTTGATTTTATTTCAATAATTCGCTTACGCGTAGGGTCTTCAGCAGTGGGAGGAAACCGAAGTACCTGGAGAAAACCCATGAAGTCGGGCAGGTGACCGTACTCCTTGCAACGTACAACCGGCGATTTGAAACCACGCCAATTGACTCAATGGCAGGCCGTATGATACAATAGCCATTCGTATAGTAAGTGTTATACAGTGGGCTCTGTCTACTCCGTAATTGATATCCCATAGAAAAAATCTGTTGTTTGGTTATGTCTCAATTAGATACTAAAGAACAAAGAATTAAATTTGCATGTGTAATATTATTATTACTGTTTTACAGAAGCAGGGCTCGTTATATATACTATGATCAATAAAACAGCCAGAAACCACATTACCACAACTGGGTCACTGCCGGTCCACTAGGCCTTTCGACTATAATGCAAGAACAGAGTAATAATAAGATAAAAGACAAATTAATTACTCGTGAATAACATTGAGTTGACATATTTTAATTTGGTTGATCTTAGTTGGTCAGTCATTTATATCAGGAACAAGAATTAATGTTCGTAGACATGTTGCACGACTGCACCCCCCCCCCCCCAAAAAAAAAACCCCAATACATTCTAAGTCTGTTCTAAAGTTAATTTAGAATATGAGCCCATCCCAGTCCGCCATATACGGTTCTACACAGTTAATAGCTACACGCGCCAACATAAACACATCGCTATCAGTAGAGGTGTAGGGGGTGTTGCTGGGTAGTTGAGGTAATCAGATCGCTCGCTACATGTAGAGATACAGGGTGGGGGTTGGAGCTGCGTCAGTGATATTTAGTAATTCGTCATGCCTGAATTAATCCACCGCTACCTGTAGAGATAAAGGAGGGTGTTGCTTCAATGAACTTTAGTAATTAAACAGTGGGGGTGTTGGATGGAGCTGCTTCAATGATATTTAGTAATTTATCACGTCTGAATTAAACAAATCGCCCCCACCCCCGTAGACATGAAGGAGATGTTGCTTCAAAAATCTTTAGCAATTCATCAAATCTATATAAATCACATCGCTACCTGTAGATATGAAAGGGGGCGTTGCATCAATGACGTTTATATCCGTTCTTAATTATCCACACCGAAATGAAGGAGTCAAGAGCCCTGATCAGTGGGAATTCGACGACTTATGACCGGTTAAAGTTTAAGACTTCACAAATTATAGAGTTTTTAACAATGATCACAAAATTAAAGACAAGCCATTGAATACTGCAAGATTTCTTAATTTTCACAGACCATAACGATGTATGAACATCGTCAGGTGGTAATACCGGGGGTTGGATGGCCGAATGGGTGGCACGTTCGCGCTGTATCACAGGATCTGTCATTGAGTCAGCTGGCATGGTTTCAATTCCCCGGTGGTACGTGACAAGGAGTAGGGTCGCTTGACGTTATGATAAAGTCTTTTGAAACTAAATCAGTCTTAAAAACACTAACAGCGACCCTCAGACAGTCCTGACAACATGAAATAAAATGGGGTTTAACGTCCTACTGTTTGCCTCCAAACTGGGCTAATGAATACGGGCGTACACCATACAGTGAGCTATGAGGGAAATGCCAGGACAGTGGTACTACGGCCTACTCTTATATCGGATTCCAACTGCCAAATGATCGTTTCACCAGCGTCACGGTCACCGAGCGATTGTTCTTATTGTACATGTGCTTATACTCGATTCCCATTATTGTATGGTACTACGGCCTATTCTTATATCGAATTCCAACTGTCCAGGGATCGTTTCCGTGTCGCCAATGTGCACACGAAATCTCAGTGTTTCGTTCCGTCCGACCGACTAGACAACTATACTTGCCAGGCCCTCCATTCTGTATCCACGTCGGAAAAACACGATGCACTTTGTCAACCAATGCAAGGATCGAATACGCGGCCTCCAGGAGGGCGAGCCAGTGTCTTACTATCCACCGAGACGTATTTTAACGTCCACTCGATACAAACTAGGTCATTTCAGGACAAACCTATGGGTCAATGTTATTTCAAAATTTCTCTTGCGCATAACAAGAGGACCCGGAGAAAACCCACGGGGTTGGACAGGCCACCCTACTTTTTGTCACGTACAACAGGGGAATCGAACCCACATCGGTTGTATCAATGACATACCTTATGATACAACGCCATCACCCCACCCCCTTTTGTGCATTCAAGAGACTAAGTCGAAAGGGCGTTGGCAACACAAATTTACAACAATATTCAACTCTAGTTTTTAATATGCTCGACCTGATTATGTCGTGATATGTTATGAACATATTACTTGGCCTCAATTAGCTACCATACTAATGGGATAAATTCAATCACTAGATTCATGACTTCGACGATTAAATACATAAAATTGCGTGTTTACATACCGAAATACCCCTATTAGACAAAGATTGCCACTTTGCGTTTAATTTTCTATTTTTCTACCCAATACCACGTTTTAAAACTGACACTGAGAATGAGACAAGGCCTAACGATTCCAGCGTACAAGGCCTAACGATTCCAGCGTGTTTAATTTGGATCAGATAAACCAATGATAGCACGTACTCCCAATCTGACAGGATATCAGCTACATGTATTTATTTAAATTAAAGCCCTGAAGCCCATTCAACATTTAAGGAGATTACGTACCTTGTCCAATCATTACTTATAATTATCTGGATTAAACCAGTTGAAAGCCGATTTGTACTTTCTCATTTCACAGGAGGGAAAATGTCATGAACCTGTAGTAGGACACTAAATTTCAGAAGTAGACATCAGAGTGACTTTGTAACAAGCTACCTAGTTGCTAGGGCAAGGGGGAATCACGTGGCTCAGTGGGTAAGGTTAAGTCTGGAGGTCGGGCGTTCGATCCCTGCATTGGCCGAGAAAGTTCATCTCGATTTTCCGGCGTTGTTTGCCTTGTCAGTGATGCAGAACGGAGGGCCTGACAAGGACAACTGCCTAGTCGTTCGCATGGGATGAAAATCCGAGGTCCCGTGTACACATTGGCGTGCACGATAAAGATCCCTTGGCAGTTGGAATTCGATATAAGAGTAGGCTGTAGCGCCGCTGTCTGGGCAAAATTTCCCTCATAGCACACTGTATGGCGTATGCCCGTCTTCTATTAGGCCAGGTTAGGCGCAGAAGAGTAGGAAGTTAAACCCCATTTTCTTTCATTTCATTGCTAGGGCAAAGAGCTAGACATGTTGTATTTGAACACTGCGTATCATCATTAGCTCCAAACTATTTATCTAGGATACATGTTACACTTTCCATCCTTGGAAAGCAATGCCTCGCTTGTCATTTGTCTTGACCATCCATTCCACAACAACCATCCAGAACTGGATACATGTTCTAAGTCAGCGCGCCACTGTCCCTAGAAATGGTTCCAATACTGATGTTGCTCGTCTTGCCTCCAGCCACAGTAATGGATGGTTTTAAAAACTTGCTTTGAGCTGGTATTTCAATCATGTGTTACTGGCTTATAACTTCCTGTCACATGCGCACAATATCGAATCTCATGCCAACAAACAACTCAGTGCGGAGTTGTTAAAGCGGGAATTTCATATTTTCTAAAAAAGTCAAAACCTAATTATTTCTATGTCTTTTTCTCAAAATGTTGTCAAATCGTTTACGATTATACGATTATGGGCATTATTTTCCAGGCATAAAATTCTGTGACACAGAAATAATAAAACAATTACGTCCCTTGTTTCTCCATTCACCCCCATTGAATGGCTACTTTAAAGCACTTTGAGGCTTAAGTTAAAGATTTATTCAACATTGTTCGTCTTATTATCATAACTAAAATTTAGCCCTTTATAAACCTTTTGTTGTTTTAATGTATCTAAAACATCAATAAGAAACTATTGTAGAGTTTTGTGTTTCTGGATCAAAGATATTTCTCATAAACTGAGATTGAAATTTGAGTAAATCCTTAACTGAAGTCTGAGAATAGTACAGGTGTTTAAAAGGGCGCTTTTCTGCTTCAGTCGACCGGATGTCATTCCCACTCAGAGAGAAAACTGGATGACAACAAACAAATATGTTAGGAAAACACCGAACAGCTGAAAAATAGAAAGCACATATTTTATTATCATGAAGCATACACTGTTTTAATAGTAAAGATCTGATTCTGAGATCACCATTGCCACAGCGAATTCTCAAAATATTTTTGCCGCCACGGGAGATAACTCTCCCACTGACAACCAGATAGTCCGTACACGCCCCACCCACACCCCCAACGTAGGCACCACTACTCCCTAAAGATAGTCTTTCTAGTAATCAAATCACTGATACAATTCTACAAGAATATTCTTTTAAATCAGTGCGGTAGCCCCATTACGATTAGTAGGGTCACCTATCCAACCTCGTGGGTTTACTCGGGGTCCTCCGGTTTCCTCCAAACTGCTAAAGTCCCACACGCACCAGCGAATTATGGAAATAAAATAGAACCATGTTAGACCCGAAATGACCTAGTTTGTGTCGAGTGGACGTTAAAATTCCTTTCCCTCCCTTTCTCGGTTTCTCTCTCATTACACTTTTTAATTTGTTTCGTTAGTACCTTAACGCCCTGTCATTAACTGTGAGTATAAAATTGGAATACTGAATTCTTACCGTGAGCAAGGTCCCTTTTTTGACCAACAGAATATCCATGGCTGTTATACCCACTGAAGATTCCTGCAGCTTGGCTATAAATAGATTTACCTAGAAAGATTACAAGAATACAATCTGATTAAAATACATATCTGTATTTCGTTTCGTTTATTCTGTACTTTCCATGGCCTAACCTACATTAAGTTCCGGGCAAGAGTTCACAAAGCATTCTCAGGCTTTAGTTGAGAATTTATTCAACTTTCAATCATTGTTTGTGAGAAATATCTTGGATCCACTAACACAAAACTTAGTGATTTATTCAATACATTAAAACAACACAAGTTTTATAAAGGGCTATATTTTAGTTGAAACGAGGAGAACAATTTTGAGTAAATTCTTAACTTAAAGTTACATTATGGGAGATAAGATAAAGAGATGGCAGTTCTCACTATAATAAATAATAATCGTTTTCTATAGCGCTGAACATTCAGTCAGTCTGACTGCTCTGTGGCGCTTTACAGTGTAGATATGTTATAAAATAAGAAAAAACAAAACAAAACATACATGTATATACAAATAAACAGTTAAAAGCTAGATAGTGTAAAAGTAATTTGCTGACAATTTCAGTCACATTGATACACTATTAGCCGAGAAAAAAGCGTTTGAAATATTCACATAGCCTCGGTCATCATTACTCAAATCATTAATATAAACAGCATAGTCCCGATTATCTACTTGATGGATTTAATTATCAACGGCCATTAAGCGACATATAGGAATTTAATCCGCCAACATCGAAGGCTAGCCTTGACATCAAGAGTTTATTATGGTCTGGTTATGTTAATTAATGTTTTATTGATTATTTAGATAACATTTCAGGCCTAAAGAAAGACATGTAATAAGCAGATTTTGCTCTTGCATGATGCTATTTTAAGTCTGAGAATGCTTTGTGAACTCGGGGCCTGATCATGTGTACTGGAAGTTCGCGTCAAGGGTCATGCGAGCGGCTTTTTACCTATGACGTCAGACATTTGAATAACCAATCAGCATTGATGTTTCTAGTGGATTACCAACAGTTCCGTGCACCACACGCCAATAGCTCGCCGTAACAGACGGTTTCATTAGCTAATCTCTCCAAGGTCTCAGTGTCAAACGAAATAGGATATGTGTTTTAATCATAAAAAGACAGCAGCAAGTATTGCTTGATAACGATAATAACCATCTTTAAAAGTTACCACTAGTTTCGGTTTTGAAGAGCCCACTTTCTCCTCCAGATTATAAGATATCACTTCTTCATACATAGTTAACGAATATAGTTTTGAATTGAGAAATGGTACATCTCATGGTTGTCATGAAAGACTATAATATATACTGTAGAGGTTATTGAAGTCGTCAGCTAGTACAAAGGACAGCGATATACCTTGTAGTTTAATACCAGACAATGCCCTCATAATCTAGTAATCCAAATATGGTAATCCCATGCGTAAGGAACGTGAACACCCATCCTCCTTGGTTCCCATATTATTACATGGTATTGAAATCCAGGGTAGCTTCTGTACAACTGACCAATCAGATCAAGAAAGTTCCTGGCCTGTTTCCCGAGGCTACAAACATCATTTACTATTCCCAGAAGGACGTTTCTACAGCCTCCTCAGCTGAGAGTTTGAAAAAAGACATCATTCACACATCATGTGGGCTTCCCGGTGAGACATACAGTTACAGGCCGGGAGAGAGAGAGATCACTATGTAGATATGGAAAGAAGAGTATACCACCACAAAACTCAGGCCTGAGTATAGAGAAATTATGTCTAGCTTATATTGAATGTCATAACTGTGTGTGTAGTTTTCTGTATATAACCGTTGTATTATGGATGTTATAAAGATATAAAAACATAGTTACAGCAACAAAGTGTTCAAGGGTCAATCAATCCTTGAAGTTTTATATGTAGCGTGATAGTCCTACCGATACGAAGGTTAGTGTCATTGCTGTTTTCAGGAGGTTCATGGTGCACAACCTGGAAGTCAAAGTTAGTTTCTAATTGATCGTAGTGTCACAGTCTGTTTTCTGGAGACAGCGGACAGGATAGTGTCACAGTACCGCGTTTTGGTGCCGTCACGAAGGATGGTCACATCTGTCCGGTACCGTCACGAAGGATAGTCACATCTGTTCGGTACCGTCACGAAGGATAGTCACATTTGTCCGGTACCGTCACGAAGGATAGTCACATCTGTCCGGTGCCGTCACGAAGGATAGTCACATCTGTCCGGTACCGTCACGAAGGATAGTCACATCTGTCCGGTGCCGTCACGAAGGATAGTCACATCTGTTCGGTACCGTCACGAAGGATAGTCACATTTGTCCGGTACCGTCACGAAGGATAGTCACATCTGTCCGGTGCCGTCACGAAGGATAGTCACATCTGTCCGGTACCGTCACGAAGGATAGTCACATCTGTCCGGTGCCGTCACGAAGGATAGTCACATCTGTCCCCGTAGTGTCACAAAAACACACAGACCATCTTATATTAATTTCATATTTGGGCATATAAACTCTCTAAACTATATACAACCATTGGTATTTCAAAACTTCTTGGTCACTATAATAAGGGAGCAAACACCGAGCTTTTGGCAAAATCGCACAAACAACCAGCATCCACAGCAACCTAATATTCCGGCACCAGTTACCCATGTGATTTTAATATATCAGAAATCGATAAAAAAGTAACCCCGGAAACTATAAAAGACAACTACCTCCAGCATATCTTCCAGAGTAGCATGTTGACCTCGTAATTTATATAGGCTTGGTAATGGCTTATGGACCTTAAGAAGTAAAAGAAATGATTTTATTTTATATAATATATCCACACTTTGTGTATTGTATATAATCTCTAGTCTTATTCTTATGTTTAATGTTTTCGTGTAATGTGAAAATCTTGACACCCCCACCCTCATCAACGCACCTGCTCATGACGATTTTCTAATAATACAGTGATACAACATTGTAAATACTACTTACAGAAATGGTTGCCAGCGACATTTTCATTGTGTATTGGAATCTGATTCTTATTTTTAATGTTTTCATTTAATGAGAAGATATTGACACCCCATCCCCTCCAACACGTACCTGTTCATGAAGATTTGCGGATAATACAGACAGTGATACCAGATTGTAAATACCGTGTACAGAAATAAGTGCCATCATCAGTATCAGAGACATATCCATTAAAGCGTTCTTGATTACTGAATATCCAACACACAGAAGCACAATGATGTTGAGAAGAAAAGTCGAAGCCAAAATGTACTTGTAATACTGGTTCAGTAAATCCACTAAATCACACATTTCCAGATGAAGTCTTGTGAAGTGGTGAATTTTACCAGGAAATGACGTAGCTGTATTGACAAGTCCTGTGATTTCCTGAGATAGTAATTTAAATTGCAGGGTTAAACATTTGGTAACAATCGCAAAGAACGACAACGAACATGCCCATAATATCGCCTGCAAGATGTACAATCCATACGTTAATCCAACCAATGAATACCCAAAAGGGGCCAGGGTTGCTTTGATGAGTTCATTTTCGCCCTTGGCGTGTATTAAAAAACCCACTCCCCCAATACAATTTACGATTACCATTGCTAACAACCAAACGCGCACCGTTCTTCTAACTTGTTTCGCAATTACTTCTTGCCTGCATCCTAATGATGCAGCCTTCTTTGATACATCATTCCACTGGTCAATAAATCTGTAGAACCCATCTTCCTTGCTGAACATCCACAAGATGACTGTAGTTGCAATGGACGCATGAAGACAATAACGAAAAACACATAATCTGTAGACTGAAGACTTCGAGATAATAGGCTTTGCGATGAACAGACACACGGTGTATCGTAGAATTTGTAACCATAATAAGAGCAAGACTATCAACTGATAGGCTTTATAGGCGACCTTTTTCCAACGTAACATTTTTGTTCTTTTAGACGTACCCACGGCGAACTTCTCCACTGGTGTACTTTCATCTGGAGAGTAGTGTATACCCAGTAGTGCCATTACTCTGAAATATGGTTTGAGAAAAACTTTCAGATCACAGTAATTGTCAATGACAGTAGCCATTTTGTAAGATGAGTCAATATCTTCCGAGTTTATTAATGCTCTGTTTATATCGCAAAGTAAGTATTTAGGCTTATGACTTAACAAACAGTACATTAGTTCATAGTCAATGTTTTCCGAGTTCAGTGATGCTTCAAATATCCCTGTAACTTCCCTATATTAGAGGTATCAACCTTTGAAACAGGTTATATTCGCGCAAATGCCTGTAATTGTAATACACACTGGGCAAATTTACCTGGCGTCATTAAGTCGACAATCAGCGTCTATTATTTAATGTTCCATTAGTTTGATGAAAAAACATTTACAAATCAAACATTCAGTTGTGATCGTGTTGGGAAGATCATTGAAAATCAATAAACACTTACCATGTTATGTTTTCCAATTCGATTGAACGCAGCTATGATGGGTGTGTCGCTAGACAGGGTAAGCGTACCCTTCCGGACACCTGTTACCGCTCTTTGTCGTGTATTTTGTATACGGCGAACAGTCAATGTGCTGATTACACTTTTTGGCCTATAGATACCGTTTTTTAGGACTTCAAATTTTGTCAAATGGTTTGGATTGTAGATTGAACGTACTTGGTTGTATTAAAACAATCATGTCACACACGTGCTGATTGATGATCAGTATTTTAAACAATATAAACATTACATTTTAAAGATGCATTGTGCAGGATCTTCAAATGTTAAGTCCAGCCCACAACGCACCGTACCTGTTTTGACACTGGTTCTTCCTAATTGTCTGTGATGGAGGGACTGCTGTCTAGTTGTTCGCATTGTACGACAGATCGTGTTTCTCCATAGTAGCACGTACGGCAGGTTTCTCTTCATAGGGCATTTAGTGAACAAGTTATACATAATAACAGACAGTTTTGTGGATAACATTCCCTAGGTTTTTGTTAAGTGCAACATTGAGAGGTGGAGAGAGAAAGAGAGGGAGAGATAGTGATAGATGGAGAGAGCGAGCGAGATAGAGAGATAGGTTTAACGCTAGTCTCGGTCACCCAGAACCCCCTGGTCTTCAATGTACGGAGGGTCTGGGTCAGTTCTCAATTGTTGACGAAAATTACTGGATAATCTACCGCATAAAAAAACAAACTCCCGGTTACGCATGGGCAATGGAACCCTTTGGCTAAAGTCTCGGTAAGTGCTAGATATTATGAAGCCGGGCCGATTTTGCTAGATTATATAAAGCGAGTCTGAAATATATCCCATATTTCACTTGGTACATCTATTATTAGAAACAAAATAGATACTAGGAATAAAGCATGAATCGCGATGAAGAATTAAGAAGACTGTGAGAAGCCATACGTCTGATTCATGACGAGAGAAAAATACCATTTCAATTAAAACCTTTACAAACAGTTCAATATCCAACACGCTTATTTTATTGTAAAAATTCACTTTTCATGAACGTTATCTATGGTTTGGTTATATTAATGCAAAAATTATGTGATTTATTGCGGGAAGGGGTGCAACTCTTACTTGACTTGACCAGAAGATGCTGGATAATCAACAACATTAAAAACCCCGGTTACGCATGGGCAATAGACTTTACGTCAAATATTGAAAACTTTCCCAGACCCTCCGTACGTTGACGACTAGGAGGTTCTGGGTGACCGAGACTAATGTTATACTAATTATGTTACTGGCTGATAATCGAAATAAAACAATACTAGGAAAAGGTAAAATTGATTGACATACGTTCCTCTTGGCAATAGTAAAACAATTGAATGTTAGGAAGGTTATTTACGTTACACGAATCAAGAATAGAAACTCACCATTAATGTTATTACTGTATATCTAGCGGTGGTAAGTAGACGGAGAGGTATTATTTCTGTTTGTTAAAGTCAAAACATATTTATTTCTATGTCATTTGCTTAATAGGTTGTCAACTCACTATTATACAATCATAGACATTATTTTCACACTTGCAAATCCTTCACATCGGAAAAAATAACATAATTACCTCCCTTGCCCCCCCCCCCCCCATGCAATAGCTATCTTCAAACGATTGAATTTAAATTTGAAAATGATATTTTTGCCAATTTCTCAACTGGCAATGGTGAATTATAAGATTAATAGGATTATTCTTTAACAAGGTGGGACTGTTTATAGATACCATCTATTTTAAGGCTTTATTTTGAAAACATAACTTAAAAATATGAAATTGCAGCTTTAAGTACCGAGAACAAATTGCAAACGAATTTCATTCTCTGGAATCTAGTAACGGGATACCAAGAGGACTCCCGACTCAAAATTGTCCGCTGAAATCTTGTAGCCTTTTTCATTATTAGCATAAATCCAAGATGGCCGCCAATCGGACTGTCTGTCCTCCATGTCTTGGAAACGGCTCGTTTTAGAGCATATAAATGTACTATCATTAGATACAAAAGTGATACCAACAAATCGGTAAAAAGGGTTATCACGACGCCAGCAGGTCATAGTGTGACGTCATGGCGTCATTGTAGTCAGACTGACGTTATTTTGACTTATACAAAGTTTTTTATGATTGATTTTAGTAGCCTAAGTTGTCGTCTATCAC
Source organism: Patella caerulea (assembly GCA_036850965.1). Classification (NCBI taxonomy): domain Eukaryota; kingdom Metazoa; phylum Mollusca; class Gastropoda; family Patellidae; genus Patella; species Patella caerulea. The sequence continues at coordinate 5,140,640 of JAZGQO010000010.1, forward strand.
AAACTTCTGTCTGGGTGAACCTTGGTCACTCGTGGGAGTTTTATTAAAATCAAGATGGCGTCTCAGACCGTCATTTCAAATAATCCCCTATAGTATTTTTTCTATGATGATAATTTTGGTATCTAACCCTATGCTTTGAGGGGCTAAGGAGTACACTGAAATCTGGAGGGATTAGATGATAGTAAAATCCAAAATGCCAGACAATATGGCCCTTCAACTCGATAGCGGCGGTTAGGGCGATTATTTCACCAAACCAAACTATATCTAGTATCTAGAGACAAACTATATATTTGTGGACATAGGAGCATATATGAGTGATACCATAACACCACATCCATGCCTATCAGTAGGTCCCGAGCCACATTTCAAAAACCAAATTCTACCTGCAAAATACGAAAATAACCCCCACTAAGCTAGTTTATATTCAGTTTGATCCTTTAGGCTGTGTCTGGTTACAACTTGCGACAGCACAGGTGCAAAATACTATACTTTCTAAGCCACCCCTAGTTCAGCTACAAGCAAGCGTACCATTTGGGGTATCACTCGTGCATTAGCATCTAACTGTATGTGGCCCCATATTCAAAACATTTGAAAAAATAATATTATGCGAGAAGTTTGCCATATCTCGGACAGAGATGACACACCTCCAACTGGCCAAATGCCTCAAAATATCAACCCAATAAATTTCAGCTCAGAATTTGCCTATGTGTTGTGGTACTCAGATTATACAATTTGTTGAAGCCACCAGGTAAACCATGTAAATCTTTCAACAAAGCATAATTAATACCCCATTTAGTATCTTGAAATCTGTCCCCAGTCAAATTTTGGCGAGGGTCCAGGGCTGGCCAAGCGGTATGTCGGTCAACAATTGGCTTTTAAACGCGATAATTTGTTCCAGAGCACTGTTGTCATGAAAGAACTAACTCTATCAATATTCAGCGTTCGGTGACACTCCATCCAAAGTTATGCCTTTTTCTCTGACGACATTTTTAACAGATTTTTTCAAATCTGTGAAGTATTCGGTTCATTGGGGGGGGGGGGAGGCAAACTGGGTTCATTATCCACTCGACACAATTCATTTCGGGACTAACACGTGGTTCAATTTTATACCAATAACGCATTTGTGCCTATAGGGATCTTTATTAGAGGTGGGGGGGGGAAACCGGAAGACCGCGGGAGAAAACCCACGAGATTAAACAGGTGGGTAATCGAAAATATGCCGATTGACGCATTTGACCATCTATCCACCCTGGGTCCATCAGAGAGAACCCTATTCATATTCAGCATTGCCTCATCTACCTTTTAGAGCTATTCCCCTTTGTGATAAATCTTGCTAACACGACAGCTGTTGAAAGAAATGGGGTTCAATGTTCCACTTATCTGTAGCCTACTCTTATTTCAAGTCCAACTTTTTGAAGGTGGGGTGCAGCAGATAATGTTCTGTAGCTTTAAAAAGCAGAAAGAGCAGATTTGTGAACTACAACAGTAACAAAACTAACGAAAATGAAAATCAACTATGTCACTCGGGCTGAAGGGGGGGGGGCAGTATTTCTCTAAATAAAGGGGTTGGGATGACCTAGTGGTCTAGAGTGCCGCGCTTCGACCCCTAGTTGGCCGGTCACCTCTGGCTTGTGGCTGTGGTTTCGATCCTGATGTGAGCGTATGTGGCATGGAGATAGGGGCGCCTTCTCAACCTCGTGGGTTTCCCCCGGGCACCCCGGTTTCCTCCCACTGCTAAAGACCCCCAGCGAATTATTGAAATAAAATTGAAACCATATGTTAGTCCCTAAATCACCTAATTTGTGTCGAGAGGACGTTAAACACCATTTCTCTCTCTCTCTCTAAATAAAATCATAAATGATGAGTCTGTCAAGGTGGACAGAATAAACTTCCATGTGATTTCTGGCAAACAACAACAAATATAAACAAATAAATCTGGAGAGATATATTTTAGAAATAAAGTAAGCTTTATCATTTAATGATATCGGGCATTGTAATACAATATCATTTGAGACCTAAAATTTAATATTGTATTTGAATCTATGTCAGTATTTTATATTTTTCATTCTTTCCTTATTTTTGACATTCTAATAGACAGATTAATTACAAGTCAGATTAATCTTGCATAGTATTATGTAACAGCTGATAGGTGGTACTCACTCTTATCTTCGGAGTACCTATATGAGATGAGATTTAAGCACAGCAGATATTGACACCTGTTGTTTAAAGTTAGAATGGGTGACCATTAATAATTAGTTTCATTGTTAATTACCTGCGTTGTATAAACTTCTAAATTCCGCACGCCTTTCATCTGTATCAGTCGTGTACTTAAGACATAGTATTATGTAAGATATGATAAATTGTGCAAACGTGTATCAGGCAGAATCCACGGCAGGTGCTAACATTGTTGTTTTAGAGTTTAGAGGTGCGAACACTAGTAATTAGCTTATGTGGAATTATCTTGCTGTCAATCAAAATGTGACTACGAGTTAGCCAATCAGTTTAATTGTTTATGTAACATTTAAACCAATTAGGGATTCAGGCGGCAGAGATATCTGCATTATTTAAGATTGGTTTTGGGAGTCAAAGGGCAGTTGGGTTTTCTGTGACCAAATAAGCATTTTGAATTTAATAAATACACACTACTGTTCCATGATGTAACATCACCAAATTTTAATTTGTGGAATACTGTATTACCTGAAAACATTGTGGGAATATAAATGTAAAATCAAACTAAAGAATAGCATAAACAACAAAATAAACACAGAATTGACGCAACAATTTCTCAAAGATTTAAATGCCATTATTGCTATGTATAATCTAACAACAAACACAGATAACCCCCTACTGCCCTAGTAGTGTAACACTGACCCAGTCACCCACTGACCACGATCGAAGTCACATGCTATTTCTAACCTACAATAAATAAGACACAGGACATGTCGAATGAAAGAATCTATGAACAAAACAATATACTAGTCAACTCTTATCATAATAATAAAGACATTAATATAGATAACATAATAAGAATACCGTTACCTGTTCACCAGAGAAATAAAAACATCCGGTTACAGTTTCACCAACATCATCCAGTCTCTCAGAGATACATACGACTGACACCTAGTATAGTCTGCCGAATAAAACCGGACTGCACAAATTTTAATGTAATATATTATATATTTATATTTATTATATACTTGTACTTATTATATATTAGAACTTATTATATATTTGTAATTATTATATATTCAACAATTTGTATATAATAAAAGGTTTAATAAAAAAAAAAAAAAAAAAAAAAAAAAAAAAAAAAAAAAAGAGAACATCTGTAGTTAGATATCTCCTGATCCAACCACCATAATTGTATGTATATATATATTATGCAGTAATAAAACGTCTGTTTAATAAAAAGAGTTATGTATTCTATTACAGCATTTTTAACTATGACATCAGAAAAGTGGATGTCTATTTATAAAATGAAAATAAATGAATTGTTCTTACCTTCTGTAGTAAATATATTCTTGAAATATCATTTCAAACATTATTCTATTCCTCTCCAATCTTATTTCTTCGTTAATAGATTTCATTGTGTTGTTATTATGTTGGGCTAAAGTTGACTTTCATGGCCACCAAAACATCACATCAGTTGATTTTCTATTCATAATATGCAACCCGGTAATACTACTTTCACTTTGTTTATAAATAGATTTTTAATAACCTATGACGTTGTAAACACGTGCTACTAGTTTTAATGGCTGGTAGATAGACAGTACCAAAGACGTATATAGTACAGAATGCTGTTGATATTGGCAGAAAATGGTTTATAACAAATCTTTAAATTTACATCAAACTAAAACAAAATATTTTTATTTAGTCCTAATATAATAATTAACTATTAAAATAAATATATTGTCTGATTATTTATATTCTATTAATCAAGGCCTATTTCACATAAATATGATTCACATTCTGTTAGACCTAACCTACGAGCCCAGTCTAATAAACTACAAAAATCCCTCTTGACATCTAACATGGCACCAACAGAGTAGAGAAATTTTACCTTTTCTAAAGGTTGTATGTTAGATTCAATACCATAAAATACTGGCGTCATATTATACTATTCAAAAAAAAGTAGGGGATATTTGATTTTGGGGGCATAATACTAAAATATGCAAATGACTACGAAAAAAGTTACTATAGAACCTAACAGAAGAAACATTTCCAGTTACATGTGACGCCCAAACGCACCAATAGCTACCGCATGGAATGCAGGTGATGCTTGGGATTATCATGGGGGTCCAACCCAAGATTTGCACGACTCTGACTTTGAATGTTACAGTCATTGTGGCATTGAATTCCAGGGTGGAAACATCAGTTTAATTGTTTTAGTGACCAGAAAACAAATTTTGATATGCGTCGGCTTACCCAAAATGAAAGGTTGTGGCGCGGACGATGAATGTTTCTCAGTCTGTCATAAGCAGGCTATGGTCCAGATACCGTGATACACAATCTGTACAGGACACACCACGCTCAGGTCGACCAAGGGCGACAACTCAAGCCCAGGATCGATTTATCCGTACCTTGGGATTGAGAAATCGTGTCATCACAGCAAATCAGATCAGCGCTCGTCTTCAAACAGATACTGGTGTGAGAGTGAGTGGCCAGGCGATTCGGAATCGACTGCATAGGGGTCACCTTCGCGCCCGACGTCCTTGTTTGAGAGATCATCACATTCAGGCAAGATGTCTGTAACCGCCAATCTTCGTTAGTTACAGGGCATTTGGAGAGGGGAAATTCAAACGAGTCCTTCTTCACTTGCACTAATTGCAGTAAATAAAGTACTTAAGAAATAACTCTACTGTAGTAAGAAATAACTGTATTACGGTAGAAACTTCAAGATTTACTGTAGCGTACAATGTATAACATTAAGAACTGAAGAACTGAAGAACTAGAGAACTAGAGAACTGTTTCTGCAAAACAACAATAATGTTCGTATAAGTAGATGTACACAATGGAATAAATGTATTTAAACTTATAGCCTTTTATGAATTATTCCATGATATGACGAGAAGAGCAAAGCTTATTACTATAAAATATAAAACGGGAGAGCCAGTTCGGGGCAGAACCAGCCAATACATAGCCAGGGAACCTAGGTTTTCACATCACACATGCACTGTGTTATGAAGTGAAATCTTACTGTCTTAATATACTGCTGATACATAACTGACTGTATTTAGACATATAATGTAATTAAAATGAGTACTGACAATATCACATCAAACTTACGAATATGTTGAACGTTCCCAATCTTGGATTGACAATAAGATGTGGATAAGAAAATGGAGATAAATCAAGGCGTCGTACGCAACAGGCTAAGGGGAATATGGCTGCTCAAAACCATGTGCTCAGTCCCGGTTTTCCAGTCACAAGTTCATGATTTAACCTAACAGACAAAAAGGAGTTATCTCCCCTGAATCATAAAGTATAACACTAAAGGCTGTGCCTACATACCCGGCCCCTTTAAATGTGGAACATTAATGTGAAACATTTAAACTAATACATACAATATTTATAATGTATGAAAAAAAATGAAATATAGAATCTCAAATTAAAATGTCAATAAACAATTTCAAACTTTCAAAATGTCACTTTAAATATGGAACTGTTACTTAAGTTTTAAGCTTTATAGAATCACACAAGCAATTTAAAGTTTTAGTCTTTCGTAGATTCAAGCAAAACACACTTGGTAACGGGGCGTTCTAGAACAGTTGTTTTAGTCTTGACCTTAACAGAACGTATCAATCCATCTTTTCCTGGTACAATAGCGATAACACGCGCTAAGGGCCAAACTACACGGGGTAGACTATCATCAACCAATAAAACCATGTCATTGATTTTCAAATGTTCGTTTGGATTAATAAATCTCTGTCTGATTTGTAGTAGCGGCAAGTACTCTCTTCTCTAGCGTTTCCAAAACAAATCGGCCATATATTGCACCTGTCTCCAACGTTTACGCGAGTAAAGGCCCTGTTTAATAAAAACACCTGGGGAAAGTGTTGGCTCTGATCTTAATAAAAGAAGATGATTTGGTGTAAGAGCTTCCATATCTTGGACATCGTCTGATACTGGCGTAATAGGTCTTCCATTAATGATGCCTTCAACTTCGCACATAAGAGTGGATAGGCCTTCGTCGTCTAATATCTGTTCTGTCATAAGTGCGTTGAGAACCTTTCTTACGGTACGTATGCACCTCTCCCATACACCGCCGTGATGTGAAGCTGCTGGGGTATTGAAAATCCACTTGACGTACTTCTGTAGTAGAAAATCATTAATCCTTTTCTGATTCCAATCATCAATTGCAGATTTAAGTTCGCGATTTCCACCAACAAAATTGGTTCCATTGTCTGTTCGAATTTCAGACGGTACTCCTCTTCTGGCAATAAATCTGCGTAATGCGTTAATAAACGAATCGGTGTCTAAGGAATGCGTTACTTCAATGTGTACAGCACGTACAGCTAGACATGTGAATATACATCCATACCTCTTCAACTGACTTCTTCCTCGTTTTATTAGAAAAGGTCCAAAGAAATCAATGCCAACAAAGGTGAATGGTGGCTTTTCTGCAGTTACTCTGTCTTCAGGAAGATCTGCAAATTTCTGTTGAATTGGTTTAGCCTGTCTCTTGCGGCAACTTATACATTTGGATAAAATACTTCTAACCGCGGAGTTGACTTTAATAATCCAAAATTTCTTTCTGATCATTGAAATAACATATTCTCTACCAGAATGTCCTGATAAATGATGAAAGTGACGTATAATCAAAGTACTGATGTGATGATTCTTAGGCAAAATAATAGGGTGTTTGGATTCAAATGACATTGTAGCATGTCTCAGTCTACCACCAACTCTTATAAGTCCATCAGAGAAAAATGGGTCCAATTTACGAATATTGCTGGATTTCTTCACATTTCCATGCTGATTTTGACTTAAGGCCATGAATTCTTCATGAAAGATTTCTTTCTGGATATACTTCGAAATTTCAAGCTCAGCAGAAATGACTTCCTCCACTGTCAAGGGCTGAAAATTGGTATTCCTCAAAATTGCTGGATTGTCTCCCTTTACCTTATTTCTACATGCTGTCAGTAAATTTTTCTTGTATCTCAAAATGTAAGCTATACATCTTTTAAGGCGAAACCATGAGGAGAATCTATTGAATATCCTGTTTACAATGTCTACATCATTTCCAACAACTAAATTACATTTCTTCTCGATCTTTACTTCTGGGTCATCTGATGAAATACTATCTTGTACATCAGGCTGTCGCGGCCATTCATTCTCTGGTAAATACAGGAAACCCGGCCCCAGTATCCAACTCTGATTCTTGATTAATTCATTAGCTGTGACACCTCTTGAACTTTGGTCACTTGGATTCAGTTTTGTGTCGACGTAGAACCAGTCCGAGGGATCTGAACCATCTCTTATACGTGCTATTCTGTTCGCGACAAAGGTGTGAAATCGTTTGGTTTCATTATTAATATATTTGATAACAGAAGTGCTATCGGTCCAGAAGAATGATCTTTGAATAGGTATTTCAAGTTCTTGTCTTAAGATTTTATCTAATCTTACGGAAATCGTAGCAGCTGATAACTCGAGTCTTGGTATGGTAATCTTCTTTAAAGGAGTAAGACGCGACTTTCCAATCATAAAGGCGCAATAAATCTTGCCGGTTGAGCTTACTGATCTTACGTAGGAGACGGATCCGAAACCGACCTCTGATGCGTCTGAAAAGTGGTGTAATTGGTACTTAACGACTTCATCAAAATCCTTAGGTATTATACATCTTTGGATGTTGAATTTAGCTAACTTGGGTAAATCTATTAACCATGCGTTCCATCTTCTCAAGAAGTCTTCAGGTATAAGAACATCCCATCCATACTGTAATCGACATAAGTCTTGTAAAATCATCTTTGCCGGTAAAGTGAATGGTGCTACAAATCCCAAGGGGTCAAAGATAGAGCTTACTATTGAAAGTATTCCGCGTCTAGTCGCTGGTCTCGGCTGTATTGAAATGTCAAATCCAAATGAATCAGTGGCTACATCCCATCGAATTCCTAAGGTCCTTTGGACTTGAGCCTCTTCAAACTTGTGGTCTTGTATTATAGCTCTTTCTGATTCGGGTTTACTGTTTAGTACATCTTGTGAATTTGAAATCCATTTAGTAAGTCGGAATCCTTGTCGTGACAATAGTTCTCTTAAATCTCTGGCAATTTCTTTGGCTTCATCTTCGGTAGCGGTAGATTTCAAGAAATCATCAACGTAAAAGTTTCTCTGTATACAGCTGATCAGCTCTTCATTCGAAGTATCATTTGCAGTCTGTAACAAGGCAAAATTGCAACAACTTGGTGAAGAGACGGCACCAAAGAGGTGTACTTTCATTCTATAGGTAGATGGTTTTTCCTTGATGTCATTCTCTGGCCACCATAAAAATCTTAAAGCATTTCTGTGTTCCATTGGTACGTGAACTTGATGAAACATTGCTTCAATATCGGCTAACAATGCTATGTGTTGCTGTCGAAATCTTGACAAAACTCCTACTAACGTATTAGTGAGATTGGGACCCTGTAATAGACATTCATTCAATGATATTCCATGGTATCTTGCAGAACAATCATATACTACTCTGATCTTTCCTGGCTTCTGAGGATTAAAGACTGGATGATGCGGCAAATACCAGTTAGGAACAACTGACTTTTCATCTGGGTCTATCTTCTCTGCATAACCATTATCTAGTAGGTTATCAATGAATTCAGAGTACTTGTCAAATAAGTTTGGGTCTGTTAGTAATCTTCGTTTCAGGAGATGTAATCTGTGCTCTGCTAATGGTTTATTATCAGGCATACAAGGGGGATAACTCTTCCATGGTAGAGCTATTTCATAGTGCTTTTCTTGATTCAACTTGACTGTTTGCTCCATTACTGACATCGCTTTATGGTCTTCTTGTGACATTTCTTTGTTAATTTCTACAATTGAATCATTGAACTCTCTGTTACAAAATTCCTTGAATTGTTCACTTAATCTTTCGTCACACTTTATGAAGTTAGCTGTGTGTCGTTTACAAAATGTTTTCCTGTTTAATGGTCCGTTGACAACCCAACCAAGTTTGGTACGTATAGCATAAGGACTTCCATCTTTACTAGGTCTTATTTCAATTGGTTCAAGAGCAGATATGTTGTCATTTCCAATCAACAAATCAACATCAGCATCTATATTAGGTAATTTGATATCCTTAAAGTGCGGCCATTCTTCAATATCTTCTTGTATTGGTACATCAGACTTGGTAAGTGGTATGCTTGGTCTTGAAAAAACAAAGGGTAAATCAATGAGGTGTGTTTCATCTAAATCATAGATTTGTAGGCTGACAATTCGACTTTCGTTCACACTATCTTCTTTGTCAATAGTGTTGAGTGATATAGATGTCTTCTGTCCTTCTATACCAAGTTTTCTTAGTAGCCTATTAGTGCAGAAAGTTGAATTAGAGCCATTATCTAACAGCGAACGAATAGTGATGGGAGTTATTTGTCCATTAGTTTTCACCTTTACAGTAGCAACTGGCAAACCAATAAAGGGTGATCTTCCATCAGTAGAAGTGCAGTACGTTTGTGAAAACCCGTTCTTAACATTAGCTATTGCAGTAGTATCTTGCATAGTATCTGGTGCCTTCCCGCTGTTACATGGTACATTGTTGATATGGGTCGGTTGATGCAACAGTGTGTGGTGTCTTCCATGGCACTCCTTACATCTAAACTTACTCTTACAATGTTTTGATCTATGACCATGGTAAAGACAATTAAAACAGAGACCTTTAATCATAACTATCTTTGCTCTCTCTTCAAGGGGCAATCGTTGAAATAGGTTGCAGGATGATAATGGATGATCTGAATTACATTGAGGGCATCCGCCTGGGGATTTTCCTGTCGTTGGGCTTGAATAATTACTATAAGATGACTGTCTGCTATCAACTTGTGAGAAGAAGCTTGAGCCACTAGATCTGTATTGCGGGGTTCTTTTCTTGTCGTAAGATCGATCCCTGGAATCGTTGGCATTGTGTATGTGTAGGTTGCCAAATACAGGGTGTGTTGTGATCCTGGCCTCTTTGTCAACAAATTCTACTACGTCATCTAAGGTTATTTCACGGTCGTAACTTTCTGCTATTGTATCTGCTACTGTACGCCATCTTCTTCTAATGTCGTATGGGAGTCGGTTTACTACCTTCTTCAAACTATCTGCGCTTTCAATCTTGGAAATGTAGCCGATTTCTTTGAGAGCATTTTTACATGTTGTTAGGGCTGTAGACAGTTTTTGTAGAGCTTCTCCATCTTCTGACTTTATAGGAGGACCCTGTGTTAATCTATCAACGTAAGCTGATGCAATTCTGTAATTCTGTCCGAATCTCTTCTTTAACAGACGTCTGGCTTCATTATAGCCTTCTGTGGGTTTCATAGATAGACAGCTGCGCATTACTTCCTTGACTTCTCCACTAGTATACTGAACTAGATAATATAATCGAGCGTTATCATCTTCTGTCTTCGTTTCTATGATATTCTCAAAGGCTCTGATAAATCCACTGTATTCCAAGGGATCACCATTAAAAGTAGGAACTTCTGAATTAGGTAATTTAAGGGCTAATGCATTCTGTTGTTGTTGTTTCAACATCTTATCCATGAATTGAGTTTGAGACATCAGGATATGTTGGAGAACATCAGGCTGTATTGGCTCTGGCGTTGGTATATGTGGCAAGTCAGATGATCTTGAATCAGTAGAGGACTTTCTTCTTATGTCATTACTTAAAGTAGGTGACAAATCCTCCACGTTTTGATGTACTATCAGGACATCATCTTCTGATTCTACAACTGGTTGCGACACATCACATCTTGGATCAACTTCTATTTCTTTTCCGCTATCTTCAGCTGCTATAAATTCTAACAACTCTTGTTCAGCCTTTAATACTCTGAGTCTTGCCTGTAGTGCCTTTAACTTCTTGGCCCTGGGGGTATCTGCATCATTCGCAGTCTTATGACGGGCAGGGATGACACCTCTTGATTTTTCTATAATTTCTGTGTTATCTTCTTCAAAATCTTCAGAATTGTTATCTTCAGGTTGGTTTTCAATTTCAGCTGTAATATCTATCGTCTGTTTGCCATCATATCTTCTGCCAGATCTTGTTACCTTGTATTCGTGTTCAGTCTTGCTGGCAGTGTCTTGGTTACGCATATCTGTTATGATTTCATCACCATTTTGATCCATTTTGAAATTATTCTTGTACTTGTCTTATTTCAATCATGTGTTTAAACGAAGACGATCATATTCAAACTAATGTAACCGCCAATCTTCGTTAGTTACAGGGCATTTGGAGAGGGGAAATTCAAACGAGTCCTTCTTCACTTGCACTAATTGCAGTAAATAAAGTACTTAAGAAATAACTCTACTGTAGTAAGAAATAACTGTATTACGGTAGAAACTTCAAGATTTACTGTAGCGTACAATGTATAACATTAAGAACTGAAGAACTGAAGAACTAGAGAACTAGAGAACTGTTTCTGCAAAACAACAATAATGTTCGTATAAGTAGATGTACACAATGGAATAAATGTATTTAAACTTATAGCCTTTTATGAATTATTCCATGATATGACGAGAAGAGCAAAGCTTATTACTATAAAATATAAAATGGGAGAGCCAGTTCGGGGCAGAACCAGCCAATACATAGCCAGGGAACCTAGGTTTTCACATCACACATGCACTGTGTTATGAAGTGAAATCTTACTGTCTTAATATACTGCTGATACATAACTGACTGTATTTAGACATATAATGTAATTAAAATGAGTACTGACAATATCACATCAAACTTACGAATATGTTGAACGTTCCCAATCTTGGATTGACAATAAGATGTGGATAAGAAAATGGAGATAAATCAAGGCGTCGTACGCAACAGGCTAAGGGGAATATGGCTGCTCAAAACCATGTGCTCAGTCCCGGTTTTCCAGTCACAAGTTCATGATTTAACCTAACAGACAAAAAGGAGTTATCTCCCCTGAATCATAAAGTATAACACTAAAGGCTGTGCCTACAATGTCGTTGATGTAGGGATCGTCAACACTGGGATAATCGACGCTGAAGCAATGTGATGTTTTCAGATGAGTCAAGGTTCACTGTTGATTTTTTGGACAGACGTAGCAGTCCTACAGACAAACCAGGTTTTGGCAAAATCCAGCCCGATAAGGACTATCTTGTGTATATTGTTAACTGTCATCAACTGTCGTTAATAATTACTTGTAACAGTCATATAAGGTGGATATTTGATACCATATCCCTTCTGGTGTTTACAGGAATTTCAACTGTGTGACCCCGTAAACGCTGACTGGGTTCTTATGAAGAAGTAAAATAAGCTATTTATATCTAGATGAGGATTTTATTTAACAGCATTAAGAAGAATACTATACATGTACAGTGTTCATGTGGACATTTACTTTCGTCGTTCCTGTCCGTCTGTGTGTGCGCCCGTTCACTTTTTGTTTGTGGACACCCTACCGGTCACAATTTTTAACCGATTTTAACGAAACTTGAAATGATCTCGGTTATTTTCGAAAATGGCATCTATCGTACTATAACTTCATAGAGTTACGGAAAATCACGTTTGTAGCTTTTGGACACTCCAGGGGTCAGAATTTTTATCCGATTTTGATGAAACTTGATATGTATGTTTATAACCCAAAGATCCACATTCCTTGATTGTACGAAAAATTGCGTTTTTATCTTGTGGTCCCTGTAGAGGTCACAATTTTTATCCGATTTAACAAAATCATTCAAATATTTCACCGTTGCACTGTAAGGTTGATTGAATTTAAATGTTGTGAAAAATCGGACCAAAACTGCCAGATAAAATGGCCGTTCCTCGTTCGCAAATAGTGTAACCGGTGGCTGCCAGGCAGGTTACGTCCGCATGGATAGAGAACAAGTTAAATCAAAAGGGGCCATAATCCAGATAATTTTGATCTGAAGTGCTCAAATATTTGAAGGGGCTGAGACCTTTGGGACATAAAAATAGATTTTAAATTAAAAATTGTGATCTCTAGAGGGTCCACACCCTTCGTATTACATAGTTTTTAACGAAATTTGAACTCAACCTTAATTGATGTGTAACGGTGATATACTTAAACATACATTATGCAAGAGGAAAATCTGTCTAGGGTCTTTCTTTAGGCCTGAAATGTTATAAAAACTATTAATTAGACAGACCATAATCAACTCTTGATGTTGAGGCTAGCGTGAGATTTTTGTTGGATTGTAGTTCGATTAGCTGAAATATTTTTAGTCTAACCGAGACTACTGGTTTTGTCTTACCGCCTTTAGTAATGATGACCGAGGCTAAGCAGAAATTTCAATGGCTTAGTTCTAAGTTAATAGTCGATCAATTTGACTGAAATTTTCAGCAAATTGCCTTGACATTAGCTAGTTTTTAACTATTGTAGTGAGAACTGCCATCTCGTTATCTAATCTCCCATAATGTATCTTTAAACGTTTTTTAAAATTGAATACAAAATTGTGACTTCTAGCGGATCCATTCGCTAAAAATGTGACTTTTCGAACAATCGGGGACCATGAACCAGACAGCTACGTTCAGGTTTGTGTGATTAACCAATGGAACCAAGATCGTTGTAATATAACCATAAATTTAAAGTTTCATCAAAATCGGAAATAAAATGTGCCCCCTAGCAGAGGATCCACAACCTTGATATACAATATTTTTACACTTTTTGCGTTCAAGGGGCGGCCATTTAGTGTGGCAGTTTTGGTCCGGTTTTCACGAAATTTAGGAAGTTACAATCCTGTATGCGCGAATATCAAGAAGAACCAGGATCTTTGGGTTATAATCGTATATTTCAAGCTTCATCAAAATCGGCTCAACGTTGTGACATCTATAGGGTTTCATTATCTTGATAAACCATATTTTTACACTATTTGCGTACAAGCGGCGGCCATTTTGTCTGGCATTTTTGGTCCTATAAAATCAAACGGTTTTTAAAATCGGATAATAATTGTGACCTCCAGAAGAACCACAGGCTAAAAACAAGATTTTTAGTACAATCAAGGGTAATAATTCAGGAAGTTACAATCCTATATGCACAAATATCGAAATGAACCAAGATCTTTGGGCTGTATACATGCTTTTCGAGTATCATCAAAATCGGATTAAAATTGTGACCGTTACAGGGTCCACAGCCTTTATATACCATATTTATGCACTATTCGCGTACAAGCAACGGTCATTATATCACCTTTATACGTGTATGAAGATTGAGTTCAAATTTCGTAAAAATCTGATCAAAACTGCCCGAATAAATGGATGCTCCATGTACACAAATAAAAAAATATTTGAATATCGTAAAAATATGACTTTAACTACCAGAACAAGTAGCTGCTCGTTGCTACGCAAATAATGTAAAAGTTTGTGATATCAAGATTGTGGAATGTGGACTCCCTTATATTCCTGAAGCAATGGCCCGAGAAATCCCTCTCTGGCCATTGCCCTATTGGTTTCTGATACTTGAACTTTTGAGGGAGTGTGTCTATTCTTCCCATTCAACCAAATCTATCAAAAGTACAGCAACATGCGGAAGCCCTTCTTTAATCTTGGGTCTTCCCCAAAACTCTGGACAGTAATTTATGGTATTAAAAACAGCGGAAGTACAGTATGTTCGTTAACTTTCCAAACAGTATTTTTTACATTTTATTCATTTTTGTAGCACCGTTTGACAGGTAATTAGTTTTTTTGCAATATTCTGGCATAATATTATTATAAAATATAGTCCAATTTGGCGCTCTGTTTTGAGCGATTTGCTTTTGTAACACAGATAGCTATTGGTTGTTAATCGGATCATTGACCGGTAATAATTTGGAAGAGAAATATGCACTTGTAAAAGCAGTGTGTAGTGGGATTAGGTATAATCAAACGAAACACTGTGAGGAGTATTGGACATCCTAGACGTCACAATGTAAGTTTTTAATCCAACGATCAGGGCTCCTTTTGATATTTGTGCATATATGACCGGGATTATGGATCCTGATTGTACGCAAATTCTTGTTTTTAACTTGTGGACCCTCCTGATGTCACAATTTATTACCATTACACAGTAATAAGTTCCAATTTCATGACAATCGAAACCAAATTCTTACAATGGCCCTTCTAGAAGTCACATACGTGTACATGTTTATGTCCCAAATATCTGAGTTCCTTTCATTATTTGAACATATCAGACTGTAATTTCCATGGCTGGCTTATTGCCCCTGATTGTAGGAAAAATCATGATTTTTGGTTAGAGGTCACAATTATTTATCTGATTTTTAAAAGCGTTTAAATATATCACCATCCCACCATAATAATGTTGAAATAGAATTTCGAGAAAATCGAAATGAAACTGAGCGACAAAAGAGCTACCCTTTGTACGCAAATTGTGTAAAAGTATGTCACACGAAAGCTGTTGAACATCTAGACATCACAATTTGTATCCGATTTTGATGAAACTTAAAACATATCTTCATATCCTAAAGATCTCAGCCCCTTTTTAATATACCGGTATGCCCATTTCAGACCATATTTTATCTGGATTATGGCCCCGAGTTTGTTTATAACTTGTTCTCTATCCTTCTCTTGCAAAATATGGGCTTATCTTGCTTGGCAACCGCTGGTTTGATACATTTATAGAGCACGTCTTTCACCAAAATGTTCAGATGAGCTTAACAATAATTAAGTAAAAATACAATTTTATGATAATAGTGTAGTTTGTGAATGAACTTTGGATGGGATCGAAGAGAACAAAATATTTACTTATTTTGTTTCCAATGGTAAACAATTTTCAAAGTCCTCGGTATGATTAAAAATATGTTTCGGTAGAATAGCCAAAGTACCACCAACAAATTTGATATGTCCTCCCTCATGGTATCTTTGTACTTCTCGTTTAAAGTGGCAATTTCATATTTTTAAGTTATATTTTTATTTTTAAAATATATTAAAATAAAGCCTTAAAATAGATGGTATTTATAAACAGTCCAACCTTGTTTAAGAATAATCCTATAATTCACTATTGCCAGTTGAGAAATTGGCAAAAATATCACTTTCAACATTAAATTCAAACGTTTGAAGATAGCTATTGCATGGGGGGAATGGGAAAACAAAGAGGTAATTGTGTTATTATTTCCGATGTGAAAGATGTTTCAGTGTGGAAAATAATGCCTATGATTGTATAATAGTGAGTTGACAACCTATTGAGAAAAAGATAGAAATAAATATGTTTTGATTTTCTTGGAAAATATGAAATTCCGGCTTTAATGTTACATTTCTTCAATAATTTAATCCTATCATTTTCTAATTGATTTAATTAAAGTCATCCAAAATTATCCACAATTTGGAATCATTATCATCTCTTCTTAGTGGTAATTGTCTTAATATCAACATACATGTAATGAACAGGAACAGTACAATGTCTTATAGTATATCAAATGATATGGAAATTGGATATCTTTATATTATACAATATTAACATTGGTGTGAAATTTGATATTGTGTGCCAACATAGATAGCACATTCCTCCCACAACCAAAAAATGTTGAAATACAATACATTTATAGAGATAAGATTCACTGGGTCTATGGCCATGTGTTTTATAATAATGAGACAGTAGCTTAAGGTGTTGACAGCATTAGAGATCTTACTGTAGCTCCATTGGAGCCAAAATTTCGGCTTGTGTGTAGGACTGGTAGGAGGGTGTGGCGTCGTCGAAACGAGCGCTTCCAAGACGTTAACGTCATCAGACATGATCGATTTGGGGGTGGTTCTGTTATGGTGTGGGGAGGCATCACTGTTGCTGGAAGAACGGCTTTACATGTTGTTTCAGGGCGTGTTACAGGCCAGTACTACCGGGACAACATCTTGGCAGTCCATGTTGTGCCGTTCGCACGACGTCATGGCCGCCGTTTCATCTTCCAGGATGACAACGCAAGATGTCACAGGGCCAGGATCGTTACAGGTTACCTCCAACAACAGAACATCACCACATTACCTTGGCCAGCACTGAGTCCCGACATCTCCCCCATCGAGCATGTCTGGGACATGCTTGGACAGAGGTTACGTCAACGTCAACAACGTCCTGCCAATGTCCAAGAACTTGCTGCTGCGTTGCAACAGGAATGGGACAATCTGGCAAACAGAGGAGGATTTACCCGGTACTGACTTTGTTGTGATGCTGTGGTAACTTTGCTGTTTGACCCCGGGTATCATTTTACCCTTATAATGGTCAGTCTGTGCCTTACTTAGTCTAACGATCATTTGGAATAAATCGATGAATGTGAACTTCATTTCATTTTGTCATTTGTTTCTTCGTCAGTTTCATTAGGTGACTTTAATAACACTTAAAAATCAAATATCCGCTACTTTTTTTGAATAGTATATAAACATCCCTGTTATCTTTATCAAGGCCTATTTCCAGTAAATATTTTATACAGGCTATTGTGCTATAGTGACAAACATAGTGTAATATACTACGACCATCATAACGTCTTATAATATCTAATCTGGCACCAGCAGAGATGAGTAATTTTACCTTCTCTACTGGGTTTATTCTAGATATAACACAATAAAAGATCGGTGTTCGTCCCAGATGGTCAGGGAAATTTAATTCTATATTTTGAAGCATTAAATTGTCGACTTGTACCATATTGACAAGTTTTACGTATTGATCTCGCGTCCATTATATTATTGTCGGTTGTGTTATTATTGTTAGTTGTTATTACATCCAGGGGTTGATTTAATAATGGAGTTGTTAATGTGAGGGTGGCCATATTATTGCTTTGTATAGATGTCTGACTATATTTAACATCATCTGAAATTATATAATATCCATACTAGTTTACCACCTCTCTCTTCTCTATTCTTTCCCTCTCTATCCCCTCTTTCTCCCTCCCTTTCTCTCTCTCCCACCCTTCCTCTCCCTATCCCCACACTCTCTTCCTCTCCCTTTCATTCTCTCTGTACCCCCTCCCACTCTCTCTCCCACCCTTCCTCTCTCTATCCCTACACTCTCCCCTCCATTCTTCTCTCTATCCCCACACTCTCTCACTCTTTCTGTCGCCCTTCCTCTCTATCTCCGACCCTATCTCCCCCTCCCATCCTCTCTCGATCCCCACCCCTCTCTCCCTCTTTCATTCTCTGTATCTCATTCCCTCCCTTCCTGTCTCCCTCTCTCTATCTCCACACACTCTCTCCCATTCTCTCTCTATCTCCCACTCTCTCTCTATCTCCCTCCCTTCTCTCCTCTCTCTATCCCACCCTCACGCCCTCCCTTCCTCTCTCTATCTCCACAATCTCTTCCATTCTCTCTCTATCTGAACTATCTCCCTCCCTTCCGCTCTCTATCCCCATCCTCCTCCCCCTTTCTCTATCTCCACCCTCTCTTTCCCTCTTTCGCTCTCTCTATCTCCACACAACTCTCCCTTTTTCGCTCTCTTTATCTCCGACCCTATCTCCCTCTTTCTTTCCCTATCTCCCTCTATTTCTTCCTATCTCCCTCTTTCTCTATTCCATCCTCTCTCCTTTATTCTCTATCTATCTCCCTTCATTCCTCCCTCTATCCCCTCCCCTCCTTTCTCTATCTCCACCCTCTCTCCCTTTTTCACCCTATCTCTATCCCCACCCCTCTTTATTTTATCTATCTCTCACTCTCTTTCTCTATCTCTCGCTTCATCTCTCTATCCCCATCCCTCTTTCTCTCTATCTCCCTTTTTCTATCTCCACCCCTCTCTCTATCTCCACCCCTTCCTCTTTCTATCTCTACCCCCTTTGGAGATAGAATGAGGAAGGGATTATTGTGCTATATCGGATAATCTTAACACTAAGAGGCACGAATAACCCAATAGAGCATTAATTTTAGCCCAGACGCTAAATATTGACGTCCTTATGACGTCAACTGCCGAACTCGTAAACACGCCCCTTTCCTTATATGGTCAGTTAGATTGGAGAAATTTTAGTGGTTGAAAATACAATGGTGAAATTCTTATAGTTGAAAATGCAAAGATGAAAATGTCACAGTGAATTTGCAAATGCGAAAAGTAGAAAGTGAAAAAAACACAAGTAGATTTTTATGTTGTTAATTTTTGGCGAACAATTTTTGTTTTGATACTAATATTGTGATTTTGTGTTATGTAATATCTACAAGTGAAAAATCACGCAAATTGCCATTTTTACCATGATAATTTGTCAATTTTAACTATGATATTTTCTCTTAATATGGCAACGATTCGGCTCCATACAATAGCATTTAAGAACAGATTAGAACAATTATTGGCATTTAAATGGTATTTTTTTATTCCATGGTCGTGAATTTGAAATGAAATGAAGCAAGGTGTATGATGATATCGCCCTATTGTCCTTGCACCAACTGGGGTGGTCATCAGTTGAAGTAAAACCTACCCCACCCCACCACTAGGAGTTGAAGTAAAACCTACCCCACCCCACCACTAGGAGTTGAATCGTATAATACCTACCCCACCCCACCACTAGGAGTTGAATCATGTAATACCTACCCCACCCCACCACTAGGAGTTGAAGCATGTAATACCTACCCCATCCCACCACTAGGAGTAGAATCATACAATAACTACCCCTCCCCACCACTAGGAGTTGAAGCAAGTAATACCTACCCCACCCCACTACTAGGAATTGAATTGTGTGAGCAGTTATTAAATGTGGTGTCATTTGAATAAAGATTGTCTCTATTTCAATAAACATTGTTTCTTTTTGAATAAAGATAATGGATCTCCGTGGCCAATAGGGTGTATCCTTTAACTGGTCAATATGGTTTTATAACTGGTCAATAGAGTTCATATTTTAATGTTTCTGTTTGATATATATTTACCTGCACTAGTATTACCATGTAACGTTCCTGTATCTGTATTACTACTGGTACTAGATGATGACTGTGGCTCTGATTGGGGGATTGAATTATTACTAGTGCCATGTCTTGTTGAAGATATCCTTATACCATTATTTGTCTTATCTGCCCTGATGCCTTGAATAGATCGTCCTGTCAATATAGTAATAATGATTGTAATACATGAACACGAACAGAAGAGCTACCTATAAATATTCCAATTGATCATCTTAGCGTATTTATTCCTTGTACCACGCGGACTGCAACTATTGATTTTGATGCATGTCCCGGTCTCAGAGGAACCAGTAGAGTATTTGCAGACAAAATATTAGCAAAAAAGTAGACGTGGCACTAAAATTAATAGTTGTAGTAAAACAAACCCATTTATCAATTTGACATTTTAAAGACATTGGTCCGTGTGAAAATTATGTCTTGGCCACAATTGTGATGAAACTTGAAATACAGATCTTGGTGCCTTTTGATATTGGATTGTAACTTCCAGAATTATGGCCCTTGATTGTACGTAACCTCCTGAATTATGGTCCCTGATTCTACGAAAAATCACGTTTTTAACTTGTGTTTATCCGATAAAAAAAAAATGTTTGAATATATCACCGTTACACCAAAATGTTGGTTGAGTTCGAATTTCGTGGAAATCGGACCAAAACCACCGAACAAAATGGCCGCCCCATGTCAAGTGGTCAATTTTCAGAAATTTGGGAAATTGACCCCTTCTATAAATTGTACAAAATTTGTGGTCTGTAGCATGCAAATTGACTGAGATACCGACAAGTTTTTGAAACAAAATGTGTATCAATAATTTACTCGAGTTTCAGATATCTTATTTTTACCTTCCTAGTGAAGAAATACAGATCAAATTTGGTTGTCATGACGAACTTTTTGTGTAGACTACAAATCTGCAATCAGATTACAGGTGAGTGGTAGTGTTCGTGTGCTTTATGGCCACGAAAACCGACAACAATTTGGTGTAATTGTATATTGTCTGGATTTTGTTGTGCTTCGGGAGCTACAAAGTAATAGATATAAACCCAGATATTGCCAGTTGTACTACATAAGAAACATGAAAATTTAAATTTTATGCGTTTCACGAAGATTTATTCTAACTTAGATGCAATTTTAATAGATTTTAGTTAAAATCGCTTGCGCCAGCGCAGTGCACATTTCCGTTGTGGGTACTTACGGTGAAAGCAAACACACTTTGAAACTGAAAACTGTTGACAGGTTGAATCAACGGTTGCAATAACAATGGGGAGAGTTTCATACGTCGTAGCAATATTTGCACACGGTCAGACAGTCGTAGAGGGTTTATTGCCTAATATTTGATTCGAAAAGTATCGGTGGGTTGGTCTTGAACTTGGCATTTGATTTGTGACCTTGGCATTTGATTTACTCGCAGCCTTCAATGGAAATAATGTGTATCGATAAACTAAATCGCTTGGATTTGTAGTTTTATTGTATTTTGGACAAGAGAAACTATTGAGAATTGTCGTATGATATTTGTGACTCAAACGACAAATCTAGGCTGTAATTCTGTTGTCATATTTTAAAAGTATTTATCAACTTTGACATTAATACACCAAAAGTAGCCAATGTTCCGGTGCCTAGATTTGAAATGTCATCCCCATAGTCACTTTCTATCTATCTTACTCAATGAAATGTTTTTTACCCAAGATAAAAAAAAATTGGCCTAAAATGTCCCTGTTTTATTTTGTTGGTTTTTTTTTTAACGTAACACTTCATTAAGAAATAATATTAGATTTGATATTGAAATTGAATTTAAAATAGGCCCATAACATTTTTCAATAAACACATTTGTACGAAAGCCTACAGAGCTCATCTATTTTCTTTTTATACTTCTGAGTTCCTAGTTCCCACTTCTGAGTTTAACTTTGAATTCAACAATATGTATAAAATGCGCATGCGCACTTTCTACTTTCACATTACTTATTGGTTCAACGCCGACAGCAGTAAAATAAAGAATGAGAATGAGAATAGATGAATGCAAATCTAGATAACTATTCTTTTGAAAGGCATCCGACGTGTGTTATACTGCATATACCATTATGGGGATAATTATCTTTGTCGGTTTGATTTTGGAATGCTGCATTTCGCGTGTAAAGTGCCTACCAGTACCTACCAGCTATCTACCATGCTTGTCTAATAATGTTTTCAGTCTAAATGAGCTGATTCTTCGATATTTCAATTGTGATTTTTGTAATGGGGAAATAATGCTTCTGTTGTTGTATCTACACCAGGTCAATATCAGTTTGAGCACTCTAAAAAGACGTCTAAGATCTTTGAGATTAAAACGTAAACTCACTGGGAGTAGAAATACAATTTCTTCTTATAACGATGTGGTTAATGCAATTATAACTGAAATCGGATGTAGTGGACGCTGTATTGGATACCGTTCTATGTGGTATCGTTTAAAGATTCAATAAGGGCATCAGATTTCCTCGCGATGAAATTCTCAGATTTATGCGGATTGTTGATCCAGAAGGAATTCGAGTGAGAAAACGTCGACGTTTACATCGAAGACGATATATTTGTAAAGGACCAAATGCGGTTTGGCATGTAGATGGATATGACAAGATAAAGCCATTTGGATTTTGCATTCACGGTTGTGTGGATGGCTTTAGTCGACGGGGGGGCGGGGGGGGGGGGATGGCCTAGTGGTCTAGAGTGCCGCACTTCGAACTCTAGCGGGCCGGTCACCTCTGGCTTACGGCTGTGGTTTCGAGCCCTGGTGTGAGCGTATGTGGCATGGAGATAGGGGCGCCTTCTCAACCTCGTGGGTTTCCTCCGGTTTCCTCCCACTGCTAAAGACCCCTACGCGCAAGCGAATAAAATTAAACCATATGTTAGTCCCGAAATGACCTAGTTTGTGTTGAGTGGACGTTAAACCCATTTCTCTCTCTCTCTTTAGTCGACGAATTATTTGGCTACGTGTTGGGAAACTGACAACAATCCCAAGGTAATTGCTAGATATTACCTCGAGTCGGTCCAACAGCTTGAAGTTGTCCCAGCTAAAATTAGGTGCCGCTATTCCATTATGATGAAAATGACCCCACTGCGTGTTTGAAATCCTTTATTTATGGATAGAACACTTCTAATCAGCGTATAGAAGCGTGGTGGTCCATCCTTCGACGACAATGTTTACATTGGTGGATTAATTTATTTAAAGACATGCGAGAACAGAATATTTTTAATGACTCAAATATTCTTCACAGTGAATGTCTGCAGTTCTGTTTTATGCACATTATTCAATCAGAACTTGACATGGTCACTAGAAACTGGAATCTGCACCAGATAAGTAGGAGCCACAAGACGGAGGTAAAAACAGGAAAACCTTACGCAATGTATTTTTTGCCACAGCTATATGATGCCAGCGATCAAGGTACCTTTGTGAAAATTAGAGATGTTTCTGCATGCATGACGATTTTCGAGTACGATAACAAGTCGATAGCTTCAAACAAATTTGTACAATTGATTGAGCTCCTAAAACCTGGGGTGGGTATTCCTGTAATAGCGAGAGAAGGGCTCAATTTGTATATGGAAATAACAGAACTGTTAGAACACTACCAATGATGACCTCTGACTCATAATAAGTACTAAAATGATTATACTTTCCTGTAATTAATAATGTGTTGTAGAAACGTGTTTTGTTCAAAATAATGTGGCCCCTTTTAATACACCCCACGTCACCCACCCCCTGGTTGAACAAACGTTTCGATTACCTTGGGATCATATACATGTATAATGGTTTTTTTTAGCTTGCAACTAAATTGAATTATTTAGAACCACATGTGAATTGTGAATAGCCGTGTGTGTTTGTCTAGTACTATCAAATATCAATAATCAGGTTATTATAGTAACTGGACACAATTATATGGGTAACAATTACTTCTTTACTAACAAGCGACGTTTCTACATATGGCACTAGTTGGATAAAGACAGTAGAATATACATGAAATAAAATGTTGAAATATCGCTTATAGTTATTTATATAATCGTTATTGTGTTGTAGGCATTCAACGCGAGCGGTAGAGAGTGTCTGAGAGGTTGTTCTACTAAAACATTTTTGCAAATTAGAATTTATTTCCGTGCATATAAGGCCATTCCAGAGGCGAGGCTTTGCAGTTTGAGCATATATTAGTATCGTTGGCATCTACCTTGAGCGCTAAATGTCTGCTGGGAGGTGGGCTTTTAGCAGGAAAACTTTACATCATCTGCGACAACATGTGGATTGGCGCAAAGTTACGGTGTCGACATGCCAGAAGACAATATTCATTCATTCATTCATTATCCTTGAGATACCTAAACAAATAAAACAAAATCAGAGATTTCGGCGAACTTGGTGCTAATCATTATCTTCCTCGGTCATGTAAAATAAATCAGTTTATTCTAGAATACTAGTGTAGGCACATTGTTTAATACAGCGTAGTTCAATGCTAGTTCTTTCAACAACAAAAATTATGTCCGAGATCTTACTTCTGTGGTAATGGACGTAAAGCTTAAATAGACGAGACGAGACGAGACAGTCAGCGGTGTAACTATTTGGACTGTATGATCCTAATAGGTATACTGGGGTGTCACCGAGGATATTTTACTTTGTCTAATTCTAATTTTCTTAAATAGTCGGCGTTTTCCTTAAAGTGAAGGTCCCAGATGGTTTTTGGAGGGTAAAACTGTTTAATTTTGTGGGAAAATTCCGTATAAACTTCTACATTAGCAACTATTGCAAGCTATATTAATACCAATACCAATGTGAAAGTAGAAAGTGCGCATGCGCATTTTATACAAATCTTTGAATTCAGAGTTAAACCCAGAAGTGGGAACTAGGAACTCAGAAGTGAGAACTAGGAACTCAGAAGTAAAAAAAAAATAGATGAGCTTTGTAGGCTTTCGTACATTTGAGATTATTGATTTATCTTTTTACAAATCATCATTTTAACCCTCAAAAGCGTGAGTAAATAATACATATAACGTACGTCTTGTATTATCAGGCCCGTAGCTTGCCCAAAATTGTTAGGGGGCAAAGGCTTCTGGGGGCGCCGATATACCTACACTTGACGGTCCACGGCGAAAGGTGCCGAGTCTTGAATACCAAGTACCGTTAGGAGTTGTATATAACCTGTATTGATATAACATGATTAAGAAATATAATGTTTAAATTTATTGTCATACTTCAATGCCCGTACATAAAATTATACTAGAATGTTCTGGGCTGATCACATGATATACACCCTAGTGTTGCGGGAATAAATACCAACTTATAGAGAGAGAGAGAGATAGAGAGAAATGGGGTTTAACATCCACTCGACCCAAACTAGGTCATTTCGGGACTATCCCAACTTGTAACATACCTGTTGTCATGGATAATGAACCACCTTATACTCTATATGTTGTGAAATGGACTGCTTGGTGCTGACGTGCCGTTAAATACAGTGTTACCTGTTGTCAGTGGATTACGGTGGCTACGTGGGTAAGGCGCTGACTTGCTAGCCTGGAGGTCGGGTGTTTGATCCCTGAATTGGACGAGAAAGTTCATCTAGATTTTCCGGTGTGGTTTTCCCTTGTCAGTGATGCAGAATGGGGGGGGGGGCTGACAAGGACAGCTGTCTAGTCGTTCGGATGGGACGAAACACCAAGGTCCCTTGTACACATTAGCGTGCACGTAAAAGATCCCTTGGCAGTTTTGAATTCGATATAAGAGTAGGCCGTAGCACCGCTCACCGGGCAAACTTTCACTCATACCACACTGTATGGCGTATGCCCGTCTTCGTATGCCCAGTTTAGGAGCAGAACAGTAGGACGTTAAACCCCAAGAATACTACCCCAAGTACCATACTGTAGATAACAACTGATGCCTATATTTGCAAGATCACGGGGACATGAAGTACAAGCTATTTTAAGATATTGAAACAATGTCATACAGGCGGTGTATTAATTTAAATTATTGACTGGTGTTTGTCTACAATGGAAGTGGTGTAACAAAATGATCCATAACTTTTATCAAATTTAGACCATATATTCTCATATAATATTTACTTATTTAGATGCACCGAACCTAACATGCTATGGATAGTATATGATATAGGATCCTAACTTCTTTAAAAGCCGGGGGTTGGTTCGCCGAATGGTAAGCACGTGCGTTCTGTATCATAACGTCTGTCATTGAGTCAACTGGCGTGGTTTCGAGCCCAGGTTGTACGTGACAAGGGCCTGTCCAACCGCGGGGGTTTTCTACGGATCTTCCGGTTTCCTGCTAAAGACCGCTACGCGCAAGCGAATTATTGAAATAAAATTAAACCATATGCTAGTCCCGAAATGACCTAGTTTGTGTCGAGTGGAAGTTAAACCCCATGTCTCCCTCTCTTTCTTTCTTCAAAAGCATATATGTGGTGTTATAATTGAAGACATTTTATTGACAAGTTTGTCTTGTATATCGTCTAATGTTAATAACATGAATGCTAACTTCGACTTTGTCTATTATAATGACAATGATACTTGATTATTATCAACATTCCAAAGATCTATTCAAACGTTGCTCAGAATAAAGCAATTTAATCGAATTTCAATAAATTCATTTAGCTTTATCTGTATTAGAATGTAGTCGTTATCTAAATCGTACATAAATCTCTATGCATTTTATGCATATTTCAGCTAATAGTCATACGAACTATCAGTTCTATAACAGCACAAAATTCATGAAAAAATAGGCGACCCCCGACCAAAACTTTCCTGATCTTCACCAATGCAATGTGGAAATTTGCTAATAAGTCACTTACATCACATTTGTATCGCGTATTGTGAAGCAAAATGTGAAAAATAGTATTTATTATAGAGTCGTTTCAACCGAAATGTGACAAATACTTTCTGCTCTTCCATTTATCCCTTTCTGTGTCTCACATAACATTTCATGGTAGAATGATTTCGCAGTATAGAACCGACTTGAGTAGTATTGCATTTACACGCGTGTTTTGCTGCGTTGGGGACACCTCACTTTCCCCACATCTATTGTTTAGAGTCTAGGTCCACCCGGCCATGACATAATTAACCAACAAAGGGTGTTTAAGGGGATTTATAGCGTAGTCTGTAACAAGTTTGTGACACTTCAACATAGTAAATAAATAAATACCTTTTTATAGTATAAATATTTATAAACAGTTTGATATATAATAATATTTATTTAGTTAGTTAATATATGCATACATAATTATTCCCAGTATATGATACTATTACGTCCAGACCTAACTCTAAATTCAAAACCATCTAGCACTAAATTCTGACCACCTTTAGTATTAGCAATGTATTTAAAGTTAACCAGAGCGTTCACCATTTTGGAATGACCATTTGTGATTCAGAGGCGCTACATGTATATATATCAACTGATAAGCTGTGATTAAATATCAGCAGTTTATTTGTTTTTATTTCAAATAAATTATTACAACAGAATAGCTGACAATGTAAATTTCTTAGTAAACTGATTACACTTATTTGCCCCATATACTGATATTGGGAAGTGTTCACCAGTAACAATAATTAGAGTAAGAAGTTTACACCAGTGATACTAATTAATATGAACAGGGTCGACTATAGACAGACATCCACGGTCTACTTACCTAATAATCCTTTATCAAAAGTTAAACCGCTGCGTTACCCTGAGCGTAAAACTGTCACATGTTTGTTTAGATTGTATTCCGCAGATAGATGACGTGAACAGAGCCAGACACATCGTCAAAACAACTTGTCTCTGCGATTATATTAAACGTAATGTAATGGAAAGTGCAAACGTGTGTCAATGCTGGTGAAGTGTTCATCGGCGGATGGTTCGTCCGTTGAAATTTATTTGTAATAAAATATATCCTTTCTAGGCGTTTGTTTGCATCCTGCTTATTTTCAATGCTTGTTTAAAAGTGTTCGTTTGTCGGAAAGAGTACTGTTCATTTCTGATACACGGATACTCTTGTGCCCGCATTGGAAATAAACAGCAAAGTTTTATCAAAGGTTGTCACTGGTGAAGAGGTAGAAGTGGTATGTAATTTAATGTGAACATCACAGTTGTCCTTTATTTCATACGTAATTTAATGAGAACAGTACAGTTGTCCTTTAACCTATTTTATCCCATGTGTAATTTAATGTGAACAGCGCAGTTGTCCTTTAAAGAACGCTTCATGACCAGAAAGTGACGTTGCTATTGACATTGATTTACTTCTTAGAGGAGTATTTGGTGATATATACTGAACTGTTGGGTGACAATTTGTTTACTATGTCAACCGTTTCAATCTGGAAAGTAGCCTACTGAATTAAAAATAGTTGTCAAATTTTGCTACAAAATGACGTTATTCTCATGATTCTTCGTAGCTTTTGACAATTTGAAAGCTTAGATACTTCTCAACTGTTCTGAAATGTTGTTTTTCATGATTCCCCGCCTCTTAAACCTATATATGGAGGTATTAGACAGTATATTCGAGTCAAAACATGAAATTTGGCCGCCATTTTGAATAAAATTGAATTATCCAGTGTCAAAAGTCATCCTAGGTTAAAAATTCCGACAGATTCTGTTCTGAAATGTTCTCTAAAACCTATATATAGAGGTGTTTGACGGTATGTTTATGATATATTTGACCCAAAACGTGAAATTTGGCGGCCATTTTGAAAAACATTGAATTATCCAGGGTCAAAGATCATCCTAGGTCAAAAATTTCGACGGATTCGTGTTCAGTGTCCAAAATGGCCATAGAAACCACAAGTCATTATTGGATAACTGCAATTAAGCTATTATTTACCCAACCCTACTAATAGGCAAACTCTACACTCCTTCGTCATAATATAGTAAATTTGGCGTCTGAACTAATGTTTTTGGGTCAGTATTTCATTTCAAGTGGTATTAAGTGACCCCTTATACCCCTTTCGGGATACTTCATCGCGTACTGTTAGGGGATATTTTATGTGCACAGCAATGTGTACGCAGAATCTCGGTTTCTTGTCACAGAGAGAGAAATGGGGTTTAACCTCCACTTGACACGAACCAAGTCATTTGGGGACTAACATATGGTTTAATTTTAATTCAATAATTCACTTGCGTGTAGGTGTCTTTAGCAGTGGGAGTAAACCGAAAGACCCGGAGAACACCCCTGAGGTTGGACACATGTCCCAACTCCTTGTCACGTACAACTGGGGAATAGAAACCACAGCAGTTGACTCAACGACAGACTTCAGGATATAGCGCTAACCATTCAGCCACCCAACTCCCCTGTCCTTGTCAGGCTCTCCATCCTGCATCAGGGGAACCACACCGCCAACACTGGCAGAAAAACCTAGGACTTCCTGGCTAGCGAGCCAGTGTCTTACTCACTTAGCCATTGTAGATCCTAAATAAAAACATTTGCAAAACACTTCATAGCTGCATGAATGTATGTAGAACATTCTTCTGGATAAAGAATTGAAAAAATAACACAATACATTATATCAAATTTACAATACTCACGTTATAGCTTGTACTTCATGGCTTCTTATTCGATTATATAAGGTAAGTCTTGCCAGTGTGAGATCTGGTGCATAGCGGAAGTTCTTGTAGGTGATATCTTACACATCAAACTTTTGCAGAGCATTTTTCAAAAACTCTGTTATCTTCTTTATGTCACTTTGGAGAGGAAGTCCTTTATTCTTGTTCATGCTCCTACTGATAAATAATTTTCTTGCTAGCTTTGTTGCTTCTGTATGTCAGATCAAAATCATTAGAGTCAGAAATTCTTTGGCTTCGCTCTTTTTTTTAATTTTGTCTCCACTAATGATGGCCAGGGCAAGCTTTTCATATGCTATACGTTTAATATCATACCCCAGTTTGAGGGAGAAGAGAGGTCCTCCTCATCTACGGCTCTTCGCTTTGAACCTGTTTAAAATATCTTGCCTGTAGAAATTGTTCAAATCTGTAGTTGCCCACTTATTTTTCTTAATTCTATCAGAAGTCGTGCGTATAATCTCATTATACTCGATGTGTAGTATTTTCTCGTGATCTTGTTACCAGCATTTTTCGTCAACCACTGATTTC
This sequence comes from Patella caerulea, assembly GCA_036850965.1. NCBI lineage: Eukaryota > Metazoa > Mollusca > Gastropoda > Patellidae > Patella > Patella caerulea. Next base: position 5,170,706 of record JAZGQO010000010.1, read on the forward strand.
CAAGATTAATTATAAGCTCATCTGATTTGGGAAGTCTGGAAATGTCATAATTCTGCATGATTACAAAAACCTCCTTCACTAAAGCTTCTGTCGCTTTAACAGGAATTCTTCCAAGAATAACATCTGACTGAACTTGTAAAGAAGCTGATGATGGACACGTATCAAAGTTCCCTTTAGCAGGACACTTGATGCCATGTCTCTTAATATTAACTTTCAACATCCAACCTAAACATGAGGGACAGGGTCCATATTGGTCTAACTTTAGAACACATTAATCGAATTTCTCGTTTCCCCTACTTTTAAGGTTTTGTTGGTGATTACCTTTCAAGCGAAGCAATTCCAATGTTATTTCTTCTTTCCTTCCCATGGCAACTGACCAATTCCAGTACTTCTGGCTCATCTTAGTTAATGTTTGATAAAATGTGATGTGAGAAGTTTGTCTGGGCCTTTTAACAGAAAGGACGTATCATACTTGTGGTGTTATACACTCTTTCAGATCTTTTCTTCTTCCCAAGTTTGGTTGTTGAATTCTTAACTATTTTCCTTATAAAAATTCTACTTTCCAAAACATCACATTCCGTAGCGATAAGGGTTTGGTAATCGCTATCCATTTCAACACCTTCCTCACAACCACTATCCATTGCAACATCTTCATTTAGTCGTCTATCGGTTGATAAACGTTTATCCCAGTCAACATATTGGTTACGTGCATTTACATTGCTTTCTTCCAGTAAGTTTACTGATTTCCTTGTGCTTAACAATTCAGTATGAAATGGGCAAATTTCTGATTCTTCATCAGAATCATCTGAATTCGGAACAATATTATATCATCGTCATCCTCCGTCAGTCTGACATTTTGCTCTGGTAGTGGATCCAAGGTGACATTTCGTGGTGCAAGTGGTATGTTATACTGTGATGTAGATGTACATGTATCCCCGAGTCTTATCTTCTGGAGTTAACTCTAGGTTAAGAGTTGGTGGAGTATCCTGGATGACGTCTTTTGGTGGAACCAGTATGTAGTCCTGTAAGGTACATGTATTCTGGGGCTCAACTTCTGGTAGAATCATTGTGCAATTCTGTGATATAATTTGCGATTCCTTCTCTTGTGTATTGACTTTGTCTTCCTGTTGAATATCCAGGTTTGCTTTTTCTTGTGTATCCTGGGATGTACCCTGGGCCTCAATTTATGGTGATAAATATTGGGTAACTGTTTGTGAAGTATCCTGGATGACATCTCTTGGTGGATTTAAGATAACATCCTGTGGAACCAGTATGTAATCCTGTCGGGTATTCTGGGACACTTTGTCTTCCTGTTGAATATCCAGGTTTGTTTTTACTCGTATATCCTGGGACATCATATCCTGGGCCACACTACCGTTTTGTTGTAAATCCAGGTTGGGTTCTTCTGTATCACTTGTACTATCCTCGCCATAAGCCCAGTTTAAATCTTCCATGAATGCTTTCCTCGTGTTTTCTTTCTTTTTCAAAGTTTCTGCAATTTAAAAAAAAGAGAAGATAAATCATCATTGGTTCCCCAGTGAGCGGGGGTAAAATGGCGAATGGTCTTTTGGGTTATATGTGGGTTGCCAGGTTTCATAATCTAGCAAACAAAGAATACCCCAAAGAATGAAAACTTGCAATTGGATTACCACAACAAAAGCTAAATGGAGCCAAGTCTAACTCAATATTTTCGATAATATTCAAAATTAAAACACGAATTTATATTCAATATTTATCGATTTCAATTGATCTTGTATTGTCATGAAACTGTGGGATCCTCATACCCAATATTTAAGAAACAATTAACATTTTATAATCAGTACACTGGTCCTGTAACCTACGGTTTCAGGTGTTTTTTTGTACCAAATGAAATGAAATGAAGCTTTAGTCTCCTACTCCGTTGCACAAACCGAAATAATGAGGACGAACATCGAACACGTGAAATGAAATGGGGTATAACGTCCGACCGGGAATTTTCCATTGCTATGATCCACTTCAGTGGATTTTGATATAGAACCAATCAAACGACAGATAACATTTTTGTGGTTATTATGGTCTTTGATATCACATGATCCGACAATTACAGTCGTAGGAAGCGTGATTTATCTGTTTTGATGACTGAACTTTGCTAAATTGCGACTATACATGGGTCATTCCATAATAAATGTGGGCTACGATTGAAAATTCATGTATATCATTGCTCAAAGCAGCAAAAATACCTATTTTCTTATCACCAATTATTCAAAAGATAGGCTGGCACTGCCAGGCAGGATACGCCCACATTTTCGAGAGATGGATAGAGAACAAACAATACGGAAAGTGATTTTTCCTACATCATTAAGTCCTGTATTTCATACTGTATTGGGAGCAGCCATTTTGTTGGTCAGTTCCAGTCTGATATTCATGAAATTCGAAGTCGACAATGATTATGGTGTGACGGTACACAACCTAGAAATGTGACTTTTCGTCAAAATCGGATAAGAATTGTGACTGTACAGAGTCAACAACCATGATATACCATATCTTTACACTATTCGCGTACAAACGGCGACCATTTCGTCCGGCAATTTTGGTACCATTTTCACGAAATTCGAATAATTCAGGAAGTTACGATCCGATATGCGCAAATACCGAAAGGAACCAAGATCTTTGGGTTATAACCATGCATTTCAAGTTTCATCAAAATCGAATTAAAATTGTGACCTTTACAGGGTCCACAACCTTGATATATACCATTTTTTAACAGTATTCACGTACAAACGGTGGCCATTTTGTATGGCAATTTTGGTCTGATTTTCCCGAAATTCGAACTCAACCTTCCTTACGGTGTAACGGTAATATAATCAAACGTTTTTTTTTAAATCGGATAATAATTGTGACCTCCAAGCTAAAAAAAAGGCGATTTTGCGTATAATCAGGGGCCATAATTCAGGAAGTTACGATCCGATATGCGCAAATATCGAAAAGAAGCAAGATCTTTGGGTTATAACCTTGAATTTCAAGTTTCATCACAATCGATTCAAAATTGTGACCTCCACAGGGTCCACAACCTTGATATACCATTTTTTAACAGTATTTGCGTACAAACGGCGGCCATTTTGTATGGCAATTTTCGTCCGATTTTCCCGAAATTCGAACTCAACCTGCCTTAGGGTGTAACGGTGATATAATCAAACGTTTTTTTAAATCAAATAATAATTGTGACCTCCAAGCTAAAAAAAAGGCGATTTTGCGTATAATCAGGGGCCATAATTCAGGAAGTTACGATCCGATATGCGCAAATATCGAAAGGAAGCAAGATCTTTGGGTTATAACCATGAATTTCAAGTTTCATCAAAATCGAATCAAAATTGTGACCTCCACAGGGTCCACAACCTTGATATACCATTTTTTAACAGTATTCGCGTACTAACAGCGGCCATTTTGTATGGCAATTTTCGTCCGATTTTCCCGAAATTCGAACTCAACCTTCCTTAGGATGTAACGGTGATATAATCAAACGGTTTTTTAAATCGAATAATAATTGTGACCTCCAGAGGGACCACAAGCTAAAAAGTGTGATTTTTCGGACAATCAGGGGCCATAATTCAGGAAATTACATTCCGATAGCCGCATATATCGAAAGGAACCAAGATCTTTGGGTTACAAACATGCATGTCAAGTTTCATCAAAATCGGTTCAAAATTGTGACCTCTATAGGGTCCACAAGCTAAAAACGTGATTTTTCGTACAATCAGGGGCCATAATCCATGAAGTTTTGATCCGATACATGCCAATATCGAAAGGAACCGAGATCTTTTGGGGATAAACCTATATTTCAAGTTTCGTCAAAATCGGATAAGAATTGTGACCTGTAGAGAGTCCACAAACAAATTGTGGACGGACGGACGGACGTCCGGACGGACAGGGGCGACGACATAATACGACCACATGAAAATGTGGGCGTATAAAAAGTAATTGATTATGTAATGTATTTATTACTGTATACGTTATTATATTTTATAAAACATTGAAAATCGTTTTGTAGTTAAATTTTTCTATGTTGCAATTCATCGTGTCCCTGAAATTTTGTGTTACGTTTGGGGACATTTTGTACTCAACATTTTAACAACTGGACCATGCCGAGAATTAATTTTTCATTTCTAAACAAATGTTAAAGCGGAAATTTCATATTTTCTAAGAAAGTCAAAAGATAATTATTTTTATGTCTTTTGCTCAAAAGGTTGTCAGCTCACTATTATAAAATAATAAAACAATTACTTGAATTACCTCCCTTGTTTTCCCATTCCAGTCCATACAATGGCGATCTATTTAAGGGTTTCATTTTAATATATTTTAAAAATAAGACTAAAAAATATGCAATTGCCGTTTTAAGTAATCGCGGAGGATTTTTATTCACGCCCCACAACGTAAATTTGTGTGTCCCGAATATTTACGTTGTATTTGTCAATTTAGCTGTAATATTAACTTGAAAAAAGAAATACAAATGTTGTATCTCAATCCTATCTCGTTGGCGTAGTAATAAATAATAAATTCCGAAAACGTAATCAGTTGTATTGTTTAAAATTGTCTGTAAAAATTTTATTAGCTTAGTCGATATTCAAAATCGCGCCCCTCTTTCAATTTACGAAATGCTTGTTTATGCCACTGGTAACGCCCTCTATTAACTGTGAATTACGTCAGAGACATGTTTAGTTTATGGTCACATGATAATCATACCCAAAACAGCCGATGGCCCGGCTAATGGCTATTTTCTGAATAAGTTCGAATCAAAGTTTAGTGTCCCTGTATTTTACGCTGTAAATTACCCCCTGCATATGACGCCTATATGCTGAACATTATAATTGCCGATGTCTATTGAAGGTGCCTCATGTGAATAATAATACATCATAAACACATTAGAATATCTTATACATGCACATAAATTTAGCATTAAAAGTCTAAATTGGTGTCCCTTTACATGAGAAATTTGTACGTAACCCGTCATCTAAAATCGTCCATTTCTTTTCTTTGAAACTCGACAATGAGAAATCACTAACTGTCCCTCAAATGGCAATGGCATACACATAGAGGTGTATATATTGACTAGAGTGTATTGTGGTCACGTGATCCCCATTGACGTAACGTTAACGCCGTGGGCCGACACTGGAGATCTGTCGCCATGTTTCAACCGGGAAAGAATGACGGAAGTGCCCGGATGAACGCTATGTAAAGAAAGGGAAATATAATGACGAAGGGTGGATAAGTCCATTAAAAAGCAGTTCTAATTCAACAATATCAACCAAAAAAAAATGATGATTGAAAGGTCTTGCCTTACAGTTCTAAAAACAAAATCGCTTTGGTCAACTGGCATATTTTTTGGCCTTTATTATTAAGAGTAACTCTTATCATAATCATCATCATCGTCATGAATACCGTCACCGTGGCAATGTGTAAATTGTGCGCAGAACTACTAAATCATGTTTATTTTATTAATTGAGCTAAGTGAAGGTCCTCGAATGTCCAGATATCTATAGAGTGTTAAGCAAAATATTGAACATTGCTCCTCGTAGTTCACATAAAACTTTATTTTGGATAGATCTAAATAATTTGTTGGACGATTTGAAATAATAATAATAATAAGTCTCAATTTGTATAGCGCAAAAATACTTTATGGCAGTTTCTATTGCGCTTTTTGTCAAGTTTGAACAAAGTCATTCACTACTGAGAAGAATAAGCTTGGTTGAAAAGATGCGTTTTAAGCTGAGATTTAAAGCTTTCTACAGATTTGGCGAGCCTAATTGACAAGGGTAGTGAATTCCATAGAAATGGGGCAGAGTATGCGAATGAACGGCGGCCTATCTCAAGATTGACAGCAGGGACCGTCAATAGATTTTTATTCGTTGATCGTAAGTTTCTAGTAGGACCATGCGTAATGAGAAGTTCTTTTATGTATTCAGGAGCTTTGTCATGTAAGGCTTTGTAGGTTATGAGAAGGATTTTGAATTTTATTCGTTCACTAACTGGTAGCCAATGAAGACGCTTTAATATCGGAGATGTGTGCTGGTGTTTTCTGGTGTTTGTTAAGAGGCGAGCAGCAGAATTCTGGACGTGTTGAAGGTTTTGAATCAGATACTTTGGTAGCCCAAACAGTATTGCGTTATGATAATCTATCTTAGAAGATATAAATGAATGAACAAGAACTTCGGCACTTTCTGGGGTCAGGTATTTTTTAATTTTACTTATTCTATGTAGATGAAAAAAAGATGTGGAACAGACGGATTTAATGTGGGCAGAGAAAGACATATTTGAATCTAAGATGGCGCCAATGTTTTTTGCTGTAGGAGTAGATGTGACATTTTCTTGTTGAAAAGTTAGGGTTGTTGAATCAATCTTCTTTAGTTGCTGTTTTGTGCCTATAATCAAAAATTCTGTTTTTTCAGGATTTAATTTTAAAAAGTGGGTCGACATCCATCTATGAATTTCATCTAAACAGGCTTCTATTGAATGTTTTGAACTGAGCTGGTTTTTAGTTTCAAAACTTATATAGATCTGGGTATCGTCGGCATACAAATGGATTTTTAGTCCAAAGCGCATAGCACATAGAAATGAATGTTCTGCTTGATTAATTGACAGAGATTTCTGACTATACTATAAGTATAAATAGCGTCATCCAGGTGATAAATAAAACAGAAATAAAATAGATTTTAAAAATAATCTAGGACTTCTATCATTTACCAGTAGAATAATATTAATATCTGATGCCGATGGGATTTTTTTTTTTTAAAAAAAAGAAAATATAAACAGGACTAGCAAGGCCATAGTAGGCCTATATGGTTTTCAATTTCCATGAACTGGTGTCTGATTGAAAAATACGGCAGTATATTAAATTTTACAAAAAAAGACAAACCTCTTGATAAGATTTTCGAAGTAGCAGCAGCGATTAAAAAATATATTAGGCCTAATAATAATTTATTTTTTACAAAATTTGTTTGGGGAATGAAGTTTTCAAGACTAAACTTATTTGTCCTTGATATAATTAACCTTCCTTTTTAAAAAAAATTAGTTCGGGGGTTTTAAGCGGGTTTTCTGCAGAAAATAAAAGAAGCATAAACTGATATTGCAAGAAACTTTCGCTTTATATTCATTCTGTACATCTGTATTCTGTGAACACAGTGTCGTCCTAATTAATTAAATCCGAGGGAGTAAAACTAAAAGATAACAAAGCAACTACTGGCCAGTGAGTGCATGTCTGTGACTAAACACTCCACTCCAATAAACAGACTTACTCCCCGCGATATTTTTCGTACAAAGCCGCATGTGTGTATAATATATAATTTGCGCAATTTTCGAATAACTAAATAAAACATTAATTTGGAAGTTCGCTAAACAGACTGACTTTGTAATCATTACATAATAAAAGTATCAGTACTAATAAATTAAGTGAATGGACCTGCCGGGTTTTCGGCCTCAAGCTTCGACTACTTCGAGTGTTCCACGTCTTCTCGCCGTGTTTATTAAATTATTTTACACAATTATCATGATTTTACTATATCTATTAATTCACTATTTCACTTATAACTTATCATACCTACTTATGAAATGATAATCCACTCCCTTTTCGCCTGACATTGAATTTACCAAAATAATAACAACTTTCCGACATATTGGTATATGCCAACGCAGGCTAAATCTTCCCGGTTGTAAAATGGCTGCCAACCTCCATAGTCGGCACGCGATCACGTGACCACCATACACTCTAGTCAATATATACAACTCCATGGCTCCCACTATAACTTGTTAGATCTACACGAGTGTAGGCCATCGAAAGTATAAAAAAACGAAACGAAATATAGATCTATATTTTAATTAGATTGAGCTAGATTTTAACTATTATAGTGAGAACTGCCAACTCGTTATATAATCTCCCTTAGTGTATCTGTTATAGTGAGAACTGCCAACTCGTTATATAATCTCCCTTAGTGTATCTGTTATAGTGAGAACTGCCAACTCGTTATATAATCTCCCTTAGTGTATCTGTTATAGTGAGAACTGCCAACTCGTTATATAATCTCCCTTAGTGTATCTGTTATAGTGAGAACTGCCAACTCGTTATATAATCTCCCTTAGTGTATCTGTAATGTAACATGAATGTATGTAAAGTGATTTATATTCAAGTTTTGGGAAAAAAAACACCAATATATTGTAATTCTGAAATAAATGAACAATTAAAATTCCACCTATTCACTTGCGGTGTGCACACGATTAATGTGCCGACCAAAATTTGATACCTTTTAGGCACAAACTCCACAATAATGATACATGTTATAAACTCGGTTGCTGTTTGCCTTCCAGTTTTAGTAGTGTTTGATTTGATAATTTTCTTGACGTAATTAATATTGGACACGATTGGGTCTCTCATGATTTCATCCTCGATCAAATCTTCCTCATCACTATCTAGATATTCAAATTCATCTACATTCTCCCCCTCTTTAACAACACAGCCTTGATGAATGGGATTATATCACGACCGTCATCAGCACTATTTTCAATCATTTCACTATCAATATCTGATGAAGGTCCAACATTATCTGGTATATATTCAGAACCACTGCTTTCCTCCACGGATACAGTGATCTTTTGGAACGTACTGACTACGCTATTCGAAAGAAGCCAAGTTACGTTGTGGTTCACTAGTATCTGGGTCTGGTTGTTAACACATATTTGGGCCTGGTTGTTCACACATATCTGGGCTTGGTTGTTTCTTGGGATTTGGGCCAGATGATTCACGCGTATCTAGGTCTGATTGTTCACACGTGAATGGGCCTGATAGTCCCGAGGTATCTTGGACTCTTGGTTTAAAATTAATTTGTGCTTGTTTTTCTTTTAGTACGCGAGTTTGTTGTTTCAGTAGTAACAGGGCTTGTTGGTTAGCGTGTATCTTGGTAGTTGAGGAGGGTCCGAGTATGGTGGTTCAGAATTACATGTATCTAAGTCTTTTGGTCCATAACTATATGGCTTGCATCGTTTCAAACTCTGGATATCTGAACTTTTTGGGGCTTCATAAAAAAAATGAAACATACTTCAATGGCAAACTGAATGATTTTCAAATGTCAAATTTATTAACAACAGCTGAAAGGGTGGAATATGTGTGTCTTAGCTAGTTCGATACACAAGCTTGTTCCTTTTATTCTGATTTTTAAGTAGTTCCTTTTATTCTGATTTTTAAGTAGTTATTAGAGGCATTTGTCATCTAACCTTTTTTTTCGTTTTTCTTTTCATTAATATTCAGTTTTCTAATGATCTTTTGACAGACATTGTCCATTTCAAGGAATGAAAAAATACTACCATGTAGCATTGGTGGTGTGTGTTTATTCTGTTAGAACTGTACCGTGTTTTTAGGATTTCCAATTTTGCCTAATGGTTTCGATTGTTCTTACTTGGTTTTATTTCATTTCATTTTATAATCATTCAAAAATGCTAAGGAAGATTTAAGTTTTCTTAAAAATGACCTGGATATATAAAAAAATGTAATTACAATAGTGAATTATAGGATTATTCTTTAACAAGGTAGGACTGTATATAGATACATTTGTTTTAGGGCTTTATTTTAAAGTAGTTAAGTCTCTAACTCAATATCATCCAACATCTTCAACTTTAAGAACACGAATTATACGTCAATTTAAATGGTGTACCATAATGCCTTTCAGCCCCAGTTCTAGCAAGATACTCGGGGAACGAGGCTAGACAAATTGCATCCAATCAAACGGCGTGTGTAGACTGGAATAACAAGAGGCTAGAAATTTTCATTCCATTGCGACTACTGGTTTATTTTGCGGAATATAACTGATTTGAAATTAAGAGTAAAGACGGAAACCATTGAATGTTATTTTACAGAATGATATGCGTTGCGACCCAATTCTGTCAATTTCTAGGTCCCAATCTAGTGACATTCAATTACTTATTGGAATTATCAGATATCCCCACACAGCCTCACATAACAAATTTTTGTCTTCGAGGGAATTATTAGTGAGCAGACATTCATTCTCCCTCGTAGCGTATCTGTTATCACTCGTAAAAGTAAAAAAAAAAAAATCATAAAATGAACGAAAATAAATGCATAACAAAACAAACCCCAAAATGAAACCATTTTAGTATCCCTGCTCAGATTCTAGTAACATATCAAAGAGCAGACAGACTAAAATGACCTAGCAGAGAGACTAAAATGACCTGACAATTACGACAGCTCGGAAATTTACCTGCAGTAGGTAAAATTGACCTTCTGAATATGGTGACATAATTATTTCCATTAATAAAACAAGTCACATAAATTTTCCGGTAACCTTTATAGGCGCTAAATATCAATTCTTTGCAATCTAATATCGACGAAAAAGGGTCAAAACTCGAAAAGTACATTTAAATGAAAGCATATATTTTTTTGACAACGGTATGCAAATACCAATTTTGACTGAAATGAAATGGGGTTTAACGTCCTACTCTTCTGCACCTAACCTGGGCGAATGGAAGACAGTGATTGAAACGAACCAATACCGCTAATAAATTATATGCCGTTTGTTAATGTCAAAGATTATGGATAATACCGAGTTTGAGATTTACATTGTAGTTACTTATAATATGCCTCTCTCGGCAAACCTTGCTGAAAAAATCATACAATGAAAGTAAATGTATAACAAAATAAATCATACACTGAAACCAATTACTAAATTTTCCTAAACCACGCTCTATTAAACAAGTTTTTTCGAAAGAAAACACACTCTTGACTACTAACACTAAATCTAAAGTCAAAGAAAAATGCTTATGTAAAGTATATGTACAAATTCAGAGAAACAGATCTATCCCAAACAGATGTTCTTCAACCAGCTTTTCTTTCAAGCCGGATGCTCGCCGTCGTTTCGGCAAACATCGTCAGTTGTGGAGCATTTGCCGCAAATTTCCTATAGAGCGCGGTAAGTGCCCGTTCCCGATGTGCGAGCTACCGGGTCCCCTTCGGGGTAGAATGCACAGCGGGTGGATACTCAACTGTCACAACGGACCGGGTATCATTCAGATTTGATGAAAAAAGGTAAGAAACTGAGCTTACCATCTAGAATCTAATACACATATTCAGTTAATAGATTGCCATCCAGAAAGTGTTAAATACCATCAAGATTCATCAAAAACCGCCCAGTTTGTGCTACCATTTGAGGGAGTGTTTCGATTCTTCCCGTTCAATCAACACGACAATCCTACGTTTAATCTGGGTCTTCCCTAAAACTTTGGATTGTGATTTAAGGTATTAAAAACGGTGAAAGTATGTTCGTTTCCAAACAGTATTGTTTACATTTCATTCGACTTGATAGCCTCGTTTGTCACGCAATAAGTTTTACTGTAGTATTCTGCTATGCACGGGTTAATTGGGCATAATAAAATCGTTAGCCACGAGGAGTATGCCTGGTCAGTTGTACATCTTAAAATATACCAAGACTATCAAATAACATTTATTAGCCAACTCAAAATGCACATAATAAAATGTAAGAATTTTAACGAACAAATAAGTCCAGAGCACATACAGGCGATCCGGTTTAACTTGGAATCGGAGAAAAGGTTCTGGACACATTGATATGTCAACCGTTTGAATTCGAAGATTAAACTAACATAACACAGGAAATCAGAAAATATTACTCTTAGTCCAAGATTTCGTTTTCTTCATCAGTTGATGGACCAAGCTGGCGGTTTGATACTGTCAAGCTCAGACTTAAGTTAAGAATTTACTCAACTTTCAATCAATGTTTATAAGAAGGAAAAATGATCCAGAAACAAAGAAAAAACTTGCGCATAGTTTCTTATATTGATGTGTTTGATGCATTAAAACAATAAAAAAGTTTTATAAGGGGCTATATTTTAGTTAAAACAAGGAGAATAAGGTTGAGTAAATTCTTAACTAAAACATGCAATATGCCTGAAATGTTATCTAAATTACCCATTAGATATTAATTAACTTATCCAGACCAATAATAAACTCTCGATGTTGGCTGGATTAGATTCCTATATGCTATTTAACGGCCATTGATAATAAGATTTAAGACATGGATAATCGAGACTATGCTAAATTCTTAACGATTTTAGTAATGATGACCGAGCCTAGGCGAAAATTTCAGCCGCTTCGCTCTCGGCTCAGTGGATCAATTCGAATGAAATTTTCAGCAATTTACCTTCACACTATCTATTCTTTAACTTATATAGTGAGAACTGCCAACTCGTGATCTTATCCCACATAATGAGAATGTTTTGTGAACTCGTCCCTGTTTTCTTAGCGGGAGTGGGGGGTTGGAATGGCCTAGTGGACTAGAGTGCCGCGCTTCGACCTCTAGCTGGCCGATCACCTCTGGCTTGCGGCTGTGGTTTCGAGCCCTGGTGTGAACGTATGTGGCATGCCTTCTCAACCTCGTGGGTTTCCTGCGGGCACTCCGGTTTCCTCCCACTGCTAAAGACCCCCACGCCATGTTAGTCCCGAAATGACCTAGTTTGTGTTGAGTGGACGTTAAACCCCATTTCTCTCTCTCTCTTAGCGGAAGATAGTGGCAAGGAAGATGATGTTTTAAGTAATGTTTAAATTTAAACTGTTCACAATAACTTCTGAACTTTTTGGTTGTGAAGTAATTTCATTTTCTTGTTCAAAATCTTCTTCACATGTAGGTTCATCCTCTAGCATGTCCAAAATATCAAATAAACTGTATTTTGGATCCATTTTAAAATAATACATTTACACAAACATTAATGTTTAGACCCCTGACAATGAGTGTTTTGTAGGCGATATGTCACTGTCGACTGGCTGGTTCCTATGAGCTTTCAGTAGACAAAAGTTACATGCCCACAAATATACTTAACGTTTGCTGAATGGGGACATGTGCTATAGGTTTAAAAGGTTTAATGGCAATAATCTGAACGAACATCATTTAGACAGAAGAAGGGCGCATGTTTATGCTATTCAAAAAGGTCAAAACATCACATTGACCCAAACTGGACATGTAACATTTGCATTCTCAGTCGTTGATTTGTTTTTTTTTATGTCTGCCCAGCTAACTGTGTCCGTCTTATTTTGCGCCATCGCCCGTCCCTTATTTTATGGTCATTACTTATTATGTGATCGAACATTATCTCATCGTAATGATTCACATCCAGAAACAAACTTGCTTTTACTTTTAAGATTATACGTAACCCAATACGAGCATTTCATATCTTTTGAATTTGTGTCACAGATAAGCCATAGTCGGTTTGTTTTCCATGTTTCAGCGAAAGGGCAGATTCTAGCCCTTTTTTCAGTGGTTCATTGTCAGTAATTGCTAATGGTTCTTCCTACTGTTGGTGAGGCCTGACAACAACAGTAGTTTTATTTCTAACATCAGCCACATTATTAATACTATCGATATTGTTAATTGTATTTGGTTTGTCTAAAGTGGTAATAAATGTTTGTCTTTGATGAACAATTCCACGAATAATAAATCGATCCATTCCAATATGTAAATAAAAACTTTGAAGAAGAAATGACCATTTTAAACTACGGTAAACGTTCGAGGAGGTCAACGAGGACTTTTGTGTTTTATTAGTAGCCTTGCATTACTAGACAATTTATGACCTAGTCTAAATATAGTCTAAATATATTAAGGACGGCCTATATAAAATGTTTATTTTATTTACCAGACACTCACAGACGAGAACATGCATTCTGACAATTGCAGGCCATTCGCATCGATTATCATATATTTGGTTAAACTGACGACGTAGTTGAATCTTCATTTCCGTCGAGGTTATTTTATTATCGTCATAAATTTAGCAATTTTGACTTGCAAACACTACATGATTATTAAGACTTAGAAAGATTAAGTCGCTGTGTGTTTGGGTTGGGCTCGTCATTTTCAATTACGGTCTAGGTGACCTTGACTTCGATTGTCGAAGGGAAACAACTGCAAACAAGGACTTTTGACTTCCTGTATACACAGTGCACATAATAATAATATAATGAATTTGTAGAGCGCACTTCTTTCCAGTCAACTGCACAAGAGCGCTAGTCATATATTTGCTTGAAGATTGATGTCTTTAGCTGTGATTTAAAAGTGTTCAGTGTTTCGGATCGTTTGATGTCTATGGGAAGTCTGTTCCACAAAACTACACCACATCGCAGAAAAGCCCGATCTCCATATTTGGTTCTTGAATTTAATGGCACTGCTAACTGTAGTTGTTCGGCTGATCTTAAAGCACGCGATGGTTGATAAAAGGAGAACAGATCTTGAAAATAAACTGGTCCGAGATTGTGGATTGCTTTGAAAACAAAATTTAATAACTTGAAATTTATTCGAGCACGAATTGGAAGCCAATGTAAGTTCTTAAGAATGGGAGTAACATGTTCACGGATATTTGTGTGAGTGATAAGCCCGGCAGCAGTGTTTTGTACACCCTGTAGGCGATCAAGCTGTTTGAGATTTACGCCGTAAAGGAGACTATTACAGTAGTCCAATCTGGGGATGGCAAATGCCTGAATCAGCCGTTTCTTTGAGTCTGTATCGATATATTTCCTAATATTTTGGATATTTCGTATTTGAAAGTAAGCAACTCTACAAACAATATTCACATGTGTTTCTAAATTAAATTGTGAGTCAAATACAACACCAAGGTTTGGTGCACTTGTGTTGGGACTGATTGTTGATTTACATACAGTCAGTTTTGCATATATATATAAGAAATTCAGTCTTGTCTTCATTGAGTTTCAAGAGATGACTGGTTATCCAGCACTTAATATCGTCAATGCATCTTGAAAGTAAATTAAAAACATTTTGTTTGTTTGCGTCCAGTGGACGGAAACCCAAATACAGTTGGGTATCATCTGCGTAGAGATGTAAAGATACGACATGTGATTTAGCTATATCTCCTACGGGGAGAGTGTATATAGTAAACAGTATGGGACCTAGAACGGATCCTTGTGGAACTCCAAAGCCCAATTCAGACACCTAACGCCATTGATCACCACCGATTGGAAGCGACCAGAAATATACGATTTTATCCATAAGAGGGCATCATCGGTTATTCCTATCCGCATTTCTAAAGTATGCAACATGAAGTCATGGTCGATCGTATCGAAGGCAGCTGATAAGTCTAATAAAACCAATATGGCTGCCCCGTCAGAATCAAGATTCTGGAAAATGTCATTCTGAACACAGAGTAATGCAGACGCAGTACTATGTTCTTGTTTGAAGGCAGATTGCATCAACTCTCCAAGTCCATTCTGTTGCATATAATCTCGTAGTCTTGAAGCAACAACTCTTTCAATGACCTTGGAAACATAGGGTAGATTTGATGCTGGGCGATAGTTCTTGTAAACGTCTGGATCTAGCGATGCATTTTTCAATAGGGGTGTGATCAGCGCCTCCTTTAAACTCGCTGGCTTATCACATTGGGACAGTGAATTGTTCACAATCATTGTGATGAGTGGCACAGCATTACTTACATGGCGATGATCACGAAATTATCATGGCTCTTTACGTTGTATGTTTTCGTAATTGATATTAAAATTACAACGAATTTGGAAAGAAACGGTCGACAATGGTCCCCACGTTATTTTGAGGTAGTGCAGATATGAACAGTTAAATTATTTTTAATATTGATCACCTGTTGCAAGCGACGGGTAGTTTTATAGACCACTTGTCGCCCATTACCTGGTAGACAGGCGAACATTTCGAGCAAGGCATGTATCTGTTATTTGATGGAATTATTATCAGGTTATAGCAGAGGCGCACCCCCCACCCGCCCGTACTTTTCGACAGTGCCCTTTTTTACTGCTAAAAGTGCATTTTCTCAGGTCCAAATATGTCCGTTCCGAACATTTAGCTCTTGGAATGGCTACAGATGCAAAGAAATGACGAATAATTTTCCAGCTGGACCCCCCACCTCCCAAAATCCCCTCTCAGTAGCGTACCCCGTCTCCGCGGTCAGTGCTCTCATTTTGTGCCCCCCCCCCCCCCTTTTCAAAATTCCTAGATCCGTCCCTGTATAGGTTAGTTTTATGACTTGACGACCTACAGCCAGTTTTGTACATTGCCAGTTATTTCAATAGGTTTTTTCACGAGATGGTCAGGTGTGAAGACAATAATGACGCTCAAATTCTTATGTTTATGGTTCATTCAATAATTGTAATGTACTAGGTGGCAAAAGTTTGTTTGAACTCAATTGATCTGCCATTTTCAGTCAGCCCTCGTATAATTCCATTATCTTTTGGTTTTTGACGAATGATATTAATCTATACAATCCATACTTAATTGCAGTATGTTCCATTAGCAGTATAAAGGGCGTGGCACTATGTGAATGGATAATAATAATTATAACATTGTATAGTGTTAATCATATGTACCAGAATGGATCAAAACGCCAGACAGTTACATATCTGAATACACCCAAGTTGTTTTAAAAAACAAATTATGAAAGGCCGTCCTGCTAATCTACATACCACTAGTCAATCGCACCACTTCGGCAATACGACAATTGTTGCAACTAGCTATTTGTTGTTCTGAATGGTCTCCCTTGTGTACATCACTGTTTGGTCCTTCTTAACTCCAGGAAGAACTTTTACTCCGGTTTATGGCTATGCCACGAATAACAATACAATCTTTGACCGGAGGATGACCCAAACATTAATGGGGGTATAGCTTAATTCTTTAGAACCTTGAAATAGACGAAACCGGCTTCAACAGCACACATTAGTATATTAAGAATCGATCATGTATATAAAGAGATTTATATTCATTTTTATACGCCCACATTTTCGATATTCGCGCAGATCAGATCATAAATTCCTGAATTATGGCCCATGATTGTATGAAAAACCGCGATTTGAGCCAGTAGGCCACAATTATTATCCGATTTACAAATAGTGTAAGATATGGTATAACAAGGCTGTGGAACGTCTAGAGGCCACAGTTTTTTTTTTATCCGATTAGGATGAAACTTTAAATAAATGTTTTTATCATAAAGATCATGGTTCCTTTAGATAATCACACATATCCGAACACAACTTCCTAGATTGTGGCCCCGATTGGTCAACAAATCTTATTATTAGCTTGTGGATTCTCTGAAAAAATTTTCCGATTTTAAAAACCGTTTAGAAATATTTCCATTCCATCATAATGAAGGTTGACTCGGAATTTCGGGAAAATCGATATGCAACTGCCCGACAAAATGGCCACTCTTTGTATGCAAATTGTGTATCTGTATCTGGACACAGCTCACCAAATATTCCTGCGCTGTCGCCCACGACACAAGGGCCAAAGTTATTTTTAGTTTTCTCTCCCTTTTCCCCCGATGACATGGCGATATTTGTTGACTTTTTGGCTTAGAATAGAAAAAAGGGTTTGAAAATACATCTTCGGCCAGGTTTTGGTGAATATTCATGATTTTGAGACAGATTCCTTAGCAAAATTTCTTTAGAAGTTGAAATTCGATATAAGAGAAGCCGTAGCGCCCCTGCCCGGGCAAAATTTCCCTCATATCACACTGTAGGCTATGACGTATGTCCGTTTTCCATTAGCCCAGGTACAAAAGAGTAGGACGTTAAACCCCATTTCATTTCATTAGAAATGTTTTTCGTGTAGCGTGTATTCATTGTATCTTAAATATTGAATATTAGGATCCCTTAGTTTCACGGGAAGATAACACCATCAATATTACGGTGGTTTGGAGATAACGTCAAATAATTCCAAGACAGTGATTCGGACGCTCTGTTATTAACGCAACTCTCTCAAAATCGGAGAATTTGAGAATCAATTGCCAGCCGAAGACGTGCGAGAGCACGGTCGGCATATTGGTCGACGACGGATTTAGACATGGTTACTCGGGCGACGTCTGTGTCCACAGTGTCTCTGCCCTCGTCGGAAAAAGAGCGATGGCCACGCGGGCAGGCTCCAGAGTTCGCACAACGTGACCGGGCAGGAAAACGCTTTCGGTTTGACCTTGTTATAGAAAGTTGATGGCTTGATGGCCTTACCCGGCCACCGTACAAAAGATTCATCTTTCTTAAAGCGTTTTAGTAGAACTGAACATTTTGCCAAGTCCTGCATTAAGACCGGACAATTTGCGTTGTTTTCAATGTTTCAGCTTTGAACTAATAGCTATTAACGTTAATGTAGAATATAAACAAAAAGATGTGAAGGCAATTATTCATTTCCATATAAAGGGATATAGTAAGTAAGCATTAAAATCGCTATATAATAATAAGGCTGCTATGGTTACTATTTATTTCTAAATAATAGTAATTAATGTAAATGGAGGCATTTAGTGATTGAACTGGAATACACAGATCACAATTCTATGGCATACAATTAATGAATTAATTTTTAACAAAGCTTCTCTGCTCATTATCGAAAAATGAGAAATTATAACGAGACAAGACAATATATATACATTTAAAATACAGATGTGACGTTATACTTTGATGTTGGCGTACCATTATTTCAAATAATGGTACATTAATAAACTTGCCAATCGTACATTATTCATACAAGTTGAAGTATTGTACCCGAGTGACGTATTTCATTGAAATGCACGTGCTGAATAGTTTCTTTATTTTAAGTTGTGTAATGGTCTCTTGCAAGACATTGCGTAATATATCGATATTGCCCTCGTGCCATCGCACTCGTACAATACCAATATATTACTTAATATTTCGCACTCGACCATTAAAGTATACGTTAACAAAAGTAACGCGATGGGATTTTTCAAAACGAGGAGAAAGAAATGACTGAAACGATTGATATGACAAGAGGCAAAGACGGCTAGGTGTCGGGTTTGCAATCAGCGAAACATACTACAGATTTTGATAATGCAATTCATTATAAATGAATTAGATTTATGTATACATTACATAAATCATTCAGTATATGGACATGGATATAGTTATCGACTCCTTATAAAATCGGGGGCGAAACGACTGGTTGGTAGACCCTATCTACACTTTCTACAATCAAGGCCAACGCGGATAATTTGAAAACGCGTACAATTGTGTACCCAAATTTTCCCAGCATTTGGTGCCCAAAATGCCCCTCCCCCCTACAACCTTTCTACTGTAGTTTCTGTAATTTCAGTATCTTCCAAATAAATCATTGCTAATAATATCACAGGAGCTGTTTAGAGTCAATATTCCATAAAAATCAGATGGTGTGACTTTGTCCTTTGGGGTGCTACAGGAATCTGTGAGAAGATCTGTATTATTTTCCAACTTCCGGTTTCCTCCCAATGCTAAAGACCTCTAAACGCCTGCGAATTATGGAAATAAAATAGAGCCATAATATGTTAGTCCCATTTCTCTCTCTCCCTCCTGTTTTACTTGTACTTTACCCCTTGGTATTTTTATTGACCATCATTAAATTAAACATTACTTCAACGCCGACGATACACAGATAATTGTTGTTTTCAATGACAGATCTCCGTCAGCTATCTCCCTTCGCTGGGTGTCGTCTAAATATGGTGTATGGATATTGTGGTTTTCGCACGCCTACATTTTATTTTATTATTATGCCGTCTACCTGTTGTTGTGTTCCTGGTGGGTGTTCGAACCGTGGTGGTGTGATTTTTCCTGCAGATCAACAAATACGAAAAAAAAATGGTTTTATTGCCTCGTGATCCAAAGTCCTTTGATAGAATGGGCTTAACCACTACTCCTTTGGTTGTGATGCGTTTACGTTTCTTCTGGCATTCTACGCAAAGTGACTTGTACAATTCTAGTGCATCGCGGGTCACATTGGCATATTTCTTCACAAATTGCTTCATTTTATCTCGGCCACCATGACCAGTTGAAATATGACCTCTCTTAACAATGTCAAACATATCATCGATATGTGCAAAGTAAATGGGCTCATCATCATTGGTATTGCGTTTCCTGATTAACTTTTCCACGTCACCACACTGCAATATCTCATAGCGACCAAGGATGTAATACTGACGAAGTGTTTTACTTTTGGCAGAACCAGCTTCTTTCAGCTCTTCAAGTAGAGTGCAATACTCTGTTTTCGTCAACAACAAGGACTTGTCATGCTTGTCAGCTTCTCTCTTCATCAAAAGTTCCTCTCTAAAGGAATGTTCCATTGACTTCTCCATTGGAAAAGTTGAAAGGGCATTGTAGTTTTGACAAGATCTTTGCATTGATTTTTTATTATTGTACCCACTGTACTGGTTTTGTCAGACTTGGCCTTGCTGCTCCATTAATCATTAAAATCAGAGCCATCAGCTGGTATTGAAAGTAGATTATGATCTTGTCATTTTGATAAAGTCTAATTAATAAATTAGATAACATTTAAGGCCTAATGAAAGACCTACTACCATAGTCAAATTTAGACAATATCTTTATACTGTATACAATACATGTATTGAAAAGCAAAAAACTTACTGACATTGTTAATTTTGGATAGTGATATATTAAAATTATAAATATGTACTAACAACCATATCATTAATGAAATCCTGATAGTTACAATTTCAATGCCCTTAAATGTGTAAATAATTAACTGACACTCATTCCGTGCAGTACAAAGCATTTGCCCCTGCACTTGAAAATAATAGTCATAAGGAACAGTTTCACTTGAAACAAGTTGATCTCTACAGAATACGGGCATTTATCTTCAATGACAGTATCACTACCTAGAAGGGCATCAGGAGACGATGCTAAAAAGGGATATTTTGATGATACAAAAATTCCACATTGATACGTTTTGTTTCCTCTTAGCGATTCATAAAGCTTTATGGCAGTTGATTCGTATGTGCGTCCATGGACAACAGCGGGAGCAAAGATGCTTTGAGAAGGTTTAACAAGGGATTGTGCTAGATTGGTCAGGTCCGTCCTTTCTGTAGCTTTGCAGATTTTACCAAAATTTGAGGAATGTAATCTAAAATTTTGTCGAGTGGGGGACGGCATATATTGTAGCAAAGGGTAATACGTTGCAATCGTGGATTGCTTGGGCGGAGACAATGCGAAAATCATGTTTATATCATATCTTAAAGAGCAGATATATGAACTGAAACAGTAACAAAGCAAACAACAATGAAAATCAACTATGTCACTGTGGCTGAGGGGGGGGGGGCACATCTAATTTGATCTTCACGCTTTCTACATAACATCTTTCGCGCTGCAAATATAGGATATCACGTGACTTAAAATGTATGTTTATATCCCACATATCTCGGTTCTTTTCAATATTGGCATGTGTCGGATTGAACGAAAAGTCACATTTATCGCATGTGGACCCCTCAAGACTTTAAAACTTTTATTTGATTTAAAATGAAACGTTCATCATAACTAAAATGTCACCATTATTGTTACTCTTAAATAATAAATAACGACCGTGTGGTTCGTGGTGAATAACCATTCAAATCCACTTCAGTAAAAGTTTAAAATATATCTTTTCTTCTAATTATGTATCATTTTTGTTTTATTTTTACAATAGAAAACTGCACTATACCAGATTATCCTATTTTTGGTGGAAAGTTTTGTATGCATATATACAATACTCTTCAGAACTGGACTACTGCCAACATCACTTGTTCTGAACATGGCGGCCAACTTATGACAATGAAGTCGGATGATTTCTTTTTGAAGAAAGAGGTGTTGATAGAGAGAGGTTAGTTTGAGTCATTTACAAAGTAATCGCATCATGCGAGGATTAACCGTGCTGGCATATTTAACATAATTGGAAAATAAGAATGGGTTTTAACGTCTTAATGATGACGGGCATACATTGTGGTCTGTGTACGTCCATGGATTGAACAGCGCCGCATTTCGATCAGTATCACAACCTATTCGATGAGCTAGAGGGGTCGTCGCGAGGAAACTTTGTGGCGTCCTCCTGACAAATTCTGCATTATTTATATGGTCCATAAATTGAAATAGAAATGTAATTGACAATTACATGATTTTAGGAATGTAAATCTTCCATCACTCATTACATGTCCATTAATATACAAAAAATATAATGATTACATTCCATAACCCCAACCCTGGTTGACATCAGCACAGCACAGTGTATAGCTTAAACCTATCATTGTCGTTGTAGATTTCTGTAATCCATACCTGATAACCACCTGAAATTAAATCATTGACATCACAACGACACGCAGTATGGGTTAATGGCTGTCATTAGAGAGAGATAGAAATGGGGTTTAACATCCACTCGACATAAACTAGGTCATTTCGGGACTAACATATGGGTTAATTTTTTATCAATAATTCGCTTGCGCGTAAGGGTCTTTAGCAGTGGGAGGAAACCGGAGAGTCCGGAGGAAACCCACGAGGTTGAGAAGGCGCCCCCTATCTCCATGCCACATACGCTTACACCAGGGATCGAAACCACAGCCGCAAGCCAGAGGTGACCGGCCAGCTAGAGGTCGAAGCGCGGCACTCTAGACCACTAGGCCATCCCGTACCCCCTGTTCCGAAAATAAGTGGATGGCTGAATGGTTACCACGGGCGCGTCGTATAATAATGCCTACCATTGAGTTAACTGGCGTGGTTTCAAATCTCCGGTTGTACGTGACAAGGAGTGGGGTCGCTTGTACAACCTCGTGTGTCTTCTCTGGGTCCTCCCACTATTAAAGACCTCTACGCGCAAGCGAATCATTGAAATAAAATTAACCCATATGTTAGTCCCGGAATGACCTAGTTTTGTCAAGTGGACGTTAAACCCCATTCCCCCCTCTTTTGTCCCAAAGCATCGACCAACGAAATTGCTCAGCTTATGTGTTAAATGTTAATCATTGATATTCGCCTAACGAACAGCTTCATCAGGTTTAACTATTCCACATCAATTAATTAAAAGCAGAGTTGTTATGTCCCAAAGCCCCGACCAATCAAATTGTTTATCGCTCCTTAGCCGGAGCAGAAAATTCTCATCATCGAACTAAGTCAAGGTAATGATATAACTAAAGTTACTTTGCCTTAAACCACCAACCCAGCCTAAGCTTACCTGGAGCAGAAAATGTTCTTTATCGAACTTAGTCAACCAATCAGATTGTTTAGCAGAAAATGCTCATCTTCGAACTCCATCATGACATTGACCTAATGAACACCTACACATTGTTTAAACATCAGACTGATTTTTAATAGTCACCTGCTTCCGTTGAAAGGCGGGGACAATTATTAGCATACATGTAGTATAGTTATTTATTGTACTGGGAATGGCTAATCTATGTCAAGCAAGTGACTGTCACTCATTTTATTTGATATTCATCAAACCTAGACAATATTTTGATGAATACCATTTATTTGCTCCAAAGGCAAGGGGTACCATTCTCTTTCCAACTAATCTCAGAGAGAAGCAAGTCTAAATAATCAATTAATGGCGGCAGTCATCTTCTCCCTTATTCGTATACCCACATAATATGGACTGAGAGCAGCCATTAAAGAAGTCAAAAACCTGTGGATTGTCCAGGACTTAAATTCTTGACCACATGGTTTCAACCCCCAACCGAAGGCCTCGCTGTTTGTAAAATGATGGAGAGTCATAAATAGTCCTCATATCCCGATGAGAGTGATTCGCTCTCCTGGAATTCAACTACTTGCAATCGAACAATGTTATGTTGTAATGTATTTTATATGTCCAAATAAAACGATCAACTTCAAATGCTATTAAGTTTCCGTTTATTTTCATATCAAGAATTGGATAAAGTTATATTTTAAACAAACATTCTGAATATATATTATGTACGTTTAACAAGAAACAGACATTGACTTAAATGTAACTAATATTGTCATGCTATGTTCATGTTCATCGAAGAGGACAAAAAAAAATACTGAATATCGAACACAAGTACCGAAGATCAGTCATACTACGTGATATTGAAATAAACGGCCAAATTATTCAAACCGAGGCCTTCTCATCATCGGTATCCCGGTGGTTTCATTCCGTTCTACTCCACTAACGATCGCGTACATCATTAATTGCAAAGGGGAATAACTCTTATCGGACAGGGTTGTGGGTTAGACTGGTTGCGTATTTATTAATAACCAATTATATTAATGAAGATCGGGCGTTTAAATCTATGTAGGGTCATGTGTTTTATTGAGAATCATTCGTCCATTCCTTGAGTTTAATATCCACGTGATGAAGTAGACAAGTTACAGAGAATTCTGACAAAGAACGAATAGTCTTCATATTTTCAAACTTAAGGTGTATCCGATACAACCATGTCACACACAGACAGCACACAGGTAACAATGATTTCCCCCATTGAATTTAATGTTAAAGGAGCTAAATCGCTAATATTTGGGACCTAGCAATTGGCCCAAATGGTTCGCAACACATATGAACTGATTTACGTTTAATGGTTTCCGTTTTGACTCTTAATTTCAATTCAGTTATACCCAGCGAAATACGGCATGAGTGTCAACCGAATAGAAATTTAATGTCTGGTTATTCCATGCACTCCAGAAACGTTATGATGTCGCCGTTTAACATGAGTTGTGGAGGACGTCTAACCTAGTTCTTTCTGGTCTCTTGTTACAAATGATGTTGAAACGCACTATGGTGCACGATTCGTGTACCAATGGCAAAAATTGAAGATTGATATAACAAGCCTTCCTTTTCAGGATAAGATAACAACACTGTTGATTTGAATTGACAAATAATTCGTCTTTTCAACGTGTAAGACTTTGGATTGATATTGAATTATAGACTTAGCTACTTTAATTCTGGTCTCTTAGACCACATATGGATTTATATTGAGTTAGAGACTTAGTGACTTTAATTCTCGACCACATGTTGCAACCTCTTACCCAAATCCAGCGTTTGCCAGACAAGAGACGCCAACATTTTCCAAGAGATAAAGAACATTATCTTGGAAGTTATGGTCTGAAATGCACGAATATTTGGGATACAAAGACATATTTAAGTTTCATCAACCCGCCTTAGTATTACATACGTTCATACTATTTGCGTACAAGAAATGGCCATTTTGTCAGGCAGATTCTGTTCGATTTTAACCGTCATTAGGGTGTAAGATTGATACATTTAAAAGCTTTTTAAAATCGACCAAAAGGGTTCACAAGCTAAGATCGTGATTTGTCGTACAATCAGGGGCAATAACTCAAGTTACAGTCTGATATGCGCAAATATTACCAGGAACCATGATCTTTGGAATATAATAATACATTTCGAGTTTCATCAATTTTGACGTCTATTGTGTGTCCACAACCTTGGGATTTTAAACTTTTACATTATTTGCATACAAGGAGCGGCCATTTTGGCTTGCAGTTTGAGCCACATTTTTACCAAAATTGAAGTCATCCTTCATTGGTGTATAACGGTGAAACATTTAAACATTTTTTCTTTTTGTTTTAAAAATTGAATACAAGGTTGGTATGCTGTAATTTATAAACCTCGAGGTTTTTTATATTAGATTTCTATCACGTGACGTACCAAGGTAAACTTAAACATACAATATGCAAGAGCAAAATCTGCCGAATAATTATAGCTCTTTCTTCGGGAATGAAATGTTATAAAAACTATTAATTAGACATTAATTCACTTATCCAGACCATAATCAGCTCTCGATGTCAAAGCTAGGCTGCGATATTTGTTGGATTGTAGTCCGATTAAAACTAAACACTTTCCTTCGTGGTAAACGATTAAATGGATAATCGAGACTTATTAGTTTTGTCTTATGACTTCAGTAATGATGATCGAGGCTAATCGGAAGTTTCACTCGCTTAGTTCCCGGTTCACAGTGGATCAATTTGACTAAAATTATCAGCAAATTGCCTTTACATTATCTAGTTTGATCTATTGTAGTGAGAACTGCCAACTCGTTATCTAATCTCCCATAATGTATCTTTAAGTAAAAGTATAAAAGTGACATTCAATATCACATTGTTTAATTCTGGCATAAAAATATTACATTTAACGTGTATTACTAAATGTGTCACTATGACAAAATGCCACGTGGTCCAGACTTTACATTTGACAAGCCTTCAAGTCTACAAACACGAACACTATAGCTACGCTGAAGTTACTTACTCCGTACTAAAAGATGTCATAACAACATAAACATGATCCAATTAAAGGTTCTTGTTTTTCGAGATATTCTTGTAAAAGAACCCGATCACATAGTCTGATTTAGCAGAGAGTGTTCACAAATTCTGAGTATCATAAATTCTGATTATTATTCTCTTTAAAGATTAATGGGAAATTTTATATGTGAGGTTAGCAGGTGTGTTCAGCTAGCATTGCATAAATCAGCTCACGGAGCGCAGAGTCCCCGGACGAAACCACTACCGAGCGAAAAGACGAATTACGATTTGTTGAAATTAATACCAGATAGGCCTATACGTAGTTTGGAAGAGTCTAATGACCCACTCGATGCCTTAATAGAACAATTCTTACCTGACAATGACGATATTCATCAGATATATTTTTACTAGCTGATGCATTATTCTGAAACGACAAAGACGAGCTTGTTTGAAATGATACTGGGACAACAGAACAGGAAATTTCGAGCAAAGGGATGTCGATAGTTATGAAAAAAGTAGTGACCAGACATTTAGATATAATAAAATATCAGAGAACAGAAATCAAGATGGGGAACAAGGAGGGGAAGCTAGAAAAGAGAGTTATGAGTACTGTGAATAAGGATTTCACGGAGGGGGTTGATAGAGGTGGGGCTGGATATTAGAGCCTCGACGTAAATAAACTAACAGCTGGACAACAGAGAGTTATATTTGTAGAACAGAGGTGGCGAGAGTGAATGAGAATAACACCCCTCTGTTTTAGTAATTTCTTTTAAAATGCTGAAATAGCATGTTACAATGTCGATAAAAACTTACTGTTTCGCGTTTAGAGGGCGTCTTGGGCCCAAATGATCTCAAGTCATGTCTTCTGGATAATAACACTTCTCTAAATGCGAAACAGGGAGTGTTTTTATCTTAAATACCGTCCTTCAAAATTTTTAAGCAGCCACAGTTGAAAAATTATCTTGTCTAGCGGAAGTCATTCCTAGCAGTTCCGATTTTTCTTTCGCAGTTTGCAACAGAAGCCTGACAGTGCAATTCAATGACCTCGAATACTTCTCCGATATAGGCTCGAATGTCTAATGCCTATACGGACACGGAAGGAGCTTCTCGTCGTTGCACCATGACCAACAATAATAATATAATAACAATTCGGAATCGTATAGTACTTTTAGTACCATAATCACTTGATTTTATTTCTACAATTAGCGACGACGATGATGGTGACTTAATAACATTAACAATGATGGTGATGTTTCAAGAAT
Source organism: Patella caerulea (assembly GCA_036850965.1). Taxonomy (NCBI): domain Eukaryota; kingdom Metazoa; phylum Mollusca; class Gastropoda; family Patellidae; genus Patella; species Patella caerulea. The sequence goes on from JAZGQO010000010.1 coordinate 5,197,985, forward strand.
TAAACATTGATAGAATAAAGTTATACGGTAAATTACATTAATATTGTAGAAGGGATCTGGGGTCATTGAAATAAACAATCCAGAACGGGTTCAAAACTTTATTACCGTATAAACCAGGCAAGTAATTAAAAAAAAAACCCTGCAAATATACAATTCAATATTTCAAGAATCAAACATTGATAGAATAAAGTTAATACGGTAAATTAAATTAAATCTGTAAATTTGTATGAAATTCTAGAGAGAGACAATTCTTGTTTTTCGATGCTTCCACAGAATCTAAAACACACAGTTGCCCAATGGACGAATTTGTATGGTAATATTTCAACATGCAAACTAATAAGTATTGTGATGCGTGACCAACCCTGGGGCTGGCAACCAACGAATTTGCGGGCGTTCTGTAGCTGTGATAAATATATGAAGAGAGTATACGTGATAATCGACTCATGAACTGCTGGATGAGTACGGCTTCCATGAGCAGAAAAGCCACAGAAGTTATCTCCCTTTAGTGTTCAAATTATTTAGGCTCCACAATTTCCTGCAGCATTTCCACTAAAAGCCTTGCTGCTAGTAATAATCATAAGAGCTGGTGTAATAATCGGGTTAATGTCTTGTGCACCGGATTTAGCTCGAAACACCAGATTCGTTTCCAGGCACCAAGCTCATTCATGCAAGCATCAGATTCGATTCGACGTACTAGATCACGGTTTGTAGTACCAATGACTGGTTGTAATACCACTTAAGGGTCTACAGGCAACTCTGGTTAATCAAGTATATCTCAATGTTCTATATATTTATATTGCAGAACACCTTGGCTAAAAAAAGAGGCAAAACAGGTGTGTAAATAAATTGAGTCAAAACCAAACGTCAACTCTCAGTTAGACTTGGAGGTCAAAGCCAAAGGCACAGTAATAATGTCGGTAAACACCGAAATTATTATTATAAATCACAAGAAGCTTAATTAGACCCTCCAACAGGCACAGGGCAAACAACCAACTATAACGTAATTAATCCCTTACCAGAGAAGGCCTGTTGCATACCACTTGCGCCATGATAAATATCTATAGTATATAATGCGTCTACACACAATGAGTTGCGAAGGCCAACTGACAAGAATGATTCGTACAGCGCGCCATAATACGTCATCAAATTTTGACGTCATATTACCTCCAACGTAGTACCACGTGACCAAAAGTCCTCGCTAGGCATAGAGTTATCTATGTCGCTAGTCAAATGGACCACATTCTATGATTGGACAGACTGTCGGTTCGTAGATGTTCCGATCGACAATGCGGTGGAACTGAAGGCATAAATATATTTATTTGTACGCAGACATTAATACTTGGGTTTACTACTGTAGCCCATCGACTCATCGGTTCACGGCACTCTATTATAACGGAGCTATGAGGGGTTTTCGACTACTTGCAGCCGGCGAAGAAAAACAGCGTGGAACAAAAATGGCGCAGTCCATTTGTGACGCGAGAGAGAACAAGTTCGTGAAGGTAAACAAAACAATGATCCCATTAACAAAGAAAGGCACGTTCTGATACAAATACTTTAGAACAAATAATGAATTACATATTACTTTATATGGGTATGTTCCCAGCAAAGCAATAAATAATCTAATAGTAATATAACACGGGTTTGTTCTCCGGACCGTAACACAGCCCCCCTCCCAATCCGGGTTTGGTCTCCAACAGGTAGGCAGTAAGGGCAATAGTCACTCATCGTTAAGCAAGGCTAATCGGGCCCAGGTTATTTGAACAAGTTTTGGAAGAATGGAGAATTCACTCTCAATAATCCTAGAACCGGGTTCCTTAGGGAGGATTTTTGAAGCACCCCCACGGCGCAAATGAGCTGGGTCCCTATGAATAAAATATGTGATAGGGGTGGAGGCGATGGGTGCAACCCTGAAAAGAAAGGTAAAAAAAACTGTCGGGAAACTTTAACAGCGTCTCCTGGGTGGTATCATACTTGGTGCCCCCAACATTCAACACGATGCAATTTTAATAACTGCATTAGTGTAGCTTTGGTTACAGCACGGCAAGGGTGTGGCATTGCTTCCTCCTCAGACGGCAGATTTGTGGAATATATTCACCGAACCCTATGTCTTTATTTACAGTTGAAACACATTCCGCATAGAGAGACAATGTTTCACTGTTGTCTTGTAACTTCCTGGGGGGGGGGGGGCTGAAAGAAATGTACCGGGAGTGGTGTTGTTCGGCTCTTCTTTCTGGTGTTAGTGGACAATGGAGGAGGGCTGTCATGCTTCCTCTTGTCCGTAGATGCGGTCAATTACTTCTCCTTTATTGGTAGGATCTTCTCGTCAATCGTTGACATGAAGCGAAACAAGGCATCCTCAACAATCTGGCCAGACTCCCCAGTTATGGGATTGAAGGGCTCGTACGGTGCTGAGCCGTCTCCCCGGCGCAATCTCTGTGCTTCTGGTGGCGCCCCATAAAGACTTGCTTGCAAAGCAAGCAGCGAAAGCCAATGTCACCAATTCTTTATTTACAGAATTTTATTTTGATGAGAATTTTGCACTGACCAATACTCAACCTTCTGTTTAGATTGGCATCGGCTATACCCAAAAGACAAGGGCTGTAATTTGTATTTAAAGTTGCCCCCCCCCCCCCCATGTTATAGGTCCATTTACCTATGATTCATACTATATGCAATACAATGCAGTGTAGATATGCCTTTGGCATTACCAGCTTTTGGGGGAACAAGCTTTACGAGACAGAAATTACACCATCATCTGGCACATACCTTACGTGAACTATTTCTTGCTTCTTTACAGCACAGCCTGTGCTGTCGTCAGAAAGCACACTAACAAAAGGCGCAGATTTAATTTCAGAAGCAAGATGGCAACGAAGTGTCTCCGATATAGAGGACACAAACTGGCCCCATCCATATCTATTCAGATAATTGGTTGCCAAGTTTAGTCCATTTTTGGTTTGAATTTGACATAAAGTTCAATATCAGATAAAGGTTTCCCAGCTTTTGCAACTTCGTAAGCTGTATTAAAATATTATAATCTGGATTCTTGACCAGGGGGTATTTATTTTCCCCCATACCTGTGTTAGTTCGGTTATGTCTCCAATCGCTAACTAGAGGATTATTGTTATAGTTGAGTTTTCCTTTGGATTGGAGAAATAAACATGCAATATTTGACAGCTTATTTAACTATATGACTAGTTTAAATCACAGACTACAAGCAATCAACAATGAAAGGGCACATCCCAGGACTACTACGGCTAAATAGGTCACTAGCCCGTAAGTTGTACTTGGTAGCCCCGGGCAAGTGGATTTTTACACTATTAATACACTCATTAACCTTAGCTCAACATTCAGTATCATTTAGTAAGGTAGTATTGATAATCCACACCCCTTTCAATAATTAAATTAGCCAATTATGATGACCTAATGCTGTATGCTTATATATTTCTACAATTACCTATTAAACCAGGACTAACTAAAATATAATCTTTTCCACTCATCTTAGTTCTATTGTTTACTACAGGTATTCTAGTATACCTATGTCGATAAAAATCGTTTGAATTAGTATAACTAGCAACATTATTAAAAACAATGTTGCTTGCTTTACACGACTCCATACCCTTAAAACGATCCATCTCCGGTACAAAAATTCCATTTAAATCTCCCGTAACTATGTTGTATTGGTAAGCTTACTTTTCCGGACCTGTTACCACTGTTTGTCGTGTAATTTGTACACGGGGAGCAGTCCATTTGCTGATTACACTATTTTGCCTATAACGTTTTTTTAGGCCTTTAAATTCTGTCTAATGGTTTAGATTGTTCGTAATTGGTTTCATTTTATCAAACAACTCATCCAAAAATTCAATTCTAGTAGTATAATAGTTAGGAGCGTAAACTGAAAATATAATTTACATTTTTATAATCTAACTTCATTATAACTTTAACAACTCGCCCGTCCTTATCTCTTGTGTGTGATAATATATATTCTTTATAATGATTACAACTTAAACAACTCGCCCGTCCTCATCTCTTGCGTGTGATAATATTCATTCTATTTTATGATTACAACTTTAACAACTCGCCCGTCCTCACCTCTTGTGTGTGATAATATACATTCTTTATAATGATTACAACTTGAACAACTCGCCCGTCCTCATCTCTTGCGTGTGATAACATACATTCTTTATAATGATTACAACTTGAACAACTCGCCCGTCCTCATCTTTTGTGTGTGATAATATACATTCTTTATAATGATTACAACTTTAACAACTCGCCCGTCCTCATCTCTTGTGTGTGATAATATATATTCTCTATAATGATTATGAAATAAGATAGCTAACCCTTTTCTGTTAATTACTGGATTATTGAACAACACGATTATTTATTGGACAGTTCTTTAATACCAATTGGGACAAGTTTTTGTTATTTATACCCTTCTCATCCGTCTTCCATTAGCCCAGGTTAGGTGCAAAAGAGTAGGACGTTAAACCCCATTTCATCTCATTTCTTTCCGATGAATAATTTTCCTAGGGAATTCAATACCATATTATTTTGAAACATTTACTTGGCTTTATAGCAGATCGTCCTCCATGGTGTGTTTTAACTGGAGTGTAATTTTCAATTACAGTATCGGAATCCATGTCCTTCTCTTGGTGGACTAAAGCTTGCGTTCAAACGGTATTCGGGACAATTATAATGTTCTAGATTTACACAACCCGTGGCATCAGTATAATTAAATAATACTGCCATTGAATGCGACTTATATGGATGGACGCGAAGGGGTTCAGTTCCTAATGCCCCTCGTATTAAATTATACAATAATATGAGCGTACTTCTATTGCCGTTGTATAAAGAACTCAACAGTCACGGTGTTCTTGTGGCGTGAAGAGTAAGCAGAGTTGCCTCACTCTTAGATTGCGTTTCTGATTCACCCTTTTGTCAAGTGTGGTGTGCAGACCGAATAAAACATATACTCGTCTCCATGACACCAGAGTTATAGAGGACGTCATTTGTTTCTAGACACTCTCCTAGTGTAGCTGAAATGTAGAGTGTCTTACATAACCTTTCGAAAAATAAAACCGTTGTGTTGCGGCGTGATGAGTAATAAGGGACCATACGACATTAACGGTATAAATACTGCAGTTAAGTAAATGAAATTGGGTTTAACGTTCTACTCTTCTGCACTGACTGGGCTAATGGTCGACGGGCATACGCCATGATATGAGGGACATTTTGCCTGGGCAGCGGCACTACGGCCTACTCTTATATCAAATTCCAACTGCCAAAGGATCTTTTACGTGCATGCCAATTTCGGGTTTTCGTCCCATCCGAACGACTAGTCTGCTTTCCTTGTCAGGCCATCCTTTCTGCATCACTGACAAGGGGAAACCACGCCGAAAAATCGAGATGAACTTTCTCGACCTCTGCAGAGATCGAACATCCGAACTCCAGTAAAGCGAGCCAGCACCTTACCCACATAGCCACCGTGACCCCCCCCCCCCCCCAGTTTAGTTTAGTACCCTGTCCTACTTTGAGAAGGAATAACGTCAAGAACAAGAAAGCCACCGTGATCCCCCTGTAGTTTAGTGCCCTGTCCTAACTGTGTATTATACTTTGATTTCTTGTTCTGTTACTCCTACTACCCTTGATATCATTGGGTTACATATCTGAGAAACAGATATCACTTACCACTATAGAGTCGTGTGTGAACAACAAGCTGTTTCATAGTGGCGAATAACGAACAGCCAGCCACTGTATTCCCCATAAAGGTATCTTTATTATATTACTAATTCCTTATGTGGTGTATGGTGAACAACAAACTAGCTCGAGAGTTTGTTAGAATTTATTTCTGGTGTATTTCCTATAAAAGTGTCTTTATTATTCATGTATTACTAATTCCATATGTTGTGAATAACGAACAACAAACTAGCTCGTTGTTTGTTATTCACGAATATATAACAACGAAATGGTTGTTCGCTAATTTAGAGGTTCCGCAGCCAGTACGTACTACGAAGTAGTTTTTGTATTGACGTCATCACTTCATTTGTTGTCATTGACATAAGCGGCGTCCATTTTCTACGACGATTTGTAGAAACGTTCGGGTAACAAAAATGAGGTACGAAATTACTATTGCTGTGGTTTTATAGAAAGCTGGAACATTAACAGTGCAGTAGGTTCATCAGCGTCCAAGTGGTCGACAATTGTTCTGATTCTGATTGTTGGTAAAGTAATGCATCATCGTCTAAATCTTCACCCAACAATAGTAAATTTTCGACAAGGTCGGTGTGAGCAGCCATTTTGATATTCGCAAGACACCGGGCGAAACCTGTGGAACTAAACATCGTACTTTTTGGCCGAAACAGATCTTTTCGTAGTTCGTACTGGTTGCAGAACCTTTCTAATACTGAAGTTCTTTACTTGCGATTATTGAACGAGGAATCACAAGCTGACGTCACGTCGTTTGAAGTTAAAGGGAGATAACACAATTTAATAATAATATATTTTATTCGTGCTCATGTACAGTTAAATTATAAATACATATATAAATTACAAAAGATATAATACAATATTATATAGTGGTAATAATGTAAAGATTCACATAGGTGGTGAATTATTTCATGTATATGTTCACGGTCTATATCTTTGTTGTTTGATTCTAATAAATATATCATATCTTTCACAGTTGCTGACTTTTGAAGATTCACAATGTCATCGTCAATATTATAACAAAATATGTTTTTGCACTTTAAAAAAGTTAAATCTCGAAATATTGTACTTAGAACAATTATAATTTATATTTTTACAAATATTAGAACCACTTCCATAAAAAGCATAAAAGTCCTGATGCAAATGTTCTTGTTATTAATTGATGTTTTAAAGAATTTCATAAATCTGGAGTGCAGCTGATTTTCAACAGGGCGATCGTCACATAAAAGAGGTAGTAGTTTTATTATGAGTGCGATAAGGCAGATTAAGTAGTCGACGAATACATTTACGCCAGGTACAGTAAAAGTTACTAATAGACTTGTGCTCTAAGTCCCACAATACACTACCATATAAAGGCATACAATAAGTTTTAAAAAGCTGATATTTTGTGTCTGATAACGCAAACTTAAATTGATTAAAAGTAACATTAAATTTTGCAATAAAACTATCTATTCCCTTCTGGGTTGTATGTTCTTTACTATCACAAAGTAGAGAGTTGCCTAGAAGCAACTGCGTCCGGTCAAAGCCCCGGCTTGCATCTAACAGGCACATATAAACGTCTGACTTGTTATGGTAATAATAGCTGATGGTTTCATTTATTACATAGGAACAATGAGTGGTTGAGTGATCAGCCTTGAAACCAAATTGTAAGTCAGACGATTTCAGCACATCATTGTTCTTATTTAATATAACCCAGTCTAACAGTTTACCAGTGATGCTACTCAGGGCAATACCTCTATAATTCTCAGAATCGTTTAAAGATTTCTTTCTGTTTTTCGGAATAGTTTAAAGATTTCTTTCTGTTTTCCGGAATCGTTTAAAGATTTCTTTCTGTTTTTCGGAATAGCGATTATAGTGGATAACGTGAATATGCTTACATCCACATACTCTTGGGGTTGTTTTTTTTTTTGGAACTTTGTGCCCATGCGTTATATTCAGGAGCGGATGTTACTGTGACTTCGTATTGATAACTGGTTCAGTCTTCGGACAATCCACAATAAATGAAATGAAATTAGGTTTAACCGACTGGACTAATGGGGACAGGCCCTAACACCGGCGCTACGGCTTACTCTTATATCGAATTCTAAATTTCAATGGATATTTTACGTGCACGCCAATGTGTACACGGGGCCTGGGTTTTTCAGCCCCTCCACCATCCGGCACCACTAACAAGGGGAGCTCACGCTGGAAAATCCCGACGAACTTTCTCTGCCTACACCAGGAGCGAACCCGCGACCTCTAGGCTATTCAGTCAGCGTCTTACCCACCCTGGTCCCCTGATGTAATTAGATCATGTCAGTTAGATGTATGTTCGGAGTAAGGACTATTTTATACAACACTAAATACAGGAGAACTGACAGGCCAAACAAAACCGACAAGACAATCCTGCGGACAAGGCAGACAAAAAGAAATGGGGTTTGGCGTCCACTCGACACAAACTAGGTCATTTTATCAGCAAGTGTTATTTAAAGAGAGAGAGAATTTAACGTCCATTCGAACAAACATGATTTAATTTTATTTCAATAATTCACTTGCACGCAATTAGATGAAACCGGAGAACCCGGAGAAAACCAGACTGGACAGGCGACTCTACTCCTTGTCACTCACAACCGAGGATTCGAAACGCCCACAATTCAGTTGCTCACTGTTGCTGATTACATCGACGTAAGCGCACATTCAACTTGTTGAAAGTAGTTGCTACCAGTTGAAAATTTAACGTAAGCCAGACTTAAGACTTTCCACTAGATGATGGTTGGAATTTTCTTCATGATGGCAGGTGTACACCGACTTCAGTTCTAGTGTATTCAGGCACTCATAATGTTTGAATCAAATTTCAATGCAAATGGTATGCAATCTCTTTTTCAATTTTTTTCTAGAAGACATATTTTTGATATGGCAAACAAAATAAACGCTTATGCTGAACAATTTTTCGACAGTTGGTGTGATGTTACTGCGGGCAATCTAACTTTGACATCGTTTTGTACAGCATAATAATTATATTATTTGACAAAGTCATAAGAATCTCAATTTTGACTTATAATTTTTTTTTTATTTAGCATAAGTATTGATATGGGTTTGTTTTTTTTTACATTTTTCAATATCAAATGTTTTATTTGCATTATTTATTTGCAGTATTTTTTTTCATGTGCAATATTTAAATTCTTGATTTGGTTATTACCGTCTCGCGTTTAAAGTTTATTTTTATTTACCAACATATTGTATAAAAACTATGAATTCCATTTACAATTATATTTTTGTCAAGCGCAGATCCAGAAAGTTTTGTTATGGGAATATGGAAGGGGGAACCACTCTAACAGTGCACTGTAACTGGGTAAGGCGCTGGCTCGCTTGCCTGGAGCTCGAGTGTTCGATCCCTGCATAGGCCGAGGACACCGGAGTACCCGGAGGAAACCCACGAGGTTGAGAAATTAAAATCTCAAATTAAATCGATAATTTGAGTTTCTGCATTTTACTCATATTTCACTAGTCACTCTATTATCTTATTCATGTATATTTTTTCAATTTTTTTTGACTTTATGGTTGTGTTATTCGTCAATGTGGGCGTGAATGACTGAATTATTTATTGATTTATTCATCTATTTATTTGAATTTATCTTTATTTTCTCAAGGGCGGTTTTAGATGGGATTATGCCAATGGTGCGCCCCCCCCCCCCCCCCTGCTAAAGTCCCCTGGGCGCTAGCGAATTATTGAAATAAAATTGAATAATATGTTAGTCCCGAGAGTGGACGTTAAACCACATATCTCTCTCTCTCTCACTCTCATGTTGATGTCGCCCCATCGGTCCCTACGCGTCCCTATGTATACGCCCGCCCGTCATCCACAATTTCTTATGAACACAGACTACATTTATCACCGATTGTTTCGAAATTGATATATGTTGTTTTCATAAGAGAGATGAAGAAGCCTATTGGTTTTCAGCGATTTCAGATAATTACTGCCAGAATTATAGCCCTTGATCACTTTGCAATATCTTGTAGACTCGATTGACTTAAAATTTATATAAGCTTGGGAGACGAAGCACAGCGATTTTCAATGATTTCTGTTAATTACTTCCAGAGTTATGGCCCGTGATGTTCCAGACCAAAGTTATCATCCGATTGACTTTATATTGATAAAAAGAGTCTTGATGAACAAGTATATTGATTTTCAATGAATTTTGATATCTTGAAAGTGCTAAATCCATGATATTAAATATTTCGTATATTAAACGTTAGCGTGTGGCAGAACTAAAAGCCTAACACATTCTAATGATTTGCTAATATTACTTAATGAGATGTTACATGTACTTTTAATCAGATTTTAGTGTATTATAAATGTTTCATTACCAACAATTGAAAAAATATGCGACAACACTTGTTGACTGCCGGACGACTTAACTGCTATGGCCGGATGACTTAACTGCTGTGGGCGTATAGTTGTTGTGGCAACCTATGTTATCTAAGCTTTTCATTTTTGATAAGCCAAAGCTGATTTGGGTTCTCCTTGATACGGCATGGGCGTACATTTTGGTTATCGAACCCACGAACCTAGCCTGGAAACCGGGTGTTAGGAAGTTTGTGAGCATATAAACTGATATCAACATAGAATGTTAATGAAATTTGTTATGCTCACACATAATGCATCTGTCAATTTGAGGCGGTAAATATCTCCGATCCACGAAAGCTAGTGTAAAAGTTTAAAGGAGCCAAATCAGTAATACTTAGGACCTAGAATTTGACACAAATGGATCTCAACACATATAATAATGGATTATGAATGCATATAAACTGATTTACATTTAATCGTTTCTGTTCGCTAATGTCTAATCCGTTATGTTCGGCAAAATACGTCAGAAGTCTCGGTCGATTGACAAACTCTAGAGTCTGGTTATTCCAGTCTACACAGATGTTATTTATTGCGCATACCCTCCAGATAATAATATGGCGTCACCGTTTGACATGACTAGTGGAATATGTTTAGCCTCGTTCTTCGAGTCCCCTGTTACAAATGGCGCTGATACGCATTATGGTACACGATTCCAGCACCAATGGTAGGGCTAATAAATTCATTTTGTCTTACGTATTGGATATCAGAAGCCCATCCTTTCTGGGTAAGATCACAACATCAATGGTGATTTAAATTGACAAATAATTCATGTTTTTTTAATCTCGAAGGCTTAGGATGATATTGAGTTAGAGACGTTAATCCGTGCGCAGTAAACCTACTTTTTCCCGATTTTCTCTTATTTTTGGTATGTTTTCGGTAATATATCTTTACAATGCCACAGTAGGTTTCTGAAATAATTTTGAAGCAAACTAGTTTATTCATCCCGTGATTCTGTGAATTAAACCCATTTTACCACCAAAACTGATTTGAACACTCTTCGATGCAAAGTGGACGTTTCTGTGTGCGATAATTTAGTATGTTTACGGCAGTATTGTTGTTTTTATTGTTTTGTTTTTTTCTATTTATACTTTACATATATAACTCAAAATGTTATCTTCTAATATAAATGTAACAATTATTATCGTGATAAATATATATTGTTTTTTTATTGGCTCTAGGAATATGTTTGCTAACTTCATTTTGAATCCGACTGCTGGAATACGGTTGAGATATTCCGCTCGGTTTTAACCCCTGATCCCCGCAAGTCCTGTTTGCTGTGGAATAATGGACACAGATCACTGGCCAAAGTTATTTTTAATCTTTCTCTCCCTCACCCTCTTTTGCATGGCGACGTTTCTTGACTTTTTGGCGTAGAATCGAAGAAAAGGTTATGAAAATACATATTCTGTCAGGTTTTGGAGAATATTCATGATTTTGAGGCGGAAGGATACAAGAGTTGTGAGATTGGTTACGTTGAAAGGGGGGGTCAAAAATTGCATAGGTAGCTGTCTCTACTTCCAGCTTGTGTATCTCAAGTTTTTCATGGAGAACCTCATACATGCTTTTGGGAAATAGTTTGCCACATGTTAACTCATTTGTGACAGAAAGCGTTGCACGAGGTTGAGAAGGCGCCCCTATCTTCATTCCACATACGCTCACACAAGGGATCGAAACCACAGCCTTAAGGCAGAGGTGACCGGTCAGCTAGAGGTCAAAGCGCGGCACACTAGACCACTAGGCCATCCCAACGCCCCAATTTTCGTTGGACTGAACATAGGCGTACGAATCGGGGAGGGGGGTATCATGGCGGAGGCAGCACCCCCCATAACTTTCGGGAAATCTGACTTTTCGGGCAGACGGGTAAAAGCGAAAAAAATTGTTGTATTTAATTTTACTTTTCTTTTGATTGAATACCACCAATTTACACTGAATTGCCTGCCACTACCCCCCCCTCCCCCCAACTGCCATCTTCCGCCTCTAAATTATGAATATTTACCAAAAAATCAACAAAAAATGGGCATGCATAAAATGGAATGGGGTTTAACGTCCTACTCTGTTGCATCTAACCTGGGCTAATGGAAGACGGGCATACGCCATACAGTGTGGTATGAGGGAAATTTTGCCCGGGCAGCGGCGCTGCGGCCTACTCTTATATCGAATTCCAACTGCCAAGGGATCTTTTACGTGCACTCCTATGTGTACACGGGACCTCGGTTTTTCCGTACCATCCGAACGACTAGGCAGCTGTCCTTGTCAGACCCTCCTTCTGCATCACTGACAATGCGAAATCACGCCGGAAAATCGAGATGCAGGGATCGAATACCCGACCTCCAGGCTAGCGAACCAGCGCCTTATCCACTAAGCCACCGTGATCGAATACCCGACCTCCAGGCTAGCGAACCAGCGCCTTATCCACTTAGCCAGCGTGATCCCCGCCATGCATAAAGACAATCTGATTAAAACGTTTCGTTTTACTTGGTTTTACTGTAGGCCATCGAAAGTATGATAAATGGAAAGAAATATAGATCTGTATTTTTATCAGATTGGTAAAAAGGGAATAAAGGCGAAAGAGAGAGAATTGCTTTAAATAAAAGAACCGAGATGGTGAAATTTAATGGTGGTCTGCCTCCTATATATGAAAATCTTTTGAAATTGTGATACTTAAAATGCTTTGTATTGTTATATTTGGGGTGAATCTCACTCACACTCAGTCACTCAATCACCCACCTAATCACCCACTGACTCAATCACCCACTTACTCATCCAATCACTCACTCAATCATTCACTCACCCAATTACTCAATCATTTTGGGAGAAACATATGGTTTAATTTCATTGCATTAATTCGCTTGCGCGTAGGTGTCTTTAGCAGTGGGATGAAACCCGAATGCCCCGAGAAAACCCACGAGGATGGACAGGCGACCCTACTCCGTGTCACGTACAAGCCAGAAATCGAAACCACGCCGTTCAATGCAACACGCACCTCGGGTGCAAAAGGTTTGAGTCGCGGAATTAGTAGACGTGTGATCGGGACCCCCCCCCCCCCCAAAAAAAAAAAAAAAAAAAAAAAAGCAACTCCTAAGTTATGCATTATTCGGCCACACAACCCTCTAATTTTCATTAGCATCTCGAGTACAAAAGGTTTGTGCGCACGAATTAGTAGATTTCTGATCAAAAGTCACATTAGTCGGCCACGCGAAATCAAGCTCAAATGCACAAATCAGTATGAAGGGAATCAATTAGCTTGGCTTAACACGAGTGTGCTAACTCCAGAAGCTCTCGTATCGTCTCGTGCCAAGGCGCCCATGGCCTTCGCTCAGTCCTGGCCGAACCTAACTCCTAGCCCTGACTGGACCTAACTTATAGCCCTGACTGGACCTCCCTTTATCCATTAGGTACCTTCATCTAGGCACCCACCTAGCATGGCCTCTTGGACCTGACCGAAGATTCGTTTCTGTTCTGAGTTTATAAACGTATTCGAGACAAAGGAGCTCATTAGACACCTGTCTAATGTATCAAGCATCATATGAAGGTTTAACATTCAATATAGTTTATCAACGAAAGTTAGATAAGACATGCCAACAACAAGTTAAAAGTTACACAATGACATAAGGAAGGCTACCAAGATCTCCAGCCGGGTGTTGATAGCAAGGGGTTTATGTTACAATCACTAACACGTATTTTAATATGGCAGGACGCCTCTATGACATATGACATTGTGTTATATATTAGAATACACATAATATAACGATGACTACAAATATATAGGATATTTTATTTAATCCTTTAAAAACTCGATATAAAAATATAAAATACAGCCTATCATCTCTAAGCTATAAAAATATACAATACAGCGTTCCTATCATCTTTAAGATATAAAAATATACAATACAGTGTTCCTATCATCTCTAAGCTATAAAAATATACAATACAGTGTTCTTATCATCTCTAAGCTATAAAACTATACAATACAGTGTTCCTATCATCTCTAAGCTATAAAAATATAACAAATGAAGGAAATATTAATTTTATCTTAAAAACAGTCAATATAAAAAATATATATCGGGTGAGCCAGAAACAAACCCCAGTATACTATTTAAAATGGGATAAATCAAAAGGTATTGTACATTTCACATGACTTACAATGTGGATATTTGACAACTTCACTCTGAATTACACGTAAATAGTGTTAATTTGATCTTTAAAACACTCAATATATAAATATATATCGTGCTACCTGATACACAATCCAAGGGAGATAATTACTTGAGCACAAAATGTTCCCAGCGTCTGAAGTCAGAAATATTAACTGATCACCGGTGTTCATTAGGTAAATGAGTAATAGAGGTGAAATATACATGATACAATGACAATACAAATATTGACAATATAACAATAATATCTGATGATGTCATACAGAATACCACAATAAATACACGGACAATATAACAATAATATCTGATGATGTCATTTACAGATGGACACATTGTAACTAGTTTCACTAGGTATATATAACATGTAATTGTGTGCGATATCACCTCGGTGGAAGCGGCAGTTGAATAAAGCTATTTAACACATCTAAAGATAGTATTTAGTAAATAGTAATGAATGGTCAATGAACACGAGAATACGGCATATAGTGTGCTACGAGGAGAATTTTGTCTGGACTGTAATATTATTGAATTCCAGCTGTCAAGGGTTCCTTTACGTGCACGTTAACGTGTACACAGGACCTGGGTTTTTCGCCCAGTCAGAACGACTAGAAGTTTACCATACGATCGTATTTAGTATACAGACAAGGAATGTCAACAGCCTGGAATTAAGTGACTTCAATACCCATATGAAAGTAGTTGCTCCCAGTTGAAAATTTAACGTAAGCCAGACTTAAGACTTTCCACTAGATGATGGTTGGAATTTTCTTCATGATGGCAGGTGTACACCGACTTCAGTTCTAGTGTATTCAGGCACTCATAATGTTTGAATCAAATTTCAATGCAAATGGTATGCAATTTCTGGATTTCATTTTTTCAATTTTTTTCCAGAAGACATATTTTTGATATGGCAAACAAAATAAACGCTTATGCTGAACAATTTTTCGACAGTTCGTGTGCTGTTACTGCTGGCAATCTAACTTTGACATCGTTTTGTACAGCATAATAATTATATTATTCTGACAAAGTCATAAGAATCTCAATTTTGACTTATAATTTTTTTTCATTTAGCATAAGTATTGATATAGTCCTTTTTTTAATACATTTTTCAATTTCAAATGTTTTTTTGCATTATTTATTTGCAGTATTTTTTTTCATGTGCAATATTTAAATTCTTGATTGGGTTATTACCGTCTCACGTTTAAAGTTTACAGTTTATTTTTATTTACCAACATATTATATAAAAACCTATGAATTCCATTTACAATTCTATTTTTGTCAAGCGCAGATCCAGAAAGTTTTGTTATGGGAATATGGAAGGGGGAACCACTCTAACAGTGCACTGAACAAGAAAACATTCCATTTTAAGACTATCTGCACTACCCGACCTGAATGGCTATTTAGAATTAAAATTAATATAATGTTTTGTTTTTTTGGAGGGGGGGGGTAAAGATACATTGTGATCCAAATTAAAATCTCAAATTAAATTGATAATTTGAGTTTCTGCATTTTACTCATATTTCACTAGTCACTCTATTATCTTATTCATGTATTTTTTTTTTCTATTTTTTTTTTTACTTTATGGTTGTGTTATTCGTCAATGTGGGCGTGACTGACTGAATTATTTATTTATTTATTCATCTATTTATTTGAATTTATCTTTATTTTCTCAAGGGCGGTTTTAGATGGGATTATGCCAATGGTGCGACCCCCCCCCCCCTCTGCTAAAGTCCCATGGGCGCTAGCGAATTATTGAAATAAAATTGAATAATATGTTAGTCCCGAGAGTGGACGTTAAACCACATATCTCTCTCTCTCACTCTCATATTGATGTCGCCCCATCGGTCCCTAGGCGTCCCTATGTATACGCCCGCCCGTCATCCACAATTTCTTATGAACACAGACTACATTTATCACCGATTGTTTCGAAATTGATATATGTTGTTTTCATAAGAGAGATGAAGAAGCCTATTGGTTTTCAGCGATTTCAGATAATTACTGCCAGAATTATAGCCCTTGATCACTTTGCAATATCTTGTAGATTCGATTGACTTAAAATTTATATAAGCTTGGGAGACGAAACACAGCGATTTTCAATGATTTCTGTTAATTACTTCCAGAGGTATGGCCCATGATGTTCCAGACCAAAGTTATCATCCGATTGACTTTATATTGATAAAAAGAGTCTTGATGAACAAGTTTATTGATTTTCAATGAATTTTGATATCTTGAAAGTGCTAAATCCATGATATTAAATATTTCGTATATTAAACGTTAGCGTGTGGCAGAACTAAAAGCCTAACACATTCTAATAATTTTCTAATATTACTTAATGAGATGTTACTTTTAATCAGATTTTAGTGTATTATAAATGTTTCATTACCAACAATTGAAAAAATATGCGACAACACTTGTTGACTGCCGGACGACTTAACTGCTATGGCCGGATGACTTAGCTGCTATGGGCGTATAGTTGTTGTGGCAACCTATGTTATCTTAGCTTTTCATTTTTGATAAGCCAAAGCTGATTTGGGTTCTCCTTGATACGGCATGGGCGTACATTTTGGTTATCGAACCCACGAACCTAGCCTGGAAACCGGGTGTTAGGAAGTTTGTGAGCATATAAACTGATATCAACATAGAATGTTAATGAAATTTGTCATGCTCACACATAATGCATCTGTCAATTTGAGGCGGTAAATATCTCCGATCCACGAAAGCTAGTGTAAAAGTTTAAAGGAGCCAAATCAGTAATACTTAGGACCTAGAATTTGACACAAATGGATCTCAACACATATAATAATGGATTATGAATGCATATAAACTGATTTACATTTAATCGTTTCTGTTCGCTAATGTCTAATCAGTTATGTTCGGCAAAATACGTCAGAAGTCTCGGTCGATTGACAAACTCTAGCGTCTGGTTATTCCAGTCTACACAGATGTTATTTATTGCGCATACCCTCCAGATAATAATATGGCGTCACCGTTTGACATGACTAGTGGAATATGTTTAGCCTCGTTCTTCGAGTCCCCTGTTACAAATGGCGCTGATACGCATTATGGTACACGATTCCAGCACCAATGGTAATATATTCATTTCGTCTTACGTATTGGATATCAGAAGCCCATCCTTTCTCGGTAAGATCACAGCTGATGTTGATTTATTCATCCCTTGATTCTGTGAATTAAAAAACCCATTTTACCACCAAAGCTGATTTGAACACTCTTCGATGCAAAGTGGACGTTTCTGTGTGCGATATTTTAGTATGTTTACGGCAGTATTGTTGTTTTTATTGTTTTATTTTTTTCTATTTATACTTTACATAAATATAACTTAAAATGTTATCTTCTAATATAAATGTAACAATTATTATCGTGATAAATATATATTGTTTTTTATTGGCGCTAGGAATATGTTTGCTAACTTCATTTTGAATCCGACTGCTGGAATACGGTTGAGATATTCCGCTCGGCTTTAACCCCAGATCCCCGCAAGTTTGCTGTGGAATAATGGACACAGATCACTGGCCAAAGTTATTTTTAATCTTTCTCTCCCTTTCCCTCTTGTTTCGAGCCCTGGTGTGAGCGTATGTGGCGTGGAGATAGGGGCGCCTTCTCAACCTCGTGGGTTTTCTCCGGCCACTCCGGTTTCCTCCCACTGCTAAAGACCCCTACGAGCAAGCGAATTATTGAAATAAAATGAAACCGTATGTTAGTCCCAAAATGACCTGGTTTGTGTCGAGTGGACGTTAAACCCCATTTCTCTTTCTCCCCCTTTCCCTCTTTTTGCATGGCGATGTTTCGTGACTCTTTGGCGTAGAATCGAAGAAAAGGTTATGAAAATACATTTTCTGCAGGGTTTTGGAGAATATTCATGATTTTGAGGCGGAAGGAGGCAGGAGTTGTGAGATTGGTTACGTTGAAAGGGAGGGTCGAAAATTGCATAGTTAGTTGTCTCTACTTCCAGCTTGTGTATCTCAAGTTTTTCATGAAGAACCTCATACATGCTTTTGGACCAGAGTTTGCCACATGTTGCTCCATCTGTGGCAGAAAGCGTTTTACCCAACGAATATTTGGGGAAAAGGGAACAACCGGTTTAAGTAACGAGAACTAACATAGAAGTCAATGAGGAAATAATTAGTGATCTGTGGCCTAATGGCAAACAAAATATTGAATCAAGGGAGATAACTACAATTAATGATTGTTCGGCTCAAACTTTTCCTCAAATTTTCGTTGGGAGAGAAAGAAATGGGGTTAACGTCCACTCGACAAAACTAGGTCATTTCGGGACGAACATATGGTCTTAATTTTATTTCAATAATTGGCTTGCGTTTCGGGGTCTTTAGCAGTGGGAGGAAATCTGACTTTTCGGGGAGACGGGTAAAAGTGAAAAAAATTGTTGAATTTCATCCTCTTGGTAGAATAAAGTACCCAAAATGTAATAAAACGTTGATTTTACTTGATCGAATACCACCAATTTATACTGAATTGCCTGCCACGACCCCCCACCCCCTCCAACTGCAATCTTCCGCCTCTAAATCATGAATATTTACCAAAAAATCAACAAAAAATGGGCATCCATGAAATGAAATGGAGTTTAAGTCCTACTCTTTTGCACCTAACCTGCGCTAATGGAAGACGGGCATACGCCATAACAGTGTGCTATGAGGGAAATTTTGCCCGGGCAGCGGCGCTACGGCCTACTCTTATATCGAATTCCAACTGTCAAGGGATCTTTTACGTGCACTCCAATGTGTACACGGGACCTCGGTTTTTCGTCCCATCCCAACGACTAGGCAGCTGTCCTTGTCAGACCCTCCTTCTGCATCACTGACAAGGCGAAATCAGGCCGGAAAATCGAGATGAACTTTCTCGGCCAATGCAGAGATCGAACACCCGACCTCCTGGTTAGCGAACCAGCGCCTTATCCACCGTGATCCCCGGCATGCATAAAGACAATCTGATTAAAACGTTTCGTTTTACTTGGTTTTATTGTAGGCCATCGAAAGTATGATAAATGGAAAGAAATATAGATCTGTATTTTTATCAGATTGGTAAAAAGGGAATAAACGCGAAAGAGAGAGAATTGCTTTAAATAAAAGAACCGAGATGGTGAAATTTAATGGTGGTCTGCCTCCTATATATGAAAATCTTTTGAAATTGTGATACTTAATTGCTTTGTATTGTTATATTTGGGGTGAATCTCACTCACACTCAGTCACTCAATCACCCACCTAATCACCCACTGACTCAATCACCCACTTACTCATCCAATCACTCACTCAATCATTCACTCACCCAATTACTCACTCATTTTGGGAGAAACATATGGTTTAATTTCATTGCATTAATTCGCTTGCGCGTAGGTGTCTTTAGCAGTGGGATGAAACCCGAATGCCCCGAGAAAACCCACGAGGATGGACAGGCGACCCTACTCCGTGTCACGTACAAGCCAGAAATCGAAACCACGCCGTTCAATGCAACACGCATGCGTTAACCATTCGTCCCCCACACTTCTCCATTTAATTAGCACCTCGGGTGCAAAAGGTTTGAGTCGCGGAGTTAGTAGACGTGTGATCGGGACCCCCCCCCCCCCAAAAAAAAAAAAAAACCCCAACCAAAAAACAACTCCTAAGTTATGCATTATTCGGCCACACACCCCTCTCGTTTTCATTAGCATCTCGAGTACAAAAGGTTTGTGCGGATCAAAAGTCACATTAGTCGGCCACGCGAAATCAAGCTCAAATGCACAAATCAGTATATGCACAAAATGGGTATAAAACTGTTCCTTTAAACCGGCAAGGGCAATATGAATCACCATGGATCCGTCACGCTTAATCCACCTCAAATCCACAACATGGGTATACAGCAATATCTTGTTACCCCCCTCGGCAACATCATTATCCCGTATAGGGGGTTAACCCAATTATAAGAAGGTCGAAGTACAGAATGGGTATACAGCAATATCTTGTTACCCCCCTCGGCAACATCATTATCCCGTATAGGGGGTTAACCCAATTATAAGAAGGTCGAAGTACAAAATGGGTATACAGCAATATCTTGTTACCCCCCTCGGCAACATCATTATCCCGTATAGGGGGTTAACCCAATTATAAGAAGGTCGAAGTACAGAATGGGTATACAGCAATATCTTGTTACCCCCCTCGGCAACATCATTATCCCGTATGGGGGACTAACCCAATTATAAGAAGGTGGAAGTTCACCATTGGTCGGCCACGTCTAATCCACCTTAAAGGAGCTAAATCCCTATTCTTTGGCACCTAGAAATAGACAGACATGAACTTACTACTTGAACCGGGACATTGGCTATTAGAATACACATAATATAACGATGACTACAAATATATAGGATATTTTATTTAATCCTTTAAAAACACGATATAAAAATATAAAATACAGCGTTTCTATCATCTCTAAGCTATAAAAATATACAATACAGCGTTCCTATCATCTCTAAGCTACAAAAATATACAATACATCGTTCCTACCATCTCGAAGCTATAAAGCTATACAATACAGTGTTCCTATCATATCTAAGCTATAAAAATATAACAAACAAAGGAAATATTAATTTTATCTTTAAAACAGTCTATATAAAAATATATATCGGGTGACCCAGAAACAAACCCCAGTATACTATTTATGATAGGATAAATCAAAAGGTATTGTACATTTCACGTGACTTACAATGTGGATATTTGACAACTTCACTCTGAATTACACGTAAATAATGTTAATTTGATCTTTAAAACACTCAATATATAAATATATATCGTGCCGCCTGATACACAATCCAAGGGAGATAATTACTTGAGCACAAAATGTTCCCAGCGTCTGAAGTCAGAAATATTAACTGATCACCGGTGTTCATCAGGTAAATATACATGATACAATCACAATACAAATATTGACAATATAACAATAATATCTGATGATGTCATTAGTAATACAGAATACTACAATAAATACACGGACAATATAACAATAATATCTGATGATGTCATTTACAGATGGACACATTGTAACTAGTTTCACTATGTATATATAACATGTAATTGTGTGCGATATCACCTCGGTGGAAGCGGGCGTTAAATAAAGCTATTTCACACATCTAAAGATAGTATTTAGTAAATAGTAATGAATGGCCAATGAACACGAGAATACGGCATATAGTGTGCTACGAGGAGAATTTTGTGTGGACTGTAATATTATTGAATTCCAGCTGTCAAGGGTCCTTTACGTGCACGTTAACGTGTACACAGGACCTGGGTTTTTCGCCCAGTCAGAACGACTAGAAGTTTACCATTCGATCGTATTTAGTATACAGACAAGGAATGTCCACAGCCTGGAATTAAGTGACTTATCAATACCCATATGAAAACTAAATCAAAATGCTTTAAATAGGATTAAAATATCACATCATCTTTACCCATCACGTGATCATTTTTGTTCCTAAACACAATTGGTGGGTCGGTGATTAAGACACTGGATCGCCTGTCCAGCCTCGTGGGGTTTCTCCGGGTACTCCGGTTTCCCCCCACTGCTAAAGTCCCCTACGCCCAAGCGAATTATTGAAATAAAATTAAACCATGTTAGTCCCGAAATGACCTTGTTTGTGTCGAGTGGACGTTAAACCCCATTTCCCCCTCCCTCTCGTTAGCCTGGATGTCTTGGGTTCCCTCCCAAGTTCAATGATCTAATGCACGTGTATACATTAACGTGCACGTAAAAGATCCCTTGACAGTTAGAATTTGATAGAAGAGTAGGTCATCACAGTGCTACAGCCTGGGCTAAATTTCCCTCGTAGCACACTGTATGGCGCATGCCCGCCTTCATCAGCCCAGTATAGGAGTAAGACGCTAAACCCCATTTAATTTTTAGTTGATTATAAGATAAATCATTGATTCAAGTAGTGTGATTTCGATACAACAGTTGTACGTGACTAGAAGTAGGGTGACCTACCTAACCTAGTGGGAAATGACCTAGTTGAGTGTACGTTAAACCAAAATAGATTGTATCTAATGTAGTACAGTATATAGTATATGATACTATTTCCAGTTGCACCATACTATATCATCATCCTGTATACGATATACAGACAGTTGTTTGTTTTTATCATCATGTCTCTTCCTGTTGTATAATGTAACACCTGAAAAACCGCTTTTTATTTTATCTATACTAGTTACTCTCACACCCCACTCCTCCTTCGCCCTCCTCTTTACCTCTTCTTCTAATTCTCTTATCATTTTATTCAGTTTGATATCCACTGTGCTGTAAATATAATTAAACATATAAATATATAAGTAAACTATGTAATTCAGGCTGACCTTCACCTTCCTGTAAATATAATTAAACATAGATGTTGCTACATTTTCATATCTTGATATCGTTTAATATAATGAAGTTAATATTTAATATGAAGGAATCTATTATTCTATCAAACGTTGCTTTATTTATAACCAACATCTCCAATATACTGATGGTTACAGTTGTTTGTTGTCTGTAATATACTCATTTGGGCGGAGGGAGAAAATTAGGATACAAAACAAAACTGGGAGAAACTGGAATCAAGATGATATAAAAGTACATGGAATGAAGTCAGAGATAATTTTTACAAATATACTCCAGTAGCAGTTTACAGTTGTTATCGTTTAATGACCAAATATTTGACTAGCCGTGATTAAAGATTTAACGTAGTAAACAAAACGTGTTTGATTTTATACTAAACATATATCATCATATTATAATAAATGAAAGAATGTAAATAATATATTAAAGTCTATATATTGTGATTTCTAATAAAAAAATCAGCTGATAAATTAATGTTAAGAGTTTAACTAAACAGTCATTTTGAAGTCTTCGGGACAAATTATTACATAGGTCACAAAATTCATTGACAATTATTCAACCAAATTTTTAAAATATTAGTAGGTTATATGCACAACAACACAGACACGGAGAAACAACGCCGAAACATTCCGAGGAACTTTCTTGGCCAGTTCCTGGAGTGAACACGAGATTCTATTTTAGCGAGTCATCGCCTTTATCCGTGGACCACAGCGGTCCCCCTGTATCGTAGGCCTACATCATACATAATCATGCCAAATCATAAGATATATGGGAACTTACTCACTTAAACATAACTTTATTGGTCTCGTATGTGACTCGAAATGTATTATTGTTATATAAGTATAGTTATCAATTTGTTGTTGATTTAACGATCTTATTACCGAGTAAACAACATGAATATGTATAAGCTACATTATGTAAATATATTTCATTAAGCAAGATACAGTAACCACTATATTAAACATTCAATAAGCCGTTGTGATATATAATATTTAATGTATGCGTATATATAGACAGAACTTAATGACCATTGAATACCGCTCGGGTTATTCAATAGTTCAAGAGAGTCCCTGAGCAAGTATTCCACGAGCGATAGCGGTGACGTCATTACCGTTTGACGTAATTCTGAAAGTGACGTCATTCTGGACAAAAGTAGTACGTTTTCGAGCCACTGAATATCAATCTCCCAAACAGAGTTGTCTTCCCTTACAGTCCACACTAACCTCTGCTAACGGCTCAATTGACTACGCCACCAAGATTCTTGGTGTTGATGGACAATCCTTAATGATGCGATTTAAAACACATAAATGATAATTTATCTAATACTGTTACCATATTTAAATAGAAATGTGGTTGCAATTGCAAAGTAACAATATATTTACAAATATTACACCGAACTCTTTCGCGTAATATCACTAGTTAATCGGTCGGAAATAAGACCTGCGCATGTCGCCGTGCTAATTTTAGAATGAATACACGCGGGTCTGTTTTTATCTGTACAACGCGATCGGTAGGCCCAACAATCAATTTAGAAATGTCTGTAGTTAATTAAAATCAAAGAATTCTCGATATATGTTTAAAATATGATCGAAAAATCATAAAGTGTATATAACGCCTAAAATTGACTAAAATTCATAAAATCATAAAGTGTTTATAACGCCAAGTACATTTCTCTGACAGACGCCATTTTTGATAATGTATTAAATCACGTGATCGATGACCTCCGGGTCAAACCTATGTAGTACGCGAGCCGACGGCAGAGTCGAATGCTTGATAGAGCGAGACTTGCGTGGAGAATGACTGAATATAGCCACAGGTTATTGAATGGTAAGCCTTTTTTTCCGTCCACCGGAGCCTGGTCTTATGACGTCATATATGGATTGTGGGTTAGGATAAGGGTTAGGGTAAGGGCTGTGGCCTGCAGTTATTGAATGGCTGTATTCAATGACATTTGCTTGTATTTGCATGTAGTTATAGAATAAATCATGATATATGTACAATTCTGAGTAATTTGTGGATGAAGGAGTACAATACACTAGATTTAAAAGTAAATATGATTAGGCAATGTGAGGGTAACACAGAACAAAGTCAGGTATATTTAATTAAATTAATGGCATTTTATTTACGATTGATTGCTTTAATGGGAATAGTGATCGTATGGTATACTGCTACTGGCCAAATCCTAAACACATTCAATTAATTTATCTACAAATTAAATAGTAGCCTTAAAAAATGTTTATAGGTCTGTTTAAAGGACGACGGTGATTAGTTCCCCAGAAAGATCAATATCATTGAAGAGTGAAATAGTTGTATTAATATTTCATTGCTTAGCCTTACTTTTAAAATCCTTAATAATTGATCGGTTTTAATGGCTTAATAAGTAAATGTGACAGGGGAAGGGAGGCAACTACGTTTAAGTTCTGAAAGAGAGTAAGCTCTCTTGAGTAGACCATAGCAGGTTGTTTTGCTTTTGTATTTTAGATATACATCGGCACACCAGTGACTTAACAATATCACTTTAGGGTGAGAATGGCGATGGGCTCTATTAGAGCCTAAACATATATTAGGCCCAGATTAGGTACATTGTTATCATCCCATTTTCCCTTGTCGCCAAAATCAAAACAATCTTGACGTGTCAATTGACTCCACTGATCTAGCTCTTTGATTCCAGAATACTTTAAACTAAACTATTTGAAATCATGGGTTCATTTAAATAAAATTAAAACGCTATTTGAAAATAAAATAAAATAAAATGGGGTTTAACGTCCTGAATCAGTGCAGGTTGTTATGGCAGAAGTTTGATCTAACAGGGTCGGTACCGCCTTCGTTTGTTTCCATTTCCAAGGGGATCTTTAACACGTGCCCTGTGATGTACCCAGGACCTCGACATTGCGTCCTACCTGAACATCATGACATTTGTCCATATCACCAGGCCTATCTCAGTCCTATATCACTGATAGGGGCATCTAGACCAGAATCCCCTGAAACTTTCTTGGCAACACCGGGCTCGAACCAGACATTTATTAATGTGTCAATCATCGAACTTTGAACGTGGTACCATGGATACGTCGTAAATGAACATTCTACTGTTATTCAAGTGTGTCACTAACATCGCGGTCTATTTTAAATACTCAACAATATGATCTGTATTTTAGAAGACGATGGACAATTTAGGTGGAAGGGGACGTTAAGTTCCAAGGAAGAAGACGAAGACCAATCTGTTTCACAGAGAATTACTTCGGGCAAAATGATGCATTTTACTCATTTTAATACCCATTTATACTAAATAGGAAATATTTTTTTAACTACAAATACTTCAAACGTCTTCATTTATTTTTCTTATACTTCAAAAAAATGTTTGAGAATTTAATTTCTCGGAGTAAAAATGTTAATATGCCGAACTCATTAAGTCTCGTCGATGTCATTCTTATCAGTGATTGTAGCGGCCAAGCGAATATTCACTGTGGGATCAGTTTGGACGAAGACGTTAGACAATGAAACACTACAAGTTATCGTGATTGTGTTTAAATCGGGTATACAAGTACAACACTCAATATTACAATAGTGAAACACACAAAAAACAGGCCCTTGGCTAGCGGGGTGGGAGGGCAAGGGATGAAGCTCCCCCCCCCCCTCCTCCTGGAATATGTCGGCGCCAGCGACTAAAATCTCCATGTATGGGCGCCACATAAACCTGAGTGACATTGATTGGGCGTCCACGATGAGATTGGCGACAAACCATTGTCACTTGGTTTTATGGGCGCCTCGCCAATCATGTCGTTGAGGCGCTCCCCAAATGGTGAGGCGCCAAATAATGACCCCCACGATTAACACCACAACTGACGGGGCGCCCAAAACGGCTTGATCTGTGGGGTGCCTTATCCCGGAGAGGCGCCCATAATGACATGAGTGGTGGGGCGCTTTATAATGTTGGGCCACACATAGTGCATAATGCCGAATCAGATTGGTGCGCCCAAAATGGTGGGTAGAACATAGACAGTATTGTATAATTATATAGTTGTCTCGCCGGAAAGCAGGTTTTTTTAAGTTGAAATAAAGTTGATGTCATACATGTATATGATGATTGTGCCTGAGCAACTTGAGAAAATTTAGAAAAATTGAGTCAATATCCTGGCATCTGAGGTCATTGTTGGGAGAAATTCTTGAGGACGAAAGGACCAGAAATGTGAGTCAATGAGACAGAATCTCGCCGTGGAATATAAATGATTAATTTGAATTCAACTAAGCCACCTTAGTTAGACTATATCAGTACCACCTACTGTATTCAGAGACTGGAATAGCAATAAAACGCGTTTGAGGTCGTTAAATTTTACCTACAGGATTCTGCCCCCCTAAAATTCATCAAGTCCGTATGCCTATGGAAAGCACCCTTGCACGGTGTCGTTCGCCGTGGACCGTCATCAGCGCCCACAGAAGCCCACAGAAGCCTTTGCCCTCCCCGCTAACAATTTTGGTCTAGCTATGGACCTGAATAATAGTTCGTGGTGAATCAAATCAAGGGTAAATTAAAATTTCTACTGATCAATAATTCGTGAACATATCTCATTTACAGAGAGTGTAAACAGTAATAGAAACAGGAATAATTCAGTCGATATTACGTTACGGTAATATTTATAAATGATGAACATCAACTGGTTCCAGACGATGATACATCCAGTGATTTAAACTGCTTGATGTATTTCAACCAGATTTGATAGATTTGTCGCTGATTCAGATTGTTTGTTCTACATTTTCTACTTTTCCCGAATCATTCGAATGATATCAACCACATATATAGACACACTGTAAACCCTTGACAGTGAAGATGATGACAAGTATTGTGTTATTGTTTGTGTGTGGTGCGGTCCCCCTGTATACTATAAATACTACACAACGATGACAATTACTATACTAAAAATATTACAGCATGATGACAGGAAAGATAGGGAATGGTTTTAACGTTAACTCATCAAACACAATACAGGCAGTGTTAAGTAATGTAAAAGTAGATTGTGCACGAAATAATAAAGATTGGAAACAGTTCCAATTATTATCATGCATCCATAAATTTTATTTTATCCAGTCCTATATTGAATTTATGCAGACACTATTTATTAGCAAACCCTTTTTAGACTTACGTGATAATTTTTATTAGTAAATCTATTTTTTTAGATTTACTTGACTTCGATGTAAGCAGATTTATCAATTATATATTTCCATATAGGCATATAGATGGCGAGATGAAATCAAAGCAAATTATTTGGCATATACGGCAAAATAATATTTTCTGCAATATCACCCAGGGTGGAAGCGGACATATAGCCCAACATCAAGGCAAGAGTATAATAAATTTGTGGTGTAGAAATGTTGCCAGTAAATGTTTTATCTTTTATTTACACTTAAATAAACTACAAAATATAACTTAAAGCGTGTGTGTGAGAGATGTGGGGTTTCACGTCCACTCGACACAAAATACTTCATTTCTAGACTAAATATGGTTTAATTTTATTTCAATAATTCGCTTGTGTGTAGAGGAAACCGGAGGAACCGGAGAAAACCACGAGGTTGGACAGGCTAATGGCATAGTGGTTGTTCTTTAGTTTTGTATACATTGTGGGATGACACAAAATTCGGTGAGCGCATTGATTATTACGTTATTGTTGAGTATTTATGTAACTTTTATTAGCTGTCACAGTATTTTTAGATGAGTGGAATGGAAACCACGCCAGTGACACCCTTATGAAACAACGCGTACACGCTAACCATTCGACCATCCAACCCTGTGAGATAATAGTAACATGTTGATGAATTATTTGTTTTCTAAAAATAAAATGAAATGAAATGGGGTTTAATATCCTACTCCGACTGGGTTAATGAAGGCGGGCATTATGCAATACAGTGTGCTATGAGGGAAATTTTTATCCCGGGCAGCGGCACAATGGCCTACTCTTATATTGAATTCCATCTGCCAAGGGATCTTTTACATGCACGCATCGACCATCCAACCCTGTGAGATAATAGTAAAATGTTGATGAATTATTTGTTATCTAAAAATAAAATGAAATGAAATGGGGTTTAATATCCTACCCCGACTGGGCTAATGAAGGCGGGCATGTACAATACAGTGTGCTATGAGGGAAATTTTTATCCCGGGCAGCGGCACAATGGCATGCTCTTATATTGAATTCCATCTGCCAAGGGATCTTTTACATGCACGCAAATGTATACACTGGGACCTCGTTTTTTTTGTTTTGTCCCATCCGAAAACAGCTGTCCTTGTCTGGCCCTCCGTCCTGCAAGACTGACAAAGAGAAACCATGTTCATGTCGGAAAATCCCGATCGAACACGCGACCTCCAGGCTAACAAGCAAGCGTCTTACCTGCTTAGCCACCGTGGCTCTCTTTTCTCAAATAATTAAACATGTTGCCTTAAAAAGTAAATGATGTTTGGTATTATTTAAAGGAGCTAAATAGCTAACATTTCGGAACTAGAAATTGACACAAGTGGATCGTAACGCATATAATGCTGTAATATGAATGTATATAAACTAATTTACATTAACACGTATGTAACACCAATGTCGTCTGCTAACACGAGTCACGTGATAGATGATGAATTGATAACACTAGATAAATTAACGTCAAAATTCTGCTATCAGAAGCTACTCAGCTAGAAATTTGTTCAACCCATTTGTTTAAATTATTGGGTGAACAAGGGTTTCGTGTGTAATTTTCCTATCATATGGAAAAACGTGTTTTGTACTTAAAAAAAATCCTAAATGTGTTGACTTAGATTTTAAAATTGTACATAATATATTATGGTCAAAGGAAAAGCTATTTAAGATAAGAAAAGTAAGTGACGAATATTGCTCTGTTTGTAAATTAATACATGAAGATATTGAACATTTATTCGTTAGATGCCAGCATTTGACAGATTTTAAACTTTTAATTAAAGATATACTAGATGATATATTGAAAATGAATATAAATATTAATGAATTAGGCACTGTTATTTTATTTTGTCTTCAACAGTCATGTAAAACTCTTCCAATAGAGTTACGCAATATTATTTTATGTACAGTAAGAATTGCTATATACAAAAGAAGAATGCTAGCCTTAAAAGATGGACATATTATAGATGTTAAGCCAATATTTAAAAGATTGTTAATAGATCATATTTACAGTGTAAATATTTACTACAAAAAGCATAAAAGTGTTAAAGATTTTATTTCCAAATTCATTCAGCCTTCCTTTCTTGTTAAACTCGGACTAAATGATGAGATAAGCATTGACTTTTATTTCAAATGTACATAATATATGCACTGTTCAACCCTTTTTAACCATTTAATACTTTTGTAATGTATATATGAATGTTGTAAATGTATATATGAAATCATTCTAATGCATATATATTATATGATAATGTATTTAGAAATTTTGTGAATAAACATTTTACAAGAAAAAAAAAAGCAGTGGGATGAAACCGGAACACCCGAAAGAAAACGGTTGACCCTCATTTTGCCACGTTCAAGGCAGAATCAAAACCACGTCACCTGATTCAATGTCAGACCTTATTTGGCTACCCAACCCTTCTTATTGGAAAGGGGGCCACATGGTTCAGTTAATAAGACGTTAGCTCGCCATCTAGAAGGTCCCGTGTTCCATCCCTGCGTTGGCCGAGAACGTTCATCCTGATTTTCCGGCGTAGTTCCTCCTTGCCAATCAATGGTGCAGGAGGAACCGCGCTTAAAAATTCCGATGAACTTTTTTGACTAACGGAGGGATGGAACAAGGGGCCTCCTGGATAGCGAGCCTACGGTCAACGTACAGTCGTTGGGATGGGACGAAATACCGAGGTCTGGTGTACACATTGGCACTATTTGGCGTATGCCGGTCTTCATTAGGCCAGTCGGAGCAGAACAGTAAGGCTATAAACCCCATTTCATATGGGGAATGTATTAATTAGTGCTAGTTATTATCCGACGCTCTTGTTATTATCCGGCGCGCTTGTTATTATCCGGCACGAGCCAGTTATTATCCTGACATGGTTGTTATTATCCGGCACGAGTCAGTTATTATCCCGACACGCTTGTTATTATCCGGCGCGCTTGCTATTATCCGGCACGAGCCAGTTATTATCCGAAGCGAGCCAGTTATTATCCGACGTGCGCCAGTTATTATCAGGCGCACGCTAGTTATTATCAGGCGCGCACCAGTTATTATTATTATATTTTTATTCTTTGCGTCCCTTACCGGGCCCCGTAAAAGACATATTGTTTTTATCAATTTATAACAGAATTAAGACAAAAACTGATGTTAATCCTTAACCATCCCATGCATGATGCATAACGGAATTAAGACAAAAACTAATATTGATAGACCACCCATTTGAGAAAGTAATCGATTTAACGATGTTATTGCCGAGTAAACAACATGAATATGTACAAGCTACATTATGTAAACATATTTTATTAAGCAAGATACAGTAACCACTATATTAAACATTCAATAAGCCTTTGTTATATATAATATGTATGTACGCGTATACATATTGATAGAACTCAATGATCATTGAATACTGCTCGGGTTATTCAATACTTCAAGAGAGTCCCTGCGCAAGTATTCCACGAGCGATAGCGGTGACGTCATGACCGTTTGACGTAATTCTGAAAGTGGCGTCATTCTGGACAAAAGTAGTATGTTTTTCGAGCCACTGAATATAATAGCCATAGGTTTTTCAACCGCTGTATTTAATGATATTTACTTGTATTTGCATGTAGTTATTGAATGCTTCTAAGGTGCCATAATTGGGTCCGCATTTTTTTTTTCCATATAGAATTTTCGCTATTTATTTTTTTTTAAAAACGACATTCCACTGTACAGGGGTTGTTTAAGGGATATAAAAGACAATAGCAGAACCATACATATGATATTTTAGATAAAATAAAAAAATTGAAGTATATAATATGCCTGATTTTAAGGTTCAAAATGGGACATTTGCATGGCTGCCTCGGAAGATTGTTGTTTTAGTGCAAATAAAAGTATGGTGGCAATCTTTTGTTATTTTTATTTAATATCAATTAAAATGCATATTTCATACCACAATAGCAATTTTCAAAATACTGCAATAGTCATTGTTAATTTTGAGTTCAAAGTCGGCCCGAAGGGCCTGTCGGACGATCGCTCGAAGGGCCGGTCGGACAAAAAATGAAAAAAAATAATTTTGTCCAATTCGTCTAAAAAAAAAACAACAACGTTTTTCTGCTAAACATTATATGGGAGAGGGGGTATTGGACCGACCATGGAGCCATGATGATCATGTTGTATGTGGCCGGTGGCTTTAATGGGCTGGTATAATAGACTTTCTGGACCGGGAGTGCTGGGTGTTGGTCAGAATTCGGAATCCTGCAATGGGGATACGAAATT
Source organism: Patella caerulea (assembly GCA_036850965.1). Classification (NCBI taxonomy): domain Eukaryota; kingdom Metazoa; phylum Mollusca; class Gastropoda; family Patellidae; genus Patella; species Patella caerulea. Next base: position 5,230,028 of record JAZGQO010000010.1, read on the forward strand.
CAACCGACAGTTTCATCGGATTCACCCGATTAAAAGTCACCTGCACCCTGTTTGTGGGGATATGCCAGAATCCAAAATTAAAAATCAGCTTTTATGATTTTCATTTTCGTCACTCTGTACCAATGTGTTTCGTGGCCTTCCATCACAGGAGGAATCAACTAGCGCTCCCGGCAACAAAAATGGGACATTTTTCAATGAAAATATTCCTGCTGATTCAATATTTCTAACTGGTTAATCCAATGGTCAACATTTTCTCAACTAGTCCCATTTTTCAACCAGTTAAATTCTCTTCACTCTTGAAGATACAATGATAATACGTTAATTAATAATATGACAATATGATAATTTCACAGGTTGATGGTTGTAAATTACTTGCAGGTCGAGGAATGGCCTAAGTTAATCGATTTATGAAATATATTTTTTGACAGACATTATAATCAGCTATTGCACCAAATCCCATATTTGGGGTTCATTTTTCAAAAATGTCCAGGGGGAGACCCCCAGGACCCCCCCCCCCTCCGGGCTCCTCGGTCAGTAAAAGGGGCCGCTCCGACACGCGAGCCCGGGCCGGTTCCCTACCCCAATCCGCCCCTGCAAACTGCCCTAAGATGTTTTTGGTCACATAAAATATGAAATGAAGAAATAAAATGGGATGTAATGTCCTGCTCTTCACCGACTGAGCTAATGAAGACGGCCAATGAGGGAAATCTGCCTGAAAATCCTGAAAAACTTTCTCGGCCAATGCAGGGATTGAAGACAGAACATCCGGATTAGCAAGCCAGCGCCTAACACACTGAGCCACCCTGGCTGTCATGTAAATTACGGCATGAAGCTTAATTTGACATCAATGGTCGAGATGCCCTCACTGATCAGTCAAATACCATAACTGGCATTATCTTTAAATTGACATCATTGATTCATTTAATACATACTTTTTGACATCTATATGTTGAACGTGACTATTTTAATCAGGTGTTTTTTTTAAATAGATCGTTTCCCTGTTAATATCCACAGTAAAATAAACATACAGGTACTCTTTTGTATTATGGGACAATGCAGAAACACTTGAAGAAGAAGGTGCATAAGGTCGAGGGAATAAGAAACGTAACAAAATCTTGGGGCTTATTTGTCAATTTCGCCCGTTTTGTGATTGTTTGTTTATGCCAATAATTCATTTAGTCTGAGACCGACTGCGGTGAGTACTTTTTTAGGAACAATATTTTTTTTTACCATGGGTGGAAAACATTTCATAGAACAACATACTCACAACAGAATAAGAGTGACAAACATTTTTTCAAACATGACAAGCAGACATGGTTATTTTAAACTATAGTTTGGTGTGACGTAGACGTGTGTAATTTAGGTATACGGATTCACGCAAATACATAGTATTTGGGATCTATTCTGGCATTGTTTGTTTACCTCATTAGGCCTAATTCATGAAGTCGCCGATGCCTAATTTTGAGGTCGACGGCAGTGACTGCACTTATTTTGAGATTGACTATTTTTCTCCAGGGGAGAAACAGAATAATACTCACAAGAGAATAAGAGTGAAACACAACAATTTTTCAAACGTGATAAGTTGACAAGGTTATTTTATACTAAAGTTTTGCGCGAGTAGTGTGACGTATGCAGTGAGCACTTATTTTGATACCGGTTGCTCCTATTTTACGACCGAATGCAGTGGTTTTGCGATCGACTATTTTATTCCCCACATTTACGCCCCTGGTTACGCAGTTAGCTATTGGTTGTTAATCGGATTATAGACCAGTCATAATTTGGAACAGAAATATGCTTCCATTACAGCAGTGTTAAGTGGGATTAGCTCTAATCAGACGAAACACTGCGACGAGTGTGGTACGCCACCTAAGGTAGACTACATTGGACCACATTTCAAGTGACTGTATTCACGGGCCGGAAAAGCAGAAAAACACCTTTGCGGCAGTCAAACTTTGCTACCGACGACCCCGTCTCCGTGGAATATAAACGATTGATTAGAATTCGACTAAGCCACCTTAGATAGACTATGTCAGTAACACCTACAGTATTCAGAGACTGGAATAGCAAGAAAACGCGTTTGAGGTCGTTAAATTTTACCTTTTTTCTAGGGGGAGGGTGGCATGTCATGATTCTACCCCCTTAAAGTCTGTATGCCCATGGAGAGCAACCTATAGACCCTTCCAAGGTACCGTTCGCCGCGGACCGTCATCGGCGCCCACAGAAGCCCTATCGGCGCCCCCAGATGCCTTTGCCTCCCAAACAATTTTGGTCTAGTTACGGACCTGAATAATATCTATTTTAACAAACAACTAAACAACTAGTTCGTGATGAATCAAATCAAGGGTAAATATTATTGGTCAAACAAGAAGTAAAGATTAGCTACGAGACGAAAGAATAATTAGTTTCATATATGTTCATGATATCGCATTACCTAAATTCAAGCATAGAACTGTATTTTACTCCGTAAAATGATATGTGATATGTTTCTGGCCGATCTGACTTACAATGATATAACAGTTTCTGCAGAATGCAGGATCAAACACACGACCTCCAGGCTAGTGAGCAAGCGTCTTACCCGCTTAGCCACCGTGGCTCCCTTTTCTCAAATAATTAAACATGTTGCCTTAAAAAGTAGATTATTTTTGGTATAAATTTAGTAATGTAGAATTACAACAGCAGGACGAAGGTTAGTTAGCTATATGTTAATTGCTTGAATAAGAAGTGGTATCAGTAGTTCTCGAACAGGTAAGCATACTCTTCGTCATGTACGGCATTCGCCAATACTTATAGATACCGGAGTGACAATACAGACCGGATTTCAGAAGATTCCACATTTGTTGTATCTAAGGATAAAATGGAATTGTAGAAAACCTTTAATCGGATCAAAAGCTTTTAAATCACCGCAATGGTGATAGCACGCCACTAGTAGAGTAGTGAGAGAGGTTTTTTTTCATGAGCTGCGACAACGATTCACAGCTGTAACAAATACCGATATAAATAAACCTATATATATGTCTATGGGTAGGCCTATACCGGAAATATAAATGCACACATATTAAAAACAAATTGGGCTGCACACTTTAAGTACATGTACACGGGGATGGCCGATCCTGAGATTTAATCGAATCTTGGAGCAGATTTTGTCAGGTCGCATATCATAAAAAAAACGAATAGACCCGAATGGTAGTGGGTGTTTATTTGTGTCTTTACAAAAATTCCAAATTTGGATAAACAAGATAACGTAACTTTGTGAAACATTGAAAACCCAAACAAATAAACCGCTTCCACCTCTCATCGTTAAAAAAATCCGTCTATTTTAACGAAAAATCAAATGGAAATACAGCATAGAGGTACATTTTCTTTTGTTTATTTTTCGGTCGTATGCACCATTGATTTATTGATGTCCGATGGATAATCTGAATTTCACTAGCATATGACTATTCTTTGAAAACTTAAATAGACCGAATTGGGTCTAATAGCACATATTATTATTGTTATATGAATATATGTAGTCAATTATATTCAATTGCTAATAATATTGTTGTAATTTCTAATAAATTATATTCAGCGACATACGCGAAAAGTCCAAAATGAACGACGTTCGATTACGTTTGCTTTGCCCATCTACACACTTTTTTCATATCAATTTGTCTTGTCACTCAAGAGAGCTTACTCTCTTTCAGAACTTGCCCTGTCACATTTACTTATTAAGCCATTAACGTTGATCAATTATTAAGGATTTTAAAAGTAAGGCTAAACAATGAAATATAAATACAACTATTTCGCTGTTCCACAATATTGATCTTTCTGGGGAACTAATCAACTCCGTCGTTTAAACAGACCTATAAACCTTTTTTAAGGCTACTATTTAATTTCTAGATAAATTTGTGAAATCATGGGTTCATTTAAATAAAATTAAATCGTTCTTTGAAAATAAAATGAAATAAAATGGGGTTTAACGTCCTAATCCTGAATCAGTACAGGGTGTTATGACGGAAGTTTGATCTTACAGGGTCGCTACCACCTTCGTTTGTTTCCATTTCCAAGGGGATCTTTAACATGTGGCGTACCCAGGACCCAAGGTAGAAGACGAAGACGTTCGACAATGGAACAGTACAAGTTATCGTGATTGTTTTCAAATCGGGTATACAACACTCAATATTACAATGGTGAAACACACAAATAACAGGCCCGTAGCTAGCGGGGTGGGAGGGCAAGAGGGGCAGGCGCCATATTTGTATGGGCGCCACATAAAACCGATTGACATTGAGACGCTCCCGAAATGATGAGGCGCCAAAAAATGACCCCCACGATTAACACCACAACCGGAGAGTGGTGGGGCGTTTTATAATGTTGGGCCGCACATAGTGCATAATGCCGAATCAGATTGGTTGGGCACCAACGACTTGATCAATGGTGCGCCCAAAACGGTTGGTAAAACATAGATAGTATTGTATAATTATATAGTTGAACGCCGATCGTTGTCTCGCCGGAAAGCATAGGTTTTTTTAGGTTGACAAAAAGTTGATGTCATATGATGATTGTGCCTATAAAACTTAGCAACTTGATAAAAGTTTGAAAAATTGAGTCAATATCCTGGCATCTGAGGTCATTGTTGGGAGAAATTCTTGAGGACGAGAGGACCAGAAATGTCAGTTAATGGGACAGAATCTCGAGATCTGCCCCTGTCAACTCCGCCCGTAATGCAAGAGTTGACCTTACATTTGCATAGTCTCTGAGACAGTACAAGATTACAGAGGAAAAAATGAATGGTGTTATAATGAAATCGAGTGCCGCAGGCGCAAAAACAATTCAGATATGTAACCGAACTTTTAAATTTTGGGGACTTGGCTTGAAAATATTAGTCATTGTCATGGCAAATGGAACCAAATTTTCGTTAACGAGGGAATAAGAAACGGGACAAAATCTTGAGGCTTGTCTGTCAATTTCGCCTGTTTTGTGATTGTTTGTTTATCCCAATAATTCATTTAGTCTGAGACCGACTGCGGTGAGTACATTTTTTAAGACCGACTATTTTTTTGCCATGGGTGGAAAACATATCATATAACAACATAGTCACAACAGAATAAAAGTGACAAACCTTTCTTCAAACATGACAAGCAGACATGGTTATTTTATACTATAGTTTTGTGTGACGTAGACATGTACAATTTAGGCTCACCGATTCACGCAAATACATAATATTTGGGATCTATTCTGGCATTGTTTGTTTACCACATTAGGCCTACTTCATGAAGTCGCCGATGCCTAATTTTGAGACCGACGGCAGTGACTGCACTTATTTTGAGACCGACCATTTTTCTCCCGGGGAGAAACAGAATATTAATCACAACAGAATGATATTGAAACTCAACAATTTTTCATACGTGATAAGTTGACAAGGTTATTTTATATTAAAGTTTTGCGTGAGTAGTGTGACGTATGCAGTGAGCACTTATTTTGATACCGACTGCTCCTATTTTGCGACCGTCTGCATTGGTTTTGCGACCGACTATTTTTATTTTTTTTCCTGGGAGTGGGGTGCACCAAACCCACACCCCCACATTTACGCCCCTGGTTACGCAGATAGCTATTGGTCGTTAATCGGATTATTGACCAGTCATAATTTGGAACAGAAATTTACTTCCATTACAGCGGTGTTAAGTGGGATTAGCTCTAATCAGACGAAACACTACGAGGAGTGTGGTACGCCACCTAAGGTAGACTACATTGGACCACATTCAAGTTGCTGAATTCACGGGCTGGAATAGCAGAAAAACACGTTTGCGTTAATCAAAAGTTGCTCCCAACGACCCCGTCTTCGTGGATTATAAACGATTAATTGGAATTCGACTAAGTTACCTTAGTTAGACTATATCAGTACCACCTACCATCGGAAGCCCCCAGAAACCTTTGCCCCCCCCCCCCCCCCAGAAAAAAATTTTTTGGTCTAGCTACGGACCTGAATAATATCTCTTTTAGCAAACAAGTAAACAACTAGTTCGAGGTGAATCAAATCAAGGGTAAATTAAATATCAAATTTCTACTGATCAATAATTCGTGAACATATCTCATTTACAGAGAATGTAAACAGTAATAGAAACAGGAATAATTCTGTCGATATTACGATACGTTAATATTTATAAATGATGAACATCAACTGGTTCGCGACGATGATACATCCAATGATTTAAACCGGTGGAATCACGACACAAATCAGATGAGATATTTGATGATGAACATCAACTGGTTCCCGGCGATGATTAAACTGTTGTCACGTCACAAATCAGATGAGATATTTGACTCTAATCATTCTAATTATAATCAGTTGTACGTGATATCAGGTTAAAAAATCAGATACAATGGGGTTTAACGTCCGACTGTTCTGATTCAACTTGAACGTGACGTCAGGTAAACAGACAGGCTTATAAGATACAGTGACGTATATTATACACAATATAACAACTAGTGCATGATAAATTAAAAATATAAATTTGTAATACTCACATCGGGCTGTTTCAGGAAACATGAAAAAAAATATAAAGAATTATTAGGTAATTATTTCATAAAGACGGATTATGGGGGGGGGGGGGGAATACGGGAATTTTCTCCTTAACTGCTTGATGTATTTCAACCTGATTTATCGCTGATTCAAATTGTTTGATCTACATTTTCTACTTCTCCTGAATCATTCGAATGATATCAACCACATATATAGTCACACTGTAAACCCTTGACAGTGAAGATGATGACAAGTATTGTGTTATTGTTTGTGTGTGGTGCGGTCCCCCTGTATAATATAAATACTACACAACGATGACAATTTATATATATAATATACTAGAAATATTACAACATGATGATAAGTACTTTATATACAAAAAAACACAGTACATGTTGATGACAAGTATTATACTAGAAATAGTACAGCATGATGACAGGAAAGAGTATAATAAAATTTGTGTTGTAGAAATGTTTTATCTTTTATTTACATTTCCAATGTAAGATCTAAAATATGATTTAAAGTGTGTGTGGGGGAGATATGGGGTTTAACGTCCAATCGACACAAAATACTCCATTTCTAGAGGAAACCGGAGGAACCGGAGAAAAAACACGAGGTTGGATAGGCGACGCTACTCTTTGTCACGTATCACCGGGGAATCGAAACCACGCCAGTTGACTCAATGACAGACCTTATGAAACAACCCGCACGCGCTAACCATTCGACCATCGAACCCTGAGAGATAATAGGAAAATTTTGATTAATTATTTGTTTTCTCAAATTAAAACGAAATGAAATTGGGTTTAATGTCATACTGTTCTGTCCCGACTGGGCTAATGAAGGCTGGCGTGTGCCATACAGTATGCTTTGAGGGTAATTTTGTCCTGACAGCGGTACAATGGCCTACTCTTATATTGAATTCCAACAGCCAAGGGATCTTTTACATGCACGCAAATGTATACACTAATACACTGGGACCTCGGTTTTCTGTCCCATCCGAAGACAGCTGTCCTTGTCTCGTCCTCCGTCCTGCAGGACTGATAAGGAGAATCCATGTCCAAGTCGGAAAATCCCGATGAACTTTCTCGGCCAATGCAGGATCGAACGCGTGATCTCCTGGCTAGCGAGCCAGTGTCTTACCCAGCCAGCCACCGTGGCTTCCTTTTCTAAAATAATGAAACATGTTGCCTCAAAAAGTAAATTATTTTTGGTATTATTCAAGTAGGCCTAGTGTAGAATTACAATAACAGGGCGAAGGTTAGTTAGCTATGTTAATTGCTTGAATACGAATTGGTGTCAGTAGTTCTCGAACCAGTAAGCATACCCTGCCTCGTGTACGACACCCGTCAATACTTATGGATACCGGAGCGGCAATAAAAACCGGATTTCAGAAGATTCCTCATTGTTGCATCTATGGATAAAATGGATCTGTAGAAAACCTTTAATCGGATCAAAAGCTTTTAAATTACCGCAATGGTGTTAGCACGCCACTAGAAGAGTGGTAAGAGAGGTTTTTTTTTTTCATGAGTCGCAGCTGTAACAAATACCGATATAAATAGACTGGTAAGAGAATTTTTTCATGAGCTGCGACAACGATTTGCTGTTGTAATAAATGCCGATATAAATAGTTCTATAGTCTGTGAGTATACCGGAAATATAAATGCACACATATTTAAAACAAATTGGGCAACACAAGTTAATTGCATGTACACGGGGATGGCCGATCATGAGATTTAATAACATGAAAACTTTCTAGTAATTATTGCACGGTGAATCTCCGTCGAATCTACTAGAGTGAAAACAATCTGCCTAGTGAAAGAAAAGCTTTATTTTATAACGATATGAACAATATTCGTATTTTAAATATAATAACCATGAGGGGTGGTCCCAGGAACTAACTAAGTCAACTTAGTTTACCCCATGGTTAGGTCGTAACAGAAATGAACTGGTGTTTAACGTCCTACTGTACTGTTCCGACTCGGAAAATGAAGACGTACATACGCCATACAGTGCCGGGACAGCAATGCTACGGTCTAGTCTTATATAGAATCCAACTACCAAGGGATCCTTTACGTGCACGACCCATCTGAACGACTATTCAGTTCCGACTGGGCTAATGAAGACGCACATACGCCATTCAGTGTGCTACGAGAGAAATTGTGCCAAGACAGCTGCGATACGACCTACTCTCATAAGTGCACGTTCAATCCGCCCAACTGTAGGTTTTCCCTTGCCAGGCCCTCAGTCCTGCATCACTGGCAAAGGTTTGGAACAACAAAAAATCCGGATGAACTTTCTCGGTCAACGCAGGGATAGGACACGGCACCTCCAGGTTACCGGGCCAACGTCCTACTCACTGAGTCACCTTGGCTCCCAGGTCGTGACAGTAACAAAACACAAAAAACAAACATGTCGAACTGTCGATGTTCTACACATATTAGTTTTTTATATGTCGTATATATAATAGCAGTTCACGAAATATCTTTCTTGGTAGTTGAATAACCATGCACAATAGAATTTGTAAGATGATTTAATACACATAATTGTAAGTGTCCGCAGCTGTACTTAGTTTGAATATATCATGAATTTGACTATCAATCGGATGTTATAATAAAGGTATAATCACAGGCTACACTTGACGATGTACACCGTTCTAATATTTTTTGCCTGGCTACGCTCAGTGAAATACGTTTAAAATCTAAATACCATAATAACACATCAACAGTTTCTATAATAATACAGGTATTGATATTAAATATTCCAAAAGTCACGTCATGGGCTCATTATGGATACACATTTTCCTGGCAAACTTTATTTGTAACTTTCCAGCGACATATATTAACGCCAGTAAATGTGAAATAAAGTACACTGCAATTAGTAATTACTCATGTGTTATTTTAGACCTATTTTTTTCAATTTATATTTTCAAGTTATGTAATTTCTAGTTCGTTCACACAGACTTTTATATTTTCTAATTTAAAACGTAATTCATGTAGTTTGTAATTTGCTTAAAATAATCTATACACAAAACTTGTGTAGATTAATAAAATCTTGTGTGGTTTTTTTTCATATCATTAACACAAGTTAATTCATGTAGTTTTTAATTTGCTTAAAATAATCTATACACAAAACTTGTGTAGATTAATAAAATCTTGTGGGTTTTTTTTTCATATCATTAACACAAGTTTATTATCTTATTTATGTGATCGAACGTTGCATGACAACGTTAAATGTTAATCATAAATAAATTATAGATTTATATCAGACAAGATTATATTTATTTTTATCAATTAATCATTTGATGCATTGTACAATACTCTACGAATATTGGGACGGTACTAAGAATGGAGATTGTTCCTTATAAAATAAATGTGGCGTAATGGTTGTTGCAAATGCCTTTTTGTTCCCAAATTACTTATGCTGCTATATATATGTCAAAACCATAACAATTTGGAACCGTGTCCATTAATCGGTCAGGCCATACTCGGCTTACAGTATTTTGTATTTAATGTGTAAGGATGTTGATCTCTGTATTTTAAAATTAAATTGTATACATGTTCATAAAATCGAGAAATAAACTAAAACATGCACGGAACAAATTTTATCAGATACATAAGCTTTTAATCCCCGTTAGTGTAACAATGTTGTCGTTGCGACATAGTTTTCAAATTCATAGACAAGGAATGGAGAAATGATGGCTGAAACAATATTGTTACCTTTACAAATTATTGATTCTAATTTCATAACCAAAAATATATAGCCCACGCTGGTTAGACTTTTATAGTTGAGAGAAAGAGAAGCTAATTTTAAACATTGTAATGTGGACTATTGTGTAACTGTTGCGACATAAAACGTATAGAAACAACTGTTTTGGTTCCTGTTACATATTTGATTTCGATATCGTGAGAAAAAACAATGATAAAGTCCTTAAGAAGTGAAATACAAAAACAAGGGATCACGCGAGGACGTCGGGCGCGAAGGTGACCCCTATGCAGTCGATTCCGAATCTTCTGGCCACTCACTCTCACACCAGTGTCTGTTTGAAGACGAGCGCTGATCTGATTTGCTGTGATGACACGATTTCTCAAGGCCAAGGTACGGATAAATCGATCCTGGGCTTTAGTTGTCGCCCTTGTTCGACCCGAGCGTGGTCTGTCCTGTACAGATTGTGTATCACGGTATCTGGACCATAGCCTGCTTATGACAGACTAAGAAACATTCATCGTCCGCGCCACAACTGCCTGTGTTGTGCCGATCTGTAGCATGCCAAGGGCACGTAACCTTTCATTTTGGGTAAGCCGACGCATATCAAAATTTGTTTTCTGGTCACTAAAACAATTAAACTGATGTATCCACCATGGAATTCAATGCCAAAATGACTGTAACATTCAAAGTCAGAGTCGTGCAAATCTTGGGTTGGACCCCCATGATGATCCCAAGCATCACCTGCATTCCATGCGGTAGCTATTGGTGCGTTTGGGCGTCACTTGTAACTGGAAATGTTTCTCCTGTTAGGTTCTATAGTGACTTTTTTCGTAGTCATTTGCATATTTTAGAATTATGCCCCCAAAATCAAATATCCCCTACTTTTTTTGAATTATATATATGACTTATGCTACAGCCCACTAATGCCACCGTTAAACAGATAACGGAACCCAACACCTCCGTTAACTATAACGGCAAGTTAACGACGCGTTAAAGTTAACGGAGCTTCCACCAACATTTCTCTCCGTTAAAGTTAACGATCCGTTAACTCCATGTTAACGGATCGTTAAAAGTTAACGGAGCTTTGAGCAACTGGCCCCTGAAGGCCACCTCCTGGATGTACCTGCCTATAATTTGAAATCATTTGGATCCAGAACTCTTCGGTACAGTGATCTGATCTGTTTACGAGATCTTACTCGACCGCCATCTTGTACTCTCAATTTGAATCTGTGTCGGTTTTTAAATCCAAATTGAAAACTTGGTTATTTAGTCACTATCATTAAAGATACATTAGGGGAACTAAAATAAAGAGATGGCAGTTCTCACTATAATAGTTAACAACTAGATAGTGTAAAGGTAATTTGTTGAAAATTTCAGTCAAATTGATCCACTATTAGCCGAGAACAAAGCGAGTGAAATATTCACATAGTCTCGGTCATCATTACTAAAATCATTTATATAAACAGCATAGTTTCGATTATCCACTTGATTGATTTACTTACCAATGGCCATTAAGCGGGATATAGGAATTTAATCCACCAACATCGAAGGCTAGCCTTGACATCAAGAGTTTATTATGGTCTGGATATGTTAATTAATGTCTAATTGATTATTTAGATAACATTTCAGGCCTAACGAAAGACCTGTAATAAGCAGTCATATTTATGCAGGTGAATATGTAAGATTTGGATAAACATCTGGTGTTACATATTAATCATCACAGTTGTCCTGAGTTAGACAAGATCTTTGAATGGTAAAGCAATCTGCACTGGAAGCTTAATCTGTTATTATATAATCACCAGCTGCAAACTCCGGCCCTAATTTAATCTGATACATAATACCTGGAAATAGTTGATTGGCCAACAGCTATCTGTCCGTCCAGGGTATTAACCCACCCCAACCGGATACTGACCAATCAGGTTACGGTGCAGGGGTGTGGTATCAAGAATGCTAGGCTGGACGTAGATCCGACCCAGTAATAAAATATCAGACAAACCGTCTTGGAATCTAGTCTGCGATATCACATTAGTGGAAGCGGACGTTAAACGTACCAGACCAGACCAGTCTTGGAATCAGTCGAGGCTAGGCGGGCGCCTAGACGGTACCCTGGATACTAAGCAGGACTCGAAGTGATGAGACGAGGCGAGAGCGTCTGGAGTTAGCACACCCGTGCTAAGCCAAGCTAAGACATGACTCCCTCGATGTTAGTTCTGGGGTCGATTACATTACGATGTTTGTACCTAATCTGTAGGAAGCAGAATAAAAGTATTATACGAAGTTAAACCAGTGTTGTCACCAGTCGTTGATTAAATGATCCAATACTGTCACACTGGCCGTTCCTGCTATAATAGTTTAAAAATAGATTTTCAAATTACATTATTATAAGCGTCTATAATCTTAACGGTGGTAGTTGGCAATCGAGACTAAGTTTATCTAGTCAAATAATCAAAAATCACGGCTGTTTTAAGCCATTTAAATCTCGGCCATCCGATTGACTAGAGAGTGGATTATAGGTTTGCCATGACGTTTATTTACTTGTATTTGAACCTTCAGATATCACCTAAAGCTATGACCTAAATGTCAAGCGTGGAATTCCTAAAACAACTGATCACGACCGAGGTCACAATATATAACGTAATCGTAGTCGAAGGAATTTACGGCGACGTGAATGTTGTTTTGAAATACGGACATCAGACACTGTCATTGAAAACTGATATTTTATTTTGTTTAATGATTGTTTTAATGAATGCTTCTTGTATACTATTCAAAAAAAGTAGGGGATATTTGATTTTTAAGTGTTATTAAAGTCACCTAATGAAACTGACGAAGAAACAAATGACAAAATGAAATGAAGTTCACATTCATCGATTTATTCCAAATGATCGTTAGACTAAGTAAGGCACAGACTGACCATTATAAGGGTAAAATGATACCCGGGGTCAAACAGCAAAGTTACCACAGCATTACAACAAAGTCAGTAACGGATAAATCCTCCTCTGTTTGCCAAACAAGCATTGATCCGACGTGGCATACTCCTAATGAGACGTCTAAGGTCATTTTGGTCCAGATTGTCCCATTCCTGTTGCAACGCAGCAGCAAGTTCTTGGACATTGGCAGGACGTTGTTGACGTTGACGTAACCTCTGTCAAAGCATGTCCCAGACATGCTCGATGGGGGAGAGGTCGGGACTCAGTGCTGGCCAAGGTAATGTGGTGATGTTCTGTTGTTGGAGGTAGCCTGTAACGATCCTGGCCCTGTGACATCTTGCGTTGTCATCTTGGAAGATGAAGCGGCGGCCATGACGTCGTGCGAACGGCAAACATGGACTGCCAAGATGTTGTCCCGGTAGTACTGGCCTGTAACACGCCCTGCAACAACATGTAAAGCCGTTCTTCCAGCAACAGTGATGCCTCCCCACACCATAACAGAACCACCCCCAAATCGATCATGTCTGATGACGTTAACGTCTTGGAATCGCCCGTTTCGACGACGCCACACCCTCCTACGTCTGTCCAAAAAATCAACAGTGAACCTTGACTCATCTGAAAACATCACATTGCTCCAGTGTTGACGATCCCTACACCAACGACGTCTTGCCTGAATGTGATGATCTCTCAAACAAGGGATAACGCGAGGACGTCGGGCGCGAAGGTGACCCCTATGCAGTCGATTCCGAATCGTCTGGCCACTCACTCTCACACCAGTGTCTGTTTGAAGACGAGCGCTGATCTGATTTGCTGTGATGACACGATTTCTCAAGGCCAAGGTACGGATAAATCGATCCTGGGCTTGAGTTGTCGCCCTTGGTCGACCTGAGCGTGGTCTGTCCTGTACAGATTGTGTATCACGGTATCTGGACCATAGCCTGTTTATGACAGACTGAGAAACATTCATCGTCCGCGCCACAACCGCCTGTGTTGTGCCGATCTGTAGCATGCCAAGGGCACGTAACCTTTCATTTTGGGTAAGCCGACGCATATCAAAATTTGTTTTCTGGTCACTAAAACAATTAAACTGATGTTTCCACCCTGGAATTCAATGCCACAATGACTGTAACATTCAAAGTCAGAGTCGTGCAAATCTTGGGTTGGACAACCATGATGGTCCCAAGCATCACCTGCATTCCATGCGGTAGCTATAGGTGCGTTTGGGCGTCACATGTAACGGGAAATGATTCTTCTGTTAGGTTCTATAGTGACTTTTTTCGTAGTCATTTGCATATTTTAGTATTATGCCCCCAAAATCAAATATCCCCTACTTTTTTTAATAGTATATAATTAATTCCCATGATTACTCCCTGTAAAATTACCGCCATTTCATTTTCGTGCATACATGAGAAGAGAAAAACATGTTTCCATGTCTTTATTGTGTACTAGTCATGCCATTTTAAATACCGGTAAATCTACCCCTCAGGTACATAATAATTATTAAGATTTCGCAGTAGTATCATATAATTATTTTATAAGTACTTAATAGAGTTTTCTTTCTTTTCATCCCGCAAAATAATAACTTAATAAGAAGTGAAAAGGGAGGGTGTTATGTGTTAGTATTAGTAATGCTACTGTCTGTTCCAGGTAATATTACAACTCGAAAATCGCTTGTCATTTATTCAAATTTTAATTAAAATGGCTAAAACTTCGTGAAATACCTGGAATGGTCACCCAATTGCTTTCTGTCTTGTGAGAACTAAGTTCAGGTCATGCTTTATGTCCTTTCACTTATGAAAAATCGTTATTTGTTTACATCTTACTAATTGAATCTACCATGTTTGGCCTAGTTATCTGGACGAGCCTAACTGGACAGGGGGTGCTGGGATTGCTTTAAGTCGTTTCACCCTACTTTGATTAGCAGTTGGTTGTTTCATTCCAGTAGAATATAACTCTTTTGAAAGAGCTATTTACCGAATCCCAGGCCACGGCTGTTTGTCTCACTAACTTGAATATTTAGTCGCCCCCCTGACCGAGGGTTGTATTTTTTTTTTTTGATATCGATATAAGCTACATGTAAATTTTAACCCGCTATCAATGAAATTGTGGAAGGAGGCTGCAAGACATACTCAAAAGTAGTTACGAGAACGTAGCTAAAAACTTTGAGATATTCTGATGTGTTTGTTTTTAGCTACGATTCGATGCCTGCCTTTAGTGGCAAACTCAGTTTCTTTATTAATGCACGTAACATCTTAAAAATAGGATAATTTTACACTATATGTCCAGTTAAACAGAGCTATAAAGTCGCAGAAAACAAAATTCGGAATCATTTTACCAGACATATTTAATCAAATTTTAAATAAGGCTAACCTTTTACACCAATTTACTTATCTCGGAGAGTTCGCATGGTTATGGCATGTGCCGACTTTTCAAAACAGTTTTAATCTTTAAGTCACTCCAAATTATCCAATGAGAATTTTTGTGCGAAATAAGCAAGGTGGAAACAGAAAAAAACCACATATCAATCTGAACAAAAACAATATTGTTTCACACAAGCTTCAAATCCACGATAAGGCATTTTTCGATTTGACATGGTCTGGGGGAGGTAACTCCATTTAAATTATAAAACTAGCATGATATGCTTTAATAGTAAGTGCAGGAGGACCGCACTACACGAAAAACAAAAACCTATTAGATTAACCTGCGGAAAATATCAAATCAAGTGAATGGATCCGGGGGCCAGCCGTAAGCGTCCACTGCGCTGTACAGTCCCGGGCCTGTTATGGTACAGGCTTCACTAAAAATGATTTGAAAAAAAAGAGGTAACAGAAATAATGCGACCGATCGTGACAATGGTCGTCTCTTCAATGGCGATAGTCTGCCAGTTGACGTCAGATGTTAGAACGTCAAAGAGTTGTCTCCCATGTAAATTCGTTTTTTGTACCTATAGTTTGTGAGAGCCAAGATATTTCAAGGGGCCTAATACACAGGCATCAATCCACCCATCAAATACAAAATATCAAAAGAAGCAATAGTGGCATATGTATGTGCATTATACATTGCATGTGTTACATTAGTTTCAGTACGTCTAGTCGTTCGGAATGGACGAAAAACCGAGGTCCCTTGTGCACATAGGCGTTTGCCCGTCTTTATTAGCTCACTTGGCTAAGGAAGACGGGTAAGCGCCTTTTGTGCTATGAGGGAAAATTTGCCTGGACAGCGGCAATATGGCCTACTCTTATATTGAATTCCAACTGTCAAGGGATCTTTTACACGCACACAAATGTATGGGACCTCGGTTTTTTGTCCCATCCGAAAACAGCTGTCCTTGACTGACGAAGAGAAACCGTGTCCATGTCGGAAAATCCCGATGAACTTTCTCGGCCAATGTAGGATCGAAGACGCGACCTCCAGGCTAGCGAGCAAGCGTCTTACCCGCTTAGCCACCGTGATTTCCTTTTCTCAAATAATGAAACATGTTGCCTTCAAAAGTAAATTATGTTTGGTATTATTTAAGTAATGTATAATTACAATAGTAGGACGAAGGTTAGTTAGCTATATGTTAATTCCTTGTACAAGAAGTGTATCAGTAGTTCTCGAACCAGTAAGCATACCCTGCCTCGTGTACGACACCCTACCAATACTTAGAGATACCGGAGCAACAATATAGACCGGATTTCAGAAGATTCCACATTTGTTGTATTTAAGGATACAATAGAATTGTAGAAAACCGTATATTTTCATGTGGACGTATATTGTCCGTCCGTCCGTCCGCCCACAATTGATTGTGAACAGTCTACAGGTCACAATTTGTATGCGATTTCAATGAAACTTAAAATATAGGTTTATCACCCTAAGATCTCGGTTCCTTTCGGTATTGGCATGTATCGGACTGTAACTTCTTGGGTTATGGCCCCTGGTTGTACAAAAAATCACGTTTTTAGCTTGTGAACCGATTTTTGATGAAACTTGAAATACATGTTTATAACCCAAAGATCTTGGTACCTGTCGATATTTGCGCCCATCAGATCGTAACTTCCTGAATTACGGCACCTGATTGTCCGAAAAATCACCCTTTTTAGCTTGTGGTCCCTCTGGAGGTCAAAATTGGTATCCGATTTCAAAAACCGTTTGATTATATCACCGTTATTTCCTGAAAATCGGACCAAAATTGACGGACAAAATGGCCGCCGTTTGTACGCGAATAGTGTGAAAATATGTTATATCAAAGTTGTGGACCCTATAGAGGTCACAATTTTAATTCAATTTTGATGAAACTTGAAATACATGTTTATATCCTACAGATCTTGGTTTCATGCCATATTCGCGCATATCGGTTTGTAACTTCCTGAATTATGGCCCCTGATTGTTCGAAAAATCGCCTTTATTAGCTTGCGGTCCCTCTGGAGGTCACAATTATTACCCGATTAAAAAAAACCGCCTGATTATATCACCGTTACACTGTAATGAATGTTTGGTTCGACTGGACCAAAATTGCTGACCAAAATGGCCGCCACTTTTACGCGAATGGTGTAAAAATATGGTATAACAAGGTTGTGGACCCTGTAGAGGTCACAATATTAATCCGATTTTGATGAAATTTGGAATGTAAGTTTAAAACCCAACGATTACGGTTCCTGTCGGGCACATTGGACCATAACTTCCTGAATTATGGCCTCTAATTTTTACAGAATATCATGTTTTTTTAACTTGTGGACCCTATGGAAGTCACAATTTTATTCCGAATTAAAAAAAACGTTTGACTATATCCCCGTTACACATTAATGATGCTTGAGTTTGAATTTGTTGAAAATGGATAATTTAACAGCTAAATCCATAATATTAAATGTTTCGTATACTAAACGTTAGCATGGGGCAGAAGTTTATAAAAAACAAAAAAATTCTAATGAGATATTTGACTCAAATCATTCTAATTATATTCAGTCGAACGTGACGTCAGGTAAACATACAGTGACGTATATTATACACAATATTATAACAACTAGTGCATGATAAATTAAAATATAAATTTATAATACTGTGTTAAGTAATGTAAAAGTAGATTGGAAACAGTTCCAATTATTATCATGCATCCATTAATTTTATTTTATCCAGTCCTACATTGAATTTATGCAGACAATATTTAGTAGCAAACCCTTTTTAGACTTACTTGATAATTTTTATTAGCAAACCTATTTTTTTAGATTTACTTGACTTCGATGTGAGCAGATTTATCAATTATATATTTCCGTATAGGCATATAGATGGCGAGATGGAATCAAAGCAGGTCATTTGACATATACAGCATAAGAACATTTTCTGCGATATCACCCAGGGTGGAAGCGGACATATACATGTAGCCCAACATCAAGGCAAGAGTATAATAAATTTGTGGAGAAGAAATGTTGCCAGTAAATGATTTATCTTTTATTTACACTTCGAATGAGCTACAAGATCTCGAACTACAAAATATGATTTAAAGCGTGTATGTGAGAGATGTGGGGTTTAACGTCCACTCGACACAAAATACTTCATTTCTAGACTAAATATGGTTTAATTTTATTTCAATAATTCGCTTGTGTGTAGGGGAAACCGGAGGAACCGGAGAAAACCACGAGGTTGGACAGGCTAATGGCATAGTGGTTGTTCTTTAGTTTTGTATACATTGTGGTATGACACAAAATTCGGTGAGCGCATTGATTATTACGTTATTGTTGAGTATTTATATAACTTTTATTAGCTGTCATAGTATTTTTAGATGAGTGGAATGGAAACCACGCCAGTTGACTCAATGACAGACCTTATGAAACAACGCGCACACGCTAACCATTCGACCATCCAACCCTGTGAGATAATAGTAACATGTTGATGAATTATTTGTTTTCTAAAAATAAAATGAAATGAAATGGGGTTTAATATCCTACTCCGACTGGGTTAATGAAGGCGGGCATTATGCAATACAGTGTGCTATGAGGGAAATTTTTATCCCGGGCAGCGGCACAATGGCCTACTCTTATATTGAATTCCATCTGCCAAGGGATCTTTTACATGCACGCAAATGTATACACTGGGACCTCGGTTTTTTTGTTTTGTCCCATCCGAAAACAGCTGTCCTGGTCTGGCCCTCCGTCCTGCAAGACTGACAAAGAGAAACCATGTTCATGTCGGAAAATCCCGATCGAACACGCGACCTCCAGGCTAACAAGCAAGCGTCTTACCTGCTTAGCCACCGTGGCTCTCTTTTCTCAAATAATTAAACATGTTGCCTTAAAAAGTAAATGATGTTTGGTATTATTTAAAGGAGCTAAATCGCTAACATTTCGGAACTAGAAATTGACACAAGTGGATCGTAACGCATCTAATGCTGTAATATGAATGTATATAAACTAATTTACATTAACACGTATGTAACACCAATGTCGTCTGCTAACACCAGTCACGTGATAGATGATGAATTGATAACACTAGATAAATTAACGTCAAAATTCTGCTATCAGAAGCTACTCAGCTAGAAATTTGTTCAACCCATTTGTTTAAATTATTGGGTGAACAAGGGTTTCGTGTGTAATTTTCCTATCATATGGAAAAACGTGTTTTGTACTTAAAAAAATCCTAAATGTGTTGACTTAGATTTTAAAATTGTACATAATATATTATGGTCAAAGGAAAAGCTATTTAAGATAGGAAAAGTAAGTGACGAATATTGCTCTGTTTGTAAATTAATACATGAAGATATTGAACATTTATTCGTTAGATGCCAGCAGTTGACAGATTTTAAACTTTTGATTAAAGATATACTAGATGATATATTGAAAATGAATATAAATATTAATGAAGTAGGCACTGTTATTTTATTTTGTCTTCAACAGTCATGTAAAACTCTTCCAATAGAGTTACGCAATATTATTTTATGTGCAGTAAGAATTGCTATATACAAAAGAAGAATGCTAGCCTTAAAAGATGGACATATTATAGATGTTAAGTCAATATTTAAAAGATTGTTAATAGATCATATTTACAGTGTAAATATTTACTACAAAAAGCATAAAAGTGTTAAAGATTTTATTTCCAAATTCATTCAGCCTTCCTTTCTTGAGATAAGCATTGACTTTTATTTCAAATGTACATATATGCACTGTTCAACCCTTTTTAACCATTTAATAATTTTGTAATTAATGTATATATGAATGTTGTAATTAATGTATATATGAAATCATTCTAATGCATATATATTATATATGATAATGTATTTAGAAATTTTGTGAATAAACATTTTACAAGAAAAAAAAGCAGGGGGATGAAACCGGAACACCCGAAAGAAAACGGTTGACCCTCATTTTGCCACGTTCAAGGCAGAATCAAAACCACGTCACCTGATTCAATGTCAGACCTTATTTGGCTACCCAACCCTTCTTATTGGAAAGGGGGCCACATGGTTCAGTTAATAAGACGTTAGCTCGCTATCTAGAAGGTCCCGTGTTCCATCCCTGCGTTGGCCGAGAACGTTCATCCTGATTTTCCGGCGTAGTTCCCCCTTGCCAATCAATGGTGCAGGAGGAACCGCGCTTAAAAATCCCGATGAACTTTTTGGCTAACGGAGGGATGGAACAAGGGGACTCCTGGATAGCGAGCCTACGGTCAACGTACAGTCGTTGGGATGGGACGAAATACCGAGGTCCGGTGTACACATTGGCACTATTTGGCGTATGCCGGTCTTCATTAGGCCAGTCGGAGCAGAACAGTAGGGCTATAAACCCCATTTCATTTAATTTCATATGAGAAATGTATTAATTAGTGCTAGTTTTTATCCGACGCTCTTGTTATTATCCGGCGCGCTTGTTATTATCCGGCACGAGTCAGTTATTATCCTGACATGGTTGTTATTATCCGGCACGAGTCAGTTATTATCCCGACACGCTTGTTATTATCCGGCGCGCTTGCTATTATCCGGCACGAGCCAGTTATTATCCGAAGCGAGCCAGTTATTATCCGACGTGCGCCAGTTATTATCAGGCGCGCGCCACTTATTATCAGGCGCACGCTAGTTATTATCAGGCGCGCACCAGTTATTATTATTATATTTTTATTCTTTGCGTCCCTTACCGGGCCCCGTAAAAGACATATTGTTTTTATCAATTTATAACAGAATTAAGACAAAAACTGATGTTAATCCTTAACCATCTCACGCATGATGCATAACGGAATTAAGACAAAAACTAATATTGATAGACCACCCATTTGAGAAGTTCACGTAGCTAACACGTTTTTAAAGTATTTTTGTATTGGAAGTAATCGATTTAACGATCTTATTTCCGAGTAAACAACATGAATATGTACAAGCTACATTATGTAAACATATTTCATTAAGCAAGATACAGTAACCACTATATTAAACATTCAATAAGCCGTTGTTATATATAATATATGTATGTACGCGTATACATATTGATAGAACTCAATGAACATTGAATATCGCTCGGGTTATTCAATAGTTCAAGAGAGTCCCTGCGCAAGTATTCCACGAGCGATAGCGGTGACGTCATGACCGTTTGACGTAATTCTGAAAGTGACGTCATTCTGGACAAAAGTAGTAAGTTTTTCGAGCCACTGAATATAATAGCCATAGGTTTTTCAACCGCTGTATTGTATGGAAGACCAAATGGGACAATATTCATGATTCTTGTTTCTACATTATTCCAGTTTGAACATTTTAGACGCGAACGCAACATTCTAAACTAATGATTCTTGTTTCTACATTCTTATGACAACATTTCATGCACATAATCAACATTTTAAACAAAAAAATTGACTTTATGTTTCATTTTCGGCGTTTTATCGGTAACTTTTATGTGTCATTAAATATAAAAATTAAAAAATAATTTCTTAATTTTACACATCAAAGAAATCATTTCATTGGTTTCTGAAAGTTTCTAAAAAAAAATCTGGAATTTGAACTTTTATGAAAATATTTTCTACGTTTCAAAAAGTCTTGAAGTCAAAATCTTGAAATGAAAATGTCCAGAAAAATATAGTGAATTGTCAACATTATTACACCAGAGGGCGTTAGCGTATGTGTACAACTTTGATACAGACTATAGATTAGAAATCCAAAGTAGACTTTCCACGAGTGGCAGTAGGCCCCTGTTGTGTTTACAGTAATTAGTTGCATGAAACAGAAATTAAGCACGAGATACAATAACGATACAAATAACTTCTATAATTTAAACAGTTAGAAATATTAACCGAGCGGAATCTCTCACCCGTATTCAAGCACCCGGATTCGAGATCAAGTTAGCATGCATATTCTCTCAACAGAAATTAAGCACGAGATACAATAACGATACAAATAACTTCTATAATTTAAACAGTTAGAAATATTAACCGAGCGGAATCTCTCACCCGTATTCAAGCACCCGGATTCGAGATCAAGTTAGCATGCATATTCTCTCACCGTATTCCAGCGCCTGGATTCGAGATCAAGTTAGCACACATATTCCTAGCACCACAAGAGAGAGAGAGAGAGAGAGAGGGAGGGAGAGAAATGGAATTTAACATCCACTCGACACAAACTATGTCATTTCGGGACTAACATATGGTTTGATTTTATTTCAATAATTCGGGTTTCAATAGGGGTCTTTAGCAGTGGGAGGAAACCGGAGTGCCCGGAGGAAACCCACGAAGTTGAGAAAGCGCCCCAATCTCCATGTCACATACGCTCACACCAGGGATCGAAAGGACAGCCGCAAGCCAGAGGTGACCGGCCAGCTAGAGGTCGAAGCGCGGCACTCTAGACCACTAGCACCCCCCCCCCCCTTTTGCACCAAGAAAAAACAAGCTATAATTATCACAAAAATAAATGTTACCTTTATATTAAAAAATAAAATTTTAAAACATATTAATTTCTAGGACTGTCCATCTCTAAATAAGTGATTATAATGCCCCTGGACAACTGTTTGATTTATGGGGTGGGGGTAGCAGGCGTGCGTGTGTGGAGGGGAGGGTGGGGATAAAGTTGGCGGGGAATGAGTTCACGTTAATTTAAATGATGATTTTCTTAAGAGCTTGGTAAAACATTACTTTTTAACTCCACTGCACATCTCTAAATATGGGTATAAGATTATCATTGTTTGGGGGAGGGGGTTGGATAAATGTATTTTGGGGGGGCCAGAAACCTCTTGGTTCCAAATTGATCTGAAAAATGTTTTCTTGAGTTGTTCGTTTAGTACCAATATTGTCATTTGAAATACGGTATTAAATTATAATGGTACTTTCGAGAGATCTGGAATTTTCAGATATTATCTTCTTGATGACTGATCAATAGCTCACATATGTTCTTTGGATATGCTTCGGATAACCATTCACATTGTAAATCTTCATTCCAGCCTTGTATATTGCAGGGTCATCTTGTACGATTATTGGTTTTGCAGCCTGTCTCCATTTTGTTGCTACATAATTATTGCGTGTAATGTGCAGCAAAAGACTACTCAGCCAAGATGGTAATAATATAGAAAGTTTTGCTTTTTTTCATCACAATTCTTCTTGTGTCATCTACATACGTAAGTCGGTTTTCGACGTACAAGGTACAAACAATTTTTTTCTAAACCAGCAATTACGTCATCCCAGCTCCTCATAAATTGTTAGAAAGTTATAAATTGTTATATAGAAGAAGAAAGACAGATAGTCATAACCACTGGAAGCATGTACCGTAGGCCGAGATATTCTCGACACTTTCAATACTAATCTTGGATCAAAACATATCAAGATTAGTATTGAAAGTGTCGAGAATATCCTAGAACCGACCACCAACCACTAGGACACCAAAATATCTTACCTACTCCTCTTCGCATTTCAAATTAATGGAGGTGCTAAAAACTATTGTGCATTCTTGCTCTAGCGAAATAGACATCCCAACCATTCTCTTCTCAAACGATGATCCAAATATTAAAATTTTGATCGATAATGAGACGGGCAAAATATGGTAATTGTTCTTCCATAAGTATGTGTTATAGAGATGGACAAAGGTAGAAAATATCGCAAAAGGCGACTTACATCAGTAGATAACGCTAGAAAATAGATTTTCTGCATGAAAAAATAACCGACCATCCTTTATTACCACCTTGCCGTATACACAGCAGGGCTTGAATGAAGATTTACAATGTGAATTGGTTTCGGAATAATATCCATAGGATATGCGCTCTGTTGGCCAGCAACCAAGAAAATATTTATCTCAATCATATGAACTTTTGATTTGAATAAACTAATAACTAAGCACATCTCTGAGTTACTGTGTTTTTGAGATACATTCCCAGATCTCTTGAAAAGGACCATTATAACTTAATATTTTGAACGAAAACGCTAACGAAACACTACTTTAAGCTCAATTAAGAACGAAATGACTTCTGTCCACAAAAATAAATGATGTCAGCCCCCCCCCCCGACACACACACACTCACACGGACCCACCCCAGCGTCCACCCCAACAAAATGGGAACCTTATTCACATATTTAGAGATGATTCATCCAGCTCTTAGACAATCATCATTTAAATCAACGTGAACTCATTTGCCGCCAATTTTATCCCCACCCCTCGACACACGCACACCTGCTATCCCCATCCCATAAATCAAACCGTTGTCCAGGGGCATCATAAACACTTATATAATTAGAGATGGGCAGTCCTAGTATTTTATGTTTTATTAATATAATTATAACATGATCATCATTTATGTCAACATAATGACACCCACCCACTTCCACATATGCACAGCTACACCTGTTCCCCCAATCCCACCTCCCCATAAACCAAAACAGTTGTCAAGAGCATCATAAACACTTATTTAAAGATGGACAGTCCTGTAAATTTATGTTTTGTTAATAGAATATGTCAACATGTCATTCCGCCCAACCCCACCACACACATGCGCTCATTGTAGATAGACAGAAGTTAAGAAAGAAGCGATGTTTTGTACAGGGTCATCATCCAGGGAGTAAGAATTATCGAAAAGAAACGAAATCGCTTGGATATGAACATATATAGTAAGTTCCATCAAAGACGGATAAAAATTTGACCTTTAGAGTGCCCTCAACCTTGGTATTTCATACTTTTACACTATTTGCGTATAGTAGCGGCCATTATGGTTCTTTCGTCAAAAGCGATAGACAGGTTTTATTAATTTATATAGAATCAGAAGAAAAATTCTAGACCACCTGTAAGATGCAAACTATTAATATTTCGAAAGATGTACATTTTATGATTAAAGGTTGCATAAGACAGTTAGGTAGCAATTTGTATGTACTGAGCTTATGAAAGCTATCTTTGAGTGTTCAGTCAATCACCATTGTTGTCAACGTTATCACCGTTGGTTCTTGTCATCTCTGTTCTCACCGTAGATTCTTTCCAACGTTATCATGAAAGAAATAAAATGGTGCATTGGCGTTCATTGTTATTCCTATGTGATCTGTCCGCTCCGCCTTTTGCTGCCATTCACCACCAGAGAATGATGATACAAACAAATATTAACTGTTGTTAATCCTGGTCCATCCCAAACATGATGCATTACAGAATGATGACACAAACGTATATTCATAGAACACACATTTGAGTAGTTCACGTAGCTAACAAGTTTTTAATGTATTTTTGCATTGAAAGTTATCGAATTAACGATCTTATTACCGAGTAAACAACATGAATATGTATAAGCTGTATTATGTAAATATTTTCACTAAGCAAGATACAGCTGTAACCACTATTATACCAGAGAAAATTAAATAAAGTGTAATGTAGAGGTGCGTTTCTCGTGTATTTTCTGGAATCTTGTGTTGTTGATTAAATGAAGACAGGACTCTTGTTGGTTGTTAATAATTCGATATATTCTTTAGTCAACAATACTTAATAGCAGATAATTAATATAACAATTATTGGTTAAATGTTTAATAGAATATAAGCTCCAAGGTATAAGGAAACTGACATAAACTTATGTCTCCAAATATCCGAATACAGGTCTGTTCTTAGGCATGCGATCTAAGCTGATCTCCCAAGACACGTGTGTTTTCTTTAAAGTTCTCCCTAATTCTGTCTATATATCCCCATGCATCGCCTAGGGCATTAATCCCATAAATCTATCGTCTATACAAACAGTACACGTTGGCAACTAAAATGCTATGGCCCGTAGACGTTAATTACAATTAATAAGATAGATTTAAAGTGTAAAACAAAGAATACTGGAGACATGTGATTAATGAGATATATAAGACAATATAAATGTATATAAATGGGAGTAATTAAGGTGGATTAAGATCCATTAAAATATGGCCTTCAAAATTAAGTATTACTGTGCGGATTAGCACGACGTATTAAACATTTACTATTGGGCCGTAATTCACCCTACTATAGTATCCCAGAACACGAAGGTGCATATTTGATGTGAATTTAACCATAATAAAGACTGGAATTTAATCATTATTTTTGATGGGTTTTTCTCGGGAATTTTCATACTTTTCCCGCCCGTCTGTCTGCACGCTGGTTGATCTACGTGCTAGATTTAGGTAGATATGCAAATCTGTAAATGATGTGATTCAAATTAATACGATGGGACATTAATTTTTTATAATAGCTCATGGGGGTGGTGATCTTGGTAGATATTTGCCATCATGCTGTACAGAACCAAGCCAAAACTCTAAAACTACTCTGACGCAACGTGTCACGTATACGATACGTGATACGGATAGGGAAAATGCCACTTGCCAAAAGTCTCTATTGTTTGAAATACACGTGTGTGAAAAATTACTAATTATCCCACGTCATTCAACACCTATAAGAGAGAGCGGCGTTAAAATAATTTTAGACATCATTTAGATTCTTTAAAGTCAAACACTCATTGAGTTGTTTAGACGACCATTTCATGATGATGTTGTTTTCTGAATCTCGCCTCGCTGGTTAGACTTTAAAAGTTGAGAGAAAGAGATATTAATTTTAAATATTGTAATGTAGACATTAAACTATAGAAAACAACTATTTTGGTTCCCGTTACATATTTGATTTCGGTATCGTGAGAAAGCACAATGGTGAAGTGCTTAAGAAGCGAGATACAACAGTAGCTAGCCCGGAGTCAAACCAACCCCTAGACGACCAGGTCAAAACAAAGATATGTAGCAGCGGTAGTGCTACATTCGCCATACAATTTATTAACATCGTTGCTTTTAAACATGTGTACGATACCGCTTCTGTTATTTCTTTTTTGAAAATATTGTAACCTCTAGAGCCGCGTTTCTCAACCTGGGGTGAATTCACCCCCAAGGGGGGAATGGCTCGCGTCCAGGGGGGGGGGGGGTGACCACACTCCCAATAACTTCAAAAATGGTCATATAAAGGTTGTGCAGTTGTTCCAGAGTCCTATGAGAGGTGAAGTTGCATTTCAAGATTTCAGTTGTCAACTTTTTCTCAGTTTCAATTTGAATTGCGTGCTCTATCCGGGCAGTTTAGGCCTCGATCTGTCGATCCGTCCATCAGTGGTTGCCGTGTGATAGCTAGTTTACTTGGCTGTGTGAGTAGGAAACAGTGCAGGTGTCCATTGTCATTGTATGGCTAGCTCATTCAGCAGACGAATCCCCAATTTAGTTTCATTTTGAATTCTTATACGTGCTTTTGATTCCATGTGATTTTGATTCAAAATCATGCCTCCAATCCAAAGAAACGTAAACACCAAGAAGAGTATGCATCGTTCGATAGCAGGCGCGGATGGCGTCGAGAAGCCTCAGTATTTCATCTGTGGTAAGGTTTCCGGGCTTCGCGACTCAGGCGCGGATCCCGGATTTTTTGCAGGGGGGGGGGGGGTCTAGGTTTGATAATTGCTTAACTAATTGCGCTCAACCGATTAACGGGGGGTTTGGCCCTCCCCCAGAAAAATGTGGTAAATTATATTCAATTTGGTTCATTCTGACGTATTTCCGGAAGGTAAATTCCAAAATTACAGGTCTAAATCGCCAATAAAATCGCATAAAAAATTTTCAAGCCTGAGCAGGGGGAGTCCGGACCCCCTGGACCCCCCCCGGACCCCCCCCCCCCTCTGGATCCACGCCTGCGACAACGGCGCTCGCAGTGACCGGCTTCGCCGTCACTGCTCCGTGGTCAGTAACCTCCTCAAAATTCTGGGGGTAAATGGGTCGGTTGAGAATTCATTTAGGGGTGAACGGTGAGAAAGGGTTGAGAAACGTGGCTCTAGAGGTCCACGACCTTCGTATTACATACAATACACAATTTGCATGCAAAGAGCGGCCATTATGACGTGCAGTTTCATTTCGATTTCTAGAGATATGAATTCAACCTACAGTATGGTAGAATGTTGTGATATATTTAAACGGTTTTTAAAATGGTATTTAAAAAAAAAATGCGACCTCTAGAGAATCCACAAGCTAAAAATACGATTTGTCGTACAATCAGGGGCCATAATTCAGGAAGTTAGGATCCGATATGCACGAATATCGAAAGCAACCCATAGATAATGTTAAGAGCTACCATGTTGTGATAAGTGCTACCGCTGAGTCAATATTGGAGGTTATTCAAAGCGGCGGTCAGTTTTGGCGGCAAAGTTTGGTATCATAATGTACGTTTTCGGGCTAAATGAATCCATTTTCATACACATTGTTGTGATAAGTTCTACCGCTAAGTCAATATTGGGGGTGTTCAAGGTGGCGGTCAGTTTTGGTGGGAAAATTCAAACTTTGCATGAGGATCAGGTTTGGTGTCAAATATACGTTTTGGAGGTAGCTGAATCAATGTTCGAGCATATTTTAGTGATTAAGTTATTCCCTGTGTCAATATAATATGAGCAAGTCCAATTAGTGATTTAGATTTCTGATTAGGGATGGGAGATTCATGATACTCCTACCATAAACCTTTGAAGAACGTTTCAAATTTATTTCACAAATTGCTTTAAATTTTGAGATTCAGTTGGATACAGTATCGCCTGTTTGTCAGATATGCAGTGAACCATTTGATAATGAAATTGCTCAGTGTTGTAACTCTACTGAAGTGGAGGAGCCCGTATCAAGGTATAGACGGTCTAGACTCATGCCATATTTCGCTGGACATAACTGATTTGAAATTAGAGTCAAAACGGAAACAATTGAATGTAAATTAGTTCATATACAATCAGATTACATTATTATATGCGTTGCGGCCCTTTTGGGTCAATTTCTCAGTCCCAAATTTTAGCGATTTAGCTTCTTTAAAGCCTCATCCCTCTGTGTAACCTAAGCAAAAATTCTCACTGTAGAGGCGTGCTGGGCAGGTAGTCAATCGCTTACCCTGCTCTCATAAAGGCAGAAACTGGAAATGGTTGATAACGCTCGAATCCGATGATATTTCGTACTAGGGTATAGGGTATGCCGCGGGGGTGGCTATGTGCCCCCTCTTCCGAAAATGTGTCATCGAATTTCGACAGAGATACCTTAAATGATTCAGGAACTGTCCACCCCAATGAAAACATCGTGCCCCCCTGTTACAGCTGCCTTTCCCTTGTTGCAACCAAATCCAGAGATACTACAAACCAATTGCACTCAATGCACGTAAAGATGTCCGTTTTTCATTGATGATGTAAGGGTTCCATACAAGCACAATCAGCCCCTGATTTCCACGAATGACTTTCAGAATATATTTAACAGCCAGATTAATGTTTCCATAACATTCCGAATTAACTGATTTTTCTTAGTTCTATTTATGTATCTAAATGAATATAGGAAAATTGCAACACGAGCGACGGGAACATTTTTCCTGGTTAGCATACTCAAGTCCAAAAAGCTAACCGTTACCATAAACTCTATTGATATTTAATCTGTCACCAGTAAGCGTGAATTTCACATTTTCTAAGAAAGTCAAAACATATAATTATTTCTATGTCCTGTACTCAAAAGATTGTCAACTCACTATTATACGATCATGGGCAGTATTTCTCAGGCATTAAAATCTGTGACACAGGAAATAATAACACAATTACCGCCCCTGTTTTTCTATTCCCCCAGTGGAATAGCAATCTTCAAACGTTTGAATTTGAATTTGAAAATGATATTATAGGATTATTCTTTAACAAGGTAGGACTGTTTATAGATACAATCTATTTTAAGGCTTTATTTTATTACAGTTTAAAAATATAACTTAAAAATATGAAATCGCAACTTTAACGTGTATCCTGGTCATCTTCTCGTTCCCCTCATTAGGTAACAGAATCGAATGAAACTTGGCAGGTACCCTTTGTAAACAATACCAGTCCTTTTTCATGCTTGTTTTTCTTTACTCACAGGTTGTTTAGTTTTATCATTGCAGCTCACTATGTGTGACACTAGCCTGTGTCACGGTACTAAAAAGCAGCTGTGGTACTATGAGGCCACAGAGGTGACAATGATCGTCTAGGCCTTTCTTCGGACTTCACGTTGTGGGACTGTGACACTATCCTGTGTCGCGGTACCAAATCGACGACTGTGACACTCTAGAGACACGTACTGTGTGTCCGTACGGTCAAATCTTCTGTGTCACACTGTCATTTGTCTAGGTAGGACTTGACGTTGTGATCAATAAGACTTCAAACTCTTTTCTGTAATCTTGAGATATTCTTTATATGTTACGATAATATATTCTACAGTACAGATACAACTATTGTTCTTTAGGTATATAACATTCCCGGTCTGAGTTTAATATCCTTTTTAACTCAGACCTGACGACTTTAACGTGGAAATAGCCACATACGTTTTTATAGTTCTACATAATGTTCACGGCCTCACGCTAGGATACGTCGACCCCCTAGGCTCTGAGTCCGGGCAGCTCACGGTACTATCTTCCCCTTGAATTTATCGAATGATGTCTGCGTCCGGCCTGTAAGCCGGGGCAGCTCCCGGTTTGTACTTCCCCGTGGATCTCTCAAAAGTTGTCTGAGCGTAAATCAAACAAACTCTCTCCTATATAGAATGTATAATGCGTTATCTATTTGGGCGGGACAATTACCATTTATGGGTAAGTGTTTCGTAAAGGCACCGTTTTACATCAACACTATTCTAGTTAATTGTACTAATCTGTGCACCCGAGGACTGGACGATAGTACCCTACTTTCCAGAAATGGATACTGACATATCTGTCTGTGAGTTAGTCTAAGATAGTAGTAGAATAATGCAAGCTACTCCATTACCCTAGTTTTTGTCAAACATCATGTAGGTACAGAATTCTATATTAAACAGACCAATAAGTCTATAGTGTTACAATTGTCCATGTTCAGGTCCTAAGGACTTAATCATAATCCCTTAACCATGTGTCAATGTAATGGATCACAGCTGCCTAGTCGTTCGGATGGGACAAAAAACCGAGGTCCCGTGTACACATTGGAGTGCACGTACAAGATCCCTTGGCAGTTGGAATTTTATATAAGAGTAGCCCGTAATTTCCCTCATAGCACAATGTATGGCGTGAAAAAGAGTAAGACGTTAAACCCCATTTCATTTCATCTAAGGGATCACATAGTCGTCAAATAGCGTCTACCATATGCTACAGAACTCACATTCTTTATACGCCCACAGGTCACCATTTTTATCCGATTTCAATGAAACTTAAAATATAGGTTTACCACCATAAGATCTCGGTTCCTTTCGATATTGGCATGTATCGGACGGTAACTTCATGGGTTATGGCCCCTGATTGTACGAAAGATCACGTTTTTTAGCTTGTGAACAGTGTAGAGGTTACAATTTGAACCGATTTGGATGAAACTTGAAATGCATGTTTATAACCCAAAGATCTTGGTTCCTTTCGATATTTGCGCCAATCGGATTGTAACTTGTCCGAAAAATCGCTTTCGTTAGCTTGTGGTCCCTCTGGAGTGTGAAAATATGTTATATCAAGGTTGTGGACCCTATAGAGGTCACAATTTTGAACTGATTTTGATGAAACTTGAAATACATGTTTATAGCCCATATCGGATCCTAACTTCCTGAATTATGACCCATGATTGTACGAAAAATCACCCTTTTAGCTTGTGGTCCCTCTGGAGGTCAC
This sequence comes from Patella caerulea, assembly GCA_036850965.1. Taxonomy (NCBI): domain Eukaryota; kingdom Metazoa; phylum Mollusca; class Gastropoda; family Patellidae; genus Patella; species Patella caerulea. The sequence goes on from JAZGQO010000010.1 coordinate 5,262,198, forward strand.
AATTATTATCTGATTTAAAAAAAAACCCGTTTGATTATATCACAGTTACACCGTAGTTATGGGTGAGTTTGAATTATGATTTTCTGATGATTACTTAAAATGCAACAACTCTTGTTGACTACCCGGGCGATTTGGCTGCTGTGTGGGCATATGTTTCGTTGCCTGGCAACCTATTTTTTTTTATCCTGCCCTCACCCTCTCCTAAAGTGCCCTAACTTTGGTCTGCCTACCCTCATTCGGAGGCCCTAGAACGCCCTTTGCTAATTGTCGAACTTAGTCATGACTTTACACCAAGTTTTACTCTCTCCTAATTTCTCTGCCATTGAAATTAGTACCTCCGCTTATTATTGAACTAGGCCAGGATCTTAATCAGCTCATTATTATCGGAATGACGGTGGACAATTCATTATCTGACAAACAGGCGATACTGTATTCATCTCTGTCTCAACACTTTTTGTGAAATACATTGGCTCAATTTTTGAGATTGGTGATGGAAATCGAACACGCCCACGACACGCACACGACGCTGCGTCTACAGTCGTCTGGGAGTGGCCCCTTTCGTCATGCCTGCTACGCTGCCTCCGCCGTGAGCAGTGGTCATCCAGAGCGTCTAAATGAGATTTTGTTGATGCTTGATGAATACCATCATATTGGATCTGAGCCATACTCGACTACTCTTAATCCCCAATGAGATATTTCCACATATTCTAACCCAGGTGTTGAAAATGGAATCAGCTGCCTCCAAAACGTATATTTTGACACCAAATGTGTTCATTTAGTAAAATTATTATTTTCCCGCCCAAATTGAGCGCCATCTCGAATTATTTCCCTATATTGAGTCCGCTGTATAACAATCAGCAAAATGGGTATGGAAATGGATTCAGCTGCCCCGAAAAGATATATTTTGATATAAAACTCGATCATATTATGATAAGAGGATAAAAATGGGCATTTTTCAGTCAAAACTGGTGGCCATTTTGGATTTTTGCCAATTTGACCCATTTGGGCACGAATTTTGGACTGGGACTTTTTTTGGTGATAATATACGTCTACACCCACCATAAACTGTGGTCAGCATTTCTATTGTAGCAAATGTCCGAATTGATGCGAAATTGAGTTAAAATGCCTGGACTAACTCGTTTTATAGTATAAATGAAATGGGTTTTAACATCCTACTCTTTTATATAATAAATTAAAATATGATTTGTTGACTAAAACTATAGCTTCTTTATACAATAAACATAAATAGGTAATACTCACAAATATCTCCTGAAATGATAAACAATACAAATAATTAGTATGCAATTATTTTATAACAATATGAATATATTTATATTTTCTATATAAGATACGACTTGACAAAAATAATAACCAAGAGGGGTCGTGTTAGGAACGGCCTGGGCCAATTTATGTCGTGTCAGGAACAGGTACACTAAAGGGGGAGAGGGCTGGGTGAATCCAGAACGGTAAGACGTAGAATGCTGATAAGCGGTAGGGTTCGTCCTCTCATTCTCACAATGTTTGAAAACAATCCACCGAAAACAATAGTTTCTGTCCCGTTCACAACGTTTCATGCGGAATTTGAAATAAATCCGTCCAACACAACAGCCTCTACTGCGTTCACAATGTTTCCGGTAAAGGGGGAATAACTCCGGAACGAAAAGCCCCATCTTCAAAATCAGTAATGTTCGTGCTCTCGTGACCACAATAATTCAAACCAATGCTTCCGTCAAAAACCATAGCCTAGGTTACGTTCACAAGATTTTGGAAAACGGGACACACCCCCGGCACCCAAAGTAGCCGAACGTTATAAATCGATAGGGTTCGTCCAATCGTGATCACAATGCTTCACATAAAATTTGAAAAGAATCCACCCAAAACTCCGGACACTATCGCTTTCACAAGTCAATTGTTGACGGACGGACGGACGGACAGGGTGACGACATATAGATGTCTATCAATTCATCATTTAAAGCATCGTGAATATTCTACCAGGGGCTGCCATTATGATTCTTTTGTCAAAGGAGAATTGTTATGTTAATTTCCTGGTTGACCCGATCTTGGTCTGTCGCCATTGTTGGAACGTGGCTAATGTCATAGTGGTGTTTTTTTTAGTTTTATATCGATTGTGGGATGACAAAAAATACGATGAGCGCACTAATTATTACGTTATTGTTGAGTATAGTAATGAGAGAAAATATTTATATTACTTATATTAGCTGTCACAGTGTTTTTTCATGAGTTTAAAATTGTCCTATTGTCGCACCTACCAAACATTGTTGCTGGGTAGAGGTCCTCTCATAAGGCATGGTGAATTGCATATAATATAAACGCCTGTTTAAACCAAACACTTATGTTTGTGATTAGTTTCTTATATTCGTATATTGATTATATTAATTAGATAAATATAGATGTATGTTTAGCTTATTATGACTAATTTGAAAGATATATATTTTATTATTAAAGGTTGCATAAATAAGACAGTCAGGTTGTAATTTGTATGTACTGAGCTTATGAAAGCTGTCTTTGTGTTTTCAGTCAATCCCCATTATTGTCAACGTTATCACCGTTGGTTCTTGTCATCTTTGTTACCGTCCTCGCCGTAGATTCTTGCCAACGTTATCATGAAAGAAATAAAATGGTGCATTGCCGTTCATTGTCATTCTATGTGATCTGTCTGCTCAACTTTTGGCTGCCATTCAGCATCCCATACATGATGAATATAACAGAATGATGATACAAACTAATATTAACTGTTGTTAATCCTGGTCCATCCGAAACATGATGCATTACAGAATGATGACACAAACGTATATTCATAGAACACCCATTTGAGTAGTTCACGTAGCTAACAAGTTTTTAATGTATTTTTGCATTGAAAGTTATCGATTTAACGATCTTATTACCGAGTAAACAACATGAATATGTATAAGCCGTATTATGTAAATATTTTTTACTAAGCAAGATACAGCTGTAACCACTATGTTAAATATTCAATTAACCGTGATTATATAATATAAAAAACATTAATGTACGCCTATGATACCATTAAAGGAGTACAATTCTTATTAAGGCCTATCAGGTTTTGAAATCAATATGATTAAGCAATGTGCAGGTAACACAGAACGAAGACGGCTTTATACCAGCTCTATAACTATATCTGTTATAGCAAGAACCTTTATAACTAAATCTTACATAACGCATCTTGAATTAAATTTACGGCGTTTTATTAATAATTTATTGTTTTAATGGGGATACTGATAGCATGCTATTATAACTTATGGTGCTACTGATCTAGGCCAGTATCCTAAAACGTTTGTAGGCCTACACAAGATTTGCTCTAATTGAAAACGAACTTTGTATCAATTAGTTCAAACATGAGAGAAATATGGCTTATTATACGTTGACAGACCAAAATTTTAGAACTGTTTATATGACGGTAGTCATTATTTCCCCGGAAAGATCAATATTGGGTCACAGTGAAACAGTTGTATCTGTATTTCATTGTTTAGCCTTATTTCAACCCACTTCCGATCGATCAAAATGTCGTCATCAAGAATCTAGAAGGGTGTCTCGGTTATGTCAAAAAATGGATGTCATCCAATATGATTAAACTTAACGATGAACAAACTGAGTTTCTTCTCGTGGGTCCTGCTAACAGACTTAAGAAATGTGACATTCAATCGATCAACATTGGAAACACCGAAATTCCTGTCTAGAACTGTAAGAAATCTGAGAATTCTTGTCGACTCTCCTCTCAGTTTTGAAAACCATGTGAACAATGTCTGTAAAATATGTCATTTCCATCTCCGAAGGATAGGGTCAATTCGTCATCTATTAACAGAAGACGCTGCTGCAACCATAGCTCGATCCTTCGTCCTGTCCAGAATAGGCTATTGTATAATTCGGTACTAACTGGTATTACAGACGAACAGATTTTAAAATCCCAAAGATTACAAAACCGCGTTGCTTACACTGTCACAAAAACTAAATCAAGATCACACATCACCCGAGTCTTGAACAAATTACATTGGCTCCGTGTCCGAGAAAGGATCAACTTTAAAATCTTAGCGTTAACTATCAATCGATAAACAAATCCGTGCCAGGTTACCTTCAAAATCTAGTATGACTGTATCAACCCAAACGATCATTAAGACCAGAAGGACAACTCCTGGATGTACCTGCCTATAATTTGAAATCATTTGGATCCAGAACTTTTCGGTACAGTGCATCAATAGTTTGGAATACACTTCAAGAAAATATCCGACAATGTGAATCTGTGTCGGTTATTAAATCCAAATGAAAAACGTGGTTATTTAGTCATTATCATTAACACTTTTAATGTGAGAACATTTTCTAGCTCCTAGTGCATTCCCTAGTGGATTGAAGAGTTGCGCGATACAAATATCATTATTATTAGTAGTATTATTATAAAGGTCTTCATTATATTTATGGAGGTGACTTGAAATATATTATTATTAGCATTATTATTATAAAGGTCTTAATTATATTTATGGAGGTGACTTGAAATATATTATTAAAGATGCAGTATGTAAGATTTGGATAAACAGCTGGCCGTTCTTGCTATAATAGTTTAAAAATAGATTTTCAAATTACATTATTATAAGCGTTTATAATATTAACAATGGTACTTCACAATCGAGACTATGTCTATCTAGTTAAATAATCAAAACTCACGGCTGTTTTAATCTATTTAAATCTGGGCCTCCCGATTGACTAGAGAGTGGATTATAGGTTTGCCATGACGTTTTTTTTACTCTTATTTGAACTTTCAGAAATCACCTAACGCTATGACCTAAATGTCAAGCGTGGAATTCCTAAAACAACTGATCACGACCGAGGTCGCAATATTTAAGGTAATCGTAGTCGAACGAATTTACGGCGACGCGAAAGTTGTTTTGAAATACGGACACTCAGACACTGTCATTGAAAACCGATACTTTATTTTGTTTAATGAGTGTTTTCATGAATGCTCCCTGTGTAATTAATTCCCATGATTACTCCCCGTAAAATTACCGCCATTTCATTTTCGTGCATACATGAGAAGAGAAAAACATGTTTCCATGTCTTTATTGTGCACTAGTCATGTCATTTTAAATACCGGTAAATCTACCCTTCAGGTACATATTAATTAATTTCGCAGTAGTATTATATAAATATTTTATAAGTACTTAATAGAGTTTTCTTTCTTTTCATCCCGTAAAATAATAACTTAATAAGAAGTGAAAATGAAAGGTGTTATGTGTTAGTATTAGTAATGCTAGGTTTAGGATTGATCTATTATATTTTATACTTTTATGCCTAAAAGCCTATATCTGTGAACTATGTGTCGTCAAGAATATTGCATATTCATGCCAGGTTGGGATTCTGATTCCTTGGACAATTTGGATTGAGAAATCCATGATAAGGCATTTTTCGATTTGACCTGGTCTGGGGGCGGTAACTCCATCTAATACTATAAAAGTAGCGTGATATGCTTTAAAGAGTTGTCTCCCATGTAAAATCGTTTTTTATCTATAGTTTGTAAAAGCCTTTGTATATCTTATATTTCAGAGCGCTTTTATTATACCAGAGAAAATTAAATAAAGTGTAAGAAGCATTTATACCGGTTATTTGTTGGCGTTTTCAAACCAAATGTAATATTTCGTAACTTACTATGAAGAACCACCAAACACTTGTATTATCAACGTGGTGTCTCTTTGGTAGCTGGATAAGAAGTGATTATTTTAGCATCGATTACGTCACTGATAATCAGGTGATCTTTATAAAAACCTTCCAGTCAGGGCCGGATTAAGGTTTTGTGGGGTCCTAGGCCAAGATATCACACAGGCATCCATCCATCCATCAAATACAAAATATCACAATAAATAACAGTAGCGTATGTATGTACATTATACATTGCATTTATTGCATTAGTTTCATTACATAGGTGATTACTGAGAGGATTTATTGAACCAAGCGAGAGCTTAGGGAAACACAGAGACCCTAAAAGTGTTGGGCCCTATTTCCAGTACAACACTGTATAGAGTACTAGTGATATAAAGACTTGTCATTTCGACGGTATAACTTTTACTAAGCCAAAAGTGAATCTTTTTCTCCCCAGTCAGAGCATTCGTATTTTTAGAATACGTCACATCAGTTATAACGAGCCAGTATGAGGTTTTGAAATACAGTATTGTAATTTGACCAGTCTGATAAGTCGGCATGGTCATCATAGCAAATATTTTGACACCAGCATTGAATTGAAATTTTCTTGATATCGCCCTAGGAAATGTATACTCTTTCGAAGCCACTTTTCGAGCAATCAAAATCCAAGAAATTAACATTTTGAGCTACAATTTATATTTAGTTTTAAATATTTAAATATGTTTATGTACCCGTTTGTATTTCTCGTTTGTACTTTTCTAGTGTGCGTTTTACGACCATAGCATTTCAGAGATACATAGAAAAGGCTGGTTCCACTGAAGGCGAGAACTACGGCTCGCTGGTGTAAATCTAAATAAATGACATCAAATGCTCGTTAGACACATTCTTAGTCTAGTCTTTAAATATGTTTATGTACTAGTCGTTAAAGATGTAATCCTTTCAAGCTCCAACATCACTCTTAAATGTCAATAATTCTTTATGAATTAAAATTTTGGAATTTGTTATGAATCAGACAAATTTAAATCTTACTTGCATGTCGCACTTAAAACGATACAAACTCAAAATATTTTGCTTTGTAACAATATTGACTGACCTTTACCCGTGTTATTTTTTTTCAGGTGATACAGTTTTTAAAACCTACGTGGAGGCCATTTGAACCGGACACATTTATAGAAAACTATTGAACCCTTGATGTCAACGAATTTGGGCAACTTATGAGAGAAGAGGGGAACTACACTAATCTTTCAGCAACGGCCTTGTATCAGGCAGGTATAATTAATGAATAGAATATTATGGACAGTCCTGGATATCGATCTATAAAATAAAGTCAGATGAGGTGGATAAAATTGTTTCTCTTATCCTAAATCACCCATGTGAAGTGGAAAATCTTGAAATCAAATAACAAGCATGTTTAATTCCAGACATCAAAATCAGCCCGTTTGAGCGATATAATAACTTAATCCATGTGGCCATGCGAATTTCACCAATTGTGAACTCAGTTTAAGTCAAAATATAACCTGATTGTAGTAATTGGAATAAAACTGCTTTTTTTGTTTAATTTTTCCAAAGAGGTCATACTTGCATGCATCATTGATTTATTAAAATCCGGATGAACTTTCTCGGTCAACGCAGGGATAGGACACGGCACCTCCAGGTAACCGGGCCAACGTCTTACTCACCGAGTCACCTTGGCTCCCAGGTCGTGACAGTAACAAAACACAAAACACAAAAAACAAACATGTCGAACTGTCGATGTTTTATACATATTAGTTTTTTATATGTCGTATATATAATAGCAGTGCACGAAATATCTTTCTTGGTAGTTGAATAACCATGCACAATAGAATTTGTAAGATGATTTAATACACATAATTGTAAGTGTCCGCAGCTGTACTTAGTTTGAATATTTCATGAATTTGACTGTCAATCCGATGTTATAATAAAGGTATAATCACAGGCTACACTTGACGATGTACACCGTTCTAATATTTTTTGCCTGGCTACGCTCAGTGAAATACGTTTAAAATCTAAATACCATAATAACACATCAACAGTTTTTATAATAATACAGGTATTGATATTAAATATTCCAAAAGTCACGTCACGTCATGGGCTCATTATGGATACACATTTTCCTGGCAAACTTTATTTGTAACTTTCCAGCGACATATATTAACGCCAGTAAATGTGAAATAAAGTACACTGATATTAGTAATTACTCATGTGTTATTTTAGACCTATTTTTTTCAATTTATATTTTCAAGTTATGTAATTTCTAGTTCGTTCACACAGACTTTTATATTTTCTAATTTAAAACGTAATTCATGTAGTTTGTAATTTGCTTAAAATAATCTATACACAAAACTTGTGTAGATTAATAAAATCTTGTGTGGTGTTTTTTCATATCATTAACACAAGTTTATTATCTTATTAATGTGATCGAACGTTGCATGACGTGACGTGACTTTTGGAATATGTTAATCATAAATAAATTATAGATTTATATCAGACAAGATTATATTTATTTTTATCAATTACTTATGCTGCTATATATATGTCAAAACCATAACAATTTGGAACCGTGTCCATTAATCGGTCAGACCATACTCGGCTTGAAGTATTTTGTATTTAATGTGTAAGGATGCTGATCTCTGTATTTTAAAATTAAATTGTATACATGTTCATAAAATCGAGAAATAAACTAAAACATGCATGGAACAAATTTTATCAGATACATAAGCTTTTAATCCTCGTTAGTGTAACAATGTTGTCGTTGCGACATAGTTTTCAAATTCATAGACAAGGAATGGAGAAATGATGGCTGAAACAATATTGTTATCTTTACAAATTATTGATTCTAATTTCATAACCAAAAATATATAGCCCACGCTGGTTAGACTTTTATAGTTGAGAGAAAGAGAAGCTAATTTTAAACATTGTAATGTGGACTATAGTGTAACTGTTGCGACATAAAACGTATAGAAACAACTGTTTTGTTTCCTGTTACATATTTGATTTCGGTATCGTGAGAAAAAACAATAATGAAGTCCTTAAGAAGTGAGATACAAAAGTAGGCAGTCAAACCAACGCATAGACGATCAGGTCAAATCCAAGATTGTGGCAGTGGTAGTGCTACATTAGCCATAAAAATTATTAATATCGTTGCTTTTAAACATGTGTACGATACCGCTTTGTTATTTCTTTTTTAAAAATAAAAAACAACAACATTGTTTGAAAATTGATGTCAAACGGGGGTGGGGGGCGAATGGTTAAGACGTGCAGGTTTGATCATAATATCTGTCATTGAGTCAAGTGGCGTGGTTTCGATTCCTCACTTGTACGTGACAAGGAGTTGAGTTGCATGTCAAACATCGTGGGTTTTCTCCGGGACGTTAAGGAACATCTCTCTCTCACTCAATATAATAGTTTAACCCATTCAAGATTTTAAAAGCTAAAACCATACCCTTTTAGAGAATAAATGAAAGGGGTTTTAACGTCCTACTCTTTTATAGAATAAATTAAAATATGATTTGTTGACTAATTTTAACGCGCATTATGTCATAATTTTAACGCGCACTATGCTAACAGGTGGCGCTGTGTACTGTATGGTGGTTCATTGGGACATGTACAATATCGCTCTTTTCATTACCCGTCAGACATGACGACATTTTTATGTCAAAAATACTAAAATACTTTACGTAAAAAGGCGAATTATTCTACATATTTTTCAGATGAATAAATACGATACCTTTTCGTGCATTTGCCCCGATACGGCTTTATCGATTGATTTAGCCATCTTTTTTTGAAATATTCGTTCTCAATAGTTTTGAGAGAAGTAATCGGCTATTTTCATCTCTAAAGATATATAAAATATGTTACGTACAAAAGTAAATTATTCTTATATTATTTAAATAATATAGAAATACACCAGTAGAACAAAGCTATTTTGTGTTTGTTTTGGTTTATAAACAATATTTTATTTTCTTTGAGATTGGATTGAGAAACAGGAAATGATAATTCAGATATAAATATTAAAGCAAAGTCACACCCCGCCAATTCCACACAGACACACCTCACCCACCCACCAACCCAAACTTTGGAATGAGATTAATAAGATCAATTTAAGGGGCGAATCGTTCGCCCAATGCCTAAAGAGACCCTCTACCTCATAAGACAACCCGGTGATTTGGAAATTAAACATACATTATGCAAGAGCAGAATCGGCATTATCAACTGTCGATGTCACCTTTAGCCTGCGATGTTTACTGTATAAAGATCCGATCTGCTGCTCAACGCTGATTCATGATTAGATCAAAAAATGGATAATCGAGATTGTGTGGGTTTTTTTGTATCGTACCGACTTTCGTAATGATGATCGAGATTATGCGCAAAAGTCTCGGTTAAGAGTGAAACTGAAATTTTCAGCAAATTCCCTTTACATTAGTCAGCTTTTTGGGCCTATCTATTCTCCCTTAATTTATCTGTAAATGAAATCGAGTTTAACGTCCCGTCGTTCAGCATCAAGGCGAGAACACGCCATGAAGTGTGTAGTGTGAGGTGATTTTGCACGGACAGAGGCGCTACGGTTCACTATTATTTCAAATTCCAACGCCCAGGGTTCATTTACGTGCACGCAATTAAAACGACTAGACATTGTTCCTCGTCAGGAACCGAAGGGACGAAAAACCGAGGTCCCGTATACACATTGGCCGTAGCGCCGCTGCCCGGTCAAAATTTCCCTCATAGCACACTGTATGGCGTGTGCCCGTCTTCTCTTAGCCCAGGTTAGGTGCAGAAGAGTATAAGACGTTAAATCCTATTTCATTTGTCAGGAACCCCGTCTAGCACCACTGAAAAGGGTAAATCATGGTGGAAAACCCGAGAGACTTTCTCTTCCAACACCGGGAGCGAACCCGAGAGCGAGTCTAGGGCATACCCACCGAGCCACCGAGGATCATAAAAATTTGAAAGCTTGACCCGATAAAAGATAAAATAATATAAAAAAAAAAAATTATTTATGTGCGTAAAATATTTCATAAATTTGAGGGTAAAAATGATTACCTATTTATATTTATTTATTCACTCCGGTGCATGACGTAATTAGTTCTTACTATATATTTTATTGTTCTTTTAGAAACAAAATATGCCAAATCAATCGATTTAGCAGTATTATTATAATAAATGCACGACAGAGAATCCTATTTATATATTTTAAACATATATAGAATAGTTTATGATTTTGGTCTATGTCGTGTTATGAAAAGGGCGAGATGTTGCATGTCCCCAATCAGCCTCCATACAATTGTAAACAGCGCCGTCTGTTATCAAAATAAAGCTTAGAATTATGACAGCTTTACCGCGTAACGTTTGTGAAATGTCAAAATGTTAACGAAACTAAATAGACTATAATAAATTAAAAGTAATAATGGATAAAAAACAAAATACGTATTCGAACTGTAATATTTAAGAAATAAGTCATATAAATTAGCATTTTTACATGTGTAAACAACCAATTTAACATTTGTTAGTAATAAGTTACCAATCTGTTTCACAGAGAATTACTTACGAATTAACTCTGTAACAGATAAGTGTCCACAGCACGTGCGTTGACTGCTAACCGCGCCAGTCATTGGCTCAACTGCTCGTGCAATGTTTACTTAACACCTAACTGCTTCGGGCAAAATGATGCATTTTACTCATTATAATACCCATTTACACTAAATAGGAAATATTTTTTAACTTCAAATACTTCAAACGTCTTTATTTATTTTTCTTTTACCTCAAAAAAATGTTTGAGAATTTAATTTGTCGGAGTAAAAAAGTTAATATGCCGTACTTATTAAGCCTCGTCGATGTCATGCTTATCAGTGATTGTAGCGGCCAAGCGAATATTCACTGTGGGATCAGTTTGATAAGTTACATGCATATAGAAGTAAGCATATTAGCATACGCATTACTAGGTTAGGATTTAGAATTATGGGGGAAATTCTGCTCCATACTTTTTGGACGCATATATAACGTACTTCTGACGCGCTGAGCGAATATGGAACCTATTAGGCCGTGGATCGAAACCTGTACGGCCTCTACAAAATGGCAAAGGGTGCAAGTTTTTGGTGACTACATAAATATATATCAAATTAATCTGCAGAATGTGCTTGTTTCAAAACTGCAATGTTTTCCCAAAAATGTTTGTTCGTTATGAAATGCCAATACTTTGAAAACAAGGTATAGAATCCTGTATTGTGGACAATTGTTTGCTCTGTTCACGTACATATCAGATGTATATATGCACCTATTGGATACATATCCTGAAATTTAACAGATATGAGATCGCCGTGGTATCATGTTTGCTTTTGCTGGATCGTGAACTGAGAAAATCGGCTCATATTTTGCCTTTCTCCATTTTCGTCTAGTATTTTATTTTTCTACGCATAGAAGAGTTTCTCATTATTTATTGGCTTTTCGTTTAGTTATTTACAAATTAAGTTCATTTATCCGTCTTCTCGGCAATGGGTTTATGTTACGCTAGTTAACAATACAACATGAGAATAACGTCTGCAAAAAACACCATTCGCCATCTCTTCTGCCGGCAAAATTTTAGATTTGGCGCCAAATATTGTTGTTGTGGATATGTTATATCTGTAAATGATATCTACACCTATTGTTAGATATGGTTTTAAAATTTACACTGCCTTTTATGTTTATAAGTAGATAGATCGAAATTATAGTACAATTTGTTCAAATCAGAAGTACACCATCTTTTTGACAAATGTATATGATTTTCGACAAGACATGAAATGTAATTGATTTATTTATAACATCATATTCAGAATGCCTTTAAAACAGACAATAATTATTGAAAAAAAGAAGACCACGAAGAAATAATCTATCTTTAAACAAGCGTTGAAAACATCGAAAATATAAGTGATGAACTAACGTATTCTTTTATTGGATACATTATTGGAGTTAAGAAATAAAGAGCTGACAGTTCTCAATATAATAATTAAAAATAGGTTGCCAGGCAACGAAACATACGCCCACACAGCAGCTAAATAGTCCGGGCAGTCAACAAGAGTAATCACCAGAAAAACATAATTCAAACTCACCCATAACTACGGTGTAACTGTGATATAATCAAACGTTTTTTTAAATCAGATGATAATTGTGACCTCCAGAGGGACCACAAGCTAAAATGGGTGATTGAGCTTTTTAAAGAGGGAAATCATTTTTATAATGATGTAGGGTCACATTTTGTTTTAATTTTAATGATGCAAGTCACTGATTTTTTTTTATGTAGCTTAGCAGGATGGGGTTGCCCCCCCCCCTCCTCTGGACCGCCCCTGACTCTTCGCATGTTTCGCCAAACACAGGGCCTAGCAGATTAGAAATTACAGTAAAATCAGAAACGATTGAATGTCAATCTGTTTATATACATTCATATTACATATTATGTGTCGATAACTAGTTGCCAAAAGATTAGAGAGTTAGCTCTTTTTATAAAGTTTAATTGATAATTTAAATAACATTTAAGGCCTGAAGAAAGATCTGAAATAGCCATATTTAGCTCTCAAATATTGCAGTCAGTGATATGACAACAACATTCAAGCATGGGCGCGGCTAGAAATGGTTCCACTACTGCTGTCTTCCGTCTTACTCCAGTCGCAGTAGTGATTTTTCCTACAGAGTTCCTTTGCGCAAGTTTTTTAGTCAAATGACTACAAAAAGTTTACTGGCCTATAGCTCGCTTAATTTACAAATAAACTGACCCAAAGCATTACTGCACGCAGCTTAACATATAATAAATCAATTCTTATTGAAATAAAGGTGAGGCCTTACCGCATAATTATATGATTTGATGAAACCCATCTCCTACGCGAAATTTCAACTGGCCGACCGTCATGGCCGCAAGTTGCGTAATACGTCATTAGGCCTACAACATAAACAGCGCTATGCAGAGAAAAACTGTTCGGTAACTCTTTTAATGGTCCAGTCTTCACTATTTGTGATGGAATTACTTATTTTAATACAAACTGTAATGATATGTGTTGACAATTGTGCGTTTGAACCTATTTGAACTTGTGTAAGGGGTCTTAGACTGTACCAATTGTTACCTTAAACACATGCCTTATGCTGCCTTCTGATTGGTTAAAATTAAGTCACTTTTAAATAGCATTTTCTAAGTAGCAAACATACTTTTTGGGGAAAACAATGTTGATTTATTCATAAATAACATTATTTGATTTAATTATGATGAGATTTCCCCCTCACAAAGAACTTGCAGCTAAAAATCACATTTATCTGGTTCGGCCCACGGCCTATATGTTTAACGTATGAGTTACTCATTCATCAGAATTATATATTTTCTAAGAAAGTCAAAACATAATTATTTCTATCCCTTTTGCACAGTAAGTTGTCAACTCACTGTTTATACGATCATAGGCGTTATTCCCCACACTTTAAAATCACTGACGACGGAAATAATAACACAATTACCTCCCTTGTTTCCCCCCCCCCCCCAAATGGAATAATAGGATTATTCTTTAACAAGGTAGCAGTGATCAAAAGTAAGAATTGTCTCTTTAAGGTTTGGTTCCCAGGAAAGTATTTATCGGATGGTTATTGCCAATAAAAGTATGGCAATTTGGGTATTTATGGAAAGTAGAGATATGCAATCTTACTAGAAAAATACAAGATTATATTTATTTATTAATCATTTGATGCATTGTAAAATACTCTTCAAATATTGGGACGGTACTAAGAGTGAGGATTGTTCCTTATAAATGTAATGTGGCGTAATGGTTGATCTCTGTATTTTAGAATGAAATTGTATAAATGTTTATAAAATCGAGAATTAAACAAAAAAAATGGATGGAACAAATTTTATAAGATACATAAGCTTTTAATCCTCGTTAGTGTAACAATGTTGTCGTTGCGACATAGTTTTCAAATTCATAGACAAGGAATGGAGAAATGATGGCTGAAACAATATTGTTATCTTTACAAATTATTGATTATAATTTCATAACCTAACATATAGAACACACGCTTGTAATTTTGATACGTTAACGAAGGTTATTGTTTGAAATACACGTGAGTTGAAAATGACTCATTAGCCTACGTCATTCGTCACCTATAAGAGAGAGTAGGGCCAGAATAATTTTACACATACACAACATCATTTAGATTCTTAAAAGTCAAACACGCACTGGGTTCTTTAGACGACCATTTCATGTTAGGCGTTTCGAGTTGGGGTTGAGAGAAAACGATATTAATTTAAACATTTTAATGTAGATTATTGTGTAACTGTGGCGATATAAAACGTATAGAAAACAACTGTTTTGGTTCCTGTTACATAATTGATTTCGGTATCGTGAGAAAAACAATGGTGAAGTCCTTAAAAAGTGGAATACAACAACAGCCAGTCCAGAGTCAAACCAACCCCTGGACGATCAGGTCAAATCAAAGATTGTGGCAGCGGTAGTGCTACATTAGCCATAAAAATTATTAACATCGTTGCTTTTAAACATGTGTACGATACCGCTTTGTTATTTCTTTATTAAAAATAAAAAAAAAAACTTGCTTGAAACTTGATGTGGATTAGAAATGGTTCTGGTATTATTTGGATTTAACACATTCCCAGTCATGCAAAAACTTTGGCTATGACAAACGGGGGAGGGGTGGGGCCGAATGGTTAAGACGTGCAGGTTTGATCATAATGTCTGTCATTGAGTCAAGTGGCGTGGTTTCGATTCCTCACTTGTACGTGACAAGGAGTTGAGTCGCATGTCCAGCATCGTGGGTTTTTCCGGGTCCTTCTGTCTCTCACCCAATATACGTTAGATAACTGAATCAGTTTGTGATAAAATGTGGTTTACAGTATAAAGTTAACCCAATGCAGCGGCGGGACGATTTACCCAATACTACCCAATACTACACAATAACACCTGAATACCACCCCAATATCACCACATGCTTGTTTTATGTGATATAGGGAGGCAAATGGAACAGCCAGACATCGGTTATCGCATTTGAAGTTCAATTCCCACGGCATAACTAATTATTTTTGAAGAAATTCAATTGATATACATATTTTGCAGTATTATGTTGTAGAATTTGGGTAGTATGTGGTGATATTGAGGTGGTATTGGGTAGAATTGGGTAGTATGGGGTAAATCGCCCCACCCAAATGCACCATAGAGAGAGACAGGGAGCGAGATAGAGTCAAAGAGAGATACACACAGGGGGAGAGAGACAGACAGACACAGGCAGACAGGCATTAATTATAGAGAGAGAGAGAGAGAGAGAGAGAGCGTGGAGACAGAGAGGCAGACACAGGGGGGGGGGGCGGAGAGAGAGAGAGACAAAGACACAGAGTGACACAGATAGACAGGCATTAATTAGAGAGAGAGAGAGAGGGGGAGACAAATGTCTGATTTGTGAAACAAATATTGATTTTAAGATACAAATGTTAATTTTAGTGTACAAATGTCGAAATACGACAACAAATGAAGTAGTAAGAATTAAGATCTATGAATTTAGAACTAAGAACTAAGAACACTGAATAAAGAGCTGTTTGGTCTTCCATAAATGAGACGGGCAAAATACAGTAATTGTTCTTCATAAGTATGTTATCGCTTAGAGACGGACAAAGGTAGAAAATATCGCAAAAGGCGGCTTACATCAGTAGATAACGCTAGAAAAAAGATTTTCTGCATGAAAAAATAACAGACCTTTCTTTATTACCACCTTGCCGTATACACTGCAGGGCTTGAATGAAGATCTACAATGTGAATTGGTTTCGGAAGCATATCCATAGGATATGCGAGCTGTTGGGCAGCAACCAAGAAAATATTTGTCTCAATCATATGAACTTTTGATATGAATAAACTAATAACTAAACATATCTCTGAGTTACTGTTTTTTTGAGATACATTCCCAGATCTCTTGAAAAGAACCATTATAACTTAATATTTTGAACGAAAACGCTAACGAAATACTACTTTAAGCTCAATTAAGAACGAAATGACTTCTGTCCACAAAAATAGATGATGTCAGCCCGACCCCCCCCCGACACTAACACACTCACACGGACCCACCCCAGCGTCCACCCCAACAAAATGGGAACCGTATTCACATATTTAGAGATGTTTCATCCAGCTCTTAGACAATCATAATTTAAATCAACGTGAACTCATTTGCCGCCAATTTTATCCCCACCCCACCCCTCGACACACGCACACCTGCTATCCCCACCCCATAAATCAAACCGTTGTCCAGGGGCATCATAAACACTTATTTAGAGATGGGCAGTCCTAGTATTTTATGTTTTATTAATATAATTATAACATGATCATCATTTATGTCAACATAATGACCCCCCCCCCTTCCACATATGCACAGCTACACCTGTTCCCCCAATCCCACCTCCCCATAAACCAAAACAGTTGTCAAGAGCATCATAAACACTTATTTAAAGATGGACAGTCCTGTAAATTTATGTTTTGTTAATAGAATATGTCAACATGTCATTCCGCCCCACCCCACCACACACATGAGCTCATTATAGACATTTGACCCCCCATATCTCGAAAAAGCCCCCTCAAACGCCTGATCACCACCCAGATCCATAATCTACACAAAAAACTGGTCTAGAAAAACTTGGGTCTCATAAATCCACAGCTCGGGTGGCGATTCCCCCCGCACCCTCTTCAGCCACCGGACTAAGACTCTATTGCTTTCACTAGACAATTGTTGCTGGACGGACAGGGTGACGACCTAAAATGTCACACTTAAGTATGGGTATATGATTAGACATGACTGCATGGATGTTTATAAATTCATCATTTAAAATATACTACCAATAGTGGGCTGTGGCCCACTTAATGGGACAGGGTTAAGAATGGTGATTGCTTCTTACAAAATCAAGCGGTTGCCATGCAACCTAATCCACATTTTGCAAGAGATAGACAGAAGTTAAGAAAGAAGCGATGTTTTGTACAGGGTCATCATCCAGGGAGTAAGAATTATCGAAAGGAAACGAAATCGCTTGGATATGAACATTTATTGTAAGTTCCATCAAAGACGGATAAAAATTTGACCTTTAGAGTGCCCTCAACCTTGGTATTTCATACTTTTACACTATTTGCGTATAGTAGCGGCCATTATGGTTCTTTCGTCAAAAGCGATAGACAGGTTTTATTAATTTATATAGAATCAGAAGAAAAATTCTAGACCACCTGTAAGATGCAAACTATTAATATTTCGAAAGATGTACATATCATGATTAAAGGTTGCATAAGACAGTTAGGTAGTAATTTGTATGTACTGAGCTTATAAAAGTTATCTTTGAGTGTTCAGTCAATCACCATTATTGTCAACGTTATCACCGTTGGTTCTTGTCATCTCTGTTCTCCCCGTACATTCTTGCCAACGTTATCATGAAAGAAATAAAATGGTGCATTGGCGTTCATTGTTATCCTATGTGATATGTCCGCTCCACCTTTTGCTGCCATTCCCCATCCCAGAATGATATTACAAACTAATATTAACTGTTGTTAATCCTGGTCCATCCCAAACATGATGCATTACAGAATGATGACACAAAC
Source organism: Patella caerulea (assembly GCA_036850965.1). Classification (NCBI taxonomy): domain Eukaryota; kingdom Metazoa; phylum Mollusca; class Gastropoda; family Patellidae; genus Patella; species Patella caerulea. The sequence continues at coordinate 5,280,470 of JAZGQO010000010.1, forward strand.
GTATATTCATAGAACACCCATTTGATTAGTTCACGTAGCTAACAAGTTTTTAATGTATTTTTGCATTGAAAGTTATCGATTTAACGATCTTATTACCGAGTAAAACAACATGAATATGTATAAGCTGTATTATGTAAATATTTTTTAGTAAGCAAGATACAGCTGTAACCACTATGTTAAATTTTCAATTAACCGTGATTATATCAGGCGCGGATCCAGAGGGGGGGGGGTCCAGGGGGTCCGCCCCCCCCCCCCCCCCCCCTGGTCAGACTTTCAAAATTTGAAACTTAAATCTATGCGATTTTATTGGCGATTTTTAGACCTGTATCGTTGGAATTTACCTTCCGGAAATACGTCAGAATGCACCAAATTGAATCTAATTTACCAAATTTTCTCGTTAGTTGGTTGAGCGTAATTAGTTAAGAAATTATCAAACCTAGACCCCCCCCCCCCTGCAAAAAATCCTGGATCCGCGCCTGTATCTATTATATAAAACATAAATGTACGCTTATGATATCATTAAAGGGGTACAATATAATGATAAATGTAACATTCTGAGTATTCCATAATGGATATATTTCTTATTAAGGCCTATCAGGTTTAGAAATAAATATAATTAAGCAATATGCTGGTAACACAGACCTGGTCTGGGGGAGGTAACTCCATTTAATACTATAAAACTAGCGTGATATGCTTTAAAGAGTTGTCTCCCATGTAAATTCGTTTTGTATCTATAGTTTGTGAGAGCCTTTGTATATCTTATATTTCATAACGCTTTTATTATACCAGAGAAAATTAAATAAAGTGTAAGAAGCATTTATACCGGTTATTTGTTGACGTTTTCGAACCAAATGTAATATTTCGTAACTTAGATGGATAAGAAGTGATTATTTTAGCATCGATTACGTCACTGACAGTTGATCTTTATAAAACCTTCCAGTCAGGGCCGGATTAAGGTTTTGGGGGGTCCTAGGCCAAGATATCACACAGACATCCATCCACCCATCAAACACAAGATATCACAATAAATAACAGTAGCATATGTATGTACATTATAGATTGCATTTATTGCATTAGTTTCATTACATAGGTGATTATTGAGAGAATTTATTGAACCAAGCGAGAGCTTAGGGAAACACAGAGACCCTAAAAGTTTTGGGCCCTATTTCCAGTACAACATTGTATAGAGTACTGGTGATATAAAGACTTGTCTTATCGACGGTATAACTTTTACTAAGCCAAAAGTGAATCTTTTTCTCCCCAGTCAGAGCATTCGTATTTTTAGAATACTGTAGAAGTGCGTTTCTGGTGTATTTTCTGGAATCTCGTTGTAGATTAAATGAAGACAGGACTCTTGTTGGTTGTTAATAATTCGATATATTCTTTAGTAAACAATACTTAATAGCAGATAATTAATATAACAATTATTAGAACAATTATTGGCTAAATGCTTAACAGTACATAAGCTCCAATATGGATATGGGAAATGACATAAACTTATGTCTCCAAATATCCAAATACAGGTCTGTTCTTAGGCATGCGATCTAAGCTGATCTCCCAAGACTCATTGTAGCAAGGTCCCCCCTAATTCTGTCAATTGGGTCTACATATACCCATGCATTGCCTAGGGCATTAATCCTATAAATCTATTGTCTACAAACAGTACAGGGTGGCAACTAAAATGCTATAGCCCGTAGACGTTAATTACAATTAATAAGATAGATTTAAAGTGTAAAACAAAGAATACTGGAGACATGTGATTGATGAGATATATAAGACAATATAAATGTATATAAATGGGAGTAATTAAGGTGGATTAAGATCCATTAAAATATGGCCTTCAAAATTAAGTAATACTGTGCGGATTATCACGACGTATTAAGCATTTACTATTGGGCCGTAATTCACCCTACTATAATACGTCACATCAGTTATAACGAGCCAGTATGAGGTTTTGAAATACAGTATTGTAATTTGACCAGTCTGATTAGTCGTCATGGTCATCATAGCAAATATTTTCACACCAGCATTGAATTGAAATTTTCTTAATATCGCCCCAGGAAATTTATACTCTTTCGAAGTCACTTTTCGACCAATCAAAATCCAAGATATTAACATTTTGAGCTACAATTTATATTTAGTTTTAAATATTTAAATATGTTTATGTACCCGTTTGTATTTCTCGTTTATACTTTTCTAGTGTGCGTTTTACGACCATAGCATTTCAGAGGTACATAGAAAAGGCTGGTTCCACTGAAAGCGAGAACTGCGACTCGCTGGTGTATATCTAAATAAATGACATCAAATGTTCGTTAGACACATTCATAGTCTAGTCGTTAAATATGTTTATGTACTAGTCGTTACAGATGTAATCCTTTCAAGCTCCAACATCACTCTTAAATGTCAATAATTCTTTATGAATTAAAATTTTGGAATTTGTTATGAATCAGATAAATTTAAATCTTACTTGCATGTCGCACTTAAAACGATACAAACTCAAAATATTTTGCTTTGTAACAATATTGACTGACCTTTACCCGTTTTTTTTCAGGTGATACAGTTTTTAAAACCTACGTGGAGGCCATTTGAACCGGACACATTTATAGAAAACTATTGAACCCTGGATGTCAACGAATTTGGGCAACTTATGAGAGAGAGGGGAACTACACTAATCTTTCGGCAACAGCCTTGTATCAGGCAGGTATTGATGAATAGAATATTATAGACAGTCCTGGATATCGATCCAGAGAGGCATGTATGGTCTATAAAATAAAGTCAGATGAGGTGGACAAAATTGTTTCTGTTATCCTAAATCACCCTTGTGAAGCGGAAAATCTTGAAATCAAATAACAAGCATGTTTAATTCCAGACATCAAAATCAGCCCGTTTGAGCGATATAATAACTTAATCCATGTGGCCATGCGAATTTCACCAATTGTGAACTCAGTTTAAGTCAAAATATAGCCTGATTGTAGTAACTGGAATAAAACTGCTTTTTTGTTTAATTTTTCCAAAGAAGTCGTAATTGCATGCATCGTTGATATATTGTAACATGCTTAAAGGTAAGCCTAGCGTTCTGATTTGTCTACAATGTCGATAAACGCGTCTTGGGTCCTAATGATCTCAGGACATGTCTATTGGACAATAACACCCCTCTAAATGTGAAACAGGAAGTGTTTGTCTCCTGATTGAGGTCCGATGAGCTGAATTTAACAAGCGTGTGACTATTCATTGAGACCTTTAAATACATGTAGATCGAACTGGGTCTAAAAGCACATATTATAATATGAATGTATATAGCCATTTACATGTATATTCAATAGTTAATAATATTATTTAAATTTCGATTCAATTATGTTCGGTGAAATACGTGAACAGTCCAACAAATTAAACACGGTCGATTTAGGGTTAGGGTCCATTCTACGCGCCTTTTTATTATCATTTTGCCGTGTGTGTATCTGCCATTACTTATTACTTCCGCATTGTTTTTTAGGATATATTTTTTGTTTCATTACCACCATATACTACACGACTCGTGTACTGATTATAAAATGTTCATTGTCTCTTGAATATTGACTATTAGGATCCCATATTTTTTACGGTAATATAAGAACATCGATATGGATTGAAATGTGTTAATATTGAATTCTATTTCGTGTTTTAATTCTTAATATTATGGATAACATTATGCTAGACGTTTATCTCCTTTAATGGAGCTTTAATGAAGGAAATGTAAGTAGCAGTGAGCAAAAGTAAGAATTGTCTCTTTAATAGACCGAGCGATTTTAGGTACTCTCGCACGTTAAGACCAGTTCTATTTTCAGAGGTGAAATGGTGGCGGGGCTACACATGCTAATACTAATGTCAATGTTCGTTGTTATTGCACAGATAAGCCAACCCGCTTCTCTATATGATTTCTACTAAAACTGTCGTAAACTAGCAAAAGTGTTCAATAACATGAAAACTGTCTAGTAATTATTGCACGGTGAATCTCCATAGAATCTACTAGAGTGAAAACAATCTGTCTAGTGAAAGAAAAGCTTTATTTTATAACAATATGAACAATATTCGTATTTTAAATATAATAACCATGAGGGGTGGTCCCAGGAACTAACTAAGTCAACTTAGTTTACCCCATGGTTAGGTCGTAACAGAAATGAACTATCCAACTACCAAGGGATCCTTTACGTGTACGACGCATCTGAACTACTATTCAGTTCCCACTGGGCTAATGAAGACGCACATACGCCATTCAGTGTGCTACGAGAGATACTGTGCCAAGACACTGGCGATAAGACTTACTCTCATAACTGCCAACGGATCCTTTAAGTGCACGTTCAATCCGCCCAATTGTAGGTTTTCCCTTGCAATTGCCCGGCCCTCGGTCCTGCATCACTGACAAAGGCTTGGAACAACAAAAAATCCGGATGAACTTTCTTGGTCAACGCAGGGATCGGACACGGGACCTCGAAGTTAGCGAGCCGACGTCTTACTTACTGAGTCACCCTGGTTCCCTGGTCGTGGCAGGAACAAAAAACAAAAATTTCTAACTGTCGATGTTTTACACATATTAGTTTTTGTATGTCGTATATATATTAGCAGTGTACGAAATATGTCTTTTAGCAGTTGAAATTCCATGCACAATAGAATTTGTAAGATGATTTAATACACATAATTGTAAGTGTCCACAGTTGTACTTAGACTGAATATGAATGTGACTATCAGTATAATCACAAGCTACACTTGACGATGTACACCGTTCTAATATTTTTTTGCCTGACTACGCTCAGTGGAATACGTTTAAAATCTGAATACCATTATATAAATAACACATCAACAGTTTGTATAATAATACAGGTATTGATATTAAATATTTCAAACGTCAAGTCATGGGCCCATTATGGATGCACATTTTCCTGGCAAACTTTTTTTGTAACTTTCCAGCGATATATACTTACTCCAGCAAATGTGAAATAACGTTATACATTGCAATTAATTATTACTCCAAGTTGTGTAATTTTCATTCCTTTCTCACAGACTTTTATATTTTCCTAATTTAAAACGTAATTCATGTACGGTAGTATGTAATTTGCTTAAAATAATCTATATATAAAGATGATTTATCAGTCATAAGAATACATTTAGGTGCTCTTCTTGATAAAATCATGCCAAACTATGTTCTTATAAGTTACTTACCTATTCCAAAAGCCCGACCCATGCGACCAGAAATAATATGCACTATAGAAAGATACCTAATACACTGCGCATTGTTTAAAATATACATTTTGCATTAACCAAAAGTATGTGTTGTTCACTTTACCAGATACAAAAATCGGCTTACTTATGTAGATTAGCTTACGGAAGACCATGCACGCGATCGTTATAATTTTTTGTTTTTCTATGGGTTATTTTGTTCATTCAACCTCGTGGGTTTTCTCTTGGTCCCCCGGTTTGCTGCCACTGCTAAAGACCCCTACGCGCAAGCGAATTATTGAAATAAAATTAAACAATATATGTTAGTCCCGAAATGACCTAGTTTGTGTCAAGTGGACGTTAAACCCCATTTCTCTCTGTCTCTCTCTCACTTGTTCATTGTGTACTAATTCCCTTTCAGATTATTGAATGTAAAGCATGACAACGTTAAATGTTAATCATAAAAAAAATTATAGATTTATATCAGACAAGATTATATTCATTTTTATCAATTAATCATTTGATGCATTATAAAATACTCTACGTACGGGTGATTAGCAGTGGGGTGAAACCAGAACACACGAAAGAAAACGGTTGACCCTCCTTTTGCCACGTTCAAGGCAGAATCAAAACCACGTCACCTGATTCAATGTCAGACCTTATTTGGCTACCCAACCCTTCTTATTGGAAAGGGGGCCACATGGTTCAGTTAATAAGACGTTGGCTCGCCATCTAGAAGGTTCCGTGTTCCATCCCTGCGTTGGCCGAGAACGTTCATCCTAATTTTCCGGCGTGGATCCCCCTTGCCAATGAATGGTGCAGGAGGAACCGCGCTTAAAAATCCCGATGAACTTTTTTGGCTAACGGAGGGATGGAACAAGGGGCCTCCTGGATAGTGAGCCTACGGTCAACGTACAGTCGTTGGGATGGGACGAAATACCGAGGTCCGGTGTACACATTGGCACTATTTGGCGTATGCCGGTCTTCATTAGGCCAGTCGGAGCAGTAGGGCTATAAACCCCATTTTATTCCATTTCATATGGGAAATGTATTAATTAGTGCTAGTTATTATCCGACACGATTGTTATTATCCGGCCCGCTTGTTATTATCCGGCACGAGCCAGTTATTATCCGACGCGAGCCAGTTATTATCCGGCGCGCGCCAGTTATTATCCGACGCAAGCCACTTATTATCAGGTGCACGCCAGTTATTATCCGACGTGTGCCAGTTATTATCAGGCGCGCCACAGTTATTATCAGACGCACGCTAGGTATTATCAGGCGCGCACCAGTTATTATTATTATATTTTTATTCTTTGCGTCCCTTACCGTACCCCGTATAATAGACATATTGTTTTTATCAATTTATAACATAATTAAGACAAAAACTGATGTTAATCCTTAACCATCCCATGCGTGATGCATAACGGAATTAAGACAAAAACTAATATTGATAGACCACCCATTTGAGAAGTTCACGTAGCTAACAAGTTTTTAATGTATTTTTGTATTGAAAGTTTTTGATTTAACGATCTTATTACCGAGTAAACAACATGAATATGTACAAGCTACATTATGTAAATATATTTCATTAAGCAAGATACAGTAACCACTATATTAAACATTCAATAAGCCGTTGTTATAATATATAATATGTATAGTACGCGTATACATATAGATAGAACTCAATGACCATTGAATACCGCTCGGGTTATTCAATAGTTCAAGAGAGTGTATCCCTGCGCAAGTATTCCACGAGCGATAGCGGTGACGTCATGGCCGTTTGACGTAATTCTGAAAGTGACGTCATTCTGGACAAAAGTAGTACGTTTTCGAGCCACTGAATACAGCAATAGGTTTTTCCATGGCTGTATTCAATGATATTTACTTGTATTTGCATGTAGTTATGAGTGCTTATTTGCTAACGTTCCATAATTGGGTCCTCATTTTGTTTTTGCATATAGAATTTTCGCTATTTATTTTTTTTCAAACGACATTCCACTGTACAGGTTTTTTTTTTTTGAGCGATATAAAAGAAAATAGCAGAACCATACTTAAAATTGAAGTGTATAATATGCCTGATTTTAAGTTTCAAAATGGGACATTTGAATGACTGCCTCGGAAGATTGTTGTTTTAGTGCAAATAAAAGTATGGTGGCAATCTTTTGTTATTTTATTTTAATATCAATTAAAATGCATATTTTATACCACAATAGCAATTTTCAAAATACTGCAATTGTCATTGCTAATTTTGAGTTCAAAGTTGTCCCGAAGGGCCGGTCGGACGATCGCTCGTAGGGCTGGTCTTTAATCGGATCAAAAGCTTTTAAATCACCACAATGGTGTTAGCACGCCACTAGAGTGGTAAGCGAGTTTTTTTCATGAGCTACGACAACGATTTCCAACTGTAATAAATGCCGATATAAATAGACCTATATGTCTACGGGTATATCGGAAATATAAATGCACACATATTTAAAACAAACTGAGCGACACACGTTAAGTACATGTACACGGGGATGGCCGATCCTGAGATTTAATCGAATCTTAGAGCAGATTTTGTCAGGTCGCATATCATAAAATAAACGAATAGACCCGAATGGTAGTGAGTGTTAATTCGTTTCGGTACAAAAATTCTGAATTTGGATAAACAAGATAACGTAACTTTGTCAAACATTGAAAACCCAAACAAATATACCGCTTCCACCCCTCACCGTTAAAAAAACGTCTATTTTAACGAAAAATCAAATGGAAATACAACATAGAGGTACATTTTCTTGATAGTTTATGATAGAGAATCATCTAGGGTTGTATATATAGATATAGTGTAATGACTATCCATTGTTTTTATCTCGGGGCACCCAAATTATCGACAAACAACGATATCGATCCAAAGAGGAAGATATGGTCTAGTTGGATGAAGTGGACAAAATAGAATCTGTTATCCTAAATCCTCCTTGTGAAGAGGAAAATCTTGAAATCAAATGTCATCAAAATCTGCCTGTTTGAACGATATAATAAATTAATCCATGTGGCCATGTAAATTTCACAAATTGTAATTTTAATTTCATTTAAAATATAACATGATTGCAAGAACTGGAATAAAACGGCTTTTTTATTTTGTTTATTTTTCGGTGGTAATTGCATGCATCATTGATTTATTGATGTCCGATCGATGAGCTGAATTTAACAAGCATCTCGACTATTCTTTAAAATCTTATAAATAATGGAAATTAGATAGACATGACCATTAATTTTCCAAACTCTACACAATATGATCCTTCATATTATGGTTAATAAATCGAAATGAATACTATAAAATGATACTTATTAGGAATGATTATTATGTATATGATTTCTTATCGTTGCATTTGAAAACAGAAATAGTCCGTTATATAATGGAATGAAACATTTTATTCCTGAATTTCACGTAACTTTCCTGTCATTCCACCATTTATTCCGTAAAATAACAGAATTAAGTTAAGAAGGGAATAAAATATTCTATCCCCATATTTCACGAAAAGTTTCCTGTTTAATATTGGATATTCCACAGAATTATATAAAACACGTAATTTGAAGAAATAATTCACTCTTTTAACACAATTTCTCAAATTAATTCATCAATTAACAGCAAAAATGTGTTAAACTACGGAAAGTTTTTACAGTGTACGTCATTCGTCACCTATAAGAGAGAGCGGGACTAGAATAATTTTAGACATCATTTAGATTCTTTAAATTCAAACATGCACTGGGTTCTTTAGACGATCATTGTCTGATTCTCGCCAAGCTGGTTAGACTTTTATAGTTGAGAGAAAGAGATATTAATTTTAAACATTGTAATGTAGACTATTGTGTAACTGCTGCGGCATAAAACGTATAGAAACAACTGTTTTGGCTCCTGTTACATATTTGATTTCGGTATTGTGAGAAAACACAATGGTGAAGTCTTTAAGAAGTGAGATACAACAGTAGCTTGTCCGGAGTCAAACCAACCCCTAGCCGATCTGGTCAAATCAAAGATTGTGGCAGTGGTAGTGCTACATTAGCCATAAAATATATTAACATCGTTGCTTTTAAACATGTGTACGATACCGCTTTTCTTATTTCTTTTTTAAAAATAAAAAACAACAACATTGTTTGAAACTTGATGTGGATTAGAAATGGTTCTGGTATTATTTGGATTGAACACATTCCCAGTCATGCAAACACTTTGGTTATGACAAACGGGGGTGGGGCCGAATGGTTAAGACGTGCAGGTTTGATCATAATGTCTGTCATTGAGTCAAGTGGCGTGGTTTCGATTCCTCACTTGTACGTAACAAGGAGTTGAGTCGCATGTCCAACATCGTGGGTTTTCTCCGGGACGTTAAGGAACATCTCTCTCTCACTCAATATACGTTAGATAACTGAATTAGTTCGTGATAAAATGTGGTTTACAGTATAAAGTTAACCCAATGCACAATAACACCTGAATGCCACCCCAATATCATCACATGCTTGTTTTATGTGACATAGGGAGGCAAACGGAACAGGCATGATTATAGTATTTGGATAGTATGTAGTGATATTGAGGTGGTACTGGGTGGTATTGGGTAGAATTGGGTAGTATTGGGTAAATCGTCCTCGTGTACGACACCCTACCAATACTTATAGATACCGGAGCGATAATATAGACCGGATTTCAGAAGATTCCACATTTGTCGTATCTAAGGATAAAATGGAATTGTAGAAAACCTTTAATCGGATCAAAAGCTTTTAAATCACCACAATGGTGTTAGCACGCCACTAGAAGAGTGGTAAGAGAGTTTTTTTTCATGAGCTGCGACAACAATTCGCAGCTGTAACAAATACCAATATAAATATACCTATATGTCTATGGGTATATCGGAAATATAAATGCAAGCATGTTTAAAACAAATTGGGCGGCACACGTTAAGCACATGTACACCGGGATGGCCGATCCTGAGATTTAATCGAATCTTGGGGCAGATTTTGTCAGGTCGCATATCATAAAATAAACGAATAGACCCGAATGGTAGTGGGTGTTGATTCGTGTCAGTACAAAAATTCCAAATTTGGATAAACACGATAACGTAACTTTGTGAAACATTGAAAACCCAAACAAATATACCGCTTCCACCCCCAACGTTAAAAAAAATCCGTATATTTTAACGAAAAATCAAATGGAAATACAGCATAGAGGTACGTTTTCTTGATAGTTTATTTTTCGGTCGTATGCACCATTGATTTAATGATGTCCGATAGATAATCTGAATTTCACTAGCATATGACTATTCTTTGAAAACTTAAATAGACCGATATGGGCCTAAGAGCACATATTATTGTTATATGAATATATGTAATCAATTATATTCTTAATTGCTAATAATATTATTGTAATTTCTGATAAATTATGTTCAGCGAAATACGTGAAGAGTCCAAAATGAACGACGTTCGATTACGTTTGCTTTGCCCATCTACACACTTTTTTCATATCAATTTGTCTTGTCACTCAAGAGAGCTTACTCTTTTTCAGAACTTGCCCTGTCACATTTACTTATTAAGCCATTAAAGTTGATCAATTATTAAGGATTTTAAAAGTAAGGCTAAACAATGAAATATAAATACAACTATTTCGCTGTTCCACAATATTGATCTTTCTGGGGAACTAATCAACTCCGTCGTTTAAACAGACCTATAAACCCTTTTTAAGGCTACTATTTAATTTCTAGATAAATTTGTGAAATCATGGGTTCATTTAAATAAAATTAAAACGTTATTTGAAAATAAAATGGGGTTTAACGTCCTAATCCTGAATCAGTGCCGGGTGTTATGAGGGAAGAGATGCCACTTTTACGCGAATCAGGGGCGGATCCAGCGGGGGGGGGGGCAAACCCCACTCTGCTCAGCTACATAAAAAAAATTAATGCCTTGCATAAATAGAATGAAATCACAATGTGATCCTACGTCGGTATAAAAATGATTTCTCTCTTTAAAAAGCTCAATTTGTATGTATGCCTATGTAATTTAGGGACGATGATGGCAGATTTCCCCAACTGGAACCTGACAAACGACCTCATACAAAAATTCATGGATCCGACCCTGCGAATGGTGTAGAAATATGGTATATCAAGGTTGTGGAACCTGTAGAGGTCACAATATTAATCCGATTTTGATGAAATTTGAAATGTAAGTTTAAAACCCAAAGATCACGGTTTATTTCGATATTCGCGCACATTGGACCATAACTTCCTGAATTATGGCCCCTGATTGTACGGAATATCGGCGATACTCGATTCACAGTTCCGGAATTGAATTCCAAAACTGGTGTCAATCGAGTGAAAAGGAGAATTTCGGATTAAAGCGCATTCGTCGACTGTATAAAAAGAATCCCAACCAATCATGACTGCTGAAACATATTTTTTACCTAGGAATACGTCACGATTCTACTCACTCCAGCTGTCGGGACTGGCAGAACTGTGACAGGACTGAATTCCGCGTCACTCGATTGTAAGTCTGTCGATTCGGGACGTTCTGGACTGTGAATCGAGCATCGCCATTATGTTTTTTTTAACTTGTGGACCCTATGGAAGTCACAATTTTATTTCGAATTAAAAAAACGTTTTACTATCCCCATTATACATGAATGATGGTTGAGTTTGAATTTCTTGAAATGGATAATTTAAAAGCTAAATCCATAATATTAAATGTTTCGTATACTAATCCTTATAAAAAACAAACATGTTTCGTTGCCTGGCAACCTATTTTGTTCACTGGGAGTGGGGTGTACCACACCCACACCCCAACATTTACGCCTCTGGTTACGTAGTTAGCTATTGGTTGTTAATGGGCTTATTGACCAGGCATAATTTGGTACAGAAATTTACTTCCATTACATCAGTGTTAAGTGGGATTAGCTCTTATCAAACGAAACACTGCGAGGAGTGTGGTACGCCACCTAAGGTAGACTACATTGGACCACATTCAAGTTGCTGTATTCACGGGCTGGAATAGCAGGAAAACAAGTTTGCGGCAGTCAAAATTTGCTCCCGGCGACCCCGTCTCCGTGGAATATAAACGATTGATTGGAATTCGACTAAGCCACCTTACTTAGGCTATATCAGTACCGCCTACTGTATTCATAGAATGGAATAGCAAGAAAACGCGTTTGAGGTCGTTAAATTTTACCTATTTTCCAGGGGTGGGGTAGTGGGACGTCCCTAGACGTCTGTAGCCCTAACCCGAAATTTGCTTGAGCATGTCAGGATTCTGTCCCCTTAAAATTCATCAAGTCCGTATGCCTATTGAGAGCACCCTTGCACGGTACCGTTCGCCACGGACGACCGTTATCAGCGCCCACAGAAGCCCCGTCGGAAGCCTTTGCCCCCCCCCCCCCTCCTTAACAATTTTGGTCTAGCTACGGACCTGAATAATATCTCTCTTAGCAAACAACTAAACAACTAGTTCGTGATGAATCAAATCAAGGGTAAATTAAATATCAAATTTCTACTGATCAATAATTCGTGAACATATCTAATTTACAGAGAGTGTAAACAGTAATAGAAACAGGAATAATTCAGTCGATATTACGTTACGGTAATATTTATAAATGATGAACATCAACTGGTTCGCGACGATGATACATCCAATGATTTAAACCGGTGGAATCACGACACAAATCAGATGAGATATTTGATGATGAACATCAACTGGTTCCCGGCGATGATTAAACTGTTGTCACGTCACAAATCAGATGAGATATTTGACTCAAATCATTCTAATTATATTAAGTTGTACGTGATATCAGGTTAAAAAATCAGATACAATGGGGTTTAACGTCCGACTGTTCTGATTCAACTTGAACGTGACGTTAGGTAAACAGACAGGATTATAAGATACAGTGACGTATATTATACACAATATAACAACTAGTGCATGATAAATTAAAATATAAATTTGCAATATTCACTCCAATCTGTTTCAGAAAACATGAAAAAAGATAGGTTGCCAGGCAACGAAACATACGCCCACAGCAGCTAAATCGTCCGGGCAGTCAACAAGGGTTGTCGCATATTTTTACTAATTTCGGTAATGAAACATTTGTAATACACTAAAAACTGATTAAGAGTAACAACTCATTATGTAATTATCAGAAAATCATTAGAATTTGATTGCTTTTTATAAAGTTTTACCCCACGCTAACAATTAGTATATACATGAAACATTTAATATCATGGATTTAGCTGTTCAGTTATCTAAATTCATTGAAAATCAAAATACTTGTTCGTTTCAACACCTTAAACTCTATGTATCAATCTGAAGTCAATCGGATAGTAACTTTGGCCTCTATAGGGTCACAAGAATTTTTGAAGTTATCAAGGGAGATAACTCTGGCAGAAATTATTTGAAATCGCTGAAAATCAATAGGTTTCTTCGTCTCATGACCTTAAACACTGTGTATAAATCTAAAGTCAATCGGATATTAACTTTGGCCTCCAGAGCGTCCACAAGATTTTTTGAGGTGATCAAGGGCCATAACTCTGGCACTAACTATCGGAAATCGCTGAAAATTAATAGGCGTCTTCGTCTTATGACTTTAAACACTGTGTATAAATTTAAAGTCAATCGGATACTAACTTTGGCCTCTAGAGCATCCACAAGATTTTTTGAAGTGATCAAGGGCCATAACTCTGGCACTAATTATCGGAAATCGCTGAAAATCAATAGGCTTCTTCGTCTTATGACCTTAAACACTGTGTATAAATTTGAAGTCAATCGGATATTAACTTTGACCTTTAGAGCGTCCACAAGATTTTTTGAGGTGATCAAGGGCCATAACTTTGGCACTAATTATCGGAAATCGCTGAAAATCAATAGGCTTCTTCGTCTTATGACCTTAAACACTGTGTATAAATTTGAAGTCAATCGGATATTAACTTTGGCCTCTAGAGCGTCCACAAGATTTTTTGAAGTGATCAAGGGCCATAACTCTGGCACTAATTATCGGAAATCGCTGAAAAACAATAGGCTTCTTCGTCTCATGACCTTAAACACTGTGTATAAATTTAAAGTCAATCGGATATAAACTTTAGCCTGTAGAGCGTCCACAAGCAATTGTGGACACCGGACCGACGGACGGACCCGACGGACCGACGGACGGACGGACGGGGGCGACGACAATATACGACCACATTTCAATGTGGGCGTATAAAAATATATAAAGAATTATTAAGTAATTATTTTATAAAGGCGGATTATTGGGGGGGGGGCAAATACGGGAATTTTCACAGGTTTTGGATTTTTTTTTCTCCTAAACTGCTTGATGTATTTCAACCAGATTTGATAGATTTGTCGCTGATTCAAATTGATTGATCAACATTTTCTACTTTTCCTGAATCGCTCGAATGATTTCAACCACATTTATAGTCACACTTTAAATTGAAGACTACGATAAATAGGTGATGACAAGTATTGTGTTATTGTGTGTGGTGCGGTCCCCCTGTATACTATAAATACTACACAATGATGACAAGTACTATATATAATATACTAGAAATATTACAGCATGATGATAAGTACTTTATATACCAAAAAAAACAGTACACTTTGATGACAAGTATTATACTAGAACTATTACAGCATGATGACAGTAAAGAGTATAATAAAATTTGTGGTGTAGAAATGTTTTATCTTTTATTTACATTTCCAATGAAAGATCTAAAATATGATTTAAAGCGTGTGTCTGGGAGATATGTGGTTTAACGTCCAATCGACACAAAATACTCCATTTCTAGAGGAAACCGGAGGAACCGGAGAAAAACCACGAGGTTGGATAGGCGACGCTACTCTTTGTCACGTATCACTGGGGAATTGAAACCACGCCAGTTGACTCAATGACAGACCTTATGAAACAACCCGCACGCGCTAACCATTCGACCATCGAACCCTGAGAGATAATAGGAAAATTTTGATTAATTATTTGTTTTCTCAAATTAAAACGAAATGAAATTGGGTTTAATGTCCTACTGTTCTGTCCCGACTGGGCTAATGAAGGCGCCATGTGCCATACAGTATGCTTTGAGGGAAATTTTGTCCTGACAGCGGCACAATGGCCTACTCTTATATTGAATTCCAACTGCCAAGGGATCTTTTACATGCACGCAAATGTATACACTAATACACTGGGACCTCGGTTTTTTGTCCCATCCGAAGACAGCTGTCCTTGTCTCGTCCTCCGTCCTGCAGGACTGATAAGGAGAATCCATGTCCAAGTCGGAAAATCCCGATGAACTTTCTCGGCCAATGCAGGATCGAACGCGTGATCTCCTGGCTAGAGAGCCAGCGTTTTACCCAGCCAGCCACCGTGGCATCCTTTTCTAAAATAATGAAACATGTTGCCTTAAAAAGTAAATTATTTTTCGTATTATTCAAGTAGTGTAGAATTACAATAACAGGGTAGTAATAGTTAGCTATGTTAATTGCTTGAATACGAATTGGTGTCAGTAGTTTTCGAACCAGTAAGCATACCCTGCCTAGTGTACGACATCCACCAATACTTATAGATACCGGAGCGACAATAAAAACCGGATTTTAGAAGATTCCTCATTGTTGCATCTATGGATAAAATGAATCTGCAGAAAACCTTTAATCGGATCAAAAGCTTTTGAATTACCGCAATGGTGTTAGCACGCCACTAGAAGAGTGGTAAGAGAGTTGGGTTTTTTTTCATGAGTCGCAGCTGTAACAAATACCGATATAAATAGAGTGGTAAGAGCTGCGACAACGATTTGCTGCTGTAATAAATACCGATATAAATAGCTCTATATGTCTGTGGGTATACCGGAAATATAAATGCACACATATTTAAAACAAATTGGGCGACACAAGTTAAATACATGTACACGGGGATGGCCGATCATGAGATTTAATAACATGAAAACTGTCTAGTAATTATTGCACGGTGAATCTCCATCGAATCTACTAGAGTGAAAACAATCTGCCTATTGAAAGAAAAGCTTTATTTTATAACAATATGAACAATATTCGTATTTTAAATATAATAACCATGAGGGATGGTCTCAGGAACTAACTAAGTCAACTTAGTTTACCCCATGGTTAGGTCGTAACAGAAATGAACTGGTGTTTAACGTCCTACTATTCTGCTCCGACTGGGAAAATGAAGACGGACATACGCCATACGGTGCCTGGACAGCAATGCTACGGTCTAGTCTTATATAGAATCCAACTACCAAGGGATCCTTTACGTGCACGACGCATCTGAACTACTATTCAGTTCCGACTGGGCTAATGAAGACGCGCATACGCCATTCAGTGTGCTACGAGAGAAATTGTGCCAAGACAGCTGCAATACGACCTACTCTCATAACTGCCAACGGATCCTTTAAGTGCACGTTCAATCCGCCCAACTGTGGTTTTTCTCTTGCCAGGCCCTCGGTCCTGCATCACTGGCAAAGGTTTGAAACAACAAAAAATCCGGATGAACTTTCTCGGTCAACGCAGGGATAGGACACGGCACCTCCAGGTTACCGGGCCAACGTCCTACTCACTGAGTCACCTTGGCTCCCAGGTCGTGACAGTAACAAAACACAAAAAACAAACATGTCGAACTGTCGATGTTCTACACATATTAGTTTTTTATATGTCGTATATATAATAGAGTGGGCGAAATATCTTTCTTGGTAGTTGAATAACCATGCACAATAGAATTTGTAAGATGATTTAATACACATAATTGTAAGTGTCCGCAGCTGTACTTAGTTTGAATATATCATGAATTTGACTATCAGTCCGATGTTATAATAAAGGTATAATCACAGGCTACACTTGACGATGTACACCGTTCTAATATTTTTTTGCCTGACTACGCTCAGTGAAATATGTTTAAAATCTAAATACCATCATTACATAAATAACACATCAACAGTTTTTATAGTAATACAGGTATTGATATTAAATATTTCAAAAGTCACGTCATGGGCCCATTATGGATATACATTTTCCTGGCAAAGTTTATCTGTAACTTTCCAGTGACATATATTTACTCCAGCAAATGTGAAATAAAGTACATAGCAATTAGTTATTACTGATTCAATTTATAATATGTTCTGATAATTTACTTCCCTGTTCCACAAGCATGCATGCGGCCTATATGATATATCCATAGACAGGCATCTAATCATTGTGCATTGTTGAAAATAATACACTAACCAAAAGTATACGGAAGATAGTCGCTATAATTTTTTGTTTATCTATGAAAATGCCCAAAATATACGATCCTAGTGGATTTTCACTGGGTCCTTCTGTATCCTCCCACTGCTAAGGACCCCTGCGCGCAAGCGAATTATTGAAATAAAATTAAACCCTATGTTAGTTCCAAAATGACCTAGCTATAGTTTGTGACAAGTGGACGTTAAACCCTCTCTCTCTCTCTTTCTCTCTCTCACTTTGTTCATTGTGTACTAATTCCCTTTCAGATTACTGAATGTAAACCAGGCTATTAACCTGCTATTAGACGATGATTATTATCTTAATAATTTGATCGAACGTTGCATGGTAAGGCTAAATGCTAATCATAAATAAATTGTAGATTTATATCAGACAGATTATATCTATTGTTATCAATTTATCATTTGATGAATTGTAAAATACTCTACGAATATTGGGACGGTACTAAGAATGAGGATTGTTCGGGATAAAAAAAATGTGGCGTAATGGTTGTTGCAAATGCCTTTTTGTTCCCCAATTACTAATGCTGCTATATATATATGTCAAAATCATAACAATTTGGAACTGTGTCCATTAATCGGTCAGACCATACCATACTCGGCTTGCAGTATTTACATTAAAATGTGTGGGGGTGTTGATCTCTGTATTTTAGAATGAAATTGTATACATGTTCATAAAATCGAGAATTAAACAAAAACATGCATGGAACAAATTTTATAAGATACATAAGCTTTAATCTTCGTTAGTGTAACAATTTTGTCGTTGCGACATAGTTTTCAAATTCATAGACGCAAGGAATGGAGAAATGATGGCTGAAACAATATTGTTATCTTCACAAATTATTGATTCTAATTTCATGACAAAAAATATAGAACGTATGTTGGATATTTTTATACGTTAACGGAGGTATAGTTTAGTAAACACGTTGGTAATTTACATTTTGCAAGCTGTTATTGTTTGAAATACACGTGACTTGAAAAATACTCATTAACCTATAAGACAGAGTGGGGCTACAATAATTTTAGACATCATTTAGATTCTTTAAAGTCAAACATGCACTGGGTTGCTTAGACGATCATTGTCTGATTCTCGCCAAGCTGGTTAGACTTGTATAGTTGAGAAAAAGAGATATTAATTTTAAACATTGTAATTAATGTGGACTATTGTGTAACTGTTGCGACATAAAACGTATAGAAAACAACTGTTTTGGTTCCTGTTACATATTTGATTTCGGTATCGTGAGAAAACACAATGGTGAAGTCCTTAAGAAGTGAGATACAACCGTAGCTTGTCCGGAGTCAAACCAACCCCTAGACGTATAGAAGACCAAACAGCTCTTTTTTCAGCGTTCTTAGTTCTTAGTTGTAAATTCATAGTCCTTAATTCTTACGAACTTCATTTGTTGTCGTATTTCGACATTTGTACACTAAAATTAACATTTGTATCTTAAAATCAATATTTGTTTCACAAATCAGACATTTGTCATATCAGATTTGTAAAATGTATTTTAATATAAGATATTTATTTTTTTTAGTGATTTAAAAAATATTCTATATTTACATTTCATCAGAAAAATACAACAAAAAAACAAATATCGAACAACAAATTTCAAAATACAAATCTCCAAATACAAATCTTACAAAACATTTCTCCAAAAACATTTCTTCAAAAACATTTCTCCAAAAACATTTCTCGAAGTTCATCTTCCCGGAAGATTAGAAATCAACCTGGCATACAATAAGTCCCCATACAATAAGTCACCATACAATACATAAGAATCAATCGAGCAAGCATACAAGTAAAATCGTACAATGACCGTGACTTTAATGGAATCACGTGCGTATTATGTTTCCATATATAAATATATTGGTTAAAAAGATCTTGCATTAACTAAAATAAATTGAAAGTAGACATATGTCGTTGGATCAATGAAAGAGGACTTTATCTCTTCTAAATCATGTATATGTCAGAAAATATGTATATGTCAAAAAATATTTCACAATTTTTAAAATGTATTTGGACCTTCTTAATGGTGTGCAACCCGATATCTTGTATTTCTAGTTATGGCTGGTATTTTGACGTTAAATACCCTCCCCACCCCTCATTTGTTAGTGCCAGTCATTTTTTTTTTTTTTTTGCAAGTTATGTAAATATAAATTTACATTCTGTAGCGAACAAAAAAACATACTTATCAGTAGTACATGAACAAATATCGAGAATTTCTTATTGAGATCGTTTGTTAAGATTTAAATCCCAACGACCTCCCGTCACTGAATAAATGAAATGAAGGGAAACGGATGTTTAATGTCCTACTATTCTGCTCCGATCTGGGCCGATGAAGACG
Source organism: Patella caerulea (assembly GCA_036850965.1). NCBI lineage: Eukaryota > Metazoa > Mollusca > Gastropoda > Patellidae > Patella > Patella caerulea. Next base: position 5,300,253 of record JAZGQO010000010.1, read on the forward strand.
GATATAGGCTATACAGTGTGCTATGAGGGAAAGTTTGCCCGGACAGCGACACTACGGCCTACACTTATATGGAATTCCAACTGCCAAGGGATATTTTACGTGCACGCTAATTTGAACACGGAGCTTCGGTTTTTCGTACCTTCCGAACGACTACACAGCTGTCCTTGATAGACACTCGGTCCTGCATCAATGACAAGGAGAAATAACGCCGGAAAATCTGTATGAACTTATTCCCAGGCACATTCATGAAAACATGATTTAGAAGAGGTAAAACATTCTTTCCTATGAAAAAAGAAATGGGGTTTGGATGGTCTAATGAATAGCACGTACGCGCTGTACCATTAGGTCTGTCATTGAGTCAACTGGCGTGATTTCGATGTACGTGTCGAGGAGTAGGGATACCTGTCCAATCTCGTCTGTTTTCTCTGGGGCCTCCGGTTTCCTCCCACTACTAAAGACCCCTACGTGCAAGCTAATTATTGACATAAAATTGAACCATGTGTTAGTCCCGAAATGACCTAGTTGTGTCGAGTGGTTGTTAAACTCCATTCCTCCCTCTCTTTAAACAAAGAAATATGTCGCTATCAGACCAAGCCTAATTTCTGAAAATAGACTACTTTCAATTTATTTTCGTTATCGAAGGCCCGGCCCGATTATATTAGCTGTTCTACGCACGTGGTTTCACTAGAGAAATAAAATGAAATGGGGTTTAACATCCTACTGTTCTGCTCCTAAACTGGGCTAATGAAGACGGACATACGCCATACAGTGTGCTACGGCCTACTCTTATATCGAATTCCAACTGTCAAGGGATCGTTTCACTAGCGTCGCGTTGCTTACATTGTCACAAAAACTAAATCAAGATCACACATCACCCCAGTCTTGAACAAATTACACTGGCTCGGTGTTCGAGAAAGGATCAACTTTAAAATCTTATCGTTAAACTATCAATCGATAAACAAATCCGTGTCAGGTAACCTTCAAAATCTAGTATCACTGTATCAACCCAAACGATCATTAAGACCGGAAGGACAACTCCTGGATGTACCTGCCTATAATTTGAAATCATTTGGATACAGAACTTTTCGGTACAGTGCATTAATTGTTTGGAATACACTTCCAGAAAATATCCGACAATGTGAATCTGTGTCGATTATTAAATCCAAATGAAAAACGTGGTTATTTAGTCACTATCATTAACACTTTTAATGTGAGAACATTTTCTAGCGCTTAGTGCATTCCCTAGTGGATTGAATAGTTGCGCGATACAAATATCATTATTATTAGTAGTATTATTATAAAGGTCTTCATTATATTTATGGAGGTGACTTGAAATATATTATTAAAAATGCAGTATGTAAGATTTGGATAAACAGCTGGCCGTTCTTGCTATAATAATAGTTTAAAAATAGATTTTCAAATTACATTATTATAAGATATTAACAATGGTACTTGACAATCGAGACTAAGTCTTTCTAATTAAATAATCAAAACTCACGGCTGTTTTAATCTATTTAAATCTGGGCCATCCGATTGACTAGAGAGTGGATTATAGGTTTGCCATGACGTTTTTTTTTACTCTTATTTGAGAACTTTCAGAAATCACCTAAAGCTATGACCTAAATGTCAAGCGTGGAATTCCTAAAACAACTGATCACGACCGAGGTCGCCGTAGTCGAACGAATTTACGGCGACGCGAATGTTGTTTTGAAATACGGACACTCAGACACTGTCATTGAAAACCGATACTTTATTTTGTTTGATGAGTGTTTTCATGAATGCTCCCTGTATAATTAATTCCCATGATTACTCCCCGTAAAATTACCGCCATTTCATTTTCGTGCATACATGAGAAGAGAAAAACATGTTTCCATGTCTTTATTGTGCACTAGTCATGTCATTTTAAATACCGGTAAATCTACCCTTCAGGTACATATTAATTATTAAGATTTCGCAGTAGTATTATATAATTATTTTATAAGTACTTAATAGAGTTTTCTTTCTTTTCATCCCGTAAAATAATAACTTAATAAGAAGTGAAAATGAAAGGTGTTATGTGTTAGTATTAGTAATGCTAGGTTTAGGATTGATCTATTATATTTTATACTTTTATGCCTAAAAGCCTATATCTGTGAACTATGTGTCGTCAAGATTATTGCATATTTATGTCAGGTTGGGATTCTGATTCCTTGGACAATTTGGGCTGAGAAATCCACGATAAGGCATTTTTCGATTCGACCTGGTCTGGGGCGGTAACTCCATTTAATACTATAAAAGTAGCGTGATATACTTTAAAGAGTTGTCTCCCATGTAAATTCGTTTTTTATCTATAGTTTGTGAAAGCCTTTGTATATCTTATATTTCAGAGCGCTTTTATTATACCAGAGAAAATTAAATAAAGTGTAAGAAGCATTTATACCGGTTATTTGTTGACGTTTTTAAACCAAATGTAATATTTCGTAACTTACTATGAAGAACCACCAAACACTTGTATTATCAACGTGGTGTCTCTTTGGTAGCTGGATAAGAAGTGATTATTTTAGCATCGATTACGTCACTGATAATCAGGTGATCTTTATGAATCCTTCCAGTCAGGGCCGGATTAAGGTATTACAAGGGGCCTATTAAACAGACATCCATCCACCCATCAAATACAAAATATCAAAAGAAGCAATAGTGGCATATGTATGTGCATTATACATTGCATTGCATTAGTTTCAGTACGTCTAGTCGTTCGGAATGGACGAAAAAACGAGGTCCCTTGTGCACATAAGCGTTTGCCCGTCTTTATTAGCTCACTTGGCTAAGGAAGACGGGCAAGCGCATTTTGTGCTACGAGGGAAAATTTGCATGGACAGCGGCAATATGGCCTACTCTTATATTGAATTCCAACTGCCAAGGGATCTTTTACACGCAAACAAATGTATCCGAAAACAACTGTTCCTGACTGACGATGGGAAACCATGTCCAATGTCCATATCGGAAAATCTCGATGAACTTTCTCGGCCAATGTAAGTTCGAAGACGCGACCTCAAGGCTGGCGAACAAGCGTCTTACCCGCTTAGCAACCGTGATTTCCCTTTCTCAAATAATGAAACATGTTGCCTTCAAAAGTAAATTATGTTTGGTATTTATTTAAGTAATGTAGAATTACAACAGCAGGACGAAGGTTAGTTAGCTATATGTTAATTCCTTGCACAAGAAGTGTATAAGTAGTTCAGTAGTAAGCATTCCCTGCCTCATGTACGACACTCTGCCAATACTTAGAGATACCGGATTTCAGAAGATTCCACATTTGTCGTATCTAAGGATAAAATGGAATTATAGAAAGACTTTAATCGGATCAAAAGCTTTTAAATCATCGCAATGGTGTTAGCACGCCACTAGAAGAGTGGTAAGAGAGATTTTTTCATGAGCTGCGACAACGATTAGCTGCTGTAATAAATGCCGATATAAGTAGACCTATATGGGTATAATGGAAATATAAATGCACACATATTTAAAACAAATTGAGCGACACACGTTAAGTACATGTACACGGGGATGGCCGATGCTGAGTTTTAATCTTGGAGCAGATTTTGTCAGGTCGCATATCATAAAATAAACGAATAAACCCGAATGGTAGTGGGTGTTTATTCGTTTCGGCACAAAAATTCCAAATTTGGATAAACAAGATAACGTAACTTTGTCAAACATTGAAAACTCAAACAAATATACTGCTCCCGACCCCTGGGCCGTAAAAAGCAGTCTATTTTAACGCAAAATCAAATGGAAATACAGCACAGAGGTACATTTTCTTGATAGTTTATGATAAAGAATCATCTAGTGTTGTTGTATATATAGACATAGTTTAATGACTATCCATTGTTTTTATCTCGGGGCACCCTAATTATGGACAAACTAGGATATCGATCCAAAGAGGCAGATTATGGTCTATAAAGTAAAGTCGGACGAGTTGGACAAAATAGATTCTGTTATCCTAAATCCTTCTTGTGAAGCGGAAAATCTTGAAATCAAATGTCGTCAAAATCTGCCTGTTTGAACGATATAATAACTTAATCTATGTGGCCATGCGAATTTCACAAATTGTGAATTCAGATTAATTAAAAACATAACCTGATTGTAGTAACTGGAATAAAAATGCTTTTTTGTTTAATTTTTCCAATGCATCATTGATTTATTGATGTCCGATTGATGAGCTGAATTTAACAAGCGTATGGCTATTCATTGAAACCTTAAAATAGACCGAACTGGGTCTAAAAGCACATTTTATTGTAATATGAATGTATATAGCCATTTACATAAATATTCAAATGTTAATAATATTATTAAATTTCGATTCAATTATGTTCGGTGAAATACGTGAACAGTCCAAATTAAACACGGTCGATTTAGGGTCCATTCTACGCGCTTTTTTATGATCATTTTGTCGTTTGTGTATCTGTTATTACTTATTACTTCCGCATTGTCTTTTGGGATATATTTTGTTTCATTACCACCATATACTACACGACTCGTGTACTGATTATAAAATGTTCATTGTCTCTTGAATATTGGCTATTAGGATCCCATATTTTTTACGGTAATATAAGAACATAGATTTGGATTGAAATGTGTTAATATTGAATTCTATTTCGTGTTTTAAATATTATGGATAAGATTAAGCTAGACGTTTAGCCCCTTTAATGAAGGAAATGTAAGTAGCACTGAGCAAAAGTAAGAATTTTCTCTTTAATAGACCGAGCGATTTTAGGTACTCTCGCACGTTAAGACCAGTTCTATTTTCGGAGGTGAAATGGTGGCGGGACTACACATGCTAATACTAATGTCAATGTTCGTTGTTATTGCACAGATAAGCCAACCCACTTCTCTATATAATTTTTACTAAAACTGTCGTAAACTAGCAAAAGTGTTCAATAACATGAAAACTGTCTAGTAATTATTGCACGGTGAATCTCCGTCGAATCTACTAGAGTGAAAACAATCTGCCTAGTGAAAGAAAAGCTTTATTTTATAACGATATGAACAATATTCGTATTTTAAATATAATAACCATGAGGGGTGGTCTCAGGAACTAACTAAGTCAACTTAGTTTACCCCATGGTTAGGTCGTAACAGAAATGAACTGGTGTTTAACGTCCTACTATTCTGCTCCGACTCGGAAAATGAAGACGGACATACGCCATACGGTGCCCGGACAGCAATGCTACGGTCTAGTCTTATATAGAATCCAACTACCAAGGGATTCTTTACGTGCACGACGCATCTGAACGACTATTCAGTTCCGACTGGGCTAATGAAGACGCGCATACGCCATTCAGTGTGCTACGAGAGAAATTGTACCAAGACAGCTGCGATACGACCTACTCTCATAACTGCCAACGGATCCTTTAAGTGCACGTTCAATCCGCCCAACTGTAGGTTGTCCCTTGCTAGGCCCTCGGTCCTGCATCACTGACAAAGGCTTTGAACAACTAAAAATCCGGATGAACTTTCTTGGTCAACGCAGGGATCGGACACGGGACCTCGAAGTTAGCGAGCCAACGTCTTACTCATTGAGTCACCCTGGCTCCCAGGTCGTGGCAGGAACAAAAAAAACAAAAATTTCGAACTGTCGATGTTTTACACATATTAGTTTTTGTATGTCGTATATACATTATCAGTGCACGAAATATGTCTTTTGGCAGATGAAATTCCATGCACAATAGAATTTGCAAGATGATTTAATACACACAATTGTAAGTGTCCACAGCTGTACTTAGATTGAATATATCATGAATTTGACTGTCAATCCGATGTTATAATAAAAGTATAATCACAGACTATACTTGACGATGTACACCGTTCTAATATTTTTTTTGCCTAGTGAAATACGTCTAAAATCTAAATACCATTACATCAATAACACATCAACAGTTTTTATAGTAATACGTACAGGTATTGATATTAAATAATTCAAAAGTCACGTCATGAGCCCATTATGGATGCACATTTTCCTCGCTTCATTTGTAACTTTGCAGCAACATATACTTACCCCAGCAAATGTGAAATAACGTACATTGCAATTAATTATTACTCACGTGTTATATATAGGCCTATTTTTTCAATTTATATTTCCAAGATATATAATTTTTATTTCTTTCTCACAGACTTTTATATTTTCCTAATTTAAAACGTAATTCATGTACTGTAGTATGTAATTTGCTTAAAATAATCTATATATAAATATGATTTATCAGTCGTAAGAATACATTTAGGTGCTCTTCTTGATAAAATCATGCCAAACTATGTTCTTATAAGTTACTTACCTATTCCACAAGCCCGACCCATGCGATCAGAAATATTATGCACTATAGAAAGGCACCTAATACACTGTGCATTGTTTAAAATATACATTTTGCATTAACCAAAAGTATGTGTTGTTCACTTTACCAGATACAAAATTCGGCTTACTTATGTAGATTCGCTTACGAAAGACCATGCACGCGATCGTTATAATTTTTTGTTCATCTATGAAAATGTTTAAAATATACTATCGTGGTTATTTTGTTGATTCAACCTCGTGGGTTTTCTCTTGGTCCCCCGGTTTCCTCCCACTGCTAAGGACCCTACGCGCAAGCGAATTATTGAAATAACATTAAACAATATGCTAGTCCCGAAATGACCTAGTTTGTGTCAAGTGGACGTTAAACCCCATTTCTCTCTGTCTCTCTCTCTCCTGTTCATTGTGTACAAATTCCCTTACAGATTATTGAATGTAAACCATGACAACGTTAAATGTTAATCATAAATGAATTATAGATTTATATCAGACAAGATTATATCTATTTTTATCAAAATTAATCATTTGATGCATTATAAAATATTAGCAGTGGGATGAAACCGGAACAGTTATTATCAGGCGCGCGCCACTTATTATAAAGCGCACGCTAGTTATTATCAGGCGCGCACCAGTTATTATTATTATATTTTTATTCTTTGCGTCCCTTACCGGACCCCGTAATAGACATATTGTTTTTATCTATTTATAACAGAATTAAGACAAAAACTGATGTTAATCCTAAACCATCCCATGCATGATGCATAACGGAATTAAGACAAAAACTAATATTGATAGACCACCCATTTGAGAAGTTCACGTAGCTAACGAGTTTTTAATGTATTTTTGTATTGAAAGTTTTTGATTTAACGATCTTATTACCGAGTAAACAACATTAATATGTATAAGCTACATTATGTAAATATATTTCATTAAGCAAGATACAGTAACCACAATATTAAACATTGAATAAGCCGTTGTTATAATATATAATATAAATGTACGCGTATACATATATAGATAGAACTCAATGACCATTGAATACCGCTCGAGATGTATCCCTGCGCAGGTATTCCACGAGCCATAGCGGTGACGTCATGACCGTTTGACGTAATTCTGAAAGTGACGTCATTCTGGACAAAAGTAGTACGTTTTTGAGCCACTGAATACAGCAATAGGTTTTTCAATGGCTGTATTCAATGATATTTACTTGTATTTGCATGTAGTTATGAGTGCTTATTTGCTAAGGTGCCATAATTGGGTCCGCATTTTGTTTTTGCACATAGAATTTTCGCTATTTATTTTTTTTTACAAACGACATTCCACTGTACAGGGGGGTTGTTTGAGGGATATAAAAGACAATAGCAGAACCATACATAAAATATTTTAGATAAAATAATAAAATTGAAGTGTATAATATGCCTGATTTTAAGGTTCAAAATGGGACATTTGAATGGCTGCCTCGGAAGATCGTTGTTTTAGTGCAGATAAAAGTATGGCGGCAATCTTTTATTATTTTTTTAATATCAATTAAAATGCATATTTCATACCACAATAGCAATTTTCAAAATACTGCAATTGTCATTGCTAATTTTGAGTTCAAAGTCGGCCCGAAGGGCTGGCCGGACGATCACTCGAAAGGCGATAATTTTGTCCAATTCGTCTAAAAAAAAACAACCTTTTTCTGCTGAACATTATATGGGAGAGGGGGTTATTGCACCGACCATGGAGTCATGATGATCATATTGTATGTGGCCGGTGGCTTTAATGGGCTGGTATAATAGACTTTCTGGACCGGGTGTGCTGGGTGTGGGTCAGAATTCGGAATCCTGCAATGAGGATACGAAATTCAACCGAAAATTTCATCGGATTCATCCGATTAATTAAAAGTCACCTGCACCCTGTTTGTGGGAATACGCCAGAATCCAAAATTAAAAATCAGCTTTTATGATTTTCATTTTCGTCACTCTGTACCAATGTGTTTCGTGGCCTTCCTTCACAGGAGGAATCAACTAGCGCTCCCGGCAACAAAAATGGGACATTTTCAAATGAAAATATTCCTGCTGATTCAATATTTCTAACTGGTTAATCCAATGGTCAAAATTTTCTCAACTAGTCCCTTTTTTCAACCAGTTAAATTCTCTTCACTCTTGACGATACAATGATAATACGTTAATTAATACTATGAAGATATGATAATTTCACAGGTTAATGGTTGTAAATTACTTGCAGGTCGGGGTTTTGGCCTAAGTTAATCAATTTATGAAATATATTATTTGACAGCGATTATTATCAGATATTGCACCAAATCGCATAATTGGGGTCAAAAATGTCCAGGGGAAGAGCCCCCCCCCTCCTCCGGGCTTCTCGGTCAGTAAAAGGGGCTGCTCCGACACGGGAGCCCGGGCCGGCTCCCTGCCCCAATCCGCCCCTGCAAACTGCCCTAAGATGTTTTTGGTCACATAAAATATGAAATGAAGAAATAAAATGGGATGTAATGTCCTGCTCTTCACCGACTGAGCTAATGAAGATGGCCAGTGCGGGAAATCGCCTGGACAGCGGCACTACGGCATACTCTTATTTTGATTCCAACAGTCAAGGATTCTTATATTATGTGCATACCAATGTTCACAAGGGGTGTCATGTTTTTGTCGAATGTGAACCACACCTGAAAATCCTGATAAACTTTCTCGGCCAATACAGGGATTGAAGACAGAACATCCGGATTAGCAAGCCAGCGCCTAACACACTGAGCCACCCTGGCTGTCATGTAAATTACGGCATGAAGCTTAATTTGACATCAATGGTCGAGATGCCCTCACTGATCAGTCAAATACCATAACAGGCATTATCTTTAAATTGACATCATTGATTCATTTAATACATACTTTTTGACATCTATATGTTGAACGTGACTATTTTAATCAGGTGTTTTTTTTTTAAATAGATTGTTTCCCTGTTAGTATCCACAGTAAAATAAACATACAGGTACTCTTTTGTATCATGGGACAATGCAGAAACACTTGAAGAAGAAGGTGCATAAGGTCGAGGGAATAAGAAACGGGACAAAATCTTGAGGCTTATTTGTCAATTTCGCCCGTTTTGTGATTGTTTGTTTATGCCAATAATTCATTTAGTCTAAGACCGACTGCGGTGAGTACTTTTTTTTAGGACCGACTATTGTTTTGCCATGGGTGGAAAACATTTCATAGAACAACATACTCACAGCAGAATAAAAGTGACAAACCTTTTTTCAAACATGACAAGCAGACATGGTTATTTTATACTATAGTTTTGTGTGACGTAGACATGTACAATTTAGGCTCACGGATTCACGCAAATACATAATATTTGGGATCTATTCTGGCATTGTTTGTTTACCACATTAGGCCTACTTCATGAAGTCGCCGATGCCTAATTTTGAGACCGACGGCAGTGACTGCACTTATTTTGAGACCGACTATTTTTCTCCCGGGGAGAAACAGAATAATAATATTCACAACAGAATAATAGTGAAACTCAACAATTTTTCAAACGTGATAAGTTGACAAGGTTATTTCATACTAAAGTTTTGTGTGAGTAGTGTGACGTATGCAGTGAGCACTTATTTTGATACCGGCTGCTCCTATTTTACGACCGAGTGCAGTGGTTTTGCGACCGACTATTTTTTTTCTGGGAGTGAGGTGTACCACACCCACACCCCCACATTTACGCCCCTGGTTACGCAGTTAGCTATTGGTTGTTAATCGGATTATTGACCAGTCATAATTTGGAACAGAAATTTACTTCCATTACAGCAGTGTTAAGTGGGATTAGCTCTAATCAGACGAAACACTACGAGGAGTGTGGTACGCCACCTAAGGTAGACTACATTGGACCACATTCAAGTTGCTGAATTCACGGGCTGGAATAGCAGAGCTCCCAACGACCCCGTCTTCGTGGATTATAAACGATTGATTTGAATTCGACTAAGTTACCTTAGTTAGACTATATCAGTACCACCTACTGTATTCAGAGAAAGGAATAGCAAGAAAACGCGTTTGAGGTCGTTAAATTTTTACATTTTTTCTAGGGGGAGGGTGGTGGGGCGTCCCTAGACGTCTGTAGACCTAACCCGAAATATGTTCGAGCATGTCAGCATTCTGCCCCCTTAAAATTCATCAAGTCCGTATGCCTATGATGAGCACCCTTGCAGTGTACCGTTCGCCGCGGACCGCCATCAGCGCCCACAGAAGCCCCATCGGAAGCCCCCAGAAGCCTTCCCCCGCCCCCCATCAGCGCCCACAGAAGCCCCATCGGAAGCCCCCAGAAGCCTTCCCCCGCCCCCCCCCCCCAACAATTTTGGTCTATCTACGAACCCGAATAATATCTCTTTTAGCAAACAACTAAACAACTAGTTCGTGGTGAATCAAATCAAAGGTAAATTAAAATTTCTACTGATCAATAATTCGTGAACATATCTCATTTACAGAGAGTGTAAACAGTAATAGAAACAGGAATAATTCAGTCGATATTAAGTTACGGTAATATCTATAAATGATGAACATCAACTGGTTCGCGACGATGATACATCCAGTGATTTAAACTGTTGTCACGTCACAAATCAGATGAGATATTTGACCCAAATCATTCTAATTATAATCAGTTGTACGTGATATCAGGTTAAAGAATCAGATACAATGGGGTTTAACGTCCGACTGTTCTGATTCAACTTGAACGTGACGTTAGGTAAACAGACAGGATTATAAGATACAGTGACGTATATTATACACAATATAACAACTAGTGCATGATAAATTAAAATATAAATTTATAATACTCACCTCCAGCTGTTTCAGGGTACATGAAAAAAAAGAGAAGAATTGTTAAGTAATTATTTTATAAAGACGGATCATTGGGGGGGGGGGGCAAATACGGGAATTTTCACAGGTTTTAGATTTTTTACTCCTAACCTACCCGATGTATTTCAACCAGATTTGATAGATTTGTCACTGATTCAAATTGTTTGGTCTACATTTTCTACTTTTCCTGAATCGCTCGAATGATATCGACCACATTCTTATTCACACTGTAAACCATTGGCATTTAATTTGGTGATGACAAGTATTGTGTTATTGTGTGGTGCGGCCCCCCGTATACTATAAATACTACACAATGATGACAAGTACTATATATATAATAGACTAGAAATATTACAGCATGATGACAGGAAAGACAGGGAATGGGTTTAAGGTTAACTCATCAAACACAATACAGACAGTGTTAAGTAATATAACAGTAGATTGCGACGAAATAATAAAGATTGCTGGAAGCTTTTATCATTCACCCATTAATTGTTTATCTAGCGCACGAAATAATAACGATTGGAAACAGTTCCAATTATTATCATTCATCGATTAATTTTATTTTATCCAGTCCTATATTAAATTTATAAAGACAATATTTATTAGCAACCCCTTTTTAGACTGACTTGATAATTTTTTATTAGCAAACATATTCTTTTTTTAGGTTTACTTGACTTCGATGTAAGCAGATTTATCAATTATATATTTCCATATAGGCATATAGATGGCAATATGAAATCAAAGCAAATTATTTTGCATATACAGCATAAGAATATTTTCTGCGATATCACCCAGGGTGGAAGCGGACATATAGCCCAACATCAAGGCAAGAGTATATTAAATTTGCGGCGTAGAAATGTTGGATATAAATGCGGCAATACTATATACCGGAAAACACCCCCCAAAAAACCCCACCGGAAACCAACCGGAAAACACCATGTTATACTGCATACCGGAAACACCGAGAAAACAATAAATACCGGAAAACACCCTTAATACCGCAAAACACCCTAAATAGGTAGCCCGGAGCCTGATCCTCCGTGTGCGTGGGTTAGGGTTAGGGTTAGGGCTAGGTTTAGTTTTTTGTGTGTTTTCCGGAGAACCAGGCTCGGAGTTGCCTATTTAGGCACACACACTAACCATTCGACCATCCGACCATGTGAGATAATAGATAAATATTGATTAATTATTTCTTTTCTAAAAATAAAATGAAATGAAATGGGGTTTAATGTCCTACTCCGGCTGGGCTAATGATGGCGGGCATATGCAATACAGTATGCTATGAGGGAAATTTTTACCCGGGCAGCGACACAATGGCCTACTCTTATATTGAATTCCAACGGCCAAGGGATCTTTTACATGCATGCAAATGTATACGCTGGGACCTCGGTTTTTTGTCCCATCCGAAAACAGCTGTCCTTGTCTGACCCGGTTAATCCACCCCCTAGTATTTTAATTACTGATTGTCCTGAAAATCCACGAGTTAATATCGTAACTATAGACGAGGACGATAATGACGACTATGGGGGAATATCGTTAAGTAATTATTCTCCCGAAATACTCAAAGACAAACAGGTTAATGACTTAGATATGAAATTGTTAATAACCTATATGAAATCCGGTGTTGAACCCAAAGAAAGTGATTTAATGCTATCTAATCCTACAGTTAAATATTACTGGATAAATCGTAACTTGTTTCTTCTCGTTGTTAATGGTATTCTTAGGGTAAAACAATTAAATAATTTACTCGATACGCTATTAGTAGTTCCGGAAGAATTAAAACTCGATATTTGTCAGTTTATGTCACGACATTCCCTTATCTGGTCATCAAGGAATAAGTAGCACCGAAGTGTGACTTCGGAGCGTCACTTTATTGGTAGTGCGAATTTAAAAATATTTAGTTTACGTTGATTAAAAAAAAGTTACAGTATATTGTTTAATCGTTTATTGACATTGTTGTGACATATACAAGTGGTATTGACAATAACACACGGGTACGCGTGCATTGCACGTGCAGATTAGCGCGTGGCGATAATACATGTTCATATACCACTGGTGTCTAATTATTTGATAGTGTATATATTTATAAATAATCAAAGGGGTTTTTTGATACTTCTATTTAGTTTGAAATTATGTCGGTAAATATTAATACCGCATCCTTGTCGGACTTGTTGGACTTAGGCGTTAGTCCTATAGCGGCTGAAAGGATTATAGTTCATTGCCGTGAATGTGGCCAAGTCACACAAGATGAATTGCTAAATATTCCAGAGGTTATGGACTTGTCGGCAAGTGTTTTTGTCAGATTGTCATGTGGAGAGCGGTGGGATGCTTCTTCAAATACAAACCGGTCAAATGGGGGTAGGCATCCAAGGTCTGATAATACAACTCATAGGAATACGGCAGTTATTCCAAAACATTTGAGTTATGAGGGTCAATCTAATTGGCAAGCATTCGCAAATAAATTCATGCGGTACGTTACTATTAATTCCCTGTCCGACCACGAAAGTTGTGATAATTTGTGCTTTTGTTTAGAGGGCAAAGCAAGCGAGTATTATTTCTTGATATCTCATAGGTATGCCCATCGTACATTATTTGAATTACTGGGGAAACTGGAACAACGTTTCGGAAATCAGGACTTGCCCGAAACTTCAATGCTTTTGTTTACGAACTTGAGACAGCATCGTGATGAATCTTTAAGTGATTGGTCCAACCGCGTCTTGACGGTTGAAAATAAAGCTTTTTCCGTCTGTACGGAATCCCATATAAGTAGGCAGGTCGTCTTGCAATATGCGTCCTCCGAATATAGAGTCGGCTATTCAGTCAGTTAAATGGTTCAGACACAATACCATTGCCATCTATGGGCATACCTCACCTAATTCAAGTCGTAAATAAGAAGCACGTGTGCAAACCATAGCTACTGCTGCTAAAGATACAAAAGCAATAACGTCCAAGGAATCAAAAGATAATGATAGGATTGGAGCATTAGAGAAACGTGTTGACGATATAAAAGATAGGCTGGCACTGCCAGGCAGGATACGCCCACATTTTCGAGAGATGGATAGAGAACAAACAATACCGAAAGTGATTTTTCCTACATCATTAAGTCCTGTATTTCATACTGTATTGGGAGCAGCCATTTTGTTGGTCAGTTCCAGTCTGATATTCATGAAATTCGAAGTCGACAATGATTATGGTGTGACGGTACACAACCTAGAAATGTGACTTTTCGTCAAAATCGGATAAGAATTGTGACCTGTACAGAGTCAACAACCATGATATACCATATCTTTACACTATTCGCGTACAAACGGCGACTATTTCGTCCGGCAATTTTGGTACCATTTTCACGAAATTCGAATAATTCAGGAAGTTACGATCCGATATGCGCAAATACCGAAAGGAACCAAGATCTTTGGGTTATAACCATGCATTTCAAGTTTCATCAAAATCGAATTAAAATTGTGACCTTTACAGGGTCCTCAACCTTGATATACCATTTTTTAACAGTATTCACGTACAAACGGTGGCCATTTTGTATGGCAATTTTGGTCTGATTTTCCCGATATTCGAACTCAACCTTCCTTACGGTGTAACGGTAATATAATCAAACGTTTTTTTAAATCGGATAATAATTGTGACCTCCAACCCAAAAAAAAGGCGATTTTGCGTATAATCAGGGGCCATAATTCAGGAAGTTACGATCCGATATGCGCAAATATCGACAGGAAGCAAGATCTTTGGGTTATAACCATGAATGTCAAGTTTCATCAAAATCGAATCAAAATTGTGACCTCCACAGGGTCCACAACCTTGATATACCATTTTTTAACAGTATTCGCGTACAAACGGCGGCCATTTTGTATGGCAATTTTCGTCCGATTTTCCCGAAATTCGAACTCAACCTTCCTTAGGGTGTAACGGTGATATAATCAAACGGTTTTTTAAATCGAATAATAATTGTGACCTCCAAGCTAAAAAAAAGGCGATTTTTCGTATAATCAGGGGCCATAATTCAGGAAGTTACGATCCGATATGCGCAAATATCGAAAGGAAGCAAGATCTTTGGGTTATAACCATGAATTTCAAGTTTCATCAAAATCGAATCAAAATTGTGACCTCCACAGGGTCCACAACCTTGATATATCATTTTTTAACTGTCTTCGCGTACAAACGGCGGCCATTTTGTATGGCAATTTTCGTCCGATTTTCCCGAAATTCGAACTCAACATTCCTTAGGGTGTAACGGTGATATAATCAAACGGTTTTTTAAATCGAATAATAATTGTGACCTCCAGAGGGACCACAAGCTAAAAAGGGTGATTTTTCGGACAATCAGGGGCCATAATCCAGGAAATTACATTCCGATAGCCGCAAATATCGAAAGGAACCAAGATCTTTGGGTTACAAACATGCATGTCAAGTTTCATCAAAATCGGTTCAAAATTGTGACCTCTATAGGGTCCACAAGCTAAAAACGTGATTTTTCGTACAATCAGGGGCCATAATCCATGAAGTTTTGATCCGATACATGCCAATATCGAAAGCAGCCGAGATCTTTTGGGGATAAACCTATATTTCAAGTTTCGTCAAAATCGGATAAGAATTGTGACCTGTAGAGAGTCCACAAACAAATTGTGGACGGACGGACGTCCGGACGGACGGACGGACGTCCGGACGGACAGGGGCGACGACATAATACGTCCACATGAAAATGTGGGCGTATAAAAAGCATTTTGACGAAATGTCTTTGACTATAAAAAAAATATTAGAGTCCATTGATCGTTTGAAATAACGTTCAAGATCTCCTTCTAGATCTCGCCTTCCTTCTAGGGACCAAATTGCATGTTTTCATTGTGGGAATCACGGTCGTTACAAGCGGGAATATCCAGACTTATATCCTCCCAGGCATAGTACGTCGAAAAACACGTGGCTTTTGAATCGGATTTAAACTAGTAAGGATTGAACGAACGGGCGAGCGTCCGTCCCCACCTAATTATGATTCGCCTTTGCCGCTTTTTGACGAGACGTACAGCGACGCCGTTTTGGACGGTACACATAAATTCAGGAGTGAGCTTCTTGTTCCGGTTTGTGATACCACCGAAGCCGTCGGTGCTACTTCTAAAAACACTGTTGCCCTGGAGGTCGGTGTCAATATTGTTCCAGCTGATACCGTTGATGAAGGTGTCATAGGTATACTACCCGAAACTCCTGGATTCGCGCCTGCGGGTATTCGTCACGTCAATACTGATGCAATGTATAAATTAAAAGTAAAAGTACAAGGAGAAAATATATTATCTGTTTTAGATACTGGTAGTCAATGCACTATTCATAGCGATAAACGCTATGAAATACTTAAGAAAAAGCCGCCAAAAATTATGGACGTTAAGTTGTATACTGCGAGCCGCGAAATGGATTTTCAAGGTTTTATCGTAGGCCCCGCTGTAGTAGATCTTGGGTATTTCCAAATGGAATTAGATCATTTGTATGTCGCTCCAATCGAAGACGACATGTTGCTTGGATTAGATTTTATGCATGAAAATAAAGTCCGAATTGATATGTTAACGGACGAATTACAAATTGGTAATGATGATTTTGATTTGGTATTTAGCGAAAAGGACGAAATCAACGAACATGCTGATATTGCTGTTGGTAAACGTACTCTTATACCATCGTTAAGTGAAGCGCGTGTGCGATGTACTCTAGTCTATCGCGATATGTTATAGAACCCATAAATCATCTTAATTTGTTGATAGCACGATCTGCTCATTCTCACGTCGAAACGGAATAATTTCCTCGGATATGTTTAATCAATCCATCACAAGAAACGATTGTATTAGAGACTAATCAAACTGTAGGCAATGCAGTGGAATTCAATGAAAATGACGTCATGACACCGTTAGAGACGGGTGAAGGGAATGATAATAGTAAAGCTAATTTAGTAGATTTATATGACAGATCAAAAGGACTGTTAACTCCAGCTGACCAATTTAAATTGCCTACAGTTTGCTAACTTAAAAATTCAGGTTAGCTAACATGAAAACTCAAGTTAGTAATTTGAAAATTCAAGTTAGTAACTTGGTCTAGAATCTGGGTGATGATCAGGCCTTTGAGGTGGTTTTTTCGAGATATAGGGGGTCAGATATGTCTACAATGAGCGTATGTGTGTGGTGGGGGTGGGGCGGAATGACATGTTGACATAATATATTAATAAAACATTAATTTCTAGGACTGTCCATCTCTAAATAAGTGATTATGATGCCCCTGGACAACTGTTTGATTTATGGGGTGGGGGGGGGTAGCAGGCGTGCGTGTGTGGAGGGGAAGGTGGGGATAAAGTTGGCGGGAAATGAGTTCACGTTAATTTAAATGATGATTTTCTTAAGAGCTTGGTAAAACATTACTTTTTAACTCCACTGCACATCTCTAAATTGGGTATAAGATTATCATTGTTTGGGGGAGGGGGGTGGATAAATTTATTTTGGGGGGGCCAGAAACCTCTTGGTTCCAAATTGATCTGAAAAATGTTTTCTTGAGTTGTTCGTTTAATATTGTCATTTAAAATACGGTATTAAATTATAATGGTACTTTCGAGGGATCTGGAATTTAAACATATTTAAAAAAAACACATGTTCAGATATTATCTTCTTGATGACTGATCAATAGCTCGCATATGTTCTTTGGATATGCTTCGGATAACCATTCACATTGTAAATCTTCATTCCAGCCTTGTATATTGCAGGGTCATCTTGTACGATTATTGGTTTTGCACCCTGTCTCCATTTTGTTGCTACATAATTATTGTGTGTAATGTGCAGCAAAAGACTACTCAGGCAAGATGGTAATAATATAGAAAGATTTGCTTTTTTTCATCACAATTCTTCTTGTGCCATCTACATATGTAAGTCGGTTTTCGACGTACAAGGTACAAACATTTTTTTCTAAACCAGCAATTACGTCATCTGTAACAGTATTTTAGTTATTACAGAGTCAGCTTCGTAAATATAAGGTTTATTTACATCGGGAACAGAATATCAAATAGATCCATAAAGAGGTCTACATCTACACTACATAAACTATAAGTACTATTTCTATACTGGAACAATTACTACTACAGGAACACATCTAACTATATTATTGTATCTACTAAAAGAGGTCATACAGTTCCTTGCACCTAAATGAATGTTCAGATAACTTTGTTACACATCCCAGCTCCTCATAAGTCGTTAGAAAGTTATAAATTGTTATCTAGAAGAAGGAAGACAGATAGTCATAACCACTGGAAGCATGTACCCTAGGCCGAGATATTCTCGACACTTTCAATACGAATCTTGATTGGATCAAAACATATCAAGATTAGTATTGAAAGTGTCGAGAATATCCTAGAACCGACCACCAACCACTAGGACACCAAAATATCTTATCTACTCCTCTTCGCATTTCAAATTAATGGAGGTGCTAAAAATTATTTTATTTTGCATTCTTGCTCTGGCGAAATAGACATCCCAATCATTCTCTTCTCAAACGATGATCCAAATATTCAAATTTTGATCGGTAATGAGACGGGAAAAATACAGTAATTGTTCTTCCATAAGTATGTGTTATAGAGACGGACAAAGGTAGAAAATATCGTAAAAGGCGACTTACATCAGTAGATAACGCTAGAAAAAAGACTTTCTGCATGAAAAAATAACCGACCTTTCTTTAATACCACCTTGAATGAAGATTTACAATGTGAATTGGTTTCGGAATAATATTCATAGGATATGCGAGCTGTTGGCCAGCAACCAAGAAAATATTTATCTCAATCATATGAGCATTTGATTTGAATACACTAATAACTAAGCACATCTCTGAGTTACTGTGTTTTTGAGATACATTCCCAGATCTCTTGCAAAGGATCATTATAATGTAATATTTTGAACGAAAACGCTAACGGAATACTACTTTAAGCTCAATCTAGAACGAAATGACTTATGTCCACAAAAATACACGTTGTCAGTCACCCCCCCCCCCGCCCGACACACACGGTCACACTCAGGGGAACCTTATACACATATTTAGAGATGTTTCATCCAGCTCTTAGACAATCATCATTTTAATCAACGTGAACTCATTTCCCGCTAATTTTATCCCCACCCCACCCCTCGACACACGCACACTTGCTATCCCCACCCCATAAATCAAATCGTTGTCCAGGGGCGTCATAAACACTTATTTAGAGATGGGCAGTCCTAGTAATTTATGTTTTATCAATATAATTATAACATCATCATCATTTATGTCAACATAATGACCCCCCCCCCCACTTCCACATATGGACAGTCCAGTAAATTTATGTTTTATTAATATAATATGTCAACATGTCATTCCGCCCAACCCCCACCATACACATGCGCTCATTGTAGACATTTGACCCCCATATTTCGAAAAAGTTCCCTCAAACGCCTGATCACCACCCGGAATCTACACACAAAAAAAAACTGGTCTAGAAAAACTTGGTCTCGTAAATCCACAGCTCGGGTGGCGACCCCCCCCCCCCCCTTCAGTCACCGGACTAAAACTCTATCGCTTTCACTGGACGGACAGGGTGACGACCTAAAATGCCACACAAAAGTGTGAGTATATAATTAGACATGACTGCATGGATGTTTATAAATTCATCATTTAAAATATTCTACCAATAATGTGCAGTGTCCCATTATTGGGACAGGATCAAGCGATTGCCATGCAACATAATCCACATTTTGCAAGAGATAGACAGAAGTTAAGAAAGAAGCGATGTTTTTACAGGGGCCATCATCCAGGGAGTTAACATTATCGAAAGGAAAGGAAATCGCGTGGATATGAACATATATTGTAAGTTCCATCAAAGACGGATAAACATGTGACCTTTAGAGGGCCCACAACCTTGGTATTTCATACTTTTACACTATTTGCGTATCAGTAGCGGTCATTATGGTTCTTTCGTCAAAAGCGATAGACAGCTTTTATTAATTTATATAGAATCTGAAAAAAAATTCTAGACCACCTGTAGGATGCAAACTATTAATATTTCGAAAGATGTACATTATTAAAGGTTGCATAAGACAGTTAGGTAGTAATTTGTATGTACTGAGCTTTTGAAAGCTATCGTTGAGTGTTCAGTCAATCACCATTGTTGTCAACGTTATCACTGTTGGTTCTTGTCATCTCTGTTACCGTTCTCACCGTAGATTCTTGCCAACGTTATCATGAAAGAAATAAAATGGTGCATTGCCGTTCATTGTCATCGTATGTGATCTGTCTGCTCCACCTTTTGCTGCCATTCACCATCCCATACATGATGCATTATAGAATGATGATAAAAACTAATATTAACTGATGTTAATCCTGGTCCATCCCACACGTGATGCATAACAGAATAATGACAAAAACTAATATTGATAGAACACGCATTTGAGTTGTTCACGTAGCTAACAAGTTTTTAATGTATATTTGCATTGAAAGTTATCGATTTAACGATCTTATTACCAAGTAAACAACATGAATATGTATAAGCCGTATTATGTAAACATTTTTTACTAAGCAAGATACAGCTGTAACCACTATGTTAAATATTCAATTAACCGTGATTATATATTATATCAAAAATAAATGTACGCTTAGGATATCATTAAAGGAGTACAATATAATGATATATGTAACATTCTGAGTATTACGTAATGGATATAATTCTTATTAAGCAATATGCTGGTAACACAGAACAAAGACGGGTTTATACCAGCTCTATAACAAAATCTTACACAACGCATCTTGAATTAAATTTACGACGTTTTATTAATAATTTATTGTTTTAATTGGGATACTGATACTGATAGCATGTTATTATAACTTATGGTGCTACTGATCTAGGCCAGTATCCTAAAACGTTTGTAGGCCTACACAAGATTTACTCTAATCGAAAACGAACTTTGTATCAATTAGTTCAAACATGAGAGAAATATGGCTTATTATACGTTGACACACCTTAATTTTTGAACTTTTTATATGACGGTAGTCATTATTTCCCCGGAAAGATCAATGTTGGGTCACAGTCAAACAGTTGTATCTGTATTTCATTGTTTAGCCTTATTTCAAGCCACTTCCGATCGATCAAAATGCCGTCATCAAGAATCTGGAAGGGTGTCTCGGTTATGTCAAAAAAATGGATGTCATCCAATATGATTAAACTTAACGATGAACAAACTGAGTTTCTTCTCGTGGGTCCTGCTAACAGACTTAAGAAATGTGACATTCGATCGATCAACATTGGAAACACCGAAATTCCCGTGTCTAGAACTGTAAGAAATCTGAGAATTCTTGTCGACTCTCCTCTCAGTTTTGAAAACCATGTGAACATTGTCTGTAAAATATGCCATTTCCATCTCCGAAGGATGGGGTCAATTCGTCATCTATTAACAGAAGACGCTGCTGCAACCTTATCTCGATCCTTCGTACTGTCCGGAATAGGCTATTGTATAATTCGGTACTAACTGGTATTACTGACGAACAGATTTCAAAACCCCAAAGATTACAAAACCGCGTTGCTTACATTGTCACAAAAACTAAATCAAGATCACACATCACCCGAGTCATGAACAAATCACATTGGCTCCGTGTCCGAGAAAGGATCAACTTTAAAATCTTATCGTTAAACTATCAATCGATAAACAAATCCGTGCCAGGTTACCTTCAAAATCTAGTATCACTGTATCAACCCAAACGATCATTAAGACCAGAAGGACAACTCCTGGATGTACCTGCCTATAATTTGAAATCATTTGGATCCAGAACTTTTCGGTACAGTGCATCAATTGTTTGGAATACACTTCCAGAAAATATCCGACAATGTGAATCTGTGTTGGTTTTTAAATCCAAATGAAAAACGTGGTTATTTAGTCTGTAAGATGCAAATTATCAATATTTTGTTTTATCATTTCATTTGCAGTGTCCAGGTCTTAAATTTAGATGTTATTTTTAGTTGAAAAGAATTGTTATCCAGACTTATATTCTTTAAGTAAATTGTATGTTAATTTGAGTCTGGTTAAGCGAGTCTTCGTCGGTCGCCATTGATGGAGCATGGCTGCGGCCATGGCACTGGTTTTCTCGTTGTTATTTTCATTGTGGGATGACATAAAATACGGTGAGCACACTAATTATTATGTAACTGTTGAGTATAGTAAACGCGGAAAGTGTTTATAGTATTGTTATTAGTTGTCACATTCATAAATACTGGTTTTGGAAGAGTTTAGAATTGTCATATTGTAGCGTCTATTCGGCATGGTTGCTGGGTAAAGGCCCTCTCATAAAGTAGGATGTTTGCTTATAATATTGAGGCCTGTTTAAGCCAAAAACCTATTTTGTGTTTATTTCTTATATTCTTATACCCTTAGTATAATGAGTAGATAATTATGTATGTATGGTTGTACATTTTATCATGTAAATTTAAAGGTCGCATAAGACAGTTAGGTTAATTTGTAGCTTATGAAGGCTGTCTTTGTATTTTCAGCCAATCACCATAGAATCACCATAGAAACACCATCACCACTATATCACCATATATAACCTCTACACCACCATTAGTTACTCTAAGCACCATTGTTGGATGTCAGCACTGATGGTTCTTTGCTTTTGTTGTAACAACCTTGTCATGAATAAATGATGTATGTGGAAGAAATAAAATGGTGCATTGCCGTTCATTGTTCATCTGTCTGATTTTGCTGTATTTATCATTGGCGTATTCGTTGTTCAACATGGAAGTTGGAATCGGAAACCAGTGCAGTGAGGGTATGTCTGTATTATCAAAGGAAGATATTGGTAATGCTAAAGCCAAACTGAACTCAGTGTATAAATGTTTGAAAGACATAACTGAAACTGCCAGGCAGATGGTGGTTAATAATGAGGACATTGTTGCAGTAAGGAAACAATATTGCGACTGGATGTGTTTGTACGAAGATTATACAAATGCTCATGAATACTATTGTTCTTTTTTGTCTGTAGACGAAAGAGCTACCTATTATGATGAATATTATGATGAGCGCAAGATATACTTTGCTAACTTTAAGTCTTCAATTCAAGAATGGTTTATGAAGGCTGAAGATGTAACTTCAAGTAAAGGATCGAGATCCAATAAGTCAAAATCAAGTTGTCATTCATCTCGATACAGTGCCATATCGTCTTTAAAGCTTAAAGAGGAACAGAATAAAGTCGAATTAGCAGCGCAATTTGAGGCCTTGAAACAACAGAAAGAAATTGAGGCTGCAAAACTGGATTTGGAATTTCGTGAAAAAGAACTGGCTTTAGTGACTAAAATAAGTATTTCAAATGGTAAGGCCAAGTTGTTCGATGAATATAATAAGACTTGTAATAAATCCTGTGAAAATAACATTGATAGTCGTAAGTCTTCAAATGTCAGTGTTAGTGATGAACATGTACCGGTATGTGATGAACCTTTAAAGTCTGTTAATGTTGATGCTGATGAAAATATTACGGAAAAGTCAAAGCTCAGAACTCTGACATTGCCACACAATCAGCAAATGAGTACCAGACAAGATTTTCTTCGAGTTAGGAATTCTAGTAGTCCGTCTTTAAGTTACAATGATGTAATCATTCCTGAGCAAGCTTCCAGGTATATGCCGAATGCTACACATAACCCTCCAGATGCTTGCATACCTCATCAAAATCAATCCGAAGGGGCCTTGAACACTATGCTTCCTTTGATAAGAAAACCTAGCTCCAATATAAAGCCATTTAGTGGAAATGTACTTGAATATCAACGTTTTATTCGACAATTCAATTCAGCTGTTGTGGCGAACTGTGAGTCCACGGAAGAAAAGTTAAACTTTCTTGATCAGTTTACGACTGGAGATGCGAATAAAATTGTCCAAAGTTATTGTTATTTGAATCCAGATCAAGCTTATCCCTTGGTGTTAGAACAATTAGAAACTCGTTATGGTAATGCAGGGTTAATAGCTAATGCCTTTATAGAAAAGGCGCTTAATTGGCCTGTCATCAAATCCGACAACCCAAAGGCCCTTAATGAATTTTCCATGTTTTTGACAGAGTGTTTACATGCGGTTCAGAGTATTGAGGCACTAAACATACTAGACTATTCAGAAAATTTAAAGAAGATTCTTCAAAAGCTACCATACCATATTCATGATAAGTTTAGAAATGTTGTACAGTTGACACGCGATCAGGGAAATAGAGTACACTTTGAACAGCTAGTTCGTCTTGTAAATTCTGAGGCAAGGAAAGTCAATGATCCCACCTTCGGTAAACAAGCCCTATCCGTCGACCGTTCTGTATCTGGTAACCCACCAGTACCACGTAAGCCTTTTAAACCTAGAGGGTCTTTCGCGACTCAACTAACTGATAATTGGGTTAAACCTAGTTCTTTGTCAGACAGTAAACCCAATAATCCTCCAAAGGAATTTGAGTCTGCTTTCAGCAAGCCATGTATATTTTGTAAACATCCATCACACCCTTTCTGTACCTGTAAAGAGTTCTCAACATTAAACTTTGAAGAGAAATCTGACTTTATAAAATCTGTAAGACTATGTTTCAGATGTCTGAAATCTGGTCATATGTATAAATTTTGCAGTGTCAAGACTAATTGTAATAAATGTGACGGTTCACATCATTCTATTATGCATACAAACAGTAGTGTAAATCCTAGTTTTGAAATGAACTCAAATAAGTTTAAACCTGTTGTTACCAGTGCTCTGATGGGTAAAGATATGGAGGCCGGCACCACAGATTGCACTATGGCAATCATTCCTGTTCAAGTTAAAATGCGTGGATGTTTCCAGTCTTTTAAAACATATGCCTTTCTAGACCCAGGCTCTAGTATTTCTTTCTGCACGCTCAACGTAATGAAGTGGCTTGGTTGTTCAGGTAGAAGAACAAAATTGACTATAGATACCATGGGGTCGTCACACACTATGGTATCATATATTATTAAAGGTATGCAGATCGGTGACTTAACCTTAGAAACTGTGATTGATTTACCAGACATTTATACAAAGGATGTTATGCCTGTGTCTCATGGACACATACCCACTTCAGATGAAAGGAATTCACTTGCCCGTTCTTGATGCAGAAATTGGTCTTATGATAGGCAATAACGTTCCAGATGCATACTCACCACTGGAGATTAAAACTGGGCCCCCAGGAAGCCCCCACGGTGTCAGATCTGCACTTGGTTGGATCATATGGAACTTGGTCAGAGATTCGTCTAGATTGAGGCCAACTGTAAATAGGGCAGAAATTCAAGCTGTTCAAGACTTGGAGAATCTACGTCAAATTGTACAACAAACTGCTTCTTTAGATTTCCCCGAAAGAGCTATTGATGATGTCAAAGAGAACTCCCAAGATGACAACTCCTTTATTAAGAAAGTAAATAAAACCTTGAAGTTTGAAGATGGACACTACACAATTGGTCTGCCTTTTAGAAAAGATAAAGTTTTATTACCCAACAACAAATCACAAGCAGAATGTCGTCTTAACAGTTTAGTTAATAAGATAAAAAGAAATCCCCTTTATCATCAGAATTATACTGAGTTTATGGATAAGGTCATAACCAACAGATATGCAGAACAAGTGCCAGAACATCAGTTAGATCGTAATGATGGTAAAGTGTGGTACATCCCACATCACGGGGTTTATCATGCGAAAAAACCTAATGAAATCCGTGTGGTATTTGACTGTGCTGCTTTGTACTCTGGTATATCCCTAAATCAACAGTTACTACAGGGGCCCGATATGACGAACAGTTTGATAGGTGTATTAATTCGGTTTCGTCAGGAAAACATCGCTGTAATGGGTGACATTGAAAAAATGTTTTATCAGGTCCGCGTTCCTGAATGTGATCGGGACTTTTTGCGCTTTCTTTGGTGGCCAAATGGTAATTTGAATTGTGAGCCTGTAATTTATAGAATGGTCGTCCATCTTGTCGGCGCAGTTTCGTCACCATCGTGTGCTAATCTAGCCTTACGCCAGACTGCGATCGATAATGCACATCTATTTGATAAAGATGTGGTCACATCAATTCTTAAGAACTTTTACGTGGACGATGTTTTGAAATCTCTTAAAGAGACCGATGATGCTATTAATTTTGTTAAAGACCTTTGCAATATTTGTAAAAGTGGCGGTTTTCGTCTCACTAAATGGATCAGCAATAAACGGGATGTCCTGAACTCGATATCCATTAATGAAAGAGCCAAAGATATCAAGGAATTGAACTTAGACTGCGAGGCACTTCCTTTAGAGCGTGCCTTAGGTATCAACTGGGCTGTCGAAACTGATGTGTTGAAATTCAATGTGAACATTAGTACCCTACCTGCAACAAGACGTGGAATTTTATCAGCTGTAAGTTCTGTATATGATCCGTTGGGATTAGTTTCTCCTTTTATACTACCAGCTAAGTTACTATTACAGCTACTATGTCAACTTGAACTTGGTTGGGATGACGTTATATCTGACAAAGAGCTTCAGAGATGGCGGTTATTCTTGAATAATTTAGGCTACCTAGAGAGATTTGACATTCCACGAACTTATAAACCCGATAATTTTGGTGAGATCATGTCCTACCAAATACACGCATTTGCAGATGCAAGTGACATTGCTTATGGTGTCGCCATTTACCTGAGAATTGTGAATGTTGACAATAAAATTCACTGTGCTTAGGGCTGGGTATCGATAGTGATTTTTACTATCGATAATCGGCAATGAAATGTCGGTCGATAATCGATAGTATCGAAAACAGACTTATTTTCATGGTCGTCATCAAGACTGGATATAGTGTAAGTTCAAAGTTCAAAACCATACGAAGTTGCGAAAGGTCGTTTGCTCCTTCTAAGGAGATTTATTTGGAAAACATTAATAAAACTTGTTATATCACGTATATATACGTAAATTGATGTTGTTTATTATTAAAATAATGCAGCTGTGGTTCCGAATGAAGAAATATCGTAAATAATTATGTTAAGGGACCAAAATGAACTTGTTCCGATTCAAAACATTGCGTACGTGCGTACAGAAATAGTGAACTGAACAGACGAATTCCGAAGCTTGCAAAGGGAAATAACTCTAACTTTATTTACACATCCGGGCATCTCCGATTTAGCGAAATTCAACAATAATTTCTTCAAAACTAAAGTAACGTTCCAATGAGAGTGAATTTATGAAAACGGCTGTTCAATAAGCAGTCACAATTTTGTTATGTGTTACATTGATACTTGATAGTAATTAAAGTGAGCGGTGTATTATAATTTATGATTAACTGAAAGAAAACATTGACAATTCAGACGCAAGAAAAATAGACGAAGAGCGATAATCGATAGTAACCCACCGCTATCGATAGTGCTTTTCTGGTCCGTCCAATCGATACTATCGATTTATATCGATATTTTACCCAGCCCTAACTGTGCTCTTTTATTTAGTAAATCTCGTGTGGCCCCACTGAAGAAACTTACTGTACCTAGGTTAGAATTGACTGCTGCTACTATTGCTGTTAAATTAACAAATATGATAGTGAAATAGTTGGAAATCACTGTTGATGAACTATTGTTTTGGACAGATAGCATGTCTGTCTTGCGCTACATCAGAAATGAAGGTGCACGCTTCCTTACATTTGTCGCGAATCGCATCGCCATTATTGAGATGGTACTTCTTTATCATCTTGGCACTACATCAGCACTCGGCTTAATCCTGGCGATGACTGCTCCAGAGGACTGAGTTTTAATGATAGTTCCCGGATAAAACGTTGGTTTAATGGACCCAGCTTCTTGTACAAGCCCACGAATGAATGGCCAACTGATGAAGATTTTTCACCACACATACCAGATTGTGATCCTGAAATAAAGAAGACGACTGCTGCAACTGTTGTTGACAACTCTGCGAACATTGTAGATAGGTTGCTGTCACATTATTCCGCCTGGTTAAAATTAAGAAGAACTATTGCTCTGCTGTTAAGAGGATTTGACAATCTGAAGTATTGGGTCAACAGTAGAAAAGAAGTGTATTCTAAATTGAAAGACGGTAGTCTTAATGATGATCAGTTAAAGATTAAAGTTACAGAAGAGATGAAGAAGTTGAAACAGGAAGCTAAGAAGTCTAGTAATAAACAGTTAAATCCAGAAATCTTTAAAAGAGCTGAAACTGCTGTTTTTCATTATGTTCAACGTCAGCATTTCAGAGCAGAAGTAGGACAGCTTAGCAGTGATCTGCCTGTGAAGAAAACAAGCTCTCTGAGAAAACTTGATCCTGTGTTACATAATGGACTATTACGAGTCGGTGGCAGGTTAACTCGTTCCGAATTGTCGTATGATGCTAAGCACCCTGTAATTCTTCCCAAGGATTCATCACTTTCCAGAATGATCATTGACAATGTGCACCGTTCAGTAGGTCACTTGGGTAAATGTGCCATATTGTCTCAGCTACGTCAGAATATTTGGATTATTCATGGCCCAGCCTTGATAAAAAGCATTGTTTCTAAATGTGTCACTTGTAAGAAGTATACAGCTAAAGCTATGGAACAGAAGATCACAGACCTCCCATCAGAACGTTTGAAACCAGACGAGCCACCTTTCTCTCAAGTTGGCGTTGATTATTTTGGCCCTATAGAAGTGAAACGTGGTCGCTCCATGTTAAAGAGATACGGTGTGGTTTTCACTTGTCTTACTACACGGGCGGTACATCTCGAAGTGGCTTACAGCCTAGACACAGACTCGTGTATTAACTCTATAAGACGTTTCATTTCACGTCGTGGTCCTATTAAATATTTAATTTCTGACAATGGTACAAATTTAGTCGGTTCAGAGTGTGAACTCCGTGAGGAAATCAACAAATGGAATGTCTCAAAGATTGGAAATGAGCTTTTACAACATAACATTAAATGGGACTTCAATCCACCATCCGCTTCAAACTTTGGAGGAGTCTGGGAAAGATTAATCCGCATTGTGCGCAGAATTCTGTATGGATTACTAAGTGAACGTTGGAGACAGATTCAGTATTTGTCTAATATATTCTGGAAACGATGGTCGAAAAAATATCTACAACTTCTCCAAGAGCGACAAAAATGGGTGAAACCTAAAAGGAATGTTTGTGCTGGGGATATAGTATTGATACTTGATGGAAATATTCGGTCTTCCTATGCTCTAGGACGTGTAGTAAAGGTGCATCCTGATAGAAATGGTCTAGTACGCGTTGTGACTGTCAAAACAAAAACAAGTACTCTGGAACGTCCTGTGAATAAGTTGTGTATGCTGTTAGAGTCCGATTTGTAATATCTGATTTCATGGTATCATATATGTATGTGACATTGTGGGACTGTTGGATGGAAGAAACTGTGTAGGTTATCCTTTATGTTACATGGACTGTATTTTAATAAGAAACATGTGGCATTATTGGGACAACTGTTAATAAATTCCTTGAGATGACAATCTGTGAAAGTTTTGATGAGGTGACTGTTATTTTATGAAAGCCTTATCAAAATGACTGTTATGAAAGTCTCCTTGGAAAACTGTAAAATCACCTTGTAACATTACTTATGTCAGTTTCATTAAAACATCTATAGATAGCTGTATGTTTAGACTATCTGAACTATGTGTAATTAAGAAAGTGTAAATGTTACATGTTATTGTGTTAAGAAATCTGAATTTCATTAAATTTAGCTGTTAGGTTGTTAGTCTACATATATTGTTAGAAACTGTTTTTTGAAATTTAGATTAATTCTATGTTTTACCTATGATGTATATGTATTTTGAGAGTTTAATTTGTTAGTAATCATTATTGTCATTAAGTCCATTTAGTGTTAAGATTAGTTTAAGAGGATAATTTGCTCTTTGTTAGAGTGTTTATAATCGTTCCTTGACTATGCACGATTAGGAGGCCGGTGTAAGATGCAAATTATCAATATTTTGTTTTATCATTTCATTTGCAGTGTCCAGGTCTTAAATTTAGATGTTATTTTTAGTTGAAAAGAATTGTTATCCAGACTTATATTCTTTAAGTAAATTGTATGTTAATTTGAGTCTGGTTAAGCGAGTCTTCGTCGGTCGCCATTGATGGAGCATGGCTGCGGCCATGACACTGGTTTTCTCGTTGTTTTTTTCATTGTGGGATGACATAAAATACGGTGAGCACACTAATTATTATGTAACTGTTGAGTATAGTAAACGCGGAAAGTGTTTATAGTATTGTTATTAGTTGTCACATTCATAAATACTGTTTTTGGAAGAGTTTAGAATTGTCATATTGGAGCGTCTATTCGGCATGGTTGCTGGGTAAAGGCCCTCTCATAAAGTAGGATGTTTGCTTATAATATTGAGGCCTGTTTAAGCCAAAAACCTATTTTGTGTTTATTTCTTATATTCTTATGCCCTTAGTATAATGAGTAGATAATTATGTATATTTGGTTGTACATTTTATCATGTAAATTTAAAGGTCGCATAAGACAGTTAGGTTAATTTGTAGCTTATGAAGGCTGTCTTTGTATTTTCAGCCAATCACCATAGAATCACCATAGAAACACCATCACCACTATATCACCATATTATCATCATATATAACCTCTACACCACCATAGTTACTCTAAGCACCATTGTTGGATGTCAGCACTGATGGTTCTTTGCTTTTGTTGTAACAACCTTGTCATGAATAAATGATGTATGTGGAAGAAATAAAATGGTGCATTGCCGTTCATTGTTCATCTGTCTGATTTTGCTGTATTTATAGTCATTATCATTAACACTGTTAATGTGAGAACATTTTCTAGCACCTAGTGCATTCCCTAGTGGATTGAATAGTTGCGCGATACAAATATCATTATTATTAGTAGTATTATTATAAAGGTCTTAATTATATTTATGGAGGTGACTTGAAATATATTATTAAAGATGCAGTATGTAAGATTTGGATAAACAGCTGGCCGTTCTTGCTATGATAGTTTAAAAATAGATTTTCAAATTACATTATTGTAAGCATTTTTAATATTAACAATGGTACTTCACAATCGAGACTAAGTCTATTTAATTAAATAATCAAAACTCACGGCTGTTTTAATCTATTTAAATCTGGGCCATCCGATTGACTGGAGAGTGGATTATAGGTTTGCCATGACGTTTTTTTTACTCTTATTTTAACTTTCAGAAATCACCTAAAGCTATGACCTAAATGTCAAGCGTGGAATTCCTAAAACAACTGATCACGACCGAGGTCGCAATATTTAACGTAATCGTAGTCGAACGAATTTACGGCGACGCGAATGTTGTTTTGAAATACGGACACTCAGACACTGTCATTGAAAACCGATACTTTATTTTGTTTAATGAGTGTTTTCATGAATGCTCCCTGAATAATTAATTCCCATGATTACTCCCCGTAAAATTACCGCCTTTTCATTTTCGTGCATACATGAGAAGAGACAAGCCAACAGTGAGGCTGATGTCCCCCGCCGAAATCCCAAAATAAATAGAAGACACATATTAATTAATCGCACATTTATTTTTTTCAAACGTATCGAGCAATCAAACTGTACACGAAGTGTCATCCAAAAGTGTTTTATAAAGAAAAATGCTAAAACCGACGAGAAAAATGAAAATGTACCCTAGTTAGGGGGACCCAAAAGGCAGACAAAAGGGCCCCTTTGGCCAAGGGAAAGGGCCCTCGTGTCCAAGTCAATCGTTTCTATACACTGTTACTGTCGAATCCATTACTAAATGAGAATGCAGTCATTGTATTGGCATAAAAATCATCAATCAAGATGAACCTAAGTTATCTTGTGCCAAAGTATCAACCAATCAAATTGCTTATCTCTGCTTACCCTAAGCAGAAAATGCTCATCTTCGAACTCCATCAAGGCATTGACCTAATAAGCATATACACCAAGTTTGAACATTTTAACTCAATTAGAAGGAGAGTTACTGTGTTCCAAAGTATCGACTACTCTCGACCAATCAAATTGCGTATCGCTCTGCTGACCTTGAGCAGAAAATGCTCATTATCGAACTTAGTCAAGGTATTACTGTAATGAAACTATACACCAAGTTTCATCACTCTCACTTAATTAGAACTAAAGTTATCGTGTCCCAAAGCATCAACCAATCAAATTGCTTATCTCTGCTTACCCTAAGCGGAAAATGCTCATCTTCGAACTCCATCAAGGCACTGACCTAATAAACACATACACCAAGTTTGAACATTCTAGCTCAATTAGGAAGAGAGTTATTGTGTCCCAAAAAGTGTGACGGACAGACGGACAGACAGACAGACAGACGGACGGACCCATTTTAATAGTCCCCCAACTTTCTTCGAAAGGCGGGGGACAAAAAAACATGTTTCCATGTCTTTATTGTGTACTAGTCATGTCATTTTAAATACCGGTAAATCTACCCTTCAGGTACATATTAATTATTAAGATTTCGCAGTAGTATTATATAATTATTTTATAAGTACTTAATAGAGTTTTCTTTCTTTTCATCCCGTATAATAATAACTTAATAAGAAGTGAAAATGAAAGGTGTTATGTGTTAGTATTAGTAATGCTAGGTTTAGGATTGATCTATTATATTTTATACTTTTATGCCTAAAAGCCTATATCTGTGAACTATGTGTCGTCAAGAATATTGCATATTTATGTCAGGTTGGGATTCTGATTCCTTTCACAATTTGGGCTGAGAAATCCACGATAAGGCATTTTTCGATTTGACCTGGTCTGGGGCGGTAACTCCATCTAGTACTATAAAAGTAGCGTGATATGCTTTAAAGAGTTGTCTCCCATGTAAATTCGTTTTTTATTTAGAGTTTGTGAAAGCCTTTGTATATCTTATATTTCAGAGCGCTTTTATTATACCAGAGAAAATTAAATAAAGTGTAATAAGCATTTATACCGGTTATTTGTTGACGTTTTCAAACCAAATGTAATATTTCGTAACTTACTATGAAGAACCACCAAACACTTGTATTATCAACGTGGTGTCTCTTTGGTAGCTGGATAAGAAGTGATTATTTTAGCATCGATTACGTCACTGATAATCAGGTGATCTTTATAAAACCTTCCAGTCAGGGCCGGATTAAGGTTTTGTTGGGTCCTAGGCCAAGATATCACACAGGCATCCATCCATCCATCAAATACAAAATATCAAAATAGCATATGTATGTACATTATACATTGCATTTATTGCATTAGTTTCATTACATAGGTGATTATTGAGAGGATTTATTGAACCAAGCGAGAGCTTAGGGAAACACAGAGACCCTAAAAGTATTGGGCCCTATTTCCGGTACAACACCGTATAGAGTACTGGTGATATAAAGACTTGTCTTTTCGACGGTATAACTTTTACTAAGCCAAAAGTGAATCTTTTTCTCCCCAGTCAGAGCATTCTAATTTTTAGAATATGTCACATCAGTTAAAACGAGTCAGTAGGAGTTTTTTTTTAAATATTGTAATTCGACCAGTCTGATTAGTCGTCATGGTCATCATAGCAAATATTTTGCCACCAGCATTGAAATGAAATTATCTTATTATCGTCCCAGGAAATTAAGAGGACTGTTATACTCTTTCCAAGCCACTTTTCGACCAATCAAAATCCAAGAAATTAACATTTTGAGCTACAATTTATATTTAGTTTTAAATATTTAAATATGTTTATGTACCCGTTTGTATTTCTCGTTTGTACTTTTCTAGTGCGCGTTTTACGACCATAGCATTTCAGAGATACATAGAAAAGGCTGGTTCCACTGAATGCGAGAACTACGACTCGCTGGTGTCGTTAGACACATTCATAGTCTAGTCGTTAAATATGTTTATGTACTAGACGTTAAAGATGAAATCCTTTCAAGCTCCAACATCACTAATAATTCTTTATGAATTAAAATTTTTGAATTTGTTATGAATCAGACAAATTTAAATCTTACTTGCATGTCGCACTTAAAACGATACAAACTCAAAATATTTTGCTTTGTAACAATATTGACTGACCTTTACCCGTTTTTTTTTCAGGTGATACAGTTTTTAAAACCTACGTGGAGGCCAATTGAACTGGACACATTCATAGAAAACTATTGAACCCTGGATGTCTATTCTGATGAATAGAATATTATAGACAGTCCTGGATATCGATCCTGAGAGGCATGTATGGTCTATAAAATAAAGTCAGATGAGGTGGACAAAATTGTTTCTGTTATCCTAAATCACCCTTGTGAAGCGGAAAATCTTGAAATCAAATAACAAGCATGTTTAATTCCAGACATCAAAATCAGCCCGTTTCAGCGATATAATAACTTAATCCATGTGGCCATGCGAATTTCACCAAATGTGAACTCAGTTTAAGTCAAAATATAACCTGATTGTAGGAACTGGAATAAAACTGCTTTTTTGTTTAATTTTTCCAAAGAAGTCGTAATTGCATGCATCGTTGATATATTGTAACATGCTTAAAGGTAAACCTTTGGTCTACAATTTCGATAAACGCGTCATGAGTCCTAATGATCTCAGGACATGTCTATTGGACAATAACACCCCTCTAAATGCGAAACAGGAAGTGTTTATCTCCTAATTGATGTATGATGAGCTGAATTTAACAAGCGTGTGACTATTCATTGAGACCTTTAAATACATGTAGATCCAACTGGGTCTAAAAGCACATATTAAAATATGAATGTATATAGCCATTTACATGTATATTCAATTGTTAATAATATTATTTAAATTTCGATTCAATTATGTTCAATGAAATACGTGAACAGTCCAACAAATTAAACACGGTCGATTTAGGGTTAGGGTCCATTCTACGCGCCTTTTTATTATCATTTTGTCGTTTGTGTATCTTCCATTACTTATTACTTCCGCATTGTTTTTTAGGATATATCTTTTGTTTCATTACCACCATATACTACACGACTCGTGTACTGATTATAAAATGTTCATTGTCTTTTGTATATTGGCTATTAGGATCCCATATTTTTTACGGTAATATAAGAACATCGATTTGGATTGAAATGTGTTAATATTGAATTCTATTTCGTGTTTTAATTCTAAATATTATGGATAAGATTATGCTAGACGTTTATCTCCTTTAATGAAGCTTTAATGAAGGAAATGTAAGTAGTAGTGAGCAAAAGTAAGAATTGTCTCTTTAATAGACCGAGCGATTTTAGGTACTCTCGCACGTTAAGACCAGTTCTATTTTCGGAGGTGAAATGGTGGCGGGGCTACACATGCTAATACTAATGTCAATGTTCGTTGTTATTGCACAGATAAGCCAACCCGCTACTTTTTATGATTTCTACTAAAACTGTCGTAAACTAGCAAAAGTGTTCAATAACATGAACACTGTCTAGTAATTATTGCACGGTGAATCTCCGTCGAATCTACTAGAGTGAAAACAATCTGCCTAGTGAAAGAACAGCTTTATTTTATAACAATATGAACAATATTCGTATTTTAAATATAATAACCATGAGGGGTGGTCTCAGGAACTAACTAAGTCAACTTAGTTTACCCCATGGTTAGGCCGTAACAGAAATGAACTAGTGTTTAACGTCCTACTATTCTGCTCCGACTCGGAAAATGAAGACGTACATACGCCATACGGTGCCAGGACAGCAATGCTACGGTCTAGTCTTATATAGAATCCAACTACCAAGGGATCCTTTACGTGCACGACGCATCTGAACTACTATTCAGTTCCGACTGGGCTAATGAAGACGCACATACGCCATTCAGTGTGCTACGAGAGATACTGTGCCAAGACACTGGCGATACGACTTACTCTCATAACTGCCAACGGATCCTTTAAGTGCACGTTCAATCCGCCCAATTGTAGGTTTTCCCTTGCAATTGCCAGGCCCTCGGTCCTGCATCACTGACAAAGGCTTGGAACAACAAAAAATCCGGATGAACTTTCTTGGTCAACGCAGGGATCGGACACGGGACCTCGAAGTTAGCGAGCCAACGTCTTACTTACTGAGTCACCCTGGCTCCCTGGTCGTGGCAGGAACAAAAAAACAAAAATTTCTAACTGTCGATGCTTTACACATATTAGTTATTGTATGTCGTATATATATTAGCAGTGTACGAACTATGTTTTTTAGCAGTTCAAATTCCATGCACAATAGAATTTGTAAGATGATTTAATACACATAATTGTAAGTGTCCACAGTTGTACTTAGTTTGAATATATCATGAATGTGACTATCAGTCCGATGTTATAATAAAGGTATAATCACAGGCTACACTTGACGATGTACACCGTTCTAATATTTTTTTGCCTGACCACGCTCAGTGTAATACGTTTAAAATCTGAATACCATTATATAAATAACTCATCAACAGTTTGTATAATAATACAGGTATTGATATTAAATATTTCAAACGTCAAGTCATGGGCCCATTATGGATGCACATTTTCCTGGCAAACTTTTTTGGTAACTTTCCAGCGACATAATACTTACCCCAGCAAATGTGAAATAACGTACATTGCAATTAATTATTACTCACGTGTTATATATAGGCCTATTTTTTCAATCTATATTTCCAAGTTATGTAATTTTTATTCCTTTCTCACAGACTTTTATATTTTCCTAATTTAAAACGTAATTCGTGTACAGTAGTATGTAATTTGCTTAAAATAATCTATATATAAAGATGATTTATCAGTCATAAGAATACATTTAGGTGCTCTTCTAGATAAAATCATGCCAAGCTATGTTCTTATAAGTTACTTACCTATTCCACAAGCCCGACCCATGCGACCAGAAATATTATGCACTATAGAAAGGCACCTAATACACTGTGCATTGTTTAAAATATACTTTTTGCATTAACCAAAAGTATGTGTTGTTCACTTTACCAGATACAAAGATAGGTTGCCGGGCAACGAAACATACGCCCACAGCAGCTAAATCGTCCGGGCAGTCAACAAGGGTTGTCGCATATTTATACTAATTTCGGTAATGAAGCATTTGTAATACACTAAAAACTGATTAAGAGTAACAACTCATTATGTAATTATCAGAAAATCATTAGAATTTGATTGCTTTTTATAAAGTTTTACCCCACGCTAACAATTAGTATATACATGAAACATTTAATATCATGGATTTAGCTGTTCAGTTATCTAAATTCATTGAAAATCAAAATACTGGTTCGTTTCAACACCTTAAACTCTATGTATCAATCTGAAGTCAATCGGATAGTAACTTTTGTCTCTATAGCGTCACAATAATTTTTGAAGTTATCAAGGGAGATAACTCTGGTAGTAATTATTTGAAATCATTGAAAATCAATAGGCTTCTTCGTCTCATGACCTTAAACACTGTGTATAAATCTAAAGTCAATCGGATATTAACTTTGGCCTCCAGAGCGTCCACAAGATTTTTTGAGGTGATCAAGGGCCATAACTCTGGCACTATCGGAAATCGCTGAAAATTAATAGGTGTCTTTGTCTTATGACCTTAAACACTGTGTATAAATTTAAAGTCAATCGGATATTAACTTTGGCCTCTAGAGCGTCCACAAGATTTTTTGAAGTGATCAAGGGCCATAACTCTGGCACTAATTATCAGAAATCGCTGAAAATCAATAGGCTTCTAGGTCTTATAACCTTAAACACTGTGTATCAATTTGAAGTCAATCGGATATTAACTTTGGCCTCTAGAGCGTCCACAAGATTTTTTGAAGTTATCAAGGGCCATAACTCTGGCACTAATTATCAGAAATCGCTGAAAATCAATAGGCTTCTTCGTCTTATGACCTTAAACACTGTGTGTAAATTTAAAGTCAATCGGATATTAACTTTGACCTTTAGAGCGTCCACAAGATTTTTTGAGGTTATCAAGGGCCATAACTCTGGCACTAATTATCGGAAATCGCTTAAAATCAATAGGCGTCTTCGACTTATGACCTTAAACACTGTGTATAAATTTAAAGTCAATCGGATATTAACTTTGGCCTCCAGAGCGTCCACAAGATTTTTTGAGGTGATCAAGGGCCATAACTCTGGCACTAACTATCTGAAATCGCTGAAAATTAATAGGCGTCTTTGTCTTATGACCTTAAACACTGTGTATAAATTTAAAGTCAATCGGATATTAATTTTGGCCTCTAGAGCGTCCACAAGATTTTTTGAAGTGATCAAGGGCCATAACTCTGGCACTAATTATCGGAAATCGCTGAAAATCAATAGGCTTCTTCGTCTTATGACCTTAAACACTGTGTATCAATTTGAAGTCAATCGGATATTAACTTTGGCCCCTAGAGCGTCTACAAGATTTTTTGAAGTGATCAAGGGCCATAACTCTGGTACTAATTATCGGAAATCGCTGAAAATCAATAGGCTTCTTCGTCTTATGACCTTAAACACTGTGTATAAATTTAAAGTCAATCGGATATTAACTTTGGCCTCTAGAGCGTCCACAAGATTTTTTGAAGTGATCAAGGGCCATAACTCTGGCACTAATTATCGGAAATCGCTGAAAAACAATAGGCTTCTTCGTCTCATGACCTTAAACACTGTGTATAAATTTAAAGTCAATCGGATATTAACTTTAGCCTGTAGAGCGTCCACAAGCAATTGTGGACGCCGGACCGACGGACGGACCGACGGACCGACGGACCGACGGACGGACGGACGGACGGACGGAGGGGGGCGACGACAATATACGACCACATTTCAATGTGGGCGTATAAAAATCGGCTTACTTATGTAGATTAGCTTACGGAAGATCATGCACGCGATCGTTATAATTTTTTGTTTTTCTATGGGTTATTTTGTTCATTCAACCTCGTGTGTTTTCTCTTGGTCCCCCGGTTTGCTGCCACTGCTAAAGACCCCTACGCGCAAGCGAATTATTGAAATAAAATTAAACAATATATGTTAGTCCCGAAATGACCTAGTTTGTGTCAAGTGGACGTTAAACCCCATTTCTCTCTCTCTCCCACTTGTTCATTGTGTACTAATTCCCTTTCAGATTATTGAATGTAAACCATGACAACGTTAAATGTTAATCATAAAAAAAATTATAGATTTATATCAGACAGGATTATATTCATTTTTATCAATTAATCATTTCATGCATTATAAAATGCTCCACGTACGGGTGATTAGCAGTGGGGTGAAACCAGAACACACGAAAGAAAACGGTTGACCCTCCTTTTGCCACGTTCAAGGCAGAATCAAAACCACGTCACCTGATTCAATGTCAGACCTTATTTGGCTACCCAACCCTTCTTATTGGAAAGGGGGCCACGTGGTTTAGTTAATAAGACGTTGGCTCTTTATCTAGCAGGTCCCGTGTTCCATCCCTACGTTGGCCGATAACGTTCATCCTGATTTCCCCCTTGTCAATCAATGGTGCAGGAGGAACCGCGCTTAAAAATCCCGATGAACTTTTTTGGCTAACGGAGGGATGGAACAAGGGGCCTCCTGGATAGTGAGCCTACGGTCAACGTATAGTCGTTGGGATGGGACGAAATACCGAGGTCCGCTGTACACATTGGCACTATTTGGCGTATGTCGGTCTTCATTAGGCCAGTCGGAGCAGTAGGGCTATAAACCCCATTTCATATGAGAAATGTATTAATTAGTGCTAGTTATTATCCGGCACGAGCCAGTTATTATCCGGCGCGCGCCAGTTATTATCCGGCGCGCGCCAGTTATTATCCGACACAAGCCACTTATTATCAGGTGCACGCCAGTTATTATCCGACGTGCGCCAGTTATTATCAGGCGCGCCACAGTTATTATCAGACGCACGCTAGGTATTATCAGGCGCGCACCAGTTATTATTATTATATTTTTATTCTTTGCGTCCCTTACCGGACCCCGTATAATAGACATATTGCTTTTATCAATTTATAACATAATTAAGACAAAAACTGATGTTAATCCTTAACCATCCCATGCATGATGCATAACGGAATTAAGACAAAATCTAATATTGATAGACCACCCATTTGAGAAGTTCACGTAGCTAACAAGTTTTTAATGTATTTTTGTATTGAAAGTTTTTGATTTAACGATCTTATTACCGAGTAAACAACATGAATATGTATAAGCTACATTATGTAAACATATTTCATTAAGCAACATACAGTAACCACTATATTAAACATTCAATAAGCCGTTGTTATAATATATAAAATAAATGTACCCGTATACATATAGATAGAACTCAATGACCATTGAATACCGCTCAACTATTCAATAGTTCAAGAGAGTGTATCCCTGCGCAAGTATTCCACGAGCGATAGCGGTGACGTCATGACCGTTTGACGTAATTCTGAAAGTGACGTCATTCTGGACAAAAGTAGTACGTTTTCGAGCCACTGAATACAGCCATAGGGTTTTCAATGGCTGTATTCAATTATATTTACTTGTATTTGCATGTAGTTATGAGTGCTTATTTGCTAAGGTTCCATAATTGGGTCCTCATTTTGTTTTTGCATATAGAATTTCGCTATTTATTTTTTTACAAACGACATTGCACTGTACAGGGGGGTTGTTTGAGGGATATAAAAGAAAATAGCAGAGCCATATGACAAATGTCTAATTTGTGAAACAAATATTGATTTTAAGATACAAATGTTAATTTTAGTCAACAAATGTCGAAATACGACAACAAATGAAGTAGTAAGAATTAAGGACTATGAATTTAGAACTAAGAACTAAGAACACTGAATAAAGAGCTGTTTGGCCTTCCATAAATGAGACGGGCAAAATACAGTAATTGTTCTTCCATAAGTATGTTATCGCTTAGAGACGGACAGAGGTAGAAAATATCACAAAAGGCGACTTACATCAGTAGATAACGCTAGAAAAAAGATTTTCTGCATGAAAAAAAAATAGACCTTTCTTTAGTACCATCTTGCCGTATACACTACAGGGCTTGAATGGAGATTTACAATGTCAATTGGTTTTGGAATAATATCCATAGGATATGCGAGCTGTTGGACAGCAACCAAGAAAATATTTGTCTCAATCATATGAACTTTTGATATGAATAAACTAATAACTAAACATATCTCTGAGTTACTGTTTTTTTGAGATACATTCGCAGATCTCTTGAAAAGGACCATTATAACTTAATATTTTGAACGAAAGCGCTAACGAAATACTACTTTTAGCTCAATTAAGAACGAAATGACTTCTGTCCACAAAAATACATGATGTCAGCCCCCCACCCCACACACTCACACTCACGGGGAACCACCCCAGCGTCCACCCCAACAAAATGGGAACCTTATTCACATATTTAGAGATGTTTCATCCAGCTCTTAGACAATCATCATTTAAATCAACGTGAACTCATTTCCCGTCAATTTTATCCCCACCCCACCCCTCGACACACCCACACCTGCTATCCCCACCCCATAAATCAAATCGTTGTCCAGGGGCGTCATAAACACTTATTTAGAGATGGGCAGTCCTAGTAATTTATGTTTTATTAATATATAAAATGATCATCATATGCACACCTACACCTGTTCCCCCAATCCCACCTCCCCCCATAAACCAAAACAGTTGTCAAGAGCATTATAAACACTTATTTAAAGATGGACAGTCCTGTAAATTTATGCTATTGTCAACATGTCATTCCGCCCAACCCCTACCACACACATTCGCTCATTGTAGACATTGCCCCCCCCCCCATATCTCGAAAAAGCCCCTCAAACGCCTGATCACCGCCCAGATTCGGAATCTACACAAAAAAAACTGGTCTAGAAAAACTTGGTCCAAAAAATTCATAACTCGGGTGGCGACCCCCCCCCCCCTTCAGCCACCGGACTAATACTCGATCGCTTTCACTAGACAATTGTTGATGGACGGACAGGGTGACGACATAAAATGTCACACTAAAGTGTGGGTATATAATTAAATATTCTACCAATAGTGGGCAGTGTTCCATTATTGAGTGTTTCATTATTGGGACGGGATTAAGAATGGTGATTGTTTCTTACAAAATCAAGAGGTTGCCATGCAACATAATCCACATTTATTTTTATCAATTAATCATTTGATGCATTGTACAATACTCTACGAATATTGGGACGGTACTAAGAATGAAGATTGTTCCTTATAAAATAAATGTGGCGTAATGGTTGTTGCAAATGGCATTTTGTTCCCAAATTACTTATGCTGCTATATATGTGTCAAAACCATAACAATTTGGAACCGTGTCCATTAATCGGTCAGACCATACTCGGCTTACAGTATTTTGTATTTAATGTGTAAGGATGTTGATCTCTGTATTTTAAAATTAAATTGTATAC
Organism: Patella caerulea; assembly: GCA_036850965.1. Taxonomy (NCBI): domain Eukaryota; kingdom Metazoa; phylum Mollusca; class Gastropoda; family Patellidae; genus Patella; species Patella caerulea. The sequence continues at coordinate 5,342,710 of JAZGQO010000010.1, forward strand.
ATGTTCATAAAATCGAGAAATAAACTAAAACATGCACGGAACAAATTTTATCAGATACATAAGCTTTTAATCCTCGTTAGTGTAACAATGTTGTCGTTGCGACATATTTTTCAAATTCATAGACAAGGAATGGAGAAATGATGGCTGAAACAATATTGTTATCTTTACAAATTATTGATTCTAATTTCATAACCAAAAATATATAGCCCACGCTGGTTAGACTTTTATAGTTGAGAGAAAGAGAAGCTAATTTTAAACATTGTAATGTGGACTATTGTGTAACTGTTGCAACATAAAACGTATAGAAACAACTGTTTTGGTTCCTGTTACATATTGGGGGGTTGGGATGGCCTAGTGGTCTAGAGTGCCGCGCTTCGACCTCTAGCTGGCCGGTCACCTCTGGCTTGCGGCTGTGGTTTCGAGCCCTGGTGTGAGCGTATGTGGCATGGAGATAGGGGCGCCTTCTCAACCTCGTGGGTTTCCTCCGGGCACTCCGGTTTCCTCCCACTGCTAAAGACCCCTACGCGCAAGCGAATTATTGAAATAAAATTAAACCATATGTTAGTCCCGAAATGACCTAGTTGTGTCGAGTGGACGTTAAACCCCATTTCTCTCTCTCTCTCTCCTGTTACATATTTGATTTCGGTATCGTGAGAAAACACAATGGTGAAGTCTTTTCATCATGTGTACGATACCGCTTTTCTTATTTCTTTTTTAAAAATAAAAAAAAACAACAACATTGTTTGAAACTTGATGTGGATTAGAAATGGTTCTGGTATTATTTGGATTGAATACATTCCCAGTCATGTAAAAACTTTGGCTATGACAAACGGGGGAGGGGTGGGGGCCGAATGGTTAAGACGTGCAGGTTTGATCATAATGTCTGTCATTGAGTCAAGTGGCGTGGTTTCGATTCCTCACTTGTACGTGACAAGGAGTTGAGTCGCATGTCCAACATCGTGGGTTTTCTCCGGGACGTTAAGAAACATCTCTGCGACGATTTACCCAATACTACCCAATTCTACACAATAACACCTGAATACCACCCCAATATCACCACATGCTTGTTTTATGTGATATAGGGAGGCAAATTGAAGAGCCAGACATGGGTTATCGCATTTGAAGTACAATTCCCACGGTATAACTAATTATTTTTGAAGAAATTCAATTGATATACACATTTTGCAGTATTATGTTGTAGTATTTGGGTAGTATGTGGTGATACTGAAGTGGTACGGGGTGGTATTGGGTAGAATTGGGTAAATCGTCCCACCCCAATGCACCATAGAGAGAGACAGGGAGCGAGACAGAGTCAAAGAGAGATACACACAGGGGGAGAGAGACAGACAGACAGAGACAGACAGGCATTAATTTGAGAGAGAGAGAGAGAGAGAGAGAGAGAGGGTGGAGACCGAGAGGCAGACACAGGGGGGGGCAGAGAGAGAGACAGACAAAGACACAGAGAGAGGGATAGACAGACAGACGCAGAGGGAGACGGACACACAGAGAGAAAGACAGCCAAAGACAGAGGTGGACAGGGATACTGACAGATAGAGGGAGAGACAAACAGAGAGGGAGACAGGCAGGGAGATAGACATACAGACAGACACAGACAAACAGGCATAGAGAGAGACAGACAGAGCGGGGTGGAGACAGACAGAGAGGCCGACACAGGGGTGGGGGCAGAAAGAGAGCGACAGAGACACAGAGAGAGGGAGAGGGACAGACAGACACAGAGGGAGACGGACATACAAAGAGAAAGACAGCAAAAGACAGGGAGATGGACAGGAACACTGACAAAGAGAGGGAGAGACAGACCGAGAGGGAGACAGAGACACTGATGGAGACAGAGAGGGACCTTATTTGGCTACCTAACCCTTCTTATTGGAAAGGGGGCCCCATGGTTCAGTTAATAAGTCGTTGGCTCGCTATCTAGAAGGTCCCGTGTTCCATCCCTGCGTTGACCGAGAACATTCATCCTCATTGCTAGAAATATGAACTAGCCTATAATGCCCTAGCTAGGCCTATACCTTATGACTATGATACTACTATAGCCACTACTAGTAGTGTACTAGACTAGGCCTAACTTATAAGATAATGAAGGGGTACCCGGTAACATTTCTGGACATTAAAATCTGCTTTGTCAAAGTGAAAGTCTATCTATCTAAAAATTTTATATTTTACTAATTTTAGGCACAACTTGAATCTTTGAGTAAATAAAATAAAACCAAGTACGAACAATCCAACCAAACCATGTCTGTCATCAATCAAGTGTACGGTAGCCTAATTATCCAGTATCAGTCTGGGTTAGACTCTATACTGGAACTTTTTCAAAGGTAAACTAAAAGATAAATACTGGTACTAAGATTAAGAAAAACTGGAGATCAAAAACCTCTTGAGAAATGGGCACATTATCGGTAAATCCATCACTTCCTGTTCTCTACTTGGACCTTGAGTCTTGAGGGGGTGATTGGACGAATGGTCTAAATATATAAAGGTCTATGGTCCCAATATGCCTTTGGTCAGAATATCTGTCATGGAGACAAGTGACGTGGTTTCAATCCCACACTAGTTGTATGTGACAAGGAGTAAGATCGCCTGACTAACAACATTGTTCGTTTTTTGGGAGTCTTTCGTTTTCCACCCGCTGCTTGTAAAAGACCTACAGTTAATGCGAATTATTGAACAAAATTCAACATACCGGTATATTATATAAGTCCAAAAAGGGGGGGGGGGATCACGTTGCAAAGTGGGTAAGACGCTGGCTCACTAGCCTGGAGGTCGGGTGTTCGATCCCTGCATTGGCAGAGAAAGTTCATCCTGATTTTTCGGCGTGGTTTCCGCTTGTCAGTGATGCAGGACGAAGTGCTTGTCTAGTCGTTCGGATGTTACGAAAAACCACGTTTCCGTGACCACATTGGTGTGCATGTAAAATATCACTTGACAGTTTGAATTCGATACAAATAAAAGTAGGCTGTAGCGCTGTTGCCCGGGCAAAATTTCCCTTATAGCACACTGTATGACATATGCCCGCCTTCATTAGCCCAGTATAGGAGCAGAACAGTAGACGTTAAATCCATTTCATTTCATTTCAGTCCAAAAATGTTCTAGTTCGTGTTGTGCAGATGTCAGCACCAGGCCTCATTATCTATTTCTGGGCTGTGTTTGAAATTTTTTAACATTATTATTGATGGATATGATATGAAAAAAGCTGATAGAGAATATTTGTTTTGTAGGTGCATTTTTGAAATAAACCCACAGAAATCATGAAAAAGTTAACAAAGACGCAGCAAAAAGTGAAATGTTCAACTTTGAATGGATTGAGTACGGTTACTACAACATACCAGTACCGTGTGATGGTATACAACGGTATAGATGCCACATTGCAGTACAAGTTGCTTTAAATGCTGAAAGACTTTTTAACTCTCCGTTTTCTTTCAATGCTCAACTATCATGCATGCAGACGGCTCACCTGTAGTTCATGTGACAAGGAGAAAGGATGGCTTTCGGCAATGAAACACATGCTCTGCTGAAAGTACACCCCCTTGGGCAAACCACTGATCACAGATGGGAACATTCTGAATCAAAAATGTCAGATGGAAAAGCAGTGGCTAATTTAATAATGTTACAGCGTGTCGCCATTGTTTTTTTGACATTTCTTACAAAGCTTGAAACCGACCAAGAAGAAATACTGTGATACGTATTGTTGCAACCTAGGATGGAATGGAATAATGTTTATGGTTACCGGTAGTTTTTATACACCTGCACATAGTGTGAATAAAATTGGTGATGATTGGATGATAAGGGACCAAGCCACAACATTGTTATGAGTGATACTTTGTAAATGAGGCTTCAAACACACTGCAAGAAATCTTTTTAATGAATTTTCTTAATTAAACTTGATTGCACTTTTGATAAGATCTGTTTACTTCATGGAAAATTCTGTTGGTCATTTAGTTTGTCCATCCACAATTTGGTACATTTAATTTGTAAAATTGTCCTCCATTCATTGAATGTTCTGACCCTGTTGCATTAACATTAAAAATGTTCAACTCTCATCTACAGATTTCATTTTGGGACTAGTACATTAGCTTTGTCAGTAATCAATTTCCATCTTAATTTTTATCAAGGACATTGAATCAATTTATGCCATTCTCACTAAGGAATGTACTTGCTTAGGCAGAGTTATTGTGACAAATTTTATGATAAAAATTTCAAACAGAGCTTAACTTATAAGATTGGAACAAGCTGTCCATTCAAGGTGGGATAATAGTATTATTAGTAATTCTACATTGATGGTGTTCTTGTTTTAAAGTCATGATACTTTTGGGCTTCAATAATTGTTAGATTTTAAATTGTTCATTTTCACATCTAAACATTTGAATGATTTCTCTTTTTTATCAGATCATGTTTTACTGTACAGTTATAGTTTTACTTTCAGGTCGTTGATGTTTCAAATAAATGATTTGAAGTAAATATTACAAACTTATTGGTAAGATTTTAGAAAAAGATTTTAGGGTAATGCTATTGTAACACACTGATTTTCTATTTGTTACACTATAAAAATTTCATTTAAATATTATAATGTAAATGTTACAAGTACAAGAATTTGAATGGATGATTTCATTATTGTTAAATTTTCATGAACTTTCCTTTAGAAATTTGTATTTTGTTGCTACCTATTATTTGAGATACATCATACATCCCTAGAAATTTTTACATAAATTTTTTACTTGATGAAAATTTATGTTTTCCTGTCTTGAGAGAACTTGATAAAAAATTTGGAGAGTTATTTCCCTTGTTAATTGTGGCAACAGATTCTTTTCTTGAACCCTTCATTATTTCTGGTTCAGATTGAAACAGAAATTTTCAGCAAATTCCCTTTACATTAGTCACCTTTCGGGCCTATCTATTCTCCCTTAATTTATCTGTAAATGAAATCGAGTTTAACGTCCCGTCGTTCAGCATCAAGGCGAGAACACGCCATGAAATGTGTAGTGTGAGGTGATTTTGCACGGACAGAGGCGCTACGGCCCACTATTATTTCAAATTCCAACGCCCAGGGTTCATTTACGTGCACGCCATTAAAACGACTAGACATTGTTCCTCGTCAGGAACCGAAGGGACGAAAAACCGAGGTCCCGTATACACATTGGCCGTAGCGCCGCTGCCCGGTCAAAATTTCCCTCATACGCACACTGTATGGCGTGTGCCCGTCTTCTCTTAGCCCAGGTTAGGTGCAGAAGAGTATAGGACGTTAAATCCTATTTCATTTGTCAGGAACCCCGTCTAGCACCACTGAAAAGGGTAAATCATGGTGGAAAACCCGAGAGACTTTCTCTTCCAACACCGGGAGCGAACCCGAGACCGAGTCTAGGGCATACCCACCGAGCCATCGAGGATCATAAAAATTTGAAAGCTTGACCCGATAAAAAGCTAAAATAATATAAAAAAAAAATTTACTTATGTGCGTAAAATATTTCATAAATTTGAGGGGAAAAATGATTACCTATTATATTTATCTATTCACTCCCGTGCATGACGTAATTAGTTCTTACTATATATTTTATTGTTCTTTTAGAAACAAAAAATGCCAAATCAATCGATTTAGCAGTATTATTATAATAAATGCACGACAGAGAATCCTATTTATATATTTTAAACATATATAGAATAGTTTATGATTTTGGTCTACGTCGTGTTATGAAAAGGGCGAGATTTTGCATGTCCCCAATCAGCCTCCATACAATTGTAAACAGCGCCGTCTGTTATCAAAATAAAGCTCAGAATTATGACAGCTTTACCGCGTAACGTTTGTGAAATGTCAAAATGTTAACGAAACTAAACAGACTATAATAAATTAAAAGTAATAATGGATAAAAAACAAAATACGTATTCGAACTGTAATATTTAAGAAATAAGTCATATCAATTAGCATTTTTACACGTGTAAACAGCCAATTTAACATTTGTTAGTAATAAGTTACCAATCTGTTTCACAGAGAATTACTTACGAATTAACTCTGTAACAGATAAGTGTCCACAGCACGTGCGTTGACTACTAACCGCGCCAGTCATGGGCTCAACTGCACGTGCAATGTTTACTTAACACCTAACTGCTTCGGGCAAAATGATGCATTTTACTCATTATAATACCCATTTACACTAAATAGGAAATATTTTTTAACTTCAAACGTCTTTATTTATTTTTCTTTTACCTCAAAAAAATGTTTGAGAATTTAATTTGTCGGAGTAAAAAAGTTAATATGCCGTACTTATTAAGCCTGGTCGATGTCATGCTTATCAGTGATTGTAGCGGCCAAGCGAATATTCACTGCGGGATCAGTTTGATAAGTTACATGTATATAGAAGTAAGCATATTAGCATACGCATTACTAAGTTAGGATTTATAATTATGGGGGAAATTCCGCTCCATACTTTTTGGACGCATATATAACGTACTTCTGACGCGCTGAACGAATATGGAACGTATTAGGCCGTGGGTCGAAACCTGTACGGCCTCTATAAAATGGCAAAGGGTGCAAGTTTTTGGTGACTACATAAACTATATATCAAATTAATCTGCAGAATGTGCTTGTTTCAAAACTGCAATGTTTTCCCAAAAATGTTTGTTCGTTATGAAATGCCAATACTTTGAAAACAAGGTATAGAATCCTGTATTGTGGACAATTGTTTGCTCTGTTCACGTACATATCAGATGTATATATGCACCTATTGGATACATATCCTGAAATTTAACAGATATGAGATCGCCGTGGTATATCATGTTTGCTTTTGCTGGATCGTGAACTGAGAAAATCGGCTCATATTTTGCCTTTCTCCATTTTCGTCTAGTATTTTATTTTTCTACGCATGGAAGAGTTTCTCATTATTTATTGGCATTTCGTTTAGTTAGTTACAAATTAAGTTCATTTATCCGTCTTCTCGGCAATGGGTTTATGTTACGCAAGTTAACAATACAACATGAGAATAACGTCTGCAAAAAACACCATTCGCCATCTCTTCTGCCGGCAAAATTTTAGATTTGGCGCCAAATATTGTTGCTGTGGATATGTTATATGTGTAAATGAAATCTACACCTATTGTTAGATATGGTTTTAAAATTCACGCTGCCTTTTATGTTTATAAGTAGATAGATCGAAATTATAGTACAATTTGTTCAAATCAGAAGTACACTATCTTTTTGACAAATGTATATGATTTTCGACAAAAAATGAAATGTAATTGATTTATTTATAACATCATATTCAGAATGCCTATAAAACAGACAATAATTATTGAAAAAAAGAAGACCACGAAGAAACAATCTATCTTTGAACAAGCGTTGAAAACATCGACAATATAAGTGATGAACTAACGTATTCTTTTATTGGATACATTATTGGAGTTAAGATATAAAGAGCTGACAGTTCTCAATATATTAATTAAAAATAGGTGGCCAGGCAACGAAAGATACGCCCACACAGCAGCTAAATCGTCCGGGCAGTCAACAAGAGTAATCACCAGAAAAACATAATTCAAACTCACCCATAACTACGGTGTAACTGTGATATAATCAAACGTTTTTTTAAATCAGATGATAATTGTGACCTCCAGAGGGACCACAAGCTAAAAAGGGTGATTGAGCTTTTTAAAGAGAGAAATCATTTTTATAATCATGTAGGATCACATTTTGTTTTAATTTTAATGATGCAAGTCACTGATTTTTTTTATGTAGCTTAGCAGGATGGGGTTGCCCCCCCCCCCCCGCCCTCCTCTGGACCGCCCCTGACTCTTCGCATGTTTCGCCAAACACAGGGCCTAGCGGATTAGAAATTAGAGTAAAATCAGAAACGATTGAATGTCAATCTGTTTATATACATTCATATTACATATTATGTGTCGATATCTAGTTGCCAAAACGATTAGAGAGTTAACTCTTTTTAAAAAAGTTTAATTGATAATTTAAATAACATTTAAGGTCTGAAGAAAGATCTGAAATAGCCATATTTAGCTCTTAAATATTGCAGTCAGTGATATGACAACAACATTCAAGCATGGGCGCGGCTAGAAATGGTTCCACTACTGCTGTCTTCCGTCTTACTCCAGTCGCAGTAGTGGTTTTTCCTACAGAGTTCCTCTGCGCAAGTTTCTTAGTCAAATGACTACAAAAAGTTTACTGGCCTATAGCTCGCTTAATTTACAAATAAACTGACCCAAAGCACTACTGCACACAGCTTAACATATAATAAATCAATTCTTATTGAAATAAAGGTGAGGCCTTACCGCATAATTATATGATTTGATGAAACCATCTCCTACGCGAAATTTCAACTGGCTGACCGTCATGGCCGAAAGTTGCGTAATACGTCATTAGGCCTACAATAATAATAGACCTTTCTTTAGTACCATCTTGCCGTATACACTGCAGGGCTTGAATGGAGATTTACAATGTGAATTGGTTTTGGAATAATATCCATAGGCTATGCGAGCTGTTGGGCAGCAACCAAGAAAATATTTGTCTCAATCATATGAACTTTTGATTTGAATAAACTAATAACTAAGTACACCTCTGAGTTACTGTGTTTTTGAGATACATTCCCAGATCTCATGAAAAGAACCATTATAACTTAATATTTTGAACGAAAGCACTAACGAAATACTACTTTTAGCTCAATTAAGAACGAAATGACTTCTGTCCACAAAAATACATGATGTCAGCCCCCCCCCCACACACACACACACTCACACTCACGGGGACCCACCCCAGCGTCCACCCCAACAAAATGGGAACCTATTCACATATTTAGAGATGTTTCATCCAGCTCTTAGAGGTCACAATTTTGAACCGATTTTGATGAAACTTGACATGTATGTTTATAACCCAAAGATCTTGGTTCCTTTCGATATTTGCGCCCATCGGATCATAACTTCCTGAATTATGTCCCCTGATTGTCTGAAAAATCGCTTTTGTTAGCTTGTGGTCCCTCTGGAGGTCAAAATTATTATCCGATTTAAAAAAAACGTTTGATTATATCACAGTTTCATGGTAATGAAGAGAAAATTTGAATATCGTGAAAATCGGACCAGAGTTGAAGGATAAAATGGCCGCCGTCTGTACGCGAATTGTTTGAAAATATGTTATATTAAGGCTGTGGACCCTATAGAGGTCACAGTTTTGAACTGATTTTTATGAAACTTGAAATACATGTTTATAACCTAATGATCTTGGTTCCATTGCATATTTTCCCATATCGGATCGTAACTTCCTGAATTATGTCCCCTGATTGTATGAAAAATCACCCTTTTTACCTCGTGGTCCCTCTGGTGGTCACAATTATTATCTGATTTAAGAAAACGTTTGATTATATATATCACAGTTACACCGTAGTTATGGGTGAGTTTGAATTATGATTTTCTGATGATTACTTAAAATGCAACAACTCTTGTTGATTGCCCGGACGATTTGACTGCTGTGTGTGCGTATGTTTCGTTGCCTGGTTTGTAAAACCGTACTGAATACAATCTATTGAGTGTATGAAGCACTGTTATGAGATATTGAATCAGTAACCCATTACATGTATATAATGAAGTTCAGCATTTTAAATGGCATACTTTCTTAATATTTCTTACATAATTGAATCCATAACTCATGTCTTCATAGAGATGAACTTTTAATTTATTGTGGAAGTTTTTAAAATCTAATTTTTGGAATCTTCGAGATGCAGTATTGACATACATGTAGATCATAGTTGAGTATAATTCCCCTTGCAAGTTATATACCAAAAGGATATTTTTATTATAGTTCTTTTATTGTCAATGTTTATTTCTGTTTATGATAGATTATGTTATCTTATATCAAAGAGATATTTTTCTCATACTTTAATTATCAGTTCTTATACGCCCACATTTGTATGTCGATCTTCATTGTCTTCGCCACTATGGCGGGGGAAAGCGGCAAAAACCTAATGCTATGTAGAAATGTCTAATTCAAAACACACATGTAACATAATGCCATACCAAATACCTAAAACGTCTAATGCAAAAAACAAAATACAAGAAACCTCTAATACAAAATACCTCATACGTCTATTGCAAAAGACAAAATACAAGAAACCTCTAATACAAAATACATATAACCTCTTATGCACAATTGATTTTACAATCTGAAACATCTACCATAAGCATTAGATGACATATCTCGTTGTCATTACTTACATTTCTCCACTGAATTATTTTTATTTAGGTCAATGTCGAGGTAACCGAACACAACTTGGCGACCCATTCGGCTAGCGAGCTATTCGACCGATCCAGCTGGCAACCTGTTCGTTGGCAACCTATTCAGAATTAAGACAACAGTCGCCCAAACTCATCTATTTTTAACAACCAATAAAATCCAACGTTACGTCTATCAAATGAAAGTAGAATAATATATTATTTTTATCAATTCCTTTAGCTCAGAACAGAGATGTAATTTCGCATTATCGTACAAAATTCTAGACATCCAACTAAATATATTCCGAAAGGTAATTAAATAGGCTTTCTAAGTATTATCAGTAAAAATTGGCACATTCATATTAAATGGGTGCACTCTCTTCCTAAACATGACCAATTTTTTAAAAATTTTAAAGGGAAAAACTGTTAATATCCCGTGTCAAAATTCCGACCATCGTACAAAATTCTGATGATCCAACTAAATATATTCTAAAAGGTAATTGAATAAGCTTTCCAAATATTATTAGTAAAAGTTGGCACAATCATATTAAAGGGGTGCGCTCTCAACCTGAACATAGCCAATTTTTCAATATTTTAAAGTGAAAGAACGGTAATATTTCGAGTCGAAATTCGGACCACCGTACAAAATTCTTAGCAACCAGCTTCTAAAAGGTAATTGAATAAGCTTTCTAAATATTACTAGTAAAAGTTGGCACAGTCATATTAAAGGGGCACGCTCTCAACCTGAACATAGCCAATTTTTTCAATATTTTAAAATGAAAGAACGGTAATATTCCGAGTCGAAATTCGGACCATCGTACAAAATTCTGAGCATCCAGCTATATATTTTCTGAATGGTAATTCAATAAGCTTTCTAAATATAAAAGTAGGCACAATCATATTAAAGGGGCGCGCTCTCAACCTGAACATAGCCTATTTTTTCAATATTCTATATGTAAAGATAGACCGGAATGTTTTTCGAAGTCCGAATTTCGACCATCGTACAAAATTCTGACCATCCAGCTATATATATTCTGAAAGGTAATTGGATAAGCTTACCAAATATTAATAGTAAAAGTTGGCAGAATCATATTAAAGGGGCGCGCTCTCAACCTGAACATAGCCAATTTTTCAATATTTTAAAGTGAAACAACGGTAATATTCCGAGTCGAAATTCGGACCATCGTACAAAATTCTGAGCATCCAGCTATATATATTCTGAAAGGTAATTGAATAAGCTTTCTAAATATTATTAGTAAAAGTTGGCACAATCATATTAAAGGGGCGCGCTCTCAACCTGAACATCGCCAATTTTTCAATATTTTAAAGTGAAAGAACGATAATATTCCGTGTCAAAGTTCGGACCATCGTACAAAATCATATAATTATATGATCGTGCCAACTTTTACTAATAATATTTGGAAAGCTTATTCAATTACCTTTTAGAATATATTTAGTTGGATCATCAGAATTTTGTACGATGATCCGAATTTTGACACGGGATATTAACAGTTTTTCCCTTTAAAATTTTTTAAAAATTGGTCATGTTTAGGAAGAGAGTGCACCCCTTTAATATGAATGTGCCAATTTTTACTGATAATACTTAGAAAGCCTTTTTAATTCCCTTTCGGAATATATTTAGTTGGATGTCTAGAATTTTGTACGATAATGCGAAATTACATCTCTATTCTGAGCTCAAGGAATTGATAAAAAAATATATATCATTCTACTTTCATTTGATAGACGTAACGTTGGATTTTATTGGTTGTTAAAAATAGATGAGTTTGGGCGACTGTTGTCTTAATTCTGAATAGGTTGCCTACGAACAGGTTGCCAGCTGGATCGGTCGAATAGCTCGCTAGCCGAATGGGTCGCCAAGTTCGGTGACCTTGACATTGACCTAAATAAAGATAATTCAGTGGAGAAATGTAAGTAATGACAACGAGATATGTCATCTAATGCTTATGGTAGATGTTTCAGATTGTAAAATCAATTGTGCATAAGAGGTTATATGTATTTTGTATTAGAGGTTTCTAGTATGGCGGGGGAAAGCGGCAAAAACCTAATGCTATGTAGAAATGTCTAATTCAAAACACACATGTAACATAATGCCATACCAAATACCTAAAACGTCTAATGCAAAAAACAAAATACAAGAAACCTCTAATACAAAATACCTCATACGTCTATTGCAAAAGACAAAATACAAGAAACCTCTAATACAAAATACATATAACCTCTTATGCACAATTGATTTTACAATCTGAAACATCTACCATAAGCATTAGATGACATATCTCGTTGTCATTACTTACATTTCTCCACTGAATTATTTTTATTTAGGTCAATGTCAAGGTCACCGAACTTGGCGACCCATTCGGCTAGCGAGCTATTCGACCGATCCAGCTGGCACCCTGTTCGTAGGCAACCTATTCAGAATTAAGACAACAGTCGCCCAAACTCATCTATTTTTAACAACCAATAAAATCCAACGTTACGTCTATCAAATGAAAGTAGAATAATATATTATTTTTATCAATTCCTTTAGCTCAGAATAGAGATGTAATTTCGCATTATCGTACAAAATTCTAGACATCCAACTAAATATATTCCGAAAGGTAATTAAATAGGCTTTCTAAGTATTATCAGTAAAAATTGGCACATTCATATTAAAGGGGTGCACTCTCTTCCTAAACATGACCAATTTTTAAAAAATTTTAAAGGGAAAAACTGGACATGAAATCCCATATCTCATCTATTTGTAAATCATGCAATTTTCACCTGTACAACATTGGTAGAGTCCGTCCTTATATTAATTTTGAAACCTGTAAGCTACTTGTAAACTCCTTTATTACATCCAGATTCGATTATTGCAACTCACTGCTTGTTGGACTTCCCGCAAAAAGTTTATACCCTCTTAAACTCATTCAGAATAAAGCTGCTCGTATTGTTTCACTAACATCGTATCGTTCACCCATCACCCCTGTCCTTAAACAACTTCACTGGCTCCCTGTTTCTTTTCGCATCGATTTCAAAATTTTGTGTCTTGCATATCAGTCAATCAACTGTCCTGAATCGCCTGCATATCTCAAAGATCTTCTTAACCATTATAAACCCTTACGCCAACTTCGTTCTTCAAATCTTCACCTCCTTGAGATTCCAAAAAGTAGAACACTTTTCGCACAACGCTCCTTTTCGGTAGTAGCACCAAAACTTTGGAACGACATATCCTTTAAAACAAGGACCAGTTCAAGTTTTGATGTTTTTAAAAAGAACCTAAAAACAGAATTGTTCCAAAGAGCCTTCATGTAATTTATCTCTCTTACCAATTATTTTAATGTTTTATACTTTTTCTGTACACTGCTTTTTATTTGTTTTACCAAATAGTTTAATTTTAATTTGTGATTTTCTATCTATATTTTATCTAATGCTCTTATCTTGTTTTATCAAACAGTTTTTATGATTTTCTATCTATATTGTTTTACATTGTGTACTCATTATTATATATTTTGTTTTGTACAAGCGCCACCGAGCAGCTTTACAAGCTGGATTTTGGCGCTATACAAGTTCAATAAATTATTATTATTATTATTATATCCCGTGTCAAAATTCGGACCATCGTACAAAATTCTGATGATCCAACTAAATATATTCTAAAAGGTAATTGAATAAGCTTTCCAAAATGTTATATCTGTAAATGAAATCTACACCTATTGTTAGATATGGTTTTAAAATTTACACTGCCTTTTATGTTTATAAGTAGATAGATCGAAATTATAGTACAATTTGTTCAAATCAGAAGTACACCATCTTTTTGACAAATGTATATGATTTTCGACAAGACATGAAATGTAATTGATTTATTTATAACATCATATTCAGAATGCCTTTAAAACAGACAATAATTATTGAAAAAAAGAAGACCACGAAGAAACAATCTATCTTTGAACAAGCGTTGAAAACATCGAAAATATAAGTGATGAACTAACGTATTCTTTTATTGGATACATTATTGGAGTTAAGATATAAAGAGCTGACAGTTCTCAATATAATAATTAAAAATAGGTTGCCAGGCAACGAAACATACGCCCACACAGCAGCTAAATCGTCCGGGCAGTCAACAAGAGTAATCACCAGAAAAACATAATTCAAACTCACCCATAACTACGGTGTAACTGTGATATAATCAAACGTTTTTTTAAATCAGATGATAATTGTGACCTCCAGAGGGACCACAAGCTAAAAAGGGTGATTGAGCTTTTTAAAGAGAGAAATCATTTTTATAATCATGTAGGGTCACATTTTGTTTTAATTTTAATGATGCAAGTCACTGATTTTTTTTATGTAGCTTAGCAGGATGGGGTTGCCCCCCCCCCCTCCTCTGGACCGCCCCTGACTCTTCGCATGTTTCGCCAAACACAGGGCCTAGCGGATTAGAAATTACAGTAAAATCAGATACGATTGAATGTCAATCTGTTTATATACATTCATATTACATATTATGTGTCGATATCTAGTTGCCAAAAGATTAGAGAGTTAGCTCTTTTTATAAAGTTTAATTGATAATTTAAATAACATTTAAGGCCTGAAGAAAGATCTGAAATAGCCATATTTAGCTCTCAAATATTGCAGTCAGTGATATGACAACAACATTCAAGCATGGGCGCGGCTAGAAATGGTTCCACTACTGCTGTCTTCCGTCTTACTCCAGTCGCAGTAGTGATTTTTCCTACAGAGTTCCTTTGCGCAAGTTTTTTAGTCAAATGACTACAAAAAGTTTACTGGCCTATAGCTCGCTTAATTTACAAATAAACTGACCCAAAGCATTACTGCACGCAGCTTAACATATAATAAATCAATTCTTATTGAAATAAAGGTGAGGCCTTACCGCATAATTATATGATTTGATGAAACCCATCTCCTACGCGAAATTTCAACTGGCCGACCGTCATGGCCGCAAGTTGCGTAATACGTCATTAGGCCTACAACATAAACAGCGCTATGCAGAGAAAAACTGTTCGGTAACTCTTTTAATGGTCCAGTCTTCACTATTTGTGATGGAATTACTTATTTTAATACAAACTGTAATGATATGTGTTGACAATTGTGCGTTTGAACCTATTTGAACTTGTGTAAGGGGTCTTAGACTGTACCAATTGTTACCTTAAACACAGTTTAAGGTAACAATTATAGTTACTAGGGCGCGGCCATCTTTGTTAGGCTCTGACTCGACAGTTTCAGGCCTTATGCTGCCTTCTGATTGGTTAAAATTAAGTCACTTTAAAATAGCATTTTCTAAGTAGCAAACATACTTTCTGGGGAAAACAATGTTGATTTATTCATAAATAACATTATTTGATTTAATTATGATGAGATTTCCCCCTCACCAAGAACTTGCAGCTAAAAATCACATTTATCTGGTTCGGCCCACGGCCTATATGTTTAACGTATGAGTTACTCATTCATCAGAATTATATATTTTCTAAGAAAGTCAAAACATAATTATTTCTATCCCTTTTGCACAGTAAGTTGTCAACTCACTGTTTATACGATCATAGGCGTTATTCCCCAAACTTTAAAATCACTGACGACGGAAATAATAACACAATTACCTCCCTTGTTCCCCCCCCCCCCAATGGAATGATAGGATTATTCTTTAACAAGGTAGCAGTGATCAAAAGTAAGAATTGTCTCTTTAAGGTTTGGTTCCCAGGAAAGTATTTATCGGATGGTTATTGCCAATAAAAGTATGGCAATTTGGGTATTTATGGAAAGTAGAGATATGCAATCTTACTAGAAAAATACAAGATTATATTTATTTATTAATTATTTGATGCATTGTAAAATACTCTTCAAATATTGGGACGGTACTAAGAGTGAGGATTGTTCCTTATAAATGTAATGTGGCGTAATGGTTGATCTCTGTATTTTAGAATGAAATTGTATAAATGTTTATAAAATCGAGAATTAAACAAAAAAAATGGATGGAACAAATTTTATAAGATACATAAGCTTTTAATCCTCGTTAGTGTAACAATGTTGTCGTTGCGACATAGTTTTCAAATTCATAGACAAGGAATGGAGAAATGATGGCTGAAACAATATTGTTATCTTTACAAATTATTGATTATAATTTCATAACCTAACATATAGAACACACGCTTGTTATTTTGATACGTTAACGAAGGTTATTGTTTGAAATACACGTGAGTTGAAAATGACTCATTAGCCTACGTCATTCGTCACCTATAAGAGAGAGTAGGGCCAGAATAATTTTACACATACACATCATTTAGATTCTTAAAAGTCAAACACGCACTGGGTTCTTTAGACGACCATTTCATGTTAGGCGTTTCGAGTTGGGGTTAAGAGAAAACGATATTAATTTAAACATTTTAATGTAGATTATTGTGTAACTGTGGCGACATAAAACGTATAGAAAACAACTGTTTTGGTTCCTGTTACATAATTGATTTCGGTATCGTGAGAAAAACAATGGTGAAGTCCTTAAGAAGTGGAATACAACAACAGCCAGTCCAGAGTCAAACCAACCCCTAGACGATCAGGTCAAATCAAAGATTGTGGCAGCGGTAGTGCTACATTAGCCATAAAAATTATTAACATCGTTGCTTTTAAACATGTGTACGATACTGCTTTGTTATTTCTTTATTAAAAATAAAAAAAAAACTTGCTTGAAACTTGATGTGGATTAGAAATGGTTCTGGTATTATTTGGATTTAACACATTCCCAGTCATGCAAAAACTTGGCTATGACAAACGGGGGTGGGGTGGGGGCCGAATGGTTAAGACGTGCAGGTTTGATCATAATGTCTGTCATTGAGTCAAGTGGCGTGGTTTCGATTCCTCACTTGTACGTGACAAGGAGTTGAGTCGCATGTCCATCATCGTGGGTTTTCTCCGGGTCCTTCTGTCTCTCACCCAATATACATTAGATAACTGAATTAGTTTGTGATAAAATGTGGTTTACAGTATAAAGTTAACCCAATGCAGCGGCGGGACGATTTACCCAATACTACCCAATACTACACAATAACACCTGAATACCACCCCGATATCACCACATGCTTGTTTTATGTGATATAGGGAGGCAAATGGAACAGTCAGACATCGGTTATCGCATTTGAAGTTCAATTCCCACGGCATAACTAATTATTTTTGAAGAAATTCAATTGATATACATATTTTGCAGTATTATGTTGTAGAATTTGGGTAGTATGTGGTGATATTGAGGTGGTATTGGGTAGAATTGGGTAGTATGGGGTAAATCGCCCCACCCAAATGCACCATAGAGAGAGACAGGGAGTGAGATAGAGTCAAAGAGAGATACACACAGGGGGAGAGAGACAGACAGACAGGCATTAATTATAGAGAGAGAGAGAGAGAGAGAGAGAGAGAGAGAGCGTGGAGACAGAGAGGCAGACACAGGGGGGGGGGCAGAGAGAGAGAGAGACAAAGACACAGAGAGACACAGATAGACAGGCATTAATTAGAGAGAGAGAGAGAGAGAGGGGGAGACAAATGTCTGATTTGTGAAACAAATATTGATTTTAAGATACAAATGTTAATTTTAGTGTACAAATGTCGAAATACGACAACAAATGAAGTAGTAAGAATTAAGAACTATGAATTTAGAACTAAGAACACTGAATAAAGAGCTGTTTGGTCTTCCATAAATGAGACGGGCAAAATACAGTAATTGTTCTTCATAAGTATGTTATCGCTTACAGACGGACAAAGGTAGAAAATATCGCAAAAGGCGGCTTACATCAGTAGATAACGCTAGAAAAAAGATTTTCTGCATGAAAAAATAACAGACCTTTCTTTATTACCACCTTGCCGTATACACTGCAGGGCTTGAATGAAGATCTAAAATGTGAATTGGTTTTCGGAAGCATATCCATAGGATATGCGAGCTGTTGGGCAGCAACCAAGAAAATATTTGTCTCAATCATATGAACTTTTGATATGAATAAACTAAAAACTAAACATATCTCTGAGTTACTGTTTTTTTTGAGATACATTCCCAGATCTCTTGAAAAGAACCATTATAACTTAATATTTTGAACGAAAACGCTAACGAAATACTACTTTAAGCTCAATTAAGAACGAAATGACTTCTGTCCACAAAAATAGATGATGTCAGCCCCCCCCCCCCCCGACACTAACACACTCACACGGACCCACCCCAGCGTCCACCCCAACAAAATGGGAACCGTATTCACATATTTAGAGATGTTTCATCCAGCTCTTAGACAATCATCATTTAAATCAACGTGAACTCATTTGTCGCCAATTTTATCCCCACCCCACCGATCGACACACGCACACCTGCTATCCCCACCCAATAAATCAAACCGTTGTCCAGGGGCATCATAAACACTTATTTAGAGATGGGCAGTCCTAGTATTTTATGTTTTATTAATATAATTATAACATGATCATCATTTATGTCAACATAATGACCCCCCCCCCCCTTCCACATATGCACAGCTACACCTGTTCCCCCAATCCCACCTCCCCATAAACCAAAACAGTTGTCAAGAGCATCATAAACACTTATTTAAAGATGGACAGTCCTGTAAATTTATGTTTTGTTAATAGAATATGTCAACATGTCATTCCGCCCCACCCCACCACACACATGCGCTCATTATAGACATTTGACCCCCCATATCTCGAAAAAGCCCCCTCAAACGCCTGATCACCACCCAGATCCATAATCTACACAAAAAACTGGTCTAGAAAAACTTGGGTCTCATAAATCCACAGCTCGGGTGGCGATTCCCCCCGCACCCTCTTCAGCCACCGGACTAAGACTCTATCGCTTTCACTAGACAATTGTTGCTGGACGGACATGGTGACGACCTAAAATGTCACACTTAAGTATGGGTATATGATTAGACATGACTGCATGGATGTTTATAAATTCATCATTTAAAATATACTACCAATAGTGGGCTGTGGCCCACTTAATGGGACAGGGTTAAGAATGGTGATTGCTTCTTACAAAATCAAGCGGTTGCCATGCAACCTAATCCACATTTTGCAAGAGATAGACAGAAGTTAAGAAAGAAGCGATGTTTTGTACAGGGTCATCATCCAGGGAGTAAGAATTATCGAAAGGAAACGAAATCGCTTGGATATGAACATTTATTGTAAGTTCCATCAAAGACGGATAAAAATTTGACCTTTAGAGTGCCTTCAACCTTGGTATTTCATACTTTTACACTATTTGCGTATAGTAGCGGCCATTATGGTTCTTTCGTCAAAAGCGATAGACAGGTTTTATTAATTTATATAGAATCAGAAGAAAAATTCTAGACCACCTGTAAGATGCAAACTATTAATATTTCGAAAGATGTACATATCATGATTAAAGGTTGCATAAGACAGTTAGGTAGTAATTTGTATGTACTGAGCTTATAAAAGTTATCTTTGAGTGTTCAGTCAATCACCATTATTGTCAACGTTATCACCGTTGGTTCTTGTCATCTCTGTTCTCACCGTAGATTCTTGCCAACGTTATCATGAAAGAAATAAAATGGTGCATTGGCGTTCATTGTTATCCTATGTGATATGTCCGCTCCACCTTTTGCTGCCATTCCCCATCCCAGAATGATATTACAAACTAATATTAACTGTTGTTAATCCTGGTCCATCCCAAACATGATGCATTACAGAATGATGACACAAACGTATATTCATAGAACACCCATTTGATTAGTTCACGTAGCTAACAAGTTTTTAATGTATTTTTGCATTGAAAGTTATCGATTTAACGATCTTATTACCGAGTAAAACAACATGAATATGTATAAGCTGTATTATGTATATATTTTTTAGTAAGCAAGATACAGCTGTAACCACTATGTTAAATTTTCAATTAACCGTGATTATATCAGGCGCGGATCCAGAGGGGGGGTCCAGGGGGTCCGCCCCCCCCCCCTGGTCAGACTTTCAAAATTTGAAACTTAAATCTATGCGATTTTATTGGCGATTTTTAGACCTGTAATGTTGGAATTTACCTTCCGGAAATACGTCAGAATGCACCAAATTGAATCTAATTTACCAAATTTTCTCGTTAGTTGGTTGAGCGTAATTAGTTAAGAAATTATCAAACCTAGACCCCCCCCCCCCTGCAAAAAATCCTGGATCCGCGCCTGTATCTATTATATAAAACATAAATGTACGCTTATGATATCATTAAAGGAGTACAATATAATGATAAATGTAACATTCTGAGTATTACATAATGGATATATTTCTTATTAAGGCCTATCAGGTTTAGAAATAAATATAATTAAGCAATATGCTGGTAACACATTTAATACTATAAAACTAGCGCGATATGCTTTAAAGAGTTGTCTCCCATGTAAATTCGTTTTGTATATATATAGTTTGTGAGAGCCTTTGTATATCTTATATTTCATAACGCTTTTATTATACCAGAGAAAATTAAATAAAGTGTAAGAAGCATTTATACCGGTTATTTGTTGACGTTTTCGAACCAAATGTAATATTTCGTAACTTAGATGGATAAGAAGTGATTATTTTAGCATCGATTACGTCACTGATAATCAGGTGATCTTTATAAACCTTCCAGTCAGGGCCGGATTAAGGTTTTGTGGGGTCCTAGGCCAAGATATCACACAGACATCCATCCACCCATCAAACACAAAATATCACAATAAATAACAGTAGCATATGTATGTACATTATAGATTGCATTTATTGCATTAGTTTCATTACATAGGTGATTATTGAGAGGATTTATTGAACCAAGCGAGAGCTTAGGGAAACACAGAGACCCTAAAAGTGTTGGGCCCTATTTCCAGTACAACATTGTATAGAGTACTGGTGATGATATAAAGACTTGTCTTTTCGACGGTATAACTTTTACTAAGCCAAAAGTGAATCTTTTTCTCCCCAGTCAGAGCATTTATATTTTTAGAATACTGTAGAAGTGCGTTTCTGGTGTATTTTCTGGAATCTCGTTGTAGATTAAATGAAGACAGGACTCTTGTTGGTTGTTAATAATTCGATATATTCTTTAGTAAACAATACTTAATAGCAGATAATTAATATAACAATTATTAGAACAATTATTGGCTAAATGCTTAACAGTACATAAGCTCCAATATGGATATGGGAAATGACATAAACTTATGTCTCCAAATATCCAAATACAGGTCTGTTCTTAGGCATGCGATCTAAACTGATCTCCCAAGACACGTTGTAGCAAGGTCCCCCCTAATTCTGTCAATTGGGTCTATATATACCCATGCATTGCCTAGGGCATTAATCCTATAAATCTATTGTCTACAAACAGTACACGGTGGCAACTAAAATGCTATACTGCCCCACAAAAGAGAAAGGCAGTATCTGCAAAATAGTCATTTTGAGAAAATCGACTTTAAAGTTTGACACTTTCCTGTACTCATAGTTTTGTATAAAATAATGTGATTTCTTCAACGTAAGGAAATATTTTGGTTCTCTTTCGATATAACTTGTCGATTTTCGTATATTTCTTTGAGGGACTGAGATAATGCAGATACTGCCCATTTTATGGCTCGGGACCTTTTCCTGTGCCCATTGTAAAACCAAGGTACAAAGCAGCATTTACACATGTTCTCTAATTGTTTCTGTGATAAACAGACAGTTTACAAACTGCATATTTATGCATAAACATTGTTCTAGGCATTTCCCCATTCAGTAGAGTCCAAATCCTTGACATTATATACTGTTTTTTACCTTAGTTAATGCAGGTCACTTTACATTTACTGCCAGCACCTTATCTTAAGGTACATACATGTCCCAAGGAGAACGGCAGTATCTACACTTACTGCTTTTCTCCTTAGTTATATAAGAGAAATTTGCATTTACTGCCAAAATTTCGCTCTGGGTTGTAATAGATGTATCAAGGAGAACGGCAGTATCTACACTTACTGCTTTCATCCTTAGTTGTACCAGGGCAATTTGCATTTACTGCCCAAATCGACACTGTAAATCTCTTTACCTAATTGAAATATAGCAATGAAATTTTTACATGTGATAGAGCTGATTCTGCCGATCACAATGATACCCAAAACATATTTTGGCCAAAAGTGTAGATACTGCCTTCTTGCTTTGCACGGCAGTATAGCCCGTAGACGTTAATTACAATTAATAAGATAGATTTAAAGTGTAAAACAAAGAATACTGGAGACATGTGATTGATGAGATATATAAGACAATATAAATGTATATAAATGGGAGTAATTAAGGTGGATTAAGATCCATTAAAATATGGTCATCAAAATTAAGTAATACTGTGCGGATTATCACGACGTATTAAGCATTTACTATTGGGCCGTAATTCACCTACTATAATACGTCACATCAGTTATAACGAGCCAGTATGAGGTTTTGAAATACAGTATTGTAATTTGACCAGTCTGATTAGTCGTCATGGTCATCATAGCAAATATTTTCACACCAGCATTGAATTGAAATTTTCTTAATATCGCCCCAGGAAATTTATACTCTTTCGAAGCCACTTTTCGACCAATCAAAATCCAAGAAATTAACATTTTGAGCTACAATTTATATTTAGTTTTAAATATTTAAATATGTTTATGTACCCGTTTGTATTTCTCGTTTGTACTTTTCTAGTGTGCGTTTTACGACCATAGCATTTCAGAGATACATAGAAAAGGCTGGTTCCACTGAAAGCGAGAACTACGACTCGCTGGTGTATATCTAAATAAATGACATCAAATGTTCGTTAGACACATTCATAGTCTAGTCGTTAAATATGTTTATGTACTAGTCGTTAAAGATGTAATCCTTTCAAGCTCCAACATCACTCTTAAATGTCAATAATTCTTTATGAATTAAAATTTTGGAATTTGTTATGAATCAGACAAATTTAAATCTTACTTGCATGTCGCACTTAAAACGATACAAACTCAAAATATTTTGCTTTGTAACAATATTGACTGACCTTTACCCGTTTTTTTTTCAGGTGATACAGTTTTTAAAACCTACGTGGAGGCCATTTGAACCGGACACATTTATAGAAAACTATTGAACCCTGGATGTCAACGAATTTGGGAAACTTATGAGAGAGAGGGGAACTACACTAATCTTTCGGCAACAGCCTTGTATCAGGCAGGTATTGATGAATAGAATATTATAGACAGTCCTGGATATCGATCCAGAGAGGCATGTATGGTCTATAAAATAAAGTCAGATGAGGTGGACAAAATTGTTTCTGTTATCCTAAATCACCCTTGTGAAGCGGAAAATCTTGAAATCAAATAACAAGCATGTTTAATTCCAGACATCAAAATCAGCCCGTTTGAGCGATATAATAACTTAATCCATGTGGCCATGCGAATTTCACCAATTGTGAACTCAGTTTAAGTCAAAATATAACCTGATTGTAGTAACCTGAATAAAACTTCTTTTTTGTTTAATTTTTCCAAAGAAGTCGTAATTGCATGCATCGTTGATATATTGTAACATGCTTAAAGGTAAACCTAGCGCTCTGATTTGTCTACAATGTCGATAAACGCGTCTTGGGTTCTAATGATCTCAGGACATGTCTATTGGACAATAACACCCCTCTAAATGTGAAACAGGAAGTGTTTGTCTCCTAATTGATGTCCGATGAGTTGAATTTAACAAGCGTGTGACTATTCATTGAGACCTTTAAATACATGTAGATCGAACTGGGTCTAAAAGCACATATTATAATATGAATGTATATAGCCATTTACATGTATATTCAATAGTTAATAATATTATTTAAATTTCGATTCAATTATGTTCGGTGAAATACGTGAACAGTCCAACAAATTAAACACGGTCGATTTAGGGTTAGGGTCCATTCTACGCGCCTTTTTATTATCATTTTGTCGTGTGTGTATCTGCCATTACTTATTACTTCCGCATTGTTTTTTAGGATATATTTTTTGTTTCATTACCACCATATACTACACGATCGTGTACTGATTATAAAATGTTCATTGTCTTTTGTATATTGGCTATTAGGATCCCATATTTTTACGGTAATATAAGAACATCGATTTGGATTGAAATGTGTTAATATTGAACATTCTATTTCGTGTTTTAATTCTAAATATTATGGATAAGATTATGCTAGACGTTTATCTCCTTTAATGAAGCTTTAATGAAGGAAATGTAAGTAGTAGTGAGCAAAAGTAAGAATTGTCTCTTTAATAGACCGAGCGATTTTAGGTACTCTTGCACGTCAAGACCAGTTCTATTTTCGGAGGTGAAATGGTGGCGGGGCTACTCATGCTAATACTAATGTCAATGTTCGTTGTTATTGCACAGATAAGCCAACCCGCTTCTCTATATGATTTCTACTAAAACTGTCGTAAACTAGCAAAAGTGTTCAATAACATGAAAACTGTCTAGTAATTATTGCACGGTGAATCTCCATCGAATCGACTAGAGTGAAAACAATCTGCCGATTGAAAGAAAAGTTTTATTTTATAACAATATGAACAATATTCGTATTTTAAATATAATAACCATGAGGGGTGGTGCCAGGAACTAACTAAGTCAACTTAGTTTACCCCATGGTTAGGTCGTAACAGAAATGAACTGGTGTTTAACGTCCTACTATTCTGCTCCGACTGGGAAAATGAAGACGGACATACGCCATACGGTGCCTAGACAGCAATGCTACGGTCTAGTCTTATATAGAATCCAACTACCAAGGGATCCTTTACGTGTACGACGCATCTGAACTACTATTCAGTTCCCACTGGGCTAATGAAGACGCACATACGCCATTCAGTGTGCTACGAGAGATACTGTGCAAAGACACTGGCGATACGACTTACTCTCATAACTGCCAACGGATCCTTTAAGTGCACGTTCAATCCGCCCAATTGTAGGTTTTCCCTTGCAATTGCCAGGCTCTCGGTCCTGCATCACTGACAAAGGCTTGGAACAACAAAAAATCCGGATGAACTTTCTTGGTCAACGCAGGGATCGGACACGGGACCTCGAAGTTAGCGAGCCAACGTCTTACTTACTGAGTCACCCTGGCTCCCTGGTCGTGGCAGGAACAAAAAAACAAAAATTTCTAACTGTCGATGTTTTACACATATTAGTTTTTGTATGTCGTATATATATTAGCAGTGTACGAAATATGTTTTTTAGCAGTTGAAATTCCATGCACAATAGAATTTGTAAGATGATTTAATACACATAATTGTAAGTGTCCACAGTTGTGCTTAGATTGAATATTTCATGAATGTGACTATCAGTCCGATGTTATAATAAAAGTATAATCACAGGCTACACTTGACGATGTACACCGTTCTAATATTTTTTTGCCTGACTATGCTCAGTGGAATACGTTTAAAATCTGAATACCATTATATAAATAACACATCAACAGTTTGTATAATAATACAGGTATTGATATCAAATATTTCAAACGTCAAGTCATGGGACCATTATGGATGCACATTTTCCTGGGAAACTTTTTTTGTAACTTTCCAGCGACATATACTTACTCCAGCAAATGTGAAATAACGTACATTGCAATTAATTATTACTCACGTGTTATATATAGGCCTATTTTTTCAATTTATATTTCCAAGTTATGTAATTTTTATTCCTTTCTCACAGACTTTTATATTTTCCTAATTTAAAACGTAATTCATGTACTGTAGTATATAATTTGCTTAAAATAATCTATACATAAAGATGATTTATCAGTCATAAGAATACATTTAGGTGCTCTTCTTGATAAAATCATGCCAAACTATGTTCTTATAAGTTACTTACCTATTCCACAAGCCTGACCCATGCGACCAGAAATATTATGCATTATAGAAAGGCACCTAATACACTATGCATTGTTTAAAAAATACATTTTGCATTAACCAAAAGTATGTGTTGTTCACTTTACCAGATACAAAAATCGGCTTACTTATTATGTAGATTCGCTTACGAAAGACCATGCACGCGATCGTTATAATTTTTTGTTCATCTATGAAAATATTTAAAATATACTATCGTGGTTATTTTGTTCATTCAACCTCGTGGATTTTCTCTTGGTTCCCCGGTTTCCTCCCACTGCTAAGGACCCCTACGCGCAAGCGAATTATTGAAATAAAATTAAACAATATGCTAGTCCCGAAATGACCTAGTTTGTGTCAAGTGGACGTTAAACCCCATTTCTCTCTGTCTCTCTCTCTCTTGTTCATTGTGTACAAATTCCCTTACAGATTATTGAATGTAAACCATGACAACGTTAAATGTTAATCATAAATGAATTATAGATTTATATCAGACAAGATTATATCTATTTTTATCAAAATTAATCATTTGATGCATTATAAAATATTAGCAGTGGGATGAAACCGGAACAGTTATTATCAGGCGCGCACCACTTATTATAAGGCGCGCGCTAGTTATTATCAGGCGCGCACCAGTTATTATTATTATATTTTTATTCTTTGCGTCCCTTACCGGGCCCCGTAATAGACATATTGTTTTTATCCATTTATAACAGAATTAAGACAAAAACTGATGTTAATCCTAAACCATCCCATGCGTGATGCATAACGGAATTAAGACAAAAACTAATATTGATAGACCACCCATTTGAGAAGTTCACGTAGCTAACAAGTTTTTAATGTATTTTTGTATTGAAAGTTTTTGATTTAACGATCTTATTACCGAGTAAAC
Organism: Patella caerulea; assembly: GCA_036850965.1. Classification (NCBI taxonomy): domain Eukaryota; kingdom Metazoa; phylum Mollusca; class Gastropoda; family Patellidae; genus Patella; species Patella caerulea. The sequence goes on from JAZGQO010000010.1 coordinate 5,369,661, forward strand.
AACATTAATATGTATAAGCTACATTATGTAAATATATTTCATTAAGCAAGATACAGTAACCACAATATTAAACATCGAATAAGCCGTTGTTATAATATATATAATATGTACGCGTATACATATATAGATAGAACTCAATGACCATTGAATACCGCTCGAGATGTATCCCTGCGCAGGTATTCCACGAGCGATAGCGGTGACGTCATGACCGTTTGACGTAATTCTGAAAGTGACGTCATTCTGGACAAAAGTAGTAATTTTTCGAGCCACTGAATACAGCCATAGGTTTTTCAGTGGCTGTATTCAATGATATTTACTTGTATTTGCATGTAGTTATGAGTGCTTATTTGCTAAGGTGCCATAATTGGGTCCGCATTTTGTTTTTGCACATAGACTTTTCGCTATTTATTTTTTTTTACAAATGACATTCCACTGTACAGGGGGGTTGTTTAAGGGATATAAAAGACAATAGCAGAACCATACATAAAATATTTTAGATAAAATAATAAAATTGAAGTGTATAATATGCCTGATTTTAAGGTTCAAAATGGGACATTTGAATGGCTGCCTCGGAAGATCGTTGTTTTAGTGCAGATAAAAGTATGGCGGCAATCTTTTATTATTTTTTTAATATCAATTAAAATGCATATTTCATACCACAATAGCAATTTTCAAAATACTGCAATTGTCATTGCTAATTTTGAGTTCAAAGTCGGCCCGAAGGGCTGGCCGGACGATCACTCGAAAGGCGGTAATTGTCCAATTCGTCTAAAAAAAAACAACCTTTTTCTGCTGAACATTATATGGGAGAGGGGGTTATTGCACCGACCATGGAGTCATGATGATCATATTGTATGTGGCCGGTGGCTTTAATGGGCTGGTATAATAGACTTTCTGGACCGGGTGTGCTGGGTGTGGGTCAGAATTCGGAATCCTGCAATGAGGATACGAAATTCAACCGAAAATTTCATCGGATTCATCCGATTAATTATTAAGTCACCTGCACCCTGTTTGTGGGAATACGCCAGAATCCAAAATTAAAAATCAGCTTTTATGATTTTCATTTTCGTCACTCTGTACCAATGTGTTTCGTGGCCTTCCTTCACAGGAGGAATCAACTAGCGCTCCCGGCAACAAAAATGGGACATTTTCAAATGAAAATATTCCTGCTGATTCAATATTTCTAACTGGTTAATCCAATGGTCAAAATTTTCTCAACTAGTCCCTTTTTTCAACCAGTTAAATTCTCTTCACTCTTGACGATACAATGATAATACGTTAATTAATACTATGAAGATATGATAATTTCACAGGTTAATGGTTGTAAATTACTTGCAGGTCGGGGTATTGGCCTAAGTTAATCAATTTATGAAATATATTATTTGACAGCGATTATTATCAGATATTGCACCAAATCGCATAATTGGGGTCCATTTTTCAAAAATGTCCAGGGGAAGAGCAAACCCCCCCTCCTCCGGGCTTCTCGGTCAGTAAAAGGGGCTGCTCCGACACGGGAGCCCGGGCCGGCTCCCTGCCCCAATCCGCCCCTGCAAACTGCCCTAAGATGTTTTTGGTCACATAAAATATGAAATGAAGAAATAAAATGGGATGTAATGTCCTGCTCTTCACCGACTGAGCTAATGAAGATGGCCAGTGCGGGAAATCGCCTGGACAGCGGAACTACGGCATACTCTTATTTTGATTCCAACAGTCAAGGATTCTTATATTATGTGCATACCAATGTTTACAAAGGGTGTCATGTTTTTGTCGAATGTGAACCACACCTGAAAATCCTGATAAACTTTCTCGGCCAATGCAGGGATTGGAGACGGAACATCCGGATTAGCAAGCCAGCGCCTAACACACTGAGCCACCCTAGCTGTCATGTAAATTACGTCATGAAGCTTAATTTGACATCAATGGTCGAGATGCCCTCACTGATCAGTCAAATACCATAACAGGCATTATCTTTAAATTGACATCATTGATTCATTTAATACATACTTTTTGACATCTATATTATGTTGAACGTGACTATTTTAATCAGGAGTTTATTTTTAAATAGATTGTTTCCCTGTTAATATCCACAGTAAAATAAACATACAGGTACTCTTTTGTATCATGGGACAATGCAGAAACACTTGAAGAAGAAGGTGCATAAGGTCGAGGGAATAAGAAACGGAACAAAATTGTGAGGCTTATTTGTCAATTTCGCCGGTTTTGTGACTGTTTGTTTATCCCAATAATTCATTTATTCTGAGACCGACTGCGGTGAGTACATTTATTTAGACCGACTATTTTTTTGCCATGGTTGGAAACATTTCATAGAACAACATACTCACAACAGAATAAGAGTGACAAACTTTTTTTCAAACATGACAGTAGTTGTACCGCTTGTCTGGCAACGCACGTGCGCGCATGCGCGTGCGTGCATGTGCGTGCATGCGCGTGCACGTGACCTTGCACTGGATGACCCCCTGGCACGTGCGTGACCTAAATGACCCCCTGACACGTGCGTGACCCCCTGCACGTGCGTGACCTTGGGATTGCACGTACGGAGAGAAAGAGGGCGCGCGCGCGGGAAGAGAGAGAGAGAGAGAGAGAGAGAGAGAGAGAGAAGAAGAAGAAGAGGAGAAGCAGGGAGGGGGAAACAACTCTTTTACATTGATTAAGTTGGCCCTGAAAAGGGCCGTTGTCCTCTCAATGAGAGGGTTAACAGGAGCACTTCGGCTGTTCCCACCGATTGGGCTTCTTGGTGCATTTTACAGCATGCTTCGACCGCCTATGACAGGTGTTCCCAATTTCGGTCCCGCACCAAAAACACACCAAGTAATCGGCATCGGGCCGATTCCCCCTAAACATGGGGTAATACCCCCGACAAGTGGCACAAAATCGTTTGTCGTTTCGATCCATGGTGTTTGTGACTTCTTTGGGCTTTGACACTCCTATTTATAGCTCGAGACGGGACGAGTCTAAGGTGTTGGGACGATACCATTTTCCACCAATCAGAATAGCATGACGTCACATGACGTCACAAACAACAGACACGTGATATGTTGTCGACATTTTATTGAACATATTTACAAAGCATTTTATTCAACACAAAATTGAACACAAAGGCATAGAACACAAATTTAATTGAACTTTAACACAAAAAACATATTTACAGAGCAAAAAAGCATCGACATCGTTGTCCCTTCTTCTGGTCTTTTTGCAAGTCGGGAAAATGATCCCTAGCCCATTGTTCGACGAGTATATCGTTCACACGATACACGTGCCCGAACACCGAAAGGGCGTGCGGGGAGGGAACGTGAAACCGATGACACAAATAATACAAACAATAATGTCCGCAGACGACACTCTCGAGTCCCTGAATCCATCGGGGTTGGTAGTGGAGTTGTAGATCTTGGACGAAACGTCGAAAGGCTTCTCCGTAAACATCAGGGGGACACCCGTAGGAATCAAAGAAGGTAATGTGATCTGGTCCTTCGCACACAAACACGGTCCAGTGTCTACCGGGTTGGTCTTCGTCGTCCGTGTTGATGACGTAGGCTTTGGGGTACGAGGTCGGGCGCAGTATATCCAGATGATTACGAGCCCACACACCCCCGAACACGTTAGCGGGGAGGTGTTTTTCTAAAGCCCGTGTCAGTTGTCGATTGGAGAGAGCCTCACCAATCTGTGATGACTTGTCGGTTGGCGTCGATTTCCAAGACATTGTCGTATTCGGCAAACAGAACAAGACTGAGGTGATTGGTCGGGGCTGCACCGAACTTGAGTTCCAAAGACAGGTTACCCGCCGCTTTGGGATGAAAGTAGTTACCGTCGGCTCCGTGGTCGTTGGTCAAATCGAAACAATACAAAGTGTACCCATTGATATAGTCGTTGAAAGGGAGGTCCAGGTCTTCTCGGGTGTTTAAGACGGCCACTCTTTTCATCAAATCCAGGTATGGTGCGATGGCTTGTCGCTGGGGAAAATCGACGTCGTATTCGTCCACAATTTCCCCGTTCTTGGTCAATTTGATGTTTTCCAATTGATTGTGTTCGAATTGGAAGGGATTTCTGTTTTTTCTTCCGTCGTAGGCCGTGTTACGTACCATACCCACGATTAATCTCTTGGGCAGACTTTCGTTGACAAACAAATTGTCTAGGACGTGACTGGTACGATTGTCGGGAATGACCATGTCGCGGACCACCACGCGTTTCAGGGGATACTTGGCGTTGGACGATTGAAGTTGCGCGGCCACCCGTGTGTAGGTACTGGGAGCTAGAGTGACGAACGGGATATCCAGGTAGGCTTTGGTGAACTCGACTTTGTAGTCTTCGGCATCGTTGCCTTCGCCGTACATCAGAAAAAATTTCGGGGATTGCTTTTCCAATTTCAACCGCAGGTCCACACCGTCCAGCAGATACCGATCTTGTAAACACATGTCCAAGTGTAGACGCGACTGCAATTCAAAGGTGCGACCGGCAGCAATGGTTTTCTGGCGTTGTTCCAATCCTTTGTTATTCGGAGCCTGTCGTCCACCGTCCGCGGCGGTGGCGACAGATTTCGTGGAATTGAACTGCCCGGCGGTATCTTTTTCCCACAGGACTTGTTTCGACAGGTGGTCGTTCTTGGCTCCCTTACCGAAACTCAGCAAATTCTCCAAGTAAGCCCGGTAGGGGTAGGTGGGCAGAGAGGTGGTGACCAAAGTTTCGGCATCCTTTCCCAGGCGTAATTTGACGTCTTTAAACAACGAATGAAACAAGTTGTTAATGGGTGCGTCTTGACTATCCGCGTCCAGGTCATCGCCGTTGTTCTTGGTCACCTTCAGGGCCACGTGCAGTGTCATGTTGGCCAGATCGATGAAATCGGTGGTGGCATTGGAAATATAAAATTCGATGGGTCCGTCGTGGTTCAAGTCGGGCGTCAGTGGATACTTTCTGATTTTCGTCACCTTGTTTATGGCCGTCTGCGTGTCGGGTACACTGAACAAATCCTGCAATTCGTCTCGCGCGCAGGGACAGGAATCATTGCGCATTACCTGCGTAGCCATGGTCGAAGATATCTAGTTTACGTCGCTTGTGAGAGGTGACCTGTGTCTTCTTCTTCCTCTTCGGACGATGTGAAGTGGACGGGGTTCGTGAGGGGTCTTTTATAGGTTCCAGGTGGGCGACCACGTTCTTGAGTGTGTCGGACATCGTGTTTGACACCGCGGGGCGAAGCGTGTCCTGGGCGACTTTCTTCCAGTTCCATTTTTCACGACCACTGACGGCGTCGAGCACGCTTTGCCCCACTTTGGGTAACACTTGGGCCACATTCTTTTTCACGGCAGCTTTACCGGCCGACCACAAGGTCTTCCCAACCGATTTGACGGCATTCAATAACCCGGACCATCGACCGGCACCCTGTTGTCTCAGAATTCCTCCCCTGTACACCACCAGACCATTGCCAGCCCCTCGTTGTCTGAGCACTCCACCTTTGTACACTCGAATCATCATCGGCGGCGAAAATGAAGTTGGGTCACCACCTTACCGTCGAGAAATGGCACGGCTTTCCCCATTCCGTTCCTTATATAGAGACCAATGGAGCTTAGTCGACTGTACTTCAGAGGTAAGTAGTGAATCCTGGCGGGGCGGTGATACAATCGTCGACTGGGAATCACGTCCAACAAGGTAGCCTTCACGTCGCCCACGGTCTGGGGTTCGATAATGTCCGTGTAGATGTAAAACAGATCGTACTGGATTTGAAGATTTGGGGTGTGGTGGGCGTAGAAATACCGTAGACTTTGGCCATCGTCGCCGGTCATATCGATTGACTGCAGGGCAACCAACAGTTCGTTTCCAGGCCATCCCAACATGGACACGATGGGTCCACACAGACGAAGTTCGATTTTTGGCAACACGTCAAAATACAAAAGCGCTTGCACGTGATTGATCTTCAGATACACTTTGTCGTTGGTGCCGTCTTTCTTGAAAGACACGAATGAACCTTTTTGTGCGGCCGCTTGGCGCATCGCTTCTCGAGTTTCGTACTCGTCCTGCTCTTTCTTCTCATGGTCGGTCATTTCCTTGTTATTGGGATCCAAACGAACGGGTTTATGGGCCAAATGGTTGTAGATGGGAGGCAGGTACCACAACACCTTCAAGTGTTTGTTTAGGACATCCAGGATATGCCTCAGCGACTCGTAGTCGCCACTCTTGCGTTTCCATTTCGATAGATCCCTTGATCTCATCACCCTTTACACCTTTGAAACAATGCGACGGGTCGATCTTGTGGGCACTGTAGAAGTCCTGGCATATCTTTACTTCGGGTTCGTCGCTCGGAGGCGACCATGGATGAATGCGTAAGCCGATCGTGTTGTCTCGGTGATCGATGTTTTGCCATTGGTCAGGTAACGTGATCATGGACAGACCCACTTCCCATTCACGGTGATCGACGAGAAGTGGCGGGTCCAGATGTGTATGATACGTGGAGACTTTGTTGTCGGGATACCACGACATGGAACTGTCACTAGGGAGCGTGAGGTAAAAGGGCCGGTCGTTGTTCATTATGTTTGGTTTTCAAGGTTGGAGAAGGTAACAGGTAACCCAAGGTACTGGAGAGCAAGGCCGTCCACAACGTGGTCTGCGATCCGTCGGGTTTGAAAGCCAGTTGGGACAAAGAAACTCCCGCCACGACGTACACTAAAATCACTTGACAGAAAAAGACGATTTCCGCTTGTGGCACACGTTTTCCCAAGAGCGACCAATTGTGGGCACTCACGGACGTGGACGTGGTTTCGTCTTGCATGTTGACTGATGTCGGCGTCTCTCGCTCCTATTTATACGTTTTGGAGACTGGTCCTGTCGATCCACGAATTAAAACTCGCCGGATAGCCCAACCATTTCACCAATACTTTGTCTTTTTTTCTTTCGAGTACTCTTTCGATGGGAAAGATCTCGTCGTCGTTGACTTGGACCGCTTGCAATTCTTCGGGATAGAAGGTGCCCTGTATGGGTTCGCCCCTTTCGTCCAACAGTTTGTAACCGGGACCGACGTTGGGTGCGACGTTGAACGTTTCCAGAGTCCAGTTGGGCCAGTAACCTTTGTCGAAGGCACCATGTTTCGGCAAAGCCAAACGTACGGTCGTACCAATGTCCATTGATTTTTTCTTTTTCGGGGGACGTGGGGGAGGTGTTGTCAACATCCACTCATGTTCGGGGCGAACGTCTTTGGGCGCCATACCTATGGTCCGATGTCGTCTAGCATTGTAAGCCCGAACCAGGTCGTCTAGCACGTCGATGTACCGTTGTGTTTGTCGATGAGTAAAGTATCGCCACATGCGTTCTTTCAGAGTCCGTTGAAATCGTTCGACCACACTGGCTTTGGTTTCGACGTTGTGTGTCACGAAAAAATGAATCTTTTTCTTCTTCAGGTACGCTTGCATTTTGCGATTGAGGAATTCGGTACCTTTGTCCGTTTGAAGTCGCAGGGGTTGTCGACTTTGAAAGATTTGACGAAAGGCCTCCACCAAACTGTCCCCCGTCTTGTTTTTGAGGGGCAACACCCAAGCGTACTTGGAAAACACATCGATGACGCACAGCAAATACCTGTATCCCTCATTCTGTTTGGCCAAGGCCGACATATCGCTCAAGTCGGCTTGCCACTGATGATCTATGTCGGCCACCACCGTGGGAGACCGCGAGAATTTCTTTTTCAATGGTTTGTGCAAGGTATACGCCCTTTGTTGTTTCAACCATGCCTTGACTTTGTCCAGGGACACACCGGTAGCTTTGTGAAGTCCCAGAGCGCCACCGAAAGCGGCCGGGTGGTTCGGGTCGTAATACACTTTCTTCAGCTTTCGTTCCATGTTTCAGCAGGTGTCCCTATGAACAGGCTATTTATAGTTTTTGCAAGGAGAGCCATCTTCTGGTAGGTATACTAGGCGTATCCGTACTGGAGATTTTCTTCTTTCTCGGGCGTCGCGGCGGAGTTCGTGTCGGTGGTGTGGACAACACGTTCCATCGTTCTTGATTCCCGATGGCTTCGCGCGGTACGTTCGTGGCCTTCAAACTTTGCATCACGCCAAACCATCCCACGGGAGCCTGGGTATTCTTTCGTCGACGAACCAAATCGTTCACAATGTCAATGGCATTGGTGTTGGGTACGGGTACCCCATTCCGAACCAATTCCAAGTTCTCGTTCCACGACCAAGGTGTCTTTTCTTTCATGTGTTTCAACAAAAGGCGAGCTCGATGTTGATAAGGTCGAGGGACCGACTCCAGGATGGGTGCCTCCGAAGTTTCTTCTTCTCTTGGCTCGGGTATGTTGTCGTCCAACAAGGGAACAACCTGTTTGCGTTTCCTTTGCATCGTTTGATAACGATGTAACAACTGTCCGTACCGTTGCATTTTATTTTCGTCGGTTAGGGTGGGATCGTTTAGCACGTGTTGCATGTCTTGGTGGACATTCTCGACGGCCTGCTGCAGTGGATCTCGATCGTACACGGGTTCGACTGGCCTGACTTCGACGGGTTTGACGTCGGGGAGTCCCTCGAAGGGTACCAGTTTCATTTTCTTGGCGAATTTCATCTTTGGGAAAGGACCGAAACAATCGAGTGTAGAATCCCCCTTTCTGTTGCTTCAAAAGTCGCCGACGGGTCTTCCAAGGTGTTTTAGACGTGCCCAAACGTCGTAACAAGGGGGCGTCCTTTTTCAAGCGCTTGACTTCTTTGTCGGTCACAGGAACGTTGCCGCGAATCAGGTTTCCAATACACTCACACACAACGTCGACAATGGGTTGGGTCTCGAGTAAAAGGGGACGGTCTGTCGGTGCAGTGTTCAAGAGATACCGCAGTGTCTCCATGACTGAGCTCGGGGTCGTTCTGCGGTTCCCTTTTTATACCTTTCTGTTCCCTGGGTTATCCACCAAATAGTTTAGATAGTTCGGCAGCCATAGCGTTCGCTCTATCGTGCCTTCTAAGGAAGGGATGTTTACCACCCTTTTGTCCACCCAATAGATTAGATACCAAGGGGGCCAAAGCCGGGAGGGCCATGGCCAGCAATGCCCCGATGGCACCACCCTGTTGATCGACAAGTCGCCGTTTGACGTCGGGTGGAACATTACTCAGTTTGCGAAGCAACGCTCGATGTTTGTTCAATTCTTCGGTACTCAGTCCCCTTCCGCGCTGTGCGGTCCGTCGAACGAATTGATTTCGTTTCTTGTTTCTTTCCTCTTGCAGCCTTTCCTTCCATCGCAGCAAGATACGAATCAACACACCCCCAAAAAATCCACGTCCCCCAGGTTTCATGATCAGGGAGAGTTTTTCGGTCGTCGGCATGTTTCTCTCCGTCAGTTGGGTCAACACTTGTCGATTTCGTTCCACCCATTTCTTGTGTTGAGCGTGCAGTGGCTGAATGTTACCCTTCAGCAAATGGTTGGCCGCCAACTTGAACCACTGCAGCAATCCAATACGTGCCCGGCCCGTATTCTTGACCAACTGCCCATAAGCCATATCGGGAGTCAGATGTTGTAACTTGCGAATGAAGGACTTGAGTCCTTTCATTGAACTCTTCTTTTCTCTTCGTGGTCTGCGAAAGATCGGGGAGAGAGACCGAGCAGGGGAAGGTGGTGACGAGGGACGTGGAGGTGTGACCGGTAAGGTGAAACGTGGTGGTGTGGCCGGTAAGGGAGACATGGGACTCGTGGGTGGTGTCAACGAGGGAGGTGACCACTGTGTTCTGGGGGCCCTCATTCTCGGGCGAGTCTGACTTCGTACCGTAGGATCACGGAGGTCCGGTGCCAACGTCGGGAACGTCGCCCTGGGAAGGGTGGGAGGTGGGTGTTTCCTCTGCGTATTCTTCGTGCGAGCCATCGTGACAAACAAGAGTCATTTCGAGGTACAGGCCCCCCTTTTATACTTTTTGGACGTAGACGATGGGTGGTTCCTCTTGGGGTAAAATGTTGGATCTCAGTCGCAATGTTTCGGGAGTGTCGGGCTTCAAATCAACGAGTAAGTAACTGCGAGGGGTACTCGTCGCATCTTCATAAGCTTCTTGCATATACTTGGAGCGGGAAGGGTACATCTGACGGGCCAACACACCAATTTGCGAGGCGTCTCGGGGATTTTTGAACAAGACCAGGTAATGGGCATTCAGACTGATGGTACGCTGTTGCTTGTCAAACAAATTTTGCACAATGTAAATGACACTCGTGTCGTGGTGATGACTCTTTTTCGTGAACCACTTTTGCAATATCTCCGTGTCTTCTCCCATCAAATCATCCACGACTAAGACTTGTGGACCCTTGACTTGACCCATCACGTCGTCAATATCCGTCAAGCCTTTGACATAAGTGTAGGGAAAGCGATCGTAACTCTCTTGCCATTCGCCATAAGCCCACACGATACGTTGAGGAGGGACGTCGAACAGGGACGCTTGAAGAAATTTCTGCACAAAGACCGTCTTTCCAACACCCGTTGGACCACTGACTAACATGGTAAAGGGATGTTTGAACGTCACATCCATCTTGCACTGTTTCCCCCCATTCCCTTTTCCCCCGCCTTTTATACCTTCGCGACAGAACAACAGACATGGAATGAAATTAGAACACAATTTATTTTACAAAAAATACAAAAAGAACATTCAATACAACAATTCAAAAAACATATCATATAAAGGAAAAGAAAAAACTGTTAGTTATCGCGTTCTCTCTTCAGGATCTCTTGTCTCACCCAGGGTACATTTCTCAGGACGCGAGGAATCCAATACACATGTCCCAAAAGCTTCTGCATCGTGTCGTGTGGGTGCCAGTCTTCCACTTCAGCAAACGTGACGACGACGGGTATCCATTCACTCATATCGAAACAAGGGGGATACGACAAGACTTCGGTCATATCTCTCGGACCCGCATATTGGATGAGTGCTCGGGAAAAACTTTCTGCTTCCTTCTCTGCCAACAAGAGGACAGCCGGCTTCGGGATTTCACCGTTCGAAGTTTCACCGTTTTCACTGGTAGTCGGGAGAATTGTAGGTGGAATAGAAATCTTCGTCAGCTGTTTTCTTTTTTTCTTTGTATCGTCTGTAGAGCTCGAACGCTTCTCCACACCAGTACCAGTATCGCTGACTGCGGGTGTTGTCTCTGGGCATGTCGATGTTGTTGTCGAACATGCGACCGGCAACGGCTTCAAAGTTGTTTTCTGTTTGGATTTCTTCTTGGCACTCGAGCAGGCCGTGTCCGAGCTGTCCACAGTTGAGGCACTTGTGATTTTCGTCGGTGGGTCTCTTGATTCCGTAACACTTTCTTTTGACAGTTTCTTTTCTTTCTTCATCACTCTTCGCTTTTTGGGCTTCTGTTCGTTTTCCACACTGGGGTGCCCAGTGTCCTGGTTCTCCACAGAGGTAACAATTTCCATAGGAACCATAGGCTGGTCTGTCTTGTCTTGGTTTTCGTTGCTATTGTTGTTGGGAACGAGCAGGGCAGTCTCTATACCAGTGTCCGACATTGTTACAGGAGAAACAAGCTTGACTAGCCATCGAGAGCAGAATGAAATTTCAGTGTGACACTTCGCTTCTTATAGTCTTGGTCGTGACGTCACTCGCTTTTGATTGGTTCTTTCTTTTCCTTCGTTTTGATTGGTTCGTTGTTTAGTCTATGATTTCCAGGCTTTCCACGTACTTTTTCACTTCGTCCCAATCGATCAAGGCTTCACTCACGTGACAGGCTTCCAACAACGTCATCAGGTCGGCTCGATTACCGTGCTTTTGTCGCCAGTGGTTGAACACAGTGAAGATTTGCATGCGCGCGTTGTTGGGATGACTCATCTTGGCTTGACTGATTCGCGCTTCTCTGATCCCCAGATGTCTGCCAATACATTCCCAGCCTTCTCCTATGTTGCCGGACATGACATTGATATCCATTTGATCCAGAGACCATCGTTTCTTTTTCTTCGGCAAACCGTCCATCCACTGGCGTATGGAGTCTTCTTTCTGTTCGACAAACTCGTCTTTGCGTTTGATCAACACCGTCTTAAAGCCCGGTACCACCGTCCAGAACTTTTTCAAGGCTTTGTCGACGTCTTCTCGCCATCGTTGTTCGTCCTCCCACGTCTTGACTTGATCCCGTGGATCGTCCATCATACTGCCTAGCACGTTATCGATGTCTTGCAGTTTCGGTTCGTCCACCCAAAGGTAGTGATTGTAATCGTCCACGGGGTGTGAGGGTTGACCCGTTATGGAAGAAACGCCTAGTCCCAGACACGAGTGGTATCTCTGACTGGGATGTTCGTACTTGCAGCCGATACACTCTTCGTGTTGCCTTTCTTCTATAATGGGCAGGAAACATTTCAACACTCGAAAGTTGAGCCATCGTTGTCTAAGTTTCTCGATCATATTTTCTGTCGGTTCGTCATCTTCTTTGTTTGTTCGCCATCGTCCTGAGACCCGCAAGTCAGTATCCATAGGGGTAAGTGTTGCTCGGTTGGCCATCGTCACTGAATTGAACAAACCGCTTGTCATACACGATTTTATATCTTTTGTTCTCGGGGCGTGTCCAAAGACGACGGTCACGTGATCTGGTAATCTTGAACGGATTGGCTATGACCAGAGGCTCGTTTTGATTGACGTGCCGTACATTCTCCTTCATGATGGCGTAATTCAGCTGCTGGGAGGCACGGTAATTCAAGGTGAATCCCCGGACTTTACATACAGTTTTACCATCGCTCTGGCGGTACGCGTAATTCTTTGGCCCTCCGCTAACAAATTCTCGAATGGTGACATCTTCGGGCAACTCGTTCTTCCACTGACCCAAACTAGAACCTTCCGGGGGATTCCATGACGTGGCATGGTATTGGTAGATGACGCTATCGGTGTCAAAATAGCATACCCTTTCTCCCAACTTTTCCAAGACAGAATAGAGTTTCAAACGAGCCTGGGCAGTGACAAAGGCGGCGATAACCACGTTGGTGATGGGGCAGGGTGCCACGTGTTCTTCTTTTTTCAACGTTTCCATCAAGACCATGTTATCGTTCACTAACTGCACATCTCGTACGGTCTGGGTCACGTCCAACATTTTTTCAAAGTAGACGCTGGGCTCCGTGATGTATTCTGTTTTGGGAAAGTTGTCTCTCTGTCCGAATTTACCCCATGCCGTGTTCAATTGTAACTTGCTAAACGCCCGCATCCCTTTGTTAGGTTTTATCGACGTGGGATCCAGACGAATACCTTCGGTGTCGTACACGTCGTTGACGAAGCGGGTCTTGTCTTCTTCGGTGTGACAGGTGTCGGGATAACCGCTGCTTTCCATCTTCTTCTTGAGGTAGTGATTAATGTACCCCGTAAACAGACCGCCCGTTTTGGCCTCGGGATCGTAAGTGCTGAATTCTTTCCAGTGCCAAACTTCGTAGACTTTCAGTACTTGGTATCCTAGGGCCACCGCTTTCTTGAGTTCCAGGGTGACAAACGTACCCACCCAGGCTCGCTGTTCGTCGGTGTGCTCACACGGTTGGTATTCGGCAATCTCCCCTTGTTGCATGTGTTCGTCGACGCAGCTTCGACACAGGGCAAACACCAATTTCTGTTTGCGCCGAAACGGGAGCACTGGATGGTACAGGCCACGGGGCGGCAAGACGGAACACTGGATCAACCCTTCGTACTGTTGCCACTGGTCTTGATCGGGCTGTGTGACGATCGTGGGTTCCTTGATGGGAAAGGTACCGTACTTGCAGATGTAAGGGTACAAGGACACCACGTCGATGTAGCGCATGTCTTCCACCGATTCGTTCACCAACAGTTGGATGGCATTGGTTCTTCCGCCGAAGAAAGCGTTGCGGGGCATCAGAGGTTCGGGAGCGGGCCATTGCTGATCTTCCAAGCCTTGTAAAAATTCGCCCATCTCGGGATCGTGGCGTCGTTCTTCCTCTAGCTCACACTCCCACATGACGCGGATGGTCTGCATACCGTACTGTTCCTGGAGTCGACGCTGACGTTCTTGTGTCTTCTGGTACAAGTCCCTCATACTGCGAGATGGATCGTAGGGATGTTTATGCTGAAGGTCTTGGACGGGGCCCGGATAACATTTGGGACATCCGTGAAAGGCACACCCGTGAAACTCGTACACCGTACCCGTGGTCGTGTCCATACCATCTAAGCTATAAGGGCCAACTCGGCATTCACTACCGTTACGGGCGTGTCGAATGTTGGGTAGTGGGGTCTGGTTTCGGAATGCAGCCATGGTCTGTTGATGTTGTTCCCATTCCAACCATCGAAGGGCTTTGTTGGACTGTTGTCGAGGCTGGAAGCGGTGCCAGTCCTTACCAAGTTTTGGCTGTTGCATTAAAGCTCGAGGAATGACGACGAGGGTGTCTTTCTTGAGGTAGTGCGTGCGTAACACGCGACTGCAGGCAGAGGCCAGGGTCAAGCTTTTTTCGAAGGGATCGATTCCCGTGTCCATGAGAAATATCTCTCGAAACACACCACAGCATCGGCGGAGGACATCGACGTCACTTTTGCAGTAGGCGAGAATTTCTTGGCGAAAATCAAAGACGTCGTGACTGTGTTGTTGGTACCACTCGTGAAACTTTTCTCGTTCAGTCACACTCATGCCATCCGGATCGTAATCGGTGTCGGGAGGATAGGCGCCCACGTAATCTTCGTTCTCCGGTTTGTTGAAGTGATGAGGGAAATAACCTTTCTTGAGTTCTTGCAGGCCAAAGGTCTTGGGCATGTCCCGTAAAGCCATCGGTAGAAAGTTGAGGGAATCGATGAATTTTACCGTACCGACAGTGATCGTCATCGCTTTACCACCATTCATAATCACTTCGGGTTGCGCCACGGAATGTTTGTGCAGCGTCTGTAAAATCAGCAGTCCGTCGTAACCTTTAAAGTTGTGAGCCACGGCAATCACGGGACTCGATTCGTGACTGTCATGTTTCCGACCATCTATCACCGTACCGTGTGCAGCGAGTTGTAAAAACCATTTTCCCACATCGTCCAGCGTGTCTGGGCCTTTAAACACAATTTCCCGTTGGTGATTCCAGTACGTGTCGCAGTGCTCGCAGGGATCTTGATTGTCGATACAAAAGTGACAGCAGGTTTGCAGGACACATAGGTTGGGAATGTGTTCACCGGTATCTTGCTGGCATTCAAAGTCAAAGAAGACGAAGCGGGTCAACGTTGATTTCTGTAGTTTGTCGATTTGGGTCTTTCGGTCTTTATTCATGTCGATGGGTGATTTGAGTGGTTGGATGTAACAAAACTGTTTCTCGGCCGTGTGCCACTCTCGGCAGATGGAACACTCGTATTCTCCGCATCGGTGTTCTTCCAAATTACGCTTGGCCTTGATGACGTCCCACTCTTTTTGACATTTCTCGCATTTCTTCCATCGATGACAGACACTGCACTTGGCTCTGGAACGGGTGGCGAGATGGTTGTCGAAACATTGGCGGCTCACAAACACACGATGACATCGGTAACACGTCTTTGTGTTGGGATCAGGTGGACAGGGTGGACCCATTGTCTTACATCCTTGACACATCACGTGACACGAATGTTCTTCGGCATGATCGTATCCTACTTGACAGGTCTCACAAAAATACGACCTTTCCACAAAGGCGGGCATGGAGGCAATGACGTCATAATGTCTGTCGTGTAAATACAGGTTCAGATGTTTTGGTGTGCCTGTGACGTGTTTTGTTCCCCGATAGATCGCCTTCCCAAAGATGGCCCGAGAGAAAACGTTGAGCTGATAACCTTGCTCTCCTAAATACTTGGCGTACAGTTCCCAGGTTTCCATCCCCGTACAGGCTTGCCTGGCTCCACCGACGGCATCGATGAGTGCTTCGGTTTTCTTCGTCTGCCACGAGTGGGGTCCTGTATTGTTGGTTAATCTCTTCTTCTCCCTTATCCATTCAGGTGTGTCTTGTTTGTTGGCAAAGTGACGAGAGACGACAATAGCTCGCTGGAAACAAAGTTCGTCGGCATTCTTAATGGTGACCAAACATTGCTTTCTCTTCAAATATTCTTCGAAATTTGCGCAGTGTCTCTTCTTCATGTTTGTTCCACCGCTACCTCGACCATCGGGAGGGGACACGTGACAGATACTCATGGACATTCTTTGATCTAGTCTAAATTCTTCGTTACTCTGTAATACGGCAGCCACTTTCTGTAACACGTCTTCGGCCTTTAACAAACGATGTTCACGGAAGGGTAACCAAATAGGTGTTTTGAGTCCCGGGTGACTGATGGCGATTCTAACATAGTCACTTTCTCTGGCGTCCAAGGTTCGACGAATTTCCTCGATGATGGCCTCAAAAGTGTCGTGTAGTTGTTGTGGTACATCGTTGGCTGGAACGTGGGACCAATCTTCCAAAAAGTCTATCTCCACACACAGTGATTCGGTTCGAAATAATCGGCTGTAGCGTCTATCCACGGGTCGTAATGTAAAACTCATCTTTCTTTGCTCGCTGATCGCTTATCAATGACTGGAGCTTTCGCCTCCCTTCCTTTTATTCCTGTCACCATGAATGGACTCGTCCATGACGTCATACCCTTCAAATGGATTCGTCCGTGACGTCACCCATGAATGGACTCGTCCGTGACGTCATATCAAATGGATTCGTCCTTACGATCATATAGCGGTACAACACCCGTCTTTCTATCAGTATCAGAATGGATGCCCCGGTGTTACGCATCGAAGACAACCACAGCACGGATACTCTCGTGTATCTCAGGGGTCACACGCTTGCCGTGATTACCCCTGACGATATCTTTGTCTTACCTGACGAGGTATTAAAAACAACTCCCAGGAAAAGACCTCCTCCTGAATTAGTGGAGGCCATTAGACACAACCGACATAAAGTGCGTCGTACCCTCACATTCTAGTGCTCGCATTCGAGTGAGGACAACGGCCCTTTTCAGGGCCAACTTAATCAATGGAAAAGAGTTGTTTCCCCTTCCCTCCCTCTCTTCCCCTTTCTTCTTCTTCTTCTTCTTCTTCTTCTTCTTCTTCTTCTCTCTCTCTCTCTCTCTCTTCCCGCACGCGCCCTCTTTCTCTCCGTACGTGCAATCCCAAGGTCACGCACGTGCAGGGGGTCACGCACGTGTCAGGGGGTCATTTAGGTCACGCACGTGCCAGGGGGTCATCCAGTGCAAGGTCACGTGCACGCGCATGCACGCACATGCACGCACGCGCATGCGCGCACGTGCGTTGCCAGACAAGCGGTACAACTACTATGACAAGCAGACATGGTTATTTTATACTATAGTTTGGTGTGACGTAGACGTGTGTAATTTAGGCTCACGGATTCACGCAAATACATAGTATTTGGGATCTATTCTGGCATTGTTTGTTTACCTCATTAGGCCTAATTCATGAAGTCGCCGATGCCTAATTTTGAGATCGACGGCAGTGACTGCACTTAATTTGAGATTGACTATTTTTCTAACGGGGAGAAACAGAATAATAGTCACAACAGAATAAGAGTGAAACACAACAATTTTTAAAACTTGATAAGTTGACAAGGTTATTTTATACTAAAGTTTTGCGTGAGTAGTGAGACGTATGTAGTGAGCACTTATTTTGATACCGACTGCTCCTATTTTGCGACCGACTGCACCTGTTTTGCGACCGACTATTTTTTTTTTCCTGGGAGTGGGGTGTACCACACCCACACACCCCCACATTTACGCCCCTGGTTACGCAGTTAGCTATTGGTTGTTAATCGGATTATTGACCAGTCATAATTTGCAGCAGAAATTTACTTCCATTACAGCAGTGTTAAGTGTGGTACGCCACCTAAGGTAGACTACATTGGACCACATTCAAGTTGCTGTATTCACGGGCTGGAATGGCAGAAAAACACGTTTGCGGCAGTCAAACGTTGCTCCCAACGACCCCGTCTCCGTGGAATATAAACGATTGATTGGAATTCGACTAAGCCATCTTAAACTATATCAGTACCACCTACTGTATTGAGAGACTGGAATAGCAAGAAAACGCGTTTGAGGTCTTTAAATTTTACCTATTATTTAGGGGGGTGGGGGGACGTCCCTAGACGTCTGTAGGCCTAACCCGAAATTTGTTCGAGCATGTCAGGATTCTGCCGCCTTAAAATTCATCAAGTCCGTATGGCTATGGAGAGCGCCCACAGAAGCCACATCGGAAGTCCCCAGAAGCCTTTGCCCCCCTAACAATTTTGGTCTAGCTACGGACCTGAATAATATCTCTTTTAGCAAACAACTAATAAACAACTAGTTCGTGGTGAATCAAATCAAGGGTAAATTAAATATCAAATTTCTATTGATCAATAATTCATGAACATATCTCGTTTACAGAGAGTGTAAACAGAGTAATAGAAACAGGAATAATTCAGTCGATATTACGTTACGGTAATATTTATAAATGATGAACATCAACTGGTTCGCGACGATGATACATCCAATGATTCAAACCGGTGGAATCACGACACAAATCAGATGAGATATTTGATGATGAACATCAACTGGTTCCCGGCGATGATTAAACTGTTGTCATGTCACAAAGCAGATGAGATATTTGACCCAAATCATTCTAATTATATTCAGTTGTACGTGATATCAGGTTAAAAAAATCAGATACAATGGGGTTTAACGTCCGACTGTTCTGATTCAACTTGAACGTGACGTCAGGTAAATAGACAGGCTTATAAGATACAGTGACGTATATTATACACAATATAACAACTAGTGCATGATAAATTAAAAATATAAATTTGTAATACTCACAGCGGGCTGTTTCAGGAAACATGAAAAAAAATATAAAGAATTATTAGTTAATTATTTTATAAAGACGGATTATGGGGGGGGGGGACAAATACGGGAATTTTTTCCTTAACTGCTTGATGTATTTCAACCTGATTTGTCGCTGATTCAGCTCGTTTGTTCTACATTTTCTACTTTTCCTGAATCGCTCGAATAATATCAACCACATTTATAGACACACTGTAAACCCTTGACAGTGAAGATGATGACAAGTATTGTGTTATTGTTTGTGTGTGGTGCGGTCCCCCTGTATATTATAAATACTACACAACGATGACCATTACTATATATAATATACTAGAAATATTACAACATGATGATAAGTACTTTTTATACAAAAATAGTACACCTTGATGACAAGTATGTTTTATCTTTTATTTACATTTCCAATGTAAGATCTAAAATATGATTTAAAGCGTGTGTGTGGGAGATAGACACAAAATACTCCATTTCTAGAGAAAACCGGAGGAACCGGAGAAAAACCACGAGGTCGGATAGGCGACGCTACTCTTTGTCACGTATCACCGGGGAATCGAAACCACGCCAGTTGACTCAATGACAGACCTTATGAAACAACCCGCACGCGCTAACCATTCGACCATCGAACCCTGAGAGATAATAGGAAAATTTTGATTAATTATTTGTTTTCTCAAATTAAAACGAAATGAAATTGAGTTTAATGTCCTACTGTTCTGCTCCGACTGGGCTAATGAAGGCGGGCATGTGTCATACAGTATGCTTTGAGGGAAATTTTGTCCTGACAGCGGCACAATGGCCTACTCTTATATTGAATTCCAACTGCCAAGGGATCTTTTACATGCACGCAAATGTATACACTAATACACTGGGAGCTCGTTTTTTTGTCCCATCCGAAAACCGCTGTCCATGTCCAAGTCGGAAAATCCCGATGAACTTTCTTAGCCAATGCAGGATCGAACGCGTGATCTCCAGGCTAGCGAGCCAGCGTCTTACCCAGCTACCCACCGTGGCTCCCTTTTCTCAAATAATGAAACATGTTGCCTTAAAAAGTAAATTATTTTTCGTATTATTCAAGTAGTGTAGAATTACAATAACAGGGCGAAGGTTAGTTAGCTATAATATGTTAAATACTTGAATACGAATTGGTATCAGTAGTTCTCCAACCAATAAGTATACCCTGCCTAGTGTACGACACCCACCAATACTTGTAGATACTGGAGCGACGATATCAACCGGATTTCAAAAGATTCCACATTGTTGCATCTATGGATAAACTGGATCTGTGGAAAACCTTTAATCGGATCAAAAGCTTTTAAATCACCGCAATGGTGTTAGCACGCCACTATAAGAGTGGTAATTAGAGAGTTTTTTTTTCATGAGCTGCAACAACGATTCGCTGCTGTAACAATTAATACCGATATAAATAAACCTATATATATATCTATGGTTAGGCCTATACCGGAAATATATATGCACACATATTAAACATAAATTGGCTGCACACGGGGATGTACGATCCTGAGATTTAATCGAATCTTGGAGCAGATTTTGTCAGGTCGCATATCATAAAATAAACGAATAGACCCGAATGGTAGTGGGTGTTTATTCGTGTCAGTACAAATATTCCAAATTTGGAAAAACACGATAACGTAACTTTGTGAAACATTGAAAACCCAAACAAATATACCGCTTCCACCCCTTAACGTTACGTCATCCCAGCTCCTCATAAGTTGTTAGAAAGTTATAAATTGTGATCTAGAAGAAGAAAAACAGATAGTCATAACCACTGGAAGCATGTACCGTAGGCCGAGATATTCAGGACACTTTCAATACTAATCTTGATTGGATCAAAACATATCAAGATTAGTATTGAAAGTGTCGAGAATATCCTAGAACCGACCACCAACCACTAGGACACCAAAATATCATACCAACTCCGCTTCGCATTTCAAATTAATGGAGGTGCTAAAAACTATTGTATTCTGCATTCTTGCTCGGGCGAAACAGACATCCCAATCATTCTCTTCTCAAACGATGATCCAAATATTCAAATTTTGATCGATAATGAGTATGGAAGACCAAGCAGCTCTTTATTCAGTGTTCTTAGTTCTTAGTTCTAAATTCATAGTCCTTAATTCTTACTTCTTCATTTGTGGTCGTATTTCGATATTTGTACACTAAAATTAACATTTGTATCTTAAATCAATATTTGTTTCACAAATCAGACATTTGTCATATCAGATCTGTAAAATGTATTTTAATACATCGAACCGGGACATTAGAAATCAACCTAGCAGACAATAAGTCACCAAACAATAAATAAGAATTAATCGAGCAAGCATACAACAAGTAAAATCGTACAATGACCGTGACTTTAATGGAATCACGTGCGTTTTATGTTTCTATATATAAATATATTGGTTAATATGATCTAGCATTAAATAAAATAAATTGAAAGTAGACATATGCCGTTTGATCATTGAAAGAGGGCTTTATCTCTTCGAAATCATGTATATGTCAGAAAATATGTACATGTCAGAAAATATTTTACAATTTTTAATATGTATTTGGACCTTCTTAATGGTGTGCAACCCGATATCTTGTATTTCGAGTTATGCCGGTATTTTGACGTTAAATACGCTCCCCACCCCTCATTTGTTAGTGCCAGTCATTTTTTTTTTCTTTTTGCCAGTTATGTAAATATAAATATACATTTTGTAGCAAGAAAAAACATATTTTCCAGTAGTATATGAACAAATATCGAGATTTTCTTATTGAGATCGTTTTTTAAGATTCAAATCCCCGCCACCTCCCCTCACTGAATAAATGAAATGAAGGGAAACGGAGTTTAACGTCCTACTTTTCTGATCCGAACTGGGCCGATGAAGACGGGTATAGGTTATACTCCCTTTCTCCACCTCTTTGAACAAAGAAATATGTCGCTATCAGACAAACCCTAATTTCTGAAAATAGACTACTTTCAATTTATTTCGTTATCGAAGGGCCTGTCCGATTAGCTGTTCCTCGCACGTGGTTTCACTAGCGAAATAAAATGAAATAACATCCTACTGTTCTGCTCCTAAACTGGGCTAATGAAGACGGACATACGCCATACAGTGTGCTACGGCCAACTCTTTTATCGAATTCCAACTGCCAAGGGATCGTTTCACTAGCGTCGCGGTCACCGAGCGATTATTCTTATTGTACATTCCCATTATTGTATGGTGACTTATTGTATGCCAGGTTGATTTCCAACTCTTCCGGTTCAATGAATTTCGAGAAATGTTTTTGAAGATATGTTTTTGGAGAAATGTTTTTAGAGAAATGTTTTACAAGATTTGTATTTGGGGATTTGTATTTTGAAATTTGTTGTTCGATGTTTGTTTTTGTTGTATTTTTCTGATGACATGTAAATATAGACTAATTTTTTTATTTTCTTAAAACAATAAATATCTTTTATTAAAATACATTTTACAAATCTGATATGACAAATTTTGAAATTTGTTTTTCGATATTTGTTTTTGTTGTATTTTTCTGATGAAATGTAAATATAGACTAATTTTTTTATTTTCTTTAAAAAATAAATATCTTATATTAAAATACATTTTACAAATCTGATATGAAAAATGTCTGATTTGTGAAACAAATATTAATTTTAAGATGCAAATGTTAATTTTAGTTTACAAATGTCGAAATACGACAACAAATGAAGAAGTAAGAATTAAGGACTATGAATTTAGAGCTAAGAACGCTGAATAAAGAGCTGTTTGGTCTTCCATAATGAGACGGGCAAAATACAGTAATTGTTCTTCATAAGTATGTGTTATCGCTTAGAGACGGACAAAGGTAGAAAATATCGCAAAAGGCGACTTACATCAGTAGATAACGCTAGAAAAAAGATTTTCTGCATGAAAAAATAACAGACCTTTCTTTAGTACCATCTTGCCGTATACACTGCAGGGCTTGAATGGAGATTTACAATGTGAATTGGTTTTGGAATAATATCCATAGGATATGCGAGCTGTTGGGCAGCAACCAAGAAAATATTTGTCTCAATCATATGAACTTTTGATATGAATAAACTAATAACTAAGTACATCTCTGAGTTACTGTGTTTTTAAGATACATTCCCAGATCTCTTGAAAAGGACCATTATAACTAAATATTTTGAACGAAAACGCTAACGAAATACTACTTTTAGCTCAATTAAGAACGAAATGACTTCTGTCCACAAAAATACATGATGTCAGCCCCCCCCCCCCCACACACACACTCACACTCACGGGGAACCACCCTAGCGTCCACCCCAACAAAATGGGAACCTTATTCACATATTTAGAGATGTTTCATCCAGCTCTTAGACAATCATCATTTAAATTAACGTGAACTCATTTCCCGTCAATTTTATCCCCACCCCACCCCTCGACACACCCACACCTGCTATCCCCACACCATAAAAAATCGTTGTCCAGGGGCGTCATAAACACTTATTTAGAGATGGGCAGTCCTAGTATTTTATGTTTTATTAATATAATTATAACATGATCATCATTTATGTCAACATAATGACCCCCCCCCACTTCCACATATGCACAGCTACACCTGTTCCCCCAATCCCACCTCCCCATAAACCAAAACAGTTGTCAAGAGCAACATAAACACTTATTTAAAGATGGACAGTCCTGTAAATTTATGTTTTGTTAATAGAATTTGTCAACATGTCATTCCGCCCAACCCCCACCATACACATGCGCTCATTGTAGGCATTTGGCCCCCCCATATCTCGAAAAAGCCCCCTCAAACGCCTGATCTCCCGCCCAGATTCGGAATCTACACAAAAAAACTGGTCTAGAAAAACTTGGTCCAATAAATTCACAGCTCGGGTGGCGACCCCCCCCCCCTTCAGCCACCGGACTAAGACTCGATCGCTTTCACTAGACAATTGTTGATGGACGGACAGGGTGACGACATAAAATGCCACACTAAAGTGTGGGTAGATAATTAAATATTCTACCAATAGTGGGCAGTGTTCCATTATTGGGACGGGATTAAGAATGGTGATTGTTTCTTACAAAATCAAGAGGTTGCCATGCAACATAATCCACATTTTGCAAGAGATGGACAGAGAACAAGTTTAGGAAGAAGCGATGTTTTATACAGGGTCATCATCCACGGAGTAAGAATTATCGAAAGGAAACGAAATCGCGTGGATATGAACATATGTTGTAAGTTCCATCAAAGACGGATACAAATTTGACATTTAGAGTGCTCACAACCTTGGTTTTTCATACTTTTACACTATTTGCGTATCAGTAGCGGCCATTATGGTTCTTTCGTCAAAAGCGATAGACAGGTTTTATTAATTTATATAGAATCAGAAGAAAAATTCTAGACCACCTGTAAGATGCAAACTATTAATATTTCGAAAGATGTACATTTTATGATTAAAGGTTGCATAAGACAGTTAGGTAGTAATTTGTATGTACTGAGCTTATGACAGCTATCTTTGAGTGTTCAGTCAATCACCATTGTTGTCAACGTTATCACCGTTGGTTCCTGTCATCTCTGTTCTCACCGTAGATTTTTGCCAACGTTATCATGAAAGAAATAAAATGGTGCATTGCCGTTCATTGTTATTCCTATGTGATCTGTCCGCTCCACCTTTTGCTGCCATTCACCATCAGAGAATGATGATACAAAGTAATATTAACTGTTGTTAATCCTGGTCCATCCCAAACATGATGCATTACAGAATGATGACACAAACGTATATTCATAGAACACCCATTTGAGTAGTTCACGTAGCTAACAAGTTTTTAATGTATTTTTGCATTGAAAGTTATCGATTTAACGATCTTATTACCGAGTAAACAACATGAATATGTATAAGCTGTATTATGTAAATATTTTTTACTAAGCAAGATACAGCTGTATGTTTAATTTTCAATTAACCGTGCTTATATCAGGCGCGGATCCAGAGGGGGGGGGGGGGCAGGCGGTCCGGACCCCCCCTCCCCCTACTCAGACTTGAAAATTTGAAACTTAAATCGTATGCGATTTTATTGGCAATTTTTAGACCTGTAATTTTGGAATTTACCTTCCGGAAATACGTCAGAATGCACCAAATTGAATCACCAAATTTTTCCCGTTAATTGGTTGAGCGCAATTAGTTAAGAAATTATCAAACCTAGACGACCCCCCCCCCCCTGCAAAAAATCCTGGATCCGCGCCTGTATATATTATATAAAACATAAATGTACGCTTATGATATCATTAAAGGAGTACAATATAATGATACGTGTAACATTCTGAGTATTACGTAATGGATATATTTCTTATTAAGGCCTATCAGGTTTAGAAATAAATATGATTAAGCAATATGCTGTAACACAGACCTGGTCTGGGGGAGGTAACTCCATTTAATACTATAAAACTAGCGTGATATGCCTTAAAGAGTTGTCTCCCATGTAAATTCGTTTTTTATCTATAGTTTGTGAGAGCCTTTGTTTATCTTATATTTCAGAACGCTTTTATTATACCAGAGAAAATTAAATAAAGTGTAAGAAGCATTTATACCGGTTATTTGTTGACGTTTTCGAACCAAATGTAATATTTCGTAACTTACTATGAAGAACCACCAAACACTTGTATTATCAACGTGGTATCTCTTTGGTAGCTGGATAAGAAGTGATTATTTTAGCATCGATTACGTCACTGACAATCAGGTGATCTTTATAAAACCTTCCAGTCAGGGCCGGATTAAGGTTTTGTGAGTTCCTAGGCCAAGATATCACACAGGCATCCATCCATCCATCAAATACAAAATATCACAATAAATAACAGTAGCATATGTATGTACATTATACATTGCATTTATTGCATTAGTTTCATTACATAGGTGATTATTGAGAGGATTTATTGAACCAAGCGAGAGCTTAGGGAAACACAGAGACCCTAAAAGTGTTGGGCCCTATTTCCAGTACAACACTGTATAGAGTACTAGTGATATAAAGACTTGTCATTTCGACGGTATAACTTTTACTAAGCCAAAAGTGAATCTTTTTCTCCCCAGTCAGAGCATTCGTATTTTTAGAATACGTCACATCAGTTATAACGAGCCAGTATGAGGTTTTGAAATACAGTATTGTAATTTGACCAGTCTGATTAGTCGTCATGGTCATCATAGCAAATATTTTCACACCAGCATTGAATTGAAATTTTCTTAATATCGCCCCAGGAAATTTATACTCTTTCGAAGCCACTTTTCGACCAATCGAAATCCAAGAAATTAATATTTTGAGCTACAATTTATATTTAGTTTTAAATATTTAAATATGTTTATGTACCCGTTTGTATTTCTCGTTTGTACTTTTCTAGTGTGCGTTTTACGACCATAGCATTTCAGAGATACATAGAAAAGGCTGGTTCCACTGAAAGCGAGAACTACGACTCGCTGGTGCAAATCTAAATAAATGACATCAAATGCTCGTTAGACACATTCTTAGTCTAGTCTTTAAATATGATTATGTACTAGTCGTCAAAGATGTAATCCTTTAAAGCTCCAACATCACTCTTCAATGTCAATAATTCTTTATGAATTAAAATTTTGGAATTTGTTATGAATCAGACAAATTTAAATCTTACTTGCATGTCGCACTTAAAACGATACAAACTCAAAATATTTTGCATTGTAACAATATTGACTGACCTTTACCCGTGTTATTTTTTTTCAGGTGATACAGTTTTTAAAACCCACGTGGAGGCCATTTGAACCGGACACATTTATAGAAAACTATTGAACCCTTGATGTCAACGAATTTGGGCAACTTATGAGAGAAGAGGGAAACTACACTAATCTTTCAGCAACGGCCTTGTATCAGGCAGGTATAATTAATGAATAGAATATTATAGACAGTCCTGGATATTGTTTCTCTTATCCTAAATCACCCTTGTGAAGTGGAAAATCTTGAAATCCAATGACAAGCATGTTTAATTCCAGACATCAAAATCAGCCCGTTTGAGCGATATAATAACTTAATCCATGTGGCCATGCGAATTTCGCCAATTGTGAACTCAGTTTAAGTCAAAATATAACCTGATTGTAGTAATTGGAATAAAACTGCTTTTTTGTTTAATTTTTCCAAAGAGGTCATACTTGCATGCATCATTGATTTATTGTAACATGCTTAAAGGTAAACCTAGCGTTCTGATTGGTCTACAATGTCGATAAACGCGTCTTGGGTCCTAATGATCTCAGGACATGTCTATTGGACAATAACACCCCTCTAAATGCGAAACAGGAAGTGTTTATCTCGTAATTGATGCCCGATCGATGAGCTGAATTTAACAAGCGTATGAGTATTCATTGAAACCTTAAAAGCACATATACTATGAATGTATATAGCCATTTAAATGTATATTTAATTGTTAATAATATTATTTAAATTTCGATTCAATTATGTTCGGTGAAATACGTGAACAGTCCAGCAAATTAAACACGGTCGATTTAGGGTTAGGGTCCATTCTACGCGCCTTTTTATTATCATTTTGTCGTGTGTGTATCTGCCATTACTTATTACTTCCGCATTGTTTTTTAGGATATATTTTTTGGTTTTATTACCACCATATACTACACGAATCATGTACTGATTATAAAATGTTCATTGTCTTTTGTATATTGGCTATTAGGATCCCATATTTTTTACGGTAATATAAGAACATCGATTTGGATTGAAATGTGTTAATATTGAATTCAATTTCGTGTTTTAATTCTAAATATTATGGATAAGATTATGCTAGACGTTTATCTCCTTTAATGAAGCTTTAATGAAGGAAATGTAAGTAGCAGTTAGCAAAAGTAAGAATTGTCTCTTTCATAGACCGAGCGATTTTAGGTACTCTCGCACGTTAAGACCAGTTCTATTTTCGGATGTGAAATGGTGGCGGGGCTACACATGCTAATACTAATGTCAATGTTCGTTGTTATTGCACAGATAAGCCAACCCACTTCTCTATATGATTTCTACTAAAACTGTCGTAAACTAGTAAAAGTGTTCAATAACATGAAAACTGTCTAGCAATTATTGCACGATGAATCTCCGTCGAATCTACTAGAGTGAAAACAATCTGCCTATTGAAAGAAAAGCTTTATTTTATAACGATATGAACAATATTCGTATTTTAAATATAATAACCATGAGGGGTGGTCTCAGGAACTAACTAACACTATAAACCGCAGATTGCCTCGTTCGGCATTTCTGTCCAAACGAGGTAAAACAAATGCCTCGTTGTCTGGAGTTCCAAAACGAGGTTTTTTAAACTACCCTGTTTTTGGAACTAGGTATTTTGTCCAGAACGAGGCTTGGTAAAAATGCCTCGTTTACTAAACGTGGTTTTTTCAAGATAGTTATTAGCAGTATTTCCTATCAGCGAATTTGTAAAAATTAAAATTTATGATATTTAATACGAAAATAAAACCAGTCCAAACTATGATATTATAATCAGAGAAATAGACAAGACAAGAATACACGCCATAGATGTAGGTGTAAAGCAACATCAGCTACCTTGATTGATTTATTGGCCCAATCAGTTATAGGTGTCAAGAAACAACTGTGGTGTTGTGACAATTTATTGGGACCAATAAATTAATCAAAAAAGCATATAATTTCATTTCTTATTTCCAATACGCAAGTTTATTATTTATATTTATTGTAAAAAAATTACTTGACTATAGGTGTTAAGAAACAACTGTGCTTTATTTCCCATTTAATTGACAATGGGTATAAGCCAACAAATTCATCGCTGCGCGTTTATGTAATTTTGCTCCAATAATATTTTGTGCTATGTTATGGGGTTTCAACAGAAACAGTCAATGCTATAGTCAAGTTATTTTTTTACAATAAATATAAATAATAAACTGGCGTATTGGAAATAAGAAATGAAATAACTTGACTATAGGTGTTAAGAAATAACTGTGCTTTATTTCCCATTTAATTGACAATTGCTATAAGGCAACAAATTCATCGCAGCGCGTTTATGTAATTTTGCTCCAATAATATTTTGTGCAATGTTATGGGGTTTCGACAGAAGCAGTCGATGCTATAATAGTCAAGTTATTTTTTACAATAAATGTAAATAATAAACTGGCGTATTGGAAATAAGAAATGAAATAACTTGACTATAGGTGTTAAGAAACAACTGTACTTTATTTCCCATTTAATTGGTATAAGCCAACAAATTCATCGCTGCGCGTTTATGTAATTTTGCTCCAATAATATTTTGTGCAATGTTATGGGGTTTCAACAGAAACAGTCAATGCTATAGTCAAGTTATTTTTTTACAATGAATATAAATAATAAACTGGCGTATTGGAAATAAGAAATGAAATTATATGCTTTTTTGATTAATAAGAATGGATTATTTGTTGTATTTAGACCAAATAAACTCTAATTTGTTGTCTGCGATATCAGTTAGGTGTAAAACTATTGCAGACACATAGCTACCTTGATTAATTTATTGGCCCCAATAAATTGTCACAACACCACAGTTGTTTCTTAACACCTATAACTGATTGGGCCAATAAATCAATCAAGGTAGCTGATGTTGCTTTACACCTACATCTATGGCGTGTATTCTTGTCTTGTCTATTTCTCTGATTATAATATCATAGTTTGGACTGGTTTTATTTTCGTATTAAATAACATAAATTTTAATTTTTACAAATTCGCTGATAGGAAATACTGCTAATAACTATCTTGAAAAAACCACGTTTAGCAAACGAGGCATTTTTACCGAGCCTCGTTCTGAACAAAATACCTCGTTCCAAAAACAGGGTAATTTTAAAAAACCTCGTTTTGGAACTCCAGACAACGAGGTATTTGTTTTGCCTCGTTTGGACAGAAATGCCGAACGAGGCAATCTGCGGTTTATAGTGTAAGTCAACTTAGTTTACCCCATGGTTAGGTCGTAACAGAAATGAACTGGTAATTAACGTCCTACTGTTCTGCTCCGACTCGGAAAATGAAGACGGACATACGCCATACGGTGCCAGGACAGCAATGCTACGGTCTAGTCTTATATAGAATCCAAGTACCAAGGGATCCTTTACGTGCACGACCCATCTGAACTACTATTCAGTTCCGACTGGGCTAATGAAGACGCGCATACGCCATTCAGTGTGCTACGAGAGATATTGTGCCAAGACACTGGCGATACGACTTACTCTCATAACTGCCAACGGATCCTTTAAGTGCACGTTCAATCCGCCCAATTGTAGGTTTTCCCTTGCAAATGCCAGGCCCTCGGTCCTGCATCACTGACAGGGATCGGACACGGGACCTCGAAGTTAGCGAGCCAACGTCTTACTTACTGAGTCACCCTGGCTCCCTGGTCGTGGCAGGAACAAAAAAACAAAAATTTCTAACTGTCGATGTTTTACACATATTACACATGTACGAAATATGTCTTTTAGCAGTTGAAATTCCATGCACAATAGAATTTGTAAGATGATTTAATACACATAATTGTAAGTGTCCACAGTTGTACTTAGATTGAATATTTCATGAATGTGACTATCAGTCCGATGTTATAATAAAAGTATAATCACAGGCTACACTTGACGATGTACACCGTTCTAATATTTTTTTGCCTGACTACGCTCAGTGTAATACGTTTAAAATCTGAATACCATTATATAAATAACACATCAACAGTTTGTATAATAATACAGGTATTGATATTAAATATTTCAAACGTCAAGTCATGGGCCCATTATGGATGCACATTTTCCTGGCAAACTTTTTTGGTAACTTTCCAGCGACATAATACTTACCCCAGCAAATGTGAAATAACGTACATTGCAATTAATTATTACTCAAGTGTTATATATAGGCCTATTTTTTCAATCTATATTTCCAAGTTATGTAATTTTTATTCCTTTCTCACAGACTTTTATATTTTCCTAATTTAAAATGTAATTCATGTACAGTAGTATGTAATTTGCTTAAAATAATCTATATATAAAGATGATTTATCAGTCATAAGAATACATTTAGGTGCTCTTCTTGATAAAATCATGCCAAACTATGTTCTTATAAGTTACTTACCTATTCCACAAGCCCGACCCATGCGACCAGAAATATTATGCACTATAGAAAGGCACCTAATACACTGTGCATTGTTTAAAATATACTTTTTGCATTAACCAAAAGTATGTGTTGTTCACTTTACCAGATACAAAAATCGGCTTACTTATGTAGATTAGCTTACGGAAGATCATGCACGCGATCGTTATAATTTTTTGTTTTTCTATGGGTTATTTTGTTCATTCAACCTCGTGTGTTTTCTCTTGGTCCCCCGGTTTGCTGCCACTGCTAAAGACCCCTACGCGCAAGCGAATTATTGAAATAAAATTAAACAATATATGTTAGTCCCGAAATGACCTAGTTTGTGTCAAGTGGACGTTAAACCCCATTTCTCTCTGTCTCTCTCTCCCACTTGTTCATTGTGTACTAATTCCCTTTCAGATTATTGAATGTAAACCATGACAACGTTAAATGTTAATCATAAAAAAAATTATAGATTTATATCAGACAGGATTATATTCATTTTTATCAATTAATCATTTCATGCATTATAAAATGCTCTACGTACGGGTGATTAGCAATGGGGTGAAACCAGAACACACGAAAGAAAACGGTTGACCCTCCTTTTGCCACGTTCAAGGCAGAATCAAAACCACGTCACCTGATTCAATGTCAGACCTTATTTGGCTACCCAACCCTTCTTATTGGAAAGGGGGCGACATGGTTTAGTTAATAAGACGTTGGCTCTTTATCTAGAAGGTCCCGTGTTCCATCCCTACGTTGGCCGAGAACGTTCATCCTGATTTTCCCCCTTGTCAATCAATGGTGCAGGAGGAACCGCACTTAAAAATCCCGATGAACTTTTTTGGCTAACAGAGGGATGGAACAAGGGGCCTCCTGGATAGTGAGCCTACGGTCAACGTATAGTCGTTGGGATGGGACGAAATACCGAGGTCCGCTGTACACATTGGCACTATTTGGCGTATGCCGGTCTTCATTAGGCCAGTCGGAGCAGTAGGGCTAT
This sequence comes from Patella caerulea, assembly GCA_036850965.1. Taxonomy (NCBI): domain Eukaryota; kingdom Metazoa; phylum Mollusca; class Gastropoda; family Patellidae; genus Patella; species Patella caerulea. The sequence goes on from JAZGQO010000010.1 coordinate 5,401,506, forward strand.
AAACCCCATTTCATATGGGAAATGTATTAATTAGTGCTAGTTATTATCCGACGCGCTTATTATTATCCGGCACGAGCCAGTTATTATCCGACGAGAGCCAGTTATTATCCGGCGCGCGCCAGTTATTATCCGACGCAAGCCACTTATTATCAGGTGCACGCCAGTTATTATCCGACGTGCGCCAGTTATTATCAGGCGCGCCACAGTTATTATCAGATGCACGCTAGGTATTATCAGTCGCGCACCAGTTATTATTATTATATTTTTATTCTTTGCGTCCCTTACCGGACCCCGTATAATAGACATATTGCTTTTATCAATTTAAAACATAATTAAGACAAAAACTGATGTTAATCCTTAATCATCCCATGCATGATGCATAACGGAATTAAGACAAAAACTAATATTGATAGACCACCCATATGAGAAGTTCACGTAGCTAACAAGTTTTTAATGTATTTTTGTATTGAAAGTTTTTGATTTAACGATCTTATTACCGAGTAAACAACATGAATATGTATAAGCTACATTATGTAAACATATTTCATTAAGCAACATACAGTAACCACTATATTAAACATTCAATAAGCCGTTGTTATAATATATAAAATAAATGTACGCGTATACATATAGATAGAACTCAATGACCATTGAATACCGCTCGGGATATTCAATAGTTCAAGAGAGTGTATCTCTGCGCAAGTATTCCACGAGCGATGGCGGTGACGTCATGACCGTTTGACGTAATTCTGAAAGTGACGTCATTCTGGACAAAAGTAGTACGTTTTCGAGCCACTGAATACAGCAATAGGTTTTTCAATGGCTGTATTCAATGATATTTACTTGTATTTGCATGTAGTTATGAGTGCTTATTTGCTAAGGTTCCATAATTGGGTCCTCATTTTGTTTTTGCATATAGAATTTTCGCTATTTATTTTTTTTACAAACGACATTGCACTGTACAGGGGGGTTGTTTGAGGGATATAAAAGAAAATAGCAGAGCCATACTTAAAATTGAAGTGTATAATTAATATGCCTGATTTTAAGTTTCAAAATGGGACATTTGAATGGCTGACTCGGAAGGTTGTTGTTTTAGTGCAAATAAAAGTATGGTGGCAATCTTTTGTTATTTTTTTTTTAATATCAATTAAAATGCATATTTCATACCACAATAGCAATTTTCAAAATACTGCAATTGTCATTGCTAATTTTGAGTTCAAAGTTGTCCCGAAGGGCCGGTCGGACGATCGCTCGAAGGGCCGGTCGGATGATCGTTCGTAGGGCCGGTCTTTAATCGGATCAAAAGCTTTTAAATCACCACAATGGTGTTAGCACGCCACTAGAGTGGTAAGCGATTTTTTTTCATGAGCTACGACAACGATTTGCAGCTGTAATAAATGCCGATATAAATAGACCTTATATGTCTATGGGTATATCGGAAATATAAATGCACACATATTTAAAACAAATTGAGCGACACACGTTAAATACATGTACACGGGGATGGCCGATCCTGAGATTTAATCGAATCTTAGAGCAGATTTTGTCAGGTCGCATATCATAAAATAAACGAATAGACCCGAATGGTAGTGGGTGTTAATTCGTTTCGGTACAAAAATTCCGAATTTGAATAAACAAGATAACGTAACTTTGTCAAACATTGAAAACCCAAACAAATATACCGCTTCCACGCCTCACCGTTAAAAAACCGTCTATTTTAACGAAAAATCAAATGGAAATACAACATAGAGGTACATTTTCTTGATAGTTTATGATAGAGAATCATCTAGGGTTGTATATATAGATATAGTGTAATGACTATCCATTGTTTTTATCTCGGGGCACCCTAATTATGGACAAACAACGATATGGAAGAGGAAGATAGGGTCTAGTTGGATGAGGTGGACAAAATAGATTCTGTTATCCTAAATCCTCCTTGTGAAGTGGAAAATCTTGAAATCAAATGTCATCAAAATCTGCCTGTTTGAACGATAAAATAAATTAATCCATGTGGCCATGGAAATTTCACCAATTGTAATTTCAATTTCATTTAAAATATAACATGATTTATTTTTCGGTGGTAATTGCATGCATCATTGATTTATTGATGTCCGATCGAAGAGCTGAATTTAACAAGCATCTCGACTATTCTTTAAAATCTTATAAATAATGGAAATTAGATAGACATGACTATTAATTTTCCAAACTCTACACAATATGATCCTTCATATTATGGTTAATAAATTGAAATGAATACTATAAAATGATACTTATTAGGAATGATTATATATGTACATAATTTCTTATCCTTGCATTTGAAAACAGAAATAGTCCGTTATATAATGGCATGAAACATTTTGTTCCTGAATTTCAGGCAACTTTAGTGTCATTCCACCGTTTATTCCGTAAAATAACAGAATTAAGTCCGTTATAGAAGGGAATAAAATATTCTATCCCCTGTTTAATACTGGATATTCCACAGAATTACATAAAACACGTAATTTGAAGAAATAATTCACTCTTTTAACACAATTTCTCAAAATAATCCATCAATTAACAGAAAAAAATGTGTTAAACTACGGAAAGTTTTTACAGTGTACGTCATTCGTCACCTATAAGAGAGAGCGGGACTAGAATAATTTTAGACATCATTTAGATTCTTTAAAGTCAAACATGCACTGGGTTCTTTAGACGATCATTGTCTGAGTTTCGCCAAGCTGGTTAGACTTTTATAGTTGAGAGAAAGAGATATTAATTTTAAACATTGTAATGTAGACTATTGCGTAACTGTTGCGACATAAAACGTATAGAAAATAACTGTTTTGGTTCCTGTTACATATTTGATTTCGGTATCGTGAGAAAACACAATGGTGAAGTCTTTAAGAAGTGAGATACAACAGTAGCTTGTCCGGAGTCAAACCAACCCCTGACGATCAGGTCAAACCAAAGATTGTGGCAGTGGTAGTGCTACATTAGCCATAAAAATTATTAATATCGTTGCTTTTCATCATGTGTACGATACCGCTTTTAAAACAAATTGGGTGGCACAGGTTAAGCACATGTACACCGGGATGGCCGATCCTGAGATTTAATCGAATCTTGGAGCAGATTTTGTCAGGTCGCATATCATAAAATAAACGAATAGACCCGAATGGTAGTGGGTGTTAATTCGTGTCAGTACAAAAATTCCAAATTTGGATAAACACGATAACGTAACTTTGTGAAACATTGAAAACCCAAACAAATATACCGCTTCCACCCTCTACGTTAAAAAAAATCCGTATATTTTAACGAAAAATCAAATGGAAATACAGTGGTACATTTTCTTGATAGTTTATTTTTCGGTCGTATGCACCATTGATTTAATGATATCCGATAGATAATCTGAATTTCACTAGCATATGACTATTCTTTAAAAACTTAAATAGACCGAATTGGGCCTAAGAGCACATATTATTGTTATATGAATATATGTAGTAAATTACATTCAATTGCTAATAATATTATTGTAATTTCTGATAAATTATGTTCAGCGAAATACGTGAAGAGTTCAAAATGAACGACGTTCGATTACGTTTGCTTTGCCCATCTTTTTCATATCAATTTGTCTTGTCACTCAAGAGAGCTTACTCTCTTTCAGAACTTGCCCTGTCACATTTACTTATTAAGCCATTAAAGTTGATCAACTATTTCGCTGTTCCACAATATTTATCTTTCTGGGGAACTAATCAACTCCGTCGTTTAAACAGACCTATAAACCTTTTTTAAGGCTACTATTTAATTTCTAGATAAATTTGTGAAATCATGGGTTCATTTAAATAAAATTAAAACGTTATTTGAAAATAAAATGGGGTTTAACGTCCTAATCCTGAATCAGTGCAGGGTGTTATGACGGAAGTTTGATCTTACAGGGTCGCTACCACCTTCGCTTCTTTCGATTTCCAAGAGATCTTTAACATGTGACGTACCCAGGACCTCGATATTGCGTCCTATCCGAACAGCTAGACATTTGTCCATATCATGAGGCCTATCTCAGTCTTATATCACTGATAAGGGCATCCAGACTGGATCGAGCCAGACATTTGTTAATGTGTTAATCATCGAACTTTGAACGTGGTACCATGGAGACATGAGAGATGCCACTTTTACGCGAATCAGGGGCGGATCCAGCGGGGGGGGGGGAGGGGGTCCAAACCCCACTCTGCTCGTCGGTATAAAAATGACTTCTATCTTTAAAAAGCTCAATTTGTATGTATGCCTATGTAATTTAGGGACGATGATGGCAGATTTCCCCAACTGGAACCTGACAAACGCCCTCCTGCAAAAATTCCTGGATCCGACCCTGCGAATGGTGTAAAAATATGGTATATCAAGGTTGTGGACCCTGTAGAGGTCACAATATTAATCCGATTTTGATGAAATTTGAAATGTAAGTTTAAAACCCAAAGATCACGGTTTATTTCGATATTCGGGCACATTGGACCATAACTTCCTAAATTATGGCCCCTGACTGTACGGAATATCATGGGGTTTTTTAACTTGTGGACCCTATGGAAGTCACAATTTTATTCCGAATTAAAAAAACGTTTTACTATCCCCGTTACACATGAATGATGGTTGAGTTTGAATTTCTTGAAATGGATAATTTAAAAGCTAAATCCATAATATTAAATGTTTCGTATACTAATCTTTATAAAAACCAAACAAATTCTAATGATTTTCTGATAATTTTTTAATATGCGACAACTCTAGTTGACTCCTCGGACGATTTAGCTGCCGTGGGCGTATGTTTCGTTGCCTGGCAACCTATTTTGTTCCCTTGGAGTGGTTGTACCACACCCGCACCCCAACATTAACGCCTCTGGTTACGTAGTTGGATGTTAATGGGCTTATTGACCAGGCATAATTTGGTACAGAAATTTACTTCCATTACATCAGTGTTAAGTGGTACGCCACCTAAGGTAGACTACATTGGACCACATTCAAGTTGCTGTATTCACGGGCTGGAATAGCAGGAAACACGTTTCCGGCAGTCAAAATTTGCTCCCGGCGACCCCGTCTCCGTGGAATATAAACGATTGATTGGAATTCGACTAAGCCACCTTACTTACACGGTAAAAAAAAAATTCCGTTTTTATGTCGCCGAATTCCGTAGCTTAACACATTTTTTCTGTTAATTGATGGATTATTTTGAGAAATTGTGTTAAAAGAGTGAATTATTTCTTCAAATTACGTGTTTTATGTAATTCTGTGGAATATCCAGTATTAAACAGGAAACTTCCGTGAAATTTGGGGATAGAATATTTTATTCCCATCTATAACGGACTTAATTCTGTTATTTAACGGAATAAACGGTGGAATGACCGGAAAGTTACGTGAAATTCAGGAATAAAATGTTTCATTCCATTATATAACGGACTATTTCCGTTTTTAAATGCAACGATAAGAAATCATATACATATATAATAATTCCTAATAAGTATCATTTTATAGTATTCATTTCAATTTATTAACCATAATATGAAGGATCAAATTGTGTAGAGTTTGGTATATTAATAGTCATGTATATCTAATTTCCATTATTTATAAGATTTATAAAGTGTTTTCTCATTCATCATACGGTAATCAGATTGTAAGTATTTTCATAAATGTGTAAATACAATTTTCAACGCTCAGCGAGAATAGGTTGTATTGTCTTGATGGCTGACGATGCAGTATGAGCTGCAAGGAGCTCTGGTTTAAATCCGTCTCCATCTGCTGTTTGTGTATCGATGGCAAGTTCAGAAGATTACTATAGTGTATAGTTAAGTACCCTAAACGCTTTAGTATTAATATTAACTATCTATTAATTGGAGAAAGCTACTAAAAGCGAACTTTAGTGTTGTTTGTTTACATTTCATCTAGTCAGCCATGGCTGGAGATACGACCAGCTATGGAAGGGAGATAATTCGGTGCAAATTCATAAAAGATTGTACTATACGAGTAAATGTTGGTAATATTAGACGCATTTCTGCTTCCGAAGTTATAGATGCCATCGAATGTATGTCCGTTGAATCCGATCCTGTAAAGGCTTGTGTCCCACGCGGGTTAAATCGGTACGAAGTTACACTCTCAAGTGAAGAGACTGCGCAAGCCGTTTTACATGAAGGAATAAGTGTAAAAGACGAAGTACTAGAAAGTAATTTTGTGTCTAATAAAACAAAAATTGTAAGCATTTTAAACCTTCCGTACTATATAGAAGATCATGTTATCGAAAATAAATTAAAAAGATGGGATGTGCAAATTGAAGGCCAGATTCGCTACCGTATTGATAAAAATACAGGATGTCCAGATGGTACAAGACTTATGAAAGTAATTTTCCCACCTGGTGTAAGCTCCCTCCCTTCTCTGTTGGGTTCCAAACAATTGAGGGGTTTGAATATTTTGGACTACGTCACGATGACCAAGACAAAGTCTGCTTCCATTGTCTGTCTAATACCCATCTAAAGGCTGAATGCCCAACCTTCCGCTGTCTAAAATGTAATTTGACAGGCCATATCCAACGAAAATGTAATACATCCTTCTGTGTGGCTTGCCAAGCTTTCTCCCCTTTTTGTGAATGTACCCCAACCGTCCAGACCAGAATCGATGCTAATAAAAGACATAGAAGTTCATCTTCAACTTCACCGAATATAAATTCCTGTAAAAAATTTAGAGACATGTCAAGTGACCATTTCTCAAGCATGTCCGAAGATGAAACCCGACTGTCTACGGGCGGTTCACTCGAACACCTGTCTCCGGTCGTTTCACCTGAACGGTTATCTTCGGGCGCTTCACCTGAACGGTTATCTTCGGGCCTTTCTCCTGAACGGCTATCTTCGGACGGTCCATCTGGACTGCTATCTTCGGGTGCTCCACCAAGCAACCAAGAGTTACCTTCGGGTGTACCAATAGTCGTCTTAACCCGAATGAATATTAAAGTAAAAGATGGATCCGAAGATAAAAAGACCACTGAAAGCATAACGCAAAACGGTATTATTCCAGACCAAAATACGGACCAAAAAGGGGAGAAAGCTTGGCAAGCCACACAGAAGGATGTATTACATTTTCGTTGGATATGGCCTGAAATAATTGAAATTGATGGATTTGAAGAACGTGAGGCCGAAAGTGATGATAACGAGAACAGTGATGTTAATATACAAAACACTACCGATAGTGAAGAAGATGATGCCAGTAAAGATGTTAACCGTAATCGGGTGGATACGAGACTGTAGCAGTAACTTGCTCCCTTTTTCTCAAATATCTTGTCTTCAAAATGGCGCTCTCAATAACGACACAAAACATCAATGGACTAAGATCTATTGAAAAACTCATGAATGTTTTATCTCAATTCCGTAGAAGCAATAACAATATCCTATGCCTCCAAGAAACCTTTTGGGACAATAACTTTATTGACACACATGTAAAATCACAGTGGGGTGGATCTATCGCCTACAATAATTACGATGTGAATAATAGACGCGGCGTAGCAATCCTCCTCAAATCTGACATAAAGATTCTGGACCAAAAATGTGATAATAATGGGCGTATCATTAATGTCTTAATTGAGTTTGACAATTCACCCTATAATATCATCTCGTATTATGCGCCAAATATCTTAAAGGAAAGACGTGAGGCCCATCTATCCCTGAGAGATTATGTATCGAAAACTGTACCAAACATCATCACGGGGGATTTTAACGACATCCTCAATCCCTATTATGATATGTCCAAAAACATGAATAACTATTCCAAATCATCAAGCCAACTAATTCAACAATTTTTGAACGATTTTAACCTGGTTGATGTTTGGAGACATAGGAAACCCGACACTCGACAATTCACCAGGAAACAGTACGTACTCGGAAATCTAAAACAGAGCAGACTCGATATCATACTATGTGACCGATCACTCCTTGTTAATGTCACCTGTGTTTTTATCAGCTACTCCTCTTTCAGTGATCATGTCCGTGTAACCATAAAACTAGATCCATCTAAATTTGAACGGGGACCCGGCGTCTGGATCCTCAATAATAACTTACTAGCGGACGAGGAGTATCTTTCAAAGGTTAAAGACATTATTACGAAAAGTAAAGACTGTCCACTGTACAAATCCGAGAAACTAGTATGGTGGGATAATTTAAAATATCGTGTGAAAACTTTTTCTATCAGCTTTTCAAAATCAAAATGTCGGACCGAGAGAAACAAATATTACAGGATACAAAACATACTTAAAATTGAATATGACAAAGCCTCCAGAATACCCAACTACGATATGACACGCTTAAAAATCTTAGAACAAGAACTATACGACCATGAATCAGAAAGATGTAAAAGTGCAATATTAAGATCCAAATCACAATTTACCCTGGATTCCGACCGAAATACGAGCTATTTTCTAAATCTAGAGCGAGCGAACAAAGAAAAGAATAGCATAAAAGAACTACGTTATAATAATGATTTTCTAAATACAACGGAAGATATTATGGAAGCAGAATATGACTTCTATTCACGACTCTATTCAAAAAGTACAACCGACAAACATGCCCAAGATTCCATCTTCATTTCAACTTTCAAACAATTAAACACCAAACAAAGGGAATCGTGTGATCGGCCCCTTAGCCAAAGTGAACTGTATAAAGCTCTGACCGGAATGTCTAAACGAAAAACCCCGGGAATGGATGGTCTCACCGTTGAGTTTTTTATTCGACTGTGGGATGTCATTGGTCCTCCATATACAGAAATAATACAACAATGTATAAATACAGGTGAATTGACTCGTAGCATGAAAACCGGAATATTAACGCTACACTATAAAAACAAAGGTGATAAATCCGACCTTAAAAATTGGAGGCCCATCAGCCTTCTGAATGTTGATTATAAAATCTTCTCGAGATGTTTAGCAATGCCAATTAAAGAGGTTCTAAATATCATTATATCAATAGGTCAAACCAGTTCCGTACCCAATCGAAATATTGCTAACAACATATGTGCTATACGCGATATCATAGATATAATAATGAACGATAATATGTCGGGTTTTGTAATCATGATTACCTTTTCCTATGCCTGGAAAAATTTGATTTCGGTCTTTTTTTTATAAATAGTATTAAGCTTTTGTATAGAACACCTCTGCCATTGCTTTAAATCACTTTTCCATGAGTTCCCAGAGAGTAGGAAAGAACTTATCAAAAATGACACAAACAGACCAAGTAGTGACACTTCTACCCCTGAAACACAAAGTGGTGCTACCCCTGAAACATTAAGTGATACTGTAGAGAAATCAACTCCAATGTCTACAGAAAACATATCTCTCTACAGTACTAATGCTGAAGCCAATGTTCCAGCACCTAAATTGCACCCAGTATATGTTTTTAATGAAAATCTAATCGGTAAATTTTGTATAGTTCTCTATGACAAAAAGGGGTTTCCTTCTCTCATCGAAGATGCTGATGAGGAATCAGTTAGAGTGAATTCCATGTGTCGAGCAGGACCAAATCGCTTTTTCTGGCCATCAAGGGCAGATAATGACATTTGGTATGAATACACTGATGTTGCGACACTTATTCCTGAACCAAAACATGTTACTGGCAGACATTTCCAGGTTGAACCAGAAATTTGGGAGGCGGTTCAGTCAAATTTAGACGATTGGATAAGATAATATTTAAAACCTAGTGATAATCTATAAAATGGGGCCTGGTTGTGTGGTGTAAAATCTGCTTTAGATCATAAGGACTGTCATTTAGTCAAGTGGCAAGGTTTCGACCTCACACCAGTATGCACCATGGAGTGTGTTGCTTATCCCTTGGGACCCCCGGTTTCCTTCCACTGTTAAAGACTTGTACACACAAGCAAATTATTAAAATAAAATTGTATATATGTTAGTCCTGAAAAGACGTAGTTTGTGTCAAGGGGGGCATTAAGTCATATCTGTTTTCTAAAATGGAAATTGATGATTTTTAAAAATGTTCTTTTCATGAAAGGTTATTTGAATTTCGTTCTAGTCTTGAAAGTTTTTCCAGTTCAAATGGGGAGGGGGGGGGGCGAATGGTTAGCACGTGCGCCCTGTACTATAAAACCTGTCATAGAGTTAACTTGGGTGGTTTTGAATTCCCAGTTGTATGTGACCAGGAGTAGGGTCGCCTGTCCAACTTCGTGGGTTTTCTCTGATAAGACAAATACGCGTGAGCGAATTATTGAAATAAAATTAAACCATATGTTAGTCCCGGAAAGACCAAGTTTCTCCCTCTCTCTCCCACTTCAAACATGTATTTTACGGATGGTTTTAGGGTTTATAAGAATATAATATGATTGATAAAGATAACTTTATTCAGTATGGAAGGCCTCCGGCCTATACAGTACAATATGCTAAAAAATATAAATTTACAATTGCAATTTTCAATTAATATTATGAAAACAAAAATAATAATCATTATGATTTACAGTAAAAACATATTTAAATAATATTTCACATTATGACAATAAAATATATGTAATGTGTATATATTGTCATAATGTGAAGTATTATTTAATTATGTTCTTACTAACCTTATAATAATTTATAATCAATTATGCAGTTTGAAATTATTTCAAATATGCAAACTTTAAAGACTGTTAATGTTTTATGGTATTTACATCTTAATCTCATTCCATTTAGCTAGTTTATACAATCATTGTCATTCATTAAAGTTTCATTTTTTCGTATTTAAGTTCAGTCTTTCATTGAAGTTTCCTTAGTTCAACCTTATTTATCTGATGTCCGTCCTTGACGATTGTTTTATGTTTTTAGAGTTTATTTAATATTATAAATAATTTATAGCCAACAAGTGTCCATCCTGATTGATTTGTTATGTTTCTTGATTTGTTCCGCTGTGGAGATCTTTCGTTATAAATGGTTGAATGATAAATTTAAAGTTGTTTGTCGTTATTTTTTATTTTAATGTCAGTACCGTTACAGTTTGTCATTACCGTAACGGTACTGACATTACCATAACAGAAAGGAAATGCATGTTTTAACAAAGAAGTCTAATTTATTTTCTTAATTCACGTGGCATGTGTACTTTGGCAGTGTGTCACTTCTTCATCATAGAGATCTGTATTAAACTATCTTTAAAATGGGCGAATTGATTGTCAAAAATTCGGCACTGTTTAATGAATAAAGAATATTATATATGGATAGTTGAATATAATTCTTACTTTAATTTAGTATTGATTTGCATACATAACTTCCAATGAGATGTATTACTTTAACTGACCATTATCAACAGTTAGATTGTTGCAATTTTATTGACTTTTCCTAAAATTGTCCAACAAAACATTGTTACGGTACTGACTACCTTGTGGGTGGGAATGATAATATAGTGGCCACAATTCAGACTTGTTTTAATAAAAGTGCACTGTTCGTATCATTTTCTAATGTAGAAAATATCCATATTCTCATATGTTCATGAAGAAAACCTAAAATAGTTCATTTATTTGAAAAGTTGCAAACTTGACAAATGTTGCTGTTTTCTGATAACGACCTGATTATAGGTTTGCCATGACGTTTTTCTTTTACTCTTATTTGAACTTTCAGAAATCACCTAAAGCTATGACCTAAATGTCAAGCGTGGAATTCCTAAAACAACTGATCACGACCGAGGTCGCAATATTGAACGTAATCGTAGTCGAACGAATTTACGGCGACGCGAATGATGTTTTGAAATACGGACACTCAGACACTGTCATTGAAAACCGATACTTTATTTTGTTTAATGAGTGTTTTCATGAATGCTCCCTGTATAATTAATTCCCATGATTACTCCCCGTAAAATTACCGCCATTTCATTTTCGTGCATACATGAGAAGAGAAAATCATGTTTCCATGTCTTTATTGTGTACTAGTCATGTCATTTTAAAAACCGGTAAATCTACCCTTCAGGTACATATTAATTATTAAGATTTCGCAGTAGTATTATATAATTATTTTATAAGTACTTAATAGAGTTTTCTTTCTTTTCATCCCGTATAATAATAACTTAATAAGATGTGAAAATGAAAGGTGTTATGTGTTAGTAATGCTAGGTTTAGGATTGATCTATTATATTTTATACTTTTATGCCTAAAAGCCTATATCTGTGATCTATGTGCCTTCAAGAATATTGCATATTTATGTCAGGTTGGGATTCTGATTCCTTAGACAATTTGGGCTGAGAAATCCACGATATGGCATTTTTCGATTTGACCTGGTCTGGGGGCGGTAACTCCATCTAATACTATAAAAGTAGCGTGATATGCTTTAAAGAGTTGTCTCCCATGTAAATTCGTTTTTTATCTATAGTTTGTGAAAGCCTTTGTATATCTTATATTCCAGAGCGCTTTTATTATACCAGAGAAAATTTAAAAAAGTGTAAGAAGCATTTATACCGGTTATTTGTCGACGTTTTCAAACCAAATGTAATATTTCGTAACTTACTATGAAGGACCACCAAACACTTGTATTATCAACGTGGTGTCTCTTTGGTAGCTGGATAAGAAGTGATTATTTTAGCATCGATTACGTCACTGATAATCAGGTGATCTTTATAAAACCTTCCAGTCAAGGCCGGATTAAGGTTTTGTGGGGTCCTAGGCCAAGATATCAGACAGGCATCCATCCATCCATCAAATACAAAATATCAATATAGCATGTGTATGTACATTATACATTGCATTTATTGCATTAGTTTCATTACATAGGTGATTATTGAGAGGATTTATTGAACCAAGCGAGAGCTTAAGGAAACACAGAGACCCTAAAAGTGTTGGGCCCTATTAACATTTTGAGCTACAATTTATATTTAGTTTTAAATATGTTTATGTACCCGTTTGTATTTCTCGTTTGTACTTTTCTAGTGTGCGTTTTACGACCATGGCATGTCAGAGATACATAGAAAAGGCTGGTTCCACTGAAAGCGAGAACTACGACTCGCTGGTGTAAATCTAAATAAATGACATCAAATGCTCGTTAGACACATTCATAGGCTAGTCGTTAAATATGTTTATGTACTAGTCGTTAAAGATGAAATCCTTTCAAGCTCCAACATCACTAATAATTCTTTATGAATTAAAATTTTGGAATTTGTTATGAATCAGACAAATTTAAATCTTACTTGCATGTCGCACTCAAAACGATACAAACTCAAAATATTTTGCTTTGTAACAATATTGACTGATCTTTACCCTTTTTTTCAGGTGATACAGTTTTTAAAACCTACGTGTAGGCCATTTGAACCGAACACATTTATAGAAAACTATTGAACCCGGGATGTCAACGAATTTGGGCAACTTATGAGAGAGAGGGGAACTACACTAATCTTTCGGCAACAGCCTTGTATCAGGCAGGTATAATTAATGAATAGAATATTATAGACAGTCCTGGATATCGATCCAGAGAGGCATGTATGGTCTATAAAATAAAGTCAGATGAGGTGGACAAAATTGTTTCTGTTATCCTAAAACACCCTTGTGAAGCGGAAAATCTTGAAATCAAATAACAAGCATGTTTAATACCAGACATCAAAATCTGCCCGTTTGAGCGATATAATAACTTAATCCATGTGGCCATGCGAATTTCACCAATTGTGAACTCAGTTTAAGTCAAAATATAACCTGACTGTAGTAACTGGAATAAAACTGCTTTTTGTTTAATTTTTCCAAAGAAGTCGTAAGTGCATGCATCATTGATTTATTGTAACATGCTTTAAGGTAAACCTAGCGTTCTAATTTGTCTACAATGTCGATAAACGTGTCTTGGGTGCTAATGATCTCAGGAAATGTCTATTGGACAATAACACCCCTCTAAATGCGAAACAGGAAGTGTTTATCTCCTAATTGATGTCCGATGAGCTGAATTTAACAAGCGTGTGACTATTCATTGAGACCTTAAAATAGATCGAACTGGGTCTAAAAGCACATATTATAATATGAATGTATATAGCCATTTACATGTATATTCAATTGTTAATAATATTATTTACATTTCGATTCAATTATGTTCGGTGAAATACGTGAACAGTCCAACAAATTAAACACGGTCGATTTAGGGTTAGGGTCCATTCTACGCGCCTTTTTATTATCATTTTGTCGTGTGTGTATCTGCCATTACTTATTACTTCCGCATTGTCTTTTAGGATATATTTTGTTTCATTACCACCATATACTACACGACTCGTGTACTGATTATAAAATGTTCATTGTCTCTTGAATATTGGCTATTAGAATCCCATATTTTTTTACGGTAATATAAGAACATCGATTTGGATTGAAATGTGTTAATATTGAATTCTCTTTCATGTTTTAATTTTAAATATTATGGATAAGATTAAGCTAGACGTTGAGCTCCTTTAATGAAGGAAATGTAAGTAGCAGTGAGTAAAAGTAAGAATTGTCTCTTTTATAGACTATACCGGGTAATACTAATTTCCATGCTCGTATCCATGTTTCTACTAAAACTGAAGTAAACTAGCAAAAGTGTGCAATAACATGGAAAATATCTAGTTATTGCACATTTAAGCTCCATTGAATTTAATAGAGTGAAAACAATAAAAATTTGGTTATTGACAGAAAAGAAGAAAGAAAGACTCCCCGTCCATGTTACACAATATAGATAGGTCATGCGCAATTACTTTATAACATCATGAACATATGGATATAATCGTATTTTAAATATAAGATACGACTTGACAAAAATAATAAGCAAGAGGGTCGTCTCAGGAACGAGCTAGGCCAACTTAGTTTGTGTTGTTTAACGTCCTACTAGTCTGATCCGACTGGGATAATGGAGACGGGCATACACAATACATTGTGCAATGAGGGGAATTTTGCCCAGACAGCAGCGCACCGGTCTAGTCTTATATAAAATCCAACTGCCAACGGATTCGTTACGTGCACGTCGCATCTAAAATACTGCTTTATTCCGACTTCGCCACGGCCTACACTTGTACCGTTTTCCAACTGCCAAGGAATCCTTTAAGGGCATTTCTCATCTGTCCGACTACAGGTTTTCCCTTGCGAGGCCCTCGGCCCTGCAGCACGGACAAGGGATTGTAACCGCAGAAATTCCCGATGAACTTTCTCGGCCAACGCAAAAATCGAACACGGGACATGTATATAGGTTAGCGAGGCAACGTCTTTCTCACTAAGCCACCGTGGCTCCCAGGTCGTGGCAAGAACATAAAGCAAAAATTTAAAACCGTCGATGTTTTACACATATTAGTTTTGGTATGTCGTATATACATTAGCAGTCCACGAAATATATCACTTGGCAGTTGCAATTCCATACACACTAAAATTTGCAAGATGATGTAAGATTATCAACAGCGTGCTGATCATAAGACACATTCTATATAAAAAACACATCAACAGTTTTTACAATAATACCGGTATTGATGTTAAATATTTTTAAAATGTATATCGAATATTTTTGTATCTGGTTATGCTCAGTGAAATACTATATTTTATTTCCAAAATATTTCTTAAAATCTAAATAACACATCAACTGTTTTTATGGTAATACTATTATGGATACACATTTTCCTGGCAAACTTTATTTGTAACTTTCCAGCGACACATATTTACTCCAGCAAATGTGAAATAAAGTACACTGCAATTGGTAATTACTCATGTCTTATATATAGGATTATTGTTTTTCAATTTATATTCATCTTAGCGTATTACTCTACATTGTTCTTACAAATTTTTATATTTTCAAAAAGCCTACAATTTAAAATCCAATTCATGTAGTATGTAATTAACTTAAAATAATCTATATACAATTGAAGGTGAGTCGATCTATCGACTGCCTTAATTATTTACGGACGATTAATCTGGACTTCGTCGAATTTGTGGGACATAGCTCCAAAACATAATATTTGCATTGTATATTGTAATATAATGATCATAATTTATCAGCCCATTGTTTAAAATATACATTGTTCATTAACCAGAAGTATGTGTTGTTCACTTTACCCGATACAAAAATCGGCTTACTTATGTCGATTTGCTTGCGGATGACCATGTACACGATGGCTATTTATTTTTTGTAGATCTATGAAAATGTTCAAAATATACTATCGTGGTCACTTCGATCATTGTGTACTAATCCCCTTTCAATTTATTGAATGTAAACCAGGCTATTAACCTGTTACTAGACGATGATTATTATCTTATTTATGTGATCGAACGTTGCACGACAACTTTAAACTTACACGACGATGATTATTATCTTATTTTATCAGATACGTGACGTTTTAATCCTCGTCAGTGTAGCAATGTTGTCGTTGCGACATAGTTTTCAAATTCATAGACAAGGAATGGAGAAATGGTGGCTGAAAAAATATTTTTATCTTTACAAATTATTGATTCTAATTTCATAACCAAACATATAGAACACACGCTGGTTACTTTGATACGTTAACGGAGGTACAGTTTAGTAAACATGTTGGTAATTTACATTTTTCAAGTAAAAGCTGCTATTAGAGACTTTTGGCAAGCGCAAATTCCTAGTACGTATCACTGATCTATATAAATAACTGGATAGCTCATTGGCTGAGAAGTGTGAAGTCACAGGAAGTACCAATTCCGCCATGTCAGAACTCGCAAAACATTGGTTTGTACCGTTGACGTAATGGTATTTACCTCAAGTAAACTTCGATAATATTAATACCGTTATAAGTTTTTATGATAATCATAAATTTTCAAAATTAATAACAAGTTGTCCTGAATGAAATGTGCGACATTTTATGAAAATAAAATAAAATATCACGTGAAAATTACCGTTTTTCGTGGGCATGCCTTGGTCTTTCTTTTCATTCATACACGTTAATCAGGCCTATTATTTTAATGAAACTTTTCACATCACGGAGGAACGGAGGAGAAATGAATTCACGGTTGAAAATAAAAGCAAATAAATACAGATCGGCTTGATAGATTAAGCATTAAAGGCCAAACATGCAGCTATTTATAGGCCTAACATATGGCTAACTAGGCCTACAACAGTCATATTTATGTATCTTAATATAGAATAGTTCCGGTTCTTCAAGTTTTCTTTTCTTTTTTTTCTGTTTTTGTTATAGTTCTTCTTTTATATTTATTTATGTGCTATTAACTTTAATTTAAAGAAAAAAAATGAAATTGTGCACATATTTAGGCCTATATATGAAAAGCCTTTTTTTTAAAAAAAAAAAAACAAAAACGGTAATCACTACATCCGAGCTGGGCTTTTTCCCTCAAGCATTAACTGCGAAATTACAGAATAGTCTATAATAATATAGGCCTATATGTATTTTTAAAAAAAATAATTTGGACAGTGAATAAACTGTTAAAATACAGAATTGTAAAGTGTACATTAAGGGTCTTTTAAGAAGAAAACAGGATGTAGGCCTGCCTAAGCGATGGAATACAGAATAGAAAAAAAATTCTTTCTTGTTACATGCATGTATATTTCGCTCATTTTTATTTTTTTTCTCTTTTTGTTTGTTTAAACATCAGTGAAAAAAGAAGTGATAAATGAAGCTAGCCACATATCATATATACATAGACCTCAAATTCTTTTATTATGTGAATAGCCTAATATGTTTTTTAAATAAAGACAATATTATAAATAGCGAACAAGAGAATGTGATATAGGCCTATAATATTTAAAACAAAAATGATATAGACCTGTAATAAAAGTAATTTTTAAAAAAATGACATAGGTCAATAATAAAGTAATTTATTTTTTGAAGAAAAAAAGATATAGGCCTATGCAATGACCGGTGTTTATTAATAGCCTATAGGTTTTTTAAATACTTTTTTAAGACTTTAAAATAACTAACTATCGTCAAAGCTACCCCTCCATCCCCCCTCTAAAATTAAAGACGAAAATGGTATTTAATACGAACATGTATATTGATGAAAAAATAAATTTTGAATATTTCTTATTTAATAAACAGTGGAAATACTGAATAAAGTATTGGGATATAGCCCCATAGAATATAGTTATATAATGTAATCCTATACATGTACTTTATTACAATAAATTTGTGCAATATATGCTCTCCGAAATTACCTTTGAAAAACAACATTATAAATAGTAAAGAAGAGAATGTGATATAGGCCTATAATATAAGTAGTTAGATGTTTTAAAAACTAGGATATAGGTCAAAAGTCTTATTATTAAAAAATAATTTATATAGGCCTATAAGTAATTTAAAAAAAAAAAATGACATAGGCCTATAATAAAGTAATTTATTTTTAAAGAAAAAAAGATATAGGCCTATGCAATGACAGTGTTTATTAATATAAAAGCCAAATAAAGAAAATAACGTATTATTGGCCTATAATATGTCTTTGAACTATTCTAAAATTACTAGAAATCAGACACAAATATACCGGTAGGCCTATATGTGAATAACCATTTTTTGTTTTTTAAAAAAAAAACACCCCCCCCCACAGACTCTAAAATTACAGATTTAAGTGACCACAAGACGAAATAAAAAAAAACTATCTGGACAATACATGAGTTTGTTTCCCTCTAAAATTAACGGTGAAATTTCAGTAAAGTAAAAGAAGAAAATGGTGTAAGGCCTATATATTTCGAAAGAATAAATTTTGACTGTTTTGTATTTCAATAACATTGAAATACAGAATTTTAAATTGTATAGAAGAACATGGGATACAGGCTTGTAAAATATAGTTATGTAATGTAATCCTTTATTTTTTTTAAAAAGACGAATTTGTGCTATTTTCTTTGAAATTAACACTGAAAACACAGAATTGTAAATTGTAAAGGAGAATAAGGGATCTGGGCCTATAATGTAAGTAGTGTTTTTAAGGACTAGGATATAGGCCTATAATAATAGTAGTTTTTTTTAAAGAGGAAAATAGGATATAGGCCCGTGCAGTGAAATGCTTTTACAGTAATTACAATAGACTGTGAAGAAAATATACCCCCCCCCCCTTTATAAGGATAAAGAAAAGCACACATAATAATTAGCTGAACAGTATTTTTATTTGAATATTGCACCATTGCAAAGACAATGGTAGTGTAAATACTGTTCATACTTTTATTATTTTATCATGGACCCTACATTATTATGTCAATAGATATTATGCACTTTTTTTTTTTTACCAAGGACGTGATACAACTTTGGCAGTCATTATAGTAGAAAATTCTGGACATTTTCAAAAATCCAAAAAAAAAACTATAATTTAAAAAAACAAAACAAGGGGTGGCATAATATCTTACATTTTCTTTTTCGTCAGATGATTTTATTTTTTCCAAACAATGCCTGATAAAAGTCCATGCCTTACTCTATCATTTAGTATTTATTATTTTCAATTGTATATAGGAATAATTGATAAATCCAACGTTATGTTATAATGTGATTTACGGCAAATGTATGGTGCGCTTCAAAACATTTTATGGCGTCAGCCGATATATTATCAGAATTTGCATTTTTTTAAAAAAAAAAAAAATCAATATTGTACCCTTGTGAATTTTTTTTATATAAAGCACCAACAATGTTTTAAACAAAATATAATGTTCTGTTGTTTATGTTTTCTTCGAATTTGCTTGTAAACAAAGCGCGTACTTATAGAGGAACGAGTGCTTTTTGGGTGTAGCAAGATGCCGGACGGTGGCTTCAAGCTACGTCATTTGTAGATTGCGTCATGAGCTATCCAGTTATTTATATAGATCAGTGGTACGTATTGCGTATCCGTATGGATTTTGTGTGTGACGTCATCAATGTGTGTGTATTTCTCATACGTGAAACGGTACACGGATACGGCAGCCCGTATCAAATAGCTTTCATACGGAGAAGGTCCGTATAACATTGTCGTCTTTTTAGACGCTGAAAAGTTGTATCATAGCGTTTTTATGAATCTAAGTGTATCCCAGAACACGAAGGTGTATATTTGATGTGAATTTAACCATAATAAAGACTGGAATGTAATCATTATTTTTGATGGATTTTTCTCGGGAATTTTCATACTTTTCCCGCCTGTCTGTCTGCACGCTGGTTGATCTACATGCTAGATTTAGGTAGATATGCGAACTTGCAAATCTGTAAATGATGTGATTCTAAATTAGTGAAACCGAAAATTGCTGTCGAGTCGAAGTCAAAGATTTCTTTTAATAAGATGCGACATTAATTTTTTATAATAGCTCATGGGGGTGGTAATCTTGGTAGATATTTGCCATCATGCTGTACAGAACTAAGCTCAGCTCAGTGACGCATACGTACGCGACGCAAGAATTTGCCCAAACTCTAAAACTACTCTGACGCAACGTGTCACGTATACGATACGTGATACGGATAGGGAAAATGCCATTTGCCAAAAGTCTCTATTGTTTGAAATACACGTGTGTGAAAAATTACTAATTATCCCACGTCATTCAACACCTATAAGAGAGAGCGGCGTTAGAATAATTTTAGACATCATTTAGATTCTTTAAAGTCAAACACGCATTGGGTTCTTTAGACGACCATTTCATGATGTGGTGGTTTTCTGAATCTCGCCACGCTGGTTAGACTTTAAAAGTTGAGAGAAAGAGATATTAATTTTAAACATTGTAATGTAGACACTAAACGTATAGAAAACAACTATTTTGGTTCCCGTTACATATTTGATTTCGGTATCGTGGGAAAGCACAATGGTGAAGTGCTTAAGAAGCGAGATACAACAGTAGCGCCCGGAGTCAAACCAACCCCTAGACGACCAGGTCAAAACAAAGATATGAAGCAGTGGTAGTGCTACATTCGCCATACAATTTATGAACATCGTTGCTTTTAAACATGTGTACGATACCGCTTCTGTTATTTCCTTTTTGAAAATATTGTAACCTCTACAGGGTCCACGACCTTCGTATTACATACAATACACGATTTGCATGCAAAGAGCGGCCATTATGACGTGCAGTTTCATTTCGATTTCCCGAGATATGAATTCAACCTACAGTATGGTAGAATGTTGTGATATATTTAAACGGTTTTTAAAATCGTATTTAAAAAAATGCCACCTCTAGAAAATCCACAAGCTAAAAATACGATTTGTCGTACAATCAGGGGCCATAATTCAGGAAGTTACGATCCAATATGCACGAATATCGAAAGCAACCCATAGAAAATGTTAAGAGCTACCATGTTGTGATAAGTGCTACCGCTGAGTCAATATTGGAGGTTATTCAAAGCGGCGGTCAGTTTTGGCGGCAAAGTTTGGTATCATAATGTACGTTTCGGGGTAAATGAATCCATTTTCATACACATTGTTGTGATAAGTTCTACCGCTAAGTCAATATTGGGGGTGTTCAAGGTGGCGGTCAGTTTTGGTGTCAAGGGATCAGGTTTGGTGTCAATTATACGTTTTGGAGGTAGCTGAATCAATGTTCGAGCATATTTTAGTGATTAAGTTATTCCCTGTGTCAATATAATAGGAGCAAGTCCAATTAGTGATTTAGATTTATGATAAGGGATGGGAGATTAATGATACTCCTACCTTAAACCTTTGAAGCACGTGGCAAATTTATTTCACAAATTGATTTAAATTTTGAGATTCAGATGGATACAGTATCGCCTGTTTGTCAGATATGCAGTGAACCATTTGATAATGAAATTGCTCAGTGTTGTAACTCTACTGAAGTGGAGGAGCCT
This sequence comes from Patella caerulea, assembly GCA_036850965.1. NCBI lineage: Eukaryota > Metazoa > Mollusca > Gastropoda > Patellidae > Patella > Patella caerulea. Next base: position 5,423,177 of record JAZGQO010000010.1, read on the forward strand.
GTATCAAGGTATAGACGGTCTACAGTGCTAAGATTTAATTTTGCGGACCGTTGTCGTTTACATGGTCTGTAGGCAAGACTAGCAGACGGCCCATTACAACAGATATAATCGGTGTCCGCTGTTACAACAGTAAAGAGTAGAAGTCACAACACCTATTATTTGGACATGCCAAGACAAGACAAAAGAAGACTGGACATTAATCTAGTTGTATTTGAAAAATTAACATTGAGGCCGGAGTCCCTAAATAGATGACACTCATTAATTGCTTACAGATCTCATACTAGCATTTAAAGTATCTTACACGTTGTAAATGGTAAAATAAACAATTTAACCATTGGTACACGAAACGTGTACCATAGTGCGCTTCAGCATCAATTGACCGGAAAGAACGAGGCTAGACACATTTCAAAACTTACGTCAAACGGTGACGCTATAACTTAGTTGGAGAGAGCATGCACAATAGACTTGAATAATCAGACACTAGAAATGTCTATTTCGCTGGACATAACTGATTTGAAATTAGAGTCAAAACGGAAACAATTGAATGTAAATCAGTTCATATACAATCAGATTACATTATTATATGCGTTGCGGCCCTTTTGGGTCAATTTCTCAGTCCCAAATATTAGCGATTTAGCTTCTTTAAAGGCTCATCCCTCTGTGTAACCTAAACAAAAATTCTCACTGTAGAGGCGTGCAGGGCAGGTAGTCAACCGCTTACTCTGGTCTCATAAAGGCAGAAACTGGAAATGGTTGATAACGCTCGAATCCGATGAGATTTCGTATAAGGGTATACGGTATGCCGCGGGGGTGGCTATGTGCCCCCTCTTCCGAAAATGTGTCGTCGAATTTCGACAGAGATACCTTAAATGGTTCAGGAACTGTCCACCCCAATGAAAACATCGTGCCCCCCTTTTACAGCTGCCTTTCCCTTGTTTACAACCAAATCCAGAGATACTACAAACCAATTGCACTCAATGCACGTAAAGATGTCCGTTTCTCATTGATGATGTAAGGGTTCCATACAAGCTCAATCAGCCCCTGATTTCCACGGATGACTTCCAGAATAGATTTAACAGCCAGATTAATGTTTCCATAACATTCCGAATTAACTGATTTTTCTTAGTTCTATAAATGTATCTAAAGGAATATAGGAAAATTGCAACACGAGCGACGGGAACATTTTTATACGCCCACATTTTCATGTGGACGTATTATGTCGTCGCCCCTGTCCATCCGGACGCGTCCGTCCGTCCGTCCACAAATTGTTTGTGGACTGTCTCCAGGTCACAATTCTTATCCGATTTTGACGAAACTTGAAATATAGGTTTATCCCCAAAAGATCTCGGTTCCTTTCGATATTGGCATGTATCGGATCAAAACTTCATGGATTATGGCCCCTGATTGTACGAAAAATCACGTTTTTAGCTTGTGGACCCTATAGAGGTCACAATTTTGAACCGATTTTGATGAAACTTGACATGCATGTTTGTAACCCAAAGATCTTGGTTCCTTTCGATATTTGCGGCTATCGGAATGTAATTTCCTGAATTATGGCCCCTGATTGTCCGAAAAATCACCCTTTTTAGCTTGTGGTCCCTCTGGAGGTCACAATTATTATTTGATTTAAAAAACCGTTTGATTATATCACCGTTACACCCTAAGGAAGGTTGAGTTCGAATTTTGGGAAAATCGGACGAAAATTGCCATACAAAATGGCCGCCGTTAGTACGCGAATACTGTTAAAAAATGGTATATCAAGGTTGTGGACCCTGTGGAGGTCACAATTTTGATTCGATTTTGATGAAACTTGAAATTCATGGTTATAACCCAAAGATCTTGCTTCCTTTCGATATTTGCGCATATCGGATCGTAACTTCCTGAAATATGGCCCCTGATTATACGCAAAGTCGCTTTTTTTTTTAGCTTGGAGGTCACAATTATTATTCGATTTAAAAAAACGTTTGATTATATCACCGTTACACCCTAAGGAAGGTTGAGTTCGAATTTCGGGAAAATCGGACGAAAATTGCCATACAAAATGGCCGCCGTTTGTACGCGAATACTGTTAAAAAATGGTATATCAAGGTTGTGGACCCTGTGGAGGTCACAATTTTGATTCGATTGTGATGAAACTTGAAATTCAATGTTATAACCCAAAGATCTTGCTTATTTTCGATATTTGCGCATATCGGATCGTAACTTCCTGAATTATGGCCCCTGATTATACGCAAAATCGCCTTTTTTTTTTTAGCTTGGAGGTCACAATTATTATCCGATTTAAAAAAACGTTTGACTATATTACCGTTACACCGTAAGGAAGGTTGAGTTCGAATTTCGGGAAAATCAGACCAAAATTGCCATACAAAATGGCCACCGTTTGTACGTGAATACTGTTAAAAAATGGTATATCAAGGTTGTGGACCCTGTAAAGGTCACAATTTTAATTCGATTTTGATGAAACTTGAAATGCATGGTTATAACCCCAAGATCTTGGTTCCTTTCGGTATTTGCGCATATCGGATCGTAACTTCCTGAATTATTCGAATTTCGTGAAAATGGTACCAAAATTGACGGACGAAATGGTCGCCGTTTGTACGCGAATAGTGTAAAGATATGGTATATCATGGTTGTTGACTCTGTACAGGTCACAATTCTTATTCGATTTTGACGAAAAGTCACATTTCTAGGTTGTGTACTGTCACACCATAATCATTGTCGACTTCGAATTTCATGAATATCAGACTGGAACTGACCAACAAAATGGCTGCTCCCAATACAGTATGAAATACAGGACTTAATGATGTAGGAAAAATCACTTTCCGTATTGTTTGTTCTCTATCCATCTCTCGAAAATGTGGGCGTATCCTGCCTGGCAGTGCCAGCCTATCTTTGCTGGTTAGCATACTCAAGTCCAAAAAGCTAACCGTTACCATAAACTCTATTGATATTTAATCTGTCACCAGTAAGCGTGAATTTCACATTTTCTAAGAAAGTCAAAACATATAATTATTTCTATGTCCTGTACTCAAAAGATTGTCAACTCACTATTATACGATCATGGGCATTATTTCTCAGGTATTAAAATCTGTGACACAGGAAATAATAACACAATTACCGCCCTTGTTTTTCTATTCCCCCGGTGGAATAGCAATCTTCAAACGTTTGAATTTGAATTTGAAAATGATATTATAAGATTAATAGGATTATTCTTTAACAAGGTAGGACTGTTTATAGATACAATCTATTTTAAGGCTTTATTTTATTACAGTTTGAAAATATAACTTTAAAAAATGCTATTGGGACTTTAACGTGTATCCTGATCATCTTCTCGCTCCCCTCATTAGGTAACGGAATCAAATGAAACTTGGCAGGTACCCTTTGTAAACAATACCAGTCATTTTTCATGCTTGTTTTGTCTTTACTCACAGGTCGTTTTATTATTACAGTTAACTATGCCCATGTTCAGATCCTATAAGGACTTAATCATAATCCTTTAACCATGTGTCAATGTAATGGATCACAGCTGCCTAGTCGACTTCGTTCGGATGGGACGAAAAATCAAGGTCCCGTGTACACATTGGAGTGCACGTAAAAGATCCCTTGGCAGTTGGAATTCGATATAAGAGTCGGCCGTAGCGCCGGTGCCCGGGCAAAATTTCCATCATAGCACATTGTATGGCGTATGCCCGTCTTCCATTAGCCCAGGTTAGGTGAAAAAGAGTAAGACGTTAAACCCCATTTCATTTCATCTAATGGATCACATAGTCGTCAAATAGCGTCTACCATATGCTACAGAACTCACATTTTTTATACGCCCACATTTTCATGTGGACGTATATCGTCGTCGCCCCTGTTCGTCCGTCCGTCTACAATTGTTTGTGAACAGTCTACAGGTCACAATTTTTATCCGATTTCAATGAAACTTAAAATATAGGTTTATCACCCTAAGAACCCGGTTCCTTTCGATATTGGCATGTATCGGACTGTAACTTCATGGGTTATGGCCCCTGATTGTACGAAAGATCACCTTTTTTAGCTTGTGAACAGTGTCGAGGTCACAATTTTGAACCGATTTGGATGAAACTTGAAATGCATGTTTATAACCCAAAGATCTTGATTCCTTTCAATATTTGCGCCAATCGGATCGTAACTTGTCCGAAAAATCGCTTTTGTTAGCCTGTGGTCCCTCTGGAGGTCAAAATTATTATCCGATTTAAAAAACCGTTTGATTATATCACGGTTTCATGGTAATGATGAGAGAATTTGAATTTCGTGATTGACGGATAAAATGGCCGCCGTCTGTACGCGAATTGTGTGAAAATATGTTATATCAAGGTTGTGGACCCTATAGAGGTCACAATTTTGAACTGATTTTGATGAAACGTGAAATACATGTTATAACCTAATGATCTTCGTTCCATTGCATATATGCCCATATCGGATCGTAACTTCCTGAATTATGGCCCCTGATTGTACGAAAAAATCACCCTTTTTAGCTTGTGATCCCTCTGGAGGTCACAATTATTATCTGATTTAAACAAACGTTTGATTATATCACAGTTACACCGTAGTTATGGGTGAGTTTGAATTATGATTTTCTGATGATTACTTAAAATGCAACAACTCTTGTTGACTGCCCGGGCGATTTGGCTGCTGTGTGGGCGTATGTTTCGTTATCCTGCCCTCACCCTCTCCTAAAGTGCCCTAACTTTGGTTTGCCTACCCTCATTCGGAGGCCCTAGAACGCCCTTTGCTTATTGTCGAACTTAGTCATGACTTTACACCAAGTTTTACTTTCTCCCAATTTCTCTGCCATTGAAATTAGTACCTCCACTTATTATTGAACTAGGCCAGGATCTTAATCAGCTCATTATTATCGGAATGACGGTGGACAATTCATTATCTGACAAACAGGCGATACTGTATTCATCTCTGTCTCAACACTTTTTGTGAAATACATTCGCCAATAGTTTTGGTCATCTTGGCTCAATTTTTGAGATTGGTGATGGAAATCGAACACGCCCACGACACGCACACGACGCTGCGTCTACAGTCGGCTAAGAGTGACCCCTTTCGTCATGTCTGCTACGCTGCCTCCGCAGTGAGCAGTGGTCGGCCAGAGCGTCTAAATGAGATTTTGTTGATGCTTGATGAATGCCATCATATTTGATCTGAGGCATACTCGACTACTCTCAATCCCCAATGAGATTTCCACATATTCTAACCCAGGTGAACCAGTTAATTACCAAAATGACAAACTGTGTTTTGAAAATGGAATCAGCTGCCTCCAAAACGCGCATTTTCCCGCCCAAACTGAGCGCCATCTCGAATTATTTCCCAATATTGAGTCCGCTGTATAACAATCAGCAAAATGGGTATGGAAATGGATTCAGCTGCCCCGAAAAGGTATATTTTGATATAAAACTCGATCATATTATGATAAGAGTATAAAAATGGGCATTTTCCAGTCAAAACTGGCGGCCATTTTTTATTTTTGCCAATTTGACCCATTTGGGCACGAATTTTGGACTGGGACTTTTTTGGTGATAATACCCACCATAAACTGTGGTCAGTATTTCTATTGTAGCAAATGCCCGATTTGATGCGAAATTGAGTTAAAATGCCTGGACAAACTCGTTTTGTCGGATAAATGAAATAGGTTTCAACGTCCTACTCTTTTATATAATAAATAAAAATATGATTTGTTGACTAAAACTATAGCTTCTTTATACAATAAACATAAATAGGTAGTACTCACTTCCGACCTCTGAAAAGATAAACCATACAAATAATTAGTATGCAATTATTTTATAACAATATGAACATATGAATATATTTATATTTTCTATTATAAGATACGACTTGAGAAAAATAATAATCAAGAGGGGTCGTGTTAGGAACGGCCTGGGCCAATTTATGTCGTGTCAGAAACAGGTACACTCAAGAGGGGGGGGGCTGGGTGAATCCAGAACGGTAAGACGTAGAATGCTGATTAGCGGTAGGGTTCGTCCTCTCATTCTCACAATGTCTGAAAACAATCCACCGAAAACAATACACTGAAAAAAAACTTGTGTTGAAACAACACAAACTTGTGTTGTTTTCAACACAAGTTGGGTGTTACTATTTAACAACACAAACTTGTGTTGAAACAACACAAACTTGTGTTAAATGTTGAAACAACACAAGACTTGTGTTAAAATTTGTCAAACAACACAAACTTGTGTTGAAACTTGTGTGAAAATCTACACAAGACTTGTGTTGAAAGTTCTGAAACTTGTGTTGAAATTTCTGAAACTTGTGTTGAAATGTTTGAAACTTGTGTTGAAACTTGTGTTGAAATTTCTGAAACTTGTGTTGAAATATCTGAAACTTGTGTGGTTTCATATACAAACTTGTGTATAACCATCAACAAAAACTTGTGTTGTATTTTCCTCACTTTATATTCAATATAGCAACTTTTCCCCCCTTTTGCTCTGTTTAACCTGCAAAGTTTGATAAATGAGGTAACAATAATTTTTTTTTGTTAAATTATTATTTATTCATAAAATGATATTTGGAATGTTAACAGAAAAATAATATTAATAAAATTGTGTTAAATACCCCCCCTTCACCCTCAAATCACAAACTATAAAATAGCTATTTAAATTTTTCTTTACTCATCAACAAATACTAAGCATATAAAGACAGTATCCCTATCCCACACCCCCAAAATATATAATTCAAATATATTTAAATTTAATAAGATATATACCAAGCACTAATAAGATAAATTATCCACTAATTTGAATTACTTTCAAACAGTGAAAAGTGTTATAAGTCGAATTACAAGTGATTATTGAGTAATCTAGAAATAACTAGCATACACAGAAAATTAACAAAAGAAAAATGACCTATTTTACAGTAGTAATAAAATGATGTAGAACTCTTTCCTCATTAGGAAAAAAAACCCAAACAAAATGAATATTTTGTACATATACGGAGCAAAGCATCAACAAGAACTAGCATATAAAGACAGTATCCCTACCCCATACCCCCAAAATATATAATTCAAATATATTTAAATTAATAAGATATATACCAAGCACTAATAAGATAAATTATCCACTTATTTGAATTACTTTCAAACAGTGAAAAGTGTTATAAGTCGAATTACATGTGATTATTGAGTAATCTAGAAATAACTAGCATACACAGAAAATTAAAGGGACAATAACACTCTTGCTGGCTTGGTAGCTCCAGAAAATAAATAATACTCTTATTCTAACTACTAGATGTTTAAATGTCCTACCTGTTGTGTAAATTATCCATTACAACCTATTTTATTTGTCCAGAGGGTTCGAAAATATTTTAAAATCCAAGTCACATTTGAAAAGGTTTACGTTAGACTTAAGATGAAAGGTTTACGTGTGTTAAGATGAAATTTATATCATCATTTAATTGGAATATTCTAAAATAATACGATTTGTTGACCAGAATGAAGATTGGGACATATTTTTCAGTTACAACAAGAGTGTTATTGTCCCTTTAACAAAAGAAAAATGACCTATTTTACAGTAGTAATAAAATGGTGTAGAACTCTTTCCTCATTAGGAAAAAAACCCCGAACAAAATGAATATTTTGTACATATAAGGAGCAAAGCATCAAGACTGCAGGATTAAAATATAAAAATATGAGAGACAATGGCAAATATTGAATAATATGTACAAAATATTTATATACAATTACAAATCATAAGCAATGGGAAGCCACGGTGAGTATAAGGCGTTGGCCGAGAAATTTCAACTGGAGTTCCAAGCATAGTTCCTCCATGTCAGTAGTGCAGGACGTGGGAAGGGACAATATATAGTTGTTTGGATAGGACAAAAAACCTCGATCTAATGTACACATTGCCGTGTATTTTAAAGAAGAGATAGAAATGAGGTTAAGCGTCCACTTGACACAAACTGGGTACAAGCCTGAATCAAAGCCACTTTGACTGTGTTCACTTTAAAGTACCCTTGAAAATTGACATATTTGACTCATTGCCAGACCTCCTGATCCAATGTGTGCCTGTTAACCATTCGACCCCCTGAGTTCCCTTTAATGAACCCTTGACAGTTGAAATATTAGATATAAGAGTAGACTGTAAGGCAGAAACACTCTAATAACACAGAAAAGTGGGATATTAGGATATTAAACCTTATTTCGTTTCATAAGCAAGGAAAAGACACCATAATGTAGGTCAAGGTTTTTTGTAATTCTGGGTATATCTGATCTACATTTGGTTTCTAGATAATGCCTATTAAATACTTTTATGATTTACGACCAAATTTTACGTGAATTATATGTCACTTTACTTTCTATATTATACAGAAATTAATAAGAGGATTAAAATCTAATTGTGTTTTCGAAGAATACTTAACATTAAAAACAAAAAATAAATATTTAAAATTGGGTCAAATGCATTCTTTTCCAGAATTATAAAATAAATTGATGCTTGGTTTCTCTTCTTTTTATCATTTATTAAATTCTCCTCCGAGGGTGCTTGAGGTGCTTCAGCCTAAAAAATAAAAAGTGGGAAATAAGAATACTTACTATATGGTTCATAATGTTTAAATAAACAATTTATTTTGCCACATTGAGACTTAGTTTCTATTTTGTTTCAACTTTGTGTAACACTCCTTTTGTCTTGTCAAGTTACAGGCCCAGACAGAATATAATGCTCAAACGAAATGGGTTAGAGTCAGAGAAAGATAGAAATTTGGTTTAACATCCACTTGACACAAACTAGGTCATTTTGGGACCAACATACAGTTTAATTTTATTTCAATAATTTGCTTGCGCTGAGGGGTCATTAGGAGTGAGAGCAACCAGAGGACCCGCAGCTTTATGATACAGCGCGCATGTCCTAACCATCTGGCCATCCAACCGGCAATTCACCCCCACCCCCTTAGAAGTCACAAAAAAGGCCTTGAGATTTTGGACTGAAATTTTGCACGGTACCGCGACCCTAAGGCATACTCTTGTATCAAATTACAATTGCCAGAGGATCTTTTACATGCATGCCAATGTGAACACAGGACCATGTTTTGTTGTTCAATCTGAACAACTAGACGAATGTCCTTGTCAGGCCCTCGATCCTGAATTTTCTATGTCAACATTGGGAGCAAACTTGCAGCGTCTTACCCACCTCCACTCTCCACAAATGAGACAGTCATATGTGCACATACATGTGTATGTATACTTTTACTATACTAAATTGAATTTTATATTTCAAAATAATAAACTGAAATGGAGGCTAATGTCACCTCTGCTCCAACCGGGCTACATTGTGCCAAACACATTTAATGGTGAGATTTCAAATTACCATATCAACAATCTTTTCTATTAGAATTGAACACTCACCCTCCAAAAACCCCATTCTTTCAGCTCTTTCTTCTCCCATATTTGTTTTTTTTTCTTATTTTATTATATGATGTTTTATTTGCTATGGCATCTAATATGGAAACTGAAAAATATGAATATGTGACATGTAATTAACTGTTTAAGATATCTTACCATATACAAACTGTGTGATATGAAATTGAAACTAAAATATCTACGGTATCCAAAACCATCTGAATCCTGAAGATTTTACATAAGCCGTGAAAATCTATTTTAATAACCCTTGTTTGTCATTTGACTGGACTGTCACAGTAATTAGACGATAGCCATGTGGCTGAGTGAGTAAGGTGCGGGTTGCTATTCTGGAGGTGGCAGGTTTGCTCTCAGTTTTTCCTGAGAAAGTGCATTTGTATTGTTCCATGGAACCAAAAACCTGCAGTCCCATTGGCGTGCATGTAACCCGATAGCATGGTATGGCCTTATATTTTTGTTCTGGGTATGCCCCATTGTTGGTTTTTAGAAAATACAGACTTTTCTAGTAAAGCTGTGGACACACCAGAATGATGTGCTCAAATTATTTGCCCAATTCAATTGGCACAAAATTGCAGCCGAATGAGTGGATACTCCAGGCCTAGTTGTCTAGAGTGCCGCGCTTCGAACTCTAGCTGGCCGCTCACCCCTGGCTTGCGGCTGTGGTTTCGAGCCCTGGTGTGAGCACATGTGGCATGGAGATAAGGGCGCCTTCTCAACCTTTTGGGTTTCCTCCGGCCACTCTGGTTTCTTCCCATTGCTAAAGGCCCCTACGTGCAAGCGAATTAATGAAATAAAATTAAACCATATGTTAGTCCCAAAAAGACCTAGTTTGTGTTGAGTGGACGTTAAACCCCATTTCTCTCTCTCTCCCTCCTCAGATTCACCCCTCAGTTGACAGTTACATTACCTTTTAGGTCACATGATTTAACATTTGTCTTCAAAAAATTCATGTGACTTCTTGATATGACTGTGTGCTTATTGGCTAATGAATTCTAAAACCAGACGAATGCTTCAACAAAGCGAGCACACCAATCAAATATAGTTCAGCCAAATATATCAAACCTGTTTGATTTGGGCGAATGTCAGTGTACACACTACATGAATTTAGCGCTGATTGATTCAGCAGAATCCTTCCGCTAGTGTGTCCAGCACTGCCGATTTACGTTTATACTTATGCAAATATCATATTTGAAATAGACCATTCTGTTATGCAACAAACACTAACAACAACTCCAAAGTTTATGTCGAATTAATATAAACACAACATACACAATGGTCAGTGCTCAGGAAAATAGCGGAAATGTAAGACCAGTCCAACTTGATTCTAGGATATATATCATGCATGGGCCTACTTGATTCCACCAATTTAATACAAGGACATGTTTATCGCACAATTCTGTTAAGTGAAATTAAAACCCGATTTCCCCTCTCTCTTGACTGGATATTACTATAGATAGTGATATTATTAAAAAAAATATATTAAAAGAAAATGAAATACTTACCAGTTTTTCTTTGTGGAGTAGGCCTATATGCTAACATCAATGACTGAAATAAAAAGAAGAAATTATAGAGAAACTTCAGACGGCAGGTGTAAGTTTCTGAATCAGTACGTTGCTTTGATTAATAATAATATAAAAATAAAAGGTTTGTTTGGTTGTTTTTTCTTTTACACAGATAAGATTACATTTTTGGAGATGGCGTTCTAAGTTGTAAAACTTGTGCCTTATCCACTTGGTACTTAGAACAATAAAATATGTTTAAATTAAGATTAAATTCCAATTAAATTAGTACAAAAGCTAGTATCTAGCTATAGTCCATGCCTGATATACACGTATTTCTCATTTTGCCCGAAACAAAGATGGCTGCCTGGCGAGTTATAAAATGAAGAGAAATTCTTACCTGCTGGTCCCAGTTGGTGTTGTTTTTTGCAAGTACAAGTATTTGAACAACGATGTAGCGCCGAATAATATTAATAAAGCACGTTTTCAGAAAAATTAAGACAAATTCGTTAGACTGCTGAATTACCGGGTCCGGGACGCTTTAGAAACAATCAAAAAAAAATTCTTGTCCGCCATTATCAAATACACACTTCCGGTTTAATTGTTCTAAGTTAGTCTCTAACATCCAGAAAAATATTCTACGAATAACGTACGTTGAAGATTACGAGGTTCTAGAACAAGTCTTGGTCTGACTTGTTTGTTTTTAATTATTAGTAATATACATATAAACAATAAATCGATGCTAAATTAAATACACGGTTTTATTTTTTTTTAAATTTTACAAACCTGCGGTCTTGTATACTGTGTGACAATTATATTTTTAAAAATATCACTCTCGGTTGACACTACTACGAAACATGGCGTCCTACAGTTAAATGTCTAACTGAATCTCGCTGATAAAATATCAAATAGAGTATAGATAACTTGAAGAACCATTGTATCAATAAATCAATTATGAGACAAATCTGGAAGATTAATTAAATTTGATTGGTTACTGTTTAGTAAACCAATATACTGTCCAATTTCGATTACATCAACCAATTACATTACTAAGAGTTTTACTCATTGTTTTCCAATGCACATTGAATCAATTTTGACAAACACAAGGGTGCTGAAAATCACATGTACACTATATATTCCTTTGATATATCAGTTTATTGGATCAATAAAAAAAGACAACCAGACATTTCATCTTTATAGACAACTTAACACCAATTAACATTCAAGTCTGCCCGGCAATTGTCTGATTGATTAGTGCACACACTCTTCCAGTGAAGAACCCCATGTAATTTTCGAGATTTGAATTAAACCTTTTATTTTATTACTTTTCTTAAACTTGTGAACTCCCGAATTCTGACTTTGTAAACAAAAAAACCCCAAAAAAAACACCCCCCCCCCAAAAAAAAAAAAGAAAAAATCTTTGGTTGACGGTAGGCCTACACAATACTTGTGTTACTGATATGAAAACACACAAGATTTTTACAAATCTACACAAGTTTGTGTAAATGCAATGCAAAACAACACAAACTTGTGTAGATTAGTTTTAACACAAGTACTTGTGTTGCGATCCAACACAAGTTTTTTTTCAGTGTAGTTTCTGTCCCGTTCACAACTCTTCACGCGGAATTTGAAATAAATCCGTCCAACACAACAGCCTCTACTGCGTTCACAATGTTTCCGGTAAAGGGGGAATAACTCCGGAACGAAGAGCCCCATCTTCAAAATCAGTAATGTTCGTCCTCTCGTGACCACAATAATTCAAACCAATGCTTCCGTCAAAAACTATAGCCTAGGTTGCGTTCACAAGGTTTTGGAAAACGGGACACCCCCCCCCCCCCCCCCGGCACCCAAAGTAGCCGAACGTTATAAATCGATAGGGTTCATCCAATCATGACCACAATGATTCACATAAAATTTGAAAAGAATCCACCCAAAACTCAAGACTCTATCGCTTTCACAAGTCAATTGTTGACGGACGGATAGACAGGGTGACGACATATAGATGTCTATAAATTCATCATTTAAAGAATCGTAAATATTCTGCCAGGCGCTGCCATTATGGTTCTTTTGTCAAAGGAGAATTGTTATGTTTATTTCCTGTTTGACCGTTCTTGGTCTGTCGCCATTGTTGGAACGTGACTAATGTCATAGTGGTGGTTTTTTAGTTTTATATCGATTGTGGGATGACAAACAATACGATGAGCGCACTAATTATTACGTTATTGTTGAGTATAGTAATGAGGGAAATTATTTATATAACTTTTAGTAGCTGTCACATTCATAAATAGTTTATTATTGACTCATTGTAGAACTTAACAGACATGGTTTCTGAGTAAATGGCCTCTCATAAGGAATGGTGAATTGCATATAATATAAACGCCTGTTTAAACCAAACACTTATGTTTGTGATTATTTTCTTATATTCGTATCTTGGTAGATGTATGTTTAGCTTATTATGACTGATTTGAAAGATATATATTTTATTATTGAAGGTTGCATAAATAAGACAGTCAGGTTGTAATTTGTATGTACTGAGCTTATGAAAGCTGTCTTTGTGTTTTCAGTCAATCCCCATTATTGTCAACGTTATCACCGTTGGTTCTTGTCATCCTTGTTACCGTCCTCGCCGTAGATTCTTGCCAACGTTATCATGAAAGAAATAAAATGGTGCATTGCCGTTCATTGTCATTCTATGTGATCTGTCTGCTCAACTTTTGGCTGCCATTCAGCATCCCATACATGATGCATATAACAGAATCATGATACAAACTAATATTAACTGTTGTTAATCCTGGTCCATCCCAAACATGATGCATTACAGAATGATGACACAAACGTATATTCATAGAACACCCATTTGAGTAGTTCACGTAGCTAACAAGTTTTTAATGTATTTTTGCATTGAAAGTTATCGATTTAACGATCTTATTACCGAGTAAACAACATGAATATGTATAAGCCGTGTTATGTAAATATTTTTTACTAAGCAAGATACAGCTGTAACCACTATGTTAAATATTCAATTAACCGTGATTATATAATATAAAAAACAAGTGTACGCCTATGATACCATTAAAGGAGTACAATTCTTATTAAGGCCTATCAGGTTTAGAAATCAATATGATTAAGCAATGTGCAGGTAACACAGAACGAAGACGGGTTTATACTAGCTTTATAACTAAATCTTACATAACGCATCTTGAATTAAATTTACGGCGTTTTATTAATAATTTATTGTTTTAATGGGGATACTGATACTGATAGCATGCTATTATAATTTCTGGTGCTACTCATCTAGGCCAGTATCCTAAAACGTTTGTAGGCCTACACAAGATTTACTCTAATCGAAAACGAACTTTGTATCAATTAGTTCAAACATGAGAGAAATATGGCTTATTATACGTTGACAGACCTTAATTTTAGAACTGTTTATATGACGGTAGTCATTATTTCCCCGGAAAGATCAATATTGGGTCACAGTCAAACAGTTGTATCTGTATTTCATTGTTTAGCCTTATTTCAAGCCCCTTCCGATCGATCAAAATGCCGTCATCAAGAATCTGGAAGGGTGTCTCGGTTATGTCAAAAAATGGATGTCATCCAATATGATTAAACTTAACGATGAACAAACTGAGTTTCTTCTCGTGGGTCCTGCTAATAGACTTAAGAAATGTGACATTCGATCGATCAACATTGGAAACACCGAAATTCCTGTGTCTAGAACTGTAAGAAATCTGAGAATTCTTGTCGACTCTCCTCTCAGTTTTGAAAACCATGTGAACAATGTCTGTAAAATATGTCATTTCCATCTCCGAAGGATAGGGTCAATACGTCATCTATTAACAGAAGACGCTGCTGCAACCATAGCTCGATCCTTCGTCCTGTCCAGTATAGGCTATTGTATAATTCGGTACTAACTGGTATTACGGACGAACAGATTTTAAAATCCCAAAGATTACAAAACCGCGTTGCTTACATTGTCACAAAAACTAAATCAAGATCACACATCACCCGAGTCTTGAACAAATTACATTGGCTCCGTATCCGAGAAAGGATCAACTTTAAAATCTTATCGTTAACTATCAATCGATAAACAAATCCGTGCCAGGTTACCTTCAAAATCTAGTATCACTGTATCAACCCAAACGATCATTAAGACCAGAAGGACAACTCCTGGATGTACCTGCCTATAATTTGAAATCATTTGGATCCAGAACTTTTCGGTACAGTGCATCAATAGTTTGGAATACACTTCAAGAAAATATCCGACAATGTGAATCTGTGTCGGCTATTAAATCCAAATGAAAAACGTGGTTATTTAGTCACTATCATTAACACTTTTAATGTGAGAACATTTTCTAGCACCTAGTGCATTCCCTAGTGGATTGAATAGTTGCACGATACAAATATAATTATTATTAGTAGTATTATTATAAAGGTCTTAATTATATTTATGGAGTTGACTTGAAATATATTATTAAAGATGCAGTATGTAAGATTTGGATAAACAGCTGGTCGTTCTTGCTATGATAGTTTAAAAATAGATTTTCAAATTACATTATTATAAGAGTTTATAATATTAACAATGGTACTTCACAATCGAGACTAAGTCTATCTAATTAAATAATCAAAACTCACGGCTGTTTTAATCTATTTAAATCTGGGCCTTCCGATTGACTAGAGAGTGGATTATAGGTTTGCCATGACGTTTTTTTTACTCTTATTTGAACTTTCAGAAATCACCTAAAGCTATGACCTAAATGTCAAGCGTGGAATTCCTAAAACAACTGATCACGACCGAGGTCGCAATATTTAAGGTAATCGTAGTCGAACGAATTTACGGCGACGCGAAAGTTGTTTTGAAATACGGACACTCAGACACTGTCATTGAAAACCGATACTTTATTTTGTTTAATGAGTGTTTTCATGAATGCTCCCTATATAATTAATTCCCATGATTACTCCCCGTAAAATTACCGCCATTTCATTTTCGTGCATACACGAGAAGAGAAAAACATGTTTCCATGTCTTTATTGTGTACTAGTCATGTCATTTTAAATACCGGTAAATCTATCCTTCAGGTACATATTAATTAATTTCGCAGTAGTATTATATAAATATTTTATAAGTACTTAATAGAGTTTTCTTTCTTTTCATCCCGTAAAATAATAACTTAATAAGAAGTGAAAATGAAAGGTGTTATGTGTTAGTATTAGTAATGCTAGGTTTAGGATTGATCTATTATATTTTATACTTTTATGCCTAAAAGCCTATATCTGTGAACTATGTGTCGTCAAGAATATTGCATATTCATGTCAGGTTGGGATTCTGATTCCTTGGACAATTTGGGTTGAGAAATCCATGATAAGGCATTTTTCGATTTGACCTGGTCTGGGGCGGTAACTGCATCTAATACTATAAAAGTAGCGTGATATGCTTTAAAGAGTTGTCTCCCATGTAAAATCGTTTTTTATCTATAGTTTGTGAAAGCCTTTGTATATATCTTATATTTCAGAGCGCTTTTATTATACCAGAGAAAATTAAATAAAGTGTAAGAAGCATTTATACCGGTTATTTGTTGACGTTTTCAAACCAAATGTAATATTTCGTAACTTACTATGAAGAACCACCAAACACTTGTATTATCAACGGGGGGGGGGGGGGGTTGGGATGGCCTAGTGGTCTAGAGCGCCGCGCTTCGACCTCTAGCTGGCCAGTCACCTCTGGCTTGCGGCTGTGGTCTCGAGCCCTGGTGTGAGCGTATGTGGCATGGAGATAGGGGCGCCTTCTCAACCTCGTGGGTTTCCTCCGGGCACTCCGGTTTCCTCCCACTGCTAAAGACCCCTACGAGCAAGCGAATTATTGAAATAAAATTAACCATATGTTAGTCCCGAAATGACCTAGTTGTGTTGAGTGGACTTTAAACCCCATTTCTCTCTCTCTCTGTATTATCAACGTGGTGTCTCTTTGTTAGCTGGATAAGAAGTGATTATTTTAGCATCGATTACGTCACTGATAATCAGGTGATCTTTATAAAAACCTTCCAGTCAGGGCCGGATTAAGGTTTTGTGGGGTCCTAGGCCAAGATATCACACAGGCATCCATCCATCCATCAAATACAAAATATCAAAATAGCATATGTATGTACATTATACATTGCATTTATTGCATTAGTTTCATTACATAGGTGATTATTGAGAGGATTTATTGAAAGAAGCGAGAGCTTAGGGAAACACAGAGACCCTAAAAGTGTTGGCCCCTATTTCCGGTACAACACTGTATAGAGTACTGGTGATATAAAGACTTGTCTTTTCGACGGTATAACTTTTACTAAGCCAAAAGTGAATCTTTTTCTCTCCAGTCAGAGCATTCTAATCACATCAGTTAAAACGAGCCAGTAGGAGTTTTTTTTTTAAACATTGTAATTCGACCAGTCTGATTAGTCGTCATGGTCATCATAGCAAATATTTTGACACCAGCATTGAAATGAAATTTTCTTATAATCGCCCTAGGAAATTAAGAGGACTGTTATACTCTTTCGAAGACACTTTTCGACCAATCAAAATCCAAGAAATTAACATTCTGAGCTACAATTTATATTTAGCTTTAAATATTTAAATATGTTTATGTACCCGTTTGTATTTTTCGTTTGTACTTTTCTAATGTGCGTTTTACGACCATAGCATTTCAAAGATACAGAGAAAAGGCTGGTTCCACTGAAAGCGAGAACTACGACTCGCTGGTGTAAATCTAAATAAATGACATCAAATGCTCGTTAGACACATTCATAGTCTAGTCTTTAAATATGTTTATGTACTAGTCGTTAAAGATGTAATAATTTCAAGCTCCAACATCACTCTTAAATGTCAATAATTATTTATGAATTAAAATTTTGGAATTTGTTATGAATCAGACAAATTTAAATCTTACTTACATGTCGCACTTAAAACGATACAAACTCAAAATATTTTGCTGTGTAACAATATTGAATGACCTTTACCCGTGTTATTTTTTTTCAGGCGATACAGTTTGTAAAACCTACGTGGAGGCCATTTGAACAGGACGGATTTATAGAAAACTATGGAACCCTGGATGTCAACGAATTTGGGCAACTTATGAGAGAGAAGGAAAGTACACTAATTGTCTGATTTTTCAGCAACGACGAGGGGAAATACACTAATCTTTCGGCAACGGCATTGTATCAGGCAGGTATAATTAATGAATAGAATATTATGCACAGTCCTGGATATCGATCCAGAGAGGCATGTATGATCTATAAAATAAAGTCAGATGGGGTGGACTAAATTTCAGCAATTGTGAATTGCGAATTTCACCAATTGTGAATTCAGTTTAAGTCAAAACATAACCCGATTATAGTTACTGGAATAAAATAGGGGCGTGGTGAGGGCAATTATTGAGAAGAAATTATGAGTAACAAAAAAGATTTTGGCACAAAAACCCTTTTACTGACCGCGGAGCTATGGCCGGCGAAACCGACCACCGCGAGCGCCGAAGGTGCGAGCCCGCGGCGGGGGGTCCGGGGGGCCCTCCCCCGGGAAAATTTCGAAAATTAGAAGCCCAGAAACGCAATCTCCAGCAATCGGAGACAATTTGATTGTGATTTTGGCGCAAAAACTTTTTGGCGCATGAGTATGGCTACTCATGAACTCATTCTCACCACGCCCCTGGAATAAAACTGCTTTTTTGTTTAATTTTTCCAAAGAGGTCGTAATTGCATGCATCATTGATTTATTGATGTCCGATCGATGAGCTGAATTTAAAAAGCGTATGACTATTCATTGAGACCTTAAAATAGATCGAACTGGGTCTAAAAGCACATATAATATGAATGTATATAGCCATTTACATGCATATTCAATTGTTAATAATATTATTTAAATTTCGATCCAATTATTTTCGATGTAATAGGTGAAGAGTTCAAATTAAACACGGTCGATTTAGGGTTAGGATCCATTCTATGCGC
Source organism: Patella caerulea (assembly GCA_036850965.1). Taxonomy (NCBI): domain Eukaryota; kingdom Metazoa; phylum Mollusca; class Gastropoda; family Patellidae; genus Patella; species Patella caerulea. The sequence goes on from JAZGQO010000010.1 coordinate 5,442,060, forward strand.
TTTTATCATTTTGTCGTTTGTGTATTTGCCATTACTTAGTACTTCCGCATTGTCTTTTAGGATATATTTTGTTTCATTACCACCATATACTACACGACTCGTGTACTGATTATAAAAAGTTCATTGTCTCTTGAATATTGACTATTAGGATCCCATATTTTTTACGGTAATATAAGAACATCGAATTGGATTAAAATGTGTTAATATTAAATGCTAATTCGTAGTTTAATTTCAAATAATATGGAAAAGATTAAGCTAGACGTTTAGCCCCTTTAATGAAGGAAATGTAAGTAGCAGTGAGTAAAGGTAAGAATTGTCTCTTTTTTAAACTGGACGATTTTAAGTAATCTTAGAGAGAAACATTAGTACTGTCTTCGCATGTAAAATGGGGGTGGGACTATACCGGTCAATACTAATCTCCATGCTTGTTTCCATGTTTCTACTAAAACTGAAGTAAACGAGCATAAGTGTGCAATAACATGGAAAATATCTAGTTGTTGCACATTTATTATAAGCTCCATCTAATCTAATAGAGTGAAAACAATTTGGTTATTGACAGAAAAGAAGAAAGAAAGACTCCACGTCCATGTTACAAAATATAAATAGGTCATACGCAATTATTTTATAACAATATATCATGGACATATTGATATAATCGTATTTTAAATATAAGATACGACTTGACAAAAATAATAAGCAAGAGGGTCGTCTCAGGAACGAGCTAGGCCAACTTAGTTTGTGTTGTTTAACGTCCTACTATTTTTATACGACCGGGATAATGGAGACGGGCATACACCATAGCAGCGCACCGGTCTACTCTTATATAAATCCAACTGCCAACGGATTCGTTACGTACACGTCGCACGGCCTACACTTATACCGATTTCCAACTGCCAAGGAATCCTTTACTTGCACGTCTCATCTGTCCGACTACAGGTTTTCCCTTGCGAGGCCCTCGGTCCCGCAGCACGATGAACTTTCTCGGTGAATGCAAAAATCGAACACGGGACATGTATACACACAGGTTAGCGAGGCAACGTCTTTCTCACTGAGCCACCGTGACTCCCAGGTCGTGACAAGAACAGAAAGCAACAAATTAAAACTGTCCATGTTTTACACATATTAGTTTTGGTATGTCGTATATACATTAGCAGCCCACGAAATATATCACTTGGCAGTTGCAATTCCATGCACACTAAAATTTGCAAGATGATGTAAGATTATCAACAGCGTGCTGATCATGAGACACATTTGTTGTATTTTGTATGAGTAACTTGAGCTTGTTAATGAAGTACAACACAGAGCTTGCATTCACTAATCAAGTGCAGCCACTTCCTGTCATGTGTTACTACTATGATGTCACAATAAAGTTGTCTACACACATAATATGAATGAGAGTTAGTCTTTTTCTTCATCCGTTGGAAACGCCAACAATGTTTGCCATCCATGCAAAAGTATAACATGGTGTCAGAAGAAACTGATTAAGGAAGAAGATAAGATACATATTTAAGAATCTGGAGCACAATAAATTGATTAAATAGATCATTGATTATTGGGTGTTGTCAACCTGTATGAAGGTGAATCAAGATGGCCACCATAGCTCCAATTAATACTCCTAAATTTAATTGGGAAACCAGTGATAGAGAAACAGAATGGAGAAGATTTAAATTGATTTGTAATGTTTTATTTAGAGGACCTCTCAAAGATGAGGATGACGATGTTAAATGTGGGTTTTTGATAAATTGGATGGGTCCAGATGGAGCTGAGGTATACAGCACCTGGCAGCTGACGAATGAAGAGAAATCGGACGTAAATATACATTTTGAAAAATTTGAAGCCCATCTTAAACCACAGACCAATTTTAGACTTGCACGATTCAGATTTCGTCATATGAAGCAAGGCAAAGATCAGAGCATAGGAGCCTTTGTAGCCGAATTGAAACTGATTATTAAAGAATGCCAATACTGAGAAGGAGAGCAACATATAATAGATGCGCTGATATTTGGCAGTAATAATACTCGTGTGCAGGCAAAATTACTGGAAGATACAGATCCCAATTTAACATTGCAAAAAGCTATTGAGAAAGCGAAATCAATAGAGGCTACACAAAGACAACTGTCTGGAATCACTGGTATAATCAGAACTGACGAAGAACGAGTTAATAGTATCAAGCATCAAAGTCAGAGATGTTCATATTGCGGTACATTCCACAAAAGAGGAGAGTGTCCGGCATATGGTGGTATTTGTAAAAAATGTCATAAGAAAAATCACTGGGCTAATGTGTGCATAAGTAAAGAGACAGAAGACAGGGACAAAAAGAAGAGAATAGAAGTAAATATAAAAAGAAGAAAATTAATTGTGTGAAGGAGAAAACAAGTACAGATGAAGACACAGAGACAATGTATTATTATTCTGTAGATAGTCAGTTAAATTCTACTGAAAGTACTTGTAGGCCTAATATAAAAGAAAGCAATAGAAAGCAGCTGTTGATAAAACTGCCTATTTTCTCTAAGCATGCCAGAAGGGATATTCAATTTAAAATAGATTCTGGAGCTTTTGGTAATCTATTGCCAATTGGTGTTTATAAAAAATTATATCCTAAAGAAAAGCTTGATAAATTTGGGCATCCTTCTGCTTTACATAGAGAAAATGTTAAATTAGTTGCCTATAATGGAACTCAGATTGAACAGTATGGGAAATGTTTGTTGACTGTCAAGAATCGTAATAAAAATTTAGAAACATTTTTCCATATTGTGCCGTCTGGAGTTCCAATATTGGGTTTACCTACTAGTGAAGCTTTGGGCTTAATTGCAGTAAATTGTAGCATTGATATTATTCCTTCTTTGGGAACTGAGACTAAGATAAGACATAAAAATGATTTCTTTAATATTGAAAAAGAAAGTAAGAATAGTGCTCTTGAAAAACAGACAATTTTAAGAGAATATTCAGATGTTTTTGAGGGTGTCGGATGTTTTCAGGGTGAATGTTCGATTAATGTAGATGAGTCTATACCCCCTGCTGTCATGTTGCCTAGACATGTTCCGCATGCACTAAAAGAGAAATTTAAGGAGGAGTTACATAACTTGGTTGAGCAGGATATCATAGCCCCTTTAGCAGCTGACGAACATGCAGACTGGTTAAATTCTTTTGTTTGTGCAGCTAAAAAGAAAGGAATTAGATTGTGCTTAGACCCTGCCAAATTAAATGAAGCAATAATTAGACCCTATCATTATACCCCTACATTGGATGATATATTACAAAAGTTAAATGGTGCCAAATACCTATCAATATTAGACGCACGTAGTGGATATTGGAACATAAAATTAGATAAGAAATCTTCATATTATACTACATTTGGCACAGAGCATGGTCGATTTAGATTTTTAAGGCTTCCATTTGGGGTAATCTGTGCAAGTGATATGTTTCAAAAGAAAATAGATGAAACCTATAGTGATTTAAGAGGCGTTTGTGGAATTGCTGATGATATTGTTGTTGTAGGTTATAAAGATGATGGTACTTAGTGATCAAAATCTAAGAAAGATGTTAGATAGAACTAGAGAAATTGGAATAAGGTTAAATGCAGATAAATGTATTATTAAATGTACTAAAATTCCATTCTTTGGTATGATAGTAGGTAAGGACCGACTACAACCCGATCCAAAGAAAGTGAGTGCAGTTTCAGATATGCATAGTCCGAACACCAAAGCAGATTTACAATCCTTTTTAGGCATGATTAATTATTTAAGTCGTTTTTCACCGAAGATAAGTGAATTGACCGAACCGTTACGAGCATTACTGAAAAAGATGTCCATTTTGTATGGTTAAAAAATCATCAAACTGCATTTGAATTACTAAAAAGAGAAATAAGCTCTGATAAGGTATTAAGATATTATGATCCTAAACTACCCTTAACTTTGGAAGTTGACTCCTCTAAGAAAGGGTTAGGTGTAGCATTACTTCAAAATGGTCAACCGATTAGTTACGCATCTAAAAGCCTAACAGAATGTGAAAAAGGTTATGAAAATATTGAAAGAGAAATATTAGCTATCGTATATGGATTAGAAAAATTTAATTATTATACCTATGGTAGACTTGTTAATATAATTACTGATCACAAGCCTTTAGTTGCTGTAGTTAAGAAAAGCTTACGAAATGTAACCCCAAGATTGGTGAGATTATTATTAAGAACCAAAAAATATGACTTCAAGTTAAGCTATAGTCCTGGTAGTAGTTTAAAACTAGCTAGTCCTTTATCTAGAATTGATCCGATAGAGGATAATACCATTGGGTCATTCATTCCAGCTCAGATCAACACACGGTGTTAACCCGACCCCCTCCGATTTTGATGAAATTTTGCATAAGTGATGTCTAAGACTAGAAAAGCCTAAATCTGAAATTTTAGCCAAATCGACCTATTGGTTACTGAGATATGACCTTTGGCACTTTTGACCTTTTCCACATATTTCGCGTTCCCCTGAAATTTCAAATCCTCATATCTCAGCAACCAGTAGGCCTATCATGGTGTAATTGGTGTCGTTGGAAAGCTAGAAAGACAAAGAAACCATTTCTGGCATCAGAACTCATCAGGAACACTTTTGGGGGTTTCGATATTTTTACCCACGTTTTGACCTTGACTTTGACCCAAAGGCCCTGGTTACCTTGACCTGAACTTTTGTCCCAATGAAAGCTAAGCCAGTCTACCATCATATATCAAAAGATCCCAATGGTAAAATTGTTCTTTCCCCAGATATCATCAATTCAATTGTACCATGCTTCCATAAATTCAGCATGGCAGCAGATCAGATTACTGTAATTACAGTAGCTTGGTAAAGTTCTCTGGTAGTGATTATTGTGAACCCCATTTATTTAGCTGCATTTTGGCGTTTGTTTATGTTACTCTGATAAGGAACTTGAACATCGAGCAGATTCACAAGATAACTCCTCACAAGTCACAGCCAATTTCAATGGTTGGTCAGTGTCTAGAGCGTCTTCTGTACATAGACAAATATGTAGCAGTTTCAAATTCATTTGATATTCAATAGTTAGTTTCTTCATTTTGCGGATATTGTTTTTCAATGCAAACATGGAGTTGGGGGATTGTAGCTTTTCTTCATTGGATCAGTGACATCAGACTACCCACATTCGAACACAGTCATTACATCGTTACGTGCCTTTATCGGCAACGAAATTGCATGTGTATAAACTGAGTCAGCAGGAAGATAGACCTGGAGTTGCCCTAGTTTCGGGTACTGAAAGTGAAAAGGATCGGCCATTCGAACTCGAGGATATAAAACTACAAAGCTATGCATGTGTAGTATACGATGAAATGCCTTGGGTAGGACTAGTCGAGGAATGTTCCGAGGAATATGGTGACTATTTTATAAATTTCATGCATCCTCATGGTCCAGCAAAACAATTCTTTTGGCCTACTCAATTGATGAAACAGACTTTTTGTGTACTATCGATACCCCTTCTATTTCACTTTCCCATTCAGGTCGTATTCAATACAAACTTAGCCAAGGCGACCATGCGAAGAGTGTGCAGGAAATGGTCAGGATGTTTGTAACTTGGATGTTACTTGCTGTCGATATTGATCACTAACTGCTTCTGGTTCGGACCTCCTAATCGCTGTTCATATCTTACTTAGTTTATGTTGACTGAAATACTTATGCTGCAATCGTAGTGCTGCTTGTGTACCATAAATGAAATCGATAAAATCTGATGATCAGTTTTAAATGAAAATGGCTCTCAATAAAGCTGAATTGAGTTTGAACTGAAGATTTTTTTATTTTGAATTTTTTATGTACCACATAGTTCAGATATAGCTCCCACCCAGTGAAATACTGTGTTATTGATGTAACCATGGTGAAATTAAAGACATGGTATCTCGGAAAAGAACAATTTTACCATTGTGATCTTTTAACATATGATAGCAGACCGTCTTAGCTTTCATTGGGACAAAAGTTCAGGTCAAGGTCACCAGGGCCTTTGGGTCAAGTTCAAGGTCAAAACTTGGGTGAAAAAATCAAAACCACTAAACTTGCTTCAAGTTAGATTCTGAGGCCGGAAATGAATTCCTTGTCTTGAAATTTCAGGGGAACGCGAAAAATGTCAAAAAGTTCAAAAGTTCAAAAGGTCAAAAGGTCATATCTCGGCCTCCAATGGGTCGATTTGGCTAAAATTTCAGATTTGGGCTTTTCTCGTCATAGACATCATGCGTACAAAATTGCATCAAAATCGAAGGGGGTCGGTTTAAAAATTTCAGATTTCTGTGTTGATCTGACCTGGAATGACCCCATTGAAGATTTTGATGTCACGATACATGAACTAAAGTCAGAAATCAATGCTAGTTTGACAAAACTAAGTCTCATAAAAAATGAAACTGAAAAAGATTATCAATTAAGTGGTCTTAAAAAGGTCATAACTGAGGGATGGCCTGAGTTAAAAAGTAATTGTCCTATTCATTTTTTTAGATTTCTGGAATTATAGAGATGAGTTAAGCATTATTGATGGGGTAATTGTTAAGGGTACCAGAATTGTTATTCCTGAGACACTGCGAGCTAATGCACTGAAACAAATACATTATGCACATCTAGGTATTGAAAAATGTAAACTGAGAGCTAAAAGTAGTGTATTTTGGCCTAAGATTACGAAAGACATAGAAGAATTGGTACAAAATTGTAGTGCTTGCCAAAAATATTCAGATAGCAATAAGAAGGAACCGCTTATCCCATATGATGTACCTCCATGCTCTTGGCATACCTTAGTTTCGGACATATTCCATTTAGATGGAGAGAATTATTTACTGGTTGTTGATTACTATAGTAAGAAGACTTAATAATCTTACTTCTAGTCATGTCATTAGTCAGTTGAAATTAATCTTTGAAGATCATGGTATTCAGCATAGATTAATATCAGATTGTGGCTCACAATATACATCTGAAGAATTTTGTAAGTTTACTCAGAAATATTGTTTTGAACATTTAAGAAGTTCTCCACATTTTCACTCTAGTAATGGCATGGCAGAGTCGACAGTAAAAACTGTTAAGACAATTTGAAAGAAATGTAAATATTCTGGAGCTGATCCACATCTTGCTATGTTATGTTATAAAACAACACCTATAGATTCACATTTACCGTCACCATGTACATTGTTAAATAAAAGAGAGTATAAGAGTAATATGCCTTGTATATCTGGACTAAGGAATAAGTCAAATAATAACTTTAGAGAAAGGTTAATTCAGAAGCAAGATATACAAAAATATTATCATGATAGAGGTTCAACTTCTTTAAAACCTTTTATTGAAAATCAAGATATTAATGTGTATAATCAAAATACTAAGACATGGGATAACTCAAAAGTAGTGGATATCAATCTTAATAAATATAGAACTTACAAAGTCGAAACAGATCAAGGTACTCTTGTAAGAAACAGATTTCATTTGAAACCATCAAAACACTCATCATTGGGGAGTTCAAGTTCGGATCATTTTCAAACAACTGTTTAGACATATTAATGATGATGATGTTAATAAATATCCCGAACCTGAACCTTCTGCTGATGGTTACGTTACTAAATCTGGAAGGTTAAGCAAACCTCCAGAGAGACTAGTAATATCTTAGAAAGATATAATTTAAAACTATTGTAAGGATAAATAACTTTAAGTCATACACATGTAATCAAATGTTATTATTGTTACTTAAAAGGGGGAGATTTTGTATGAGTAACTTGAGCTTGTTAATGAAGTACAACACAGAGCTTGCATTCACTAATCAAGTGCAGCCACTTCCTGTCATGTGTTACTACTATGATGTCACAATAAAGTTGTCTACATACATAATATGAATGAGAGTTAGTCTTTTTCTTCATCCGTTAGAAACGCCAACAATGTTTGCCAACATGCAAAAGTATAACAACATTCTATATAAAAAAACACATCAACAATAATACCGGTATTGATGTTAAATATTTTTAAAATGTATATCGAATATTTTTGTATCTGGTTATGCTCAGTGAAATAATATATTTTATTTCCAAAATATTTCTTAAAATCTAAATAACACATCAACTGTTTTTATGGTAATACTATTACGGATATACATTTTCCTGGTAAACTTTATTTGTAACTTTCTAGCGACACATATTTACTCCAGCAAATGTGAAATAAAGAACATTGCAATTGGTAATTACTCATGTCTTATCAGGGGCGTACATAATGATTTCGTTTTGGGGGGGGGGGGTGTTTAGCCAAAATGCGACCAACTGATGCACATACCCCCCCCCCCCTCCAGTGCGAGTGACGCAATCAGGAGCCGAGCACCGCAAGTGAGTTTTCTAGGGAATATGGGGGGGGGGGGGTAGGGGCGGTTTCAAATCTAGGGCGCCATCCACAATCCCACCCCACAATGAAAGTAAACAAAATACTGGCTATAACATTAGGCGTCCCGGTAGTACATATATAGTATTCTAGAACTACATAGTTGTTCGCCGATCGTTGTCTCGTCGGAAAGCAGTTTTATTTAAGTTCAAATATAGTTTATGTCATATTAATGATTGTGCCTATAACACAGTAATTTGAGAAAATTTTAAAAATTTGATTCAATATCCTGGCATATGTGGTCATGTCATTGCTGGGAGAAATTCTTGTGGACGAGTGGACCAGAAATGTCAGTCAATGGGACAGAATCTCAAGATCTGTTTTGCAAGAGTTGACATAACATCTGTACAATCTGACACCCCACACACCAGTGGTACGACAAACTGGACAGTTCACTATAATTGTAAATATAATAGTACTGATACAGTATAAGACAACTGAGGAGTAGAAGAATAATTTTAAAATGGAATCGAGCGCCGCAGTCGCGAAAAAAAATTTCAGATATGGAACTGTGTAGAAAAATGATGTTATAATGGAAAAAATTTCAGATATGTAACGGAGCTTTTTTAAAAATTTTTGGGACTCGGCTTGAAAATTTGAATTAATATCATGTCAAATGGAACCAAATTCTCGTGAACGGAGATAAGAAATGGGACAGAATCTTGAGGATTATCTGCCAATTTCGCCCGTTTTGTGATTGTTGGTTTATCTCATGAATTCATTTAGTCGGAGACCCACTGTGGTCTCATAGAACAACATACTCACTACAGAATAAGAGTGACAAGAATACATGGTTATTTTATACTATAGTTTTGTGTGACGTATGCAATTTAGGCACACGGTTTCGCGCAAATACACAGGTATTGTTTTTGAAACCGACTGCAGTGGCTGTACTTATTTTGTGGCCGACTTTTTTTTCTCCCTGGGTGAAATTTTGATGTTAGACGAACACACTCACAACAGATTAAGAGTGACGTATGCAATTTAGGCTCACGGATTCACACAAATACACAGTATTTGAGATCTATTCCGGCATTGTGTTTGAGACCGACTGCACTGACTGCACTTATTTTGAGACCGACTATTTTTCTCCCTGGGTGAAATTTTGTTGTTAGACTAACATACTCACAACAGAATGAGACTGAAACACAGCATCTTTTCAAACATGATAAGTTGACAAGGTTATTATATACTAAAGTTTTGCGCGACGTATACAGGTAACCCCTTTTTTGATACCGACTGCACTGATTTTGCGACCGACTATTTTTATACTAAAGTTTTGCGTGACGTATACAGTGAGCTCTTATGTTGATACCGACTATATACTCCTATTTTGCGACCGTCTGCACTGATTTTGCGACCGACTATTTTTGGGCCGGGGGGAGGGGAGGGGGTAGGGTGGGGTATACCCCCCCATCCCACATTAACGCCCCTGTGTCTTATATATAGGATTATTTTTTTTTCAATTTATATTCATCTTAACGTATTACTCTACATTGTTCTTACAAATTTTTATATTTTCTAATTTTTCATTAAACATATGTCAAAAAGCCTACAATTTAAAATCCAATCCATGTAGTATGTATTTAACTTAAAATAATCTATATACAATTGAAGGTGAGTCGATCTATCGACAGCCTTAATTATTTACGGACGATTAATCTGGACTGCGTCGAATTTGTGGGACATTTTCTTTGTATATTGTAATATAATATATGATCATAATTTATCAGTCATTAAAATACATTTGGGTGCTCGTCTTCATAAAATCATGCCAAATTATGTTCTTAAAAGTTACTTACCCATTCCACAAGCCCGACCCATGCGTCCCGAAATATTATGCATAGAAAGGCACCTAATACATTGTGCATTGTTTAAAATATACATTGTTCATTAACCAGAAGTATATATGTTTTGTTCACTTTACCAGATACAAAAATCGGCTTACTTATGTAGATATGCTTGCGGATGACCATGTAAGCGATGACTATTTATTTTTTTGTAAATCTATGAAAATGTTCAAAATATACTATCGTGGTCACTTCGATCATTGTGTACTAATTCCCTTTCAATTTATTGAATGTAAACCAGGCTATGTAACCTGTTACTAGACGATGATTATTATCTTATTTATGTGATCGAACGTTGCACGACAACTTTAAATGTTAATCATCAATGAATTATATTTATTTTTACCAATTAATCATTTGGTGCATTATAAAAAACTCTACGAATATTGGGACGGTACTAAGAATGAGGAATTTGCCTTAAACGACGATGATTATTATCTTATTTTATCAGATACTTGACATTTTAATCCTCGTTACGTTAGTGCAACAATGTTGTCTTTGCGACATAGTTTTCAAATTCATACACAAGGAATGGAGAAATGAGGACTGAAACAATATTAGACCGTGAGCCCAGAGGGTCGAACCTAGACGAACGAGGTACCAATATCTGAACATATAGGCATCTACATACTAACCTGGGATGCACAGAAGTGGGCGTCTGCCGGGGCCCAGTTCATGGGTGTGACCCTGGTGACCCCTATAATGACCCCAAAAATGGGTTAAACTCATACATTCGAGGTACCGGTCAAAACCAGTTTTAAATGTAAGAATACACTCTACTGAGTACGAAAATGCCCATAACAGATGATTTTGGCCCTGGGATGGCCCAAACTGACACCCCAAATATAGATCCCAGAGGGCTTGAAAAAAAAATTATATTCATACATTCGAGGTACCAGTTGAAACCAATTACAAATGAAAGAGTATATCCCACTGAGTACGAAATTACCCATAACAGACGATTAGACCCCTGGGGTGGCCCAGACTGACACCCCGAAGCCGAAGAGGGTGGGGTGGGGCAAAAATAGGGTTTGCTCATACATTCGAGCTACCGGTCAAAACCAATTTAAAATGAAAGAGTACATCTCACTGAGTACATAATTGCTCATAACAGAAGATTTCGGCCCTGGGACTTTCAGAAGTGGCACCCCATCCCAGGGGCTTAAAAAAGGGTCATATTCATACATTCGAGTTATCAGCTGAAACTAATTTCAAATGGAAGAGTATATCCCACTGAGTACAAAATTACCCATAACAGACGATTGGACCCTTGGGATGGCCCAGACCAACACACCAAAGCCGAAAAGGGGTGGTTGGGGAGGGGGGCGAATAGGGTATACTCATAGAATCTGTGGTACAGCTCAAAACCAATTCTCTTGCTCATAACAGAAGACTTCAGCCCTGGGACTGCCCAAACTGACACCCAAAACATGACATCCTGAGTTTAAAAAGGGGTTAGACTCATACATTCACGGTACCAGTTCAAACTAATTCTAAATGAAAGAATATATCCCTCTGAGTACGGAATTGTCCATAACAGAAGATTACATGTGACTGAGTACGGAATTGTCCATAACAGACGCGTGTGACCCTGAAACGGCCCAAACTGATGCCATAGTTATGACCCTTGGGGCTTAAAAATGGATATATTCGTACAATCGAGGTACCAGTTGAAACTAATTTTAAATGAAAGTATAGACACCACTGAGTACAAAATGGCTCATAACAGATTTACACCCCACATTGTTTTTAAATTATCTGTTATATATGGTCCAGGTTAATTGGTTTCCCTTTAATAGTTTTAAATACATGTACATTTATCTTGATACATCAATAGGTTGCCAGCCCACTGCCTTTTAATGCCTGAAAAAGTTTCCGCTGTGATGGTTCAGTTATAAATGGCCCCCTAATCGAAGGTCTTGCGATTTTATTGTATTTCATTGTTGTCTCTGTGTTGCATGTTCTTTGTATATTTGTGTACTATCTATATATTTGCACTGTCTGTGTAAATATAGACGATTTTGGTCCAAACTGACACTCTAAATTTTACATCCCTAGGCTTGAAAAAAGTTATTCTAACAAAATCCGATGGTTCCATTCCATAAACTTTTCTCACTATTGCCAACGATGCTGCAAGGCCTGGATGCCGGCCAGGACCAATTTTTTTTTATTTTTACCGCCCCCCCTCCTAAAAAATTTCACATAGCTGAAATGGTTAGTCCTTTCAGTGGCAGGTATTTGATAGCTGCCCTATAGTCAGTTTTGTCCATTTCTGGTGATTCCTGATGCGTTAATCACAAGATGGTCTGGTATGAAAACAATATTAACACTACAGGTGCAGTTCTTATGTCCATGATTGTACTTGTTGGTGACAAAAGTCTGTTTCAATCTGGCCTCACAATACCATTTTATGCATTTTATCAGTTTGAACCATCATCTTTTATGGGTCATTTCGTTATCAGCAAGATGCACACTTTCATTTAAAATTAAATTAAACTGATACCTCGAATGTGTGAATATAAATTTTTCTCGAGCCTCGAGGTCGATATTATGGTGTCAGCTTGGCCTGCAGGGTCGAAACCAACTGTTATGGACAATTTCGAACTCAGTCTTCCATTTAAAATTGGTTTGACTGGTACTTCGAATATATGAGTATAACCTATTTTTGACCCTTCGGCTCTGCGGTCCATATTTAGGGTGTCAATTTGGGCCGCCCAAGGGCCACAAGCGTCTGTTATGGGCAACTTCGTACCTAGTGAGATGTACTCGTTCATTTAGAGTTGGTTTTGACCGGTAGCGCAAATTTATGGCCCCATTGTCAATTTGGGCCATGCCATGGGCCCAATCGTCTGTTATGGACAATTCCGTAATCAGCGGCATATACTCTTTCATTTAACATTAGTGTCTACTAATAACTCGAATGTATGAATATAACCCTTTTCTTAAGCCACCCAGGGAGCATGGGGGTTCATATTTGGGGTGTCAGTTTGGGCAGTCCCAGGGCCAAAATCGTCTGTTATGAGCAATTTCGCACTCAGTGAGATGTACCCCTCCTTTTAAAATTGGTCTTGACTGGTACCTCGAATGTATGAACAAACTCTGTTTTCGCCCCACCCCACTCCCTTCGGCTTTGTGGTGTCAGTCTGGGCCATCTCAGGGATGTAATCGTCTGTTATGGGTAATTTCGTACTCAGTGGGATATACTCTTCCATTTGTAATTGATTTCAACTGGTACCTCGAATGTATGAATATATTTTTTTTTTCAAGCCCTCTGGGGTTCATATTTGGGGTGTCAGTTTGGACCATCCCAGGGCCAAAATCGTCTGTTATGGGCAATTTCCTACTCAGTAGAGTGTATTCTTTCAATTAAAATTGGTTTTGACCGGTACCTCGAATGTATGAGTTTAACCCATTTTTGGGGTCATTATAGGGGTCACCAGGGTCACACCCATGAACTGGGCCACGGCAGACGCCCACTTCTGTGCATCCCAGGTTAGTATGTAGATGCCTATATGGTCAGATATTGGTACTTCGTTCGTCTAGGTTCGACCCTCTGGGCTCCTGGTCTATATTGTTATATTCACAAATTATTGATTATAATTTCATAACCAAACATATAGAACACACACTGGTTATTTTGATACGTTAACGGAGGTACAGTTTAGTAAACATGTTGGTAATTTACATTTTTCAAGTAAAAGCTGCTATTAGAGACTTTTGGCAAGCGCAAATTCCTAGTACGTATCGCGTATCCGTATGGATTTTGTGTGTGACGTCATCAATGTGTGTGTATTTCTCATACGTGAAACGGCACACGGATACGGCGTCCCGTATCGAATAGCTTTCATACGGAGAAGGTCCGTATAACATTGTCGTATTTTTGGACGCTGAAATGTATCATAGCGTTTTTGTGAATCTATGTGTATCCAAGAACACGAAGGTGTATATTTGATGTGAATTTAACCATAATAAAGACTGGAATTTAATCATTATTTTTGATGGTTTTTCTCAGGAATTTTCATACTTTTCCCGCCTGTCTGCACGCTGGTTGATCTACGTGCTACATTTAGGTAGATATGCGAACTAGCAAATCTGTAAATGATGTGATTCTATGGTAAAGGGGTATAAATGATAAATTAGTGAAACCGAAAATTGCTGTCGAATCGAAGTCAAAGATGTTTTTTAATAAGATGCGACATTAATTTTTTATAATAGCTCATGGGGTGGTGATCTTGGTAGATATTTGCCATCATACTGTACAGAACTAAGCTCAGCTCAGTGCCGCATACGTACGCGACACAAGAATTTGCCCAAACTCTAAAACTACTCTGACGCAACGTGTCACGTATACGATACGGATACGTGATACGGATAGGGCAAATGCCACTTGCCAAAAGTCTCCGTTGTTTGAAATACACGTGTGTGAAAAATTACTAATTATCCCACGTCATTCAACACCTATAAGAGAGAGCGGCGTTAGAATAATTTTAGACATCATTTAGATTCTTTAAAGTCAAACACGCATTGAGTTCTTTAGACGACCATTTCATGATGATGTGGTTTTCTGAATCTCGCCACGCTGGTTAGTCTTTAAAAGTTGAGAGAAAGATATTAATTTTAAACATTGCAATGTAGACATAAAACGTATAGAAAACAACTATTTTGGTTCCCGTTACATATTTGATTTCGGTATCGTGAGAAAGCACAATGGTGAAGTGCTTAAGAAGCGAGATACAACAGTAGCTAGCCCGATCTCAAACCAACCCCTAGACGACCAGGTCAAAACAAATATATGAAGCAGTGGTAGTGCTACATTCGCCATACAATTTATGAACATCGTTGCTTTTAAACATGTGTACGATACCGCTTCTGATATTTCCTATTTGAAAATATTGTAACCTCTACAGGGTCCACGACCTTCGTATTACATACAATACACAATTTGCATGCAAAGAGCAGCCATTATGACGTGCAGTTTCATTTCGATTTCCCGAGATATGAATTCAACCTACAGTATGGTAGAATGTTGTGATATATTTAAACGGTTTTTAAAATCGTATTTAAAAAAATGCCACCTCTAGAGAATCCACAAGCTAAAAATACGATTTGTCGTACAATCAGGGGCCATAATTCAGGAAGTTACGATCCAATATGCACGAATATCGAAAGCAACCCATAGAAAATGTTAAGAGCTAAAACCATGAAATGAGTTTCAACGTCCTACTCTTGCATTTCAAGCGTCATGAAAATCGGTTAAAAATTGTGACCTCTAGGAGGTCCACAAGCTAAAAACGTGAATTTTCGTGCAATCAGGGCCAAAACCCATGAAGTTTCGATTCGATACATGTCTATATCGAAAGCAGCCGAGATCTTTCGTCAAAATCGGATAATAAGTGTGACATGTAGAGTGTCCGCAAACAATTGTGGACGGACGGACGGACAGGGGCGACGACAATTTACGTCCACATAAAAATGTGGGCGTATAAAAACAACATTGCTTGAAACTTGAGGTGGATTATAATGTTTCAATCCCACACGTGACAAGAAGTTGGGTCGTAATTCTAACCTCTTGGGTTTTCTCCGGGTCATTCTTCACCCAATATACATTATATAACTGAATCAGTTCGTGATAAAATGTGATTTATAGTATAAAAGTTAACCCAACGCAAGACACCGTTTCATTTCTTTTTTAAAGTATTTAACTGACTCCAGACCGTGATTTATTATAAAATAGTTCAACCCATAGAAAATGTTAAAAGCCAAAACCATACATAGTCCCGGCAAGATAAGATAAGTGCGAGCAGATGCTGCAATAGAAATGACGTATATTATCACCAAAAATAAATTCCCAATCCGAAATCCGTGGTCAAATTGGCCAAAATCCAAAACGTATATTATTATGATTTCCAGCCAATTACCATAATATAATCGAGTCTGGTATCAAAATATACGTTTTCGGGGTAAATGAATCCATTTCCATACACATTGTTGTGATAAGTGCTACCACTAAGTCAATATGGGGGGTTATTCAAGGTGGGATTCAGTTTTGGCGGGAAAATTCAAACTTTGCATGAGGATCAGGTTTGGTGTCAAATATACGTTTTGGAGGTAGCTGAATCAATGTTCGTGCATATTTTAGTGATTAAGTTATTTCCTGTGTCAATATAATAAGAGAAAGTCCAATTAGGGATTTAGATTTCTGATTAGGGATGGGAGATTAATGATATACTCCTACCTTAAACCTTTGAAGCACGTGGCAAATTTATTTCACAGATTGCTTTAAATTTTGAGATTCAGGTGGATACAGTATCGCCTGTTTGTCAGATATGCAGTGGACCATTTGACAATGAAATTGCTCAGTGTTGTAACTCTACTGAAGTGGAGGAGCCTGTATCGAGGTATAGACGGTCTACAGTGCTAAGATTTAATTTTGCGGACCGTTGTCGTTTACATGGTCTGTAGGAAAGACTAGCAGACGTCCCATTACAACAGATATAATCGGTGTCCGCTGATACAACAGTAAAGAGTAGAAGTCACAACACCTATTATTTGGACATGCCAAGACAAAAGACGACTGGACATTAATCTAGTTGTATTTGACAAATCAAAATTGAGGCCGGTGTCCCTAAATAGATGACACTCATTAATTACTTACAGATCTAATACTAGCATTTAAAGTAGCTAAGTCTCTCATCCAATATCGTCCAAACTCTTACATGTTGTAAATGGTAAAATAAACAATTTTACCATTGGCGCGCGAAACGTGTACCATTATAGTGCGTTTCAGCATCAAGTGACCAGAAAGAACGAGGCTCGACACATTCCAAAACTTACGTCAAGCGGTGACGCTATAACTTAGCTGGAGAGCATGTACAATAGACTTGCATAATCACACACTAGAAATTTCTATTCTGTTTTGACTCATGCCATATTTCGCTGGTATAACCAATTTGAGTCAAAACGGAAACAATTGAATGTAAATCAGTTCATATACAATCAGATTACATTATTATATGCGTTGCGGCCCTTTTGGGTCAATTTCTCAGTCCCAAATATTAGCGATTTAGCTTCTTTAAAGGCTCATCCCTCTGTGTAACCGAAGCAAAAATTCTCACTGTAGAGGCGTGCTGGGCAGGTAGTCAATCGCTTACCCTGATCTCATAAAGGTAGAAACTGGAAATGGTTAATAACGCTCGAATATAATGAGATTTCGTACTAGGGTATAGGGTAGTCCGCGGGGGTGGCTATGTGCCCCCTCTACCGAATTTACACAGAGATTCCTTAAATAGTTCAGGAACTGTCCACCCCAATGAAAACATTGTGTCCCCTTTTACAGCTGCCTTTCCCTTGTTGCAACCAAATCCAGAGATACTACAAACCAATTGCACTCAATGCACGTAAAGAATATTATGTATGTCCGTTTCTCATTGATGATGTAAGGGTTCCATACGAGCTCAATCAGCCCCTGATTTCCACGGATGACTTCCAGAATAGATTTAATAGCCAGATTGATGTTTCCATAATATTCAGAATTAACGGATTTGTCTTAGTGTTATTTTTGTATTTAAATGAATTTAGGAAAATTGCAACACGAGCGATGGGAACATTTTTTCCGGTTAGCATCCTCAAGTCCAGCTAACCGTTACCACAATCTATTTAAAATTCAGATCTATATTTCGTTTCGGTTTGTATAGTTTCGATGGCCTACCCTTAGATCTAACAAGTTATAGCGGGGGGCCACGTTCAGTCAGTTCAGATGTCAAACACGTGACATTTGACCCTATAAACTCAGTCATTCGATTAACCAATCAGAACCATTGTTGCTCTGTTTTGATTTCTATGGCTGTTAATGCCTACCCACAATTCCGCGCAAAAAATGTCAAACTCTCGATTCGATAGACAAGCAGCAGAACACGAGTTAAATAAAAAGTCTTTCAGATCCTAGTGTAGTAAAGACAAGTAAAACGAAATTTTGAACTATAAAAACCACGAACTCTATTGACATTTAATTCCGTGGCCTGACTTAAGGCTGAAAGCGGGAATTTCACATTTTCTAAGAAAGTCAAAACATAATTATTTCTATGTCTTTTGCTCAAAAGGTTGTCAACTCACTATTATACGATCATGGGCATTATTTCTTAGGCATTAAAAGCAGTGACACAGGAAATAATAACACATTCCCCCAGTGGTATAGCAATCTTCAAACGTTTGAATTTGAATTTGAAAATGATATTATAGGATTAATAGGATTATTCTTTAACAAGGTAGGACTGTTTATAGATACAATCTATTTTAAGGCTTTATTTTATTACAGTTTAAAAATATAACTTCAAAAAATATGAAATCGCAACTTTAACGTGTATCCTGATCACCTTCTCGTTCTTGGGGTTGTCAGTCTAATTTCATTTCTACCCCGTTACCCATCCTCTCATTAGGTAACAGAATCGAATGAAACTTGGCAGGTACCCTTTGTATATAACAATATCAGTCCTTTTCCATGCTTGTTTTTCTTTACTCACAGGTCGTTTAGTTTTATCATTGCAGCTCACTATGTCCATGTTCAGGTCCTAAGGACTTAATCATAATCCCTTAACCATGTGTCAATATAATGGAGCAATCTGCCTGTTTGAACAATATAATGAATTAATCAATGTGATCATATAAATTTCACCAATTGTAAATTCAATTTCATTTAAAATATAACATGATTGCAAGAACTGCTTTTTTCTTTTGTTTATTTTTCGGTCGATATGCATGCATCATTGATTTATTCATGTCCGATCGGTAATCTGAATTCCACAAGCATATGACTTTTCTTTGAAATCTTAAATAGACGGAAATGGGCCTAAGAGCAATTATTATTGTTATATGAATATATGTAGTCAATTATAGTCAATTGCTAATTATTGTAATTTCTAATAAATAATGTTCAGCAAAATACGTGAACATTTCAAATTGAACGACAGCCAATTACGTTTGCGCTGTACATGTATATGTTACAGTCAATTTGTGTAATCAGTCATTTCGCGTAATGACTAAATGAATCAGTCATTTCACGAAGAGCCTGTGAGCACCAGGCAATACGTGTAATGACTGAAAATTCCAGACATTACACGAAATGACTAAAAATCATGGGCAGACATTACGCGAAATGACTGAAGTACTGTCAAACCACAAAAAATCACTGTAAAACATTTATTGACTTCACATCCAACGTTAAATCATACTGTACATAATAAATGAAATAAATTCCCTTGAAACGAAATATTAACTTCAGTACTAAAATCTTACTGTCAAATCACTTTTTTTTTAAAGAAAATCCCGACTGGTCCATCACTCAAGTCACTTATTTATGCATAACAGGCTGCTATGACGGCTGGGGTATTTGAGTTTGATTTTGAAGCATTTGCATCTATTCGTCCCATATCTCTTAGAACCAGCACAATTACACCGAACATGCCTCTGTCCACTGCAGCCAGATACTTTATGTACAGCCTGACAAAGTGTTACCATCTTTGTATGGTCTACATCAGATTCAGTAAGTAACTGTTGCGGACACAAATCAAACTGATTGCGTGAAAACTTCGCTTTCCGAATCACTGCGCTGACACAAATGGTGTACATGGTATTCTTATCACGGTCGAAGATAATTCCCAGAATATTTCGTGGATCACCACAACCTCTATCCACTAGAGGGATAGGTACTGCTACGTTGTCTCCCACCTGGCACCATTTCTTTCCCGTAGGATGTTTTGCAAACGTGTTCATTTTGGCCAGCTGGAGATTCAAAGTCAAAATCCAGACTGGTATTTTGTGTCGGTTCCTGATAGTGATGTGCGGTTTTTCGGTTTAACCGTACGGTATCGGTTTTTACAAATAAACCGAAAACCGAACCGTTAAAAAAAAAATAACCGTGCATTTCGGTTTTTTTCCAAATTCCTAATTTTTATGTAGCCGTATTTCGTTTACTTAATAATTCCAAAATTTTAATGTAGCCACCACTTCTGTTTTTATTTTCGATCAACCAGAGCCCGTATGTATAGAATAATAGAGTGTTTAGTCAGTCTGGTTGGCTTAGACTATTTATTTTCTCAATTCGTTTCGGTTTACAATCCAAAATTTTATTCAACCCGAAGCGGCTTGTCAATATCGAACGATGGCTTCCTCTAAAAAGTAAAATGCCTCCATGGCTTGCTCAATAACTATGAAAGATTAGATGACACAAAATGTAGATTTAATCTTTGTAAAAAATCTATTTCTGCTGCATAAATTATAAGAATGTAATTTAACAATTTTTGAGTCAGGTTTAAAACAACATTTGAACAACACCCGAAAACGGCAATTGCGTTAGTTTTGTTTTTAAGTTTATAATTTATAAACGAGAAATAAAAGACCACATGTTTCGATTTGTTGGATTGGTATTATTTTGTTATGCAAATTTATTTTGGTATTTTTTTTTTACAGTAGAATCTAACTTTATTGTTACTGATATTATGTCGTTATATTAATTTATTATTATGCCTATGGCGTTGTGTGTGTCAGATCTTTTTTTTACAGTAACTCTGTTATTACTATCAGTCATAATTAAAGTCAAATAATAGTAAAAAAAACCCTTGTTGTTTACTATTTACATCAATATTTTTGATATTTTTTCTGGCTTTCAAGTATTCCTATAAAATAACCATAAATCAGTACATACATGACACACACAGTGTTTAAATGAATAAAAAACCGAAAACCGAAACCGAAACCGAGGTTTTTTGCCTCAGAAAAACCGAAAACCGAAACCGAAAGAAAATTTAAAAACCGCACATCACTAGTTCCTGACTGGTAGTTTGTGACGGTTCCTGACTGGTAGTTTGTGACGGTTCCTGACTGGTAGTTAGTGTCGGTTTCGGACTGGTAGTTGGCGACGGTTCCTGACTGGGAGTTGGCGTCATATCCTGGCTGGTAGTTTGCGAAGGAATTAAAATTTTCTTGCAAACTTCATATTTCTTGTAAATCTCTGCTTTAAACTGATTTTCGTAAGATTCTGCCATGATGATAATATAAGTAAAATTTTTCAATGGAATTTATTAATTGAACTGGAAAACACTGGTCACAATTCTATGGAATACAATTATTGCTTATTACTGAATGATGTTTCGACTAGGGTTCTCTAATCATTATCAAGCAATGACAAAATATATAAAATATAACAAGACAATATAAACCTGTAAACAGCAATACGTGGTTAATGCTGACCAACCAGAGACGCCATTCTAATTACCTTGAAGGAAACCTAACTTAATTAACTTAATGTAATTATTGAAAGTGATTAAGGGTGATAAGGGTAATGCTAATAACAACATTCAGTATGACACTCTACCTGAAAATAAAACACAATGATTAATGGATAACTTATTTTGAAATGTTGACAGCGATTTTATCGGGGTTTTTTAGATACATAAAACCCTTAACGAAAATAAAAAATTAATTAATATTGTCAGTGAAAAATGTTGATAAATGCATAAAGATTTAACATGATTTCACTTAAATACAAACACCATTAGAACAAAGACCCTACAAAGCTTCAGTGGTCCCCTAAAGGCCGGATAATTAAATCAGTGAGTAATTTTAGTTAGAGAGAGAGAAATGGGGTTTAACGTCCACTCAACACAAACTAGGTCATTTCGGGACTAACATATGGTTTACTTTTATTTCAATAATTCGCTTGCGCGTAGGGGTCTTTAGCAGTGGGAGGAAACCGGAGTGCCCGGAGGAAACCCACGAGGTTGAGAAGGCGCCCCTATCTCCATGCCACATACGCTCACACCAGGGCTCGAAACCACAGTCAAAGCCAGAGGTTACCGGCCAGCTAGAGGTCGAAGCGCGGCACTCTAGACCACTAGGCCATCCCAACCCCCCGAGTAGTTTTAGTTATTCCTTCAAATTGAAATGACATCATTCATCTATTAAAACGGCAATTGGTCTTCCATGAAACTAAAAACAGGTTATAGGAAGGGCAGGATTTAAACTTAAAAGTTCATTTCAATAAAAACAACCATTCTACATACCTAATGCCCAGAAAAGCAAAATAAAACTAAAAACTAATATTAAATTTTTTATTTTAAAAGTTTATGTTATGTGTTTAGGTCTACACATATTGCCTGATTTGCAAAATCTGCACTCAGGCATTATGTGTAAAAAAAGGGTAGGAATTTTAGTCATTTCGTGTAATGTCTGGAATCTTCAGTCATTACAAGTATTGCCTGGTGCTCACAGGCTCTTCGTGAAATGACCGATTCATTTAGTCATTACGCGAAATGACTGATTACACAGATTGACTGTAACATATACACCATTGTAATATCATTTTGTCGTGTGTGAATCTGCCATTATCAATTACTTCCGTATTGTCTTATAGGATATATTTTTCTTTCTTAATTACAATTGACACCCGCAACCATAGACTACACGACACGTATATATATTGACTATAAAATGTTCATTGTGTCTTGAAAATTGGATATAAGGATTCGATATTTACACGGCAAGATAACAACATGATTTGTATTGAAATGTATGAATATTGAATTCTAATTCGTGTTTTAATTTTATATATTATGGCTAAGATCAAGTTAGACGTTTATCTCCTTTAATGAAGGGAATTTAAAGGGAGAATTATATATTTTCTAAGAAAGTCAAAACGTTATTATTTCTATCTCTTTTGCTCAATAAGTTGTCAACTCACTATTATACGATCATAAGCGTTATTCCCCACACTTTAAAACCACTGGCACCGGAAATAATTTCACAATTACCTCCCTTGTTTTACCCCACCCCGCCCCAATTGGAATAACTATCTTCAAACGTTTGGATTTGAAGTTGAAAATGATATATTTGCCTATTTCTCAACATGCAATAGTGAATTATTGGATTAATAGGATTATTCTTTAACAAGGTAGCAGTGAGCAAAGGTAAGAATTGTCTCTTTAATAGATTGACCGATTTTAGGTTCTCTCGCACGTTCAAGTTGGGTTCCCAGGAAAGTATTTATTGGGTGGTTATTGTCAATAAAAGTATGGCAATTTACGTATTTATGGAAAGCAGAGATATCCAATCTTACTGAAAAATACTGGATTCCCTGAAAAACACTCATGGAGCGTATACAGGACAAAAATGTAAGGGTTCCCCTAATCATCAGCCCGACGATAAGGGTTATCCGCACGCGTGACGTCTAAGGCTGCACGAGTATATTGAGCGCTGTGTATACATGTTGATAAACTTTATGAAGAGTTAGACTTACAACACTTTCTGGGATAAACATCACGGAAAAAGACGCGGGCGGTAGATAATTCGAGAATTTAATTAGGATTCGATATTTGTAATAAATTGTCAGCGATTACAGATAACATCGTCTTGTGTATGCAATGAGAGGGGTAATCCCCTGGCGCAAACATGGCCTCTTTTGATCGAATTTTATAGCAGGGTATACTTGGCAATTACAATGATTTGAGAAGGATTTGAAGAAAAATTATGATAAATGAATTAGTTTGAATATGTTTTAGTTCCCCGTTTGTACCCTGGAATGTAACTTTAAAACCAGTTCTGTTTTCGCAGGTTAAATGGTGGCGGGGCTACATCCTAATAATAATTCCCATGTTCGTTGTTATTGCACAGATAACCCAACCGACTTCTCTACATGATTTCTGCTAAAACTGTCGTAAACTAGCAAAATTGTTCAATAACATGGAAACTGCTTAGTAATTGCACAGTGAAACTCCATCGAATACTAGAGTGAAAACAATTTGGTTATTGACTCCACGTCCATGTTACAAAATATAAATAGGTCATACGCAACTAATAATAAGCAAACTATAGCTGCCAGTGTTTTCCATGTAAATTTACTAGATTTTTTCTAACAGTGTATCCCACTCTGTATTCCACCCATCCAAACTGACTGTTGCAGCTGCATTCACAAATAATAATCGATACCCGAAAAAAGTCGCGCAAAATAGAGTGGCTCGAGACAAAATGTTTTAATCCATAGTCAACCCAGTACAGATTCAAAACATTTTGGGGTTTACTGATAGCGGCGCCGGTCTTCTTCGAGAGGCGAAGAAACGGATCTGACCTTGTATGGACCCCCAAGAAACTTTCGGAATATTTGACGGCCGCAAACATGTTTTCCTGCAATTCCAGTCCGTAAAATTAGTGTTTTGATTTCGGGCACTTTATTTTGCCATGTATTGAAGTTGTATAGATAGATTACATAAAAAGATATTATTTTTATTTAAAGTTCTCAGACTAATCCGCTATCCCACGAAAAGTGCTCGCGACCAAAGTTGGGTTGCGACCCAGAGGTTGGGAAACGCCGGGCTAAGAGTTGAGAGAGAGAGAGAGATGGGGTTTAACGTCCACTCAACAAAAACTAGGTCATTTTGGGACTAACATATGGTTCTATTTTCTTTCAATAATTCGCTTGCACGTAGGGGGCTTTAGGTTAAGAGTTGAACCAAAAAGTCATTTTGAAAAAATTGGTACATATTATTAAATATGTGGCAAATAACACAAAATTCATTTACATGTACAATTATTGAACAAAATTTTAAAATTTTAAGCAAAAGGTAGGTTTTTCATCCAATCCGAACGACTAGACAGCTGTCCATGTCAGGCCCTCGGTCCTGTACCACTGACAAAGGGAACCCACGCCGGAAAATCTCGATCAACTTTCTCGGTCAACCACGGGCGCGAACCATACCAATTAATAAGCTCATGCTTTTAAAATAACTTTATTATTAGTGTGTATGTGGCTTGAAATGGATTATTATAATGATTCTTTCGTCAAAGGCGATAGACAGGTTTTTATCAATTTATACAGAATCAGAAGAAACACTGATGTTAATCCTGGGCTATCACATACATGATGCATAACAGAATGACCACTAATATTCATAGACCACCCATTGAGAAGTTCCCGTAGCTAACAAGTTTTTTAATGTATTTTTGTATATATTGAAAGTTATCAATTTAACTATATTATTACCGAGTAAACAACATGAATATGTATAAGCTACATTATGTAAATATATTTCATTAAGCAAGATACAGTAACCACTATATCAAACATTCAATAAGCCGTTGTTATATATAATATGACCATTGAATACCGCTGGGGTTATTCAATAGTTCAAGAGATTCCCTGCGCAAGTATTCCACGAGCGATAGCGGTGACGTCATTACCGTTTGACGTAATTCTGAAAGTGACGTCATTCTGGACAAAAGTAGTATGTTTTCGAGCCACTGAATATAATAGCCATTGGTTTTTCAACGGCTGTATTCAATTAAATTTTACCTGTATTTGCATGAAGTTATAGAATAAATCATGATATATTAGACCAGAGGAAGAAGGGGGAGTATTATCCGAAAGGTGGGCAAAAAGCGGGAGTTGACTTTTCTAGAACCACTTTTCCTCAGGAATCCGAAAATGATGGGTGATCAGTTAGGTGAGGGAGCGTTAAGGAGTTATCGAGGTCAAAAGGTCACCAGAGGTCAAAGGAGGCTGGCTTATGAATTTAGCCACTTCTGATGCTGTCTGTTGCAGATTTTTTGTTGAAACGCAGCTGAATGATTGAATAAGTGACGAAGGATAATTTGTGAAACCCATTAATCAAATTATGATGTAATTGAAAAGGTCAAAAGGTTACCGAGGTCAAATTAGCAAGAAATAAGGATGCACTGAGATTCGGGGCAAAACTAATGTTATTTTCAATATGCAGTACAATTCTGCATGGTCTGGCGAAGTAATTTCATCCAAAATTAACGATTATGTTAAACGAGTGATATGCCACACAATAAGTATATAATCTATAAGTAAATAATCGCGAACATTTTCGCAAACTGGAAATATTATTCGTTACCACTTCCGGGTAACCGATTGTGGATTGTCATGGACATTACTCGATATTCACGTCCATGCGTGCACATGACTCCTCATCCGATTCATTATCGTCATCAACGTCATTAGTAACGTGGGGGATTTCTCCATCGTCATGAATCAACATTTCGGGGAGAAACTCTCGTTCCAACCATGTAGTGTTGGTGACTCCAGTGCAAGCCATGGCGAAGACGCACATCGCCAAATCCTCACCACATTGTTAGCTCGACAACAATTGAGCTTGAGGGACTTTGCACGGGGTGGAAGCAAGGTCAGGTCTACTGTGCGTCCTTTCTTATAATTTGCCCAGAAAATATTGTATCGAGTCTGATCTACATTCGTAAGGCGAGGCTGGCCGTAGAAAACGCAAACAATTTTACTCAAGGCATTGAACGTGCGTTCCCCCCCCCCCCAAAAAAAAAAACCATTCAACTCCTAAAGTTGCGAACGTAGCCAGAGCCTCTTCGTCTATTTTCACTTTGTTCCACAATGGTATTTTTCCTTTGTGGAAGAAGGACAGTACTGGACTGTCATACCTAAGGTTCCTTTGAGTCCTAAGGTTTTGGACATACTTTTCATATAACGCAACTAGCTGTTCACTAGTGAGTTCCATGTCGCCTTCAATTCCCCACAAGTCAGTGAGTTCGTCCGATAGGTAGGACATGAGGAACAAGCCATGCAGAGCCTCGACTACACGCTCGTGAACCGACCAAGCGTAGTTGTAATGCTTCCCGGTAAGAATCCCCCGGATTGTACCGGAATTCGCTATACCCGCCTGGGTTATGTTCACTTTGTGGGATTCTTACCGGGAAGCATTACAACAACGCTTGGACGTTCACGAGCGTGTAGCCGAGGCTCTGCATGGCTTGTTCCTCCTGTCCTACCTATCGGACGAACTCACTGACTAGTGGGGAATTGAAGGCGACATGGAACTCACTAGTGAACAGCTTGGTGCGTTATATGAAAAGTATGTCCAAAACCGAAGGACTCATTGTGGATCAAAGTGAAAATAGACGAAGAGGCTCTGGCTACGTTCGCAACTTTAGGAGTTGAACCTTTTTGGGCGGAACGCACGTTCAATGCCTTAAGTAAAATTGTTTGCGTTTTCTACGACCAGCCTCGCCTTACGAATGTAGATCAGACTCGATACAATATTTTCTGGGCAAATTATAAGAAAAGACGCACAGTAGACCTGACCTTGCTTCCACTCCGTGCAAAGTCCCTCAAGCTCTATCGTTGTCGAGCCAACAATGTGGTGAGGATTTGGCGATGTGCGTCTTCGCCAAGGCTTGCACTGGAGTCACCAACACTACATGGTTGGAACGAGAGTTTCTCCCCGAAATGTTGATTCATGACGATGGAGAAATCCCCCACGTTGTCGACAAAATTAATGTCGATACTAATGACGTTGATGACGATAATGAATCGGATGAGGAGTCATGTGCACGCATGGACGTGAATATCGAGTAATGTCCATCACAATCGGTTACCCGGAAGTGGTAACGAATAATACTTCCAGTTTGTGAAAATGGTCGCAATTATATACTTATAGATTATATACTTATGATGTGACATATCACTCGTTTAACATAATCGTTAATTTTGGATGAAATTACTTCGCCAGACCATGCAGAATTGTATTGCATATGGAAAATAACATTAGTTTTGCCCCTAATCTCAGTGCAGCCTTATTTCTTGCTAATTTGACCTCGGTAACCTTTTGACCCTTTCAATTACGTCATAATTTGATTAATTGGTTTCACAAATTATCATTCGTCACTTATTCAATGATTCAGCTGCGCTCCAAGAAGACATCTGCAACAGACAGCATCAGAAGTGACTAAATTCATAAGCCAGCCTACTTTAACCCCTGTTGACCTTTTGACCTCGATAACTCCTTAACGCTCCCTCACCTGACTGATCACCCATCATTTTCGGATTCCTGAGGAAAAATGCTTCTAGAAAAGTCAACTCCCGCTTTTTGCCCACATTTCGGATAATACCCACCTTCTCCCTCTGGTCTATATGTAAAATCCGAGTAATTTGTGGACGACAGAGTACAATACACTAGATGACATCGCGCCTGGTACGTTCGTGCATTTTTTATGCGCGAACTCTTAGTTTTTCTATTACTGGCACGCGCACGGGCACTATTTTTTTTTGTTTTCCATGTACCAAAATCGGGGATTTCGCGCGTAGGTACTTTTGAGTTATTATTCTGTGAAGCATAACACTTGCCACTGTACCTGTGTATCGCTAATTATAAACCGAATGTCTGAAGACCGTTCATATTTATTACGCGAAAATTTTTTAGGACTGAGTTGATGCGCGCTCCATTTGTTGCAAAGCAAACCAACGGTATTATTTTCTCAACAGTGTATGAATTTATTCATAGCGATAATATCCTTACACCGAGAGAAATTATCTAGTCTCGGTGAATAGAACCATGGTTGTCTGGTAGAAAATTACTTTTGTATTTTTTGGAACGGAGAACAGCGATTTTAGAAGCAAACTAACCTGCCGCACATGATACTCATAATAAAAGGCGAGAACTCTTTTTGTAGCGGAAGCTTATCACTCAGTAATAGGTCAAGGTTTTATACGTTTGCCGTATAAAAATCTAGCAAACAAGGTAAATAACTACGAATGTCGATAAAAAAAAAATAACATTCGGATTATAACTCTAGACAAGGTGTGTTAATTAAAAAGGGTGTAAATTGAATATTATAATATGTATAGGAAGCCTAGTGACGAGTGTAGTAAGTGCTGTCCGTCCGTCCGTCCGTCGGTCCGGCGTCCACAATTGCTTGTGGACGATCCAGAGGCTAAAGTTAATATCCAATTGACTTTAAATTTATACACGGTGTTAAAGGTCATGAGACAAAGAAGCCTATTGATTTTTAGCAATTTCCGATAATTACTGTCAGAGTTATGGCCCTTGATCACTTCAAAAAATCTTGTGGACGCTCTAGAGGCTAAAGTTAATAACCGATTAACTTTAAATTTATACACGGTGTTTAAGGTCACGAGACGAAGAAGCCTATTGATTTTCAGCGATTTCCAATAATTGCTGTTTGAGTTATGGCCCTTGATCACTTCAAAAATTCGTGTGGATGCTCTAGAGGCCAAAGTTAATATCCGATTGACTTTAAATTTATACACAGTGTTTAAGGTCATGAGACGAATAAGCCTATTGATTTTCAGTGATTTCCGATAATTACTGTCACAGTTATGGCCCTTGATCACTTCAAAAAATCTTGTGGATATTCTAGAGGCCAAAGTTAATATCCGATTCACTTTAAATTTATACACAGTGTTTAAGGTCATGAAGCGAAGAATCCTATTGATTTTTAGCAATTTCCGATAATTACTGTCAGAGTTATGGCCCTTGATCACTTCGTAAATTCTTGTGAATGCTCTAGAGGCCAAAGTTAATATCCGATTGACTTTAAATTTATACACAGAGTTTAGGTCATGTGACGAAGAAGCCCATTGATTTTCAGCAATTTCCGATAATTACTGTCAGAGTTATGGCCCTTGATTATTTTTTTTTTGAAAACAATATTTTATTTCAGAAATACATGAAATGGGATCAGGGAACAGGCAAAGCCTATATCACCCCTCTCCTCTGATCACTTCAAAAAATCTTGTGGACCCTCTAGAGGCTAAAGTTAATAACCGATTGACTTTAATAATCATATTTTAGTGTATTATAAATGTTTCAATACCGAAAAAAGTAAAATATGCGACAACCCTTGTTTACTGCCCGGACGATTTAGCTGCTGTGGGCGTATGTTTCGTTGCCTGGCAACTCTCGTTTAAAGTTGTACGCGAACTAAATTCGTCAGCTAGTTTCAAAATGGCGTACAACCAGTGCAAGTGGGAAAAGACGACAATAAAATCAGAAATATGTTATTTATTATTGTCGCACTTATTACATCACTCCTGTCTAACAAATCATAAAGCTGTGGTGTTACGGTGGCGGCATAGTATTTCACCGTAACACCACAGCCACTCTAACCATTCATAATACAT
The DNA here is from genome assembly GCA_036850965.1 of Patella caerulea. Classification (NCBI taxonomy): domain Eukaryota; kingdom Metazoa; phylum Mollusca; class Gastropoda; family Patellidae; genus Patella; species Patella caerulea. Next base: position 5,472,242 of record JAZGQO010000010.1, read on the forward strand.
CTAACCATCACTCCCTACACTCCCTCGTCTACTTTCCCAAACGTCAACAACACATCTCATACATCCATTTCGCTGATTAACCCTTGTACCATGTCTACTGGATTTAAAAAAAAAATATGTTTAGGCAATGTGCGGGTAACACAGAATAAAGGTTTATTTAATTATATTAATGGCATTTTATTTACGATTGATTGCTTTAATAGGAATATTGATCGCATGGTATACTGCTACTGGCCAAATCCTAAACACATTCAAATTTATCTACAAATTAAATAGTAGCCTTAAAAAGTTTATAGGTCTTTTTAAACGACGACGGTGATTAGTTCCCCAGAAAGATCAATATCATGGAATAATGAAATAGTTGTATTTATATTTCATTGCTTGGCCTTACTTGACGTGTAAGTTGACTCCATGTTAAACTTGAAATCAACGTTGAACAGTTTTATTTTCATACCAAAAGCATACATTCGTTGTCGCTTCACTGATGGGATCAAGCCAGACATTTGTTAATGTGTTAATCATCGAACTTTGAACGTGTTATCATCAGTTACAAAAGGTTTGACCCCCAAAATTTGTAGCAGGTGTCCGTACGAGTAAAAATCAATTGGTCAGATCGAGCACTGCTGGGGCATTTAGCCACAGCAGCACCTTAAAGTAGGGCCCAGGGGACCAAAAATTAGGTCATAAGTTACATGGCTGAAACGTTCTAGAGACAATGGTATCCATAGTCGGAGTAAATATTTCACAAATCTAACCAAAATTTCCAGGGCTTTCCCCAATTCAGACCACGCAGAATATCGCCTCAGGGGACCAATAATATGGTCATAAGTTACATGGCTGAAACTTACCAGAAACAAAGATCCATACTTGGTAATTATAATTTTCAATCTAACCAAAAGTTTGGGGGCTTTCCCCAAGTCAGATCGCTCTAAAGTATGGCCGACTACGCCCTAAAAATGGGACTTTTTATATGGTCATAAGTTACATGGCTGAAACTTACCAGAAACAGAGATCTACACTTGGTAAATACAATTTTCAAAAATCTAACCAAAGGTTTGGGGATCGCTGTAAAGTATGCCTGACCACACCCTAAAAATGGGACTTTTTATATGGTCATAAATTACATGGCTGAAACTTACCAAAAACAAAGATCCATACTAGGAAAACATATTATTTTTCAAAAATCTAACCTGGTAAATACAATTTTCAAAAATCTAGCAAGAAATTTTGGGGGCTTTTCCAATGTTAGATCTCTGTAAAGTATTCCTGACCACACCCTAAAAATTGGACTTTTTATATGGTCATCAGTTACATGGCTGAAACTTACCAGAAACAAAGATCCATACATGGAAAACATAATTTTCAAAAATCTAACCAAAAATGTTGGGGCTTTCGTGGCGTCAGATCGTCCTCAAGTCCACCTGACCACGCCCTAATAATGGGACTTTTTATATGGTCATCAGTTACATGGCCAAAACTTACCAGAAATATTGTTCCATGCATGGCAAATGTATTTTTTGGAAAATCGAACCATAAATGTAGGGGCTTTCCCCAAGAAAGATGGGCTTTAAAATTGCAGTCCCACCTACCCTTTCTATATCATCTAAATGTATTTGCATTTCTTCGAAGGGCACTTAAAATTGCTGATGAATGTGGAAAAACATGCATCTGTGTAACATATGATTTAGCCATTGCAAAGGTTGCACAACAAATACAAGCTGAAGAATCAACATTTGATTCTGTATTTGTCCAACTTGGTGCTTTTCACACTGAATTGGCCTTTTTCAAAGCGGTTGGGAAATTCATTGCTGAAACCAGAGGACCGTATCTTTTAACAGAATGTGGAATGCTGGCTTCTGGTTCACTTAATGGATTTATTAGTGGAAACCATTACAGCAAGTATAAGTGAGTACACCAGATGCTTTCTTTATCAATGGAAACATTACATTTTAGATCATTCTATTACAGTCAGGATATTGATAAGCAGGAGTCATGTAATCTTGGAACTGAAATCAAAGCCATGCGATTTGCTGAATATTTTAATGAGTGCGCCACTTCTATGGAAATGCAGACGATTTTGACAAGAGTACAAACATTTTACCCAAGAAACATTAGATTTGCAGCAAAATACTGGATGATATATATCGTAATGATTCACCTGTATCATCAATTTTTTCGAAGTATTCGAATAGGCCGTGATGTGAAATTTCTAGCAAGCTTGCTTCTGTTGCTCCATCCCGACGATTTTCAGGCGGAAAACAAACTACATAATCTAATTCTTCTAGTATTACTTTGTATTTCCACACAACTTTTCTTTTATCAATTCTTTGACGTTTGACAGAAAACGTCAAAATAAAAATGGGCTTACTTATCAATGTGCGATGGTATTTGAATTTCGCGGTGATTTGGTTTTAATAGATCACGTGACAAAGCTCACCAATCAGACGCACACGACGAAAGGTCAACGGGTCGTGTAGAGTGAAAGTCACCGGTTGGAAGAATAACTAGAACTGTATACTCCGTGTAGATTTTGTTTAAAACCGATGTAAAACCGTTTACTGTGAGAAACTGGGGAAAATCTAGGGTATGTGCTAACCAGTGGATCAAATTAGATGGAAATATTGATATGTTGGACAAAGAATTGCAGGAATGTGCAGACAAAACTCTCTCTCATTCTAACAATACAGACTTCTCACATACATTACCAACGTAAAAAAAAACCAACAACTGTGTATGAATAAAGAACTATGTTTAGAGCAGCTAATATTTTACCAGCGAAATAAGAAAAAGAATAATAGGTCTGGTTAATTTGTTAAGGGGATCATTATCTTAACATTTTCCAATTTTATTGCAAATGCAAGTTGATGAAGATATTCTCCTATTCCTAAATGTATGACAACTCAGACCAAGACAAAAGACCACTATGGAAATGACTGTGTCACCATTGAGGTGAAATACCATGTGCATTACTTTAAAGTTGCCTTACTGTATCTGCAGAAATTTATGCCCTTCTTGTTAAACTCAACTGTAACAAATGACAGGGTTAGGTTGACTATAGAGACCAAGAACCAAACAATATTTGCTCTGTGGATGCAAATCAGGCTGCATTAGCTACAGATAGTTGTATTTGTTACAAGTGAAAGCTTTCTAGTATGGATTTGTGAAAATTGTTTGAATATGAAAGTGACAGTCAAATGATATTGATGAAATTACATGATTTTTTATGAATAGTCCTACACCTGTATGTATTTTTGTAAGCGGTTTGGACATTGGTGTGCATGTAAAAAGACCCCTTGGCAGTTGGAATTCGATATAAGAGTAGGCCATAGTGCTGTGCCCAGGCAAAATTTCCCTCATAATAAACTGTATAGCGCACGCCTGTCTTCCTTAACCCAGTACATGTATATAGGAGCTACAGATAGATGTATTTTTTAGAAGTGAAAGTTTTCTAGTATGGATTTGTGAAAATTGTTCAAATATGAAAGTGACAGCCAAATCAAATTGATGAAATTGTGATTTTTATGAGTAGGCCTCAACCTGTATACATATGTATTTTTGTATTTTAAACATGTTTTACTTAAATGTACTGTACATGTCGATAAATGTTCATATCATATTTAGCTATTTTAAGTTGACATATATGTTTTTATTTTCCTTTTTTATTCCAATTCAATTTAGACGTGGTTTCTCCTTGTCAGTGGTGCAGGCAGAGGGGCTGACAAGGTACAAGGACTGCTGTCTAGTCGTTCAAATGTGACGAAAAACCGAATTCCTGTGTAACATTGGTGTGCACGTAAAAAGGTCCCTAGGCAGTTGGAATTCGATATAAGAGTAGGCCATAGTGCTGTGCCCAGGCAAAATTTTCCTCGTAGTACACTGTATAGCGTACATGTACATGTATAACAGCAGAACAGTAGGACGGCGTTTAACTCCATTTCATTTCTTATTCATATTACTGGAACCATTTTATTTAGTTAACTGTTTGTTTTTCTCTTATATGTACTTTTCTTTACTGGCATATATCTTTTAATTTTGTACAGTGTATACGGACACAAGACCTGATCTGTGTGTAAATACATGTAGTCTGTGCGGTTTAGCCCCCCCCCCCCCCCAAAAAAAAAATTGATGATTTCTTAGGAGTATTCTTAGCCGGCCACATCCTCAGCCCCTCCAAAAAATTCTATACCCCCCCCCCCAATTTTATGACCTGGCGATTCTGTGGATATAAAAATCTGAAAAGCAGATTAGAAACCATTCTCCAGTATTAATACACTATATAAATGATGTTATTATTATTATATACATTTTTCATTAAAGATACATTATATAAGATTTAGATAAAGAACTAGCCATTCTTGCTATAATAGTTCAAAAGTAGATAATGTAAAATGAATAATTTGAATGAATAAATTTCATTCAAATTACTCTATTGCAAGCAAAGATATTAGCCTTTAAGGCTTTAAAGGTTTGGCAGTCATGTTCAACAATTTCAACCACTGTACTGTTTGATCAAAGCTAAGTCACGGTCCTCCATATTTGATTAAATCAAAGTATCGCTGAATCATTTTAATCTATTTAATATCGGAGAAATCTCATGAAGTCGAGCGTTGTTGTGGAATACTGTATGAGGAAGTATATAAAATTGCATTCATTTCTTATTTTTTAGTACTGTATTTCTTTCTATAAAATAAATGTATACTTATTTGACATCTCTTATAATATGTCTTTATTGTTTTTTTTTTTAAAAACAAGTATAATTGCATGTTCAGGGTTGTTAGGTGAATCATTATTAATATTCTGTTGTATCAGTGGGCTCATGTAGATAGTATTATTTTTTTTGTTTTTTTATCAACATTATATATAATTATTATACCGAACCAGTATTTCAATCATGCCAAAAACGTTTTCATCTGTATACTATATTTATATTTCTTTTGCATATTGTTTTATTGAAATAAAATGGAAAAAATACTTTTTCCAGGAAATATCACATTCATTGATACAATTTCGCTTTTGACCATATTTTTTCCGCAAATCACGCGCCAGCCGTGTTCACGGTGTCAGCACAACATTTATCTGATGTTATTGTCCCGTAATTCAGGCATATTTGCAGAAAAATTCTCTCATACAAATGTAAACAAGCCAACGTGTTCCGTCTCGTAAAAGGTATTCCCTGGTCTATTTATGGCTATTGACCCCTGACCTAATGACGTTGATTGCTTTTATGGTTTCTGATTGGCTTAGAATATGATTTCTTCACCACATTATGGCTACACTTGACAAATATAGTCCGAGGCGTAATTCGAGTGTTGGTCTGATTGTACAAAACATCGCAATAGAAATGTGTACTACAGTGACGACTTACTTGTTTACTTGTGCAGCAAAGCGTCAGATTTTCGCCTGGAATTTGCTGGGACAAAATGAAACGATTTTCGTGGCTAAATCACAGCCTAGAACTGGAGATTTTGAATTACACATACACTGTTTGCCAAAATTAACCAATTATATTTTTTTTTACATTCAACCAGCCAAACTATGCTCAATGGTTAGTTCGGTTTCATGACAACTTGTTAGAGCTTAAGAGGATACACACCCCGAATTAGATAGTGATTGCCGGGAAGGACGCTTTGCACTGAAGAGAACTTGGAAGCCATTTTTAACAGATGCTGCTAGCCAAAGAACAGGAATCAGTCCATTCACGAATTCGATTTTAGCTCGGCAAAGATGGGCCAATAGTCATTCAATGCACGTCCGTATTCTTTCAAACTTATTTGATACAAAAGAAGATATTTCCTGGGATTTAAAGACACAGCAAATGCAAAGAAATGCACATGATGCAGAAACCACAATTCTAATGAGTGAACAGCTCATGAGTCCATTCACTTAAGATGAAACAAATCATCAATTTCTTTTCAACATTGGATCAGCAAAAACAGCCACCATAGCAACAAAGGAATTCCTATTAAATGCTCCTGATATAGGTCAAAGAGAATAGAAGAGCCGGTGCAACCAATAGAGATTGGGTATGATATTGTTGGCCCCATGCTAAGAAGACCGACAGATTTTTTACAGGCCTTAAGAAATGACAAAATCAAAGAGGCGTCGATTGCCTTTCTAGTGATGAACTGGCAGTAGGATGGCCCAGCCATTATATTGAACAACAAAGAAGTATTTGTGACCTGCCAAGAAAAATGATTTTCCTTCTGTGCCTCCAATGGAAAAATTTTAAAAAGAGAAGAAACTGCACTTGAAAGTCAACACGAGGAGGCTGATTCAAGAATGATATTCCACCTCAATTCCCTTTTAGCTCCTAGTAATGTTGTCATCCAAACAGTTGATGATGATGTGCTGATAATCCTATTGGGTAATTTGCATGTTATTCTTCCGGGGATTAATGTTTGGCTGAAAGTAGTCTTTATAGCAAAAACACACTTCGATATATAAATGTGAATGAATTAATCCAAAATCTGGGCACAACCTTATCCAAGTCAATAACCCCGTTTACATTACAAATTTTAAGCGTGCCAGGTACGGCACGGTTAATTTTTTTATAGTGTAAACGGGTAAAACACAAGCGTGCCGTACCGAGTACCGTGCCAATCTGGCCCACTGAAGTGAGGTGGTCTCGGAACCGTACTAAGAACGGGCCACTTCAAATTTTCGTAGTGTAAACGCTAACCGGTCTGAGTACGGATTACTGCGCCAGCGCCAGATGAACCTTGACCCTTTTCCCCTGCAAACCTTGACAGTTCTGTCATCAGTTCTGTCAAAATGGCTGCTCAAACTAAATCAGTCATCATAATTGTTTTCATCTGGATAACTTGTACAGGGGCTGAAATTAACTTTACTGTGAAGAGTTCCACATTTGGCACGGTTCTGAGACCGGTTATTTTAGAGTAATGTAAACGGGTCCATTTCTTGAAATTTATCGCGGCCTGGTACCGTACCTAGTACGGCACGCTTATCGTGGCCAAATGTAAACGGGGCTATACACTCACTGGCTGTGATTAATATACTGCATCAGTTAGTAGGAAAAGGAAAGTCCGACCTTAAAAATTATAACGAACAGCGGTTGATGTCCAGAAAGCCTTGTTTTCTCTCGGTAAAAGTGAATCCATTCCTGCTTGAGTAAATACAGACATTTGTTTGTAATATCTATGGAATGCCTACAATGTCCTTAGTTAACAATCTTCGCCTAGAAATATTTTTAAAGAAATACAAACCGTAAAAAAGCGATGGATGCATTTCTGGTATTAAAGGTATAGAAGCAAGTCCTTTGCCGCCATGTTCACAGGTATTAACTTTGATTATCGAGAGAGCGAATTATATTTGTAGTGTCTGAATGAATGCCTCAAAGAATAATACCCCCAGTTTCTACCCAGAGAATAGTGGAAGGAATTTACACGATGATGGGATGTACAAATTAATGTGGTGTGATGGTGATGTTGCTCCTGTGTCAGTTGAGAGTATTTGCAGAGAAGAAGATAGTGACCAAGAAAGTGAGGACTCCGATGACGAATCAAACATTTCTTGTAGTGATGACGAAAGTGAGGCAAATTAACTATTAAGTTATGTATATTAAAACTATAAAAAGATTTCATAATTTATCGTTGACCTACATTTCTAAAAAAAATCCATTAGATTGTCATTCATTAACGAAGATCAGAAAAAGCAAATACTATCGAATTCAAACCAAAGCAACTTATTAATGCAATTAATACTTTCCACTTTGTTATAAGATGTTGAATAACATTCTGAATCATTGTTTAATGGGCTGTTGTGATGGAATATGGAACGTTAGAAGGCATAAATTTAACAGCAACCCAGTCCTTTTTATATATTTTCTATATATATTCTTCCTATAGCAATTAATTCCATTGTTCATTTTAGGACTTCACATAGCTTATAAAAAATGATTCTATTTTTGTGCCTATAACTAATAAACATTTCTTCTATTTTTGTGCTTCAACAATGTATTATCATAAATTTGTATAGCAGGGGTGCATGGGGCTGCAATTTTAAGGCCCATCTCACTTGGGGAAAATCCCAACATTTATGCTTAGATTTTCGAAAAATACATTTTCTACGCATGGTGCAATATTTCTGATAAGTTTCGGCCATGTAACTGATGACGATATAAAAAGTCTCATTGTTAGGGCGTGGTCAGGTGGAATTTAGGACGATCTGACGCGAGGAAAGCCCCAACATTTTAGGTTAGATTTTTGAAAAATATGTTTTCCAAGTATGGATCTTTGTTTTTGGTAAGTTTCAGCCATGTAACTTATGACCATATAAAAAGTCCCATTTTTAGGGTGTGGTCAGGCATACTTTACAGCGATCTGGCTTTGGGAAAGTCCCCAAACCTTTGGTTAGATTTTTGAAAATTGTATTTACCAAGTGTAGATCTCTGTTTCTGGCAAGTTTCAGCCATGTAACGTATTACCATATAAAAAGTCCAATTTTTAGGGCGTGGTCGGCCATACTTTAGAGCGATCTGATTTGGGGAAAGCCCCCAAACTTTTGGTTAGATTTTTGAAAATTATAATTACCAAGTATGGATCTTTGTTTCTGGTAAGTTTCAGCCATGTAACTTATGACCATATTATTGTCCCATGAGGCGATATTGGGCGTGGTCTGACTTGGGGAAAGCCCCGGAAATTTTGGTTAGATTTGTGAAATATTTACTCAGACTATGGATACCATTGTCCCTAGAAAGTTTCAGCCATGTAACTTATGACCCCAGCAGTGCACGATCTGACCAATAGATTTTTACTCGTACGGACACCTGCTACAAATTTGAGGGGTCAAACCTTTTGTAACTGATGATCATATTATTTTGTCATTAACTCCTGGACTATAAACCATCCCATGCATGATGCATAACGGAATTAAGACAAAAACTAATATTGATAGACCACCCATTTGAGAAGTTCACGTAGCTAACAAGTTTTTAATGTATTTTTGTATTGAAAGTAATCGATTTAACGATCTTATTACCGAGTAAACAACATGAATATGTATAAGCTACATTATGTAAATATATTTCATTAAGCAAGATACAGTAACCACTATATTAAACATTCAATAAGTCGTTGTAATATATAATAATATGACCATTGAATACCGCTCGGGTTATTCAATAGTTCAAGAGAGTCCCTGCGCAAGTATTCCATCATCCCAAACTTAGGCTGCGTGCAGTATGGTATTCCACGAGCGATAGCGGTGACGTCATTACCGCTTGACGTAAGTCTAACACAGAACAAAGTCGGGTATATTTAATTTAATTCATGGCATTTTATTTACGATTGATTGCTTTAATAGGAATATTGATCGCATGGTATACTGCTACTGGCCAAATCCTAAACACATTCAAATTTATCTACAAATTAAATAGTAGCCTTAAAAGGTTTATAGGTCTGTTTAAACGACGACGGTGATTAGTTCCCCAGAAAGATCAATATCATGGAATAATGAAATAGTTGTATTTATATTTCATTGCTTAGTCTTACTTTTAAACTCCTTAATAATTGATCAGCTTTAATGGCTTAATAAGTAAATGTGACCGGGAAAGGGAGGCGACTACGTTTAAGTTCTGAAAGACAGCAAGCTCTCTTGAGTAGACAAGAACAGGTTGTTTTGCTTTCTCTATTTAAGATATTATTTTAGTTCTTGACGCTTAAAATAAGGAGCCTGTTTCAGTTTATGTTTTCAATCAAATATGACGCCTTACTATTTGTACAGCCGTGACTTCACAATATCATTTTAGGGTGAGAATAGCGATGGGGTCTATTAGAGCCTAAACATATATTAGGCCTAGATTAGGTACATTGTTATCATCCCATTTTCACCTGTCGTCAAAATCAAAACAAACTTGACGTGTCAATTGACTCCATGTTAAACTTGAAATCAACGTTGAACAGTTTTATGTTCACACCAAAAGTATACATTCGTTGTCGCTTCACTGATTTGATTCCAGAATACTTTAAACTCAATTAATATGTGAAATCATTGGTTCATTTAAATAAAATTAAACATTATTTGAAAATAAAATGAAATAAAATGGGGTTTAACGTCCTAATTCTGAGTCAGAGCAGGGTGTTATGGCGGAAGTTTGATCTTACAGGGTCGCTACCACCTTCGTTTGTTTCGATTTCCAAGGGGATCTTTAACATGTGACGTACCCAGGACCTCGATATTGCGTCCTATCCGAACAGCTAGACATTTGCCATATCATTAGGCCTATCTCAGTCCTATATCACTGATAAGGGCATCCAGACTAGATCGAGCCAGACATTTGTTAATTTGTTAATCATCGAACTTTGAACGTGGTACCATGGAGAAATGAGAGACACCACTTTTACGCGAATGGTGTAAAAATATGGTATATCAAGGTTGTGGACCCTGTACAGGTCACAATATTAATCCGATTTTGATGAAATTTAAAATGTAAGTTTAAAACCCAACGATCACGGTTTATTTCGAAATTCGGGCACATTGGACCATAACTTCCTGAATAATGGCCCCTGATTGTACGGAATATCATGTTGTTTTTTTTAACTTGTGGACCCTATGGAAGTCACAATTTTATTTCGAATCAAAAAAACGTTTGACTATCCCCGTTGCACATGAATGATGGTTGAGTTTGAATTTCTTGAAATGGATAATTTAAAAGCTAAATCCATTATATTAAATGTTTCGTATACTAAACTTTATAAAAACCAAACAACTTCTAATGATTTTCTGATAATTTCTTAATATGCGACAACTCTTGTTGAATACCCGGACGATTTAGCTGCCGTTGGCGTATGTTTCGTTGCCTGGTAACCTATTTTTGTTCCTGGAAGTGGGTTGTACCACACCCACACCGTAACATTTACGCCTCTGGTTACGTAGTTAGCTATTGGTTGTTAATGAGCTTATTGACCAGTCATAATTTGGTACAGAAATTTACTTCCATTACATCAGTGTTAAGTGGGATTAGCTCTTATCAAACGAAACTCTGCGAGGAGTGTGGTACGCCACCTAAGGTAGACTACATTGGACCACATTTCAAGTTGCTGCATTCACGGGCTGGAATAGCAGGAAACACGTTTGGGGCAGTCAAAATTTGCTCCCGGCGACCCCGTCTCCGTGGAATATAAACGATTGATTGGAATTCGACTAAGCCACCTTAGTTAGGCTATATCAGTACCGCCTACTGTATTCATAGACTGGAATAGCAAGAAAACGCGTTTGAGGTCGTTAAATTTGACCTATTTTCTATGGGTGGGGTAGTGGGACGTCCCTAGACGTCTGTAGCCCTAACCCGAAATTTGTTCGAGCATGTCAGGATTCTGCCCCCTTAAAATTCATCAAGTCCGTATGCCTATTGACAGCACCCTTGCACGGTACCGTTCGCCGCGGACCGTCATCGGCGCCCACAGAAGCCCCATCGGAAGCCTTTGCCCCCCTCCCCCCCCTAACAATTTTGGTCTAGCTACGGACCTGAATAATATCTCTCTTAGCAAACAACTAAACAACTAGTTCGTGATGAATCAAATCAAGGGTAAATTAAATATCAAATTTCTACTGATCAATAATTCGTGAACATATCTCATTTACAGAGAGTGTAAACAGAGTAATAGAAACAGGAATAATTCAGTCGATATTACGTTACGGTAATATTTGTAAATGATGAACATCAACTGGTTCGCGACGATGATACATCCAATGATTCAAACCGGTGGAATCACGACACAAATCAGATGAGATATTTGATGATGAACATCAACTGGTTCCCGGCGATGATTAAACTGTTGTCGCGTCACAAATCAGATGAGATATTTGACCCGAATCATTCTAATTATATTCAGTCGTACATGACGTCAGGTAAACAGACAGGATTGACGTATATTATACACAATATAACAACTAGTGCATGATAAATTAAAATATAAATTTGTAATACTCACCTATATCTGTTTCAGAAAACATGAAAAAAAATTATAAAGAATTATTAGGTAATTATTTTATAAAGACGGACCATTGGGGGGGGGGGGGGCAAATACGGGAATTTTCTCCTTAACTGCTTGATGTATTTCAACCTGATTTGTCGCTGATTCAGATTGTTTGATCTACATTTTCTACTTTTCCTGAATCGCTCGAATAATATCAACCACATTTATAGACACACTGTAAACCCTTGACAGTGAAGATGATGACAAGTATTGTGTTATTGTTTGTCTGTGGTTCGGTCCCCCTGTATATTATAAACACTACACAATGATGACCATTACTATATATATAATATACTAGAAATATTACAACATGATGATAAGTATTTTATATACAAAAATAGGTTGCCAGGCAACGAAACATACGCCCACACAGCAGCCAAATCGTCCGGGCAGTCAACAAGAATTGTCGCATATTAAGGAATTATCAGAAAATCATTAGAATTTGTTTGGTTTTTATAATCAAACGTTTTTTTTTTAAATCATAAAATAATTGTGACCTCTCTCTTCATTACCATGTAACGGTGATATAGTCAAACATTTTTTTAAATCTGATAATAATTTTGACCTCCAGAGGGACCAAAAGCGAACAAAAGCGATTTTTCGGACAATCCCGGGAAATAATTCAGGAAGTTATGATCCAATGGGCGCAAATATCGAAAGGAACCAAGATCTTTGGGTTATAAACATACATGTCAAGTTTCATCAAAATCGGTTCAAAATTGTGACCTCTATAAGGTCCACAACCTTTATATAACATATTTTCACAATATTCGCGTACAAACGGCGGCCATTTTGTCCGTCAATTTTGGTCTGATTTTCACAAAATTCATACTCATCCTTCATAACCATGGAACGGTGATATAATCAAACGTTTTTTTAAATCGGATAAAAATTTTGACCTCCAGAGGGACCACAAGCTAAAAAGGGCAATTTTTCGGACAATCAGGGGCCATAATTCAGGAAGTTACGATCCAATTGGCGCAAATATCGAGAGGAATCAAGATCCTTGGGTTATAAACATGCATTTCAAGTTTCATCCAAATCGGTTCAAAATTGTGTCCTCTACACTGTTCACAACCTTGATATAACATATTTTCACACTATTCGCGTACAAATGGCGGCCATTTTGTCCGTTAATTTTGGTCCGATTTTCACGAAATTCGAACTCGACCTTCATAACCATGAAACAATGATATAATCAAACGGTTTTTTAAATCGGATAACAATTTTGACCTCCAGAGGGACCACAAGCTAAAAAGGGCAATTTTTCGGACAATCAGGGGCCATAATTCAGGAAGTTACGATCCGATTGGCGCAAATATCGAAAGGAACCAAGATCTTTGGGTTATAAACATGCATTTCAAGTTTCATCCAAATCGGTTCAAAATTGTGTCCTCTACACTGTTCACAACCTTGATTTAACATATTTTCACACTATTCGCGTACAAATGGCAGCCATTTTGTCCGTCAATTTTGGTCCGATTTTCACGAAATTCAGGAAGTTACGATCTGATTGGCGCAAATATCGAAAGGAACCAAGATCTTTGGGTTATAAACATGCATTTCAAGTTTCATCCAAATCGGTTCAAAATTGTGACCTCTAAACTGTTCACAAGCTAAAAAAAGTGATTTTTTGTACAATCAGGGGCCATAACCCATGAAGTTACAGTCCGATACATGCCAATATCGAAAGGAACCGAGATCTTAGGGTGATAAACCTATGTTTTAAGTTTCATTGAAATCGGATAAAAATTGTGACCTGTAGACTGTTCACAAACAATTGTGGACGGACGGACGTCCGGACGGACGAACAGGGACGACGACAATATACGTCCACATGAAAATGTGGGCGTATAAAAAACAGTACACGTTGGTGACAAGTATTATACTAGAAATAGTACAGCACGATGACAGGAAAGAGTATAATAAAATTTGTGGTGTAGAAATGTCTTATCTTTTATTTACATTTCCAATGTAAGATCTAAAATATGATTTAAAGCGTGTGTGTGGGAGATATGGGGTTTAACGTCCAATCGACACAAAATACTCCATTTCTAGAGGAAACCAGGGGAACCGGAGAAAAACCACGAGGTTGGATAGGCGACGCTACTCTTCGTCACGTATCACCGGGGAATCGAAACCACGCCAGTTGACTCAATGACAGACCTTATGAAACAACCCGCACGCGCTAACCATTCGACCATCGAACCCCGAGAGATAATAGGAAAATTGTGATTAATTATTTGTTTTCTCAAATTAAAACGAAATGAAATTGGGTTTAATGTCCGACTGTTCTGTCCCTACTGGGCTAATGAAGGCGGGCATGTGTCATACAATGTGCTTTGGGGGAAATTTTTGCCCGGGCAGCGGCACAATGGCCTAATCTTATATTGAATTTAAACTGCCAAGGGATCTTTTACATGCAAGCAAATGTATACACTAATACAGTGGGACCTCGGTTTTTTGTCCCATCCGAAGACAGCTGTCCTTGTCTCGTCCTCCGCCCTGCAGGACTGACAAGGAGAAACCATTTCCAAGTCGGAAAATCACGATGAACTTTCTCGGCCAATGCAGGATCGAACGCGTGATCCGCATGTTAGCGAACCAGCGTCTTACCCAGCTAGCCACCGTGGCTCCCTTTTCTCAGTAAATTAATTTTCTTATTATTCAAGTAGTGTAGAATTACAATGACATTGCGAAGGTTAGTTAGCTATAATATGTTAATTACTTGAATACGAATTGGTGTCAGTAGTTCTCGAACCAGTAAGCATACCCTGCCTAGTGTACGACACCCACCAATACTTATAGATACTGGAGCGACAATATAAACCGGATTTCAGAAGATTCCACATTGTTGCATCTATGGATAAACTGGATCTGTGGAAAACCTTTAATCGGATCAAAAGCTTTCAAATCACCGCAATGGTGTTAGCACGCCACTAGAAGAGTGGTAAGAGAGTTTTTTTTTCATGAGTCGCAGCTGTAACAAATACCGATATAAATAAACGTATACGTCTATGGGTATACCGGAAATATAAATGCACACATATTTAAAACAAATTGGGCGACACACGTTAAGCACATGTACACGGGGATGGCCGATCCTGAGATTTAATTTTGGAGCAGATTTTGTCAGGCCGCATATCATAAAAAACGAATAGACTCGAATGGTAGTGGGTGTTAATTCGTTTCGGTACAAAAATTCCGAATTTGGACAAACAAGATAACGTAACTTTGTGAAACATTGAAAACCCAAACAAATATACCGCTTCCACCCCTCAATATTGGTGCCAGTCATTATCACATATGTGATAGAACTGATTAAACACTTTCCAAATATAATATTAACACAGAGATCATCGCTACCATAGAGGAGTAATAAAGGTTTCATAATTCGGAAGTGACGAACGCCAATGGAAAACACGAGTTATTCTTCTATATAACTAACTGAAGTGACTAGTTATAACAGATACATGGGCGTATATCTGCTCACTAATAATTCCCTCGAAGACCTGAAGTTGCTGTGTGACACTGTGAGAGAATATCTTACAATTCATAAAAAGAATTGACTGTCACTAGATAAGAGAACACGAAAGAAAAACAGAAAAAAAACGTCCATTACCATGTTTCTATAAGGCAGGGGAGAGACCGGGGCACATTGAACCATCATGGATATATCCTTTATAAATAATACATAGAGGATATTTGTCGTTTTATCGTGAATAACATATTTTATTTCATCGAGAAGCAAGAAAACTTATATTTTCACGAATGCGTAGCATGAGTGAATATATAAACGTTTTCTTGCTTAGAGATGAATTAAAATATGTTATTCACGACAAAATGACAAATGTTCTATTTATTTTATGATTTTACAATCATTTTAGGTAAAACAACATGGACTACTTTGTCCGCCAGTGGAATAACACTTTTATTTCACTGATAAAACGCGGTATTCCACTACTGATCATAAAGTAATATACAACCCAACACTATACATAAGTGAGATAACTTCTTAGACCCATTTCTCCATCAATAAGCCACATGCTGTCAATTATTTTCTCAGGCAGTGAATTTTTCAAAAAAGCGCTTAAAAGAGAAAAATTCTCCATACATGTTAACTTCTTAGCCTAGGAAATTCTTGTACTTAATATAAGTTCACATATGTCTAATCTATACAATCCAGATAAACCGGGGTTTGATCCATATTTTAATATTGATTTTTTTTTAAAATTTTGATCATGAAACTGTGATGGGGCAGATTGAACCACTGTCAGCGGGGTACTTTGAACCATGGTTCAATGTTCCCCAGTGAATTATAGACTATATATCATTTAATAATTTGTTTAGCCTAAGAAATTCTTGTATGTGTAATCTACAATCCATACAAACAAGGGCTTGATCCATTTTTAAATTTTTTTAAAAATATCTTTGAAAATAAAAACAAAAGATTTAGAATATCAGTTTATCCAACTCTGTAGGCCTATCTTATAAAAGGAATTAAACTTGTTCGAAATTTGGCTGTGCCATGCATGAGCGCAATGGGTCTCCCGGACTAGAGTCGCTCGTCAGCAAATCAGGCTGTCTGAATATTGGACCAACGTTTGTTTGAATCACTACAAAAGCTGAAGTGATCCCACCAAACTGCCAACTTATGTGCATTTTACGGCGATTTGTAGGAGCCTAGGGAATCCACTCCTGCTTGTTTCAATTGTTGCACCGATGTCAAATCTGTGGATATTTGTTTTTAACTATACACTGCTGATTGTTTGCAGATTCATTAGATCACTACGAAATAAGTGAGTAGCTTTAAGATCTAAATCCAGATCTATGTTAACGTGGAATTTTTATCGGTGTTCAATTTCCCAATTATTTGGTTAAACCTCCCCCTACTATTTTGTAAGAGAGACACACTGAACCATTACGGTCAAGCGGATTAAAATATGTTTTGTTTTTTGTTGTTGTTTTTTTTGGGGGGGGGGGGGGAAATAAAAATAAGTTAAAGATTAATTTAATTGTATCTGATATGTCTTTAAACAATACAATAAAATAAAGAGATCTTCTAATAAAAATATTTGATATGAAATGAGGACAAACATGTATGTCAACAA
The DNA here is from genome assembly GCA_036850965.1 of Patella caerulea. Lineage (NCBI taxonomy): Eukaryota > Metazoa > Mollusca > Gastropoda > Patellidae > Patella > Patella caerulea. Next base: position 5,489,349 of record JAZGQO010000010.1, read on the forward strand.
AATGGTTCAGTATGATCCGGTCTCCCCTATAGAATGAATAAAAACAATGGGCTGTACGGAGTATTTCTATTTTTCCCGTGTTCTCTTATCTTATGACACTTAATTACTTTATTGAATCGTCAGATATCCTCTTGCGGTCCCATATAACAACTTTTTGTCTTCGAAGGAATAATTAGTGAGCAGAAATTCGGCCGTTTATCTGTCATCACTCGTCACTTCAGTCATTCACATAGAGAGATAATTCGTGTTTTCCTTTGGCGTTCGTCACTTCCGATTCATGAATCCTTTATTACTCCTCTATGGTAGCAATGATCTCTGTGGTAATATTATATATCGTGGGTTTTCTCCGGGGCCTCCAGTTTCCTCCCACTATCTAGTTGTGTCGAGTGGTTGTTAAACTCCATTCTTCCTCTCTTTGAACAAAGAAATATGTCGCCAGCAGACAAAGCCTAATTTCTGAAAATAGACTACTTTCAATTTATTTTCGTTATCGAAGGCCCGGTTCGATTATCTGTTCTACGCACGTGGTTTCACTAGAGAAATTAAATGAAATGGGGTTTAACATCCTACTGTTCTGCTCCTAATGAAGGCGGATATACGACATACAGTGTTCTATGAGGGAAATTTAGCCCGGAAAGCAAATATAGACTAATTTTTTGATTTACTAAAAAAATAAATATCTTATATTAAAATACATTTTACAAATCTGATATGAAAAATGTTTGATTTGTGAAACAAATATTGATTTTAAGATACACATGTTAATTTTAGTGTACAAATGTCGAAATACGACAACAAATGAAGAAGTAAGAATTAAGGTCTAAGAATTTAGAACACTGAATAAAGAGCTGTTTGGTCTTCCAAACACCTGTTCCCCCAATCCCACCTCCCCATAAACCAAAACATTTGTCAAGAGCATCATAAACACTTATTTAAAGATGAACAGTCCTGTAAATTTATGTTTTATTAATATAATATGTCAACATGTCATTCCACCCCGCCCCCACCACACACATGCGCTCATTGTAGACATTTGACCCCCCATATCTCGAAAAAGCCCCCTAAAACGCCTGATCACCACCCAGATTCGGAATCTACACACAAAAAGACTGGTCTAGAAAAAACTTGGTCTAATAAATTCACAGCTCGGGTTGAAAGTTATCGATTTAACAATCTTATTACCGAGTAAACAACGTGAATATGTATAAACTGTATTATATTTTCCCACTAAGCAAAATACAGCTGTAACCACTATGTTAAATATTCAATTAGAGATGAGTGAGCGCATGCGCGAGAGTGAAGACGTGTTTTTCACCAGCACGAAAAGGACAGTAAGAAATAGTAATTTATTTGGATGAACAAAGACTTTTAACATCAGAATTTGTGACCAAACGGCGTATTCCATCCCCGCCACTATTTACCTGCACTGCCAATCATGATTTTCACCCCTAAAATGTTTTAAAACCTAAATTAGCCGCGCACCATACCCCACGCTTCTTGCCAACAATGGCCGCCATCTTTAAAAAACGTATTTTTCCAAACAATCAACCGAATTTAACATTGTTTATCGCCATGATATTCATATTCCTGCTCAATCTCTGGACGTTTGACAAAAATCGTCACCCACCACTTGTGAACATTGCATACCAATCCATAAAATCAGTACAAAATAGATTTTTCCACCCACTCGATTACCCACCATCGCCGAAAAAGCCATCAAGCCTGCCATCATTCTATGCAAGAAAGAACAAATGCCTACTAGTTTTAATACTAATCCTCTCAGGTGACATTGAGGCCAACCCAGGCCCAGCGCAAAAGAGTACATTTCCATGTGGCGTCTGCCAATTACCAGTAACATGGTCATGTAACGGAGTTGCATGCGACGATTGTAGCCTCTGGCACCACACTTCATGTATCTCATTGTGTAGCAAGGACATCTTAGACCTTGAACGCTCCAGCGTAGCTTGGTTATGCTGCAAATGTGACAATATTAACTGTGACAGCTTTACTTTCAGAAGCTATGAAACTCAAACATCAAACTCTTTCGAACCGTTGTCAAACCTTGATAATACTACAGACTCGGTGTTCAGCCCTCTACACACCAGCAGCCCCAAGAAAAATAGGTGTTCATCGAGTACCAACAAAGGCTCGTCGACAGCCTCAAGCCACAAAAATGGAAATTCCACCGGTAAAAGCAGCGTAGCATTCAGCAATCTTCCACGTAAGCAAAACTTAAGAATAATGACTATAAATTGCAGAAGTGTAAAAGAAAACAACTCGGAATTTAAAGCCGCAGTGAACTATATTAAACCAGACGTTATCTGTGGGACAGAATCTTGGTTAAGGGGAATTAAACCCGGAAAACCTCCTAGTAAAAACGCAATTATGAACCCTGAAATATTTCCAGAAAATTATAAAGTTTACCGGAATGATAGATCTACCAGAGGAGGTGGGGTGTTCATAGCCGTCCAAACAAACATTACTTCCGTCGAATGTATAAAAAACATTACAAACTGTGAAATTGAAAGTGTTAAAATCTCATTGAAGGGAAATAAAGACTGCTATATTTCATCTTTCTACATGGCTAAACGTAACCTAAACGATTTAGATCAACTCAGGTCTGCCCTAGACTCCACTACAAACTCTCAACAGAAACAACACATTGTGTGTGGGGACTTTAACTGCCCAGATATCAACTGGAATACGCTATCAGTCTCTGGTGGAAATAATATTCAGGATAAACTTGTACAACAAAAACTTATAGACATCTCTGTCGAGACAAACCTTACCCAAATCCATGACCAACCAACCAGACAAGGCAACATACTTGACCTTGTATTTGTAACAAATAACTCTCTTGTGAAAAGCTCAGTGAGCGTTCCTGGCATATCAGACCATGACATTGTGGTAACAGACTTTGATATTAAACCATTCTACTCGAACAACAAACCCCGAAAAATTTACATATTCAGTAAAGCCAATTGGGACAATATTAAAACTGTGTGCATAGACATTAGCGCAAAAATAAAATCCATCTACCAGACCACAGATGTAGAAGACCTATGGAACATTTTTAAAACCGAAATCCTAAAAACTGTTGACGACAACGTGCCATCAAAAACAATTAAACGTAAACATAACCTACCATGGCTCAATCGTGACCTAAAGAGGTCACTCAGGAAAAAAGCAAGATACCACAAACAGGCCAAGAAAACAGGAAATTGGACTAAATATAAACATTTTCAAAAAGAGTGCAAACAAGCATTTAGAAGAGCAGAATGGGACCATATTAACAACTCCATAATAAAAGGATTCACCGAAAAGAACCCCAAGCCTTTTTGGAACTACATAAAGTCAAAAAAACAAGATAATATTGGAGTGCAACCACTAAAACAAAGTGGAAACCTTGTGACTGATTCAATAGGCAAAGCAAATATTTTGATAAAACAATTCCAATCCGTCTTCTGTAAAGACACAGGTACGGCTGATCCGCGCCTCCTACAGTTCCCTGGAAACCAAATACCAACTTTGCCAGATCTTAAAATTACAGTCACTGGAGTCACCAAATTACTCTCGAATTTAAAGACTGCTAAAGCTATGGGACCAGACTGTCTTCCAAATATTGTTCTTAAAACATGTGCCAACGAACTTTCACCAGCACTAACTGAAATTTTCCAAAAATCAGTGGACACTGGAAAACTACCCTCGGACTGGAGAAATGCAAACATTAGCCCAGTATTCAAAAAAGGTGACCGCCACCTAGACGAGAACTACAGACCAGTGAGCCTCACTACTGTTCTATGCAAAACACTTGAACATATTATATGTAAACACTTACTAAAGCATTTCGAAAATCACCAAATACTCACAAACAGGAACCATGGCTTCAGATCAGGATACTCTACTGAAACCCAACTGATTGTCACAATGAACGACCTACTTGAAAGTTATGACCAAAAATCGCAAGTTGATGTGGCAATCCTAGACTTCTCAAAAGCCTTTGATACTGTACCACATGATAAACTCCTCCAGAAACTGGAAAACTATGGCGTGAGAGGAAATATCCTGAACTGGTTAACATCTTTCTTGAAAGATAGACATATGAATGTCGCCATTGAGGGTGAACATTCCGACAGTGTTAAGGTTGAATCAGGTGTCCCCCAAGGGACGGTCTTAGGTCCACTTATGTTCCTCTGCCACATAAATGATCTCCCGGACGCAGTTAAATCCACCGTCCGCTTATTCGCAGACGACTGTCTTCTCTACAAGACGATACGCTCGCGCGACGATCACCTTGCATTACAAAGGGACCTCCAAGAATTGGAGACATGGGCCGATCTCTGGGGCATGAAATTCAACGCCAAAAAGTGTTATATCCTAAGCGTCCAACAAAAATCAAGTTTCTTCTATGAACTCGATAATACCATACTTCAACAAGTGAACGCAAACCCATATTTAGGCCTGAACATTTCAGAAAACCTTACGTGGGAAACACATATAAGTAATATATGTAAAAAGGCAAACTCTACGCTTGGCTTCCTAAAACGTAACCTAAAACATTGTCCTCAAGACTGCAGGAAACTGGCATTCATCTCCCTAGTACGATCTACCCTTGAATACGGAGCTGTCATCTGGGACCCCTATCTAGTAAAGGACATAAATTCCCTGGAAAAGATTCAACGACATGCTGCTAGATTTATTATGAAAGATTATAGATCGAGGAATGATGGTTGCGTCCAAGAAATGCTTCAAAAACTCAATCTTGACACGCTGCAAGACAGAAGACGTCAATCAAGACTAGTGTTCCTCTACAAAATCATTCGGGGTATGATGCCGGCAATAAACAATTCAACATATTTAACACCTATAAAAAACAAAAGACGAATCAAACCGAAAAAATTTACTGACAATCAAACCACTAATATTGTGGAAAAATTCAGTGTGAACCATTCAAATTGCTTCAAAATTAAAGACTCCAACACAAAACAATTTAAAAATTCATTTTTCATAAGGGCAGTGCAGGACTGGAACAGTTTAGAAGAGAGTGTAGCATGCGCACAGTCAGTGGAGAGTTTTAAAGCAGCTCTCCAGGGCCGCAACTAAGCGGACGCCACTCACTACCGACGCGTCATACCAGAAGTGGTTCCTGCGTCGTATACATACAGATACAGAATTAACCGTGATTATATACATGTATTACATAAAACATAAATGTACGCTTATGATATCATTAAAGGAGTACAATATAATGATACATGTAACATTTTGAGTATTACGTAATGGATATATTTCTTATTAAGGCCTATTAGGTTTAGAAATAAATATGATTAAGCAATATGCTGGTAACACAGAACAAAGACGGGTTTATACTTCAAGATACATTATGTAAGAGCAAACTTCGCCTATTGCGGGTCTTTATATTGTTTAGACATTTGTGCGCATATCGAGTCTGTAATCAACTCTCTAAATAATCGGATGGCAGAGAATCAAATGGATAACATCACCCGCGAGATTTGAAAAATAAACAATAAATTGGATAATCGAGACTTAAACATAATGGAAAATCAATGAACATCACCCAGAATAAACTAATGGAATTTACAATGTTTTAATTTTTCATTATCTGTTATAGCAAGAACGGTCAGCTTTATAACTAAATCTTACATAATGCATCTTGAATTAAATTTACGGCGTTTTATTAATAATTTATTGTTTTAATGGGGATACTGATAGCATGTTATTATAACTTATGGTGCTACTGATCTAGGCCAGTATCCCAAAACGTTTGTAGGCCTATACAAGACTTACTCGAATCGAAAACAAACTTTGTATCAATTATTTCAAACATGAGAGAAATATGGCTTATTATATGTTGACAGACCTTAATTTTAGAACTGTTTATATGACGGTAGACATTATTTCCCCGGAAATATTAATATTGGGTCACAGTCAAACAGTTGTATCCGTATTTCATTGTTTAGCCTTATTTCAAGCCACTTCCGATCGATCAAAATGTCGTCATCAAGAATCTGGAAGGGTGTCTCGGCTATGTCAAAAAATGGATGTCATCCAATATGATTAAACTTAACGATGAAAAAAATGAGTTTCTTCTCGCGGGTCCTGCTAACAGACTTAAGAAATGTGACATTCGATCGATCAACATTGGAAACACCGAAATTCCCGTGTCTAGAACTGTAAGAAATCTTGGAATTCTTGTCGACTCTCCTCTCAGTTTTGAAAACCACGTGAACAATATCTGTAAAATATGACATTTCCATCTCCGAAGGATAGGGTCACTTCGGGATAGGGTCTATTAACAGAAGACGCTTCTGCAACCTTAGCTCGATCCTTTGTCCTGTCCAGAATAGGCTATTGTAATTCGGTACTAACTGGTATTACGAACAAACAGATTTCAAAACCCCAAAGATTACATGACTTATGCTACAGCCCACCAATGCCACCGTTAAACAGATAACAGAACCCAACACCTCCGTTAACTATAACGGCAAGTTAACGATGCGTTAAAGTTAACGGAGCTTCCAGCAACAACATTTCTCTCCGTTAAAGTTAACGATCCGTTAACTCCATGTTAACGGATCGTTAAAAGTTAACAGAGCTTTGAGCAACCGGCCCCTGAAGGACAACTCCTGGATGTACCTGCCTATAATTTGAAATCATTTGGATCCAGAACTCTTCGGTGCAGTGCATCAATTGTTTGGAATTCACTTCCAGAAAATATCCGACAATTTGAATCTGTGTCGGTTTTTAAATCCAAATTGAAAACTTGGTTATTTAGTCACTATCATTAAAGATACATTATGGGAACTAAGATAAAGAGATGACAGTTCGCACTATAATAGTTAACAACTAGATAGTGTAAAGGTAATTTGTTGAAAATTACAGTCAAAATGATCCACTATTAGCCGAGAACAAAGCGAGTGAAATATTCACATAACCTCGGTCATCATTTCTAAAATCATTAATATAAACAGCATAGTTTCGATTATCCACTTGATTGATTGATTTACTTATCAATGGCCATTAAGCGGTATATAGGAATTTAATCCACCAACATCGAAGGCTAGCCTTGACATCAAGAGTTTATTATGGTCTGGATATGTTAATTAATGTCTAATTTATTATTTAGATAACACTTCAGGCCTAACGAAAGACCTGTAATAAGCAGATTTTGCTCTTGCATAATGCTATTTTAACACTTTTAATGTGAGAACATTTCCTTGCATTCCCTAGTGGATTGAATAGTTGCGCGATACAAATATCATTATTATTAGTATTATTATTTTAAAGGTGAATATGTAAGATTTGGATAAACATCTGGTGTTACATAATTGAGGATATATCATTGAAATGCATGAAATCAATTAGCAATCTTGGGTAACAGACGAGTCGCAGGGGGTCAAAGAATCTGGAAGGGTGTCTCGGCTATGTCAAAAAATGGATGTCATCCAATATGATTAAACTTAACGATGAAAAAAATGAGTTTCTTCTCGCGGGTCCTGCTAACAGACTTAAGAAATGTGACATTCGATCGATCAACATTGGAAACACCGAAATTCCCGTGTCTAGAACTGTAAGAAATCTTGGAATTCTTGTCGACTCTCCTCTCAGTTTTGAAAACCACGTGAACAATATCTGTAAAATATGACATTTCCATCTCCGAAGGATAGGGTCACTTCGGGATAGGGTCTATTAACAGAAGACGCTTCTGCAACCTTAGCTCGATCCTTTGTCCTGTCCAGAATAGGCTATTGTAATTCGGTACTAACTGGTATTACGAACGAACAGATTTCAAAACCCCAAAGATTACATGACTTATGCTACAGCCCACCAATGCCACCGTTAAACAGATAACAGAACCCAACACCTCCGTTAACTATAACGGCAAGTTAACGATGCGTTAAAGTGACAGGACTAACAGACACACAAAGGTCGTTAGGAAGTCATTAATCATCACAGCTGTCCGGAGTTAGGCAAGATCTTTGAATGGTAAAGCAATCTGCACTGGAAGCTTAATCTGTTATTATATAATCACCAGCTGCAAACCCCGGCCCTAATTTAATCTGATACATAATACCCGGAAATAGTTGATTGGCCAAAAGCTATCTGTCCGTCCAGGGTATTAACCCACCCCGACCGGATACTGACCAATCAGGTTACGGTGCAGGGGTGTGGTATCAAGAATGCTAGGCTGGACGTAGATCCGACCCAGTAATAAAATATCAGACAAACCGTCTTGGAATCTAGTCTGCGATATCACATTAGTGGAAGCGGACGTTAAACGTACCAGACCAGACCAGTCTTGGAATCAGTCGGGCCTAGGCGGGCGCCTAGACGATACCCTGGATACTAAGCAGGACTCGAAGTGATGAGACGAGGCGAGGGCGTCTGGAGTTCGCACACTCGTGCTAAGCCAAGCTAACACATGACTCCATCCATACAAGTTAGTTCTGGGGTCGTTTACATTACGATATTTGTACCTAATCTGTAGGAAGCAGAATAAAAGTATTATTTGAAGTTAAACCAGTGTTGTCACCGGTCGTTGATTAAATGATCCAATACTGTCACACTGGCCGTTCCTGCTATAATAGTTTAAAAATAGATTTTCAAATTACATTATTATAAGCGTCTATAATCTTAGCGGTGGTAGTTGGCAATCGAGACTAAGTCTATCTAATTAAATAATCAAAAATCACGGCTGTTTTAATCCATTTAAATCCCGGCCATCTGATTGACTAGAGAGTGAATCATAGGTTTTCCATGACGTTTATTTACTTTTATTTGAAACTTCAGATATCACCTAAAGCTATGATCTAAATGTCAAGCGTGGAATTCCTAAAACAACTGATCACGACCGAGGTTGCAATATTTAACGTAATCGTAGTCGATTGAAATTACGGCGACGCGAATGTTGTTTTGAAATACCGACACTCAGACACTGTCATTGAAAACCGGTACTTTTTTGTTTAATGAGTGTTTTAATGAATGCCCCCTGTATAATTAATTCCCATCATTACTCCCCGTAAAATTACCGCCATTTCATTTTCGTGCATACATGAGAAGAGAAAAACATGTTTACATGTCTTTATTGTGTACTAGTCATGTCATTTTAAATACCGGTAAATCTACCCTTCAGGTACATATTAATTAATAAGATTTCGCAGTAGTATTATATAATTATTTTATAAGTACTTTAATAGAGTTTTCTTTCTTTTCATCCCGTAAAATAATAACTTAATAAGAAGTGAAAATGAAAGGTGTTATGTGTTAGTATTAGTAATGCTCGGTTTAGGATTGATCTATTATATTTTATACTTTTATGCCTAAAAGCCTATATTTGTGATCTATGTGTCTTCAAGAAAATTGCATATTTATGCCAGGTTGGGATTCTAATTCCTTGGACAATTTGGGCCGAGAAATCCACGATAAGGCATTTTTCCATTTGACCTGGTTTGGGGGAGGTAACTCCATTTAATGCTATAAAACTAACGTGATATGCTTTAAAGAGTTGTCTCCCATGTAAATTCGTTTGTTTTTATCTATAGTTTGTGAAAGCCTATCTTATATTTCAGAACGCTGTTATTATACAAGAGAAAATTAAATAAAGTGTAAGAAGCATTTATACCGGGTATTTGTTGAAGTTTTCAAACCAATTGTAATATTTCGTAACTTACTATGAAGGACCACCAAACACTTGTATTATCAACGTGGTGTCTCTTTGGAAGCTTGATAATAAGTGATTATGTTGGCATCGATTACGTCACTGATAATTAGGTGATCTTTATGAAACCTTCCAGTCAGGGCCGGATTAAGGTTTTGTGGGGTCCTAGTAGCGCGGTCGGAGTACGCAATTTCCTGGAATTAAGCGCGGGGAAGATAGTTTTTGATTTTTTATGATCTATTGTTCCAGTGCTAACCCTCCATGGAGTTACCCATCTTTACCACTTAGGCAAACTTTTTGAGGCCATTTTGAATTTTTGCCTTGACCAATCACGTTCGAGAGCAATAATTCCTAAATAACATGTGGATATTGACCTCTAAACCTTACAAGTATGGTGTTTACCCATAGGAAATCGATACCACAGATTTAAAAAATCCCATCAATTTGAAGCTAAAACGTCACTATGACGTGATATTCAAAATGGCATCCAAGATGGCCGCCATTCCATATAACTGACCATAACGCACTTGTTATTCATGTTAGGGGAACAAGTTAGGTGTCTATACCTAGGGTTGTAGGGTAAAGTAACCCTTTGCAACCACCCACTAGATGAAAAACACACGACACCATTGTGAAATCCATGATTATGTCACTGATAATCAGGTGATCTTTATAAAACCTTCCAGTCAGGGCCGGATTAAGGTTTTGTGAGTTCCTAGGCCAAGATATCACACAGGCATCCATCCATCCATCAAATACAAAATATCAAAATAAATAACAGTAGCATATGTATGTACATTATACATTGCATTTATTGCATTGATTTCATTACATAGGTGATTATTGATAGGATTTATTGAACCAAGCGAGAGCTTAGGGAAACACAGATACCCTAAAAGTGTTGGGCCCTATTTCCAGTACAACACTGTATAGAGTACTGATGATATAAAGACTTGTCTTTTCGACGGTATAACTTTTAATAAGCCAAAAGTGAATCTTTTTCTCCCCAATCAGACCAGCCAGCATTCTAATCTTTAGAATATAATATGTCACATCAGTTAAAACGAGCCAGTATGAGTTTTTTGAAATATTATAATTCGACCAGTCTGATTAGTCGTCATGGTCATCATAGCAACAATTTTGACACAAGCATTGAAATGAAACGTTCTTATTATCGCTTTAAGAACCTTAGAGGAATCTTATACTCTTTCGAAGCCACTTTTCGACCAATCAAAATCCAAGCGCTACAACATTCTGAGCTACAATTTATATTTAGTTTTAAATATTTAAATATGTTTATGTATCCGTTTGTATTTTTCGTTTGTACTTTTCTAATGTGCGTTTTACGACCATAGCATTTCAGAGATACAGAGAAAAGGCCAGAACTACGACTCGCTGATGTAAATCTAAATAAATAACATCAAATGCTCGTCAGACACATTCATAGTCTAGTCTTTAAATATGTTTATGTACTAGTCGTTAAAGATGTAATAATTTCAAGCTCCAACTTCACTCTTAAATGTCAATAATTATTTATGAATTAAAATTTTGGAATTTGTTATGAATCAGACAAATTTAAATCTTACTTACATGTCGCACTTCAAACGATACAAACTCAAAATATTTTACTGTGTAACAATATTGACTGACCTTTACCCGTGTTATTTTTATTCAGGCGATACAGTTTGTAAAACCTACGTGGAGGCCATTTGAACAGGACGCATTTATAGAAAACTATGGAACCCTGGATGTCAACGAATTTGGGCAACTTATGAGAGAGAAGGAAAGTACACTAATTGTCTGATTTTTCAGCAACGACAAGGGGAAATACACTAATCTTTCGGCAACGGCCTTGTATCAGGCAGGTATAATTAATGAATAGAATATTATGGACAGTCCTGGATATCGATCCAGAGAGGCATGTATGGTCTATAAAATAAAGTCAGATGGGGTGGACTAAATTGTTTCTGTTATCCTAAATCACCCTTGTGAAGCGGACAATCTTGAAATCAAATAACAAACGTGTTTAATTCCAGACATCAAAATCTGCCCGCTTGAGCGATATAATATTTTAATCCATGTGGCCCTGCGAATTTCACCAATTGTGAATTCAGTTTAAGTCAAAATATAACCCGATTGTAGTTACTGGAATAAAACTGCTTTTTTGTTTAATTTTTCCAAAGAGGTCGTAATTGCATGCATCATTGATTTATTGATGTCCGATCGATGAGCTGAATTTAAAAAGCGTATGGCTATTCATTGAGACCTTAAAATAGATCGAATTGGGTCTAAAAGCACATATAATATGAATATATATAGCCATTTACATGCATATTCAATTGTTAATAATATTATTTAAATTTCGATTCAATTATTTTCGGTGTAATACGTGAAGAGTCCAAATTAAACACGGTCAATTTAGGGTTAGGATCCATTCTATACGCTTTTATCATTTTGTCGTTGTGTATCTGCCATTACTTAGTACTTCCGCGTTGTCTTTTAGGATATAATTTGTTTCATTACCACCATATACTACACGACTCGTGTACTGATTATAAAAAGTTCATTGTCTCTTGAATATTGACTATTAGGATCCCATATTTTTTTACGGTAATATAAGAACATCGAATTGGATTAAAATGTGTTAATATTAAATGCTAATTCGTAGTTTAATTTCAAATAATACGGAAAAGATTAAGCTAGACGTTTAGCCCCTTTAATGAAGGAAATGTAAGTAGCAGTGAGTAAAGGTAAGAATTGTCTCTTTTTTAAACTGGACGATTTTAAGTAATCTTAGAGGGGAACATTAGTACTGTCTTCGCATGTAAAATGGGGGTGGGACTATACCGGTCAATACTAATTTCCATGCTCGTATCCATGTTTCTACTAAAACTGAAGTAAACCAGCATAAGTGTGCAATAACATGGAAAATATCTAGTTGTTGCACATTTAAGCTCCATTGAATTTAATAGAGTGAAAACAATTTGGTTATTGACAGAAAAGAAGAAAGAAAGACTCCACGTCCATGTTACAAAATATAAATAGGTCATACGCAATTATTTTATAACATCATGGACATATGGATATAATCGTATTTTAAATATAAGATACGACTTAACAAACATAATCAGCAAAAGGGTCGTCTCAGCAAAGAACTAGCCCAACTTAGGTTGTATCATGTTTAACGTCCTACTATTTTTATACGACCGGGATAATGGAGACGGGCATACACCATAGCAGCGCACCGGTCTACTCTTATATAAAATCCAACTGCCAACGGATTCGTTACGTACACGTCGCATCTAAACTATTGGTTTGTTCCGACTGCGCTACGGCCTACACTTATACCGATTCCCAACTGCCAAGGAATCCTTTACGTGCACGTCTCATCTGTCCGACTACAGGTTTTCCCTTGCGAGGCCCTCGGTCCCGCAGCACGATGAACTTTCTCGGTCAACGCAAAAATCGAACACGGGACATGTATACACACAGGTTAGCGAGGCAACGTCTTTCTCACCGAGCCACCGTGGCTCCCAGGTCGTGACAAGAACAGAAAGCAACAAATTAAAAGTGTCCATGTTTTACACATATTAGTTTTGGTATGTCGTATATACATTAGCAGCCCACGAAATATATCACTTGGCAGTTGCAATTCCATGCACACTAAAATTTGCAAGATGATGTAAGATTATCAACAGCGTGCTGATCATAAGACACATTCTATATAAAAAAAACACATCAACAGTTTTTACAATAATACCGGTATTGATGTTAAATATTTTCAAAATGTATATCGAATATTTTTGTAACTGGTTTTGCTCAGTGAAATACTATATTTTATTTCCAAAATATTTCTTAAAATCTAAATAACACATCAACTGTTTTTATGGTAATACTATTATGGATATACATTTTCCTGGTAAACTTTATTTGTAACTTTCTAGCGATACATATTTACTCCAGCAAATGTGAAATAAAGTACATTGCAATTGGTAATTACTCATGTCTTATCAGGGGCGTACATAATGATTTCGTTTTTTTTTGGGGGGGGTGGGGGTGGTAGCCAAAATGCGACCAACTGATGCACATACCCCCCCCCCCTCCAGTGCGAGTGACGCAATCAGGAGCCAACCGCCGCGAGTGAGTTTTCTAGGGAATATGGGGTGTGGTAGGGGCGGTTTCAAATCTAGGGTGCCATCCACAATCCCACCCCACAATGAAAGTAAACAAAATAATGGCTATAACATTAGGCGTCCCGGTAGTACATATATAGTATTGTAGAACTACATAGTTGTTCGCCGATCGTTGTCTCGTCGGAAAGCAGTTTTATTTAGTTTATGTCATATTATTGATTGTGCCTATAACACAGTCATATCCTGGCATATGTGGTCATGTCATTGCTGGGAGAAATTCTTGTGGACGAGTGGACCAGAAATGTCAGTCAATGGGACAGAATCTCAAGATCTGTTTTGCAAGAGTTGACATAACATAATCTGACGCCCCACACACCAGTGGTACGACAAACTGGGCAGTTCACTATAATTGTAAATATAATAGTACTGATACAGTATAAGACAACTGAGGAGTAGAAGAATAATTTTAAAATGGAATCGAGCGCCGCAGTCGCGAAAAAAAATTTCAGATATGGAACTGTGTAGAAAAATGATGTTATAATGGAAAATATTTCAGATATGTAACAGAGCTTTTAAATTTTTGGGACTCGGCTTGAAAATTTGAATTAATACCATGTCAAATGGAACCAAATTCTCGTGAACGGAGATAAGAAATGGGACAGAATCTTGAGGATTATCTGCCAATTTCGCCCGTTTTGTGATTGTTGGTTTATCTCATGAATTCATTTAGTCGGAGACCCACTGTGGTCTCATAGAACAACATACTCACTACAGAATAAGAGTGACAAGAATACATGGTTATTTTATACTATAGTTTTGTGTGACGTATGCAATTTAGGCACACGGTTTCGCGCAAATACACAGGTATTGTTTTTGAGACCGACTGCAGTGACTGTACTTATTTTGTGACCGACTTTTTTTTCTCCCTGGGTGAATTTTTGTTGTTAGACGAACATACTCACAACAGATTAAGAGTGGCGTATGCAATTTAGGCTCACGGATTCACACAAATACACAGTATTTGGGATCTATTCTGGCATTGTGTTTGAGACCGACTGCACTTATTTTGAGACCGACTATTTTTCTCCCTGGGTGAAATTTTGTTGTTAGACTAACATACTCACAACAGAATGAGACTGAAACACAGCATCTTTTCAAACATGAGAAGTTGACAAGGTTATTATATACGTATACAGGTAACACTTATTTTGATACCGACTGCACTGATTTTGCGACCGACTATTTTTATACTAAAGTTTTGCGTGACGTATACAGTGAGCTCTTATGTTGATACCGACTATATACTCCTATTTTGCGACCGTCTGCACTGATTTTGCCACCGACTATTTTTGGGCCTGGGGGGGGGGGAGGTAGGGGGGGTGTACCACACACCCCCCATCCCACATTTACGCCCCTGTGTCTCATATATAGGATTATTTTTTTTTCAATTTATATTCATCTTAACGTATTACTATACATTGTTCTTACAAATTTTTATATTTTCTAATTTTTCATTAAACATATGTCAAAAAGCCTACAATTTAAAATCCAATTCATGTAGTATGTATTTAACTTAAAATAATCTATATACAATTGAAGGTGAGTCGATCTATCGACAGCCTTAATTATTTACGGACGATTAATCTGGACTGCGTCGAATTTGTGGGACATTTTCTTTGTATATTGTAATATAATGATCATAATTTATCAGTCATTAAAATACATTTGGGTGCTCGTCTTCATAAACTCATGCCAAATTATGTTCTTAAAAGTTACTTACCCATTCCACAAGCCCGACCCATGCGTCCAGAAATATTATGCATAGAAAGGCACCTAATACATTGTGCATTGTTTAAAATATACATTGTTCATTAACCAGAAGTATATATGTGTTGTTCACTTTACCAGATACAAAAATCGGCTTACTTATGTAGATATGCTTGCGGATGACCATGTAAACGATGACTATTTATTTTTTTGTAAATCTATGAAAATGTTCAAAATATACTATCGTGGTCACTTCGATCATTGTGTACTAATTCCCTTTCAATTTATTGAATGTAAACCAGACTATTAACCTGTTACTAGACGATGATTATTATCTTATTTATGTG
The DNA here is from genome assembly GCA_036850965.1 of Patella caerulea. Taxonomy (NCBI): domain Eukaryota; kingdom Metazoa; phylum Mollusca; class Gastropoda; family Patellidae; genus Patella; species Patella caerulea. The sequence continues at coordinate 5,505,275 of JAZGQO010000010.1, forward strand.
ATCGAACGTTGCACGACAACTTTAAATGTTAATCATCAATGAATTATATTTATTTTTACCAATTAATCATTTGGTGCATTATAAAAAAACTCTACGAATATTGGGACGGTACTAAGAATGAGGAATTTGCCTTAAACGACGATGATTATTATCTTATTTTATCAGATACGTGACATTTTAATCCTTGTTACGTTAGTGTAACAATGTTGTCTTTGCGACATAGTTTTCAAATTCATACACAAGGAATGGAGAAATGATGGCTGAAACAATATTAGACCGGTAGCCCAGAGGGTCGAACCTAGACGAACGAGGTACCAATATCTGACCATATAGGCATCTACATACTAACCTGGGATGCACAGAAGTGGGCGTCTGCCGGGGCCCAGTTCATGGGTGTGACCCTGGTGACCCATATAATGACCCCAAAAATGGGTTAAACTCATACATTCGAGGTACCGGTCAAAACCAGTTTTAAATGTAAGAATACACTCTACTGAGTACGAAAATGCCCATAACAGATGATTTTGGACCTGGGATGGCCCAAACTGACACCCCAAATATAGATCCCAGAGGGCTTGAAAAAAAAAATATATTCATACATTCGAGGTACCAGTTGAAACCAATTACAAATGAAAGAGTATATCCCACTGAGTACGAAATTACCCATAACAGACGATTAGACCCCCGGGGTGGCCCAGACTGACACCCCAAAGCCGAAGAGGGTGGGGTGGGGCAAAATAGGGTTTGCTCATACATTCGAGCTACCGGTCAAAACCAATTTAAAATGAAAGAGTACATCTCACTGAGTACATAATTGCTCATAACAGAAGATTTCGGCCCTGGGACTTTCCAAAGTGGCACCCCATCCCAGGGGCTTAAAAAAGGGTTATATTCATACATTCGAGTTATCAGCTGAAACTAATTTCAAATGGAAGAGTATATCCCACTGAGTACAAAATTACCCATAACAGACGATTGGACCCTTGGGATGGCCTAGACCAACACACCAAAGCCGAAAAGGGGTGGTTGGGGAGGGGGGCGAATAGGGTATACTCATAGAATCTGTGTTACAGCTCAAAACCAATTCTCTTGCTCATAACAGAAGACTTCAGCCCTGGGACTGCCCAAACTGACACCCAAAACATGACATCCTGAGTTTAAAAAGGGGTTAGACTCATACATTCACGATACCAGTTCAAACTAATTCTAAATGAAAGAATATATCCCTCTGAGTACGGAATTGTCCATAACAGAAGATTACATGTGACTGAGTACGGAATTGTCTATAACAGACGCGTGTGACCCTGAAACGGCCCAAACTGATGCCATAGTTATGACCCTTGGGGCTTAAAAATGGATATATTCGTACAATCGAGGTACCAGTTGAAACTAATTTTAAATGAAAGTATAGACACCACTGAGTACAAAATGGCTCATAACAGATTTACACCCCACATTGTTTTTAAATTATCTGTTATATATGGTCCAGGTTAATTGGTTTCCCGTTAATAGTTTTAAATACATGTACATTTATCTTGATACATCAATAGGTTGCCAGCCCACTGCCTTTTAATGCCTGAAAAAGTTTCCGCTGTGATGGTTCAGTTATAAATGGCCCCCTAATCGAAGGTCTTGCGATTTTATTGTATTTCATTGTTGTCTCTGTGTTGCATGTTCTTTGTATATTTGTGTACTATTTATATGCATTGTCTGTGTAAATATAGACGATTTTTGTCTAAACTGACACTCTAAATTTTACATCCCTAGGCTTGAACCCCCCCCCCCCCCCCCTAAAAAATTTCACATAGCTGAACTGGTTAGTCCTTTCAGTGGCAGGTATTTGATAGCTGCCCTAGCGCGCTATAGTCAGTTTTGTCCATTTCTGGTGATTCCTGATGGGTTAATCACAAAATGGTCTGGTATGAAAACAATATTAACACTACAGGTGCAGTTCTTATGTCCATGATTGTACATGTTGGTGACAAAAGTCTCGTTCAATCTGGCCTCACAATACCATTTTATGCATTTTATCAGTTTGAACCATCATCTTTTATGGGTCTTTTCGTTATCAGCAAGATGCACACTTTCATTTAAAATTAAATTGAACTGATACCTCGAATGTGTGAATATAAATTTTTCTCGAGACTCGAGGTCGATATTATGGTGTCAGCTTGGCCTGCAGGGTCGAAACCAACTGTTATGGACAATTTCGAACTCAGTGAGATGTACTCTTCCATTTAAAATTGGTTTGACTGGTACTTCGAATATATGAGTATAACCTATTTTTGACCCTTCGGCTCTGCGGTCCATATTTAGGGTGTCAATTTGGGCCGCCCAAGGGCCACAAGCGTCTGTTATGGGCAACTTCGTACCTAGTGAGATGTACTCGTTCATTTAGAGTTGGTTTTGACCGGTACCGCAAATTTATGGCCCCATTGTCAATTTGGGCCATGCCATGGGCCCAATCGTCTGTTATGGACAATTCCGTAATCAGCGGCATATACTCTTTCATTTAACATTAGTGTCTACTAATAACTCGAATGTATGAATATAACCCTTTTCTTAAGCCGCCCAGGGGGGATGGGGGTTCATATTTGGGGTGTCAGTTTGGGCAGTCCCAGGGCCAAAATCGTCTGTTATGAGCAATTTCGCACTCAGTGAGATGTACCCTTCCTTCTAAAATTGGTCTTGACTGGTACCTCGAATGTATGAACAAACTCTGTTTTTGCCCCAACCCACTCCCTTCGGCTTTGTGGTGTCAGTCTGGGCCATCTCAGGGATGTAATCGTCTGTTATGGGTAATTTCGTACTCAGTGGGATATACCCTTCCATTTGTAATTGATTTCAACTGGTACCTCGAATGTATGAATATAATTTTTTTTCAAGCCCTCTGGGGTTCATATTTGGGGTGTCAGTTTGGACCATCCCAGGGCCAAAATCGTCTGTTATGGGCAATTTCCTACTCAGTAGAGTGTATTCTTTCAATTAAAATTGGTTTTGACCGGTACCCCGAATGTATGAGTTTAACCCATTTTTGGGGTCACTATAGGGGTCACCAGGGTCACACCCATGAACTGGGCCACGGCAGACGCCCACTTCTGTGCATCCCAGGTTAGTATGTAGATGCCTATATGGTCAGATATTGGTACTTCGTTCGTCTAGGTTCGACCCTCTGGGCTCCTGGTCTATATTGTTATATTCACAAATTATTGATTATAATTTCATAACCAAACATATAGAACACACACTGGTTATTTTGATACGTTAACGGAGGTACAGTTTAGTAAACATGTTGGTAATTTACATTTTTCAAGTAAAAGCTGCTATTACAGACTTTTGGCAAGCGCAAATTCCTAGTACGTATCGCGTATCCGTATGGATTTTGTGTGTGACGTCATCAATATGTGTGTATTTCTCATACGTGAAACGGCACACGGATACGGCGTCCCGTATCGAATAGCTTTCATACGGAGAAGGTCCGTATAACATTGTCGTCTTTTTGGACGCTGAAATGTATCATAGCGTTTTTATGAATCTATGTGTATCCAAGAACACGAAGGTGTATATTTGATGTGAATTTAACCATAATAAAGACTGGAATTTAATCATTATTTTTGATGGTTTTTCTCAGGAATTTTCATACTTTTCCCGCCTGTCTGCACACTGGTTGATCTACGTGATACATTTAGGTAGATATGCGAACTAGCAAATCTGTAAATGATGTGATTCTATGGTAAAGAGGTATAAATGATAAATTAGTGAAACCGAAAATTGCTGTCGAATCGAAGTCAAAGATGTTTTTTAATAAGATGCGACATTAATTTTTTATAATAGCTCATGGGGTGGTGATCTTGGTAGATATTTGCCATCATACTGTACAGAACTAAGCTCAGCTCAGTGCCGCATACGTACGCGACACAAGAATTTGCCCAAACTCTAAAACTACTCTGACGCAACGTGTCACGTATACGATACGGATACGTGATACGGATAGGGCAAATGCCACTTGCCAAAAGTCTCTATTGTTTGAAATACACGTGTGTGAAAAATTACTAATTATCCAACGTCATTCAACACCTATAAGAGAGAGCGGCGTTAGAATAATTTTAGACATCATTTAGATTCTTTAAAGTAAAACACGCATTGAGTTCTTTAGACGACCATTTCATGATGATGTGGTTTTCTGAATCTCGCCACGCTGGTTAGTCTTTAAAAGTTGAGAGAAAGATATTAATTTTAAACATTGTAATGTAGACATAAAACGTATAGAAAACAACTATTTTGGTTCCCGTTACATATTTGATTTCGATATCGTGAGAAAGCACAATGGTGAAGTGCTTAAGAAGCGAGATACAACAGTAGCTAGCCCGATCTCAAACCAACCCCTAGACGACCAGGTCAAAACAAATATATGAAGCAGTGGTAGTGCTACATTCGCCATACAATTTATGAACATCGTTGCTTTTAAACATGTGTACGATACCGCTTCTGATATTTCCTATTTGAAAATATTGTAACCTCTACAGGGTCCACGACCTTCGTATTACATACAATACACAATTTGCATGCAAAGAGCGGCCATTATGACGTGCAGTTTCATTTTGATTTCCCGAGATATGAATTCAACCTACAGTATGGTAGAATGTTGTGATATATTTAAACGGTTTTTAAAATCGTATTTAAAAAAATGCCACCTCTAGAGAATCCACAAGCTAAATATACGATTTGTCGTACAGTCAGGGGCCATAATTCAGGAAGTTACGATCCGATATGCACGAATATCAAAAGCAACCCATAGAAAATGTTAAGAGCTAAAACCATGAAATGAGTTTCAACGTCCTACTCTTGCATTTCAAGCGTCATGAAAATCGGTTAAAAATTGTGACCTCTAGGAGGTCCACAAGCTAAAAACGTGAATTTTCATGCAATCAGGGCCAAAACCCATGAAGCTTCGATTCGATACATGTCTATATCGAAAGCAGCCGAGATCTTTCGTCAAAATTGGATAATAAGTGTGACATGTAGAGTGTCCGCAAACAATTGTGGACGGACGGACGGACAGGGGCGACGACAATTTACGTCCACATAAAAATGTTGGCGTATAAAAACAACATTGCTTGAAACTTGAGGTGGATTATAATGTTTCAATCCCACACGTGACAAGAAGTTGGGTCGTAATTCTAACCTCGTGGGTTTTCTCCGGGTCATTCTTCACCCAATATACATTATATAACTGAATCAGTTCGTGATAAAATGTGATTTATAGTATAAAAGTTAACCCAACGCAAGACACCGTTTCATTTCTTTTTTAAAGTATTTAACTGACTCCAGACCGTGATTTATTATAAAATAGCTCAACCCATAGAAAATGTTAAAAGGCAAAACCATACCTAGTCCAGGCAAGATAGGATAAGTGCTGGCAGATGCTGCAATAGAAATTGACGACCATGTTTTATGGTCGGTCTAGACGTATATTATCACCAAATAAAAATTCCCAATCCGAAATCCGTGGCCAAATTGGCCATATCTGACAAATAGGCGATACTGTATCCATCTCTGTCTCAACACTTAAATCATTTTATGAAATACATTCGCCAATAGGTTTGGCCATGATGGCTCAATTTTTGAGATTGGTGATGGAAATCGAACACGGCCACGACACGCACACGACGCTGCGTCTACAGTCGGCTGGGAGTGGCCCCTTTCGTCATGCCTGCTACGCTACCTCCGCCGTGAGGAGATTTTGTTGATGCTTGATGAATACCATCATATTGGATCTGAGGCATACTCGACTACTCTTAATCCCCAATGAGATTTCACATATTCTAACCCAGGTGAACCAGTTAATTACCAAAATGACAAACTATGTTGAAAATGGAATCAGCTGCCGCCAAAACGTATATTTTGACACCAAATGTGTTCATATGGTAAAATTCGCATTTTCCCGCCCAAACTGAGCGCCATCTCGAATTATTTCCCGGATCCGCTGTATAACAAATCAGCAAAATGGGTATGGAAATGGATTCAGCTGCTCCGAAAGGTTATATTTTGATATAAAACTCGATCATATTATGATACGTGGATAAAAATTGGCATTTTTCAGTCAAAACTGGCGGCCATTTTGGATTTTTGCCAATTTGACCCATTTGGGCACGAATTTCGGACTGGGACTTTTTTTGGTGATAATATACGTCTAGACCCACCATAAACTGTGGTCAGCATTTCTATTGCAGCAAATGCCCGAATTGATGCGAAATTGAGTTAAAATGCCTGGACTAACTCGTTTTGTAGGATAAATGAAATGGGTTTCAACGTCCTACTCTTTTATATAATAAATTAAAATATGATTTGTTGACTAAAACCATAGCGTCTTTATACAATAAACATAAATAGGTAGTACTCACATCCCACCTCTGAAAAGATAAACAATACAAATAATTAGTATACAATTATTTTATAACAATATGCACATATGAATATATTTGTATTTACAATATAAGATACGACTTGACAAAAATAATAACCAAGAGGGGTCGTGTTAGGAACTGCCTAGGCCAATTTAGGTCGTGTCAGGAACAGGTACACTCAAGGGGGAGGGGGCTGGGTGAATCCAGAACGGTAAGACGTAGAATGCTGATTAGCGGTAGAGTTCGTCCTCTCATTGTCACAATGTTTGAAAAGAATCCACCGAAAACAATGGTTTCTGTCCCGTTCACAACACTTCATGCAGAATTTGAAATAAATCCGTCGAACAAAACAGCCTCTACAGCGTTCACAATGTTTCCTTTAAAGGGGAATAACTCCGGAACGAAAAGTCCCATGTTCGAAATCAGTAATGTTCGTCCTCTCGTGACCACAATAATTCAAACCAATGCTTCTGTCGAAAACTATAGCCTCGGTTGCGCTCACAAGGTTTTGGAAAACGGGGCACACCCTCGACACGCAAAGTCGCCGAACGTTATAAATCGACAGGGTTCGTCCAATCATGACCACAATGCTTCACATAAAATTTGAAAAGAATCCACCAAAAACTCCAGACAACTCTATCGCTTTCACAAGTCAATTGTTGACGGACGGACAGGGTGGCGACATATAGATGTCTATAAATTCATCATTTAAAGCATCGTAAATATTCTACCAGGGGCTGCCATTTTGGTTCTTTCGTCAAAGAAGGTTTTATCAATTTATATAGAATCAGACGAAAAATCCTAGATCATCTGTAAGAAGCAAACTATCAATAATTCGTTTTATTGTTTCATTTAGACTGACCAGTCTTAAATTTACACTTAACATTTAGTTGGAAAGAAATGTTGTCCACATTTCTACTCTTTAAGTTAATTGTTATGTTAATTTCCTGCTTGACCGGATCTTGGTCTGTCGCCATTGTTGGAACGTGGCTAATGTCATAGTGGTGTTTTTTTTAGTTTTATATCGATTGTGGGATGACAAAAAATACGATGAGCGCACTAATTATTACGTTATTGTTGAGTATAGTAATGCGGGAAAATATTTATATAACTACATTCATAAATTGTTTAATATTGACTTATTGTAGAACCTACCAGAAACTGGTTTCTGAGAATATGCCCTCTCATAAGGCATGATGAATTGCATGTAATGTTAACACCTGTTTAAACCAAAAACTTATGTTTGTGATTATTTCCTCCTATTCGTATCTTGGTATATTAATTAGATAAATATGTATGTATGTTTAGCTTATTTTGACAAATGTGAAAGATGTATATTTTATCATTAAAGGTTGCATAAGACAGCCAGGTAGTAATTTGTGTGTACTGAGCTTATGAAAGCTATCTTTGTGTGTTCAGTCAATCACCATTGTTGTCAACGTTATCAAAGTTGGTTCTTGCCATCTTTGTTACCGTTCTCACCGTAGATTCTTGTCAACGTTATCACGAAAGAAATACAATATGGAAGGATATCGCTACCAATATCAAATGCTCTGCTGAAATGTCTTTTCCGTTGATAACGTGTAAAAAGTACAACGTATTAATACCGGTAATGATAAAGTCAAAATATCTCTTCCAATGTGTCAAATGACAAATGTTTTATTGCAAAATGCTGCTTTTGACGAGTGAACATTAAACATTTCCCACATTACATTTGCGCTCTGTCAATTTTCATTTGTCGTTTACGCTTTCAACATATTATCTTACACAGAGCCTCAACTATGATATGCAAATGTAGATATTGCGTGACTTATTAACATATACGGAAACGAGGCCGAGATCAACCTGGCATACAGTAATACAGCACCCGATAGATTTGAAAAATAACAATAAATTGGATAATTGAGACTTCGACATAACGAACAGTCAATGAACATCACCCAGAATAAAATAATGTGTGATGGAATTTTCAATGTTTTCATTTTTCATTATCTGTTATAGCAAGAACGGCCAGCTTTATAACTAAATCTTACAAAATCTGTTATAGCAAGAACGGCCAGCTTTATAACTATATCTTACATAAAACATCTTGAATTAAATTTACGGCGTTTTATTAATAATTTATTGTTTTAATGGGATACTGATACTGATAGCATCGAAAAACTAAATAGTATCCTTAGCCGCTCCTGATATAATAGTTTAAAAATAGATTTTCAAATTACATTATTATAAGCGATTATAATCTTAGCAAAGGTACTTGGCAATCGAGACTAAGTCTATGTAGTTAAATACCTAATTTGAATATTTTTTGCCTGGCTACGCTCAGTGAAATACGTTTAAAGTCTAAATATCATTACATAAATAACACATCAACAGTTTGTATAGTAATACAGGTATTATTAAATATTTCAAATGTCACGCCATGGGCCCATTATGGATACACATTTTCCTGGCAAACTTTATTTGTAACTTTCCAGCAACATATACTTACTCCAGCAAATGTGAATTATACATAGGACTATTTTTTTAAAAATTAATATTCATCTTAGTATGTAATCTCTATTTTGTTCTTACAAATTTTTATATGTGCTAATTTTTCATTGAACAGATGTCAAAGACTCCTGCAATTTCAAACATAATTCGTGTTGTACATAACTTGCTTAAAATAATCTATTAATTATTTACAGTCGGTTGGTAGATTTGTCTCAATCAGGACTGTGTCTCATTTGTGGGACATAGCTCTAAAACAAAAGATATGCATTGGATGTAATAATATAATGATAATTTATCAGCCGTACGAATATATCTTGATAAATTCAAGCCAAACTATGTTTTTATAAGTTATTTCCCTAGTACACGCATCGAAATGTACCTAATACATTGTGTATTGTTTAAAGCGATAATTTCATATTTTCTAAGAAAGTCAAAACACAATTATTTCTTTGTATTTTGCTCAATATTTCGTAAACTCACCATCATACTATCATAGGCATTATTTCTCACTGTTATAAATCATTAACACCGGATATAATAACACACTTACCTCACCTGCTTTCTATTCCACCCATGCAATAGCTATCTTCAAACGTTAGATTTTGAAGTTGAAAATGACATTTTTGCCAATTTCTCAACTGGCTATATTGAATGATATAGGACTATTCTTTACCATCTATTTTAAGGCTTTATTTTAATGTAGAACACACGTTGGTGTTATTTTTTGAAAAATTAATAAGTGGAAAATTACAAATTAGCCTACGCAGGGGCGTAAATTAGAAAAATAGCCGGTCTCAAAAAAGAAATTACTCACTGCAGTCGGTCTCAGACTAAATGAATTAATGAGGTAAACAAACAATCACAAAACAGGCCAAATCGATAGATAAGCTTCACGATTCTGTCCCATTTCTTATCCTCTCGTTAACGAGAATTTGGTTCCATTGAAGAAAATTTTCAAGCCCAGTCCAAAAAAATTTAAAAGCTCGCTTACATATCTGAAATCCTTTGGTGCCTTCGGCGCTCGATTCCATTATAACATTCTTCTACTCCTCTGTTGTCTTATACTGCCGCAGAACAATCATATTCATGGTTATAGTGAACTGCCCAGTTTGTGGTACCACTTGTGTGTGGGACGTGGGCCGTCAGACTGTACACATGTTCTGTCAACTCTTGCAAAACAGATCTCGAGATTCTGTTCCATTGACTGACATTTCTGGTCCACTCATCCACAAGAATTGCTTCCAGCAATGACATCAAATGCCAGGTTATTGACTCAATTTTTCAAAATGTTCTCAAATTGCTCGGTGTTATATGCACAATCATCAAATATGACATAAACTTCATGTGAACTTAGTGTTATAGCCAGTATTTTGTTCGCATTCATTGTGGGGTGGGATTGTGGATGGCGCCCTAGATTTGCCCCCCCCCATCCCACCACTCCATATTCGGGGGATTCCACGTCAAGTGTACACAAGAATCTGACATGACCATCACAGATTTTGATGATTTTTGGTGTGCAAGTTAACCATGACGAAAAAAAATGATGTGACAAATTTTAGCGCTGGGAGCCCCATGGGGCCCCTTCAGGGACATTCCGAAATTTGGGCCTTTTCGGCTGACTTTCAAACTTTAAAAAATCCATAACTTCGTCGCTAGTAATACTTACATACATGAAATTGGTATCAAATTGTTCAGAAAACATGGATCTTTCTAAAGATCAGCAGCACAAACTCGACAGAACAAAACCAAGGCAGATGTTGTTGACCTTGACCTTGGAACCCACGCCCCCGTAAAGGGGCAGCTTCGATTTGGCCATTTTTTTGTGTGAACATTTCCCCGCCTATGATTAACGAACACACAAAAAATCAAAATGGGATCTCCATAGGAACAGATTTTAGGAGCCGGTCAAGTCAGGTGCTACACAGTTATTCAAGTGCACATGACCTTATCACCACGACATGACGTCGTAACAACAACTCAGCGAACCTGATTTCGGCCGTTGAAAGAGATGCCAACGATGAGCAACACGCAGTGTCCAACTAACATAGTACCTATAGTAGTGACATCGGCCACAGTGTTGTTTATTATAGTGCTTAAGCTCGTAACCTTGCATTCTCATTACTCGCAAATTTGTGTGGGGAAAAATGTGGTTCTATTTTCAAGGTGCGGTAAAAAAATTGAGGTCTGTACACTATTAATGGATCGTCCAGTGACAAGATAGGTTGCCAGGCAACGAAACATACGCCCAGCTAAGTCGTCCTGGCGTCAACAAGGGTTGTCGCATATTTTGACTTTTGTCAGTAAGGAGAAAGTTTACAATGCATGAAAATCTTATTACTAGTAATAGCCCATAAAGTAATGGTTAGAATTCGTCCACAAGTGACCAGGGACCATAACTCTGGCAGTAATTATGACCTTAAACAATGTGTATAAATTTAAAGTCAATTGCATAAAAACATTAGCCCCTAGAGCATCCACAAAATATTTCAAAGGGATCAAGGGCCTTAATTCTTGCAGTAAATATCGGATATCACTGAAAATCAATAGTCTTCTTCGTCTAAACACTGTGTATAAATTCAAAAGCAATTGGATATTAACATTAGCATCTAGAGCATCCACAAGATTTTTCTAGGCCCATTACTCTGGCAGTAATTATCGAATATCGCTGAAAATCAACAGGTTTCTTCGTCTGAATACCTTAAACACTGTGTATACATTCAAAGTCAATCGGATATTATCGTTAACCGCTAGAGCATCCTCAAGTTTTTTCAAAGTGATGAAGGCCCATAACTCTAGCAGTAATTATAGAATATTGCTGAAAATCAATAGGCTTCTTCATCTAATGACCTTAAACACTGTGTATAAACTTAAAGACAATCAGATATTTACTTTGGCCTCTAAAACATCCACAAGATTTTCCAAAGTGATCAAGGGCCATAACTGTGACAATAATTATTGGATATCGCTGAAAATCAATAAGATTCTTTGTCTCATGACCTTAAACACTGTGTATGAATTTAAAGGCAATCGGATATTAACTTTAGCCTCTATAGTGTCCACAAGAAAATGTGGACGACGGACGGATATATGTCCACATTTCCATGTAGGCGTATAAAAACAGAGAGTACAAGTTATCATAGTGAAATTAGTGATCAGAAGTCAGCTTGCACAAAACAACCTACAGTGAATTCGAATAAAATCAACGTCTGTTTTAGCGACCAAGATAGACTTCATGTCCATCAAATCTGTTCCCATGGAGATCCCACTTTAATTTTTTGTGTGTTCGCAATATATAGGTGGGGCAATGTTCATACAAAAAATTGGCCAAATCGAATCTGCCCCTTTTCATGGGCGTGGTTTCCAAGGTCAAGGTCAACAACATCTGTCTGGATTTTGTTCTGTCAAGTTTGTGCTCCTGTTCATTAAAAAGATCCATGTTTTCTGAACAATTTGGTACCAATTTCATGTAAGTAGGATGTGTAGGGGCGAAGTTATGGATTTTCAAATTTATTGAAGGTCAGCCGAAAAGGCCAAAATTTTGGGATGTCCCTAAAGGGGCCCCATGAGGCCCCCAGCGCTAAAATTTTGCACATCATGTTTTTTCGTCATGGTTAACTTGCACACCAAAAATCATTAAAATCTGTGATGGTCATGTCAAAATCGCCCAAATTTTGTGTACACTTGACATGGAATGCCCCATTCCCAGCTTCTAAATCCGCTACAATACTCGCACATGTGGTGCTCGGCTACTTACTGCGTCACTCGTTTCGGGGGGGGGGGGTATGTGCATCAGTCGGTCGCATTTTGGCTATACACTTCCCCGCCCCAAACAATACCGTTATGTACGCCCCTGCCTACGCCATTCGGCACCTATAAGAGAGGTCGGGGCTAAAATGACTTAAGACATCATTTAGATTCATTAAAGTCAAACACACAATGGGTTCTTTAAATGACCATTTCATGATGTGGTTTTCTGAGTCTCGCCACGCTGGTTAGTCGTTTAGTTTTGGGGTTGAGATAAAGAGATGTTATTCTTTTTAACATTTTAAAGTAGACTATTGTGTAACTGCTGTGACATGAAACGTAAAGAAAACAACTATTTTGCTTCCTGTTACTTATTTGATTTCGGTATCGCGAGAAAACACAATGGTGGAGTCATTAAGAAGTGCGATACAGCAGTAGTCAGCCCAGAGTCAAACCAACCAACGTTGTTTTTAAAAACCCCAACATTATTTGAAACTCGAGGTGTTAGAATTGGGTTTAAGACAAAGATGTAATGTAGATAGTGAAATGTAGAAGATGCCAAGACAATTATGCTTTGTTTAATGTTCAATGTCGAAAGTGAAAAGACATTGCACGTATCATTTTAGGTATTGTGTCGATTGTTTTATGTAAAGTAACATTTGTATTTTGAATTAGCGGTATCATGACATAAGTAATAGAGGTATTTTGTATTGCAAAAGCAGTATTAGACATAAGTACATAACATCTAATTCTGAATACGATTGACCTCCATAAAAATCAACATTTTAAACACAAAATTGACTTTGTATGTTTCATTTTAGGCGTTTTATCGGTAACTTTTATAAATCATTCAATATTAAAATTAGAAAATAATTTCCCAATTTTACACGACAAAGAAATCAATTCATTGGTTTCTGAAAGTATCTAAAAAAATAGGAATTCTCGAAGTTAAAATCTTAAACTGAAAATGTCCAGAAAAATATGACGAATATCAACATTATTACACCAGAGGACGTAATACAGACTATAGATTAGAAATCAAAAGTAGACTTTTCCACGGGTGGAAGTGGGCCCCTGTTGTGTTGACAGTAATTAGTTGCATAACATAAATTAAGCTCGAGATATAATAACAATACAATAAACCCTCTCTGGCCATTGCTGGATTAGCTACTGTTTCTTGAACTTTTGCGGAAGTGTGTCTATTCTTCCCGTTCAAACAAAGCTATCACTTGAGTACAGCAACATGACAGTCCTTCGTTTAATCTGGATCTTCCATAAATCTCTGGACAGTGATTTAAGGTATTAAAAACGGTGAAAGTATGTTCATTTCCAAACAGTATTGTTTACATTTCATTCAACTTGATAGCCTCGTTTGTCACGCACTTAGTTTTACTGCAGTATTCTGCTATGCACGGGTTGATTGGACATAATAAAATCGTGAGCCATGACGTAACGTTATGTAAACATATTTGGTTGAATATTGGCATTCGTTTTAAATTTAAAGCTTTTGTAGAGCAACTAGTCATTGGTTGGTAGTCGGACTACTGACCAATCAAAATTTAAAACAATAATATCCACTCATTACAGCAATGAGTAGTGGGATATGCGAGGAGTATGTACAATCAGGGGTCATAATTGCAGAAGTTACGATCCGATATGTGAAAATATCGAAAGGAACCAGGATCTATGGGTTATGAATATACATTTTAAGTTTTATCAAAATACATGTAAGTTCAAAATTGAGACCTCTACACTGTTCACAGGCTAAAAACGTGATCTTTCGTACAATCAGGGGCTATAACCCATGAAGTTACAGTCCAATACATGCCAATATCGACAGGAACCGAGATCTAAGGGTGATAAACCTACATGAAAATGTTGGCGTATAAAAACTAGTTATAATTATCACGAAAATAAGTGTTACCTTTATATTAGAAAATAAAATTTTAAAACATATTAATGCAAAGCATATATATCTAACAGATACCCCGACCACACCCCAAAATATACTATTACCGTAAACATACTAAAATATCGCACACCGGGCTAACTGAACATGCAAAAGAGGTGTACGTCAATTTTGCATCAAAAAGCACCCCAAAAAGCTTTTTTGTTTCACGGAATCAAGAGATGAAAAAAGTACTAGAATACAAGATTGCAGAAGGTTCCTATGCTGGCGTTTCGAGAAATATTACCGTAAACATACTAAATATGTGGGAGAAATCGGGTAGGTTACGCTCACTGCGCACGCCATGATTTCCCAATTAGCTCTGGTGGCTTCAAATATCTTTATTTCACTTAAAGGACACATGCATTAGGTATGCACATGCAAAATTTCATTAACTTTCTATGTTGGCCCGTTGAGTTATATCACCGCAAAGTTAGTAGCACCCGGATTCGAGGTGGAGTTTGTGGGTTCAATAAACAACCGGTACGCCCACGTTGCATCAAAAAACGACCCAAACCAGCTTTGGTGGGAAAATGTCTTTTGCTTCACGGAATCAAGTGATGAATAAACTAATAGAATACGAAATTTCAGAAGGCTCCTATGCTGGCGTTTTGAGATATATTACCGTAAACATACGAAACATATGGGGGAATCTGATAAGGGTAGGCTCACGGCGCACGTAAATAACGTATAAACAAGATCAGGTGCCTTCAATATCTTATATTTCACTAAAATCGAAATATGCGTAAGGTATGCACATGCAAAATTTCATTAGAAACTTTTTGTAAGCGAAATTTTTACTAGTTTTGGCAGGTTTTCGCGTCGCGTCCGTATGCATCGCTGAGTTGAGCGTTGTTCTATTACAGTATGATAGCAGGATATATCTACCAAGATCACTATCAGTACTAGCCAAGTGCCTAGCCTACTATTTCCCGGGGGAGTGAAGTCACTCGACAGTCACTGAACTATTAAAAGATAGGCTGACACTGCCAGGCAGGATACGCCCACATTTTCGAGAGATGGATAGAGAACAAGCAATACCGAAAGTGATTTTTCCTACATCATTAAGTCCTGTATTTCATACTGTATTGGGAGCAGCCATTTTGTTGGTCAGTTCCAGTCTGATATTCATGAAATTCGAAGCCGACAATGATTATGGTGTGACGGTACACAACCTAGAAATGTCACTTTTCGGCAAAATCGGATATGACTGCTCCCAATACAGTATGAAATACAGGACTTAATGATGTAGGAAAAATCACTTTCCGTATTGCTTGTTCTCTATCCATCTCTCGAAAATGTGGGCGTATCCTGCCTGGCAGTGCCAGCCTATCTTTTTCAATCGGAAAATAATTGTCACTTCCAGAGGGACCACAAGTACAATCAGGGGCCATAATTCAGGAAGTTACGAATCAATGAGCGCAAATATCGAAAGGAACCAAGATCTTCGGGTTATAAACATGCATGTCAAGTTTCGTCAAAATCGGTTCAAAATTGTGACCTATATAGGGTCGACAATCCTTGATATAACATATTTTCACACGTTTCGCGTACAAACGGCGGCCATTTTGTCCGTCAATTTTGGTTCGATTTTCACGAAATTCGACGTCAGCCTTCATTACCATGTAACGGTGATATAATCAAACGGTGTTTGAAATCGGATAATCATTTTGACCTCCAGAGGGACCACAAGCTAAAAAGGGCAATTTTTCGGACAATCAGGGGCCATAATTCAGGAAGTTACGATCCGATAGGTGCAAATATCGAGAGGAACCAAGATCTTTGGGTTATAAACATACTTGTCAAGTTTCATCAAAATCGGTTCAAAATTGTGACCTCTATAGGGTCCACAACCTTGATATAACATATTTTCACATTATTCGAGTACAAACGGAGGTTATTTTGTTTGTCAATTTTGGTCCGATTTTCACGAAATTTGAACTCAACCTTCATTACCATGTAACGGTGATAATAATTGTGACCTCCAGAGGGACCACAAGCTAAAAAGAGCGATTTTTCGGACAATCAGGGGCCATAATTCAGGAAGTTACGATCCGATGGGCGCAAATATCGAAAGGAAACAAGATTTTGGAGTTATAGACATGCATGTCCAGTTTCATCACAATCGGTTCAAAATTGTGACCTCTATAAGGTCCACAATCTAAAAACATGATATTTCGTACAATCAGGGGCCATAATCCATGAAGTTCCGATCCGATACATGCCAATATCAAAAGGAACCGAGATCTTATGGGGATAAACCTATATTTCAAGTTTCGACAAAATCG
Organism: Patella caerulea; assembly: GCA_036850965.1. NCBI lineage: Eukaryota > Metazoa > Mollusca > Gastropoda > Patellidae > Patella > Patella caerulea. The sequence continues at coordinate 5,522,155 of JAZGQO010000010.1, forward strand.
GATAGGAAATGTGACCTGTAGAGAGTCCACAAACAAATTGTGGACGGACGGACAGGGGCGACGACATGAAAATGTGGGCGTATAAAAAATAATGTCGAATGTTATCAAAATAATCTCGACTCACTAATGTATCATTTTAGAGAGTTTAAACCCCTTTACCACAGAATCATTTTCAAACTTGAAGGGTCCCACCTCCATAAATTAAGCACGTAGATCAGCCAGTATTCAGACAGACAGGAAAAGTATGAAAATTCCGAGAAAAAAACATCAAAAATATAGATCAAATTCCAGTGTTTATTGTTGTTAAAGTCACATTAAATCTACACCCTCGTTTTCTAGGATACAGATAGATTCACAAAAACGCTATGATGTGACACTTCAGCGTCTTAAAATAGCAAAAAAAGACGGTAAAAAGACGACAATATTATACGGACCCTTTCCGTATGAAACCTGTTCGAAACGTCCTGCCGTATCCGTGTGCCGTTTCACGTATGAGATATATACATACATTGATGACGTCACACGCAAAATTCACACGGATACGTGATACGGACCAGGAATTTACCCTTGCCAAAAGTCTCTATTAACTCTCTATGTTGGCGTATCGACTTATACAACCGCAAAGTTCCTAGCACCCGGATTTGAGGTGGAGTTTGGTGGTTCAATAAACAACGGGTACGCCCACGCTGCATTTATATGTTTTAAATGAAATGAGGTTTAACGTCCCACACTTCTGCACCTAACCTGGGCTAATGGAAGACGGGCATACGCAATACAGTGTGCTATGAGGCGAATTCCAACTGCCAAGGGATCTTTTACGTGCACTCCAATGTGTACACGGGACCTCCGTTTTTCGTACCACCCGAACGGCTAGGCAGCTGTCCTTTTCAGGCCCTCCGTTCTGCATTAATATATTTTAAAATTTTATTTTCTAATATAAAGGTAACAATTATTTTCGTGATAATTATAACTAGTTTTTTCTTGGTGCTAGGAGGGGTGGTGTGGGATGGCCTAGTGGTCTAGAGTGCTGCGCTTGTGGCTGTGGTTTCGATCCCTGGTGTGAGCGTATGTGGCATGGAGATAGGGTCTCTCCGGTTTCCTCCCACTGCTAAAGACCCCTACGCGCAAGCGAATTATTGAAATAAAATTAAACCATATGTTAGTGCCGAAATGACCTAGTTTGTGTCGAGTGGACGTTAAACCCCATTTCTCTCTCTCTCTTTCTTGGTGCTAGGAATATGTGTGCTAACTTGATCTCCATTCCAGGTGATGAAATAAGGAACAGAGATTCCGCTCGGTTAATTTTTCTGCTGTTTACATTATTGGAGTTATTTGTATTGTTATTATATCTCGGGCTTAATTTCTGTTTCATGCAAATAATTACTGTAAACACAACAGGGGCCCACTTCCACTCGCCACTCGGCAAATCTCGACAGATTCCGTAAACTACATCTAGTCTCGGATGTAAAACAGTAAGTGATATGTACCTACGCCGATACATTTGCGATGCGGCTACCGGTTTACTTTAACAGGAAGACTTGGCGCTATTACACAAATTGGGAACCTATTCGGCTAGCAACCTATTCGGCCGATCGAGCTGCAACCTGTTCGTTGGAAACCTATTTAGTATAAAGACAACAGTCGAATTAACTCATCTATTTATCAACCAATAAAATCCAACGTTATGTCTATCAAATGAAAGTAGAATATAAAAGTGTTATTTCGTCATTATCTTACAGCTGGATCGGTCGAGAAGGTCGTTAGCCAAATAGGTTGCCAATTTGTGTTCGGTATGGGCGCAGCCATCTTTCATCCGGGACCTTTAAAGTGGTTCAAATATGGCGGAATTCGTCATACAGCCGAAGTTAGATGTAGGTTCCGTAGGTTTCGGAATCTGGCAAGGTTTGCCGAGTGTTCCACTCGCGGGAAGGTCTACTTTTGATTTCTAATCTATAGTCTGTATCAAAGTTATTTGTATTGTTATTATATCTCGGGCTTAATTTCTGTTTCATGCAAATAATTACTGTAAACACAACAGGGGCCCACTTCCACTCGCCACTCGGCAAATCTCGACAGATTCCGTAAACTACATCTAGTCTCGGATGTAAAACAGTAAGTGATATGTACCTACGCCGATACATTTGCGATGCGGCTACCGGTTTACTTTAACAGGAAGACTTGGCGCTATTACACAAATTGGGAACCTATTCGGCTAGCAACCTATTCGACCGATCGAGCTGCAACCTGTTCGTTGGAAACCTATTTAGTATAAAGACAACAGTCGAATTAACTCATCTATTTATCAACCAATAAAATCCAACGTTATGTCTATCAAATGAAAGTAGAATATAAAAGTGTTATTTCGTCATTATCTTACAGCTGGATCGGTCGAGTAGGTCGTTAGCCAAATAGGTTGCCAATTTGTGTTCGGTATGGGCGCAGCCATCTTTCATCCGGGACCTTTAAAGTGGTTCAAATATGGCGGAATTCGTCATACAGCCGAAGTTAGATGTAGGTTCCGTAGGTTTCGGAATCTGGCAAGGTTTGCCGAGTGTTCCACTCGCGGGAAGGTCTACTTTTGATTTCTAATCTATAGTCTGTATCAAAGTTGTACACATACGGTAACGCCCTGCGGTGTAATAATGTTGATAATTCATTATATTTTTCTGGACATTTTCATTTCAAGACCTTTTTGAAACGTAGAAAATATTTTCATAAGAGTTCAAATTCCAGATTTTTTTTGGATACTTCCAGAACCAATGAATCGATTTCTTTGTTGTGTAAAATTGAGAAATTATTTTTTAATTTTAATATTTAATGATACATAAATGTTACCGATAAAACACCGAAAATGAAACTTAAAGTCATTTTTTTATTTAAAATGTTGATTTTGTGCATGAAATGTTGACATATGAATGTAGAAACAAGAATCATTAGTTTAGAATGTTGCGTTCGTCTAAAATGTTCAAACTGGAATGTAGAAACAAGAATCATGAATATTGTCCCAATTGGTCTTCCATAGAAAAAGCAATTTTTCTTTCAATCAAGGCCAATAATTAAGGAAGTTACCATACGACATGCGCGAGAAATCCTCTATGGTAATAGGTACATTCAAGCAGGAGTAGGGTCTTTAGCAGTGGGTGGAAACCGGAGGAGACGGAGAAAACCCACGAGGTTTGACAGGCTAATGGAAGAGTGGTTGTTCTTTAGTTTTGTATCCATTGTGGGATGACACAAAATTCGATGAGCACATTAATTATTACGTTATTGTTGGGTATAGTAATGAGGGACAAAATTTATATAAATTTCATTAGCTGTCACAGTGTTTTTAAATGAGTTTAAAACTGTCCCATTGTAGAACCTTCCAGACATGGTTGCTGGGTAAATGCCCTCTCATAAGGCATGGTGAATTGCATATAATGTTAACGCCTGTTTAGGCCAAACACTTATTCTAGTGATTATTTTCTCATATTCGTATCTTGGTATATTAATCAGATAAATATGTATGTATGTTTAGCTTATTTTGATTAATGTGAAAGATGTATATTTTATCATTGAAGGTTGCATAAGACAGCCAGCTAGTAATTTGTGTGTACTGAGCTTATGAAAGCTATCTTTGTGTGTTCAGTCAATCACCATTGTTGTCAACGTTATCAAAGTTGGTTCTTGCCATCTTTGTTACCGACCTCATCGTAGATTCTTGTCAACGTTATCACGAAAGAAATACAATATGGAAGGATATCGCTACCAATATCAAATGCTCTGCTGAAATGTCTTTTCCGTTGATAACTTGTAAAAAGTACAAAGTCTTAATACCGGTAATGATAAAGTCAAAATATCTCTTCCAATGTGTCAAATGACAAATGTTTTATTGCAAAATGCTGCTTTTGAGGAGTGAACATTAAACATTTCCCACATTACATTTGCGCTCTGTCAATTTTCATTTGTCGTTTACGCTTTCAACATATTATCTTACACAGAGCCTCAACTATGATATGCAAATGTAGATATTGCGTGACTTATTAACATATACGGAAACGAGGCCGAGATCAACCTGGCATACAGTAATACAGCACCCGATAGATTTGAAAAATAACAATAAATTGGATAATTGAGACTTCGACATAACGAACAGTCAATGAACATCACCCAGAATAAAATAATGTGTGATGGAATTTTCAATGTTTTCATTTTTCATAATCTGTTATAGCAAGAACGACCAGCTTTATAACTAAATCTTACAAAATCTGTTATAGCAAGAACGACCAGCTTTATAACTAAATCTTACATAACGCATCTTGAATTAAATTTGCGGCGTTTTATTAATAATTTATTGTTTTAATAGGATACTGATAGCATGTTATTATAACTTATGGGGATACTGATCCAGGCCAGTATCCTTAAAAACGTTAAAGTATTTATATAGCGCCTAAACACCAAATGAATGGTTCCAAAGGCGCATGTTTGATTAAGAGATCCACCAATTATCCAAAGTGTAAATGGAACAAATTAGGCCTATACAAGATTTACTCGAATCGAAAACAAACTTTGTATCAATTTGTTCAAACATAGGAGAAATATGGCTTATTACACGTATAAAATTTGCAGCCTGTAGGGTGTTTACCATCCTGTCTTGATCATGCCAAATCTGATTAAAATCTCATACCAATTACAGTCTGAAAGGTGTTTACAGACAAAATATTCACGAAAAGTGGGCGTGACAACGCCCCTATGGGTCGAGCATGCATTTACATCAGTAGGTGCCATTTTCTCTTTGAAAATAATGCTCATGCCCAATTTGAAGAAAATTCATTAAGAATCGCGACATGTAGAGTGTTTACAGACAAAATATTAATATAGGTACCATCCTGTTATTGAAATGATTGATCGTGCCGAATTTGAACAAAATCTGTTAATAATTGCAACCTGTAGAATATTTACAGACAAAATAATAACAAAAAAGCGGGATTGGCACCACCCCGCGGGTAGGGCATGCACCCGGAGAAAACCCACGAGGTTAGACAGACGACCCTACTCTTTGTCATGGACAAGCTTGGGCTGGAAACCACAACACTTGACTCAATGACAGACACACAGACAGGGGCGGCGGCATAATATGTTCACATTATGAACTGAAATGGGGTTTAACGTCCTACTGTTCTGATCCGACTGAGCTAATGAAGACGGTTCACATTATGAATGTGGACGTATACAAATGGATACGAATGCAACTCAAACTGCAATGTGAGCGTGAATCTACTTCCACTTGATCAACCATTTTCTTTATTGCCAGATTTTTGTTCCATAACGCGACAACCCGACAACCCGACACCACGACAACCCGACAATACGACATTTTTACCCGACATCACGACATTTTTACCCGACATCACGACATTTTTAGTGTCGTAATGTCGGGTAAAAATGTCGGGTATAAATGTCGTGGTGTCGGGTTGTCGTGTTGTCGGGTAGAAATGTCGTGATGTCGGGTTGTCGCGTTATAAAAGGCGACATCACGACAATACGACATGATACCAATCAGCCACCATAAAATTGCTTGTCAACTCACTTGTAACTTCTCGACTTGATTATTGTAATTCTTTATTGTTTAATTTGCCTTCTCTTCAGCTAAATAGACTACAAAAAATTCAAAACAAAGCGGCCCGAATCATAACTAGAACTAAATTTTGTGAACATATAACCCCTATTTTACATCAACTACACTGGCTACCAGTTACTAGCAGAATTGAATTTAAAATACTCTCTCTATCATTCTCTATCATCAATATTGAAGACTCACCTGGCTACCTCAAACATCTAGTCACTCCATATATTCCTACAAGAACACTTAGATCCCAAAACAAAAACTTGCTAATGCCCTATCATGCAAAAGCCTCATTTGGTGAAAGATCTTTTAGTTTTGCTGCTTTTAAACTATGGAATAAGTTACCTTCTGAGGTTAAAGATTCCCCTTCCTTGTCTGTTCCGGACACCTGTTACCACTGTTTGTCGTGTATTTTCTACACGGAGAGCAGTCCATTTGCTGATTACACTATTTTGCCTAATAACGTTTTTAGGACTTCGAATTCTGTCTAATGGTTTGGATTGTTCGTACTTGGTTTTATTTTATTTAAGAAAAAGCTAAAGACCCACCCTTTTAAAACCCATTTTCATTGATAAATGCTTAAACGCCTTCAGAGGTTATTTTTTATTATTACATACTATATGTTATTCTAATTGTGCAATATAAATATGTGTTTCTTTTATTTCTTTTTAAACCTTATTCTTGAGATGTTTTATATTTTGTATCTTTACCATAATGTAATAGCGCCATAGAGCAATCAATATATTGGATTATAGGCGCTCTATAAATAAATTATTATTATTATCATTATTATTATTATCAATGCAAATATTTTGACACCAGCATTGAAATGAAATGTTCTTATTATCGCCCCAGGAAATTAAGATGACTGTTATACTCTTTCGAGGCCACTTTTCGACCAATCAAACTCCAGGAAATTAACATTTTGAGGTATAATTTATATTTAGTTTTAAATATTAAAATATGTTTATGTACACGTTTGTATTTTTCTAGTGTGCGTTTTACGACCATAGCATTTCAGAGATACAGAGAAAAGGCTGGTTCCACTGAAAGCGAGAACAACGACTCGCTGATGTAAATCTAAATAAATGACATCAAATGCTCGTTAGACACATTCATAGTCTAGTCGTTAAATATGTTTATGTACTAGTCGTTCAAGATGTAATCCTTTCAAGCGCCAACATCACTCTTAAATGTCAATAATTCTTTATGAATTAAAATTTTGGAATTTGTTATGAATCAGACAAATTTAAATCTTACTTGCATGCCGCACTTAAAACGATACAAACTCAAAATATTTTGCTTTGTAACAATATTGACTGACCTTTACCCGTGTTATTTTTTTTTCAGGTGATACAGTTTTTAAAACCTACGTGGAGGCCATGTGAACCGGGCACATTAATATAAAACTATTGAACGCTGGATGTCAACGAATTTGGGCAACTTATGAGAGAGAGGGGAACTATACCAATCCTTCGGCAACCTCCTTGTATCAGGCAGGTATAATTAATGAATAGAATATTATAGACAGTCCTGGATATCGATCCAGAGAGGCATGTATGGTCTAAAAAATAAAGTCAGATGAGGTGGACAAAATTGTTTCTGTTATCTTAAATCACCCTTGTGAAGCGGAAAACTTGAAATAAAATAACAAACATGTTTAATTCCAGACATCAATATCTGCCCGTTTGAGCGATATAATAACCTAATCCATGTAGCCCTGCGAATTTTACCAGTTGTGAATTCAGTTTAAGTCAAAATATAACCCGATTATAGTTACTGGAATAAAACTGCTTTTTTTGTTTAATTTTTTCCAAAGAGGTCGTAATCGCATGCATCATTGATTTATTGGTCTCCGATCGATGAGTTGAATTTAACAAGCGTGTGTGTATTCATTGAAACCTTAAAATAGATCGAAATGGGTCATGTATGTTATATTTTAATCTTTGAAAAATGAGAAGAAGTGAAAATTTTCAAGTGATGAAGTTGACTAACACCATTTACTAAAATGAAGGTTGTCATTAACTTTATGTAGATAATCCTGTACAACGGTTCTTTTGGGATTCAAAAATAGGTGGTTTTATGATATACAATATATTTCTCTGGAAAACTACTTTCCCCAAAAATTGTATAATTTTTCACCGTTTGCCTCCAATAAAATGTTCATAACACTATAAACCGCAGATTGCCTCGTTTAGCATTTCTGTCCAAACGAGGTAAAACAAATGCCTCGTTGTCTGGAGTTCCAAAACGAGTTTTTTTTAAATTACCCTTATTTTGGAACGAGGTATTTTGTTCAGAACGAGGCTTGGTAAAAATGCCTCGTTTACTAAACGTGGTTTTTTCACGATAGTTAATAGCAGTATTTCCTATCAGTGAAATTGTAAAAATTAAAATTTATGTTATTTAATACGAAAATAAAACCAGTCCAAACTATGATATTATAATCAGAGAAATAGACAAGACAAGAATACACGCCATAGATGTAGGTGTAAAGCAACATCAGCTACCTTGATTGATTTATTGGCCCAGTCAGTTATAGGTGTTAAGAAACAACTGTGGTGTTGTGACAATTTATTGGGGCCAATAAATTAATCAAGGTAGCTATGTGTCTGCAATAGTTTTACACCTATAACTAATTGGGCCAATAAATCAATCAAGGTAGCTGATGTTGCTTTACACCTACATCTATGGCGTGTATTCTTGTCTTGTCTATTTCTCTGATTATAATATAATTCGCTGATAGGAAATACTGCTAATAACTATCTTGAAAAAAACACTTTTAGTAAACGTTCTGAACAAAATACCTCGTTCCAAATACCGGGCCATTTAAAAAAACCTCGTTTTGGAACTCCAGACAACGAGGCATTTGTTTTTCCTCGTTTGGACAGAAATGCCAAACGAGGAAATCTGCGGTTTATAGTGTAACTTAGGACATAATATACCTAGGCATTTGATGTTTTGCATATAAACTCATAATAACCATATCCGAACACCTGCCAAATTTCAATAAAATCCATACAGTAGTTTAGAAAATAGATTTATTTTTCCTGCCACGTCTTACCTTAAGTACTTAAAACGTGTAAGCTCTTTTGTATTTTCTTGGCGGCTAGCGTAAGGAAAACTGTCCTTTTATTTCAAGCAAATGTTTAAGCGTCTCCAATTGATAACATCCCGTTATTTCTGAGATTCACTTTTAGAGAACTTGGCATCGATGTAAACCTAATGTTTCACACAAAATTATTTCACAATCCTGTTTACAAAGGGGTGGGTACTGTACTCCGGAACTTGAAGTGTCACAAAATGCTTAATATCTATGGAAGGATAACGTTACAAATATTACTTCGATGTTCAATGTACAAACTGCATATGTCAGTAGTTCAAAATACGTATTTGACTTCTACAATTTAGAATCCAGTAAAAGCAAATATCACATAGCTTTATGTATATAAATATTAAAATGTAAAATGATTATGTGTATTTAAATGAAAATTTATTCTTAAAATTTTTCTCCTTTAAAAATTGTTAGATTTCATACGCCCACATTTTCATGTGGACGTATATTGTCGTCGCCCCTGTCCGTCCGTCCACAATTTGTTTGTGGACTTTCTACAGGTCACAATTCTTATCCGATTTTGACGAAACTTGAAATATAGGTTTATCCCCATAAGGTCTCGGCTGCTTTCGATATTAGCATGTATCGGATCGAAACTTCATGGATTATGGCCCCTGATTGTACGAAAAATCATGTTTTTAGATTGTGGACCCTATAGAGGTCACAATTTTGAACCGATTTAGATGGAACTTGACATGTATGTTTATAACCCAAAGATCTTGGTTCCTTTTTGATATTTGCACCCATCGGATCGTCACTTCCTGAATTATGGCCCCTGATTATCCGAAAAATCGCCTTTTTAGCTTGTGGTCCCTCCGGGGGTCAAAATTATAATCCGATTAAAAAAACCGTTTGATTTTATCACCGTTAGATGGTAATGAAGGTTGAGTTCAAATTTCGTGAAAATCGGACCAAAATTGACGGACAAAATGGCCGCCATTTGTACGCGAATAGTGTGAAAATATGTTATATCAAGGTTGTGGACCCTATAGAGGTCACAATTTTGAACTGATTTTGATGAAACTTGACATGCATGTTTATAACCTAAAGATCTTGGTTCCTTTTTGATATTTGCACCCATCGGATCGTCACTTCCTGAATTATAGCACCTGATTGTCCGAAAAATCGCCCTTTTTAGCTTGTGGTCCCTCTGGAGGTCAAAATTATTATCCGATTTAAAAATAACTTTTGATTATATCACCGTTACATGGTAATGAAGATTGAGTTCAAATTTCGTGAAAATCGGACGAAAATTGACAGACAAAATGGCCGCTGTTTGTACGCTATTAGTTTGAAAATATGTTATATCAAGGTTGTGGACTCTATAGAGGTCACAATTTTAACCGATTTTGATGAAACTTCACATGCATGTTTATAATCCAAAGATCTTGGTTCCTGTCAATATTTGCGCCAATTGATTCGTAACTTTCTGAATTATGTCCCCGATTTAAAAAAAACCGTTTGATTATATCACCGTTACATGGTAATGAAGATTGAGTTCAAATTTCGTGAAAATCGGACCAAAATTGACAGACAAAACGCCGTTTGTACGCGAATAGTGTGAAAATATGTTATATCACGATTGTGGACCCTATAGAGGTCACAATTTTGAACCGATTTTGATGAAACTTAACATGCATGTTTATAACCCAAAGATCTTGGTTCCTATCGATATTTGCACCCATTGGATCGTAACTTCCGGAATTATGGCCCCTGATTGTCCGAAAAATCGCCCTTTTTAGCTTGTGATCCCTCTGGAGGTCAAAATTATTTTTCGATTTAAAAAACCGGTTGATTATATAACCGTTATATGGTAATGAATGTTGAGTTCTAATTCCGTGAAAATCGGACCAAAACTGACAGACAAAATCGCCGCCGCTTGTACACGAATACTATAAAAATATGGTATATCAAGGTTGTGGACCCTGTAGAGGTAACAATTTTAATCTGATGTTGATGAAACTTGAAATACATGTTTATAACCCAAAGATCTTGGTTCCTTTTGATATTCAACGGATAATATCGGATTGTAACTTCCTGAATTATAGCCCCTGATTGTACGCAAAATTGTTTTTTTTTTAGCTCGTGGTCCCTCTAGACGTCTCAATTATTATCCAATTTTAGATTAGGACTTTGAATTCTGTCTAATGGTTTGGATTGTTCGTACTTGGTTTTTATTTATTAAATGTTTCGTATACTAAACGTTAGCATGGGGCAGAATTTTACAAAAACCAAACAAATTCTAATAATTTTCTGATAATTACTTAATATGCGACAACTCTTGTTGACTGCCCGGATGATTTAGCTGCTGTGTGTGCGTATGTTTCGTTGCCTGGCAACCTATTTTTATAATATACCAAACAACTGACGCTCCGAATGAGAACAGTAATATTTGATTTAATATACCTGAGATGTGTGTTTGATACACGGATCTCCAGAAAACGGATTATGTCTCCGTAAGACTTCTGCGTTGTGTACGTTTTGTTAAATAGGTCAATTAACTATGGAACACTGTGTGGTTATAACTATGTTTATATATCTTTATAACACCTATCATGCAAAGGTTATATACAGAAAACTACACACACAGCTGTGACATTAAATATAAGCTAAAAATAAGTTAAGTTCTCACTTAGCGTGTGTTCTATGGTATTTTTAAATCTCCATGACCATTTCTATCCCGGGCTCTAAACCGAGGCGGTTATAGCTATGTCTCACTAAGACCCCCGCATGATGTCAGTATCACGGCCTCTTAACCGAAGCAGCTATACACAACGCCGTCTGGTGTTTTCCCTAGGAACACCGAATGATGTCTGAAGCAAATTAATCGCGCTCGTTTAATTATACAAAACCTTAAGATACGTCACCTATTAGAGAGAGTCATTTCCATATTCGGGAAGCCAGGTCATGACGTCATTGGCCGATTTTAAACTGCAAGGTATACATAATTAGCCCAAATCTACCTGCCCTCCATCTGTAGGTAATGCGATCCGTACGTTAAGCAAAACACATTTCATAGAACTAAAATGTGAGTGACAGATTTACAAAACAACTTTTAAGTACTCGATGGACTTGCAGGACGTAGGTCAAACTGCTCGGAGATGGATTAATGTCATGACGTGTATTTGTGTCTGCAAGATCCAAAGACCGTTGCTTATAAAATATTTAAAAGGGATACCCCATAGCGTTTGTAGTGGTCTTTAGCAGTGGGAGGACCCAGAGAAAATCCACGAGGTTGGACAGGCGAACCTACTCCTTGTCGGACATTTACTAGCTTCTGAGACCTGATATCAGAGACTAAGAATTGTCTCCCTTATTAGTTTCTTTTACGGTTAAAGTTTAGTTTTGGTTTATATATTTTTACCGGGCTAGTCCCGATTGTCAATATGAGTATATGTAGTTACAGTCCTTCAAAATAAAGGCTATTGAACCATCGATCCAGGGTTTTTATACCGCCAGAGTCAAAATTCTCCAGCACAGCGCGCACGTGCTAACCATTCGGCCATCCAATCCCCCACACCAGATAGGTTAGTTAAAAAAAAACAATTTTGGTGTCAGCCATTATCACATATCAAAATGATCAGCATGACCCAGTGAATGTTTTAGGTCATCGAATGTGGTCCCTGGACGACTTTGGCACCATGTGAATTTGGGCCCAAGGTGGATTTGGGCCCTTACGAATTTTGACTACCGATGAATTGTTGCCCCGGACGAAGCCGGGTATCCTTCTATGTTAGTGTATGAAGTAAGATATAAATCGGAATGTATATACTGACCACTTGATAATTTGTCATGACGAGGTGAGTCGCGAAACCTTGAATTATGACAATTCTGTATTAATTTCATTTCAGTTTAAGATTGGGAACGTTCGTAAATTTCTAAACATGACCACTTGACCAGGTTATATATACTATTCCAAAAAAGTAGGGGATATTTGATTTTTAAGTGTTATTAAAGTCACCTAATGAAACTGACGAAGAAACAAATGACAAAATGAAATGAAGTTCACATTCATCGATTTATTCCAAATGATCGTTAGACTAAGTAAGGCACAGACTGACCATTATAAGGGTAAAATGATACCTGGGGTCAAACAGCAAAGTTACCACAGCATCACAACAAAGTCAGTAACGGGTAAATCCTCCTCTGTTTGCCAAACAAGCATTGATCCGACGTGGCATACTCCTAATGAGACGTCTACGGTCATTTTGGTCCAGATTGTTCCATTCCAGTTGCAACGCAGCAGCAAGTTCTTGGACATTGGCAGGACGTTGTTGACGTTGACGTAACCTCTGTCCAAGCATGTCCCAGACATGCTCGATGGGGGGAGAGGTCGGGACTCAGTGCTGGCCAAGGTAATGTGGTGATGTTCTGTTGTTGGAGGTAACCTATAACGATCCTGGCCCTGTGACATCTTGCGTTGTCATCCTAGAAGATGAAACGGCGGCCATGACGTCGTGCGAACGGCACAACATGGACTGCCAAGATGTTGTCCCGGTAGTACTGGCCTGTAACACGCCCTGCAACAACATGTAAAGCCGTTCTTCCAGCAACAGTGATGCCTCCCCACACCATAACAGAACCACCCCCAAATCGATCATGTCTGATGACGTTAACGTCTTGGAAGCGCTCGTTTCGACGACGCCACACCCTCCTACGTCTGTCCAAAAAATCAACAGTGAATCTTGACTCATCTGAAAACATCACATTGCTCCAGCGTCGATTATCCCAGTGTTGACGATCCCTACACCAACGACGTCTTGCCTGAATGTGATGATCTCTCAAACAAGGGATCACGCGAGGACGTCGGGCGCGAAGGTGACCCCCTATGCAGTCGATTCCGAATCGTCTGGCCACTCACTCTCACACAAGTGTCTGTTTGAAGACGAGCGCTGATCTGATTTGGTGATGACACGATTTCTCAAGGCCAAGGTACGGATAAATCGATCCTGGGCTTGAGTTGTCGCCCTTGGTCGACCTGAGCTTGGTCTGTCCTGTACAGATTGTGTATCACGGTATCTGGACCATAGCCTGCTTATGACAGACTGAGAAACATTCATCGTCCGCGCCACAACCGCCTGTGTTGTACCGATCTGTAGCATGCCAAGGGCACGTAACCTTTCATTTTGGGTAAGCCGACGCATATCAAAATTTGTTTTCTGGTCACTAAAACAATTAAACTGATGTTTCCACCCTGGAATTCAATGCCACAATGATTGTAACATTCAAAGTCAGAGTCGTGCAAATCTTGGGTTGGACCCCCATGATGATCCCAAGCATCACCTGCATTCCATGCGGTAGCTATTAGTGCGTTTGGGCGTCACATGTAACTGGAAATGTTTCTTCTGTTAGGTTCTATTGTGACTTTTCTCGTAGTCATTTGCATATTTTAGTATTATTCCCCCAAAATCAAATATCCCCTACTTTTTTTGAATAGTATATGAGGAGTAAGATTTCACTTCACAACAGTGCGGTGTGATGACTTCGTTGCCCGGCTTTGTTTTTGCTGGTATTGCCCCGAACTGGTTCCAACGGTTAAATTATACATGTAATAAGCTGTACCTTTCTCATGGTATTAGTATACGAAGGTCAGCAACAAGCAAAGTACACTGCAAACACTATCCAAGATCACAGTCATCATAATTTGTAATGCCACCTATCACTGAAGAATTTGTCCTCAATAGGGAAACAGAACAACAATTTCCGGAAGACAGGACAAGTCTGTACTTATTAAAAAGTATGCTTTCAATTTGGCGTCTTTAAGTAATCCAAAGATTCAAAAAAGAAAGGCAGCACTTACAACCGAAATCCTAAGCAAATTACTTTCATCATCGAACTCGACCCCTACATTCCCTTAACAAACTCCTACGCCACGTTTCTAGCTCCATTAGGAGGGGAATTATTGTGTCCCTATAATTGTGAGGGGTGAACATGCAGACGAAGAGTCTAGAGACCTATTTTAATAGCCCCTTCCTTTTTTTCGAAATACGAAAGCCATTAAACTTATGCTCTAAAACTATTTCAATCATTTACACTCAGTATCTTAATGCACATAAATGTAAAGCTCTAGCAAAATACCGTCGTCGGTCGAAGTCTTCGTCTATATTACGCCCATAATTCTACTATTAATTATTCAATTGGCCAAATTTATGTAATTAATTATGTGATTGGTTATTTACGCCCAAGGACGTCACTCATTACCCAATAGAAGATCTGGTAGATTTACCGTTACGTGTATTTTAAACAATATTCTCCCAGTATTGAAAACAAAGTTATTGCATTTAAAATAAACAGATACCAAACGTTATTATTCATAAATATATTAACAATAAAGAAGACCAATGACAGATGTGTTTATCAACTTATAGTATACTTCTTTTGGTGTACGTATCGTCTAACTTGTTCATGAATTTGGAGCAAATATTACTTCGAGGCCCTAATATTGTTAAACAGCTTTACGTATAGTATACAAAACAAAAATGTCAGTTTTTTCTACAAACAGATCCCCGCATATTTACTCAACTGAAATATAAATGCTCCACCGTTCGGAAATCTAAGGACCCTGAAATCAAATGACATCTGATTTTCTAAGCCTAGGTTTTGCACAGGTTAATTACGCACAATGACGTCAGGGAATATCTGGCAAATGGCCACCACTACAGCATTTTAAAAACACAAATTAGCATGGACTCTAGATAGGTTATGTACATGTAATTCTCCAAATACAAAAAACAAATTAATTAAGTTTCAAATCAACACACACCTAAAAGAGAACTTTTCGGTCAGACTGTTTTCTTATTAGCTTAACGTTATTATTTATATAGCATAACTCCCTAATTATATTACAACTACTACACAAACCTTATGTCAGATACTTATAATATCAAACCATATGCCAGATACTTATAATATCAAACCATATGCCAGAAACTTATAATATCAAACCATATGCCAGAAACTTATAATATCAAACCATATGTCAGAAACTTATAATATCAAACCATGTGCCAGAAACTTATAATATCAAACCATATGCCAGAAACTTATAATATCAAACCATATGTCAGAAACTTATAATATCAAACCATGTGTCAGATACTTATAATTTCAAACCATATGACAAAACCCCAGAATATTAAATTATATTTCAGGTACTCAGAATATCAACCCACCTGTCAGATACTTATAGCATTAAGACACATAGCATAGGTCACTTCATTTCATCGTCTAAAACTTAATTTCGTGCAAATGCATCGAAATTGACATGCATCGGAAAATAACGTCATGGATAATGTTTTTAGCCTGTGGACACTCTAGAGGTCATAACTTTCTTCTGATTTTGATGAAACTTGAAATGCATGTTTAAGACCCAACAATCTGAATTCCCTACAATATTCTGGCATTATGAATTATGGCCCATGATCGGTTTTTAGCTTGTGATCCCTGTAGAGGTCACAATTTTTATTCTATTTAAAAAAAAGTTCGAATATATCACCGTTACACCATAATGTCTGTTGAGTTAGGGGGTGGGGGGCACGTGACTAAGTGGGGTAAGACGCTGACTCGCAAGTCTGGAGCAGATTTTCGGGCGTGATTCTCCCTTGTCAGTGATACAGGAGAGCTGTCTAGTCGTCCGGGTGGACGATAAAGCGTACACCTAAAAGATCCCTTGGCAGTTGGAATTCGATGTAAGAGTAGCGCCGCTGCCCGGACAAAATTTCCTTCATAGCAGACTGTATGGCGTATGCCTGTCTTCAATAGCCCATGTTAGAAGCAGAACAGTAGGACGTTAAAACCCTTTCCATTTCATTTCATTTCACGAAATTCGTGAAAATCAGACCAAAACTGACGGACAAAATGACCGCTCCCTGTACGCAAATAGTTTAAAAGTATGTAATACCCATGCTATGTTCATATCCGAACGATCATTCATAGTTCCTTTCGATATTCGTGCATAGCTCACCATAACTTCCTGGACTATGCCCCCTGATCGCAAATAGTGTAAAAGTATATGTTACGAAGATTGTGGATGAAGTTCCAATTTCCGTCAGATTTGGATGAAGCATAAAATATATGTTTACATCCCAGCGGTCTGGGTTTCTTTCGAGTGTATTAAATGACACCCAGATAGACGAATTATTGTGAGGTCATGGGTGTTATTCTATTGTGTCAGGTACATGGTGATAGGGAGTTGGCGCTACTTGATTATTTGTGCCACACTTACTACTATCATAACAAAAATTATTTCACATATAATTTTGCCAAAGGAAAAACAATGTTGAAAGGAGAACATACTGGAACAAATCTGAGAAGCTTTCAGGGGGTGGAGAGTCTGCGGTCGGTCCATGATTTATAAGTTCAGAATTTGTGTCTGGTCAATAGACAGTAACTCCTGCACAATGAAAACGATGTCAAAAGATTTTAGACAGTTTTACGAGACAAGCATAGGCGTACGAGTCCAATTTAATAGCGAATTTAAATTCAGAGTTTCTATAGTTAGGCAATTGAATATAAATCTTAAGATTCGGACCCTCTATTGTTTGGAGTACAGTAAGCCACGACTAACATACTAAGAACCTAACTACATTTTTTGGGCACCAACCACCACCGCCAGTCAAACATTTACCCGTACGCCTATGGAGATGAGGCAAGATTTTGTAGATTCATCAGAGACAAAGCCATGTACATAGCGTACCTAGTAATTGGTAAATCAGCATCACAGGCATACAGACAATCGCATAACGAATATTTGTATTGTGTACGTACTTTTATCATTTGTCTGTACTGTATATATTTTATTATTGAATCCTCCAAACTAAATTTAATATAATTAATAGTTAAATCTGATTATTGCTCATTATTCACGTTATGATTTTGCTTGGCAGATTCAAGGATGGGTGGGTTTGTTAGGCGAAAAGACGCATCGAAATACCTTTTAGAAATATTCTCAAACATACTAGTAAATGGACCTTCGATTTTACCCGTCTCAAAATTTGCTCAAAGGCGAGGGAATAGACTCCCGAACCCTTACATTTTGTGCCACTTGGCACCGCCCATACTCGCGCTCATGGTTTGTATTTTACAAGCAAACAGAGTATGTCTAAATATTATGCCCCAATTTAGGAATTCAGTGCCAGCATGTGATTTGTTTAGGTCTAATTTAAATTTTAGATAATAATTAAAAGAAAACATCTTCGATTAGAAACAAATAAATTTTATGTGATACATACACTTTAAGGGTGACGACTTTATCTTCAGTTTTAGCACGGCGTTTCGCTTCAACTTGTAGTTTGTTGATACCTGATGCACCTACTACTCCAGCGTGTGGTCTGCTGATACCTGCTGCACCAGACGTACTAGCTCCTACTTCCTGCTTAGCTTCACCTGTGTCAACTTTTATTTGCAGTGCCAGCATTTCGTCAGTCAACATTTTTCGTTCGCATTCAGCTTCTTTTGCTCCCGATTTTAGTGTTTGTATTTCCTGCTCTAAAGTTCGTATGGCGCAAGACTGATTATTAGGTGATCGCTCTAACTTGTCCAGTTTACTTTGCAGAGTGTGCACCATCTGTTCGTTTCCCGTGGCTTTCAATGTCAACTGAAGAATCTGTTGTCGATGGTGTTCAATTTCTTCTCTCTGTTGATTGACAACTTGATGAAGATCTTGTTTACTGGAAGTAGAAGTCTGGTTATCGACATCTGTACTCTGAAATGACACATTTAATACTTTGCCTAAAATTATACACTTAAACTGTCACATATCAGTATTTGAAATTTTAGCACCTGACTCACGTGCGTTGTTGGAAAGTTGTAAAATAAATACCTAATTATCCCACATTTACCAGTCACCCATTTGTTTAACGATTCCAATATATTAAACAGAGAACCTTACTTAAGACTAAAATAAACCCTATTTACATATAGTATTATATTGTAACATATAACCATGTAAAGAAGTTGTCAACAACATACTATAGTAGGTTATTATGAGGCTGACACACATGATACGTAATTACAATTTAAACGGCTTTGTGGGTTTAATTATTAGTCACATGTTTCAGGATTTTTTCTTCAATCAGCTTCATTATCTAGTAACATAACATGTAATATTTACCTCTAAAAGCTCAACTGCTCTATGGTATCCATTAGCTTTTAGACTTTCCACAAAGTGCTTGAATGCTGAACAGCCGCCCACAAAGTGTAGCTTGTTCAGCAAAAGCTCTACACCAGCTTTTCTACTGATTTCGGCCTTATTGTGGATTTCTTCAAGATCATCATGTGACAGCACTCCATACTGATGCAAATGTCCTGTTAATAATCCAGCGTGTAGATTGTCCCTCAAGTATATGTAATTGGTACTTATTATTCTATACTCTGCATCAGGCATTCTGTCCTCTGCCATTTTGAATTTTAGATTAATAGATATGTCTCACTTTTCTGTAATCCGCAGAACTGAAAAAATACAAAATAAGTAAAAACAAAATACGTTACATTTCTTGTAGGCATAGTGAATGAACTGAAATGCCTCAACTTCATTTTCTGATTTAGTAGAATTCTTGTCTCTTGTCGGTTCTAGACATTTCATTCCAGGTATCCAATAACTTAAAACACTGGTGCGAGCCAACACCCATTATAAAGCTTTGAATAGGGATTATTAAAAACCGCCGGGGACTGCATTACACAAGCTAAACCCAAAACATGCGACAAGACACAAACTACATAACATTGCAACAACGAACTACATACATAAACATTGCAACAATAAATTTCAAAACAAGTGAATAAGCGGAGTGGGGACGCGCGAAGTCGAGAATTACAGAGCGAGAATTCAAGAAGGCAAGCAGTGGGAAGAGGCCTAACACTAACCGGGGAAATCCCACAAAGGTGGACAGGCGACCCAATTTCTTGTGCTCAGACCATAAGGCCACCCAAACCCTCCGGACTTAATTGAAGTACCAGAGTTTAAACTCCAAGTTGATATACATGTTTAACAATTAGAATGGTTAAAATCTGATTTATGACGACAAATTGTTCGGGCTTGCATTGAATTATTACCGCTTTAATGAAAAGAAAATATCCAAAAGTCGATAAGTTGAAACATTTTTTTTTTACTCGCTAACGTTTGAGAGCAATGTACAGTACTTTGAGGAGGGGAGGGGGCGTCTAGTGACGGTTATGACATATTATTTATTTTTGCATTACAAAAAAGCACCACATAACCTATTTAATCGGTCAGGGCTGGGACCATTCCATTGCCAATGTAATTAATTATTTTACTATTACTTTTTAAATGTAATCATTACAATTACTTTCTCATTTTTAGCAATGTAATTAATTACCCGTTACATTGAAAGTAATTAATTACCATTATCCATTACTATATGCCTATATAAATAAAAGCATTTTTTATAGAAATTAAAACGACAACCTTATTTTTTCCGCCATGCATCGCCTACAAAATCAAACTCTAAATAATACTTGATTCACTATAGTAGATGTGTATGAATGTTTATTTCTATAAATTATAGCATCAAGGCAAATTGTCAAGTGACATCATCATAATTTTAGTTGCGGCTATTTCCAATCGGAACGTCAGGTCCCCCCTCCTGCACCACTGACAAAGGAAAGCCAGGCCGGAAAATCTACAATAACAATGAGGGAAATGTTGCCTGAACAGCAGCTATATTGCAGTCAAATTCTATCATCGAATTCTAACGTGTACACAGGATATCGGTTTTTCGTTCCAGAGCCACCGTGACGCCACCTCCCCCATGCTAGGTACACTGATCGTATGAACTTTTCCTTTCCATTCAGTGAACTAAAGAGTACATTCTTTGAATGGCATTTAGCAACTGGAACATAATCAAATAACACACATTTATGGATTAACAAGTCGTTATCAAGCATTATACACAAATACATAAAGAATGAGAAAAATATGAATATATATATACAAACATCAGTGTGGACCATCCAATTAAATGCAAGGAAAGTGAGCATGAGTAGCTATTACAAGCTATTAATAAAACAAAGGTGCACCGTTGTATATATTAGGATTATACAATTAAAAGATGAAACAGAGGATTAACAAGATCTACAGAGTACAATTAGAATTTCAGACAGGTCATAAAGTATGGTACTTTTGCGGATAGTCACCGCAACGTTATAAATAACCTTCCAATGGCACTGTGTCAACCAGCGTTTGTTGTAGTAGTTATTTTCGCATTTCTACTGCAACGAAAATGATAAAAGGCCTATGTACATTTTGTGGGACAAAGTTAAACTATTGTAGGCTAAGTGTCTGGTATCCATTTAAAAAAGAGTGGCAAATAAGGAAAACGAATGGTGAATGTATGAGACCAAGTGTAATGTTCAAAATGGCCCACCATAGTTTTTACTGAATAAAAGAGTGTTCTTTTACTTGTATAGAAGTATCAATCTGTTTCACAGAGAATTACTTACGAATTATCTCTGTAACAGATGACGGTCCACAACACGTGCATTGACTTCACGTGGCGTCAGTCATTGGCTCAACGATCAGTGGTTGTAGCGGCCAAGTGAATATTCACTGCGGGATCAGTTTGTAGAAGTTTGAAGTATTTGTAGTTAAAAAATATTTCCTATTTAGTGTAAATGGGTATTAAAATGAGTAAAATGCATCATTTTGTCCGAAGCAGTTAGGTGTTATGTAAATATTGCACGAGCCGTTGAGCCAATGACTGACGTCACGTGCAGTCAACGCACGTGTTGTGGATAGTCATCTGTTACAGAGATAATTCGTAAGTAATTCTCTGTGAAACAGATTGATGATTATGGTATAGAAAAAGCGTGCTTGGAAACACAGTCAAAATGGCGTGTGAATCCGTTGTCTCGAACGGCGGTCGTGATATCGGTTTTTTTTTACCGAGACACTGTATGTAATTTAGTGAACTCTTTATCTACCTATCGTGAATAGTGAACTTTGTTGAATATTGTGAACTCTTTGTGAAATTAGACTCAATTGCCGAGTCAGCTGTGATTAACTTTCAAGTGACATCGTTAACTGTCAAAGCAGAATATGTGAAGGGTGAATGTCAATTTTTGTCTTTTTATCGTATTTAACTTTCATTATTGACATTAATCTGATTTATTATTAAACCGTCAGTTCGTTTCATCAACATAGAACTCTGTTGGTTTGTTCAAGTTACTTAAAAGGCCGCAATTCAGTATAACTGATACTGACCTTTGACCTCTGAAGTGACCCGTTGACGTGCCTCGCGTACAAACGGTATCGTCATAAACGCCGGGAAAGAAACGTGTTACGACGGCCCTCACAGCGTTAGTAAAAAAAAACGTCAAAACATTGACAATACCAGGTAATGATGTGAATTTAAAGTGCGATGAAGAAAGATATCAGTGTATTAGTTTTGTGCTTATTGTTGCTTGTAATTTGTGAAATGGCATCCTTACCGCCAAGGTTCGGAAACCGATTAAGAACCTCGCGCAGCTTAATGTACAGAAGTGCAGACAATAGTGTGAACAGTGTCGACAATGAGTTGGCAGGCCGGAGACGCCTTTGTGCCCGGAGACAAAGGTGCGGGTGAACTTCCTAGTCCGATCCTGTAGATAATCCTAAGAATTTACTTCCTGGTGATGACATCAGACCAATAGATAGCATCTCTAACGTACCATCAAGAAAAACGGCCTCCACTACGCTTTCAACGTTGAAATATCAAGCAATTCAAAATGAAATTTTATTTAAGAATCAACTGATGACTTTGACAGAAAGAAATAAATTTGAAGATGAAAGAAAAGAATAAGAGAGCCGCTTAGAATTTCAAAAAAGCTGAAGAAGGGATTCGACTAGCATCTGAAAAGGCAGAACGACTGCGTAGAGAACATGAATTAAGGACAAGATTAACAGAAAAGAAGAAGAATTGTTATTGAGATCTAAATTATCAAGTGCCGCAGAAGTTAATAAAAAAACGTTCAGGTGGACTCTGAAATTTCCTTTAAAAGGCCTGTGCAACTTTTGAATAACACTTACCTTGTGAACAATGCAGTAAACATATGCAACCCTGTGACACCTGCTGTGGATGTTGTAAGCATGCATGACCCTGTGGTACATGTTGTGAATACTTAAGCACGCGTGACCCTGTGACACCTGTCGTGAATGCTGTAAGCGCGCCTGACCCTGTGATACCTGCTATGTACAGTAACAATTCTGTGAACATCCATGAGCCCATGATTGTACAACCCCCTATAGTGAACATTAGCAATCGTGTAAACAGTCCTATAAACATTAGTGAAAAAGAACATGTGGATGTGAATCGAGATACAGAAATAATTCTGTGACGAAATCTGAACCAGAAATATCTACTATTTTAACCAAATTAATAGAAAGTCAAAGGCAACAAGCGTTACCAGCCCAATAACTGAAACCATTTAATGGTTCAAATATATTAGACTTTCCAATATTCATGAAAAACTTCAAATATGTGGTAGAGAACAATACCAAGACCAAGCTAATAGAGAAGTGATTTTTCGTACAATCAGGGGCCATAAGGCAGAAACTAATGGTCCGCTACGCGCTATTATCGAACAGATATGAAAACCTTTTAACCTCGATATTGTTTACCTGGTAGAAAATATTTTTCAGACATTGCCATCCATGCTTTGTAGAACACTGTGCATGATAAGGTTTTAGAGGAGATCAGACGTAGGCCTGTTTGTTATTTTGGACCAACTACAGATATGTGGAGCAGCCGAAGTATGGAGCCTTACTTGGGTTTCACCGTACATTTTAGAGACGAGAATTGGCGAGTCAATTCCAGAAATCTTGAGACCTTATATTACTGTCTGATCATACAGCTGAAAATTTAGTATTGGTTTTGAGGGAGATCATTACAGTATGGGACTTTCGAGAAACTGACATGGTATGCCTAACAACTGATAATGGAGCCAATATCACACAAGCGGTATCATTACATAATTATATTCGTCTCCAGTGTTTTGGACACATATTGAATATGGCCATAAACAATGCATTAAAGGACCAGCGCATCGACAAGGCTGTAGCTTCCTTTAAAGAAGTAGTATCGGCATTCTCTTATTCCTGGAGGAAAAAACGTGAACTTTTGAAAATACAACAAAAATTACATATGCCAGAAAACTGTTTAATATCGAACTGCGACACGCGTTGGGGATCTCTTCAATCAATGATAGGAAGATATTTAGAACAAGAGAAAGCAATCACGCAAGTCCTCTCTTCAGACCGCAAAAGTTTGTCATTAATACCAAAATGGCAGACTGTATGTGTCATGGTGTCTATTAACAAAGCTTTGGCCGATTTCACCGATGCCCTTAGTGGCGAAGATTTGCCCTAAGATTATGTATCGATTTCATCAGTAGTAGCAGTATTACATTTGCTAAATAATGAAATTTTAGTCAACGAACCAGAGGATACTGAGATGACCCAAGAAATAAAATCAAAGATTTTGAAATATTTAAATGAAACATATTCGGCTGAGTCAGATTCAGAATCAAGGGCTCTTTTAGATATAGCAACCATGCTAGACCCTAGATATACAGACAAATATCTCATACCTAGTACACAGTCTGTAATCAACGAAACACTGGTCAGACTTATCGCATCAACTAGAATAAAACCACCTGTGGTGCCTATTACATCATCGCCATATTCTGATACAGCTGAAAGTATGTCCCAAGATGATGGTAGTGTGGTGTAAAGATGAATCTAGGGAAATTGTTTAAGAGGAGAGAGTCATCTGAAGCAGATGTATCGTTATCACCGGACGAACAGATCGTGAAAGAATTAGAACGTTACCTTTTGCTCCCATCTATTGACTTTGAGCACGATCCTTTAAGTTGGTGGAAGGACAATTGCAATATTTATCCTAGCCTAGCCTTATGCGCCCGCAACTTCATGTCCATCAGAACGTTTATTCAGTACTTCCGGAAACGTAGTTACTTGTTCGAGAACACGCCTCAAACCAGCAAAAGTCAACATGTTGGTCTTTTTGGCTAAACATTTAGATTGAAAAGAGAGCTGAAATTGTTGAACTTGATTAATTGATTTTTATACGCCCACATTTTTATGTGGACGTATATTGTCGTCGCCCCTGTCCGTCCGGACGTCCGTCCGTCCGTCTGTCTGTCCGTCCGTCCGTCCGTCCGTCCGTCCGTCCACAATTTGTTTGTGGACTCTCTACAGGTCACAATTCTTATCCGATTTTGACGAAACTTGAAATATAGGTTTATCCCCAAAAGATCTCGGCTGCTTTCGATATTGGCATGTATCGGATGAAAACTTCATGGATTATGGCCCCTGATTGTACGAAAAATCACGTTTTTAGCTTGTGGACCCTATAGAGGTCACAATTTTGAACCGATTTTGATGAAACTTGACATGCATGTTTATAACCCAAAGATCTTGGTTCCTTTCGATATTTGCGCCTATCGGAATGTAATTTCCTGGATTATGGCCCCTGATTGTCCGAAAAATCACCCTTTTTAGCTTGTGGTCCCTCTGGAGGTCACAATTATTATCCGATTTAAAAAAACCGTTTGATTATATCACCGTTACACCCTAAGGAAGGTTGAGTGCGAATTTCGGGAAAATCGGACGAAAATTGCCATACAAAATGGCCGCCGTTTGTACGCGAATACTGTTAAAAAATGGTATATCAAGGTTGTGGACCCTGTAGAAGTCACATTTTTTATTTGATTTTGATGAAACTTGAAATTCATGGTTATAACCCAAACATCTTGGTACCTTTCGATATTTGCGCATATCGGAACGTAACTTCCTGAATTATGGCCCCTGATTATACGCAAAATCGCCTTATTTTAGCTTGTGGTCCTTCTGGTGGTCACAATTATTATCCGATTTAATAAAACGGTTGATTATATTACCGTTACACCGTAAGGAAGGTTGAGTTCGAATTTCGGGAAAATCGGACCAAAATTGCCATACAAAATGGCCGCCGTTTGTACGCGAATACTATTAAAAAATTGTATATCATGGTTGTGGACCCTGTAGAGGTCACAATTTTAATTCGATTTTAATGAAACTTGAAATGCATGGTTATAACCTAAAGATCTTGGTTCCTTTCGTTATTTGCGCATATCGGATCGTAACTTCCTGAATTATGGCCCCTGATTGTCCGAAAAATCACCTATGGTCCCTCTGGAAGTCACAATAATTATCCGATTTGAAAAAACGTTTGACTCTATCACCGTTACACCCTACGAAAGGTTGAGTTCGAATTTCGAGAAAATTGGACCATAATTGCCAGAAAAAATGGCCACCGCTTGTACGCGAACAGCGTAAAAATATGGTATGTCAAAGTTGTGGACCCTGTAGAGGTGACAATTTTAATTCGATTTTGATGAAACCTGAAATGCTTTTTATAACCTAAAGATCTTTATTCTTTTCGATATTTGCACATATCAAATTGTAACTTAATGAATTATGGCCTTTGATTCTAGGAAAAATCACTTTCGGTATTGCTTGTTCTCTGTCTATCTCTCAAACAATTATTATCTGATTTAAAAAAAAAACTCTGATTATATTACTGTTGCACCGTAAGGAAGGTTGAGTTCGAATTTCGTGAAAATCGTACCAAAATTGCCGGACGAAATGGTCACCGTTTGTACGCGAATATTGTAAAAATATGGTATATCATGGTTGTGGACTCTCTACAGATCACAATTCTTACACTATAAACCGCAGATTGCCTCGTTCGGCATTTCTGTCCAAACGAGGTAAAACAAATCCCTAGTTGTCTGGAGTTCCAAAACGAGGTTTTTTAAATTACCCTGTTTTTGGAACGAGGTATTTTGTCCAGAACGAGGCTTGGTAAAAATGCCTCGTTTACTAAACGTGATTTTTTTCCAGATAGTTATTAGCAGTATTTCCTATCAGCGAATTTGTAAAAATTAAAATTTATGTTATTTAATACGAAAATAAAACCAGTCCAAAATATGATATTATAATCAGAGAAATAGACAAGACAAGAATACACGCCATAGATGTAGGTGTAAAGCAACATCAGCTACCTTGATTGATTTATTGGCCCAATCAGTTATATGTGTTAAGAAACAACTGTGGTGTTGTGACAATTTATTGGGGCCAATAAATTAATCAAGGTAGCTATGTGTCTGCAATAGTTTTACACCTAACTGATATCGCAAAATAAACTGGCGTATTGGAAATAAGAAATGAAATTATATGCTTTTTTGATTAATAAGAATGGATTATTTGTTGTATTAAGACCAAATAAGCACTAATTTGTTGTCTGCGATTTCAGTTAGGTGTAAAACTATTGCAGACACATAGCTACCTTGATTAATTTATTGGCCCCAATAAATTGTCACAACACCACAGTTGTTTCTTAACACCTATAACTGATTGGGCCAATAAATCAATCAAGGTAGCTGATGTTGCTTTACACCTACATCTATGGCGTGTATTCTTGTCTTGTCTATTTCTCTGATTATAATATCATAGTTTGGACTGGTTTTATTTTCGTATTAAATAACATAAATTTTACTTTTTACAAATTCGCTGATAGGAAATACTGCTAATAACTATCTTGAAAAAACCACGTTTAGTAAACGAGGCATTTTTACCAAGCCTCGTTCTGAACAAAATACCTCGTTCCAAAAACAGGGCAATTTAAAAAAACCTCGTTTTGGAACTCCAGACAACGAGGCATTTGTTTTACCTCGTTTGGACAGAAATGCCGAACGAGGCAATCTGCGGTTTATAGTGTTATCCGATTTTGACGAAAAGTAACATTTCTAGGTTGTGTACCGTCAAACCATAATCATTTTCGGCTTCGAATTTCATGAATATCAGACTGGAACTGACCAACAAAATGGCTGCTCCCAATACAGTATGAAATACAGGACTTAATGATGTAGGAAAAATCACTTTCGGTATTGCTTGTTCTCTATCCATCTCTCAAAAATGTGGGCGTATCCTGCCTGGCAGTGCCAGCCTATCTTTTTAGCTTGTGAACAGTGTAGAGGTCACAATTTTGAACCGATTTGGATGAAACTTGAAATGCATGTTTATAACCCAAAGATCTTGGTTCCTTTCGATATTTGCGCCAATCGGATCGTAACTTCCTGAATTATGGCCCCTGATTGTCCGAAAAATCACCCTTTTTAGCTTGTGGTCCATCTGGAAGTCAAAATTGTTATCCGATTTAAAAAACCGTTTGGTTATATCACAGTTCCATGGTTATGAAGGTTGAGTATGAATTTTGTGAAAATCGGACCAAAATTGACGGACAAAATGGCCGCCATTTGTACGCGAATAGTGTGAAAATATGTTATATCAAGGTTGTGAACAGTGTAGAGGACACAATTTTGAACCGATTTGGATGAAACTTGAAATGCATGTTTATAACCCAAAGATCTTGGTTCCTTTCGATATTTGCGCCAATCGGATCTTAACTTCCTGAATTATGGCCCCTGATTGTCTGAAAAATTGCCCTTTTTAGCTTGTGGTCCCTGTGGAGGTCAAAATTGTTATCCGATTTAAAAAAAACGTTTGATTATATCACCGTTCCATGGTTATGAAGGTTGAGTCCGAATTTCGTGAAAATCGGACCAAAATTGACGGACAAAATGGCCGTCGTTTGTACGCAAATAGTGTGAAAATATGTTATATCAAGGTTGTGGACCTTATAGAGGTCACAATTTTGAACCAATTTTGATGAAACTTGACATGTATGTTTATAACCCAAAGATCTTGGTTCCTTTCGATATTTGCGACCATCGGATCGTAACTTCCTGAATGATGGCCCCTGATTGTCCAAAAAATCGCCCTTTTTAGCTTGTGGTCCCTCTGGAGGTCAAAATTGTTATCCAATTTAAAAAAAACGTTTGATTATATCACCATTCCATGGTTATGAAGGTTGAGTATGAATTTTGTTAAAATCGGACCAAAATTGACGGACAAAATGGCCGCCGTTTGTACGCGAATATTGTGAAAATATGTTAATTGTTATATAAAGGTTGTGGACCTTATAGAGGTCACAATTTTGAACCGATTTTGATGAAACTTGACATGTATGTTTATAACCCAAAGATCTTGGTTCCTTTCGATATTTGCACCCATTGGATCATAACTTCCTGAATTATGTCCCCGGGTTGTCCGAAAAATCGCTTTTGTTCGCTTTTGGTCCCTCTGGAGGTCAAAATTATTATCCGATTTAAAAAAACGTTTGACTATATCACCATTACATGGTCATGAAGAGACGGACAAAATGGCCGCCGTTTGTACACGAATAGTGTGAAAATATGTTATATCAAGGTTGTGGACCCTATAGAGGTCACAATTTTGAATCGATTTTGATGAAACTTGACAGGTATGTTTATAACCCAAAGATCTTGGTTCCTTTCGATATTTGCGCCCATCGGGTCATTACTTCCTGAATTATGTCCCCTGATTGTACGAAAAATCGCCCTTTTTAGCGTGTGGTGCCTCTGGAGGTCACAATTATTATCTGATTTTAAAAAAAAACCGTTTGATTATAAAAACCAAACAAATTCTAATGATTTTCTGATAATTCCTTAATATGTGAAAACTCTTGTTGACTGCCTGGACGATTTGGCTGCTGTGTGGGCGTATGTTTCGTTGCCTGGCAACCTATTTAGTATTTTAGACTACTACTGGTGTTTTAAAATTCCCAAAGAATGGGAAATGAAAACTTATTAATTTCGCAATTCTGACTTTTTTTTAAATAACCGCATAAAGTGGGTTTGTTTTGTTTTTTCGCTTTGATTTTACTTTTGTGTTAATTCTTAGATTAAAATGTTATGACTTGCTATTCTGGGTAATATTTGTTTCTTATATGCTCGCTGGCTCGCTAGCCTGGAGGTCGGGTGTTCGATCCCTGGAGAGGCCGAGAAAGTTCATCTCGATTTTCCGGCGTGGTTCCCCCTTGTCAGTGATACAGAAGGAGGGCCTGACAAGGGGCAGCTGTCTAGTCGTTCGGATGGGACGAAAAACCGAGGTCCCGTGTACACATTGGCGTGCACGAAAAAGATCCCCTGGCAATGCAATTGGAATTCGATATAAGAGTAGGCCGTATCGCCGCTGCCCGGGCAAAATTTCACTCATAGCACACTGTATGGCATATGCCCGTCTTCCATTAGCCCAGGTTAGGTGCAAAGGAGTAGGGCGTTAAACCCCATTTCATTTCTTATATGTATGCAGACCAAATCTGGCATGTAGGGACTAAAGTGCCCCCCCCCCCCCGATACCCTGTTTGTCAAAATATGAAAAAAAATACAATAGACATGCTATAATAATGGTCTATACCACGATTATTTTACAAACAAAACGCATGTTGGATGTCGCTACAATATATAACTATATCACAATATGAATATTGAAATATCGCCATGTTAAAAATAGCAGATATCGCCCATCCCTATAAAATGCACAGCGTAAAGTCTCTTGAACAAAGGACATGTCCACAAGCGAAGTTTGGAAACTATAAAAAAGAAAATGAGTAACACTCTACTAAAACTGAAACGTTCCTAACATGTGAATGCTGTAGTGATTTAATGATTTAGAACCTTTAAAAGTGTTTTATACATGTTCCAGTTTTGACTAAATCAGTGAGTTACACTCTCTCAAAACTATTTATGTTGTTAGTTTATTTCTGTTAAGATTAAATGATAGTTTCAGAAACTGAAAACATCATTTTTTAACATAATTATAAATCAGTATTATCTGCATTGATTAAATGATAAAAAAGTTCCAGAAACTGAAAAAGTTCATGTTTAATTCGTCATGTGGACAAAACAAAGTGTAGCCATTTTCCCTATTGATGTTTGACAATTTGCCCAGTCGGAGATTACTTTGCACTTTGAATGTGATACTATTCGTCATGTGAAACCTTAAAGCTGCAATTTCATATTTTTAAGTTATATTTTTTAAAATATATTAAAATAAAGCCTGAAAATAGATGGTATCTCTAAACAGTCCAACCTTGTTAAAGAATAATCCTATAATTCACTATTGCCAGTTGAGAAATTGGCAAAAATATCACTTTCAGCATTAAATTCAAACGTTTAAAGATAGCTATTGCACGGGGGAATTGGGAAAACAAGGAGGTAATTGTGTTATTATTTCCGATGTGTTGTATAATAGTGAGTTGACAACCTATTGAGCAAAAGACATAGAAATAAATATGTTTTGACTTTCTTGGAAAATATTAAATTCCCGCTTTAAAACAGCCCACAGGACCCTGGTTATAGCCCATATGACCAACCATTTTCGAGAGATGGATAGAGAACAAGCAATACCGAAAGTGATTTTTCCTACATCATTAAGTTAGAATTTGATATGTGCAAATATCGAAATGAATTAAGATCTTTGGGTTATAAAGGTTCATTTCAGTAGGCTCAAATTCGACTGGGGACCATGTTGCTAAGTGGGTAAGATGCTGGCTCGGTAGCCTTGAGGTTAGGTGTTTGATCCCTGCATTGGGTGACATAGTCCATCTAGATTTTCTGGAGTGGTTTCCCCTTGTTAGTGATGAAGGATGGATGACCAGACAAGAACAGGTGTCAATTTTGGTCCGATTTTCACGAAATTCGACCTCAACCTTCATTACGATGTAACGGTGATATAATCAAACGTTTTTTTTAAATGGGATAATAATTCTGACCCCAGAGGGACCACAAGCTAAAAAAAAGGTCATTTTTCGTACAATCAGGGGCCATAATTCAGGAAGTACAATCCGATATGCACAAATATCGGAAGGAACTAAGGCTGTTAAGTTGTAAACATGTGTTTCAAGTTTCATCAAAATTGAATGAAGATTGTGACATCTACAGGGTTCACAACCTTGATATACCATATTTTTACACTCTTCGCGTACAAGCGGCAGCCATTTTTTCAGTCAATTTTGGTCCGATTTTCACGAAATTCGACCTCAACCTTCATTACGATGTAACGGTGATATAATCAAACGGTTTTTTAAATGGGATAATAATTCTGGCTTCCAGAGGGACCACAAGCTAAAAGATAGGCTGGCACTGCCAGGCAGGATACGCCCACATTTTCGAGAGATGGATAGAGAACAAGCAATACCGAAAGTGATTTTTCCTATGTGCAAATATCGAAATAAATTAAGATCTTTGGGTTATAAAGGTTCATTTCAGTAGGCTTCAAATTTGACTGGGGATCATGTTGCTAAGTGGGTAAATGGGATAATAATTCTGACCCCAGAGGGGCCAAAAGCTAAAAAAAAGGTCATTTTTCGTACAATCAGGGGCCATAATTCAGGAAGTTACAATCCGATATGCACAAATATCGAAAGGAACCAAGATCTTTGGGTTATAAACATGCATGTCAAGTTTCATCAAAATCGGTTCAAAATTGTGACCTCTATAGGGTCCACAACCTTGATATACATGTAACATATTTTCACACTATTCGCGTACAAACGGCGGCCATTTTGTCTGTCAATTTTGGTCCGATTTTCACAAAATTTTACCTCAATCTTTATTACCATGTAACGGTGATATAATCAAACGTTTTTTTAAATCGGATAATAATTTTGACCTCAAGTGGGACCACAAGCTAAAAAGGGTGATTTTTACAATCAGGGGCCATAATTCAGGAAGTTACGAATCGATGAGCGCAAATATCGAAAGGAACCAAGATCTTCGGGTTATAAACATGCATGTCAAGTTTCATCAAAATCGGTTCAAAATTGTGACCTCTATAGGGTCCACAACCTTGATATACATGTAACATATTTTCACACTATTCGCGTACAAACGGCGGCCATTTTGTCCGTCAATTTTGGTTTGATTTTCACGAAATTCGAACAGAGCCTTCATTACCATGTAACGGTGATATGATCAAACGGTTTTTTAAATCGGATAATAATTTTGACCTCCAGAGGGACCACAAGCTAAAAAGGGCAATTTTTCGGACAATCAGGGGCCATAAATCAGGAAGTTACGATCCGATGGCCGCAAATATCGAAAGGAACCAAGATTTTGGGGTTATAAACATGCATGTCAAGTTTCATCACAATCGGTTCAAAATTGTGACCTCTACAGGGTCCACAAGCTAAAAACATGATATTTCGTACAATCAGGGGCCATAATCCATGAAGTTCGGATCCGATACATGCCAATATCGAAAGGAACCGAGATCTTATGGGGATAAACCTATATTTCAAGTGTCGTCAAAATCAGATAAGAATTGTGACCTGTAGAGAGTCCACAAACAAATTGTGGACGGACGGACGGACGTCCGGACGGACAGGGGCGACGACATAATACGTCCACATGAAAATGTGGGCGTATAAAAAGGTCATTTTTCGGACAATCAGGGGCCATAATTCAGGAAGTTACGATCCAATGGGCGCAAATATCGAAAAGAACCAAGATCTTTGGGTTATAAACATGCATGTCAAGTTTCATCAAAATCGGTTCAAAATTGTAACCTCTGTAGGGTCCACAACCTTAATATAACATATTTTAACACTAATCGCGTACAAACGGGGGCCATTTTGTCTGTCAATTTTGGTCCAATTTTCACGAAATTTTACCTCAATCTTCATTACCATGTAACGGTGATATAATCAAACGTTTTTTTAAATCGGATAATAATTTTGACCTCCAGTGGGACCACAAGCTAAAAAGGGTGATTTTTCGTACAATCAGGGGCCTTAATTCAGGAAGTTACGAATCAATGAGCGCAAATATCGAAAGGAACCAAGATCTTCGGGTTATAAACATGCATGTCAAGTTTCATCAAAATCGGTTCAAAATTGTGACCTCTATAGGGTCCACAACCTTGATGTAACATATTTTCACATTATTCGCGTACAAACGGCGGCCATTTTGTCCGTCAATTTTGGTTCGATTTTCACAAAATTCGAACTCAGCCTTCATTACCATGTAACGGTGATATAATCAAACGTTTTTTTTAAATCGGATAATAATTTTGACCTCCAGAGGGACCACAAGGTAAAAAGGGCAATTTTTCGGACAATCAGGGGCCATAATTCAGGAAGTTACGATTCGATATGCGCAAATATCGAAAGGAACCAAGATCTTTGGGTTATAACCACGAATTTCAAGTTTCATCAAAATCGAATTAAAATTGTGACCTCTACAGGGTCCACAACACTGATATACCATTTTTTAACAGTATTCGCGTACAAACGGCAGCCATTTTGTATGGCAATTTTGGTCCGATTTTCACGAAATTCGAACTCAACCTTCCTTAGGGTGTAACGGTGATATAATCGAACGTTTTTTTAAATCGGATAATAATTGTGAGCTCCAGAGGTACCAAAAGCTAAAAAAGGTGATTTTTCAAACAATCAGGGGCCATAATTCAGGAAGTTACGATCCGATGGCCGCGAATATCGAAAGGAATCAAGATCTTTGGCTTATAAACATACATGTCAAGTTTCATCACAATCGGTTCAAAATTGTGACCTCTATAGGGTCCACAACCTTGAAATAACATATTTTCACACTATTCGCGTACAAACGGCGGCCATTTTGTATGTCAATTTTGGTCCGATTGTCACGAAATTCGAACTCAACCTTCATTACCATGTAACGGTGATATAATCGAACGGTTTTTTAAATCGGATAATAATTTTGACCTCCAGACGGACCACAAGCTAAAAAGGGCGATTTTTCAGACAATCAGGGGCCATAATTCAGGAAGTTACGATCCGATGGGCGCAAATATCGAAAGGAACCAAGATCTTGGGGTTATAAACATGCATGTCAAGTTTCATCAAAATCGGTTCAAAATTGTGACCTGTATAGGGTCCACAAGCTAAAAACATGATATTTCGTACAATCAGGGGCCATAATCCATGAAGTTTCCATCCGATACATGCCAATATCGAAAGCAGCCGAGATCTTATGGGGATAAACCTATATTTCAAGTTTCGTCAAAATCGGATAAGAATTGTGACCTGTAGAGAGTCCACAAACAAATTGTGGACGGACGTCCGGACGGACAGGGGCGACGACATAATACGTCCACATGAAAATGTGGGCGTATAAAAAGGTCATTTTCAGACAATCAGGGGCCATAAGTCAGGAAATTACGATCCAATGGGCGCAAATATCGAAAAGAACCAAGATCTTTGGGTTATAAACATGCATGTCAAGTTTCATCAAAATCGGTTCAAAATTGTGACCTCTATAGGGTCCACAACCTTAATATAACGTATTTTCACACTAATCGCGTACAAACGGGGGCCATTTTGTCTGTCAAATTTGGTCCGATTTTCACGAAATTTTACCTCAATCTACATTACCATGTAACAGTGATATAATCAAACGTTTTTTTAAATCGGATAATAATTTTGACCTCCAGTGGGACCAAGGGTGATTTTTCGTACAATCAGGGGCCATAATTCAGGAAGTTACGAACCAATGAGCGCAAATATCGAAAGGAACCAAGATCTTCGGGTTAAAAACATGCATGTCAAGTTTCATCAAAATCGGTTAAAAATTGTGACCTCTATAGGGTCCACAACCTTGATATAACATATTCTCACACTATTCGCGTACAAACGGCGGCCATTTTGTCCGTCAATTTTGGTTCGATTTTTCACGAAATTCGAATTGAGCCTTCATTACCATGTAACGCTGATATCATCAAACGGTTTTTTAAATCGGATAATAATTTTGACCTCCAGAGGGACCACAAGCTAAAAAGGGCAATTTTTCGGACAATCAGGGGCCATAATTCAGGAAGTTACGATCCGATGGGTGCAAATATCGAAAGGAACCAAGATCTTTTGGTTATAAACATACATGTCAATTGTGGACGGACGGACGTCCGGACGGACAGGGGCGACGACATAATACGTCCAGATGAAAATGTGGGCGTATAAAAAGGGATATACAGAGAACTTCTCAAGCATTCGAGCACTCTCCTGAAGGGGAAATATTCTTAACATATTTCTCTTTAAATTGAACGATTACGTTATATATTCCTTGAATGCAAAAGTTCATGGTATTGTTCATAATAAGTATATACTTATATTAACATACTTCTTTTAAAATTAATGTATTGAGTTCCTGAAATTTAGATGTTAACATGTTAGTGTAGAGTATGATTGAGTTGCACTGTTATATATCTCATATATATCATCTGTTATGATTAAATTAAACATGTTCAAGTTTTCACTAAATGATTAACTACAGCATTGAGGAACTCAAAACATTTAGTACATATGTTGCAGATGTGCCTCAAACTGAAGTGTTCTTAACACATTCTTGTTTTGACCAAATGCGTGAGTTACTCTCTCCCGAAACTACTTATGTTGTTATAAATTGATTCTGTTAGTTTATTTCTGTTCTGATTCAATGGTAGTTTCAGAACTTGAAAACATCATTCTTTTAGCATAATTATATATCAGTATTATCTACATTGATTAAATGATAAAAGAGTTTCATTAACAATTTTCCTAAGCTCAGATATTCTGACACAGTCGAAAAGAACCCATGCTACAAGCCCTTGAGTTCGTCCTGGACAAAACAAAGAGTGTAACCACTTTCCCATCTATGTTTAAATGGAATACTATTTGTGGTGTGAAAGCTCAAAACACAGGACCTTTGTCATAGCCCAAGGGACCAACCATTTCTGGCACATGGATTTCTAGTATTACAGTAGCTTACATTAAAAAAGGTGACATGCAGAGAACTGGAGCAGTCAAGCACTCTCCTGAAGCGGAAATCTTAACATCTTTGTGTTTTGATTAAATGATTGAGTTACATCCTTAATATTATTTGTTTCTTTTTATTCAAGATGTTAATAATTGTGAAAAGAACCCCATAAATAGTTGGACATTGGACACCAAAACGCCATTAGATGTTGGACCATGGGACCCTATTAGGTTTTGGACAACGGGACCCCATTAGATATTGGACAATGGAACCCCATTAGATGTTGGACGACGGGACCCTATTAGATGTTGGACGACCCCATTAGCTGTTGGACAACCTAAGGTATATTCGCTTGAATGTACATAATCCACTCTAAAGGCAAAAAGTGGGCGTGGCTCTGCCCGTGGGTGTGGGGATATTCACCAAAATCAATAGGGGTCATCCTTAGGGTATAAGGAATAGGTATGTAAAGTTTTAAAAGGATCTGTTAAGAATTGCATCCTGTAGGCGAACACAAGACACAAAAGCATTGGGCGTGGCTTTGTCCCAGGGGATCCGGCATGCACCAAAAATAATAGTGGTCAGCCTTAGGGTATAAGGAATAAGTATAAAAAAAAGTTTTCAAGACGATCGATTAAGAATTGTGACCTGTAGGTGACACACAGACCCACAAAAAGAAAATGGGCGTGGCACTGTCCCTGGGGGTCGGGCATACACCAAAAACAATAGGGATCTTCCTTAAGGTACCAAGAAGAAGTATTCAAAGTTTCAAGATGATACATTAAGAAATGCAGCCTGTAAACGACAAACAAACAAATACAAGAAATGGGCGTTGCTGTCCCACGGGGGTCAGGCATGCACCCAAAACAAAAGGGATCATCGTTAGGGTATAAGGAATAAGTATTTTAAGTTTCAAGATGACCGATTAAGAATTGTGGCCTGTAGGCGACACACAAAAAGAAAATGGGTGTGGCACTGCCCCTGGGGGTTGGGCATGCACCCCAAACGATAGGGGTCATCCTTAGGCTATAAAGAGTAAGTATACAAAGTTTAAAGAAAATCCAGTAAGAATTGCACCCTGTAGGCGACACAAAGACACACGAAAAGAAAATGGGCGTAGCTCTGCCCCTGGGGATTGGGCATACACCCCAAACGATAGGGATATTCCTTAGGGTACAAAGAATATGTATGCAAAGTTTCAAGATTATAAGTTAAGAAATGTGGCCTGTTGACGACAAACAAACAAATACTAGAAATGGGCGTGGCTCTGCCTCTGGGGGTCGGGCATGCACCAAAAACAATAGGGATTTTCCTTGGGGTATAAGGAATAAGTATACAAAGTTTGAAGAAAATCCATGAAAAATTGCGCCCTGTAGGCGACCCCCACACACACACACACACAGACAGGGGCGACGGCATAATACGTTCACATTATGAATGTGGACGTATAAAAATCAAATAAAATTCTCCAAATCCTGCACCTGTCTTTAACAAAATGAACAAATACCGTTTAGCTTATATTTAACCGAATAGGGCTAATGGAGATGGACACACGTCATACGGTCACGGGATCTTTTACGTGCACCCCAATTTGTACACGGGACCTCGAGTTTTTGCCCCATCCGAACGACTAGACACTAACAGGGGGAACCACGCAAGGAAATCTGGATGAACTTTCTCGAACCCCCGACCCACAGCCTAGCGAGACAAGACAGCCTCTTACAAACCATACATTTATATCGCGTTCAATGTTGGGTTGGATGGCCGAATGGTTAGCACGTGCGCGCTGTAACATAAGGTCTGTCATTGAATAAACGGGTGTGGTTTCGATTCCCCGGATGTACATGACAAGGAGTAGGGCCGCCTGTCCAACCTTGTGAGTTTTTCTCCGGGTCCTCCCATTGCTAAACACCCCTATGCGCAAGCGAATTACTGAAATAAAATTGAACCATGTTTTAAACACCGAAATGAACTGGTTTGTGTCGAGTGGATGTTAAAACGCCACCCCCCTCTCTCTCTCTCTCTCGATGTTGTGTTCAATTTTAACACTCCGCCATACCACTCAACCAAGAGAGCGAGTCGTTTGAATCAATAGAATGGTCATGACCAGGTGTTCAATCGCCAAATTGAGCGCACGGTGGCGTCACCAAACGATGTCATAATGATGGTGCTAGTTAGAAGCATCAGAATTCTAAATTTGTTTGCCGTTCATGCTTAACATGTAAAGCAACAACGACGTAGACATTTTTCGCCTCAATAATCGAAATAAGATGAAACAGAATTGATATTTACACTGAACAAATTAAGAAGTTGAATAATACATTGTCTTAATTTAAACAATACGTGAATGGAAATTTGAAATTACATGAATGGACGTTAGAAATTGCATGAATAGAAGTAAGAAATTAGACGATAGCATGTTAGAATTTTGAATCTAATATTCTGCCATATTTAGCATGTCGATGTCTTGATGGAGTTCGGTGATGAAGTTCGAAGATGAACATTTTCTGCTCAGTGTAAGCAGAGATAAGCAATTTAATTGGTTGATGCTTTGGGGCACGATAACTTTAGTCCAAACTGAGAGTGAGAAACTTGGTGTATAGTTTCATTACATAAATACCTCCAGTAAGTTTGATCATGAGCATTTTCTGTTCAGGATATATGTGTTTATTAGGTCAATGCCTTCAGGGAGTTTGAAGATGAGCATTTTCTGCTTATGGTAAGCAGAGATAAGCAATTTGATTGGTTGATGATTTGGGACACGATAACTTTAGTCCTAATTAAGCGAGGGTGATGTTTAGGACACGATAACTTTAGTCCTAATTTAATGAGAGTCATGAAACTTTGTGTATTGATAATGAGCATTTTCTGCTCAGGGTAAGCAGAGTGATTAGCAATTTGATTGGCTGAGACTTTGGAACACAATAACCCTCCTTGTAACTGAGCTAGAATGTTCAAACTTGCTGTAGGCTTTAATTAGGTGAATGCATTGGTGGAGTTCGACGATGGACATTTTCTGCTTACAGTAAACAGAGATAAGCAATCTGATGCTTTGGGGCATGGTTGCTTTCGTTATAATGAAGTGTGATTGGTTGATGCTTTGGGGCATGGTTGCTTTCGTTATAATGAAGTGAGGGCGATGAAACTCGGAATATAGATTCATTATATCATTACTTTGACTAAGTTTGATAGTGGGAATTTTCTGCTTAGGCTAAGGAACGATAGGTAATTTGATTAGACAAGACTTTGGAACATAGCAACTCTGTTTTTCATTGAGGTAGAAGGTTTAAACTTGATGTACATGTTCATTAGGTGAAAGTCTTGACTAACATGGCTTAAATCCAAAGACACATTTACGGTTAGTAATATCTTGCCTAATAATTACACTGCTACTTTGGCTAACCGTTCGGGAAAGTTAGGGGGTGGTATTGCGGTGTTCAGTAAAGATTCAATAAAGACTAAAAAGTTGCCTACAGTTTTGTACCAAAGTTTTGAATATCTTCCATGTAGCATAAAATTGGAAAACTTCGACATTTACCTCTTAGTTATATATCGCCCGCCGCATGTTAAAAATTGTACAATAAACACATTCCTTGATGAATTCGAAGACCTTCTTCATTCTGTAATTAATGGTCATGATAATTTTCTTGTTGTTGGCGATTTCAATATCCATTTTGAAAAATCAAACGATCAAAAAGTCAACCAATTCAAAGACATCCTTAAATCTTTTGGACTTGAACAGCACGTGAACGACACAACCCATAAGAGCGGACATATTCTGGATCTCATCATTACTCGTGACAATAGCAACCTTTTAAAGTCTACAAAAGTGATTGATGATCTTATTTCTGACCACTCGAGTATTATCCTTGAACTTTGTCTGTCTAAACCCATTCCCCTGAGAAAACAGCTCTCATACAGAAAAACCAAACATTTAGATCTGAGCCTTTTTAAAGATCAAATCCTCCAATCTAACTTATTACAGCAGATTAAAAACACACAAAATCTACATAATCAAATTAATATCTTCAACGAAACTCTGACATGTATCCTTGACGACTTAGCCCCGAAAGTTGCTAGAAATATTATCATTCGACCTAACAAAAAGTGGTTCAATGATGAAATCCGTGAAGCTAAACAAGAACGACGGACAGCTGAAAAACAGTGGCGTAGAT
The DNA here is from genome assembly GCA_036850965.1 of Patella caerulea. Taxonomy (NCBI): domain Eukaryota; kingdom Metazoa; phylum Mollusca; class Gastropoda; family Patellidae; genus Patella; species Patella caerulea. Next base: position 5,562,737 of record JAZGQO010000010.1, read on the forward strand.
CAAAGCTTGAGGTCCATCGGCAGATGTACAAGTGCGTTAGAAATAAGACAAATGATCTTATTAGAAACAGTAAGCGGAATTACTACAAATCTTGTCTGCTTGAAAACAAGAGCAACCCTCGTGAAATCTACAAAATAACCAATCGTCTTCTAACTTCTGTCTCGGATGAAAATCTGCCAAATCGACTGTCAAATGACGAACTTAGCGAAAGGTTTTCAGAATTTTTCAATGATAAGATAGAAAACATTCGATCTGAGCTTCTTAGGAACAGACCAAATAACCATTCAGACGAGAGCCTCTTTAACGGCACTACTTTAGATGAATTTCCTCCAGCATCATTTGAAGAAATTAAAAATCTTATTCTAAAATCGTCATCAAAATGCTGTGACCTCGATCCAATTCCGACCTGGTTAATTAAACACTGTATTGATGAGCTTGTGCCTGTGATTGCTCATATTGTTAATACATCTCTTAACTTAGGTGACGTGTCATCCATCTTAAAGTCTGCATTAGTCAACCCCCTCCTAAAAAAGTCAAATCTCGATCGTAATGTGTTGAAAAAGTTTAGACCTGTTTCTAACTTATCATTTCTCTCTAAGATCATTGAAAAAGTTGTTGCTGCTCGCCTAAAAGATCACCTATCAATAAATAATTTAGATGAAAAATTTCAATCCGCATATAAGGCCTTTCATAGCACAGAGACAGCATTGCTCCGTGTCCACAACGACATTCTCACCAATATAGATAATAAACAGTCAACAGTTTTAATACTCCTCGATCTAAGTGCTGCGTTCGATACTATTGACCAGTCCCTTCTGATTAACCGTTTAGCGCTCAGATTTGGAATCCAAGGTATCGCTCTCAAGTGGTTTAGATCTTACCTATCAGGTCGTACGCAATCAGTTAAAATAAATGAGTGTCGATCATCTCCAACTTTGCTAAAATATGGAGTGCCACAAGGTTCCGTTCTTGGACCTGTCTTATTCACTCTCTATACTGCACCTATCGGGGATATAATTCGCCTAAATAATACCAATTATCAATTATACGCAGATGATACACAACTTTATCTGGCATTAAACAAATCCAATGTGGACAATGAAATCGAAAGAATTGAGTCATGTGTTGTGAATATACGCCACTGGATGAAATGTAATTTTCTAAAATTAAATGACGACAAAACAGAAGTCATACATATTGGCAACAATAAAATTTTGGAGTCCGTCCACCTTGATCATATTTCTATTGGTGATGTTAAAGTAAAACCAACGGAATCTATAAAGAATTTAGGAGTATTTTTTGACAGTAACTTTCAATTTAACACTCATATTAACTTGACATGTAAGAAAATAAATTTCCATTTATATAATATTGGAAAACTGCGTCCATTTATTGACATAGACACTACTAAGATGTTGGTTAATGCCTTTGTTTTATCGAACTTGGATTACTGCAACTCTCTTCTGTTCAATTTACCTGCTTTGCAAATCAACAAACTATAGAAACTCCAAAACCGAGCGGCTCGGATCGTAACTCAAACAAAACCACGTGAACACATTTCTCCTGTGCTTAAACAGCTACACTGGCTCCCGGTTAGAGAAAGGATAATATTTAAGATAAATGTCATTGTATATAATATACAGAATAACATTGACTCTCCTAAATATCTACAAGAAATTATTACACCGTACACTCCCTCGCGTTCACTTCGCTCACAGAATGAGAACCTTCTCGTATGCCCTCCAGTGAAAACTAAAAGTGGTGAGAGAACTTTCGCCCATGGTGGCCCAACATTATGGAATAGACTATCAAAAATGACTAAAAACTCTAAAAACATGACATCTTTTAAGAAATCTCTTAAGACTGAACTATTCAACTCTGTTTACCCTTAGTGTTAATTTATTTTTACCATTTCAGACTTTTATTCGGTTCATTCCTTCAATGTGTTTAAATGTTTATTGTGTCATGGTTTATTTAATCTTATGTATATAGCGCTCTTGAGCAACTAGTTAGTTGGATATTCAGCGCTTTAAAAATAGATTATTATTATTATTATTATTATTATTATTATTGCGAGCTAAAGCTACTCAATTTCATTGGTTGATGATTTGAGACAACATCATCTTGATTCTATCTGATATAGAGTGGTGAAACTTAGTGTATAGTTTGATTGCTCCATACTTTTGAAAAAAAAATGTGCGATTAATTAATATGTGTCATCTGTTTATTTTGGAATTTCGGCGGGGGACATCAGCCTCACTGTTGGCTTGTTAAACAATATTTTTATTCAGGTTATCTGAATGGGATTGGGGAACATGCTTAGCCTATGTAAAGCCCCTCTCCCTAAAAAAATTGTATTCATTATCTTATTAATACAAAATTGGTGTATATTCGCAGTAATAATGGCAAACACATGCATATTAAATAAATATAATAAAATGGGTTAAAATATACAAGCATAGCAAGTTTTTTTAATAATACTATAATAGGCAACACTAGACAGGCTTGCCAAAATTATACATAGAATAGACAATAAAATATTGTAGTAATGCATATTTTCATATATAGTTTGCGTACGTATTTAATTAATAAAATTTAAATTACATATTTTATTTTAAAACTAAAGTAATATTTCCTTGTTGACGTTTATAGATAACAGCTTAACTCTGTTACATAAGAATATTGACGGATTAAAGAGACACTAGACGAGTCCTTTATTGTGTAACATTTTAGATTGGTTTTTAGTATAATTAATGGTGACGCGTCAAACTTTCTGAAACGATACGTTAGGATTACCTGTAGGCAATATAATTCGAAGATTACGCAGCCACGTAGGGAAACAAACCGCCCTGACAGAAGCGGAAATTACCGAAGCCGAAACTTTAAATACGGAAACAACCGTAAGTAAAAAATTGCCGTGAGTGACCCAACCGGAACTCCAATCCTTAACTATCCAGACAGAAGAAAACATTAGCCACACATACACAATGACTTCTATTCATTTGGCAAAATTTACTGGATCTGGCGACGAAACAGCCTCATCTTTTATAGTCGACTTCAAAAATCTAATGGCAATTCAGGAAGTGAACGATGATAAATTAAAATTATCAAATTTATCTTTTTGTCTTAGTGGTGAAGCTAAATTGTGGTTTCAAAATCTGTCAGTTACACAAATGGTTAATTTTGACAACGTAAAACAACTATTTTTGAACGAATATAAATATGTTCTCGATATGTCTAAATTAAAGTACCAATTGTAACAACAAACAAGCGAAGGCATTGAATAATATGTTGCAAAATTGGGATAAATTGCTTTCGCTAGTAAAGGGAAAGTACCTGAAGAATTGTTTACACGGCAATAGAAAATTTGTTGCCTAGGATGAGAGCCAGTGTAACTCAGACAAATCCGAAGACAATAAAAGATTTAAAAAATGTTATTATGATAGCCAATCGAGTAGCCATGCTACAACCTTCAGATACTGTGGTAGCAGCAGCTAGTGAATACCAGCGATGAGCAACCTAACAAACGGTATCAAAACAACGAGTTCCATCAACAAAGGCCGCAGTATCAAGACAATGAATACTATCAGCAAAGGCCACAGCACCAAAACAACCATTACCGTCCACAAAGATCTCAGTACCAATTTAACTATCATCAACCATCAACCAAGAACCAGACAGTTTAATAACAGACCATCGTTTAAAAACCAACAAAACAGAGAATGTGGAATTTAACCAGATTCTGGATAGTTTTCCTGATTTTTATTTTCCACTTTACAAAATACAACCAAGCCACGGATGTTATTCAAATAATTAACTATGGAGTGATATTTAAAAGAGCATCGCCAGAGACTGTAACGTTTGGTGTTGAACATTGGATACATAGCAGGGATCTTATTTGGCTGTTTTTTGTCGGCTTTAGCCGATTGATCTTTAACCTCTAGCCGATTGATAAAACAATGAATCGGCCACTATGGTATCATATATCAATCTACGTCGGCCGATTTACAAAGAGTTAATTATCATGAATCGGCCACTATGGTATCATTAATCAATCAACTTTCGGCCGATTACAAAGAGTTAATTATTACTCGTCGATTAAGAAACCCATCACAGAGTCCGTTAATACAATCTGATTACCTTCAGCTTCAATCCTTATCGGCTTGTTTCCTAAATACCAAGTAAAAGAATGTATATAATCCAATGTCGGTTCAATCATTTACCTCGTTTGGAATATACCTGCCAAACGGGGAACAGGGAATAAGCAGGAAACTGCCCAATAACTGTTCGGTGTACACTGCAGAGATTGTGGCCATCCGTGATGCTATATCATGGATCTCTTATCAAAAGACTAGTAAGTTCGTCATCCCAAGCGACTCTCTGAGCAGTCTGATTTCAATCCAAAATGACAACTCGGACTCAAGACCAGAAGTTATTTTGGAAATCAGGCAGCTGTACCAGAGGGTCCTAGAGAAGGGAAGCAAATTAGAGCTCGTGTGGATTCCATCACATGTGAACATTAGAGGAAACGAGGAAGCAGATCGACTCGCAAATGAAGGTCTCGGGGACACAGCACCACTCCGCACCATAGAATACAGCACCACGGAAATCTACAGTATGGTAAACAGACAGGTCAATTCACTCTGGGAATTAAAGCTCGTTGAACTTGACACATACAGATTCCGGCTGGATGACAAGATCTACACGAAGACAGCTATCAATCACCCTAGAAGAGATATATGCAAACTTATATCGAAACTAAGGGTGAAAGAGCGGCTGCGAGACTACAAACACCAAGTCATCGTCTGTGAGTGCGGAGAAGAATGTACCACCAACCATGTCCTGGTAGACTGCGAGGTATTCAAGGAAGAGAGAACGGAACTAGTGGAGATGATGGAGACCAACAACATACCGCTCAACACTAAGAACCTACTCTTTCCAAGACCCGATCTGAAGCTGCAAATCTTCGAACTAATCCACGATTTAATGAACACCGTTGGATTAAGTAGAATAGTGAAGTAAGAGGGGGCTACGATAAGACGAGCTCGGCATCTAAACACTAAACTACATAGGGGATATACACCAAAGTAGCGGGCTAGTGGAGTAAGGGAGGGTCACGGTAAGATGGGCTCGGCATCTAAACACTAATCCACTAGAAAAACACCAAACCTACAAAGTGGAGTAAGGGGAGGCCACGATAAGACGGGCCTGGCACCTAAACACTATACCTCAAAAGATGACTTCTACCAATCCAGAGACGAGACACATATATGTTTGCATAAATGCTGTCCTTACAGATCAACTACCAAACAATATGTGTTTTATTAAATAAAGGGAAGAACTTCTCACTAAACCTATTCCATGGTTCAAGGCCGCAAATGGAAAGATTGCAAAATCATATTCTAAAAACAGGAAGAAGCCTCGGCTCTCCTATGTCTCGTCTGCGATATCACTTCTGTGGAAGCGGACGTTAAAACATCAGGTAGTAGTAGTAGCAATCATTTACATCTAACACAATGTTGAAGTAGTTGAACACCTCGCAGAATGGCAATAGAAAACGTAAACGAGATATATAGCCGAAGATAGTGATGGCGGCGCTGACCTTGAACTTCAAGCATGCACGTCAGGAAGATATTTTAAATCCGAATGGTTAACTACTTTCAAATGGCTTTCGTTTGACAAAAATTCACAGAAAATGTTTTGTCTAACTAAGTTATTAATTCCGAATTACTGGTGAGCTGTCATAACAATTCCATGAAAGAACAATTTCCAAATGTAATAAAACTGATGGAAATAGGCAGGACGCTACCAGGGAGGACGCTACCAATTAGTAGTGTCGAGTGTGAGAGGGGTTTTTCTAAGGAGAACGTTATCAAAACTAAGCTTAGGTGCCGTCTAAACGTAGAAACTTTAGATAACTTGATGCGGATAAGTTTAGAAGGCCCCCCTCTATTTTCCTTCGATCGACATAATTGTTTACTAAAGTGGAAAGACATTAGATCCCGGCGACTGTATGCAGGTGACACTAAAAATAAATTAATCTGAATCTAGACAATTGGTCACGTGATCGGCATCTTTCCGACTATACACGGAAATAAATTTGTGCTACGTTGTTAACTTGTTATACTATTGATATGTGCTTATATATTTTGTTGTTTTTATATATTTACCAGTGATTAAGAATAAAAATAGTTTTAAAAAACATATTTGTATTTACTCGTATTTTTTTTTATTATTAAATTATAACTTCCGTTTGGTTATTGGACGAAACAATGAAAGCAAAAGTAGGATTAGGAATATGCATTTTGCAAAGTACTGAAATTTGACTGTAAAAGTGTGAATATATCGACTTATGAATACAAGTATGCTATTAAAACAAAGGTTTTGTTTATTAAGGGTTTATATTCAGGGTTTAAGGTAATATTATTCTTAATACGATATGTAATTATTGTCGTGAATAGAATATGCATAAAGACGACTATCTGTTAGGGCGACCCGTGGCCGGTGTCACAGTTTCTGTTGGAGGCAGACCACCAAATTGTAGTTAGTCTATTTATAGCAGTTCTCTCTCTGTCTCTTTTCTCCCCTTTTGCATGCCCATTTTTGTTGATTTTTTGGCCTAGAATGGATTAAGAGGGTTTGAATTAATATTTTCTGCCAGGTTTTGGTAAATATTCATGATTTTGAGGCGGAAGGATAACGGCGTTATGAGGTTGGCTACGGTGATATGTACGGCAACTAGATACATGTTTTGAGTATGCTTCTTCAAGTTCGTGTATCTCAAAATTTTGGTGGTCAACCTCATAAAAATTTTAGTGCAAAGACATGGTCATTTGTTCCTCTGTCTATAGTGAAAAGCATTTCGCCCAACGAAAATTTGGGGATAAGTTGGAGGTGGGCAAAGAGTCCAGAATTAACATTGAAGTCAATGGGGAAATTAATGGTGGTCTGCCTCGTGTATGTAAACAAACTGACGGTGTATGAGAGGCCTAAATTTGATGCTATGATCTCCAATTTGTCAGAAAATGTGATATATGACATTTTGATAATAAAAAAAGTGAAATGGTAAAATTTCTAAAATATTTGACAAATTTGTGAGGGGAATATTTGATTTTAGTCCAAATTTTGTGATTTTCAGTGTTTATTTGCTTTTCAAAATTAGTGAAAAATATTTTAATGTGTAATTTTGACTTTTTCTGCATCGTAAAGGTTAGATGGGAAGAAAGTATAATAATTTCACCCAATTTTGCCTAAAAATCATGATAATTTGTCTGAAATTCTTCAGATTACCCCCAATATTACTGTCAAAATTTTAATTATTCATCTGTTTTAAAATGAAACAAAATGTCTTGCATGTCTTTATTTCCATTGTTAAATAACTTGGAAAGGAGCAATGTGTTTGTCAGATATTGAAAAAGTATCTATGTGTTCAAAAGAAATTTAAAAATTAAGAAATTTTGTCTAATTATGTACTGCTGAGGCATGTTAGAATTTTCAAAACATGACTGAACTGCATTTTGCTTGGGTGTTCCTCAGACTTAACACAATTTTAATCTTTTAAAACCTGCAATTGTTCAAATGTTGCATTTCCCTTCTCGAGAAAGTAAAATCTGTGTGTCTGCAGGGAAATTTCTCTGTCTTCATTTCATTTAGACTGGCTCAACCTCCCCACCACACCCATTTCCTTGAACATGATATTTGGATATTCAATTGAAAATATATTGACCCCGAATTAACAGTAATTGGATTTTGTGCTTGAATTGTAACCGAGCATTTTATTTTGCACAAACAAATAGTTACATGAAAGATTCCATGAATTTTTAAGACTTTTTGTTTATGGCCAAACATGATATTCTATGACATTTTCCCCAAATGAGTCCACACCCCAAAATGGATATGTTGTAGATGTGTCTTTTGCAGCTAAATGTTTGACATTTTTGATGTAAATCTATTATTTGTGGTGATCTTTTAAAATGTGGCACTTACAGAGCAATGAAATATTAATTAATAGCCTTTTCATACTCCTTTTATGCAATGAATTATGTCATAACTCCCTTTTTCCACCTCATTTTGTCAGGAAATTGATGTAAAGATTAAAACAACTTGCTTCCACAAAATATTGACACTATATAATTCCAAGGATACCTCTGATTGTTCAAGTGTTTTAAATACTGAAATATTCCCATTTTTTTAAAAAAAAAAATAGTGCTTTGTGACCCTTTTGTTGGAGTGGCTGGTTGTCAACTAAATACAGCATTTATTTTACATTTATTAATCCATATTTTAATAAATGATCCATATTTCTTACAAGTACCTGTGTTTGTATGTATGTATACAAGCCAGGGACAGAAAAATGTGGCTTTTAGCCATATTCCATCAACAGTATTACTTATGTGGACACAGGTTGGATTTGTTATCACAGCAACATTTTCAGGGGGTGGGCTTACAAGTTTCATTATAGTTCCTTACAGTTACCCTCAATGCAACCAATTTGCAGCTTGTCTTCTTGTATACTGGCCAAGGTTTCTAGAAATAAATGCCTTTCACCTCAGAGTTTCCAAGAAAGAGGGAATTATTGGCATTTTGAGACATACAAAGTGTCAAAGAATGGGCCATTTTGTAAAAAAAGGTAAAATAAAGTCAATTTTTGAAAAATGTCCCAATATTTTGAATATTTTTGATGAGACTTGTTTGAAACTCTTTAAATCTTTTTGCGAAACTCACATTTTGACAAAATTAAGAAAGAGTCTTCAATTCTAGAACAAAAGGCCCATGGATCTGATCTGCAACCCAGCATACAAAACAGTACATAACTTTAAAGGGTCACCATTTCTTCTGCAATTAATTTTTTTTGATTCTGTATTATAATAATTTTGCAAAAATAAATGTGTAGCTATAAAGAAAAGAATTTTGATGATATATGAACTTTTAAAAACATATAGGAGGCAGACCACCATTAAATTTTACATCTCGGTACCCACAAATTGTAGTTCGTCTATTTATAGCAGTTCTCTCTCTGTCTCTTTTCTCCCCTTTTGCATGCCCATTTTTGTTGATTTTTTGGCCTAGAATGGATTAAGAGGGTTTGAATTAATATTTTCTGCCAGGTTTTGGTAAATATTCATGATTTTGAGGCGGAAGGATAACGGCGTTATGAGGTTGGCTACGGTGATATGTACGGCAACTAGATACATGTTTTGAGTATGCTTCTTCAAGTTCGTGTATCTCAAAATTTTGTTGGTCAACCTCATAAAAATTTTAGTGCAAAGACATGGCCATTTGTTCCTGTCTATAGTGAAAAGCATTTCGCCCAACGAAAATTTGGGAATAAGTTGGAGGTGGGCAAAGAGTCCAGAATTAACATTGAAGTCAATGGGGAAATTAATGGTGGTCTGCCTCCTGTTGGTCGCTGGTGTGTGTTGGTTCCTGGGCACTTGCGCATGTTAGCAACACGGACAACACAGCTTTATCCACTTCCGCCATTGTGAGATGGTTCCTCATAACTCAAATTCAAATAACTGATCACTTCAGGAAAAAGTGTTATGTTCTTAGAGTTTTGTCATTAATAAACATACTTGTTATCGTGATTAGCTGTTTTTTTAGTGATCAGTAGTTACACGATCAACGGATTTAAGTTAATTGGCTTGAGATTAATTGTTCTATCGTTCGTGATTTGTTGCCGTTGTTTTTAGTGATTAGTCGTTACACGCGTACAATCAGTGGAACTGGAAACCATACACATTGATGATTGGCTTGAAATTTTCAATTAATTCACCTCCAAAGGCAGATTAAGGACTTTGATATTCTCGTGGCTTCATTTGCCTATGTGTTTTATTTGTCAAATACAAATACTTTATCATGCAAACCATGGGATCTACTATACTAGTTACTATAAGTATCGGATATTTATCGGCTTTGGCCTCAATCCGAAAACCGGTAACATCCGTTTTTATAGTAACTAGGGATCTACATCTGAAACTAAATCTGAAAATACCACTATTTCTTGAACATGAATCACCCAAATTCTGCGTTTATACAAGGGGCAATTATTTTTTCTGTTTCTGCATGTGGACGGGAATTTTTCAATTTTTAGAAGATCGTTAATTTGTATTTCTCCTTTTTAATGAAATAAACAAACAATAGAAACTCAACATCCTCGGCTACTTCCAGTAGTAATACTATATATTGGTAGATAATAGTAGAAACCGATCTAACCGTAAGAAAATCGTAGGGGTCATCCTATCACGGGGAGTCAACACACAAATAAACAAACAATAGAAACTCAACATCCTCGGCTACTGTCTGTAGTAATACTATATATTGGTAGATAATAGTAGAAACCGATCTGACCGTAAGAAAATCGTAGGGGTAATCCTATCACGGGGAGTCAACACACACTGTGTCTATAACAGTGTGAGATGACTCCTACAACTGCGCATGCGCCAGGAACCAACACACACCAGCGACCAACTGAAACTGTGACACCGGTTCATTTCAAAATGAAGTAAGAACCCTGATACATAGGTTCGAAATTCTTCTTCCTACTTCCTAGTGTCAACACTGTAGGTTGTGGAGCCGATTAAAAAAACAGTTTATATTTTTTAAAAATCGTGTTGTAATTTGTGTATGGCGGGACTGTCGGCAACATGTCTTAGGAATTTGTGACCCTGCAGGTCAGAGCAGTTGTAATTTACAATGAATAATTTGAGGTTTCCGGTGAAATTTATAATAAAGCGAATGAACTTTGATATCAGATTTGAATAAATGACCGAAGAAAATGTTCAGAGTTCTAGAATTCCTTGCAGGGGTACTGAGTTTAATCCACTCTCTTATACTGGATGGGATAAATGATTTAGCAAACATTTCAGCACGGCATCGAATTTCGTTTAATTTGTCTTCATTACGAAGAGAATAATGGTTTGTGGGTTCTATGTTTTTGAGATTCTTAAGATAAGGAGGGGTTAGGTTATAGATGATTTTGTAAATAATTTTACTTAATGTCGATTTCCTCTTTCTTTGACTGGAATAAACCAAGATTGTGTCGTGCGTCGACCCCTGCACATTTATTTGTCAAAGGGAAAGCCCACCCACCCACGGTATTTTAAAGACCAGCAATGGGATTTTGAAGGAGAATAGGATGGACCGACGCTGCCCGGGCAAAATGACTAATCATTATACAAATGACTTAGTTGACAATTAAAATTGACCTGGGAGGAAATTATATTAAAAAAACAAATTATATTACAGATGACTTGGGGGTGAAAATTGAAATTGACATGGGTGAAATGTCTTGTGTTAGTAAATGAGCTAGTAGGGTGGAATGGGCCGATTAAATCCACCGAAATTGGCATTTATTATGTGCTGATATCAAGCTTAGATTTTGGTGCGGAGTGGCTATGAACGTCTTCATATTTAGAATTTCCCAACATGGGAAATTACTAATTTTTTAGAACTTTTAATAGCAGAAAAGCAGAACGGCTGTAACTTTTTTTGTCCAAGGTCGGTTTTGGTGAATATTTGTCCTGAGGTTGTACTCAAATAGGCCTTTCCAATCTGTTTCACAGAGAATTACTTGCGAATTATCTCTGTAACAGATGACTGTCCACAACACGTGCGTTGATAACACGTGGCGTCAGTCATTGGCTCAACGGCTCGTGCAATGTTTACATAACACCTAACTGCTTGGGCCAAAATGATGCATTTTACTCATTTTAATACCCGTTTACACTAAATAGGAAATATTTTTTAACTACAAATACTTCAAACGTCTTTATTTATTTTTCTTTTACCTCAAAAAAATGTTTGAGAATTTAATTTGTCGTCGATGTCATGCTTATCAGTGATTATAGCGGCCAAGCGAATATTCACTGCGGGATCAGTTTGAGACCTTTCATGAAAAGCAAGAATCATTTGTTTCTGATTTTTCCCCCAGCTCACGTAAATCCAAATTTCTCCTTCTTACATGTTTATACACGAATTTAAAAATAGACCTTTATGCCGAACGCGTGCACATTGAGTCAAGTGGTATGGTTTCGATTCCCCGCGTGTACGTGACAAGCAGTTGTATTGCCTGTTCAACTCCCCCACTGCTAAAGACACCTATGCGCAAGCGAATTGTGAAAAACTTCGAACCACGTGATGGTCCAAAAATATCCTGGTTTGTGTCAAGTTGACCCTCTCTCTCCTTTTAAATTGATATCACACAGAAGTATAAACAACCCAAGTCTGAATAACACACAAACAATGATTAGGTATACGGGGGATGTGTAGATGGGTAGATAAAACTACTAGTAAATAGGACACCGGGATATACAGCTATTGAGAGTTACCTATGTGGAACAATTTAGTTATTTTCTATTTGTGGGCATAGCTAAAAAAGAAAAGAAATATGAAGTTATGTATAAGGATTATGTTTCTTGCTAGACGGTAAACATTACATGAAATACGTCGGTCATTTTAAGAAAGAGAGAGAGAGAGAGATGGGGTTTAACGTCCACTCGACACAAACTAGGTCATTTCGGGACTAACATATGGTTTAATTTTATTTCAATAATTCGCTTGCGCGTAGTGGTCTTTAGCAATGGGAGGAAACCGGAGTACCCGGAGAAAATCAACGAGGCTGGACAGGCGACACTACTCCTTGCCACGTACAACCAGGGATTCGAAACCAAACCAGTTGACTCAATGGCAGGCCGAATGATACAGCGCGCGCACGCTATCCATTCGGCCACCAAACCCCATCTAATGAAGACGGGCATGCAGCGTACAATCTGCTATCATAGACATTTTGCCCGGACGGTGGCACTGCGACCTACTCTTATATCGAATAACAAATGTTACGGAGGTTCAAAGTCAACGTCTACACGAGACCTTGTTTTCCGTCCCCTCCGAAGGACTAGACAATATCCTTGCACCAAGGGAAGGAGGAAACCACACCGTTATATCCTGAGGTACATGCTCCGCCAATACCTGATTAGCGAACCAGCGACTTACTCACGGAGCCTCCGTAGCTCCCGTGTAATGGTGTCCACAGTAGATCATCCGTACGTAAAAACGACTTGGTATTTGGAATTCAACGAATAGTAGGCGACAACACTGCTGTCCGAGCAATAATTCCCCATGACACAGGGACTAAAATGATAAAATAAGGGTTTAACTTTTATTGAATTTAATATGGAAATCTATTATTCTATATATGTATATATTATCGTAATTGCAATATTTTGTATACATTATTAATATCTGAAGACGCCTATAGAAGGCAGATAGCTAGCTTATATGATTTAATGTATGTCAGAATGAAGTAAAGTGGAGAATTTTTTACCTGGACGTATTTTTCTATTTTTTTATGCATCTATCTACCGTAAACAAAGAAGTACTTGTATATGTGTTTTTCTTTTGTTAAAGTACAAAATTTTGAGATCTGGTAACATATTGTTGAAAAGCGATTAGGTAGGTTATTTGGTGTTTATTTTCAAAATGTTATCAAAATCGGTTCGTAAACAAAGTTTCCGTTGAAACTAATTAAATGTGAGATTATGGCACAGGCCAAAATAAATAATGTTTTTGTCTACCGATACTTAACCACTAAAAACGAGGTGCTGTGCGTTTTGATCTCTTGCGTTGTTTTTTTCTTTTTGTCATGACAATAGACGACATAAAACTGAATTTTTATTACAAAAGTGCAATCAGGTCACATGGGGCTTATTTTGAAAGTGTAATCGAAATTAGTGCGTAAAAAGGGGTTCTGTGCCACTGTGAAATAAGGTGAAATTTTGCCCGGTCGTTCGACAATTCTTATCCCATTTTCAATATCTTTATACCTTTGGAAACCATCCACTTATGTAATCGATAGTTGGGATTATAACTTTTTGTTTTATGTCTAGATATCTTTTAAATTATCTTTAAACAATGGAAAACTTGGAAATAAGGTCAGATTTTGATAAGAAACTAGTAAGTAGGTCATATGTCTATGGTGGCCTATCGTTATCATTCAGGATTTAACAAACAAAAATTTAAAAACTTTAATAAAATTAAATGAAAATGAAAAACAAAGTCAAAAATAAAAGTAAATTAAAATTAAAACCAAAAGTTAAATCTAAAGTCAAAATTAAATCAAATGTAAAAATTATATCAAAAGCAAAAGTTAAATCAAAAGTAAAAATTAAACTTAAAGCAAAAGTTAAATCTAAAGCAAAAGTTAAATCTAAAGCAAAAGTTAAATCAAAAGCAAAAATAAAAGTTAAAGTAAAACTAAAACCAAAATGTAAATTAAAATCAAAACACAAATGAAATCTAAAATCATTTTTAAAAGTAAATTGAAATGTAAAACAAAAGTAAAAGTGGTAAGCAAAATAAAAATATTTGTCGGCCTATCGCTATTTTTCAATTGTTTTTTCACGCAAAAGTAAAATGAAAAAAAAAAAAAATTGGTCGGCCAACCTTTATCATTCAACGTCCTTGACCCCAATCGGTCCGTCCGGTATTTCCCATCGCTTCGATTCGATGGTTAGTTCTCCCGCGGAACAAATAAAACTGGATCAGAACAGTATTTCCTTATGGAATGCGAAAAGTATAAAGATTTAAGAAAAAAAATATATATAGCCAACCGTAAACATTATTGATCAAATCTTTTCTTTTAATAATCTATTCAATCATTCAAGCATCGTAGCCCCGAGTGTTGCCGAATTTGTGATTTATATGTCTACCTAATATTATATTACCCGTACCTATTTTATGCGCGCATGTTGGTTTCTTTTTTTGGGGGGGCCTTTTTTATTTTCTATATATGTATATTGTATGTATGGTTTGTATTGTCTGTCTGTCGCAGTTTGAAAACCTATCACAAATACTGAGTTAGTTGCTCAGCCCTTTGGTAGGGGATTTTAAGGGATTTTAACACAAAATTAAGCAGTTTTATTCTTCAAACAATTATCAGGATTAGCCCTTAAACATTCTTGACAAAACCAGGTCAAATATTGTTCTACTATAAATGTGTGATTATGTTGTATGAAAACTATCAAAGTTGATTAGTTGGTTTTATTTTACTTCCTTCGTCAGCCATCTTGAATAGCTAACCCGTCCCTATTTCAGGGGTAATTTGTGTTGATTTTGTATGATTCCCTGACTTGAAAACAACACATCTTTCTTGTTTATGCTTTGTTTCGGAAATATTTTAATGAAAATATGATTCGGATTTTATAGATTTTACGATCACCGGGTTTTAGATGAATGAACGTTATTCACTGGCTAATTCGCTACATACAGTAGTCACACGTGAGATCTACGATCGTTCTGATTAGCCCTTAAACATTCTTGACAAAACCAGGTCAAATATTGTTCTACTATAAATGTGTGATTATGTTGTATGAAAACTATCAAAGTTGATTAGTTGGTTTTATTTTACTTCCTTCGTCAGCCATCTTGAATAGCTAACCCGTCCCTATTTCAGGGGTAATTTGTGTTGATTTTGTATGATTCCCTGACTTGAAAACAACACATCTTTCTTGTTTATGCTTTGTTTCGGAAATATTTTAATGAAAATATGATTCGGATTTTATAGATTTTACGATCACCGGGTTTTAGATGAATGAACGTTATTCACTGGCTAATTCGCTACATACAGTAGTCACACGTGAGATCTACGATCGTTCTGATAGAAAACAAAATATATTACATAATAATGAATTCTAACTTACCTGATCGTGTAAAATATTTTAATTAACCTTTTAAACAGGTTACACGATAAACAGATTTATAGAATTACCACACTTTAGTATGTATCATATAGTAACACAAGTATGCAATCAGTGTTATCTAAGTGAACAAGTTACAACTAAGCTTCATGGCGATAACAAGTGGTTTATAATGTAAATATTAGAACGTATCCAATGTTAAATATATCCATATATCAATTACACCAATATGCAGTGTTTGGCTAGATATAAGGTGATATTATTCACACATATATAGTGTCTGAATAGATCGAAGGTGATATTATAAACATGATCTAATCTTAGCGTGCATCCCGAGTTATATTCCGATCTTGAATTTTACTCAAAATATTGAGTGCTCGGATTTGTCAAACTTTGCACGACCCTTAACTGACACGCACACACACCTCGATCAGGTACTGTGGTTAATAATTCCACTATAAATCCCTCTTTAGTTCAGTCTGTTATAAACTAAGTGTGCTATGAGTACAATTTTGTCCAGACTGCAGTCGTACATTTATATCGAATTTCAACTGCCGAGTAAATCCTAAATCTTAACTAACGTAAATGTTATAGTTGCAGAGTAAAAGCTTTTTCCTGAAGCAATACCTTTTCTGAATATTTGGTTATTTTTTGAGAAAAAAGAATAATTGGCTTGTTCTATTTTTTGTTAATGGGCCATCAATGAAAATAGCATTAACACTGATTATCACTTAAAACGGCGTTCAGTTTGTGATTATGCTAGCTTTATAAAAACTACCATTACTCAATAATAAATTATCAACTTAACAAATTCGCGAATACATTGTTCTGCCCAGAATCCCACTCCATTTGTCCATGTGGACAGACAACAATCTTATTAACAAGCATGTCAACATAACACCATCGTCAGTCATCAACAACACATGATGATGATGGTGATGACATTGTAAACAATAGGCCTATCCCTTATATTGTTTCCTTTGCAGCCTTTCTGACAACATAATCCGTACAGCCATAAAATATTCCCGCTTCTTCCAATGAGTGTTTACAAACATAGCAACGATATACAACTAGATTTGACGTCGTCTTTAATAACATCTTCGGCGAATAACAGGTATGAGGGCCGCCATCTTGGCACTATTCTGTTAATGTTTTTATTGTGGGGATTGACTTATAGGTCATTTATGTTAGTTCAAAACAAATATTTAATGCTTTAACGCAATGTTAAAAAAATAGTCAAATTATGACTGGGATTACAAAGCAAAATGGTCATTAACTGCGTACATGCATAAAAAAGGGCAGCTACCATTTAGGTTTCGAAGGTTAGTTACGTATGCTCGAATGGGACTATGTTGAAAGATAAAGTGAAACAGAAAGGCTGAGATGTTTTCAGCCAGTTCTCGTACAAGTTTTAGACGTTGTGTAATTGGGCCAGTGACAGCTAACAACCAGACCAACCCCTGTCTGCATGATAAACTTCATTAAACTATCTGGTCATGTCCTTTTAAAATAGGGGTGGGGGCGTGCGTGGATGTCCGAATGCCGAACGCGTGCGCATTGAGTCAAGTGGTATGGTTTCGATTCCCCGCGTGTACGTGACAAGCAGTTGTATTGCCTGTTCAACCTCGTGAGGTTTGTGAAAAACTTCGAACCACGTGATGGTCCAAAAATATCCTGGTTTGAGGCAAGTTGACGCTCTCTCTCACCTTTTAAATTGATATCACACAGAAGTATAAACAGCCCAAGTCTGAATAACACACAAACAATGATTATGTATACGGGGGATGTGTAGATGGGTAGATAAAACTATTAGTAAATAGGACACCGGGATATACAGCTATTGAGAGTTACCTATATGGAACAATTTAGTTATTTTCTATTGGTGGGCATAGCTAAAAAAGAAAAGAAATATGAAATTATGTAGAAGGATTATTTTTCTTGCTATACGGTAAACATTACATGAAATACGTCGGTCATTTTAAGATAGAAAGAGAGAGAGATGGGGTTTAACATCCACTCGACACAAACTAGGTCATTTCGGGACTAACATATGGTTTAATTTTATTTCAATAATTCGCTTGCGCGTAGTGGTCTTTAGCAGTGGGGGGAAACCGGAGTACCCGGAGAAAATCCACGAGGTTGGACAGGCGACACTACTCCTTGCCACGTACAACCAGGGATTCGAAACCAAGCCAGTTGACTCAATGGCAGGCCGAATGATACAGCGCGCGCACGCTATCCATTCGGCCACCAAACCCCCTCTAATGAAAACGGGCATGCAACATAAAATCTGCAATCATAGACATTTTGCCCGGACGGTGGCACTGCGACCTACTCTTATATCGAATAACAAATGCCAAGGAAGGTTCAAAGTATACTTTAATGTGTACACGAGACCTTGTTTTTCCGTCCCCTCCGAAGGACTAGGCAATTTCCTTGCACCAAGGGAAGGAGGAAACCACACCGGTACATCCTGAGGTACATGCTCCGCCAATACCTGATTAGCGAACCAGCAACTTACTCACGGAGCCTCCGTAGCTCCCGTGTAATGGTGTCCACAGTAGATCATCCGTACGTAAAAACGACTTGGTAATTGGAATTCAGCAAAGAGTAGGCGACAACACTGCTGTCCGAGCAATAATTCCCCCATGACACAGGCACTAAAATGATAAAATAAGGGAGAGAGAGCGGAAGGGTCTCTGTGGTCCATCTTGATTTATTAGAAGCGAGTCGTAGCGGCCGCGGATGCCAATCTTGTTGGTCATAGCAAATATTACTTACGGTAATGATTTGAATCGGATGTATTATGTATTGTGACATATACTACATGATAAATATCAGCTAAATCGACCATGAAATATGGACTGAAATCTCCGTCTTCTGTTAAAAAGCCAGTAGTCATAATGTTACCATCAACAGCCAAACTACTTCCATTATATCCATGCATGGAATTTTGTTCTGATGTCACCTGAAACAATTTAATGTGTTTAAAATTCCAGCGAAAAGGTTTGTTTTTAATTAAAATATTCTCATTCCAACTTACGAATAATTTATATTTTAAATCTCATCAATCCAACTTATAAACCAATAATTTCTATATTAAATTGTATCATTCCAAATTACGAGTAATTTCTATTACAATAATTCCAACTTACCAATAATTTCTATTTTAAATATTATCATTCCATTTTACCAATAATTTTTAATTAAAATATTCTCATTCCAACTTACCAAAAATTTTAAATTAAAAAAATTCTCATTCCAACTTACCAAAAATTTTAAATTAAAAAAATTCTCATTCCAACTTACCAATAAGTTTTAATTAAAATATTATCAGTCCAACTTACCAATAATTTTTAATTAAAATATTCTCATTCCAACTTACAAAAAAATTTAAATTAAAATATTCTCATTCCAAGTTATCAAAAAGTTTTAATTTAAATATTATCATTTCAACTTACGAATAATTTTTAATTAAAATATTATCATTCCAACTTACCAATGTCTCCTATTTTAAACATTCTCATTCCAGACTCATCTTGAAGTTCTGAATCTGTTATTAGTCGATGATAAATGTTACATTGTTGTCTATCAGAGTGGATCATCTTCCATAGATAACCGTACAGGATAAAACGTGATCAACGGTTAACGTATTGAATGGTGTTGGTCCTGTTTTACCTTGGTTCATAAGACTATATTTAAAATCTATGCCAGGTTTAAATGCTCAGACTGTTTGAAGAATAATACAACTTGTAATTATTCAGTATGCACACATCTCGAGTTATTTTATGTAATTATCCTGTTTAAACGCGATGAAATAGTTCTTATAGCGCTTAACGGTATGCAGAAAGGGAAATCCCCCGGTAATGATGGTTTAAAGTAAGTTGGTATTTACAATTCTGGAGTGTAATAGGTCCTATTTACTTGTATATTTTAAATTATATTATTTGTAGTAAGTCACTTTCACGTTCAATGCGGCATGGTGTTATAACTTTATTTTATAAAAATAAGGGTGATAAAAGAAATCTGAAAAATTATAGACCTCTATAAATTCATTAAATGTTGATTATAAGATTTTCTCTAGAATTTTAGCCTTAAGAGTTAGAAGTATTATTAATACAATTATTTCTCCTGACCAGTCATGTGTTCCTGGTCGTGACATTTCTGATAATATTGCATCCATCAGAGATGTTTTAAATTATTTTGATTTTGAAAATATACCATGCTACATTTTCAAACTTGATGCCCTCAAAGCTTTTGATCGAGTTTCACATTCTTATATTTTTACTTTACTAAAGCATTTTAATTTTGGTAATAATTTTATTGAACATGTTAAAATATTATATTCAAATATATACAGTAGTGTTAAAGTAAACGGCCATATATCTCGACCTTTCCCTGTCACCAGATCAGTTAGACAAGGTTGCCCACTATCAGCTCTGTTATATGTACTCACACCAGAACCCCTCAATGCACTTATTAAATCCAACCCAAACATTAAAGGAATAAATATACCAGGATCCCCCACCCAATCACTCCTATGCCAGCATGCAGATGATTGTACATTAACCCTATCAGACACCAACTCAGTCCAAAATACATTTATACAAATACAACCATATTGCAAATATTCTGGCGCAAAAATAAACATAGAAAAATCTGAATTATTACCCGCTGGATCTGTTAGACATGAACATATTTCACTTCCTGTACAAGTTAAAATTATTTATGATTGTACTGAAATATGAGGTATTTATTTAGGACCCTATTCCAATGCTTGTAATTATAAAAACTGGAATCAAAACTTAATAAAATTAAAAGAATTTTGAACATGTGGTCACAAAGGAAACTTACTTTAATTGGAAAATCCTGTGTTATTAACTCATTATGTATGTCTTTATTATGGTATCCTTTGTGAGTTTTAAATATACCAAATTATATTATTAATAGAGTTGAAGAATGTATCAAAAATTTTATATAGTTTAATAAAACACCTCTTGTAAAAAGTTCTACTGTCTTAGGTTCATATATATATGACCAAGGCAGCTTAAATATAATCAAGCTTCTATTACGACAAGATGCCTTTAGATTAAATATTTTAAAGAAATATAATGATAGTACTTTTCAAGCTGTATGGAAACACCTTTTTACTTATTTCCTTAATTCATATGACAATATGAATATAGATATTGATATATTTGCAATAAAACCTGCTCCAAGTGGTTTACATAATATAACAGACTTTAATAGATCTGTTTTAATAGCATGGAATAATATTAATAAAAATAAAAGGATACCACCTTTAAGTTATAATAACATTTTAAACCAACCATTGTTTGATAACCCTTTTATATTATATAATAATAAGTTTCTTCATTATGATCTCTTCATTAAGAATAAGATTGTAAAAGTTCCTGATACATGTATATGCTACTGTGTAATACCAGGTTTGTTGCCTTTAACCCATATAATTGATTTGTTTACCATTTATAATCATGATGTTGATATTGTTAAGATTGAAAAATATTATAAAACCATATGTTCATGCCCCAAATGACTGGCTTACTATAATCAATAAAGAAAGTCATGTTATTAATAAGCATATCATTCTTCATATACAAATTAATGATGAATATGTACCAATTACAAATTGTACATCTAAATATTTTTATAATGTTCTAAGAAAGAAATTTTATAAAGAACCCACAAGCATTAATTTTTGGAACCAGCTTAATTACAATATTGATTGGAGAGATGTATGGAAATCCATAGGTTATTACTTAAAGAGCAACGAATGTATAGAAAATGATTTTAAAATAGTTCATAACATTGTATATACATATGAGAAACTCTTCAAGTATAAAACTATTAATAGTCCTCTATGTAGTATTTGTTTAAGTGATATAGAAAATATGTCCAAAAAATCGCTTTGTTTAGCCTGTGGTCCCTCTGGAGGTAAAAATTAGTATCCGAGTTAAAAAAAAACGTTTGATTATATAACCGTTACATGGTAATGAAGAATGAGTTTGAATTTCGTGGAAATCGGACCAAAATTGACGGACAAAATGGTCGCCGTTTGTACGTGAATAGTGTGAAAATGTGTTATATCAAGGTTGTGGGCCCTATAGCTGTCACAATTTTAATTCGATTTTGGTGAAACTTGAAATACATGTTTATAACCTAAAGATCTTGGTTCCTTGCGATATTGGCGCATATCGGATTGTAACTTCCTGAATTATGGCCTCTGATTGTACGAAAAATCGCCTTTATTATCTTGTGGTCCGTCCGGAGGTCATAATTATTACCCGATTTAAAGAAAACATTTGATTATATCATCGCTACATTGTAATGAATTTTCGGTTTGAATTTCATAAACATCGGACCAAAATTGCTGAACAAAATGGCCGCCACTTTTACGCGAATAGTGTAAAAATATGGTATATCAAGGTTGTGGACCCTGTAGTGTAAATCCGATTTTGATCAAACTTGAAATGCATGTTTATAATCCAAAGATCTTGGTTCCTTTCGATATTTGCGCATATCGAATTGTAACTTCCTGCATTATGGCCCCTGATTGTATTAAAAATCGCCTTTTTAGCTTGTGGTCCCTCTGAAGGTTACAACTATTATCCGACTTTAAAAAAAACCGTTTGATTATATTTCCGTTTCACTGTAATGAAGGTTGAGGTCGAATTTCGTAAAATTCGGATCAAAACCGCCGGACAAAATGGCTGTCGCTAATACGCGAATAGTGTAGAAATATGATATATCAAGGTTGTGGAACCTGTAGAAGTTAAAAATTTTAATCCGATTTTAATGAAATTTGAAATGAAAGTTTATAAACCCAAAGATCGTGGTTCCTTTCGATATTCGGACACATTGGACCATAACTTCCTGAATTATGGCCCCTGATTGTGCGAAAAATCATGGTTTTTTTTACCTTGTAGACCCTATGGAGGTCACAATGTTATTCCGAATTATAAAACCGTTTGACTTTATCCCCATTACACATTAATGATGGTTGAGTGTGAATTTCTTGAAAATCAATAATTGAACAGCTAAATCCATAATATTAAATGTTTCGTATACTCAACGTTAGCATGGGGCAGAACTTTATAAAAACCAATCAAATTCTAATGATTTTCTGATAATTACTTAATATGCGACAACTCTTGTTGACTGCCCGTACGATTTAGCCGCTGTGTGAGCGTATGTTTCGCTGCCTGGCAACCTATTTTGTTTTTCTCTCAGCATATAGAGCGGACACCATTTGTGAAATCTAAGACCGAACGTCGGCTAATTCTGAGTAACTTTCTCGGAACCCAAAGTAGACGACTAAGACATTTTCTAGCATTCACTGAGATAGGGACGACTGGTTTAACACGCGCTATCTATGCAAGTAATGCGGACGATCCCGTTATGTAGCTGATAAGCTGTAATGTTGCATGGCTACACCCCCGGGATGCTGCTTGCTACCGCTGTGTTACATGAATTACTGAAATACAAATATGCCATATAAGTCCCAAAATGACTATTTGAATGACTAATGGGCGTTAAACCTCACCTACGCTGATTTAAAGGGACAATAACACCCTTGCTGGCTTGGCAGCTCCTGAAAATAAATAATAGCCTTATTCTTAGTACTAGATGTTTAAGTATCCTACCTGTTGTGTAAATTATCCATTACATCATATTTTATTTGTCCAGATGATTCGAAAATATTTTAAAATCCAAATCACATCTGAAAAGGTTTACGTTAGGCTTTTCAAATCATTTAGCTGAATTTTTCCAATTTTTTAAACTAGATGTGTTAAGATGAAATTTCTATCATCAATTAATTAGAATGTTATAAAATAATATAATTTGTTGACCAGAAAAAAAAATTGGGACATATTATTCAGTTACAGCAAGGGTGGTATTGATCCTTTAAAAGAAATTTGGTGTATTCCATGCGTTTGGATAGGAAACATAAAAGTGGCTCATTTTGACATTGTCACATTATTTCAAAATTTTCCCCAGAAAACCATTGTAAATAATATGTATGTAATTGTTAATTTGGTAGTAGTTAGCTCAGCAAGTTAGCTTCGGGACTAACATATGTTTTATAATTTCATTTCGATAACTCGCTTGTGCGTAGAGGTCTTGAGCAGTGGGGGGGGGGGCGTGGGATCCGGAGAAAACCCACGAAGTTGGACAAGCGACACCCTTCTCCTTATCACGTACCTACAGGGATTCGAAACCACACCAGTTGACTCAATGACAGGCTTTATAATACAGCACGCACATGCTAACCATTCAGCCGCCCACCCCCACCTTTCAGTGAGACCTTGTCGTGCCCAAAGTTCGTTTTGTTAGTTTCGGGTACTCCGGTTTCCTCCCACTGCTAAAGACCCCTACGCGCAAGCGAATTATTGAAATAAAATTAAACCATATTTTAGTCCCGAAATGACCTAGTTTGTGTCGAGTGGACGTTAAACGCCATCTCTCTCTCTCTCTTTCGCTCCCCCTCTCTCTTTCTATTGGAGTCTAAAACATGACCATTCTCATTTCCATTCGTAATGTATACTTTTGACCCCTTTAAATATAACTCAAACAGTAGAAGTCATGATTTCGCATTCTGAAAGGGTGAAATGTAAAAATTACAAACAGTAGTTATAAGCTTTTATACTTTTTTAATCTGTTCATCGTTTGTACCTAATGCGTAGTTTCGTCACTGCCAGATTCAAATCCCTCGTGAGGAAGTGGGTGTCGGTGAGTCGTTCGTCGGTAGGACATCTCTCGCGAGGTGGTGTGTGTCTGCGACTCGTTCATCGGTAGCTCATATCTGTAACACTACATACAGATAACAGAATATCAGCATAATTGATAGACCTTTATTGAGAGCATGAAATAGGCATACTCCAGGTGGAGCGCCATTCCAAGTCTTCTGAAACTAACAGTAAACTCTGGCTTATAAAGCATACAATTAATTAAGAAAAGTGATACACAAGCGATGTACATATTTGGCATTGTTTATTTATGAGATTATAGTATCTGTAACTGCACTGCATATTTAATAAGATCGTGAATGAGATCGTGCCTATTGTCAAAACGAGCAGAGGCCATTCGTGTGTAGTCCGTAAATAACATATTGAACACATTAGCTGTTTTATTAAGTCCGTGCCTTGAAGAAGTTGTGTCGAGTTGAACACGTCAATATCATTAATGATCAAAAATCAGCAGAGGTCAGAAAGTTCTATCTGTATATTTATATTTCAATATGATGTAGAGATCACTTTGTCACATTCCATCCCCACCCATTTAAGTTATTTATTAAAAATAAATAACTAATACCATTCTCACAGGTGGGACACTGTCTTCATCTCTATCAATTGAAGGTACACACAATTAAGTTAAATCACACACGAATTAAGAAGAGCACACACGATATAATAATAGTAATGAAAACACACACGATTATATAGTTATATGATATTTTCGGAACACTAGGTCCTTGACTTTTGTAGGACGATACCATTATACCATTAAATTCTGGCATTCCTCTTGATTAATTATGACAAAGTGAATGACACTTGTTTATTTCTTGGTGCTGGTGTGGAAACATCTGTTCCATGGAGCGTATTCTCGTCCTCGGTCTCAGCCGACACCATCCCCTTAGTTATCGTTATCTAACATACATTAAATACAATACAATATCAATATCAACACTTGAAAAGCTTTTATATGGACATCACAAATTCAAGTCCCAATTCTAAAAACACAATTACATTGATAAACATGCTACAATAATATAAGTTCAATATAAATACTCGCTACAATAATATAAGTTCAATATAAATACTCGGTTATACGTTCCAACCGAAAAAAAAAATCAAAAAACACTTTTTCAATGTCAATAATTTCACTGTTGCCACCACTGAATAAGTTCAGGTCATGTTAGAATTGTTCTTTTTCTTGCACAGCTAATTTGATGCACGTAGGCACTTCTGCAAACTGGGCTTGAGGGTCATAGCTTTTGACATACTGGAATGCCCTGGTCTGGTTCAACGTTGCGGTACGTTAAGATAAGGTACAATAAATCCCATAAATGATCAATGTACTTGCTAAATTAGACCAATTACAATTACAGTGAAATCCCTCTATTAAGACCACATGTGGGACTGTCTAGATGTGGTCTTAATAGTGAGTTGGTCTCATTACTGAGTGAGCATGCTTTGGACAAATTCAAAGAAAAACAGACAGCGTTAGGTAAACTATATACAGTAAAGACATACTTTGTTACTAATAACAGATGTAATGTTAAAACACATCATGAAAACATAATAATAATTATGCATGTTATGAAGTCTTTATCACGTTATAATTTTTAATTCATAATGCTTCCTTTATTTATCTTCATTTTTCGATTAAAATCCCGCAACCAACCTTTAAACAAAAATTATGTTATCCATGCTTTTTTTATTATTAAATCTCCACGTAACCGGCAGACGAAAAATGTTCAAATAATAATCCTGTCATCCAATCTTTTTTATTATTGGATCTCCACGTAACCGGCAGACGAAAAATGTTCAAATAATAATCCTGTCATCCAAGCTTTTTTATTATTGGATCTCCACGTAACCGGCAGACAAGACATGTTCAAATTTCTAAACATGTCGCTATTTTGACACCAGAACAAGTTTAGCCACGAACAGAGAGCGTTTTATCTGGGGGGCCTTGATAATTCACTCCTCTCTCTTCCATTTTGTAGATATCCCGAGCTTCGTAACCAATGACAATGTCAGGTACACTCAGTCCATTCTTTCACAACGACGTCATTTACGCTACCACTGTCAGCGTACATCTTAAAAAAATGAAATGTTGTCTTTCTCTAAATATGCTTTTTCACGAAGCGTAGGACCGGAGATCGACACATCATTGTCACGCACACGCTGAAACCACGCCCACATTCTTCCATCGGCGAGCGAACACAGAGACGTTTCCTGTCGCTGTCTCTATTTTCTTCGTATCCATTAATAATTTCTGCCTTTCTTTTCAAAATCGTCTGTAATTAGGTCTTACCAATTTCAAATTCTTCGGCCAATTATTTTTGGCTTCTACCCTCACTTTTTTTTTTTTTTTTGATAAGTTCTACTTTTGCTTTCAGCCTTAATTCTACACGAGTACGCTTATTACTACGGGTTTTTTCCATTACACAGGTGAAGGTCGAATAAGAAATGATACCCTTTTGACAAAATTTAATCGTACAAACAGACGAAGGGCGAATAAGAAATTATAACTTGACAAAATTTACTCGTATAAATAGTAAGAGTTTAAATCACTTAATCATTATTAATTACTCTGTTTAAATTAAAACAAACAATCAGAAATTCCATTGTTTAAAAAATGAAATCAACAACGGAAGATTAGCGCCTCGTTAAATTGTTGCGATAAATCAGTCAACCACGACTGTTTGATCTCAGTCGTTAGATTGACTAATCCCTGTCAGTGGTCGTTATCGTTTTGATCTCGGTCGGGGGCTGATTAATCCCAATCAGTGGTCGTTATCGCGAGTCACAAAAACAATGAAATTGACTGACTGGGACTGGCTTCGGTGGTCGTAATCCGTAATAGTGAGTTGCCCGTAATACTGAGTTCAATTTATAAGGAATATAGAAGAAAAAAATTGGTTCTTTTAATATGTGGTCGTATACGTGAGTTGCCCGTAATTCTGAGTTGGTCGTTAAGCGGGATTTCACTGTACATTACCCTTAATTTACAACATTGATTTCAATTGGATGTCATAATACTTAATCATATTCTTACACTTAAGTTTATTTAAAATCAAAATTATATTTACTTTTAAGTGAATAAACTATTAACAATAGAATTTAATCTGCCCCTAAGTAAAAATAAGCAGTATTAATTAGTACTTATCACCTAAAGTCATTAATAACATTGAAATTCATTAGTAGTCTGCTTTACTAATTGACAGTGACAGGTTAAGATTATAACCCGTCTTAACATTGGTGCTATATAGAGCTTCTTGTATATATCACAAGCTTGTAGCCAAGGGGTGCTATCTTACACGCTGAGAACAGAAAAGACAGACATGTGCCTGTGTGAGATGTCCATATAGATACTCCCTATTAACATTTCGTTCTGAATTCAAACGAGAAACAGCATCTTGATACAAGGGATCAGTATTTATTACAAGACCTGATTGTATGATACTCCTGGTTGGAAAAATAAAATAATTACAACCCATAAGTTATTATATTCCTGACGTTTACATGTAACGAAAAATAAAAAATTACAAATATAAGTTCTTGACGTGTACAATACATTAGGATGGTTTTACGTAACATTACTCATGACATAACAGGGAATTCAAAATTTATTCGACAGCTAATCGCACATTCAAATCAAACTTTAAATTATCCATTTTACCACGTTATACTTTTTTTTTTTGGGTTTGAACACATCCTTTAAACTTATTCTCCTTTATATTTCTTTAACAAAACGACATGAATAATCCAGAAACAGTTACATTGCATAAGCAACTCGCTATATATTGCAATGCACCCTGTTTCAATTTAAAACATTTTTTTAAAACCTAATACCAACCCACACAAAGGGCCATTAAGTTTTTAATTTTTCTTGGGCATTTTCCTTTATAACCCTAAAACCTAAACGCGATTTTACACATATTCATACCTTAACCATACCCGGTTAAACACATATACATTACTTGGACATAACACTGCATTACATTATTACGATCTATAACTTTATAGAACGGAGACTTCATTTTATTTCTTTTAGCTTAGTTATACTGTTTCAGTTTTAGAATTCTTACCGACGTTTATAGAAATTATTTACCCATGTGTAAAACTAACTCTTATTTAAACTTAATTATTTACTTGTTTGACATTTTTTTCGAAAACTTTATATTGATCAAATCCCTAACCTTTAAACAATTTTAAAATTATCCCTTGGTCATTTTTGGCGTTCCATTGTCAGTTACAAAGAAATATGTACCTACCTTAAAACGACTGGAAACTTCTTCTTCCAGGGGTTTCCTCCCGGGATCGAACCCGGACGTCAGTGATTCCATGACTGCTGGCTGTGGCTGTAATTATTGGCCCATGATCACCGTTAAGGACTTCCCGCTGGTATGGCGATTCACTCCCATGTTCATATAGTCACGGCATCCAAATCTGATACCACCCAGGACGGTCACAGCAACCAAATCTGATATCTTGACTAATTGTAATTAACAATCCCGGTTGATTACTAATGAAACCAAAATCTTTTCAACTTGCAGATTAACTGGAGAATTCTGTCTAACAAGATTGCCTGCGGCTTCATGGGACTGGGTCCCGTTCTGTCTGGTTCACTGATTCTTGGCGCCAAATCTGATATGACCCAGGACGGTCACGGCATCCAAATCTGATATCTGTAACACTACATACAGATAACAGAATATCAGCATAATTGATAGACCTTTATTGAGAGCATGAAATAGGCATACTCCAGGTGGAGCGCCATTCCAAGTCTTCTGAAACTAACAGTAAACTCTGGCTTATAAAGCATACAATTAATTAAGAAAAGTGATACACAAGCGATGTACATATTTGGCATTGTTTATTTATGAGATTATAGTATCTGTAACTGCACTGCATATTTAATAAGATCGTGAAGGAGATCGTGCCTATTGTCAAAACGAGCAGAGGCCATTCGTGTGTAGTCCGTAAATAACATATTGAACACATTAGCTGTTTTATTAAGTCCGTGCCTTGAAGAAGTTGTGTCGAGTTGAACACGTCAATATCATTAATGATCAAAAATCAGCAGAGGTCAGAAAGTTCTATCTGTATATTTATATTTCAATATGATGCAGAGATCACTTTGTCACATATCTCACGAGGGGGCGGAGGTGTCCTCTACTTGCTTTTAATCATCGTCTTGTTCTTCCATGCTTGTGATTTTGCCAGTGATCAGATGCGGGACACAAGAGTTTAACAGTTCAGACATGTTTTGTTCTACAAATGGCCATGAATCAGTTACCAGTCCTTGGCACCTGTTTTGTGTTGAAAACTTACAGGATTAACAAAGTGTACGGGATCGCGTTTATGACGGCAACTTGTCAAAGCACCATGGAAACCACGTTGTTGTTATATGTGGAATCTAACGTGTTTATACACTGCTCCGACCTCGTGGTTTTTCTCCAGGTACTCCGATTTTCTCCCACTGCAAAAGACCCGTACGGGCAAGGGAATTATTGAAATAAAATTAAACTGTATGTTAGTCCCGAAATGACCTAGTTTGTGCCAAGTGGACGTTAGAACCCCGCATTCTCTATTTGTCGGCACTTTCGGAACAGGTGCAGATATGTTTTAATAAATAAAACTCCATTAATCCAGCATGAAAAAATAAACAAAAAACTGATATCCTAGTCCCGTGTCAGTTTCAATGTCGATTGATCAAATTCCACGTTACCGTAACTAAAAAGGGAATAAACAACATACTTTATTAGTGCATGACAAACTAATGAGGCCTTTTTTGTTTCTTATTCAGAAAGACGATACTGGTTGGGTGGTAATGATATCGTCACAGAAGGTGATTGGATGTGGAATGATGGGTCTAGCATTCTACTCGATCCTAATTACTGGAGACCAGGCAACCCCAGTAACAGCGGTGGTAACAAAGACTGTCTTGCACTACGTTACCAGCACTTTGATGATCAGGATTGCGCAGACAAGCGATATTTCATTTGTGAAAAATTGAAAGTGTAAAGTGATTCTGATCAATTTGTGCGGCAGAGGTTTGGAGATGCCTCTACCTATTCCCCGATTTTTTCATAAGAGACTAGAGTATAGAATGTTGAACCCAGAAATATGAGACAGAACAGAAGAGCAAGAAAAAAACGGCGACCCTTGCAAATTTCAAAATTAAAAAAATACACCTTATTTAAATATACATTATGTAATAATAATAAAATAAAACCAAGTACGAACAATCCAGGATTTAAATTAAGAGCTAGCCACTCGTCTTGTAACAGTTCAAAAATAGATAACGTAAAATGAATAAATTGACAATTTTATTCATTTTACGTTTTACAAGACCTGTGCAATAATTTAAACCACCATACCGGTTGTTCGAAGCAAAGTCTCACTCCTCCGTGTTTAGCTTAAATCAAAATATGGTTGAACTGTTCTAATCTATTTAATATCAGAGAAATCCGATACCATCGATAGTTGATTATGGTCTGGATCAGTTAATGAATATTGTACACCCCCGATATGGATGCCAGTACCTCCCTGCACGCCACTGTCTGGCGCATGTCCGTTTTCATTGTTTGCCCCGTCGTAGTCCGATTAGGTTTGTAACATAATTCCCAGCCGCAGGCCTTTCGGGTAGAACTCGTGGAATAAGCTTTATTTTGAAGGTTATGATGTTTAATGACAAAATCACAATGTTGACATTTTTCTGGGTAGGTCTTTATAGTATCCTTTAATCGTTCAAAGCTTTGTTTCCATTGTTCATAATGGGTAATTAACTAAAAAAGATGTCGGCTATTAGACTTACACAATGCCCTTCCATACTATGACGATCTACTCAGAAAAAATGTCAACATTGGTTTTTCGCCATTAAACATCGAAACCGTCAAAATAAAACTTATTCCACGATTTTTACTCGAAAACCCGGCGGATTTACATTACAAACCGGATTAATAGGACGATATACATCATCAAAGTACATTCACTTTCTTTTGACTACTAATACAGTTTCTTTTTCAAGTTAGGGGCCGTGGTGTTACGATGAGTAGGACGATGGTCAGTCCCACGACTTACCGAACGGGTTCCGCGTCATTTTGGATCTTAGTTTTCCGTTGACAGCCATACGGGACGTAGGGGTGGGAGTAGGGCTTGGGAATAAACGGTGTTCAGTCGCTCGTATGGTATAATTATAATAACCGAGGGTCCATTTACGCATTTACGTGCACATTAGCCATAAAAAGACCCCATGAAAGTTGGGATTCGAAATATGAGATTCTATCCAAGTACATTCACTTTCTTTTGACTACTAATACAGTTTCTTTTTCAAGTTAGGGGCCGTGGTGTTACGATGAGTAGGACGATGGTCAGTCCCACGACTTACCAAAAGGGTTCCGCGTCATTTTGGATCTTAGTTTTCCGTTGACAGCCATACGGTACGTAGGGGTGGGAGTAGGGCTTGGGAATAAACGGTGTTCAGTCGCTCGTATGGTATAATTATAATAACCGAGGGTCCATTTACGCATTTACGTGCACATTAGCCATAAAAAGACCCCATGAAAGTTGGGATTCGAAATATGAGATTCTATCCAAGGGAGAACCATGCCTTAAAATCTCGATCTGGGCGAATACCGGTATCGAATACACGACTACACAAACCAAAAAAAGTGGTTTGGCTATATGGAATATTGATGGTTGTAAATATGTATGTTGTATGTAAATACATTTTCACCGGCGTGCTGGTCATTCTCATTCGTTCAACCCATATCCAGTATTATACAGCAACTAAAGTGGTTCGTCGGTTTGTTTTTCCGTCACACTTTTTTTGTGAAACAATAACTTGCCTTCTAATTGAGATAGAATGTTCAAACTTGGTGTAGGTGTTTACAAGGTCGATGCCTAGCTGGGGATCAACCTTCGTATAGTTTCATTACATCAATACCTTGACTAATAATGAATATTTTCTGCAAATAAGCAATCTGATTGGTTGCGACTTTGGAACACAATGACTCTCCTTCTAATTGAACTAGGGTGTTTAAATGCAATTTGATTGGTTTATGTTTTGGGAAAGGATAACTTTAGTTCTTATTAAGTGAGGGTGATGAGACTTGATGGTTGGATGGCCTAATGGTTAGCACGCGAGCGGTGTATCATAAAGCCAGTCATTGAGTCAACTGGCGTGGTTTCGAATCCCCGGTCGTACGTGTCAAGGATTACGGTCGTCTGTCCAAACTCGTGGGTTTTCTCCGGGTCCCGTGGTTTCGTCCCATTACTAAAGAAACCCCTACGCGCAAGCCAATTATTGAAATGAAATTAAGACCATATGTTAGTCCCGCAATGACCTAGTTTGTGTCGAGTGGACGTTAAACCCGATTTGTATCAATGAACAATCCCAAATGTAGTGATTACGTAGAATTCATATATCCTGATGAGCTCGAAATTAAAAACACTACCACCAGCTCACGGAGTGTTTAAGTGTCTCAGCTAATTGAAATGAAATTAGAAACCGTATATGTTTGCTACGAAATGACTTAGTTTGTGTCGAGTGGACGTTGAACCTCATTTCTCTCTCTCTCTCTCATTTCCTAAACACGCAGCGATACATTTCATAGACTCATTTCTCTTCCCCGTCATCACGTTGTTCTGGCGCCACGTGTTGCACTAAAGTACATGTTCCTTACACATATTTATTAGATATTTTAATTCACTAGCGGGTAGGTTAAGAGAGGTTGCGTCAGAAGAACACATTTTGAATACATATTAGCAGATATATGGCACCATACAATGTAAGACATCGTCTAATATAACGGAATTTGCTTGGCTATTGAATCAATCCTTCCAACCATTTGTCTGATGAGTTGGTCGGATGCGACCGTTAGTTTTATCGTGTAAACGCCGCCTAACGAATCAATTATCAATCTTCTACCCAATAATACTAAATATCACATGAGATAATGATGATTAATCGCGTTGCTAGGTGTTATTCACAGCTTATCTAAATACCAATATTTAAAAAAACAAGGCCCATTGTTATCAAATATACACAAATGTACTCAAATGTAGTTCGCGTGAAACTCCAATTTATTTAATAATAGGCTAATTGTTTACAGAATTCACTTAGTCGAATTGCTTCCAGGTATTATCACTACCTACATAATGTTCAGATTGAACAGACTTGTGTGATTCATCTGCGCTATTCTACAAATGAAGTTCGTTACGGCATGATGTGACAAATACAGCTTTTTTTATAAATAGGTGAATCGTTTCGGACACATAGTTAAAGCGATAATTTCATATTTTCAAAGAAAGTCAAAACATAATTATTTCTATGTCTTTTGCTCAATAGGTTGTCAACTCATTATTATACGATCATGGACATTATTCCCCACACTCATACATCATTGGCACGGGAAATGATAACACAATTACCTCCCTTGTTTTTCCATCCCCCACCCCCATGCAATAGCTAGCTTCAAACGTTTGAATTTGAAGTTGAAAATGATATATTTGCCGATTTCTCAACTGGCAACAGTGGATTATTGGATTTATAGGATTTTTCTTTAACAAGGTAGGTTTGTTCATAGATACCATCTATTTTAAGGCCTTATTTTAATACATTTTAGAAATATAACTTAAAAATATGAAATTGTCGCTTTAAATTGCTTTGACGCTTCTCCAAATACGTCTGTGAGTTGCCAATCAATCGGTTGGGATTTTATCTTTACAGAAATGCAGTTCGTTACCAGGGGATGTGACAAATCCATCTTATTTAAAAAGGAGAATTGTTCGCATAATTAAGTAAGTTAAATTGTTTCGAAGCATTATCAAATGTACGACAAAATTTCCCTCGTAGCAGACTGTATGGCGTATGTCCGTCTTCCATTAGCCCGGGTTAGGTGCAGAAGAGTAGGACGTTAAACCCTATTTTATTTCATTTCCCTGACCCCGGGTATACCCAAATTATCCTCATAACATGGAATGGTGACTACTATCTAGAATCCTACACTCCTTTCCCACGACTCTTATTATTGTATTATTTTATACTAACCTGTATTTGTCCTGTAACATTGTGTGTTAATGGTAAACCTGCTATATGAGAGTCAATTGATGAGTTGTGTTTGGATTTATGGAGGCTCAGCCAGGATGTGACCGTTGCCATTCATAACATCAACGTTTTTATACGCCCACATATGACGCCGCCGCCGTCCGTTCACTTTTTGTTTTCGGGAAACTCTACAAGTTACAATTTCTATCCGAATTAAACGAATCTTGAAATATAGGTTAATATCCCAAATATCGCGGTTATGCTTAATATTGGTAAATATCGGATCGTAAATTCTTGGATTATGGTCGCTTTCAGGGTGTGGGCTGGTCGTGATCAAAATCATGTTTGTAGCTTGCTTGACAGCTGCTTGTGTTGTTTTAATTCAGGTTCATAAACCATTACCCTATTTATATAGAATTAGAGGTGATCAGGCCACGGTAAAAGACATGCTGGAGGTTTAGTTCTGGTTTACATTTATAGTTATGATGAGTTCTTCTTTAAATACGAACGCAGTAAGATAATTTCTTTCTGTTAAAATAAATTTCCCTTAAATGCCTATTGTTTACATTATGATTGAACTTATGATGGGCTTCTATGATTTCTCTTTTTAACTTCCGACAATCCTTATCAAACCACTTATGTTTCTTTTTCTTAACCACCACAAATCTAGCACAGGCTTTAGTATTATATATTAAAGGACAATATTGGTGCCAGTCATTATCAGATATGTGGTAGAACTGATTAAACACTTTCCAAATATAATATTAACACAGCGATCATCGCTACCATACAGGAGTAATAAAGGATTCGTGAATCGGAAGTGACGAACGCAAAAGGAAAACACGAGTTATCTCTCTATGTGAATGACTGAAGTGAAGAGTGATGACAGATAAACGGCCGAATTTCTGCTCACTAATAATTCCTTCGAAGACAAAAAGTTGTTATATGGGACCGCAAGAGGTTATCTGACGATACAATAAAGTAACTAAGTGTCATAAGATAAGCGAACACGGGAAAAATAGAAATACTCCGTACAGCCCCTTATTTTTATTCATTCTATAGGGGAGACCGGGGCACATTGAACCGCTTTGTTCACATACATGTTTGTGCTCATTTCATATCAAATGTTTTTATTAGAAGATCTCTTTATTTCATGATCAAAATTTAAAAAAAAAAAGCAATATGCCCTCTTATGTGGATCAAACCCCGGTTTATCTGGATTGTATAGATTAGACATAATATGTGAACTTATTTAAAGTACAAGAATTTCCTAGGTTAAGAAGTTAACATGTATGGAGAATTTTTCTCTTTTAAGCGCTTTTTTGAAAAATCCACTGCCTAAGTTTAATTGACAGCATGTGTCTTATTGATGGAGAAATGGGTCTAATAAGTTATCTCACATCTGTATAGTGTGTTGGGTTGTATAGTATTATTTATAAAGGACATATCCATGGTGGTTCAATGTGTCCCGGTCTCCCCTACCTTATAAAAACATGGTAATGCACGAACTTTTTTCTGTTTTTCTTTCGTATTCTGTTATCTAGTGGCAGTCAATTCTTTTCATGAATTGTAAGATATTCTCTCACAGCGTTACACAGCAACTTTAGGTCTTCGGGGGAATTATTAGTGAGCAGATATTCGCCCATGTATCTGTTATCATTAGTCACTTCAGTTTGTTATATAGAGGAATAACTCGTGTTTTCCTTTGGCGTTCGTCACTTCCGATTCGTGAATCCTTTATTACTCCTCTATGGTAGCGATGATCTCTGTGATAATATTATATTTGGAAAGTGTTTAACCAGTTTTATCACATATGTGATAATGACTGGCACCAATATTGTCCTTTAAGATATTGGATAAGTCTGTAGTCGCTTCCTGGATACTATTTTGCACACTGATCAGCAGTTAATATTCGCTTGGTCGCTACAAACACTGATATGGATGACATCGACGAGACTTAAGGAGTCAGGCATATTAAATTTTTTACTCCGACAAATTAAATTCTAAAACATTTTTGTGAAGTATAAGAAAAATAAATAAATGTATTTGAAATATATCTGGGTAAAAAGTATTCCATATTTAGCATAAATAGGTACAGAAAATAGTACGCGGACGTGTAAAATGGGTAAAAAATATAATCCGCCCGTACCAGTTCATATTACTACGTTTGATGTAAACAACGCGGGACATGCTAATTGTAGTCCGGTTGGAGAGGTTCGGATGTTTCCGGAGACCGAAATGGCCACTTTCTATAAATGAGAATTTTGGGGAATATTAGGCCTAACCTCCCGACAATTAGCATCGCCCAAACAACGCCTGTGTCACCGTCAATTATGATGTGACGTCACCTGTAGAACTATAGTGGTCTGATCATGACCTGCACTTACTATTAAAGGTCAGTCATCTTGGACAGAGATAAAAGACGCCCGTCGCATAATCTCTGTGAAACAGATTAGTATAAAGGGTCATTAAAAAATCATTTAGCTTAGCTTTTGTTGAGAGTTTTTGTAGTTCTTTTAGAAAAGAGATATCCGAATCTGTTTTGTAAATGAATGTCCTTAGTTTAAGTTTATTTCTAGTAGTATTATCGGTTTTATCAGCGATAAGATGAGATTGGGATAAGGGCCGTTTAGGGCTCTGGGGGATTTTACATGTATTATGATATGGAGTACATGTACCAACAATATTGCACTCAATTAAGCAGTGGTTCGTCATGTAGCTTAACGGGGACACTTTAAATAATTGGACATCATCAAATAGAGAGAGAGAGAGAGGCTGGTAAGAATGTAGTCCACAGTACTCTGACCATTGTAGTTTATACAAGTGTACGAACCAAGAATATCTCCAATACACCTGCCATTAAGAATACAGACGTCTGTGTTGTTACAAATCTGAATAAGCTCTCTACATCAGGTATTAACTTTCAGGTCTTGGCTGTTCCTAACTTTTAAAAATCCATTATCAGGTATGTCGTTAAGCTACTGTGGATATGGAATATTTATGTTACAATTATCAGAATCAGGAAAATAAACATCACTTTAAACATGCGTTCTAGAATTGAAATCCCCACCTAAAATAATTCCACCTTGGCTCCAATTCATCAAAGAGGATTATATTGTCTTTTGTCCTATATTGAGGACACTATCGCATAGTTTGGATTAAATATTTATAGCACATCCAACACGAGAAAACCATGTTTGAGAGACAAATAAATCTTTTAGGTGATCGCCCTATTCTTGCTGTACAGTTGTCCAGGATTCTGGGAAGCAAATAATGTCTAAATGTTTGATGGCATTATACAGGTCAGAGCAAAGTTTGGGATCATTTACCTTAGAAGAAAGATCGTTTATGTTTCAAAAACCCAGGGAAATCGACATTGCAAACTTTTAGGTTTTACATTCAATATCAATAATAAAAAAGTTATATTGTACAGTAAAAAGTATATATACATGAACACGAAACAAAAGTAAAGAATTAAAAAAATACACACTCTGTAACCGTAAATATATGACAAATGTAATAAATACCATAGACCTATAGACATAAAACATAATGCTCCTTAGGATAAGAGGAAAAACAACAACAAAAAAACCTAAAACAAACCAAAGAAAAGAAAAAACCTAAAAACACATCAGTGGGTTGAGGTAGAATACGTTTTCAATGAAACTTTTGCAGTTACTTGTGGGCATAGCCCAAATGGATGAGCAAAGGTGACTTAAACATGCATTCTACTGTATATAGATAATCATGGCCTCGAGCGAGCTTACGACATTGCGTAATGTCTCGCTCTCGACCATCAAACAGTACAGAAATATATTTTAACAGACGAACCACATGCTTATTGATAATGTTAGATCTAATACACTACGGGCTATTATATTATATTTAGCATGGTTTCCCCTTGTCAGTGATGCAGGACGGAGGGTTTGACAATGACAGCTGCCTAGTCCTTCGGATGGGACGGAAAACCGAGATCCTGTTTACACATCGACGTGCACGTAAAAGATCCCTTGCAGTTTGAATTCGATATAAGAGTAGGCCGTAGCGCCGTGCCCGGGCAGAATTTCCCTCATAGCATACTGTATGGCGTATGCCCGTTTTCATTAGCCCAGGTTACGAGAGGAACAGTAGGTCGTTAAAACCCATTTCATTTGTGTAATAGTGTGCAACAAAAATATACGTGTTGTACACTAACAATTATTTAATTTAATTCCAATTTAAGCCATTAGATTGCAATTGATAATCCCTCTTGTCCAGTTAAAACGTGGGTTATTAAAACATGTTATGGTCTGGGTTATAATCCTCTCCATTAGATACGGATTAAATACTTTAGAATGCACGCTAATCAAATCTCTGGTAAACAAAATTAAGATATAAACCAGAAACTCAAGAAGCATAATCATCATTATCTCTTGGAAACATTATGTGTTAAAAACCTCTTCTTATTATTAGGTAACAATGTGAGACAAATAACTCCACTCGGCAAATCTCGACAAATTTCGGAACCTACATCTAGTCGCGGCTGTATGACAGTAAGTGAAATGTACTACATTTGCGATGCGGCTACCGGTTTACTTTTAACAAGAAAACTTGACGCTATTACACAAATTGGGAACCTATTCGGCTAGCGACCTGTTCGACCGATGGAGCTGCAACCTGTTCGTTGGAAACCTATTTAGAATAAAGACAACAGTCGCCTTAACTCATCTATTTATCAACCAATAAAATCCAACGTTATGTCTATCAAATGAAAGTAGAATATATTATTTTTTATCCAGCTCAGAATAGAAATGTAATTTCGTCATTATCTTACAGCTGGATCGGTCGAATAGGTCGCAAGCCA
This sequence comes from Patella caerulea, assembly GCA_036850965.1. Taxonomy (NCBI): domain Eukaryota; kingdom Metazoa; phylum Mollusca; class Gastropoda; family Patellidae; genus Patella; species Patella caerulea. The sequence goes on from JAZGQO010000010.1 coordinate 5,602,079, forward strand.
AATAGGTCGTCAATTTGTGTTCGGTATGGGCGCAGCCATGTTTCATCCGGGACCATTAAAGTAGTTCCAATATGGCGGAATTCGTCATACAGCCGAGGTTAGATGTAGGTTCCGGAGGTTACCGAATCTGCCGAGTTTTGCCGAGTGAAATAACTCAAGAGTTGCGTTGCGTCACATCGGCCAAGACAAGATAAGACCACGATCTCACTTTGCATATAAGTTATTGTAAAAATCAACGCTATTAAACAGTTACCGCAGCTGAAGTATGCGTGCACAAATTAACTAATTAAAATATTATTAATACCCGTATCCATTTCCTAAAACTCGCAGCAATACGTTTTTTAGACACAGTTCTTATCCCCGTTTTCATTATGTTTTAGTGCCACCGGTTGCACTGAAGTTCATGTTTCCTATACAGAGTTATTAGATACTCGGTCCTATCCATCCAACCATTAATTGTGCATTGAGTCAACTGCCGAAAATCCCCGGTTGTGCCTAGCGTTGCCTGTCCAAACTCGTGGGTTTTCGCCGGGACCCCTACGCGCAAGCGAATTATTGAAATAAAATTAAACAATATGTTTGTCCCGAAATGACCTAGTTTGTGTCGAATGGACGTTAAACCCCATTTCACTCTTTCTCTCCAACTATTTGTGGGATGCCATTGTTAGTTTTATCGTGTAAACACCGCCTGGCGAATCAATTATCGATCGTCTACCCAATAATACTAAATATGAATACAACACTACATATCAAATGAGATAATGATGATTAATCGCGTTGCTAGGTGTTATTCACAGATTATCTAAATATACCAATATTTAAATACCCATTATTGTCAAATAAACACAAATGTAGTTCGTGTGACAACTCCAATTTATTTAGTAATAGGTTAATTGTTTAGAGAATTCACTTAGTTGAATTGCTTCCAAGCATTATCAATTTTACATAATTTTCAGATTTCACGGTTGTGTATGATTCATGTGCGTTATGCTACAAGTATAGTTCGTTACAGCATGATGTGACTGATGCTGCTTATATATAAATAGGTGAATTGTTTAGGACACTTAGTTAAATTGCTTCCACGCTTCACCAAATATATCTGTGATTTACCGATCAATCGGTTTGGATTTTATCTTTACAGAAATGCAGTTCGTTACCGCGGGAAAATCCATCTTATTTACAAAGGCGAATTGTTCGCATAATTAAGTAAGTTATATTGTTTCGAAGCATTATCAAATAGCAATCTGTTTGTTTCATCTGTGTTCATTTTGCATTTTTTATACATCAATGTACCACATAATGTTACAAATCTAGCTTATTTATCAAAAAAAGGCGTATTGTTTGGAACATTTAGTGAGTTGAAATTGTTGTAAAGTATAAGAATGATTGTCTAATTAAACGGTGTGTTTCGGTTGTAGCGCTTCCGGTTGGATTGTACACACAGATGAATATAATCTGATTGATATAGAGGTCTTTAACGAACACTGCCTGAACATCTGAACGGCTGTAGTGGAAGATCGCGTCAGAGGCTTTTGACCTATGACGTCCCACATTTGATTAACCAATCAGCATTGATGTTCCTAGTTGGTTAATCATAGTTCCGTACACCTCCCGCCAAAAACTCACCGTAAAAGACTGTTCCATCGGATAATCCCTCACATCACCCAGAAGGCGGGTTACAACTAGTAAATACAAGTAAAATGACATTTTGAACTGTAAAAAAGATTGTAATCTACAATGTTATTGTGAAGTGGAATCGAATCTCCGCCTTCGTTAACCCGGTTTGTGCAGATTGTAGGACATTAAAACCCCATTTCATTAAATTTCAGAATTTTGAGTTGAACCGACCCCCAAAAAATGTTTACCGTTAACAATAAAATCAACCATAATCATTGTGATATAAGATTTCCACTCAGACCGTATTTTCGAATCATGACATTTCTTGGAATTTACAGATGTCCAGATGTAACAACGAGAGTAGTGGATCTCACAGTGGAGTCAACATCAGTGGAAAAAAAGCTTCATTTAAAAAGAGGCATCTATACTATGTACCAAGTTATATGTTTGACGTTGTTGTGGTTTCAAGTGGGAAGATACATCGTGGATCTGTTCATAGTGAAACCTTTCATATCTAAATCATTGCTATATAGGATGTCAATCTTGTGTTTCGCACTACAAACTGCGGTTGATGGCACCGTCATGTTCAGGATGTTTAAATACAAGGATAGGTTCCATTCATTTCTAACGCAATGGATTGAAATTTCCAAGCAAGCTGCTTCCCTGGGGTCCAACCAGGAACAATTATTATACAGACTCAAAAGGACACATCGTGTAGTGATCGTTGTGCTGTGTTTAGTACACATCGGAACATCAGCTGGTTTTCTTGTCAGTGTACAGAATAGAAATGAACTCGTCCAAGCAGCAGTTGGGCCGTTTGGTGATTCGCCACTATCAGTCGGCCTAACTGCAACTCTGTGGTGTTATAATGCAGGGGTGTGGGTGTCCTTGGCACCATTCTTTGCCATCGTCACAAAATGTTTAGCTTTTCAATATGGTTCACTAACTGGGAAGATAAAAGAACTTGTTAATTCATCGACAAGATTTCCTGTCAAAATTCACATCTACAGGCGACTTCGCATGGACCTGTGTGACATGGTTGATCTGCTCAATCCAGACTTCAAATACGTCGTGGCAACTTCATACTTATTGAGTATTATAGTACTCTTGTGCATAGGATATTCTGTAACCAAGACAGCAGTTGTGGATGTCTATCTGATAACTATGATTTCAATCATTGCTATATTGAGTATTCACAGGCTAGTAGCCTTGTCCGTAATTGCTGCTAATCTTCACGAACAGGTAATTTGAAGTTGATTTTAATGGATTCATTGGCCCCCCAACCTTGGGTATAATTTACACCAACATTGTCCCCCTCACATGAACAACAGATGCGGCATAGGCAGTGTAATATGGAATGGTGACTACTATCGTGAATTTCCCAATCCCTTCCCACGAGTCAGGGTGGCCAGCATAGTTTTTGTTTGCTCTTACAGGGGTCTCCAATATGATTCAATAGCCAACCTAATTTGTTTATTTTTTGCAATGTCTATTTTACGTCTTGTCCGTAAGTTTATCGTGTACATTTTTGTTTTGCATGTAGTGCGGTCCTCCTGCACTTACTATTAGAGGTCATAAAATACACACAGAATCACCCTAAGCTGAAATCACCATATTGTATTATTTTAGGTGACTGGCCAGCTAGAGGTCGAAGCGCGGCACTCTAGACCACTAGGCCATCCCAACCCCCTCTCCTAATTGAGCTAGAATGTGTGTAGGTGTAGGTGTTTATTAGGTCGATACCTTGATTGAGTTCGAAGATGAGCATTTTTTAGGGTTAGCCGAGATATGCAATTTGATTGGTTGATGCTTTGGGGCACGATAACTTTAGTTTAAATTCAGTGAGATTGATGAAACTTGTATAGTTTCATTACATCAATGCCTTGGGTAAGTTCGATAATGAGCATTTTCTGCTCAGGGTAAGCAGAGCGATAAGCAATTTGATTGGCTGAAACTTTGGAACTCAAAAACTCTCCATCAAACTGAGCTAGAATGTTTATACTTGGTGTAGGCATTCTTTAGGTGAATGCCTTAATGGAGTTCGATAATGATCAGTTTCTGCTTACAGTAAATAAAGATCAGCAATTTGATTGGTTGATGCTTTGGTTATAATGAAGTGAGAGTGATGAAACTCATAATATAGATTTATTATATCATTAACTTGACAAAGTTTGATAGTGCGAATTTTCTGCTTAGGCTTAGGAGCGATGTACAATTTGATCTGTCAAGACTTTGGAACACAACAACTCTGCTTTTAATTGAGGTAGAATGTTTAAACTTGGTGTAGATGTTCATTAGGTGAATGTCTTGACTGATTTCAATGATTAACAATTCGAACTGAAGCTAAGCCGAGCTGATCAATTTCATTGGTCGATGCTTTGATTCTATCTGACCGAGAGTGATGAAACTTAGTGCATAATTTATTTGCTTCATACTTTTGAAAAAAAAATAAATGTTCGATTAATTAATATGTGTCATCTATTTATTTTGGAATTCCGGCGGGTGACATCAGCCTCACTGTTGGCTTGTTATTATTTTATGTGAACTGATAATCTGTATTTTGCTACCATCCGGGCAATTTGTCCGAATGGTAAACCAGCTATTATGAATATATGAGTCAATTGATAAGATGTTTTTGGTTTTATGGAGGCTCCTCCAGGATGTGACCGTTGCCAGGCATAACCTCTATTTTTTTTATACCACATTTTTATGTGAACATATACTGCCGTCGCCGCCCCTTCACATTTTGTAAGTGGGCACTCTACATGCTACAGGTTTTATCCGAATTAGACGAAACTAAGACGAAACTTGAAATATAAGTTAATATCCCATATTCGTATGTATCGGGGCGTAACACATGACACAATTATATGGAATACAAGTTACTTAAAGAATTTATTTCAGCGACGTTTCGACTAGGGTTTTCCCGTCTTATCAAGCAAAAAATGACAACCATAGCACGAAACGTCGCTGAAATAAATTCTTTAAGTAACTTGTATTCGCTATAATTGTGTCAGTGTCATGTGTTATCCTCATCCAGTTACTTAATGCCACTTAAACAACTTATCGGGGCGTAACTTCGTGGATTACGGCCCCTGGTTAAACGAAAAATGTGGGCAGTTAAGACATCGAAACTTATCTAATTGTGATGAAACTTAGCAGATATTATGTTTATATCACAACGATCTTGATTCCTTTGGATATTCGCACATGTAGGATTGGCACTTATTGGATTATGGCACCTGGTTGTACTCAAAACCGTGTTTGTAGCTTGTAGCACAATATCGGCTTACATGATAACCGCTTGTTTTTTTTTTAAATTCAGGTTCATAAACCATTACCCTATTTATATAGAATTAGAGGTGATCAGGCCACGATAAAAGACATGCTGGAGGTAACGATTCTTTTACTTAATTTCATAAGATAATATATTCTCTTGGTGTGCCTAATAATAAACTATTGGTAAACAGGAAGGTCCTTGCATTCCTTTCAACCACATGTACTGTGTGCACTGTGTGCTAATATTACTCGAGTTTAAGCGTCGTTTGCTGCCCGTCAGCCATGTTGATACTTAAGGGGAATGATCAAGCTGACTTGGTTTGGAAAAGTGGACCAGACTGCGTCCGCATGTCAGTCTTAGATTTCCTTTTCTAAAAAAACAGAGACTCGCCCCCGGATGAGACCAATTATGGCTGTTAACCTGTAAAGATACTATGTCTTACCCAAAAAGCCATCCCAGCCCTGGTACAGGCTAGTTTCTTAAGAAACAATTTGTCTACGATATCACTCTAGGTGGAAGTGGACGTTAAACCCCAGAAACGACCGAACGAGCTGACTTAGTTGAGAGTCGGCTTTAGATGCTCCATTATTACAGCAACCCTCTCTTAGGAGACTGTTCAAAAAGAAACAATAAGAGAGATGAAGTTGTTTTGCATCGCTCCCTGATCATACTATGCAATGTCATATTTACATTAAGAAGCAAGAGCCCCATGGAATTGTCTTTAGGGGCACCAGATAAATTATTACTTCACTTGTTCGCCTAACCGGGTTTAGGTCCAAATAGACCGGTTTCTCATTTCGTTTCGTTTTTTTATAATTCAAAATTTCGTTTTACTTGCCTTCACAGCACAGTACTTGTCTTCACAACACTAGGATCTCGAACAGGCGTTCTAGTTGATGTGGAGAATTGGCCAATGAAACGGTACGTTACGGCGAGTTCTTGGCATGCTCTGCATGGAACTGCGGGTAAACCCATAGAAACCTCAACGCTGATTAATCAATGTCCAACGTCATAGGGTCAAAGGTCTCTCGCATGACCACTGACGCGACGTCTGTGTACAACCAGTCAGATCTTCATGTAGTGAGCCATCGAAAGTATAATAAAAACGAAACGAAATATAGATCTGTATTTTAATCAGATTGTGTTTCAAAGCTTAAATTATATTTATATCCTCTATCGTCTATTTATATCCTCTATCGTCTATTTATATCCTCTATCGTCTATTTATATCCTCTATCGTCTATTTATATCCTCTATCGTCTATTTATATCCTCTATCGTCTATTTATATCCTCTCGTCTATTTATATCCTCTATCGTCTATTTATATCCTCTATCGTCTATTTATATCCTCTATCGTCTATTTATATCCTCTATCGTCTATTTATATCCTCTATCGTCTATTTATATCCTCTATCGTCTATTTATATCCTCTATCGGCTATTTATATCCTCTATCGTCTATTTATATCCTCTATCGTCTATTTATATCCTCTATCGTCTATTTATATCCTCTATCGTCTATTTATATCCTCTATCGGCTATTTATATCCTCTATCGTCTATTTATATCCTCTATCGTCTATTTATTCGTAATATTTGTATGCTTTAAATTCGTGATATTTCTTCTTGTTAAACTTAAAAACTGTGACTTTTGGTTTTATATTTAAGCATAAAAATAGAACCTTTTGAGATATCATTAAACTTGTCTCCTATTTTATCAAAAGATTGGCCCAATATAGCCCGGCTGGTACTGACGTGCTATTAAACATTATCTAAATTATCAATTAGACATTAATTAACTTATCCAGACCATAATAAACTATCGACGTCAAGCTAGCATCCGATGTTAGCTGGATTAGATTCCTATATGCCGCTGAACGGCCATTGAAATTAAATAAGAAAAAGTGGATAATCGAGACTAGGCTGTTTATTTTCATGATGTTAGTAATGATGACCGACGCTACGCGGAAATTTCATCAGCTCATAGTGGATCAATTTGACTGAAATTTTCAGCAAATTACCTTTACACTATCTAGTTTTTCACTATTATAGTGAGAACTGTCAATTCTTTATCCTATCTCCTTAATGTATCTTTAATTTGAAGTTGGCTTTAAATCCGCTCAATTATTTAAATTTAATTCATTTCACTTTATATATGGTCTAAATTTTGTGTGCAAACTAAATTTCTTGGATAGTTGCCACGTTTGTCCATGGTCCTATCCACTGTTATTTTTCATCCCAGGTAAACCTATTTATAGCCAAGCTTCAGGAATCATCAGTGGGTATAACAGCCATGGATATTCTGGTAATTAAGAAAGGCACCATACTCACGGTATGAAAACTTTTATATTTTTAACCCGAATGAATAATTGAAAACACATATATTACATTTGAAAGGTTCGGGTACTTACGATGTAATACAAGAAGACTGCAAAAAAGAAAAAAATTGAAGATGCATTATGTAAAATTCAAATAGAACAACCTTGGTCCGTTTTTGACAAACTAGTGCAGAAATAGATCATGAAAAATGAATATGTTGAAAATTTCAAAAATCAGCGCGGTCCTGAAGGATGTCGATGTGCCATTATAGGTTTATCTGTTGTGTGAATGTCAGCGAATTATTGTAATAAAATTGTATCATGTTAGTCGCAAATGACCTAGTTTGTGTCGAGTGGACGTTAAACCTCATCTTCCTCCCCCATCTCTCTCTCTCCCACTCTTTTTTTCGTTAATCGAGGTATGAATTAGCCTTTCGAATTGAGTATAATTCATTCAGTTCAAGGTTTTAAGTTTACACGTTATTTTATGAAAAGTTCTACTGAATTCGGAGTTGCAGGCCTACTATTCTGTATAACAGTTACAGGCCTAGGTTGTTGCCATAACCACTTTTGCTGTGTTTCAGTAATAACGGGCGTCTATTTCCTTTGTAGCAAAGAACTTTTTTTGTGTGCTGCGAACTAGTTACAACCGAACTAAGAATTTATGACACACAGTCAGATATTATAGTCGAGTTTAGCACGCATAGCGTCAAATCGTCACGTGATAGTAATGACAGCACCCGTGAAAACAATTACCCAAGACAAATCTATGGACAAGACACAATATACAGAGGTCACTAACAACAAACGCATATGTGAGAGCAAGTAGATGAATCAGGGCTAGCCGTAAGCATCCTCTGCACTGTACAGTCCCGGATCTGTGGATATACAGACTTCAATCAAAATGAAATAAAAACTAACAATAAGGGAAGCAACTCAAGAAAGAACGGAATGTTTTCCAATTGTTCTCAGAATAACTACCAATAATTGTTCTCTACAGTTTAAAATTTATTTTGAATAAGGATAACTCCTTTTTAACGAAATTTTGCTTCCTTTTCAGCTGTTTGGAGTTTACTTAACTTACTTCTTCGTTGTTATCCAATTCTCCGTGTGATCAGATCCGTCCAACTGTATAGGCGTATGTGGACGAAACCTACACCGTTAAAGATAAGTTCCTAGAAAAGTATTTATCGGGTGGTTATTTGCAATTAAGGTAGGGCATTTTCGGTATATATTGAAGAACGAAACATCCAATCTTACTACAAAAATACTGGATTCCTATAAAACATACATGGAACGCATACAGGACAAAAATGTAAGGGTTTCCCTAATCGGCAGCCCGACGATTAGGAATGGTTGCTTGGGTGACGTCAAAGGTTGCGCGTGGAGATTGGGCGCTAGATAGACTTTATGAAAAGTTAGACTTATAACACTTTCTGGGATAAAAATCATGGAAATGGACAGTAGATAATCCGAGAATTTAAATAGGATTCAATATTTGTGATAAATGGATAGCGACAACATCGTCTTGTGTGTGCAATGAATTCTCCTCCGACTTTGCAACCGTTGCTAGGTAGCTCTTCAGCTATGTCACGTGACACAAACACGACCCCTTTTTAATACGTTTTTTTATAACAGGGGTATTCCCTCACGTAAACCTTTGTTTTGAGAAGGATTTGAAGCAAAATTTTGATAGATTAATTAGTTTGAATATGGTTTTAGTCCTAATATATCATCTAATCACCCTGTATGTACACGGGGACGTATCTTTAATGTGAAACACAAGGGCAAGGGCATACTTATTCCGTTCTCCACAGTGGTGAAATAAAATTTGGAAATGCAGACTTGTTACTCATCCCAACTTAGGCTGTCTGTCTTCAGCTAGCTCCAGCCCGAGAACAGACCCTAACCCAATTAACCGACACTTTCTAAATCGACGTTTTTGGTGAAAAACACTGAGTACGCTTTTAGAAATTTTTAGAAGTATTTATTTATCTTCTATTTTCGTCTTCATTGAAAAATCAATTTTCACTTAGCCGTTGTGTTTATAAAAAATGTAAAACGGATCAGAGCCGAATTTCGAAATATTCTACTAATTATTCAATATGGCGTATCTAGCTTTGTTTTGAAAGATAAACAAATTGAAACTCTAAAGGCAGTTTACAATGAGAAAGACTGTATTGCAATATTTCCCACTATCACATATTATATATCGCTTTTATCGGGGTTTGCTAACTTGACATATGTGGTTACATAAACAATGTGCTTCGGGTATAGGGAGCATAGTACCAGTCCCATCCAAAAACGATAACGTGGGCGTTTTAAATGGACGGCATTTAGGGCAGTGATGTATTCTCGAGGTATGGTGTAGACAGATTGCTGCGTGCAGTAAGCTTGTTACTGTGGTATCGTTCGATACTTTTGAAAACAATAAATGTGTTATTTCTTTAATTTATCGCTGGATACCTGGGAAAATTATAAATGTGTTATCTCTTTATGTTGGGATTTCGATGGGGTACATTGTCAACCTATCAACATCATTGTTGCCTTGTTGACAATTTTTGTCATTCCAGTGTGTTTAACCCAACCACACCTTTGTATTAGTCATGCCATTTTAACTCACGTTTCCATCTTAAAGCGATAGTCGTGCTCTTCGTCAGTTAAGCACATTTTGATTGAATGCAAGGATCTCATGAATGTTTAATTCAGCTTCTTCCGTGGGCCCTATGCGCATGGGAATTATAATATAAATATACCATGTGTCAGTTTGAACATGATCTAGTTTGTGTTGAGTGGACGTTATGTCCCCCCCCCACTCCTGTCTCTATCTCGCTCGCGTTGTGAAGGCATTTATAAAAAACAGCATTTTTCATTTGACCTTATAAACCACATTTCACTTCCGGTCCAAAACGGACTGAATCATCGCGAGAAACTTACTCGGTCAACGCCACAATAGAATCCACTATTAGCGAGCCAGCGTCGTACTCACAGAGCCATCGTTACCGCCGCCAGACAACACCCGAAACGGCCAATAAATAAATAATGGTTTAAATTCTTTGAACTCGAACCCCAAGCATATGTGATGCGTTGAAGTATATACTATTTTAATACCATATCAGCTTGCGGTAAAATCTGTAATATAATGTGGGCGAGTGGATGGCCTAGTGGTCTGGAGTGGCGCGCTTCGACCTCTGGCTTGCGGCTGTGGTTTCGAGCCCTGGTGTGAGTGTATGTGGCATGGAGATGGGGGTGCCTTCTCAACCTCGTGGGTATCCTCCGGGCACTCCGGTTTCCTCCCACTTCTAAAGACCCCTAAGGGCAAGCGAATTATTGAAATAAAATTAAACCATATGTTAGTCCCGAAATGACCTAGTGGACGTTAAACCCCATCTCTCTCTCTCTCTCCCCCTCTCGTGACAAACACATTGCGAAAATTGTAACATTTGCAACGTTGCCTTAATGGCGTCTTCACCACAACCCTCGCGTGTCAGCCGCAACCCCACCAAGCATTTGGAGTTCTTATGGCGTGGTGATGGCGATCATGGCGCGGTGACCAAGCTTGCATTACTCACCTATGGCGACCATGCTTTTCATGTTCGACTTGCTTTTAGAACGGGCGATTCAATGGTCATCTTGAAATTTCTAAAAAAAAATCTAACCAGCTTATATAGTCGCCGTGATCACGTGGTGGAAACGCACGTGCAGTCAAGATACACGTTGAAGACGTGTGGATAGAGCGCCGCGGGTTCGCGATGACCGCCGTTGCCAAGCTTATGTAATGGATAATGGCCGTAGACTGTCCTTTATGTAAATAGAAAGAACAACTTTTTCTTTCTATTTACATAATGGACAGTCTGAGGCTATTATCTAACTTAAACAATAGTCACTCTTTGTCTTAAATAATAGACATCTTAAAACAATAGTGTCTTGTAACACCCCCAAAATATTGGACAGTTACTTAAACCGACACCACAGGTCACGTGACTGTTTTGTTAACAATTAATTAATACAAACAAGGATATCAATACAGTCATGTCTTCCAGTGGAGAGGATATATCTATTACCCAGTCCAAAATTATTCCTATTTATGACACGAATAATGGCGTACTGACAATGTATGGAGTGACATGTTGGATATGGAGGACAATGCAAATCCAAGGATTGATCATCCAAAATTTAATATAGGGTAAAATATTTATTCTCATATATCGGATGTGGATACAAACCCTGACTCTAAAGTGGAATATAAAGTGGAATATAAAGGGGAGGAAATACATACAACTGTGAAGATGTGTCAAAAACCGATGGGGGTGGCTTTAACCAACGCAGAACACAACCTAAGGTCACTAGAGCGTATCAAAACCTGCAAAATCCATATATGTTTAGGAAAACATTTATGAGTGTATGGTAGGCTACTACTATATGTTTTTTTATTTCTCTATTTCTTACCGAGTCTAGAGTCATTTGATGAATATGTACACATTACAATTATTCTAAATTCAGAATCATTTTGTTTGGCCAATGATTAAATGAGTCATAAAATCAACTCTTCATAAAATAAACTGACCAGATTGTATTGCATGTTAAACAACAGAAACAAAACAACCCATTCTTTCAATCTGACTGGTGATGATTTAGAAAATCATGTTAAAAACGAGATTATTTCTATTTTCAGACCGACTGGTGTTATTTTCTAATCTATATGGTATGGTGACTCGCCTATTCGAATTCATTTATTACAGCAGACAATAAAACGCAACGCAGATACACGTTTGTTTGCTGCAGGAGTACACGAACAGTTCAACGTGGAAAAAACTGGACCTTGTGCATATAAAAGGACAAGTGACAATGAAGTATCAGACTTATGTAACATTTTAGTAGCTGAAAAGTGTCCAAAATTGTGTCAACTACAAAGTCCAAAACAAAATAATTCAAAAGTGCCCGGTGATTCCAGGGAAATTAACATCCAATCTTCGGAAATATCAATTTTTGTAAATGTTGAAAGGGAAATTAGTAATAAATGGATAAAGTGTTTTGATTTATTTTCAGTTGCTTAATATATAATGACAACACTTTATTATTAATGTATTTTTCATTAATAATGGACAATGTCTTAAAATAATGGACTGTTTTAATTAATAATGGATTGTTTCCTTAATAATGGATTGTTTTCATTAATAATGGATTGTTTCCATTAATAATGGATTGTTTTCATTAATAATGGACTGTAAGTTTTAGACAACAATCCATTCCTCATTATAATGGATTAAAAGAACAAAGGATGACACCATAGCTATGGTTTAAAGATCGTGACGAGCCCGTCGTGAGAATGGGATATAATTGCTCTGGTGGCAGTAAGAACGCGACTTTTTTAAGTTTGTAATTTGGGAACATTTTTCCGCGTTGTGTTCACGCTTGCCGGCGACCTTGTGCATTTCCTGGCCGCCGTTCGGGTTCAGAGCGCAGTAAGGTGATCACCCCGGTCTGACGGGGGCATTAGATACGTGTAAAACTTTCCATCCTTGGAAAGCAATGCCCTTTCGACACGCCTCTTTTCATTAGTCTTGACCATCCAGTCCACAGCAACCATCGAGAACTGGGCACATGTTCTAAGACGGCGAGCCACTGTCCCTAGAAATGTTTCCATTACTGATGTCACACGTCGTGCCTCAAGCCACAGTAGTGGATGGCTCTAAGAACTGGTTTTGAGCAGGTATTTCAATCATGTGTTACTGGCCTATAACTTCCGGTCACATGCGCACAATATCGAATCTGGTGCCAACAAATACCCCAGTCCCGTGTTGACAAAGCATTTTGAGGCTTAAGTTAAGAATTTACCCAACATTGGTCATCTTATTGTAACTAAAATATAGCCCTTCATAAACTTGTTGCTGTTTTAATGTATCAAATACATCAATAAGAAACTATGTGCAAAGTTTTGTGTTTCTGGATCAAAGATATTTCTCATACAGTAATTGAAAGTTGAGTATATTCTTAACTGAAGACCGAGAATGCTTTGTGAATATCAGATAGTCGTAAAATCCCCTCCCCCCCCCCCCAAAAAAAAAGAAAATGAAGAATAGTTTTAAGAGTTCTTTAAAAACAGTAGAATGTGCTGGTGTCAGCCACAGCGCTTTCCTGTTCCAGTCGATCGGGCTTCATTCACACTCAGAGAGAAAATTGGATGACAACAAACAAATATGTTAAGAAAACACCGAACAGCTGAAAAATATAAAGCATATATATTGTATTATCATGAAGCATACACCGTTTTAATAGTAAAGATTTTGAGTCAGAGATCACCACTGCCACAGCGAATTCTTAAAATATTTTTGCCGCACCGGGAGATAACTCTCCCACACACAACCAGATAGCCCGAACACCCCCACCCCCTCCAACGTGGACACCACTACCCCCTAAAGATAGTCCTCCTAGTAATCAAATCAGTGATACAATTCTACAAGAATATTCTTTTAACTCAGTGCGGCAGCCCCATTACGATTAGTAGGGTCACCTGTCCAACTTCGTGGGTTTCTCCGGGTCTTCCAACAGCTGAAGTCCAACACGCACAAGCGAATTATGGAAATAAAACTGAACCACGCTACACCCGAAATGACCTAGTTTGTGTCGAGTGGACATTAAAGCCCCCCCCACTTAACGCCCTGTCATTAACTGTGATAAAGTAAGGAAACTGTTTTCTTACCGTGAGCAAAGTTCCGTTTTTGACCAACAGAATATCCATGGCTGTTATACCCACTGAAGATTCCTGCAGCTTGGCTATAAATAGATTTACCTAGAAAGATTATAACAACACAACCTGATTAAAATACATATCTGTATTTCGTTTCGGTTTTTTTATACTTTCCATGGCCTACCCTATTGAAGTCGTCAGCTAGTACAAATGACAGCGATATACCTTGTAGTTTAATACCAGACAATGCCCTCATAGTCTAGTAATCCAAATATGGTAATCCCATGCTTTAGAGACGTTAACACCCATCCTCCTTGGTTCCCATATTATTACATGGTATTGAAATCCAGGGTAGCTTCTGTGCAACTGACCAATCAATTAAAGAAAGTGCCTGACCGGTTTCCCTTTCTACGAACATCATTCACTATTCTCAGACGGGCGTTTCCACAGGCTCCTCAGTTTGAAAAAAAGACATCATTTAGACATCTTGTGGGATTCCCGGTGAGACATACAGTTACAGGCCGGGAGAGATCACTATGTAGATATGGAAAGAAGAGCATACCACCGCAAAACTCAGGCCTGGGTATACAGAACTTATGTCTAGCTTAAATTGAATGTCATATTGTTGTGTACGTAGTTTTCTGTATATAACCGTTGTATTATGGGTGTAAAAACATAGTTACACCAACAAAGTGTTCCGGGGTCAATCGACCCTTGAAGTTTTATATGTAGCGTCATAGTCCTACCGATACGATACAGTACGGCTTTTCGTTGCCTTGACAAAGAATAGTCACATCGGTCCCCGTAGTAACACACACACTATCTTATATTAATTTCATATTTGGGCATCTAAACTATCTAAATCTATATACAACCAATGGTATTTTGAAACTTCTTGAGCGCTATAAGGTAGCAAGCAAACGCCGAGCTTTTGTCAAAATCGTACAGATAACCAGCATCCACAGCAACCTAATATTCCGGCACCGGCCAGTTACCCATATGATTTTGATATATCAGAAAATCGATACCACCCCTCCCCCCCCCCCCGGAAACTATAAAAGATAACTACCTCCAGCACATCTTCCAAGTTGGCATTTTGACCTCTTAATTTATATAGGCTTGGTAATGGTTTATGGACCTTAAGAAATAAAAGAAAGGGTTTTATTTTATATAATATATCCACACTTTGTGTATTTAATATAATCGCTAGTCGGATTCTTAGTTTTATTGTTCATGACGATTTTCTGATAATACAACATTGTAAATACTACTTACAGAAATGGTTGCCAGCGACATATGCATTTTGTACCAGGATCTGATTCTGATTTTTAAAGTTTTCATGTAATGAGAAGATAGTTACCCCCTAACACGTACCTGTTCATGAAGATTTGCTGATAATAGAGACAGTGATACCAAATTGTAAATACCGTGTACAGAAATAGTTGCCATCATCAGTATCAGAGACAAGTTCATTAAAGCGCTCTTGATTACTGAGTATCCAACACACAGAAGTACTATGATATTCAGAAGAAAAGTCGAAGCCAAAATGTACTTGTAATACTGGTTCAGTAAATCAACCAAATCACACATTTCCAGATGAAGTCTTGTGAACTGGAGAATTTTACCAGGAAATGACGAAGCTGTATTAACAAGTCCCGTGATTTCCTGAGATACTAATTTAAATTGCAGAGTTAAACATTTGGTAACAACCGCAAAGAACGATAATGAACATGCCCATAATATCGCCTGCAAAATATACAATCCATACGTTAATCCAACCAGTGAATAACCAAAAGGAGCCAGGGTTGCTTTGATGAGTTCATTTCCGTCTTTTGTGTTTATTAAAAAACCAACTCCCCCCGTACAATTTACGATTACCATTGCTAACAACAAAACGCGCGTCGTTCTTCTAACTTGTTTCCCAATTACTTCTTGCTTGCATCCTAATGATGCAGCCTTCTTTGATACACCATTCCACTGGTCAATAAATCTGTAGAACCCATCTTCCTTGCTGAACATCCACAAGATGACTGTAGTTGTAATGGACGCATGGAGACAATAACAAAAAACACATAATCTGTAGACGGATGACTTCGAGATAATTGGTTTTGCGATGAACAGACACACGGTGTATCGTAGAACGTGTAACCATATTAAGAGCAAGACTATCAATTGATAGGCTTTATAGGCGATCTTTTTCCAACGTAACATTTTTGTTCTTTTAGACGTACCCACGGCGAACGTCTCCACTGGAGTACTTTCATCTGGAGAGTAGTGTATACCCAGTATTGCCATGACTCGGAAATATGGTTTAAGAAAAACTTTCAGATCACAGTAATTCTGAATAACAGTAGCCATTCTGCAAGATGAGTCAATCTCGTCCGTTTTCAGTAATGCTATGTTGCTATAGCAAAGTAAGTATTTAGGCTTAGGATTTAATAAAAATCACATTAGTTCATAGTCCATGTTTTCCGAGTTCAGGCATGCTTCAAATCTCTCTGTAACTTCTCAATATTAGTGGTATCACTGCTGTCAATGTTTTCCGACTTCTCTAACGCTTGAAACCTCTATGTAATTTCCTCAAAGTAGGTATAACTACTGTGGACAAAATAAATAGCTTACCTCTGTGATATCAACAACTCATTTGGTCATTAAAACAGATTATTATTCGCACAAATTCCTGTAATACACACTGGGCAGATTTATCTGCGTCATTAACTCTACAGCCAGCGTCTATTATTTAACGTTCCATTAGTTTGATGAAAAAGCATTTACAAATCAAATATGCGGTTGTTATCATTAAAAATCAATAAACACGTGCTGATTGATGATCAGTAACGATATAATTATTCCACTTTAAAGATGCATTATGCAAGATCTAAAAAGGCTTCATATGTTAAGCCGGGCTGACAACGTACCATACCTGTTTTTTCACTGGTTCCCCCCTGGTCAGTGATGCAGGACCAGGGGGGAACCAGTGTTAAAACAGGTACACGGACTGCTGTCTAGTCGTTCGGATTAGACGACACATCGAGTTTCCACGGTAGTATCACATACGATAAGGCTTTATATATACTTTTCTCCTTAAAGTGAAAGCGATATATATAATAACAGACAGCTTTATGGAAAACATTCACTAGGTTTATTAAGTACAACGTTGAGAGAGAGATTGGGTTTAACGTCCACCCGACACAAACTAGGTCTTTTCGGGACTCAAACATGAATGACTTCATTTTCAATAATTGCACGTAGGGGTCTTTAGCAGTGGGAGGTAACCCGAGGAGCAAGAGACAACCCCCACGAGGATGGATAGGCGTCCCTACACCTTGTCACCCACAACAGGTGAATCGAAACCACGCCAGATGACTCAATGACCGACCTTACGATTGTAATGAAGATACTCTCGCCGTTATCAAGCAATGATTTGATCAAAAAATTTCAGTATAAGCATTTTGCATTAACTATTTTGGAACGATTTTACGAAATGAAATGGGGTTTAACGTCCTACTGTGCGGCTCTGATTAAATCAAAATTGGCATACAGTATTACATGGGGGAAATTGTGCCCGGGAAGCGGCAATATGACCTACTCTTATATCGATTTCCAACTGTCCGTCTTCATTAGCCCAGAATAGAAGCAGAACAGTAGGACGTTAAACCCCATTTCATTTCATTTCATTTCAATCACCAATCCGTAACCTCCCAAAAGTAGTCATCTTCAAATGTTGATGTAAAGTTGCAAAATAATGTCGTACTACTATATCATAATTACTATATCTACGTCGTTAATTCAGTTGGACTATAGAAGAATAAATAGAGTTGTGAAAGCTTGTTTAAAAAAAACATTACTGATTGTACAACATTTATCATTCCCGTGTGGCCCGGAACCGCCATTATATGTAAGCTTACTATCTCATCATCAATTTATAATCTGTAGATGTTATACTAGTCTCTATTGTCTAGGAAAATATTGAATACTAGGAGGTTCTGGGAGACCGAGACTATTGTTATACTTCTTATATTACTGGCTGATAATCGAAATACAACAATACTAGGTAAAGGTAGAATTGATTGATATACATCCCTCTTGGCAATAGTAAAACAATCGAATGCTAGGAAGGTTATTTATGTTACACGGATCAAGTATAGAAACTAACCATTAATGTTATTACTGTATATCTGGCGGTGGTAAGTAGACGGATAGATATAATTTCTGTTTGTTAAGTACCCAGAACAAATTGCAAAAGAATTTCTTTCACTGACTAGTAAAGGGATACCTAAAGAAAGGATTCCCAATTCAAAATTGTCCGCTGAAATCCTGCAGCCTTTTTCATTATTAGGATAAATCCAAGATGGCCGCCAATTGGACTTTCTGTCCCCCATATCTTGGAAACGGCTCGTTTTAGAGCATATAAATGTACTATCAATAGATACAAAAATGATACCAACGAATCGGAATGACGTCATTGTGGCCAGACTGACGTTATTTTGACTTATACAATGAAAAATTCAAGATGGCGACTAAGAGGGCCGTCATTTCAAATAATCCCCTATAGTATTTTTTCTTGGGTGATAATTTTGGTGTCTAACCCAATGTTTTGGGGGCTAAGGAATACACTGAAATCTGGAGTGATTAGATGATAGTAAAATCCAAAGTGCCAGACAATAGGGCCCTTCAACTGAATAGCGGCGGTTGGGGCGATTATTTCACCAAACCAAACTATATCTAGAGACAAACTATATATTTCTGGACATAGGAGCATATGCGTGATACCATAACACCACATATATGCCTATCAGTGGGTCCAGAGCCACACGGGGCGGCCCTGGAAAGGAGGGCACCCCTGTGTTTTGAACATTTCAAAAACCAAATTCTACTTGCAAAATACGAAAATAACCCCCACAAAGCTAGGTAATATTCAGTTTAATCCTTTAGGTGTGTGTCTGGTTACAACTTGCGACAGCACAGGTGCAAAATACTATACATTCTAAGTCATCCTTGGTGCAGCTACGGGCAAGCGTACCATTTGGTGCGTCAGCATCTGGTGAGCCACAGGAGCCTGTTGACCGGTTGTAATGTTCTCCATTTATTGTCCTTAACCCAGCAGTACAGTCCGGATCAAGTTCCGGTGGATTACGATCTTCCAGTGAACGTCACATAATAGCAAGGTGGTGACATCTTTTTATTTTACTTTCCCTGCAAATGCATCATACGTAGGAGCAAGACTACATGGTTTAAGTGTGGATGATGACGATATATTTCTAGTTCTGGATGCCAATACCCCCCGCTACCCCCGCCCCCTCGCAAGCCTGTTTCATACGTCGATTTGCAAGATGGTTTTTTTATTGTTCATCGTAGAATGCGAGTGCCTCATCGAAAATGCGGATGCCTCTCAGTGTAAGAGGTGCATTTTAAATGGGGGAGAGAGATATGAGGTTTAACGTCCAACCGACACAAACCAGTTCATTTCGGGACTAACACATAGTTCAATTTTATTTTAATAGTTCGCTTGCGCGACGGGGTCTTTAGCAGTCGGTGGATCCAGAGATAACCCAAGTCGTTGGACAGACGACCCAACTCCTTGTCACGTACAACCGAGGAATCGAAACCAAGCCAGTTGACTCAATGACAGACCTTATGATACAGCCGCACGTGCTACCTATTCGGCCACCCAACCTCAGGAATTTAAAGGTGTCATCTCTATGATTTCATGTTAAATAGAACGATCGAGGTGGGTAAGACGCTGGCTTGCAAGTCTGGAGGTCGCTTGTTCGATCCTAGCACTTGCCGAGAAAATTCATCCAGATTTCCTGCACGTCAAGACATATAATGAGATTTTTTTGTGTCAGAATTCATATTGTCGTTGACGCTGAACGTAAAATTACGAAAATTGTTATTTGACGTTATATGGTCGCAACATTTACATGGCAGATCCAGGCATTTAGGAATGAGTTTAACCATGCAATTTAAATTAGTATCTCAGGAAATCACGGGACTTAATACAGCTTCGTCATTTCCTGGTAAAATTCACCAGTTCACAAGACTTCATCTGGAAATGTGTGATTTGGTTGATTTACTGAACCAGTATTACAAGTACATTTTGGCTTCAAATTTTCTTCTGAATATCATAGTGCTTCTGTGTGTTGGATATTGAGTAGCAAGACAGCTGTTATGGATTTATCTTTGATAGTTATAATAGCCTCCGTGTCTGTATCAGCAAATCTTCATGAACAGGTACGTGTTAGGGGGTAACTATCTTCTCATTACACGAAAACATTAAAAATCAGAATCAGATCCTGCTACACAATGCATATGTCGCTGGCAACCATTTCTGTAAGTAGTATTTACAATGTTGTACCACTATCCAGTATTATCAGAAAATCGACATGAACAGATGCGTGTGCGTTCGGGGGGGGGGGGGGGGCAAGATTTTCACATTACATGAAAACATTAAAAATAAAAATAAGACTACAGATTATATTCAATACACAAAGTGTGGCTGTATTTTTAAAAAATAATTTCTTTTATTTCTTAAGGTCCTCACACCAAGCCTATACAAATTAAGAGTTCAAGATGCCAACTTGGATGATATGCTTGAAGTGGTAATCCTTTCATAGTTTCTTGGGGTTTTTTCTGTCGATTATCTGATATCATGAATTTATCTTGGTAAACAACGTGAATTTCGCTTGTTGTTCGGTATTCGCGATTAACGAACAACGGCCCACCTAATTGTTGACATTTTAATCCATGCTAAAATGTAACAGTACTCAAATGCAATTCGGGACCGTGGCATAGTCAGCCCATAAAATTTGGTGGGACTAAGGAATTTTTTGGGCGGGCCGAGGATGTGGCCGGCTAAGAACACTCTTAAGAAATCATTATCGTTGTCGAAATATTGGGGGGGGGGGGGCTTCCTCGTGGTCCCATTTAATTGAAGTCAAAATATTAACAGTGGTTTAAATCCCTTGGCTTCATTTCAAAAGCGGCCCATCGATTTCAGATTATGTCTATTAATCCGTTCACTTGGTTTTGTTTGGTTTATAAAGTATTATTAAACCATAGTTAATATTATACAGCTTCAGACCCGAATCCAGGATTTTGTCGAGGGAGGGGGGGGGGCATACATTGGAGCAAAGGGTAAAACGTTGCAACCTTTGATTGCTTGGACGGAGACAATGCGTGAACTACAACAGTAACAAAGTAAACGAAAATGACAATCAACTATGTGACTGGGGCTGGGAAGGGCGGGGGCCAACAATATTTCTCTAAATAAACTCATAAATGATGAGTCTGTCAAGGTAAACAGAATCAATGTCCATGTGATTACTGGCAAACAAAACAACAACAAATATATATAAACAAAGAAATCTGGAAAGATATATTCTAGAAGTAAAATAAGCTTCGTCATTTAATGATATTAGGCATTTTTAACTATGACATCAGAAAAGGGGATGTCTATTTATAAATTGAAAAATAAATGAATTGTTCTTACCCCTTCTATAGTAAATATATTCTTTCAACATCATTTCAAATATTATTCTATTCCTCTCCAATCTTATTTCTTGGTTAATAGAATTCATTGTGTTGTTATCATATTGGATCCAAGTTGACTTTGATGACCACCAAAACATCACATCAGTTGATTTTCTATTCATAATATGCAACCCGGTAATACTACTTTCACTTTGTTTATAACTAGATTTAACGTGACCTATGACGTAATAACCTATGACGGCGTAATCACGTGCTCCTAGTTTTAATGGCTGGTAGATAGACAGTATGTGTACAGAATGTTGTTGATATTGGCAGAAAATGGTTTATAATAAATCTTTAAATTTATATCAAAATAAAACAAAACATTTTCATTTAGTCGTAATATACTATTCAAAAAAAGTAGGGGATATTTGATTTTTAAGTGTTATTAAAGTCACCTAATGAAACTGACGAAGAAACAAATGACAAAATGAAATGAAGTTCACATTCATCGATTTATTCCAAATGATCGTTAGACTAAGTAAGGCACAGACTGACCATTATAAGGGTAAAATGATACGGCAGTGTGAAGTTAGCTCGATTTTCGTTTTTCGTTTTTCAATATTGGTGAATATCGAAAAACGAGCTACTCGTTTTTCGATATTGGCGAATAACGAAAAACAACTAGCTCGTTATTCGATATTGGCGAATGTTGAAAAACGAGCTACTTGTTTTTCGACATTCAAATTTGAATCTCAAAAAAGTAGATTTGATGGATGTGTAGCTAAAGAAAGTCTCCAAAACACATCTGATTAAATCGGTGATCTAAAATGAAATAGATATCAAAAATGTGGATGCCTGAGCCGTAGATACACATAAAAAATGCCCATTCTCTTTGTTTTTTGATATTGGCGAATCTCGAAAAACGAGCTACTCGTTTTTCGATATTCAAGCTTGAATCTCAAAAAAGCAGACTTGATGGATGTATTACTATAGAATGTCCCCAAAACACTTTATTATTAAATACGTTTTTAAAACAAACTAAAGATGTCGTTAATAAGGGTGTCTGAGCAGTGGATTCACATAAAAACTGTTCTTTCTCGCTGTATTTTGATATTGGCGAATCTCGAAAAACGAGCTACTCGTTTTTCGATATTCAAATTTGAATATCAAAAAAGCAGATTTGATAGATTTGATGAATGTATAGCTACAGAATTTCTCCAAAACACATTTTTTTAAATCAGTGATCTAAAACGTACTAAAATACCATAACTGGGGATGCCCGAGCAGTGGATTCACGAAAAACTGATCTTTCTCCATATTTTTTAATATTTGCCAAAATCAAAAAAAAACAAGAAGAAAGAACAGTTTTTATGTGAATTCACTGCTCCGGCATCCTCAATTACGATGCCTTTAGTACGTTATAGATCACTAATTTAATCAAAAGTGTCATGGAGACATTCTGTAGATAAACATCCATCAAATCTGCTTTTTTGATATTCAAGTTTGAATATCGAATAACGAGTAGCTCGTTTTTCGAGATTCGCCAATATCAAAAAAACAAGGTGAAAGAGCAGTTTTTATGTGAATCCACTGCTCGGGCATCCCCAATTATGATGTATTTAGTTCGCTTTAGATCACTCATTTAATAAAATGTGTCAATTTAGACATTCTGTAGATAAACATCCATCAAATCTGCTTTTTTGATATTCAAGTTTGAATATCGAAAAACAAGTGGCTCGTTTTTCGAGATTCGCCAATATCAAAAAACAAGGAGAAAGAGTAGTTTTTATATGAATCCACTGCTCAGGCATCCTCAATTATGATATCTTTAGTTCGTTTTAGATCATTGATTTAATAAAATGTGTTTTGGAGAAATTCTGTAGATATACATCCTTCAAATCTTCTTTTTTAATATTCAAGTTTGAATATCGAATAACGAGTAGCTCGTTTTTCGAGATTGACCAATATCAAAAAACAAGGAGAAAGAGCAGTTTTTATGTGAATCCACTGCTCGGGCATCCCCAATTATGATGTATTTAGTTCGTTTTAAATCACTCATTTAATAAGATGTGTCAATTTAGACATTCTGTATATAAACATCCATCAAATCTGCTTTTTTGATATTCAAGTATGAATATCGAAAAACGAGTGGCTCGTTTTTCGAGATTCGCCAATATCAAAAAAACAACGAGAAAAAAGTTTTTATGTGAATCCACTGCTCAGGCATCCTCAATTATGATATTTGTAGTTCGTTTTAGATCATTGATTTAATAAAATGTGTTTTGGAGAAATTCTGTAGATATACATCCATCAAATCTGCTTTATTGATATTCAAGTTTGAATATCGAAAAACAAGTGGCTCGTTTCGCCAATATCAAAAAACAATGAGAAAAAGCAGCTTTTATATGAATCCACTGCTCAGGCATCCTCAATTATGATATCTTTAGTTCGTTTTAGATCATTGATTTAATAAAATGTGTTTTGGAGAAATTCTGTAGATATACATCCTTCAAATCTTCTTTTTTAATATTCAAGTTTGAATATCGAATAACGAGTAGCTCGTTTTTCGAGATTCGCTAATATCAAAAAACAAGGAGAAAGAGCAGTTTTTATGTGAATCCACTGCTCGGGCATCCCCAATTATGATGTATTTAGTTCGTTTGAGATCACTCATTTAATAAAATGTGTCAATTTAGACATTCTGTATATAAACATCCATCAAATCTGCTTTTTTGTTATTCAAGTTTGAATATCGAATAACGAGTAGCTCGTTTTTTGAGATTTGCCAATATCAAAAAACAAGGAGAAAGAGCAGTTTTTATGTGAATCCACTGCTCGGTTATTCCCAATTATGATGTATTTAGTTCGTTTTAGATCACTCATTTAATAAAATGTATCAATTTAGACATTCTGTATATAAACATCCATCAAATCTGCTTTTTTGATATTCAAGTTTGAATATCGAATAACGAGTAGCTCGTTTTTCGAGATTCGCCAATATCAAAAAACAAGGTGAAAGAGCAGTTTTTATGTGAATCCACTGCTCGGGCATCCCCAATTATGATGTATTTAGTTCGTTTTAGATCGCTCATTTAATAAAATGTGTCAATTTAGACATTCTTTAGGTAAACATCCATCAAATCTGCTTTTTTGAAATTCAAGTTTGAATATCGAAAAACAAGTGGCTCGTTTTTCGAGATTCGCCAATATTAAAAAACCAGGAGAAAGAGCAGTTTTTATATGAATCCACTGCTCAGGCATCCTCAATTATGATATCTTTAGTTCGTTTTAGATCATTGATTTAATAAAATGTGTTTTGGAGAAATTCTGTAGATATACATCCTTCAAATCCTCTTTTTTAATATTCAAGTTTGAATATCGAATAACGAGTAGCTCGTTTTTCGAGATTCACCAATATCAAAAAACAAGGAGAAAGAGCAGTTTTTATGGAAATCCACTGCTCGGGCATCCCCAATTATGATGTATTTAGTTCGTTTGAGATCACTTATTTAATAAAATGTGTCAGTTTAGACATTCTGTATATAAACATCCATCAAATCTGCTTTTTTGTTATTCAAGTTTGAATATCGAATAACAAGTAGCTCGTTTTTCGAGATTCGCCAATATCAAAAAACAAGGTGAAAGAGCAGTTTTTATGTGAATCCACTGCTCAGGCATCCTCAATTATGATATTTGTAGTTCGTTTTAGATCATTCATTTAATAAAATGTGTTTTGGAGAAATTCTGTAGATATACATTCTTCAAATCTGCTTTTTTTAATATTCAAGTTTGAATATCGAATAACGAGTAGCTCGTTTTTCGAGATTCGCCAATATCAAATAACAAGGAGAAAGAGCAGTTTTTATGTGAATCCACTGCTCGGGCATCCCAAATTATGACGTATTTAGTTCGTTTTAGATCACTTATTTAATAAAATGTGTCAATTTAGACATTCTGTATATAAACATCAATCAAATCTGCTTTTTTGATATTCAAGTTTGAATATCGAATAACGAGTAGCTCGTTTTTCGAGATTCGCCAATATCAAAAAACAAGATGAAAGAGCAGTTTTTATGTGAATCCACTGCTCGGGCATCCCCAATTATGATGTATTTAGTTCGTTTTAGATCACTCATTTAATAAAATGTGTCAATTTAGACATTCTTTAGGTAAACATCCATCAAATCTGCTTTTTTGATATTCAAGTTTGAATATCGAAAAACAAGTGGCTCGTTTTTCGCGAGATTCGCCAATATTAAAAAACCAGGAGAAAGAGCAGTTTTTATATGAATCCACTGCTCAGGCATCCTCAGTTATGATATCTTTAGTTCGTTTTAGATCATTGATTTAATAAAATGTGTTTTGGAGAAATTCTGTAGATATACATCCTTCAAATCCTCTTTTTTAATATTCAAGTTTGAATATCGAATAACGAGTAGCTCGTTTTTCGAGATTCACCAATATCAAAAAACAAGGAGAAAGAGCAGTTTTTATGGAAATCCACTGCTCGGGCATCCCCAATTATGATGTATTTAGTTCGTTTGAGATCACTTATTTAATAAAATGTGTCAGTTTAGACATTCTGTATATAAACATCCATCAAATCTGCTTTTTTGTTATTCAAGTTTGAATATCGAATAACAAGTAGCTCGTTTTTCGAGATTCGCCAATATCAAAAAACAAGGTGAAAGAGCAGTTTTTATGTGAATCCACTGCTCAGGCATCCTCAATTATGATATTTGTAGTTCGTTTTAGATCATTCATTTAATAAAATGTGTTTTGGAGAAATTCTGTAGATATACATTCTTCAAATCTGCTTTTTTTAATATTCAAGTTTGAATATCGAATAACGAGTAGCTCGTTTTTCGAGATTCGCCAATATCAAATAACAAGGAGAAAGAGCAGTTTTTATGTGAATCCACTGCTCGGGCATCCCAAATTATGATGTATTTAGTTCGTTTTAGATCACTTATTTAATAAAATGTGTCAATTTAGACATTCTGTATATAAACATCAATCAAATCTGCTTTTTTGATATTCAAGTTTGAATATCGAATAACGAGTAGCTCGTTTTTCGAGATTCGCCAATATCAAAAAACAAGGTGAAAGAGCAGTTTTTATGTGAATCCACTGCTCGGGCATCCCCAATTATGATGTATTTAGTTCGTTTGAGATCACTCATTTAATAAAATGTGTCAATTTAGACATTCTGTATATAAACATCCATCAAATCTGCTTTTTTGTTATTCAAGTTTGAATATCGAATAACGAGTAGCTCGTTTTTTGAGATTCGCCAATATTAAAAAACAAGGAGAAAGAGCAGTTTTTATATGAATCCACTGCTCAGGCATCCTCAATTATGATATCTTTAGTTCGTTTTAGATCATTGATTTAATAAAATGTGTTTTGGAGAAATTCTGTAGATATACATCCTTCAAATCTTCTTTTTTAATATTCAAGTTTGAATATCGAATAACGAGTAGCTCGTTTTTCGAGATTCACCAATATCAAAAAACAAGGAGAAAGAGCAGTTTTTATGTGAATCCACTGCTCGGGCATCCCCAATTATGATGTATTTAGTTCGTTTGAGATCACTTATTTAATAAAATGTGTCAGTTTAGACATTCTGTATAATAAACATCCATCAAATCTGCTTTTTTGTTATTCAAGTTTGAATATCGAATAACAAGTAGCTCGTTTTTCGAGATTCGCCAATATCAAAAAACAAGGTGAAAGAGCAGTTTTTATGTGAATCCACTGCTCAGGCATCCTCAATTATGATATTTGTAGTTCGTTTTAGATCATTCATTTAATAAAATGTGTTTTGGAGAAATTCTGTAGATATACATCCTTCAAATCTTCTTTTTTAATATTCAAGTTTGAATATCGAATAACGAGTAGCTCGTTTTTCGAGATTCGCCAATATCAAAAAACAAGGAGAAAGAGCAGTTTTTATGTGAATCCACTACTCGGGCATCCCCAATTATGATGTATTTAGTTCGTTTGAGATCACTCATTTAATAAAATGTGTCAATTTAGACATTCTGTATATAAACATCCATCAAATCTGCTTTTTTGTTATTCAAGATTGAATATCGAATAACGAGTAGCTCGTTTTTTGAGATTCGCCAATATCAAAAAACAAGGAGAAAGAGCAGTTTTTATGTGAATCCACTGCTCGGTTATTCCCAATTATGATGTATTTAGTTCGTTTTAGATCACTCATTTAATAAAATGTATCAATTTAGACATTCTGTATATAAACATCCATCAAATCTGCTTTTTTGATATTCAAGTTTGAATATCGAATAACGAGTAGCTCGTTTTTCGAGATTCGCCAATATCAAAAAACAAGGTGAAAGAGCAGTTTTTATGTGAATCCACTGCTCGGGCATCCCCAATTATGATGTATTTAGTTCGTTTTAGATCACTCATTTAATAAAATGTGTCAATTTAGACATTCTTTAGGTAAACATCCATCAAATCTGCTTTTTTGATATTCAAGTTTGAATATCGAAAAACAAGTGGCTCGTTTTTCGAGATTCGCCAATATTAAAAAACAAGGAGAAAGAGCAGTTTTTATATGAATCCACTGCTCAGGCATCCTCAATTATGATATCTTTAGTTCGTTTTAGATCATTGATTTAATAAAATGTGTTTTGGAGAAATTCTGTAGATATACATCCTTCAAATCCTCTTTTTAATATTCAAGTTTGAATATCGAACAACGAGTAGCTCGTTTTTCGAGATTCACCAATATCAAAAAACAAGGAGAAAGAGCAGTTTTTATGTGAATCCACTGCTCAGGCATCCCCAATTATGATGTATTTAGTTCGTTTGAGATCACTTATTTAATAAAATGTGTCAGTTTAGACATTCTGTATATAAACATCCATCAAATCTGCTTTTTTGTTATTCAAGTTTGAATATCGAATAACAAGTAGCTCGTTTTTCGAGATTCGCCAATATCAAAAAATAAGGTGAAAGAGCAGTTTTTATGTGAATCCACTGCTCAGGCATCCTCAATTATGATATTTGTAGTTCGTTTTAGATCATTCATTTAATAAAATGTGTTTTGGAGAAATTCTGTAGATATACATTCTTCAAATCTGCTTTTTTTAATATTCAAGTTTGAATATCGATAACGAGTAGCTCGTTTTTCGAGATTCGCCAATATCAAATAACAAGGAGAAAGAGCAGTTTTTATGTGAATCCACTGCTCGGGCATCCCAAATTATAATGTATTTAGTTCGTTTTAGATCACTTATTTAATAAAATGTGTCAATTTAGACATTCTGTATATAAACATCCATCAAATCTGATTTTTTGATATTCAAGTTTGAATATCGAATAACGAGTAGCTCGTTTTTCGAGATTCGCCAATATCAAAAAACAAGGTGAAAGAGCAGTTTTTATGTGAATCCACTGCTCGGGCATCCCCAATTATGATGTATTTAGTTCGTTTTAGATCACTCATTTAATAAAATGTGTCAATTTAGACATTCTTTAGGTAAACATCCATCAAATCTGCTTTTTTGATATCCAAGTTTGAATATCGAAAAACAAGTGGCTCGTTTTTCGAGATTCGCCAATATTAAAAAACAAGGAGAAAGAGCAGTTTTTATATGAATCCACTGCTCAGGCATCCTCAATTATGATATCTTTAGTTCGTTTTAGATCATTGATTTAATAAAATGTGTTTTGGAGAAATTCTGTAGATATACATCCTTCAAATCTTCTTTTTTAATATTCAAGTTTGAATATCGAATAACGAGTAGCTCGTTTTTCGAGATTCACCAATATCAAAAAACAAGGAGAAAGTGCAGTTTTTATGTGAATCCACTGCTCGGGCATCCCCAATTATGATGTATTTAGTTCGTTTGAGATCACTTATTTAATAAAATGTGTCAGTTTAGACATTCTGTATATAAACATCCATCAAATCTGCTTTTTTGTTATTCAAGTTTGAATATCGAATAACAAGTAGCTCGTTTTTCGAGATTCGCCAATATCAAAAAACAAGGTGAAAGAGCAGTTTTTATGTGAATCCACTGCTCAGGCATCCTCAATTATGATATTTGTAGTTCGTTTTAGATCATTCATTTAATAAAATGTGTTTTGGAGAAATTCTGTAGATATACATTCTTCAAATCTGCTTTTTTTAATATTCAAGTTTGAATATCGAATAACGAGTAGCTCGTTTTTCGAGATTCGCCAATATCAAATAACAAGGAGAAAGAGCAGTTTTTATGTGAATCCACTGCTCGGGCATCCCAAATTATGATGTATTTAGTTCGTTTTAGATCACTTATTTAATAAAATGTGTCAATTTAGACATTCTGTATATAAACATCCATCAAATCTGCTTTTTTGATATTCAAGTTTGAATATCGAATAACGAGTAGCTCGTTTTTCGAGATTCGCCAATATCAAAAAACAAGGAGAAAGAGCAGTTTTTATGTGAATCCACTGCTCGGTTATTCCCAATTATGATGTATTTAGTTCGTTTTAGATCACTCATTTAATAAAATGTATCAATTTAGACATTCTGTATATAAACATCCATCAAATCTGCTTTTTTGATATTCAAGTTTGAATATCGAAAAACGAGTGG
Organism: Patella caerulea; assembly: GCA_036850965.1. Taxonomy (NCBI): domain Eukaryota; kingdom Metazoa; phylum Mollusca; class Gastropoda; family Patellidae; genus Patella; species Patella caerulea. The sequence goes on from JAZGQO010000010.1 coordinate 5,632,074, forward strand.
CTCGTTTTTCAAGATTCGCCAATATCAAAAAACAAGGAGAAAGAGCAGTTTTTATGTGAATCCACTGCTCGGGCATCCCCAATTATGATGTATTTAGTTCGTTTTAGATCACTCATTTAATAAAATGTATCAATTTAGACATTCTGTATATAAACATCCATCAAATCTGCTTTTTTAATATTCAAGTTTGAATATCGAATAACGAGTAGCTCGTTTTTCGAGATTCGCCAATATCAAATAAAAAGGAGAAAGAGCAGTTTTTATGTGAATCCACTGCTCGGGCATCCCCAATTATGATGTATTTAGTTCGTTTTAGATCACTCATTTAATAAAATGTATCAATTTAGACATTCTGTAGATAAACATCCATCAAATCTGCTTTTTTGATATTCAAGTTTGAATATCGAAAAACAAGTGGCTCGTTTTTCGAGATTCGCCAATATCAAAAAACAAGGAGAAAGAGCAGTTTATATGAATCCACTGCTCAGGCATCCTCAATTATGATATCTTTACTTCGTTTTAGATCATTGATTTAATAAAATGTGTTTTGGAGAAATTCTGTAGATATACATCCTTCAAATCTTCTTTTTTAATATTCAAGTTTGAATATCGAATAACGAATAGCTCGTTTTTCGAGATTCACCAATATCAAAAAACAAGGAGAAAGAGCAGTTTTTATGTGAATCCGCTGCTCGGGCATCCCCAATTATGATGTATTTAGTTCGTTTTAGATCACTCATTTAATAAAATTTGTCAATTTAGACATTCTGTATATAAACATCCATCAAATCTGCTTTTTTGATATTCAAGTATGAATATCGAAAAACGAATGGCCCCTTTTTCGAGATTCGCCAATGTCAAAAAACAAGGAGAAAGAGCAGTTTTTATATGAATCCACTGCTCAGGCATCCTGAATTATGATATCTTTAGTTCGTTTTAGATCACTCATTTAATCAAATGTGTCATAGAGACATTTTGTAGATAGATATCCATCAAATCTGCTTTTTTGATATTCAAGTTTGAATATCGAAAAACGAGTGGCTCGTTTTTCGAGATTTGCCAATATCAAAAAACAACGAGAAAGAAAAGTTTTTATGTGAATCCACTGCTCAGGCATCCTCAATTATGATATTTTTAGTTCGTTTTAGATCATTGATTTAATAAAATGTGTTTTGGAGAAATTCTGTAGATATACATCCTTCAAATCTGCTTTTTTAATATTCAAGTTTGAATATCGAATAACGAGTAGCTCGTTTTTCGAGATTCGCCAATATCAAAAAACAAAGAGAAAGAAAAGTTTTTATGTGAATCCACTGTTCAGGCATCCTCAATTATGATAGTTTTAGTTCGTTTTAGATCATTGATTTAATAACATGTGTTTTGGAGAAATTCTGTAGATATACATCCTTCAAATCTGCTTTTTTGATATTCAAGTTTGAATATCGAAAAACGAGTGGCTCGTTTTTCGAGATTCGCCAATATCAAAAAAAAAACAACGAGAAAAAAAGTTTTTATGTGAATCCACTGCTCAGGCATCCTCAATTATGATATTTGTAGTTCATTTTAGATCATTGATTTAAAAAAATGTGTTTTGGAGAAATTCTGTAGATATACATCCTTCAAATCTGCTTTTTTAATATTCAAGTTTGAATATCTAATAACGAGTAGCTCGTTTTTCGAGATTCGCCAATATCACATAACAAGGAGAAAGAGTAGTTTTTATGTGAATCCACTGCTCGGGTATCCCCAATTATGATGTATTTAGTTCGTTTTAGATCACTTATTTAATAAAATGTGTCAATTTAGACATTCTGTATATAAACATCCATCAAATCTGCTAATCAAATGTGTCATAGAGACATTTTGTAGATAGATATCCATCAAATCTGCTTTTTTGATATTCAAGTTTGAATATCGAAAAACGAGTGGCTCGTTTTTCGAGATTCGCCAATATCAAAAAACAAGGAGAAAGAGCAGTTTTTATGTGAATGCACTGCTCAGGCATCCTCAATTATGATGCCTTTAGTACGTTTTAGATCACTAATTTAATCAAATGTGTCATGGAGACATTCTGTAGATAAACACCCATCAAATCTGTTTTTTTTGACATTCAAGTTCGAATATCGAAAAACGAGTGGCTCGTTTTTCGAGATTCGCCAATATAAACGAGAAAAACAACGAGAAAGAAAAGTTTTTATGTGAATCCACTGCTCAGGCATCCTCAATTATGATATCTTTAGTTCGTTTTAGATCATTGATTTAATAAAATTTATTTTGGAGACATTCTGTAGATATACATCCTTCAAACCTGCTTTTTTTAATATTCAAGTTTGAATATCGAAAAACGAGAAGCTCGTTTTTCGAGATTCGCCAATATCAAAAAATAAGGAGAAAGAGCAGTTTTTATATGAATCCACTGCTCAGGCATCCTGAATTATGATATCTTTATTTCGTTTCAGAAAACGTATTTAATAAAATGTGTTTTGGAGACATTCTACTGAAATACCTCCATCAAATCTACTTTTTTGAGATTCAAGTTTGAATGTCGAAAAACAAGTAGCTCGTTTTTCAACATTCGCCAATATCGAATAACGAGCTAGTTGTTTTTCGTTATTCGCCAATATCGAAAAACGAGTAGCTCGTTTTTCGATATTCACCAATATTGAAAAACGAAAAACCAAAATCGAGCTAACTTCACACTGCCAAATGATACCCGGGGTCAAACAGCAAAGTTACCACAGCATCACAACAAAGTCAGTAACGGGTAAATCCTCCCCTGTTTGCCAAACAAGCATTGATCCGACGTGGCATACTCCTAATGAGACGTCTAAGGTCATTTTGGTCCAGATTGTCCCATTCCTGTTGCAACGCAGCAGCAAGTTCTTGGACATTGGCAGTACGTTGTTGACGTTGACGTAACCTCTGTCCAAGCATGTCCCAGACATGCTCGATGGGGGAGAGGTCTGACTCAGTGCTGGCCAAGGTAATGTGGTGATGTTCTGTTGTTGGAAGTAACCTGTAACGATCCTGGCCCTGTGACATCTTGCGTTGTCATCCTGGAAGATGAAACGGTGGCCATGACGTCGTGCGAACGGCACAACATGGACTGCGAACGGCACAACATGGACTGCCAAGATGTTGTCCCGGTTGTACTGGCCTGTAACACGCCCTGCAATAACATGTAAAGCCGTTCTTCCAGCAACAGTGATGCCTCCCCAAACCATAACAGAACCACCCCCAAATCGATCATGTCTGATGACGTTAACGTCTTGGAAGCGCTCGTTTCGATGACGACACAGCCTCCTACGTCTGTCCAAAAAATCAACAGTGAACCTTGACTCATCTGAAAACATCACTTTGCTCCAGCGTCGATTATCCTAGTGTTGACGATCGCTACACCAACGACGTCTTGCCTGAATGTGATGATCTCTCAAACAAGGGATCACGCGAGGACGTCGGGCGCGAAGGTGACCCCTATGCAGTCGATTCCGAATCGTCTGGCCACTCACTCTCACACCAGTGTCTGTTTGAAGACGAGCGCTGATCTGATTTGCTGTGATGACACGATTTCTCAAGGCCAAGGTACGGATAAATCGATCCTGGGCTTGAGTTGTCGCCCTTGGTCGACCTGAGCGTGGTCTATCCTGTACAGATTGTGTATCACGGTATCTGGACCATAGCCTGCTTATGACAGACTGAGAAACATTCATCGTCCACGCCACAACCGCCTGTGTTGTGCCGATCTGTAGCATGCCAAAGGGCACGTAACCTTTCATTTTGGGTAAGCCGACGCATATCAAAATTTGTTTTCTGGTCACTAAAACAATTAAACTGATGTTTCCACCCTGGAATTCAATGCCACAATGACTGTAACATTCAAAGTCAGAGTCGTGCAAATCTTGGGTTGGACCCCCATGATGATCCCAAGCATCACCTGCATTCCATGCGGTAGCTATTGGTGCGTTTGGGCGTCACATGTAACTGGAAATGTTTCTTCTGTTAGGTTCTATAGTGACTTTTTTCGTAGTCATTTGCATATTTTAGTATTATGCCCCCAAAATCAAATATCCCTTACTTTTTTTGAATAGTAAATAATAATTAACTAGTAAAATAAAGATATTATATGATTATTTATATTCTATTTATCAAGGCCTATTTCACGTAAATATGATTCACATTCTGTTTGGCCTAACCTACGAGCCCAGTCTAATAAACTACAATCATCACTCTTGACATCTAACATGGCACTAACAGAGTAGAGTAATTTTACCTTCTCTAAAGGTTGTATGTTAGATTCAATACCATGAAATACTGGCGTCATATTATAAACATCCCTGTCATCTTTATCAAGGCCTATTTCCAGTAAATATTTTATACAGGCTATTGTGCTATAGTGACAAGCATAGTGTAATATACTACGACCATCATAACGACTTATAATATCTAACCTGGCACCAACAGAGTAGAGAAATTTTACCTTCTCTACTGGGTTTATTCTAGATATAACACAATAAAAGATCGGTGTTCGTCCCAGATGGTCAGGAATATTTAATTCTATATTTTTAAGTATTAAATTGTCGACTTCATCAAGTGTCCGTTATATTATTGTCGGTTGTGTTATTATAGTTAGTTGTTATTACATCCTGGGGTTGATTTAATAATGGAGTTGTTAATGTGAGGGTGGCCATATTATTGCTTTTGCTTTGTATAGATGTCTGACTATATTTAACATCATCTGAAATTATATAATATCCATACTAGTTTACCACCTCTCTCTTCTCTCTATTCCCCTGGGGGTTGGGATGGCCTATACTAGTGGACTAGAGTGCCGCGCTTCGATCTCTAGCTGGCCGGTCACCTCTGGCTTGCGGCTGTGGTTTCGAGCCCTGGTGTGAGCGTATGTGGCATGGAGATAGGGGCGCCTTCTCAATCTCGTGGGTTTCCTCCGGGCACTCCGGTTTCCTCCCACTGCTAAAGACCCCTACGCGCAAGCGAATTATTGAAATAAAATGAACCATATGTTAGTCCCAAAATGACCTGGTTGTGTCGAGTGGACGTTAAACCCTATTTCTCTCTCTATCCCCCTTCCTCTCTCTATCCCCTCTCTCTCTCCCTCCCTTCCTCTGTCCATCCCCCCACTCTCTAGCTCTTTCTCTCCCCCTTCCTCTTTATCTCCTCACTCTCTCCCTCCCTTCTTCTCTCCACCCCCTCTCCCTTCCTCTCTCTATCCCCCCTTCCTCTCTCTATCCCCACACTCTCTCCCTCTTTCTCTCTCTTCCCCCCTCCCTCTCTCTCTCTATTCCCCTTCCTCTCTCTATCCCCTCACTCTCTCCCTCCCTTCTTCTCTCCATCCCCCCACTCTCTCCCTCTTTCTCTCGCCCTTCCTCTCTCTATCCCCTCACTCTCTCCCTCCCTTCTTCTCTCCATCCCCCCACTCTCTCCCGCCCTTCCTCTCTCTATCCCCCCACTCTCTCCCTCTTTCTCTCGTCCTTCCTCTCTCCATCCCCCAACTCTCTCCCTCCCTTCTTCTCTCCATCCCCCACTCTCTCCCTCTTTTTCTCGCCCTTCCTCTCTCTATCTCCGACCCTATCTCCCCCACCCATCCTCTCTCGATCCCCACCCCTCTCTCCCTCTATCATTCTCTGTACTTCTTCCCCTCCCTTCCTCTCTCTATCTCCACACACTCTCTTCCATTCTCTATCTCCACCCACTCTCCCTCATTCTCTATCTCCACCCTCTCTCTTTCATTCTCTCTCTATCTCCCTCCCTTTCTCTCCTCTCTCTATCCCACCCTCACGCCCTCCCTTCCTCTCTCTATCTCCACCCTCTCTTTCATTCTCTCTCTATCTCCCTCCCTTCCGCTCTCTATCCCCATCCTCCTCTCTCTCTACCCTCCTCCCCCTTTCTCTATCTCCACCCTCTCCCTCTTTCTATCTCCACCCTCTCTCCCTCTTTCGCTCTATCTCCGTCTCTCTATCTCCGACCCTATCTCCTCTTTCTTTCCCTATCTCCCTCTTTCAGTCCCTTTCTCTATCTCCATCCTCTCTCCTTCATTCCTCTCTCTATCCCCACCCCTCTTTTATTCTCTCTATCTCTTTCCCTCCCGTCCTCTCTCTATCTCCTCCCTCTCTCCCTTTTTCACCCTATCTATCTCTATCCCCACCCCTCTCTCCCTATTTCATTCTCTCTGTACCTCTTTCCCTCCCTTCTTCTCTCTATCTCCCTCCCTCTTTCTATCTCCACCCCTCTCTCTATCCCCCCCCCCCTTTGGAGATAGAATGAGGAAGGGAGGGAGAGAGAAAGGGGTAGAGAGAGGAAGGGAGGGAGAGAGAAAGGGGTAGAGAGAGGAAGGGAGGGAGAGAGAAAGGGGTAGAGAGAGGAAGGGAGGGAGAGAGATAGATAGAGAGAAAAAGAGTGAGAGAGGGGGATAGAGATCGGAAGGGAGGGGGAGAGACAGAGAAAGGGAGTGGGGTGGAGATAGAGAGAGGGTTGGGGATAGAGAGAGAATGAAGGAGATGGGTGAGATGGAGAGAGAGAAAAGGAGACAGAGGGGGGATAGAGAGAGAAAAGAAGGGTATCTGAATTGAAGATTTCATAAAGCAACATTACTTCCCACCCAGAGAGGAGAGAGAGAGAGAGAGAGAGAGAGAGAGAGAGAGAGAGAGAGAGAGAGGGAGTATATGAATCTGTGATGTAGAAAACCAATATTCCATTAAACTTACTTGATTCTAATTGTTTAACTACTGTCTTGTAACCTTCTTCGTTTAAACTATCAATGAAACTTTGGTACGAATTGGACCCGCCATTAAGTAATCTGTTAAGTAGTTCACGTGTCATATCCCTTTTTCCATATCGTCCGTATCAAAAACTAATGTTCCAAAGAGACGATCTGATAAACGTTCCGGATCAGTTAAGTTATCAAGTAGAAACACATAATTTTCTCTAATATTTTCTCCGTCCTCTTGGTGGATCTTTCCTCTTTCTCTTGGCGCATATTTGAATTTCTTAGCACAAGATGTATTAAGTGTATCATGAATTCGTTTCTCATTTCGTTTAAATGCTGTAAACATGAAAAAAAAGAAGATTTTTCATACAATCAAGGGCCATAATTCATGAAGCTGCGATTCAATATGTGCGAATATTGAAAGGATCCAAGATCTTGGGGTTATTGTCGCCACGTTCTGTCAAAACCTTACAATTACTTTCTATGGTTGAATTAATTATGGGTCTCTTAAATTTACGTTTTTCGTGTACATGTAAGGTCGCTAATATCGCCATCAATACTACAAACATTATCATACACACTTTACGCAAATTACATGTATCCAAATGTGATCTGGAAGGTAGAGACTACAACAACTTCCGAGGCGAAAGTCCATTGCGCTGTATACATGTAGTTTCGGGCCCATAGTGATAAAGGATTCGTTCAAAATGATTGCGTAATACATGTGTCAGTGATTTCGGTAGCTATCTATGCTGATATGTTGAAGCATTGACTACTTCAGTTGATGATATATGAGGAATAGAGGCACCATCTTATCTGTCTGATATTTTAACACTGAGAGTTCCACAGAGGCGGACCCGCTCTTCAGTCGAGACCCTTCTTGTTGAGCCAGCACGACCGTTCCTCCAAGTGACGTACGACAAGCGGGCTTTCGCTAATGCTGCTCCTCGATTAAGGAACCCTCTCTCTCTTTCTGTTCGCAATGCCTCCTCCCTTAACACCTTAAAACACATCTTTTCTGACAGCACTACATTGGTAAGCACGTGCGTGTTGTATCATAATGCTTTAGAAGCCTGTTGTGCAACATAGATTCAATTTGAGTCGATTTGAGAATACAACTCATAAGTATTTATATTGATTTACGACCTCAATTGATATTCCTTGATAATACCACTTCTCCCTCCCAGACAGAATACCCCCATTCTTGAAGACTACTATTTTGGATTTCTCTAGATTGACTTTCATGTTTCATTTTGAACAATATATATCAAGAATATCCAGCCCCTTTTGCAGATCTGCCGGCCTATCAGCTAGGAGGGAAAGGTCATCAGCAAAATGAAGTAAGAATACGTCACCGATACTAGGATCAATGAAGATTCCAGAACCACTTTGAGCACTGGTTAACAAGGTTAGCTCGTTGATGAACAGTCCAAATAACCAAGGGCTGAGAATACAACCCTGTTTAACTCCAGAAGAGCATTCAAAATACTCAGAGAGAACACCCTTAGCTTCTACTGATGATTTTACACAATCATACATATCATGCAATAGATTATATATTCGGCCATTTTTAAGGAGAATATAGAATAGTTTACTTCTTGGAACACAATCATACGCTGTAGAAAAGTCGATATATCCACAATATACGACTCCACCTTTTGATTTTAAAAGATATTTTTTTGGATTATTGCATTTAAAACAAATATATTGTCAACTGTAGAATATCCACGACGAAAACCTGCCTGTTCTTCAACAAGCACATTTTTCTCATCAGACCACTTCACAAGCCTTACGTTCAAAATGGTGCATAGTATTTTACAGGCGATATCTATCAATGAAATTCCCCGATAATTCCCAGGGTTATCAGTGTCGCACCTTTTATGCAAAGCTTGGATTATGCTGTGGGACCAATTTTTAGGGAGCACGCCACTACTAAGTATACAATTTATGTAGAAGTGGTAACATTTGATTGGATGCATGCTTATAAAAGTCAGGAGGAATGAGATCCTCACCAGGAGCTTTGCCTGGTTTTAAATTTGCAATAGCAAAGAGAATTTCACTATGTGAAATATCACGATTTAGTTCATAATATTCTGGATCCGGTTGACATTCGTTATGTTTACATTTATTATCACGTATATAATCATTTACATAGTCATCAAACTCCTCATCTGAGGATTCAACTAACGGATTAAGCACAGACTTAAAGTGGTTGTACCAATTCTCAATATTAATATTTATAGCAGAGGGTATCCGTTTCTGAATATAGACTTTAATCTTAATCCAAAACATTTTAGGATCCTTATCGTCGCATAACTTTTCTAATTGTGACTTTTGATAACTTTTCTTTTTTGATTTACAATCTAGTTTAAATCTATTTTTGACATTTAAATAGTCATCCAAATCAGCCTCATTATTCGTTAAACGGAACTTGTTTAATAATTTACATTTTGACTGTTTCAATACTTCTAGGTCTGAATCAAACCACGGACACTGTGGATGTCGGGACCGCTTTGGACCACATCTCATATTAGCTTTATCACCAACAGTTTTGAGACTTTCGTTAAGTTTTAACACAGCTTTGTCGATATTATTGAGATCAAGGACACGATATACATCTTTCAGATCATCCATGAATTCGGGCTCTCTAATCAAGGATTCAAACATGTCTTAGTATAGGTGTTTATTAGGCCAATGCCTTGATTGAGTTCGAAGATGGGCATTTTCCGCTAAGGGTAAGCAGAGATAAGCACTTTGATTGGTTGATGCTTTGCGACACAATAACTTTAGTTATTGGGACAAGATAATCATGATTATATATGATAGAGAGTGATGAAACTTAGTGTATAGTTAGATTTCTCCATACTTTTGAAAAAAAAATGTGCGATTAATTAATATGTGTCATCTATTTATTTTGGGATTTCGGCGGGGGACATCAGCCTCACTCTTGGCTTGTTTAAAACTCAAATGGATTGGTCATTTTATGAGTATGAAAATAGAAAGGCTAGATTTTTTCAGTGAGCCGCAGTGTGGTACTATCATGTCAACAATATCTCAATACCATGCAGCATGCACTGACAAAGTTTGATTGACCGACGATCGCAACAGTAAATTGGCATGTGGATGAAGTTATTATTAATGTCTTTACTTTATTCTTTATTCTATTATTTTTTTTATTTTATATTAACCGTATGTATGAAGCATTCGCTAGATTGATTAAAAAACATAGAGTTAAACAATATAACTACCTAAGTGGAATATAAGAGTACCATAGATATTGTAGTTATTTGAACATTTACCTTTTAAATAATATTTACTTACAACTAGCCAGGTTCATTATATATCATAATGCATTACACGTCCAATATTAGATCAAAATATGTCCAAATTATGCCAAAAATGGAAATAAAATAGGGTTTAACGTCTTTCTTTTCTGCACGTAACCTGGGCTAATGGAAGACGAGCATACGCCATACAGTGTGCTATGAGGAAAATTTGCCCGGGTAGTGGCGCTAGGGCCCAATCTTATATCGAATTCCAACCTCATTTGCTGCTTTTTCCGATAAGATTTTGGTGTACAAATAATCTAAAAATCTCCAAAACATATAAAGAGTGCCAGTTTGACTAATCGTATCCCACGATTCTTTCTGGAAGTTTAATTAAGTCAATGCAGTTTCTGTACAGCAGACCCAAATTTAAACATCTGAATACTTTTGTTTATATTTAAATAGAACAGGTAATGGTATAACTCTATTTTTAATTACCATGTTGGGGTGTATGGGCTCGCTTATCACACAGGCCAGAACGTTCTTAAATATACGGAAATAAGGAATAAATTTCATTACTGCATAGGACATTAAAATAACATTATCATTCCTGATCAAGTGTGGGTCATCTTAAGTTAAACATAGCATCTGGATATCACCATCGGCTTTATGACTGTCCAATTAATTGCGAAATCTTTTATTCTGAAGAACTGCATATACAATTTGCTTGTTAAAATGACCACCAACCATTTCCACAAGTTGGAGACTCCTTCCATAGCTTAAGCACCCTAGACCCCCCCCCCCCCCCCCGGGAATAAAAGGTATTTGGATTTCATTTAGGACGTCCTTTTAAGGGGCCATTGTTGATAACTAAGTAATATGAAGGAGAGCCCCTTCGAGCATTAAATTCTAAATTTAGACCTCTTAAAGGCCTTTTCTCCAATATAACATGTCCATGTAAAATTTATCAAGAATTGGTAATCAAGTTGCATTGCATGCGATCATCACTGAATAAATGGTGTACACTTTACAATTACACATTAACGAACAAGTGATATATGGTAGATTATAAGTTACCTGGACCACAGTTGCCTGAAAGATTAAGTGATTGAATAAGTTCTGGGTTATCAGAAGAATAGAAAAAGAGAGAGATAGAAATGGGTTTAATGTCCTCTCGACAGAAACTAGATCATATGGTTTAATTTTATTTCAATAATTCACCTGCGCGTAGGGGTCTTTAGCAGTGGGAGGAAACGGGCAAAAAAACCACGAGGTTGGACAGGCGACCCTACTCCTCGACACGTACAACCGGAGATTCGAAACCATACCTGTTGACTCAGAAAAAAATGGTGTTATTTGGTCAGTGTTATTTGTTTCCAAAGACATAATGATTTGACTGGTGGATACCAACACGGGTACGTATCACAGGACTGTAAAACTGAAATAACATATCAGCCGAAATAATAACTTGTACAGTTCTGTTTTTCTATAAAAACAAAATAAAATTTGTTTTACTTTCTGTGTTTTCTTTCATTCAATATTCTAAATACAGTGTACAAGTTGATGTGGATTTTTAAGTATAGACGTCATATTTTACTGTTTTTCCAACCGCCATACAATTATAGAAATAAAGTGGGTAAAATTGTGACCGTAAAGCGCATCACGGCTTACGTTTATATCGAATTCAAACAGTCAGAGATCTTTCATGTACACCCAAATACAGAAATAAAATAGGTAAATTGTGACCGTAAAGCGCACCACGACTTACTTTTATATCGAATTCAAACAGAGATCTTTCATGTACACCCAAAGAGTTCATGCGAATCTGGTTTGTCTTACCATCCGAACGACTTCTGCAGGACAAAGGATCTACATATACCTTGCCTCTGATCTCTAACACCTACTGTGACACTAAAAGTTTCTTCTCTCATTCCTTTAGATCTCTCATCATTTCTACTGCTATGTCACCAATGTCCCGTTTTCTTTTCTGATATTCTTGTAAACTTAAATCAAAACAGAAATGAAATGAAATGGGGTTCGTCCTACTGTTCTGCTCTGACTGAGCAAATGAAGATGGGCATACGCCATGGAGTGTGCTAGGAGGGAAATTTTGCCAGTACAGCAACTGTTGGGGGATCTTTTATGTGCCCAACAATGTGTACGCAGCATCTCGGTTTCTCGTACCCCCTGAACGACTCAGACAGATGTCCTTGTCACAGAGAGAGAAATGGGGTTTAACCTCCACTTGACACGAACTAACATATGGTTTAATTTTAATTCAATAATTCACTTGCGTGTAGGGGTCTTTAGCAGTGGGAGGAAACCGAAAGACCCGGAGAACACCCATGATGTTGGACAGATGTCCCAACTCCTTGTCACGTACAACTGGGGAATAGAAACCACAGCAGTTGACTCAATGACAGACTTCAGGATATAGCGCTAACTATTCAGCCACCCAACTCCCCTGTTCTTGTCAGGCCCTCCATCCTGCACCACTGAAAAAAGGGAACCACACCGGAAAATCCTGATGAACTTTCCCCGCCAACACTGGCAGAGAAACCTAGGACTTCCTGGCTAGCGAACCAGTGTCTTACTCACTTAGCCATTGTAAATCCTAAATAAAAACATTTTCAAAACACTTATAGCTGCATGCATGTATGTAGAACATTCTTCTGATAAAGAATTGAAAAAATAACACAATACATTATATCAAATTTATAATACTCACGTTATAGCTTGTACTTCATAAGGTAAGTCTTGTCAGTGTGAGGTCTGATGAATAGCGGAAGTTCTTGTAGGTAATGTCTTCCACATCAAACTTCTGTAGAGCATTTTTCAAAAACTTCTTTATGTCACTTGGGAGAGGAAGTGCTTTATTCTTGTTCATGCTCTTACTGATAAGCAATTGTCTTGCTAGCTTTGTTACTTGTGTATGCCAGTTCAAATACATTAGGGTCAGAAATTCTTTGGCTTCGCTCTTTTATATTTTGTTTCCACTAATGATGGACAGGGCAAGCGTTGCAGATGCTATACGTTTAATATCATACCCCAGTTTACTGCAGTTTGAGTGAGAAGAGAGGTCCTCCTCATCTACAGCAGTTCGCTTTCAACATATAAGCGAAGCTTCCACAAAATGTTTAAAATATCTTACCTATAGAAATGGTTCAAGGCTGTAGTTGCCCACTTAATTTTCTAAATTCTATCAGAAGTCATGCGTATAATCCCATTATACTCGATGTGTAGTATTTTCTCATGATCTTGTTACCAACCTTTTTCTTCAACCACTGATATCCATCATTCTGCATGATTACAAAAGTTCTTGCAAGAATAACATCTGGCTGAACTTGTAAAGAAGCTGATGATGGAAACGTATCAAAGTTCTCTTTAGCAGGACACTTGATGCCATGTCTCTTAATATTAATTTCAACATCCAACCTAAACATGAAGGAAAGGTCTAACCTAAGAACACTTTCACATCTTCTAATTAATCGAATTTCTTATTTCCTCTTTTCTACTACATTAAGGTTTTGATGGTGATTACCTTTCAAGCGAAGCAATTCAATTTTATTTATTGTTTCCTTCCCATGGCAATTGACCAATTCCAGTACTTCTGGCTCATCTTAGTTAATGTTTGATAAAATGTGATATGAGAAGTTTGTCTGGGTCTTTTAACAGAAAGGACGTATTATACACTCTTTCAGATCTTTTCTTCTTCCCAAGTTTGGTTGTTGAATTCTTAACTATTTTCCTTATAAAAATTCTACTTTCCAAAACATCACATTCCGTAGCGATAAGGGTTTGGTAATCGCTATCCATTTCAACACCTTCCTCACAACCACTATCCATTGCAGCATCTTCATTTAGTCGTTTATCGGTTGATAAACGTGTATCCCAGTCAACATATTGGTTAGGTGCATTTACATTGCTTTCTTCCAGTACGTTTACTGATTTCCTTGTGTTTAACATTTCAGTATGAAATGGGGAAATTTCTGATTCTTCATCAGAATCATCTGAATTCGGAACAATATTATATTATCATCCTCATCCTCCGTCAGTCTGACATTTTGCTCTGGTAGTGGATCCAAGGTGACATTTTGTGGTTCAAGTGGTATGTTATCCTGTGATGTAGATGTACATGAATCCCCGAGTCTTATCTTCTGGAGTTAACTCTAGGTTAAGAGTTGGTGGAGTATCCTGGATGACGTCTTTTGGTGGAACCAGTATGTAGTCCTGTAAGGTACATGTATTCCGGGGCACAACTTCTGGTAGAATCATTGTGCAATCCTGTGGTATAATTTGTGATTCCTTCTCTTGTGTACTGACTTTGTCTTCCTGCTGAATATCCAGGTTTGCTTTTTTCTTGTGTATCCTGGGATGTACCCTGGTCTTATCTTCTGGTGATAAATATTGGGTTACTGTTTGTGAAGTATTCTGGATGATATCTCTTGGTGGATTTAAGGCATCTTCCTGTGGAACCAGTATGTAATCCTGTAAGGTATTCTGGAACACTTTGTCTTCCTGTTGAATATCCAGGTTTGTTTTTACTCGTATATCCTGGGCCACACTACCGTTTTGTTGTAAATCCAGGTTGGGTTATTGTGTATCACTTGTACTATCCCCGCCATAAGCCCCGTTTAAATCTTCCATGAATGCTTTCCTCGTGTTTCTTTCTTTTTCAAAGTTTCTGCAATTTAAAAAAAAGAGAAGATAAATCATCATTGGTTCCCCAGTGAGAGGGAGTAAAATGGCGAATGATCTTTTGGGTTATACGTGGGTTGCCAGGTTTCATAATCTAGCAAACAAAGAATACCCCAAAGAATGAAAACTTGCAATTGGATTACCACAACAAAAGCTAAATGGAGCCAAGTCTAACTCAATATTTTCGATAATATACTATTCAAAAAAAGTAGGGGATATTTGATTTTGGGGGCATAATACTAAAATATGCAAATGACTACGAAAAAAGTCACTATAGAACCTAACAGAAGAAACATTTCCAGTTACATGTGACGCCCAAACGCACCAATAGCTACTGCATGGAATGCAGGTGATGCTTGGGATCATCATGGGGGTCCAACCCAAGATTTGCACGACTCTGACTTTGAATGTTACAGTCATTGTGGCATTGAATTCCATGGTGGAAACATCAGTTTAATTGTTTTAGTGACCAGAAAACAACTTTTGATATGCGTCGGCTTACCCAAAATGAAAGGTTACGTGCCCTTGGCATGCTACAGATCGGCACAACACAGGCGGTTGTGGCGCGGACGATGAATGTTTCTCAGTCTGTCATAAGCAGGCTATGGTCCAGATACCGAGATACACAATCTGTACAGGACAGACCACGCTCAGGTCGACCAAGGGTGACAACTC
Organism: Patella caerulea; assembly: GCA_036850965.1. Lineage (NCBI taxonomy): Eukaryota > Metazoa > Mollusca > Gastropoda > Patellidae > Patella > Patella caerulea. Next base: position 5,647,437 of record JAZGQO010000010.1, read on the forward strand.
AAGCCCAGGATCGATTTATCCGTACTTTGGCCTTGAGAAATCGTGTCATCACAGCAAATCAGATCAGCGCTCGTCTTCAAACAGACACTGGTGTGAGAGTGAGTGGCCAGACGATTCGGAATCGACTGCCTCGACGTCCTCGCGTGATCTCTCGTTTGAGAGATCATCACATTCAGGCAAGACGTCGTTGGTGTAGGGATCTTCAACACTGGGATAATCGACGCTGGAGCAATGTGATGTTTTCAGATGAGTCAAGGTTCACTGTTGATTTTTTGAACAGACGTAGGAGGGTGTGGCGTCGTCGAAACGAGCGCTTCCAAGACGTTAACGTCATCAGACATGATCGATTTGGGGATGGTTCTGTTATGGTGTGGGGAGGCATCACTGTTGCTGGAAGAACGGCTTTACATGTTGTTGCAGGCCTGTACTACCGGCACAACATCTTGGTAGTCCATGTTGTGCCGTTCGCACGACGTCATGGCCGCCGTTTCATCTTCCAGGATGACAACGCAAGATGTCACAGGGCCAGGATCGTTACAGGTTACCTCCAACAACAGAACATCACCACATTACCTTGGCCAGCACTGAGTCCCGACCTCTCCCCCATCGAGCATGTCTGGCACATGCTTGGACAGAGGTTACGTCAACGTCAACAACGTCCTGCCAATGTCCAAGAACTTGCTGCTGCGTTGCAACAGGAATGGGACAATCTGGACCAAAATGACCTTAGACGTCTCATTAGGAGTATGCCACGTCGGATCAATGCTTGTTTGGCAAACAGAGGAGGATTTACCCGTTACTGACTGTGTTGTGATGCTGTGGTAACTTTGCTGTTTGACCCCGGGTATCATTTTACCCTTATAATGGTCAGTCTGTGCCTTACTTAGTCTAACGATCATTTGGAATAAATCGATGAATGTGAACTTCATTAAGCTTTCATATTACATATGAAAGCTTATTGTTTCTGTTAAAGTTATTATTAAGCTTTCATATTACATATGAAAGCTTATTGTTTCTGTTAAGATTATTATTGTTATTTTTTTTTTTGTGTTTTGTCCACAAATCGGATTTCTCAGAATCTAACGATAGGATCGTTCTGAAACTTTTACCTATCCCCCCAAAAATGGGTGGTGGCTGTTGATTAAATATATTTTCAAAACGTTTTACGAATCCGAAATCACCGAATTTTACGAACGAAAAAACTGACAATGCATAGTCGTAACTTTGTTATTTTTTGACCGATTTTACTAATTCTTTTTTCTTTAAATACCTTGAAAAAAATCATTTTCATCAGCAGTTTCGCATTTTCCAATTTCGAAAATTCGTCGCTGTGATTTCGAACCGGAAGTTTAGACCAATTTGAGAACTTCTTTAATAGTTGTACGATTTTCATTCAATTTAGTGTATAAGTAGATGTTACCGATGTGACTTCAAAAATATAATTATAAATGTTCTAAATTATCTCCCCTTGGTGAAATTAAGGATCAAATTTTTCAAAAAAATCGTCGAAATATAGGTCAGAATGACCTAATTTTTTTTTTCGATACTAGACAAGGAATTACTGATTCGTACACAAAATATGGAGTTTGTCGATCGAACCGGAAATGCCACCATCTTGAAACGTGAAAAATCAATAAGGCTTTTTTGCTATTTTACTTACAGACTCGGGGGTTATATTTTCTGAATCCTTGTAGGAAGGCCTAAAAAATGTCGCGAACAGAATTTTGATTTAGGTCAACCGGGAGTCACCATTTTGAATTGAAAATCAAAAATAGAAGCAATTTGAAGGGCCGAGACTTTTGAGCACAATAACTCTCCTTCTAATTAAGCTAGAATGTTCTAACTTGGTGTAGACGTTCACTAGGTCAATGTTATGATGAAGTTCAAAGATGAGCATTTTCTGCTTAGGGTAAGCAGAGATAAGCATATTGATTTGTTGATTCTTTAGGGCACGATAACTTCGGTTATAATGAAGAGAGGGCGGTGAAACTTTTGTCAATAGAGAGTCTAATAGCTAGCCTGTTGTGTGAAATCATTGTATCATTTTTTTTAAATATCAGGGATAGCCGAAAAAAGGAGATTGAAAATCCAAAAAGTCGTATTTTTACAACTTGGAGTATGTTTAGAGGTCTTTCTCGTAAAGTCAACATAATATTTGTTGGGAACTTCTTCTACAAAGAGTCTTATTGGTAGTCTTTTATATGAAACCATCGATCAACAGTCCAACATATCAGGAGTAGAAGAACAAAAGGATCGAACATTGAAAACGGCACCCTTTCATTGTTAAGCGAAACATGCAGTGTGGGTGACTACAATCTACACATTTAGTCATCGTATAGAGCTTATTCAACAGTATCGAATTCCAACTGCTTAGGGATATTTTACGTGCACTCCAATGTGTACACGGGACCGTGGTTTTCGTCCCATCCGAACTAGAGAGCCGTTCTGCCTCACTGACAAGGGGGAACCACGCCGGGAAATCGAGATGAACTTTCTCCGTGCAGAACTTTCAATTCAAGCCAAACTTTTATTGCATACGATTACGTTGGTCAGTTGGAGCTTATTTTCAAAAGTTTTGTAATAATCGGTTGGTAATTAAAGTACCATGCACATTAAACTGTTAAAACAGAAAATTTCGCCCGGTTCAAATGTTTCTTGCTATAAGTCAGCAATTTTCCGAATTCAGGGAGGCTGAATGGCTGAATGGTTAGCATGTGCGCGCTGTATCGTAACGTCTGTCATTGAGTCAACGGGTGTCGTTTCGATCGCCAGGTTGCACGTGACATGGAATATGATGTCCAACCCCGTTTATTGCGAACGATTAAGCTGTTCAGGGGGAGCTTATTTTTAAAAGTTTTGTAATATTCGGTTGATAACTAAAGGTACCGTGCAAATTAAACTGTTAAAATAGAAAATTTGGCCCGGTTGAAATGTTTCTCGCTGTAGGTCAGCTAGAATGTTCAAACTTGATCGAGTTCACAGCAGAAATAACAGTGAAACGATCAACGAACTCATAGCAGAAATAACAGTGCAAAACTTAACGAATTCATAGCAGAAATGAAATGGGGTTTTACGTCCTACTCTTCTGCACCTGACCTGGGCTAATGGAAGACGGCCATACGCCACACAGGCAAGGGATCTTTTACGTGCACTCCAATGTGTACACGGGACCTCGGTTTTTCGTCCCATCCGAACGACTAGGCAGCTGTCCTTATCAGACCCTCCTTCTGCATCACTGACAAGAGGAAACCACGCCGGAAAATCGAGATGAGCTTTCTCGGCCAATGCAAGGATCGAACACCCGACCTCCATTCTAACGAGCCAGCGCCTTGCCCACTTAGCCACCGTGATTCCCATAAATAGCAATGAAACGATCAACGAATTTATAGCAGTAATAACACTTCAACAATTAACGAATTCGTAGCAGAAATAACGATGAAACAATTAACGAATTCGTAGCAGATATAACAATGAAACGTTCAACGAAATCATAGCCGAAATAAGAGTGGAACAATGAACGAATTAATAGTAGACGAGTTCATAGTAGAAAAAACAGCGAAACAATGAACGAATCATAGCAGAAACCAGAAGGCTATCAATACACTGTGAAATTTGAAACCTAAATGGCCCGGCTAGGAACAATGTCTACATGCCCGTAAAAGACTACTTAACAGTTGGAATTCGAAAGAAAAGACCGTAACGACGCTGTCCGATCAAACTTTAGTTAATTCAGTCGGCGCAAAAAGATAGGTCGTTAAAACCATTTCTGTTCAGTTCATTCCATTTCCTTAAATCTATGAAAGTTGTGTGAATTGGGAATCGCGTATTACTCAACAGTTTCAGGGAAGATAAGCCGTCTTTGAGATTGGAAATCAATTTTTGATATCGACTGTGTATGATTGCTACTAGATCGATTGTGATTCAGGTTCTAATCAGTTTGGATTGAAGAATCGGGGTGGTATATGTGTGTGTGATGGGGTGGGGGTGGTGTCGCAAGACGCTATATCCCATTCGCAACCACACACCTAACAAATGCAGGGTATAGGTTGCGATCAGTTCTTTCAAGATTTTCATATATTTAAGCCACTTTATTACACGCCTCATCTGAAAATGTCTGTGTAAATGTAGATAAATGTTGACCAAATAACATCTTTCACCATTTTGACTTTCAGTTACAGAACTAGCATAGGGGCGTTTTAAGGTTTATCATGGCGGAGGCTGTACTATTTTGAGGGCCCTCTGTCGCGAGGGGAGGTTCTTGATTGATGATTGTCACCCCAATGCAATGGCTGCATTCTCATTCAGTAGTGGATTCGACAGTAACAGTGTATAGAAAACGATTGAGTTGGACTCGGGGGCCCTTTCCCTTGGCATTAGGGACCCTTTTGTCATTCGTCGGACCCTTTTGTCTGTCTTTAGAGCCCTCCCTAACTAGGGCACATTTTCATTTTTCGCATCGGTTTTAGCATTTTTCTCCCGTTTTATTTTTTCAACTGCTTTGATTTTTTTCGCGGGGAGGCTGGCGCCTCCAGCGCCTCAGCTATAAAACGCTTTTGAACTAACAGTACTATTGACATAATACCGTTTTTTCCAGTAATGGTAACTCACTCGTTTCTTCAAGAATCATTCGGCATTCCAGGTATGCTACATTATATTCGCTGTCTTCCATAGGAGCGGTAAGATGAGACCTGTTTGTGGGAAAATCCCTAAACAATATGCGAGGGTGGAATAATCGTACATTACTTTAAGGTTTGCGTGAAGTAATTGTCGAAATTACAGTTATATGCACTGAATAACCATGACACGGAGAGAGAGAGAGAGAGAGAGAGAGAGAGAGAGAGAGAGAGAGAGAGAGAGAGAGAGAAATGGGGTTTAACGTCCACTCGACGCAAACTAGGTCATTTTGGGACTAACATGTGGTTTAATTTTATTTCAATAATCTGCTTGCGCATATTAACAGTGGGAGGAAACCGCAGGTCCCGGGATAAACCCATGAGATTGGACAGGCGAGATTGTAGGTTAGGGTTAGGGTAAGCGCTAAGGTTAGGTCTTGGGTTAGGATTAGGATTAGCGATATCCCTATTTACATCTCGTGACCTTTGACCAAACGTAATGAAGACAGGATGTGACGTATATATGCACATTGAGGTTATCAAGCTATAGACCGGACTAGTAGTAAGCTATAAACGGATAAATAACAAGAGTTTATATGTATATTATTTTATTAAATTTATATATATCTTAACTCCCTGATTTACGTATATACATTATGCATGAACAATAGAAACTATATACTAGTATTTATAAGTATTAAAGCTATGGTAATATTATGCTATCAAATAGCCGTATTGTCTTAATATTTGTTGTAACCGCAACCTTGATGGTTATTGTAAGAAGGATAACGGTTGTAGTTGTTGTATCCGTTACCGTATCCGTTGTTATTGTAGTTGTTATATCCCTTCCCATATTCGTTGTTATTGTGGCCATTGTTGTAACCGTTGTTGTAATTGTAGGGGCCGTTGTAACTATTGTATCCTTTATTATTGTATTGGTTGTACTTGTATAGTCCGTTGTTGTATCGTTACCAACGATACCATGACCAATTCCGTGTCCAACAATACCGTGTCCGATACCGTTACCAACGATGTCATGCCCAATGCCGTTACCAATCTTTCCATGTCCAATAAGTCCGTGTCCGATTCCGTTTCCAATGATACTATGTCCGATACCGTTACCAACGATACCATGACCAATTCCGTTTCCAACAATACCGTGTCCGATACCGTTACCAACGATGCCATGCCCAATGCCGTTACCAATCTCTCCATGTCAAATAAGTCCGTGTCCGATTCCGTTTCCAATGATACCATGTCCGATACCGTTACCAACGATACCATGACCAATTCCGTTTCTAACAATACCGTGTCCAATACCGTTACCGATACCGTTACCAACAATACCATGACCAATTCCGTTACCAATAACACCGACTTTGCCAACAGCTACTATTCCGTGTCTGAGTCGGTTTCCTTGGATACCATGTCCAATACCATGGTTGAGTCCGTTGCCAATAGCTCCTACACCAACAAGACCATGTCCAACACCGGCATGTCCTCTTCCATATCCTTTACCAATTCCGTTTGCAAAGACACCAACACCATGTCCGAAACCGTGTCCGATTTTAGCATCGATGTATTGGGAAGCAGCTACTGTCAAACAGACAGCGAAAGCGACGAAAGCCTGAAAAAAAAAAAAAACATGTGTTTTACAGAAATAGCCGTAGATTTGATTCCATACTAAAAAAAAATCGCGAGGGTTTATTTATAACCAAAAACTTGACAATCAAGAAATTTTACTGTGCCGCCATTATTTAGTACATGATCGAGTTTTGGCGTTACCAGGCAAAATCACAAGTAATGTTCAACTCTGGGTAATAATTTACACTTTTTATAATTTACCGTTCTGGCCCTATGAATATAAAACTGCCTTTAATACAATGTCAAGGGCGATAAGCAATAATACAACAGTGACGATGCAATACCATGTTCAACCCTCGGTAATTTCTACCAGTTTTAAATTTAAAGATGGACCTATGGGTATGCATGCCAAGTGCGATAAGCAATCATATAAAAATTTAGTATGTAATGAAACTTATTAGTGCTATACCAAATTAGATATCAGGTTTCTTGTCTAGAAAGTTCAAGTATATCCCATCTGGGTCACGATCCTTGTCACTACATACCGCTAATTAGAAGTATTGAAGATTATTTAGTCAACAAGTTAAATTTACTCTCTGTAGATTGTTACAATGTTTTACTGTATTAGGCCAGTCTGTACAGAACAGAGGGCGAAAAAGCAAGTCCCATTTAGGATTTCAGGGACCGGGTATGCTTATCTTAAAACTTCAAAGATTTGAAATCTTATACGGAGTAGGGCAAAAGTCCTACTTTATACACCGACTGGACCATTGAAGACAAACAGGTAGATTTTGCCCGGACATCTGTATCACGATATACTCTATCAAGGAATCTTTTACGTGCACGCCAATGTGCACACTGAACATTGCTTTTCGTCCCATCCTGACAATTAGACACTATTCCCTGTCAGACCGGGCAGACCTACTGTCCTGTACAGCTAACAAGGGCAGCCAAGCCTGTACAATTGACTTTCTGGTCAAACCCCGGGAGAGAGCCCAAGACCTACTGGTTAGTTAATCAGTGTCTCTTATCACTGAGCCACCATGATCCCCATACATTAAAAACGCAGAGTTCGTAGATGAGCATAATATGCTTAGGGTAAGCAGAGATAAGCAATTAGATTGGTTGATGATTTTGGACACTTTCACTTCAGTCAGAGTGATGAAACTTGGTGTATAGTTTCATTACATCAATATCTTGAATACGTTCGACAATGAGCATTGTCTGCCCTGGATAAGCAGAGCGATGAGCAATTTGATTGGTCGAGAATTTGAAACAAAATAACTCTCCTTCTAATTGGGGCAGAATGTTCAATCTTGGTGAAGGCGTTCATTAGGTCAGTGCCATAAAGGAGTGCGAAGATGAGCATTGTCTGCTTACAGTAAGCAGAGATAAGCAATCTGATTGGTTGATTCTTTGGGGCACGATAACTTTGGTTATAATGAAGTGAGAGTGACAAAATTCCAAATATAGATTCATTATGTCATTACCTTGACTAAGTTTGATGTTGAGAATTTCTGCGTAGATTTAGGAGCAATAAGCAATTTGACAGATCACATTGGAACATAACACCTCTGTTTCTAATTAAGGTAGAATTTGAACCGGTTGAATTGTTTCTCGTTATAACTCGGTGAGTTTTTGGCGGATTTCATTAATTCTTTTTCCTTTTTAAGATTCTTTATATAACTCTTGAGATGCGACAGAAACTGACCGTGAATATGAAAGCTTTAATATCTGCTTAGCAGATCTAGTTAAGCTTTCATATTACATATGAAAGCTTATTGTTTCTGTTAAGATTATTATTAAGCTTTCATATTACATATGAAAGCTTATTGTTTCTGTTAAAGTTATTATTATTAAGCTTTCATATTACATATGAAAGCTTATTGTTTCTGTTAAAGTTATTATTAAGCTTTCATATTACATATGAAAGCTTATTGTTTCTGTTAAAGTTATTATTAAGCTTTCATATTACATATGAAAGCTTATTAAGCTTTCATATTACATATGAAAGCTTATTGTTTCTGTTAAAGTTATTATTAAGCTTTCATATTACATATGAAAGCTTATTGTTTCTGTTAAGATTATTATTGTTATTTTTTTTTTGTGTTTTGTCCACAAATCGGATTTCTCAGAATCTAACGATAGGATCGTTCTGAAACTTTTACCTATCCCCCCAAAAATGGGTGGTGGCTGTTGATTAAATATATTTTCAAAACGTTTTACGAATCCGAAATCACCGAATTTTACGAACGAAAAAACTGACAATGCATAGTCGTAACTTTGTTATTTTTTGACCGATTTTACTAATTCTTTTTTCTTTGAATACCTTGAAAAAAATCATTTTCATCTGCAGTTTCGCATTTTCCAATTTCGAAAATTCGTCGCTGTGATTTCGAACCGGAAGTTTAGACCAATTTGACAACTTCTTTAATAGTTGTACGATTTTCATGAAATTTAGTGTATAAGTAGATCTTACCGATGTGACTTCAAAAATATAATTATAAATGTTCTAAATTATCTCCCCTTGACGAAATTAAGGATCAAAGTTTTCAAAAAAATCGTCGAAATATAGGTCAGAATGACCTAATTTTTTTTTTGATACTAGACAAGTAATTACTGATTCGTACACAAAATATGGAGTTTGTCGATCGAACCGGAAGTGCCACCATCTTTAAACGTGAAAAATCAAAAAGGCTTTTTTGCTATTTTACTTACAGACTCGGGAGTTATATTTTCAGAATCCTTGAAGGAATGCCTAAAAATCTATCGGATCCGAATTTTGATTTCGGTCACGTGATGGTCACCATTTTGAATTGAAAATGAAAAATAGAAGCAATTTGAAGGGCCGGGACTTTGGAACACAATAACTCTCCTTCTAATTAAGCTAGAATGTTCAAACTTGGTGTAGACGTTCACTAGGTCAATGTCATGATTGAGTTCAAAGATGAGCATTTTCTGCTTAGGGTAAGCAGAGATAAGGATGCTGATTTGTCGATTCTTTAGGGCACGATAACTTCGGTTATAATGAAGGGAGGGCGATGAAACTTTTGTCAATAGAGAGTCTAATAGCTAGCCTGTTGTTTGAAATCATTGTATCATTTTTTTTAAATATCAGGGATAGCCGAAAAAAAGAGATTGAAAATCCAAAAAGTCGTATTTTTACAATTTGGAGCATGTTTAGAGGTCTTTCTCGTAAAGTCAACATAATATTTTTGGGGAACTTCTTCTACAAAGAGTCTTATTGGTAGTCTTTTATATGAAACCATCGATCAACAGTCCAACATATCTGGAGTAGAAGAACAAAAGGATCGAAAATTGAAAACGGCACCCTTTCATTGTTAAGTGGAAACATGCAGTGTGGGTGACTACAATCTACACATTTAGTCATCGTATAGAGCTTATTCAACAGTATCGAATTCCAACTGCTTAGGGATATTTTACGTGCACTCCAATGTGTACACCGGACCTTGGTGTTTCATCCCATCCGAACGACTAGACAGCTGTGCTTGTCAGGCCCTCCGTTCTGCCTCACTGACAACGGGGAACCACGCCGGGAAATCAAGATGAACTTTCTCCGTGCAGAACTTTCAATTCAGGCCAAACGTTTATCGCACACGATTAAGCTGGTCAGTTGTAATAATCGGTTGGCAATTAAAGTACCGTGCACATTAAACTGGTAAAACAGAAAATTTCGCCCGGTTGAAATGTTTCTTGCTATAAGTCAGCAATTTTCCGAATTCAGGGAGGCTGAATGGTTAGCATGTGCGCGCTGTATCGTAACGTCTGTCATTGAGTCAACGAGCGTCGTTTCGATCTCCAGGTTGCACGTGACATGAAGTATGATGTCCAACCTCGTGGGTTTTCTCCGTGTCCTTCGGTTTCCTCCCAAAGGCTAAAGACCAGTAAGCGCAAGGGGAGTTTTTAAATAAAATTAAAAAACAAAATGACCTAGTTTGTGTCGAATGGACATTAGGCCGCATTTCTCTCTTTCTCTTTTATTTTTAAAGTTTTGTAATAATCGGTTGGTAATCAAAGGTACTGTAAAAGTGATAAAACAGAAAATTTCGCCCGGTTGTAATGTTTCTCACTTTAAAGTCAGCAATTTGCAGATTTTAAGGGGCAAACGTTTATTGCGAACGCTTAAGCTGGTCAGGGGGAGCTTATTTTTAAAAGTTTTGTAATATTCGGTTGATAACTAAAGGTACCATGCAAATTAAACTGTTCAAATAGAAAATTTGGGCCGGTTGAAATGTTTCTCGCTGTAGGTCAGCAATTTGCCGATTTTAGGGAGGTTGCGTGGCTGAATGGTTAGCACGTGCGCTCTGTATCAAAACGTCTGTCATTGAGTCAACTGGCGTTGTTTCGATTTCTTGGTTGTACGTGACAAGGAGTATGGTCGCCTGTCCAACCTCGTAGGCCGTAACGCCGCTGCCCGGGTAAAATTTCCCTCATTGCACACTTTATGGCATATGCCAGTCTTCATTAGCCCATTTTAGGAGCAGAACAGTAGGGCGTTAAACCCCATTCAATTTCATTTCATTTTCTCTATGTTGCTTATTTATTGTAGTGGATAAATATTTTTCTGGTTCTAGCAATTATTTAATTTCTGCATAGAAATCTTGCTTTGGCCAGTTTTTTTTATTGCAGAGTGCCATTCTTGTATAATTCAGTCTATGATCCTTTGTTTAAAACATGCTTAAGAAGTCGTCATGATTTCCTACTTATAACCAAACATATTGGAAATATTTGTCTGGCATTATTAAATCCTAATTTTATTGGTCTTATTTAAAATTAAACTTTCATTTAACTATGAACAATCCTTAACGTGTCTCTTTAAAACTATTAAGTACTCTAAAATAGTAGCTCAACCTTTTGACCTAAACTCATTAATTTACCATTTTGTTGTGAGCGACTTCTTATTCTTCCTATATGACATATTGCACGTGTCGGATTTCAAAGGGGGGGTTGGATGGCTGAATGGCTAGCACGCGCGCCTGTCATTGAGTTAACTAGCGTGTTTTCGAATGCCCGGTTGTACGTGACAAGGAGTAAGGTCGCCTGTCCAACCTGACATTTTTATTTTTTTCCCCCGCCATTTTCATTTCATTTTCTCATCCGTCTCATTACAGTAATACAAGTTTCAGTTATTTCCCTTTAGTTTTCAGATTATTGTTATGCCTGGGTGCAATGTTTCATACTATATTTAGACTTGTAACTTCGCGAGTTTTTGACCAATTTTGATAATTTTTTCTTCTTATCCTTTTATTTAGGATACTTGATACAATCAATGACACGTGACGATGAATATGAAAGCTTTCATATCTGCATGGGACAGTAGCAGATCTAGTTATTATTATTTTTTTTTTTGTGTGTTTTCTGCAAATCGGATTTCTCAGAATCTATCCATAGGATCTTTCTGAAATTTTGACCTACCCCCCCAAAAATGGGGTGCGAACCTTGATTAAATATATTTTCGAAACGTTTTACGAATCCGAAATCACCGAATTTTACGAACGAAAAAAATGACAATGCATAGTCGTAACTTTGTTATTTTTTGACCGATTTTACTAATTCTTTTTTCTTTGAATACCTTTAAAAAAACCATTTTCATCTGCAGTTTCACATTTTCGAATTTCGAAAATTCGTCGCTGTGATTTCGAACCGGAAGATTAGACCAATTTGACAACTTCTTTAATAGTTGTACGATTTTCATGAAATTTAGTATCTAAGTAGATCCTACCGATGTGACTTCAAAAATATAATTAGAAATTTTCTAAATTATCTCCCCTTGACGAAATTAAGGATCAAAATTTTCAAAAAAATCATCGAAATATAGGTCAGAATGACCTGATTTTTTTTTTGGATACTAGATAAGTAATTACTGATTTGTACACAAAATATGGAGTTTGTCGATCGAACCGGAAGTGCCGCCATATTTAAAAGTGAAAAATCAATAAGGCTTTTTTGCTATTTTACTTACAGACTCGGGAGTTATATTTTCTGAATCCTTGTAGGAAGGCCTAAAAAATGTCGCGAATAGAATTTTGATTTCGGTCACGTGATGGTCACCATTTTGAATTGAAAATGAAAAATAGAAGCAATTTGAAGGGTCGGGACTTTGGAACACAATTACTCTCCTTCTAATTAAGCTAGAATGTTCAAACTTGGTGTAGACGTTCACTAGGTCAATGTTATGATTGAGTTCAAAGATGAGCATTTTCTGCTTAGGGTAAGCAGAGATAAACAAGCTAATTTGTTGATTCTTTAGGGCACGATAACTTCGGTTATAATGAAGGGAGGGCGGTGAAACTTTTGTCAATAGAGAGTCTAATAGCTAGCCTGTTGTGTGAAATCATTGTATTATTTTTTCTAAATATCAGGGATAGCCGAAAAAAAGAGATTGAAAACCCAAAAAGTCGTATTTTTACAATTTGGAGCATGTTTAGAGGTCTTTCTCGTAAAGTCAACATAATATTTTTTGGGAACTTCTTGTACAAAGAGTCTTATTGGTAGTCTTTTATATGAAACCATCGATCAACAGTCCAACATATCAGGAGTAGAAGAACAAAAGGATCGAACATTGAAAACGGCACCCTTTCATTGTTAAGCGAAACATGCAGTGTGGGTGACTACAATCTACACATTTAGTCATCGTATAGAGCTTATTCAACAGTATCGAATTCCAACTGCTTAGGGATATTTTACGTGCACTCCAATGTGTACACGGGACCTTGGTTTTTCGTCCCATCCGAATGACTAGACAGCTGTGCTTGTCAGGCCCTCCGTTCTGCCTCACTGACAAGGGGAACCACGCCGGGAAATCGAGATGAACTTTCTCCGTGCAGAACTTTCAATTCAGGCGAAAACGTTTATTGCATACGATTAAGCTGGTCAGTTGGAGCTTATTTTCAAAAGTTTTGTAATAATCGGTTGGTAATTAAAGTACCGTGCACATTAAACTGTTAAAACAGAAAATTTCGCCCGGTTGAAATGTTTCTTGCTATAAGTCAGCAATTTTCTGAATTCAGGGAGGCTGAATGGCTGAATGGTTAGCATGTGCGCACTGTATCGTAACGTCTGTCATTGAGTCAACGGGCGTCGTTTCGATCTCCAGGTTGCACGTGACATGAAGTATGATGTCCAACCTTGTGGGTTTTCTCCGTGTTCTTCGGTTTCCTCCCAACGGCTAAAGACCTGTAAGCGCAGGGGGAGTTTTTAAATAAAATTAAAAAACATATGTTAGTCCCGAAATGACCTAGTTTGTGTCGAATGGACATTAGGCCGCATTTCTCTCTTTCTCTTTTATTTTTAAAGTTTTGTAATAATCGGTTGGTAATCAAAGGTACTGTAAAAGTGATAAAACAGAAAATAATCGGTTGGTAATCAAAGGTACTGTAAAAGTCATAAAACAGAAAATTTCGCCCGGTTGTAATGTTTCTCACTTTAAAGTCAGCAATTTCCCGATTTTAAGTGGCAAACGTTTATTGCGAACGCTTAAGCTGGTCAGGGGGGAGCTTATTTTTAAAAGTTTTGTAATATTCGGTTGATAACTAAAGGTACCGTGCAAATTAAACTGTTACAATAGAAAATTTGGCCCGGTTGAAATGTTTCTCGCTGTAGGTCAGCAATTTGCCGATTTTAGGGAGGTTGCGTGGCTGAATGGTTAGCACGTGCGCTCTGTATCATAACGTCTGTCATTGAGTCAACTGCCGTTGTTTCGATTTTTTGGTTGTACGTGACAAGGAGTATGGTTGCCTGTCCAACCTCGTAGGCCGTAACCGCCGCTGCCCGGGTAAAATTTCCCTCATTGCACACATTATGGCATATGCCCGTCTTCATTAGCCCATTTTAGGAGCAGAACAGTCGGACGTTAAACCCCATTCAATTTCATTTCATTTTCTCTATGTTGCTTATTTATTATAGTGGATAAATATTTTTCTGGTTCTAGCAATTATTTAATTTCTGCATAGAAATCTTGCTTTGGCCAGTTTTTTTTATTGCAGAGTGCCATTCTTGTTTAAACAAACATGATCCTTTGTTTAAAACATGCTTAAGAAGTCGTCACGATTTCCTACTTATAACCAAACATATTGGAAATATTAGTCTGGCATTATTAAATCCTAATTTTATTGGTCTTATTTAAAATTAAACTTTCATTTAACTATGAACAACCCTTAACGTGTCTCTTTAAAACTATTAAGTACTCTAAAACAGTAGCTCAACCTTTTGACCTAAACTCATTAATTTACCATTTTGTTGTGAGCGACTTCTTATTCTTCCTATATGACATATTGCACGTGTCTGATTTCAAAGGGGGGTTGAGTGGCTGAATGGTAAGCACGCGCGCCTGTCATTGAGTAAACTAGCGTGTTTTCGAATGCCCGGTTGTACGTGACAAGGAGTAAGGTCGCCTGTCCAACCTGCCATTTTTAATTTTTTTTTCCCGCCATTTTCATTTCATTTTCTCATCCGTCTCATTACAGTAATACAAGTTTCAGTTATTTCCCTTTAGTTTTCAGATTATTGTTATGCCTGGGTGCAATGTTTCATACTATATTTAGACTTGTAACTTCGCGAGTTTTTGACCAATTTTAATAATTTTTTCTTCGTATCCTTTTATTTAGGTTACTTGATACAATCAATGACACGTGACGATGAATATGAAAGCTTTCATATCTGCATGGGACAGTAGCAGATCTAGTTATTATTATTTTTTTTTGTGTGTGTTTTCTGCAAATCGGATTTCTCAGAATCTATCCATAGGATCTTTCTGAAATTTTGACCTACCCCCCCAAAAATGGGGTGCGAACCTTGATTAAATATATTTTCGAAACGTTTTACGAATCCCAAATCACCGAATTTTACGAACGAAAAAAATGACAATGCATAGTCGTAACTTTGTTATTTTTTGACCGATTTTACTAATTCTTTTTTCTTTGAATACCTTTAAAAAAACCATTTTCATCTGCAGTTTCACATTTTCGAATTTCGAAAATTCGTCGCTGTGATTTCGAACCGGAAGATTAGACCAATTTGACAACTTCTTTAATAGTTGTACGATTTTCATGAAATTTAGTATCTAAGTAGATCCTACCGATGTGACTTCAAAAATATAATTAGAAATTTTCTAAATTATCTCCCCTTGACGAAATTAAGGATCAAAATTTTCAAAAAAATCATCGAAATATAGGTCAGAATGACCTGATTTTTTTTTTGGATACTAGATAAGTAATTACTGATTTGTACACAAAATATGGAGTTTGTCGATCGAACCGGAAGTGCCGCCATTTTTAAAAGTGAAAAATCAATAAGGCTTTTTTGCTATTTTACTTACAGACCCGGGAGTTATATTTTCTGAATCCTTGTAGGAAGGCCTAAAAAATGTCGCGAATAGAATTTTGATTTCGGTCACGTGATGGTCACCATTTTGAATTGAAAATGAAAAATAGAAGCAATTTGAAGGGTCGGGACTTTGGAACACAATTACTCTCCTTCTAATTAAGCTAGAATGTTCAAACTTGGTGTAGACGTTCACTAGGTCAATGTTATGATTGAGTTCAAAGATGAGCATTTTCTGCTTAGGGTAAGCAGAGATAAACAAGCTAATTTGTTGATTCTTTAGGGCACGATAACTTCGGTTATAATGAAGGGAGGGCGGTGAAACTTTTGTCAATAGAAAGTCTAATAGCTAGCCTGTTGTGTGAAATCATTGTATTATTTTTTCTAAATATCAGGGATAGCCGAAAAAAAGAGATTGAAAACCCAAAAAGTCGTATTTTTACAATTTGGAGCATGTTTAGAGGTCTTTCTCGTAAAGTCAACATAATATTTTTTGGGAACTTCTTGTACAAAGAGTCTTATTGGTAGTCTTTTATATGAAACCATCGATCAACAGTCCAACATATCAGGAGTAGAAGAACAAAAGGATCGAACATTGAAAACGGCACCCTTTCATTGTTAAGCGAAACATGCAGTGTGGGTGACTACAATCTACACATTTAGTCATCGTATAGAGCTTATTCAACAGTATCGAATTCCAACTGCTTAGGGATATTTTACGTGCACTCCAATGTGTACACGGGACCTTGGTTTTTCGTCCCATCCGAATGACTAGACAGCTGTGCTTGTCAGGCCCTCCGTTCTGCCTCACTGACAAGGGGAACCACGCCGGGAAATCGAGATGAACTTTCTCCGTGCAGAACTTTCAATTCAGGCGAAAACGTTTATTGCATACGATTAAGCTGGTCAGTTGGAGCTTATTTTCAAAAGTTTTGTAATAATCGGTTGGTAATTAAAGTACCGTGCACATTAAACTGTTAAAACAGAAAATTTCGCCCGGTTGAAATGTTTCTTGCTATAAGTCAGCAATTTTCTGAATTCAGGGAGGCTGAATGGCTGAATGGTTAGCATGTGCGCACTGTATCGTAACGTCTGTCATTGAGTCAACGGGCGTCGTTTCGATCTCCAGGTTGCACGTGACATGAAGTATGATGTCCAACCTTGTGGGTTTTCTCCGTGTTCTTCGGTTTCCTCCCAACGGCTAAAGACCTGTAAGCGCAGGGGGAGTTTTTAAATAAAATTAAAAAACATATGTTAGTCCCGAAATGACCTAGTTTGTGTCGAATGGACATTAGGCCGCATTTCTCTCTTTCTCTTTTATTTTTAAAGTTTTGTAATAATCGGTTGGTAATCAAAGGTACTGTAAAAGTGATAAAACAGAAAATAATCGGTTGGTAATCAAAGGTACTGTAAAAGTCATAAAACAGAAAATTTCGCCCGGTTGTAATGTTTCTCACTTTAAAGTCAGCAATTTCCCGATTTTAAGTGGCAAACGTTTATTGCGAACGCTTAAGCTGGTCAGGGGGGAGCTTATTTTTAAAAGTTTTGTAATATTCGGTTGATAACTAAAGGTACCGTGCAAATTAAACTGTTACAATAGAAAATTTGGCCCGGTTGAAATGTTTCTCGCTGTAGGTCAGCAATTTGCCGATTTTAGGGAGGTTGCGTGGCTGAATGGTTAGCACGTGCGCTCTGTATCATAACGTCTGTCATTGAGTCAACTGCCGTTGTTTCGATTTTTTGGTTGTACGTGACAAGGAGTATGGTTGCCTGTCCAACCTCGTAGGCCGTAACCGCCGCTGCCCGGGTAAAATTTCCCTCATTGCACACATTATGGCATATGCCCGTCTTCATTAGCCCATTTTAGGAGCAGAACAGTCGGACGTTAAACCCCATTCAATTTCATTTCATTTTCTCTATGTTGCTTATTTATTATAGTGGATAAATATTTTTCTGGTTCTAGCAATTATTTAATTTCTGCATAGAAATCTTGCTTTGGCCAGTTTTTTTTATTGCAGAGTGCCATTCTTGTTTAAACAAACATGATCCTTTGTTTAAAACATGCTTAAGAAGTCGTCACGATTTCCTACTTATAACCAAACATATTGGAAATATTAGTCTGGCATTATTAAATCCTAATTTTATTGGTCTTATTTAAAATTAAACTTTCATTTAACTATGAACAACCCTTAACGTGTCTCTTTAAAACTATTAAGTACTCTAAAACAGTAGCTCAACCTTTTGACCTAAACTCATTAATTTACCATTTTGTTGTGAGCGACTTCTTATTCTTCCTATATGACATATTGCACGTGTCTGATTTCAAAGGGGGGTTGAGTGGCTGAATGGTAAGCACGCGCGCCTGTCATTGAGTAAACTAGCGTGTTTTCGAATGCCCGGTTGTACGTGACAAGGAGTAAGGTCGCCTGTCCAACCTGCCATTTTTAATTTTTTTTCCCGCCATTTTCATTTCATTTTCTCATCCGTCTCATTACAGTAATACAAGTTTCAGTTATTTCCCTTTAGTTTTCAGATTATTGTTATGCCTGGGTGCAATGTTTCATACTATATTTAGACTTGTAACTTCGCGAGTTTTTGACCAATTTTAATAATTTTTTCTTCGTATCCTTTTATTTAGGTTACTTGATACAATCAATGACACGTGACGATGAATATGAAAGCTTTCATATCTGCATGGGACAGTAGCAGATCTAGTTTCATTTTGTCATTTGTTTCTTCGTCAGTTTCATTAGGTGACTTTAATAACACTTAAAAATCAAATATCCCCTACTTTTTTTGAATAGTATATTTAAAATTAAAACACGAATTTCGATTCAATATATATCAATATCAATTGATCTTGTATTGCCATGAAACTGGGATCCTCATACCCAATATTTAAGAAACAATTAACATTTTATAATCAGTACACTGGTCCTGTAACCTACGGTTTCAGGTGGGTTTTTTTGTACTAACTCCGTTGCACAAACCGAAATAATGAGGACGAACATCGAACACGTGATATGAAATGGGGTTTAACGTCCTACTGTTCTGCTCCTAAACTGGGCTAATGGAAGAGGGGCATACGCCATACCGTGTGCTATGATGGAAATTTTGTCAGGGCAGCGGCGCTATGTCCTACTTTTATAGAGAATTAACGCCAATGTGTACACTGGGCCTCGGTTTTCGCTTCATCCGAACGACTAGACAGCATCAATGACAAAAGGAAACTACGCCGGAAAATCTGGATGAACTGTTTCGACCAATGTGGGGATCGAGCACCTGACCTACAGGCTTGCGAACCACAGTCTTACCTATGTGATCCCCCACTTTTGTAACAAACAAATAAAAATGAAAGTAATTAGTAAAAGCTGATTCACAAACGATAAAATAATAATTGAAAAAAAAATGTGCAGAATGTACTGAGGAGATAAATATAACCGCTGTTCAATTTGAATTGTTCACGTACATATGTTTTTGACCAAAATATTGATTTCAAAAATTGTATATACGCCTAAATCACATTAAGTAATTAATTCTTTTCTTTTTCAAGGCTCAACAAAAAGGAGCCACATGCCATTTAATTTAGCCTATTGTCTGCAGTGGAATTTCGTTAACTACACCTACATGGACTAACTCCACCCATTCCACAATCCATGGCTGGGTCAGTAACAATAAGTTATAACAATCACTATAATAATAACATTAAAATCGAGGTAAAAATGATGTAATTCAGGGAACATGATCAGGAAATATAATTCATTAGCAATTTTAAGACGATTTAAAAAAAAAGTGCTACCTTAATCAATCTGAAAATTAATCAGTACTCCGTTCTTTTTTTATTGAATTGTGTTGTATCGAATGATCTAGAAATGCCATAATATTATATCTACCGGCATACACAACTAAAGAGCAGTTCATTTTCTATGCTATGCAAATGTGGTTCTGAAATTGTGTTGACAAATATCAGATTTTTCATTCTTAGAGCAATCCAGGTAATTCCGATACAAAACGACTTACTGAAGTTTCTTATGTGATTTATTTTGCATTTAATACAGACCTTGCATTCTGTTGAGTCATTTACATTTCTATTCTTTAACAGGTGAATACACAGTTGGGGTAGTAAATAAGCCCTACAAGTGTTATACAGAAAGGTCCATATAGTCAATCGTGTCACCCAGATTATAAATATTTGACATATTTGTCCCCCGTCTTTCGAAGAAAGGGGGGTTGGGATGGCCTAGTGGTCTAGAGTGCCGCGCTTCGACCTCTAGCTGGCCGGTCACCTCTGGCTTGCGGCTGTGGTTTCGAGCCCTGGTGTGAGCGTATGTGGCATGGAGATAAGGGCGCCTTCTCAACCTCGTGGGTTTCCTCCGGGTACTGCGGTTTCCTCCCACTGCTAAAGACCCCTACGCGCAAGCGAATTATTGAAATAAAAATTAAAAACCATGTTAGTCCCGAAATGACCTAGTTGTGTCGAGTGGACGTTAAACCCCATTTCTCTCTCTCTCTTTCGAAGAAAGTTGGAGGACTATTAAAATGGGTTCGTCCGTCTGTCCGTCACACTATTTGGGACACAATAACTCTCTTCCTAATCGAGCTAGAATGTTCAAACTTGGTGTATGTGTTTATTAGGTCAATGCCTTGAGGGAGTTCGCAGATGAGCATTTTCCGCTTAGGGTAAGCAGAGATAAGCAATTTCATTGGTTGATGCTTTGGGACACGATAACTTTAGTTCTAATTAAGTGAGAGTGATGAAACTTGGTGTATAGTTTCATTACAGTAATACCTTGACTAAGTTCGATATTGAGCATTTTCTACTCAGGGTAAGCAGAGCGATACGCAATTTGATTGGTCGAGACTTTGGAACACAATAACTCTCCTTCTAATTGAGTTAAAATGTTCAAACTTGGTGTATATGATTATTAGGTCAATGTCTTGATGGAGTGCGAAGATGAGCATTTTCCGCTTAGGGTAAGCAGAGATAAGCAATTTCATTGGTTGATGCTTTGGGACGATAACTTTAGTTCTAATTAAGTGAGGGTGATGAAACTTGGTGTATAGTTTCGTTACAGTAATACCTTGACTAAGTTCGATAATGAGCATTTTCTGCTCAGGGTAAGCAGAGCGATACGCAATTTGATTGGCCGAGACTTTGGAACACAATAACTCTCCTTCTAATTGAGTTAAAATGTTCAAACTTGGTGCATACGCTTATTAGGTCAATGTCTTGATGGAGTTTGAAGATGAGCATTTTCCGCTTAGGGTAAGCATAGATAAGCAATTGGATTGGTTGGTGCTTTGGGACACGATAGCTTTAGTTCTAATTAAGCGAGAGTGATGAAACTTGGTGTATAGTTTCATTACAGTAATACCTTGACTAAGTTCGATAATAAGCATTTTCTGCTCAGGGTAAGCAGAGCGATACGCAGTTTGATTGGTCGAGACTTTGGAACACAATAACTCTCCTTCTAATTGAGTTTAAATGTTCAAACTTGGTGTATATGCTTATTAGGTCAATGCCTTGATGGAGTTCGATGATGAGCATTTTTCGCTTAGGGTAAGCAGAGATAAGCAATTTGATTGGTTGATGCTTTGGGACACGATAACTTTAGTTCTAATTAAGTGAGAGTGATGAAACTTGGTGTATAGTTTCATTACAGTAATACCTTGACTAAGTTCGATAATGAGCATTTTCTGCTCAGGGTAAGCAGAGCGATACACAATTTGATTGGTCGAGACTTTGGAACACAATAACTCTCCTTCGAATTGAGTTAAAATGTTCAAAATTGGTGTGTATGCTTATTAGGTCAATGCCTTGATGGGGTTCGAAGATGAGCATTTTCTTCTTAGGGAAGGCAGAGATAAGCAATTTGATTGGTTGATGCTTTGGGACACGATAACTTTAGTTCTAATTAAGTGAGAGTGATGAAACTTGGTGTATAGTTTCATTACAGTAATACCTTGACTAAGTTCGATAATGAGCATTTTCTGCTCAGGGTAAGCAGAGCGATACACAATTTGATTGGTCGAGACTTTGGAACACAATAACTCTCCTTCGAATTGAGTTAAAATGTTCAAAATTGGTGTGTATGCTTATTAGGTCAATGCCTTGATGGGGTTCGAAGATGAGCATTTTCTTCTTAGGGAAGGCAGAGATAAGCAATTTGATTGGTTGATACTTTGGGACAAGATAACTTAGGTTCATCTTGATTGATTATTTTTATGCCAAAACAATAACTGCATTCTCATTCAGTAATGGATTCGACAGTAACAGTGTATAGAAACGATTAACTCGGACACAAGGGCCCTTTCCCTTGGCCAGAGGGGCCCTTTTGTCAAGCGTGGGGCCCTTTTGTCTGCCTTTAGGGTCCCCCTAACTAGGGTACATTTTCATCTTTCTCGTCGGTTTTAGCATTTTTCTTTATAAAACACTTTCGGATGACACTTCGTGTACAGTTTGATTGCTCGATACGTTTGAAAAAAATAAATGTGCGATTAATTAATATGTGTCATCTATTTATTTGGGGATTTCGGCAGGGGACATCAGCCTCACTGTTGGCTTGTTTCTTTTCATCAAAAAATAATTTACACATTGTCCAGGTACTATAATTATCAATTTGGGAGAGGAAACCGTTGTCAAATACTTGCAGTCTGAAATCTTTTACTTTCACAAGATTTATTATTACTATGCAATCTTCAGGCTTCAGAACAAAAATAAACATTTTCTGTTTACAAATTTAGGCCTAGTTGGATCTTAGTTGTATTACATGTAGATCGCCAAGTTACCACGCGGTATTCAGGATACCGCCCGATTGATTCGACATAGATCTATCTAATACATAATGGGGTTTACCATAAATGACCTTATTCAGATCTACAAAATAATTCCGTTTGTCATAGAGGAAACAGTGGTCTAGAGTGCCGCGCTTCGACCTCTAGCTGGCCGGTCACCTCTGGCTTGCGACTGTGGTTTCGAGCCCTGGTGTGAGCGTATGTGGCATGGAGATAGGGGCGCCTTCTCAACCTCGTGGGTTTCCTCCGGTTTCCTCCTACTGCTAAAGATCCCTACGCGAAAGCGAATTATTGGAATAAAATTAAACCATGTTAGTCCCGAAATGACCTAGTTTGTGTTGAGTGGACGTTAAACCTCATTTCTCTCTCTCCCTCATAGAGGAAACAGGTCAACGTAATTTTCATACTAAAGGTGAAATATCCTAATCTCTTATATTGTCATCTCTATAATTTTGTATTTTCTTCTCAGTAATGGTGCGAACTGAGCGGATATAATGATGTGCGCATGAGTGGATTTTCACTGATTTCCTGCATGAATAAATTTCCGACACGAAAATTGGAAATGTCTGTAATAAATAATTCATTGAAAATCAAAAATTTCGGAAATTACATCGCACGCATCAATAAGTTTGAATTTAGATTAATTCCAAAATCAAGTAGAACGTGAACTGGTTATGTGAGGAAGTACGTCATCACGACCAACAAGCAAAATAGCAATATCTATCGACGATTCCTTATTGGCCAATAAGCCGAAACATTGTCTTACTCTACACTTCCAACTTGAACAAGAAGTAGTCCTTAAAAAGTACTCACCATTTACATATATTTTGCTGAGAAGTTCCTACTTCAAAGCAATATTAATTCGTAAATAATCTCCGTCTGTTTTATCCCTTTCACGCTTCACAATGCCGCCATGTTGTTATTGCGAATGCGCACATTTGAGCGGCGGGTAATACGAGATTCATGACTGGATCCAACAGGATGGACACTGAGAAATTGGACACCAGGAGCATGGACTACTCACTGTGGGGTTAAATCTATTTTTAACTCTGATAACCTCTCTCTGATGAATTGTAGTCGCACAACATAAAAGTTTTGTGAGGTTAACCCCTCAAACAGAAAAAAAAAAAACACAAAACATATAGTGCATACAAATAACCCCTGACTGAGGAATGAGTAAGGGGCGATGACAATATACGTCCACATGTGGCGACTGAAGCTAGGCCTGTAGCTAAAGAAAACAAATTTGTCAATACTGTCACTGCGTAGTTACGAATATGTTTGGATACTTGAAACGGTTTCAATTTCTACTGATTTTCTACTATTTTACTTATTTCCGAAATGTGTTTTCATGAAAGACGATGTTTGAAAATGGTGTCATATTTGAGGAATTTCTTGGAAGGTATTTGCCAATAAATATTTGAATTTAGGAAGATAATCATTCACCACAAAAATGAAAAAAAGGTAGCTGTAATATTTATAGCAGTAAATCAACATGATAAATTATTGGGGGTTTATTGTCCATTCGACCAATCAGAATCAAGGAAATTTGTGCTACAATTAACGACCAATCAGAATCAAGGAAATTTCTAATTTGTGCTAAAATTAGTACATTCATCAAGGGCAGATAATTTGAAAGCGCGTCTCCCCCATAGATGTCCCCCGGGAGTTTGTGGAGTCGAAAGGAACGAAACCACTGGGGATACCCCGAAGTAGGTAGAACTGTTGTGGACAATGTAAATCAAATACCCCACTAGATCTGCGATATCAACGACTCCTCTGGTCGTAAAGTAAGGTTAGTCGTGCGACTACCCCGGATTCAGCTGACCGGTCACCTCTGGCTTTCGGCCCGAAATGACCTAGTTTGTGTCGATTGGACGTTAAGCCCCATTTCTCTCTCTCACCCCTGATTCATTTGTAATTGTTTTGTCAAGGTCACTGCTAATCAATAACACCACGCCACATTGTGTTTTTCAATTCAGTTAAAAGCACAATGATATTGTTTTTACTGAAACAATCATTTCAAACACGCATTGATAAATAATAATAATAATATAAATAATTTATTTTAATAATAATAATAGATTTATTAAGTACTTTGGGGCCAATAATCAATGCTACAAAATGTAAACAAAACATTAATTACAAACATATAATAATAATGATAAAATTTTTGTGGTGAATAGCCAACGGTACAAAATGTATACAATAGATTTAAAACAATGTATATAAAGGAAGAAATCAAACTGAAAACATTACAGACACAACAATATATAATTTTACAATTATGTAGTTTATATTCCCATACACTAAGATTCTTGATATGTTCTTGATGAGTGGGGTCGGATGGCCTAGAGGTCTAGAGTGCCGCGCGTCGACATCTTGCTGACCGGTCACCTCTGGCTTGCGGCTGTGGTTTCCCTACGCGCAAGCGAATTATTGAAATAAAATGAAACCATATGTTAGTCCCGCAATGACCTACTTTGTGTCAAGTGGACGTTAAACCCCATTTCTCTCTCTCATAATGAGTGGTGAGATACGCATGCCCAATATGTTACAACAATGAGTAGGGGGTGGTGCTAAAAATGAATTTTTTAGGGTCCCCTCCCATGTGTGAACGTATATTTTTTCTGAGCCCCCTGTGCTCACCCCCTGAAGTGAGGGGGAGGGGTAAATAATTGATGGTGATCATTTAGATTTCCTTTAAAAAATTTCATTATTTTCATATCGACTCAAAATTAGGGTTTTCAGCATGGTTGCTGAATTCATTGGTAATGATAAATTTGAGATTTAAAAATCCAAAATGGCGTGAATCCAATGTGGCGGCAATATTTCCACAAATTTCATCCATGATGAATTTTATTTATTATTTAACGACCTGTCTAACATAATTGTTACATTTTCTTCTCTGTAGGGGTGTTCATCAAATGGGCACAAAACCAGGTTTCGAATTGTTTTGGTTCTGTTAGGCAAGATCTTTTTCCACGTTCCAAGGTTAAAGTTCGGCGCTTAGATCACCTAAAGATATATTTTAATAGCTCTAGAACAGGTTTTGCTTTAGTTTTTATATTTTACGTTGACATTTTAATGCTTTAAATCTTCATAGAGTTAAAACGGAAAATTTGACCTTTTGACCCCTGGCGTCACTAAGAATAAAGATTATTCTCGATCACTTTTAGCATATTTTCACGACACAAGAATAGCTTCGCGTTTACTTTCAGTGCAAATGAACTCATTTACCATTGATCCTGAATATCTCGAAAACGCCTCAACGGCGGACGGATTACCACTCGGCTTCGTATTCTGCGTAAAATTTTACTCTAGAAAAGTTGGGTCTGGGTTTGTGCACATTTGATGGACCTCCCGCCCCAAGCAGAGCCTCCAGACTATTATATATACTTATTTACATACATTTGTTTTTTTCTTTATAAACCGTAACACCATAATGACCTCGCCAGAAACCTAAAGAAACCTGTTCTTCGGTGCGAAATCTGTTAGGGGAGAAATTGTATATACACATCTTACTGTACTAATACGGGGGGTTGGAATGGCCAAGTGGTCCAGAGTGTCGCGCTTCGACCTCTAGCTGGCTGTCACTTGTGGCTGTGGTTTCGAGCCCTGGTGTGAGCGTATGTGGCATGGAGTCCCACTCCTAAAGACTCTTGCTCGCAAGCGAATCGTTGAAATAAAATTAAACCATGTTAGTCCCGAAATGACCTAGTTTTTGTCGAGTGGACGTTAAACCCCATTTCTCTCTCTATATATATACTAGTACATTTTCACCCATTTTATTACATTTATATAATATGTATGTATATACACCCATCTTTCATTAATGATATATGTATACAACTTATATTAGGGAGAGGGGTTTTACATAGGCTAAGCCATTACTCCAATCCCATTCAGACAAGCTGAATACTAAATATTGTTTTTTAAAAAAAAGTAAGTTGAATATTGATCGATCATCAATGTTTATCATGAACCGAAAACGAACATCTGACACGAACACGAAACATTGTTTTATTTATATTCTATGTAATGCTGATTGTCTGTAAACATCATTGAATGAGGCCAATCAAATATAACTATCAAAAGAATAAAGCACTTAACAAATAGGTACACATATCTTGAATTATTTATAACATGAAGGAATGGACGTTTGTAAGTCAAAATATTCATACGGTATATCTTAAAGGGAATAACGCTCTATTTTTTGAGCCCTGGAAATAGACAAATATGGTTCTAAAAGCACATATTAAACATACGTTATGCAAGAGCTAAATCAGCCTATTATACGTCTTTATTTTTAACCTAAAATGTTATAAAACTATTAATTAAACATCAATTAAGTTATCCACACCATAATCAACTCGCGATGTCAAGGCTAGCCTGCACAAAGTTTCTTTGATTGTAGTGCCTTTACATTAGCTAGATTTTAACTAATATAGTGAGAACTGCCAACTCGTTATATAATCTCCCTTAGTGTATCTGTTATAGTGAGAATTGCCAACTCGTTATATAATCTCCCTTAGTGTATCTGTTATAGTGAGAACTGCCAACTCGTTATATAATCTCCCTTAGTGTATCTGTAATGTAACATGAATGTATGTAAAGTGATTTATATTCAAGTTTTGGGGAAAAACACCAATATATACAATACTGATGTACATGTTATAAACTCTGTTGCTGTTTCCCTTCCAGTTTTAGGCACAAACTCCACAATACTGATACATGTTATAAACTCTGTTGCTGTTTCCCTTCCAGTTTTAGTAGTGTTCGATTTGATAATTTTCTTGACGTAGTCAATATCAGACACGATTGGGTCTCTCATGATTTCATCCTCGATCAAATCTTCCTCATCACTATCTAGATATTCAAAGTCATCTACACCCCCCGCCCACCTCTTCAACAACACAGGCTTGATGAATGGGATTATATCACGATCGTCATCACCACTATTTTCAATCATTTCACTATCAATATCTGATGAAGGTCCAACATTATCTGGTATATATACAGAGCCACTGCTTTCCTCCACGGATACAGAGATCTGTTTGGAACGTACTGACTACCGGACTGTTGCTATTCGAAAGAAGCCAAGTTACCTTGTGGTTCACTAGTATCTGGGTCTGGTTGTTCACACATATCTGGGTCTGGTTGTTCACACATATCTTGGCCTGGTTGTTCCTTGGGATTTGGGCCAGATGATTCACACGTACTTAGGTCTGATTGTTCACACGTAAATGGGCCTGATAGTCCCGATGTATCTTGGACACTTGGTTTAAAATTAATTTGTGCTTGTTTTTTTTTGTTTTTTTTTTAAAGTACACGAGTTTATTGTTTCAGTAGTAACAGGGCTTGTTGGTTAGCGTGTATCTTGGTAGTTGAGGAGGGTCCGAGTATGGTGGTTCAGAATTACATGTATCTAGGTCTTTTGGTCCATAACTATATGGCTTTCAAACTCTGGATATCTGAACTTTTTTTGGCTTCATAAAAAAAATGAATCATATTTCAATGGCAAACTGAATGATTTTCAAATGTCAAATTTATTAAAAACAGCTGAAAGGGTGGAATATGTGTGTCTTAGCTAGTTCGATATACAAGCTTGTTCCTTTTATTCTGATTTTTAAGTAGTTCCTTTTATTCTGATTTTTAAGTAGTTATTAGAGGCATTTGTCATCTAAGCTTTTTTTTCGTTTTTTTTCAGTAATATTCAGTTTTCTAGTGATCTTTTGACAGACATTGTTCATTTCAAGGAATGAAAAAATACTACCATGTAGCATTGGTGGTGTGTGTTTATTCTGCTTAGAACTGTACCGTGTTTTTAGGATTTCCAATTTTGCCTAATGGTTTGGATTGTTCTTACTTGGTTTTATTTCATTTCATTTTATAATCATTCAAAAATGCTAAGGAAGATTTAAGTTTTCTTAAAAATGACCTGGATATATAAAAAAATGTAATTACAATAGTGAATTATAGGATTATTCTTTAACAAGGTAGGACTGTATATAGATGCAATTTGTTTTAGGGCTTTATTTTAGAGTACCGTAGTTAAGTCTCTAACTCAATATCATCCAAAATCTTCAACTTTGAAAACACGAATTATACGTCAATTTAAATTGTGTACCATAATGCCTTTCAGCCCCAGTTCTAGCAAGATACTCGGGGAACGAGGCTAGACAAATTGCATCCAATCAAACGGCATGTGTAGACTGGAATAACAAGAGGCTAGAAATTTTCATTCCATTGCGACTGCTGGTTTATTGTGCGGAATATAACTGATTCGAAATTAAGAGTAAAGACGGAAACCATTGAATGTTCATTTTACAGAATGATATGCGTTGCGACCCAATTCTGTCAATTTCTAGGTCCCAATCTAGTGACATTCAATTACTTATTGGAATTATCAGATATCCCCACACAGCATCACATAACAAATTTTTGTCTTCGAGGGAATTATTAGTGAGCAGACATTCATTCTCCCTCGTAGCGTATCTGTTATCACTCGTAAAAGTAAAAAAACAAACCAACAGTGAGGCTGATGTCCCCCGCCGAAATCCCAAAATAAATAGATGACACATATTAATTAATCGCACATTAATTTTTTTCAAACGCATCGCCCAATCAAACTGAACACGAAGTGTCGTCCAAAAATTGCTTATCTCTGCCTACCGTAA
This sequence comes from Patella caerulea, assembly GCA_036850965.1. NCBI lineage: Eukaryota > Metazoa > Mollusca > Gastropoda > Patellidae > Patella > Patella caerulea. Next base: position 5,676,451 of record JAZGQO010000010.1, read on the forward strand.
GAAGAAAATGCTCATCTTCGAACTCCATCAAGGCATTAACCTAATAAGCATACACACCAATTTTGACCATTTTAACTCAATTCCAAAGTCTCGGCAAATCAAATTGCTTATCGCTCTGCTTACCCTGAGCAGAAAATGCTCATTATCGATCTTAGTCAAGGTATTACTGTAATGAAACTATACACCAAGTTTCATCACTCTCACTTAATTAGAACTAAAGTTATTGTGTCTCAAAGCATCAACCAATCAAATTGCTTATCTCTGCCTACCCTAAGCGGAAAATGCTCATCTTCGAACTCCATCAAGGCATTGACCTAATAAGCATATACACCAAGTTTGAACATTTTAACTCAATTAGAAGGAGAGTTATTGTGTTCCAAAGTCTCGACCAATCAAAATGCTCAGTATCGAACTTAGTCAAGGTATTACTGTAATGAAACTATACACCAAGTTTCATCACTCTCACTAATTAGAACTAAAGTTATCGTGTCCCAAAGCATCAACCAATCAAATTGCTTATCTCTGCTTACCCTAAGCGGAAAATGCTCATCTTCGAATTCCATCAAGGCATTGACCTAATAAGCATATACACCAAGTTTGAACATTTTAACTCAATTAGAAGGAGAGTTATTGTGTTCCAAAGTCTCGACCAATCAAATTGCGTATCGCTCTGCTTACCCTGAGCAGAAAATGCTCATTATCGGACTTAGTCAAGGTATTACTATAATGAAACTATACACCAAGTTTCATCACTTTCACGTAATTAGAATTTAAGTTATTGTGTCCCAAAGCATCAACCAATCAAATTGCTTATCTCTGCTTACCCTAAGCGGAAAATGCTCATCTTCGAACTCCATCAAGGCATTGACCTAACAAGCATATACACCAAGTTTGAACATATTAACTCAATTAGAAGGAGAGTTATTGTGTTCCAATTTCTCGACCAATCAAATTGCGTATAGCTCTGCTTACCCTGAGCAGAAAATGCTCATTATCGAACTTAGTCAAGGTATTACTATAATGAAACTATACACCAAGTTTCATCAATCTCACGTAATTAGAACTAAAGTTATTGTGTCCCAAAGCATCAACCAATCAAATTGCTTATCTCTGCTTACCCTAAGCGGAAAATGCTCATCTTCGAACTCCATCAAGGCATTGACCTAACAAGCATATACACCAAGTTTGAACATTTTAACTCAATTAGAAGGAGAGTTATTGTGTTCCAAATTCTCGACCAATCAAATTGCGTATAGCTCTGCTTACCCTGAGCAGAAAATGCTCATTATCGAACTTAGTCAAGGTATTACTATAATGAAACTATACACTAAGTTTCGTCAATCTCACTTAATTAGAACTAAAGTTATCGTGTCCCAAAGCATCAACCAATCAAATTGTTTATCTCTGTTTACCCTAAGCGGAAAATGCTCATCTTCGAACTCCATCAAGGCATTGACCTAATAAACACATACACCAAGTTCGAACATTCTAGCTCAATTAGGAAGAGAGTTATTGTGTCCCAAAAAGTGTGACGGACAGACAGACAGACGGACGAACCCATTTTAATAGTCCCCCAGCTTTCTTCGAAAGGCGAGGGACAAAAATCATAAAATGAACGAAAATAAATGCATAACAAAACAAACCCCTAAATGAAACCATTTTAGTATCCCTGCTCAGATTCTAGTAACATATCAAAGAGCAGACAGACTAAAATGACCTAGCAGAGAGACTAAAATGACCTGACAATTACGACAGCTCGGAGAGTGGCGGAAATCGCCAACGTTGAAATTTACCTGCAGTAGGTAAAATTGACCTTCTGAATATGGTGACATAATTATTTCCATTAATAAAACAAGTCACATAACTTTTCCGGTAACCTTTATAGGCGCTAAATATCAATTCTTTGCAATCTAATATCGACGAAAAAGGGTCAAAACTCGAAAAGTACATTTAAATGAAAGCATATATTTTTTTGACAACGGTATGCAAACACCAATTTTGACTGAAATGAAATGGAGTTTAACGTCCTACTCTTCTGCGCCTAATCTGGGCGAATGGAAGACAGTGATTGAAACGAACCAATACCGCTAATAAATTATATGCCGTTTGTTAATGTCAAAGATTATGGATAATACCGAGTTTGAGATTTACATTGTAGTTACTTACAATATGCCTCTCTCGGCATACCTTGCTGAAAAAATCATACAATGAAAGTAAATGTATAACAAAATAAATCATACACTGAAACCAATTACTAAATCTTACCTAACCCACGCTCTTTTAAACAAGTTTGTTCGAAAGAAAACACACTTTTGACTACTAACACTAAATCTAAAGTCAAAGAAAAATGCTTATGTAAAGTATATGTACAAATTCAGAGAAACAGATCTATCCCAAACAGATGTTCTTCAACCAGCTTTTCTTTCAAGCCGGATGCTCGCCGTCGTTTCGGCAAACATCGTCAGTTGTGGAGCATTTGCCGCAAATTTCCTATAGAGCGCGGTAAGTGCCCGTTCCCGATGTGCGAGCTACCGCGTGCCCTTCGGGGTAGAATGCACAGCGGGTTGATACTCAACTGTCACAACGGACCGGGTATCATTCAGATTTGATGAAAAAAGGTAAGAAACTGAGCTTACCATCTAGAATCTAATACACATATTCAGTTAATAGATTGCCATCCAGAAAGTGTTAAATACCATCAAGATTCATCAAAAACCGCCCAGTTTGTGCTACCATTTGAGGGAGTGTTTCGATTCTTCCCGTTCAATCAACACGACAATCCTACGTTTAATCTGGGTCTTCCCTAAAACTTTGGATTGTGATTTAAGGTATTAAAAACGGTGAAAGTATGTTCGTTTTCAAACAGTATTGTTTACATTTCATTCGACTTGATAGCCTCGTTTGTCACGCAATAAGTTTTACTGTAGTATTCTGCTATGCACGGGTTAATTGGGCATAATAAAATCGTGAGCCACGAGGAGTATGCCTGGTCAGTTGTACATCTTAAAATATACCAAGACTATCAAATAACATTTATTAGCCAAATCAAAATGCACATAATAAAATGTAAGAATTTTAACGAACAAATAAGTCCAGAGCACATACAGGCGATCCGGTTTAACTTGGAATCGGAGAAAAGGTTCTGGACACATTGATATGTCAACCGTTTGAATTCGAAGATTAAACTAACATAACACAGAAAATATTACTCTTAGTCCAAGATTTCGTTTTCTTCATCAGTTGATGGACCAAGCTGGCGGTTTGATACTGTCAAGCTCAGACTTAAGTTAAGAATTTACTCAACTTTCAATCAATGTTTATAAGAAGGAAAAATGATCCAGAAACAAAGAAAAAACTTGCGCATAGTTTCTTATATTGATGTATTTGATGCATTAAGACAATAAAAAAAGTTTTATAAGGGGCTATATTTTAGTTAAAACAAGGAGAATAAGTTTGAGTAAATTCTTAACTAAAACATGCATTATACCTGAAATGTTATCTAAATTACCCATTAGATATTAATTAACTTATCCAGACCAATAATAAACTCTCGATGTTGGCTGGATTAGATTCCTATATGCTATTTAACGGCCATTGATAATTAGATTTAAGACATGGATAATCGAGACTATGCTAAATTCTTAACGATTTTAGTAATGATGACCGAGCCTAGGCGAAAATTTCAGCCGCTTCGCTCTCGGCTCAGTGGATCAATTCGAATGAAATTTTCAGCAATTTACCTTTACACTATCTATTCTTTAACTTATATAGTGAGAACTGCCAACTCGTGATCTTATCCCACATAATGAGAATGTTTTGTGAACTCGTCCCTGTTTTCTTAGCGGGAGTGGGGGGTTGGAATGGCCTAGTGGACTAGAGTGCCGCGCTTCGACCTCTAGCTGGCCGATCACCTCTGGCTTGCGGCTGTGGTTTCGAGCCCTGGTGTGAACGTATGTTGCATGCCTTCTCAACCTCGTGGATTTCCTGCGGGCACTCCGGTTTCCTCCCACTGCTAAAGACCCCCACGCGCAAGCGAATTATTGAAATAAAATTAAACCATGTTAGTCCCGAAATGACCTAGTTTGTGTTGAGTGGACGTTAAACCCCATTTCTCTCTCTCTCTTAGCGGAAGATAGTGGCAAGGAAGATGATGTTTTAACTAATGTTTAAATTTAAACTGTTCACAATAACTTCTGAACTTTTTGGTTGTGAAGTAATTTCATTTTCTTGTTCAAAATCTTCTTCACATGTAGGTTCATCCTCTAGCATGTCCAAAATATCAAATAAACTGTATTTTGGATCCATTTTAAAATAATACATTTACACAAACATTAATGTTTAGACCCCTGACAATGAGTGTTTTGTAGGCGATATGTCACTGTCGACTGGCTGGTTCCTATGAGCTTTCAGTAGACAAAAGTTACATGCCCACAAATATACTTAACGTTTGCTGAATGGGGACATGTGCTATAGATTTAAAGGTTTAATGGCAATAATCTGAACGAACATCATTTACACAGAAGAAGGGCGCATGTTTATGCTATTCAAAACATCACATTGACCAAAACTGGACATGTAACATTTGCATTCTTGATGTGTTTTGGTTTTTTTTATTATGTCTGCCCAGCTAACAAAATGTGTCCGTCTTATTTTGCGCCGTCGCCCGTCCCTTATTTTATGGTCATTACTTATTTCACGTGATCGAACATTATCCAATCGTAATGATTCAGATCCAGAAACAAACTTGTTTTTACTTATAAGATTATACGTAACCCAATACGGGCATTTCATCTCTTTTGAATTTGTGTCATAGATGAGCCATAGTCGGTTTGTTTTCCTTGTTTCAGCGAAACGGCAGATTCTAGCCTTTCTTTCGGTGGTTCATTGTCGGTAAGTTCTTCCTACTGTGGGTGAGGCCTGACAACAACAGTAGTTTTATTTCTAACATCAGCCACATTATTAATACTATCGATATTGTTGTTAACTGTATTTGGTTTGTCTAAAGTGGTATTAAATGTTTGTCTTTGATGAACAATTCCACGAATAATAAATCGATCCATTCCAATATGTTAATAAAAACTTTGAAGAAGAAATGGCCATTTTAAACTACGGTAAACGTTCGAGGAGGTCAACGAGGACTTTTATGTTTTATTAGTAGCCTTGCATTTTTAGACAATTTATGACCTAGTCTAAATATATTAAGGACGGCCTTTATAAAATGTTTATTTTATTTACCAGACACTCACAGACGAGAACATGCATACTGATAATTGCAGGCCATTCGCATCGATTATCATATATTTGGTTAAACTGACGACGTAGTTAAATCTTCATTTCCGTCGAGGTTATTTTATTATCTTCATAAATTTAGCAATTTTGACTTGCAAACACTACATGATTATTAAGACTTAGAAAGATTAAGTCGCTGTGTGTTTGGGTTGGGCTCGTCATTTTCAATTACGGTCTAGGTGACCTTGACTTCGATTGTCGAAGGGAAACAACTGCAAACAAGGACTTTTGACTTCCTGTATACACAGTGCACATAATAATAATATAATGAATTTGTAGAGCGCACTTCTTTCCAGTCAACTGCACAAGAGCGCTAGTCATATATTTGCTTGAAGATTGATGTCTTTAGCTGTGATTTAAAAGTGTTCAGTGTTTCGGATCGTTTGATGTCTATGGGAAGTCTGTTCCACAAAACTACACCACATCGCAGAAAAGCCCGATCTCCATATTTGGTTCTTGAATTTAACGGCACTGCTAACTGTAGTTGTTCGGCTGATCTTAAAGCACGCGATGGTTGATAAAAGGAAAACAGATCTTGAAAATAAACTGGTCCGAGATTGTGGATTGCTTTGAAAACAAAATTTAATAACTTGAAATTTATTCGAGCACGAATTGGAAGCCATTGTAAGTTCTTAAGAATGGGAGTAACATGTTCACTTATATTTGTGTGAGTGATAAGCCTGACACCAGTGTTTTGTACACCCTGTAGGCGATCAAGCTGTTGGAGATTTACGCCGTAAAGGAGACTATTACAGGAGTCCAATCTGGAGATGGCAAATGCCTGAATCAGCCGTTTCTTTGAGTCTGTATCGATATATTTCCTAATAATTTGGATATTTCGTATTTGAAAGTAAGCAACTCTACAAACAATATTCACATGTGTTTCTAAATTAAATTGTGAGTCAAATACAACACCAAGGTTTGGTGCACTTGTGTTGGGACTGATTGTTGATTTACATACATTCAGTTTTGCATATATATAAGAAATTCAGTCTTGTCTTCATTGAGTTTCAAGAGATGACTGGTTATCCAGCACTTAATATCGTCAATGCATCTTGAAAGTAAATTAAAAACATTTTGTTTGCTTGCGTCCAGTGGACGGAAACCCAAATACAGTTGGGTATCATCTGCGTAGAGATGTAAAGATACGACATGTGATCTAGCTATATCTCCTACGGGTAGAGTGTATATAGTAAACAGTATGGGACCTAGAACGGATCCTTGTGGAACTCCAAAGCCCAATTCAGACACCTAACGCCATTGATCACCACCGATTGGAAGCGACCAGAAAGATACGATTTTATCCATAAGAGGGCATCATCGGTTATTCCTATCCGCATTTCTATAGTATGCAACATGAAGTCATGGTCGATCGTATCGAAGGCAGCTGATAAGTCTAATAAAACCAATATGGCTGCCCCGTCAGAATCAAGATTCTGGAAAATGTCATTCTGAACACAGAGTAATGCAGACGCAGGACTATGTTCTTGTTTGAAGGCAGATTGCATCAACTCTCCAAGTCCATTCTGTTGCATATAATCTCTTGAAGCAACAACTCTTTCAATGACCTTGAAAACATAGGGTAGATTTGATGCTGGGCGATAGTTCTTGTAAACGTCTGGATCTAGCGATGCATTTTTCAATAGGGGTGTGATCAGCGCCTCCTTTAAACTCGCTGGCTTATCACATTGGGACAGTGAATTGTTCACAATCATTGTGATGAGTGGCACAGCATTACTTACATGGCGATGATCACGAAATTACCATGGCTCTTTACGTTGTATGATTTCGTAATTGATATCAAAATTACAACGAATTTGGAAAGAAACGATCGACAATGGTCCCCACGTTATTTTGAGGTAGTGCAGACATGAACAGTTAAATTATTTTTAATATTGATCACCTGTTGCAAGCGACGGGTAGTTTTATAGACCACTTGTCGCCCATTAGAATGTTACCTGGTAGACAGGCGAACATTTCGAGCAAGGCATGTATCTGTTATTTGATGGAATTATTATCAGGTTATAGCAGAGGCGCACCCCCCACCCCCCGTACTTTTCGACAGTGCCCTTTTTTACTGCTAAAAGTGCATTTTCTCAGGTCCAAATATGTCCGTTCCGAACATTTAGCTCTTGGAATGGCTACAGATGCAAAGAAATGACGAATAATTTTCCAGCTGGACCCCCCACCTCCCAAAATCCCCTCTCAGTAGCGTACCCCGTCTCCGCGGTCAGTGCTCTCATTTTGTGCCCCCCCCCCTTTTCAAAATCCCTAGATCCGGCCCTGTATAGGTTAGTTTTATGACTTGACCTACAGCCAGTTTTGTACATTGCCAGTTATTTCAATAGGTTTTTTCACGAGATGGTCAGGTGTGAAGACAATAATGTCGCTAAAATTCGTATGTTTATGGTTCATTCAATAATTGTAATGTACTAGGTGGCAAAAGTTTGTTTCAACCCAATTGATCTGCCATTTTCAGTCAGCCCTCGTATAATTCCATTATCTTTTGGTTTTTGACGAATGATATTAATCTATACAATCCATACTTAATTGCAGTATGTTCATTAGCAGTATAAAGGGCGTGGCACTATGTGAATGGATAATAATAATTATAACATTGTATAGTGTTAATCATATGTACCAGAATGGATCAAAACGCCAGACAGTTACATATCTGAATACACCCAAGTTGTTTTAAAAAACAAATTATGAAAGGCCGTCCTGCTAATCTACATACCACTAGTCAATCGCACCACTTCGGCAATACGACAATTGTTACGACTAGCTATTTGTTGTTCTGAATGGTCTCCCTTGTGTACATCACTGTTTGGTCCTTCTTAACTCCAGGAAGAACTTTTACTCCGGTTTATGGCTATGCCACGAATAACAATACAATCTTTGACCGGAGGATGACCCAAACATTAATGGGGGTATAGCTTAATTCTTTAGAACCTTGAAATAGACGAAACCGGCTTCAACAGCACACATTAGTATATTAAGAATCGATCATGTATATAAAGAGATTTATATTCATTTTTATACGCCCACATTTTCGATATTCGCGCAGATCAGATCATAAATTCCTGAATTATGGCCCATGATTGTATGAAAAACCGCGATTTGAGCCAGTAGGCCACAATTATTATCCGATTTACAAATAGTGTAAGATATGGTATAACAAGGCTGTGGAACGTCTAGAGGCCACAGTTTTTTTTTATCCGATTAGGATGAAACTTTAAATAAATGTTTTTATCATAAAGATCATGGTTCCTTTAGATAATCACACATATCCGAACACAACTTCCTAGATTGTGGCCCCGATTGGTCAACAAATCTTATTATTAGCTTGTGGATTCTCTGAAAAAATTTTCCGATTTTAAAAACCGTTTAGAAATATTTCCATTCCATCATAATGAAGGTTGACTCGGAATTTCGGGAAAATCGATATGCAACTGCCCGACAAAATGGCCACTCTTTGTATGCAAATTGTGTATCGGTATCTGGACACAGCTCACCAAATATTCCTGCGCTGTCGCCCACGAAACAAGGGCCAAAGTTATTTTTAGTTTTCTCTCCCTTTTCCCCCTATGACATGGCGATATTTGTTGACTTTTTGGCTTAGAATAGAAAAAAGGGTTTGAAAATACATCTTCGGCCAGGTTTTGGTGAATATTCATGATTTTGAGACAGATTTCTTAGCAAAATTTCTTTAGAAGTTGAAATTCGATATAAGAGAAGCCGTAGCGCCCCTGCCCGGGCAAAATTTCCCTCATATCACACTGCAGGCTATGACGTATGTCCGTTTTCCATTAGCCCAGGTGCAAAAGAGTAGGACGTTAAACCCCATTTCATTTCATTAGAAATGTTTTTCGTGTAGCGTGTATTCATTGTATCTTAAATATTGAATATTAGGATCCCTTAGTTTCACGGGAAGATAACACCATCAATATTACGGTGGTATGGAGATGACGTCAAATAATTCCAAGACAGTGTTTCGGACGCTCTGTTATTAACGCAACGCTCTCAAAATCGGAGAATTTGAGAATCAATTGCCAGCCGAAGACGTGCGAGAGCACGGTCGGCATATTGGTCGACGACGGATTTAGACATGGTTACTCGGGCGACGTCTGTGTCCACGGTGTCTCTGCCCTCGTCGGAAAAAGGCCGATGGCCACGCGGGCAGGCTCCAGAGTTCGCACAACGTGACCGGGCAGGAAAACGCTTTCGGTTTGACCTTGTTATAGAAAGTTGATGGCTTGATGGCCTTACCCGGCCACCGTACAAAAGATTCATCTTTCTTAAAGCGTTTTAGTAGAACTGAACATTTTGCCAAGTCCTGCATTAAGACCGGACAATTTGCGTTGTTTTCAATGTTTCAGCTTTGAACTAATAGCTATTAACGTTAATGTAGAATATAAACAAAAAGATGTGAAGGCAATTATTCATTTCCATATAAAGGGATATAGTAAGTAAGCATTAATATCGCTATATAATATTAAGGGTGCTATGGTTACTATTTATTTCTAAATAATAGTAATTAGTGTAAATGGAGGCATTTAGTGATTGAACTGGAATACACAGATCACAATTCTATGGCATACAATTACTGAATTAAATTTTAACAAAGCTTCTCTGCTCATTATCGAAAAATGAGAAAATATAACGAGACAAGACAATATATATACATTTAAAATACAGATGTGACGTTATACTTTGATGTTGGCGTACCATTATTTCAAATAATCGTACATTAATAAACTTGCCAATCGTACATTATTCATACAAGTTGAAGTATTGTACCCGAGTGACGTATTTCATTGAAATGCACGTGCTGGATAGTGTCTGTATTTTAAGTTGTGTAATGGTCTCATGCAAGACATACCGTAATATATCGATATTGCCCTCGTGCCATCGCATATTACTTAATGTTTCGCACTCGACCATTAAACTAGACGTTAACAAAAGCTACGCGATGGGATTTTTCAAAATGAGGAGAAAGAAGTGACTGAAACGATTGATATGACAAGAGGCAAAGACGGCTAGGTGTCGGGTTTGCAATCAGCCAAACATACTACAGATTTTGATAATGCAATTCATTATAAATGAATTAGATTTATGTATACATTACATAAATCATTCAGTATATGGACATGGATATAGTTATCGACTCCTTATAAAATCGGGGGCGAAACGACTGGTTGGTAGACCCTATCTACACTTTCTACAATCAAGGCCAACGCGGATAATTTGAAAACGCGTACAATTGTGTACCCAAATTTTCCCAGCATTAGGTCCCAAAATGCCCCCCCCCCCCATACAACCTTTCTACTGTAGTTTCTATAATTTCAGTATCTTCCAAATAAATCATTGCTAGTAATATCACAGGAGCTGTGTAGAGTCAATATTCCAGACAAATCAGATGATGTGACCTTGTCCTTTGGGGTGCTACAGGAATCTGTGCGAAGATCTGTATTATTTTCCAACTTCCGGTTTCCTCCCAATGCTAAAGACCTCTAAGCGCCTGCGAATTATGGAAATAATATTGAGCCATAATATGTTAGTCCCATTTCTCTCTCTCCCTCCTGTTTTACTTGTACTTTACCCCTTGGTATTTTTATTGACCATCGTTAAATTAAACATTACTTCAACGCCGACGATACACAGATAATTGTTGTTTACAATGACAGATCTCCGTCAGCTATCTCCCTTCGCTGGGTGTCGTCTAAATATGGTGTATGGATATTGTGGTTTTCGCACGCCTACATTTTATTTAATTATTATGCCGTCTACCTGTTGTTGTGTTCCTGGTGGGTGTTCGAACCGTGGTGGTGTGATTTTTCCTGCAGATCAACAAATACGAAAAAAAAATGGTTTTATTGCCTCGTGATCCAAAGTCCTTTGATAGAATGGGCTTAACCACTACTCCTTTGGTTGTGATGCGTTTACGTTTCTTCTGGCATTCTACGCAAAGTGACTTGTACAATTCTACTGCATCGCGGGTCACATTGGCATATTTCTTCACAAATTGCTTCATTTTATCTCGGCCACCATGACCAGTTGAAATATGACTTCTCTTAACAATGTCAAACATATCATCGATATGTGTAAAGTAAATGGGCTCATCATCATTGGTATTGCGTTTCCTGATTAACTTTTCCACGTCACCACACTGCAATATCTCATAGCGACCAAGGGTGTAATACTGATGAGGTGTTTTACTTTTGACAGAACCAGCTTCTTTCAGCTCTTCAAGTAGAGAGCAATACTCTGTTTTCGTCAACAATAAGGACTTGTCATGCTTGTCAGCTTCTCTCTTCATCAAAAGTTCCTCTCTAAAGGAATCTTCCATTGACTTCTCCATTGCAAAAGTTGAAAGAGCATTGTAGTTTTGACAAGATCTTTGCATTGATTTTTTATTATTGTACCCACTGTACTGGTTTTGTCAGACTTGGCCATGCTGCTCCATTAATCATTAAAATCAGAGCCATCAGCTGGTATTGAAAGTAGATTATGATCTTGTCATTTTGATAAAGTCTAATTAATAAATTAGATAACATTTAAGGCCTAATGAAAGACCTACTACCATAGTCAAATTTAGACAATATCTTTATACTGTATACAATACATGTATTGAAAAGCAAAAAACTTACTGACATTGTTAATTTTGGATAGTGATATATTAAAATTATAAATATGTACTAACAACCATATCATTAATGAAATCCTGATAGTTACAATTTCAATGCCCTTAAATGTGTAAATAATTAACTGACACTCATTCCGTGCAGTACAAAGCATTTGCCCCTGCACTTGAAAATAATAGTCATAAGGAACAGTTTCATTTGAAACAAGTTGATCTCTACAGAATACGGGCATTTATCTTCAATGACAGTATCACTACCTAGAAGGGCATCAGGAGACGATGCTAAATAGGGATATTTTGATGATACAAAAATTCCACATTGATACTTTTTGTTTTCTCTTAGCGATTCATAAAGCTTCATGGTAGTTGATTCGTATGTGCGTCTATGGACAACAGCGGGGGCAAAGATGCTTTGACAAGATTTAACAAGGGATTGTGCTAGGTTGGTCAGGTCCGTCCTTTCTGTAGCTTTGCAGATTTTACCAAAATTTGAGGAATGTAATCTAAAATTTCTAATTCTAAACCAATCTGGGTTATTAGCCTGTCCTCGTGTATTTTTTTTCAGTGTTATCCATTTCAAATTGTGAAATATTAGAAATATTCATGTCCTGCAACCATTTTTCACTAAGTTGTTTTTGTAAATAATCACGGTCAACATCTAAAGCTACAGGGTTTGCAGGAGAAATGGGAAACTGGTTTAATGTTGGCTGGCTTAGCCAATTGCTACGAAAATGATCTGGTATCCCAAACGTTTTATGTATTTTGCAGGTCTAGGTTCGAAATAAACATTTAAATTACTTTGGGCAAGGAGTTGGATTTGAGCCTTGACGCATACTCGTTTGTTTAAAGGTAATCCCACTACACACTGCTATTATGAATGGATATTGTTGTTTCAAATTTTGATTGTTCAGTAGCTGCACTACAAAAGCTTTACGTTTAAAACGAGTGTCAATATTGGACCAAATATGTTTACATAACGTTACGTCATGGCTCACGATTTTATTATGCCTAATTAACCCGTGCGTAGCAGAATGCTACAGTAAAACTAATTGCGTAACAAACGAGGCTATCAAGTCGAATGAAATGTAAACAATAATGTTTGGAAACGAACATACTTTCACCGTTTTTAATACCTTAAATCAATGTCCAAAGTTTTAGGGAAGACTCGGAAGACCCAGATTAAACGAAGGACTGTCATGTTGCTGTACTTAAGTGATAGCTTTCATTGAACGGAAAGAATAGACACACTCCCGCATAAGTTCAAGAAACAGACGGTCAGAGAGGGATTTCGCGGGCCATTGCTTCAGGAATATGGCCTTGATGGGGCTTCCATAATACTGTTTACTTTTGTGAAAGGTTTGTAACTTTTGTGTACATATCTCCTCAACCATCAACGCAAGAGATTCAGAAAATCTGTATAGTGCATAAAGATTTTTATTTTATAAAGAGCACAAATGTGTTTACAGTTGGTCCCATTCCTGCAGCACATTCGCATTGACTTTCTGTAACGTACCCATCCTTATCAACTGACAAATCAATATTATACGAGACACTTTTTTTCTTCTCAGCTCTACATTCGGATCGAAAAAATACTTGAAAATCATCACCATGTGCTACGCGGATATACTTTTAAAAACCTGTTTTTATAAATATGTATCACATCATTATTAATTTACTTGTTTAGTGGCTCAAGGAATGACTCAACAGCTTGAAGTTTTACTTTTATAAATTGTGTTCCGGTGTTGACATCTTTATAATTTTCAAGAGATGGTGTGGTCATGTAATACTCATTTTCTAGTTTTTCGTTTCCAAAATCTTCATTCCGATCACAAGTTTCTAGTCTGAAATAGATTTAAAGTAAAATACGTTGCTATATTTAAAAATTAAAAAAAAAACTGCATCCCCTGAAAAGACTGGTCAGAAATAGGGAATTTTATGAAAAAAAGACATGTGATAATTGAAATTGAGGAGTCACTAAAAAGCCATTTTTCTATTTAATGAAAATGTAAAATATTGATCGTTGTACATTTGATCAATCAATGCAAATTTGATGTGATAATGGATGGTGAATTTCCATATTTCTGGGATACCGTATAATATTCTTTTTTAATACGTCCAAATCTAGGCGCTATTGCAATGAGACTTATTTTCGTCTATAACTAATCTTAAATATCCCAGAAGTTAATAATAGGCCTAATCTAAGTCTCTAACTACGACTCACGAGTCGTACGACTAGGCCGCCTAGAGATGGAATATTGAGAGCTTGTGGTTGCACAATATAATACTAGATTCTATTTATTATCATCCCTATGGAAAGTTATTCCCATTTTTTTATTTCTGTTATATCAAGATTAACATAGTTTACTGAGCAGCAAAACCTGACCATTATTCATTATAATAATATATAAGATTGATTAGGTTAGGGCCTAGCCTAGCAGACGACACAAAAACAAACAGTATAATTGGTTTCTGCCCAGAACGAAAGTCACAACGTCAAAACCAACCGATCTTGGCGTATCGGCGAGAACACAAACCTTTCTATTAATTCCTTCTTTCTGCCTTAAAGGCGCGCACCTCTGAGCTTTAGCTCTTTTTTCAATAACATAAGATCCCAGTCGCCATACGTCGAGTCAGTCATACTACCACAGACGACAGGCCCGCAACGTGTCTTGCGCCACCTATTGTCAAGGGGAGTTAAATCCCACGGAGATCCCTCATTACTCGAAAATTACACGAAATTATTTGAAATGGGGTATAACGCCCAGCTGTTCTGCTCCTAACTGGGCTAATGAAGACGGGCATACACTATACAGTGTGCTATGAGGAATATTTTGCTCGGGCAGCGGCGCTACTGCTTACTCTTATATCGAATCCCAACTGCCAAGGGATCTTTTACGTGCCTTCCAAGGTGTACACGGGACTTCGGGTTTTCGTCCCACCCGAACGACTAGATAACTGTCCTTGTCAGCCCCTCCATCCTGCATCACTGACAAGGGGGAACCACGCCGGAAATTTTGGATGAACTTTCACGGCCCAGGCAGGGACCGAACACCAACCTCCAGGCTATCGTCACAGCGTCTTACACGTTTTGCAACCACTTATCATAGATTTCGGCAACTACCTACAAGCTACAAGGCCTATTTACATTGATGACAGCCATGAGCCCGAATTTGAATCCAGTATAAAATATATGGGACATCTTAGGGCGTCGTGTGCAGGCTAGGGTACAGTTTGAAGCGGCCTCCTCCTGAACAAAATACCTCGTTCCAAAACCAGGGCAATTTAACAAAAAACTTGTTTTGGAACTGCAGGCAACGAGGCATTCCTTTTACCTCGGTTGGGCAGAAATGCCGAAGGAGGCATTCTGAGGTTTATAGTGTAAATAGAGTCAATCACGTGAAAAAAGGTGTTCTAACTAGTTTATTTCAAGGTTATCCTACACTGATTTATGGAATAGCTATTACGGGATCGGCACTAGACCCGGATCCATGATTTTGTTGAGTGGGGAACGGCACTAGGCCCGGATCCATAATTTTGTCGAGTGGGGGACGGCATACATTGAAGCAAAGGGTAATACGTTGCAATCGTGGATTGCTTGGGCGGAGACAATGCGAAAATCATGTTTATATCATATCTTAAAGAGCAGATATATGAACTGAAACAGTAACAAAGCAAACAAAAATGAAAATCAACTATGTCACTGTGGCTGAGGGGGGGGGGCAAATCTAATTTGACCTTCACGCTTTCTACATAACATCGTTCGCACTGCATCAACGTTGATAAGCAAATATAGGATATCACGTGACTTATTATTATTATATACCCTTCCATACAACTAACGTGAATCAATCGAGACAATAAAGGTAGAAATCGTTAATTGTTTTATATCTTTCATCTCAAGATTTAGAATGTATAAAAACAGATAAGAAAGGTAAAGAAATCGTTCATTGTTGCATTTCCAGATTTAGAATCTATAAAAACAGTTTGTTTGATTCATCGTCGCTATTAGAGAAATAAAACCACACCGAAGCTATATCTTTTATTTGTGCCACTTCATCCTGCGAATAATCTTGATGACAATGGCGCCGTTTTCTATTCTGATGTACCTCCTTGTTGGTGTTGAGAGTCGGGAAGTCATGTACAGTCTAGTGAATTTAGATGGGCCTGCCATTATGGAGTATTCTGTCTCAGAAACGGGTGTTGATGTTATCGAATGTGGGCTGCTGTGTATGTCTACCTATGGATGTAACTTGTTTCACTATGAATCCACAAATTGTTATATTCTGAATTCGCCTGGCTCATCATCCGTAAATATTACAACGTTCTATGGATCAGAGAACTGGAGAGGTAAGATCTAAAACATTGGCCATCCTGGTGCACCAGATCAACTTCTGCAATACCGCCGCGTGTTGTTTTTTTTTTTTTTTTTTTGTTTTAAGACAACAAGCAGAATTACCTCTTACATAAGACATCTTTAACATTACTTAGAAACTTATTCCAGTCCATGTTCCGACAGATACTTTAACTGGTCGGATGAGTTGGCTGTTGCTCATAAGGCCTATCATATATGCAAGTCAGGGGTGCGATTTGTGGACCGTAATTTTTTCCGATTTTAATGAAACTTAAAATGTTTGTTTATATCCCACATATCTCGGTTCTTTTCAATATTGGCATGTGTCGGATTGTACGAAAAGTCACATTTATCGCATGTGGACCCCTCAAGACTTTAAAACTTTTATTTGATTTAAAATGAAACGTTCATCATAACTATAATGTCACCATTATTGTTACTCTTAAATACTAAATAACGACCGTGTGGTTCGTGGTGAATAACCATTCAAATCCACTTCAGTAAAAGTTTAAAATATATCTTTTCTTCTAATTATGTATCATTTTTGTTTTATTTTTACAATAGAAAACTGCACTATACCAGATTATCCTATTTTTGGTGGAAAGTTTTGTATGCATATATACAATACTCTTCAGAACTGGACTACTGCCAACATCACTTGTTCTGAACATGGCGGTCAACTTATGACAATGAAGTCGGATGATTTCTTTTTGAAGAAAGAGGTGTTGATAGAGAGAGGTTAGTTTGAGTCATTTACAAAGTAATCGCATCATGCGAGGATTAACCGTGCTGGCATATTAAACATAATTGGAAAATGTGAATGGGTTTTAACGTCTTAATGATGACGGGCATACATTGTGGTCTGTGTACGTCCATGGATTGAACAGCGCCGCATTTCGATCAGTATCACAACCTATTCGATGAGCTAGAGGGGTAGTCGCGAGGAAACTTTGTGGCGTACAAAGGGATGCCTCCTGACATCCTGCATTATTTATATGAAATAGAAATGTAATTGACAATTACATGATTTTAGGAATGTAATTAATCACATTTTCATTACTTTTGAAATCTTCCATCACTCATTACATGTCCATTAATAAACAAAAAATATAATGATTACCATTACCCCAACCCTGGTTGACATCATCACAGCACAGTGTGTAGCTTAAACCTGTCATTGTCGTTGTAGATTTCTGTAATCCATACCTGATAACCGCCTGAAATTAAATCATTGACATCACAACGACACGCTGTATGGGTTAATGGCTGTCATTAGAGAGAGAAATAGAAATGGGGTTTAACATCCACTCGACATAAACAAGGTCATTTCGGGACTAACACATGGTTTAATTTTATTTCAATAATTCGCAGGGTATTTAGCAGTGGGAGGAAACCGGAGTGCCCGGAGGAAACCCACGAGGTTGAGAAGGCGCCCCCTATCTCCATGCCACATACGCTTACACCAGGGATCGAAACCACAGCCGGAAGCCAGAGGTGACCGGCAAACTAGAGGTCGAAGCGCGGCAGTCTAGACCACTAGCCCCCACCCCCCCCGGCTATCATTAGAAGGTTGTTGAACGCCAGTTCCTTTCATCAATGATAACTTCTACGCGGGTTATTAATTTGTATTTCAGCCATTAAATTTTTTTGGATTGATGGTAATGATTTAGAAACCGAAGGTGACTGGAGGTGGGGCGATGGATCTATAATAGAAACTGACCAATGGCAACCGGGTAATCCTAACAATAGCTTTGATGTCGAGCACTGCATGTCACTGAGGGAATTTAAGCAACTGAATGACGCCCGCTGTAGTAATATGTGGCAATTTATCTGTGAAAAAAAGAAATTGTAGACTAATCAGATGGGTTCTCTCAATGTTGGATTTGTTACAGGGGCAAGTTCTTGAATTATTTAATTGCGTATTATTTATTTTATTAACACTAAATCAAAGTAGTGTATAGCGAACAGCTGCCTAGTCGTTCGAATGGGACAAAAAAACAAGGTCTCGTGTACACATTGGAGTGCACGTAAAAGATCCCTTGGCAGTTGGAATTCGATATAAGAGTAGGCCGTAGCGCCCGTCTTCCATTAGCCCAGGTTAGGTGCAAAAGAGTAGGACGTTAAACCCCACTTCATTTCATTTCAGTGCATAGCGAAGTAGGTGCTTACTTGCAGAATTTCCCCATTCAAGAGACAACCACATTTTGAAAACATCTGAATCATTACCGCATTCGATATTTATTGTTTAGTTCTTGCAATGTCTATGTAGTTCGCCTTGTTGTGTGTAGTGTCATCATCCTGTACTAATGTATAATATAATGTTAACATGTTCTTAGTAATATAATCTTAACCTGTACTTAAGATCCAATAAAAACTATTATATAACATATTCTTAACCTGTTTTTACTATTACATGTATATAACATCTTAACCTGTTCTTACGATTACATGTATATAACATCTTAACCTGTACTTACTATTGTATAGCATAATCTGAACCTGTACTTACTATTATAAAACATAATCTTAACCTGTACTTACTATAATATACTATTCAAAAAAAGTAGGGGATATTTGATTTTTAAGTGTTATTAAAGTCACCTAATGAAACTGACGAAGAAACAAATGATTTATTCCAAATGATCGTTAGAGTAAGTAAGGCACAGACTGACCATTATAAGGGTAAAATGATACCCGGGGTCAAACTGCAAAGTTACCACAGCATCACAACAAAGTCAGTAACGGGTAAATCCTCCTCTATTTGCCAAACAAGCATTCATCCGACGTGGCATACTCCTAATGAGACGTCTAAGGTCATTTTGGTCCAGATTGTCCCATTCCTGTTGCAACGCAGCAGTAAGTTCTTGGACATTGGCAGGACGTTGTTGACATTGACGTAACCTCTGTCCAAGCATGTCCCAGACATGCTCGATGGGGGAGAGGTCGGGACTCAGTGCTGGCCAAGGTAATGTGGTGATGTTCTGTTGTTGGGAGGCAACCTGTAACGATCCTGACCCTGTGACATCTTGCGTTGTCATCCTGGAAGATGAAACGGCGGCCATGACGTCGTGCGAACGGCACAACATGGACTGCCAAGATGTTGCCCCGGTAGTACTGGCCTGTAACACGCCCTGTAACAACATGTAAAGCCGTTCTTCCAGCAACAGTGATGCCTCCCCACAGCATAACAGAACCCCACCCCCAAATCAATCATGTCTGATGACGTTAACGTCTTGGAAGCGCTCGTTTCGACGACGCCGCACCCTCCTACGTCTGTCCAACAAATAACAGTGAACCTTGACTCATCTGAAAACATCACATTGCTCCAGCGTCGATTATCCTAGTGTTGACGATCGCTACACCAACGACGTCTTGCCTGAATGTGATGATCTCTCAAGCAAGGGATCACGCGAGGACGTCGGGCGCGAAGGTGGCCCCTATGCGGTCGATTCCGAATCGTCTGGCCACTCACACTCACTCTCACACCAGTGTCTGTTTGAAGACGAGCGCTGATCTGATGTGCTGTGATGACATGATTTCTCAAGGCCAAGGTACGGATAAATCGATCCTGGGCTTGAGTTGTCGCCCTTGGTCAACCTGAGCGTGGTCTGTCCTGTACAGATTGTGTATCACGGTATCTGGACCATAGCCTGCTTATGACAGACTGAGAAACATTCATCGTCCGCGCCACAACCGCCTGTGTTGTGCCGATCTGTAGCATGCCAAGGGCACGTAACCTTTCATTTTGGTTAAGCCGACGCTTATCAAAATTTGTTTTCTGGTCACTAAAACAATTAAACTGATGTTTCCACCCTGGAATTCAATGCCACAATGACTGTAACATTCAAAGTCAGAGTCGTGCAAATCTTGGGTTGGACCCCCATGATGATCCAAAGCATCACCTGCATTCCATGCGGTAGCTATTGGTGCGTTTGGGCGTCACATGTAACTGGAAATGTTTCTTCTGTTAGGTTCTATAGTGACTTTTTTCGTAGTCATTTGCATATTTTAGTATTATGCCCCCAAAATCAAATATCCCCTACTTTTTTTTTGAATAGTATATAACATAATCTTAACCTGTATTTACTATTACATGTATATATATATATATATATATATATAATACATGATTTTTATAATGTTTTATCAAATTGTATGATATTTGTATCATGTCTTTATCACTTTTGTTATATTTTATGTCTTTATCCTTATCAAATATTATGTTTATCAAATATGCACTGACAGTACATACTCCGAAAAAAACTATTGTGTTGGATCAAACACATGTATTATGCAGATTTTCATACAAGTTTCAACACGAGTCATTTTGTTTTAACACAAGTTGTTTTTCAGTGGAGCTTATCTCCGGTTGATACAGTGTCAGTTGTGTTAAGCCACTGTTATGCGTATAAGAACGCCCAACCAGTAGCACTAAAAAATAATATGTTTAAAACATACCTAAAACATGAATAACCACATAAAAAACATACCTAAAACATGAATAACCACATAAATGCTAGAAACCCATGTCCAATTCAGTTTACATATTTCCAAATGAATGGCCATCAAGCCAGAGTTTTGAGTCGAGATTCGACTAAGAGCAGATTTTTTTTGACACACGTAATGAAAGAAAGAAACTCGTATCATAAAGTATTGGGGATTGACAAGATAAGAAAGGAATGCGTTAACTACTCCGATAAAACTATTCAATGTGCATAAAGAATCATGGTATGGTAGCTATGAAAGTGGGCGTGTAAAGTACTTAGCTTCTAATCAATTTCAAATTGAATGCAAAAATGAATCAAACATTAAAACTAACTAGCGAAATATGCTTGCAATTATTATCGCCAATATTAAGTATTGCAAGGTCCCTATAGTCTATTTCAGTTATTTTTGTGCAGACCACACGAATGAATTCTCTGTCAAGGTCTTCTTGTTCTAAGTCACGAATATGGAGCACATAAATCGATTTGTGTTTTTTGGGGGGACATTTCAGTAAGATGCATTTCTGTCACTAAATCAAAATGATCCGAATTAGTGTTCCGAAAATAGAGAGAGAGAGAGAGATGGGGTTTAACGTCCACTCAACACAACCAGGTCATTTCGGGACTAACATATGGTTTCAATTTTATTTCAATAATTCGCTTGCGCATAGGGGTCTTTAGCCGTGGGAGGAAACCGGAGTGCCCGGAGGAAACCCACGAGGTTGAGAAGGCGCCCCTATCTCCATGCCACATACGCTCACACCAGGGCTCGAAACCACAGCCGCAAGCCAGAGGTGACGGCCAGCAAGAGGTCGAAGCGCGGCACTCTTTTTTTTTTTTCTTGTAAAATATTTATTCACAGAAAACATATGTATAGATAAGAAAATTTACAATAATTGATAATTTCTAATTATTGTGTAACATTTTATGCTTATATACAAAGAAAAATTCTAAATTATGTGTATACAGGCAAATCTAAAGTGGAGTAATGTTTAGTAATAAGAACAAATATTTTTGATTATTTATATTATGTATGGGATGAGTCGAGTATGTACAAAAGAGTAAAAAAAGTTAAAATATATTATTTACAATTAAAATCCTTGCCTGACTAATACACAATTATAGAACAGGATATTTACAATGGTTTTATGTGCATATCGAAGACAATGACAATATATGTTTTCCTGAAATATTATCATTCTAAATGCTAGAATTATTATATTATTTGATGGCTTTTGACCTAGGTGGCTACTATTCTTAGTGGCAGAGTTGTATTAAATTAAGAACTTGCAAATAATTTCTTTTAAAAAGGGTTAACAGTGGGACTTCTAGTATGGAGGTAAAGGTGTGTTGAGTACACAGTGTCTAACAAAAAAATAGGCTTTGAATTTAAAATATAGTCTTTCATATTGTAGGAATTACTATATTTGGTGACTTTAATACATAAAAAAGAAGGACTGAGCAAAAAAGTTGTTAAAACTAAGGAAATGGTTGAGAAAATCTGTTGAAAAGGTTTGCAATAGCAGATTTCCATGTTAAATTTTTAGGCGGTCTGGATGATCAAGTTTACTATGGTGGATATAGGCTACTTTAAACTGGATGATAGGGGCTTGTATTGCTGGCACAGATTCAGTGTTTATGTTCACGTGACAGGCTGAGAAAGTGGGTCAGCGGCGTGCAGACGGCTTCTGTTCGTCTGCTATTTAATGAGACATTTTGCTGAAAAAGTAAAATAGTACTGAAAGGAATGAGATCTTTGGCTAAAAAGTCCAAACTAAACAAGTCATTTTATTCAGATTAG
The DNA here is from genome assembly GCA_036850965.1 of Patella caerulea. NCBI lineage: Eukaryota > Metazoa > Mollusca > Gastropoda > Patellidae > Patella > Patella caerulea. Next base: position 5,699,019 of record JAZGQO010000010.1, read on the forward strand.
TCTTTAAATTTCTTGTCTTAAGATAAAACTTTAAAATTGAACGTTACAAGATGAGAATTAATAAAATAAACATTAATTTTCGAGGGTGATATTTCCATTGAATTTTTAAAATATAAATATAGATGGTTGTATGAAATTCTTCACAGAATCTATCTGTTTTTAAACAATATTGGCTTATTATATATAGATTACTTTTTAAGCGATTTTTGGGGGAACAATTTTTGAATATTCATAGAAGTGAGAAACACAGAGAGATTCTAAATAATTTAAAAAACACCAAGGTTTTCTACTGATGAATTAGTTCGAGGCTCTTCGGATAGGGTGTTAATCAGGATATTCGGGGGGTATGTTCGGAGATTCGAGCAGTCTCTATAAGGTAGGTTTACGTGTAGAAAAAGGGAGTGGTTAGAGGTTAAATTAGGTTTGGCTATAAAATATTTAATTAGAAATTCTTCGGAAGAGGCGTTCAAGCGAAAAATATTAGATTGTCCCGAGAGTGATTCTGGAAAAAAATTGTAGCAAGTATGGAGATTTTGACTCCATTAGGTTCTACGGTAAAAGAATAGGTAGTTCTTTGGAAGATGTGTAAAATATATACGGATCTTATAGAAAAACGGGGGTGGAAGGAGTTATTTTGAAAAAAAATTACCAAGATTACGCAAAAGCCTTATGATATTTTGTCTACATTACATTCGGGGTTGAGAAGTGACTTTTAAGCTATTAGGACAGTTTCAGGTATACATTTAAGAGACAATTTTGGGGCAACACAACTAAGTTCAGGGATGATTAACCTCGAAGTTCGAAAGATATAAAGGTTTCGAGGTAGTATAGTCTCCCGAACAGATTTTATAATAAAGGTTAGCTGAATTACCAGGTATAAGAATAATATATATATAATTATTATGCTGTAAAATTTTAAAAAATGGGTTATCTCCCTTGCAATATTGAATCTTGATCAGATTCCACTTAACTGATTACATTCAGGTTGTTTATTAATTTACTAGGTCATTTCTGGACTACTATATAGTACTGGGGAAAAGTCATGAGGTTAGAAGGGACAAAATAACATACATATATATTAAATAATATTAATTGGTAAGGAGTTATTTAGACATAGAGGGTAGTAATAACACAGTTTACATCATTACAGCGAATACATTAGGACAACAATATACATGTATTTGAAAATCAAGGGTTACGCTATTATCAAATTCATTTTATTTACTACATCCATGTCAGAATTGAGTCCTGTCTCAGTTCTGCCAGTCCCGACAGCTGAGGTGGTGTGAGTGGAATCGTGACGTATTTTGAGTAACAAATATGTTTCAGCTGCCATGATTGGTTTAGATATTTTTTATGCAGTCGGCACATGCGTTGTACTCCGAAATTCTCCTTTTCACTCGATTGACACTATTTTTGGAATTGAGAGGATTTAATTCCGGAACGTTCAATCGAGTACGCCCAATATTACATAAATCTGAGAGAGAGAGAGAGAGAGAAATGGGGTTTAACGTCCACTCAACACAAACTAGGTCATTTCGGGACTAACATATGGTTAATTTTATTTCAATAATTCGCTTGCGCGTAGGGGTCTTTAGCAGTGGGAGGAAACCGGAGTGCCCGGAGGAAACCCACGAGGTTGAGAAGGCGCCCCTATCTCCATGCCACATACGCTCACACAAGGGCTCGAAACCACAGCCGCAAGCCAGAGGTGACCGGCCAGCTAGAGGTCGAAGCGCGGCACTCTAGACCACTAGGCCATCCCAACCCCCCACATAAATCTGAGGTATTTGATTTAAACTGTGGTCCAAATAAAAGGGCAGATAAAAAGCATTGATCATTTAGTGTGTTAGATAAAATATCAGTAATTATTTCACTTACATGCAGTTTGAGATCATTTAGATGGTTACAATAATAAAACATATGTAGTAAATCTTCAATATCAATCCTACATACTGGACAAATGTTAGTATCAGTCTTATTAACTTTAAGAAGTTTATCCATCGTCCATAAAATATTATGAGCTAATTCAAAATCCAATTCTATTGATCTCGGGTTTTTAAAGATCAAAAGTACGTTTTTCCACACAACTGCAGGCCATTTACAATTAATGCCTTTATTTCTCCAAAAGAGTAAGGACTTAGGTTCTAAAAGAAAATTTTTCATTAGTAGTTTGTAGCATATTTTTGAAGTGAAAGCACTGGGTGTCACAGTGACACCATCGATTGTCAGATTAAAATCAGCAACATCCGTGCCTGTGTAACAATCATTTACAATTATGTGTAGCCACGTATCTGGTATAGATGTCTTAATAATATTGAAATTCTTTATAATTTTGTCTATATCATAATCAGGATAAAAATAATGAATAGTATCAATAATGGAGTGCTCTGGAATAAAACCTGGTTTTACAAAGTATATAATATCATAAATAGTTTTTATATCAGATGTCTTAAATAATTCAAGGTTGAGTTGTCTCCCTTTACGCTTAATTAAAGGGTTATTGAAAATGGGTTGTAAAGATACATCCCGAGTACAGGTAGGCACAGGTCTTACACCCTTACACAGATCATCCCAGGCCGTTAACAAATGTTTATAGAATTGAGTTAATTTATCTAAATTTATCTTACTATATTATAATTTAAAAACATCAGTAACATTATTAACATCAAAAATCTTCTTTAAATAGTAAAACATTACAGATTTCCATGTGTGTTCATAGGATGGGTCAAAAACTTTAGATAGCCATATAAGGCACAATGATTGACATTTTAATTTGATATTTGGCAGATTTAGACCACCTTCAGTCCTACCAGCTGTTACACTCTGGTATTGTACTAGTGCAGGTTTTCCTGACCATAGAAACTTTCGAACTATTCTATTAACCTCCTGTTCAACTATATCAGGTATAGGGACAACACTTGCACAATACCAGAGCTGTGACAGCAACAGTGTCTGTATAATTATAGATTTTCCTGGTAACGAGATACATCTTTTAGTCCATAAATTTGAAATACGTTTAATTTTTAAAACTTTATTATTCCAGTCAGAATCTATCTGTTTTTAAACAATATTGGCTTATTATATATAGATTACTTTTTAAGCGATTTTTTGGGGAACAATTTTTGAATATTCATAGAAGTGAGAAACACAGAGAGATTCTAAATAATTTAAAAAACACCAAGGTTTTCTACTGATGAATTAGTTCGAGGCTCTTCGGATAGGGTGTTAATCAGGATATTCGGGGGGTATGTTTGGAGATTCGAGCAGTCTCTATAAGGTAGGTTTACGTGTAGAAAAAGGGAGTGGTTAGAGATTAAATTAGGTTTGGCTATAAAATATTTAATTAGAAATTCTTCGGAAGAGGCGTTCAAGCGAAAAATATTAGATTGTCCCGAGAGTGAGAAATAATGAGCGATTCTGGAAAAAAATTGTAGCAAGTATGGAGATTTTGACTCCATTAGGTTCTACGGTAAAAGAATAGGTAGTTCTTTGGAAGATGTGTAAAATATATACGGATCGTATAGAAAAACGGGGGTGGAAGGAGTTATTTTGAAAAAAAATTACCAAGATTACGCAAAAGCCTTATGATATTTTGTCTACATTACATTCGGGGTTGAGAAGTGACTTTTAAGCTATTAGGACAGTTTCAGGTATACATTTAAGAGACAATTTTGGGGCAACACAACTAAGTTCAGGGATGATTAACCTCGAAGTTCGAAAGATATAAAGGTTTCGAGGTAGTATAGTCTCCCGAACAGATTTTATAATAAAGGTTAGCTGAATTACCAGGTATAAGAATAATATATATATATATATACATGTATATATTATTATGCTGTAAAATTTTAAAAAATGGGTTATCTCCCTTGCAATATTGAATCTTGATCAGATTCCACTTAACTGATTACATTCAGGTTGTTTATTAATTTACTAGGTCATTTCTGGACTACTATATAGTACTGGGGAAAAGTCATGAGGTTAGAAGAGACAAAATAAATTACATATATTAAATAATATTAATTGGTAAGGAGTTATTTAGACATAGAGGGCAGTAATAACACAGTTTGCATCATTACAGCGAATACATTAGGACAACAATATACATGTATTTGAAAATCAAGGGTTACGCTATTATCAAATTCATTTTATTTACTACATCCATGTCAGAATTGAGTCCTGTCACAGTTCTGCCAGTCCCGACAGCTGAGGTGGTGTGAGTGGAATCGTGACGTATTTTGAGTAACAAATATGTTTCAGCTGCCATGATTGGTTTAGATATTTTTTATGCAGTCGGCACATGCGTTGTACTCCGAAATTCTCCTTTTCACTCGATTGACACTATTTTTGGAATTGAGAGGATTTAATTCCGGAACGTTCAATCGAGTACGCCCAATATTACATAAATCTGAGAGAGAGAGAGAGAGAAATGGGGTTTAACGTCCACTCAACACAAACTAGGTCATTTCGGGACTAACATATGGTTAATTTTATTTCAATAATTCGCTTGCGCGTAGGGGTCTTTAGCAGTGGGAGGAAACCGGAGTGCCCGGAGGAAACCCACGAGGTTGAGAAGGCGCCCCTATCTCCATGCCACATACGCTCACACAAGGGCTCGAAACCACAGCCGCAAGCCAGAGGTGACCGGCCAGCTAGAGGTCGAAGCGCGGCACTCTAGACCACTAGGCCATCCCAACCCCCCACATAAATCTGAGGTATTTGATTTAAACTGTGGTCCAAATAAAAGGGCAGATAAAAAGCATTGATCATTTAGTGTGTTTGATAAAATATCAGTAATTATTTCACTTACATGCAGTTTGAGATCATTTAGATGGTTACAATAATAAAACATATGTAGTAAATCTTCAATATCAATCCTACATACTGGACAAATGTTAGTATCAGTCTTATTAACTTTAAGAAGTTTATCCATCGTCCATAAAATATTATGAGCTAATTCAAAATCCAATTCTATTGATCTCGGGTTTTTAAAGATCAAAAGTACGTTTTTCCACACAACTGCAGGCCATTTACAATTAATGCCTTTATTTCTCCAAAAGAGTAAGGACTTAGGTTCTAAAAGAAAATTTTTCATTAGTAGTTTGTAGCATTTTTTTTAAGTGAATGCACTGGGTGTCACAGTGACACCATCGATTGTCAAATTAAAATCAGCAACATCCGTGCCTGTGTAACAATCATTTACAATTATGTGTAGCCACGTATCTGGTATAGATGTCTTAATAATATTGAAATTCTTTATAATTTTGTCTATATCATAATCAGGATAAAAATAATGAATAGTATCAATAATGGAGTGCTCTGGAATAAAACCTGGTTTTACAAAGTATATAATGTCATAAACAGTAAGTTTTTATATCAGCTGTCTTAAATAAATCAAAATTGAGTTGTCTCCCTTTATACTTAATTAAAGGGTTATTGAAAATAGGTTGTAAAGATACATCCCGGGTACAGGTAGGCACAGGTCTTACACCCTTACACAGATCATCCCAGGCCGTTAACAAATGTTTATAGAATTGAGGTAATTTATCTAAATTTATCTTACTATAATATAATTTAAAAACATCAGTAACATTATTATCAAAATTCTTCTTTAAATAGTAAAACATTACAGATTTCCATATGTGTTCATAGGATGGGTCAAAAACTTTGGATAGCCATTTAAGGCACAATGATTGACCTTTTAATTTGATATTTGGTAGATTTAGACCACCTTCAGTCCTACCAGCTGTTACACTCTGGTATTGTACTAGTGCAGGTTTTCCTGACCATAGAAACTTTCGAACTATTCTATTAACCTCCTGTTCAACTATATCAGGTATAGGGACAACACTTGCACAATACCAGAGCTGTGACAGCAACAGTGTCGGTATAATTATAGATTTTCCTGGTAACGAGATACATCTTTTAGTCCATAAATTTAAAATACATTTAATTTTTAAAACTTTATTATTCCAGTTAAGGTCATTGCACATTTTTATATTGGGGCCTAAGTAGATTCCAAGAATTAAGATTGAGTCTTTTACGATTTTGACAGGATAGTTAAAATGAAATTTGGTATTATTACTACATTTACCTATTGGCATTACTTCAGTTTTATTTAAGTTCATTTTCGCTCCCGAGGCGCTGCAGTATATTTGCAGTACGTCAAAAACTTTGTTCACAGATTCAGGGTCAGCAAGAGTAAAATTCGTGTCATCAGCATGTTGGTAAATAATTGAGGTAAGATTACTATATTTGATTGTTATACCTTTAAGTGGAGAAACACTAGACCACTAGGCCATCTCAACCCCCCAATTTTCGTTGGACTGAACATAGGCGTACGAATCGGGGAGGGGGGATCATGGGGGAGGCAGCACCCCACATAACTTTCGGGAAATCTGACTTTTCGGGCAGACGGGTAAAAGCGAAAAAAATTGTTGTATTTCATCCACTTGGATAAAGTACCCAAAATCTGATAAAACGTTAATTTTACTTTTCTTTTGATTGAATACCACCAATTTACACTGAATTGCCTGTCACGACCAACCCCCCCCCCCCCCCCAACTGCCATCTTCCGCCATGAATATTTACCAAAAAATCAACAAAAAATGGGCATGCATAAAATGGAATGGGGTTTAACGTCCTACTCTTTTGCACCTAACCTGGGCTAATGGAAGACGGGCATACGCCATAACAGTGTGCTATGAGGGAAATTTTGCCCGGGCAGCGGCGCTTCGGCCTACTCTTATATCGAATTCCTACTGCCAAGGGATCTTTTACGTGCTCTCCAATGTGTACACGGGACTTACGTTTTTCGTACCATCCGAACGACTAGGCAGCTGTCCTTGTCAGACCCTCCTTCTGCATCACTGAAAAGGCGAAATCACGCCGGAAAATCGAGATGAACTTTCTCGGCCAATGCAGAGATCGAACACCCGACCTCCAGGTTAGCGAACCAGCGCCTTATCCACTTAGCCAGCGTGATCGAATACCCGACCTCCAGGCTAGCGAACCAGCGCCTTATCCACTTAGCCAGCGTGATCGAATACCCGACCTCCAGGCTAGCGAACCAGCGCCTTATCCACTTAGCCACCGTGATCGAATACCCGACCTCCAGGCTAGCGAACCAGCGCCTTATCCACTTAGCCACCGTGATCGAACACCCGACCTCCAGGCTAGCGAACCAGCGCCTTATCCACTAAGCCACCGTGATCGAATACCCGACCTCCAGGCTAGCGAACCAGCGCCTTATCCACTTAGCCACCGTGATCGAACACCCGACCTCCAGGCTAGCGAACCAGCGCCTTATCCACTAAGCCACCGTGATCGAATACCCGACCTCCAGGCTAGCGAACCAGCGCCTTATCCACTTAGCCACCGTGATCGAATACCCGACCTCCAGGCTAGCGAACCAGCGCCTTATCCACTTAGCCACCGTGATCGAACACCCGACCTCCAGGCTAGCGAACCAGCGCCTTATCCACTAAGCCACCGTGATCCCCGCCATGCATAAAGACAATCTGATTAAAAAGTTTCGTTTTACTTGGTTTTACTGTAGGCCATCGAAAGTATGATAAATGGAAAGAAATATAGATCTGTATTTTTATCAGATTGGTAAAAAGGGAATAAACGCGAAAGAGAGAGAATTGCTTTAAATAAAAGAACCGAGATGGTGAAATTAAATGGTGGTCTGCCTCCTATATATGAAAATCTTTTGAAATTGTGATACTTAAAATGCTTTGTATTGTTATATTTAGGGTGAATCTCACTCACACTCAGTCACTCAATCACCCACCTAATCACCCACTGACTCAATCACCCACTTACTCATCCAATCACTCAATCAATCATTCACTCACCCAATTACTCACTCATTTTGGGAGAAACATATGGTTTAATTTCATTGCATTAATTCGCTTGCGCGTAGGTGTCTTTAGCAGTGGGATGAAACCCGAATGCCCCGAGAAAACCCACGAGGATGGACAGGCGACCCTACTCCGTGTCACGTACCAGCCAGAAATCGAAACCACGCCTTTCAATGCAACACGCATGCGTTAACCATTCGCCCACCCTCTCCCCATTTAATTAGCACCTCGGGTGCAAAAGGTTTGAGTCCAGAAATTAGTAGATATGTGATCGGGATGCCCCCCTCCCAAACAAAAAAAAACAACTCCTAAGTTATGCATTATTCGGCCACACACCCCTCTCGTTTTCATTAGAATCTCGAGTACAAAAGGTTTGTGGGCACGAATTAGTAGATTTGTGAGTAAAGTCACATTAGTCGGCCACGCGAAATCAAGCTCAAATGCACACAACTCAGTACATGCACAAAATGGGTTTGAAACTGTTCCTTTGAACAGGGCAATATGAATCACCATGGATCCGTCACGCTTAATCCACCTCAAATGCACAACTCAGTACAAAATGGGTATATAGCAATATCTTGGTACCCCCCTTTTCAACATCATTATTCCGTGTGGGGGACTAACCCAAATATAAGAAGGTCGAAGTTCGCCATTGGTCGGCCACGTCTAATCCATCTTAAAGGAACTAAAAAAAATCCCTATTCTATCTTTGGCACCTAGAAATAGACAGACATGAACTTACTACTTGAACCGGGACATTGGCTATTAGAACACATAATATAACGATGACTACAAATACATAAGATATTTCATTTAATCCTTTAAAAACTTGATATAAAAATATAAAATACAGCGTTTCTATCATCTCTAAGATATAAAAATATACAATACATCGTTTCTATCATCTTTAAGCTATAAAAATATAAAATACAGCGTCCCTATCATCTCTAAGATATAAAAATATACAATACATCGTTTCTATCATCTTTAAGCTATAAAAATATACAATACAGCGTTCCTACCATCTCTAAGCTATAAAACTATACAATACAGTGTTCCTATCATATCTAAGCTATAAAAACTATACAATACAGTGTTCCTATCATCTCTAAGCTATAAAACTATACAATACAGTGTTCCTATCATCTCTAAGCTATAAAAATATAACAAATGAAGGAAATATCAATTTTATCTTTAAAACAGTCTATATAAAAATATATATCGGGTGACCCAGAAACAAACCCCAGTATACTATTAAGATGGGATAAATGACTTGACTTACAATGTGGATATTTGACAATTTCACTCTGAATTACACGTAAATAGTGTTAATTTTATCTTTAAAACACTCAATATATAAATATATATCGTGCCACCTGATATACAATCCAAGGGAGATAATTACTTGAGCACAAAATGTTCCCAGCGTCTGAAGTCAGAAATATTAACTGATCACCGGTGTTCATTAGGTAAATGAGTAATATAGGTGAAATATACATGATACAATCACAATACAAATATTGACAATATAACAATAATATCTGATGATGTCATTAGTAATACAGAATATTACAATAAATACACGGACAATATAACAATAATATCTGATGATGTCATTTACAGATGGACACATTGTAACTAGTTTCACTATGTATATATAACATGTAATTGTGTGCGATATCACCTCGGTGGAAGCGGGCGTTAAATAAAGCTATTTCACACATCTAAAGATAGTATTTAGTAAATAGTAATGAATGGCCAATGAACACGAGAATACGGCATATAGTGTGCTACGAGGAGAATTTTGTCTGGACTGTAATATTATTGAATTCCAGCTGTCAAGGGTTCCTTTACGTGCACGTTAACGTGTACACAGGACCTGGGTTTTTCGCCCAGTCAGAACGACTAGAAGTTTACCATTCGATCGTATTTAGTATACAGACAAGGAATGTCCACAGCCTGGAATTAAGTGACTTATCAATACCCATATGAAAACTAAATCAAAATGCTTTAAATAGGATTAAAATATCACATCATCTTTACCCATCACGTGATCATTTTTGTTCCTAAACACAATTGGTGGGTCGGTGATTAAGACACTGGATCGCCTGCTGTCCAGCCTCGTGGGGTTTCTCCGGGTACTCCGGTTTCCCCCCACTGCTAAAGACCCCTACGCCCAAGCTAATTATTGAAATAAAAATAAACCATGTTAGTCCCGAAATGACCTTATTTGTGTCGAGTGGACGTTAAACCCCATTTCCCCCTCCCTCTCGTTAGCCTGGATGTCTTGGGTTCCCTCCCAAGTTCAATGATCTAATGCACGTGTATACATTAACGTGCACGTAAAAGATCCCTTGACAGTTAGAATTTGATAGAAGAGTAGGTCATCATAGTGCTGCTGCCTGGGCTAAATTTCCCTCGTAGCACACTGTATGGCGCATGCCCGCCTTCATCAGCCCAGTATAGGAGTAAGACGCTAAACCCCATTTATTTTTAGTTGGTTATAAGATAAATCATTGATTCAAGTAGTGTGATTCCGATACAACAGTTGTACGTGACTAGAAGTAGGGTGACCTACATAACCTAGTGGGAAATGAACTAGTTGAGTGTACGTTAAACCAAAATAGATTGTATCTAATGTAGTACAGTATATAGTATATGATACTATTTGTATTTGCACCATACTATATCATCATCCTGTATATCATATACAAAAAGTGGTTTGTTTTTATCATCATGTCTCTTCCTGTCGTATAATATAACACCTATATCATAATAATCACCTCTTGTTATTATATACATACTAGTTACTGTTACACCACACTCCGCCTCCATCTTCCTCTTTACCTCTTTTTTTAATTCTCTTATCGTTTTATTGAGTTTGATATCCACTGTGCTGTAAATATAATTAAACATATAAATATATAAGTAAACTATGTAATTCAGGCTGACCTTCACCTTCCTGTAAATATAATTAAACATAGATGTTGCTACATTTTCATATCTTGATATCGTTTAATAAAATGAAGTTAATATTTAATATGAAGGAATCTATTATTCTATCAAACGTTGCTTTATTTATAACCAACATCTCCCATATACTGATGGTTACAGTTGTTTGTTGTCTGTAATAGACTCATTTGGATGGAGGGAGAACATTAGGATACAAAACAAAACTGGGAGAAACTGGAATCAGGATGATATAAAAGTACATGGAATGAAGTCAGAGATAATTTTTACAAATATACTCCAGTAGCAGTTTACAGTTGTTATCGTTTAATGACCAAATATTTTATTAGCCGCGATTAAAGATTTATACTAAACATATATCATCATATTATAAATGAAAAATTATAAATATATTAAAGTCTTGTATTGTGATTTCTAATATAAAAATCAGCTTATAAATTAATGTTAAGTGTTGAACTAAACAGTCATTTTGAAGTCTTCGGGACAAATTATTACATAGGTCACAAAATCCATTGACAATTATTATTATTTTTAAAATATTAAACACCCCAACAAAGTAGGTTATCTGCACAACAACACAGACACGGAGAAACAACGCCAAAACATTCCGACTAACTTTCTTGGCCAGTTCCTGGAGTGAACACGAGATTCTATTTTAGCGAGTCATCGCCTTTATCCGTGGACCACAGCGGTTCCCCTGTATCTTAGGCCTACATCATGCATAATCATGCTAAATCATAAAATATATGGGAACTTACTCATGCCTTAAAAATAACTTTATTGGTGTCGTATCGTATGTGACTCGAAATGTATTATTATTATAGTTATCAATTTGTTGTTGATTCATCGATCTTATTACCGAGTAAACAACATGAATATGTATAAGCTACATTGATGTAAATATATTTCATTACGCAAGATACAGTAACCACTATATTAAACATCCAATAAGCCGTTGTTAAATATAATATCGTATGCGTATATATACACAGAATTCAATGACCATTGAATACCGATAGGGTTATTCAATAGTTCAAGAAAGTGTATCCCTGCGCAAGTATTCAACGAGCGATAGCGGTGACGTCATTACCGTTTGACGTAATTCTGAAAGTGACGTCATTCTGGACAAAAGTAGGACGTTTTCGAGCCACTGAATACAACCATGATATTTGCTTGTATTTGCATGTAGTTATAGAATAAATCATGATATATGTAAAATTCTGAGTAATTTGTGGATGAAGGAGTACAATACACTAGATTTAAAAATAAATGTGCGGGTAACACAGAACAAAGTCAGGTTTATTTAATTATATTAATGGCATTTTATTTACGATTGATTGCTTTAATGGGAATAGTGATCGCATGGTATACTGCTACTGGCCAACTCCTAAATTCATTTAAATTAATTTATCTACAAATTAAATAGTAGCCTTAAAAAAAAGTTTATAGGTCTGTTTAATAGTTCCCCAGAAAGATCAATATCATTGAAGAGTGAAATAGTTGTATTAATATTTCATTGCTTAGCCTTACTTTTAAAATCCTTAATAATTGATCGGTTGTAATGGCTTAATAAGTAAATGTGACAGGGGAAGGGAGGCAACTACGTTTAAGTTCTGAAAGAGAGTAAGCCCTCTTGAGTAGACCATAGCAGGTTGTTTTGCTTTTGTATTTTAGATATACATCGGTACACCAGTGACTTCACAATATCATTTTAGGGTGAGAATTGCGATGGGCTATATTAGAGCCTAAACATATATTAGGCCGATATTAGGTACATTGTTATCATCCCATTTTCCCTTGTCGCCAAAATCAAAACAAACTTGACTGTCAATTGACTCCACAGATTTAGCTCTTTGATTCCAGAATACTTTAAACTAAACTAATATTTGAAATCATGGGTTCATTTAAAAAAAATTAAAACGTTATTTGAAAATAAAATAAAATAAAATGAGGTTTAACGTCCTAATCGTGAATCAGTACAGGCTGTTATGACGGAAGTATGATCTTACAGGGTCGCTACAACCTTCGTTTGTTTCCATTTCCAAGGGGATCTTTAACATGTGCCCTGTGATGTACCCAGGACCTCGACATTGCGTCCTACCTGAACATCATGACATTTGTCCATATCACCAGGCCTATCTCAGTCCTATATCACTGATAGGGGCATCTAGACCAGAATCCCCTGAAACTTTCTTGGCAACACCGGGCTCGAACCAGACATTTATTAATGTGTCAATCATCGAACTTTGAACGTGGTACCATGGAGACGTCGTAAATGAACATTCTACTGTTATTCAAGTATGTCACTAACATCGCGGATCAACAATATGATCTGTATTATAGAAGACGATGGACAATTTAGGTGGAAGGGGACGTTAAGTCCCAAGGAAGAAGACGAAGACCAATCTGTTTCACAGAGAATTACTTCGGGCAAAATGATGCATTTTACTCATTTTAATACCCATTTATACTAAATAGGAAATATTTTTTTTAACTACAAATACTTCAAACGTCTTCATTTATTTTTCTTATACTTCAAAAAAATGTTTGAGAATTTAATTTCTCGGAGTAAAAATGTTAATATGCCGAACTCATTAAGTCTCGTCGATGTCATTCTTATCAGTGATTGTAGCGGCGAAGCGAATATTCACTGCGGGATCAGTTTGGACGAAGACGTTAGACAATGAAACACTACATGTTATCGTGATTGTGTTTAAATCGGGTATACAAGTACAACACTCAATATTACAATAGTGAAACACACAAAAAACAGGCCCTTGGCTAGCGGGGTGAGAGGGCAAGGGATGAAGCTCCCCCCCTCCTCCTGGAATATGTCGGCGCCAGCGACTAAAATCTCCATGTATGGGCGCCACATAAACCTGTGTGACATTGATTGGGCGTCCACGATGAGATTGGCGACAAACCATTGTCACTTGGTTTTATGGGCGCCTCGCCAATCATGTCGTTGAGGCGCTCCCCAAATGGTGAGGCGCCAAATAATGACCCCCACGATTAACACCACAACTGATGGGGCGCCCAAAACGGCTTGATCTGTGGGGTGCCTTATCCCGGAGAGGCGCCCATAATGACATGAGTGGTGGGGCGCTTTATAATGTTGGGCCGCACATAGTGCATAATGCCGAATCAGACTGGTGCGCCCAAAATGGTGGGTAGAACATAGACAGTATTGTATAATTATATAGTTGTACGCCGATCGTTGTCTCGCCGGAAAGCAGGTTTTTTTTAAGTTGAAATAAAGTTGATGTCATATATGATGATTGTGCCTGAGCAACTTGAGAAAATTTTGAAAAATTGAGTCAATATCCTGGCATCTGAGGTCATTGTTGGGAGAAATTCTTGAGGACGAGAGGACCAGAAATGTGAGTCAATGAGACAGAATCTCGCCGTGGAATATAAATGATTAATTTGAATTCAACTAAGCCACCTTAGTTAGACTATATCAGTACCACCTACTGTATTCAGAGACTGGAATAGCAAGAAAACGCGTTTGAGGTCGTTAAATTTTACCTATTTTCTAGGGGGAGGTTGGGGCGTCCCTAGACGTCTGTAGGCCTAACCCGAAATTTGTTCGAGCATGTCAGGATTCTGCCCTCTTAAAATTCATCAAGTCCGTATGCCTATGGAGAGCACCCTTGCACGGTGTCGTTCGCCGCGGACCGTCATCAGCGCCCACAGAAGCCCACAGAAGCCTTTGCCCTCCCCCCTAACAATTTTGGTCTGTCTAGCTATGGACCTGAATAATAGTTCGTGGTGAATCAAATCAAGGGTAAATTAAAATTTCTACTGATCAATAATTCGTCAACATATCTCATTTACAGAGAGTGTAAACAGTAATAGAAACAGGAATAATTCAGTCGATATTACGTTACTGTAATATTTATAAATGATGAACATGAACTGGTTCGCGACGATGATACATCCAGTGATTTAAACTGCTTGATGTATTTCAACCAGATTTGATAGATTTGTCGCTGATTCATTTTCTACTTTTCCTGAATCATTCGAATGATATCAACCACATTTATAGACACACTGTAAACCCTTGACAGTGAAGATGTTGACAAGTATTGTGTTATTGTTTGTGTGTGGTGCGGTCCCCCTGTATACTATAAATACTACACAACGATGACAATTACTATACTAAACATATTACAGCATGATGACAGGAAAGATAGGGAATGGTTTTAACGTTGAGTGTTAAGTAATGTAAAAGTAGATTGTGCACGAAATAATAAAGATTGGAAACAGTTCCAATTATTATCATGCATCCATTAATTTTATTTTATCCAGTCCTATATTGAATTTATGCAGACACTATTTATTAGCAAACCCTTTTTAGACTTACTTGATAATTTTTATTAATAAACCTATTTTTTTAGATTTACTTGACTTCGATGTAAGCAGATTTATCAATTATATATTTCCATATAGGCATATAGATGGCGAGATGAAATCAAAGCAAATTATTTGGCATATACGGCAAAATAATATTTTCTGCGATATCACCCAGGGTGGAAGCGGACATATAGCCCAACATCAAGGCAAGAGTATAATAAATTTGTGGTGTAGAAATGTTGCCAGTAAATGTTTTATCTTTTATTTACACTTCATCTCGAACTACAAAATATGACTTAAAGCGTGTGTGTGAGAGATGTGGGGTTTAACGTCCACTCGACACAAAATACTTCATTTCTAGTCTAAATATGGTTTAATTTTATTTCAATAATTCGCTTGTGTGTAGAGGAAACCGGAGGAACCGGAGAAAACTACGAGGTTGGACAGGCTAATGGCATAGTGGTTGTTCTTTAGTTTTGTATCCATTGTGGGATGATGACACAAAATTCGGTGAGCGCATTGATTATTACGTTATTGTTGAGTATTTATATAACTTTTATTAGCTGTCACAGTATTTTTAGATGAGTGGAATGGAAACCACGTCAGTTGACTCAATGACAGACCTTATGAAACAACGCGCACACGCTAACCATTCGACCATCCAACCTTGTGAGATAATAGGAAAATGTTGATGAATTATTTGTTTTTTAAAAATAAAATGAAATGAAATGGGGTTTAATATCCTACTCCGACTGGGTTAATGAAGGCGTGCATTATGCAATACAGTGTGCTATGAGGGAAATTTTTATCCCGGGCAGCGGCACAATGGCCTACTCTTATATTGAATTCCATCTGCCAAGGGATCTTTTACATGCACGCAAATGTATACACTGGGACCTCGGTTTTTTTGTTTTGTCCCATCCGAAAACAGCTGTCCTTGTCTGGCCCTCCGTCCTGCAAGACTGACAAAGAGAAACAATGTTCATGTCGGAAAATCCCGATGGAACACGCGACCTCCAGGCTAACAAGCAAGCGTCTTACCTGCTTAGCCACCGTGGCTCTCTTTTCTCAAATAATTAAACATGTTGCCTTAAAAAGTAAATGATGTTTGGTAGTATTTAAAGGAGCTAAATCGCTAACATTTCGGAACTAGAAATTGACACAAGTGGATCGTAACGCATCTAATGCTGTAATATGAATGTATATAAACTAATTTACATTAACACGTATGTAACACCAATGTCGTCTGCTAACACCAGTCACGTGATAGATGATGAATTGATAACACTAGATAAATTAACGTCAAAATTCTGCTATCAGAAGATACTCAGCTATAAATTTGTTCAACCCATTTGTTTAAATTATTGGGTGAACAAGGGTTTCGTGTGTAATTTTCCTATCATATGGAAAAACGTGTTTTGTACTTAAAAAAATCCTAAATGTGTTGACTTAGATTTTAAAATTGTACATAATATATTATGGTCAAAGGAAAAGCTATTTAAGATAGGAAAAGTAAGTGACGAATATTGCCCTGTTTGTAAATTAATACATGAAGATATTGAACATTTATTCGTTAGATGCCAGCATTTGACAGATTTTAAACTTTTAATTAAAGATATACTAGATGATATATTGAAAATGAATATAAATATTAATGAATTAGGCACTGTTATTTTATTTGGTCTTCAACAGTCATGTAAAACTCTTCCAATAGAGTTATGCAATATTATTTTATGTACAGTAAGAATTGCTATATACAAAAGAAGAATGCTAGCCTTAAAAGATGGACATATTATAGATGTTAACCCAATATTTAAAAGATTGTTAATAGATCATATTTACAGTGTAAATATTTACTACAAAAAGCATAAAAGTGTTAAAGATTTTATTTCCAAATTCATTCAGCCTTCCTTTCTTGTTAAACTCGGACTAAATGATGAGATAAGCATTGACTTTTATTTCAAATGTACATATATGCACTGTTCAACCCTTTTTAACCATTTAATAATTTTGTAATTAATGTATGAATGTTGTAATTAATGTATATATGAAATCCTTCTAATGCATATATATAATATATATTATATGATAATGTATTTAGAAATTTTGTGAATGTAAAATGTAAAAAAATAATTTTGTCCAATTCGTCTAAAAAAAAAACAACAACGTTTTTCTGCTGAACATTATATGGGAGAGGGGGTATTGGACCGACCATTGAGCCATGATGATCATGTTGTATGTGGCCGGTGGCTTTAATGGGCTGGTATAATAGACTTTCTGGACCGGGAGTGCTGGGTGTGGGTCAGAATTCGGAATCCTGCAATGGGGATACGAAATTCAACCGACAGTTTCATCGGATTCACCCGATTAAAAGTCACCTGCACCCTGTTTGTGGGGATACGCCAGAATCCAAAATTAAAAATCAGCTTTTATGATTTTCATTTTCGTCACTCTGTACCAATGTGTTTCGTGGCCTTCCATCACAGGAGGAATCAACTAGCGCTCCCGGCAACAAAAATGGGACATTTTTCAATGAAAATATTCCTGCTGATTCAATATTTCTAACTGGTTAATCCAATGGTCAAAATTTTCTCAACTAGTCCCATTTTTCAACCAGTTAAATTCTCTTCACTCTGAACAATGATAATACGTTAATTAATAATATGACGATATGATAATTTCACAGGTTGATGAGTGTAAATTACTTGCAGGTCGGGGTTTTGGCCTAAGTCAATCGATTTATGAAATATATTATTTGACAGAGATTATAATCAGATATTGCACCAAATCGCATAATTGGGGTTCATTTTTCAAAAATGTCCAGGGGAAGAGCCCCCCCCCCCCCCCCCGAGCTCCTCGGTCATTAAAAGGGGCTGCTCCGACACGGGAGCCCGGGCCGGTTCCCTGCCCCAATCCGCCCCTGCAAACTGACCTAAGATGTTTTTGGTCACATAAAATATGAAATGAAGAAATAAAATGGGATGTAATGTCCTGCTCTCCACCGACTGAGCTAATGAAGACGGCCAGTGCGGGAAATCGCCTGGACAGCGGAACTACGGCATACTCTTATTTTGATTCCAACAGTCAAGGATTCTTATATTATGTGCATACCAATGTTTACAAGGGGTGTCATGTTTTTGTCGAATGTGAACCACACCTGAAAATCCTGATAAACTTTCTCGGCCAATGCAGGGATTGAAGACAGAACATCCGGATTAGCAAGCCAGCGCCTAACACACGAGTCACCCTAGCTGTCATGTAAATTACAGCATGAAGCTTAATTTGACATCAATGGTCGAGATGCCCTCACTGATCAGTCAAATACCATAACAGGCATTATCTTTAAATTGACATCATTGATTCATTTAATACATACTTTTTGACATCTATATGTTGAACGTGACTATTTTAATCAGGTGTTTTTTTAAAATATATCGTTTCCCTGTTAGTATCCACAGTAAAATAAACATACAGGTACTCTTTTGTATCATGGGACAATGCAGAAACACTTGAAGAAGAAGGTGCATAAGGTCGAGGGAATAAGAAACGGGACAAAATCTTGAGGCTTATTTGTCAATTTCGCCCGTTTTGTGACTGTCTGTTTATGCCAATAATTCATTTAGTCTGAGACCGACTATTTTTTTTAACATGGGTGGAAAACATTTCATAGAACAACATACTTACAGCAGAATAAGAGTGACAAACATTTTTTCAAACATGACAAGCAGACATGGTTATTTAAAACTATAGTTTGGTGTGACGTAGACGTGTGTAATTTAGGCTTACGGATTCAGGCAAATACATAATATTTGGGATCTATTCTGGCATTGTTTGTTTACCTCATTAGGCCTAATTCATGAAGTCGCCGATGCCTAATTTTGAGATCGACGGCAGTGACTGCACTTATTTTGAGATTGACTATTTTTCTCCAGGGGAGAAACAGAATAATACTCACAAGAGAATAAGAGTGAAACACAACAATTTTTCAAACGTGATAAGTTGACAAGGTTATTTTATACTAAAGTTTTGCGTGGGTAGTGCGACGTATGCTGTGAGCACTTACTTTGATACCGACTGCTCCTATTTTGCGACCGACTGCACTGGTTTTGCGACCGACTATTTTGTTTTGAGTGAGTAGTGTGACGTATGCAGTGAGCACTTATTTTGATACCGGCTGCTCCTATTTTACGACCAAGTGCAGTGGTTTTGCGACCGACTATTTTTCCCCCACATTTACGCCCCTGGTTACGCAGTTAGCTATTGGTTGTTAATCGCATTATAGGCCAGCCATAATTTGGAACAGAAATATGCTTCCATTACAGCAGTGTTAAGTGGGATTAGCTCTATTCAGACGAAACACTGCGAGGAGTGTGGTACGCCACCTAAGGTAGACTGCATTGGACCACATTTCAAGTGGCTGTATTCAGGGGCCGGAAAAGCAGAAAAACACGTTTGCGGCAGTCAAAATTTGCTCCCGACGACCGCGTCTCCGTGGAATATAAACGATTGATTAGAATTCGACTAAGCCACCTTAGATAGACTATGGCAGTACCACCTACTGTATTCAGAGACTGGAATAACAAGAAAACGCGTTTGTGAAGTCATTAAATTTTACCTTTTTTCTAGGGGGGGGGGGCGTCCCTAGACGTCTGTAGGCCTAACCCAAAATTTGATCGGGCATGTCATGATTCTGCCCCCTTAAAATTCATTGACTCCGTATGCCCATGGAGAGCAACCTATAGACCCTTCGAAGGTACCGTTCGCCGCGGACCGTCATCGGCGCCCACAGAAGCCCCATCGGCGCCCCCAGATGCCTTCGCCCCCCCCCCCCCTAACAATTTTGGTCTAGCTACGAACCTGAATAATATCTCTCTTTTAGCAAACAACTAAACAATTAGTTCGTGATGAATCAAATCAAGGGTAAATATTTTTCATTACCCGTCAGACATGACGACATTTTTATGTCAAAAATACTAAAATACTTTACGTAAAAAGGCGAATTATTCTACATATTTTTCAGATGAATAAATATGATACCTTTTCGTGCATTTGCCCCGATACGGCTTTATCGATTGATTTAGCCATCTTTTTTTGCAATATTCGTTCTCAATATTTTTGAGATAAGTAATCGGCTATTTTCATCTCTAAAGATATATAAAATATGTTACGTACAAAAGTAAATTATTCTTATATTATTTAAATAATATAGAAATACACCAGTAGAATAAAGCTATTTTGTGTTTGTTTTGGTTTATAAACAATATTTTATTTTCTTTGAGATTGGATTGAGAAACAGGAAATGATAATTCAGATATAAATATTAAAGCAAAGCCACACCCCGCCCACTCCACACAGACACACCTCACCCACCCACCAACCCAAACTTTGGAATGAGAGTAATAAGATCAATTTAAGGGGCGAATCGTTCGCCCAATGCCTAAAGAGACCCTCTACCTCACAAGACAACCCGGTGATTTGGAAATCAAACATACATTATGCAAGAGCAGAATCGGCATTATCAACTGTCGATGTCACCTTTAGTCTGCGATGTTTACTGTATAAAGATCCGATCTGCTGCTCAACGCTGATTCATGATTAAATCAAAAAATGGATAATCGAGATTGTGTGGGTTTTTTTGTATCGTACCGACTTTCGTAATGATGATCGAGATTATGCGCAAAATTCTAGGTTCAGAGAGAAACTGAAATTTTCAGCAAATTCCCTTTACATTAGTCAGCTTTTTGGGCCTATCTATTCTCCCTTAATTTATCTGTAAATGAAATCGAGTTTAACGTCCCGTCGTTCAGCATCAAGGCGAGAACACGCCATGAAGTGTGTAGTGTGAGGTGATTTTGCACGGACAGAGGCGCTACGGCCCATTATTATTTCAAATTCCAACGTCCAGTGTTCATTTACGTGCACGCCATTAAAACGACTAGACATTGTTCCTCGTCAGGAACCGAAGGGACGAAAAACCAAGGTCCCGTATACACATTGGCCGTAAAAATTTCCCTCATAGCATACTGTATGGCGTGTGCCCGTCTTCTCTTAGCCCAGGTTAGGTGCAGAAGAGTATAGGACGTTAAACCCTATTTCATTTGTCAGGAACCCCGTTTAGCACCACTGAAAAGGGTAAATCATGGTGGAAAACCCGAGAGACTTTCTCTTCCAACACCGGGAGCGAACCCGAGACCGAGTCTAGGACATACCCACCGAGCCACCGAGGATCATAAAAATTTGGAAGCTTGACCCGATAAAAAGCTAAAATAATATAAAAAAAAAAATTTACGTATGTGCGTAAAATATTTCATAAATTTGAGGGGAAAAATGATTACCTATTTATATTTATTTATTCACTCCCGTGCATGACGTAATTAGTTTATACTATATATTTTATTGTTCTTTTAGAAACAAAATATGCCAAATCAATCGATTTAGCAGTATTATTATAATAAATGCGGGGGTTGGGATGGCCTAGTGGTCTAGAGTGCCGCGCTTCGACCTCTAGCAGGCCGGTCACCTCTGGCTTGCGGCTGTGGTTTCGAGCCCTGGTGTGAGCGTATGTGGCATAGAGATAGGGGCGCCTTCTCAACCTCGTGGGTTTCCTCCGGGCACTCCGGTTTCCTCCCACTGCTAAAGACCCCTACGCGCAAGCGAATTATTGAAATAAAATGAAACCATATGTTAGTCCCGAAATGACCTAGTTTGTGTTGAGTGGACGTTAAACCCCATTTCTCTCTCTCTCTCTATAATAAATGCACGACAGAGAATCCTATTTATATATTTTAAACATATATAGAATAGTTTATGATTTTGGTCTATGTCGTGTTATGAAAAGGGCGAGATTTTGCATGTCCCCAATCAGCCTCCATACAATTGTAAACAGCGCCGTCTGTTATCAAAATAAAGCTTAGAATTATGACAGCTTTACCGCGTAACGTTTGTGAAATGTCAAAATGTTAACGAAACTAAACAGACTATAATAAATTAAAAGTAATAATGGATTAAAAAAAAAAGGTATTCGAACTGTAATATTTAAGAAATAAGTCATATAAATTAGCATTTTTACACGTGTAAACAACCAATTTAACATTTGTTAGTAATAAGTTACCAATCTTTTTCACAGAGAATTACTTACGAATTAACTCTGTAACAGATAAGTGTCCACAGCACGTGCGTTGACTGCTAACCGCGCCAGTCATTGGCTCAACTGCTCGTGCAATGTTTACTTAACACCTAACTGCTTCGGGCAAAATGATGCATTTTACTCATTTTAATACCCATTTACACTAAATAGGAAATATTTCTTAACTCCAAATACTTCAAACGTCTTTATTTATTTTTCTTTTACCTCAAAAAAATGTTTGAGAATTTAATTTGTCGGAGTAAAAAAGTTAATATGCCGTACTTATGTAACATAATCAGATAATAACTGTGGATTGGACTTCTTTATGATAACATTGCAGGAACGAATATTGCAAATACATCTATAACTCTAACAACCAAAACAGCACACTGGAACATAACATTTTTAGTTTGTCGTCATAATGACCAGCGTCCAAATTCACGTCTGCTTCCATTGTCACATGCCCTCGTTCTGTCTTGTAGAGCAGTCTCCGGTCTGTGGCATCTCGATAAGATTGTCTTTCATCGTCTCTGTTAAGCTTCTAACTTGAGATCATTTATAAGGCCAAGGTGTTATCCACAACCTTATTAGTATTTAACAGCCATTCACAAGTTATAATACATATCTATTAGAAGCCTTCATTAAATGGACAATCATATAATATTATCTAATAATACGAGAAGATAGTGACTAATTAACTAACTCAAATAATGCATGTGTAACACATATATATACTAATTGTACGACAGCTGCTTAATGTTGTGTAACACTTATTAAGCCTCGTCGATGTCATGCTTATCAGTGATTGTAGCGGCCAAGCGAATATTCACTGCGGGATCAGTTTAATAAGTTACATGCATATAGAAGTAAGCATATTAGCATACGCATTACTAGGTTAGGATTTAGAATTATGGGGGAAATTCCGCTCCATACTTTTTGGACGCATATATAACGCACTTCTGACGCGCTGAACGAATATGGAACCTATTAGGCCGTGGGTCGAAACCTGTACGGCCTCTATAAAATGGCAAAGGGTGCAAGTTTTTGGTGACTACATAAACTATATATCAAATTAATCTGCAGAATGTGCTTGTTTCAAAACTGCAATGTTTTCCTAAAAATGTTTGTTCGTTATGAAATGCCAATACTTTGAAAACAAGGTATAGAATCCTGTATTGTGGACAATTGTTTGCTCTGTTCACGTACATATCAGATGTATATATGCACCTATTGGATACATATCCTGAAATTTAACAGATATGAGATCGCCGTGGTATATCAGGTTTGCTTTTGCTGGATCGTGAACTGAGAAAATCGGCTCATATTTTGCCTTTCTCCATTTTCGTCTAGTATTTTATTTTTCTACGCATGGAAGAGTTTCTCATTATTTATTGGCTTTTCGTTTAGTTATTTACAAATAAAGTTCATTTATCCGTCTTCTCGGCAATGGGTTTATGTTACGCTAGTTAACAATACAACATGAGAATAACGTCTGCAAAAAACACCATTCGCCATCTCTTCTGCCGGCAAAATTTTAGATTTGGCGCCAAATATTGTTGTTGTGGATATGTTATATCTGTAAATGAAATCTACACCTATTGTTAGATATGGTTTTAAAATTCACACTGCCTTTTATGTTTATAAGTAGATAGATCGAAATTATAGTACAATTTGTTCAAATCAGAAGTACACCATCTTTTTGACAAATGTATATGATTTTCGACAAGACATGAAATGTAATTGATTTATTTATAACATCATATTCAGAATGCCTTTAAAACAGACAATAATTATTGAAAAAAAGAAGACCACGAAGAAATAATCTATCTTTAAACAAGCGTTGAAAACATCGAAAATATAAGTGATGAACTAACGTATTCTTTTATTGGATACATTATTGGAGTTAAGATATAAAGAGCTGACAGTTCTCAATATAATAATTAAAAATAGGTTGCCAGGCAACGAAACATACGCCCACACAGCAGCTAAATCGTCCGGGCAGTCAACAAGAGTAATCACCAGAAAAACATAATTCAAACTCACCCATAACTACGGTGTAACTGTGATATAATCAAAAGTTTTTTTAAATCAGATGATAATTGTGACCTCCAGAGGGACCACAAGCTAAAAAGGGTGATTGAGCTTTTTAAAGAGAGAAATCATTTTTATAATGATGTAGGGTCACATTTTGTTTTAATTTTAATGCAAGTCACTGATTTTTTTTTATGTAGCTTAGCAGGACGGGGTTGCCCCCCCCCCCTCCTCTGGACCGCCCCTGACTCTTCGCATGTTTCGCCAAACACAGGGCCTAGCGGATTAGAAATTACAGTAAAATCAGAAACGATTGAATGTCAATCTGTTTATATACATTCATATTACATATTATGTGTCGATATCTAGTTGCCAAAAAGATTAGAGAGTTAGCTCTTTTTATAAAAGTTTAATTGATAATTTAAATAACATTTAAGGCCTGAAGAAAGATCTGAAATAGCCATATTTAGCTCTTAAATATTGCAGTCAGTGATATGACAACAACATTCAAGCATGGGCGCGGCTAGAAATGGTTCCACTACTGCTGTCTTCCGTCTTACTCCAGTCGCAGTAGTGGTTTTTCCTACAGAGTTCCTTTGCGCAAGTTTTTTAGTCAAATGACTACAAAAAGTTTACTGGCCTATAGCTCGCTTAATTTACAAATAAACTGACCCAAAGCACTACTGCACACAGCTTAACATATAATAAATCAATTCTTATTGAAATAAAGGTGAGGCCTTACCGCATAATTATATGTTTTGATGAAATCCATCTCCTACACGAAATTTCAACTGGCCGACCGTCATGGCCGCAAGTTGCGTAATACGTCATTAGGCCTACAACATAAACAGCGCTATGCAGAGAAAAACTGTTCGGTAACTCTTTTAATGGTCCAGTCTTCACTATTTGTGATGGAATTACTTATTTTAATACAAACTGTAATGATATGTGTTGACAATTGTGCGTTTGAACCTATTTGAACTTGCGTAAGGGGTCTTAGACTGTACCAATTGTTACCTTAAACACAGTTTAAGGTACCGGTAACAAGTATAGTTACTAGGGCGCGGCCATCTTTGTTAGGCTCTGACTCGACAGTTTTCAGGCCTTATGCTGCCTTCTGATTGGTTAAAATTAAGTCACTTTAAAATAGCATTTTCTAAGTAGCAAACGTACTTTTTTGGGAAAACAATGTTGATTTAATCATAAATAACATTATTTGATTTAATTATGATGAGATTTCCCCCTCACCAAAAACTTGCAGCTAAAAATCACATTTATCTGGTTCGGCCCACGGCCTATATGTTTAACGTATGAGTTACTCATTCATCACTTATCCCCAACGTAAACATAACTTATACAAGTATATGACAGCGTGTGCCTAACGAATTTTTAGCGTTCTTGACTTATGAAGAACTCATGTACAACGTTATTTTAACTTATGCCTAACTTATGCGTAACGTGTTGAAGCTTATATGGCGACGACGTTAGGTCAAATATAAACGCTGAGTCTCGCTAGAACCACAAGACATTATAGGGCTGTCACACATTGACGTATATCATCAGCGAATGCCGACATATGAGACAAATTTAGCGAGCACGCTGGTGTACGTTGAATACGTTAGTGGTACGTTTTTAACAAGTTGCGAGTATGCTGAAATACGATGGTATAAGTTGTTGTACGCCGAACGCGGCACAAAATTTTCAGCTTATGCCGACGTATTGCTAACCTATTCCACAAGCCCGACCCATGCGGCCTACACTGTAACAAAAATATCCGTGAAAAAGCGGGAAAAAATCCGGAAACAAAAATTACCATAAGATATGTATTGAATATAGTAATATAAAGATATTTTATCAGACAAGAATATATCGGGGGGGGGGGGGTCTTGATCAATTCAAAGCAAACTATGTTCTGATAATTTACTTCCATATTCCACAAGCCCGACCCATGTGGCCTATATAATATATCCATAGAAAGGCATCTAATCATTGTGCTGTTTGGTACGGAGGTACGGTTTAGTAAACATGTTGGTAATTTACAATTTGCAAGGATAGATAAGTAGTTATCGTTTGAAATACACGTGAGATTAAATTAGCTTACGTCATTCGTCACCTATAAGAGAGAGCGGGAGTAGAATAATTTTATACATCATTTAGATTCTTTAAAGTCAAATACACGCATTGGGTTCTTTAGGCGATCTTTTCGTGATGTAGCGGTTTTGTGAATCTCGCCACACTGGTTAGATTTTTATAGTTGAGAGAAAGAGATATTAATTTTAAACCATATAATGTAGACTATTGTGTAACTGCTGCGACATAAAACGTATAGAAACAACTGTTTTGGCTCATGTTACATATTTGATTTCGGTATCGTGAAAAAACACAATGGCGAAGTCCTTAAGAAGTGAGATACAACAGTAGCTTGTCCGGAGTCAAACCATCCCCTAGACGATCAGGTCAAATCAAAGATTGTGGCAGTGGTAGTGCTACATTAGCCATAAAAATTATTAACATTGTTGCTTTTAAACATGTGTAAGATACTGCTTTTCTTTTTTCTTTTTTAAAAATAAAAAAAAACAACATTGTTTGAAAATTGATGTGGATTAGAAATGGTTCTAGTATTATTTGAATTGAACACATTCCCAGTCATGCAAAAACTTTGGCTATGACAAAAGCGGGTGGGGGCCGAATGGTTAAGACGTGCAGGTTTGATCATAATGTCTGTCATTGAGTCAAGTGGCGTGGTTTCGATTCCTCACTTGTACGTGACAAGGAGTTGAGTCGCATGTCCAACATCGTGGGTTTTCTCCGGGACGTTAAGAAACATCTCTCTCACCCAATATACGTTAGATGACTGAATTAGTTTCTAGTAAACCTGAATACCACCCCAATATCACCACATGCTTGTTTTCTGTGATATAGGGAGGCAAATGGAACAGCCAGACATCGGTTATCGCATTTGAAGTACAATTCCCAAAGTATAACTAATTATTTTTGAAGAAATTCAATTGATATACACATTTTGCAGTATTACGTTGTAGTATTTGGGTAGTATGTGGTGATATTGAGGAGGTACTGGGTGGTATTGGGTAGAATTGGGTAGTATTGGGTAAATCGTCCCACCCCAATGCACCATAGAGAGAGACAGGGAGCGAGATAGAGTCAAAGGGAGATACACACAGGGGGAGAGAGAGACAGACAGACACAGACAGACAGGCATTAATATATATATAGAGAGAGAGAGGGGGATGGAGACAGAGAGGCAGACACAGGGGGACAGAGAGACATACAGACAGACGCAGAAGGGGGACGGACACGCAAAGAGAAAGACAGCCAAAGACAGAGGTGGACAGGGATACTGACAGAGAGAGGGAGAGACAAACAGAGAGGGAGACAGACAGAGAGATAGACATACAGACAGTCACAGACAGACAAGCATAGAGAGAGACACACAGAACGGGGTGGAGACAGACAGAGAGGTCGACACAGGGGTGGGGCAGAGAGAGAGAGACAGAGACACAGAGAGAGGGAGAGGGGCAGACAGACACAGGGAGACGGACATACAGAGAGAAAGACAGCAAAAGACAGGGAGATGGACAGGAACACTGACAGAGAGAGGGAGAGACAGACCGAGAGGGAGACAGAGACACTGATGGAGACAGAGAGGGAGCTTATTTGCTACCTAACCCTTCTTATTGGAAAGGGGGCCACATGGTTCAGTTAATAAGACGTTGGCTCACTATCTAGAAGGTCCCGTGTTCCATCCCTGCGTTGACCGAGAACGTTCATCCTGATTTTCCGGCGTGGACCCCCCTTGCCAATCAATGGTGCAGGAGGAACCAGGCTTAAAAATCCCGATGAACTTTTTTGGCTAACGGAGGGATGTAACAAGGGGCCTCCTGGATAGCGAGCCTACGGTCAACGTACAGTCCTTGGGATGGGACGAAATACCGAGGTCCGGTGTACACATTGGCACTATTTGGCGTATGCCGGTCTTCATTAGGCCAGTCGGAGCAGTAGGGCTATAAACCCCATTTCATATGGGAAATGTATTAATTAGTGCTAGTTATTATCCGACGCGCTTGTTATTATCCGGCGCGCTTGTTATTATCCGGCACGAGCCAGTTATTATCCGACGCAAGCCAGTTATTATCCGGCGCGCGCCAGTTATTATCCGGCGCGCGCCAGTTATTATCCGACGCGAGCCAGTTATTATCCGACGTGAGAGAGTCGATTGATACGCGCTAGCGTAAGGACGTGTTTTAAATGTGCTCCTGAAGTGCAGTCAAGCGGAACTGACCTCGTTCATAAGACTTTGTGTTTGTTTTTCCCCTCGTTTTTTTTTTATTTAAAACTTTACGTTACGAGAATGTGATCGGAATATTTAATTGTGTGGTCATTGGGATTTTCCCGTAGGGGCCTGGGCCCTCACAAAATGGATACCTGGAAGAATATTAAAGAAAGGACCCTGAAGGTAAATGTTATCAGTCTAATAAATGTATGTATTGATGATGTTATTCAAGCAGTTGAAGATAAATATGGAGACGGTAGTTGTATTGGGTGTGTTCCAAGACAGCCAAGTATAATTGAAATAACTTTAAATACAGTCGATAATGCGATTAATATGTGTAAAGGAATCAGTGTTAGTGGAAAAATCTATAAATGTGAAATGCTATATTCTCCATATACCGTTGTTTCCTTTATGAATATTCCGATTCACGTCGAAGGTGAGATTATACTGTTGTGACCGGTGGTCTGATTCCCACAGCAGACGGGACTATTTGAGATTGGTGGTCTGATTCCCGACATCAGACGGGACTATTTCAGATTTCTGCGCCTCGATGTATATAGAACAGCGTGGAACGAGTGAGGAACTCTCGAAAGGAATTTACTGTAGATTTACAGAGTTATTAACGTATTGTTGTTGTTTGTAGTTTAGCGGACATACACCGAAGTTGGACTTCGGAGCATCACTTTATTGCTAGTGCGAATTGAAAAATATTTAGTTTACGTTGATTGAAAAAAAGTTTTTTTTCTTCTATTGACGGGGAGGAGAAGTTACAGTATATTGTTTAATCGTTTATTGACATTGTTGTGACATATACAAGTGGTATTGACAATAACACACGGGTACGCGTGCATTGCACGTGCAGATTAGCGCGTGGCGATAATACATGTTCATATACCACTGGTGTTAATTATTTGATAGTGTATATATTTATAAATAATCAAAGGGGTTTTGATACTTCTATTTAGTTTGAAATTATGTCGGTAAATATTAATACCGCATCCTTGTCGGACTTGTTGGACTTAGGCGTTAGTCTTATAGCGGCTGAAAGGATTATAGTTCATTGCCGTGAATGTGGCCAAGTCACACAAGATGAATTGCTAAATATTCCAGAGGTTATGGACTTGTCGGCAAGTGTTTTTGTCAGATTGTCATGTGGAGAGCGGTGGGATAGTTCTTCAAATACAAACCGGTCAAATGGGGGTAGGCATCCAAGGTCTGATAATACAACTCATAGGAATATGGCAGTTATTCCAAAACATTTGAGTTATGAGGGTCAATCTAATTGGCAAGCATTCGCAAATAAATTCATGCGGTACGTTACTATTAATTCTCTGTCCGACCACGAAAGTTGTGATAATTTGTGCTTTTGTTTAGAGGGCAAAGCAAGCGAGTATTATTTCTTGATATCTCATAGGTATGCCCATTTTACTTTATTTGAATTATTGGGGAAACTGGAACAACGTTTCGGAAATCAGGACTTGCCCGAAACTTCAATGCTTTTGTTTACGAACTTGAGACAGCATCGTGATGAATCTTTAAGTGATTGGTCCAACCGCGTCTTGACGGTTGCAAATAAAGCTTTTTCAGACTGTACGGAAGCCCACATAAGTAGGCAGGTCGTCTTGCAATATGCGTCCTCCGAATATAGAGTCGGCTATTCAGTCAGTTAAATGGTTCAGACACAATACCATTGCCATCTATGGGCATACCTCACCTAATTCAAGTCGTGAATAAGAAGCACGTGTGCAAACCATAGCTACTTCTGCGAAAGATACAAAAGCAATAACGTCCAAGGAATCAAAAGATAATGATAGGATTGAAGCATTAGAGAAACGTGTTGACGATATAAAAAAGCATTTTGACGAAATATCTTTGACTATGAAAAAAATAATAGAGTCCATTGATCGTTTGAAATTACGTTCAAGATCTCCTTCTAGATCTCGCCCTCCTTCTAGGGACCAAATTGCATGTTTTCATTGTGGGAATCACGGTCGTTACAAGCGGGAATATCCAGACTTATATCCTCCCAGGCATAGTACGCCGAAAAACACGTGGCTTTTGAATCGGATTTAAACTAGTAAGGGTTGAACGAACGGGCCAGCGTCCGATCCCACCTAATTATGATTCGCCTTTGCCGCTTTTTGACGAGACGTACAGCGACGCCGTTTTGGACGGTACACATAAATTCAGGAGTGAGCTTCTTGTTGCGGTTTGTGATACCACCGAAGCCGTCGGTGCTACTTCTAAAAACACTGTTGCCCCGGAGGTCGGTGTCAATATTGTTCCAGCTGATACCGTTGATGAAGGTGTCATAGGTATAATACCCGAAACTCCTGGATTCGCGCCTGCGGGTATTCGTCACGTAATAATAATAATAATAATAAATTCTTTATTTTCAAAAGGGTGAAAAATTAGGCTTTGCAGCCTGTTTACAATTCTGCCCTTAAATGACAACAGACAAAACAAACATACACATATATTATACATGCAAGGAAACTGAAAAATGAAAATGTATTTTTTACATTCCAAATAACATCAAATGCAGAAAACGATAATGGTTTGAATTTAAATATACAGAATGGTTATATAACATTTTGGATATAATTATGCAGTGATTTTTTAAAGGTTGAGAGAACATGTAATGAGTTTAAATTATTTGGAAGTGAATTCCATAAAACTGGTCCATTATAGCTAAGACTATGTTTAAATTTAGTACAATTTGGATGTGGAATTTGTAGTTTAAGATTTATAGAGTTGTAAGGAGTATTTTTAAATTGAAATAAAGAACATAAGTAATTTGGACTTTTATAGTTTAATATTTTGAACAGAAATATATATTTATTCATTAAATGACGTTGTTGAATGGTAGGCAGTTTTAAAGATTTTGAAAGAATGGAATATGAAGAATCAGAAGCATTATTTTTAATAATAGGTTTGTTGAATATAATTTTAAATGATAATTTTTGGATAATTTTAAGTTTATGAAGAGAAGAAATTTGACAGGAGTCCCAAATGGTAGAGCAGTAGTCAAGATGTGATTGAAAGTGAGCGTTATAAAATAATTTTAATACATCGGTTGGAAGTAATGATTTGATTTTCCTAAGTTGAAAGTTTTTCTGTTTTAAAATAGTACATAAATGGTTTACATGAGTGTCCCAAGAAAGATTAGAGTCAAAATATACTCCTAAGAGTTTAAAGTTGGAAACATGTTCAATGAAGGTAGAATTAATAGAAATGGACAAATGTGTAGTTAGGGAATTTATTTTAGGTTTTGAAGCAATAATCATACATTTAGTTTTAGATTCATTGATTATCATGTCATTGGAGTTGCACCATTTTATAATTTTATCAGTTTCTGACTGAAGTGTAGAGTTAAGAGAATCAAAATTGGTAGAAGAAGAATATACTGTGGTATCATCAGCAAAAATATCACATTGAGCTGTCAAATTTAGAGGAAGGTCATTAATAAACAGGTTAAATAGTAGTGGTCCAAGAATGGAGCCTTGAGGAACACCATGAGTAATGAGATCAAGAGAGGACTTGGTTTCACCAATTTGAGTGCGCTGATAACGCTCAGATAAGTACGATTCTAATAATGTGCATAATTTGGTAGAAATTTGGTATAATTTTAGTTTCTCAAGCAACAGGGAGTGATTGACCATATCAAAGGCTTTACGGAAATCAAAGAAAACTAAACCAGTGTATTGACCTTTATTAATGGCAGAATATACATTTTCTGCAATATTTGTAAGGGCAGTATGACAAGAAAATTTGGACCTAAAACCAGACTGATGAGAATAAAGTAAATCGTGATCCAGGAGAAAGTTATTAATGTGTTTACAAATATGCTTTTCCAAGGGTTTAGAAATAGTTTGAAGTATAGATATGGGGCGATAATTATTGGGCTGGGATTTTTGACCTGATTTATATAATGGAAGAACTTTAGCCTGTTTAAGGGTGGACGGAAAAATATTCTTATCTATACAACGATTATAAATAAATGTCAATGAATCACAAAGAATTGGAGCACCAAGTTTAAGAAAATGAGGACCAACTTGATCTAATCCTATTGATTTGGAAGTATCAAGAGAATGAAGATATTGGAATACATCAAATTTTGATATGTAGGGAAGATGACACAAGGTATTGTTTTCAAGATGATTAGATACAAATGTAGATATCACATTAGAGGTAGAACAATCTAAATGTTTTGATGGACTACGTATAATGGACTTTGCAACATTAACAAAACGAGCATTAAAATCATCAGGGGCAACAGGAATGGAAGAACAATCATGAGATTTACCCTCAGAATTAGCAGTATTGATAGCTTTCCAAATTTGTTTACTGTTTTTGCGATCAGTGACTAATAATTCAAGACATTTCCTTTTATTACTACGAATAAGAGATTTAACTTTATTACGAAAATGTTTAAATTGCAGAGTATTGCCTTTTTTCTTATGAAAATCACGTTCATGAATATAATGAAACACTTCAGGGGTTATCCAATCAGGTTTATGAACATTTTTGACTCGTTTGGTTTTTAAAGGGGCATGTTTATTAATAATGGGCAGTGTAATATTAATAATGTCCAGTGCAGTATTAGGATCACAGTGATCATATACAGAATTATATGGAGCCCATTGTAAGTCATAGAGGAATAATTCATTATTAAAATGTTTAAATGAGCGATAAGTAATATTAGTATGTGAAGATTTGGGGAATTTTACCCCTTTCTTTTGCCAAGTAAAACAAATAGGGAAATGGTCTGATATTGAGTATGAAGGAACAATAGATTCTTTGACATGTTTAGTTTCAGATACAAATATATGATCAATTAGTGATTTAGAGAAAGAAGTAATTCTAGTAGGTGACCTAATTATTTGATGTAGACCATATATTTCAAGAAGATCGGTCCAAGATTTATTATGATTGTGTAATAAGTCAATATTTAAATCTCCTAATAATAGTATCTCACAGTGAGAATTCCATGCTTTTTCTATCATAAATGAGAAGTCAGTATTCCAGGAAGATAAAGAAGAGGGATTACGATAAATATTACAAAGTAACAATGGTTTAGAGTGTTTAAGAGTAATTTCTATCCATATAGCCTCAATATTATCATGTTCTAAATCTAACCTACGATTACATATGATATGATTTCTAACATACAGAAGTGTTCCAGAGGAACTTACATTACAAGAATCTTTCCTGAAAGGCTGTTGAAAGTTTGGGATTGAAATATCTTCATTAGTCACAGATATATCTAAATGTGACTCAGAAAGTCCAAATATATCAAAATTTTGAAGGAAAACACCTAGTTCAGAAATTTTGTTCTTAACATGACATACATTTAGATGAGCAATATGTAGACCTTTCTTAACTAAAACAGTATTCATAATAATCATAAATAAATAAATTAATAACTGACTGGAAATAAGGACACACAATTACCTGAAAAACTTTCTAATTAGAAAATGGAAAAGTCATTGAATAATGAAAGTTTGATTTGGGTTACTACCAAGTTCCAGTACAGGCAATTATGAATAAACAAGCTTAGCTTAAGAATAATTATGATGGGGGGAAGATTTATATTGGGGGAAGTAATAAGGATTATGCAATGGTCTATTGTTATATACATTACACCTGTACTCATATTGGCGAGATCTTATATAGTCATAGTATTCATAGTAATTTGTTGATTTAACAGGTACATGTTCATGCGCATCAGTTGAATTAGCTGAAACAAGAGTATTACTTAAAATATTCATTAATAGATCATTTCCATTATAATTAGGATGAACTCCGTCACGTTTCATTACATCCTTTGGACGTCTTTGGTAGAAGTGTGTAAATACATCAATAAACGTGCAGTTATTTTTATGACAGAACTCCTGAATATAAGTATTAAATTTTTTACATTCTCTAATATATGGACGATGTATATTTCTTGGCAATGCCGAACAAATATAAATATTTCCTTTAAAAGAGTTTTTAGTGACTGAAATTAGTTTATTAAAGTCTGTGGTGTTTTGAGTGGGATTGTTTAATGAAATATCATTCCCCCCAGCACATATAATAATGTTTTTAAGTGAGTGCTTACAATTTAAAAGTTGAACAAGTCTATCATTTATATTAGTATAGTAGGCCCCACGATTGGTGTCAACTACGCATTCGTGATCGAATAATTTTGTAATGTTAGGTGTTTTAATACCAGCTGTAACTGAACTTCCTATTAACAGTGTTTTAGCTTTACTAAAGTTGAAAGGTATAGGTTTTTCTAGAAATCTCGTTGAACTGGTACTAGTAGTTGAGTTGGTCGAATTTATTGTTGATTTTGCACCAGTAGAAATACATACATCAGTAATAGGCCTATTGTTATTATTATCAGCACTAGTAGATACACATTTAGCAGCGGTATAGATAGAAGATGACGTGTTGGTAGACTTATCTTGAATTGCTGAACTGCAGGTAGTTGTTGATTTGTCATGAACTATTTTTACTATATTTGATGTACTTGTTGATTTGTCATTAAATGTTTTTACTGCATTTGATGTAGGCCTACATGTAGATGAATTTCCAATAAGTTTATTTTGTGCCGATATTAGAGCATTGACTTTATCAGAAAGCTCTGTAATTCGGTTGATAATTTCAGAAAGTTCGTTCGAATAGTTCAGTTCAGGTATATTGTTTGATATAACACTTACAGCAGTAACAGGGCCCGGAATTAGTGGCTGAGTAACTTCTAGCAAATTGTCGTTTCTCTTTCCCTTTAATGGCGTGCTCGTAACGGGTTGTTGACATAAATTTACAAGAGACAGCACGGAAGGTAGGCTATCACTTAGAGCACTATTGTTAGTATTAATACTTTTAAGGTTCGGTTTAATTTGAAATATATTGGTGTCCACCCACGCAGAACTGTCCTTTCCTTGAATATGAAGCTTGTTGTATTTATTGTAGAAGGTAATTGTTGCTTTTTTCAAATTCTTGGAAAGAGTTGACGTCGGAGATGATTTATAAATAATTCCTTTCCCACTGTTTTCATTATTTTTATACAGCACATGAGAATTTGCACACGATGACAGTAAGTTAGTATATGAATCCACACAGTGGAATTGAACAACAATGGATGTGGAATATTCAGTATAGTCATAAATAGTATAAATAGAGTTAGCCAGAGTTGTTGATAACC
Organism: Patella caerulea; assembly: GCA_036850965.1. Taxonomy (NCBI): domain Eukaryota; kingdom Metazoa; phylum Mollusca; class Gastropoda; family Patellidae; genus Patella; species Patella caerulea. Next base: position 5,734,850 of record JAZGQO010000010.1, read on the forward strand.
GTAGTTCTACATCATCCGATTTGATTATGTTAAATATCGAGGTGTTAAAAGATATTTCTGAGTCTTTTAAGGAATCGTAGTCAACAGTTTTAATATAGGAAGAACTACTCATGTTGAAATCTAGTAGTCTGAGTCCATGTAATGTTTCTAGTTATCTTTCCTTGGCGGCCATTGATAATGCCGATCTGTTGTTAGGCCTAGCTAAACTAATCTTCAATCGGTGCGGTAAGTAAAATAAATCATCGCATATTGAAATGGAAACAAACAAGGTTTATATAAGCCGTGCATAATTTTTATGAGTCACGTTATAATAAATCGCAAATATCAGCGAATTTCTGAACAGTTAGGCTAAAGAAAAAGTGACAGATAAAATAATACTATAGGCTAGATCTGTCAATCAAATGTAAACATACTCTTAGTCATAATAACGCAGAGTAGTAAAACTTCAATATACCTCATATCAGAAAGTTCCCCACGTTATAATAAATCGTTAATATCAGCAAATTTCTAGAGTTAATTACGGGTGACAAGTAAAGTAGATATCGCAGATCATCGGAGACGGCCATTTTAAATATTTTGACAGTTAACAGCTGATCAAAAAGTTCTTGTTTATAATTACGACTAACAGCAAAACAGTATACATCTATTTCACATAAAAAAGTTCCTGGCGATCACGCACACATAATAGAGTAAAAATTATTCATTTCAATATCGATAAATGTATAATTTATCGAAAATTAAACTCAGTGCCGTTTGAAGGTAACGGCTAACTCGCGCATGCGCACACCAAAATACTGATGCAATGTATAAATTAAAAGTAAAAGTACAAGGAGAAAATATATTATCTGCTATAGATACTGGTAGTCAATGAACTATTCTTAGCGATAAACGCTATGAAATACTTAAGAAAAAGCCGCCAAAAATTATGGACGTTAAGTTGTATACTGCGAGCCGCGAAATGGATTTTCAAGGTTTTATCGTAGGCCCCGCTGTAGTAGATCTTGGGTCTTTCCAAATGGAATCAGATCATTTGTATGTCGCTCCAATCAAAGACGATATGTTGCTTGGATTAGATTTTATGCGTGAAAATAAAGTCCGAATTGATATGTTAACGGACAAATTACAAATTGGTAATGATGATTTTGATTTGGTATATAGCGAAAAGGACGAAATCAACGAACATGCTGATATTGCTGTTGTAAAACGTACCCTTATACCACCGTTAAGTGTAGCGCGTGTGCGATGTACTCTAGTCTGTCGCGATATGTTATAGAACCCATAAATCATCTTAATTTGTTGATAGCACGATCTGCTCATTCTCACGTCGAAACGGAATTTCCTCGGATATGTTTAATCAATCCATCACAAGAAACGATTGTATTAGAGATTAATCAAACTGTAGGCAATGCAGTGGAATTCAATGAAAATGGCGTCATGACACCGTTAGAGACGGGTGAAGGGAATGATAATAGTAAAGTTAATTCACTTAAAATTCCAGAGAATTTAGTAAATGTATATGACAGATCAAAAGGACTGTTAACTCCACCTGACCAATTTAAATTGCCTACAGTTTGCTAACTTAAAAATTCAGGTTAGCTAACATGAAAACTCAAGTTAGTAATTTGAAAATTCAAGTTAGTAACTTGGTCTAGAATCTGGGTGATGATCAGGCCTTTAAGGTGGTTTTTTCGAGATATAGGGGGTCAGATATGTCTACAATGAGCGTATGTGTGTGGTGGGGGTGGGGCGGAATGACATGTTGACATAATATATTAATAGAACATTAATTTCTAGGACTGTCCATCTCTAGTGATTATGTGATTATGATGCCCCTGGACAACTGTTTGATTTATGGGGTGGGGGTAGCAGGCGTGCGTTTGTGAAGGGGAAGGTGGGGATAAAATTGGCGGGAAATGAGTTCACGTTAATTTAAATGGTGATTTTCTTAAGAGTTTGGTAAAACATTACTTTTTAACTCCACTGCACATCTCTAAATATGGGTATAAGATTATCATTGTTTGGGGGACGGGGTTGGATAAATGTATTTTGGGGGGGCCAAAAACCTCTTGGTTCCAAATTGACCTAAAAAATGTTTTCTTGAGTTGTTCGTTTAGTACCAATATTGTCATTTAAAATACGGTATTAAATTATAATGGTACTTTCGAGAGATCTGGAATTTTCAGATATTATCTTCTTGATGACTGATCCATAGCTCGCATATGTTCTTTGGATATGCTTCGGATAACCATTCACATTGTAAATCTTCATTCCAGCCTTGTATATTGCAGGGTCGTCTTGTACGATTATTGGTTTTGCAGCCTGTCTCCATTTTGTTGCTACATAATTATTGCGTGTAATGTGCGCAAAAGACTACTCAGGCAAGATGGTAATAATATAGAAAGTTTTGCTTTTTTTCATCACAATTCTCCTTGTGTCATCTACATAAGTCGGTTTTCGACGTACAAGGTACAAACAATTTTTTCTAAACCAGCAATTACGTCATCCCAGCTCCTCATAAATTGTTAGAAAGTTATAAATTGTTATCTAGAAGAAGAAAGACAGATAGTCATAACCACTGGAAGCATGTAGCCTAGGCCGAGATATTCTCGACACTTTCAATACTAATCTTGATTGGATCAAAACATATGAAGATTAGTATTGAAAGTGTCGAGAATATCCTAGAACCGACCACTAGGACACCAAAATATCTTATCTACTCCTCTTCGCATTTCAAATTAATGGAGGTGCTAAAAATTATTGTATTTTGCATTCTTGCTCTGGCGAAATAGACATCCCAATCATTCTCTTCTCAAACGATGATCCAAATATTCAAATTTTGATCGGTAATGAGACGGGAAAAATACAGTAATTGTTCTTCCATAAGTATGTGTTATAGACACGGACAAAGGTAGAAAATATCGAAAAAGGGGACTTACATCAGTAGATAACGCTAGAAAAAAGACTTTCTGCATGAAAAAATAACCGACCTTTCTTTAATACCACCTTGAATGAAGATTTACAATGTGAATTGGTTTCGGAATAATATTCATAGGATATGCGAGCTGTTGGCCAGCAACCAAGAAAATATTTATCTCAATCATATGAGCATTTGATTTGAATACACTAATAACTAAGCACATCTCTGAGTTACTGTGTTTTTGAGATACATTCCCAGATCTCTTGAAAAGGATCATTATAATGTAATATTTTGAACGAAAACGCTAACGGAATACTACTTTAAGCTCAATTTAGAACGAAATGACTTATGTCCACAAAAATACACGTTGTCAGTCACACCCCCCCCCGCCCGACACACACGGTCACACTCAGGGGAACCTTATACACATATTTAGAGATGTTTCATCCAGCTCTTAGACAATCATCATTTTAATCAACGTGAACTCATTTCCCGCTAATTTTATCCCCACCCCACCCCTCGACACACGCACACTTGCTATCCCCACCCCATAAATCAAATCGTTGTCCAGGGGCGTCATAAACACTTATTTAGAGATGGGCAGTCCTAGTAATTTATGTTTTATCAATATAATTATAACAAGTTTCCGCCCCCATTACATCCTTAACGTGGGCGATGAATTTCGACACAGACGAGGGAATTAGAAGCTTTAATGTTCTTCACAATAACCAGAGTAAGGTCTGTTTTAAATGTTTTTCCCCACACCACTTAATTTCCAGGTGTCCCAAAATTAGATGTAATAAGTGCGGACATTGTGGTCACATGGCGTATGGGTGTCCTGAATCATTTTGTGATACGTGTAATAATGTTCCAAATAAGTGTCAGTGCTATATGGAAGAAGAAGAGTTTGATTATGATCAACATAATTATGTCGAGTAAAAACACAAAGCCCAAGGATATCGACTCAAATGTCAACTTTACTCAATCTATAGAAATAGAGCAGGCAAAGAACTCGGGAAAATGTGATGAAACAAATGTTCGTGATAACGACCATTTAGCAAGTGATGAACAGACTCATAACGCGAGTGAAGATGAGTCTCCTCCAAAACCGGTGCCGAAGCGAACAAAATATGACAAACAAGAGAATGGTATAAATAATAATGACGATACAATGGATGTGTGTGATGTTTTAACTCCGATCGAATCCACTAGATATGATAACAACAAAACGAAAATGACTGATCTTGATGTGAACGACTACTCGATTATATCCGCAGTGAATACAACTTAATTTAGTTACTGTTTATCCTTTACCTCTTATACTTTTCATTATAATGGCCCTGCTAGTAACAACATGGAACGTAAACGGTTTAAGAGACTTTAAAAAAATAAATAAAATATTTTCTTTACTACAGGAATCAAATTCAAACATTATTTGTCTTCAGGAAACTTTCTGGGATAGACTTTCTCACGTCTATTGTGCACTTGTGGGATGGGATTATATATTGTAGTTTTTCGATAAACAATAGAAAGAAGGGGGTAGCTGTACTTATAAAAAATGATTTAAAAAACTGTATAATTAAATCGCCAGCAGACGACGAGAGCCGCGTTGTTAAAGTAGACCTAGAAATAGATGATAAAATGATATCTGTAATATCTGTTTATGCACTAAATGATTATCTAGAAAGAATTAAGTTTTAAAGACATTAGATTTATTTACAACTGAAAAGTGCATCATAGGTGGTGATTTAAATGAGGTCTTACACCCATTTATGGACCGTAGTAAAGGAATGACTACAAATAAAGCAAGCAGTATAGCTGTAAGACAATATATCGAGCGCAATAACGTGTGCGATATATATCGACACAAATACCCTGATAAAATTCAATTTACAAGATGTCAAACTATAGAAAACAATTACAAAATGAGCAGAATAGATTATTTTCTTATAAAACGACCTTTGATATGCAATGTTATAAATGTATCAATTATTCACAGTCAGTTATCAGATCACTGCCAAATTAATTTAAAGATAGATTTGTCCGAATGCGACCGTGGGAAGGGTATCTACATATTAAATGATAATTTACTCTTAGATAAAATATTTTGTACAGAAATCAGAAATATTATACATACGGAGTTAAAGAAGTCTATTTACACATCTGAACCACGGGGACGGCGGGACTGTCTTAACTACAAATGTAAAGCAGCCGCACAAAGATTTTCGAAGCCTAAAATTCATCAGGAGAAAAAACTTTTTTGGAATATTCAAAATAAACTGCAAAATGAATACAGTTTAATAGCACGTGGTGTTTAGACAGATTATACTGTTATACTCTTAGAAATCGACCTTGAAAGATTTGAAAATCAACAGTGTGGGGCTGCTATTTTAAGATCAAAGGTCAAATATTCGACCGAAAGCGATAGGAATACACAATATTTTATGAATCTAGAAAAGCAACGACAAAATAAAAATTACATTAAAGAACTAATAGATAGTAGAAGAGAAATACTAACAGATAGTTGCGCAATTATTCACGAATGCACAGCTTTTTATAAGTCATTATATTCAAAAGATGTAAATGAAAATATAGATGAAATTAATAATGTATGCAAAAATATTAATAGAACCCTGTCAGAGTCGGATAGAAATTTTTGTGACAGAAATATTACACATGGGGAAATTACCCAAGCCCTTAAATCAATGTCCCAATCATTCTCTTCTCAAACAATGATCCAAAAATTCAAATTTTGATCGATAATGAGTATGGAAGACCAAGCAGCTCTTTATTCAGTGTTCTTACTTCTAAATTCATAGTCCTTAATTCGTATTTCGACATTTGTACACTAAAATTAACATTTGTATCTTAAAATCAATATTTGTTTCACAAATCAGACATTCGTCATATCAGATTTGTAAAATGTATTTTAATATAATAAGATATTTTTTTTTTTTAAAAAAAATCAAAAAATTAATCTATATTTACATACAACGAAAAACAAATATCGAACAACAAATTTCAAAATACAAATCTCCAAAAACAAATCTTGCAAAACATTTCTATAAACATTTCTTCAAAAACATTTCTTCAAAAACATTCCTCCAAATATATTTCTCCAAACACATTTCTCGAAATTCATCGAACCGGAACATTAGAAATCAACCTAGCAGACAATAAGTCACCATACAATAAATAAGAATCAATCGAGCAAGCATGCAACAAGTAAAATCGTACAATGACCGTGGCTTTAATGGAATCACGTGCGTGTTATGTTTCTATATATAAATATATTGGTTAATATGATCTAGCATTAAATAGAATAAATTGAAAGTAGACATATGTCGTTTGATCAATGAAAGAGGGCTTTATCTCTTCGAAATCATGTATATGTCAGAAAATATGTACATGTCAGAAAATATTTTACAATTTTTAATATGTATTTGGACCTTCTTAATGGTGTGCAACCCGATATCTTGTATTTCGTGTTATGGCCGGTATTTTGACGTTAAATACCCTCCCCACCCTCATTTTTTAGTGCCAGTCATTTTTTTTTTCTTTTTTCAAGTTATGTAAATATAAATTTACATTCTGTAGCGAACAAAAAAACATACTTATCAGTAGTACATTTGTATATGAACAAATATCGAGAATTTCTTATTGAGATCGTTTTTTAAGATTTAAATCCCCGCCACCTCCCCTCACTGAGTAAATGAAATGAAGGGAAACGGAGTTTAACTTCCTACCTTTTCTGATCCGAACTGGGCCGATGAACACGGGTATAGGCTATACTCCATTTCACACTCTTTTGAACAAAGAAATATGGCGCTATCAGGCAAAGCCTAATTTCTGAAAATAGACTACTTTCAATTTATTTCGTTATTGAAGGCCCTGTCCGATTAGCTCTTCTACGCACGTGGTTTCACTAGAGAAATAAAATGAAATGGGGTTTAACATCCTACTGTTCTGCTCCTAAACTGGGCTAATGAAGACGGACATACGCCATACAGTGTGCTACGGCCAACTCTTATATCGAATTCCAACTGCCAAGGGATCGTTTCACTAGCGTCGCGGTCTCCGAACGATTATTCTTATTGTACATTCCCATTATTGTATGGTGACTTATTGTATGCCAGGTTGATTTCTAATGTTCCGATTTAATGAATTTCAAGATATGTATTTGGAGAAATGTTTTTGAAGATATGATTTTGAAGAATTGTTTCAGAGAAATGTTTTGCAAGATTTGGGGATTTGTATTTTTGAAATTCGCTGTTCGATATTTGTTTTTGTTGTATTTTTCTGATGAAATGTAAATATAGACTATTTTTTTCATTTTCTTAAAAAAATAAATATCTTATATTAAAATACATTTTACAAATCTGATATGACAAATGTCTGATTTGTGAAACAAATATTGATTTTAAGATACAAATGTTAATTTTAGTCTACAAATGTCGAAATACGACAACAAATGAAGCAGTAAGAATTAAGGACTATGAATTTAGAACTAAGAACACTGAATAAAGAGCTGTTTGGTCTTCCATAAATGAGACGGGCAAAATACAGTAATTGTTCTTCCATAAGTATGTTATCGCTTAGAGACGGACAAAGGTAGAAAATATCGCAAAAGGCGACTTACATCAGTAAATAACGCTAGAAAAAAGATTTTCTGCATGAAAAAATAACAGACCTTACTTTATTACCACCTTGCCGTATACACTGCAGGGCTTGAATGAAGATTTACAATGTGAATTGGTTTCGGAAGCATATCCATAGGATATGCGAGCTGTTGGGCAGCAACCAAGAAAATATTTGTCTCAATCATATGAACTTTTGATATGAATAAACTAATAACTAAACATATCTCTGAGTTACTGTGTTTTTGAGATACATTCCCAGATCTCTTGAAAAGGACCATTATAACTTAATATTTTGAACGAAAACGCTAACGAAATACTACTTTTAGCTCAATTAAGAACGAAATGACTTCTGTCCACAAAAATAAATGATGTCAGCCCCCCCCCCCCCCGGCACCAACACACTCACACGGACCCACCCCAGCGTCCACCCCAACAAAATGGGAACCGTATTCACATATTTAGAGATGTTTCATCCAGCTCTTAGACAATCATCCATTAAATCAACGTGAACTCATTTGCCGCCAATTTTATCCCCACCCCACCCCTCGACACACACACACCTGCTATCCCCACCCCATAAATCAAACCGTTGTCCAGGGGCGTCATAAACACTTATTTAGAGATGGGCAGTCCTAGTATTTTATGTTTTATTGATATAATTATAACATGATCATCATTTATGTCAACATAATGACCCCCCCCACTTCCACATATGCACAGCTACACCTACACCCCCAATCCCACCTCCCCATAAACCAAAACAGTTGTAAAGAGCATAATAAACACTTATTTAAAGATGGACAGTCCTGTAAATTTATGTTTTGTTAATAGAATATGTCAACATGTCATTCCGCCCCACCCCACCACACACATGCGCTCATTGTAGACATTTGACCCCCATATCTCGAAAAAGCCCCCTCAAACGCCTGATCACCACCCAGATCCATAATCTACACAAAAAACTGGTCTAGAAAAACTTGGGTTTCATAAATCCACAGCTCGGGTGGCGATTCCCCCCGCACCCTCTTCAGCCACCGGACCAAGACTCTATCGCTTTCACTAGACAATTGTTGCTGGACGGACAGGGTGACGACCTAAAATGTCACACTTAAGTATGGGTATATGATTAGACATGACTGCATGGATGTTTATAAATTCATCATTTAAAATATTCTACCAATAGCGGGCAGTGGCCCGCTTAATGGGACAGGGTTAAAAATGGTGATTGCTTCTTACAAAATCAAGCGGTTGCCACGCAACCTAATCCACATTTTGCAAGGGATAGACAGAAGTTAAGAAAGAAGCGATGTTTTGTACAGGGTCATCATCCAGGGAGTAAGAATTATCGAAAGGAAACGAAATCGCTTGGATATGAACATATATTGTAAGTTCCATAAAAGACGGATAAAAATATGACCTTTAGAGTGCCCTCAACCTTGGTATTTCATACTTTTACACTATTTGCGTATAGTAGCGTCCATTATGGTTCTTTCGTCAAAAGCGATAGACAGGTTTTATTAATTTATATAGAATCAGAACAAAAATTCTAGACCACCTGTAAGATGCAAACTATTAATATTTCAAAAGATGTACATTTTATGATTAAAGGTTGCATAAGACAGTTAGGTAGTAATTTGTATGTACTGAGCTTATGAAAGCTATCTTTGAGTGTTCAGTCAATCACCATTGTTGTCAACGTTATCACCGTTGGTTCTTGTCATCTCTGTTACCGTTCTCACCGTAGATTCTTGCCAACGTTATCATGAAAGAAATAAAATGGTGCATTGGCGTTCATTGTTATCCTATGTGATATGTCCGCTCCACCTTTTGCTGTCATTCACCATCCCAGAATGATATCGATTGAAAGTTATCGATTTAACGATCTTATTACCGAGTAAACAACATGAATATGTATAAGCTGTATTATGTAAATATCTTTTAGTAAGCAAGATACAGCTGTAACCACTATGTTAAATTTTCATTAACCGTGATTATATCAGGCGCGGATCCAGAGGGGGTGCCAGGGGGTCCAGACCCCCCCCCCCCCCCTGCTCAGACTTGAAAATTTGAAACTTAAATCTATGCGATTTTATTGGCGATTTTTAGACCTGTAATTTTGGAATTTACCTTCCGGAAATACGTCAAAATGCACCAAATTGAATCTAATTTACCAAATTTATCCCGTTAATTGGTTGAGCGCAATTAGTTAAGAAATTATCAAACCTAGACCCCCCCCCCCCCTGCAAAAAATCCTGGATCCGCGCCTGTACATATTATATAAAACATAAATGTACGCTTATGATATCATTAAAGGAGTACAATATAATTATACATGTAACATTCTGAGTATTACGTAATGGATATATTTCTTATTAAGGCCTATCAGGTTTAGAAATAAATATGATTAAGCAATATGCTGGTAACACAGACCTGGTGCGGGGGAGGTAACTCCATTTAATACTATAAAACTAGCGTGATATGCTTTAAAGAGTTGTCTCCCATGTAAATTCGTTTTTTATCTATAGTTTGTGAGAGCCTTTGTATATCTTAAATTTCATAACGCTTTTATTATACAAGAGAATATTAAATAAAGTGTAAGAAGCATTTATACCGGTTATTTGTTGACGTTTTCGAACCAAATGTAATATTTCGTAACTTAGCTGGATAAGAAGTGATTATTTTAGCATCGATTACGTCACTGATAATCAGTTGATCTTTATAAAACCTTCCATTCAGGGCCGGATTAAGGTTTTGTGGGGTCCTAGGCCAAGATATCACACAGACATTCATCCACCCATCAAACACAAAAAATCAAAATAAATAACAATAGCATATGTATGTACATTATAGATTGCATTTATTGCATTAGTTTCATTACATAGGTGATTATTGAGAGGATTTATTGAACCAAGCGAGAGATTAGGGAAACACAGTATTGGGCCCTATTTCCAGTACAACATTGTATAGTGTACTGGTGATATAAAGACTTGTCATTTCGACGCTATAACTTTTACTAAGCCAAAAGTGAATCTTTTTCTCCCCAGTCAGAGCATTCGTATTTTTAGAATACGTCACATCAGTTATAACAGGCCAATATAAGGTTTTGAAATACACATAGGCGTACGAGCTGGGGGGGGGGGGGCTGGGGGGGCGGCCGCCCACCCCCCCCCCAATTTGGGCACCATATGCTGGGAAAATTTGGGCACACAATTGTACTTTGTAAAAGTTGTATAAAAAAATATTGTGTTCTTGAATGTGTCCAATTTAACAGCGAATTTAAATTCAGAGTGTTTATAGTTAGGCAATTAAATAGAAATCTTATGACTCGAACCCTCTTTTGTTTGGAGTACAGTAAGCCACGAGTTACAGTTACATAAACAACTGTTTTTAGTTGTGTATATTACAAGTAAATAAAATTTAGTTCTCTTTTATTGATGATTTAGAAATCAAGAACTTATTCATCGCAAAAGAGATATTGTAGAACCTGTCATGGGCCTTCAAATAAAAAAAAAAATTATTTGGTAAAAACTCCTTAGAATCACTTAAAATGCATATTTATTCATACGTGATTTGGTTAAATAAAAACACAGACAACCTTAGCAGCATTCGGATCGGAAATATAGTCGGTACTCGGTCCCTTAGCTTTGTAAAAGAATCTGCACACTTCGTTTCCATCCTACAGGCCTGGTACGTGAACCTATATTTTGTATTAATAATATTAAAAGTAGCTAAGTCCCTAACTCAATATCATCCAAAATCTTCAACATTGAAAACACGAATAATTTGTCAATTTAAATCAACATTGACCCCCTAGCTTTCGGGCAAGCTGACTTTTTCGGGCAGACAGATAAAGTGAGAAAAAAAATTTCACCTACATAATAAAACACTAATTTTACGGACTGGAATAGCAGTAAAACGCGTTTGCGGCCGTCAAATATTCCAAAATTTTCTTGGAAGGTCTATCAAGGTCAACTCCGCTTCTTCGCCTGTCGAAAAAAACAGGCGCAGCTGTCTGTAAACCTGAATTTCTGTTTAGTTTTGCTTCCCTAACTGTCCTTGAGCCCTAAAACACTAATTTTACTTTTCTTTTAATTGACAACCACGAATTTGTACTGAGTTGACTATGGATTAAAACAGTTTGTCTGGAGCCATTCTACTTTGTGCGACAGTTTTGGAGCATTGATTAGTATTTGTAAATGCAGCTACAACAGTCTGGTTGGATGGTTGGAATTCGGAGTGGGATTTCGGTTACAAAACCATTGGATACTTTTGGAGTTACTGACATGGACTAGAATAGCAGAAAACGCATTTGCGGTGGTTAAATTTTCAAAATTTCCTCCGAAGGGTGAGACCCCATACCCCGCCACGATTGATTGTTTTTAGAATTCGGGTCAGCAGGTGGGCTGTATTTGACCAAATTGAAGTTACCCTAATTAAGCTAAATTTGATGACTTTGAAGTTGCTTTTTTCACGGGTTGAAATAGAAGGAAAACAGCCGTCAATATTCCAAAATTTTCTTGAGGGGGAGGGGGGTGCGTCTGTAAACCCGAAAATTTTTCGGGCAATTTGGGTTCTGCCCCCCCCCCCCCTAACTGTCATCGAGCCCGTATGCCTATGATTATCATTGTGTAACATACTAAGAACCTAACTATATTTTATGGGCACCAACCACCACCGCCCCCCCCCCCCCCCCCAGTCAAAAATTTTCCCGTACGCCTATGGAAATACAGTATTGTAATTTGACCAGTCTGATTAGTCGTCATGGTCATCATAGCAAATATTTTCACACCAGCATTGAATTGAAATTTTCTTAATATCGCCCCAGGAAATTTATACTCTTTCGAAGCCACTTTTCGACCAATCAAAATCCAAGAAATTAACATTTTGAGCTACAATTTATATTTAGTTTTAAATATTTAAATATGTTTATGTACCCGTTTGTATTTCTCGTTTGTACTTTCCTAGTGTGCGTTTTACGACCATAGCATTTCAGAGATACATAGAAAAGGCTGGTTCCACTGAAAGCGAGAACTACGACTCGCTGGTGTAAATCTAAATAAATGACATCAAATGCTCGTTAGACACATTCATAGTCTAGTCGTTAAATATGTTTATGTACTAGTCGTTAAAGATGTAATCCTTTCAAGCTCCAACATCACTCTTAAATGTCAATAATTCTTTATGAATTAAAATTTTGGAATTTGTTATGAATCAGACAAATTTAAATCTTACTTGCATGTCGCACTTAAAACGATACAAACTCAAAATATTTTGCTTTGAAATAATATTGACTGACCTTTACCCGTTTTTTTTTCAGGTGATACAGTTTTTAAAACCTACGTGGAGGCGATTTGAACCAGACACATTAATAGAAAACTATTGAACCCTGGATGTCAACGAATTTGGGCAACTTATGAGAGAGAGAGGAACTACACTAATCTTTCGGCAACAGCCTTGTATCAGGCAGGTATTGATGAATCGAATATTATAGACAGTCCTGGATATCGATCCAGAGAGGCATGTATGGTCTATAAAATAAAGTCAGATGAGGTGGACAAAATTGTTTCTCTTATCCTAAATCACCCTTGTGAAGCGGAAAATCTTGAAATCAAATAACAAGCATGTTTAATTCCAGACATCAAAATCAGCCCGTTTGAGCGATATAATAACTTAATCCATGTGGCCATGCGAATTTCACCAATTGTGAACTCAGTTTAAGTCAAAATATAACCTGATTGTAGTAACTGGAATAAAACTGCTTTTTTGTTTAATTTTTCCAAAGAAGTCGTAATTGCATGCATCGTTGATATATTGTAACATGCTTAAAGGTAAACCTAGCGTTCTGATTTGTCTACAATGTCGATAAACGTGTCTTGGGTTCTAATGATCTCAGGACATGTCTATTGGACAATAACACCCCTCTAAATGTGAAACAGGAAGTGTTTGTCTCCTAATTGATGTCCGATGAGCTGAATTTAACAAGCGTGTGACTATTCATTGAGGCCTTTAAATACATGTAGATCGAACTGGGTCTAAAAGCACATATTATAATATGAATGTATATAGCCATTTACATGTATATTCAATAGTTAATAATATTATTTAAAATTTCGATTCAATTATGTTCGGTGAAATACGTGAACAGTCCAACAAATTAAATACGGTCGATTTAGGGTTAGGGTCCATTCTACGCGCCTTTTTATTATCATTTTGTCGTGTGTGTATCTGCCATTACTTATTACTTCCGCATTGTTTTTTAGCATATATTTTTTGTTTCATTACCACCATATACTACACGACTCGTGTACTGATGATAAAATGTTCATTGTCTTTTGTATATTGGCTATAAGGATCCCATATTTTTTACGGTAATATAAGAACATCGATTTGGATTGAAAGGTGTTAATATTGAATTCTATTTCGTGTTTTAATTCTAAATATTATGGATAAGATTATGCTAGACGTTTATCTCCTTTAATGAAGCTTTAATGAAGGAAATGTAAGTAGTAGTGAGCAAATGTAAGAATTGTTTCTTTAATAGACCGAGCGATTTTAGGTACTCTCGCACGTTAAGACCAGTTCTATTTTCGGAGGTGAAATGGTGGCGGGGCTACACATGCTAATACTAATGTCAATGTTCGTTGTTATTGCACAGATAAGCCAACCCGCTTCTCTATATGATTTCTACTAAAACTGTCGTAAACTAGCAAAAGTGTTCAATAACATGAAAACTGTCTAGTAATTATTGCACGGTGAATCTCCGTCGAATCTACTAGAGTGAAAACAATCTGCCTATTGAAAGAAAAGCTTTATTTTATAACGATATGAACAATATTCGTATTTTAAATATAATAACCATGAGGGGTGGTCTCAGGAACTAACTAAGTCAACTTAGTTTACCCCATGGTTAGGTCGTAACAGAAATGAACTGGTGTTTAACGGCCTACTATTCTGCTCCGACTGGGAAAATGAAGACGGACATACGCCATACGGTGCCTAGACAGCAATGCTACGGTCTAATCTTATATAGAATCCAACTACCAAGGGATCCTTTACGTGCACGACCCATCTGAACTACTATTCAGTTCCGACTGGGCTAATGAAGACGCACATACGCCATTCAGTGTGCTAAGAGAGATACTGTGCCAAGACACTGGCGATACGACTTACTCTCATAACTACCAACAGATCCTTTAAGTGCACGTTCAATCCGCTCAATTGTAGGTTTTCCCTTGCAATTGCCAGGCCCTCGGTCCTGCATCACTGACAAAGGCTTGGAACAACAAAAAATCCGGATGAACTTTCTTGGTCAACGCAGGGATCGGACACGGAACCTCGAAGTTAGCGAGCCAATGTCTTACTTACTGAGTCACCCTGGCTCCCTGGTCGTGGCAGGAACAAAAAAACAAAAATTTCTATATATAAAGATGATTTATCAGTCATAAGAATACATTTAGGTGCTTTTCTTGATAAAATCATGCCAAACTATGTTCTTATAAGTTACTTACCTATTCCACAAGCCCTACCCATGCCACCAGAAATATTATGCACTATAGAAAGATACCTAATACACTGCGCATTGTTTAAAATATACATTTTGCATTAACCAAAAGTATGTGTTGTTCACTTTACCAGATACAAAAATCGGCTTACTTATGTAGATTCGCTTACGGAAGACCATGCACGCGATCGTTATAATTTTTTGTTTTTCTATGGGTTATTTTGTTCATTCAACCTCGTGGGTTTTCTCTTGGTCCCCCGGTTTGCTGCCACTGCTAAAGACCCCTACGCGCAAGCGAATTATTGAAATAAAATTAAACAATATATCTTAGTCCCGAAATGACCTAGTTTGTGTCAAGTGGACGTTAAACCCCATTTCTCTCTGTCTCTCTCTCACTTGTTCATTGTGTACTAATTCCCTTTCAGATTATTGAATGTAAACCATGACAACGTTAAATGCTAATCATAAAAAAAATTATAGATTTATATCAGACAAGATTATATTCATTTTTATCAATTAATCATTTCATGCATTATAAAATGCTCTACGTACGGGTGATTAGCAATGGGGTGAAACCAGAACACACGAAAGAAAACGGTTGACCCTCCTTTTGCCACGTTCAAGGCAGAATCAAAACCACGTCACCTGATTCAATGTCAGACCTTATTTGGCTACCCAACCCTTCTTATTGGAAAGGGGGCCACGTGGTTTAGTTAATAAGACGTTGGCTCTTTATCTAGAAGGTCCCGTGTTCCATCCCTACGTTGGCCGAGAACGTTCATCCTGATTTTCCCCCTTGTCAATCAATGGTGCAGGAGGAACCGCGCTTAAAAATCCCGATGAACTTTTTTGGCTAACAGAGGGATGGAACAAGGGGCCTCCTGGATAGTGAGCCTACGGTCAACGTATAGTCGTTGGGATGGGACGAAATACCGAGGTCCGCTGTACACATTGGCACTATTTGGCGTATGCCGGTCTTCATTAGGCCAGTCGGAGCAGTAGGGCTATAAACCCCATTTCATATGGGAAATGTATTAATTAGTGCTAGTTATTATCCGACGCGCTTATTATTATCCGGCACGAGCCAGTTATTATCCGACGCGAGCCAGTTATTATCCGGCGCGCGCCAGTTATTATCCGACGCAAGCCACTTATTATCAGGTGCACGCCAGTTATTATCCGACATGCGCCAGTTATTATCAGGCGCGCCACAGTTATTATCAGACGCACGCTAGGTATTATCAGGCGCGCACCAGTTATTATTATTATATTTTTATTCTTTGCGTCCCTTACCGGACCCCGTATAATAGACATATTGCTTTTATAAATTTAAAACATAATTAAGACAAAAACTGATGTTAATCCTTAAACATCCCATGCATGATGCATAACGGAATTAAGACAAAAACTAATATTGATAGACCACCGATATGAGAAGTTCACGTAGCTAACAAGTTTTTAATGCATTTTTGTATTGAAAGTTTTTGATTTAACGATCTTATTACCGAGTAAACAACATGAATATGTATAAGCTACATTATGTAAACATATTTCATTAAGCAACATACAGTAACCACTATATTAAACATTCAATAAGCCGTTGTTATAATATATAAAATAAATGTACGCGTATACATATAGATAGAACTCAATGACCATTGAATACCGCTCGGGATATTCAATAGTTCAAGAGAGTGTATCTCTGCGCAAGTATTCCACGAGCGATAGCGGTGACGTCATGACCGTCTGACGTAATTCTGAAAGTGACGTCATTCTGGACAAAAGTAGTTCGTTTTCGAGCCACAGAATACAGCAATAGGTTTTTCAATGGCTGTATTCAATGATATTTACTTGTATTTGCATGTAGTTATGAGTGCTTATTTGCTAAGGTTCCATAATTGGGTCCTCATTTTGTTTTTGCATATAGAATTTTCGCTATTTATTTTTTTTACAAACGACATTGCACTGTACAGGGGGGTTGTTTGAGGGATATAAAAGAAAATAGCAGAGCCATACTTAAAATTGAAGTGTATAATTAATATGCCTGATTTTAAGTTTCAAAATGGGACATTTGAATGGCTGACTCGGAAGGTTGTTGTTTTAGTGCAAATAAAAGTATGGTGGCAATCTTTTGTTATTTTTTTTTTAATATCAATTAAAATGCATATTTCATACCACAATAGCAATTTTCAAAATACTGCAATTGTCATTGCTAATTTTGAGTTCAAAGTTGTCCCGAAGGGCTGGTCGGACGATCGCTCGAAGGGCCGGTCGGATGATCGCTCGTAGGGCCGGTCTTTAATCGGATCCAAAGCTTTTAAATCACCACAATGGTGTTAGCACGCCACTAGAGTGGTAAGTGATTTTTTTTCATGAGCTACGACAACGATTTGCAGCTGTAATAAATGCCGATATAAATAGACCTATATGTCTATGGGTATATCGGAAATATAAATGCACACATATTTAAAACAAATTGAGCGACACACGTTAAATACATGTACACGGGGATGGCCGATCCTGAGATTTAATCGAATCTTAGAGCAGATTTTGTCAGGTCGCATATCATAAAATAAACGAATAGACCCGAATGGTAGTGGGTGTTAATTCGTTTCGGTACAAAAATTCCGAATTTGAATAAACAAGATAACGTAACTTTGTCAAACATTGAAAACCCAAACAAATATACCGCTTCCACCCCTCACCGTTAAAAAAACCGTCTATTTTAACGAAAAATCAAATGGAAATACAACATAGAGGTACATTTTCTTGATAGTTTATGATAGAGAATCATCTAGGGTTGTATATATAGATATAGTGTAATGACTATCCATTGTTTTTATCTCGGGGCACCCTAATTATGGACAAACAACGATATGGAAGAGGAAGATAGGGTCTAGTTGGATGAGGTGGACAAAATAGATTCTGTTATCCTAAATCCTCCTTGTGAAGTGGAAAATCTTGAAATCAAATGTCATCAAAATCTGCCTGTTTGAACGATATAATAAATTAATCCATGTGGCCATGGAAATTTCACCAATTGTAATTTCAATTTCATTTAAAATATAACATGATTGCAAGAACTGGAATAAAACTGATTTTTTCTTTTGTTTATTTTTCGGTGGTAATTGCATGCATCATTGATTTATTGATGTCCGATCGATGAGCTGAATTTAACAAGCATCTCGACTATTCTTTAAAATCTTATAAATAATGGAAATTAGATAGACATGACTATTAATTTTCCAAACTCTACACAATATGATCCTTCATATTATGGTTAATAAATTGAAATGAATACTATAAAATGATACTTATTAGGAATGATTATACATGTATATGATTTCTTATCGTTGCATTTGAAAACAGAAATAGTCCGTTATATAATGGAATGAAACATTTTATTCCTGAATTTCACGTAACTTTCCTGTCATTCCACCGTTTATTCCGTAAAATAACAGAATTAAGTCCGTTATAGAAGGGAATAAAATATTCTATCCCCAAATTTCACGGAAGTTTCCTGTTTAATACTGGATATTCCACAGAATTACATAAAACACGTAATTTGAAGAAATAATTCACTCTTTTAACACAATTTCTCAAAATAATCCATCAATTAACAGAAAAAATGTGTTAAACTACGGAAAGTTTTTACAGTGTACGTCATTCGTCACCTATAAGGGAGAGCGGGACTAGAATACTTTTAGACATCATTTAGATTCTTTAAATTCAAACATGCACAGGGTTCTTTAGACGATCATATAATAGTCTGATTCTCGCCAAGCTGGTTAGACTTTTATAGTTGAGAGAAAGAGATATTAATTTTAAACATTGTAATGTAGACTATTGTGTAACTGTTGCGGCATAAAACGTATAGAAAACAACTGTTTTGGTTCCTGTTACATATTTGATTTCGGTATCGTGAGAAAACACAATGGTGAAGTCCTTAAGAAGTGAGATACAACAGTAGCTTGTCCGGAGTCAAACCAACCCCTAGACGATCAGGTCAAATCAAAGATTGTGGCAGTGGTAGTGCTACATTAGCCATAAAAATTATTAATATCTTTGCTTTTCATCATGTGTACGATACCGCTTTTCTTATTTCTTTTTTAAAAATAAAAAAACAACAACATTGTTTGAAACTTGATGTGGATTAGAAATGGTTCTGGTATTATTTGGATTGAACACATTCCCAGTCATGCAAAAACTTTGGCTATGACAAACGGGGGAGGGGTGGGGCCGAATGGTTAAGACGTGCAGGTTTGATCATAAAGTCTGTCATTGAGTCAAGTGGCGTGGTTTCGATTCCTCACTTGTACGTGACAAGGAGTTGAGTCGCATGTCCAACATCGTGGGTTTTCTCCGGGACGTTAAGAAACATGTCTCTCACCCAATATACATTAGATAACTGAATCAGTTCGTGATAAAAAGCGGCGAGACGATTTACCCAATACTACCCAATTCTTTAAGTGCACGTTCAATCCGCCCAATTGTAGGTTTTCCCTTGCAATTGCAAGACCCTCGGTCCTGCATCACTGACAAAGGCTTGGAAAAACAAAAAATCCGGATGAACTTTCTTGGTCAGCGCAGGGATCGGACACGTGACCTCGAAGTTAGCGAACCAACGTCTTACTTACTGAGTCACCCTGGCTCCCTGGTCGTGGCAGGAACAAAAAAAACAAAAATTTCTAACTGTCGATGTTTTACACATATTAGTTTTTGTATGCCGTATATATATTAGCAGTGTACGAAATATGTCTTTTAGCAGTTGAAATTCCATGCACAATAGAATTTGTAACACGATTTAATACACATAATTGTAAGTGTCCACAGTTGTAGGCCTACTTAGATTGAATATTTCATGAATGTGACTATCAGTCCGATGTTATAATAAAAGCATAATCACAGGCTACACTTGACGATGTACACCGTTCTAATATTTTTTTGCCTGACTACGCTCAGTGGAATACGTTTAAAATCTGAATACCATTATATAAATAACACATCAACAGTTTGTATAATACATGTAATACAGGTATTGATATTAAATATTTCAAACGTCAAGTCATGGGCCCATTATGGATGCACATTTTCCTGGCAAACTTTTTTGGTAACTTTCCAGCGACATATACTTACTCCAGCAAATGTGAAATAACGTACATTGCAATTAATTATTACTCACGTGTTATATATAGGCCTATTTTTTCAATTTATATTTCCAAGTTATGTAATTTTTATTCCTTTCTCACAGACTTTTATATTTTCCTAATTTAAAACGTAATTCATGTACGGTAGTATGTAATTTGCTTAAAATAATATATATATAAAGATGATTTATCAGTCATAAGAATACATTTAGGTGCTCTTCTTGATAAAATCATGCCAAACTATGTTCTTATAAGTTACTTACCTATTCCACAAGCCCGACCCATGCGACCAGAAATATTATGCACTATAGAAAGATACCTAATACACTGCGCATTGATTAAAATGTATTAATTAGTGCTAGTTATTATCCGACGCGCTTGTTATTATCCGACACGAGCCAGTTATTATCCGACGCGAGCCAGTTATTATCCGCCGCGCGCCAGTTATTATCCGACGCAAGCCAGTTATTATCAGGTGCACGTCAGTTATAATCCGACGTGAGAGAGTCGATTGATACGCGCTAGCGTAAGGACGTGTTTTAAATATGCTCCCGAAGTGCGGTCAAGCGGAACTGACCTCGTTCATAAGACTTTGTGTTTGTTTTTTCGCTCGCTTTTTTGGATTTAAAACTTTACGTTACGAGAATGTGGTCGGAATATTTAATTGTGTGGTCATTGGGATTTTCTCCTGGAGGCCTCGGCCCTCACAAAATGGATACATGGAAGAATATTAAAGAAAGGACCCTGAAGGTAAATGTTATCAGTCTAAAAAATGTATGAATTGATGATGTTATTCAAGCAGTTGAAGATAAATATGAAGACGGGAGTTGTATTGGGTGTGTTCCAAGACAGCCAAGTATAATTGAAATAACTTTAAATACAGTCGATAATACGATTAATATGTGTGAAGGAATATACTACAGAAACTAGAATCACGTGGGGTAGAAATAGCTGGTCCAGTTATCCCTCACTTCTATGATAACTTTAAAACTTGTGCAAACGGGACGAGGCATGTGAAATGCAAGTTTCCACCCCACATTACATCCTTAACGTGGGCGATGAATTTCGACACAGACGAGGGAATTAGAAGCTTTAATGTTCTTCACAATAACCAGAGTAAGGTCTGTTTTAAATGTTTTCCCCACACCCCTAATTTACAGGTGTCCCAAAATTAAATGTAATAAGTGGGAGTGGACGAAGGGGACTTGAAACATTAATTTAGTTACTGTTTATCCTTTACCTCTTATACTTTTCATTATAATGACCCTGCTAGTAACAACATGGAACGTAAACGGTTTAAGAGACTTTAAAAAAATAAATAAAAATTTTTCTTTGTTACAGGAATCAAATTTAAACATTATTTGTCTTCAGGAAACTTTCTGGGATAGAGACTTTCTCACGTCTATTGTGCACTTGTGGGATGGGATTATATATTGTAGTTTTTCGATAAACAATAGAAGGAAGGGGGTAGCTGTACTTATAAAAAAATGATTTAAAAAAATGTATATATAATTAAATCAGCAGACGACGAGGGCCGCGTTGTTAAAGTAGACCTAGAAATAGATGATAAAATGATATCTGTTTATGCACCAAATGATTATCTAGAAAGAATTAAGCTTTTAAAGACATTAGATATATTTACAACTGAAAATTGCATCATAGGTGGTGATTTAA
The DNA here is from genome assembly GCA_036850965.1 of Patella caerulea. Classification (NCBI taxonomy): domain Eukaryota; kingdom Metazoa; phylum Mollusca; class Gastropoda; family Patellidae; genus Patella; species Patella caerulea. The sequence continues at coordinate 5,756,729 of JAZGQO010000010.1, forward strand.
ATGAGGTCTTGGACCCATTTATGGACCGTAGTAAAGGAATGACTACAAATAAAGCAAGCAGTATAGCTCTAAGACAATATATCGAGCGCAATAACATGTGCGATGTATATCGACACAAATACCCTGATAAAATTCAATTTACAAGATGTCAAACTATAGAAAACAATTACAAAATGAGCAGAATAGATTATTTTCTTATAAAACGACCTTTGATATGCAATGTTATAAATGTATCAATTATTCACAGTCAGTTATCAGATCACAGCCAAATTAATCTAAAGATAGATTTGTCCGAATGCCACCGTGGGAAGGGTATCTACATATTTAATAATAATTTACTCTTAGATGAAATATTTTGCACAGAAATCAGTAATGTTATACATACGGAGTTAAAGAACCCTATTTACACATCAGAACCACTGGTATGGTGGGACAGTCTTAACTACAAATGTAAAGCAGCCGCACAAAGATTTTCGAAGGCTAAAATTCATAAGGAGAAAAACTTTTTTGGGAATATTCAAAATAAACTGCAAAATGAAGACAGTTTAATAGCACGTGGTGTTAAGACAGATTATACTGTTATAACTGAGTTAGAAATCGACCTTGAAAGATTTGAAAATCAACAGTGTGGGGCTGCTATTTTAAGATCAAAGGTCAAATATTCGACCGAAAGCGATCGGAATACACAATATTTTATGAATGTAGAAAAGCAACGACAAAATAAAAATTACATTAAAGAACTAATAGATAGTAGAGGAGAAATACTAACAGATAGTTGTTCAATTATTCATGAATGCGCAGCTTTTTATAAGTCATTATATTCAAAAGATGTAAATGAAAATATAGATGAAATTAATAATGTATGCAAAAATATTAATCGAACCCTGTCAGAGTCGGATAGAGATTTTTGTGACAGAAATATTACACATGGGGAAATTACCCAAGCCCTTAAATCAATGTCCCAATCATTCTCTTCTCAAACAATGATCCAAATATTCAAATTTTGATCGATAATGAGTATGGAAGACCAAGCAGCTCTTTATTCAGTGTTCTTAGTTCTTAGTTCTAAATTCATAGTCCTTAATTCGTATTTCGACATTTGTACGCTAAAATTAACATTTGTATCTTAAAATCAATATTTGTTTCACAAATCAGACATTTGTCATATCAGATTTGTAAAATGTATTTTAATATAATAAGATATTTTTTTTTTTAAAAAAATCAAAAAATTAATCTATATTTACATACAACGAAAAACAAATATCGAACAACAAATTTCAAAATACAAATCTCCAAAAACAAATCTTGCAAAACATTTCTATAAACATTTCTTCAAAAACATTTCTTCAAAAACATTCCTCCAAATATATTTCTCCAAACACATTTCTCGAAATTCATCGAACCGGAACATTAGAAATCAACCTAGCAGACAATAAGTCACCATACAATAAATAAGAATCAATCGAGCAAGCATGCAACAAGTAAAATCGTACAATGACCGTGGCTTTAATGGAATCACGTGCGTGTTATGTTTCTATATATAAATATATTGGTTAATATGATCTAGCATTAAATAAAATAAATTGAAAGTAGACATATGTCGTTTGATCAATGAAAGAGGGCTTTATCTCTTCGAAATCATGTATATGTCAGAAAATATGTACATGTCAGAAAATATTTTACAATTTTTAATATGTATTTGGACCTTCTTAATGGTGTGCAACCCGATATCTTGTATTTCGTGTTATGGCCGGTATTTTGACGTTAAATACCCTCCCCACCCTCATTTTTTAGTGCCAGTCATTTTTTTTTTCTTTTTTCAAGTTATGTAAATATAAATTTACATTCTGTAGCGAACAAAAAAACATACTTATCAGTAGTACATTTGTATATGAACAAATATCGAGAATTTCTTATTGAGATCGTTTTTTAAGATTTAAATCCCCGCCACCTCCCCTCACTGAGTAAATGAAATGAAGGGAAACGGAGTTTAACTTCCTACCTTTTCTGATCCGAACTGGGCCGATGAACACGGGTATAGGCTATACTCCATTTCACACTCTTTTGAACAAAGAAATATGGCGCTATCAGGCAAAGCCTAATTTCTGAAAATAGACTACTTTCAATTTATTTCGTTATTGAAGGCCCTGTCCGATTAGCTCTTCTACGCACGTGGTTTCACTAGAGAAATAAAATGAAATGGGGTTTAACATCCTACTGTTCTGCTCCTAAACTGGGCTAATGAAGACGGACATACGCCATACAGTGTGCTACGGCCAACTCTTATATCGAATTCCAACTGCCAAGGGATCGTTTCACTAGCGTCGCGGTCTCCGAACGATTATTCTTATTGTACATTCCCATTATTGTATGGTGACTTATTGTATGCCAGGTTGATTTCTAATGTTCCGATTTAATGAATTTCAAGATATGTATTTGGAGAAATGTTTTTGAAGATATGATTTTGAAGAATTGTTTCAGAGAAATGTTTTGCAAGATTTGGGGATTTGTATTTTTGAAATTCGCTGTTCGATATTTGTTTTTGTTGTATTTTTCTGATGAAATGTAAATATAGACTATTTTTTTCATTTTCTTAAAAAAATAAATATCTTATATTAAAATACATTTTACAAATCTGATATGACAAATGTCTGATTTGTGAAACAAATATTGATTTTAAGATACAAATGTTAATTTTAGTCTACAAATGTCGAAATACGACAACAAATGAAGCAGTAAGAATTAAGGACTATGAATTTAGAACTAAGAACACTGAATAAAGAGCTGTTTGGTCTTCCATAAATGAGACGGGCAAAATACAGTAATTGTTCTTCCATAAGTATGTTATCGCTTAGAGACGGACAAAGGTAGAAAATATCGCAAAAGGCGACTTACATCAGTAAATAACGCTAGAAAAAAGATTTTCTGCATGAAAAAATAACAGACCTTACTTTATTACCACCTTGCCGTATACACTGCAGGGCTTGAATGAAGATTTACAATGTGAATTGGTTTCGGAAGCATATCCATAGGATATGCGAGCTGTTGGGCAGCAACCAAGAAAATATTTGTCTCAATCATATGAACTTTTGATATGAATAAACTAATAACTAAACATATCTCTGAGTTACTGTGTTTTTGAGATACATTCCCAGATCTCTTGAAAAGGACCATTATAACTTAATATTTTGAACGAAAACGCTAACGAAATACTACTTTTAGCTCAATTAAGAACGAAATGACTTCTGTCCACAAAAATAAATGATGTCAGCCCCCCCCCCCCCGGCACCAACACACTCACACGGACCCACCCCAGCGTCCACCCCAACAAAATGGGAACCGTATTCACATATTTAGAGATGTTTCATCCAGCTCTTAGACAATCATCCATTAAATCAACGTGAACTCATTTGCCGCCAATTTTATCCCCACCCCACCCCTCGACACACACACACCTGCTATCCCCACCCCATAAATCAAACCGTTGTCCAGGGGCGTCATAAACACTTATTTAGAGATGGGCAGTCCTAGTATTTTATGTTTTATTGATATAATTATAACATGATCATCATTTATGTCAACATAATGACCCCCCCCCCCACTTCCACATATGCACAGCTACACCTACACCCCCAATCCCACCTCCCCATAAACCAAAACAGTTGTAAAGAGCATAATAAACACTTATTTAAAGATGGACAGTCCTGTAAATTTATGTTTTGTTAATAGAATATGTCAACATGTCATTCCGCCCAACCCCACCACACACATGCGCTCATTGTAGACATTTGACCCCCATATCTCGAAAAAGCCCCCTCAAACGCCTGATCACCACCCAGATCCATAATCTACACAAAAAACTGGTCTAGAAAAACTTGGGTCTCATAAATCCACAGCTCGGGTGGCGATTCCCCCCGCACCCTCTTCAGCCACCGGACCAAGACTCTATCGCTTTCACTAGACAATTGTTGCTGGACGGACAGGGTGACGACCTAAAATGTCACACTTAAGTATGGGTATATGATTAGACATGACTGCATGGATGTTTATAAATTCATCATTTAAAATATTCTACCAATAGCGGGCAGTGGCCCGCTTAATGGGACAGGGTTAAAAATGGTGATTGCTTCTTACAAAATCAAGCGGTTGCCACGCAACCTAATCCACATTTTGCAAGGGATAGACAGAAGTTAAGAAAGAAGCGATGTTTTGTACAGGGTCATCATCCAGGGAGTAAGAATTATCGAAAGGAAACGAAATCGCTTGGATATGAACATATATTGTAAGTTCCATAAAAGACGGATAAAAATATGACCTTTAGAGTGCCCTCAACCTTGGTATTTCATACTTTTACACTATTTGCGTATAGTAGCGTCCATTATGGTTCTTTCGTCAAAAGCGATAGACAGGTTTTATTAATTTATATAGAATCAGAACAAAAATTCTAGACCACCTGTAAGATGCAAACTATTAATATTTCAAAAGATGTACATTTTATGATTAAAGGTTGCATAAGACAGTTAGGTAGTAATTTGTATGTACTGAGCTTATGAAAGCTATCTTTGAGTGTTCAGTCAATCACCATTGTTGTCAACGTTATCACCGTTGGTTCTTGTCATCTCTGTTACCGTTCTCACCGTAGATTCTTGCCAACGTTATCATGAAAGAAATAAAATGGTGCATTGGCGTTCATTGTTATCCTATGTGATATGTCCGCTCCACCTTTTGCTGTCATTCACCATCCCAGAATGATATCGATTGAAAGTTATCGATTTAACGATCTTATTACCGAGTAAACAACATGAATATGTATAAGCTGTATTATGTAAATATCTTTTAGTAAGCAAGATACAGCTGTAACCACTATGTTAAATTTTCATTAACCGTGATTATATCAGGCGCGGATCCAGAGGGGGTGCCAGGGGGTCCAGACCCCCCCCCCCCCTGCTCAGACTTGAAAATTTGAAACTTAAATCTATGCGATTTTATTGGCGATTTTTAGACCTGTAATTTTGGAATTTACCTTCCGGAAATACGTCAAAATGCACCAAATTGAATCTAATTTACCAAATTTATCCCGTTAATTGGTTGAGCGCAATTAGTTAAGAAATTATCAAACCTAGACCCCCCCCCCTGCAAAAAATCCTGGATCCGCGCCTGTACATATTATATAAAACATAAATGTACGCTTATGATATCATTAAAGGAGTACAATATAATTATACATGTAACATTCTGAGTATTACGTAATGGATATATTTCTTATTAAGGCCTATCAGGTTTAGAAATAAATATGATTAAGCAATATGCTGGTAACACAGACCTGGTGTGGGGGAGGTAACTCCATTTAATACTATAAAACTAGCGTGATATGCTTTAAAGAGTTGTCTCCCATGTAAATTCGTTTTTTATCTATAGTTTGTGAGAGCCTTTGTATATCTTAAATTTCATAACGCTTTTATTATACAAGAGAATATTAAATAAAGTGTAAGAAGCATTTATACCGGTTATTTGTTGACGTTTTCGAACCAAATGTAATATTTCGTAACTTAGCTGGATAAGAAGTGATTATTTTAGCATCGATTACGTCACTGATAATCAGTTGATCTTTATAAAACCTTCCATTCAGGGCCGGATTAAGGTTTTGTGGGGTCCTAGGCCAAGATATCACACAGACATTCATCCACCCATCAAACACAAAAAATCAAAATAAATAACAATAGCATATGTATGTACATTATAGATTGCATTTATTGCATTAGTTTCATTACATAGGTGATTATTGAGAGGATTTATTGAACCAAGCGAGAGATTAGGGAAACACAGTATTGGGCCCTATTTCCAGTACAACATTATATAGTGTACTGGTGATATAAAGACTTGTCATTTCGACGCTATAACTTTTACTAAGCCAAAAGTGAATCTTTTTCTCCCCAGTCAGAGCATTCGTATTTTTAGAATACGTCACATCAGTTATAACAGGCCAATATAAGGTTTTGAAATACACATAGGCGTACGAGCTGGGGGGGGGGGGGCTGGGGGGGGCGGCCGCCCCCCCCCCCCAATTTGGGCACCATATGCTGGGAAAATTTGGGCACACAATTGTACTTTGTAAAAGTTGTATAAAAAAATATTGTGTTCTTGAATGTGTCCAATTTAACAGCGAATTTAAATTCAGAGTGTCTATAGTTAGGCAATTAAATAGAAATCTTATGACTCGAACCCTCTTTTGTTTGGAGTACAGTAAGCCACGAGTTACAGTTACATAAACAACTGTTTTTAGTTGTGTATATTACAAGTAAATAAAATTTAGTTCTCTTTTATTGATGATTTAGAAATCAAGAACTTATTCATCGCAAAAGAGATATTGTAGAACCTGTCATGGGCCTTCAAATAAAAAAAAAATTATTTGGTAAAAACTCCTTAGAATCACTTAAAATGCATATTTATTCATACGTGATTTGGTTAAATAAAAACACAGACAACCTTAGCAGCATTCGGATCGGAAATATAGTCGGTACTCGGTCCCTTAGCTTTGTAAAAGAATCTGCACACTTCGTTTCCATCCTACAGGCCTGGTACGTGAACCTATATTTTGTATTAATAATATTAAAAGTAGCTAAGTCCCTAACTCAATATCATCCAAAATCTTCAACATTGAAAACACGAATAATTTGTCAATTTAAATCAACATTGACCCCCTAGCTTTCGGGCAAGCTGACTTTTTCGGGCAGACAGATAAAGTGAGAAAAAAAATTTCACCTACATAATAAAACACTAATTTTACGGACTGGAATAGCAGTAAAACGCGTTTGCGGCCGTCAAATATTCCAAAATTTTCTTGGAAGGTCTATCAAGGTCAACTCCGCTTCTTCGCCTGTCGAAAAAAACAGGCGCAGCTGTCTGTAAACCTGAATTTCTGTTTAGTTTTGCTTCCCTAACTGTCCTTGAGCCCTAAAACACTAATTTTACTTTTCTTTTAATTGACAACCACGAATTTGTACTGAGTTGACTATGGATTAAAACAGTTTGTCTGGAGCCATTCTACTTTGTGCGACAGTTTTGGAGCATTGATTGGTATTTGTAAATGCAGCTACAACAGTCTGGTTGGATGGTTGGAATTCGGAGTGGGATTTCGGTTACAAAACCATTGGATACTTTTGGAGTTACTGACATGGACTAGAATAGCAGAAAACGCATTTGCGGTGGTTAAATTTTCAAAATTTCCTCCGAAGGGTGAGACCCCATACCCCGCCACGATTGATTGTTTTTAGAATTCGGGTCAGCAGGTGGGCTGTATTTGACCAAATTGAAGTTACCCTAATTAAGCTAAATTTGATGACTTTGAAGTTGCTTTTTTCACGGGTTGAAATAGAAGGAAAACAGCCGTCAATATTCCAAAATTTTCTTGAGGGGGAGGGGGGTGCGTCTGTAAACCCGAAAATTTTTCGGGCAATTTGGGTTCTGCCCCCCCCCCCTAACTGTCATCGAGCCCGTATGCCTATGATTATCATTGTGTAACATACTAAGAACCTAACTATATTTTATGGGCACCAACCACCACCGCCCCCCCCCCCCCAGTCAAAAATTTTCCCGTACGCCTATGGAAATACAGTATTGTAATTTGACCAGTCTGATTAGTCGTCATGGTCATCATAGCAAATATTTTCACACCAGCATTGAATTGAAATTTTCTTAATATCGCCCCAGGAAATTTATACTCTTTCGAAGCCACTTTTCGACCAATCAAAATCCAAGAAATTAACATTTTGAGCTACAATTTATATTTAGTTTTAAATATTTAAATATGTTTATGTACCCGTTTGTATTTCTCGTTTGTACTTTCCTAGTGTGCGTTTTACGACCATAGCATTTCAGAGATACATAGAAAAGGCTGGTTCCACTGAAAGCGAGAACTACGACTCGCTGGTGTAAATCTAAATAAATGACATCAAATGCTCGTTAGACACATTCATAGTCTAGTCGTTAAATATGTTTATGTACTAGTCGTTAAAGATGTAATCCTTTCAAGCTCCAACATCACTCTTAAATGTCAATAATTCTTTATGAATTAAAATTTTGGAATTTGTTATGAATCAGACAAATTTAAATCTTACTTGCATGTCGCACTTAAAACGATACAAACTCAAAATATTTTGCTTTGAAATAATATTGACTGACCTTTACCCGTTTTTTTTTCAGGTGATACAGTTTTTAAAACCTACGAGGAGGCGATTTGAACCAGACACATTAATAGAAAACTATTGAACCCTGGATGTCAACGAATTTGGGCAACTTATGAGAGAGAGAGGAACTACACTAATCTTTCGGCAACAGCCTTGTATCAGGCAGGTATTGATGAATCGAATATTATAGACAGTCCTGGATATCGATCCAGAGAGGCGTGTATGGTCTATAAAATAAAGTCAGATGAGTTGGACAAAATTGTTTCTCTTATCCTAAATCACCCTTGTGAAGCGGAAAATCTTGAAATCAAATAACAAGCATGTTTAATTCCAGACATCAAAATCAGCCCGTTTGAGCGATATAATAACTTAATCCATGTGGCCATGCGAATTTCACCAATTGTGAACTCAGTTTAAGTCAAAATATAACCTGATTGTAGTAACTGGAATAAAACTGCTTTTTTGTTTAATTTTTCCAAAGAAGTCGTAATTGCATGCATCGTTGATATATTGTAACATGCTTAAAGGTAAACCTAGCGTTCTGATTTGTCTACAATGTCGATAAACGTGTCTTGGGTTCTAATGATCTCAGGACATGTCTATTGGACAATAACACCCCTCTAAATGTGAAACAGGAAGTGTTTGTCTCCTAATTGATGTCCGATGAGCTGAATTTAACAAGCGTGTGACTATTCATTGAGGCCTTTAAATACATGTAGATCGAACTGGGTCTAAAAGCACATATTATAATATGAATGTATATAGCCATTTACATGTATATTCAATAGTTAATAATATTATTTAAAATTTCGATTCAATTATGTTCGGTGAAATACGTGAACAGTCCAACAAATTAAATACGGTCGATTTAGGGTTAGGGTCCATTCTACGCGCCTTTTTATTATCATTTTGTCGTGTGTGTATCTGCCATTACTTATTACTTCCGCATTGTTTTTTAGCATATATTTTTTGTTTCATTACCACCATATACTACACGACTCGTGTACTGATTATAAAATGTTCATTGTCTTTTGTATATTGGCTATAAGGATCCCATATTTTTTACGGTAATATAAGAACATCGATTTGGATTGAAAGGTGTTAATATTGAATTCTATTTCGTGTTTTAATTCTAAATATTATGGATAAGATTATGCTAGACGTTTATCTCCTTTAATGAAGCTTTAACGAAGGAAATGTAAGTAGCAGTTAGCAAAGGTAAGAATTGTCTCTTTAATAGACCGAGCGATTTTAGGTACTCTCGCACGTTAAAAACAGTTCTATTTTCGGAGGTGAAATGGTGTCTGGGCTACATATGCTTATACTAATGTCAATGTTCGTTGTTATTGCACAGATAAGCCAACCCGCTTCTCTATATAATTTCTACTAAAACTGTCGTAAACTAGCAAAAGTGTTCAATAACATGAAAACTGTCTAGTAATTATTGCACGATGAATCTCCATCGAATCTACTAGAGTGAAAAAAATATGCCTAGTGAAAGAAAAGCTTTATTTTATAACGATATGAACAATATTCGTATTTTAAATATAATAACCATAAGGGGTGGTCTCAGGAACTAACTAAGTCAACTTAGTTTTCCCCAAGGTTTGGTCGTAACAGAAATGAACTGGTGTTTAACGTCCTAGTATTCTGATCCGACTGGGAAAATGAAGACGGACATACGCCATACAGTGCCCGGACAGCAATGCTGCGGTCTAGTCTTATAAAGAATCCAACTACCAAGGGGTCCTTTACGTGCACGACGCATCTGAACTACTATTCAGTTCCGACTGGGCTAATGAAGACGTGCATACGTCATTCAGTCTGCCACGAGATAAACTGTGCCAAGACAGCGGCGATACGACTTACTCTCATAACTGCCAACGGATCCTTTAAGTGCACGTTCAATCCGCCCAATTGTAGGTTTTCCCTTGCAATTGCCAGACCCTCGGTCCTGCATCACTGACAAAGGCTTGGAACAACAAAAATTCCGGATGAACTTTCTTGGTCAACGCAGGGATCGGACACGGGACCTCGAAGTTAGCGAGCCAACGTCTTACTAACTGAGTCACCCTGGTGAAACAAAAATTTCGAACTGTCGATGTTTTACACATATTGGTTTTTGCATGTCGTATATACATTAGCAGTGCACGAAATATGTTTTTTTGGCAGTTGAAATTCTATGCACAATAGAATTTGTAAGATGATTTAATACATATAATTGTAAGTGTCCACAGCAGCTGTACTTAGTTTGAATATATCATGAATTTGACTGTCAATCCGATGTTATAATAAAAGTATAATCACAGGCTACGCTTGACGATGTACACTGTTCTAATATTTTTTTTGCCTGGCTACGCTCAGTGAAATACGTTTAATATCTAAATACCATTACATAAATAACACATCGACAGTTTTTTTTTTTATAGTAATACAGGTATTGATTGATATTAGATATTCCAAATGTCACGTTATGGGCCCATATGTGACACTATAAGAACTATTCTGTGTCGCGGGACCAAAAAGAGGCCTGTGACACTATGTGACAATGATCGTCTAGGGATTTCTTAGGACTTCACGTTGTCATAAAACTATATCCAATGATGAATTAAGTCTAAAACACCGTTTATGTTGTTACTATGTTTATATATGGAAAACAGCAAACTACAAATGTTACATACAGGAAACTACAATATAGTTACTTGAGCAGTTATTAAAATATCCTTTCTAACTCAGACCTATCGGCTTAAACGTGGCAAGAGCCACATACTTCTAGATAGTTCTACTTAACATTTGCGCTGGATGTGTTCACCCTCGCCTCTAAGGCCAGGAGGCTACCACACTCCCCTTTCGGAATCTCTATAATATCTTTTTCCTACCGTCTCGTCATGATATCTAAAGAAACTTTAACTGTGAATGTTCTTATAAAGAGGTTACGTGCTTGAGTCAGAATTGAGCACAGGGAAATTGATCAGGTGCTTCCTTTATCTAATTGGTCAGCTGCACAGACGCTACCCTGGATTTTAAGACAGTGTACTTATATGGGCACATAGGAGAGCGACTAACCACGTTTTTACCTCATGGGATTACCTTTTTTTGATTATCAGACAATGATGTCATTGCCCGATTTTAACTACCAGACATATTCTTGTTAGCCTAGTTCTTGTTGTCACTAGTAGCTAACAACTTCAATACATAAACCAGAAGATATTTTATAAACTAAGTTAACCTCTACAGTATATAGGGTCTATAGTGGACCACACATAATGGATACACATTTTCCTGGCAAACTTTATTTGTAACTTTCCAGCGACACATATTTACTCCAGCAAATGTGAAATAAAGTACACTGCAATTAATTATTACTCATAACTTATATATAGGCCTATTTTTTCAATTTATATTTTCAAGTTATATAATTTGTATTTCTTTCTCACAGACTTTTACATTTTCCTAATTTAAAACGTAATTCATGTACGGTAGTATGTAATTTTTTTAAAATAATCTATATATAAAGATGATTTATCAGTCATAAGAATACATTTAGGTGCTCTTCTTGATAAAATCATGCCACACTATGTTGTTATAAGTTACTTACCTACCCATGCGACCAGAAATATTATGCACTATAGAAAGGCACCTAATACACTGTGCATTGTTTAGAATATACATTTTGCATTAACCAAAAGTATGCGTTGTTCACTTTACCAGATAAAAAAATCGGCTTACTTATGTAGATTCGCTTACGGGTGACCATGCACGTGATCGTGATAATTTTTTGTTTATCTATGAAAATTTTCAAAATATATACCATCTTATTCACTTGTTCATCAAACCTCGTGGATTTGCTCTGGGCCCCCGGTTTCCCCCCACTGCTAAAGACCCCTACGCGCAAGCGAATTATTGAAATAAAAATAAACAATATGTTAGTCCCGAAATGACCTAGTTTGTGTCAAGTGGACGTTAAACCCCATTTCTCTCTGTCTCTCTCTCTCACTTGTTCATTGTGTACTAATTCCCTTTCAGATTATTGAATGTAAACCATGACAACGTTAAATGTTAATCATAAAAAAAATTATAGATTTATATCAGACAAGATTATATTTATTTTTATCAATTAATCATTTGATGCATTATAAAATATTAACAGTGGGATGAAACCGGAACAGTTATTATCAGGCGCGCGCTAGTTATTATCAGGCGCGCACCAGTTATTATTATTATATTTTTATTCTTTGCGTCCCTTACCGGGCCCCGTAATAGACATATTGTTTTTATCCATTTATAACAGAATTAAGACAAAAACTGATGTTAATCCTTAACCATCCCATGCATTATGCATAACGCAATTAAGACAAAAACTAATATTGATAGACCACCCATTTGAGAAGTTCACGTAGCTAACAAGTTTTTAATGTATTTTTGTATTGAAAGTTTTTGATTTAACGATCTTATTACCGAATAAACAACATGAATATGTATAAGCTACATTATGTAAATATATTTTATTATGCAAGATACAGTAACCACTATAATAATATTAAACATTGAATAAGCCGTTGTTATAATATATAATATAAATGTACGCGTACACATAGATAGAACTCAATGACCATTGAATACCGCTCAAGATGTATCCCTGCGCAAGTATTCCACGTATTGACGTCATATATATGACGTCAATGATTCCACGAGCGATAGCGGTGGCGTCTTGAACGTTTGACGTAATTCTGAAAGTGACGTCATTCTGGACAAAAGTAGTACGTTTTCGAGCCACTGAATATGGCCATAGGTTTTTCAATAATGGCTGTATTCAATGATATTTACTTGTGTGTGCATGTAGTTATGAGTGCTTATTTGCTAAGGTGCCATAATTGGGTCCGTATTTTGTTTTTGCATAAACAATTTTCGCTATTTATTTTTTTTTTACAAACGACATTCCACTGTACACGGGGGTTGTTTGAGGGATATAAAAGACAATAGCAGAACCATACATAAAATATAAAAATTGAAGTGTATAATATGCCTGATTTTAAGGTTCAAAATGGGACATTTGAATGGCTGCCTCGGGAGATTGTTGTTTTAGTGCAAATAATTCTCCCAAAATTATCGGCTTAATTAGTTTTATCCCCTAGCTATTGTTCTTGGCCACCCGACCCCTTAACACCGACCACAATTTTTGCCCTAAAACTCGATGAGTCGGCGAATGGCAATAAACCATATCATCAAATCCCCCCTCCCCCCCGTTTGTACCCTGGAATGTAACTTTAAGACCAGTTTTGTTTTCGCAGGTTAAATGGTGGTGGGGCTACATCCCAATAATAATTCCCATGTTCGTTGTTTTTGTACAGATAACCCAACCCACTTCTCTATATGATTTCTACTAAAACTGTCGTAAACTAGCAAATGTATTCAATAACATGAAAACTGTCAAGTAATTGCACGGTGAAAACAATTTGGTTATTGACTCCACGTCCATGTTACAAATTATAAATAGGTCATGCGCAATTATTTTATAACATCATGAACATATGGATATAATCGTATTTTAAATATAAGATACGACTTGACAAAAATAATAAGTAAAAGGGGTCGTCTCAGGAACTAACTAGGCCAACTTGCCAGACCCTCGGTCCTGCATCACTGACAAAATTTTGAATATTTCATGAATTTGACTGTCAATCCGAAGTTATAGTAAAAGTATAATCCCAGGCTATACTTGACGATGTGCACCATTCTAATATTTTTTTGCCTGGCTACGCCCAGTGAAATACCTTTAAAATCTAAATACCATTACATAAATAACACATCAACAGTTTTTATAGTAATTCAGGTATTGACATTAAATATTTCAAAAGTCAAGTCATGGGCCCATTAAATGGATACACATTTTCCTGGCAAACTTTATTTATAACTTTCTAGCGATACATATTTATTCCAGCAAATGTCAAATAAAGTACATTCCAATTAATTATTACTCATGTGTTATAAAATAGGCCTATTTATGTCAATTTATATTTTCAAGTTATGTAATTTCTATTTCATACTCACAGACTTTTTTATATTTTCTAATTTAAAAAGTAATTCATCTAGTATGTAATTTGCTTTAAATAATCTATATACAATTGGCGATGAGTCGATCATTCGACAACCTTAATTATTTACGGACGATTAATCTGGGCTGCGTCTCATTTGTGGTACATCTCTCCAAAACATATATGTATTGAATATAGTAATGTAAAGATGATTTATCAGTCATAAGAATATATTTGGGTGATCCTGATTAATTCAAATCAAACATGCGGCCTACACTGTAACAAAAATATCCGTGAACAAACGGAAAAAAATCCGTAAACAAAAATTATCAGGAAAATTTTATCCGCATTTGTTTCTCCTGTAATTTACAGAAATTCCCTCAATTAACATAAATTCCATTTTCAGAAAAATAAATCCTGGTAATTTTTGTTTCCTGGGCATGAAAATGATAAGAATTTCGTTGAATTAATTTTATAAGCGTATGTGAAATAGCTTTATTTAACGTCGGCTTCCATCAAAGTGCTATCGCTGACGATCTTTATACGTAACCTCTTTCTGGTAATATAAGAATACCCTAATCCAGAGAAAGGTATAACAAACAACTATTCGTCAGTGTTTGGACCGGTTAGAGACTTTCAGATGTAAGTTTGTGGGTTTGTAAACTCTGCCATATAATACATGCATAGAAAGGCACCTAATCATTGTGCATTGTTTAAAAAATACATTAACCAAAAGTATGTCTTGTTCACTTTACCAGATACAAAAATCGGCTTGCTTATGTGTATTTGCTTACGGAAGACCAGGCACATGGTCGCTATAATTTTTTGTTTCTATGAAAATGTTCGAAATCTACCATCTTGTTCACTTTGTTCATCCAATCTCGTGGGTTTTCTCCGGATCCTCCCATTATTGAAAACATATTAAATCATATGTTAGTCCCGAAATGACCTACACTGAAAAAACACTTGTGTTGGATCTCGTGTTAAAAGTAATATACACAAGTCTGTGTTGTTTTGCATCGTATTAACACAAACTTGTGTTGATTTATAAAATCTTGTGTGTTTTTTTCATATCATTAAGACACGTTTGTGTCGAGTTGACGTTATACCCCATGAATGTCTATCACTTTGTTCATTGTATACTAATTCCCTTTCAATGGACAATTTACTGAATGTAAACCAGGCTATTAACTTGCTATTAGACGATGATTATTATCTTATTAATGAGATCGAACGTTGCATGACAACGTTAAATGTTAATCATAAATAAATTATAGATTTATATCAGACAAGATTATATTTATTTTTATCAATTAATCATTTGATGCATTGTACAATACTCTACGAATATTGGGACGGTACTAAGAATGAAGATTTTTCCTTATAAAATAAATGTGGCGTAATGGTTGTTGCAAATGGCATTTTGTTCCCAAATTACTTATGCTGCTATATGTATGTCAAAACCATAACAATTTGGAACCGTGTCCATTAATCGGTCAGACCATACTCGGCTTACAGTATTTTGTATTTAATGTGTAAGGATGTTGATCTGGGTATTTTAAAATGAAATGGTATACATGTTCATAAAATCGAGAATTAAACTAAAACATGCATGGAACAAATTTTATCACATACATAAGCTTTTAATCCTCGTTAGTGTAACAATTTTGTCGTTGCGACATAGTTTTCAAATTCATAGACAAGGAATGGAGAAATGATGGCTGAAACAATATTGTTATCTTTACAAATTATTGATTCTGATTACATAACCAAACATATAGAACACGTCACGCTGGTTATTTTGATACGTTAACGGAGCGGAGGTACAGTTTAGTAAACATGTTGGTAATTTACATTTTGAAAGGATAAACAGTCATCGTTTGAAATACACGTGAGTTGAAATTAGTCTACGTCGTTCGTCACCTATAAGAGAGAGCGGGGCTAGAATAATTTTATACATCATTTAGATTCTTTAAAGTCAAACACGCATTGGGTTCTGTAGACAATCTTTTCATGATGTAGTGGTTTTGTGAATCTCGCCAAGCTAGTTAGACTTTTATAGTTGAGAGAAAGAGATATTAATTTTAAACATTGTTATGTGGACTATTGTGTAACTGTTGCGACATAAAACGTATAGAAAACAACTGTTTTGGTTCCTGTTACATATTTGATTTCGGTATCGCGAGAAAAAACAATGGTGAAGTCCTTAAGCAGTGAAATACAACAGTAGCCAGTCCAGAGTCAAACCAACCCCTAGACGATCAGGTCAAATCAAAGATTGTGGCAGTGGTAGTGCTACATTAGCCATAAAAATTATTAACATCGTTGCTTTTAAACATGTGTACGATACCGCTTTTCTTATTTCTTTTTTAAAAATATAAAAAAAACAACATTGCTTGAAACTTGATGTGGATTAGAAATGTTTCTGGTATTATTTGGATTGAATACATTCCCAGTCATGCAAAAACTTTGGCTATGACAAACGGGGGAGGGGTTGGGCCGAATGGCTAAGACGTGCAGGTTTGATCATAATGTCTGTCATTGAGTCAAGTGGCGTGGTTTCGATTCCTCACTTGTACGTGACAAGGAGTTGAGTCGCATGTCAAACATCGTGGGTTTTCTCCGGGTTCGTCTGTCTCTCACCCAATATACGTTAGATAACTGAATCAGTTTCTGGTAAAATGTGGTTCATAGTATAAAAATTAACCCAGACAGACAGACAGGCATAGAAAGTGAGAGAGAGAGAGAGAGAGAGAGAGAGAGAGAGAAACAGAGACAGAGAGAGATAGAAATGTTGGAGATAGAGAGGCAGACACAGGTGGGGGGCAGAGAGAGAGTGACAGACAGATATAGAGGGAGACCGACACACAGAGAGAAAGACAGCCAAAGACAGGTGGACAGGGATACTGACAGAAAGAGAGAAAGACAAACAGAGCGGGAGACAGACAGAGAGATAGACATACAGACAGACACAGGCAGACAAGCATAGAGAAAGACAGACAGAGCGGGGTGGAGACAGACAGAGAGGCCGACACAGGGGTGGGGGTAGAAAGAGAGACAGAGAGAGGGACAGGCAGACAGACAGACACACAGGGAGACGGACATACAGAGAGAAAGACAGCAAAAGACAGGGAGATGGACAAGAACACTGACAGAGAGAGGGGGAGACAGACAGAGAGGGAGACAGCTAGGGAGACAGAGACACTGACGGAGACAGAGAGGGAGACACAGATAGAGAGGGGACAGAGAGAGACATAGAGATAGGGAGAGAGACGGGCTGAGAAAGACAGAGCGATAGAGAGTGGGGCAGACAGCGAGACAGAGGGAGACATAGAGAGACGAGACAAAGAGAGAGAGAACAGGGAGAGAGAGACATAGACAGACAGACAGGCATAGAGAGAGAGACAGACATAGAGAGTGAAGACACATAGAGAGACAGACAGAAAGACAGAGAGAGACAGACACATAGGGGGCAGACACAGAGAGAGACAGACATAGACGGAGAGGGACAGAGTCAGAGAGACATACAGAGAGAGAGGGACAGAGTCAGAGAGACAGTCATAGAGAGAGACAGAGAGAGACACAGAGCGAGAGAGACCAACAGAGAGAGAGGGAGAGAGAGAGAGAGAGTCAAAGCGAGATACACACAGAGGGGGAGAGACAGACAGACGCAGATAGGCAGAGAGGGTGGAGACAGACAGAGAGGCAGACACGGGGTGGGGGCAGAGAGAGACAGACAGACAGAGACACTGAGAGGGCGAGAGAGACATGCACGTAAAAGATCCCTTGGCAGTCTGAATTCGAAAAAAGAGGAGACCTATTAGGTGCCACTTTCCTGGCACATTTTCCCTCATAGCACAGTCGGAGCAGGCCCCTTTCACTGACCCCGCCTCCACCCGTCTGGGCTCTCCCCATGGAAAATTTTGGTGCAGACGGAGGGGCTGATAAGGTACAAGGACAGCTGTCTAGTCATTCGGATGTGACGAAAAACCGAGGTCCCTTGCATACATTGGTGTGCATGTAAAAAGGTACAATTACAACTGTCTTGTCATTCAGATGTGATGAAAATCAGAGGAACCTTGTATTTTTATTTACTGGTATATATCTTTTAATTTTGTACAGTGTAAATGAGCACAAGACCTGATCTGTGTGTAAATACATGTGTTCTGTGAATATAAGAATCTGAACAGCAGATTAGAAACCATTGTCCAATATCAATACACTATATAAATGATGATATTATTATAATTACTATATTCATTTTTCATCAATACTAGTGGTGTGTTCGATCCCTGCATTGGCTGAGAAAGTTCATCTCGATTTACCGGTCTGGTTTCCCTTTGTCAGTGAAGGAGGACCTGACAGGGACAGCTGTCTAGTCGTTTGGATGGTATGGAAAACCGAGGTCCAATGTACACATTGGCGTGCACGTAAAAGATCCCTTGTCAGCTGGAATTCGATAGTCCGTAGCAGCACTGCCCGGGCAAAATTTCCTTCATAGCACACTGTATAGCGTATGAAGGTCTTCCATTAGCCCAGGTTAGGTGCAGAAGAGTAGGACGTTAAACCTCATTTCATTTCATTTACTAGTAGTGTAAGGTATTGTTATGTAGGAGGAAATTTATATTATTGCATTTGTTTATTTTTTTCTTCAAATAGAGTACATATCTTACTTATACTATCTTATAGGGGGGCGGGGGCGCCTAATGGTTAGCATGTGCACGTTGTATCATAACGTCAGTCATTGAGTCCACTGATGTGGTTTACATTCCTCAGTTGTACGTGACAAGGAGAAGGGTTGCCTGTTCAACCTCGTGGAGGGGCGGGTGCGTGTCTGAATGGTTAGCTCGTGCTGTCATTAATTCAACTGACAAGGATTCGAATCCCCAGTGGTACGTGACAAGAAGTAGGGTCGTCTGTCCAACCTCATGGGTTTTCTTTGGGTCCTCCGTTTTCCCCTGACTGCAAGCGAATTATTGAAATAAATTAAACCATATGTAAGTCCCGTATTGATCTAGTTTGTGTTGAGTGGACGTTAAATCCCATTTCTCTCCCAAGCTCGTCGGTTTTCTCCGGATCCTACGATGTCCTCCCACTGCTAAAGACGACTACGTACAAACAAATTATTGGAATAAAATTGAACCATGTGTTAGACCCGAAATAACCTAGTTTATGTCGAGTGGAGGTTAAACCCCATTCCTCTCTCTCTATTGTCTCTTATAATTAATCTATTGTTTCTTTTTTTTTAAAAAAAATGGTATAATTGATGAAGGTGACTTATTGTTAATTGTATGGTTATGGTCTCATGGTATTATTATTTTTGTTTTTTCTTAAAATTATATATAATTATAGTACCAAACCAGTATTTCAATCATGCCAAAATCGTTTTCATGTGTATTTAGTATATATTTCTCTTGGATATTGTTTCACTGAAATAGTTTTGAAAAATTACTTGTTTCCAGTAAATAACGGATTTTTTCAATCATTGGTGCTATTTCTCTACTATTGGCCATATTTATTCCACAGATCAGGGATTATTCGTTTTCATCGTGTCAATGCAACATTTAATATGTGGTATTCTACAGTAATCCCGGCATACCTGCAGAAAAATTCTCTCTGATAAATGTAAACAAACCAACGTGTTCCCTCCCGTAAAAGGCATTACATCGTCTATTTATGGCTATTGACCCGTGACCTATGACGTTGATTGCTTTTATGGTTTCTGATTGGCTTAGAAATTGATTTTTTCACCCCATTAGGCCCTATGGCTAAACTTGACAAATATAGTTCGAGGCGTAATTCTCGTGCTAGACGTATTGTGTAATGTCGGAGAAGAAATGTATGCGACAGTGACGGCTATCTGGTTAACTTGTGCAACAAAGCGTCAGATTTTCACCCGGGATTTGCTGAGACGAGATGAAATGATTTTCGGGGGTAAATCGTAGACTAAGTGGGGGAAACTAGAAGAAACCAGAAAAAACCCACACGGTTGGAGACGACCCTTATCATTGTCGAAACCGAGCCGCTTAAATCAATGACAGACCCCACCTTCCCAACGTCCACGCTAATGTGTAGGCTACACGGGCCCCCGTTTTTTGTCCCATCCGAACGACTACAAGTTATCCATTGCCAGCCTCCCCCACCCCGTCCTCCATCCTACACAAATGACAAGAGAGGATATCTCCAAAAATAGCCCGATGCACTTCAATGAAGCTAGAGAGCAAACGTCCTACACACTGAGCCACTGTAGCCACCACTTCATTTCGATTTCGGACAAGGAACCACGTTTGTTTTTGTACCATTCGAACGACTATACGTTGTCCCTTGTGAGGTCTTCCGCCCTATACCACTGACAAGCAGGAACCCCGACCCAAAAATCCCGAAAAACTTTGATAAAGTATAAGAGCAAACGTCGATCCTACTGACTGAGCCTTCGTAGCTCCAGTTATATTCCGGCCACGGGATCTCGGTTTATTGTATACTGTATATCGTATGCTTGCTTCATTAGCCCAGGTTAGGTGCAAAAGAGTAGGCCCATTTTATTTCATTTCATTTCATTTAGATTTCGGACACGTCACCTCGGTTATTTTTATTTCGTCCGAACGATTATGTGTTGTCTCTTGCCACGCTCTCCGTTCTACACCACTGACAAGGGGGGAAAATCACGAGGAACTTTAAGAAGTTAGAGAGCAAGCGTCCTACCCACTGTGCCACCGTAGAACCAACTTCATTTCGATTCCGGGCACGGGACCTGTTTTTTTTAAATACCATTCGACCGACTATACATTGTTCTTTGCCAGGCTCTCCACCCTAAAGCACTGACAAAACCACGCATCAAGTGAAAACATCCTATGGAGGCTGATTAAGTTAGAGAGCAAAGACTGAAGACTTAAAATCGATTACAGAATACAATACTATCTGTACAAGAAGAGATTAAAATTGTTTAGGACTATTAAATATTCTAGAACTTCAAACATTTCCGTTTATTATAATCCATTTCTAAATACAAATGCCGATACGGTAGTCAGTGGACATGCGTATAAACTGCACTTCCGAGGCGAGAACACGAGAAGACGAGATTGTGACGAATTGAGGGAGCGAGAACACGAGAGGACGAGATTGACTCAAAGGCGAGGGAGCGAGAAGTCGAGGTTTTTCAAAGGCGAGAAGACGAGGGAGCGAGAAGACGAGGGCGAGAAGTCGAGGGCGAAAAGTCGAGAAGACGAGGGTGAGAGTGCGAGAACACGAGGTTTTTCAAAGGCGAGAACACGAGGTTTTTCAAAGGCGAGAACACGAGGTTTTTCAAAGGCGAGAACACGGGAAGACGAGAATTAAGTCGAGGGACGAGAAGACGAGAAGTCAAGGTGAAAGTAATCTCGTGTTCTCGGAGCGAGATCCTCGTATTCTCGCCCTGTTTCCTCGCGTTCTCGCTCCCTCGCATTCTCGCCCTCGACTTCTTGTCTTCACGTGTTCTCGTCTTCTTGTGTTCTCGTTCTCGACTTCTCGTCTTCTCGTGTTCTCGCCCTCGACTTCTCGCCGCAATAGGCTTCCATATAAAAATCCGGATGAACATCCTTGGTCAACGCAGGGATCGGAGACGGGACCTCGAAGTTAGCGAGCCAACGTCTTACTCACTGAGTCACCCTGGCTCCCAGGTCGTGGCAGTAACAAAACACAAAAAACAAACATTTCGAACTGTCGATGTTTTATACATATTAGTTTTTTATATGCCGTATATACATTAGCAGTGCACGAAATATCTTTCTTGGCAGTTGAAATACCATGCACAATAGAATTTCTAAGATGATTTAATACATATAATTGTAAGTGTCCGCAGCTGTACTTAGTTTGAATATATCATGAATTTGACTATTAGTTCGACCTTATAATAAAAGTATAATCACAGGCTACACTTGACGATGTACACCGTTCTAATATTTTTTTGCCTGACTAAGCTCAGTGAAATACGTTTTTAAACGTATTTTAAAAAATCTAAATACCATTACATAAATAACACATCAACAGTTTTTATAGTAATACAGGTATTGGTATTAAATATTTCAAACGTCAAGTCATGGGCTCATTATATATGGATACACATTTTCCTGGCAAAGTTTATTTGTAACTTTGCAGCGACACATATTTACTCCAGCAAATGTGAAATAAAGTACATTGCAATGTGTTATATATAGCCCTATTTTTTCAATTTATATTTTCAAGTTACGTAATTTTTATTCCTTTCTCACAGACTTTAATATTTTCTAAATTTAAAACGCAATTCATGTGCTGTAGTATGTAATTTGCTTAAAATAATATATGTATAAAGATGATTTATCAGTCATAAGAATACATTTGCGTGCTCTTCTTGATAAAATCATGCCAAACTATGTTCTTAAAAGTTACTTACCTATTCCACAAGCCCGACCCATGCATAGAAAGATACCTAATACATTCTGCATTGTTTAAAATATCCATTTTGCATTAACCAAAAGTATGTGTTGTTCACTTTACCGGATACACAAATCGGCTTACTTACGTAGATTCGCTTACGGAAGACCATGCACACGGTCGCTATAATTTTTTGTTTATCTATGAAAATGTTCAAAATATTGTTCACTTTGTTCATCCAACCTCGTGGATTTGTGTACTAATTCCCTTTCTGATTATTGAATGTAAACCATGACAACGTTAAATGTTAATCATAAATAAATTATAGATTTATATCAGACAAGATTATATTTATTTTTTTCAATTAATCATTTTGATGCATTATAAAATATTAGCAGTGGGATGAAACCGGAACACCCGCAAAAATATGGTTGACCCTCCTTTTGCCACGTTCAAGGCAGAATCAAAACCACGTCACCTGATTCAATGTCAGACCTTATTTGGCTACCCAACCCTTCTTATTGGAAAGGGGGCCACATGGTTCAGTTAATAAGACGTTGGTTCGCTATCCTGATTTTCCCCCTTGCCAATCAATGGTGCAGGAGGAACCGCGCTTAAATATTCCGATGTAAGTTTTTGGCTAACGGAGGGATGGAACAAAGGGCCTCCTGGATAGCGAGCCTACGGTCAACGTACAGTCGTTGGGATGGGACGAAATACCGAGCTCCGGTGTACACATTGGCACTATTTGGCGTATGCCGGTCTTCATTAGGCCAGTCGGAGCAGTAGGGCTATAAACCCCATTTCATATGGGAAATGTATTAATTAGTGCTAGTTATTATCGGACGCGCTTGTTATTATCCGACACGAGCCAGTTATTATCCGACGCGAGCCAGTTATTATCCGGCGCGCGCCAGTTATTATCCGACGCAAGCCACTTATTATCAGGTGCACGCCAGTTATTATCCGACGTGCGCCAGTTATTATCAGGCGCGCCACAGTTATTATCAGACGCACGCTAGGTATTATCAGGCGCGCACCAGTTATTATTATTATATTTTTATTCTTTGCGTCCCTTAACGGACCCCGTATAATAGACATATTGTTTTTATCAATTTATAACATAATTAAGACAAAAATTGATGTTAATCCTTCACCATCCCATGCATGATGCATAACGGAATTAAGACAAAAACTAATATTGATAGACCACCCATTTGAGAAGTTCACGTTGCTAACAAGTTTTTAATGTATTTTTGTATTGAAAGTTTTTGATTTAACGATCTTATTACCGAGTAAACAACATGAATATGTATAAGCTACATTATGTAAACATATTTCATTAAGCAAGATACAGTAATCACTATATTAAACATTCAATAAGCCGTTGTTATAATATATAAAATAAATGTACGCGTATACATATAGATAGAACTCAATGACCATTGAATACCGCTCGGGATATTCAATAGTTCAAGAGAGTGTATCCCTGCGCAAGTATTCCACGAGCGATAGCGGTGACGTCATGACCGTTTGACGTAATTCTGAAAGTGACGTCATTCTGGACAAAAGTAGTACGTTTTCGAGCCACAGAATACAGCAATAGGTTTTTCAATGGCTGTATTCAATGATATTTACATGTAGTTATGAGTGCTTATTTGCTAAGGTTCCATAATTGGGTCCCCATTTTGTTTTTGCTTATAGAATTTTCGCTATTTATTTTTTTTACAAACGACATTCCACTGTACAGGGGGGTTGTTTGAGGGATATAAAAGAAAATAGCAGAACCATACTTAAAAATGAAGTGTATAATATGCCTGATTTTAAGTTTCAAAATGGGACATTTGAATGGCTGCCTCGGAAGGTTGTTGTTTTAGTGCAAATAAAAGTATGGTGGCAATCTTTTGTTATTTTTTTTTAATATCAATTAAAATGCATATTTCATACCACAATAGCAATTTTCAAAATACTGCAATTGTCATTGCTAATTTTGAGTTCAAAGTTGTCCCGAAGGGCCGGTCGGACGATCGCTCGTAGGGCCGGTCTTTAATCGGATCAAAAGCTTTTAAATCACCACAATGGTGTTAGCACGCCACTAGAGTGGTAAGCGAGTTTTTTTCATGAGCTACGACAACGATTTGCAGCTGTAATAAATGCAGATATAAATAGACCTATATGTCTATGGGTATATCGGAAATATAAATGCACACATATTTAAAACAAATTGAGCGACACACGTTAAGTACATGTACACGGGGATGGCCGATCCTGAGATTTAATCGAATCTTGGAGCAGATTTTGTCAGGTCGCATGGCATATCATAAAATAAACGAATAGACCCGAATGGTAGTGGGTGTTAATTCGTGTCAGTACAAAAATTCCAAATTTGGATAAACACGATAACGTAACTTTGTGAAACATTGAAAACCCAAACAAATATACAGCTTCCACCCTCAACGTTAAAAAAAATCCGTATATTTTAACGAAAAATCAAATGGAAATACAGCATAGAGGTACATTTTCTTGATAGTTTATTTTTCGGTCGTATGCATCATTGATTTAATTTAATGATGTCCGATAGATAATCTGAATTTCACTAGCATATGACTATTCTTTGAAAACTTAAATAGACTGAATTGGGCCTAAGAGCACATATTATTGTTATATGAATATATGTAGTCAATTATATTCAATTGCTAATAATATTATTGTAATTTCTGATAAATTATGTTCAGCGAAATACGTGAAGAGTCCAAAATGAACGACGTTCGATTACGTTTGCTTTGCCCATCTACACACTTTTTATACGCCCACATTTTCATGTGGACGTATATTGTCGTCGCCCCTGTTCGTCCGTCCGTCCGTCCGTCCGCAATTGTTTGTGAACAGTCTACAGGTCACAATTTTTATCCGATTTCAATGAAACTAAAAATATAGGTTTATCACCCTAAGATCTCGGTTCCTTTCGATATTGGCATGTATCGGACTGTAACTGCATGGATTATGGCCCCTGAATGTACGAAAAGTTTCGTTTTTTAGCTTGTGAACAGTGTAGAGGTCATAATTTTGAACCGATTTGGATGAAACTTGAAATGCATGTTTATATCCCAAAGAGCTTGGTTCCTTTCGATATTTGCGCCAATCGGATCGTAACTTCCTGAATTATGGCCCCTGATTGTCCGAAAAATCGCTCTTTTTAGCTTGTGGTCCCTCTGGAGGTCGAAATTGTTATCCGATTTAAAAAACCGTTTGATTGTATCGCCGTTCCATGGTTATGAAGGTTGAGTTCGAATTTCGTGAAAATCGGACCAAAATTGACGGAAAAAATGGCCGCCGTTTGTACGCGAATAGTGTGAAAATATGTTATATCAAGGTTGTGGACCTTATAGAGGTCACAATTTTGAACCGATTTTGATGAAACTTGACATTTATGTTTATAACCCAAAGATCTTGGTTCCTTTTGATATTTCCGCCCATCGGATCGTAACTTCCTGAAGTATGGCCCCTGGTTGTCCGAAAAATCACCCTTTTTAGCTTGTGGTCCCTCTGGAGGTCAAAATTGTTATCCGATTTAAAAAAACGTTTGATTATATCACCGTTGCATGGTTATGAAGGTTGAGTTCGAATTTCGTGAAAATCGGACCAAAATTGACGGAATTATGTCCCTGGATTGTCCGAAAAATCGCTTTTGTTAGCTTTTGGTCCCTCTGGAGGTCAAACGTTTGACTATATCACCGTTACATGGTAATGAAGAGAGAGTTTGAATTTCGTGAAAATCGGGCCAAAATTGACGGACAAAATGACCGCCGTTTGTACACGAATGGTGTGAAAATATGTTATATCAAGGTTGTGGACCCTATAGAGGTCACAATTTTGAATCGATTTTGATGAAACTTGACATGTATGTTTATAACCCAAAAATCTTGGTTCCTATCGATATTTGCGCCCATCGGATCATTACTTCCTGAAGTATGTCCCCTGATTGTACGAAAAATCACCCTTTTTAGCTTGTGGTCCCTCTGGAGGTCACAATTATTATCTGATTTAAAAAACGTTTGATTATATCACAGTTACACCGTAGTTATGGGTGAGTTTGAATTATGATTTTCTGATGATTACTTAAAATGCAACAACTCTTGTTGACTGCCCGGACGATTTGGCTGCTGTGTGGGCGTATGTTTCGTTGCCTGGAAACCTATTTTTTCATATCAATTTGTCTTGTCACTCAAGAGAGCTTACTCTCTTTCAGAATTTGCCCTGTCACATTTACTTATTAAGCCATTAAAGTTGATCAATTATTAAGGATTTTAAAAGTAAGGCTAAACAATGAAATATAAATACAACAATTTCGCTGTTCCACAATATTGATCTTTCTGGGGAACTTATCAACTCCGTCGTTTAAACAGACCTATAAACCCTTTTTAAGGCTACTATTTAATTTCTAGATAAATTTGTGAAATCATGGGTTCATTTAAATAAAATTAAATCGTTATTTGAAAATAAAATGAAATAAAATGGGGGTTAACGTCCCAATCCTGAATCAGTACAGGGTGTTATGACGGAAGTTTGATCTTACAGGGTCGCTACCACCTTCGTTTGTTTCTATTTCCAAGGGGATCTTTAACATGTGGCGTACCCAGGACTCAAGGAAGAAGACGAAGACGTTAGACAATGGAACAGCACAAGTTATCGTGATTGTTTTCAAATCCGATAACACTCAATATTACATTGGTGAAACACAGAAATAACAGTCCCGTAGCTAGCGGGGTGGGAGGGCAAGAGGGGCAGGTGCCATATTTGTATGGGCGCCACATAAAACCGATTGACATTGGTTGGGCGTCCACGATAACATTGGCGCCCAACCGTTGTCACTTGGTTTTATGGGCGCCTCGTCAATCATGTCGTTATATATGAGACGCTACCCAAATGGTGAGGTGCCAAATAATGACCCCCATGATTACCACCACAACTGATGGGGCGCCCAAAACGGCTTGATCTCTGTGTGTGTGGGGGGGGGGGCTTGTACCGGAGAGTGCTGGGGCATGAGTGGGGGGCGCTTTATAATGTTGGGCCGCACATAGTGCATAATGCCGAATCAGATTGGTTGGGCACTCACGACTTGATCAATGGTGCGCCCAAAACGGTTGGTAAAACATAGATAGTGTAGAATTATATAGCTGTACGCCGATCGTTGTCTCGCCGGAAAGCATAGGTTTTTTTAAGTTGACAGAAAGTTGATGTCATATATATATGATGATTGTGCCTATAAAACTGAGCAACTTGAGAAAAGTTTGAAAAATTGAGTCAATATCCAAGCATCTGAGGTTATTGCTGGGAGAAATTCTTGAGGACGAGAGGACCAGAAATGTGAGTCAATGGGACAGAATCTCGAGATCTGTCCCTGTCAACTCCGCCCGTTTTGCAAGAGTTGAAATTACATCTATATAGTCTCTGAGACAGTACAACATTACAGAGGAGTAGAAGAATGATGTTATAATGGAATCGAGTGCCGCAGGCGCAAAAACAATTCGGATATGTAACCGAGCTTTTAAATTTTGGGGACCTGGCTAGAAAATTTTAGTCATTGTCATGGCAAATGGAACCAAATTTTCGTTAACGAGGGAATAAGAAACGGGACAAAATCTTGAGGCTTATCTGTCAGTTTCGCCCGTTTTGTGATTGTTTGTTTATCCCAATAATTCATTTAGTCTGAGACCGACTGCGGTGAGTACTTTTTTTTAAGACAGACCATTTTTTGCCATGGGTGGAAAACATTTTACAGAACAACATACTCACAACGGAATAAAAGTGACAAACCTTTATTCAAACATGACAAGCAGACATGGTTATTTTATACTATAGTTTTGTGTGACGTAGACATGTACAATTTAGGCTCACGGATTCACGCAAATACATAATATTTGGGATCTATTCTGGCATTGTTTGTTTACCACATTAGGCCTACTTCATGAAGTCGCCGATGCCTAATTTTGAGACCGACGGCAGTGACTGCATTTATTTTGAGAACGACTATTTTTCTCCCGGGGAGAAACAGATCATTACTCACAACAGAATAATATTGAAACTCAACAATTATTCATACGTGATAAGTTGACAAGGTTATTTTATATTAAAGTTTTGCGTGTATAGTGTGACTTTTGCAGTATGCACTTATTTTGATACCGACTGCTCCTATTTTGCGACCGACTGCACTGGTTTTGCAACCGACTATTTTTATTCCTGGGAGTGGGGTGCACCAAACCCACACCCCCACATTTACGCCCCTGGTTACGCAGTTAGCTATTGGTTGTTAATCGGATTATTGACCAGTCATAATTTGGAACAGAAATTTACTTCCATTACAGCAGTGTTAAGTGGGATTAGCTCTAATCAGACGAAACACTACGAGGAGTGTGGTACGCCACCTAATTATATTAAGGTAGACTACATTGGACCACATTCAAGTTGCTAAATTCACGGGCTGGAATAGCAGAAAAACACGTTTGCGTTAATCAAAAGTTGCTCCCAACGACCCCGTCTTCGTGGATTATAAACGATTGATTGGAATTCGACTAAGTTACCTTAGTTAGACTATATCAGTACCACCTACTGTATTGAGAGAAAGGAATTGCAAGAAAACGCGTTTGAGGTCGTTAAATTTTACCTTTTTTCTAGGGGGAGGGTGGTGGGGCGTCCCTAGACGTCTGTAGACCTAACCCGAAATATGTTCGAGCATGTCAGGATTCTGCCCCCTTAAAATTCATCAAGTCCGTATGCCTATGATGAGCACCCTTGTAGTGTACCGTTCGCCGCGGACCGCCATCAGCGCCCACAGAAGCCCCCAGAAGCCTTTGTCCCCCCCCCCCCAACAATTTTGGTCTAGCTACGAACCTGAATAATATCTCTTTTAGCAAACAACTAAACACAACTAGTTCGTGGTGAATCAAATCAAGGATAAATTAAAATTTCTACTGATCAATAATTTGTGAACATATCCCATTTACAGAGAGTGTAAACAGTAATAGAAACAGGAATAATTCTGTCGATATTACGTTACGGTAATATTTATAAATGATGAACATCAACTGGTTCCAGACGATGATACATCCAGTGATTTAAACTGTTGTCACGTCACAAATCAGATGAGATATTTGACTCAAATCATTCTAATTATATTCAGTTGTACGTGATATCAGGTTAAAAAATCAGATACAATGGGGTTTAACGTCCGACTGTTCTGATTCAACTTGAACGTGACGTTAGGTAAACAGACAGGATTATAAGATACAGTGACGTATATCATACACAATATAACAACTAGTGCATGATAAATTAAAATATAAACTTATAATACTCACCCAAAGCTGTTTCAGAAAACATGAAAAAAAAAATATAAAGAATTATTAAGCAATTATTTTATAAAAGGCGGATTATAGGGGGAGGGGGGGGGCAAATATGGGAATCTTCACAGGTTTTTGATTTTTTTCTCTCCTAAACTGTTTGATGTATTTCAACCAGATTTGATAGATTTGTCTCTGATTCAAATTGTTTGATCTACATTTTCTACTTTTCCTGAATCGCTCAAATGATTTCAACTAGTCACACTGTAAATTGAAGACTACGATAAATAGGTGATGACAAGTATTGTGTTATTGTGTGTGGTGCGGTCCCCCTGTATACTATAAATACTACACAATGATGACAAGTACTATATATAATATACTAGAAATATTACAGCATGATGATAAGTACATTATATACAAAAAAAAACCAGTACACTTTGATGACAAGTATTATACTAGAACTATTACAGCATGATGACAGTAAAGAGTATAATAAAATTTGTGGTGTAGAAATGTTTTATCTTTTATTTACATTTCCAATGTAAGATCTAAAATATGATTTAAAGCGTGGGTGTGGGAGATATGGGGTTAACGTCCAATCGACACAAAATACTCCATTTCTAGAGGAAGCCAGGGGGACCGGAGAAAAACCACGAGGTTGGATAAGCGACGCTACACTTTGTCACGTATCACCGGGGAATCGAAACCACGCCAGTTGACTCAATGACAGACCTTATGAAACAACCCGCACGGGCTAACCATTCGACCATCGAACCCTGAGAGATAATAGGAAAATTTTGATTAATTATTTGTTTTCTCAAATTAAAACGAAATGAAATTGGGTTTAATGTCCTACTGTTCTGTCCCGACTGGGCTAATGAAGGCGGGCATGTGCCATACAGTATGCTTTGAAGGAAATTGTCCTGACAGCGGCACAATGGCCTACTCTTATATTGAATTCCAACTGCCAAGGGATCTTTTACATGCACGCAAATGTATACACTAATACACTGGGACCTCGGTTTTTTGTCCCATTCGAAGACAGCTGTCCTTGTCTCGTCCTCCGTCCTGCAGGACTAATATAGGAGAATCCATGTCCATGTCGGAAAATCCCGATGAACTTTCTCGGCCAATGCAGGATCGAACGCGTGATCTCCTGGCTAGCGAGCCGGTGTCTTACCCAGCCAGCCACCGTGGCTTCCTTTTCTAAAATAATGAAACATGTTGCCTTAAATAGTAAATTATTTTTCGTATTATTCAAGTAGTGTAGAATTACAATAACAAGGCGAAGGTTAGTTAGCTATGTTAATTACTTGAATACGAATTGGTGTCAGTAGTTTTCGAACCAGTAAGCATACCCTGCGTAGTGTACGACATCCATCAATACTTATAGATACCGGAGCGACAATAAAAACCGGATTTCAGAAGATTCCTCATTGTTGCATCTATGGATAAAATGGATCTGTAGAAAACCTTTAATCGGATCAAAAGCTTTTAATTCACCGCAATGGTGTTAGCACGCCACTAGAAGAGTGGTAAGAGAGTTGTTTTTTTTTCATGAGTCGCAGCTGTAACAAATACCGATATAAATAGAGTGGTAAGAGAATTTTTTTCATTAGCTGCGACAACGATTTGCTGCTGTAATAAATACCGATATAAATAGCTCTATATGTCTGTTCGTATACCGGAAATATAAATGCACACATATTTAAAACAAATTGGGCGACACAAGTGAATTTAACAAGCGTATGAGTATTCATTGAAACCTTAAAAGCACATATGCTATGAATGTATATAGCCATTTACATGTATATTCAATTGTTAATAATATTATTTAAATTTCGATTCAATTATGTTCGGTGAAATACGTGAAGAGTCCAAATTAAACACGGTCGATTTAGGGTTAGGGTCCATTCTACGCGCCTTTTTATTATCATTTTGTCGTGTGTGTATCTTCCATTACTTATTACTTCCGCATTGTTTTTTAGGATATATTTTGTTTTATTACCACCATATACTACACGACTCGTGTACTGATTATAAAATGTTCATTGTCTCTTGAATATTGGCTTTAGAATCCCATATTTTTTTACGGTAATATAAGAACATCGATTTGGATTGAAATGTGTTAATATTGAATTCTATTTCGTGTTTTAATTCTAAATATTATGGATAACATTATGCTAGACGTTTATTTCCTTTAATGAAGGAAATGGAAGTAGCAGTGAGCAAAACTAAGAATTGTCTCTTTAATAGACTGGCCGATTTTAGGTACTGTCGCACGTTAAGACCAGTTCTATTTTCGCAGGTGAAATGGTGGCTGGGCTCCACATGCTAATACTAATGTCAATGTTCGTTGTTATTGCACAGATAAGCCAACCTACTTCTCTATATGATTTCTACTAAAACTGTCGTAAACTAGCAAAAGTGTTCAATAACATGAAAACTGTCTAGTAATTATTGCACGGTGAATCTCCGTCGAATCTACTAGAGTGAAAACAATCTGCCTAGTGAAAGAAAAGCTTTATTTTATAACGATATGAACAATATTCGTATTTTAAATATAATAACCATAAGGGGTGTTCTCAGGAACTAACTAAGTCAACTTAGTTTACCCCATGGTTAGGTCGTAACAGAAATGAACTGGTGTTTAACGTCCTACTGTTCTGATTCGACTCGGAAAATGAAGACGGGCATACGCCATACAGTGCCCAGACAGCAATGCTACGGTCTAGTCTTATATAGAATCCAACTACCAAGGGATCCTTTACGTGCACGACGCATCTGAACTACTTTTCAGTTCCGACTGGGCTAATGAAGACGCGCATACGTCATTCAGTGTGCTACGAGATAAATTGTGCCAAGACAGCGGCGATACGACTTATTCTCATAACTGCCAACGGATCCTTTAAGTGCACGTTCAATCCGCCCAATTGTAGGTTTTCCCTTGCCAGACCCTCGGTCCTGCATCACTGGCAAAGGTTTGGAACAACAAAAAATCCGGATGAACTTTCTCGGTCAACGCAGGGATTGGACACGGCACCTCCAGGTTACTGGGCCAACGTCTTACTCACTGAGTCACCTTGGCTCCCAGGTCGTGACAGTAACAAAACACAAAAAACAAACATGTCGAACTGTCGATGTTCTACACATATTAGTTTTTTATATGTCGTATATATACTAGCAGTTCACGAAATATCTTTCTTGGTAGTTGAATAACCATGCACAATAGAATTTGTAAGATGAATTAATACACATAATTGTAAGTGTCCGCAGCTGTACTTAGTTTGAATATATCATGAATTTGACTATTAGTTCGACCTTATAATAAAAGTATAATCACAGGCTACACTTGACGATGTACACCGTTCTAATATTTTTTGCCTGGCTACGCTCAGTGAAATACGTTTAAAATCTAAATACCATAATAACACATCAACAGTTTTTATAATAATACAGGTATTGATATTATATATTTCAAAAGTCACGTCATGGGCTCATTATAGATACACATTTTCCTGGCAAACTTTATTTGTAACCTTCCAGCGACATATATTAACGCCAGTAAATGTGAAATAAAGTACACTGCAATTAGTAATTACTCATGTGTTATTTTAGACCTATTTTTTTTTCATTTTATATTTTCACGTTATGTAATTTCTAGTTCGTTCACACAGACTTTTATATTTTCTAATTTAATATGGAAGACCAAACAGCTCTTTATTCAGTGTTCTTAGTTCTTAGTTCTAAATTCTTAGTCCTTAATTCTTACTTCTTCATTTGTTGTCGTATTTCGACATTTGTACACTAAAGTTAACATTTGTATCTTAAAATCAATATTTGTTTCACAAATCAGACATTTGTCATATCAGATTTGTAAAAAAAATTTTAATATAAGATATTTATTTTTTTTTTAGAAATTCAAAAAATAGTCTATATTTACATTTCATCAGAAAAATACAACAAAAGGTAAATATCAAACAACAAATTTCAAAATACAAATCTCCAAATACAAATCTTACAAAACATTTCTCCAAAAACATTTCTCTAAATACATTTCTTTAAAAACATTTCTCCAAATACATTTCTCGAAAAACATTTCTCGAAATTCATCGAACCGGAACAACCTGGCATACAATAAGTCACTATACAATAATGGGAATCGAGTATAAGCACATGTACAATAAGAATAATCGCTCGGTGACCGCGACGCTGGTGAAACGATCATTTGGCAGTTGGAATTCGATATAAGAGTAGGCCGTAGCGCCGCTGCCCGGGCAAAATTTTCCTCATAGCACACTGTATGGCGTATGTCCGCCTTCATTAGCCCAGTTTAGGAGCAGAACAGTACGATGTTAAATCCCATTTCATTTAATTTCTCTAGTGAAACCACGTGCGTAGAACGGCTAATCGAACCGGGCCTTCGATAACGAAAATAAATTGAAAGTAGTCTATTTTCAGAAATTAGGCTTTGTCTGATGGCGACATATTTCTTTGTTCAAAGAGAGGGAGAAATGGAGTTTAACAACCACTCGACACAACTAGGTCATTTCGGGACTAACACATGGTTCAATTTTATTTCCATAATTAGCTTGCGCGTAGGGTCTTTGGCAGTGGGGGGAAACCGGAGGCCCCGGAGAAAACCCACGAGATTGGACAGGCGTCCCTACTCCTCGACACGTACATCGAAACCACGTCAGTTGACTCAATGACACACCTTATTGTACAGCGTGTACGTGTTATTCATTAGACCATCCAGCCCCCCCCCCCCCTTCTTTACTCAAACGAAAGAATGTTTTACTTCTTCTAAATCATGTTTTCATGAATGTGTCTGGGGAATAAGTTCATACAGATTTTCCGGCGTTATTTCCTCTTGTCAGTGATGCAGGACCGAGGTCCTTACAAAGACAGCCGTGTAGTCGTTCGGATGGTACACGAAAAACCGAGGCCGCGTGTACGCATTGGCGTACACGTAAAATTTCCCTTGGCAATTGGAATTCGATATAAGAGTAGGCCGTAGTGTCGCTGTCCGGGCAAAATTTCCCTGATAGCCCACTGTATATATACCCGTCTCAATCGGCCCAGTTCGGAGCAGAATAGTAGGACGTTAAACTCCGTTTCCTTTCATTTCATTTATTAAATGAGGGGAGGTGGCAGGGATTTAAATCTTAAAAAACGATCTCAATAAGAAATTCTCAATATTTGTTCATATACTACAGGAAAGTATGTTTTTATGCTTGCAACAAAATGTAAATTTATATTTACATAACTTGCAAAAAGAAAAACAATTGACTGGCACTAACAAATGAGGGGTGGGGAGGGTATTTAACGTCAAAATACCGGCCATAACACAAAATACAAGATATCGGGTTGCACACCATTAAGAAGGTCCAAATACATTTTAACAATATACATATTTTCTGACAGATACATAATTTAGAAGAGATAAGTCCTCTTTCATTGATCCAACTACTTTCAATTTATTGTATTTAATGCTATATCATATCAATCAATATATTTATACATAGAAACATAACAAGCACATGATTTCATTAAAGTCACAGTCATTGTACGATTTTACTTGTTGTATGCTTGCTTGATTCTTCTTTATTGTATGGTGACTTATTGTATGCCAGGTTGGTTTCTAATGTTCCGTTTAGATGAATTTCGAGATATGTTTTTGGAGAAATGTATTTGGAGAAATGTTTTTGAAGAAATGTTTTTGGAAAAATGTTTTTAGAGAAATGTTTCACAAGATTTGTATTTGGAGATTTGTATTTTGAATTTGTTGTTCGATATTTGTTTTTTGTTTCATTTTTCTGATGAAATGTAAATATAGACTAATTTTTTGATTTTCTAAAAAAATTAAATATCTTATATCAAAATACATTTTACAAATCTGATATGACAAATGTCTGATTTGTGAAACAAAAGTTAATTTTTAGATACAAATGTTAATTCTAGTTTACAAATGTCGAAATACGACAACAAATGAAGAAGTAAGAATTAAGGACTAAGGATTTAGAACTAAGAACTAAGAACACTGAATAAAGAGCTGTTTGGTCTTCCATATATAAACGCCTGTTTAAACCAAACACTTATGTTTGTGATTATTTTCTTATATTCGTATCTTGGTATATTAATTAGATAAATATATATGTATGTTTAGCTTATTATGACTAATTTGAAAGATATATATTTTATTATTGAAGGTTGCATAAATAAGACAGTCAGGTTGTAATTTGTATGTACTGAGCTTATGAAAGCTGTCTTTGTGTTTTCAGTTAATCCCCATTATTGTCAACGTTATCACTGTTGGTTCTTGTCATCTTTGTTACCGTCCTCGCCGTAGATTCTTGCCAACGTTATCATGAAAGAAATAAAATGGTGCATTGCCGTTCATTGTCATTCTATGTGATCTGTCTACTCAACCTTTGGCTGCCATTCACCATCCCATGCATATAACAGAATGATGATACAAACTAATATTAACTGTTGTTAATCCTGGTCAATCCCATACATGATGCATTACAGAATGATGACACAAACGTATATTCATAGAACACCCATTTGAGTAGTTCACGTAGCTAACACGTTTTTAATGTATTTTTGCATTGAAAGTTATCGATTTAACGATCTTATTACCGAGTAAACAACATGAATATGTATAAGCCGTATTATGTAAATATTTTTTACTAAGCAAGATACAGCTGTAACCACTATGTTAAATATTCAATTAACCGTGATTATATATTATATCAAACATAAATGTATGCTTATGATATCATTAAAGGAGTACAATATAATGATACATGTAACATTCTGAGTATTACGTAATTGATATAATTCTTATTAAGCCCTATCAGGTTTAGAAATCAATATGATTAAGCAATATGCAGGTAACACAGAACGAAGACGGGTTTATACCAGAGTCCGTATTCAAAGGATATCTTAAGTCTAAGATAGTCACTTAACTACTAGTTTTCACTTAAATATACGTAACTTCCTGTAAGTTACGGGCAAGTGGTATTCAAAGGCACTGTTAAGTATCAAATTTTCCCTTAAAGTTAAGCTGCCTTAACTTTTAAGTGTTAGTCTTCCAGTGGTATTCAAAGGCCAGTTTAAGTGAGAAATATCCACTTAACTTTAAGTGACCTACGGGAGGTACCTTAAAGTTAAGTGAGATTATAATGACTTATTTTAATGCTGTAGAAGCAGTCCCGTAATGACGATTTTAAAAGATAGGGAATTCAGATTAAAACAAAGACAATGTCGCCGACCTTAGCTGACCTCAAATTCATTTTTTCGTCGTCAACTTTGATGTTGTAGTGCCATAATAGAGTATAAGGTTATTACAACCGATGTAGTTAAGGATATGTTCCCCCGATCATTTATCATGTTATGTTTGTATGTTCCATATAATAAAGTTAAATTCATTTGTGGAGACATGGCTTTATAGATTTTGGAAATTATTTATACTACCGCTAGAAGCAAGGCATGATCTATTTTTTACAACTCATTCCCATATATACATAATCGGTAGTATTTATTTAGGTAAAATATAATGAAGCATGAATATTTCGTAGACACAAAATGTAAAGTGTAGGTACTTACACAATATCTATGAATTTCTCAAATGATAGATTTACAAACAACACTGCATAATTTGTCCAGTCTAACTTAGAAGACAAGGGTCATTGTGTGGTGCCAATAATATGTTGTTTTCTATTCGCGTTATATTGTTAAAAAATAAAGCTTACAATATCCATCATTATACTCCAACTATTTATTGTAATCTATGTGAATGTTGTTTTTTTTTTAAAAAAAGTCTATGAAAACAGCTGTTCCGGCAAAGGATGCACACTACCATAAATTATCCTAAATTATAATCATACTATTTTCATGGGTTACAATATAATATTTCGACAAACATTTTCCTGGTGATGTAAACTAAGAATTTAATAGAATACAGCGATGCTCTTAAGGGGGCATAACTAGTTGGAAATGTCAGAAATTCGTGATTTTTGGCAGTGGAGGGTATTCCATAAATAAAAAAAAATCATGCTTTTTGGCGAATGTGAGTATTCCATAATTTAAGTGTGCAGTTAAGTTTTCACATAGCCAAGTATGTGTAAAATACAACCTTTGAATACCGATTTAAGGTAAGACACTTGGCTAAGTGGAAAAATTAAGTATTTTTACTTAACATTTAGAAAACCTTTGAATACGGACCCAGCTCTATAACTAAATCTTACACAACGCATCTTGAATTAAATTTACGGCGTTTTATTAATAATTTATTGTTTTAATGGGAATACTGAGCTTATGGTGCTACTGATCTAGGCCAGTATCCCAAAACGTTTGTAGGCCTATACAAGATTTACTCGAATCGAAAACAAACTTTGTATCAATTAGTTCAAACATGAGAGAAATATGGCTTATTATACGTTGACACACCTTAATTTTAGAACTGTTTATATGGGTCACAGTGAAACAGTTGTATCTGTATTTCATTGTTTAACCTTATTTCAAGCCACTTCCGATCGATCAAAATGCCGTCATCAAGAATCTGGAAGGGTGTCTCGGTTATGTCAAAAAAATGGATGTCATCCAATATGATTAAACTTAACGATGAACAAACTGAGTTTCTTCTCGTGGGTCCTGCTAACAGACTTAAGAAATGTGACATTCGATCGATCAACATTGGAAACACCGAAATTCCCGTGTCTAGAACTGTAAGAAATCTGAGAATTCTTGTTGACTCTCCTCTCAGTTTTGAAAACCATGTGAACAATATCTGTAAAATATGTCATTTCCATCTCCGAAGGACAGGGTCAATTCGTCATCTATTAACAGAAGACGCTGCTGCAACCTTAGCTCGATCCTTCGTCCTGTCCAGAATAGGCTATTGTATAATTCGGTACTAACTGGTATTACGGACGAACAGATTTCAAAACCCCAAAGATTACAAAGCCGCGTTGCTTACATTGTCACAAAAACTAAATGAAGATCACACATCACCTGTGTCTTGAACAAATTACATTGGCTCCGTGTCCGAGAAAGGATCAACTTTAAAATCTTATCGTTAAACTATCAATCGATAAACAAATCCGTGCCAGGTTACCTTCAAAATCTAGTATCACTGTATCAACCCAAACGATCATTAAGACCAGAAGGACAACTCCGGAATGTACCTGCCTATAATTTGAAATCATTTGGATCCAGAACTTTTCGGTACAGTGCATCAATTGTTTGGAATACACTTCCAGAAAATATCCGACAATGTCAATCTGTGTCGGTTATTAAATCCAAATGAAAAACGTGGTTATTTAGTCATTATCATTAACACTTTTAATGTGAGAACATTTTCTAGTACCTAGTGCATTCCCTAGTGGATTGAATAGTTGCGCGATACAAATATCATTATTATTAGTAGTATTATTATAAAGGTCTTAATTTTATTTATGGAGGTGACTTGAAATATATTATTAAAGATGCAGTATGTAAGATTTAGATAAACAGCTGACCGTTCTTGCTATGATAGTTTAAAAATAGATTTTCAAATTACATTATTATAAAATATTAACAATGGTACTTGACAATCGAGACTAAGTCTATCTAATTAAATAATCAAAACTCACGTCAGTTTTAATCTATTTAAATCTGGGCCATCCGATTGACTAGAGAGTGGATTATAGGTTTGCCATGACTTTTTTTTTATTCTTATTTGAACTTTCAGAAATCACCTAAAGCTATGACCTAAATGTCAAGCGTGAAATTCCTAAAACAACTGATCACGACCGAGGTCGCAATATTTAAGGTAATCGTAGTAGAACGAATTTACGGCGACGCGAAAGTTGTTTTGAAATACGGACACTCAGACACTGTCATTGAAAACCGATACTTTATTTTGTTTAATGAGTGTTTTCATGAATGCTCCCTATATAATTAATTCCCATGATTACTCCCCGTAAAATTACCGCCATTTCATTTTCGTGCATACATGAGAAGAGAAAAACATGTTTCCATGTCTTTATTGTGTACTAGTCATGTCATTTTAAATACCGGTAAATCTACCCTTCAGGTACATATTAATTATTAAGATTTCGCAGTAGTATTATATAATTATTTTATAAGTACTTAATAGAGTTTTC
This sequence comes from Patella caerulea, assembly GCA_036850965.1. Taxonomy (NCBI): domain Eukaryota; kingdom Metazoa; phylum Mollusca; class Gastropoda; family Patellidae; genus Patella; species Patella caerulea. The sequence goes on from JAZGQO010000010.1 coordinate 5,796,835, forward strand.
TTTCTTTTCATCCCGTAAAATAATAACTTAATAAGAAGTGAAAATGAAAGGTGTTATGTGTTAGTATTAGTAATGCTAGGTTTAGGATTGATCTATTATATTTTATACTTTTATGCCTAAAAGCCTACTTCTGTGAACTATGTGTTGTCAAGAATATTGCATATTTATGTCAGGTTGGGATTCTGATTCCTTGGACAATTTGGGTTGAGAAATCAACGATAAGGCATTTTTCGATTTGACCTGGTCTGGGGGCGGTAACTCCATCTAATACTATACAAGTAGCGTGATATGCTTTAAAGAGTTGTCTCCCATGTAAAATCGTTTTTTATCTATAGTTTGTGAAAGCCTTTGTATATCTTATATTTCGGAGCGCTTTTATTATACCAGAGAAAATTAAATAAAGTGTAAGAAGCATTTATACCGGTTATTTGTTGACGTTTTCAAACCAGATGTAATATTTTGTAACTTACTATGAAGAACCACCAAACACTTGTATTATCAACGTGGTGTCTCTTTGGTAGCTGGATAAGAAGTGATTATTTTAGCATCGATTACGTCACTGATAATCAGGTGATCTTTATAAAAACCTTCCAGTCAGGGCCGGATTAAGGTTTTGTGGGGTCCTAGGCCAAGATATCACACAGGCATCCATCCATCCATCAAATACAAAATATCAAAATAGCATATGTATGTACATTATACATTATTGCATTTATTGCATTAGTTTCATTACATAGGTGATTATTGAGAGGATTTATTGAACCAAGCGAGAGCTTAGGGAAACACAGAGACCCTAAAAGTGTTGGCCCGTATTTCAGGTACAACACTGTATAGAGTACTGGTGATATAAAGACTTGTCTTTTCGACGGTATAACTTTTACTAAGCCAAAAGTGAATCTTTTTCTCCCCAGTCAGAGCATTCTAATTTTTAGAATATGTCACATCAGTTAAAACGAGCCAGTAGGATTTTTTTTTTAAATATTGTAATTCGACCAGTCTGATTGTCATGGTCATCATAGCAAATATTTTGACACCAGCATTGAAATGAAATTTTCTTATAATCGCCCTAGGAAATTAAGAGGACTGTTATACTCTTTCGAAGACACTTTTCGACCAATCAAAATCCAAGAAATTAACATTCTGAGCTACAATTTATATTTAGCTTTAAATATTTAAATATGTTTATGTACCCGTTTGTATTTTTCGTTTGTACTTTTCTAATGTGCGTTTTACGACCATAGCATTTCAAAGATACAGAGAAAAGGCTGGTTCCACTGAAAGCGAGAACTACGACTCGCTGGTGTAAATCTAAATAAATGACATCAAATGCTCGTTAGACACATTCATAGTCTAGTCTTTAAATATGTTTATGTACTAGTCGTTAAAGATGTAATAATTTCAAGCTCCAATATCACTCTTAAATGTCAATAATTATTTATGAATTAAAATTTTGGAATTTGTTATGAATCAGACAAATTTAAATCTTACTTACATGTCGCACTTCAAACGATACAAACTCAAAATATTTTGCTGTGTAACAATATTGACTGACCTTTACCCGTGTTATTTGTTTTCAGGCGATACAGTTTGTAAAACCTACGTGGAGGCCATTTGAACAGGACGCATTTATAGAAAACCATGGAACCCTGGATGTCAACGAATTTGGGCAACTTATGAGAGAAAAGGAAAGTACACTAATTGTCTGATTTTTCAGCTACGATGAGGGGAAATACACTAATCTTTCGGCAACGGCCTTGTATCAGGCAGGTATTGATGAATAGAATATTATGGACAGTCCTGGATATCTACCCACAGAGGCATGTATGGTCTATAAAATAAAGTCAGATGGGGTGGACTAAATTGTTTCTGTTATCCTAAATCACCCTTGTGAAGCGGACAATCTTGAAATCAAATAACAAACATGTTTAATTCCAGACATCAAAATCTGCCCGTTTGAGCGATATAATAACTTAATCCATGTGGCCCTGCGAATTTCACCAATTGTGAATTCAGTTTAAGTCAAAACATAACCCGATTGTAGTTACTGGAATAAAACTGCTTTTTTGTTTAATTTTTCCAAAGAGGTCGTAATTGCATGCATCATTGATTTATTGATGTCCGATCGATGAGCTGAATTTAAAAAGCGTATGACTATTCATTGAGACCTTAAAATAGATCGAACTGGGTCTAAAAGCACATATAATATGAATGTATATAGCCATTTACATGCATATTCTATTGTTAATAATATTATTTAAATTTCGATTCAATTATTTTCGATGTAATACGTGAAGAGTCCAAATTAAACACGGTCGATTTAGGGTTAGGATCCATTCTATGCGCATTTATCATTTTGTCGTTTGTGTATCTGCCATTACTTAGTACTTCCACATTGTCTTTTAGGATATATTTTGTTTCATTACCACCATATACTACACGACTCGTGTACTGATTATAAAAAGTTCATTGTCTCTTGAATATTGACTATTATGATCCCATATTTTTTTTACGGTAATATAAGAACATCGAATTGGATTAAAATGTGTTAATATTAAATGCTAATTCGTAGTTTAATTTCAAATAATACGGAAAAGATTAAGCTAGACGTTTAGCCCCTTTAATGAAGGAAATGTAAGTAGCAGTGAGTAAAGGTAAGAATTGTCTCTTTTTTAAACTGGACGATTTTAAGTAATCTTAGAGGGGAACATTAGTGCTGTCTTCGCATGTAAAATGGGGGTGGGACTATACCGGTCAATACTAATTTCCATGCTCGTATCCATGTTTCTACTAAAACTGAAGTAAACCAGCATAAGTGTGCAATAACATGGAAAATATCTAGTTGTTGCACATTTATTATAAGCTCCATCTAATCTAATAGAGTGAAAACAATTTGGTTATTGACAGAAAAGAAGAAAGAAAGACTCCACGCCAATCTTACAAAATATAAATAGGTCATACGCAATTATTTTATAACATCATGAACATATGGATATAATCGTATTTTAAATATAAGATACGACTTGGCAAAAATAATAAGCAAAAGGGTCGTCTCAGGAACGAACTAGCCCAACTTAGGTTGTATCATGTTTAACGTCCTACTATTTTTATACGACCGGGATAATGGAGACGGGCATACACCATAGCAGCGCACCGGTCTACTCTTATATAAAATCCAACTGCCAACGGATACGTTACGTACACGTCGCATCTAAACTATTGGTTTGTTCCGACTGCGCTACGGCCTACACTTATACCGATTCCCAACTGCCAAGGAATCCTTTACGTGCACGTCTCATCTGTCCGACTACAGGTTTTCCCTTGCGAGGCCCTCGGTCCCGCAGCACGATGAACTTTCTCGGTCAACGCAAAAATCGAACACGGGACATGTATACACACAGGTTAGCGAGGCAACGTCTTTCTCACCGAGCCACCGTGGCTCCCAGGTCGTGACAAGAACAGAAAGCAACAAATTAAAAGTGTCCATGTTTTACACATATTAGTTTTGGTATGTCGTATATACATTAGCAGCCCACGAAATATATCACTTGGCAGTTGCAATTCCATGCACACTAAAATTTGCAAGATGATGTAAGATTATCAACAGCGTGCTGATCATAAGACACATTCTATATAAAAAACACATCAACAGTTTTTACAATAATACCGGTATTGATGTTAAATATTTTCAAAATGTATATCGAATATTTTTGTATCTGGTTATGCTCAGTGAAATACTATATTTTATTTCCAAAATATTTCTTAAAATCTAAATAACACATCAACTGTTTTTATGGTAATACTATTATGGATATACATTTTCCTGGTAAACTTTATTTGTAACTTTCTAGCGACACATTTACTCCAGCAAATGTGAAATAAAGTACATTGCAATTGGTAATTACTCATGTCTTATCAGGGGCGTACATAATGATTTCGTTTTTTTTTTTGGGGGGGGGGTGGTAGCCAAAATGCGACCAACTGATGCACATACCCCCCTCCTCCATTGCGAGTGACGCAATCAGGAGCCAAGCACCGCGAGTGATTTTTCTAGGGAATATGGGGTGTGGTAGGGGCGGTTTCAAATCTAGGGCGCCATCTACAATCCCACCCCACAATGAAAGTAAACAAAATAATGGCTATAACATTAGGCGTCCCGGTAGTACATATATAGTATTGTAGAACTAAATAGTTGTTCGCCGATCGTTGTCTCGTCGGAAAGCAGTTTTATTTAGTTTATGTCATATTATTGATTGTGCCTATAACACAGTAATATCCTGGCATATGTGGTCATGTCATTGCTGGGAGAAATTCTTGTGGACGAGTGGACCAGAAATGTTAGTCAATGGGACAGAATCTCAAGATCTGTTTTGCAAGAGTTGACATAACATAATCTGACGCCCCACACACCAGTGGTACGACAAACTGGGCAGTTCACTATAATTGTAAATATAATAGTACTGATACAGTATAAGACAACTGAGGAGTAGAAGAATAATTTTAAAATGGAATCGAGCGCCGCAGTCGCGAAAAAAAATTTCAGATATGGAACTGTGTAGAAAAATGATGTTATAATGGAAAATATTTCAGATATGTAACGGAGCTTTTAAATGTTTGGGACTCGGCTTGAAAATTTGAATTAATACCATGTCAAATGGAACCAAATTCTCGTGAACGGAGATAAGAAATGGGACAGAATCTTGAGGATTATCTGCCAATTTCGCCCGTTTTGTGATTGTTGGTTTATCTCATGAATTCATTTAGTCGGAGACCCACTGTGGTCTCATAGAACAACATACTCACTACAGAATAAGAGTGACAAGAATACATGGTTATTTTATACTATAGTTTTGTGTGACGTATGCAATTTAGGCACACGGTTTCGCGCAAATACACAGGTATTGTTTTGAGACCGACTGCAGTGACTGTACTTATTTTGTGACCGACTTTTTTTTCTGACGTATGCAATTTAGGCTCACGGATTCACACAAATACACAGTATTTGGGATCTATTCTGGCATTGTGTTTGAGACCGACTGCACTTATTTTGAGACCGACTATTTTTCTCCTTGGGTGAAATTTTGTTGTTAGACTAACATACGCACAACAGAATGAGACTGAAACACAGCATCTTTTCAAACATGAGAAGTTGACAAGGTTATTATATACGTATACAGGTAACACTTATTTTGATACCGACTGCACTGATTTTGCGACCGACTATTTTTATACTAAAGTTTTGCGTGGCGTATACAGTGAGCTCTTATGTTGATACCGACTATATACTCCTATTTTGCGACCGTCTGCACTGATTTTGCCACCGACTATTTTTGGGCCTGGGGGGGGGGGGTAGTCGGGGGGTGTACCACACACCCCCCATCCCACATTTACGCCCCTGTGTCTCATATATAGGATTATTTTTTTTTCAATTTATATTCATCTTAACGTATTACTCTACATTGTTCTTACAAATTTTTATATTTTCTAATTTTTCATTAAACATATGTCAAAAAGCTTACAATTTAAAATCCAATTCATGTAGTATGTATTTAACTTAAAATAATCTATATACAATTGAAGGTGAGTCGATCTATCGACAGCCTTAATTATTTACGGACGATTAATCTGGACTGCGTCGAATTTGTGGGACATAGCTCCAAAACATAAGATTTTCTTTATATTGTAATATAATGATCATAATTTATCAGTCATTAAAATACATTTGGGTGCTCGTCTTCATAAAATCATGCCAAATTATGTTCTTAAAAGTTACTTACCCATTCCACAAGCCCGACCCATGCGTCCAGAAATATTATGCATAGAAAGGCACCTAATACATTGTGCATTGTTTAAAATATACATTGTTCATTAACCAGAAGTATATATGTGTTGTTCACTTTACCAGATACAAAAATCGGCTTACTTATGTAGATATGCTTGCGGATGACCATGTAAACGATGACTATTTATTTTTTTGTAAATCTATGAAAATGTTCAAAATGTGGTCACTTCGATCATTGTGTACTAATTCCCTTTCAATTTATTGAATGTAAACCAGGCTATTAACCTGTTACTAGACGATGATTATTATCTTATTTATGTGATCGAACGTTGCACGACAACTTTAAATGTTAATCATCAATGAATTATATTTATTTTTACCAATTAATCATTTGGTGCATTATAAAAAAACTCTACGAATATTGGGACGGTACTAAGAATGAGGAATTTGCCTTAAACGACGATGATTATTATCTTATTTTATCAGATACGTGACATTTTAATCCTCGTTACGTTAGTGTAACAATGTTGTCTTTGCGACATAGTTTTCAAATTCACACACAAGGAATGGAGAAATGATGGCTGAAACAATATTAGACCGGGAGCCCAGAGGGTCGAACCTCGACGAACGAGGTACCAATATCTGACCATATAGGCATCTACATACTAACCTGGGATGCACAGAAGTGGGCGTCTGCCGGGGCCCAGTTCATGGGTGTGACCCTGGTGACCCCTATAATGACCCCAAAAATGGGTTAAACTCATACATTCGTGGTACCGGTCAAAACCAGTTTTAAATGTAAAAATACACTCTACTGAGTACGAAAATACCCATAACAGATGATTTTGGCCCTGGGATGGCCCAAACTGACACCCCAAATATAGATCCCAGAGGGCTTGAAAAAAAAATTATATTCATACATTCGAGGTACCAGTTGAAACCAATTACAAATGAAAGAGTATATCCCACTGAGTACGAAATTACCCATAACAGACGATTAGACCCCTGGGGTGGCCCAGACTGACACCCCAAAGCCGAAGAGGGTGGGGTGGGGCAAAAATAGGGTTTGCTCATACATTCGAGCTACCGGTCAAAACCAATTTAAAATGAAAGAGTACATCTCACTGAGTACATAATTGCTCATAACAGAAGATTTCGGCCCTGGGACTTTCCAAAGTGGCACCCCATCCCAGGGGCTTAGAAAAGGGTCATATTCATACATTCGAGTTATCAGCTGAAACTAATTTCAAATGGAAGAGTATATCCCACTGAGTACAAAATTACCCATAACAGACGATTGGACCCTTGGGATGGCACAGACCAACACACCAATGCCGAAATGGGGTGGTTGGGGGGGGGCGAATAGGGTATACTCATAGAATCTGTGGTACAGCTCAAAACCAATTATCTTGCTCATAACAGAAGACTTCAGCCCTGGGACTGCCCAAACTGACACCCAAAACATGACATCCTGAGTTTAAAAAGGGGTTAGACTCATACATTCACGATACCAGTTCAAACTAATTCTAAATGAAAGAATATATCCCTCTGAGTACGGAATTGTCCATAACAGAAGATTACATGTGACTGAGTACGGAATTGTCCATAACAGACGCGTGTGACCCTGAAACGGCCCAAACTGATGCCATAGTTATGACCCTTGGGGCTTCAAGATGGATATATTCGTACAATCGAGGTACCAGTTGAAACTAATTTTAAATGAAAGTATAGACACCACTGAGTACAAAATGGCTCATAACAGATTTACACCCCACATTGTTTTTATATTATCTGTTATATATGGTCCAGGTTAATTGGTTTCCCTTTAAGAGTTTTAAATACATGTACATTTATCTTGATACATCAATAGATTGCCAGCCCACTGCCTTTTAATGCCTGAAAAAGTTTCCGCTGTGATGGTTCAGTTATAAATGGCCCCCTAATCGAAGGTCTTGCGATTTTATTGTATTTCATTGTTGTCTCTGTGTTGCATGTTCTTTGTATATTTGTGTACTATTTATATATATGCATTGTCTGTGTAAATATAGACGATTTTGGTCTAAACTGACACTCTAAATTTTACATCCCTAGGCTTGAAAAAAGTTATTCTAACAAAATCCGATGGTTCCATTCCATAAACTTTTCTCACTATTGCCAACGATGCTGCAAGGCCTGGATGCCGGCCAGGACCAATTTTTTTTTATTTTTACCCCCCCCCTCCTAAAAAATTTCACATAGCTGAAATGGTTAGTCCTTTCAGTGGCAGGTATTTGATAGCTGCCCTATAGTCAGTTTTGTCCATTTCTGGTGATTCCTGATGGGTTAATCACAAGATGGTCTGGTATGAAAACAATATTAACACTACAGGTGCAGTTCTTAGGTCCATGATTGTACTTGTTGGTGACAAAAGTCTGCTTCAATCTGGCCTCACAATACCATTTTATGCATTTTATCAGTTTGAACCATCATCTTTTATGGGTCTTTTCGTTATCAGCGAGATGCACACTTTCATTTAAGATTAAATTGAACTGATACCTCGAATGTGTGAATATAAATTTTTCTCGAGCCTCGAGGTCGATATTATGGTGTCAGCTTGGCCTGCAGGGTCGAAACCAACTGTTATGGACAATTTCGAACTCAGTGAGATGTACTCTTCCATTTAAAATTGGTTTGACTGGTACTTCGAATATATGAGTATAACCTATTTTTGACCCTTCGGCTCTGCGGTCCATATTTAGGGTGTCAATTTGGGCCGTCCAAGGGCCACAAGCGTCTGTTATGGGCAACTTCGTATCTAGTGAGATGTACTCGTTCATTTAGAGTTGGTTTTGACCGGTACCGCAAATTAAGGGCCCCATTGTCAATTTGGACCATGCCATGGGCCCAATCGTCTGTTATGGACAATTCCGTAATCAGCGGCATATACTCTTTCATTTAACATTAGTGTCTACTAATAACTCGAATGTATGAATATAACCCTTTTCTTAAGCCGCCCAGGGAGGATGGGGGTTCATATTTGGGGTGTCAGTTTGGGCAGTCCCAGGGCCAAAATCGTCTGTTATGAGCAATTCGCACTCAGTGAGATGTACATTTCCATTTAAAATTGGTCTTGACTGGTACCTCGAATGTATGAACAAACATTGTTTTTGCCCCACCCCACTCCCTTCGGCTTTGTGGTGTCAGTCTGGGCCATCTCAGGGATGTAATCGCAGGGTTCCCGCGGACCTTGAAAATCCTTGAATATCCTTAAATTTAAAATTTCATTTTCAAGGTCTTGAATATCCTTGAATTTCGCGAAAATAGGAAAATATCCTTGAATTTGAGTTGAGATCCGTAATTTTGTTGGTAATACTGGTAAGTTGATCTAAAAAAAAACGTTTAGATTATACATGTAAGTAATGCTAGTTATACTAAACAATAACTCTGACGTATACCTGTCAATCAACTGATCTAAATAAACAGCTGTCTTTTGTCACGTAATAACAAGACATTTACGTTAGGCAACCAAATTATGGAAGCCTATTGCGGCCATTTCAGAATCTCGTCCCCTCGGCGCGAGAAGTCGAGGGCGAGGGAGCGAGAAGACGAGAACGCGAGGGAGCGAGAAGTCGAGGGCGAGAGAGCGAGGAAACAGGGCGAGAATACGAGGATCTCGCCCCGAGAACACGAGATTACTTTCACCTCGTCTTCTCGACTTCTCGCTCCCTCGTGTTCTCGCCTTTGAAAAACCTCGTGTTCTCGCTCCCTCGCCCTCGACTTCTCGCTCCCTCGCGTTCTCGCCCTCGACTTCTCGCTCCCTCGTGTTCTCGCCTTTGAAAAACCTCGACTTCTCGCTCCCTCGCCTTTGAGTCAATCTCGTCCTCTCGTGTTCTCGCTCCCTCGCTTCGTCACAATCTCGTCTTCTCGTGTTCTCGCTCCCTCGCCTCGGAAGTGCAGTTATTACGCATGTCCACTGACTATACCGTATCGGCATTTGTATTTTGACATGGATTATAATAAACGAAAATGTTTGAAGTTCTAGAAAATGTAATAGTCCTAAACAAGTTTAATCTCTTCTTGCACAGATAGTATTGTATTCTGTAATTGATTTTTAAGTCTTCAGTCAAATCTTTCTTTGCTCTCTAAAAATATTCATCGTGAGTTTTCATTTGATGCGTGGTTTTGTCAGTGCTGCAGGATGGAGAGCCTGACAAGGGAAAATGTATAGTTGTTCGAATGGGATTTTAAAAAACCAGGTCCCGTGCCCGGAATCGAAATGAAGTTGGTTCTACGGTGGCTCACTGCGTAGGAGGTTTGCTCTCTAACTTAATCGAAGTTCATCGTGATTTTTCTGCCCGGAATCGACATGAAGCTGGTTCTACGGTGGCTCAGTGGGTAGGACGTTTGCTCTCTAACTTCTTCAAAGTTAGTCGTGATTTTCTGGCTATGTCCACCCTTGTCAGTGGTGTAGAACAGAGAGCCTAGCAAGAACCAACGTATAATCGTTCGGATGAAATGAAAAATAACCGAGGTGACGTGTCCGGAATCTAAATGAAATGAAATGAAATAAAATGGGGTCTAACGTCCTACTGTTCTGTTCCTAAATTGGGCTAATGAAGACGGGCATACGATACAATAATACAGTGTGCTATCAAGGAAATTTGCCCGGGCAGTGGCGCTAAGGCCTACTCTTATATCGTATTTAAACTTCCAAGTGGTCTTTTATGTGCACGCCAATAGGTGTCCTTGACAGGCCCTACGTTTTGCATCACTGACAAGGAGAAATCACGCCCGAAAAAAAAAATCTGGATGAACTTTCTCGGCCAATGCAGGGATCGAATACCAAGTGGTGTCAGTGGTGTGGGACGGGGGGCCTGAGAAGGGACAATGAATAGTTGTTCGGATGAAATACAAATAACCGAGATCCCGAGGCCGGAATACAAATAGAGCTACGATGTCTCAGTGAGCAGGATCGACGTTTGCTCTTTTACTTTATCAAAGTTTTTCAGGATTTTTCGGTCGGGTTCCTGCTTGTCAGTGGTATAGGACTGAAGACCTGGCAAGGGACAACGTATAGTCGTTTGAACGGTATATATATAAAATACGAGGTGTCCGAAATCGTAATGAAGTGGTGGCTACAATGGCTCAGTGTGTAGGACGTTTGCTCTCTAGCTTCATCGAAGTGCATCGGGATAAATTTCTGGAGATGTCCTCCCATGTCAGTTGTGTAGGATCGAGGACGGAGGGCCTGGCAAGGGATAACGTATAGTCGTTCGGTTTCGATTCGCCGTGTGGGGTTTTTCCGGTTTCTCCCACTTAGACTGCGATTTAGCCCCGAAAATCGTTTCATCTCATCCCAGCAAATTCCGGGTGAAAATCTGACGCTTTGTTACATAAGTTAACCAGATAGCTGTCACTGTCGCATACATTTCGTTTCCGATGCATTGCACAATATGTCAGCACTAGAATTACGCCTCGAACTATGTTTGTCAAGTGTAGTCATACTGGGGTGAAAAAATCAAATTCTAAGCCAATCAGAAACCATAAATCCACGTCATAGGGTCACGGGTCAATAGCCATAATTAGACCATGGAATACCTTTTACGAGACAGAACATGCTGGTTTGTTTACATTTGTCAGAGAGAATTTTTCTCAAAATATGCCCGGATTACTGTATAATACCACATATTAAATGTTGCAGTAACACGATGAAAACGACTAATCCCAGATCTGTGGAATAAATATGGTCAACAGTAGAGAAATAGCACCAATGATTGAAAGAATCTGTTATTTACTGGAAACAAGTATTTTTTAAAAAAAAAACTTTTCAGTAAAACAATATACTAAATATCCCTGAAAACGATTTTGGCAAAAATAAACAAATGCAATAATATAAATTTCCTCATACACAACAATACCATACACTACTAGTAAGAGAAATGAGGTTTAACGTCCACTCGACACAAACTTGGTCATTTACAGACTAACATATGGTTAAATTTTATTTCAATAATTCGTTTGCGCGTAGGGGTCTTTAGCAGTGGGAGGAAAACCCACGAGGTTGAGAAAGCAACCTATCTCCATTCCACATACGCTCACACAGGGATCGAAACCACAGCCGCATGCCAGAGGTGACCGGCCAGCTAGAGGTAGAAGCGTGGCACTCTAGACCACCAGGCCATCCCCCCCACTACTAGTAAATGAAATGAAATGGGTTTTAACGTCCTACTCTTCTGCACCTAACCTAGGTTAAAGGAAGACGAGCATATGCTATACAGTGTGCTATGATATAAATTTTGCCTGGGCAGCACCGCTACAGCCCACTCTTATATTGAATTCCAACCTCCAAGGGATCTTTTACGTGCACGCCAATGTGTACACTGGACCACGGTTTCCCATACAATCTTAACGACTAGACAGCTGTCCTTGTCAGGCCCCTCAGTTTTGCATCATTGACAAGGGGAAACCACACCGGTAAATCGAGATGAACTTTCTCGGCCAATGCAGGGATCTAACACACCACTAGTATTGATGAAAAATGTATATAATAATTACATGTATAATAATATCATTGTTCTGGAGTACGGTTTCTAATGTGCTGTTCAGATTGTTATATTCACAGAATATACACAGATCAGGTCTTGTGCCCATTTACACTGTACAAAATTAAAAGATATATACCAGTAAATAAAAATATAAGAGAAAAACAAATAGTTATCTAAATGATTCCAGTAAAATGAATTAGAAATGAAATGGAGTTTAACGTCCTACTGTTTTGTTCCTATACATGTACTGGGCTAATGAAAACATGCATACACCATACAGTGTGCTATGAGGGAAATTTGGCCAGGTACAGCACTATTTCCTACTCTTATATCGAATTCCAACTGCCAAGGGATCTTTTTATGTGCACACCAATGTATACAAAGGACCTCGGTTTTTCATCACATCCGGACGACTAGACAGCTGTAATTGAAACTTTTTACATGCACCCCAATGTATACAAGAGACCTCAGTTTTTCGTCACATCCAAACGACTAGACAGCTGTCCTTGTACCTTGTTAGACTCTCCTTCTGCACCACTGACAAGGCAAAACCATGTTGGAAATGAAACAGAATAAAAAAATTAAAATGGGGTTTAATGTTCTACTGCTCTGTTCCTAAGCTGGACTACTGCCTACTCTTATATCAAATTCCAACTGCCAAGGGATCTATTTACGTGCACTATTTACGGGGGGGGGGGTCTAGATTGATGACTTTTATGCCAATGCAATGACTGCATTCTCATTCAGTAATAGATTCGACAGTAACAGTGTATAGAAAATGATTGACACGGACTCGGGGCCCTTTCCCATGGCCAGAGGGGCCCTTTTGTCAGACGTGGGGCCCTTCTGTCTGCCTTCAGGACCCTCCCTAACTAGGGTTCATTTTCATTTTTCTCATCGGTTTTAGCATTTTTCTCCCGTTTTATAGCCTCAGCTATAAAACGCCTTTGCGGCTGCCATCGTACCTTTTTACATGCACACCAATGAATACAAGGGACCTCGGTTTTACGTAACATCCGAACGACTAGACAGCTGTCCTTGTACCTTGTTAGACCCTCCTTTTGCACCACTGGGGTTCAACGTGCTACTGCTCTGTTCCTAAGTTGGACTAATGAATATGGGCACATGCTATACAGTGTGCTATCACGGAAATTTTACCAGGGCAGCGGCGCTACAGCCTACTCTCATCACATCCGAACGACTAGACAGCTGTCCTTGTACCTTATTTAATTGTCAGTCCCCCCCCCCGCCCACGGCCTGCACCACTGACAAGATAAACCACCTCGGAAATGAAAAACAATAAAAATAAAACAAAACCATACACTATTAATCAGCATAGTGACAAAATATAACATGAAAATTTATTGACATGTACAGTACATTTAATTAAAACATTTTTTAAAATATGTATTAAATGTATTTAAAAACTGCTTACAAATATACATGTACATGAATACAGGTTTAAGCCTACTCATAAAAAATCACATAATTTCATAGATATTATCATCAGTATTAAAATCAATGTCAATGTCGAACAATTTACACATATCCATACAAGAAAGTTTTCACTTGTAACAAGTACATCTATCTGTAATGCAGCCTGATTTGTATCCACAGTGAAAATTTTATTTGGTGCTTAATCTCTAGTCACCCTAACCCTGTCATTTTAAACAGTAGTGTTTAACAAACGGGGCAAAAATTTTTGCAGCTACAGTAAGGCAGCCCGGGGGGAATGCGCCAGAATAGGCCCCCGTTTTGATTGGTGGTGCAAGGGCCAAAGCAACATTTTCATCCAGGGGACACATGCAAAGTCAATCTGGTGTGGAATTAATTCATAAATATTTTTTTCATAAATAGGGCCTAACATGTGCTCTTGTACCAACTCATCTATTTTGGTTCTCTTTTTCTCCATACATCTTGGGTATATTTCTTAAAGTACTGTGCATGGTGTTTCACCTCAATGGTGACACAGTTTCCACCATATTAGTCCTCTATTGGTCTGAGTGGTCTTGATTCGAGTAGTCCTTACTCCTTGGTGACTGCGAGTTGTCATGCATTTAGGAATACAGAATATATCTTTATCAATCAACTTGTTAAATGATCCCCTTAACAAATTAACCAGACCTATTATTCTTTTTTTTGTTTGTAAAATTTTAGCTGCTTGCTTCTAACATCACTTTCTAACTTTCGTCAGTAAGTTTGGAATCGTGATAATGTTTCATACACAGTTGTTGTTTTTTTTTTACGTTGAAATGTGAGAACTCTGTATTATTATTAGTATACCCCATTGATTGAGAACTTTGTCTGCACATTCCCGGAGTTCTTTGTCTTACAAATCAGCATTTGTCTCCGGCACAAACCTGTCATTTCCATCTAATTCGATCCAATGGTTAGCCAATACCTAAAATTGTTCCCAGCTTGTCGCATTGAATTAGCTTAGTGTTTTTAACAAAATATTCACAAGTATTCAGTTTTCGCTATCCTTCCGCCATATTTACTATCTAACCAAAGCGGTGACCTTTGACTCTACTCGACCTTGCATTGTGTGTGTCTGATTGGCGAGCTATGTCACGTGATTTGTTAAAACCAAATCACCGCCTGTATTTATTTTACGGCTTCTGTCAAACGTCAAAGAATGGATAACAGAAAAGTCGCGTGACAATGAAGTAATACTAGAAGAATTAGATGATGTACATTTTTATACCCGAAACATGCTAGGACGGAAAACAGAAGCAGGCTAGCTAGAAATTTCACACCACGGCCTATATAATAAATAAAATCTAAGTGTGTATGGGTGTGTATCTATGTTTGTGTATGTTTTTTCGCCCATCACGTTTCGTCGCCACACTCCACCTACACATTATTATGTGTTATTAAATTAACCAGAATCACAACAGGAATGTTTTAGGCCAGTGAATTCGGGCCCAAGGCGAATTACGCTTCGTCGCCGAACTTAACCCCCACATATCTCGTATCAAATTGAAAAGAACGGCTACGTATGTATTTAGGCCATCGAATCTGTCCTACAGGCAAATTTGGGCCACGAACGAATAAGACCTCGGGCGAATTTAGGTCCGATGGGAATTTGGGCACTGGGCGAATATGGGCCCCTAGCAAATTTGGGCCATGGGCGAACTTGGACCCCAGGCGATCAATTTGGGCCCGTGTATAGGCGGGTAAACTACGGGTAGTTTATTTGATAATATTTGATAATATTAGCATCATAGAAAGAAGCGGGTATCGAAACCGAGCCCCCGCCCCCCTACAAACACACACACCCAAGCCAATGTGTAGCCTATACGAGACCTCGGTTTTCCTTGCCATCCGAACGACATGCTGTCCCCAGGCTTTCCGTCCTACACTGATAAGAGGGTACCTCGCAAGAAAGGCTAGACACATGACCTCGCTCTTTTAACCCAACCCTTCCTTCTCCACTGATATGGAAAAAAACCGCTAGAATATTTCCGATGAACTTTGATGAAATGAAATAAAATAGGGTTTAACGTCCTACTGTTCTGCTCCGACTGTGCTATAAGGGAAATTGTGCCCGGAAAGCGGCACCTAGGTCTCTTCTTATATCGGATCCAGACTGCCAAGGGATCTTTTACGTGTACGTCAATTTACAGCCTAGGATTTTCATCCCATCCGAACAAATAGACAACTGTCCTTGCCAAACCCTCCGTCCTGCACCAATGCAATGACATGGGGAAACCACGTCGGAAAACCCGATAAACTTTCTAGTCCAATGCAGGGATCGAACACGTGACCTTCAGTTTAGTGAGCCAGCGTCTTACCCACTTAGCAGCCGTGGCTCCAAACATTTACGTCCTACTCACTGAGCCACCGGAGCTCCCACTTCATTTTGATTCCGAACACGGGAATCGTTTTTCTATGCCACCCGACGACTATACGTGGTCCCCTGTCAATTCTTTCCTCCTACACCACTGAAGTAAGAGAGCAAACGTCCCACTCACTGACCCACCGTAGTTCCTACTTCAATTAGATTCCGGACACGAGGCCTCGGTTATTTTTATTCATTCCGAACGATTATACTTTGTCTCTTGCTAAGCTCTCCGTTCTACAGGACTTCGGTTATTTTTATTCCATCCAAACTATTATACTTTGTCTCTTGCTAATTTCTCCGTCCTACACCACTGACAATAGTGAACATCGCCAAAAATCACGAGGAACTTTGAAGTTACAGAGCAAACGTCCTACCCAGTGAGCCACCGTAGAACCAACTTCCTTGCGATTCCAGACACAGGACATCGTTTTTTTAAAATCCCATTCGAACAACTATACATTGTCCCTTGTCAGGCTCTCCATCCTGCAGCACTGACAAAACCACGCATCAAGTGAAAACACCCGATGAATATTTTTAGAGAGCAAAGAAAGATTTGACTGAAGACTTAAAATCAACTACAGAATACAATACTATCTGTGCAAGAAGAGATTAAACTTGTTTAGGACTATTACATTTTCTAGAACTTCAAACATTTTCGTTTATTATAATCCATGTCAAAATACAAATGCCGATACCGTAGTCAGTGGACATGCGTAATAACTGCACTTCCGAGGCGAGGGAACGAGAACACGAGAAGACGAGATTGTGACGAAGCGAGAGGACGAGAGGACGAGATTGACTCAAAGGCGAGGGAGCGAGAAGTCGAGGTTTTTCAAAGGCGAGAACACGAGGGAGCGAGAAGTCGAGGGCGAGAACACGAGGGAGCGAGAAGTCGAGGGCGAGGGAGCGAGAACACGAGGTTTTTCAAAGGCGAGAACGCGAGGGAGCGAGAAGTCGAGGGACGAGAAGACGAGAAGTCGAGGTGAAAGTAATCTCGTGTTCTCGGGGCGAGATCCTCGTATTCTCGCCCTGTTTCCTCGCGTTCTCGCTCTCTCGCTCCCTCGCCCTCGACTTCTCGCGTTCTCGTCTTCTCGCTCCCTCGCCTTCTCGTGTTCTCGCCCTCGACTTCTCGCGGCTAGGGGACGAGATTCTGAAATGGCCCCAATAGGCTTCCATAACCAAATACTCTCACGCGACTCCATTGTCCAATTAACATACTAGAAGCCACTACACTGACTAATCAAAATCGGTATTAGTAATTACATTAAACAATACATAATAAGGAAAAGGGAAATAACTCTGTTTTAAAAATGGCGGGAGTTTTCCTCGGTGTGCCGGAAGTCGATCTGTAATAATAAATAACAGTTTATGTCTTCAATTATAACGATAGTTGGTAATGTTTTGGTTGTTTTAAGATGAAAAATTGTAACTTTAGGCTAAAAATGTCCTTGAAAATCCTGGAATTTGACGTATAATTATCCTTGAAAAAATGTTTGACGAAGCCGCGGGAACCCTGAATCGTCTGTTATGGGTAATTTCGTACTCAGTGGGATATACTCTTCCATTTGTAATTGGTTTCAACTGGTACCTCGAATGTATGAATATATTTTTTTTTTCAAGCCCTCTGGGGTTCATATTTGGGGTGTCAGTTTGGACCATCCCAGGGCCAAAATCGTCTGTTATGGGCAATTTCCTACTCAGTAGAGTGTATTCTTTCAATTAAAATTGGTTTTGACCGGTACCTCGAATGTATGAGTTTAACCCATTTTTGGGGTCATTATAGGGGTCACCAGGGTCACACCCATGAACTGGGCCACGGCAGACGCCCACTTCTGTGCATCCCAGGTTAGTATGTAGATGCCTATATGGTCAGATATTGGTACCTCGTTCGTCTAGGTTCGACCCTCTGGGCTCCTGGTCTATATTGTTATATTCACAAATTATTGATTATAATTTCATAACCTAACATATAGAACACACACTGGTTATTTTGATACGTTAACGGAGGTACAGTTTAGTAAACATGTTGGTAATTTACATTTTTCAAGTAAAAGCTGCTATTAGAGACTTTTGGCAAGCGCAAATTCCTAGAACGTATCGCGTATCCGTATGGATTTTGTGTGTGACGTCATCAATGTGTGTGTATTTCTCATACGTGAAACGGCACACGGATACAACGTCCCGTATCGAATAGCTTTCATACGGAGAAGGTCCGTATAACATTGTCGTCTTTTTGGACGCTGAAATGTATCATCATAGCGTTTTTATGAATCTATGTGTATCCAAGAACACGAAGGTGTATATTTGATGTGAATTTAACCATAATAAAGACTGGAATTTAATCATTATTTTTGATGGTTTTTCTCAGGAATTTTCATACTTTTCCCGCCTGTCTGCACGCTGGTTGATCTACGTGCTACATTTAGGTAGATATGCGAACTTGCAAATCTGTAAATGATGTGATTCTATGGTAAAGGGGTATAAATGATAAATTAATGAAAACCGAAAATTGCTGTCGAATCGAAGTCAAAGATGTTTTTTAATAAGATGCGACATTAATTTTTTATAATAGCTCATGGGGTGGTGATCTTGGTAGATATTTGGCATCATACTGTACAGAACTAAGCTCAGCTCAGTGACGCATAAGTACGCGACACAAGAATTTGCCCAAACTCTAAAACTACTCTGACGCAACGTGTTACGTATACGCGTAGGGGTCTTTAGCAGTGGGAGGAAACCAGCGTGCCCGGAGGAAACCCACGAGGTCGAGAAGGCGCCCCTATCTCCATGTCACATACGCTCACACCAGGGCTCGAAACCACAGCCGCAAGCCAGAGGTGACCGGCCAGCTAGAGGTCGAAGCGCGGCACACTAGACCACTAGGCCATCCCAACCGCCCTACTGAAGTGGAGGAGCCTGTATCAAGGTATAGACGGTCTACAGTGCTAAGATTTAATTTTGCGGACCGTTGTCGTTTACATGGTCTGTAGGCAAGACTAGCAGACGGCCCATTACAACAGATATAATCGGTGTCCGCTGTTACAACAGTAAAGAGTAGAAGTCGCAACACCTATTATTTGGACATGCCATGACAAGACAAAAGAAGACTGGACATTAATCTAGTTGTATTTGACAAATCTACATTGAGGCCGGTGACCCTAAATAGATGACACTCATTAATTACTTACAGATCTAATACTAGTATTTTAAAGTAGCTTAAAGGGACAATAACACTCTTGCTGGCTTGGTAGCTCCAGAAAATAAATAATAGCCTTATTCTAAGTACTAAATGTTTTAGTGTCTTACCTGTTGTGTAAATTATCCATTACATCCTATTTTACTTTTCCAGAGGGTTCGAAATTATTTTAAAATCCAAGTCACATTTGAAAAGGTTTACGATAGACTTTTCAAATCAATAAGTTGAATTTTTCCAATTTTTTAAATTAGGTGTTTTAAAATGAAATTTATATCATCAATTAATTGGAATATTGTAAAATAATACAATTTGTTGACCAGAATGAAGATTGGGACATATTATTCAGTTACAACAAGAGTGTTATTGGGGCTTTAAGTCTCTAACTCAATATCGTCCAAAATCTTACAATTTACCATTTTACCATTGGTACACGAATCGTGTACCATAGTGCGTTTCAGCGTCAAGTGACCAGAAAGAGCGAGGCTAGACATATTCCAAAACTTACGTCAAACGGTGACGCTATAACTTAGCTGGAGCGCATGCACAATGGACTTGAATAATCAGACACTAGAAATTTCGAAACTTGGCAGGTACCGTTTGTAAACAATACCAGTCCTTTTTCATGCTTGTTTTTCTTTACTCACAGGTCGTTTAGTTTTATCATTGCAGCTAACTATGTCAATGTTCAGGTCCTTAGGACTTAATCATAATCCCTTAACCATGTGTCAATGTAATGGATCACTTAGTCGTCAAATCGCGTCTACCATATGCTACAGAACTCACATTTTTTTGATCCCGCCCCCACCCTCTCCTAAAGTGCCCTAACGTTGGTCTGCCTACCCTCATTCGGAGGCCCTAGCATGCCCTTTGCTAATTGCCGAACTTAGTCATGACTTTACACCAAGTTTTACTCTCTCCTAAATTCTCTTCCATTGAAATTAGTACCTCCGCTTATTATTGAACTTAGGCCAGGATCTTAATCAGCTCATTATTATCAGCATTCAATACCCGCTATCTTTCGGAATGACGGTGGACAATTCATTATCTGACAAACAGGCGATACTGTATCCATTTCTGTCTCAACACTTGAATCATTTAGTGAAATACATTCGCCAATAGGTTTGGACATCTTGGCCCAATTTTTGAGATTGGTGATCGAAATCGAACACGCCCACGACGCTGCGTCTACAGTCGGCTGGGAGTGGCCCCTTTTGACATGCCTGTTACGCTGCCTCTGCGGTGAGCAGTGGTCGGTCAGAGCGTCTAAATGAGATTTTGTTGATGCTTGATGAATGCCATCATATTGGATCTGAGGCATACTCGACTACTCTTGATCCCCAATGAGATTTCCACATATTCTAACCCAGGTGAACCTGTTAATTACCAAAATGACAAACTGTGTTGAAAATGGAATCAGCTGCCTCCAAAACGTATATTTTGACACCAAATGTGTTCATTTTGTAAAATTATCATTTTCCCGCACAAATTGAGCGCCATCTCGAATGGGCATTTTTCAGTCAAAACTGGCGGCCATTTTGGATTTTTGCCAATTTGACCCATTTGGGCACGAATTTCGGACTGGGACTGTTTTTGGTGATAATATACGTCTAGACCCATGTTAGTGTCTGGTTACGCTCAATGGAATATTATTTGTTCCCTAATTTTTTTCAAAATCTAAATAGTTGATCATGAATAACACATATTCATCTCAGTATGTAATCTCTATTTAGTTCTTACAAATTTTTATATGTGCTAAGAATATATCTTGATAAATTCAAATCAAACTACAGTATGTTTTGATAAGTTATTTCCCTAGTACACGCCACGAAATGTACCTAATACATTGTGTATTGTTTAAAGCGATAATTTCATATTTTCTAAGATAGTCAAAACATAATTATTTTTTTGTCTTTTTCTCTATAGGCGGTAAACACACCATTATACGGTCATAGGCATTATAAATCACTAACACAGGATATAATAACACAACTACCTCTCTTGATTTCTATTTCCCCCATGCAATACCTATCTTCAAACAGTGCAGTCGGTCGCTAAAATAGGACCAGTCGGTATCAAAACAAGTGCTCACTGAATACGACACGCTCCTCACGCAAAACTTTAGTATAAAATAACCTTGCCAACTTATCATGTTTGAAAAATTGTTGTGTTTCGCTCTTATTCTGTTGTATGTTCGTCAAGAACAAAATTTCACCCAGCGAGAAAAATAGTCGGTCTCAGTGCAGTCACGGCAGTCGGTCTCAAAATTATGCATCGCGGTGATTTCATGAATTAATGAGATAAACAAACACCGCTAGAAAAGATCCCAAATGCTATGTATTTGCATGAATCCGTGAGCCTTAATTGCATAAGTCACACAAAACTATAGTATAATATAACCATGTGTTTGAACAAATGTTTGTCACTGTTATTCTTTTGTATGTTGTTCTATGAAAATAGAAAAAATAGCCGGTCTCAAAAGAAATTACTCACTACAGTCGGTCGCCGACTAAATGGATTAATGGGGTAAACAAACAATCACAAAAACAGGCCAAATTGATAGATAAGCTTCAAGATTCTGTCCCATTTCTTATCCTCTCGTTAACGAGAATGTGGTTCCATTCGCCATGACATTGAAGAAAATTTTCAAGCCCAGTCCCAAAAATTTAAAAGCTCGGTTACATATCTGAAATCTTTTGGTGCCTTCGGCGCTCGATTCCATTATAACATTCTTCTACTCCTCTGTTGTCTTATACTGCCACAGCACAATCATATTCACGGTTATGGTGAACTGCCCAGTTTGTAGTACCACTTGTGTGTGGGGAGTGGGACGTCAGACTGTACAAATGTTCTGTCAACTCTTGCAAAACAGATCTCGAGATTCTGTTTCATTGACTGACATTTCTTGTCCACTCATCCACAAGAATTGCTTGCAGCAATGACATCAAATGCCAGGTTATTGACTCAATTTTTCAAAATGTTCTCAAATTGCTCGTTGTTATATGCACAATCATCATATATGACATAAACTTCATGTGAACTTAGTGTTATAGCCAGTATTTTGTTCACATTCATTGTGGGGTGGGATTGTGGATGGCGCCCTAGATTTGACCCCCCCCCCATCCCACCACTCCATATTCACAGTTTCTAAATCCGCTACAATACTCGCACATGTGGTGCTCGGCTACTTACTGCGTCACTCGTTTCGGGGGTGAGGGGGTATGTGCATCAGTCGGTCGTATTTTGGCTACCCCCCCCCCCAAACAATACCGTTATGTACGCCCCTGCCTACGCCATTCGGCACGTTTAGTCTTGGGATTGAGATAAAGAGATGTTATTTTTTTTAACATTGTAAAGTAGACTATTGTGTAACTGTTGTGACATAAAGCGTATAGAAAACAACTGTTTTGGTTCTTTTTACATATTTGATTTCGGTATCGCGAGAAAACACAATGGTGAAGTCCTTAAGAAGTGCGACACAGCAGTAGTCAGCCCAGAGTCAAACCAACCAACGTTGTTTTTAAACATGTGTACGATACCGCTTTTGTTGTTTCATTATTAAAATAAAAAAACCTCCAACAATATTTGAAACTTGAGGTGTTACAGATGGGTTTGGTATTTGGATAAAAAAATTATGTTTAGAGGATCCACAACCTTGGTATTTCATACTTTCACACTATTTGCGTATCAGGAACGGCGTTATGGTTCTTTCGTCAAAAGCGATAGACAGGCTTTTATCAATTTATATAGAATCAGAAAAAAACTCCTAGACCATCTGTAAGATGAAAACTATCAATATGTCGTTTTATTGTTTCATTTAGACTGCCGAGTCTTAAATTTACACTTAATATTTAGTTGAAACGAAATGTTGTCAGCCGATATCTTATGAATCATGAACCAACAAATACATATTCTCTTCGACAAGTTTTTAAACCAGCGGCTTTCAGGCAGATACGCCCACATATTACAAGCGATGGATAGACAACTGTGGAAGACCAAATGGGACAATATTCATGATTCCTGTTTCTACATTCCAGTTTGAACATTTTAGACACGAACGCAACGCAACTAATGATTCTTGTTTCTACATTCTTATGTCAACATTTCATGCACAAAATCAACATTTTAAACACAAAATTGACTTTGTATGTTTCATTTTAGGCGTTTTATCGGTAACTTTTATATATCATTCAATATTAAAATTAAAAAATAATTTCCCAATTTTACACGACAAAGAAATCAATTCATTGGTTTCTGAAAGTATCTAAAAAAAATCTGGAATTCTTGAAGTTAAAATCTTAAACTGAAAATGTCCAGAAAAATATGACGAATATCAACATTATTACACCAGAGGACGTAATACAGACTATAGATTAGAAATCAAAAGTAGACTTTTCCCCGGATGGAAGTGGGCCCCTGTTGTGTTGACAGTAATTAGTTGCATAACATAAATTAAGCTCGAGATATAATAACAATACAATAAACCCTCTCTGGCCATTGCTGGATTAGCTACTGTTTCTTGAACTTTAGCGGGAGTGTGTCTATTATTCCCGTTCAAACAAAGCTATCACTTGAGTACAGCAACATGACAGTCCTTCGTTTAATCTGGATCTTCCCTAAAACTCTGAACAGTGATTTAAGGTATTAAAAACGGTGAAAGTATGTTCATTTCCAAACAGTATTGTTTACATTTCATTCGACTTGATAGCCTCGTTTGTCACGCACTTAGTTTTACTGCAGTATTCTGATATGCACGGGTTGATTGGGCATAATAAAATCGTGAGCCATGACGTAACGTTATGTAAACATATTTGGTTCAATATTGGCATTCGTTTTAAATTTAAAGCTTTTGTAGAGCAACTAGTCATTGGTTGGTAGCCGGACTACTGACCAATCAAAATTTAAAACAATAATATCCACTCATTACAGCAGTGAGTAGTGGGAGTGCCTCTAATCAAACGGAACACTGCGAGGAGTATGTACAATCAGGGGCCATAATTGCAGAAGTTACGATCCGATATGTGAAAATATCGAAAGGAACCAGGATCTATGGGTTATAAATATGCATTTTAAGTTTTATCAAAATAAGTTCAAAATTGAGACCTCTACACAGTTCATAAGCTAAAAACGTGATCTTTCGTACAATCAGGGGCTATAACCCATGAAGTTACAGTCCAATACAAGCCAATATCGACAGGAACCGAGATCTTAGGGTGATAAACCTACATGAAAATGTTGGCGTATAAAAACTAGTTATAATTATCACGAAAATAAGTGTTACCTTTATATTAGAAAATAAAATTTTAAAACATATTAATGCAAAGTATATATATTTAACAGATACCCCGACCACACCCCAAAATATACTATTACCGTAAACATACTAAAATATCGCACACCGGGCTAACTGAACATGCAAAAGAGGTGTACGTCAATTTTGCATCAAAAAGCACCCCAAAAAAGGTTTTTTGTTTCATGGAATCAAGAGATGAATAAACTACTAGAATACAAGATTGCAGAAGGTTCCTATGCTGGCGTTTCGAGAAATATTACCGTAAACATACTAAATATGTGGGAGAAATCGGGTAGGTACGCTCACTGCGCACGCCATGATTTTCCAATTAGCTCTGGTGGCTTCAAATATCTTTATTTCACTTAAAGGACACATGCATAAGGTATGCACATGCAAAATTTCATTAACTTTCTATGTTGGCCCGTTGAGTTATATCACCGCAAAGTTAGTAGCACCCGGATTCGAGGTGGAGTTTGTGGGTACGCCCACGTTGCATCAAAAAACGACTCAAACCAGCTTTGGTGGGAAAATGTCTTTTGCTTCACGGAATCAAGTGATGAATAAACTAATATAATACAAAATTTCAGCAGGGTCCTATGCTGGCATTTTGAGATATATTACCGTAAACATACGAAACATATGGGGGAATCTGATAAGGGTAGGCTCACTGCGCACGTAAATAACGTATAAACAAGATCAGGTGGCTTCAATATCTTTTATTTCACTAAAATCGACATATGCGTAAGGTATGCACATGCAAAATTTCATTAGAGACTTTTTGTAAGCGAAATTTTTCCTATCCGTATCACGTACCCATATCGTATACGTAATATGTTGCGCCGTAGTTTAAGAGTTTTGGCAGATTTTCGCGTCGCTTCCGTATGCACCGCAGAGTTGAGCGTTGTTCTATTACAGTATATTTGCAGGATGTATCTACCAAGATCACTATTAGTACTAGCCAAGTGCCTAGCCTACTATTTCCCGGGGGAGTGAAGTCACTCGACAGTCACTGAACTATTAAAAGATAGGCTGCCACTGCCAGGCAGGATACGCCCACATTTTCGAGAGATGGATAGAGAACAAGCAATACCGAAAGTGATTTTTCCTACATCATTAAGTCCTGTATTTCATACTGTATTGGGAGCAGCCATTTTGTTGGTCAGTTCCAGTCTGATATTCATGAAATTCGAAGCCGACAATGATTATGGTGTGACGGTACACAACCTAGAAATGTGACTTTTCGGCAAAATCGGATAAGAATTGTGACCTGTAGAGAGTCCACAACCATGATATACCATATCTTTACACTATTCGCGTACAAACGGCGACCATTTCGTCCGGCCATTTTGGTACGATTTTCACGAAATTCGAATAATTCAGGAAGTTACGATCCGATATGCGCAAATACTGAAAGGAACCAAGATCTTTGGGTTATAACCATGCATTTCAAGTTTCATCAAAATCAAATTAAAATTGTGACCTATACAGGGTCCACAACCATGATATACCATTTGTAACAGTACAAACAGTACAAACGGCGGCCATTTTGTCTGCCAATTTTGGTCTGAGTTTCCCGAAATTTGAACTCAAACCTTCCTTAAGGTGAAACGGTGATATAATCAAAGATTTTTTTTAAATCGGAATATAATTGTGACTTCCAGGGGGACCACAAGCTAAAAAGGGTGATTTTTCGTACAATCAGGGGCCATAATTCAGGAAGTTACGAATCAATGAGCGCAAATATCGAAAGGAACCAAGATCTTCGGGTTATAAACATGCATGTCAAGTTTCATTAAAATCGGTTCAAAATTGTGACCTATATAGGGTCGACAACCTTGATATAACATATTTTCACACTTTTCGCGTACAAACGGCGGCCATTTTGTCCGTCAATTTTGGTTCGATTTTCATGAAATTCGAAGTCAGCCTTCATTACCATGTAACGGTGTTATAATTAAACGTTTTTTTAAATCGGATAATAATTTTGACCTCCAGAGGGACCACAAGCTAAAAAGGGCAATTTTTCGGACAATCAGGGGCCATAATTCAGGAAGTTACGATCCGATAGGTGCAAATATCGAGAGGAACCAAGATCTTTGAGTTATAAACATACTTGTCAAGTTTCATCAAAATTGTGACCTCTATAGGGTCCACAACCTTGATATAACATATTTTCACACTATTCGAGTACAAACGGCGGCCATTTTGTTTGTCAATTTTGGTCCGATTTTCACGAAATTTGAACTCAACCTTCATTACCATGTAACGGTGATATAATCAAACGGTTATTTTTAAATCGGATAATAATTTTGACCTCCAGAGGGACCACAAGCTAAAAAGAGCGATTTTTCGGACAATCAGGGGCCATAATTCAGGAAGTTACGATCCGATGGGCGCAAATATCGAAAGGAAACAAGATTTTGGGGTTATAGACATGCATGTCCAGTTTCATCACAATAGGTTCAAAATTGTGACCTCTATAGGGGCCACAAGCTAAAAACATGATATTTCGTACAATCTGGGGCCATAATCCATGAAGTTCCGATCCGATACATGCCAATATCGAAGGAACCGAGATCTTATGGGGATAAACCTATATGTCAAGTTTCGTCAAAATCGGATAGGAATTGTTACCTGTAGAGAGTCCACAAACAAATTGTGGACGTCCGGGCAGACAGGAGTGACGACATAATACGTCCACATGAAAATGTGGGCGTATAAAAAATAATGTCGAATCTTATCAAAATAATCTCGACTGCAATTTTTGGTCTAACTAATGTATCATTTTACAGAGTTTATACCCCTTTACCACAGAATCATTTTCAAACTTGAAGGGTCCCACCTCCATAAATTAAGCACGTCGATCAGCCAGTATTCAGACAGACAGGAAAAGTCTGAAAATTCCAAGAAAGAAACATCAAAAATATAGATCAAATTCCAGTGTTTATCGTTGTTAAAGTCACATTAAATCTATACCCTCGTTTTCTAGGATACAGATAGATTCACAAAAACGCTATGATGTGACACTTCAGCGTCTTAAAATAGCAAAAAAAGACGGTAAAAAGACAACAATATTATACGGAACTTTTCCGTATGAAAGCTGTTCGAAACGTCCTGCCGTATCCGTGTGCCGTTTCATGTATGAGATATATACATACATTGATGACGTTACACGCAAAAATCACACGGATACGTGATACGGACCAGGAATTTACGCTTGCCAATAGTCTCTATTAACTTTCTATGTTGGTGTATTGACTTATACAACCGCAAAGTTCCTAGCACCCGGATTTGGGGTGGAGTTTGGTGGTTCAATAAACAACGGGTACGCCCACGCTGCATTTATATGTTTTAAATGAAATGAAATGAGGTTTAACCTTTCTACTCTTCTTCTCCTAACCTGGGCTAATGGAAGACGGGCATACGCAATACAGTGTGCTATGAGGCAAATTTTGCCCGGGCAGCGGCGCTACGGTCTACTCTATCGAATTCCAACTGCCAAGCGATCTTTTACGTGCACTCCAATGTGTACACGGGACCTCGGTTTTTCGTACCACCCGAACGGCTAGGCAGCTGTCCTTGTCAGGCCCTCCGTTCTGCATATTTTAAAATTTTATTTTCTAATATAAAAGGTAACAATTATTTTCGTGATAATTATAACTAGGTGGTGTGGGATGGCCTAGTGGTCTAGAGTGCTGCGCTTGTGGCTGTGGTTTCGGTCCCTGGTGTGAGCGTATGTGGCATGGAAATAGGGTCTCTCCGGTTTCCTCCCACTGCTAATGACCCCTACGCGCAAGCAAATTATTGAAATAAAATTAAACCATATGTTAGTGCCGAAATGACCTAGTTTGTGTCGAGTGGACGTTAAACCCCAATTCTCTCTCTCTCTCTTTTTCTTGGTGCTAGGATTATGTGTGCTAACTTGATCTCCAATCCAGGTGATGGAATAAGGGACAGCGATTCCGCTCGGTTAATTTTTCTGCTGTTTACATTATTGGAGTTATTTGTATTGTTATTATATCTCGGGCTTAATTTCTGTTTCATGCAAATAATTACTGTAAACACAACAGGGGCCCACTTCCACTCGCCACTCGGCAAATCTCGACAGATTCCGTAAACTACATCTAGTCTCGGATGTAAAACAGTAAGTGATATGTACATACGCCGATACATTTGCGATGCGGCTACCGTTTTACTTTAACAGGAAAACTTAGCGCTATTACACAAATTGGGAACCTATTCGGCTAGCAACCTATTCGACCGATCGAGCTGCAACCTGTTCGTTGGAAACCTATTTAGAATAAAGACAACAGTCGAATTAACTCATCTATTTTCAGCCAATAAAATCCAACGTTATGTCTATCAAATGAAAGTAGAATATAGAAGTGTAATTTCGTCATTATCTTACAGCTGGATCGGTCGAGTAGGTCATTAGCCAAATAGGTTGCCAATTTGTGTTCGGTATGGGCGCAGCCATCTTTCATCCGGGACCTTTAAAGTGGTTCAAATATGGCGGAATTCGTCATACAGCCGAGGTTAGATGTAGGTTCCGTAGGTTACCGAATCTGCCGAGGTTTGCCGAGTGTTCCACTCGCGGGAAGGTCTACTTTTGATTTCTAATCTATAGTCTGTATCAAAGTTGTACACATACGGTAAACGCCCTGCGGTGTAATAATGTTGATAATTAATTATATTTTTCTGGACATTTTCATTTCAAGACCTTTTTGAAACGTAGAAAATATTTTCATAAGAGTTCAAATTCCAGATTTTTTTGGGATACTTCCAGAACCAATGAATCGATTTCTTTGTTGTGTAAAATTGAGAAATTATTTTTTAATTTTAATATTTAATGATACATAAAAGTTACCGATAAAACACCGAAAATGAAACATAAAGTCATTTTTTTATTTAAAATGTTGATTTTGTGCATGAAATGTTGACATATGAATGTAGAAACAAGAATCATTAGTTTAGAATGTTGCGTTCGTGTCTAAAATGTTCAAACTGGAATGTAGAAATTGTCCCAATAGATCTTCCATAGAAAGCGAGCCAATAATTAAGGAAGTTACCATACGACATGCGCGAGAAATCCACTATGGTAATAGGTACATTCAAGCGGGAGTAGGGTCTTTAGCAGTGGGTGGAAACCGGAGGAGACGGAGAAAACCCACGAGGTTTGACAGGCTAATGGAAGAGTGGTTGTTCTTTAGTTTTGTATCCATTGTGGGATGACACAAAATTCGATGAGCACATTAATTATTACGTTATTGTTGAGTATAGTCATAAGGGACAATATATATATAAATTTCATTAGCTGTCACAGTGTTTTTAGATGAGTTTAAAACTGTCCCATTGTAGAACCTTCCAGACATGGTTGCTGGGTAAATGCCCTCTCATAAGGCATGGTGAATTGCATATAATGTTAACGCCTGTTTAGGCCAAACACTTATTCTAGTGATTATTTTCTCATATTCGTATCTTGGTATATTAATCAGATAAATATGTATGTATGTTTAGCTTATTTTGATTAATGTGAAGGATGTATATTTTATCATTGAAGGTTGCATAAGACAGCCAGCTAGTAATTTGTGTGTACTGAGCTTATGAAAGCTATCTTTGTGTGTTCAGTCAATGACCATTGTTGTCAACGTTATCAAAGTTGGTTCTTGCCATCTTTGTTACCGACCTCATCGTAGATTCTTGTCAACGTTATCACGAAAGAAATACAATATGGAAGGATATCGCTACCAATATCAAATGCTCTGCTGAAATGTCTTTTCCGTTGATAACGTGTAAAAAGTACAAAGTCTTAATACCGGTAATGATAAAGTCAAAATACTTCTTCCAATGTGTCAAATGACAAATGTTTTATTGCAAAATGCTACTTTTGACGAGTGAACATTAAACATTTCCCACATTACATTTGCGCTCTGTCAATTTTCATTTGTCGTTTACGCTTTCAACATATCATCTTACGCAGAACCTCAACTATGATATGCAAATGTAGATATCGCGTGACTTATTAACATATACGGAAACGAGGCCGAGATCAACCTGGCATACAGTAATACAGCAACCGATAGATTTGAAAAATAACAATAAATTGGATAATCGAGACTTAGACATAACGAACAGTCAATGAACATCACCCAGAATAAAATAATGTGAATGGAATTTTCAATGTTTTCATTTTTCATTATCTGTTATTGAACTATTATATCAAGAACGACCAGCTTTATAACTATATCTTACATAATCTGTTATAGCAAGAACGACCAGCTTTATAACTATATCTTACATAATCTGTTATAGCAAGAACGGCCAGCTCTATAACTAAATCTTACATAATCTGTTATAGCAAAAACGACCAGCTTTATAACTATATCTTACATAATCTGTTATATCAAGAACGACCAGCTTTATAACTATATCTTACATAATCTGTTATAGCAAGAACGGCCAGCTCTATAACTAAATCTTACATTATCTGTTATAGCAAGAACGACCAGCTTTATAACTATATCTTACATTATCTGTTATATCAAGAACGGCCAGCTCTATAACTAAATCTTACATAATCTGTTATAGCAAGAACGGCCAGCTCTATAACTAAATCTTACATTATCTGTTATAGCAAGAACGGCCAGCTCTATAACTAAATCTTACATAATCTGTTATAGCAAGAACGACCAGCTTTATAACTATATCTTACATTATCTGTTATATCAAGAACGACCAGCTTTATAACTATACTCATTATCGGTTATATTATTATAGCAAGAACGACCAGCTTTATAACTAAATCTTACAAAATCTGTTATAGCAAGAACGACCAGCTTTATAACTAAATCTTACATAACGCATCTTGAATTAAATTTACGGCGTTTTATTAATAATTTATTGTTTTAATAGGTTACTGATACTGATAGCATGTTATGGTGCCACTGGTCTAGGCCTAAACACATTGAAATTTATCGACAAACTAAATAGTATCCTTAGCCGCTCCTTATATAATTGTTTAAAAATAGATTTTCAAATTACATTATTATAAGCGTTTATAATCTTAGCAATGGCACTTGGCAATCGAGACTAAGTCTATGTAGTTAAATACCTAGTTTGATTATCTTTGGCCGGGCTACGCTCAGTGAAATACGTTTAAAATCTAAATACCATTATATAAATAACATACCAACAGTTTTTATAGTAATACAGTCATTATTAAATATTTCAAAAGTCACGTCATGGGCCCATAATTGATACACATTTTCCTGGCAAACTTTATTTGTAACTTTCCAGCAACACATATTTACTCCAGCAAATGTGAGTTATACATAGAACTATTATTTTAAACTTATATTCATCTTAGTATGTAATCTCTATTTTGTTCTTACAAATTTTTATATCTGCTAATTTTTCATTGAACAAATGTCAGCCAAAGACTCTTGCAATTTCAAACATAATTCGTGTTGTACATAACTTGCTTAAAATAATCTATTAATTATTTACAGTCGATTGGTTGAATTGTCTCAATCTGGACTGTGTCTCATTTGTGGGACATAGCTCTAAAACAAAAGATATGCATTGGATGTAATAATATAATGAAAACAGTCGGTCGCTAAAATAGGAGCATACGACACGCTACTCACGCAAAAATTTAGTATAAAATAACCTTGCCAACTTATCATGTTTGAAAAATTGTTGTGTTTCGCTCTTATTCTGTTGTGAGTACGTTCGTCTAAGAACAAAATTTCACCCAGCGAGAAAAATAGTCGGTCTCATTGCAGTCACGACAGTCGGTCTCAAAATTATGCATCGGTGACTTCATGAATTAATGAGATAAACAAACACTGCCAGAAAAGATCCCAAATGCTATGTATTTGCGTGAATCCGTGAGCCTAAATTGCATAAGTCACACAAAACTATAGTATAAAATAACCATGTGTTTGAACAAATGTTTGTCACTGTTATTCTTTTGAATGTTGTTCTATGAAAATAGAAAAATAGCCGGTAAGAAATTACTCAATGCAGTCGGTCTCAGACTAAATGAATTAATGAGGTAAACAAACAATCACAGAACAGGCCAAATTGATAGATAAGCTTCAAGATTCTGTCCCATTTCTTATCCTTTCGCTAACGAGAATTTGGTTCCATTTGCCATAACATCAAGCCCAGTCCCAAAAATTTAAAAGCTCGGCAATCTGATTAAAACACAGATCCAATTTCGTTTCGTTTTTTATTGTTCAAAATTTTGTTTTTACTTGTCTTCACTACTCTTGGATCTGGAGGACTTGTTATTTATTAACTGGTGTTCTGCCTGAAATGAGGGGTCAGCCAATCAAATGGTCTGTCGAATCGACCGTTTGTCCTTTTCATGCGTGAAACTGTGAGTAGATATTACCAGCCAATGACGTCTATACCACGATCTATATAATAACTGTATAGCTCATAGGCTGAGAAGTGTGAAGTCACCGGAAGTACCAATTCCGCCATGTTTAACCTCGCAAAACATTTGTTTCTACCGTTGACGTAATGTTATTTACCTCAAGTAAACTTCGATAATATTAATACCGTTATAAGTTTTTAAAATAATCCTAACTTTTCAAAATTAATAACAAGTTGTCCTGAATGAAATGTGCCGACAGTTTATGAAAATAAAATAATGTATAACGTGAAATTACTGTTTTACGTGGGCATACCTTGGTCTTCCTTTACATTCATCATAATCATGGTTGCATGGTAAATAGACGTAAATCAGGCCTATTATTTTAATGAAACTTTTCACATTATAAAGGAAGGGATGTGGTGAATTCACGGTTGAAAACAAAAGCAAATAAATACAGATCGGATTTATAGATTAAGCATTAAAGGCCAAACACATGCAGCTATTTATAGGCCTATCATAAGGCTAACTACAAGAGTCATAATCATATTTATGTATTTTAATATAGTCTAGTTCTTCAAGTTTTCTTTTCTTTTTTTTCCTTGTTTTTTTTTTGTTATATATATCTTATCCTTTTTATATTTATTCATTTGCTATTAACTTTGATTTAAAGAGTGAGAGCAAAAAAGAAATTGGATACATATTTAGGCCTATATACGAATAGCCTTTTTATACGCCCACATTTTCATGTGGACGTATTATGTCGTCGCCCCTGTCCGACGTCCGTCCGTCCGTCCACAATTTGTTTGTGGACTCTCTACAGGTCACAATTCTTATCCGATTTTGACGAAACTTGAAATATAGGTTTATCCCCAAAAGATCTCGGCTGCTTTCGATATTGGCATGTATCGGATCAAAACTTCATGGATTATGGCCCCTGATTGTACGAAAAATCACGTTTTTAGCTTGTGGACCCTATAGAGGTCACAATTTTGAACCGATTTTGATGAAACTTGACATGCATGTTTGTAACCCAAAGATCTTGGTTCCTTTCGATATTTGCGGCTATCGGAATGTAATTTCCTGGATTATGGCCCCTGATTGTCCGAAAAATCACCATTTTTTAGCTTGTGGTCCCTCTGGAGGTCACAATTATTATTCGATTTAAAAACCGTTTGATTATATCACCGTTACACCCTAAGGAAGGTTGAGTTCGAATTTCGGGAAAATCGGACGAAAATTGCCATACAAAATGGCCGCCGTTTGTACGCGAATACTGTTAAAAAATGGTATATCAAGGTTGTGGACCCTGTGGAGGTCACAATTTTCATTCGATTTTGATGAAACTTGAAATTCATGGTTATAACCCAAAGATCTTGCTTCCTTTCGATATTTGCGCATATAGGATCGTAACTTCCTGAATTATGGCCCCTGATTATACGCAAAATCGCCTTTTTTTTAGCTTGGAGGTCACAATTATTATTCGATTTAAAAAAACGTTTGATTATATTACCGTCACACCCTAAGGAAGGTTGAGTTCGAATTTCGGGAAAATCGGACGAAAATTGCCATACAAAATGGCCGCCGTTTGTACGCGAGTACTGTTAAAAAATGGTATATCAAGGTTGTGGACCCTGTAAAGGTCACAATTTTAATTCGATTTTGATGAAACTTGAAATTCATCGTTATAACCCAAAGATCTTGGTTGTTTTCAATATTTGCGCATATCGGATCGTAACTTCCTGAATTATGGCCCCTGGTTATACGCAAAATCCCCC
Source organism: Patella caerulea (assembly GCA_036850965.1). NCBI lineage: Eukaryota > Metazoa > Mollusca > Gastropoda > Patellidae > Patella > Patella caerulea. The sequence continues at coordinate 5,831,626 of JAZGQO010000010.1, forward strand.
TTTCTTTAGCTTGTGGTCCCTCTGGAGGTCACAATTATTATCCAATTAAAAAAAACGTTTGATTATATCACCGTTACACTGTAAGGAAGGTTGAGTTTGAATTTCGGGAAAATCAGACCAAAATTGACAGACAAAATGGCCGCCGTTTGTACGCGAATACTGTTATCAAAATGATATATCATGATTGTGGACCCTGTATAGGTCACAATTTTAATTCGATTTTGATGAGGAAGGTTGAGTTCTAATTTCGTGAAAATCGTACCAAAATTGCCGGACGAAATGGTCGCCGTTTGTAGGCGAATAGTGTAAAAATATGGCATATCATGGTTGTGGACTCGCTACAGGTCACAATTCTTATCCGATTTTGATGAAAAGTCACATTTCTAGGTTGTGTACCGTCACACCATAATCATTGTCGGTTTCGAGTTTCATTAATATCAGACTGGAACTGACCAACTAAATGGCTGCTCCCAATACAGTATGAAATACAGTACTTAAAGATGTAGGAAAAATCACTTTCGGTATTGCTTGTTCTCTGTCCATCTCTCGAAAATGTGGGCGTATCCTGCCTGGCAGTGCCAGCCTATCTTTTAAAAAAAAAAATAAAAAATAATAATCACTACATCCGGGCTGTGATTTTTTCGTCTAGAATTAACTGTGAAATTACAGAATAATCTATAATAATATAGGCCTATTTGTATTTTTAAAGAATAAATTTGGACAGTGATGAGTGAATAAACAGTGAAAATACAAAATTGTAAAGTGTAGAAAAGAAAATGTGATATAGGTAGGACTATGAAATAAGTAAGATTCTTTTAAGAAGAAAATAGGATGTAGGCCTGCCAAAGCTATGGAAGTTTTTTTTTATCATACAATTACCTCATGTAAGTTATCCTTAAACTTTTAAAAATATTAGAGAATACAAAATAGAAAAAAAAAAAATTCTTTCTTGTTATGTATGTATATTGATTATATTTCATTCATTTTTATTTTTTTCCCTTTTTGTTTCTTTAAACATCAGCGAAAAAAAGAAGTAATAAAAGAAGATAGACACATATCATAAACACATGGGCCTATAATTCTTTTATTATGTGAATAGCCTATAATTTTTAAAATAAAGACTTTAAAATTACAAATTATTCTGTCCAAAATGCCAATGAAATAACTAACTAACATCAAATCTTAGTTTTTCCCCCCCCCCTCTAAAATTATCTGTGAAATTACAGAAAAGTAAAGACGAAAATGGTATATAATGTGGGCCTGTATATTGATGAAATATAATTTTGAATATTTTTTTTTTAATAAACAGTGAAAATACCGAATTTAAAATTTTGATATACATGTAGGCCCCAAAAATATAGTGATATAATGTAATCCTATTGTTTATTGCAAAAAAATTTGTGCTTTTATTCTCTCTGAAATTACCATTGAAAAACAACATTATAATAGTAAAGGCGAGAATGTGAATGTGATATAGGCCTATAATATAAGTATTTATTTGTTTTAAAAAATAGGATATAGGTCAAAACTCTTAAGTATTTTGTTTAAAAAATGATATAGGCCTATAATTTATAATATAAGTAATTTTAAAAAAAATGACATAGGCCTATAATATAAGTAATTTATCTTTAAAGAAAAAAAGATAGGCCTATGCAATTGACTGGTGTTTTTATACGCCCACATTTTTATGTGGACGTATATTGTCGTCGCCCCTGTTCGTCCGGACGTCCGTCCGGACGTCCGTCCGTCCACAATTCTTTGTGAACAGTCTACAGGTCACAATTTTTATCCGATTTCAATGAAACTTAAAACATAGGTTTATCACCCTAAGATCTCGGTTCCTTTCGATATTGGCATGTATCGGACTGTAACTTCATGGGTTATGGCCCCTGATTGTACGAAAAATCACGTTTTTATACGCCCACATTTTCATGTGGACGTATTATGTCGTCGCCCCTGTCCGTCCGGACGTCCGTCCGTCCACAATTTGTTTGTGGACTCTCTACAGGTCACAATTCTTATCCGATTTTGACGAAACTTGAAATATAGGTTTATCCCCAAAAGATCTCGGTTCCTTTCGATATTGGCATGTATCGGATCAAAACTTCATGGATTATGGCCCCTGATTGTACGAAAAATCATGTTTTTAGCTTGTGGACCCTATAGAGGTCACAATTTTGAACCGATTTTGATGAAACTTGACATGCATGTTTGTAACCCAAAGATCTTGGTTCCTTTCGATATTTGCGGCTATCGGAATGTAATTTCCTGAATTATGGCCCCTGATTGTCCGAAAAATCACCCTTTTTAGCTTGTGGTCCCTCTGGAGGTCACAATTATTATTCGATTTAAAAAACCGTTTGATTATATCACCGTTACACCCTAAGGAAGGTTGAGTTCGAATTTCGGGAAAATCGGACGAAAATTGCCATACAAAATGGCCGCCGTTAGTACGCGAATACTGTTAAAAAATGGTATATCAAGGTTGTGGACCCTGTGGAGGTCACAATTTGATTCGATTTTGATGAAACTTGAAATTCATGGTTATAACCCAAAGATCTCGCTTCCTTTCGATATTTGCGCATATCGGATCGTAACTTCCTGAATTATGGCCCCTGATTATACTCAAAATCGCCTTTTTTTTAGCTTGGAGGTCACAATTATTATTCGATTTAAAAAAAACGTTTGATTATATCACCGTTACACCCTAAGGAAGGTTGAGTTCGAATTTCGGGAAAATCGGACGAAAATTGCCATACAAAATGGCCGCCGTTTGTACGCGAATACTGTTAAAAAATGGTATATCAAGGTTGTGGACCCTGTGGAGGTCACAATTTTGATTCGATTGTGATGAAACTTGAAATTCAAGGTTATAACCCAAAGATCTTGCTTCTTTTCGATATTTGCGCATATCGGATCGTAACTTCCTGAATTATGGCCCCTGATTATACGCAAAATCGCCTTTTTTTTAGCTTGGAGGTCACAATTATTATCCGATTTAAAAAAACGTTTGATTATATTACCGTTACACCGTAAGGAGGGTTGAGTTCGAATTTCGGGAAAATCAGACCAAAATTGCCATACAAAATGGCACCGTTTGTACGTGAATACTGTTAAAAAATGGTATATCAAGGTTGTGGACCCTGTAAAGGTCACAATTTTAATTCGATTTTGATGAAACTTGAAATGCATGGTTATAACCCAAAGATCTTGGTTCCTTTCGGTATTTGCGCATATCGGATCGTAACTTCCTGAATTATTCGAATTTCGTGAAAATGGTACCAAAATTGCCGGACGAAATGGTCGCCGTTTGTACGCGAATAGTGTAAAGATATGGTATATCATGGTTGTTGACTCTGTACAGGTCACAATTCTTATCCGATTTTGACGAAAAGTCACATTTCTAGGTTGTGTACCGTCACACCATAATCATTGTCGACTTCGAATTTCATGAATATCAGACTGGAACTGACCAACAAAATGGCTGCTCCCAATACAGTATGAAATACAGGACTTAATGATGTAGGAAAAATCACTTTCCGTATTGTTTGTTCTCTATCCATCTCTCGAAAATGTGGGCGTATCCTGCCTGGCAGTGCCAGCCTATCTTATATAATATAAAGAAAAAGAAACAATTTACTTTATTATTTAATTCACAATCAGAATGCGACGTTACCGTGTACCGAGATACCAGCTTAGGAGGCTCTTCTATTCGCCCCCCTCCCCTTTTGCCGCACCTTTAGAAGACACATGTTGTTTTTATCTGCACCGTCTTGTGTCGCTTTATTCTGTCGGTTTATTTGTCGATATGACTACCGATAACCGTGTTAAAATATTACGTACTGATTTACGGGCTGGAGATGTTGATCACTAGTGAATTGTAATCTATTCTAGTCACAAATATATAATCTATTACAACTTAAGACGAGAAAGGTCGGCTTTTGAAAATGCTTTGACTTATTTGTAGCTTACGTGTAAAATTACGAGTTAATGATTACGCCAGTCAAATGTTAATTGGACCGACAGATACACACGTGTTAACTGGCGGTGTGTATACAGTGAGATATCGTACAGATAGTGATATATTGTATAGATAATGTCTATAGATTATGTGTAGTGCCTGTGACGTCACCAGCCAATCAACCGGATAAAGGTTGTAATTGAAAATTTGAAAACCGTTTTTGGCTGTCTGATGTTTAAACATTAATATCTCAATTAATTTTAATCAGATTGGAGTGAACTTGACGTAAAATGAATGTAGTAACCCTTAGCTATTAATATATGCAATTAAAAATTATTATTTTATGTGGTCTTTAAAGTTGTATTTCATAAATATACGTCCACATTTTTATACGCCCACATTTTCATGTGGACGTATTATGTCGTCGCCCCTGTCCGTCCGTCTGGACGTCCGTCCGTCCACAATTTGTTTGTGGACTCTCTACAGGTCACAATTCTTATCCGATTTTGACGAAACTTGAAATATAGGTTTATCCCAAAAGATCTCGGTTCCTTTCGATATTGGCATGTATCGGATCAAAACTTCATGGATTATGGCCCCTGATTGTACGAAAAATCACGTTTTTAGCTTGTGGACCCTATAGAGGTCACAATTTTGAACCGATTTTGATGAAACTTGACATGCATGTTTGTAACCCAAAGATCTTGGTTCCTTTCGATATTTGCGGCTATCGGAATGTAATTTCCTGATTTATGGCCCCTGATTGTCCGAAAAATCACCCTTTTAGCTTGTGGTCCCTCTGGAGGTCACAATTATGATTCGATTTAAAAAACCGTTTGATTATATCACCGTTACACCCTAAGGAAGGTTGAGTTCAAATTTCGGGAAAATCGGACGAAAATTGCCATACATAATGGCCGCCGTTAGTACGCGAATACTGTTAAAAAATGGTATATCAAGGTTGTGGACCCTGTGGAGGTCACAATTTTGATTCGATTTTGATGAAACTTGAAATTCATGGTTATAACCCTAAGATCTCGCTTCCTTTCGATATTTGCGCATATCGGATCGTAACTTCCTGAATTATGGCCCCTGATTATACACAAAATCGTCTTTTTTTTAGCTTGGAGGTCACAATTATTATTCGATTTAAAAAAACGTTTGATTATATCACCGTTACACCCTAAGGAAGGTTGAGTTCGAATTTCGGGAAAATCGGACGAAAATTGCCATACAAAATGGCCGCCGTTTGTACGCGAATACTGTTAAAAAATGGTATATCACGGTTGTGGACCCTGTGGAGGTCACAATTTTGATTCGATTGTGATGAAACTTGAAATTCAAGATTAAAACCAAAGGTCTTGCTTCTTTTCGATATTTGCGCATATCGGATCGTAACCTCCTGAATTATGGCCCCTGATTATACGCAAAATCGCCTTTTTTTTTAGCTTGGAGGTCACAATTATTATCCGATTTAAAAAAAACGTTTGATTATATTACCGTTACACCGTAAGGAAGGTTGAGTTCGAATTTCGGGAAATCAGACCAAAATTGCCATACAAAATGGCCACCGTTTGTACGTGAATACTGTTAAAAAATGGTATATCAAGGTTGTGGACCCTGTAAAGGTCACAATTTTAATTCGATTTTGATGAAACTTGAAATGCATGGTTATAAACCCAAAGATCTTGGTTCCTTTCGGTATTTGCGCATATCGGATCGTAACTTCCTGAATTATTCGAATTTCGTGAAAATCGTACCAAAATTGCATGACGAAATGGTCACCGTTTGTACGCGAATAGTGTAAAAATATGGTATATCATGGTTGTGGACTCTCTACAGGTCACAATTCTTATCCGATTTTGACGAAAAGTCACATTTCTAGTTTGTGTACCGTCACACCATAATCATTGTCGACTTCGAATTTCATGAATATCAGACTGGAACTGACCAACAAAATGGCTGCTCCCAATACAGTATGAAATACAGGACTTAATGATGTAGGAAAAATCACTTTCCGTATTGTTTGTTCTCTATCCATCTCTCGAAAATGTGGGCGTATCCTGCCTGGCAGTGCCAGCCTATCTTTGATAGTTTTAATAGGAAATGAACTATGGCTTTACAAAAGATAGGCTGGCACTGCCAGGCAGGATACGCCCACATTTTTGAGAGATGGATAGAGAACAAGCAATACCGAAAGTGATTTTTCCTACATCATTAAGTCCTGTATTTCATACTGTATTGGGAGCAGCCATTTTGTTACTCAGTTCCAGTTTGATATTCATGAAATTCGAAGCCGACAATGATTATGGTTCGACGGTACACAACCTAGAAATGTTACTTTTCGTCAAAATCGGATAAGAATTGTGACCTGTAGAGAGTCCACAACCATGATATACCATATTTTTACACTATTCGCGTACAAACGGTGACCATTTCGTCCTGCAATTTTGGTACGATTTTCACGAAATTCGAACCAAACCTTCCTTACGGTGCAACAGTAATATAATCAGAGTTTTTTTTTAAATCAGATAATAATTGTTTGAGAGAACAAGCAATACCGAAAGTGATTTTTCCTACAATCAAAGGCCATAATTCATTAAGTTACAATTTGATATGCGCAAATATCGAAAAGAATAAAGATCTTTAGGTTATAAACAAGCATTTCAGGTTTCATCAAATCGAATTAAAATTGTCACCTCTACAGGGTCCACAACTTTGACATACCATATTTTTACACTGTTCGCGTACAAACGGCGGCCATTTTTTCGGGCAATTATGGTCCAATTTTCTCGAAATTCAAACTCACCCTTCCGTAGGGTGTAACGGTGATAGAGTCAAACGTTTTTTCAAATCGGATAATAATTGTGACCTCCAGAGGGACTAGAGGCGATTTTTCGGACAATCAGGGGCCATAATTCAGGAAGTTACGATCTGATATGCGCAAATATCGAAAGGAACCAAGATCTTTGGGTTATAACCATGCATTTCAAGTTTCATCAAAATCGAATTAAAATTGTGACCTCTACAGGGTCCACAACCATGATATACAATTTTTTAACAGTATTCGCGTACAAACGGCGGCCATTTTGTATGGCAATTTTGGTCCGATTTTCCCGAAATTCGAACTCAACCTTCCTTACGGTGTAACGGTAATATAATCAACCGTTTTATTAAATCGGATAATAATTGTTACCACCAGAGGGACCACAAGCTAAAATAAGGCGATTTTGCGTATAATCAGGGGCCATAATTCAGGAAGTTACGTTCCGATACGCGCAAATATCGAAAGGAACCAAGATCTTTGGGTTATAACCATGAATTTCAAGTTTCATCAAAATCGAATAAAAAATGTGACTTCTACAGGGTCCACAACCTTGATATACCATTTTTTAACAGTATTCGCGTACAAACGGCGGCCATTTTGTATGGCAATTTTGGTCCGATTTTCCCGAAATTCGAACTCAACCTGCCTTAGGGTGTAACGGTGATATAGTCAAACGGTTTTTATACGCCCACATTTTCATGTGGACGTATTATGTCGTCGCCCCTGTCCGTCCGTCCGTCCGTCCGTCCACAATTGTTTGTGGACTCTCTACAGGTCACAATTCTTACCCGAATTTGACGAAACTTGAAATATAGGTTTATCCCCAAAAGATCTCGGCTGCTTTCGATATTGGCATGTATCGGATCAAAACTTCATGGATTATGGCCCCTGATTGTACGAAAAATCACGTTTTTAGCTTGTGGACCCTATAGAGGTCACAATTTTGAACCGATTTTGATGAAACTTGACATGCATGTTTGTAACCCAAAGATCTTGGTTCCTTTCGATATTTGCGGCTATCGGAATGTAATTTCCTAAATTATGGCCCCTGATAGTCCGAAAAATCACCCTTTTTAGCTTGTGGTCCTTCTGGAGGTCACAATTATTATTCAATTTAAAAAACCGTGTGATTATATCACCGTTACACCCTAAGGAAGGTTGAGTTCGAATTTCGGGAAAATCGGACAAAAATTGCCATACAAAATTGCCGCCGTTTGTATGCGAATACTGTTAAAAAATGGTATATCCATGTTGTGGACCCTGTGGAGGTCACAATTTTGATTCGATTTTGATGAAACTTGAAATTCATGGTTATAACCAAAAGATCTTGCTTCCTTTCGATATTTGCGCATATCGGATCGTAACTTCCTGAATTATGGCCCCTGATTATACTCAAAATCGCCTTTTTTTTAGCTTGGAGGTCACAATTATTATTCGATTTAAAAAAACGTTTGATTATATCACCGTTACACCCTAAGGAAGGTTGAGTTCGAATTACGGGAAAATCGGACGAAAATTGCCATACAAAATGGCCGCCGTTTGTATGCGAATACTGTTAAAAAATGGTATATCAAGGTTGTGGACCCTGTGGAGGTCACAATTTTAATTCGATTTTGATGAAACTTGAAATTCATGGTTATAACCCAAAGATCTTGGTTCCTTTCGATATTTGCGCATATCGGATCGTAACTTCCTGAATTATGGCCCCTGATTATACGCAAAATCGCCTTTTTATACGCCCACATTTTCATGTGGAAGTATTATGTCGTCGCCCCTGTCCGTCCGGACGTACGTCCGTCCGTCCACAATTTGTTTGTGGACTCTCTACAGGTCACAATTCTTATCCGATTTTGACGAAACTTGAAATATAGGTTTATCCCCAAAAGTTCTCGGCTGCTTTCGATATTGGCATGTATCGGATCAAAACTTCATGGATTATGGCCCCTGATTGTACGAAAAATCACGTTTTTAGCTTGTGGACCCTATAGAGGTCACAATTTTGAACCGATTTTGATGAAACTTGACATGCATGTTTGTAACCCAAAGATCTTGGTTCCTTTCGATATTTGCGGCTTACGGAATGTAATTTCCTGAATTATGGCCCCTGATTGTCCGAAAAATCACCCTTTTTAGCTTGTGGTCCCTCTGGAGGTCACAATTATTATTCGATTTAAAAAACTGTTTGATTATATCACCGTTACACCCTAAGGAAGGTTGAGTTCAAATTCGGGAAAATCAGACCAAAATTGTCATACAAAATGGCCGCCGTTTTTACGCGAATACTGTTAAAAAATGGTATATCAAGGTTGTGGACCCTGTAAAGGTCACAATTTTAATTCGATTTTGATGAAACTTGAAATTCATGGTTATAACCCAAAGATCTTGGTTCTTTTCAATATTTGCGCATATCGGATCGTAACTTCCTGAATTATGGCCCCTGGTTATACGCAAAATCCCCCTTTCTTTAGCTTGTGGTCCCTCTGGAGGTCACAATTATTATCCAATTTAAAAAAACGTTTGATTATATCACCGTTGCACTGTAAGGAAGGTTGAGTTTGAATTTCAGGAAAATCGGACCAAAATTGACAGACAAAATGGCCGCCGTTTGTACGCGAATACTGTTAAAAAAATGATATATCATGGTTGTGGACCTTGTATAGGTCACAATTTTAATTCGATTTTGATGAGGAAGGTTGAGTTCTAATTTCGTGAAAATCGTACCAAAATTGCCGGACGAAATGGTCGCCGTTTGTACGCGAATAGTGTAAAAATATGGTATATCATGGTTGTGGACTCTCTACAGGTCACAATTCTTATCCGATTTTGATGAAAAGTCACATGTCTAGGTTGTGTACCGTCACACCATAATCATTGTCGGTTTCGAATTTCATTAATATCAGATTGGAACTGACCAACTAAATGGCTGCTCCCAATACAGTATGAAATACAGGACTTAAAGATGCAGGAAAAATCACTTTCGGTATTGCTTGTTCTCTGTCCATCTCTCGAAAATGTGGGCGTATCCTGCCTGGCAGTGCCAGCCTATCTTTTAGCTTGTGAACAGTGTAGAGGTCACAATTTTGAACCGATTTGTATGAAACTTGAAATACATGTTTATAACCCAAAGATCTTGGTTCCTTTCGATATTTGCGCCAATCGGATCGTAACTTCCTGAATTATGGCCCCTGATTGTCCGAAAAATCGCCCTTTTTAGCTTGTGGTCCCTCTGGAGGACAAAATTGTTATCCGATTTAAAAAACCGTTTGATTATATCACCGTTCCATGGTTATGAAGGTTGAGTTCGAATTTCGTGAAAATCGGACCAAAATTGACGGACAAAATGGCCGCCATTTGTACGCGAATAGTGTGAAAATATGTTATATCAAGGTTGTGAACAGTGTAGAGGACACAATTTTGAACCGATTTGGATGAAACTTGAAATGCATGTTTATAACCCAAAGATCTTGGTTCCTTTCGATATTTGCGCCAATTGGATCGTAACTTCCTGAATTATGGCCCCCGATTGTCCGAAAAATCGCCCTTTTTAGCTTGTGGTCCCTCTGGAGGACAAAATTGTTATCCGATTTAAAAAACCGTTTGATTATATCACCGTCCCATGCTTATGAAGGTTGAATTCGAATTTCGTGAAAATCGGACCAAAATTGACGGACAAAATGGCCGCCATTTGTACGCGAATAGTGTGAAAATATGTTATATCAAGGTTGTGAACAGTGTAGAGGACACAATTTTGAACCGATTTGGATGAAACTTGAAATGCATGTTTATAACCCAAAGATCTTGGTTCCTTTCGATATTTGCGCCAATCGGATCGTAACTTCCTGAATTATGGCCCCTGATTGTCCGAAAAATTGCCCTTTTTAGCTTGTGGTCCCTCTGGAGGTCAAAATTGTTATCCGATTTAAAAAACCGTTTGATTATATCACCATTCCATGGTTATGAAGGTTGAGGATGAATTTTGTGAAAATCGGACCAAAATTGACGGACAAAATGGCCGCCGTTTGTACGCGAATAATGTGAAAATATGTTATATATAGGTTGTGGACCTTATAGAGGTCACAGTTTTGAACCAATTTTGATGAAACTTGACATGTATGTTTATAACCCAAAGATCTTGGTTACTTTCGATAGTTGTGCCCATTGGATCATAACTTCCTGAATTATGTCCCCGGATTGTCCGAAAAATCGCTTTTGTTCGCTTTTGGTCCCTCTGGAGGTCAAAATTATTATCCGATTTAAAAAAACGTTTGACTATATCACCGTTACATAGTAATGAAGAGAGATATTGAATTTCGTGAAAATCGGACTAGAATTGACGGACAAAATGGCCGCCGTTTGTACACGAATAGTGTGAAAATATGTTATATCAAGGTTGTGGACCCTATAGAGGTCACAATTTTGAATCGATTTTGATGAAACTTGACAGGTATGTTTATAACCCAAAGATCTTGGTTCCTTTCGATATTTGCGCCCATCGGGTCATTACTTCCTGAATTATGTCCCCTGATTGTACGAAAAATCACCCTTTTTAGCTTGTGGTGCCTCTGGAGGTCACAATTATTATCTGATTTTAAAAAAAAACGTTTTGATTATAAAAACCAAACAAATTCTAATGATTTTCTGACAATTCCTTAATATGCGACAACTCTTGTTGACTGCCCGGACGATTTGGCTGCTGTGTGGGTGTATGTTTCGTTGCCTGGCAACCTATTTTTTCATATATAGACCAAAATACCAAATAAAGAAAAATAATTTATTACAGGCCTATATTATATCTTTGAACGTTTCTAAAATTGCTAGAAATCAGACAAAAATATATGCCTAAAAAAAAAAATAAAGACTCTAAAATTGCAGACGAAAGAAAAAAAAATAACTGGACAATACATGAGTTTTTTTCCCTCCAAAATTAACTGTGAAATTACAGAAAAGTAAAAGAAAAAATGGTGTAAGGCCTATATACATGTATTTCTAAGTCCTTAGATGGATTCATAACTTAAAGGGACAATAACATTCTTGCTGGCTTGGTAGCTCCAGAAAATAAATAATACCCTTATTCTAAGTACTAGATGTTTAAATGTCCTACCTGTTGTGTAAATTATCCATTACAACCTATTTTACTTGTCCAGAGGGTTCGAGAATATTTTAAAATCCAAGTCACATTTGAAAAGGTTTACGTTAGACTTTTCAAATCAATTGGTTGAATTTTTCCAATTTTTTAAAATAGGTGTGTTAAGATGAAATTTATATCATCATTTAATTGGAATATTCTAAAATAATACAATTTGTTGACCAGAATGAAGATTGGGACATATTATTCAGTTACAACAAGAGTGTTATTGGGGCTTTAATTAATCTACATCTTTGATGATCCATATCAGTTATTGTTTTTGTTACCTTGTTAATTTGATTTCTTGTCATTATACGGTCATTACTCACTGACTGTTATCCATATTAATTTGTGTTATTTATCATATTACAGTTACTAAATGCCCTATAAGGATTTTATCTATTTCTAAAGAATAAATTTGGACTGTTTTGTATTTAATTAACATTGAAATACAGAATTTTAAATTGTGTAGAAGAATATGGGATACAGGCTTGTAAAATAAAATTATGTATTGTAGTCCTATATTTAAAAAAAAAGAGGAATTTGTGCTATTCTCTTTGGAATTAACACTGAAAACACAGAATTGTAAATTGTAAAGGAGAAAACGGGATATACCGGTAGGCCTAAAATATAAGTAGTGTTTTTAAGGAGAGAGAAATGGGGTTTAACGTCCACTCGACACAAACTAGGTCATTTTGGGACTAACATATGGTTTCATTTTTATTTCAATAATTCGCTTGCGCGTAGGGGTCTTTAGCAGTGGAGGAAACCGGAGTGCCCGGAGGAAACCCACGAGGTTGAGAAAGCGCCCCTATCTCCATGCCACATACGCTCACACCAGGGCTCGAAACCACAGCCGCAAGCCAGAGGTGACCGGCCAGCTAGTGGTCGAAGCGCGGCTCTCTAGACCACTAGGCCCCCCCCCCCCGTGTTTTAAGGACTATGATATAGGCCTATATATATATATAGAGAGAGAGAGAGTGGGGATCTAGAATTACAGACTATGAAGGTAATAATATTATATAATACAACATAAAATAACTGTTCTTTATATCTTGACCCCTTTTCCCTCTAAAATACTGAATAGTAGAAAAAGAAAATGGGAAAATTATACAAAGATCCTAAAAGGTAAAAAAGAAAGTAGAATAGGGGTAGAGATGTATGTATATATGTAGAAAAAAGCTATAAAATATCAAAATTACATATATTCTGAGGATAAAAATGTGCACACACAAAAAAAAAAATAGCTGAACAGTATTTAAATTTGAATATTGTAATGCGCCATTGCAAAGACAACGATAGTCAATAGATATTATGCCCTTTTTTTTTTACCAAAGGACATGATACAATCTTGATATTCATAAATATTTAAAATATAGTAGAAAATTCGGGATGAATACAACTGGCTGATTTCCAAACATTTTTAAAATCCATAATGAAAACAATAATTTAAAAAAAACAAAAACAAGGGGTGGCATCTTAATTTTTTTTTTTTTTAGTCAGATGATTTTATTTTTTCCAAACCTTACTCTATCATTTATTATTTTCAATTGTGTAGGCCTATAGAAACTGATAAATTGAACGGTATGTTAAAGTTATAATCTGATTTACGGCAAATGTGTGGTTCGCTTCAAAACATTTTATAATGAGAACGTGCACTTTTAAAAATAAAATCAATGTTGTGAATTTATTTTATATAACGCACCAACAATGTCGTCAACAAAATATAATGTTCTGTTGTTAATGTTTTCGTCGAATTTACTAGTAAACAAAGCGCGTACTTATAGAGGAGACAAGGGACAACGAGTGCTTCTGGGAGGAGCAAGATGCCGGACGGTGGCTTCAAGCAACGTCATTTGTTAATTGCGTCATGAGCTATCCAGTTATTATATAGATCAGTGGTCTATACTAACACCAGCGGATAGAAATCAAAACAAAACAAAAGTAGATTTTAAAAAGCATGGCGGTCGCTAATTGGTTAATCGAATGACTGACGTTATCGGGTCAAATGTCCCGTGCTTGATACCTGACGTCATAGAACGTGAGCTCCCACTATAACTTGTTAGATCTACATGAGTGTAGGCCATCGAAAGTATAAAAAAACGAAATATAGAACTATATTTTAATTAGATTGAAAGCTCGGTTACATATCTGAATTTTGTTGGTGCCTTCGGCGCTCGATTCCATTATAACATTCTTCTACTCCTCTGTTGTCTTATACTGCCACAGCACAATCATATTCACGGTTATGGTGAACTGCCCAGTTTGCAGTACCACTTGTGTGTGGGGAGTGGGACGTCAGACTGTACAAATGTTCTTCTCTTGCAAAACAGATCTCGAGATTCTGTTCCATTGACTGACAATTCTGGTCCACTCATCCACAAGAATTTCTTCCAACAATGACATCAAATGCCAGGTTATTGACTCAATTTTTCAAAATGTTCTCAAATTGCTCGGTGTTATATGCAAAATCATCATATATGACATAAACTTCATGTGAACTTAGTGTTATAGCCAGTATTTTGTTCACATTCATTGTGGGGTGGGATTATGGATGGCGCCCTAGATTTGAAACCGCCCCCATCCCACCACTCCATATTCCCAGCTTCTAGATCCGCTACAATACTCGCACATGTGGTGCTCGGCTACTTACTGCGTCACTCGTTTCGGGGGGGGGGGGTATGTGCATCAGTCGGGTCGCATTTTGGCTAAACACCCCCCCCCCAAACAATACCGTTATGTACGCCCCTGTCTACGCCATTCGGCACCTATAAGAGAGGGCGGGGCTAGAATAATTTAAGACATCATTTAAATTCATTAAAGTCAAACACACAATGGGTTCTTTAGATGACCATATCATGATGTGGTTTTCTGAGTCTCGCCACGCTGGTTAGACGTTTAGTCTTGGGATTGAGATAAAGAGATGTTATTTTTTTTTAACATTTTAAAGTAGACTATTGTGTAACTGTTGTGACATAAAGCGTATAGAAAACAACTGTTTTGGTTCTTTTTACATATTTGATTTCGGTATCGCGAGCAAACACAATGGTGAAGTCCTTAAGAAGTGCGATACAGCAGTAGTCAGCCTAGAGTCAAACCAACCAACGTTGTTTTTAAACATGTGTACGATACCGCTTTTGTTGTTTCATTTTTAAAATAAACACTGAGGTGTTAGAGATGGGTTTGGTATTTGGATAAAAAAATTAAGTTTAGAGGATCCACAACCTTGGTATTTCATACTTTCACACTATTTGCGTATCAGGAACGGCGTTATGGTTCTTTCGTCAAAAGCGATAGACAGCCTTTTATCAATTTATATAGAATCAGAAAAAAACCTCCTAGACCATCTGTAAGATGAAAACTATCAATATATCGTTTTATTGTTTCATTTAGACTGCCGAGTCTTAAATTTACACTTAACATTTAGTTGAAACGAAATGTTGTCAGCCGATATCTTATGAATCATGAACCAACAAATACATATTTTCTTCGACAAGTTTTTAAACCAGCGCCTGTCAGGCAGATACGCCCACATTTTACAAGCGATGGATAGAAAACGAGCTAAACAAAAAGCTTTTTTTCGTTCAATCAAGGGCCACAATTCAGGAAGTTAGCATACGATATGCGCGAAAAATTATGGACCATAATTCAGAATGTTACGGTACGATATGTGCGAGAAATCCACAGGAACCAAGATCGTTGGGATATGAAAATGTATTTCAAGTCTCATCACAATTGGATCAAAATTGTGACTTTTAGAGGGCCCAAAACTTTGTTATACCATATATATACACTATTTGCCTACGAGTGGCGGCCATTTTATCCGACAGTTTTGGTCCCATTTTCACGAAAGTCGAGCTCATTCATTAAGGTATAAAGGTGATATATTCAAACGTTTTTTCTCAACAGATAAACATTGTTACCTGTAGAGGGACCACAAGCTAACAACACGATTTTGCGTACAATCAAGGGCCAGAGTGTTACGGTACGATAAATGCGATAATGATATATTCGAACGTTCTTTTTTTAAATCGGATAATAATTGTGACCTCTAGAGGGACCACAAGCTAAAACGTGATTTTTCGTACAATCATCGGCCATAAATTAGAAAGTTACAATCCGACAAATATCGAAAGGAACCAAGATTTTTGGGTTATAAACATGAATTTTAAGTTCTGTCAAAATCAGATGAAAATTGTAACATGTGGAGTGTCCACGAGCTATAAGCGTGAATTTTCATACAACCAGGGGCCATAATCCATGAAGTTGTAGTGAACTGGATCTCCGGATAGAGCAGATTACTGTGGTAGAGTGGGCCTGGCTCTATCCGTTTCTTCTGTTGAGGGTTCACTACTGTAGAGGTGTGGGAGTAGCCAACCAAGCAGCTGGCTCAGAAAGACTAACACCAGATTAATCAGCAACTCTCTTTATTATTCTCCTAAATACAAAAATAGCTCATTTCCGACCAACACTCGTCAGCACTATACTTCTCCTAGTCGGGCTCTCTAAACGCTCCTTGATGGGCTCTATTAATCGCTCCTTATCGGGCTCTCTAAACGCTCCTAGAAGGGCTCTCTGTATCGCTCCCTATACGTCGGGGTCAGACTATAACGCTCCTTGACGGGCTCTCTGTATCGCTCCCTATAAGTCGGGGTCAGACTCTAACGACTGGAGAACTGGTCTCTGTCTTATCTATCCTACTCTTACCTACGACTCGACTCCGATTCAGACTACTGCTATGGGGCAAGACGAGGTATAATATACCCTAAAATCACGTGACGTAACCACGTGGTACAAGAAACACCTATCAATCACAACCACGTGCAGCCAATAGACAGCGGGCCAACGACAGCGCGTGTACGGACTGAGCTACGAAAATAAATTAACAATATACATATACATTAAAATATAGGCTACCCAATAACAAAGCTAAAGTTATTAAAAATGTACAATTAAATTAGATAATTATTAATTACTAAATACTAACAGTGAGAAGGAAGCGGCCTTCCTCTACAGTGACCAATAAACAATGACTGAAACCTGCGCGATGAGTTCGTCTAAAGTGAGGACGCGGATCGGGCTATAAATCAGATCACCACATAACCCACGCCTCCGCCTAATGCGTCCCGCATTATACAAAATGAACAAAGTTACAAAATAGTTATGAAATAAAACACATAAAGTATCAAACACATCTATATATAAAACTATGAAGCAACTGTACTGTCACTTCCTAAAATTAAAGTTTCTCAAAATAATTAAAAGTTCACAAAGTTTCACAGATCACCAACGTTCATCCACCATTAGGGTTCCATCAGTAACGTTCATGAGTAACACAAATCACATCATAACCGCAAAGTCTCTAATAACAACAGCTTCCGAACAGCTAATTAAAGCGCACCATTATTCTATTAACACACATAATTCTGTAAGTAATGAGGACGTCGTGATAGTCGACCGGTACGGGAACGGAAACCTAGCCTTAAAGGATAGTCGCCGTCAGTATCTTCGTCATTATCGCCAATACAGCCATCTGAGAGTTCCTGGTCAGATTCCTGCTCCGATACGGCACTGTGATAATCTTCTTCCGGATCAATAATAATTCTCCTCCGATACTCTCTAAGACGGTCTAGTTATGTCCGATATCTTCTTCGTGACACGGTACGGACCACTCCAGTGTTTCTGTAATTTGTTCGGGATCCCTTTCCTCTTCACAGGGGAATACAACCAAACAAGTGAATCTTCATATAACGGCTCTCGTCCCTGCTTTGGATCGTAATAATTCTTCTGTCTTCTTAATTGTCCACTTAGGTAATGTGTCGTAAACGAATGTGCCTCTTCCATCGTCTGTCGAAGAGCTCGACTCCAATAATGGGTCTCTTTGTAGACTTCATCAGGTGGCAAACCAAACTGGAGGTCGACAGGTGTATTTACCTCTCGCCCAAGCATCAAGCAATTCGGAGTACTGTTGGTAGATTGATGTACCGTGGAACGATAGGCAAACATGACATAGGGCAACACGTCATCCCAGTTATCTCCTTTTTCTTGTACATACGATGACAGCATCGACTTCAGAGTTCTGTTCATTCGTTCGACTTGACCATTTGATTGCGGGCGGTATGGCGTCGTTCTGGTTTTGTTGATACCTAAAAGTCTGCACATCTCTTGAAAAAGTTCACTCTCGAACTGTCTCCCTTGGTTCGAATGAAGTTGGCGGGGGAGTCCAAACCTCAGGAAGAAGTTCTCCACTAAAACCTTGGCAACTGTTATTGCTTCCATATTCGGCATCGGGTAGGCCTCAGCATACTTAGTAAAGTAATCGGTCACGACCAAAATATAACTATTGCCTTGAGTGGTAGCAGGCTCAATTCTTCCAACTATGTCAACAGCTACTCTCTCCATTGGTGCTCCGGCAGTGTATGCTTCCAAAGCAGCTTTTCGCTTCCTAAGTTTAATTGGAGAGCAAATATTACACGTTTTCACATAGTCTTCCACATCGGCTTTCATTCCTGGCCAAAAGTATTTCAGTTTTATTCGGTCTATCGTCTTCGTTATACCCAAGTGAGCGCTCGTTGGAGGATCATGTGAAAGAGCAATAATTTCACTTCTAGCAGCTAAGGGTACAACTACTCGTTTTCGTAGGGGACGTAATTCTTTTCTCTCTTCTAGACACAGGACACCGTCTCGAACATGAAGTTGATTCCATTTGGACCAAAGTTTCTTCACCAGTATGCTCTCTGGAGATATGGTTTTCCATTCTGGTTTAAGATCACCTTCCTTCCAATCAATCACCATTGAAATATCTGGATCAGCTCTTTGTTGATCTTTCATCCTTGTATTTTCAACTTCTATAACGTTCACTGCTCCTGGTATTCTCGCTGATCCGTGTGTTTGTCCACACTGAACACAAGGTTTCCTGGATAGTGTGTCAGCGTTTCCATGGACTCTTCCGGCTCGGTGAACAATATTGAAATTATAAGCAGCCAACACCTCGAGCCATCTGGCGAGTTGTCCTTCGGGGTTCTTAAAGTGCAGCAGCCACCGTAGTGCTCCGTGATCAGTTCTTATCTCAAATTTTCGTCCATACAAATATGGCTTAAAGTATTTTACGAAATGTACTACAGCCAAGAGTCCCCTTCTTGTTACACAGTAGTTACGCTCTGCCTTACTTAAGCTCCGGCTCGCGTAAGCCACGACTCTTTCTTTTCCGTCGATAATCTGGGATAGTACGGCTCCAATGCCACACCCACTAGCATCAGTATCTAGTACGAATGGAATGGTATGATCTGGATAAATTAACACAGGAGCGCTCGTAAGTCGATCCTTTAGCATTTCAAACGCTTCTTGACACTCCGAAGTCCACAAATAGGCTCTTCCTTTCTCGGTCATTTTATGAAGAGGCGCTGCTATTTTGGCATAACCTTCAATAAAACGCCTATAGTAGCTGCAAATTCCCAAGAAACTCCTAAGCTGTGTCACATCGGCGGGAACTGGGCATTCTCTAATTGATTTCACTTTATCTGGATCTGTTGATACTCCCTCTGGCGACACAATATGCCCCAGGAATTCTACCTTATGCTTCAACAGGAAACACTTCGAGGGTTTCAGCTTCAAACCAGCGGCTTCAATCTTACTAAAGACTAGATCTAGGTGCTGTACATGCTCAGCAAACGTCTTTGAGAAAATAATCACATCGTCTAAATACACTAAGCAGATGTCCCACTGTAGTCCAGCAAGCACTGACTCCATAAGCCTCTCAAAAGTACTTGGGGCGTTGCACAAACCGAATGGCATGACTCTGAACTGAAACAGACCGTGCATAGTGGTAAACGCTGTCTTAGGCTTATCCTCTGGCTTCAGCTCCACCTGCCAGTATCCTGACAATAGATCTACAGTTGAAAACCATTTGACACCTCCAAGGCAGTCTAATGTTTGATCAATCCGTGGCAAGGGGTACGCATCTTTCTCGGTAACCATATTTAGTTCTCTATAATCCACACAGAACCTAAGGGATCCATCCTTCTTCCTCACCAATACAATTGGGCTCGCCCAAGGACTTACTGAAGGCTTTATCACATCTCTCTTGAGCATGTCTTGCAATAGAGTTTCAATATCCTTTCGTTGATGGATAGGGACTCGTCGTATCTTTTGTTTAATTGGTTTCGCGGAGCCTGTCTTTATCTCATGTTTCACTTTATTGGCTCGTCCCAAGTCATCAGATGAAGCAGCGAATAAAGTCTGATGGCGCGCCAAAAGTTTTCCAATATCATGTGCTTGCTCCGTCGTTAATACTTCCACTGAACGGCTATATAAGTCTAGTAGATGCCTTGGGAGGTCATTACGTTTCTGCTCGGCTCCACCATTAATGACTTCTGCAGGTTTCTCCACAATATCAACGGGGGCAAAACTTCCAACGGTCACATCTTTGTGCAACGTCTTTGCACTATCTGAAGGATTCATGACTCTGATAGTAAATTCATGTTTATCTTCTTTCGCCTCAACTAAAGTACGGGCAGGTATTACATTATTTCTATTTACAAAATCTTCAACGGGCTCAATTATTCCAGGGGTAGACATGAAGAGCTTCGACTGGTTTCCCTTCAAATAAGCTTTGACCAATTGTTCATGTTTCGGGGGTACTGTAACTGTTTCAGCTAATTGTATTCTGCAAATACCAATAGCGCCTTGCATCTGAGCGGGATGCTCTACATCTTCGACTGTCAATGTTTTCCCAGTGATATCCAAAGTACATCTGTGAGCTTGCATGAAATCAAGTCCAATGATACATTGGGATCCAATCTCGGCAACTACCGCTTCCTGTCTGTATTCAGCTCCATTCAGATTAAAAGTGAACATGGACTTCCCATATGATTTTAATGATTCACCATTGGCAGCTTTTAGGACTTGTCCAATTGGTGATAACTCTGGTCGATTCGAGATGCTCTCATACAATCTCAATGAAACGATTGTCAACGTTGCACCGGTATCCAAGAGACAATAAGCGCGATTACCACAAACCGTGGCAGCTATATGTAGACCAGACTCGCTTGGTTCACGGAACACAGCTGAAGAAATTCGGCTCTTTATCCTACGCCTCCTTGAAATTCCTCTAAGTTCAGCTCTCCGGGTACCGCACTGACGAGCAATGTGTCCTTTTCCTCCACATCGAAAGCATGTTCGTTGATCACCAAAACTTGCTCCGTCTCTCCCGGTTGCATTAAATTGGTGTCTGCTGGCTTCTGCGTGACGTTCTTTCGGTTCTGGTTTAACATTCAAGGTCTTCATTTGCTCTATAGTACTTTTCAGCTCGCAAATCTCCTTTCGAAGTCTCTCGGTTTCTGATCCAGTCTCAACAGCTCTTGCACGACTTGGTTGTTGACCTCGATTACTTGCATACATAAAAGCTTCAAATTCAACTGCAACCTGTATTGCTTGCTCTAAGTTCGATGGTCTTGATTGCTGAATTCTCCAGACCAATTCTCTGTTCTCTTGTAGCGCATCAAAGAATGCATCTCGTGCAAGGACATCTTGTAGCTCTAAAGTAGCAGTAGGGTACGCTAGACTCACTTTTCTTCTAACCGCCTGTCCCAGTTCTGGCAGGGTCTCTCCAATTTTTCTGCGCATGGCTCTAAGCTCTGCTCTGTACATCTGGGTTTGGTTTGGAGGTAGAAATCTATTTCTGAGAGCTTCCATTAGTCTTTTATAATTTCTTCGCTCTTCCGTCGGCATCGATGGCAACACAGATTGCGCACTGCCCTTTAAGACTCCGGCCAAGTACAAAGCCTTCTCTGTTTCATCCCATCTATTCAATTCAGCACAGGTCTCGAAATGAATCTGATAATCCATAATTGAGCTCGTTCCATCAAATGGCTGAGGAGTAATCATATTCCTTCTGGACATACTAGACTTCCTCTGATCATGCTCTTTCCATTTGGTGTTATTCAATTCTGTTATACCGCGGCTCGGTCCAGAAATAAAATCTTGCTCATTTTCACTGAGCTTCGGCATTTCCTGACCATAAAGTTTCTCATCTCTAATTAAATCCGGACTTCCCATGACATCAGGAGTCGCAGCTCTGACGGGGCCTCTACAATTACTTGCTGACCGCCAGTTATCACATACTGAAGCTTCAGAGCTGTTCCTTGGAGTCAACATATCCGACTGTTGATAATCTAGTTCTTTCTTCTGTTCCGTAAAACCAGCATCAAATGATTCTTCAGCATTGGCTCTGGCTCCCGACAAAT
Source organism: Patella caerulea (assembly GCA_036850965.1). NCBI lineage: Eukaryota > Metazoa > Mollusca > Gastropoda > Patellidae > Patella > Patella caerulea. The sequence continues at coordinate 5,853,783 of JAZGQO010000010.1, forward strand.
TCTTCATCAGGCTCTGTGCATTATGACTAACCGGTTTCGCTCTTTGTCTTGAGATCGTATCGCGAAGCCTTTCTAATGCATTCTTCCTCCTTGGCTCTTCTGTGGATTCTATAGTTGAGCTAACATCAAACTGGGCATCTCCTCTCTCAGCTCTGAAATAACTCGGAGAAGTCTGGCTATCTGGCTCCATCCGATCTGTCTGGATCCTGGGGGTCGTCTATCTGTATCCCGGGGTTTTCCGGTTCCGTCTCGGGGTTTGTCAATCTGTATCCCACCTCTGCCACCAGAAAACTTCTGTAGTGAACTGGATCTCCGGATAGAGCAGATTACTGTGGTAGAGTGGGCCTGGCTCTATCCGTTTCTTCTGTTGAGGGTTCACTACTGTAGAGGTGTGGGAGTAGCCAACCAAGCAGCTGGCTCAGAAAGACTAACACCAGATTAATCAGCAACTCTCTTTATTATTCTCCTAAATACAAAAATAGCTCATTTCCGACCAACACTCGTCAGCACTATACTTCTCCTAGTCGGGCTCTCTAAACGCTCCTTGATGGGCTCTATTAATCGCTCCTTATCGGGCTCTCTAAACGCTCCTAGAAGGGCTCTCTGTATCGCTCCCTATACGTCGGGGTCAGACTATAACGCTCCTTGACGGGCTCTCTGTATCGCTCCCTATAAGTCGGGGTCAGACTCTAACGACTGGAGAACTGGTCTCTGTCTTATCTATCCTACTCTTAACTACGACTCGACTCCGATTCAGACTACTGCTATGGGGCAAGACGAGGTATAATATACCCTAAAATCACGTGACGTAACCACGTGGTACAAGAAACACCTATCAATCACAACCACGTGCAGCCAATAGACAGCGGGCCAACGACAGCGCGTGTACGGACTGAGCTACGAAAATAAATTAACAATATACATATACATTAAAATATAGGCTACCCAATAACAAAGCTAAAGTTATTAAAAATGTACAATTAAATTAGATAATTATTAATTACTAAATACTAACAGTGAGAAGGAAGCGGCCTTCCTCTACAGTGACCAATAAACAATGACTGAAACCTGCGCGATGAGTTCGTCTAAAGTGAGGACGCGGATCGGGCTATAAATCAGATCACCACAAAGTTATGGTTCGATATATTATGCTAATATCGAACGGAACCGAGATCTGTGGGCAATAGACCTATATTTTAATTTTCTTCACAATCGAATAAAAATTGTGACCCGTAGACTATCCACAGTCACATTGTGGACGGACGGACAGGGGCGACGACAATATAGGTCCACATAAAAATGTGGACGTTAAAAATATTAAATAGGAGACTGAACCGCTCGGTCACAGAGCAAACGATTAAAACATGTAAGATTAGATCACTGTCCGATTACTCACTACATATTTTCTTTATCAAGTTCCGTGGATTTGATTAAATCCAAACTATGATATAAGCCTAAGCAATAATAGTAAGAAAGGAAATCCGCAAAAAAGGGAATTCCTCAACGAAACACGAAGGTCTCATGTGAAAATATACATTCACGGATCTCACGGTTAAAACTGCGCTTGGTGTCAACACTAATTCATCCAGATTTATTAGTCCAGTGGGACGTAAAGCCCTATTTTATTTCATTTCCTGTATTTAATGTCAATTTAGAAAAGGGTTACCGTCGTTCCTTACTGGAGTTTAACGTTCACTTTCATCTAGGGTGATATCGTGTACAAAAATAGGTTGCCAGGCAACGAAACATACGCCCACACAGCAGCTAAATCGTCCGGGCAGTTAACAAGAGTTGTCTCATATTAAGTAATTATCAAAAAATCATTAGAATTTGTTTGGTCTTTATAAAATTCTGCGCCATGCTAACGTTTAGTATACGAAACATTTAATATTATTTCTAAAATTGGATAATAATTGAGACCTCTAGCTAAAAAAGTCAATTTTGCGTACAGTCGAGAGCTATAATTCAGGAAGTTACAATCCGATATTATCCGTTGAATATTAAAAGGAACCAAGATCTTTGGGTTATAAACATGCATTTCAAGTTTCATCAACATCAGATTAAAATTGTGACCTCTACATAGTATTCGTGTACAAGCCATTTTGTCTGTCAGTTTTGGTCCGATTTTCAAGAAATTCGACCTCAACATTCATTGCAGTGTCAAGGTGATATAATCAGACGCTTTTTTAAATCGGGTAATAATTTTGACTTCCAGGGGGACCACAAGCTAATAAAGGCAATTTTTCGTACGATCAGGGGCCATAATTCAGGAAGTTAGAATCCGATATGCGCAAATATCGAAAGGAACCAAGATCTTTGGGTTACAAACAAACATGTCAAGTTTCATCAAAATCGAATTAAAATTGCGACCTCTATAGGGTCCACAACCTTGATAAAACATATTTTCATGCTATTCGCGTACAAACGGTCGTCATTTTGTCTGTCAATTTTGGTCTGATTTTCACGAAATTAGAACTCAACCTTCATTTCTATGTAACGGTGATATAATCAAACGGTTATTTTTATATCGGATAATAATAATGAACTCCAGGGGGACCACAAGCTAAAAAGGCCAATTTTTCGGAAACGGAGATGGAGAAAAGCCTTATTTTCATACCAGTTGTCTCTAAGGGCTGACAGTAAGGTAGTGGGGAGCAGAGTCGAAACAAATTTACGTTACTTAAAGTTACATTATGGGAGATAAGATAAAGAGATGATGGCAGTTCTCACTATAATAGTTAAAAACTAGATAGTGTAAGGGTAATTTGCTGAAAATTTCAGTCAAATTGATCCACTATTAGCCGAGAAAAAAGCGTTTGAAATATTCACATAGCCTCGGTCATTATTACTCAAATCATTAATATAAACAGCATAGTCTCGATTATCCACTTGATTGATTTAATTATCAACGGCCATTAAGCGGCATATAGAATTCTAATCCGCCAACATCGAAGGCTAGCCTTGACATCAAGAGTTTATTATGGTCTGGATATGTTAATTAATGTCTAATTGCTTATTTAGATAACATTTCAGGCCTAAAGAAAGACCTGTAATAAGCAGATTTTGCTCTTGCTTAATGCTATTTTAAAGTGACCCCGAACACCAATCAGCTGGATCCCCTCTTCTAACTTGACACCGTATTTTAGTGGCTTTTTTATAAACAATAACGTTTTCATTAATTTACTTTATTTTAGTTTAATTACCCCCTCGTACGTAAATAACCTTAATTTTATTAACCTGTCCATCATATTATAAATAACCTTATATAAATAAACCAGTCCATCATATCACGTATTGGAATTTATATTCGTAATAACCAACAACTGTATCAGTATTGTGCTTGTTAAAACAAGAGAATCATTGTAAAAACGTAGCTCCGATTAAAAATACAGTATTTTGATTTAAATGCAAACAACCTAAAACTTCTATAATATTAAATAGTTCAAAATGTGTATACAGAAGTATTTTTCAATTTTATTTGTGACCATTGTCATACATTTTTCAAATGGCTTGACTACCATTTCTTTCGACCAAACAAAATATAAAATCCATCACAAATAAAGATGAACTTACACATGTAGAGTGATGACTTTATCTGTACCACTTTCTGATGTTTTATTTGTTTCATCCTCCTTGTCCTGAAATAAAACAGGAAGGTGAAATATTAAGATAGGCGCCTATAGCTTTTTTACAATATATAAAATAGTATTGAGAGTATACATATATCTAGAAGAATACATGGACCTGATGCATGATCTGTCTTTAATTCAAGTGACAACCACTGCACGTAGTATGGGGAGTTCTAGAAGGAGTGAGTACGTCTATCAGGAATTACAGCTATATGATAATTAGTTGATAAAATGTTCTAGTAAAGTGTCTTATTGATAAATAGATAATAAAACCTTCCAGTAGCAAGTCGCTCTGGCCATTAGTCGTGAAATCCTTTAATTTATAGGGGGGGGGGGGGCGAATGGTTAGCACGTGCTCGCTGTATCATAAAGGCTGTTATTGAGTCAACTTGCGTCGTTTCGAATCCAGGGTTGTACGTGACAAGGAGTAGGGTCGCTTGTCCAACCTCGTGGGTATTCTCCGGGTCCTCTGGTGTCCTCCCACAGCTAAAGACCCTTACACGCAAGCGAATTATTGACCTAGTTTGTGTCGAGTGGACGTTAAACCCCATTTTTCTCTCTCTCCCTTTCTTTCTCTACCGCTCTCTATTTTTAATTATAATTTGTCGTAATCTTTAATTATAGTTATAGATTGTCAAAAGATGTTTATATATTGTCGTTATCTTTAAGTGTGGTTATATTTTGTCGAGATTATTAATTATAGTGATATACTTTCGTCATCTTTTTGTCCACTGAATCTTGGAACATATCTTTAGACGCCATATTAAATATGGCTATCCATCAATATCCAGTGTTTTGAATACAGAATTATGTGTCCATTAAATATACATTACGGGAAATAAGATAAAGTGCTGCTACTTATATAAGTAGATAATATTCAGGGGATTCGCTGAAAATTTCAGCCAAATTGATCCACACTGATCCAAAAATTTAGCCATTGAATTTTCGGTCTAGCCTCGATCATTACCCAAGTCGGTGCGATAAAAACATAGTCTAGCTAATCCAGTTCATGATATAATCATAAATGAAAGTTGAGCAGCAAATCAGATTCTAATCTAGTAAATAGCGCAGGCTAGCGACGACACCGAGAATTGATTATGGTCTGGTTAAGTTAATTAGTTCAAATGTCTAATCAATAATTTAGATAACATTCCAGGGCTAACGAAAGAACATGTTTACTGTAATGTATACGGTAATATCTTACTGGTAATAATGCTCCTTCTGTTTGCTGTGCAGCAGATATATCTGCATCTGCAAAAAATAATACAAAAATTTATCATCATAAAAGTAGAAAATATAGTTTGGCCTATCTGTGTAAATCGAGCTTTCATTTATTACCGTTTACAGAGAGAGAGCATTGAAGAGAGATATTCTTCAAATTAATTATTACTACTACTTGATATCAAGAAATAAAGTCTTACAAATAGTTGTCAGAAAACAAAACATCCACGAGCAACTGTTTCAAAAGGTACAATATGGGCTCTCATTGTTCGAATGGTTTGTGAATTTTTATGTTACTACTTCTCCGGGATGTTACCTATATTTTGTCACAATTATGAAAACATTAATTAATTGTTCCAAAATACAACGCTTTTATGAAAAAAACATTTCCTGGGTGCGTGGGCGGCGGTTATTCAGATTTCGTTAAAAATGCTAACTATTGCTTCCTCTACCAATGCATTATTTTATTACAGAGTGTTTTGTTTAAGGTATCCTAGTACAAACAAATATTTTTGTGTTTCGCGATATAATGAGTAGGAAAGAAAGTTAATATTGTGAATAGATGATGTAGGCCGAAGGACACTGAGGTTGAATTAAAGTTGGCTTACTAATAAATACATCAACACGTAAGCGAAACAAGAAGAACTGGGAGTATAAAGTTGACTTACTCTTTAATACATCAACACATCTAGGTTCAAATCGTTTATTAACGTCTGATAAAGGTATTCTACCATTACTATCCGCACTGTTAACAGGGGAACCGGCTTCCACCAACTGTCTTATAATACCAGGCGTATTAATATCCCACCTTCCCACATTACGACTAACGGCTTCATGTATAGGCAATCTGTTGTACTTGTCGACAGACTTGGCATTGGCGCCAAGTTGGATCAGACAGGCTATTGTAGCTTCCTTCCCTCTTGCGGTAGCCAAGTGTAATGGGGTGCGGCCATCTTTATTTTTGGAATTAACCTTGGCTCCTTTATCTACTAGAAATTGTATTATTTCCACCTTGTCGTAGATCGAATTACACGCATGGTGAAGACAGCCTTCCATAGACTTAATATTGATACCGGTAACGTTGGCTAAGTGTTGTACTATCTCAATACTGTTTGACTCGACAGCAGTGAGAAAGAACTTATCAGTGTCCATTGGGAATGCTGGTGAAGTAGATACTGTGCCACGTTTTTGATTACGTAGATAATCTATCTTCTCGATGGGGTCTATTGTTGAAGCAGCAGCCAGATTATAGAAATCTAATCCGTCTGTTGTAAATACTTTAAAGAGTTTAAAAACCCTTTCGTTGGAATGTCGTGTAATTAGTCGGAGGCTTTCCACACTACCAAACAAGCATAAATAGTGAAGGAAATGGCCCCTGTCATTGGAATCGTGGATCGTTAAATTCATTGTTAACCCGGCATTGAAAAGTAATTTGGACTTATCTTGTTTCAGGTAAACTGCTAAAAATTGGGTGTCGAGAAAAGCTTGGTGAAATAACACATCATCGTTTTTTTCCTGCAATTCATGGAGAAATCTTGAGCACAGGCTGGGGAAAAAACGAGGTGTAATCAGAACATGATATTTGGTTTCATGTACAAACGTAGTCACCATATCCATTAGTAGGTCCAAAGGACAGTGTTTTATGGCTACTTGGATAAAACGGCTGGAGAGATGAAGCAGAAAACTTCTTACCACCGGGTCAGTTAACAACATTCTCCCAGCATCGTCTGTTATAAAGCTACCAACAAGTGATTTACAGGAATCAAAAACATCATGAATTTTTACGGGCTTGCCAGCTATTTCATTTATTGCCTGAATCTTGTCTGTCATACCGCCAGCTCTAAGCTCGTCTTCAATCAATGGCTGGGACGAAAAAACAAGACTTAAACTTAAGTAATTTCTTCTGTCTTCTTTCCAATATATTTCAAACTCTGAATATAAGAACTCAAATAGGCTTGTTCTGAATCCCAGTGACGGTAAATGTCGTTTCCATGATGTGCTACACATCCGGGATATGTAAGGGAATCCTACAGTCACTGAGCCAGCGCTAATCATTTCGTACAGTTCGTGATCAATTTTATCTCCAAAATGATATCGTAAAATATCCATTTTTTCATCTTTGTTGAGTTGAAAATGGTTTTCATGCAGATGTATTCGCGTTTCGTGTGCAAAGATCTCATATGCGTGTAGAATATGATAACAACCCCGGCTGATATCATTTCTTACTGTATAAATGAGCGCTAGTTGTTTCTCCTTTATCTTCATGTAAAGTAATTCGAAATGTTTTGGCCAATCTTGTATTTGTTGTTTCATTGTTCGTGTCCAAATACCAAACATATCATCTACTATAAGCAGGTACTTATTGTTCTCTGAACAAGAAAATGAGTTCATATCATTAGGAGACTTTACTACCACAGGAACAAAGTCTCTGTTTTCCTGTAAGAAGGTGTTAGCTACCATCCGCGACATTATGGTCTTCCCGTCTCCAACAGCTCCAATGATACCCAGTACAAATTTTTCACGGAGTATACGCTCCCCTTCTTGACAAGCCCTAGTTCTTACAAATTCTTTTGAATTTGTGTTGTAAAGGAAGGTTTCAGCTTCGGCTACAATTTAAAATACATTAACGTTATATTGACATGTACCAGCTAATTATCAAATACACTATGGCATAAATAAATGCAGTGCATCTTAGTACTTTCGGTAAATAAAAAGTGATATCAAGTGTTCTATATAGAGTTTACATACACTGCCTCATACATAACATATTACACTACTTTTAACTCATTTGAACAATGTCTATCACATATTAATATTTTAATATTGATTAATATTTCCTAATGATTTATCCTTGAATAAATATATTGGTTGATCATTATTATAGGGTGGAAGCTAGAAGTACCAACCAACAGAAATATACATATGATAAACTAACCTTGTAGAGAATCCAGTCGACTACCCACTTCAGGGATTACCCTTCTGTGGTGGTATATTATTTCCTCCAGTGGAGTCGATTCTAAAAAGATAAAGTCACAACTTTGTTTCACGATAAACGACGAATGCAAACACAAACTGTTTTCAATTCTGGTTTAGCAACATTTTAACATTTTCAAAGTACACTTCGAACATCACGATAAAAGCTGAAAAGCTCAAACAAATACGGAAACAAACTGTATTCAACACTGGTTTAACGACAAAAGAGGGTGAGACAGAGAGAGAGAGAGAGAGAGAGAGAGGCGAGAGATGCAGTATATAAACACTTACCGTATAATAAACATTTTGACTGGATATATTCAGCCAGTTTACTCAAAAGTATCTCTTTATCGCGTAAAATTTCAATTAGACGTGAAACCCATTTAAAGCCGGTATCGTCTCCTCCTTTCTGGGACAATATGTCCCATAGATGACCTGCTGCAGCCGTTCTACCTCTAAGATTCATTCTAGCTTGAACTCTCTCCTGTAGATACGACATCAATTTATAAACGACTACTTAATATTACATCTTGTCACTTGATATAATAACATTTCAATCACAACAGACGTTGGTCATTTCATCCAAGTTAATTATCCGACAGATCTACGATATAATCTCTAACATTTATTTGTTTTTGTTTGTTATTAATGGTTGCGTGGTTACCTGTATATCATGTTACATTTAGGGATGATCTTGGATACCAGCACTGCTCTATAATATTTAAACCACACGGGTCAACAGATTTGGTCACTGATACATACTGATACAAAATATAGACACTCTTTACTTGCTAGAAAGACCGCCATATTAGGTATTCGATGTAAATGATTTTAAACTATATATTAAAACTACAACTTACCATTTCTTCTTCTGTAATGAGTTGCTTTGAATACAGTAAATCCATTAATGGCGATGGCTCAATACTATCTATAAATCTCGTTCTAATATCATTAGTGGTGGTTTTATCATCCTGATGATCAATTGGTGCTTGGTGAGTTTCAATTTCTAAATAAAGGAATGGAATGGACGTTTCACATCTCGTCAAAACAATATTTCGGTTGAAAAGAAACGGACATAAATAAAACAAATTATCGAGTAAAAGATGACAATTGTTCTGTTGATACCTGCTATTCTATTTCTATTTAGTATTCTTTACACGTGGATTAAATATTCATATTAAGTTTTAATAACTACACAATTCCTATATTAAAATATATACTTGTTAGTTACCTCTTGTGGAACGGTCTGTGTTTTGATTCTGTAATACAGAATACAGGGTTATTTAATTAAATGATTGCACTCTGATTAAGAATATCACACCATATTCTATATCACACCATATTATATATCCCACCATCTACGTCCCAATTGGATATATCACACAATATGCTATACCACATCATATTCTATATCACATCATATTCTATACCACACGATACTCTATATCACACCATCTACGTCCCGATTGGATTAAATCATTATGTATTATAATTAGGTTTGCGTAAACCAGTTGCCAAAACCCATCTAATATGGCGGGGTATCGGGTTCAAAATGCGATCTGCAGTTGAAAGTAGAAAATAAAAAACAAAAGAGAAAATTCTAATCCAAAATGGGCATTTTCTTGTGGGAAACATATACCGCTCGTGCTTTTCAACCTAATACGTCCCCCTTTTCAACTTGAAGTCGTAAATATTCTACTTTCAACAGCAGAATTTCTACTTTCAATAATCAACTTTTGACATTCGGACTTTCAACTTCAGATTTTCTACTCCAGATTTTCTGCTAAAGATTTTTTCCATGCATATTACGGAAATAAATTTGATCACGTGACTATTTCTGCATGTTATTAAAATTCGGCAATTACCCCTAGGTACCACTGGATTTGCAGTCAGCAAACTCGGTCGATGGTTGGGTTAAAATTTGGGAATAGTTTGTTTGACCTAAATAAAAAACGAATCAACTCAAATTTCATTACATCGTTTTTGTCTATTTGGTATATAGACATAGTTCAACTATAATTCATCTTACATACATCGTGGCAAGACTAAGGGTCGCCTGTCCAACCTTGTGGGTTTTCTCCGGGTACTCCGGTTGCCTCCCACTGTAAAGACCATGTGTTAGTCCCGAAAGACCTAGTTTGTGTCGAGTGGACGTTAAACCTCTCTCTCTCTCGCTCTCTCTCTCGCAAATAAAAGTTAAAGAAACTGAACAGATCAACCACTTTAGTTGAGTTGCCAGTCTGTCATAATTTAAATCGACTTTACAAATTTATTTACTGTCTGCCTCTAAACAAGCATTCAAAAGCACTACTGGGAGTGAACTAAGATAACAATAAGTACCCTAGAGCAAGAGTGGATAAGTGAGTAAGACGCTGGCGTGCTGGCCTGGAGGTAGTGGGTTCGTTCCAGGTATTGCTCGAGACAGTTCCTCAGGATTTTCCGGCTAATTTCCTCTTGCTGGTGAGGTAGGACGTAGGGCCTAACAACAAGGACAACTGTCGTGTCGTTTGGATAGGACGAAAAACCAAGGTCTCATGTACACATTTGCACGCATGTAAAAGATCCCCTGTCATTTGGAATTCAATATATAAGTAGGCTGTAGCGCTGCTGCACGGGCAAAATTTCCCTCGTAGCACACTGTATGGCGTATGCCCGTCTTCATAATCCAGGTCGGTGCACAACAGTAGTATGTTAAACCCCATTCCATTTCATAAAGTAGCGGTGGATTACAGTGGCTAAGTGGCTAAGATGCTTGATAGCGCTGTCCTGGGAAAATTTCCCTCATTAGCCTTATTTGGAGCAGAGCATTAAGACCTTTAATTTCATTAAGTGGCCCTTTCATGCTCATAACCGGGTTCCACTTTCTAGGATTATATCTTGTGGAGTGTGTTCTTTAAGTATTAGAAATGAATACAGATTCTTTCAATAGATCTTCAACACTTTATTTCAGGAGCAATAACAGCAACAAGTAAACAACTTATAACTTCCTATAAATCAGCTCTTCAACTAGCTAATATATAGGTTCCCTAAGCTGGTCTCCCAAACTATTATTAATCGTACATACATTTCTCTCTTTATATAAATTAGTTACTTACTATTAGTTACTATGAAAGTGTTAAAGCCATTTAACTGATCAGATCAACCACTTTAGTTGCCATAATTTAAATCGAGTGACCAATTGCTGTCTGTTTCATTAGACTTACCAAACATTAATGTATATTAAAATATAGATTTGAAATTAAAAATAGAATTAAACAATAATCAAGTAACATGTTACCTATACATTAATCATATGTATCCACCCTACTTCAAACAAAAACATGTTTTAAATATTAATGGAATCAAAATCCTTATTTTTCCACAAATCAAAATAACATAATCTATAACTACTTTCACGATAATAATTTTTATTTCTGTACAAAGGATTCCTATAAGGTCTAAAATGTCTAAGAACTTGTACAGGTGGCTCTTCTGAACAAACGCCTACGTAATCTTGGGTCTTGACTGCTGGTGCTTTTTGCACTAAAACTTGAAACACGAGGTTGTTAAAAACAGATACATCGTTAGTATCCGGATCATTTTAAAACCCCACATCCTTTTTAGTGGAGGCCACAGAAACCTGTACTTTTTGGGCATCCATCTTTGCAAAAAATTCAAGCTGTCTCTGTCTACCCCTATGTATTTGGGCAAACGAACGATATTTCTTTTCCGTTCTGGATAATTAGTTTTCCGAGAAGTCCCATTGTTCAAGACCCTGTGATAGTTGATCTAGATTTCGTATTACTGCTACTACTACTGAATGAGGAATAAAGTTGATATTCATCCCTTCTTCTTTAATATATAATATGTACAATGTATGTCGCTTAGCTGTACCGCTTTCCCCACAATATAACACATTTTGACTTGCAGGGAATGTTTTCCGTTCTGGATAATTAGAACTATTGAAATAAAATTTAAAACTATATGTTAGTCCCGAAATGACCTAGTTTGTACATATTATATATATTAAAGAAGAAGTTACTCAGTCCAACAAATCAGTCAATAAAATCAGTGAAATATCTCAGTCGAAAAAACAGGCAGATAATTCAGTCGAATAACCCAGTCGAAAAATCAAGTCAAATAACCGAGTCGCTCAATACGGCAAGGAAAACGTAAAGCATGACTTTATTTAGCAGTGGTGGAACAAGCAGCCTACTCCTCTATAAATCCCTCCACATCTTTGTTTTCATTCCGAAGCGACTAGATACTATGCTGTCCTCAGTTTTATGCATCGGACACAGACTAAACGCTAACTGTATAAACAGTTATTGTTTTCAGTCGCTGACATCAGTCGTTAACCCTTAACCCGAAGTTGATGACCTTACTATCAAAGAGAAATCAACAGGTTGTTTAGGGGATTGCTATTAAAGAAAAATCTCAATAAAGTTTTGATTTCAACTGTCAGATTTGAGCTTGGGGGAAAAACAAAATAGACAAAAAACGATGTAATGAAATTTGCGTTTTTTATTTAAGTCAAACAAACTATTCCCAAATGTTAACCCAACCATCCAGGGGTAATTTCCGTATTTTAATGACATGCAAAAATAGTCACGTGATCAAATTTATTTCGTAATATGCATGGAGAAAAGCTCGAGCAGAAAATCTGGAGTAGAAAATTTGAAGTTAAAATTCCGAATGTCAAAAGTTGATTTTTGAAAGTAGAAATTCTGTTGTTGAAAGTAGAATATTTGCGACTTCAAGTTGAAAAGGTGGACGTATTAGGTTGAAAAGCACGAGCGGTATATGTTTCCCACAAGAAAATGTCCATTTCGGATAAGAATTTTCTCTTTTGTTTTTTATTTTCTACTTTCTACTGCAGATCGCATTTTGAACCCGATACCCCGCCATAATCTAAAGCCTTGGCGTGGAAATCTTGTCCACCTAGTAGAATGTTTTTAGGTGGATAATATATCTTCAATATGTGTAGATTCAGATTCCGGATGATGCCACTCTGACACCCCTGAGGAAATTATATATCTTCAATATGTGTAGATTCACAATCCGGATGATGCTACCCTGGCACCCGTGGGGAAATTAAAATATTCAAGATGGTCGCCATAGGACAATTTTGGTTATTTACTGAAGATATATAACCCATCAAAAAACAATGGGTGGACTACATTTCCAGGTTTGTCGACTTGCTGCCGGACTATATTTTAACGATTCGGATATCGACATATGTATACAATATAATTGTTCTTCTAAATCCACGTCAAAATATAATTGTTCTTTTAAATCCAGGTACAAATTACCAAATCTGATACAACGGACCTATATACTTACATCAGGCTGATTTGTAGATAATTCTTCTGGTGGTTGGGACGTGCATGGACACGTGAAGTCACGCCCACATGTCTTACATCTGGATAATTCTTCTGGTGGTGGGGACGTGCATGGACACGTGATCTCACACCCACATGCCTTACATCTAGCACCCGTTTCATCAGCATCTAATCCAAATCAAAGAAATCATATATAGATGGTGGATTATAATTCATAGTACATAATATGATATGTCTAATAATAATAACATGCACAAAAATATCACACTCTTTGTAAATAGTGTATTATGAATGGTTAGGAAATCAACACTTCCTGTTCGTAAATAAGGGCATGTTATCATGCAATATAGCCCCCCCCCCCCCTAGCCCGCACCACCTCTCATACTGTTTGGTCGGAAATCTGATCAAAGTTTGTTTATTAGGATATTACTGATTCACTCATTTATATTGAACAGTACGCCGTGAACTGTTTACATCAAGTGGTTTGTTTGACAGCTGACGAGTGACGGATATTGTGTCTGCTTGACGAATATTGTGGGTCTTTCCCTATAATCCGAATTTGACGACATGAAATAGCGTTGGACGCTGCAGATGCGGATATTAGCCCTGAATACAAACAATAGCTTTGTTGGCAACAGTCTTAAATATGTAAATTTTATATACTTTCTTTTTATTACATCGTCCATCCACAAACAAAGTGATTTGACGAAATAGTAATCTAACTAAGTAATATTATTATTTTTATATGGAAACTACTTACCTTTATCACCCCTTTTCTGTATACATGGAATCTGGAATAAAAGGGTTAAATTAGAAATTGGATGGGGGTTCACTAGTCGGCGGGATCACTAGTACGTCGCTGCACTAGTCTGCTGCTATAAGAAATACTATAAATATGGGTATCAATTTGCAATAAATCTAAACCTAACCCTATCCAAACCTTAATAATAGATATCGATGGACTAGTGAACCTGTCCACTGGTTGCCGTTAATTTCTGAAGAATTAAAAATATATATCTCAACTCAGTCAGTTAAGAATTAAGTGAAATTGGTTTTTGATAGCTATTTTAATTGCACCCAGATGTGACGCATATATGTTGTGCGAGAAATAGTACATGAATACGACTACTGTGGATTAACATATATTTGATTAGGGTGGTATTGGCGACAATTTCTTCACTGGAACTCGATATGTATTGGTAACTTATTCCACATCTTAAGTACCTCACCATCTTCAAAAATTTATGTCTCTCTTGTTTTTTGTTATTGACGGACATTTAATGATATATCTGAATTATTTATATGTTGTGAAAACTCTCAGAAACTTTAGTTTGTCAATATGCTCATTTAGCATGAATATAATTCTCACCTTAACCGGTCCCCTGTTTCGATAGGCACTTTGTTCATCTATTTTCGCTTCAAAAAATTGTTTGCTTCTTCCAACTGTTGATTCAACTAGATCGTAAGAATATACAAACGTGTTAATAATAAATAACCATCAGATACATGTGGAATACATACAGCTTACATCTATCACAAATAATTGATAGAATACAAGAACATAGCATACTACCTATAAACACTACTACGATTTACTCTTTCATACATATATTATAATGTTTTATATATTCTAATCTAATTAAACATAACATCGACAAGAAACCGAATTAAACAATGGCAATTATATAACATCCTTACTTAACGGTTGATCATTTATTGACACTAAGAGACACGATACGGCAACATCAAGGTCACCGGAAAACTTCCATGATCAGAAGGACTAAAATTACGTCACGGTTTTCTGGTGTATGGCAATATAAAGACTCTCAATTACACTACATTACGCTTACGTAATACTACTAGCATTTAGAATAAATCTGTGTACCGTAGACCATGCTACCCTGATAACGTTCACGAAACAATTGTCATTTCAGCTTAATTCTAGTTTCAACAATTTCTATTTAACTCAATTTAAAGTAGTTAAATCGTTGATATAAGGGGCCTGGAAATTGACCCAAATGGGACACAACGCATATTTATAATAAAGTAATCTGAATGTACATTAATTGATTTACATTCAATTGTTTCCGTTTTGGCTCTAATTTCAAATCGGTTATGTTCAGCGAAATACGGCATGAGTCTCAATCAAATGGCAATTTCAGTCGGTCGCGCATGCTCTCCAGATAAGATCTAGCGTCACCGTTTGACACGAGTTTTAGAATATGTCTAGTCTCGTTCTTTCTGGTTACGTGTTACAAATGACAATGAATTGCACTATGGTACACGATACGTATACCAATGGTAAAATGTTTATTTTGTCTTAATTGGATATCAGAAACCTCCCTTTTCCCGGTAAGATCACAACATCAATGTTGATTTGTATTGACAAATAATTCGTGTTGTTTTTAACGTGTAAGATTTGCATGATATTGAGTTAGAGACTTGGCTACTTTAACGTGACGATATTGTATTTTAATTGATTCATAACATTAGATACAAAGTGTTCCTTCTAAACCTGACGGCCACGGATTCCTTGTCAGTTGTGCAGGATGGATGATCTTGCAGTGTCTAATCGTTCGGATGGGATACGTATACACATTGCGCATGGTCGTGTACGTAAACGAACCCTTGGCTGCTGGAATTCGAAATAAGAGACACTTTCCTTCAAATTTTCCCCCAAAGCACACGGTATTGCAAAATCCCTTCTTTATTTTATTCCTTCTGAAATTAACAATATTCAAACTTACTCTGGATGTCTGTATCTGTATCTTGTTTATCTTGTGTACTATAAATATAAAATGTTTCATATTAAATATTTATTAACGTGTACATTTTGTACTTTACCAAGATTAACGTTTACAAACTGATGGGTCATTGTCGGCCGACAATGGTTTCGGGGTCATTTACTCGACAATATCCGACAATAATAAGGCAACCACGAAGTGATCGCGATGTTAAAGAAGCTACACCTCTATCTCATGTTATCGAAAATTATTGATAAAATGTGTAAAATGGACAAATCGGGAGGTGGAGGGGGGATAAGCCTTGACAGTTCAGTGTGGGGTGTTCACGTATTTCACCCATCATAACTGATTTCAAATCACTACAAATACACTTATCTTACATTCACATTTGCGTTAATGACCATATTCGTATATTTTAACGTCCTAAAGAATAGAGTCATACACCCGTTAAACAGAAAACCTACCTGGACGCCATCTTTATTAAGTTTAATACTTTTTTTAATTGGACATGTTCTCAATTACTCTGGTAGAAATTCAATTTCCAAGTTGAAACCTGAAACTATTGAATCATCTCACATTAACAATTACCAGTTCCTCTTCATCATAGGAATACAATTATTTTTATTTACTTTTTCTGTTTATTTTGAACAATTCTAAGTATTCAAATCGGATTCCGCTTATCCTGCTTCGATAATATCTTGATTTATTTCACACAGAATTAACCCAATAAAATCAAAAATGTATATAGACTATTTTAAAACATAATATGCAATTTTGACTCGCACATGCAAACTGCCCAGATAGAGTCGTTATCATAAAACAATTTAAAGATATAAATAATACAGCAGGCCATGTGGGGTCGTATCGCACAGGAGCCTATTCGGTAATGGCGGAACTTTCTTTTTTCTGTTTTGTAATCGCTCAATTTCACAGTTCCAGTAGGATTTATACAATAAGTATATAGCAGAAACAAGATCATTATATGGACATTCCGGAAAATCATTGGATGATGTGAGAGATCAAACGGAAACCGGACTCGTTGCTCCTTCTGGGCATATCTTGTTTATCTTTTTGGATCACGAAATTCTTCTTGAAAATAGTATTGAATAATTATAAAAGAGTGTCAGATGTATAGCGAGAATGGTTCGTCTTGGCGAACTGAGAAGAATAGAAAGTGGAAGGTAAGGATTCCATAATATCCCTAGAACAGAGGTGGAGGTAGAATGGTATTTCATATTGCAGCTTAATAGGGACGAACAGGACATCTTTCGATCAGAGACGGTTCCGGGAACTAGCAATACCCTCATTGAGGGTGCGATCCGAATTAGATGAAACTTGATATTAAGGATCAAAATATCGTGAATGAGTTCGATTTTGATGCACATTAGATAGTCCTTGCCCAAGCTATACCACCTGTCTTTTTGTGCAAAATGTTAAATATGTACAAAGTTTGTGGACCCTTCAGAGATCACAATTATTGTCCGATTCTGATGAAACTGAAAAAACTAAAGATCATCAACTCATGTGTAAGGTTGATTTTATTGCTAATTAACTTTCCGTTTAAGAGTTACGGCTCCTATTTGTACGCAAAATTTTAAATAAGTACAAAGTTTGTCCGATTCAGCTGGAACTTAACATTTGTTAATGATCAAAAGATGAGATTGATTTTGGTGGGCATCGGACTTTTCGTTCTAGAACATTGACACCTGCTTATTACGCAAAATGTGAAAGATGTATGAAGCTAGTTGACCCTCTAATATCCAACAAATATGTTAAGGATCAAAAGATCTAAAATGGGTTTCATTTTGGATTGTTAAATCCGACTGGGTTATATACGAAATACACTAAATTGTATTACCCCACAAACATATTAATACCGATGTATAATTGACGTTATTCAACATATTAAACAGTTTGTTCATTGTCCCTAATGTGGGTTAATTCCCTAAAACTATTCAATAGCCGTGGCCAATAATGACACTATTTTTAAATCTGAGCTTTCGTTAGCATGCGAATGACATAAATCACTGGAGCATTGGGAAAGAGAGTAATCATGTTCAACGTTTTCTATGGTACAAATGATGTATTTGTAATGGTTGGACATACTAATGAATTACGTCCCAATACGCGTGAAATAAAATGGGGTTTAACGTCCTACTTGTCTGCACTGAATAGGCTAATGGAGACAGGCTTACACCATAGAGTTTGCTTGGCAATATACTTATACATGTTGACAGACAGCACAGGGGCTCCGGTTTTTGTCACATCAAAACGTCTAGACAATGTCTTGCCAGTCCTAGGGAAACCGGAGATGTTATTAGTCCTGAAAGTATATATCTCTTCTCTTTGGCAAGTTCAATATTTTAAAGTAGCTAAGATCTCTAACTTAATATTTGCCATACTATTCGCAATTTAAAACACGAATTATAATTCGATATTGGTCATTTTCAATCCATACTTAGTATCCAATATTTAAGACACTGTGAATATTTAAAAATCAGTACGCGAGTCGTGTACTCAATGGTGTCGGGTGTCATTTGTAATATACAAATAAATATACCCTACAAGAAATGCGGAAATACTTGGTAATGGTCGATTCACAAATGACAAAATAATAATATAAGCGAATGTCGTTCAGTATTTCGACTGTTCACGTATTTCGTCGTACATAATTAATAATTACAATAATGTTTCTAACAAATTGAATATAAATTACTTTTTATACATTCCTATTACTATAATAGGTGCTGTTAGACCCAGCATCTATACTTATATTCAAAGCTCCCAAATCATAGAGTCATACACTCTTTAAATCTCTCTACAGTACCAACTAAGATTGACTGGTCTGGTAGTCATGATTTGAGAAATGTGTAAATAGGACTTGCACGTAATTCCCGATGGTTCTTATTCATAGAATCTACAAATATTAATATTGTCATGAAATTGTTCGGCTTTAACAACTAAAGAGAAAACCAACTTTAAATATTAAATAAAAATTATAGTAAATGTTCAGTTAGGTTATGTGTTTAAACAATAAAATAAGCATGTCCCGTAAAATTTCATTTTGTGTTGCATTTTGGATTTTATTGGAATAAAAACGAAATTGAGTGTTAGGACCATAAGCACGCGTTATGTTTATTTGCGAATTTATTTTGCTTAATTCCATCCAAATCCGAACCTCAGCAAACGATTCTTACCTTTTCAAACCGACATGGTGGGCAACATTCGAATTTCAATAAAATTTATTTTAAAAAATGTACATGAAAATTAAATTTAAAAAAAATGTTAATGAACAATTATTTCAAAACATGTTAATGAGAATTTACTTCAAAATATTTAATGTCAATGACAAGGTAAACATACTATTTTGTAGGACTAAATTGAGATATAAATGATATAATATTGAGATTTGTACACACGGATTAAAACCATCAATTTGTATAACCAGCGACTATTTTCCAGCCTATATTCATGGTTCTGATATATTCTGAATAATCTCATACGAAAATGGAAAAACAGAATAGTGGGGAACTATCAAGTGAAAACGGGCGGTAGGGTAAATATTAAAAATACATAAAATAATTCACATTTTACGGATAACTATCAAATAATTATTCCTTCATTAATAAGAGCATACCTGGACGAGAAGCACTCTAAAATATTCAAAGCACAAATCGATTTCAAGAAAATAGGAATGGTATGAAACATAGGATGAAACCAAATATTTAGCGGTTACTCCTCCTTTAATTTAGTATAAAAAAACAGGGGAAAATAAAGGGATCTTACTGTTTCCAATAGGTGATCAGATGAAATATGTATCTGTAAAGGCAAGATACGCCACAAGAAAAACCTAATTTTACAAACAACTATAAACTATTCTAATTACACATATGTAACTTATAACTTAATCTGCAAACGGCTTGTATGTAATGTAAGAATTGCTGAGACCTCAAAATAAATGGCCCTGGTAAAACCGCTTTATTCAAGTTATCCTCAGTTTTACGCACTCTAAATGTATTATCAAATTGTATATAACCATAAAAACCACGAATTTTAATAAATAATATTATTTGCATAACTGGTAATATTTTCATTTCCTAATAGCAACAATGGAATCTGCATTGACACTTTGCCAGAAATAAACATCTTAATAACCTGTGATTTATACAATTATGTCATGTGACATGTCGTATATGTTATGTTTAAGGTCAACCAATAGTCAGTGAGCAACTAAGAAGAAGACTAGTCTACGTCCTCGTCTGGATCAGAATTTAATTCTCCTGTCAAGGGTTCATGATCAGAATCATTAAGGCCACCAAGAGATGCGTTCATTCTCCGTATAAAGTTTTATAGTGAGCGCGGTTAGTCAGTTCTTGAAGGCAACGGTCAGATTTACAGTTTGTAGGTTCCGCGTGGTAGGGCTACTTCCTCACTGACTATTCTTGGCAGTGGTTGTTTATGATTTGTTGGAATATGTTGATGGTGTTCAGATACATTTTATGTTAGTCATGTGGTAATGTACATTAGCTTTTGGGTTGGAGCAATTAGATTTCTGGCTGGGATACCCACCATTGAAAACGTCTGGCCATTGTTACTCTTATGCTGTGCAATAAGTAAATTTCCACATCTGGCTTAGCCGCTGTTGTGGGTAAATAGGAACGTCTGAATAGGTGGACATGGGGTTTACCCAATACCACCCAACAAAATCGAAGTGTTGAGTTAGGTTCCTGCAATAATGAGGTAGTATTTAGTATAGTGTTTAGTTAGTATTTAGTGGTAGTATTGGATATATCGCCCGGCTGGGATAACCCACCACTGAACATGTCTAGAGGTGGTCGGTGGTGATACACATGAATTTGCTGAACATCTTGCAACATGATTCGCGTGGTTAGTAAATTGGATAGTGGGGTGTGTTCGGGCAATAAGAGACGCCTGGCGAGTTTGCCCCACCATTGAAAATATCTGATATTTATCACATTTGATGTGCGTTACGATGCTGAAAATTATGCAACAAATGTGCTGATCTAGTTTAGCTTTTAGGTGGGACAGTTATGCACGTGTTTAAATAAGAATTTCCAAACATCGGAATTTACTCTCTTTTTTTTGTCGATAATCGCAGAGAACCATTTGGGATGCACAACTATATTCCTAGCCTGCCGATAAAAATGACGAAAAATTTCCACAAAGGTGAATTTCTTAAGTCGTTCAGGTACAAAAACCAGAACGCGTGTAATTATTTTATTTTATTTATTTTATTTTTTGCCCAATGTCGATTTTGATATAATGCAAGAATCATCTGTTTTCAGACTATATACAAGCTCAGGTAAATCCGAAGTTCACATACCAGCTTATATGTTTGTACATGTTTCAAAAATACATTTAGGTCTACGTGTAATGTTGAATATCGAAATGATTTGTTCTCTTGCATGGTATTATTTAAAATACACGAATAACCTAATAAATTGTAAATAATGAATAATGTCGAGACATGTATTAAATGTTTTATTGAATTGGTATAGAAACTGAAAACAGATTAACACCCCATGCGGGATATTTCATTCAAGTGTTGTGAAAGGGTTGACAATAAAATTAAAATTATCTTTGTGTTATTAAACATTGAATCGTCCTATTCTGTTATGTAGTCGTCTCAACATGTTGTTTTCACGGGTTACTTCTGTAAAACAACTTAATAGAAACGAGTATGGTGTTATAAAATAAACTGTATCTAGAGCGTACGTCATGACAGTGTAAGCTTACTCTTCCGGACACCTGTTACCACTGTTTGTCGTGTATTTTCTACACGGGGAGCAGTCCATTTGCTGATTACACTATCTTGCCTAATAACGTTTTTAGGACTTCGAATTCTGTCTAATGGTTTGGATTGTTCGTACTTGGTTTTATTTTATTTATATTGACTGAAAGACACAAAGCGTGCATTTTACTAGGGGTACTTCGGACAAGGCGTGATATAATATTTTGACACTGCTATACCCCTTTAACATTTCTTAACGATGAAATTTTAACATATGTTTTCAAGTTTATTGTGTCTAAAACACGTTTACATCTTCATGTAGTCACAAGGGCGAGGGGTTGGAAGGGGCCTCACAAGTGGGATAATCTAGGGCGTCTCTTCAACTGAATGGGAAACGTATATAGGAAGGTGGAAATTGAGTTTCTGCTGGTTTGATTCTGTCCCCGGTGGTCTTTACTGAGTAAAATAACTCACTGTGTTGTCTTTGTCGCAATAGGTTTCATTTTAAAACGGCGGTTGTTATTTTTCTAAGCCTGTGATACAATGATATTTGAATGGAATAGTCGATATATACACAACATATGACAAGACTTGAATGATGACCCTGTCGATATAGTCAAGTCTAAAAATACAGGGTTAACATTTAGAACGAATATACACAATTTCACCACAATCTGTATATAATTCAATAAATGTAACTTAAATAGTCTAAAAATCAACAGATATGTTATGTAATGTATAATCAACAGATATGTTATGTAATGTATAATCAAAATATATGATATGTAATGTATAATCAACAGATATGATATGTAATGTAATGTATAATCAACAGATATGTTATGTAATGTATAATCAACAGATATGTTATGTAATGTATAATCGCGTATCGAATTCGGGTTGTATTAAACATATCGCTGGATGTGAACATGGGGGTCATGAAATATAATATCATTTATTTTATTTTTAAAATTCCCTCAAGTCAATTTTAATATAATTTGTTTTCTTATAACTTCCACCCAGGTCATTTTTTATATAATTTCTTTTTTTCACAATTCCCCTCCTCCCTATCCTTTAATAACTGTAGTGTGTGCGTCTGAGGCGGGGGGGGGGGGGGGGGGCACCCCAAAATAAAAGCTTATGGGGCGCTCAGAATACGTTACAACTGCGTATGCATAAAAGTACCCGAGATCTCGAGACGATTTACACAGGATGGCAAGATCCAGAGAACATTAACTTAGATTTTCGAGATCGCTTAAACGGGATCGCAGATTCTCGACAAAATTATTAGGGGATTTCGAAAACATTAAATTCTAATATTCACCCAATTCAATTTTGGCACAATTTGTTGGGTTTTTTTTATAATTTTCACCTAAGTCAATTTTAATTCCCAACCAAGCTATTTGTAATATAATTTTTAAAATTATTTTCACCCAAGTCAATTTTAATATAATTTGTTTCCTTATAATTTTCACCCACGTCAATTTTAATTTTCACCCAAGTCAATTGTAATATAATTTGTTTTTATATAATTCCCATCCGAGTCAATTGTAATATAATTTGTTTTTATATAATTCCCATCCGAGTCAATTTGATTATAATTTGTATTTTATAATTTTCACCCTTGTCAATTTTCATTTCCACCAAGTCATTTGTAATTTAATTTGGAAATCAAAATTGACTTCGGTGAAAATTATTAAAGACAAATTATATTCAAATTAACTTCTGTGAAAATAACAAAAAAAATATATATATATTACTAATGACTTTGGTGGAAATTAAAATTGCCAAGTTGAAAATTATATATATATATATATATATAAAATTATATTAACATTAATTTGGTTAAAATTTTAAAAAAACAGCGGCTGCTATACAGTACACGCCCACATTTTGCAAGATATGGATAGAGAACAAGCTAAAAACAAACGTGATTTCTTTGTACAATCGGGGGCAATTACCAAGAAAGTTATAATCTGAAATGCGCAAATATCAAAAGGGACTGAGATCTTTGGGATAAAAAGATATGTTTTATGTTTCATCAAAATCAGATAAAAATCGGCTGTTTCATTTCAATTTTCCCGAAAATCGAATTCAACTTTCATTATGGTGGAATGGTGATATAATTAAACGGTTTTTAAAATCGGAAAAAAGTTGTGACATCTAGAGAATCTGGAAGCACAAAATGCAATTTTTCGACAATCAGTGGCCACAATCCAGGAAGTTACGTTGGGATATGTGCGATTATCAAAAGGAACCAAAAGTGTTATATATCCACACGCTTTTGTTAAATCGGATAAAAAACGGTGACCTAAACAAAGACCATAGGCTAAAAACGTAATTGTTGGTACGATCCGATAGGAACCAAGATCTTTGTTTATAAACATATATTTCACGTTTATCAACTTTGATATACCAGTTGTTAATATCATTTGCGTACGAGGGGCGGCCATTTTGTCCGGCAGCTGTGGCCCGATTTTCACGAAATTCAAACTAATTTGGAGTATAATTTGTTTTTTTCTTTCTAATTTTCACCCAAGTCAATTTTAATATTTTGTTGGGTTTTTTTTTATAATTTTCACCCAAGTCAAATTAAATTTTCAACCACGTCATCTGCAATATAATTTGTTCTTTTCAATTTTCGCCTACGTCATCTGTAATATACTTATTTTTTTATATATTGACCCAAGTCAATTATAATTTCCACCGACGTCATTTTTAATATCATATGTTTTGTTTTAGTGAATTTTAAATCTTGTTGAAACGTCCAAGTGAAATAAACTATAGTAATTGTTACTCCATAACAACTGTGTTATTTGATTATATTACAAATTACTAAATGCCTTTCAAATAGTATTATGCTAGTAATTGTTAGTTTTTGTTAAGTCAACATGCAAATATTGAAATTGGGCTATATGTAGGGATTAACTTACAAAATGTTGTTAGACGTATTTTTATGATTCACAAGCTATTAGCCTATAATTCATAAAGTTATCACAGTTCAAGACGTAATGCGGTCCATCGGCATTATCTAAAAACGATACTTTCCCACGTACAAATCGGGTGATTTGATGATATGTAATGTTGAAACTAATTAATCTATCAAAACATTTAAGTCAAATCCCTCTCAAACCTTTGTATACGCTGGGAGATTCCTCAAGCTATAAATAAACTGATGTTAGACGCCATGCCTGTCATCTAGCTTCTTTGAGGGAGGGTCCATTTTTCATAATGTTTTTTCATTACTTACTGTCCATTTACCGTAAATATTGAGGACAAAGTATATTCTTAATTACTTCCTGTCAACTTCAGAGTCTGTACGTTGACACCCTCAATGTTCCCAAAACTTACAGCTATTTGGTCAAGAAATAACAACCGCTCCCTCAGTCAAGCTAAGACACAATAAGCTTGCAGACAGCAGTCAGGTTGTCAGTTAGTGATACCATGATATTTTTACCCAGTGCTTGCCTAATAGGTGTTTTCGGTTAATCCAGTATTTGTCCACTAAGATTGTGTTTCAATACTTTCCATATATACCAAATTTGCCATACTATCTTTAAGGGGTGATATCATTGTTTGTTGTTGCCTTTTGATCAACTGATACTTGGAATTGGTCGTAGAGTAGACGGCCCACAAATCTCAATATGGAAATGAAAAGAAAAATGTGGTTTTACGTCGCACTGTTATGTACCGACTGTACTGATGAAGATAGGCATGCGCTATGCTGGGTACTATGAGGGAAGGTGGCATTACGGTCTACCCTTATATCAAATTCAAGCTGCCAATGACTCTTTTACGTGCCCTGATCCACCGCGGCACCTCACTCTCGAGACAAGCAATAGAACAGTCAATGTGGGCTTAATAACTGGCTAGCCGATCAGGGGCGTTTTAAGGTTTATCATGGCGGAGGCTATACTATTTTGAGGGCCCTCTTTCGCGGGGGTCCGGGGGGTGGGAGGGTATTGATTGATGATTTTCATACCAGTGCAATGACTGTATTCTCATTCAGTAGTGGATTCGACATTAACAGTGTAAAGAAAACGATTGATTCGCACTCGGGAGTCCTTTCCCTTGGCCAGAGGGACCCTTTTGTCAGACGAGAGGCCCTTTTGTCTGCCTTTTAACTAGGGTATATTTTCTTTTTTCTCATCGGTTTTAACATTTTTCTCCCGTTTTATTTGTTCAACTTCTTTGATTTTTTTCGCGAGGAGGCTGGCGCCTCCAGCGCCTCAGCTATAAAACGCCTTTGCAGCCGATTGCGGGATGTATAAGGTACAAATTGAAGGAGACGACGTGACTGGGATGCAGTATGAAAAGGCCCCCAAATTGGATACATGTACATGTGCTAAACATCTTGAAGTATGTTGTGCGTGTTTAGTAAATGGGTTGAGTGGGGCAACTAGGGACGCCTGACGAGTTTATCCACCACTGAAAATGTCTGAAAGTTGTGACTTTTGATGTATGTTACGATGCTGAACATTATGCAACACATTTCATGCAGTTAGTAAATGTGTTGATCCAGCTTAGCTTTTGGGGTGGGTTGGTTATAGACGTCTTTACAATTAGTCTTTCCAAACATGGGAGTTTACTGATTTTGTCGATGATCTAATAACGGAAAAGCATTTGTTATGCACAAATAAAATTTTAGCATACCAACAAAAATGACGAAAAATTAGTGAAATGTCCACACAGCAAGCCGAACGGGTACGAATACCAGAACGCCTGTAACTTTTTTTTCTCCAAAGGTTTTTTTTCCTGAAGTTGTATTCAAATAGACATTCCATAAAAAGCAAGAATCATTTGTTTTGATTTTTTCCCCAGCGCAGGTAAATCCGATGTTTTCCTACCAGGGCTTTTTCCTGAAGTTGCACTTAAATAGACATTCCTTAAGAAGCAAGAATCATTTGTGTCGAATTTTTCCCCAGCGTAGGTAAATCCGATGTTTTCCTACCGGCCTAATAAATAATGATAAAAATAATGTTGTTGTTTTTTTTTACAGATTTAATATGATATTATGGACAGGTTGATTAAATTAAATTATTTACACTTCGTGGGTTGAAAATTGGTAAAAACATACTATTGGTTAACACACAAAATAAAAAAGTCCTTGTATATTAAAAAGTAAATTTAAATCACACTAGTAAAACCGCTGTCGTGAAAAGAGCGGGTTGGCCTTCTTCTCCCTTTGTCATAATAAAACATGTTAAAAAGTCCTTGTATATAATACGCTGTGTAATTAATTATATTTTCTGTATTTTTAAATGAATACATCGTGTAATTTATTATATTTTCTGTATTTTTAAATGAATACATCGTGTAATTAATTATACTTTCTGTATGTTTAAATGAAAATCTTTAATTAAAGATACATTATGGGAGATAAGATAAAGAGATGGCAGTTCGCACTATAATACTTAAAAACTACATAGTGTAAAGGTAATTTGCTGAAAATGTCAGTCGAATTGATCCACTATTAGCCGAGAAATAAGCGAGTGAAATATTCACATAGCCTCGGTCATCATTACTCAAATCATGAATATAAACAGCATAGTCTCGATTATCCACTTAATTGATCTAATTATCAATGGCCATTAAGCGGCATATAGGAATTTAATCCGCCAACATCGAAGTTTAGCCTTGACATCAAGAGTTTATTATGGTCTGGATATGTTAATTAAAATGTCTAATTGATTATTTAGATAACATTTCAGGCCTAAAGAAAGACCTGTAATAAGCAGATTTTGCTCTTGCATAATGCAATTTTAATTATTATGTGTCATTATTATCTATTCTGTGTTTATCTAAAAAGAAAAACTATTTAATCACTTAACGTTTCTATATATATTTGGTTTAACCTCACTATCCCACATCTGATTGTTTTGATAAGGGATTAGTAGGTTACCGGACTGTGGTTGTAGGACTATAGTCTCTTCTAATTAATTAGTATTAGTATCACTGCTGTAAACTTCTCACTCTAATAATTGCTACTGGTGAACACTTCACACGGACTGTGGTTGTAGGACTATAGTCTCACTCTAATAATTACTACTGGCGAACACTTCACACTATCAGTAGAAGGGCGAATTGATGAAATTAGTTTACTTATAAATTTAAATTGTGAAGTGTTTTGATGTAATAATTAATTGGAAATATGCTGACTATGTTACAGAGTAGTCGATTGTAACAAGAGAATTCTGGAACAATTTCACCACAGCGACGCCAAGAAAAATCATTTCGAACAGGAAGATATTGAACTAACCATCAGACAACTAGAATCTGGGGGCAGACTTACTCCCATATATTTAACAGAAAAGACGTGTGTTAAAAATAATATTTTGTGACTTTTCAGTATATATTTTAAAAAAACACGTTGTAATGAATTATAATTTTTTGTTTTTTATGTTGAAGCAAATACACTGTCCTACCCCTTTTCCTTCTTGAGTATGTTGAGGCAAATAATGTTATTGTTTGTATAGATTTAAACACAAATATTCTGTGTACTTAATTAGCATTTTGTATATATTAAAATATAAAATGAAAGGTCTGTCAAATTAATTATCATAAAGTGCATGTATAAAATATTACACCGTCTAATTAGTGATCAATTTTGCAAATATTGAAAATAAAACCCTGTGTAATCTATTAGCTGTAGATGTACATGATTAAAATAATTTACTGTGTAATTAATCACAGATTCTCTATGATTTTCGTTCCGTTTGTCGGACCGGGTTTTTATTTGTCAACGTATTCATTATTATGGGTGTGTTCAGTTGATACAGCCTGTTATTTAACCAAGCAATAACTCATCTCCCTAATTTATTTGAAACAAAGAGTAAGGTCGGTCTCCTGCTAAAACTTTCCGGGTCCATTGCGGAACTCGAAATACCCCTACGCCGAAACCATTTATTGTAGATTGTGGCATGCGATTCATGATTCCCGGAGATTTCGTGAATCTTAATAACGCTGTGTATTGTGACAAAAGCACAAACGTTAATAATACAAGTTTCTGTTTATAATACTTGAGGTTATTCCAGGTCGTGAGAATAGCTTTGAATGACCTAGTTGCTAAGCGCATGTTAAACCTTTACGATGTTTATGCGCATATATTAAAGGGTTAACCCCGATAAAGAATATAACTGCTTAATTTTGTGTTAAAATCTCTTAAAATCCCCTACCAAAGAGCTGAGCAACTAACTCAGTATTTGTGATATGTTTTCAAACAACTTAAACTCGTCAGTCTTCTTCTGGAAATTGAGACCGGTGTCCCAAGCTGTATAATGCGGTGTCTAGGTAAAACCAGACTTTCTTTCAAATAAAAACGTGTAGGTGAAATTTACCTTTCGCTATCAAGTACAGCACATGGACCATTCACTAAATGGTCATCTAAAGGAATGGGAATCGATTATAAGGTCACTAACGAAAAAAATGACCCGAAGGGTTACGAGCCCGGATAAGCACTTTTGATGACTCAATCTTTTGAGCTGAAATTTTGAGACGAGGTCAATGCACCATTTGGCGTTTAAATTTCATACGTACTCGGACTTTTATATTTGAGACTCTGTTAAAATCGGGACTGTCCCTTTAACATCTGCATTTTTTCAGACGAAAAATCTTTTAAATGTAATAAAAATACGGACTGTTGTTGTTAAAGATACTAATCCAAACGATTAACAAGTGTCGTAGGTTAAATGCAAAGAGGAATTTAATATTTTAAAGTCAACAGATAGTAAATTTAGATGTCTATAACTGTCGCTAGAATTGGTTAATTTGAATAGTTAATATTTTAAAGTCAACAGATAGTAAATTTAGATGTCTATAACTGTCGCTAGAATTGGTTAATTTGAATAGTTATTGGATAAATTTTGTGAATGATTGAATGAATAGTTTGTTTAAGACCTCGAATATTGTGCTTAATAGAATGTTTCTTATTATCTTAAAATATCATGGGCAATCAAACTATACTGTAAGTATCATCACTCTCTATCAGCTTTAGCTCGAAATGTTAATCATTGACTCAGTCAAAACATTCACCCGATGAACATCTACATCAAGATTTAGTGCATTCCCTAGTGGATTGAATATTTGCGCGATACAAATATTATTAGTATTATTATTAAACATTCTACCTCAATTAAAAGCAGATTGATCAGTCAAATTGCTAATCGCTCTAAAGCTAAGCAGAGAATTCTCACCATCACACTTAGTCAAGGTAATGACATAATGAATCTATATTTGAAGTTTCGTCGCCCTCACTTCAATATAACCAAAGTTATCGTGCCCCAAAGCATCAACCAATCAGATTGCTTTTCTCTGCTTTCCGTAAGCAGACAATGGTCATCTTCGAATTCCATCAATGTATTGACCTCATAAAGACCTACACCAAGTTTGAACGTTGTTGCTCAATAAGTTGGAGAGTTATTGTGTTCAAAAGCTTCGGCCAATCAAATTGCGTATCGCTCTGGTTACCCTGAGCAGAACATGTTCATTATCGAACTTAATCAAGGTATTGATGTAATGAAACTATACACAAAGTTTCATCACAATCACTTAAATATAACTAAAGTTATCGTGTCCCAAAGCATCAACTAATTAAATTGCTTATCTCTGCTTACCCTAAGCAGAAAATGTTCATCTTCGAACTCCATCAAGGTATTGACCTAATAACCACCCACACCAAGTTTGAACATTCTAGCTCGATTGGAAAGAGGGTTAATGTGTCCCTAAAAGTGTGACGGACAGACAGACAAGGCGGGCGAAAATTATATTTTGATAATTATCAAGTGATGACAAAAATGCACCCTTTATTTTTACGTAATTGACACCCTTCTTCATATTTTCTTTCATACCCCGTGTTGGCTGGCAATAGGTTGCCTGAACGTTTCGTTTACGAAGGTAATATCGTCATTTTAGTGATTTCGCAATTGGTGTTTTATTTATCTTTATTTTACGTAATTATAAACATCCTAGACCAACAAGCTTCTTCAGAAGGTAAAGCCGCGAAACTAACTTGAGAAGATAAGGTGAAAATTTCTTTGGAGGTTGTGTGAAAAGACGACCCTCAGCTCGGTCATTAATTTCAGGCTATCTGTAATTTCAGGTCATCTATCAAAATGTGGCTTAGGGCCAGAAGAGCTTTAATCCGGCAATGGGCGCTTTATAGGTCCGCTTTATCAGATGAACGTATACAAATAGCATTCGTTCCCATGACAATGTTATATCTCGTGTTTTCACAAGGTATATATTAGCAATCAAGAATCCCAATAGATTTGTCCCTGAACGTTTTCAGTCCCTTTCACACTTGTTTAGCATGTATGACATTAACGACCCCGCGCTAACACATCAAATTTATCACTGCCTAATTAGACCATAGGTCAAAGCCATATTTGTGTCTAGTTCAGCTCTGAACGTAGGTCTCATTACACTCGCCTGTACGTTCAGGGACCGAGCTATTGAATCCTTGTCGAAAAAGTTTAGTCAATTTTACTGGGCAACTTTTTACCGCTAAACAGTCGCGTGTGAGTCCCTGACAACGCCTGACAAATGTAACAGAATATCGTAGTGAGAAAATAAGACCTTGCTGATCTCGCTAGAACCAGTATGAGCGACACAGCACGCAGTTAAAAAATACGTCCCCGTCTTCTAACCGATTTGATCGACCTCATTGAATGGTTAACGCAAATATTTACGAACTAGGCCATATACGATGAAACGAAATTTAGCTAAGTCTATACAATGTTCTCCTTCGTATGTATGTTTACTGGGCAATCAAAGCACCATAAAGAAAGTTACCGCCATTAGGCGTCAGTGTCCAATGAGAGTCGTGATTGGACAACATCCCAGTTTCCGGGGGTTTCCAGTCGAGTTTCCTATGTGAGTGGTGCGGGAAGGGGGGCCTGACAAGAACAGCGTCTAGTTATCTAGATGGAACGAAATATGGAGGTCCCGTGCACACGGTGGCGTATACGTATAAGAATCAGTGACAGTGTTATATTTCGAAATAAGAGTAGGCAGTAGCGCCACTGTCCGGGCACAATGTTCCTCGTAGCACGGTGTGTAATATGCAAAACAACTAGGACGCTAAACCCCATTTTATTTTTAAGGTTAACAGAATTGTGACGATTTTAACAATTTGGCTTTTCTTTTACAATACGTGACAAAATCCGTCACATCTAACGGTAAATTGTTCCAATTTGAAATGTTTTTTGTTAATCACTTGGTTTGATAATTGTTGTGTTTCGCTTACAATGTTTGTGTCTTTTCCTTTCGGGTTTGTGTGTGTAGTCCAACCACCATTAGCTTACCATTAATGACTTTTAGTTACTCAAAGAAGTCTGCATGGTTCGATCTAGATATTAATGCCACCTGCAGATTTCATCAAGGTCACGAGATGTAAGGTGGGTGGCCTTGATATTTAGTTGATTTTATATTGGTTGAATCATAGTCTCTCAACCTGTATATCTCACCCCGCCCCTGTTTCAGCGGTAATTAATCTGTATTGATTTTATATTCCGATTTGAAAACATAACTGCTTTCTTGTTTATGCTTTTTTTCGAAACTATTATAATCACCGGGTTTTAGATGAATGAACGTTTTTCACTGGAAAATTCACGTGGTAGCGCGTGCGATCTATGGTTGTTCTGATTATAGTAGAGTTGATATAAAATAAAAGATATTACATAATAATTAATTATAATTTACCTGTTCGATGTAATAATTAACCGTCTAAACAGTTGACACCATAAACAGATTTATTGAATTACCACACTTTAGATATTATGCACAAGCAAGCAGTCCGTGTTATATAAGTGAGTGACCAAGTCAGAACTAAGCTGGTCTGTGGTAACCAATAGTTTATACACAAATATTATATTGTCAATAATTTCTATTGAATATTATAATAGACAGGACGTATTAAACTGAAAGTAGAGTAATGAATCATAGTGATATAAATAGAAGCTATAGCCTATAGATGAATATGACAGAGAAGAAAGGTGTAGAATATGAATAACTATAACATAATATGATCTGTATTGGCGGTGATATAATAAACAGGACATATTAAATACGGACGAGTGTTGGTCCCTAAATACCTTTAGTGGTATGACATGTGCTTTTCTTTCACACGTGCAAACTAAGCTGATTATGTTGACGTATTATGTCGTTTTCACCATCCGTCTTTCCGTTCACATTTGTTTTGAAAAGCCTGCATAAGTCACAATTTCTATCAAATGTTAATGATGCTTATAATATCGGACCGTAACGTCTTGCGTTATGACCAATGCATTTTACTTAAAAGGTGAATTATGTGCAAAGTTTGTGGAACCCACAAGTATTTGTCCGATAGAAACTTCAAATATATGTTAACGATCTTAGAGTTTGTGTTTTGTTTCTTAGGTAATATATATTTTTAAATCATTTTCAACCAAGTCAATTTTTATATAATTTGTTTCTTTATAAGTCAATTTTAATTTTCAACCAAGTCCTTTGTAATATAATTAGTTTTATTTATGATTACCATCCGAGTGAAATTAATTTTAATTTGTGTTTTATAATTTTCAACGTTGTCAACTTTCATTTCCACCCAAGTCATTTGTTACGGAAGCGTATAGGGGTCATGCAAAATTTTGTAGAAGGTCTCGAGATCCTGCGATCCTGTGATACTTTCTCGACATTTCAATTTAATGTTCTCGAAATCCCCTAATAATTTTCTCGAGGATCTGCCATCCTGTGTTAACGATCTCGAAAATTCAAGTTAATGTTCTCGGGATCTTGCTATCCTGTGTAAATTTATTCGAGATCTCGGGTACTTTTATGCATGCGCAGTTGTAACGTATTCTCAGCGACCCATAACCTGTCATTTCGGAGTTTACTACCCCCTCCCTCCCCGACACACACACACTACAGTTATTACAGGATTTGTTTCAAATTTAGTGTAAAGTATTGGTGTTATCAGAGAACGGCCCCTGTCGCTTCTAGCACACCTTGTTGTTCTGGAGTTATCACTCTTTTCTGATAAAGACTATAGGTTTTAACTGATTTTGTTTTTCAAATGTGGTGTAAGGCATTAAGATCTTTCGATTTTCAATACTCCGAAAACTCCTGTTCACTCTTTGTCCGTATTTGTTTCAAAAATTTGCGAGAAGAGGACGAACCCTATCGGTATTCAGCATTCTGTGACCTTCTTTTTCTTAATATACCCCCCCCCCACACACACGCCTGTTCACTGAAAGCCTGGTTCACGTCATTGAGGCATCATTTTTACAATTTTATGTGAAGCTTTGTGACCATGAACTTTATTGATTTTCAATGGTTAGCTATCTTCCGTTCCGGAGTTATTCTCTCCATTCATTGAAAACCTTGTTTTAACGGATTTTGGATGATCCCTGTTAATTTTAAGCAATATAAGGTTTTCTTTCCTAGAAATATGATAAGCACGTAATCACGATAGAGTTTAGGTTTCTTGATGAATGCTATATCCCGATTGGATTTATTAAACATCCAAATTTTCCTTGCGAATAATCCGCTGTTGAGGCATAGATGCTATGTGGACGTATTTCCACCCTTTGCGTGGCTATCGTTTAACTTTCTTTTGAATCATTAGTATTATATAATGTGTGAAGTATAGGGTCCATAAGACAATGAACCTTATCGATTTTAATCGTATTTCAAATTTAGTGTAATACATGAATATCCTGTCTATTGTCCATTTGTTATGTTAGGATATTTTTTTTTTTTATCAAATTTGGTGCAAAGTATTGGGCCAATGGCTGCTTCACAACATGGAGACCTATCATATAAGGTTTCATACCAGCTGGGGATCTCAAGAAAAGTTACACAGGATGTCAATATCTCGAGAACATTAACTCCAATTCTCGAGAAAATTTACACAATTTGCGGTTCTTAATCCATTTTAAAACAAATAACATTTTTATGTGGAAAACCATTTGGTTGGTGTGATATTTGTATTACATGGAAGCTTGATATGTGTACGTGGTTCTACTACATATACGACACAACTTTGTCTTAGCAGCCAGTGTTTGCTACGTACTGTTAAATGGGTTATTTACTAGGGTGTATTCATTATCACAAAGGCAACTTACTGCACCAGTTATGTATTTTTTTTTTATCAAAATTAATGTTAAATGTGCTAATTACTCTAATCATCTGAACGACATGGCCGATGCTCACTAAGGTATGGTTGTCATTGTACAAGTATTAATTAACTATTTGTAGTGATCGGAGAGATGATTGATTTATAATACCATAGTGGCCGGTTCATTGTTTTACCATTCGGTCTTTTCAAACATCAAGTGGCTAAAAGCCGACAGTTATGCCTGACACAAACTAATATGCCATTTATCATTTGTGCTGTCACGAAGCTCAACAAAATTTCAAAATTACCTTTGTTATCCTGGGTAACTAAAAGATGATTTCCAATTACAGGTATACTGTCACTAAGTGCCTCATCACTGTCCACGCTATCTTCCACTGTTTCACTTACTGATGAGGTTTCAGCTGGTATGTATTCAGAACCACTAGATACACAATCATCTTCATCACCTTCACATCAATCATAGTCAGAGTTAAAGAAAGCTTCTTCATCTAATGGAGAATCATTACCAGGTCCAGTATTGCTGCTAACGGCTTGACCATTACTAGACTTGATACAGAAAGGTTCTTCATCATTACCAGGTTTGTCGATTCTGGAAGCTTCACCATTACTAGGGTTGTTACAGGAGGATTCTTCATTACAACATTTGGTGATTCTGGAAGCTTCTCCATCATTACTAGGCTTGATACAAGGAGGTTCTTCATCAATACCAGGTTTGGCGATTCTGGAACCTCCACCGTCATTACTAGGCTTGTTACAAGAGGATTCTTCATTACCAGGTTTGGCGATGTGAGATTCTTCTAATAATTTACAATCAATATGCAATTGATCTAAAAGAAAAACATGTTTTCTTCTTTTCAACTGACCTGGAAGATAAATTAAATGCTTTGAATTCGTGATATAACTCGCTTATTGGTTAATTTCAGAAAACATGCTGAATCATCTAATCATATTTTTAAAGCGGGAATTTCATATTTTCTAAGAAAGTTAAAACATATTTATTTCTATGTCTTTTGTTCAATAGGTTGTCAACTCACTATTATACAATCATAGGCATTGTTTTCCACTCTTAAAAATCTTTCACATCGTAAATAATAACACAATTGACTCCCTTGTTTTTCCATTCCCCCTCATTTTCCCGAAGCAATGGCCCGAGAAATACCTCTCTGACCATTGCTGGAATAGCGTCTGTTTCTTGAACTTACGCGGGAGTGTGTCTATTCTTTCCGTTCAATGAAAGCTATCACTACAGTACAGCAACATGACAGTCCTTCGTTTCATCTGGATCTTCCCTAAAACTTTGGACAGTGATTTAAGGTATTTAAACGGTGAAAGTATGTTCGTTTCCAAACAGTATTGTTTACATTTCATTCGACTTGATAGCCTCGTTTGTCACGCAATTAGTTTTACTGCAGTATTCTGCTATGCACGGGTTAGTTAGGCATAATGAAATCGTGAGTCATGACGTATACGTTATGTAAACATATTTGGTCCAGTATTGGCAGCTCGTGATTGGTTGGTAGACGGACTACTGATCAATCAAAATTTAACACAACAATATCCACTCATAATAGCAGTGTGTAGTTGGATTACCTCTAATCAGACGCAACACTGCGCGGAGTATGATTCCCCCTATGCAATAGCTAACTTCAAAGGTTTGAGTTTGAAGTTGAAAATGATATTTTTGCCATTTTCTCAACTGACTGAGTTATAAGATTAACAAGGTTGGACTGTTTATAGATACCATCTATTTTAAGGCTTTATTTTAATACATTTTAAAAATATAACTTAAAAATATGAAATTGCAGCTTTAAGCTATTTATCTAGACAGTTGATGAAAAAAAAAAACACTCAATGCAAACAATTAACGAAGGTCAGGGATTTTTCTAGGAGTCGACAGGGGTGATATTGGGTGCCATTTACAATGACTCAATAGTTGATTTTTCTGACCATTTTTGGATTCTAGAGCCAATCAAAATGTTCATTATATCTGGATAATTATTTATCAAATTACTCTTATGTTATTGGTAGGCCCTATTTGCGAAAATTCTAATTCTGTCCATAATTTGGATTCTGTGGATTCAAAAGGCCCCGGTCTCCTCCCAAGCGACCCATAAAACTCCCTGAAGTAAGAACTAAAAACTTCAACCACACTGCAAAAGATGGGCTGTCAGGCAACGAAACATACGCCAACAGCAGCTAGATAGTCTGAGGGGTCGACAAGGGTTACCGCATAATTATTCTTTGGAAGGTATTAAGAGCATTTATTTACAAGACAGTCATATCAATTTCATAGAGCTCAGATTATAATTTGTGTTGTTGGAGCTTTCACAAGATTCTAAAAAGTGAAAAAAGGTCCATAACTCTAGACGAAATAAACTGAAATTGTTGTAATTATATAGGCTTCTTCACATAACTAATGTAAATAATGCACATAAATTTCATGCAAATCAGACAATAACTTGTCATTGAAGCCTTCAGAAGGTTCCACAAGTTAAACTTCTCTCTTTCACTAATTCAAATAATGTATTCATAAGGTTCTACAAATTAAAAAAGAGGCCAGGATATTAACAGAAATTG
Source organism: Patella caerulea (assembly GCA_036850965.1). Lineage (NCBI taxonomy): Eukaryota > Metazoa > Mollusca > Gastropoda > Patellidae > Patella > Patella caerulea. Next base: position 5,891,114 of record JAZGQO010000010.1, read on the forward strand.
TTGAAATCACGATAGGCTTCTCCATTTTATGCTCATTTAATTAATGCATTTAAATATCATACAGGTCGGATGGTAACTTTCGTCATTAGAGCGTCACAAGGTTCTACAAAGTGAAACGAGGGCCATAAATTGGTGGATGACAGACGGACAAATGCGACGATAATATACAACCACAATTTCACGTGGGCTTATAAAAAGAAAAAAAAAGAACTGTTTAAAACAATATACAAACTAGGGCTGAAACAATACACTGAGCCTCTATACGATTACAGAATCATGTATATTTCAAAGTTATATTGTTTATTAAAGATGAACCATGTTGAGCTAAATCTCCCTATTGCAGGTCTTACTTCAAATGTTACATAAATTATTAATTCATTCATGTGCCAAGCCCATACTTGACTCTCTGGACCACTAGCATCGCGAAGTCGAAATAATTTGTGTGAAATTGACGGCTTGCGGTATTTTTTCCGAAGGAAAATATTGTCTTATCATGTTTCCAGATCCTACTTTGCACGCCATAAGTAGGTCAGATTTTGTAATGATATGTAGTCTGAATGGCCGGGACTACTAAAGAATCAGGCCAAGTGCCGACATTATATTATTTATAGCTACCAGGATTTTTCTTTGCACTGAACTGATGAGCTATTTTCTAATAAGACCTTTCGACTAATTTATTGGAGAAATAGATTGTAAACCATAAATTGAAACAATAATCGCAGTTATAGATTTTCTACTAAAAAATATTGTTTGTTTTGATAGAATAAATTTTGGTACACCGATTCACCGATAATTGTTTCCGCCCAAATACACACATTAATTCAAGTGATTTAAGAATATAACTATCTTTACAGAACTCGTTACCTATACTCTTTTCTTTTAGATGTGGGTAATAAGTAAGGTTTTCAGGCGGAATGGTATATCTAGGAGACATATGTTAGAAAGTATTTTTACATGCTATAACTCCTAGTATACTTCTATAAGACTAGTGAAGATAAATAACACATAGAACATAGTCAGTTAATGGAGATATTGCAAGCTGTGACAAACTTTGGATTTATTTAGCTACCCTATAAAAGCTTCCCAGAATGAATGTAAACAATAACAGAGTTCACACTGGGATAACTCAAGAAACTTACATTGCATCATCAGAATGAGCATAAACATCAACCATACTATCAACAATGTTTATGTCTATGATTTTAACAGGCCAAATCACAAAACATCCAGGTATTTTAACCCATACATGATTTCCTGAAATAAGAAAAATATAAAAGTATTAAGACTTTTAGGTAGCTCGCTTCTCAGAACTTTCCTACCCCCCCCCCACCACAAGTATGTCCAATTAACCATGGCTTAAAGTACGGGGTAGTTGGTATAATTGGACATCGGAACACGATTTTTTAAGCCAGGGGACATAATAACATCCCACTGCAGTAAACCACAAGATAAATTCCTTGATAATTCAAACAGGGAAATGGGGTTGAACGCCCACTTAAAAGAAACTAGGTCATTCCGGAACTCACATTTACAATATTATTTCATGTCGGTGTCTATAGGAGTGGGAGGAAACTGGACGACCCGGAGAAAACCGAGAAGGTCAACAGGCGACCCTGCTACACCTTGTCTGTTCAAGTGTTGGATTGAAACCACACCACTTGACTCAATGACAGACATTACGATCTAAAGCACATCCATTCGACCACCATAATTCACCTTTGAAGAGTACAGGTTTTCCAGCAATATCGTCCATAGTCATATTGCGAAGTCCAATATTAAAATTATTACAATCTATTCAAAATACACATTAAAAGATTTAATAAAGGTAAATACAGGTCCATGATTTCCTTTTTGGCATGTCAATTTGCCCGTGTTCAGGACTATCCTTTTAGATTAGCAGTTTTGCATTATTGTTTTTATACGCCCACATTTTCATGTGGACGTATATTGTCGTCGCCCCTGTTCGTCCGTCCGTCCGGACGTGCGTCCGTCCGTCCGTCCACAATTGTTTGTGAACAGTCTACAGGTCACAATTTTTATCCGATTTCAATGAAACTTAAAATATAGGTTTATCACCCTAAGATCTCGATTCCTTTCGATACTGGCATGTATCGGACTGTAACTTCGTGGGTTATGGCCCCTGATTGTTTTTTAGCTTGTGAACAGTGTAGATATCACAATTTTGAACCGATTTGGATGAAACTTGAAATGCATGTTTATAACCCAAAGATCTTGGTTCCTTTCGATATTTGCGCCAATCGGATCGTAACTTCCTGAATTATGGCCCTTGATTGTCCGAAAAATCGCCCCTTTTTAGCTTGTGGTCCCTCTGGAGGTCAAAATTGTTATCCGATTTAAAAAACCGTTTGATTATGTCACCGATTCATGGTTATGAAGGTTGTGTTCGAATTTCGCGGAAATCGGAACAAAATTGACGGACAAAATGGCCGCCGTTTGTACGCGAATAGTGTGAAAATATGTTATATCAAGGTTGTGGACCTTATAGAGGTCACAATTGTGAACCAATTTTGATGAAACTTGACATGTATGTTTATAACCCAAAGATCTTGATTCCTCTCGATATTTGCGCCCATCCGATCGTAACTTCCTGAATTATGGCCCCTGATTGTCAAAAAAAATCGCCCTTTTTAGCTTGTGATCCCTCTGGAGGTCAAAATTGTTATCCAATTTAAAAAACCGTTTGATTATATCACCATTCCATGGTTATGAAGGTTGAGTTTGAATTTTGTGAAAATTGACGGACAAAATGGCCGCCGTTTGTACGCGAATAGTGTGAAAATATGTTATATAAAGGTTGTGGACCTTATAGAGGTCACAATTTTGAATTGATTTTGATGAAACTTGACATGTATGTTTATAACCCAAAGATCTTGGTTCCTTTCGATATTTGCGCCCATTGGATCATAACTTCCTGAATTATGTCCCCGGGTTGTCCGAAAAAATCGCTTTTGTTAGCTTTTGGTCCCTCTGGAGGTCAAAATTATTATCCGATTTAAAAAAACGTTACATGGTAATGAAGAGAGAGTGTGAATTACGTGACAAACAGACTAGAATTGACAGACAAAATTGCCGCCGTTTGTACACGAATAGTGTGAAAATATGTTATATCAAGGTTGTGGACCCTATAGAGGTCACAATTTTCAATCGATTTTGATGAAACTTGACATGTATGTTTATAACCCAAAGATCTGGGTTCCTTTCGATATTTGCGCCCATCGGGTCATTACTTCCTGAATTATGTCACCTGATTGTACGAAAAATCACCCTTTTTAGCTTGTGGTCCCTCTGGAGGTCACAAATATTATCTGATTAAAAAAATAACGTTTGATTATAAAAACCAAACACATTCTAATGATTTTCTGATAATTCCTTAATATGCGACAACTCTTGTTGACTGCCCGGACGATTTGGCTGTTGTGTGGGCGTATGTTTCGTTGCCTGGCAACCTATTTTTCTATTTGTTTATTCATTTGTGCAGGCGGTAAAATCCTCAAACATAAGAAACTTGGGACCGACGTTCAACTTCCCCTCTGACACAAGCTTTATCTGTAACGGGCAGTATCGATGCTTTTTTATGCAGCAATCTACAGAGCAGATAAAATGGGGGATTGGCAATAACTACTTGGGTGTTGAGATCGTTGTGCCAACCCTCCACGTCATTGTTAATAATAATATGTGCATTTATATCGCGCACAGTTCCATGCTAGAATGCATGTTCAAGGCATGTTGGTTCAGCAGCAATTTTTCTTATAAAATTCGCGCAACAAGCAGTCATCTTTGTTTTATAAAGTTTGCGTTGCAGCATTATTTCAACAACACGTAGGAAAAGATATGAATCAATCTTAGGCACGAATCATGTTTTAAATTTATTTCAAGGTACGAATCTTTTTTTTTCTTCCTATTTGGTGCTAAAACATATAAAATTTACCACCAAAAATGATCGTATTAAAAAAAATACCTTCTGATGTATACAAAAGAGAAAGGTAAGACACTTTTATGGTGACATTTTTTTCTCCGTGAAGTACCCTTGTCGCTATTTAATTCAAAATCGTGAATAAAATTGTCTTGCCTTACAAATCAACCACTCGGTTTCATTCGATATATATTCCTTTCGATAAAACATATATTTCAAATTTTCAAAAAATGCCAAGTCAGTTTACTTGCCATAAATCACTCGAGATTTTTTACAGTTCATCGACATTTACAGTAGAAATGACGGAAGTGGTAATAAGGGACACAACCCTGTCAACTGGCCCGAATGAATCGGCATTACGAAGAGGTAGGCCGAATGAAAAATGATCGTTGTGTCTTTTTTACTAAATTGTCTATGAGTAGACAGCACAGAGTCAGAAAAAAAACTAAACTCGACGCCATATTGTTTCAACCACGACGTTTTAAATTGAAACGAAGTTTACAACGTTCGTTGGCTTCAAAGACCTTGTTATTCACTGGAATATGCTCTTGAACTAACAAATGTCCTGTGCAAAAATACAAACTAACTCATCTACTAGTAATTCACACTTAAATTAAGGACACGTATTCTTCGTTCTTACCTCTTACATAACAGGGTTTCCGAGGAACATGTGTTTGCTGGGTGACGTCACGTGATTCGCTAAATTACCCAGGAACCTCGTGTGTTTGTTGACCGAGAGTAAACTGTGTGAAGAGAGCACACACTATACACGTAGAAATTTTGTCAGGTGAAGTAGACTAGGTAATCCAACATGAAAATAGACTTCACTTCTCCGAGGACCACGATTTTGGTCGTCGGACGATTTTTTGGTCCTCTGGTGACGGTCAATGCACACACACAGACTCAATCTCTCTGTCTTTCGGGGGTCACGGTGTTTAAGTGGATAAGGCGCTGGTTCGCTAGCCTGGAGGTCGGGTGTTCGATCCATGCGTTGGCCTAGAAAGTTCATCTCGTGATTTCCCCTTGTCAGTGATGCAATAGGAGGGTCTGACAACGACAGCTGCCTAGTCGTTCAGATGGGACGAAAAACAGAAGTCCCGTGTACACATAGGAGTGCACGTAAAAGATCCCCGTCAGTTTGAATTCGATATAAGAGTAGGCCGCAGCGCCGCTGCCCGGGCAAAATTTCCCGCATAGCACACTGTATGGCGTATGCCCGTCTTCCATTAGCCCAGGTTAGGTGCAAAAGAGTAGGACGTTAAAACCAATTTCTTTTCATTTCTCTGTCTTTATCTCTCTCTCACTCTCTCTCTCTCTCTCTCTCCACAAAGTTATTGTTAGAATAATAACTGGAGATAAACTTATTGATTTATATTAAACAAAACACATGTGTTAGTTTGTAGTTAATGATTGTAAACGGATACTAAGTTCCTTAATTAGACATAAATATTTTATTATTTCCACATCATCTAACAATTAATACATCCACTTATTTTCTTGGGGGTAGCGGGTGGTGGTGACGTCACATACGGGAACAAATTGAATGAATGATAGACCAATTCCGTAAGCTTAACGGTGGCTCAGTGTGTAAGGCGGTAAGGCGTGTGGACCTATAAAGATCCGCGGGATATTCCAAAAGCCTCTGCCAAGGACGTGCATGTATACGTTGGTGTTTGTGGGGGGTTGGGATGGCCTAGTGGTCACCTCTGGCTTGCGGCTGTGGGTTTCGAGCCCTGTTGGAGCGTATGTGGCATGGAGATAGGGGCGCCTTCTCCACCTCGTGGGTTTCCTCCGGGCACTCCGGTTTCCTCCCACTGCTAAAGACCCCTACGCGTAAGCGAATTATTGAAATAAAATTAAACCATATGTTAGTCCCGAAATGACCTAGTTGTGTCGAGTGGACGTTAAACCCCATTTCTCTCTCTCTCACGTTGGTGTGCATGTAAAATAACACATTGAATTCGAAATAATAAAAGGTCGTATTGCTGTACGGGAATAATGTCTTTTATAGCACACTGTGTAATGAAAGCGCGCCTTCATTAGCAAAGAGGAAGGTTAAACTCAGTTTATTTCCTAGAGATTAAGAAAAGGCGTTATACGGCATGTTTCCTGAAAAATACCTTGAAAATATCTGATATTTAACACGCAAAGAAATTCGTGTACTCCATGAACATAATGGTTTCGAGGACTGATTGTAGTAAACCAAAAAATCATGTGAGAAAACGATGCGAAATTAATTATAAATGGCTGATTCACAAATGGCAAAATGATAATGAAAAAAATACCCCGGTATCCCCAATGTTCCCATTCCGTTCTACTCCACTGCACGCTGGTTTAATCCATGGGGGGGGGGGGGGGGAATTGGATAGCTGACTGGTTAGCACGTGCGAGCTGTATCATAAAGTCTGTCATTGAGTCAGTTGGCGTGGTTTCGAATCCCCAGTTGTACGTGACAAGGAGTAGGGTCGTCTGTCCAACCCCGTGTTTTTTCTCCGGGTCCTCCGGCGGTTTCCTCCCACTGTTAAAGACCCCTACACGCAAGCGAATCATTGAAATGAAATTAAACCATATGTTAGTCCCAAATGATATAGTTTGTGTCGAGTGGGCGTTAATCCCCATTTATCTCTCTATCTTTCACTCTAATCCATATGTTTTACAGTCTATTTAAATCTTAGTATACATGTATATTGCGAATCATACTTAAACAGCAATCTCTCACATAAGCTGAGATTTGCATTAGCAAACTTTAAATGTTCAACTGTTCTTCTCGATGTAGAACAAGGTCGAAGGGACAAAACCCACCGGACAGAAGATATATACAAACTGTGTAACACTAATCAATTGGGCGATGAAATCCATTTCATGATATACTGTCCAATCTTGCGAGATCTGACATAATTTCTTACCGTGATGGTTTATTAGATTCCCAACAGTAAGCAGTCTAGTTTCACTATTTAATTCGACTGATCACATTGTATTCGGGAATTTATCCTTGTTTATATCAAAAGGTATCAAAGTAAGACAAATAATGCGCAGCTATTAAACCGCAGTTTATTGTGAATATTTTAACTAAAACAACAGGATTTAAAATTGTAAATATCGTCTTGTATATATATATTTAAAATCTCATAAGTTTGAATTTTGTTGAGATACGTCTTATTTTCGTCAAACATAATGCATCATAAATTCAGAATATAACTTGTAATTAAATTTGATATTACTTATAGCATTATCTTTCAGATTTATTGTACGTGTAATGTAGGCTGTTGCCTTATAGTTATAAATAAACTGTTTGTTTGTTTGTTTGTCTAATCCATAGGGTTTTTACGATTTCAAATTTTCTGCCCTGATCGTGATTGTAGTTAAAGTCTACGAACCAATAAAATAACAGTTGACAAACTAGTCGTTTCGCCTTCGTTTTTATAAGGGTATAGCCATATTCATGTCCATTTACTGGATGTATATATTTTTAATTGATTTATATTTAATTGTATTATCACCCCGTTCTACTCCACTAAACCCGGAGGAGACACGTTTTCAAGTTATCTGTCCTGTCCTACGAACCAATGAAAAAACAGTTTACAAACAAATCGTTGAGCCTTCGTTTTTTTAAAGGGTAGATAACCATGTGCATGTAAATAAAGTATATATTTCAAATTCATTTGTATCTAATTGCATTAGCAAAATCTGTAGGATGTTTCGATGATTTCAAATATGTATAACATCTATATATTTGACCTTTATCATTATGATATTACTACTCGTTCTTTGGCTAAACTGTTTCATTCTGTTATGTTTATTATTATTGAGCATAATATACTTACTGGTACACACTTTACTATCTAATAAGTGCATACGTTGGTATAATACAAATAAAGAATGTAACCATAATGGGAAAATATGAAGAATATCCACAAAAATTATTCCTGTACAATTTACTATCCAAAACACTATTTACAAGACATCAAAATAATACTAAAGCTGTAGTACATATTGATCTTAATGTCGATTTAAAAGAATAACGAACGTGTTATACTTTTATCCATCAACGACGATCTCATCGGCCGGGAAAACCAGAGAGAAAAAGATTTTTGATCAAAAAAGCTCTTTCTAAAACTGCCGCCTATATCACGTGACACAGATCACGTGCCAGTGATTTATACTCGTAACTTTAATACAATAATTCCCCTCAATACTTCGAAACGAGGGAAATTGTAATTATTGATATTGTTATTCACAATTACTTGTCTACGATATCACGTGGATGTAAGAATCTGAGAACGGACGAACGATTCCCAAAAAAAGCTCTTAGACCTACATAATATAAACCCCCGGTCTTCATTCATTTAATAACGTGTTGTTAATAAATACACATTTAGAATAATTTGGACTTCTCTTATTTAGGCCAATATCCTAACCGTGTCCGATGAGATTTACGTCGCTGTGCCAACTTCCTTTGTAATTAACGACTTATGGGATCGGCCGCTAAAAATAGTACAATCATCAAGGGCGGATAACTTGAAAACTTACCCCCCCCCCCCAAACATAAATTAACCCAGGGGTTAGTGAAGTAAAATGGAATGAAACATATGCCCTTGGACATTTCGTGTATTTCATCCAGAAATAACAATGGTTTTTATTTTAAAATTTGAATGTATTACATTATTATATGCTTATCGGTTAATTCGGTTAATTTAAGGTTTCTAAGAATATAGCTACACACCCTTTAATAAGAGCCGCCTATTAATCGATAAATGATAAAATAACCGTATGCAATCAAGTACAAAACAGAAATAGTCTAAAATATACATTTTAATTGCAGGTGTCACTTAGTAAGTTATGTAGCTTCACTGTACGATTTCTAGAATAGCGTACACATTGTGGTAAGCCTAAACGTGGTATAAGAACTATTTAATCGCGTTTAAACAGGGTAATTACAGATAATAACTCGAGATGTTTACACATTGGTTAATTACAAGTTTTATTATTCTTCAAACAGTCTGTGCATTTAAACCAGACATAGATTTGAAATATAGTCTTATGAACCAAGGTGGTACAGGATCAACACCATTCAATACGTTAACCGTTGATCACGTTCTATCCTGTGCGGTTATCTGCGAAGATGACCCACTCTGTGCAATATTCGCCTTTCATGCTGATAGACAACAATGTAACATTTACCATCAACTTATAACAGCTTCAGAACTTCAAGATGATCCTGGAATGAGAATGTTTAAAATAAAAGACATCGGTAAGTTGGAATGATAATATTTAAAAAAAAAAACGAAATTATTCGTGAGTTGGCATGATAATATTTAAAAAAACAAAATTATTGGTAAGATGGAATGATACCATTAAAATAGAAATTATTGGTAAGTTGGAATGATACTTTTTGATATAGAAATTATTGGTAAGTTGGAATGATACTTTTTGATATAGAAATTATTGGTAAGTTGGAATGATAGAAATTATATAGAAATTATATAGTAATATAGAAATTATTGGTAAGTTGGGATGATACTATTTGATATAGAAATTATTGGTCAGATGGAATGATAATGTTTAAAATAGAATTTATTCGTAATTTGGAATGAAAATGTTTTAAATAAACAACCTTTTTGCTGGAATTTTTAACGCACTAAATTGTTTCAGGTGAGAACATTGCCTACCAGAAGACAACAGAACAAAGTTCCATGCACGGAGATAATGGAGGTAGTTTAGCTGTTGATGGTAACACTATGTCGACATGCTTTATAACAGAAGAGGGAGATTTCAGGCCATATTTCATGGTTGATTTAGCTGATATTTACCATGTATTATATGTCACCATACATAATACACCCGATTTAAATAATTACCGTAAGTAAAACATTGTATTTAAAACCTGTTTTAAAACTGAATTGATATCACCAAAACATAACCACGCCCACATAAATCAACATTTGACCACAGAGACCCTTCCGCTATTCTGTCTTCACCTGTACAACCCCCTTCTTCATCCAGTCTCCCTCCCTCTGTTCCATCTGTCGCGTCTCTCTCCGCATATTCAGTCCCCCTCCCTCCATTGCGTCACTATCCCTCTGTACTGACGTTCTCCTTCTTTGCAGACTTTCTCCCGCTGCCCAGACTCTCACACCTGTACAGGATCCCTCCCGCTGCCCAGACCCTCTCTGCTGTACAGGATCCCCCCCTCCCCCGCTTCCCAGACTACCCCCCTCTGTCCAGTGTCTCCTCTGTCCAGTCTCTACCAATGTTTAGTCTCTCTTTCTCAGTGTTCAGACTTCTTCTCTCTGTTGAGTCTTTCTCCCTCTGTACAGTCCTCGCTCCCCCTGTCTAGTCTCTTAACTCTTTCTCTGTCCAGTCTCTATCCCTCTGCTGTCCCTCTCCTAACAGACTCTCACCCCTGCTCTGTCTCCAAACCTCTGTCCAGTCTGTCCACTGTTCAGTATCTGGTTTTTGGCCCAGTCTCTCTCTCTCTCTCCCTGATCAATCAAACGTCCTCTGTTAAGTTCCCCCCGCTGCCCATTCTCCTCCCCTCTGTCCATTGTGTATCTCTCTGTTCAGTGTCTCCTGCCGCTGTTCAGCCCCACTGCCTACCCATATTTGACCCTGTATTCAACCTTGAATTTAATCATATATTCGAGCTTTACACATAAATGTATAGCCAGATCTAGATGTCATAAATAGACTAATCAAAGAACACAATCATGTAATTTAAGACCATTCACATGTTGGGAGCTTTATTGATATGTCTGGCTGTATAAATTAAGTACAGAACGCAATTTTAAAGTTGAAACGTTACAGTTGACATATTTCATTGTAATGAGTATTTAAAGGTATTCTTGCCGAAGATAAAACAAATATTCACTCACTTTTAATTAGACTCTTCTCCATAATGTATTTGATTTGATCATGTCACGATAAAACATATTGATTATTTTATAACAACGCTACCGCATCATTTACGTAATCAATATATGACGATGGTATATACAAGCACATTTAATTATTAATTTTATAGCGAAATACCTCAAAATGAAGATGTTATACTATATATTTTAGCTGAACGTCTACATGATGTGAACATAGAACTATATCTTAATAACCCCTCTGTTGGAGCTTTCCAAGCTCATCCCGTCTGTTGTGGCTTTATGTCCGGACGTCTGTCATCTGGACCAAATTTAATCAAATGTCAAGATGGGGTTATAGGACGATTTGTTAAGATTTTTATCGAGAAATCAGAGTTGATGACTTTATGTGAAGTTGAGGTAACAGGTCATAAAGGTGGGTATCGTATTTGAGAGGGAGAGGGAGAGTGTGGGAGAGAGAGAAAGGGAGACATGTAACACTACAGATAAGAGAAGATCAGCATAACTGAAAATACCTTTATTGATAACACGGAATAGACATAAATCGAGTTACTGTCAGTATAACTCCGACTTATAAAGCATACGACGATTAGGGAAAATAGTACATTTGGTATTGTTTATTTATAAGATTATAGTATCTGAAACTGCATTGCATATTTCCTTTAAAGTCACAAAGTTCTGCCGAGTGTTAAATACAGATCATGTGTAGCTTACAAAGAACATATTCAGTGAATAAGATGGTTAATGGGATCGTGCCTTAACAAAGGGTTATATAGAGTTGAGACGTCACATATAATATAATATCAAAAGTAGGAGAGGTCATTCGTGTGTAGCCCGTAATTAAGAACATATTGAAAAAATCAATATAATTAGTGATCAAAACCAGCAGAGTTATATGTACATGTATATGTATGATTCAATTACATGTAGATCACTTTGACTTTGAGAAAACCCACGGGGCTAAGTATGCGACAGTACCCCTTGCCCCGTACTAGAATTTATTGGACAGTTATTGTTATTTGACACGCCTGCACCTTCCAGCTCCTTTAAGCTATGTCTGCTGTGTCTGCCTCCAGACTAACGATCATTTTATCTTCCAGTTGATGATTTGTCTAGTCAGCAGAACACGTGTAATGTGAATGGATGCAAACGACTTCCAAGTAAGTTATGAATTTATGTCTCTAGTTTTTAATCATAATTTCATGAAGTCTTTTATACATCAGTAATCACGCTTCTAAAATGTTTTTTTTGGGAAATGCTTCTTTTACTTTTCGCCCATTTATCGTAATATATCCCAGTTAAATAGCTAACTCGCTATTCTAGAGCGTGTACATTTTATGCAAGGATGGTATTTTTAAAAAAACAAAATGCAATTACGGGCAGTGACTTTTGAACATACTTCTCTTCGGACTCCAAATCGTTAGAAATCTTCTATATCATTTTTTCAAGATTTACACGAACCTTCCGTTGTTCTTTCCACCCGAAAGTTTAGACAGAATTGTTTTCTCCTGGTCCCCCGTATTTCTTCCCACTGCTAAAGACCCCATCTCTCTCTCTCTCTCAATTAAATCGATTCGTCTCTGTTAAGGTTCCAAAGAATAGAGATATATGACCTTTAATTAAAAGTGACTTTAACTCCATTCAAATTAAAAAGTGTCTACAATTCCAGATGGACCTAACATTGCCTTGGGTAAACCGACTACACAAAGCTCAGATTACGAGTCATTGCTGTCATCATCACTGGCTGTGGATGGTAATAGAAATGGGGATGTCATTCAGTACAGCTGCAGTATTACCCACCAGAGTGACCATAATCCATGGTTACTAGTGGATCTTGAACGTATGTATAACATTACCAGTGTTACTATAGTGAATCATAGAGATGATCGGGCAGGTAAGTTTATATTTTTATATGGATAGGTGCATAGATTTGTGTTTCTGTCGAATATCTTCGTCACAATGTGTGGTTTCGAATCCCCGATTTTACGTGACAAGGAGTAGTGTCGCCTGTCCAACCGTGCAGGTTTTCTCCGGGTCCTCCGGTTTCCTCCCACTGCTAAAGACCTACGCTCAAGCGAATTACTGAAATACAATTAAACCATATGTTAGTCCCGAAATTACCTAGTTTGGTGTCGGGTGGACGTTAAACTCTCTAGAAACATGTTCCTGATTTTACTGTAGGAATAGGTTATAACTTGAGTACATAACGTCTTGTCAACAAATGAAATAAAATGAGGTTTAACGTCCTACTGTTCTGCTCCTAAACTGGTTTAATGAAGACTGGCATACGTCATGTATGTCATAGAGTGTACTATGAGGGAAATTTGGCCCGGACAGCGGCGCTACGGCCTACTTTTATATCGAATTCCAACTAACAAGGTATATTTAACGTGCACACCTATGTGTACACGAGTCACTGGCAAGGGAAAACCACGGAAATGCTGTGCCTAACATGTATTTGGTTGAAAATACAAGTAATGCATTGCCAGAGGTTTTATATCAGTGAAATAAATGTTTTATATGTAATATATTTCCAGGGATTTATGAAAGAATGACTGATACATGGATACAGGTTTTTGTGTATAATCCAATTACTACAACAGCCACGCCCACAATATGTAAATTTATACCAGGGATATTTGGTCTGACTTCTTGAATGTGATGACGTCACAATCGGACGTTACGTCAGAGTAACTAAAAAAACTGTAATGTTAGAAATATGTGAATTGGAGGTGACAGGGAATTTGGTGTAGGTAAAATACAAGTGGTTGGGGGTTGCTAGCAGTTGCTTTCATACACGATACATAGTAAAAATATACTGAACGTTGATGGAGTAGATTAAACTAAACATACTCTACTATCCAGTAAGTATACTGTATCCATAGAAAGTGTACTTTAATGTATATTATTAAACCATTATTATCTTACAGACCCGTAGCCAACTTGCTGGCTGCGGAGGGGCAGCGAGGTTTTTAGGGGGGGGGGGGGCACACCCGGCACAGTCTACAGTAGGTATTTAGTGTTATAGTCGGCAAATTTTCTTTCGGGGGAGAGGGGAGCTGTTATCTTATTGTATTGTATTACACTTTATTCTATCTGTTCGCATTGTATTGTATTATACCTTATTGCGTATTGTATTGTATTAATCCTTATTGCGTATTGTATTGTATTAAACCTTATTGCGTATTGTATTGTATTATACTTTATTGCGTATTGTATTGTATTACATTGTACTGTATTAAACTTTATTGTACTGTATATTTAAAAGTATATATTGTCCATGGTAACCATCAACATATAAGCTGTTTTACAATGGTAAATCTTACAGACACCCTTGAACAAGGTTGTGATAGTGCCTGCTATATTACTTCCGTGGAAGCAGCCGTTTAAGCAACAAGGTAATAGTAGTAGTTGCAATATTTTCTGCGATATTACTTAAATAGAAGCGTGCGTTAAAACACCAAGGTAGTAGTAGAGTTGTAATACATAACAGAGAGAGAGAGAGGGAAATGGGGTTTAACGTCCACTCAACACAAACTAGGTCATTTCGGGACTAACATATGGTTTAATTATATTTCAATAATTCGCTTGCGCGTAGGGGTCTTTAGCAGTGGGAGGAAACCGGAGTGCCCGGAGGAAACCCACCGTGCCAGTAAACGATCAATATAAGCAAGTAGTGTTAGAAAATGCAGCACCAAAGGGGCCCCTACCGCTATGAAAATATTATTTTATAACAATTTCAATGGCACGCATGTCCTTTTGATCGACACACATACGCAACATACAATTAAACGGTCTGCAATGCTAGACGAAATTCCATAATATCTGATCACACGGGTTTAGCTACGAACATATCAAACATGGGCCATTTATCTAAATTTATTTCTATTTCTGGTATTTTCTCCCTCATATAACTCCCCAATAAATGTATTATCTGAAACAAAAAAAAAACGGACATTTATTCATTTGTTAGCATTTTGCAAATATCCGTTGCTTTTATGAGAAGTTTTAAAGGGTATACTAAATAGGTTCAAGTTTGGACACTTTTAGCACACGTTTATATTTTATACTTGAGAACTCGTAGTTTTCGAGAATAACACAGCGCTTGTGGGTAGCAGTGCGAACACAGCCCAGCTCAGGCACGGGCCCGCGGTTCATGACAAATTGGGAGTAAAAAAACCTATTCCAGTAAGTCACGATGAGAGTTCCACACATTGGTTTAGGTGAGTCTGGAATCCCTCAACCTTCTCTGTGATTGGTCAAAACCCGTGACGTACGTAGGCGATCGCGCGTATGGTAATTATGGACAGCTTTTCAAAGACTCTCGCCAGTCAAGTACATTACAAGACACGGCGACCCAGTCACGTACACTACAAGACTCGGCGGTGTGGGGTTGGGTACATTGCATCCTCATTACCGATACCTGAACACCACTAGCATTTCATCGTTCATCTCTCAGACATATCGCTGTGAAAACGCGCTGACGTAAGACCATGAATTGGTTGCCTGGAAACGCTGCCATAGTCTCCCAATCACACTCTGGCTATCGCCGATCCTCTGTGTAGAACCCGGTTGAAGCCATGCAATGTCTCTCCCTCTGTCAAGTTCACTCAGCTGACGTCTGAACATGTTGAAATTTCAACTGAGAGCTGCACGGTCATGGAAGGTATTTTTATGCTAACACATGGTACAATTTTATTTCAATAATTCGCTTGCGCGTAGGGGACTTTAGCAGTGGGAGGAAACCTGAGTGCCCAGAGGAAACCAACGCGGTTGAGAAGGCGCCCCTATATCCATGCCTCATACGCTCACACAAGGCATCGAAACCACAGCCGCAAGCCAGAGGTGTCCGGACAGCTAGAGGTCGAAGCGCGGCACTCTAGACCACTAGGCCATCCCAACCCCTAGTTGTAATCAGGCATTGGTTGGCAAATCGTTTACATTACACTCATGGTCTGGATCCTGTTATCATATTCGGATTATACGATTAGTGTTCATCTTGATGTCTAATTTTGATCTATTCATGAAGTACCTGGGTCCGTATTCAAAGGATATCTTAAGTCTAAGATAGTCACTTAACTACAAGCTCTCACTTAAATATACGCAACTTCCTGTAAGTTACGGGCAAGTGGTATTCAAAGGCACTGTTAAGTATCAAATTTTCCCTTAAAGTTAAGCTGCCTTAACTTTTAAGTGTTAGTCTTCAAGTGGTATTCAAAGGCCAGTTTAAGTGAGAAATATCCACTTAACTTTAAGTGACCTACGGGAGGTACCTTAAAGTTAAGTGAGATTATAATGACTTATTTTAATGCTGTAGAAGCAGTCCCGTAACGGCGATTTTAAAAGATGGGGAATTCAGATTAAAACAAAGACAATGTCGCCGAGCGTAGCTGACCTCCAATTTATTTTTTCGTCGTCAACTTTGATGTTGTAGTGCCATAATAGAGTATAAGGTTATTACCACCGATGTAGTTAAGGATATCTTTTCCCGATCATTTATCATGTTATGTTTGTATGTTTCCATGGCTGTCATAAAATATACTTAAATTCATTTGTGGAGACTTGGCTTTATAGATTTCGGAAATTATTTATGCTACCGCTAGAAGCAAGGCATGATCTAATTTTTACAACTCATTCCCATCTATACATAATCGGTAGTACATTGTATTTATTTTGGTAAAATATAATGAAGCATGGATATTTCGTACACACAATGTACCGTCAATGCCAGACCTGTCAAAATCTAAAGTGTAGGTACTTACACAATATCTATGAATTTCTCAAATGATAGATTTACAAACAACACTGTATAATCTGTCCAGGCTAACTTAGAAGGCGGGGGCCATTGTGTATTGCTAATAATATGTTGTTTTCTATTCGCTTTATATTGTTAAAAAATTAAAGCTTACAATATCCATCATTATACTACCACTATTTATTGTAATCTATTTGAATGGATTTTATTTTTTTTTAAAAAAAAAGTCATACTATTTTCATGGGTTACAATATAATATTTCGACAAACATTTTCCTGATGATGTAAACTAAGAATTTAATAGAATACAGCGATGCTCTTAAGGGGGCATAACTAGCTGACAATGTCAGTAAATCGAGATTTTTGGCAGTGGAGGGTATTCCATAAATAAAAAAATTCATGCGTTTTGGCGAATGTGAGTATTCCATAATTTAAGTGTGCAGTTAAGTTTTCACATAGCCAAGTATGTGTAAAATACAACCTTTGAATACCGATTTAAGGTAAGACACTTGGTTAAGTGGGAAAATTAAGTATTTTTACTTAACTTTTAGAAAACCTTTGAATACGGACCCTGGTGACTAGTTCTAGCTTAGAGGACTGGCAGTTTCTTATTTTGGTGTGTTTCATATCCAAATGAGGAATAGTGCCGCCGAAATTGACACATCGACTTCCATTTTAATTTTCAAAATTTTCTGGGAGTGTGGACCAAACCCCGCCGCTAGCCGTTACGTGCTCAGTAACTTGGGAATTATATTGACCACCCACGACTCGGCTGTACCCCCACTGTTAAAATCTTACATACGGCCCTGGGCAGTTGGAATTCAATATAAGATTGGGCTGTAGTGCCGCTGTCCGGGGTCAATTTCCCATTGATTGATAAACTTCAATTAAATCGAAGTTTGTCTATTCTGAAGAGGCAATACACAGAGGCATCTATTCAAATATGACGTCAAACTTTCAGCTGCCTGGATTATCGGGTTCGTTTCTTGTCACATTGTTAGCCCAACGTGTGCGTCAGAAAGCTGCTTCTTTCCGAAACCTGCGGCTGTCAGGCCGGATACACACACATTTTCGAGAGATAGATAGAGGACAAAATAAAATGAAAGGGCCATAATTCATGAATCTACAATAACGACAGGAACCAAGATCTTTGGGTTATAAACATGTATTTCTAGTTGCATCATAACTGGATTAAAATTGTGACCTCTACAGGACCCACAAACTTATATACCATAGTTTTACACTATTCCCGTAAAAGCGGTGGCCATTTTGTTCGGCAATTTTGGTCTGGTGTTCATGAAATTGGAACTGGACCTTCATAATAGTAAATAATCAAACATGTTTTTATTTAAATTGGATATCAATTGTGACCTCCAGAGGGACCACAAGCTAATAAAGGCGATTTTTCGTACAATCAGGGGCCATAATTCAGGAAGTTACGATCGGATATGCGAAGCGCAAATATCCCAAGGAACCAAGATCGTTAGGCCATAAACATGCATTCCAAGTTTCATCAAAACCGAATTAAAATTGTGACCTGTACAGAGTCCACGACCTTGATATACCATATTTTTACACTATTCTCGTACAAGCGGTGGCAATTTTGTCCGTCAATTTTGGACCGATTTTTACAAAATTCGAACTCAACCTTCATTACAGTGTAACGGTGATATAATCAAATATTTTCTTTTTTAAATCGGGTAATAATTGTGACCTCCAGAGGGACAATAAGCTTTTTGGACAATCAGGGAATATAATTCAGTTAGTTACGATCTGATGGGCACATACATCGAAAGGAGCCAAGATCTTTAAGTTATAAACAGACAGACATGTCCAGTTTCAAATTGTTACATCTATAGAGTCCACAAAGTAAATAATTTGAACTTCTCTCATTACGACTAACTCATACCTTATCCGACGAAATTTACCTCCCTTGGCCATTTTTCTATGTATTTAACGATATAAAACATCACAATCATCAAGGGCCACATAAATTAACCAAGAGGTTAGTGGAGTAGAACGGAATGAAACCATAGGGGATTCCATGGATGGTGCACATGGATGCTGTTCGATTTAGACTGTTTGCGTATTTCGCATAGACATAACAATGCTTTCTTTTTTATACGCCCACATGGAAGTTGATATCCGATTGACTTTAGATTTATACGCATTGTTTAAGTTCATGAGACGAAGAAGCCTATTGATTTGCAGCGATATCCGATAATTATTGCCAGAGTTATGACCCTTGATCACTTTGAAAAATCTTATGAACGCTGTAGAGGCTAAAGATAATATCCGTTTGACTTTAAATTTATACACATTGTTTAAGGTCATGAGACGAAGACGCCGATTGATTTTCAGCGATTTCCAAAAATTACTGCCAAAGTTATCTCCCTTGATCACTTTGAAAAATCCTGTGACACTTTATTCGGGGCCAAACTTATTATCCGATTGACTTCAAAGTGATACACAGATTTAAGGCCCTGAGATGAACAGTTATATTATTTTTCAATGAATTTTGATAACTGAACAGCTAAATCCATGATATTAAATGTTTTGTATACCATACTAAATGTTAGCATGTTCCAGAACTTTATAAAACCCAAACAAATTCTAATGATTTTCTCAGTTGTTAGGGCCTACTCTTAATCAGTTTTGACTGTAATATAAATGTTTCATTATCGAAAAAAGTAAAAATATGTGACAACTCTTGTTGACTGCCCGGGCGATTTAGCTGCTGTGGGCGTATGTTTCGTTGCCTGGCAACATATCTTTTTAAATTTGAATGTAAATCAGTTTGTATACATTCATATTACATTATTATATGCTCTTCCGTTTGTTCAAGGTTCATAAGAATAGAGCTATACACCCTTTAATAAGAGCCGCCTACCAGTCGATAAATGATATAATTATCCAGACCAATTAAAGTTTTAGGTCTTATTCTATCGTACGCAATCAAGTATGAAATAGACTCCGTTAATTATAGGTGTCACTTAGTAAGTTATGTAGCATCACTCTACGATCTCTAGAGCAACGGGCACCTTGTGGTAGACCTACGCGTGGTATAAGAACTTTGTAATTGGGCTTAAACAGGATAATTACAGTAAATAACTGGAGATGTTTGCACACTGGTTAATTACAAATTGTATCATTCTACAAACAGTCTGTGCATTTAAACCGGGCATAGATTTGAAATATAGTCTTATGAACCAAGGTAAAACAGGATCAACACCATTCCATACGTTAACCGTTGGTGATGTTTTGTCCTGTACGGTTATGTGTGAAGATGATCCACTCTGATAGACAACAATGTAACATTTATCATCAATTAATAACAGATCCAGAACTTCAAGATGATCCTGGAATGAGAATGTTTAAAATAAGAGACATTGGTAAGTTGGAATGATAATATTTTAAATAACAAAAAACCATGTAAGTTAAAATGATAATGTTTAAAATAGAAATTATTCGTAAGTTGGTTATGATATCATTTTAAATAAATAACCCTTTTGCTGGAATTTTAAACACATTGTTTCAGGAGAGAACATAGCATATGAGAAGAGAACAGACCAAAGTTCTGTGTTTGAAGATAATGGAGGTAGTTTAGCTGTTGATGGTAACACTATGTCGACATGCTTTATAACAGAAGAGGGCGATTTCAGTCCATATTTCATGGTTGATTTAGCTGATATTTACCATGTATTACATGTCACTATATATAATACACCCGATTCAAATAATTACCGTAAGTAAAACATTGTATTAAAAACCTGTTTTAAAACTGAATTTATATCAACAAATAAACACATCATAACTTAAGAGATAATGACCACGCCCACATTATATAAATCAAGGCTATCAATCATAGCCATCACGTGGCAGACCACGCCCACATTATATAAATCAAGGCTATCAGTCAGATGAGGATTCTTAAAAAATCGAATATTTGCTGCTACCAGCAAGATCGGCATCCACGGCCGCTACATACCAACTCACTTTTAGTAAATCAACATGGACCGACGAGTCAATTCCGCTCTCAATGTCCAGCCTGTCGAATCTCGTTCTGTCTGTCAGGCCTCTCTTCATATATTCAGTCACCCCCACCCACTCCCTCTGTCGCATCTCTCAACCTCTGTTCAGACTATCTCCCTCTGTGCAGGCTCCTTCCCGCAGCCCAGTCTCTCTGTCTCTGCCCCCCTCTCTCTCACAAATATGCTGAAAGTTTAATAATTCAAGAACACAATGATATGGTGTAAGACCATTCACAAACTGGAGTTTTCAAAGGTTTGCCTTGCTGGATAGCTAAAGTAACTGAAGTACAGAACGCATCTTTAAAGTTGAACCGTTACAGTTGGCATATTTCATTGTAATGAATAATTTAAAGGCATTCTTTGTTGACTGTTAATTAGACTATTCTGAAGTATGTATTTGATCTGATCATGTCATAATAAAACATATTGATTATTTTATACCAACCCTACCGCATCCTTGATGTCATCAATATGATGTTGATATACAAGCATTTTCCATTATTAATTTATAACGATATATCTTAAAATGAAGATGGTATTCTAAGATATGTCACTGCAGCAGTTTGCAGTGAGGTTATTAGTTGGTCTGATCCCTGGGGTTGGGTACTTAAATGGAGTTACCCCCCATAGTTCAGTAAAATTGAGAACCAAGAGGAGATCACTCTATGGGCCAGTAGAGTCGGCCATGTGGACTCAGACTAGTAATTATGTGCCCATTGACTTCAATGTTAAATGCCTGTAACATCACAGGCTGTAGTTTTTTTCTCAACATTCCGTTGCTTCCAATCTTTTTAGGCACAATGGGGACTACATTTGGCAATCTCCTCATCATAAGTTTGTAGGGGGTTGACCGTTTAGATTTTTTGCTACGGGGATTTTAAGTTGATTGGGGTGAAAATCTCACTTCTAACACAATGATTGCTCCGCAGAAAGACATTTTACACCCCCTATCCCTCCGCTGTAATATCCTCAGTATTACCCAAAACTGCTATGAAATTGAAAATTTGATGCCTTTTCTCCAATTCTAGACCAAAAAGTCAACCCAAAAATGCAGGAAGAGGGGAGAAAAAAAATAAGGGGAAAATTGTCTATTTATAAATCGCAATAATTACTAGTCTTAGTCCTATATACCTCACATGTTGCTGCTATTTGAACACATCATGAAATGAGGGGAAATAATTACTAGTCTTAGTCCATGTGCTCAGGTGATCTAGCCTGAAATCTCGATGTGTATTTTTTATTTGTTTATCCCACAAAGTTGTCAACGATTGTTATCTCCTTCTCCTCCCCCTCCTCCTGCTGTTAACTTCTTGTATTCAGACTTACCAAGGTAACCAAGGTGAATAAACTATTGATAACCGGTACGACTATTGATTGATTCAATTGTGTTTTGAAACTCCCAGTAGAGACAAGTGACTCTGGGGCAGCCACAATATCTAATTATTTTATAACGATATATCTTAAAATGAAGATGATATTCTTAGATATCTAATTATTTCATAACATTCCTACCACATTCTTTAATGTGATCAATATTATACTATTTATTTTAGCTGAATGTTTACATGATGTGAACATCGAACTGTATCTTAATAACCCCTCTGTTGGGGCTATCCAAGCTCATCCTGTCTGTTGTGGCTTTATGTCCGGACGCCTACCATCTGGACCAAATTTAATCAAATGTCAAGATGGGGTTATAGGACGATTTGTTAAGATTTTTATCGAGAAATCAGAGTTGATGACTTTATGTGAAGTTGAGGTAACAGGCCATAAAGGTGGGTAGCGTATTTGAGAGACTGCGAGAGAGTATGGGGGTGTAGGTGTGTGTATGTGTGCGGGGGGGGGGGGGCTAACCAACTACCGTCAATTCGAGAATTATTAATTCTGTTATGCATTGACAATTCGAAGCAGAAAGATTTCAAACATCAATCGCTATTTCCAATAGCACAAACTGTGCTTCTTGACTTTCAGGATTTATCTATTCATGCAAGAATGAGATGGTGTTTAACATCCACTCCAACTAGTTCATTTTGGGACTGACATATGACCAGTAGAAAACCCACGGGGCTAAGTATGCGACCGTCCATTGTCTCGTACAAGACTTTATGGGATAGTTATTGTTCTTTTGACACGCTTGCGTCTTCCAGCTCTTTTACGCGGAGTCTTTCCTCTCTCTGAATAACGATCATTTTATCTTCCAGTTGATGATTTGTCTAGTCAGCAGAACACGTGTTATGTGAAAGGATGTAAACGACTTCCAAGTAAGTTATGAATTTATGTCACCGGTCTTTGACCATATATTCACGAAATCTTTTATACATCACTAAAGTAATTTTTTGGAAATAACTTTTCGCCCATTTATCGGAATATATCCCAGTTAAATAGCTAAAAGGCTATACTAGAGCGTGTTTATTTTACACTAGGGTGGTGTTTTATTGTAACAGAATGCAATTACGGGCAGTGTCCTCTGAACATTATTTTTCTTTGGATTCCAAATGGTTAAAGATCTTCTATATCATCTTTCAAGATTTACACGAACTTTCGGTTTGTCTTCTCACCAGAAAGTTTAGACAGAACAAAATGTGAGTAATTGAGGGAGCGTGGCTGACTGCTCCCCAAGAGCTCTGTATATTCATATCTTTATATGTGACAAAAATTTGGATGTTTTGGCTTCAAATGAGACTCGTCTGTCCGATAATTCCGATTCAGCAGCAATATGTAAACATTTATCACAAGGTGAGGGTTGAAGGCTTAGCACGAGCGCGATGCATCATCAGACCTGTCATTGAGTCAAATGGCCGGAGTAGGGTAGCCTGTTCAACCCCTGTGTGTTTCCTCCGGTTCTTTCCTCTGCCAAAGACCCCTACGCGCAAGCGAATTATTGAAATAAAAAAAATGAGGCAGGTGTTAGTCCCGAAATGGCCTAGTTCGTGACGAGCGGACGTTAAACCCCCTTTTTCTCTCACCCTCTTCTCCACCCCTCTCTCTCTATACCACTAGGTTATTCATTCAATCATGTAACAAGAGGTAAGCCGATGGGAAGTCGTTATGATTTATAAATCTAGATATTATGGTTCAAAAATGAAATAGTTTTAACGTCCTACTACTGTTCTGCTCCTAATCTGGACTAATGAAGACGAGCATACAGCATACAGTGTGCTATGGGGAAAATTTTGCCCAGGCAGTGGCACTACGACCTACTCTTATATCGAATTCAAGCTGCCAAGGCATCTTTTACGTACTTTAATGTAGTGTTTCAAAAAAAACCTATGAAAAATTTTAACAGTTTTGAAAAATTAAGAAGTCAACATTTTCTTCTCGCGTAAGAAAGTTCGCCGTTTGATTATTTATCGTTCGCCTTATAAATTTTCTGTTACTGGGAGATTTTAATTTTTATATTGATCAAAAGTCAAATTTATCTGGTTGTTGCTGTAGAGACCTCCTACTACATAGTCATTCGCTGTAAAGGGGGATAACGGTGGTTAAGACGCTGGCTCGCTAGCCTGGAGGTCGGATGTTCGATCCCTGCATTGGCCAAGAAGGTTTCCCAGGATTGTCCGGTGTTGTTCCCTCTTGTTAGTGATGCAGGACGGAGGACCTCTCTCAACCGAATCCATTTGTCGCTGTTAAGGTTCCAAGGAATAGAGCTGACTGGCCTTTAATTAAAACTGACAATATTTCCATTAACACTATGACTGCCTATAATTACAGGTGGACCTAAAATTGCCTTGGGTAAACCGACTAAACATAGCTTAAATTTCGACTCACAGTTCCCATCATCACTGGCTGTGGATGGTAGTAGAAATAGTCATATCTGGCAGCATAGCTGCAGTATTACTGACCAGGGTGATGATAATCCATGGTTACTAGTGGATCTTGAACATATGTATAACATTACCAGTGTTACCATAGTGAATCGTAAAGATGATCGGGCAGGTAAGTTCATATTTTAATATCGATCGGTGCCTAGATTTGTGTTCCTGTCGAATATGAACGTCACACTGTAATGAAATGAAATGTGGTTTAACGTCCTACACTTCTGTACCTAACCTGGGCTAATGGAAGACGGGCATACGCCATACAGTGTGCCTTGAGGATAATTTTGCCCGGGCAGCGGCGTTACGGATTACTCTTACAACGAATCCAAACTGCCATGTGATCTTTTACGTTCACACCAATTTGTACCTGGGAAGTTTTATATAAGTTTTATATAAGTGAAG
Source organism: Patella caerulea (assembly GCA_036850965.1). Lineage (NCBI taxonomy): Eukaryota > Metazoa > Mollusca > Gastropoda > Patellidae > Patella > Patella caerulea. Next base: position 5,915,922 of record JAZGQO010000010.1, read on the forward strand.
TTAATGTGTTATATCTATATGTAATATATTTCCAGGGATTTATGAAAGAATGACTGATACATGGATACAGGTTTTTGTGTATGACCCAATTACTACAGCAGCCACGCCCATCATCTTTAAATTTATACCAGGGATATTTGGTCTGACTTCTCGTACATTTGAATGTGATGACGTCACAATCGGACGCTACGTCAGGGTAACTTAAAATACTGTAATGTTAGAAATATGTGAATTGGAGGTGACAGGAAATTTGGTGTAAGTAAAATACAAGTGGTTGGGGGTTGCTAGCAGTTGTTTTCATACACGATACATAGTAAAAATACACTGAACGTTGATGGAATGGAATTGTCGTTTAATTTGATGTAGATAAAAACTAATCATACCCTACTGTCTAGTAAGTGTACTATATCCACAGAAAGTGTACTTTAATGTATTTTATTAAATCATTATCTTATTGAACTGTATTAAACCCCTATCTTATTGAACTGTATTAAATCATTATCTTATTGAACTGTAATAAACCCTTATCGTATCGTACTGTATTAAACCCTTATTTTATTATATTAAACCCTTATCGTATTGTACTGTATATTGAACCCTTATTTTATTAAATTAAACCCTTATTTGATTATATTAAACCTTTATCTTATTGTACTGTATATTGAACCCTTATTTTATTATATTAACCCTTACCGTATTGTACTGTAGTAAAACCAAATCAAATTACTTTAGGCTAATTAAATCCGAACCCAATATATGGTAGACATTTGTTATTATCAATATTAGTAGGCCGACTAACTATTTAAATAATGTCCTTCCAACCAGTATGTAATGCAGGTCCTTAGAATCCGGGGGAGTCACATCAGCTCAGTTAGTGAGACACTTAGCATTACATACTGGTTTGGTGAATACACAGATATATTTACATGTATCCATGTAAACAAAATAATAATAATTATACCTATAATAAATAATCCATCAATTCTTGCCACCCTACGCTTTCATTGGAAAGATCTAAATGGATCAGCCATAGCTGGAATGTGTTCTGGTGTAAGAAACTCTTGTAAACTTTACCTGTCATCATAACGTGATAGTGGCGGATTACTTGATGTTTGGTGATTACACCGATTTACTCCCCTTCATTTGCTGCGTGTACATATTCATGTCCGGAAAATGCTGAAGTAATCAAAATGAAAGTAGTGAGAATATCAACAAAGAAATCATTACAACAATTAAAAATATGACTGATTAATAAGATACAAATGTACAGTTCCATACATAATAATTTGGTTATTTTGGGGTTTGATTACATAAAGAAGATAAAATACTTAGATGTACCGCAAGTTAAAGCTGTCTACAACATGTAGGTACAGGAGACTGCCCGAGTTGAGCTTTCATCACCGCTTTAGATATTTTTCAACCGTTCTGATAACATTGTGTGAATCAGCTTTAGTTAACATCCGCTTCCAGGCGTAGACAATAATAGGCATGGTAGTGACGACACATTGGGTTCGTTAAGATCCAGATATATTATGAGATCCGGAAACGTTATATATGCCACAAGGAGATCAAGATAAATAAAGAGTTGTCTCCCATTACATTATAATGTTGGCACGCTAACCGGGAGGTCCCGTGTAAGACCCCTACGTCTTTATAAGCAGTACAGTAGGACCTTAAACTCATTACAATATCATTGTACTACAATATTATGGTATAAGTAAGTATTATTACACGACACCACAACCGGAACCCGACCCACCTATGTTCGATGGTATCCTGGTCTTGTTATTTTTAGAGTTTGTCGGTCAGAATAAGAGAGAGAGAGAGAGAGAAATGGGGTTTAACGTCCACTCAACACAAACTAGGTCATTTCGGGACTAACATATGGTTTATTTTATTTCAATAATTCGCTTGCGCGTAGGGGTCTTTAGCAGTGGGAGGAAACCGGAGTGCCCGGAGGAAACCCACGAGGTTGAGAAGGCGCCCCTATCTCCATGCCACATACGCTCACACCGGGGCTCGAAACCACAGCCGCAAGCCAGAGGTGACCGGCCAGCTAGAGTTCAAAGCGCGGCACTCTAGACCACTAGGCCATCCCAACCCCCCGGTCAGAATAAAGTGATATTTATTCAGTTAAATATGAATTAGCGCAAAGTTGAAACTGCGTTACTCGGTCAACATGGTGCTGACTCACCAACCAGAGGCCAACCGTGGCTGTCCCTTGTTAGTGGAGCAGGACAGGAAGCCTGACTTCCCAATGTCAGTGGTACAGGACAGAGAGTTGGTAAAGTGGGAGGTAACCCCAAGGCCCTATTCAGGTGCGGATCCAGGATTTTTTGCAGGGGGGGGGGTCTAGGTTTGATAATTGCTTAACTAATTGCGCTCAACCGATAATTTGGTAAATTAGATTCAATTTGGTTCATACTGACGTATTTCCAGAAGGTAAATTCCAAAATAACAGGTCTAAATCGCCAATAAAATCCCATAAAAAAATGTTTAAGCCTGAGCAGGGGGGGGGGGGGGGGTCCGGACCCCCTGGACCCCCCCCCCCCTCTGGATCCGTGCCTGCTATTCAATATTTCCTGACAGATTGAAATATGAGAACGCGTTCACACTGTCCTAGCTAAGGTTCCCTAATAACACGTTGCTTGGTCGTTTTCCCTAGAATGCCCGATCTATACGGGTAGCGTCAAGCCCATGTTCTTGTGTCGCCTGACAATGACAGCTGCCTAGTCGTTCGGATGGGACGGAAAACCGAGGTCTCGTGTACACATTGGCGTGCACGTAAAAAATCAAGACCCCTTGGCAATTGGAATTCGATATAAGAGTAGGCCGTAGCACCTCATAGCACACTGTATGGCGTATGCCCGTCGTCCATTAGCCCATCCATCATAGGAATGTACTTATTTCTATTGGACCATGTCAAATCCCAACTGACAGAGTCATTTTGTGCTTTTATTCACAGACTTGAATGCTGAATGGATCATTTTGGAACTTGGCATATTTATTCCTTATACCATAAAGACAGCAACTATTTATTTCGGTGCATGCCTCGATAGAGGTATTACTATTTTGAGTTGTATGGGTGAACTATATACGTCAGTACTAAATAATCGATTAGCTAAATATACTGAAACACGAACATAGCACTATGTCAAATGTCCAGTTTGGTTTTAGAAAACCCTTATCCACAATTGATGCAGTATTTGTCTTACAAACGCTAATAAATCGTTCACTTAAGTCTAAGAAAGGATTATATGTTTGTTTTGTGGATTTTAAACGCGCCCATGACTTAATTTCAAGATCAAACCTTTGGCATAAATTAATTAAAGAAGGTATTGATGGAAGAATATTAAAAGTTATTCGCTCACTTTATGACAAAGTTAAATGTTGTGTCAAACTAAATGGCGAGGTTTCGACAGCCTTCAATCTTGATTATGGTCTCTTTCAAGGTGAAATTTTATCACCATTATTATTTTCGATATTTATTAATGATGTTGAATCTCACTTGCAATTAGATAACTGTTGTCCCCTTGATTTACAAGATTTTAGTTTATTTTTGCTCTTATATGCAGATGATAAAGCTGTATTTTCAGAAACACCCGACGGCCTACAAACTATTTTAGACTCTCTATATACATATACTGATTAGTGGAATTTGACAGTAAATATTAATAAAACAAAAATTGTTGTATTTATAAATAGGGGTAAAATATCTGGAAATGAAGCATGGAAATTTGGCAATAAAAAATTAGAAATAGTAGACGAATTTAAATATCTTGGAATCTTACTAAACTTTAACGGGAAGTTTCTTAAGACACAGAAGCATATATCAGAGCAGGGGAGAAAAGCTTTATATTCAGTATTATTAAAGTCTGTAATGAAAATTATTTTAATGTTGAAACGAAATTAAAGATTTTTGATATTTATGTAAACAGTATTTTGAATTATGGATCTGAGATTTGGGGTTTTCATAAAGCGTATTACATAGAAAAAGTCCATTTAAACTTTTGTAAACGGTTATTGGGCGTAAAACAGTCCACTAATAATAGCATGGTCTATTATGAACTGGGTCGATATCCATTGTATATCCAAAGAAAAATACACATTTTTAAATATTTTTAAAAATTATTATGTACAAAAAATAAATTGTTAAAGTCGTGTTTAAATGAAATGGTAATGAAGAATGATGTATGGTTGACCAATGAAAAAAGCGAATTGTACTCGATTGGATTGGGGTATATTTGGGAGCGTTTTGATTATAATAAATCCTATCTTCCTATTATTAGAAGTAGAATTTTAGACATTTTTAAACAAAAGTGCACAGAAGATATTTGTCAGTCAGCTAAAGGTATTTTTTATCAACATATTATTTCTCATTTTGATCTTCAATATTATTTAAGAAAACCAGTACATTATAAGTATCAAAGATTAATATGTAGAATACGTTTATCTTCCCACAATTTGTGTATAGAAACTGGTCGTTTTGAGAAAATAGAGCGCGAACAGAGGATTTGTAGATTATGTAATTTGAATGAAATAGAAGATGAATACCGCCATATTATTATATGGCCATATTTAAATGATTATAGGAAAAAATACATAAAGTCATACTATTTTGTTAACCCAAATCTCTTTAAATTTTTTTAGTTATTATCGGTACAAAATATCAAAGAACTGAATAAGCTTGGTGTATATCTTTCTCTTACCGGTAAAAAACGAAATGAATATATCTGTTCGCTTCCAAATTAGAATCATATCATATATATGATTTGTTTAGGTTTATAAGCGTTATGTGTAGTTCAATTTTATTTATATCCTTCACTTTCCGACCACAAACTAAATGTATATTTTAGGTCTTTGTCAATAACAATACTAAACAATAATTGTATATATTTGTATATTATATTATATTTATTTATTGTATTTTTTTGATTATTACATTGTATCTGATAAGTCGTATGACTTAAAGAACTAAATAAAGTAAAGTAAAGTCAAACCTCACCTCCCCAGTCACTAGGTTAATGACTAGTAGGTGTTAAACCTCACCTCCCCAATCACTAGGTTAATGACTAGTAGGTGTTAAACCTCACCTCCCCTAATCATTAGTGGGCGTTAAACCCCATCTCTCTCAGTCACTAGGTTCATGACTAGTGGGTGTTAAACCCCACCTCTCTCAGTCACTAGTGGGTGTTAAACCTCACTAGGTTAATGACTAGTAGACGTTAAACCCCACCTCTCTCAATCATTAGGTTCATGACTTGTGGACGTTAAACTTCACCTCTCTCCAACTGAGTATACCTGGGTGGATTTTATTCCCATTTTTACATACATACATACATCATGCGCGGGGGGTAGAAGAATCATAAAAGTGACCAAAATCTGGATGAACTTTCCCGGTTAGTGCAAGGATCGAACACCCGATCACCAGGCTAGCACGTCCGTGTCTAACCCACCGTGATCCTCTCATCAAGCTAGCTAACCATTCAGTCAGACCTTGTCGTGTCGAAAGTAAGTGTTGTTAGTTTCTTTACGATGACTAATCGCTTCGTTAATGCCCCCGCTCTTGTAGCACGGAGTTTCTGAAAGGTTTTTGTGTGGATGCCGATTATTTTCAAGAAAATGATAACTTATACGTTCAACCAATGCTGAAGATATTTCTTTATTTTTTTAATAGAAAGCTGTAATATGACAGATTATCCCCTTTTCGGTGGACAGTTTTGTATTAAAACATTCGATGATCAGCAGAACTGAGCTACTGCAAAAAACACATGTTCACAAAATGGCGGCCAACTTCTCACAATGAAGTCGGATGATTTCTGGTCGGATGGGACGAAAAACCGAGGTCCCGTGTACAGATTGGAGTGCACGTAAAAGATCCCTTGGCAGTTGGAATTCGATATAAGAGTAGGCCGTAGCGCCCGGGCAAAATTTCCCTCATAACACACTGTATGGCGTATACCCGTCTTCCATTAGCCCAGTTTAGGTGCAGAAGCGTAGGACGTTAAACCCCATTTCATTTCATTTCAAATATCACTCAGAATGTTCAAGTCGTGATTTCGCATTCTGAAAGGGTGAAATGTAGAAATTACAAACAGTAGTTATAAGCGTTCATACCTTTAACTTTGTTCATCGTTTGTACCATAATGGGTATTTTTATCGCTGTCAGGTCGCCCGACTGTCCATCGGTTGCTTATTCCTCGTGACAAAGTGGGTGTCGGTGAGTACATCTCGTGTGAGGTGTTGTGTGTCTGCGAATCGTTCTTCGGTAGCTCATATCTCATGAGGGGGCGGAGGCATCTGCGACTTGCTTTTAATCATCGTCTTGTTCTTCCACCCTGTGATAATATGCAGGACACGAGGTTTCAACAGTTCTACATATGGCCATGAGTGAGTTTCCAGTCCTTGGTACCAGTTTTGTTTTGAAAGTTTACAGGAGCAACAATGTACACGGGATCTAGTTGCGGTTCTCGGTCATGACGGCAACTTGTCAAAGCTCCAAGGAAACCACGTTATTGTTCTATATGGAATCTGGCGTGCTTATACTCTATCTTCATGGGTTGCCACCCACTGCTCATAAATCCCAGCTCGCAAGCGAATTGTTGTATTAAAATTGAATGTACATGTATATGTTAGTCCCAAATGACTTAGTTTGTGCCAAGTGAACGTTTACCTCCTGTATTTCTCTACGCGCACTTTCCCGCGCAGGACAGTGTATGGTAAATAACGGAACAGGTGCAGATAGATGTTAATAAAGGAGAACGCTAGATCGAAGACGGTCCTACGCATTTTAGCACATATGACATCATATATGTATTGTGGGTTAGGGTAAGGGCTAGGACCTGTAGATTTCGTCAAAGTCTCGAGATGTAAATAGGGCTAGCCCTAACCCTAACCCTGGGCCAAGCCTAAGCCTTACCTTGACCCACAAGTGACGTCATAAAATGCATAGGACCGACTCCGATCTAGCGTTCTCCGTTAATAAATAGAACTCCATTAATTCGGCATGGAAAACCTAATAACCAAACGTGTATCCTAGTCCCGTGTCAGTTTCCATGCGGATTGATCATAAAACCTCAAATTCCACGTTACCGCAAAGGAAAAGGGAATAAACAGACTTTATTAAGTGCATGGCAAAGGAAAGATCGATGTTTCGAACAATCTAAACACAGCTAATGAAATGTATTTGTCTCTTATTCAGAAATTTCCGATAGACGATATTGGTTGGGTGGTAATGATAAGGCTACAGAAGGTGATTGGAGGTGGAATGATGGGTCTAGCATTCTACTCGATCCTCATTATTGGAGACCGGACAATCCCAGTAACAGCGGCGGTAAAGAAGACTGTATTGAACTACGTTACCTGCACTTTAATGATCAGGATTGCGCATACCAGAAAAAAATCATTTGTGAAAAATTGAAGGTGTAAAAATTTTGATCAATTTGTTTGGCAGAGATTCGGAGATTACCGAAATTATTCTCCTGATTTTATGCACCAACGGCTCTTGAACCCCAAAATATGAGAAATAACAGATCAACAATGAAGAAAAACACGTCTTATACAAATTAAATATGACGGCCTGTGCAAATTTCAAAATTAAAAAAAAACAACGCCTTACTTAAAGATGTTATGTATGACTTAGATCAAGAGCTAGCCACTCGTGCTATGAAAATTCGAAAATAAATAATGTAAAATGAATAAATTGAAAATTTCATTTAGATTACTCTATTACGAGCGAAGATATAAGCCTTTTAACGTTTTACAATAATTTCAACCACTCCTCCATTTTAATTAAATCAATATATGGTTGACGCGTTCTAATCAATTGTTGATTATGGCCTGGTTCAGTTAATTAATGTTTTATTAATAATTTAGATAACATTTCAGGCCCGAAGAAAACCCTGCAATAGGCAGATTTAGCTGTATGTTTTGCCTCGTACATTTAATATGGTTGCCAGTACCCTGCACGCCACTGTCTGGCGTATGGCCGTTTTCATTGTTTGCTGTATCGTATTTCGAATAAGCTTTATTTAGAAGGTTATGCTTTCTAATGACAGTAGGTCTTCATAGTATGGGAGGCCATTATTTGCAATATTCCAACTATTGTTTTTTTTTACCTTATTTATAATGTTACCGATATATCAACTGTTATTTATAATGTTATCGATATATCAGCTATGATTTGGCAGAGATTTGGAGGTACCCGATCAATATGATCACATGTTTCTATTATTACTGCTATTTGTGGCGGTAAAGTGGAACGATGTGCTGATTTTGATTAAGTACAGAGGCGGATCCAGGATTTTCAGAAAGAGGGGGTGCGAAGCCCGGTACGTGATTTTTGAGTGGAAAAAATGCCCACAAGGACTAATTTCATACTAGTACTGTAAATTACGATTTCCAACCTAAACTATTTTTGTTCTCCTTTCCCGCGAAAATATATGAAGCTAAAAATTGTTCGCCACCTTAAAAAATTGACGGTGCGTGCGCCGGGTGCCCCCCCACCCCTGTGGATCCGAGCCTGAATTAGTCGTGTTTTGTGTCAAATATGTGTTTTCGGGGTGCAGATTCGATTTCTGCCATTTAAAATTGCATGAAATGATGGCATGTCCATTCATTCAGCATATTTCCATGATGGTTATCGTTTGTGGCCGACCAGACGGCTTTCTGAACATAATACTGAAAAGGTTTCTGATTCCAATTCTGCTTTGTATAGGATTGTAGTACGTTCCTGGAAGCCGGTGACGTGCTTTACCTATTAGGTATATACTACTCAAAAGAAGTTAAGGGTCAACAAATTATTTTTGTTTGACATTTTATTAGACACAGGGAACATGTAAATCAAAACTTCTAAGCACACCTTTGGTCAGAATGAGTTCAATATGTATCAATGTTGAGTCTGTTATGCAAAGCATAGCATATGCACATTTTATACACAACTATTCTGAGGCTCGGATGAAAATTCGCCATTTTGAGCATAATGAGGTCCAACAAAATTGTCTCAAATTCGATAACTTTGTTAATAACGAGTGAAACCACCACGTGCTCGTAAGCAGTCGACACAACGACGAGGCATGCCGTCGATCAGACGTCGAAAAAACATCTGGGGAATGGCCTGCCACTCTGCCGAAAGGAATTACACCAATTCTTGAAGATTATCAGGTTGCATATGATTGTCTCTCACACGTCTGTCCAACTCATCCGGCCATGCTAATCGAGACTCATCAGTGAAGCATACCCGCTCCCATTGTCGCCGTCTCCAGTCTCTATGTGCACCAGTCACGACGTGCTGCCCTATGACGTTGAAGACGAGGTGGCCGAACCGCTTGTCGTCCAAATAAAATGTTTTGGGCTCGCAGACGATTTCTTATGGTCTGGTATATACCTGAACACGTTGATCTTGACCTACCAGACCGTGCGTGATTCTGCATTGAATTGGTTGCCTGGAAACGCTGCCATAGTCTCCCAATCATACTCTGACTACAACCGATTCTCTGTGCCACATTCCTCTGTGTAAAACCCTGTTGAAGCCACGCAATGGCTCTTCCTCTGTCAAGTTCACTCAGCTGATGTCTGACAATGTTGAAATTTCAACTGAGAGCAGCACGGTCATGGAAGGGTTTTTTTTAATGCCAAAACTGTTCATGGAAAATGCATAGTGCACGTGCAAGGACATAATCAACTCCAAAAAGTTGTACCCTACTGCGTTTGGGCGATGCAAACAGTTTTGTGGAGCCTTGTTTTTAGCTTCATTTTATGGTCACAAAGGAGACTGTCAAAATCGTTTTGTTTGAAACTGACATATGCCCTGTACACAGATGTTGTCCTCAGGATATCGTGAACCAATTTTGACACGATTTCCGCAAAAAATTTGAAAGATATATCTGATATGTGCATAGACAATTACCTGGTAGAAAAAAAGGTTTGACCCTAAATTTCTTTTGAGTAGTATATTATCCAACGATGAAAATTTCTCATCCGAGTTGACCACTGAGCAAATATTGATTTTCATGGGACTGAAACGCCTACTCACTCGGTCTCCTGGCATGACCACTGGGCGAACATCGAATTTCCAGGAAAATAGCCCGTTTACTTGGTCGATTAGTCTAATTTTAAGACTTGGTGGCGTCAGTTATAAGATACAAAATTAACGATGGTTAAAAATGTGAGACTTGCAACTGATAAATTATAAAGTAGAACAGAAATATTAAATAGAAAGCGGTATAGAAAGAAATAAAAATAAGAACACCAAACACGACTATGTGACCCGTCATCTATGACATCAATGTGATCACCATTGAAAGAACTGGTGGCCACGCTGTTGTGTAAGTGGTGACATACTTTATGTTTTTAACACGACAGCTTTCCACATTCAGCTTGGAAGTCAGTTGATACCATAACATAATCTATGCCACGAGGGCTTCTTAGCAAGTATTTCATTCACAGCCACGTCCCCAACACCTTTAACCAAGTTGTCGTCGAGCTGGAATGCTTGTTACGCTGTTACGACCTGCGCCGCGTCCATAATCTCCAGTCTCGCTTAAAGTTTGGTTGTTCTCTGCGTTGAAAGTGAACGAGGCCGGGTGAACATGGCGCAGTCTCAATAGGCGTCTGGTATATCCCGGTCTGACTGCTAACCATGAGAGCATGGTGAGAAATGAACGGCGTCTAGTCGCTCGGAGGGTTTAAAAAAACGAGGTCCAATTTACACATTTACGTACACAGAAACCATAAAAAAAACTCATGGAAGTTGGGATTCGAAGTAAGATATTCTGACCAGAGGAGAACCATACCAGCACCGGAATCGAATACGGGCCTACACGAACCAACAAAAGATATTTAATGATATCGACAATAATTTCAGTTGTTGGTCTAATGTGATGATCTAGACATTGATGTTCCATGTATATATGTTTTCACCGGTGTGCTGGCCATTATCATTCATCCCGACATATTACTAGTTAAACCAACATCCCGTATTATACAGCAATTAAAGTGGTTCTTATTATGAGCTTATAAACCGGTAACGGAAAATCTCTTTGATCGTTGGACCATATTCTATGCCCGGAATAACTTATTCTATGCCCGGAATAACTTAAGGCCTGAACGTCGGGAGCGGTGTTGGATATATACAAGGGAATTTGGAGTTATTCTTCTGAAAGCTTTTCTTTAATCTTGTAAAGGGTTATTCGTTGAAGGTAGGGTTATTTTCCATTAGAAACCATGATATACGGTTTCGTCACGGGGTATTCGAATTTTGCGCATATGTAAACATAGACGGCAAGGTAGCGTCCTCGACGGAAAAAACCTCGGCCTCCGGGAATCGGTTTTTGTTTTTCTTGGGTTATTTTCTCCAGTCTCTCATTCCCAAGGATAAGGTGGTTCTTATATCGACAATAACACTAAGATCAACTAACGTGATTTTTAATATCGACCTAATTACAACTGAGAACCACTGAATTGGTGTGTATATAAACCTCATGACTAAGGTCACACGGCGTTTCGGAAACCGGGTGCAATTAAAGCGGTGCTTATATCGACCTTATACAACTGGGAGTACCTGACGTTTCAACAGGAAACACCCGACGCTTTAACGACTGGGAGCAACAAGCGTGTCGCCAACTGGCTCATCGGCAACTGAAAATGGTCGTCCTGAGCGTTTCTTACAACCCAAAGCAACTAGTTCAACTTTCACGAACTTGTCTCGACAAGCGGCATCTGCTTGTTTTCGACATGGACGGTCTTACTTCTGACCTCTATTGGTTCCAAGGATAAACCACCATGTGATAATCACACGTAAAATGTAAACATTCAAAATTGAAGCTAACAAAGGAAATAACTGTTTAAGTGTTGATGACATAGAGAATCTACAACGAGTCTTATCATCAATTTCAAAATAAGCTTCCACAGGAACAGAATGATTGCAAATATTGGTGCTGTTTTAAATCTGCGAATGTATCGCTTAAAGAAATAATGCTTGGATTTCATTATCATAGCTCGTTTCAAAATTGTATTAACTGAGAATAATGCAGGGAAGTCAAGTCGACATGCCTTGCATAGTTTAGTTCTGGTTTACATTTATAGTTATTATCTATTAAGATATTGGATAAGTCTAGTCGCTTCCTGGATACTATTTTGCACACTGGTCAGCAGTTAATATTCGCTTGGTCGCTACAAACACTGATGTGAATGACATCGACTAGACTTAATGAGTCAGGCATATTAACTTTTTTACTCTGACAAATTAAATTCTAGAACATTTTTTTGAGGCAGAGGATATTCGCCATGCGCATGGCAAAGAGTTATTCGCCATTCGTTTACGTTATTTGCCATTCGTTTTTGTTATTCGCCATTCTTTTTTTTTAAATCGATATTCTCTGGCCTATCACGATGTCTGGTCGAGTGGTAATGCCACAAAGCACTTAAACTAGTTTATCCTCATTCTACAAAATGAACATATACATCATTTTCGTTGCAGTAAAAATGCGAAAATAAATACTACAACAAACTTCGTTTGGCAGAGTGCCATTGGAGGTCTATTTATAGCCTAGCGGTGACTACCCGAAATAGAACCATACCTTATGACCTGTCTTTGAAAAGTTTAAATAAGACAAAATAGTTTTGTTCAAGTATATGATTTGGAAATAAACATTGTTTGAAAATAAAAGGTTCGAGTAGATAAAAAAAACCCAAAACAAATGAAATCTAAACATGCTGCTAAATAATGAAAAATAAAAACGAATCGTCCAAAAAAAGGGTGTAGAAAGAATAGATTGTGTACAATAAGATAATAATAAAATACTTCATTTTAGTAATTACTTGTCTGTCTTTGGCGATGTTTTATTTTATGTTGATATTCACTGCATAACCTGACGGACCGCACGGAGACAGCGAAAGAGTGATAGAGTCAATCGCCATACGACCATTTGAAACAAACTGCTGTATGAGTCCTGGTAAATAATAAACAGATTTCTTCGATTATGAACAAACTAGTTAACTTTGGTTATTATAAACTTACCTGTGTGTTTAAAATGAACTTCCGTTAAATAAAATCCGTCGCACCACTAAATGTCCCAACGTATAAAAACAGTTCTCTCTTGAAAAATTGAAAATCCCACAAACTTTCCGGTTAAGAAACAGATCAATATGGCAGCTGGTTACGTCACACCTCGGGAGATATCACTTTGTATTAGGGGTGACAGCATAGGAAATGTGGCATTTTTACGTCAATTCAAGTTAAGCACGTCTCGACTCGGCATTGAGTTTGAGCGTTCGCACACATAACAACCTGTATTTTTTTAAAATTTGTTGCCGTCTTAATTATTTGATTAGCGACTCGTATCGGATAATTTTCTTTTTAACACGCATGAGGAACAAAAATAACTACATTCTTTTCACGGGCCGTAAATATTACCCATCTTTATAATATGGTATGATAATATTATTATTTAAAGATACATTATGGGAGATTTGGACAAGGAGTTAGCCATTCTTGCTATAAAAGTTCAAAAATAGATGTTGAAACAAGAATATATTGAAAATTTCAGTCAAATAACTTTATCCTGAACAAAGTTGTCACCACTATAATTTTTTACTAGAAATGGTAGCTAAAATCATCGACACCCTTTTCCCACTATGGCCGATTGTTGATTGACAGGCGTTAACTCCACCTACATAGTCTCGATCATCAAGTAATGTTTAAACGGTATCTAGTGAAGCTTGTGTATAGCCTCGGTCATCACTGTCTTTTATGAATAATTTCCGGAAGTATGATGACGTCAACGTCACGGAGAAACCCCACCCACGACGCCATAGTGATTAAATCAGTCGACGAAATCCTGTTTTAATCCGAGCCCAATCCAAGCCATCCGTGGGTCTACAGTGTTCATTTTGGGCTTGTTGTTTAAATAAAGATCTAATTTATAATTTCTATGACATCTGAGGCTCAAAGGAAGACCGACAAAAGTCAGTTTTTGCTCTCCCATAATGTATGTTTAACATATATGCAGGCCATTTACAATTAATGTTCCTTTTCTTACAGGGCGTTACGGACTTATCGGCATGGCATGCGCCACCCAATGCCATTATAAGGCACTTTGAACGCCGTCGCAACACGCTTAAAAATGTCACTGAAGCGGTTATTATTTAATCGAAAGAATGAGATCAAATTAATAATACACTCAGCCACTTCGGAGACTCAGCCACTTCGGAGATGTGCTTCATGATCTGTGTTAAACTATTTATTACATAAAGAAGATAGGATATTAAAATCTATATTTTATATACGACTTTATTTTACGAGTATCCGTGCAATCAGTGATTCTTTCATTGTGAATAAAATTTGATAGACTGGCGATCAATGGTTTCAATATAAAGATAAAGCTCCTATGTAATTGCCTTCAATTGATATTTTCGTCGCCCAAACTCAAACGATTGTAATGTTGGCGCTTTGCTTTGAGTATAGCGCGTGCTTGACAAAATATGCGTCAAATTTGAACAACCTCGCTTCCGTGGGTTGGATTCGTCCAATATGTGACGAAAGCAATGTTATAATAAGTAAATATTCAAATCTTTCAAGAGAGAACCGTTTTTATTCGTTGAGATATTTTATTGTGCAATGGATTTTATTTAACGGGAGTTAATTTCAAACACACAGGTAAGTTTATAAAAACCAAAGGTAACTAGTTTGTTCATAATCGAAGAAATCCGTTTATTATTTACCAGGACTCACACAGTAGGTCATTTCTGGACTAACATCAGGCCCGTAGGCAGCTTGCTGCCATTGCTGGCGTCGGAAGGGCAGTGAAGTTTTTAGGAGGGGCACACCTGTTACATTCCACAGTAGGTATTTTAGAGTTATGGTTGGCAAATCCTCTTTCGCGGGCGGGGGGACATTTTTTCAGGGGGGGGGGGGCAATCCCTTGCCACCCCCTGGCTATGGGCCTGACTAACATGGTTCAATTTTATTTTAATAATTCACTTGCACATAGAGGTCTGTAGCCTTGGGAGGACCCGGAGAAAACCCACGAGATTAGACACGCGGCCTTACTCCTTGATATTCACCGTATACCCTGATAGACTACACAGAAAGGGAGAGTCTGTTCGAAACAAACTAGGCCATTTCTGGACTAACATATGGTTTAGTTTTATTTTAATAATTCACTTACGCATAGAGGTCATTAGTCGTGGGAGGACTCAGAGAAAACTCACGAGATTGGAAAAACGGTCTTACTCCTCGACGTGTACAAGCACAGAATCAAATCCACGCTCGCTACTTGACTACATAACACCTTCTGATACAAAGTGCATGCGTAACCCCCTTCCCGCCAACCAACCTTAATGCACTTTAGTGTACCAAATAGGGTGGGTGGGCACGGTAGCGCAGTCAGTAAGACGTTGACTCGCTAATCTAGTGATTCCGGCCGAAAATGTTTATCTGGAGTTTCCGGCCCCTTACGGAAGATCTGGCAAAGGACGACTTATAGTACGTCATTCGGCTGAGACGAACCTATGTCCCGTGTACTTGTTAGAAGCAATATTTTCCCAGTAAAACACTTTATATAGTGTAGTAGGAGGGGCTTATGACTGACAAAAAGTACTCCACGAATCTCGCCAATTTGTAATACGAGGACAAACGTGACAAAAATGAAGCATCTAGGGACTTATAAGCACAAATGTAGGTTCAAGCTCGCCACGAATCAAAGGTACCTGGGATCCAATCGCGTCTCGATCCTCAGTTTGAATAAATGCAAAATAAGTCCCACCCCTTTTACCAGACACAAAACCTCCAACTGTGGGTTTGTTCAGAAGAAACAGTGATTCGTATACTTGATGCTCAATGGTTTGCCCCAAACATCAACTCAGAGAAAACAACAATATTTATTATTACAAAGTTTTGTTATACCAATTGTAACTTCTGACAATTGGGTAACAAGTAAATACATAAATAGATGTATGAATGAATCGAGGAGTTTATCCCTAATCAATAAAACGGACTTCAAAATACAGGATAGGGGTTTAACGTTATCTAGATGAATATCAAGGTACGTTTTTAGTAAAACACCTAATTTAAATGCAATCTCGAGATTTATCCCTAATCAATAAAACGGACTTCAAAATACAGGATAGGGGTTTAACGTTATCTAGATGAATATCAAGGTACGTTTTTAGTAAAACACCTAATTTAAATGCAATCTCGAGATTCCATGATAATGTTTCACAGTAACTTTCAACAAGTAAAAATGTTACGCGTCTTTCCGCTTATATTAATACTGGTTCCACCCGTTCAAGACCACGTCCTAAATGCCAGAATTAGCTCTGAGCAAGATAAAATTCAGACGGTCAGGCACAGTCATTTGAACGCGACACAATGCAGGTACCGGTTTGCACAAAGTTTCGCACAATAAAACTAATGACCCGAAAAACCAAGACCGAATCAGCTAAATGCAGACAAAAGTCCACAAAATTAAAAAAAAGCTCCACAGAATCACCTCGCGAAAGTGAACCCGCGCCAATGATCGACGAGTATAAATACGAAACACTTCGAACCGAAGGCGCAGTAATATTAGAAAATGCGGAAAGCCACTTTAAATGCTAAACGTATATGAGCGTGAAAAATTCCTAACTTAAACCTAATCAAATCACGACGTTTAAATACTTCTTAAATCATCGACAAATAAATCCCAAAATTAAATATAGTCTATTAGCATGGCGGAAAAGTTACTTTTCCCGGCTAATAAATGGAATAGTTACTATTCCCGTACCTATATTCAACGCCGGCCGCGGTACAAATGCAAGTGGAACTGGAATGGTATGTTTAACGTCCGCTTCCACTAATGTGATATCGCAGACTAGAAGTGGGAGAGTCCAAGCTGCCCCCTGTTGTTAGAATATGATTTTGCAATCTTTCCATTGTCGGCCATAAGCCATGGATTTGGTTTAGTGGGAAGGTCTTCCCTTTATTTACTAATAAAAACTTATTACCTGGATTGGTAGATGTCTTCGTTCTGGGTATAGTCTTTAGGTGCCAGACCCGTCTTATCATGGTCTCCCCTTACTCAACTAACCCGTTCTGTGTACTCTGTTTGGAATTTTGTGTTTAGGTGCCAAGCCCGTCTTATCATGACTTCCCCTTACTCCACAATCCCATTAGGCGGAATAGTGTTTAGATGCCGAGTCCGTCTGATCGTGACCCTCCCTTACTCCACTATCCTGCTAGTTTGGTAAATATCCTATATGTAGTTTAGTGTTTAGATACCGAGCCCGTCTAACCGTGACTCCCTCTTACTTCACTATTCTACTTAATCCAACTGTGTTCATTAAATCGTTGATTAGTTCGAAGATTTGCAGTTTGATTTCTGGTCTCGGAAAGAGTAGGTTCTTAGTGTTGAGTGGTATGTTGTTGGCCTCCAGCAATTCCAATAATTCCCTTCTCTCCTCCTTGTATACTTCGCAGTTTACCAGGACATGGTTGGTGGTACATTCTTCTCCGCACTCACAGACGATGACTTGATAGTTGTAGTCTCGCAGCCGCTCTTTCACCCTTAGTTTCGATATAAGTTTGCATATATCTCTTCTAGGGTGATTGAACGCTGTCTTTGTGTAGATCTTGTCATCCAGCCGGAATCTGTATGTGTCAAGGTCAACGAGTTTTATTTCCCAGTTTGAATTGACCTGTCTTCTGATCATACTGTAGATTTCCGAAGTGCTGTAGTCTATGGTGCGGAATGGTGCTGTGTCCTTGAGACCTTCGGTGGCGAGTCGATCTGCCTCTTCGTTTCCTCTAATGTTCACATGTGATGGAATCCACACGAGCTCTAGTTTACTTCCCTTATCTAGGACCCTCTGGTACAGCTGTCTGATTTCCAGTATGACTTCTGGTCTTGAGTCCGAGTTGTCATTCTGGATTGAAATCAGACTGCTCAGAGAGTCGCTTGGAATGACGAACTTGCCCGTCTTTCGGTGGGAGATCCATGATATAGCATCACGGATGGCCACGATCTCTGCAGTGTACACCGAACAGTTATTGGGCAGTTTCCTGCTTATTCCCTGTTCCCCGTTTGGCAGGTATATTCCAAACGAGCTGGTGCCCCTTTCAGGATTGTGTGAGCCGTCCGTGTAAACATGTTCCCAGTCATCAGACGGCCAGTTGTACTCCATGTGTGTTAGGGATAGTGCCCGTTCAGCAGTTGGGTTGTTTTTCTTATAGGTTGTTTGTAGTAGGTCTAGATTCACTCGAGGTATCGGGAGTGTCCAAGGGGCGACAACCGGTGGGTCGTGTTCATTTATCACGAGCTCCTCCAATCGTAGTTCCCTGACTGTTTCTCTGATACCCTGTCCGAAGCTTTCCTTTTTGGGATCCTTTACATATCTTGTCTTCTTTAGGCTGACGAAGGTTGGTGATCTATCGCCTAATTGCGAGATCTTAGCCCCGTATCTCGTCGCTAGTTCTTTTCTTCTTAGAGATAGGGGCAACTCTCCGGCTTCCTGTAGTAATGCTTCTCTCTTAGTCCCAAGCCCTACGCCAATCGCAATACACAGAGCTTTGTATTGGATTGTATCAAGCTTGCTTAAGAGTGTTGGCGTGCAATTCATGAAGGCCAAAGAGCCGTAGTCTAATACAGAGCGTATAAGAGCACGATACACCATCATTAGTGTTACTCTGTTGGCTCCCCACGAGCTGCCCGTTATTTTTCTCATTAAGTTAAGGATTTTAGAGCATTTATCTACAGTCCAGTCGATGTGCGGTTTCCAGGTCAGCCTTCGATCAAAGATTACGCCAAGGAACTTGGTTTGGTCTTTGAATTCGATGGTTTTCCCGTTCATACACAGAGTCATTCTGTTTATCCCACTATCCCTGCTCACAAGCATGCCGACCGTCTTCTTCTCTGAGACCTTAAATCTCCAGTCGTTTGCCCATGCCATGAACTTATCTAAGGCCTTCTGCATGTTCGTTTGTAGTTCGCAGAATCTCTTCCCTTTCCTCCATATTGTGCTGTCGTCAGCAAATTTCGCTAACTCAGTTCTGGCGTCGAGGTAGGACGATTTCTGTATGTCGTTGATCATTATATTGAAGAGAGTGGGACTGATGACCGACCCCTGAGGCGTGCCATTTTCTAATGTTTGCTCGGCACTCAGGAATTTGCCAACATTCACCTGTATTCTTCTATCACTCAGAAAGCTTTTGATCCACCGAAACATTATGCCCGTTATACCGATACGTCCTAGCTTGAAGAGCAACCCGTCCAACCAAACTAAATCGAAAGCCTTGGTTAGATCCACGAACACGGCACACAACAGGTTCCCCGAAAGGAGTGCCTGAGACATGACTTGCTGTAGTCGCACCAAGTGGTCCATTGTTGATCGTCCCTTCCTGAACCCGCTTTGATTTTCGTCGATCAGTCGGTTACTCTCCAGATAGAATTGTAGTCGGATGTTAACCATTGTCTCCAAGGTTTTGCATAGTGTGGATGTCAAGCTTACTGGACGATAGGATTCTGCCTTTGTTCTCTCTTTTCCTGGTTTCAGTAGAGGGATGACGTTGGATTTCCGCCATTCTTTAGGTACCTCTCCGGTCAGCCAGGAAGTGTTGAAGAAGTTGAGTAGTATCGTTTTGGCATTCTCAGGTAGATGTTTCAGCATTGAGTACTTTACTTCGTCCTCGCCGGCTGCGCTGTCCTTCTTGAGGGAAAGAGCTTTATTTAACTCTTCCTCAGAGAAGGGCAGGTTGATTGGTTCAGCATCCTCATTAGGCTCAATTACTAATGAAGGATGCTGTGAGTAGAAGATTTCCTTTCTCTTTTGGAACTCTGGTGATTGGTTTTCGTCCCTGCTGGCGTCTGCGAATGCTTTTGCCAATAGGTCTGCCTTTTCATTGCCGTTGGTAACGTACTCATCTCCATTTTCAAGGTTTGGTATGTTGAATGATCTGCGCTTCCCGTTCATTGCGTTTAGTTTCTTCCAGACGACACCTGTTTGCGTGTTTTTGTTCAACGCATTACAGAATGTCATCCAGTGCCCACTTTGCGCCTTCTTGATGGTGTCTCTTGCGGCGTACTTCAACTTCAGGTAGTTTTGGTGGTTGGCTTCGTTGTGGTTGCGTTTCCGAAGGCGAAGTGCCTTCTTTCTTTGGTCAACTGCCTTCTGACATTCTGGGGACCACCAAGGTTTTCTAACCCTTGGTATCTTGCCAGACGTCTTGGGAATCGAGTCGTTTGCTGCACCTATGATAGCACTCGTAATGTTGGCAGAGTACACGTCGATGTTGGTATCAATGATGTCTTCTTCCTTCCACTCGAGGCAGCCTACACGGAAGTTGGCCCAATCGGCTTCTTTCATTTTCCAATTGGGTCTTCCGTTATAGACTTTCCTGATTGTTTCGGCTTGGATGCTGAATTCTATCACCAGATGGTCACCGCCTAGTGTTTCGTCTTCGTGTACTTGCCAGTCGCAGCGGTTTGCCAGACCCAGTGTACATAATGTAAGATCCAGGTGTGAAGGTGGGGCATTTCCTCCTACAAATGTTGGGTTCTCATCATTCAGTACGCATAGGTCGTTCCCTTCTATAATTGAGCATAGGCTAGTCCCCCTGCAGTCATTCCTCGGTGACCCCCACAGGGCGTGCTTAGCGTCAAAATCACCGCAAAGCACAGATTCACCCCGTGGAAGCTTGTCGATAAGTGACTGGAAGTCATCTGGTTTTATTGTGACCCTTGGGGGTGCATAGACATTCACTATTGTCAAATTTGTTTTATTGCTCAATGTGATGGCTATGCCCATTGCTTCTAGAGGGCCCTCCACATCCAGTGAAACAGAAATATAATTTATGTTATCACGGACGTAGATGGCAAGACCGCCACCATTAGTCGTGCTGCCCGGCCTGTCCCTTCTCTGACAAGTGTAACCGGGTAGGAGGATGACGTTCTTAGTTGATATAAGTTTGGTTTCCTGGAGGCATATTACATCTTTGGGGTTGCGGGTGATGTATTTTCTCAGCTCAGCACATCTGGTGGCCAGTCCGTTAACGTTAAGTTGTAGAAACTTTACCTGGCACGCCATGATGACTGTCCGGATTGATGCCTCTCAATTTGTGTCTTCTATTGATCTACTGGTGTCTCGCTTTCCATAGAAGGTACCTCACTGTTGTTCGCCTTTGGTGTTAACACCGGCAGGCAACTGGGCATATCGCCAGTGCTGTAGTGGCGAACATGAGATATCCTCCTACGTAGAGCGAGATTTACCTCTTGATCTTTCTTTTCAGCTTCCTCGTCGTCATCTCTAGCTCTTTTCTTGACTGTGTTGATGGAGTTGATAAGAGCGTCTGCATTGACCATATACGTTCTTAGTTTCCCTAGGAGGCTTGCCATCTTTGTTGTTTGGTCCTCATTTGACACTGCTACCTTCAGGAATTCAATCATAAAACTCATGAAACCACTCTCCGTTTTGAATTTCGGAATGAAGTGGGTTTCATTAGCCTTCGTTTTCTGTTCCTCCTTTTTCTTTGGGTTGGTCATCTTGATTGGTAGTGGTTCTGAGCGGGGAGCCTTGGGTGGTTCTTCCGGCGCCGATGTCGATGGAATTGGCTCCGTAGTTGGTTTATTAACCGGAGCCGTCTTCCTGACTTCTTTTGTCACCCGCTCTTTCTTTTTAAGAATTAGTGCTGCCTCACTGAAGCTCACTTTCTCCTTACCCTGTATCTTTAGGGTAGCCCTGGTGCTCTGTATCTTCGGGCAATCGGGGGAGTTCGCTGCGTGTCCGCCCTTGCAGTTCGAGCATTTTGTATGAATGCCCGCCCCGCACTCGGCCACCGCGTGACTCCCACCGCACTTGGCACACACAGTCTTTCTCTTACAGTACTTGACTGTGTGGCCTAGCTTTTGGCAATTGGAACATTGCTTTACCCTGTTTATGTATGCGTGGGTCCTTCGGGATAGGTATACTATTTTTACCATCTCAGGTGCCTTGTTGTTAAAGGTCAGGGCGACGCTTCCCTGGCCTTTACCTTCGGCGATCTTGAAACGGTATACCTCCGCGACCGCATACCCTCTGTCTCTTAGGTCTTCCAGGATCTCTTCTCCGTCATACTCGGAGGGAATCCCGTGTACCACCACCTTTTCGGTTGACAAGGTTGACGGCTGGGATACCGTCACTTCTATGCCGAGAAGGGATACCTGGTTCACCGCCCTGTCCATGTCCTTCTGTGATTTAAAGGCCAGTCGGACATGTCCAGGGACAGTTACTCTGATGTCTGGGATATCGATAATACCCCAGGTCTTCTTGATCTCCTTCCCTATCGCCGTCAGTTTGGTCCCTTTGAAGGAATTGCCTTCAGCGGGCCTCACCTGGACTACGAAGGCTTGTTCCTCCCTCTTTTTAGCTGCCGGACTGCTGTTGAAAGCCTCAACCATCGACATGTTGAGCTCAGTCACGGACTCCATTTCCCTTTTCCTGCCTCGAAAGTCTAAATTAAAAAGAGGGATCAACAAGAGATGAATCTAATTGGTACTCTAGAGTAGAGTGCTTAAGATTAAGTAGTAATTGGTTGATTGTTTACCTGATGATCTGCTATTGACCCCATCCACACAGATCCACTAGTCAATCAGATTTGGTTATACTAATTAACTATAGGTTCCCGATGTTTGTATAGGTCAGTAGGCAGAGCAGTTATTAAAACAAAAGCATTAAAAAAAGCGTTATACGGTAATTGATTGATTGTATAAGCCAGTGAGTAGATCAGCTGTCGGATCGTTACCTCAACAAAGGCGGTAAAGCCTTTGATTTAATATCTTTGATCTGAGTGTAGTTCAATCGCTTGAGCTAATCTCTGATCGCTTGGGTACTGATTGCTTAACAAAGAGATAGAACTGAAGCCCTTGTAACGATAACGTAACTATGAAAGTAAATGAGTGAAAAAAAAAATATGAGAAATAACTACCAAAAATATAAGAATAAGCAAAAATATGAGGCTAATGATACAAGAGAAGTAAAACTAGAGGCCAAAATTAAAGTATAAAACAAAAAAGAAACTAATCTAGAGTAATCGAGAAAAAAGTCAAAGTATAAAACAAAAAAAAGAAAAAAAAAGAACAAAACAAAATGAGATGGCCCAACTAAGCGTAAAAAGAAGAAAAAAAATAGTAAAAATGAATGAAATAATTAAATAATTAAACAGAATAACTGAAAAAGAGCTGTCAAAAGTAAAGGGAAAAAGAAATAGAGCAAACAAAAAAAAGAGTCTTATACCTTATTCAGGTAAAAGAGTAAAAAAAAAAAATAAAAGTAAAATAAATAATGAAAGTAGAAAGACAACCTTGGGACTGAAGAATCTTTGTAGAGTCTTAAAGTCGAGTGGAGAGTCTTTCTCGAGTCTTTGCTAGGCTACTTTATCTTTAAGATAAATTTAGACGATAGCTCTGGAGCTCTGGTGCATTAGGTGTTATCAGTACGAGTACTTATTGATCTGGTGTGAGAAATGCAAGTGATGAATTCGGTTGCTTATATACCCTCTTACCAGCGAAATGCTCGTGCGATCAGCGCTGAACGTCGACAATTAAACGCTGATTTGATTGGTCGTGTGTAGCCAATCATAGAACACGTAGCGAAAGCTCAAGGTGCGAATCACGCATGGCCGACTTTTGACAGGTAAATAATGAATATTGACAATTATTCATATATACTATTCAAAAAAAGTAGGGGATATTTGATTTTGGGGGCATAATACTAAAATATGCAAATGACTACGAAAAAGGTCACTATAGAACCTAACAGAAGAAACATTTCCAGTTACATGTGACGCCCAAACGCACCAATAGCTACCGCATGGAATGCAGGTGATGCTTGGGATCATCATGGGGGTCCAGCCCAAGATTTGCACGACTCTTACTTTGAATGTTACAGTCATTGTGGCATTGAATTCCAGGGTGGAAACATCAGTTTAATTGTTTTAGTGACCAGAAAACAAATTTTGATATGCGTCGGCTTACCCAAAATGAAAGGTTACGTGTCCTTGGCATGCTACAGATCGGCACAACACAGGCGGTTGTGGTGCGGACGATGAATGTTTCTCAGTCTGTCATAAGCAGGCTATGGTCCAGATACCGTGATACAAAATCTGTACAGGACAGACCACGCTCAGGTTGACCAAGGACGACAACTCAAGCCCAGGATCGATTTATCCGTACTTTGGCCTTGAGAAATCGTGTCATCACAGCAAATCAGATCAGCGCTCGTCTTCAAACAGACACTGGTGTGAGAGTGAGTGGCCAGACGATTCGGAATCGACTGCCTCGACGTCCTCGCGTGATCTCTCGTTTGAGAGTTCATCACATTCAGGCAAGACGTCGTTGGTGTAGGGATCGTCAACACTGGGATAATCGACGCTGGGGCAATGTGATGTTTTCAGATGAGTCAAGGTTCACTGTTGATTTTTTGGACAGACGTAGGAGGGTGTGGCGTCGTCGAAACGAGCGCTTCCAAGACGTTAACGTCATCAGAAATGATCGATTTGGGGGTGGTTCTGTTATGGTGTGGGGAGGCATCACTGTTGCTGGAAGAACGACTTTACATGTTGTTGCAGGGCGTGTTACAGGCCAGTACTACCGGGACAACATCTTGGCAGTCCATGTTGTGCCGTTCGCATGACGTCATGGTCGCCGTTTCATCTTCCAGGATGACAACGCAAGATGTCACAGGGCCAGGATCGTTACAGGTTACCTCCAACAACAGAACATCACCACATTACCTTGGCCAGCACTGAGTCCCGACCTCTCCCCCATCGAGCATGTCTGGCACATGCTTGGACAGAGGTTACGTCAACGTCAACAACGTCCTGCCAATGTCCAAAAACTTGCTGCTGCGTTGCAACAGTAATGGGACAATCTGGACCAAAATGACCTTAGACGTCTCATTAGGAGTATGCCACGTTGGATCAATGCTTGTTTGGAAAACAGAGGAGGATTTACCCGTTACTGACTTTGTTGTGATGCTGTGGTAACTTTGCTGTTTGACCCCGGGTATCATTTTACCCTTATAATGGTCAGTCTGTGCCTGGAATAAATCGATGAATGTGAACTTCATTTCATTTTGTCATTTGTTTCTTCGTCAGTTTCATTAGGTGACTTTAATAACACTTAAAAATCCAATATCCCCTACTTTTTTTGAATAGTATATATTATTTGACAGAAATTATAATCTGATATTGCACCAAATCGCATATTTGGGGTTCATTTTTTAAAAATGTCCAGGGGGAGAGCCCTCGACCCCTCCCCCCTCTCCGGGCTCCACGGTCACTAATAGGGGCCGCTCCGACACGGGAGCCCGGGCCGGTTCCAGGCCCCAATCCGCCCCTGCAAACTGCCTTAAGATGTTTTTGGTCACATAAAATATGAAATGAAGAAATAAAATGGGATGTAATGTCCTGCTCTTCACCGACTTAGCTAATGAAGACGGCCAATGCGGGAAATCTGCCTGGACAGCGGCACTACGGCATACTCTTATTTTGATTCCAACAGTTAAGGATTCTTATATTATGTGCATACCAATGTTTACAATGGGTGTCATGTCGGCCAATGCAGGGATTGAAGACAGAACATCCGGATTAGCAAGCCAGCGCCTAACACACTGAGCCACCCTAGCTGTCATGTAAATTACGGCATGAAGCTTAATTTGACATCAATGGTCGAGATGCCCTCACTGATCAGTCAAATACCATAACAGGCATTATCTTTAAATTGACATCATTGATTCATTTAATACATACATTTTGACATCTATATGTTGAACGTGACTATTTTAATCAGGTGTTTTTTTTAAATAGATTGTTTCCCTGTTAGAGTCCCGTCACCTGTTAACGACGGTGGCGGTAGCGGGCACGTGGCAGCAACCTGTGCCTCGCCGACCACCTCTGGGCGACGCCTGGTCATAGCCGACCTAACGAGAAGATGCACTACGGGCCACTGGCCGACGTCTCGGGTCGACCATCGACAATTTCTCGTGCCCGTCACTGGCCGACGGCAGATCGCAGGGCCGGCCCCTCTGACACCTTCCTCCTTGTCGTGGCCGACCTAACCAGAAGAGGCACTCCAGGTCACTGGCCGACGTCTCGGGTCGACCATCGACAATTTCTCGTACCCGTCACTGGCCGACGGCAGATCGCGGGTTGGCCTCTGACACCTTCCTCCCTGTCACTGGCCGTCTTTTTTTGAATAGTATAATATGGTAAACAAACAAATGTTCTATACGCAAATGACTCTTAACACGAAAGTAGAGAGTGTTTTTAATAAATAACAAGTAGATTTGAAGCATGTCGTGTGATAGTTTTGTGATAAAGGGATTTTCAAAAAATAAAAACTCCCACATAGCGTATGTAGGTACATAATTATATAATATTATATTAAAATAAACTGGCGGTAGATTCGGTACATTTGGTTGGTTTTGGGATAGGTTTCTATCATATTTAATGGAAAACACTTTAACAAATTAATGGCGTTTAATGGTCTAGTATGAGACATTTAAAGCGAAGATGGCCACCGTTCACTCCCCATGGGTCCGGATCAACATTTTCTTTTGGGAAATGTGTTTGGTCGAAAGATGGGTGCTTGGGTGGAGTACCTGCCCAGAAAATTTGGTGTCAATTGACCCTCGGGAAGGGTCTGGTGTAGCAAAAATCGATTTTGTCATTTCGGTGCCCCTTAGAAAAAGCCCTTAACTCAGCCCCTATGGGCAGTGGGTCCATGAAATTTGGATGGCGCCCGACAAAAATGAGCAGGATCGACCAAGGGGTTCCGATTTTATTCAGGTGTCGGATCAGAACTCTACTCGGCCTGATCATCGCCCCCCCCCCCCCCGATCTCCTTCCAAAACATTTGTGTATTAAACTGAGTTTAAATGTTCTAAATTTTATGCCGAATTTTAATCCCTTAGTCAGTTTTAAGAAATCCCTGGCTGGTACGCCTATGTGAGTAGTTGTAAATGAATCATATGTTTGACAATAAAATAAACGATAGGGAAAGAGAGGGTAGTGTGCCTGTCCAACCTCTTCGGTTTTCTCCGGGTCCTCCGATATCTAGCCACAGCTAAAGACCCCCTACGCGGAAGCGTATTATTGGTATGAAATTGGACCATGTGTTAGTCCCAAAATGACCTACATTGTGTCAAGTGGACGTTAAACTCTATCTCTCTCTCTCTCTCTATTGGTAGGGAATGAAATATAGGAATGAAAAATAAAAAATATAAACTACAGGTCGCAGATAATACATGCGGTTGGCAACGAAATATATGGATAGACTAGCTCCGTGTGGTAGGCGGACGGGCAGATCAAATAGAACAATTTCAATAAGCCTCTATTGCTTTCGTTCGACAGGAATGGAATTAGACTAAGTTTGTATTTTATATACTTTGTGATAAACAAAAGTACAAAGAAATGCGTTTTCAATGTTTCTGGATTAGTAAAGATACAAAATTTTACATGTGTTCTACTTCCATGTACACACGCTGTCGGTTTCTCTGTCTTCGCTTCGTTGTGAATGAAGGCTTTCATTTACACGTTGAAGCTTCAAATAACAAATAACAATTAAAAATGGATTCTAGGCATGCAGTTTGAATAAAAGCACAAACAATCTGCAAGGATTTTAAGTTTATTATATAAAACGAATGGCGAATAACCATCCTTATGGGTCTGGGTTATTCGCCATGCGCATGGCGAATATCCACTCCCCTAATCTATAGTGCATTAATGGCATTAATGTTTAGTAATAAGAACAAATATTTTTGATTATTTATATTATGTATAGGATGAGTTGAGTATGTACAAAAGAGTAAAAAAGTTAAAATATACTATTTACAAATTAAATTCTTGCCTGTCAAATACACATTTATAGAACAGGATATTTAAGATAGTTTTATGTGCCTCGCTATCAAAGACAATATATGTTTTCCTTATATGATTATCATTCTTAATGCTAGAATTATTACATTATTTGATGACTTTTGACCTAAATGGCTACTATTCTTAGTGAAAGAGTTGTATTAAATTAAGGACTTGCAAATAATTTCTTAAAAAAAAAGGTTAACAGTAGGACTTCTAGTATGGAGGTAATGGTGTGTTGGATACACAGTGTCTTAACAGAAAAATAGGCTTTAAATTTAAAATGTAGTCTTTCGTATTGCAGGAATTACTATATTTGGTGACTTTAATACATAAAAAAGAAGGACTGAACAAATAAGTTGTTAATACTAAAGAAATTGTAGAGAAAATCTGATGAACAGGTTTGCAATAGCAGATTTCCATGTTAAATTTTTTTGGTGGTCTGGATGAACAAGTTTACTATGGTGGATATAGGCTACTTTAAACTGGATAATAAGGGCTTGTATTGCTGGCCCAGATTCAGTGTTTATGATGTTTACATGTTAGTTTGAAAACGTGGGTCAGCGGCGTGCAGACGGCTTCTGATCAAGTAAATTTATTCAAATTAGTCTTTAAATTTCTTGTCTTAAGATAAAACTTTAAAATTGAACGTTACAAAATGAAAATTAATAAAATAAACATTGTGTTCTGTCGTCTGCTAGAAAGTTTGACTTTTCATTATGACTGGTATTGTTATATAATAAGATAATACAAGAAGATATATAAGAGTAGACATTATCACAATTATACAATTAAGTGGATTTAAACATCGTAATTAAAGATCGAAGGTTATATTTCCTTTTCGTAGTCCTATTTTATGAAACAGGTGTTTTGGGCGGAGCTTAGGTCACGTGGTCACAGTTTATCTCTCGTTCACACGAAGAGTGGGCGTGGAACAGACAGTCGTACAACAAGATAACTATATAGTCACAGTGTTAAATTGTAGATCTCGTCTGCAGCTCTGAAGAAACTAGTATTCCCGTTACTAGGGAGATGCGAGGATAAAACTTTCGAATTTATACCAAGATATAATTATATTAACACTTTCTTTAAGGTATTTAGGATGGTAAAAAGGTCGTCTGCGTCCAACAGACGATACAGCACGTGATCACGTGACTATAACTCTTTACACACACTATACATTCTGTAGTAGACAAGCAGGTCTAAACTAGGTCATACATAGTAAACAAAACATCCAGATAGTAACTTATTATATATTTTTAAATTCTTATGTTGTGTTATTAAATATTACTTATCTCCATCAAATTTTAATTATACACATGTTTTTTAGCATTTAGGGTGTTGTAATAATTACAAATCTAGATTTATACATGTTTTAGCTAATACCTCGAAGAGATTAGCGAAAATTTAAAACCAAACAGTTGAAAGGTTTTAAAAGGGTGAAAGTTTTTGAGACAGTCTGGGCAACAAAAATGTAACCGAGAATAGCTATATCCAGGTTATAGATCCATCTGATTCATAAATAAATAAAAATGAGGGTTTAATAAATATTTGTACAAATCTAGACTTATTAATATCAAAATATTTACTTATGTAATATAAATTATCTCTAAGTATATTTTTGAACAGGTTTATAACATTTACAATTGCATGTTCATTATCTAACATAATCATTCTACGCTTATACATATATATATGTATATAGATTCTCTAGCAGATGATAAAACGATACTGCATAATTCATTTGGAAGTTTCTTTGTGGTATGATGAATACCAAACAATAAAAAGGATCTAAAGGTACAATCATCAATATTACATTTCAAAATATCATGGATTATCTCCCTTAGTAGTGCTTTTAGGTTAATAAGTTTATCACAATCTACAAACATATGAATAATGTTTTCTATGTCTAATTTACAAACTGGGCATATATCTGAATCTCTTATCTTAACTTTAAATAATTTTTCCATTGTCCAGATAATGTTGTGTAATATTTTATAGTCTAGATCTATACTTCTAGGATTCTTGTAATTCTTAAATACATTTTTCCATATTTCATTAGTATTAAATGTAAAATTGTTTTTCACCCAATAATCATAGGAAGTAGGTTCATTTACATAATTCTTTAATAAAATACTATAACATAATTTGGATGTAAGTTCACTTGAATTAATGTTCACATTATTAACATTTAAAGTGATAACATCTTTGCTTTTCAGATCAGAAGTCTGAGTTTCAATAATAGATTTCCATCTTTCAGGAATTGATGATTTTATAATATCATACAAATTAATAATCTTATCTCTGTCATAATCTACATTCATATTATCCATATAATCAATTATTGAATGATTGGGTAGAAACCCAGGTTGTACAAAATATATAATATCATAAATACACTTAAATCCTACTGTTTTAAACAGTTTAAAATCTAAGGTTTTATTATTATGCTTGATATATTTATTATTAAAAATTGGCTGGATAGATATATCTTTAATAGTTAGAGGATCAGGTCTAACTTTACAGTTTAAATCATCCCAGGCAGTGAACAAATATTGGTAACATATAGGTAAATTGGATAATACTTGTAGTTGGAATCACAGAATTTTTTTAACCATTTAAGACATAAAGCTTGGCATTTTAATTTGACATTAGGTAAATTTAGCCCCCCATCATCCTTTATATTTACAAGTCTTCTACGCCAGGGGAATGCAAGAACTGACTTTGTTACCTCGCGTTCAACATCTTTAGGTAAAGGGACCACGCTGGATGCGTACCATAGTTTCGACAGCAGAAGTGACTGTATAACGGTTACTAATTTCCCCGCCAATGTAATTTTCCGTCTGCTCCATAAACTTAAGAGTTGCTTAGTTTTTGACAATTTCACATTCCAATTTAAATTATTACATAGATTAGCACGCGCTAACCATTCGACCACCCACCCCCTCGATATATTGATACTGCTCGAGGGTGTTTCAATAAAGGAAGTGGCTGTTTGCCACATGTGATAAGCAAGAATTTCAAAATATCTCCACGACTACAGACCGCAATTGTTACCCGAATGTAATGAAACTTACAGATTATGATACCATTGATTTAGGCGATACTCGATTCACAGTTCCGGAATTGAATTCCAAAACTGGTGTCAATCGAGTGAAAAGGAGAATTTCGGATTACAGCGCATGCGTCGACTGTATAAAAAGTATCCCAACCAATCATGACTGTTGAAACATATTTTTTACCTAGGAATACGTCACGATTCTACTCACTCCACCTCTGCTGTCGGGACTGGCAGAACTGTGACAGGACTGAATTCTGCGTCACTCGATTGTAATTCTGTCGATTCGGTATGTTCTGGACTGTGAATCGAGCACCGCCAATATCTCTGAGTAGCCAAACATTCGGCCACTTCCGGTTGGCGGTTTCCGATATATGGGGGTTACCACACATCAGGACTCAGACTAGTAATTATTTGCCCATTGACTTCAATGTTAAATGCCTGTAACATCACAGGCTGTAGTTTTTTTCTCAACATTCCGTTGCTTCCAATCTTTTTAGGCACAATGGGGACCACATTTGGCAATCTCCTCATCATAAGTTTGTAGGGGGTTGACCGTTTAGATTTTTTGCTACGGGGATTTTAAGTTGATTGGGGTGAAAATCTCACTTCTGACACAATGATTGCTCCGCAGAAAGACATTTTACACCCCCTATCCCTCCGCTGTAATATCCTCAGTATTACCCAAAACTGCTATGAAATTGAAAATTTGATGCTTTTTCTCCAATTCTAGACCAAAAAGTCAATCCAAAAATGCAGGAAGAGGGGAGAAAAAAAATAAGGGAAAAATTGTCTATTTATAAATCGCACTACATTCGTCCATCATGAAATGAGGGGAAATAATTACTAGTCTTAGTCCTATATACCTCACATGTTGCTGCTATTTGAACAAATCTTTTGTAATCTAATAAACAAACAAACATATATGCAATTCCCTGGCCAAAGATTATGAAAATCCATGCATTTTCAGATGAGCAGTGCTGCATTCTGCAAACACTATAATACATCAGAAAACTGCGGAATTTCAGAGAGAAATTTCAAAGGACATGAATTTTGAATTCCACACAACATTTTTATTGTTGAACATAAATGCATTCTGTAATAAGATGAGATAAATTCAATGTAAATCAAACATGAAAATACTTTAAAACAGCAATCATGATGCAATATTAGACTTTTTAACACTTTCATCAAAAACCACACAGTTTTTCGCTGTTAACTTTGTTTCAAGTGCCAAATTATGGTTAAATCTAAGATGTTGACACCTGCAGTGCCTATCAATTTTAAACTGTCTCCTATATAGCTGTATTTCCACAGGATAAGTAAGTTGAAATAATCTGATTGTGTAACACTACAACAGCTTTTTCAACCCCACCCCCCAGTATGAAATCGTATAATTTGAAAGCACATGAATTTTGAATTCCACAGAACATTTTTATTATTGAACATAAATGCATTCTGTAAAAAGATGAGATAAATTCAATATAAATGAAACATGAAAATACTTTAAAACAGTAAACATGATGCAATATTAGACTTTTTGACACTTTCATCAAAAAATCACACAGTTTTCTCTGTTAACACAGCTTCAAGTGCCAAATTGTAGCCAAATCTAAGATGTTGAAACCTATGAATATCAAAATATCACCTATATAGCTGTATTTCCACAGGATAAGTTAGTGGAAAAAATCTGATTATGTAACACTACAACAGTTTTTTTCATCCCCACCCCCCAGTATTGAATCAGATACACTGCTGACCAATCATAGGTCACCCTGTTCACTCTGGTCTGTCAAATGATTTACAATGGTAATGGTGCCTACAACTTTCCTGGCAAAGAGATATGAACAACCGTCAACACACAGGCCATTTATTGGCATTTATGTTATCTTCCAATATGAGAGGTCATGATAAACACAAGGGTGTCCTGTTCAAGCTCGGAAATGAAATCATCATCAAAAAGCAAAGTTTACAGGGGTCCTCGGCTGGAACCCAAACTGATTACGATTTGCCTTCCACTTTCACCACCGGTGTCATAGAGATCAGGGATGAAATTGATATGCATCATCATTCTACTAAAGCCAGTCCAGGAACAGGGGCGTTTTAAGGCTTATCATGGCGGAGGCTGTACTATTTTGAGGGCCCTCTTTCGCGGGATGGGGGAGGGTCTAGATTGATGATTTTCATGCCAATGCAATTACTGCATTCTCATTCAGTAGTAGATTCGACAGTAACAGTCTACAGAAAACGATTGACTCGGACTCGGGGGCCCTTTCCCTTGGCCAGAGGGGCCCTTTTGTCAGACGTGGGGCCCTTCTGTCTGCCTTTAGGGCCCCCTAACTCGGTTACATTTTCTTTTTTCTCATCGGTTTTAGCATTTTTCTCCCGTTTTATTTTTTCAACTTCTTTGATTTTTTTCGCGAGGAGGCTGGCGCCTCCAGTGCCTCAGCTATAAAACGCCTCTGTCCAGGAAGTCATCGGGTTTTGAGATGTAGACCTGAAATGTTAAATTTGGACGATAATGAGCATTCTAGGGTGAATACTATCCAGGTAAATGGATCATTGACATCCAGAAAATGGTCAAAATGTGCAATTCTGTCATTCAGTTACATGCCAAGTGGAGAAGAAAACCCCATGCAGTACCAAATTTCCAGCCCTTTAGTCAGCAGAAGTGGGGATCAGGTTGGATGTACTTCGTAAAGTGTATGAAATGCACATTTATCTCACCTGTTTTGCTTCTTTTTTTCTTTTTAAAGCTTGTGTTGAGGTCAATCAATCAACTCTATGAATGAAACATTAGCCTTGGCACCTGAAATGATAGAAAGCTGGGGATAAATATGCAATAAAAAACTGTGGGATAATAAGAAAGGAAAAAAAAATCTGCAGTTGAATAGGCCTTAATGTTGAGACTTAAAACCACATTTTGACACCATAGCGAACGAAATTTTAACATCTACACCTCAAATTCACCCTCGGCCAACAGATACCCGCCAATAATGGCTAATTTGATATGTAATAGACACAAAACTTACTGCTGAGCAATAAAAAAACAGTATTCTTACCATTTCTGACACTTTCCGTTCAAAACTTCAGGAAATAATTGGCTGAGAATATATACGTCTTCATTGCATGTTGTGATATCAGGACTCAGACTAGTAAGTATTTGCCCATTGACTTCAATGTTAAATGCCTGTAACATCACAGGCTGTAGTTTTTTTCTCAACATTCCGTTGCTTCCAATCTTTTTAGGCACAATGGGGACCACATTTGGCAATCTCCTCATCATAAGTTTGTAGGGGGTTGACCGTTTAGATTTTTTGCTACGGGGATTTTAAGTTGATTGGGGTGAAAATCTCACTTCTGACACAATGATTGCTCCGCAGAAAGACATTTTACACCCCCCATCCCTCCGCTGTAATATCCTCAGTATTACCCAAAACTGCTATGAAATTGAAAATTTGATGCCTTTTCTCCAATTCTAGACCAAAAAGTCAATCCAAAAATGCAGGAAGAGGGGAGAAAAAAAATAAGGGAAAAATTGTCTATTTATAAATCGCACTACATTCGTGGGAAATAATTACTAGTCTTAGTCCACATGTCATGTTGCATATGGCTACAGACCACAATTACCAACCGATTTCAATGAAACTTGCAGATTATAATAACATTAATAAAATCACTGAGGCAAAGTTTCGGTCTCTTCTGGTTAGCACTTTCCGAGATATCAGGTTACCACACATTTCAAACCGCAATTATAAACCGATAACCATAATTCGATACTCGTCTGAAGCCCGAATGGTGATGTCTGGATTGATGATTTTCATGCATTCTTATTCAGTAGTGGATTCGACAGTAACAGTGTATAAAAAGATAGGCTGGCACTGCCAGGCAGGATACGCCCACATTTTTGAGAGATGGATAGAGAACAAGCAATACCGAAAGTGATTTTTCCTACATCATTAAGTCCTGTATTTCATACTGTAGTGGGAGCAACCATTTTGTTGGTCAGTTCCAGTCTGATATTCATGAAATTCGAAGCCGACAATGATTATGGTGTGACGGTACACAACCTAGAAATGTGACTTTTCGTCAAAATCGGATAAGAATTGTGACCTGTAGAGAGTCCATAACCATGATATACCATATTTTTACACTATTCGCGTACAAATGGCGACCATTTCGTCCGGGCAATTTTGGTACGATTTTCACGAAATTAGAACTCAACCTTCCTCATCAAAATCGAATTAAAATTGTGACCTATACAGGGTCCACAACCATGATATACCATTTTTTTAACAGTATATTTTGGTCCGATTTTCCCGAAATTCGAACTCAACCTCCCTTATTGTGTAACGCTAATATAATCAAACGTTTTTTTTTTTTAAATCGGATAATAATTGTGACCTCCAGAGGGGCCACAAGCTAAAAAAAAAGGCGATTTTGCGCATAACAAGGGGCCACAATTCAGGAAGTTACAATCCGATATGCGCAAATATCGAATGGAACCGAGATCTTTGGGAATTGATGACAAGATGGCCGCCTAAGCTGTAGGGTGTAAAAGAGGTCTGTGCTTCAAGACGAATTTTATGATGAAAATTAGAAGATAAAAAGTAATTGTTATGACATTAAATGAATGAATGAAATAATAAAGAAACGAATGAATAAACGCACGAATTATATCCCTATTACAATATGAAGATCATTATTAGGGAGATAACTGATTGTGTCCTTGAAACACTGAGGAAGGAATTGAAAACAGAAATAAAAAAGCTTGTAAATGATGCTACCGACGATATAAGGGAGCAATATGACGCAGTTTTGGGCCAAAACGAACAATTGCATGCTGAAAAAAGGGAAATGCAGACTAAAATAGATGATCTTATAAATAACGCACAAATTGGACACAGAAAAGCTAATGATGCAATAAGAATGGCAAACTATAACGAACAATATTCAAGAAAAATGAATATCAGAATATTTGGACTACCAAATCAGCAATCCCGAGAACTGCAAACCACTTTTATTGAAACCATAAAAAAGTTAACGGACATAGATGTAGCCAATGAAGAAATTATCGCTATCCACAGCCTCCTTTCAAGAAGCCCCGATAAACCAAACCCAGTGATTGTTAAAATGCGTAACACAGAATCAAAATCAAATATTATGAAACATAGAAAGTTTTTGTTAGAAAAACAACTAAAATTAGCAGACGATATAACAAAGAATAACCTTGGTCTCATGAACAGAGCGCGAGAAAACAGTCACGTCGATAAAGTGTGGTATTTTAACGGTGCAGTGTACGCGAAAGCAGCAGGAAAAAAGAGAGTGCGGATAGATTCGACAACCTGAATGAAAAAATATTGACAGCTCCTTTAGAAGTTTTTCAAACCAGATAATTTAGCAATAATATGTGAAAATAAAACTCTTGTTCTTATGTATACACTTTTTTAAAAATCTTAAGCCAGAATTGCTTTAGAAAATGCCCCACCCCTTATCTATCATCAACAATTCCTGATGGCTCAGTAAAAGAAATAGGATGTCATAATGAAAAGGTACATTCTCTGAAGAGACATTAGAAGTAAACCTTAGCTAACTATATTGCACAATGTATTATGAATATTAGAAACTCCCTGAGTCAAAATAGTATGAACAATACATAAAATTAAAATGAATCTCACGTTGATATCACATTTTACAAAAGATATAATATGAATACTTCATATAGATAAAGTGATAGTTCCCATGAATAATTATAATGTATTGTCGAATTACCGGGATAGTATCTAATTTACATACAAATAGTGATATCTCCTATGAGATAATACAAGTTACATTTTTCAGAATGGATAGTGCCTTCTAGTAAAATGAAAGTTATCTGAATATGATACCACTAAAACTATACTCCTTGTGCAATATTATAAGCTATAACATTATTGATGAATAAAATATATACAACTAATTGGATAATCTCTATAGGATATTATTATATGCAATTTAAACGATGAATTGTACAAAAACTAAACTTTTTAAGTTGATTATTCCATATTACTCTATGTATATAGGTCTAAAATATATTAGAATTTCTTATGAAGGATATAACATTAAAGTATGATCATTGTAATCACTTGAAACGATAGTCCCTGTGCTACATATGTATGACAATATGTAACCTGAGATGAATATTATATACACGTACTATTAAAGCCGTAGTCTCTAAGCTATCTGACAATTTAAAACTCTCCAGGATGAATATTTTATATTATTAAAGCTGTAGTCTTTAAGCTATATAATAATTTACAACTTTATAGGATGAATATCTTATATTATTAAAGTGGTAGCTTTTAAGCTATACGACAAATTACAATTTTATATGATGAATATTTTATGCTATTAAAGTGGTAGTCCCTTAGCTATATAATAACCTACAACTTTATAGGATGAATATTTTATACTATTAATATGGTAGCCTTTAAGCTATGACAAATTACAATTTTATATGATGAATATTTTGTACTATTAAAGTGGTAGTCCCTTAGCTATATAATAATTTACAACTTTATAGGATGACTATTTTATACTATAAATACAGTAGTCTCAAAGCTACATGATTAGAGGATGAATATTTTATACCTTTAAAGTGGTAGTCTCTTAGCTATATGGTAATTTACAGCTTTATATGATGAATATTTTATACTATTAAAGTGGTAGTCCCTAAACCATATGACAGTTTACAACTTTATAGAATAAATATTATATACTATTAAAGTGGTAGCCTCTAAGCTATATGACAGTTACAAGTTTATAGGATGAATATTTTATATTACTAAAGTGGAAGTGTTTACACTATATGATAATGTACAACTTTATAGGATGAATATTGCTTACTATTTAAGCGATAGTCCCTAAACAATATGACAGTTTACAACTTTGTAGGATAAACAGTACATACTTTTAAAGTGGTAAGTCCCTTAAGCCAACTTAAAACTTTATAGGATGAAAAATATGTGGTAAATCAAAACTAAGATAATACTATTAAAAGGATATTCTTTATATATTAACAACTTTATAGGGCGAATTTTACATGAGGTTATAGTGATAACCACTATGTGTTATTATAATATAGAAAGGTTATTACTACATATTAAGTTGATAGTCCCTTTGGGATAAACTAAATGATAAGATTATAGGATGAACATTACATATTTGATTATTTCTATGTCCTTTGCTCAGTGGCTGTCAACTCACTATCATACGATCATATTCCCCACACTAATAAATCATTGACACAGAAAATAACACTATTACCTCCCCCCCCCCCCGTGGTAGAGCTATCTTCAAAAGTTTTGAACCTTAAGAAGGTAGGACTTTTATAGATGCCACTTTTTTTTAAAAGCTTTGGTTTTTTTTCGTACTTTCTACAAATATAACTTAAAATATGAAATTATAGCTTTAATGCGATAATCTATATGGTATTACAAGTTACAATAGTAAATGATAAATTTACATCTGAGGTTTTCTTTAAAAAAAAAAAAAAAAAAAAGATCTTTGGGATATAACCATGAATTTCAAGTTTCATCAAAATCGAATTAAAATTGTGACCTTTACAGGGTCCACAACCTTGATATACCATTTTTTAACAGTATTCGCGTACAAACGGCGGCCATTTTGCATGGCAATTTTGGTCCGATTTTCCCGAAATTCAAACTCAACCTGCCTTACGGTGTAACGGTAATATAATCAAACGTTTTTTTTAAATTGGATAATAATTTTGACCTCCAGACGGACCACAAGCTAAAAAGGGCGATTTTTCGGACTATCAGGGGCCATAATTCAGGAAGTTACGATCCGATGGGCGCAAATATCGAAACGAACCAAGATCTTGGGGATATAAACATGCATGTCAAGTTTCATCACAATCGGTTCAAAATTGTGACCTCTATAGGGTCAACAACCTTGAAATAACATATTTTCACACTATTCGCGTACAAACGGCGGCCATTTTGTATGTCAATTTTGGTCTGATTTTCACGAAATTCGAACTCAACCTTCAATACCATGTAACGGTGATATAATCAAACAGTTTTTTAAATCGGATAATAATTTTGACCTCCAGACGGACCACAAGCTAAAAAGGGCGATTTTTCGGACAATCAGGGGCCATAATTCAGGAAGTTACGATCCGATGGGCGCAAATATCAAAAGGAACCAAGATCTTGGGGTTATAAACATGCATGTCAAGTTTCGTCACAATCGGTTCAAGATTGTGACCTCTATAGGGTCCACAAGCTAAAAACATGATATTTCGTACAATCAGGGGCCATAATCCATGAAGTTTCCATCCGATACATGCCAATATCGAAAACAGCAGAGATCTTATGGGGATAAACCTGTATTTCAAGTTTCGTCAAAATCGGATAAGAATTGTGACCTGTAGAGAGTCCACAAACAAATTGTGGACGGACGGACGTCCGGACGGACAGGGGCGACGACATAATACGTCCACATGAAAATGTGGGCGTATAAAAACCCCAACAAACAAGAGTCTCTATATTATCCATTTGTAATTATGTAATTATGTATATATTTTTATAATGTGTACATGTATGTAAATCAGGGGGGTTGGGATGGCCTTGTGGCCTAGAGTGCCGCGCTTCGACCTCTAGCTGGCCGGTCACCTCTGGCTTACGGCTGTGGTTTCGATCCCTGGTGTGAGCGTATGTGGCATGGAGATAGGGGCGCCTTCTCAACCTCGTGGGTTTCCTCCGAGCACTTCGGTTTCCTCCCACTGCTAAAGACCCCTACGCGCAACCGAATTATTGAAATAAAAATTGAAACCATATGTTAGTCCCAAAATGACCTAGTTTGTGTCGAGTGGACGTTAAACCCCATTTCTCTCTCTCTCTCTATGTAAATCAGAGAGAGGGGTTGCACATCGGCATAGCCTGTTCCCCAATCCAAATTCAGATTTAATGAATAAAGATATTGTTTAGAAAAAAAAAAATCACGTGACGATAAGGACATGTGATACGGATGGGAAAAATCCTCCTTGCCAAAAGTCCGTAATAACCTGCTAAGACGACGTGAAATTGCCCGTATTTTTGTTGTCTCTATTGATCTACTACCAAACGACATGTTTCCATAAAGGGAACTTCACATTCAACTACTCCATGGCCTAAGACTGGAAAGGTTGCAAAGAGTTAACGTTCACTCGACCCAAACTATGTCATTTTGGGACTAACATGTGGTTCAAATTTATTATTTCAATAATTTGCTTGTGCGTAGGGGTCTTCAGCAGTGGGGGGAAACCGAAGGACTGGGAGAAAACCCACGAGGATGGGCAGG
This sequence comes from Patella caerulea, assembly GCA_036850965.1. Taxonomy (NCBI): domain Eukaryota; kingdom Metazoa; phylum Mollusca; class Gastropoda; family Patellidae; genus Patella; species Patella caerulea. The sequence continues at coordinate 5,956,184 of JAZGQO010000010.1, forward strand.
CGACCCTACACCTTGTCACGTTCAACGAATCGAAACCACGCCCATTGACTCAATTCCATACCTTATGGTTTCACGAGCACATATTACACCACTACATCATCCAATCTCCATAATATATCAAAGGTTTATAGCGACTAACAGAAACCTCCGTATTTAATATGTCCTGTTAATTATACATGTATCACCCTATACAAATCATATTATGTTATATAGTCCGGTGGCTGAAGGCGGGAATCGCCACCCGAGCTGTGAATTTATGAGACCAAGTTTTTTGTGTAGATTCCGAATCTGGGTGGTGATCAGGCGTTTCGGGTGGGGGGGGGGGGCCTTTTTGAGATATAGGGGGTCCAAAGTCTTACAATGGCTGTGGGCGGGTAGGGTGGGTAATGTCATTATGTTGACATAACATATTAATAAAACAAATTTCTAGGAATGCCCATGGACAACTGTTTTGATTTGTGGGGAGGTGGGGTGGGTGTGCGGGTGTGGAGGGTGGGTAGAGTGGGGATAAAATTCGCGGGAAATGAGTTCATGGGATTTAAATGATGATTGTCTAAGAGCTTGACGAGACATATCTAATTATGTTTATAAGATTCCCATTGTGGGTGGGTGGACAGAAATGAAGAGATCTGGGAATGTAAATCAAAAACACAGTAACTCAGAGATATGTTTAGTTATTAGTCTATGCTTAGAAGATTCAAAATCAAAAGTTAAAAGTCTGTTTTTTCTTCACCCACAAAATCTTTTTTCTAGCGTCATCAATCTACTGATGTCGCCTTTCTCGATATTTTCTACCCTTGGCCATCTCATTATCGATCAAAATTTGTATCATCGTTTGCGGAGAGAATGACTATTTCGACCGAGCAAGAACGCTAAATACAAAAAGGTTCAGCACCTCCATTAATTTGAAATGCGAAGAGGGGTAAGTAAGATATTTTGGTATCCTCCTGGTTGGTTGTCGGTTCTAGGATATTCTCAACACTTTTAATACTAATCTTGATATGTTTTGATCCAATCAAGATTAGTATTGAAAGTGTCGAGAATATCTCGGCCTACGGTACATGCTTCCAGTGGTTATGACTATCTGTCTTCCTTCTTCTAGATAATCCCAACTTTCTAAAAAATCTAAAGAGCTGGGATGCCGCATTTGCTGGTTTAGAAAAAAATTGTTTATACCTTGTACGGCGAAAACCGACTTACGTAGATGACACTAGAAGAAAGATCTTCTGGAGGAATTTTAATTGAGAAGAAAAATAACATAACTTTATTTCTTTATTACCATCTTGTCCGATTAGTCTTTTGCTGCACATTAAACACAATAATAAGCATATCTAAAGGATATATGCGAGCTGTTGATCAGCCACCAAGAAGATATATATCCCGCTCATATATTATAAGAATAAACTAATATCTAAACACGTGTTTTATGTACATTTCCAGATCTCTCGAAAAGTACCATTATAATTTAATATTTTGAATGACGATATTGCGGGCCCGTAGCCAGCTCATAAAATTGGGAAAGGGGGTTAATTCGATTGAGGTGGGGGGGGGGGCTATGCCCGCGATATTGGTACTGAACGAAATGATTTCTGTCCGCAAAAACTCAGCCTCCCCCCACACACACATGTACCTACTCGGGCGTCCACCCCCACACAATGGGAAAACGGGAATCTTATAAACATTATTAGATATGTCTCGTCAAGGTCTTAGACAATCATCATTTAAATCCCATGAACTCATTTCAGGCCAATTTTATCCCCACCCCACCCCACCCCACCCTTCACACACGCACACCTGCTACCCCCACTCCATCTCCCCACAAATCAAACCAGATGTCCCGGGGCATCATAAAAACTTTTTTTTATAGATGGCCAGTCCTAGAAATTTGTTTTATTAATATGTTATGTCAACATAATGACATTACCCACCCCACCCGCCCACAGCCATTGTAAGACTTTGGACCTCCTATATCTCAAAAAGCCCCCCCCACACACACACACACACACCCCACCACCACCAAGATTCGGAATCTACACAAAAAACTGGTGTAGAAAAACTTGGTCTCATAAATTCACAGCTCGGGTGGCGACCCCCCCCCCCCCACCCCTTCAGCCACCGGACTAATAGTTGTTCATATCCTATAGCTTTAGTCTCTGTCGTATCCACGCTGTAGCGTCTATTTCTATCATTATTATGATTCATTAATATTATTTCCGTTTCATATTATTCAACTCAAATTATTGACACTATAATCGTTGTTTTATAAACTAATTAGTTCTGACTTAGTCTTGCTTGCTTGTGCATAATATCTAAAGTGTGGTAATTCTTTAAATCTTTTTATCGTGTCAACTGTTTGAAAGGTTAATTATTACATCGAACAGGTCAGTTATTATTTATTATAATGTAATATTTTTTGTATTATCCCATACAGGCCTACTATAATCAGAATGGCCTGACTGCCGTCGGTAGCGAATTAGCCAGTGAAAAACGTACACCCATCTAACACCCCGGTGAACGTAACATCCATAAAAGCAGAGACATATCTTCATAAAAATATTTCCGAAACAAGAAACAAGAAAGGTGTTTTATCTTCAAGTAAGGGAACCATACAAAAAGAAGACAAATTACAAGATGGCTGACGAAGGAAGTAAAATAAAATCAACTTTGATACCTCTTATAGAAATAAAATGGGGTTTAGCGTCCTACTATTCTGCCTCGAACTGGGCTAGAGAATACGGGCATACGCCATACAGTGTGCTTTGAGGGAAATTTTGCCAAGACAGCGGCACTACGTCCTACTCTTATATCGAATTCCAACTGTTAAGGGATCTATTACTTGCACGCTAGTGTGTACACGGGACCTCGGGTGTTCGTCCCATCCGAACAACTAGTCAGCTGTCCTTGTAAGGCCTTCCGTTCTGCATCACTGACAAGGAGGAATCTCGCCGGATAATCTGGATGAAAGCTCTTATAGAACACAATCACTCACTTATATATATCTAGTAGAACAATATGTATTGTTGACCTGGTTTTTGTCTGGAATTTTAACAAAAATGGAATTATCAAAATCAAGCTAAAAGTCATTAATACTGAGCTAAGGGGGGGGGGGGGACTACAAACCCGAACGGAAAAGACACAAGCAACACAAACATTGTAAGCGAAACACAACAAATATTAAACCAAGTGATTGGGAAAAAACATTTCAAATTGGAACAATTTACCGTTAGATGTGACGGATTTTGTCACGCATTGTAAAAGAAAAGCCAAATTGTTAAAATCGTCACAATTCTGTTAACCTTAAAAATAAAATGGGGTTTAACGTCCTAGCTGTTTTGCATATGGCAACAGATCACTAAATATTTCTCCATTGACTTTAATGTTAATTCACCTCTCTTCGACTTGCTCTAACTTTTCCCCCCATTTTCGCTTTCTGTCACAGATGGAGCAAAATGTGGGATACTCTTACCCAAAAGCATGTATGCGGTTTACCATAAAATACTTGAGATACACAAGCTGGAAGTAGAGACAAGTACACATGCAATTCCCGGCCTTACATTTCAACGTAACTAACCTCACAACTCTTGTATCCTTCCGCCTCAAAATCATGAATATCCACCACAACCTCACAGAAAATGTATTTTCAAACGCTTTTCTTCGATTCTACACCAAAAAGTCAACAGAAATTGTCATGCAAAAAGGGGGAGAGAAAGACTAAAAATAACTTTCGCCCTGCATTAGTTGGTGACGGCCTAGGAATATTTGGTAATCTGTGTCCTATATAGGGATAAAACTTCAGTTATCACTAAAAGGCCTTTTTATTTGCTTTCCATATGTTCTGGCAACATGCTGGTGAACGAAAATCAAAATCAAGAATAACTGCAAAAATTATGGCCCTTTAAATATACATGCTGCTTTATGTACAGCATAATTACAATCAATGCAACTAATTTGTGATTTTTCTGGTTGCATATTGTCCAGGGTTTCCAAAAATATATTACTTGCCAGTCAGGCTATCTAAAAAAGTGGAAAATTATTTTTTTTTTGAAAGATGCTACATGTAAATTTTGTACATTTTTCATGACATGGCAGTAAAAAAATATATTTTTGATAAAAATTCCAAATTATGAGTGTTTTCTATGTAGTTTGTTTGCAACTTGTCTAATCTTTTCACGAAGCTCAAATACTGTCTCTATTAATAAAGATTTTTTTAATTTTAGCACAAAAGTCCCAGGGACCTGAGATGCACCACTGTACTTAAAGAAGCATGTATACTTAAAGGGCCATCATTTTTGCAGTTATTCTTAGATTTTGACTTCCTTTCACCAGCATGTTGCCAGAACATATGATAAACAAATACAAAAGGCCTTTCGGTGATATCCGAAGTTTCACCCCTATATGTCTGTGTATGACAAAGCTGTGACTGATATGCCTTAGTTTTCAAAGTATGATGACTAATTTGTCAGAAAATATGTTTAAAATAACTTGACTACAGAAACACTAAAAAGAAGGTTAAATTAAAAAATTTTTATCAAAGTTTTGGGAAAAATGTGATTTTACTGCAAATTTTCCAATTTTTAGTTTTTATTTAATTTCTAACAGTAAGAAAAATATTTCAATGTCCAATTTTGGTGTATTCAGCCTCAGAAAGCACAGATAAAGTGAACAACATTGTAATTTCACCTAATTTTGTCTAAAAATCAGGAATATTCACAGAAAATCTCCAGATTCTCCCATTTCGATGTAAAAATGAATGCTTTCATACCTACTCAAACGACTCAAAATTTCTAAAAATGCCCTTATCTTCATTGCTATTGTTACTTAGATGGGACCTATAAGTTTGTCAGGTTTAGAAATAGCTCCAGGTTTCCTACAGAAAATGGAAAATTGGCAACACTGAGTAAATAATATACAGCAGATGGGTTTGTACAAAATGTTCAAAACAGGGGTAGGCTCAATTTGGCCACTATTTTATCCAGAACGAATTCCGCCATATTGGAACTACTTTAAAGGTCCCGGATGAAACATGGCTGCGCCCATACCGAACACAAATTGGCGACCTATTTGACTAGCGACCTATTCGACCGATCCAGCTGTAAGATAATGACGAAATTACACTTCTATTCTGAGCTACAGGAATGAATAAAAAATAATATATTCTACTTTCATTTAATAGACATAACGTTGGATTTTATTGGTTGATAAATAGATGAGTTAGGGCGACTGTTGTCTTTATTCTAAATAGGTTTCCAACGAACAGGTTGCAGCTTGATCGGTCGAATAGATCGCTAGTCGAATAGGTTCCCAATTTGTGTAATAGCGTCAAGTTTTCCTGTTAAAGTAAACCGGTAGCCGCATCGCAAATGTATGGGCGTAGGTACATACCACTTACTGTCATACAACCGAGACTATTTTATTGGTTGATAAATAGATGAGTTAGGGCGACTGTTGTCTTTATTCTAAATAGGTTTCCAACGAACAGGTTGCAGCTTGATCGGTCGAATAGGCCGCTAGTCGAATAGGTTCCCAATTTGTGTAATAGCGTCAAGTTTCCCTGTTATTTAAAGTAAACCGGTAGCCGCATCGCAAATGTATGGCGTAGGTACATACCACTTACTGTCATACAACCGAGACTAGATGTAGTTTACGGAATCTGTCGAGATTTGCCGAGTGGCAATAATAAGCTGCATATCTTATCTAGTATATGGCCACAGATCACTAATTATTTCCCCATTGACTTTAATGTTAATTCTCGTCTCTTAGACCGGCTGTAACTTTTCCCCAAATATTTGATGGGTTCAATGCTTTCTGCCACAGATGGAGCAACATGTGGCAAACTCTCGCCCAAAAGCGTGAATGAGGTTCGCCATGAAAAACTTGAGATACATGCAGGCTGGAAGTAGAGACAACTAAACAAGCAATTTTCGGCCCTCCCTTTCAACGTAACCAACCTCACAACCCCTGTATCCTTCCGCCTCAAAATCATGAATATTCACCAAAGCCTGGCAGAAAATGTATTTTTAAACCCTTTTCTTCGATTCTAAACCAAAACGTCAACAAAAATCGCCATGCAAAAGAGGGAAAAGGGGAAAGGGAGAGAAAGACTAAAAATAACTTTCGCCATGAATATTTAGTGATCTGTGTCCTATATGCGATGGACTCCGTGAAGTCTAGTGAAGAGCGAACCTCGCTAATGTCACTATTACTAATGACCTATTTTTAGACAGACGCCATATTGCTACATTCACTTCTAGTTGATTCAGTGTAGGCCAACCGTTCAAGTTCAAGCGAAGAGGGGCTACCATAATTTTCGGGCTTATATATAGATTATAAAGTAAAATAAATAAATGAATATAGGCCTATATATTTTTTTACTGGCCTATAATATCGATCGATACCATTTTGGTCTGTTGATTCAGCGTACGGTACCGTTCGTCCAACCTCGTGGGTTTTCTCCGGGTGCTCCGATTCCACAGCACTGCTAGACCCCTAGGCGCAAGCGAATTATTGAAATAAAGTTAAACCATATGTTAGTCCTGAAATCACCTAGTTTGTGTCGAGTGGACGTTAAAACCTATTTCTCCCCGACTCTCTCTCTCTCTCTGATCTCTCTCGCTCTCTCTCTCACTCTCTCTTAGCGTACCGCGAGGAAAGAGGGCGCCACCAAATTTTTCGGGCTCGAACGGATAAAGTTAAACACATAAAAGAATAAACAAAAGAATAAATAAAAGAATAAACTCTCTCTCTCTCTCCCTTCATGAATTTTTTTAAAGAGTGAATAGAATGGTCGTTTTTTAACAGTCTTTCAGAAGTGGGAATAACACGCAGTTGTATATAGACTATCTTTCCGAAGTGTTGATGAGACGCAGTTGTATATAGACTATCTCTTAGAAGTGTTAATAAGACGCAGTTGTAGAAGTGACGATAAAATGCTCTGAAACCAGACTTTTAGAAGTGACGACGAAATTAGCATTTCGGTGAAGTTTTTATAGCACTTCCAAGGAAGCGTCCCTAGAAGTGTCTCAGAAATGAACACTTCGTTGGAAGTGTTCCTAGGAGTGTGTCAGAAATGAACGCTTCGCGGGAAATGAACACTTCATTTCGGTACTAGGTACACGCACACAAACTTTCCCCATAAAAATACAAAATATGCCTAATTATTCCATAATCTCTCCATCTAATTAGCGAAATTATAGTGCGAAAGCAATTTAAATTACCTCGAGGGATTCAAATTTTTGTTTATGATTCTATTTGATATGATTTAAATTCATAATTTTTAGATTTATCAACAAAGGCTTTGTATCAACAAGATACAAAAAATTCGTAGACAGGCAGCTACAGCAGTCGCGTTAGCCGTTTCTCTAGGGTTAGAAGAGAAGCAAAAAAAAAAAACGAATTTGGAAGAAGGAGTGGCTTCATCGTCATTCGGCGCTCTGATTGGCTAAAATTTATAGCGCAGTCGGCAACCGATCGCAGAAACACACACGTCGACGATGACGAGTCGGCGACTGGTTCCGTCGCGTCGTAGAAGTAGAGCATGTTCAACTCCTGCGACTCAGTCGCCGATCGTGAAAAACTGTCGCACGACGGTCGTAGCTAGACTCAGATCGACTAGAATCGACGACGGAAAATTGTGCGACGATCGGCGGCAGTCGCCGGAAAACCAGTCGGCGACCAGTTGAGTCGCGTCGTAAGGTCGATCTGAGCCCCCCTTTACCAACCTTCGTAAGGGGGGCTTATTATGAAAAGCGATGGCAGCCGGGGTCCATGGTGGGGACGTCAAGTTCGGAATTTGGGGGATTACAGTGTAACAGAAGAATTTGCTATATTCCTGCTTATTTGGAATCAGCAGAGAGAATTGAGAATAAAATGCTATGAAGGTAAAAATGTCATGTACCAAAGCCTACAGTGTTGCGAGTAGTGGGACATAGGCTACTTTATTGACGCCAAAAGGTCGTAAGTAATTATATATTAATTTCACGTAAGTGCAAAATGTGTACAGTAATAAACTGATAATAATTTGTTTAATTTTCACAATTAAAGGACGTATAGTATTGTACTTTTATCTTATTGATTGATAGTATTGAATGCAAGCTGTTTGAGTGTTTTGTAGCTTGGCCTCTTAGAGAAATCAATTGATTTTACAGTTTGTCGAAAAAATAGAAACGAAATATTATGTTGATGAATCGTAAACTTCTACTTGAAAATAGTATTGGATTGTAAAAAAACAAACGTCAGATGTTGTGCAGTATTATGAATGTAACCACATCAAACATAATACATGAATTTTACAAACTAATTTGAAGTCGGTCAGTGATAAATACGCGGGGACCTTATTTGGGCATATCCGCAAAGGCTGTAACGTTACGACATAGTAACTTATCGGAGTTGATTTATGACAACGGCTGACCCAAATTTAAATGCGTTTTGTTAGAACAAAAAGGCGAAATATCGTAAGTAAATAATGTAGCCTATACAGAAAATACACATATTATATACACACCAGGTCAAAGAATACGACTCAAGAAACCAACGTTCCTCGATTCACCGACTGCAAAGAAAATATGTTCGGAGATTACTTAGCTGCAATTTATAGCCGTGATAATTCTTATCTACAGCTGCAATTGATACACTATTCGTGGCTTTGTGCAAGTCAGATTAGGTTCAATTGCAAAATTTTCAACACATATCCCCCTCCCCTCCCCTGGAAAAATTCGGCGCGCCCTTTACCCCTTGGCGAAAAATCGGCTCCCTCAATGGGCGTCAAATGATGCAACACAGACCAACGACCAACGTCTCCATAATAGTATGGGCGTCACATAAAGTTGAGTGACATTGGTTGGGCGCCCATGACGATATTGGCGCCCAACCAATGCCAATATCAAGTAACACCACACGATTAACACCACAACAGAAAGGGCGCCCAAATGACTTGATTTGTGGGGTGCCTTATCCCGGAGAGACGCCCACAATGATATGATTGGTGGGGCGCCTTATAATGCTGGGACGCACATAGTGCATAATACCGAATCAGATTGGTTGGGCGCCCACGACTAGATCAATGAGGTGCCCAAAACGGCATGATTTGCGGGAGTGCCTTAGTAAAAAGGGTCGCCCATAATGCCGAGATCACGGCCGCCTATAATGCTAGTTAGATTGGTTAGGCGCCCAAAAACTGAATCAATTGGGCGCCCAAAACGGCTTGATAGTCTTTAAAATTCAAACGATATAATTCGTGGGGTGCCCCATCCAGGAGGGGCGCCCATGATATAATGCCAGTGGGATTAGTTAGGCGCCCACGAATGAATTAGGCGCCCAAAACGGCTTGATCCTTGGAGTGCCTTATCCCGGAGAGACGCCCATAATGACATGAATGGTGGGGCGCTTTAAAATTTTACATAATGCTGAATCAGATTTGTTGGGCGCCCGCAACTTGTTCAAAGCGGCTTCAAAAACAGCATGATTTGTGGGGTGCCTGATTCCAGGGATGTGAAATATAAACGATTGATTGGAATTCGACTCAGCCTCTCTCTCTCTCATTTCAATGAGAATCGGTTTATTACAGTTTAGGGTTAGTGTAATTGTAGTGAAAGGCCTTAGGACGGTCCACTACCGTGGCTCGAGCAAGATCTAGCGATTAATCAGTGAGTAAGACGCCGGCTCACTGGTCTGGAGGTCTCGGGTTCACTCCGGGTGTTGGCAAAGAAACTTCCTCGGATTTTTCCGGCGTTGCTTTCCTCGTCAGTGATGTAGGATGTCGAGCCTTGCAAGGACATGTAGCTATCTAGTGGTTTGGGTGGTTGCGAAAAGCGAGGACGTTCTTGAACTTCGATATAAGTGAAGGTCATAGCACTGCTGTCGGGCAAATTCGCCGTATAGCACACTGAATGGCACGTACATGTCCGTCTTTATTAGCCCAGACGAAGCAGCGCCCTGTTTCACAAAAACTTAAGCTAAAATCACTAACATAGATTTTAACTAAAATCAAAATGAAATTTTAAATTTTATGCGTTTCACGAAGATTGATTGTCTTAAGTTAATTTTTGAGAATAATCAGTTGTCTGATCCCGTATAGGCATAATGCAGATATTTTTTGTGGTCTTAACCCTGAGGCTACTCGCTAGGGAGGCTGGGAATATCTCGTGCAGCTGGGATTATCGCATAGAGTTATATCTGTCACTGTGGGTAGAAGTTGGTACAGAGTCAGCAGAGAGCATACTAACACTGTAGAAAATCGTTTTCTCATTTATTTTATTGCATAATTATATGTATTAGAATATCATTTATCGGTCACAGCAGACCTGTCATCGTTTATGCTCAAATTGTTACGGAATTTGAATATTATTGTCAATTTGTCTAGTGTCTGAAATTTGTCACATTTTGCATGGTAACAGTCCACACTAACCTCTGCTAACGGCTCAATTGACTACGCCACCAAGATTCTTGGTGTTGATGGACAATGCTTAATGATACGATTTAAAACAAATAAATGATAATATATTTCATACTATCACCATATTGAAATAGAAATGTGGTCACAATTGCAAAGTAACAATATATTTACAACTATTACACAGAACTCTTTCGCGTAAGATCACAGGTTAATCGGTCGGAAATAAGAACTGCGCATGTCGCCGTGCTAATTTTAGAATGAATACACGTGCGCCTGTTTGTTTGTACAACGCGATCGATAGGCCTAACACTCAATTTAGAAATGTCTGTGGTTAATTCAAATTAAAGAATTCTCGGTATATGTTTAAAATATGATCGAAAAATCATCAAGTGTTTATCGCGCCTAAAATTGACTAAAATTCATAATATCATGAAGTGTTTGTAACGCCAAGTACATTTCTCTTACAGACGCCATTTTTGATCATAGTAAATCACGTGATCGATGACCTCCGGGTCAAACCTATATAGTACGCGAGCCGACGGCAGAGTCGAATGCTTGATAGAGCGAGACTTGCGTGGAGAATGGGTAACAGTATGGTCGCACTTGATTCCAGGTATTGTACATGTCTGATTAGCGATCCCATTAGTCATTTATTGTTGTCAATTATGTAGGCCTATGTTTTGCATATAGGAATAGCAAATTAGTCTGTACATTGAAATCTCCTTCACTTTAGATTAGGTTTATCATGACTAAGATGCTACATTTTGTATGCATCATATACAAAGTCTATGTCTTCAGTCAATCGCTGTGTCAACGCTGTATTACAACACTGAATGGTTTATTTTGATGTTAGAATAGTTAAGTTTATCAACACTGAACCTGTTGTATTTTGTGTACCAGAATAACCAATTTGAAGAGTCGTTCGAAGTCTGTCTCCCCCTTTTGGTTTCGGTCCTTTGGTCATAATTGCGTTGCCTGCGTATAGTAGTGTCACTGAGTGCCTTCTGTATGTGTACCTTAGTCCCCACACTTTTATTCTTTTTCTTACAATATTACAAACATTGTAATGTAAACGACCGTAGAACAAACTTATATGAAGGGAATCATGCTGAGCTTGGATGTCATTGTTTAATACTGTTGGCAGTTTGAATTAAAGGTTCCAATATCAATGGGGAGAGTTTCATACGTTGAAGCAATGTAGCGAGGTGAAATAAACGAGTTTACTGCGTAATATGTGATTCGAAAAGTATCGGTGGGTTGGCCTTGAACTTGGCATTTGATTCGTAACATGGGAATTTGATTTACTCACAGGCTTCAATGGAAATAATGTATATATCAAGAAACTAAATTGCATGGATTTGTAGATTTATGGAGAATTGTCACAAACATATTATGATATTTGTGACTAAAACGGCTAATGTAGGTTGTAATTTTTCGTAGCATTTTAAAAGTATTGATCAACTTTGAAATTAATACACCAAATTGCCAATGTTCCGATGCCTAGATTCGACTTTGATATGTCATTCTCATAGACCCACCCTTACAATGATACCTTGAAAAAGATACTCAATTCAATGATTTTTTGCCCAAGATAAAATAGCTTTGGCTCCTAAAATGTCAATTATTTTTGTTGTTTTATTAACGTAAGACTTCATTAAGAAATAATATTAGATTTGATATTAAAATTGAATTTAAAATAGGCCTGTAACATTTATGAATAAACACATTTGAGATTATTGATTTATCTTTTACAAATCATCAGAACCCCCTAAAAGCGTGAGTAAATAATACATAAATATGGTTTGCCTAGTATTTATAGGCCTTTAGGGGAGGTTGGGATGGCCTAGTGGTTTAGAGTGCCGCGCTTCGACCTCTAGCTGGCCGGTCACCTCTGGCTTGCGGCTGGTGTAAGCATATGTGGCATGGAGATTGGGGAGCCTTCTCAACCTCGTGGGTTTCCTCCGGGCACTCCGGTTTCCTCTCACTGCTAAAGACCCCTATGCGCAAGCGAATTATTGAAATAAAATTAAAAACCATATGTTAGTCCCGAAATGACCTAGTTTGTGTTGAGTGGACGTTAAACCCCATTTCTCTCTCTCTCTAAAACCAGACGCCCCCCCAAAAAAAAAAAATAAAATTTGGCAAAATAAAGTGCCCGAAATCTAATAAAACACTAATTTTAGGACTGGCATAGCAGTAAAACGCATTTGCGGCCATCAAATATTCCAAAATTTTCTTGGGGGATCCATACAAGGTCAGCTCCGCTTTTTCGCCCTGAGAAGAAAACAAACTGGCCGCAGCCGGTAAACCTGCTTCGGGCATTTCTAGTTTTGCTTCTCTAACTTCCTAATAAAACACTATTTTCACTTTTCTTTTAATTGAATACCACGAATTTGTACGGAGTTGACTATTGATTAAAACATTTTGTCTGTTGCCACTCTACTTTGTGCGACATTTTTCGGGCATCGATTATTACTTGTAAATGCAACTGCAACAGTGTGATTGGATGGTTGGAATTCAGAGTGGGATTTCGGTTAAAAAACCATTGGATACTTTTGGAGTTGCTCACACAGGCTAGAATAGCAGAAAATGCATTTGCGGTGGTTAAATTTTCCCCGGGAGGGTGAGGCTCCCATAGCCCGCGACGATTGATTGGTTGTTTGAAATTCTGGGCAGCCAGGTAGGCTATATTGAACCAAATTGAAGTTGCTGTATTCACAGGTTACAGACTGGAATAGCAGGAAAACGCGTTTGTGGCAGTTAAATTCTCAAAATTTTCTCGTAACGGTCCCGTCTTCATGGGTGTAAACGATTGATTGGAATTCGAGTCAGCAAGCCACCTTAATTAGGTAATATTAGACCACTTTGAAATTGCTTTGTTCGTGGGCTGAAATAGCAGGAAAGGGTGTTTGCAGCTGTAAAATATTCCAAAATTTTCTTAGGTGGGGGTAAGCCACACTTTTCGCCTCTCGGGGAAGACCGGCGCCGCTGTCTGTAAACATGATAAACGTTGTATTGGTGTGATGTTTTAGTTTAACCATGTAAAATATGCCAAACAATGTTTACAGAAGACTGAGACTTATGGGGGTAAGTTGCGGACCCCCCCCCCCACCAATATATATTTCACGGCTATGCCCCTGAATGTAGCTCTAATCAATGTTTGTTAATGTCTTGATTTTAAGTTAGGACAGGGTGACGGCTATCCTTAGTTAAAATTGTCCTTAAAATGAGTTTGTGAAGCGCCACTATTTTAAGATTTTAACTTGAAATATTATTTTAGTGGATTTTAACTAAAATGCTTAAAATTGTTTTGTGAAACTCATCTATCTTAGGTTAGGATGAAATTTTAGTTTAAGACGATTTTAGGGGGACAGGGCCCAGAACAATAGGACGTTAGATTGTTGAATAATGCCTACCCTGTTTGTGACCTATTATTACTAAATCTCGACCGGCCAAACAGTTGTCATATTTATACCACTTCATTACCCGGATTTTCTATCTAGTGGTCCTATTTATACTCACGACAAACAAATGAATCAAGGATCTTAAAATTCTCAACAAAACGGAAATTATAAGTTGATAAATATAAAATTTCTGTGTCTTATATCATGAAATATGTATATCGTAAACAATGTAGGAGTGGAAATACCCATGACCTTATCAGTGGTTCATTTCTCAGAAGACCACTCACTACACAGGATACAATTAAAGGGCATAATGGGAGATTAGATAACGAGTTGACAGTTCACACTATAATAGTTTAAAACTAGATAATGTAAAGGGAATATACTCACAGTTCACACTTTAATAGTTTAAAAATAGATAATGTAAAGGGAATATACTCACAGTTCACACTTTAATAGTTTAAAAATAGATAATGTAAAGGGAATATACTGACAGTTCACACTTTAATAGTTTAAAACTAGATAATGTAAAGGAAATATACTGACAGTTCACACTATAATAGTTTAAAACTAGATAATGTAAAGGGAATATACTCACAGTTCACACTTTAATGGTTTAAAACTAGATAATGTGAAGGGAATATACTGACAGTTCACACTTTAATAGTTTAAAACTAGATAATGTAAAGGAAATATACTGACAGTTCACACTATAATAGTTTAAAACTAGATAATGTAAAGGAAATATACTGACAGTTCACACTATAATAGTTTAAAACTAGATAATGTAAAGGGAATATACGGAAATCTTCAGTTAAATTACTCCACTCCGAACGGACATATTAGGCCTAGTCTCGATCATCATTACGAAAGTAGGTACGATAAAAACAACATATAGTCTCGATTATCCATTTTTGGATTCAAATCCAGTAAAAATCCGACACATAAAGTGACACCGAGTAGTTTAGGCGTTTAAGTAAATTCGACCAGTACTTTATCAGTTTAAATCGTTTTGTAGCACTTATATACGAATGAACAATTTCAAAACAGGCCTTTTTCTCACACTCATTCACGTTCGGGTTCTGTCAAGAATTGCTGAAATATTGTGGAAATGGTAGGGGAGATTATCAATAGTACTGATTCGTTCTTCCTTGTACAATGGGCAGAAGAAGAAAAAGTGTTCTGTATTTTCCATGTAGTAGCCACACTTACATGAAGGATTTCCGGAGACATGCATTAGAAAATTATGATAATTTAGTGTGTTTTTACCATGTCGAAGTTGCGTATGGACGACATTAACTGAGCGATTGCCAAAGTAGAAATATGAGGAGACTTGTTTATCATGTTTGGAAAGATTTGTTTAAATATTTTACGTGAAGAGGAATCTTTAGCATTGGCAGGTAGATCATTCAAATCGCGAACTGTTAGTGGGAGAAAGGAAGATTTATAGGTTTCTGTGTAACAATGGGCAAATCTTAGAGAGTTGGTATCGTGCAGAAAATATGGATTAATGTCAGATATTTTAGGTGGGACAAGAAGACATAAGGTTTTTTGTTTTTTGTTTTTTTTTGGGGGGGGGGGGGCAGTTTGTTGACTAGTTTGTAAAATATGGTTAACCTAGGCAGATTTAACTCTTGCATAATGTATATTAAATTATATGTGGTTTCATGGTCGAGAGAGTATAAAATGGAGTATAACGTTCACTCAACTCAAACTAGGTTATATTGGGACTAACGCATGGTTGAATTTTATTTCAATAATTCTCTTGCGCGTAGGGGTCTTTACCAGTGGGAGGATATCAGAGGATCCTGGGAAAATCCATGAGGTTGGACAGGTGACCCTACTCCTTGTCAGGTACAACCGGGGAATCGAAACCACGCCAGTTGACTCAATGGCAGATTTTATGATACAACACACACACATGCTTTTTTTTTTTTTTTTTCTTGTAAATATTTATTCACATAAAACATATGTATACATAAGAATACTTATAATAATTGATAATTTCTAAACATTTGTAACATTTTATACTTATATACAATGAAAAATACTAAATTATGTGTATACAGGCTAATCTATAGTGCATTAATGTTTAGTAATAAGAACAAATATTTTTGGATATTTATATTATGTATAGGATGAGTCAGCGAGTATGTACAAAAGAGTAAAAAAGTTAAAATATACTATTTACAAATTAAATTCTTGCCTGTCAAATACACATTTATAGAACAGGATATTTACAATAGTTTTATGTGCCTCACTATCATGCAAAGACAATATATGTTTTCCTTAAATGATTATCATTCTTAATGCTAGAATTATTACATTATTTGATGACTTTTGACCTAAATGGCTACTATTCTTAGTGAAAGAGTTGTATTAAATTAAGGACTTGCAAATAATTTCTTAAAAAAAAAGGTTAACAGTAGGACTCTAGTATGGAGGTAATGGTCTGTTGAATACACAGTGTCTAACAGAAAAATAGGCTTTAAATTTAAAATGTAGTCTTTCGTATTGCAGGAATTACTATATTTGGTGACTTTAATACATAAAAAAGAAGGACTGAACAAAAAAGTTGTTAATACTAAAGAAATTGTTGAGAAAATCTGATGAACAGGTTTGCAATAGCAGATTTCCATGTTAAATTTTTTGGTGGTCTGGATGAACAAGTTTACTATGGTGGATATAGGCTACTTTAAACTGGATAATAAGGGCTTGTATTGCTGGCTCAGATTCGGTGTTTATGATGTTTACATGTTAGGTTGAAGAAGTGGGTCAGCGGCGTGCAGACGGCTTGTATTCAAGTAAATTTATCCAAATTAGTCTTAAAATCTCTTGTCTTAAAGGAATAATCCCAGTTGCATTATAGGGGTTAAAACTGCTTTATTTTGTATGAAAGGCCCTTAATAACTTCTAAATTAGCCCCTAGCAACTTCCGCAAGCGTTGTGATACGTTTTCAAAAAATTTCCAATCGTACGTATTTCTCTGTGTTTGAAGACCGGCGTCTTGGTTGCATCCTAAAAAAGTGGCTGGATAATACGCGACTATATGCTGAGTATGCGCAGTGGCATTTCCGCGTTACTTTCAATTTGTTTTTTTCTAATCAGGTGTCAAATGAGTTTTAGCCGTTCATGGCTGGTTTGATTACGTTTCATAGTTTTTTGTTACTGTATTCGCCATTTCTGTGTTAAATATGGATATAATAGACATAACCACAACTAAACATCATATGAATATGGCGTGGAATTATAAGAGATCATGTTTCATGTCTCCTGAAATATTTCACTTTTATTTTCTAAGTTTCGGCGTCACGTTATGACAAACGTCAATCAATTTGCTACAACAACCATGATGACGGATTCCTTGTGGGTGATTTTTTGATCAAGCTATACGATGGGCTGCTGTTTTTATATTTTCGTTTAATCAAATAGATGCTAAATGGCTTTTTTGTAATTTGGAAGGGATAATTGGAGGGGATGGCTTCTAGTGATTAGCTGGTAGCCCCAATAAAAGGAATGGCTGCTAATTTTTGTCAGTTGAAAAATTGTCATTTAAAATGGTTGAGAAGTGTGTAAAGTGTAGTAAGGCAGTGAAGAATTGTCATTTAAAATGGTTGAGAAGTGTGTAAAGTGTAGTAAGGCAGGGAAGAAGAACCAACAGGCAATTTCATTCAACAAGTGTGATCAGTGGACACACAGGACTTCTAGTACAAGTAGGTATCTTTCTATGTGTAATTTTTAGAACAATCCAAAAACTATCAATGAGGAGCTGTATATTAGATTTAAATTCAAAGAAAAAAATGACTAATTTATAAACCAAATGACAATATCCTTCAGTTATTTTTATTGATGTTTTCATGAGTTTTGAATCTTCGTTTTCTTCAGAATTGTCTAGAAAAAGCTATGCAGAGGCAGCTAAAGGAGAAAAAGCTATTGACTTTTTCTGCATCATATGTCGAGTAAGCGAGACATCAAGAAATTAACCCACACCACTATCAAGTTCTGATGATATTGAAAGCTTGCCGGATTTGCCAACACCAGAACAAGCTACAACTGATCCATCAACAGACCCTTCTCCCCCACCAATGCGTAGGAAAACTGGGCACAAACGTGCTGTGAGGCGTCCAAGAGATGCTACAGGTGTTACAGAGACTACAGAAGAAAGGGTGACAAGGTTGAGATCTGAGAGAATTGATGGACTGGAGGTATAAATAACTGTTATTTACTACCCCTATGCTGTATTATGCTTACTGTAGATAACCGTTGTTTATTTACTACCCTTATGCTGTAGTATGCTTACTGTATGACAGGGTTGTGTAGCTCGGGTTACAAACCAGGAATGATTTCTTTCGAGTGTCAAATGATCATGATGACAAGTCATATAATTTACATGGCAGGCAAATATCATATAAAAACAAAATCAAGCGATTTTTTGACTGTCATGTGAGCTTATTTATTGCAAAACTACAAAAAATTATGACATTACATCATGATTATTTTTAATATTTACAGATGTTAATATCACAATTGGATGATAAAAGGAGAATGTAATTGCTGGTTGGCTTGATGTTTGCGACAGATTGGCTATTCCAGCTAGACACACCATTCACACCACCACCGACAACAAATCCTGACTGGTGTACCTGTAATAATTACCAGGAAATGCCAACAGACAGGGAGAAACTATGTTGTACACCTTTGGCTCAAAATTGCCTATCTCTAAGACCTGTAAGTGATTTATAAAATCTTACATTGCATGCATGTAAAGTTGAAATATCAGTGAATGAAGTATTTCCTTATGTTGTGAGTTTATGACAAACAAATAATTATGACATCAACAACTGGTTAGTTAATGAGGTACTCTTAAATATTTACATTCAGGACAAACTGTTTACAAAATACAAAAAATAACATTTGACAATAAACAACTAATAGTTCTAATAACACAATAATATATTTTTACATTTTACATGTACTTTCAGGAAATTGATCAGTATTGTTTAGACGAGGGAGTACTGCAGATCGCATTACAAACAAGAAATGACATTTTTTTTTAGGATGCCAATGAACAGAAAGTTTTCATCATGCTGCCTATCGTCAGTTAATTTACTGGAGGCATGGTCGACTTGGAAGAAATAACCGACAAGTAATACCCAGCTGCATAGTCCGTAAAGTAAGGAGGAGGTATCCTGACATAAACGGCCAAATACAGGGTACAAGGCAGACAAATGGACATAATCATATTAGTCAATAAACACTGGTGTAATTAAACACATTCCTGTTTTGATATTGTTTCCTTAATTTTGGTCTGATATTCACGCGCAAGGGTTCTACGAATTATCCTGGAATCAGAGGGGCTATATCCACTCAGGCAGGAATTTCTGTTCCAAATTGAGTGTGGCTTAAGACTATCTGTTTAATTAATGTGGTAATATACTCGTATGTCTTTGCATGGTGGCATTATAGGCGCTGCTGTTGCTGTATCTGAAATATAAATTAAAAAGGTTACAGGAGAAGGGGCCTTCACTTTTGGCGTATGGAAATTTCATACAGTGTTATATATGGGAAATTTTGATTATCTGTAATCCCCCCCCCATCCTGTATAGGTGATATGAGATTTAGGACGTTTTTCTTATACTTTATAAACACATTTGATCAATGGTACTAACAGACCAATTAATTTCTTACATGTCCGTGGGGTGGGTCATTTATTAGATATTATTGAATGCTATTACATAATTAAGGGGAAAACTAACCTTATGTTTCCGTCAGCTCCTTTTTGGGGTTCTCGATTTGCATGGGAATTAAAATCTACAGCTGCCAACAAACATCTTGCACGGTATAAAGGTGGACTGCAAAATAATGTCAAATAAATTATTATTGCTATCGAACATCATTCATTAATTTTAAAACAGTACATTTTGTAGTAGGAATGTGAAAAAGGTGGGAATGGAATTGGGGTTTAATGTCTACTCAACACAAACAAGATCATTTCGGGACTAACATATGGTTAAATGTTAATTCAATGATTTGCTTGTGTGTAGGGGTCTTGTAGGAAACTGGAGTACCCGGAAAAAATTCACAAGGTTGGACAGACAACCCTACTCAGTGTCACCTACAACCGCAGAATCTAAAGAATGCCATCTGACTCAATGGTAGACCACAAACCCCGAACTTGAAAAGAAAGTGAAAATCATAAATAACTACTGGTTTGAAATACAAAGGAGTTATGCGGGTCTGTACTGGTTGTAATTACCTGTAACTTTGACTTTTACCGATCAATCGTGTGGAAGAGGTGCTGGTGCTAGCTTTGGGCTGCATTGGCAATCTGTTTCACAGAGAATTACTTAGGAATTAACTCTGTAACAGATGAGTGCCCATAGCACGTGCGTTGACTGCAGTCATTGGCTCAACGGCTCGTGCAATGTTTACTTAACACCTAACTGCTTCGGGCAAAATGACGCATTTTACTCATTTTAATACCCATTTACACTTAATAGGAAATATTTTTTAACTTCAATTACTTCAAACGTCTTTATTTATTTTTCTGTTACCTCAAAAAAATGTTTGAGAATTTAATTTGTCGGAGTAAAAAAGTTAATATGCCGTACTTATTAAGCCTCGTCGATGTCATGCTTATCAGTGATTGTAGCGGCCAAGCGAATATTCACTGCGGGATCAGTTTGCTGCATTGGGACTGACACCAAACTCACCAGGTCTGTGAAAGCATCTGGAATAATTAAAAAAAATGGAATCATTGAAACAACCACACATCAGATTAATAAATCGAAAATAATCTTGGCCCTTTTTAGTCCCAACAAAGATAAAACTAATTGACGATAACTAGCCCACACGTAATATTACTAATAAAATAAAATAAATAAATCGTTCAAAACAAAAGCTGTGAGGTATTACATACGTCTCTGACAAAAATAGAAGATCCGAAGATAGAGAATTTTTGTTTTTGTTATTTATGATCAGTAGGCCTACTATTATTTACTAATAATTCCTCCAATTAACATTGCATACACTTCAGATATATTATATAGGCGACCTTGACGGTCAGCAGGCCTGTTCCTCTCTGATTGGATTTTTTGTTAATAGGCCTACTCTTGAAAATAGATTGATCCAGATAAATAAAAAATGTTTGCTTACCGGTCAAAAAATGAAGTAACATTTTGGCAACTTCTTCGTCATCATTGATCATTCATACATTGCAGTCAATCTAGTTATCTCGCCGCATATTTACACACATTCGTCTTTTTTCTGTTCTCTTTAACGTTGCATATGCTCTCTCTTTCTTCTTTTCTGTGCAGAATCTGTCACCGTTCGCTATCTTTTACGCTTTGGATGGTTATCCATGATGGATTGAACAAAATGAAACTCGCAACTTTCATTTCTACCCGATTGATTCACATTTTTGCCGGATATACCAGTAAACTATAACGATTGGCTGTGTAAAAATAAACAGCCAATCATATTTCTTCCCTCGTATTATCGCTTACCGCTAACATTCAGACTAAATCCAAGCTCTCTATTTATGAAGTGTACAATAGGTATCGAATGTAGTCGCGTTTATCAAGTGGAACGACCCGAACTATTTAAAAATGCTAATGTCCGGATAGCGATTTTGGTGCGATTTTTGACGTTCACGTCCAAACGACTTAATATTTTGAACTGAACTTTTCAGACAAGGTAAATACACAATTCCTCTGTATTTTGGCGTTTAAATTTCACACGTACACGAATCTGTAATTTTCTGATTCTATGAAATTCGGGATTGGCACTTTAAAATCTCTTGTCTTAAGATAAAACTTTAAAATTGAACGTTACAAGATGAATATTAATAAAATAAACATTGTGTTCTGTCGTCTGCTAGAAAGTTTGACTTTTCACTATGACTGGTATTGTTATATAATAAGATAATACAAGATATATAAGAGTAGACATTATCACAATTATACAATTAAGTGGATTTAAACATCGTAATTAAAGATCGAAGGTTATATTTCCTTTTCATAGTCCTATTTTATGAAACAGGTGTTTTGGGCGGAGCTTAGGTCACGTGGTCACAGTTTATCTCTCGTTCACACGAAGAGTGGGCGTGGAACAGACAGTCGTACAACAAGATAACTATATAGTCACAGTGTTAAATTGTAGATCTCGTCTGCAGCTCCGAAGAAACTAGTATTCCCGTTACAGACGATACAGCACGTGATCACGTGACTATAACTCTTTACACACACTACACATTCTGTAGTAGACAAGCAGGTCTAAACTAGGTCATACATAGTAAACAAAACATCCAGATAGATAGTAACTTATTATATATTTTTAAATTCTTAACTTACTGTCTAGTTTATGTTGTGTTATTAAATATTACTTATCTCCATCAAATTTTAATTATACACGTGTTTTTTAGCATTTAGGGTGTTGTAATAATTACAAATCTAGATTTATACATGTTTTAGCTAATACCCTAATGCCTCGAAGAGATTAGCGAAAATTAAAAACCAAACAGTTGAAAGGTTTTAAAAGGGTGAAAGTTTTCGAGACAGTCTGGGCAACAAAAATGTAACCGAGAATAGCTATATCCCTGGAGGGGTTGTCTCCAAGGTTATAGATCCATCTGATTCATAAATAAATAAAAATGAGGGTTTAATAAATATTTGTACAAATCTAGACTTATTAATATCAAAATATTTACTTATGTAATATAAATTATCTCTAAGTATATTTTTGAACAGGTTTATAACATTTACAATTGCATGTTCATTATCTAACATAATCATTCTATGCTTATATATAGATTCTCTAGCAGATGATAAAACGATACTGCATTTGGAAGTTTCTTTGTGGTATGGTGAATACCAAACAATAAAAAGGATCTAAAGGTACAATCATCAATATTACATTTCAAAATATCATGGATTATCTCTCTTAGTAGTGATTTTAGGTTAACAAGTTTATCACAATCTACAAACATATGAATAATGTTTTCTATGTCTAATTTACAAACTGGGCATATATCTGAGTCTCTTATCTTAACTTTAAATAATTTTTCCATTGTCCAGATAATGTTGTGTAATATTTTATAGTCTAGATCTATACTTCTATGATTCTTGTAATTCTTAAATACATTTTTCCATATTTCATTAGTATTAAATGTAAAATTGTTTTTCACCCAATAATCATAGGAAGTAGGTTCATTTACATAATTCTTTAATAAAATACTATAACATAATTTGGATGTAAGTTCACTTGAATTAATGTTCACATTATTAACATTTAAAGTGATAACATCTTTGCTTTTCAGATCAGAAGTCTGAGTTTCATTAATAGATTTCCATCTTTCAGGAATTGATGATTTTATAATATCATACAAATTAATAATCTTATCTCTGTCATAATCTACATTCATATTATCCATATAATCAATTATTGAATGATTGGGTAGAAACCCAGGTTGTACAAAATATATAATAATATAAATACACTTAAATCCTACTGTTTTAAACAGTTTAAAATCTAAGGTTTTATTATTATGCTTGATATATTTATTATTAAAAATTGTCTGGATAGATATATGTTTAATAGTTTGAGGATCAGGTCTAACTTTACAGTTTAAATCACCCCAGGCAGTGAACAAATATTGGTAACATATAGGTAAATTGGATAAAAGATTATTATTTAAATCTAGTTTTAAGATATCTGTAGGAGTGGTTTACTCGGTATATTTACATATATAATAATTCAATATATCTTTCCATATATACTTGTAGTTGGAATCACAGAATTTTTTAACCATTTAAGACATAAAGCTTGGCATTTTAATTTGACATTAGGTAAATTTAGCCCCCCATCATTCTTTATATTTACAAGAATGGTATGTTTAATACGGGGTGGTCTTCTACGCCAGGTGAATAGTGAAGTTAGTCATTGGGGGCGTAAGGGGGGGGGGCGGTAGTCTGCTAAAAACACATCTACCAAACCTGAAGAGTAGGAGTAAGGGGAGGTTACGGTAAGACGGGCATCTAAATAATAGAGACTCTTGGCAAGCGTAAATTCCTAGTCCGTATCGCGTATCCGTATCGACTTTGCGTGTGACGTCATCAATTTGTGTGTGTGTATTTCTCATACGTGATACGACACACGGATACGACAACACGTATCGAACAGCTTTCACGCGGAAAGGTCCGTATAAGCCCGTCGTCTTTTAACCGTCTTTAAATTTAGGCTTCTTTTAGACCCTGAAATGTTGTGCCATAGCGATTTTACGAATCTATGTGTATTTGATGTGATTTTAACCATGATAAAGTCTGAAATTTCATCATTATTTTTGATGAGTTATTCTTCCAATTTTCATATTTTCCTGTCCGTCTGTCAGGGGCGTTTTAAGGTTTATCATGGCAGAGGCCATACTATTTTGAGAGCCCTCTTTCGCGTAAGGGGGGGGGGGTCTGGTCCCGAGCACAGGAGGCCTAATTCGATACTCGTCTGAAGCCCGAATGGTGATGTCTGGATTGATGATTTTCATGCATTCTTATTCAGTAGTGGATTCGACAGTAACAGTGTATTAAAAGATAGACTGGCACTGCCAGGCAGGATACGCCCACATTTTTGAGAGATGGATAGAGAACAAGCAATACCGAAAGTGATTTTTCCTACATCATTGAGTCCTGTATTTCATACTGTATTGGGAGCAGACACTTTGATGGTCATTTCCAGTCTGATATTCATGAAATTCGAAGCCGACAATGATTATGGTGTGACGGTACACAACCTAGAAATGTGACTTTTCGTCAAAATCTGATAAGAATTGTGACCTGTAGAGAGTCCACAACCATGATATACCATATTTTTACACTATTCGCGTACAAACGGCGACCATTTCGTCCGGCAATTTTGGTACGATTTTCACGAAATTAGAACTCAGCCTTCCTCATCAAAATCGAATTAAAATTGTGACCTATACAGGGTCCACAACCATGATATACCATTTTTTTAACAGTAATCGCGTACAAACGGCGGCCATTTTGTCTGTAAATTTTGGTGCGATTTTCCCGAAATTCGAACTCAACCTCCCTTGTGGTGTAACGGTAATATAATCAAACGATTTTTTAAATCGGATACTAATTGTGACCTCCAGAGGGCCCAGAGGGGCCACAAGCTAAAAAAAAGGCGATTTTGCGCATAACAGGGGCCACAATTCAGGAAGTTACGATCCGATATGCGCAAATATCGAATGGAACCAAGATCTTTGGGATATAAGCATGAATTTCAAGTTTCATCAAAATCGAATTAAAATTGTGACCTCTACAGGATCCACAACATTGATATACCATTTTTTAACAGTATTCGCGTACAAACGGCGGCCATTTTGCATGGCAATTTTGGTCCGATTTTCCCGAAATTCGATCTCAACCTTCCTTACGGTGTAACGGTAATATAATCAAACGTTTTTTTTAAAATTGGATAATAATTGTGACCTCCAGAGGGACCACCAGCTAAAAAAAAAGGCGATTTTGCGTATAATCAGGGGCCATAATTCAGGAAGTTACGATCCGATATGAGCAAATTTTGAAAGGAACCAAGATCTTTGGGTTATAACCATGAATTTCAAGTTTCATCAAAATCGAATTAAAATTGTGACCTCTACAGGGTCCACAACCTTGATATACCATTTTTTAACAGTATTCGCGTACAAACGGCGGCCATTTTGTATGGCAATTTTGGTCCGATGTTCCCGAAATTCGAACTCAACCTTCCTTAGGGTGTTACGGTGATATAAATCGGATAATAATTGTGACCTCCAGAGGGACCACAAGCTAAAAAGGGTGATTTTTTGGACAATCAGGGGCCATGATTCAGGAAATTACGTTCCGATAGGCGCAAATATCGAAAGGAACCAAGATCTATGGGTTATAAACATGCATGTCAAGTTTCATCAAAATCGGTTCAAAATTGTAACCTCTATAGGGTCCACAAGCTAAAAACGTGATTTTTCGTACAATCAAGGGGCCATAATCCATGAAGTTTTGATCCGATACAGCCGAGATCTTATGGGGATAAACCTATATTTCAAGTTTCGTCAAAATCAGATAAGAATTGTGACCTGTAGAGGCGACGACAATATACGTCCACATAAAAATGTGGGCGTATAAAAAACGATTGACTCGGATTCGGGGGCCACTTCCGTTGACCAGAAGGGCCCTTTTGTCAGATGTGAGGGAAGGGCCTTTTGTTTGCCTTTAAGGCCCTCCTAACTAGAGTACATTTTCATTATCTCTTCGGTTTTAGCATTATTCTCCCGTTTTAATTTTTCAACTTCTTTAATTTTTTTTTGGCGAGGAGGCTGGCGCCCCCAGCGCCTCCGCTATAAAACGCCTTTGCTGTCTGTCCGCATGCTGGTTGATCTGCGCGCTAAATTTAGGGAGGTGGAATATCCTTTCAAGTCTTTTCGATTCCCTGGTTGTACGTGACAATGAGTAGGGTCGTCTGTTCAACCTCGTGGGTATTCTCCGGGTCCTACGGTTTTCTCCCACTGCTAAATACCCCTACGCACAAATAAATTACTGAAATAAAATTCAACCATGTGTTTGTCCCGAAATGTGTCGAGTGGACGTTAAACCCCATTTCTCCTCTCTCCCTTGCAAATCTGTAAATAATGTGATTCTCTGGTAAGGGGGTATAAACTTTCTGAAATGATACATTAATGAAACCAACATTGCTGTCGAGTCGAAGTCCAGGATTTTTAATAAGATTCGACATTATTTTTTTTTTAGTAACTCGGCGACTGTCGAGCGACTTCACTCCCTCCAGTGATTTGTAGGCTAGGCACTTGACAAGTACTGATGGTGATCTTGGTAGATAACTGCCATCATTTTGTGAAAGAACTAAGATCAGCTCAGCTACTCATACGTACGCGGCGCGAAAATTTGTCAAAGCTCTAAAACAACCATAAAACGATCAGTTGTCTGTTGTATGGGTCAACAAAACTTAGTCCTGAGATAAGCACACTTATTTTCCAAGAAGTTCAACAATTTATTCTTTTATCAAAAAGATTTAAATCTCCATAAACAACGCTTAAGTTACTTCCTGCCCCCCCCCCTCACATCGTACACTCGTCCAGTATCCTCCTCGCTTAACTGGTTTTTGAGATTTGGAGATATTGGACGATTGCACGTTGTACAGGCCTTACAAACACCTAACATTATCAAACAGTACTTTTAAATAGATTGTCACCAATATTTCCACCAACATATTTATTATAAAACTAATTATCCGTTATGTAAGTATGTATGTATGTATATATTTTTATAATGTGTACATGTATGTAAATCTGAGAGATGGGTTGCACATCGGCATAGCCTGTTCCCCAATCCAAATTCAGATTTAATGAATAAAAATATTGTTTAGAAAAAATCACGTTACGATATGTGATACGGATGGGAAAAATCCTCCTTGCCAGAAGTCCGTAATAACCTGCTAAGACGACGTGAAATTGCCCGTATTTTTGTTGTCTCTATTGATCTACTACCAAACGACATGTTTCCATAAAGGGAACTTCCCATTCAACTACTCCATGGCCTAAGACTGGAAAGGTTGCAAAGAGTTAACGTTCACTCGACCCAAACTATGTCATTTTAGGACTAACATGTGGTTCAAATTTGCTTGTGCGTAGGGGTCTTCAGCAGTGGGAGGAAACCGAAGGACTGTGAGAAAACCCACGAGTGTGGGCAGGCGACCCTACACCTTGTCACGTACAACGAATCGCAACCACGCCCATTGACTCAATTCCAGACCTTATGGTTTCACGAGCACATATTACACCACTACATCATCCAATCTCCATAATATATCAAAGGTTTATAGCGACTAACAGAAACCTCCGTATTTAATATGTCCTGTTAATTATACATGTATCACCCTATACAAATCATATTATGTTATATAGTCCGGTGGCTGAAGGCGGGAATCGCCACCCGAGCTGTGAATTTATGAGACCAAGTTTTTTGTGTAGATTCCGAATCTGGGTGGTGATCAGGCGTTTCGAGTTGGGCGGGGGGGGGGGGGGGCTTTTTGAGATATAGGGGGTCCAAAGTCTTACAATGGCTGTGGGCGGGTAGGGTGGGTAATGTCATTATGTTGACATAATATATTAATAAAACACGAAGATTCGGAATCTACACAAAAAACTGGTGTAGAAAAACTTGGTCTCATAAATTCACAGCTCGGGTGGCGCCCCCCCCCCCCCCTTCAGCCACCGGACTAATAGTTGTTCATATCCTATAGCTTTAGTCTCTGTCGTATCCACGCTATAGCGTCTATTTCTATCATTATTGTGATTCATTAATATTATTTCCGTTTCATATTATTCAACTCAAATTATAATCGTTGTCTTAGAAACGAATTAGTTCTGACTTGGTCACTCACTTATATAACACGGATTGCTTGCTTGTGCATAATATTTAAATTATGGTAATTCTTTAAATCTTTTTATCGTGTCAACTGTTTGAAAGGTTAATTATTACATCGAACAGGTCAGTTATTATTTATTATAATGTAATATTTTTTGTATTATCCCATATAGGCCTACTATAATCAGAAAGGCCTGACTGCCATCGGTAGCGAATTAGCCAGTGAAAAACGTCCACCCATCTAACACCCCGGTGAACGTAACATCCATAAAAGCAGAGACATATCTTCATAAAAATATTTCCGAAACAAGAAACAAGAAAGGTGTTTTGTCTTCAAGTAAGGGAACCATACAAAAAGAAGACAAATTACAAGATGGCTGACGAAGGAAGTAAAATAAAATCAACTTTGATACCTCTTATAGAAATAAAATGGGGTTTAGCGTCCTACTATTCTGCTCCGAACTGGGCTAGTGAATACGGGCATACGCCATACAGTGTGCTTTGAGGGAAATTTTGCCAAGACAGCGGCACTACGTCCTACTCTTATATCGAATTCCAACTGTTAAGGGATCTATTACTTGCACGCTAGTGTGTACACGGGACCTCGGGTGTTCGTCCCATCCGAACAACTAGTCAGCTGTCCTTGTGAGGCCTTCCGTTCTGCATCACTGACAAGGAGGAATCACGCCGGATAATGTGGATGAAAGCTCTTATAGAACACAATCACTCACTTATATATATCTAGTGGAACAATATGTATTGTTGACCTGGTTTTTGTCTGGAATTTTAACGAAAATGGAATTATCAAAATCAAGCTAAAAGTCATTAATACTGGACTACAAACCCGAACGGAAAAGACACAAGCAACACAAACATTGTAAGCGAAACACAACAAATATTAAACCAAGTGATTGGGAAAAAACATTTCAAATTGGAACAATTTACCGTTAGATGTGACGGATTTTGTCATGCATTGTAAAAGAAAAGCCAAATTGTTAAAATCGTCACAATTCTGTTAACCTTAAAAATAAAATGGGGTTTAACGTCCTAACTGTTTTGCATATGGCAACAGATCACTAAATATTTCTCCATTGACTTTAATGTTAATTCACCTCTCTTCGACTTGCTCTAACTTTTCCCCCCATTTTCGCTTTCTGTCACAGATGGAGCAACATGTGGGATACTCTTACCCAAAAGCATGTATGCGGTTTACCATAAAAAACTTGAGATACACAAGCTGGAAGTAGAGACAAGTACACATGCAATTCCCGGACTTACATTTCAACGTAACTAACCTCACAACTCTTGTATCCTTCCGCCTCAAAATCATGAATATCCACCACAACCTCACAGAAAATGTATTTTCAAACCCTTTCTTCGATTCTACACCAAAAAGTCAACTGAAATTGTAATGCAAAAAGGGGGAGACAAAGACTAAAAATAACTTTCGCCCTGCATTAGTTGGTGACGGCCTAGGAATATTTGGTAATCTGTGTCCTATATAGGGGTAAAACTTCAGTTATCACTAAAAGGCCCTTTTATTTGCTTTCCATATGTTCTGGCAACATGCTGGTATACGAAAATCAAAATCAAAGAATAACTGCAAAAATTATGGCCCTTTAAGTATACATGCTGCTTTATGTACAGCGGTGCATCTCAGACAAGAAAACACTCATAATTTGGATTTTTTTTTTTCAAAAATATAATTTTTTACTGCTATGTAATAAAAAAAATTACAAAATTTACATGTAGCATCTTTCAAATACCAATAATTTTCCACTTTTTAAATATCCAGACTGGCAACAAATATATTTTTAGAATATGTGGACAATATGCAAACAGAAAAATTGCAAGTCGGTTGCATTGATTGTAATATTAGAGATTTATATTGAAACATGTATCCCTACCCCCTGGACATGCCACGGATTGAATCAATCTAATCTTTGGTTGCAGACCTAATATTATCAAAGAATCTGCCTAACAGCTATGTTTTACCATCCCTGGCTAACAACATATACATGTATACATAGAAACTAAAATAAGTGCAATAAATATAAATTATGGCTAAAAATAAGCCTTGATGAATGAAAAAATGTAATATTTAGTCTATGATCACCCCTCTCTATCAGAGTCACAAAATACACTTATTTCACAGATTTGGGAATATTTCAATGTTTCCAACACCTGAATCCTCAGAAGCATCATACACATTTTTATTTCAAACCTTCTGCTGAAACAAATTGTCTGAACTTTTACATCAATTTCCTGAAAAAATGAAGTCAAAGGAGCAACATTAAAATTTTAATGAACATGAGGCTGACATATACACCAGTTTTGTACCAGGGTGTGGTCTCATTGGCCTGACATGTTTCAGGGTTCTAAGTTTGACTTTAAACAAAAAGGGTTAGAGATCCTTGAAATGTACAAAATAGCTATTTTGTGGTGAGAAATTATATTCCTAGCTGTAATTCAACCACAAATTTCAATTACTATCATTTAATGTGAACACAGGCGCAATTAAATCTCTCAAAATACATTACTAAAAAGGGTGGGTGGGGCATTTATAGCCTCTCTAAATGGAATGATGGAGTAAAAAATGTCTAGAAAGACTGGGATATTGCTTTTTACATGACGGAAATACAAGAATTTAATGTTTCAAAGAAGAAAAAAAGATTAATCTGGGTATAATAGTGGCACAATTGAGCCAACCCCTGTTTTGAACATTTTGTTCAAATCCATCTGCTGTATGTTATTAACTCAGTGTTGCCAATTTTCAATTTTCTGAAGGAAAACTGGAGCTATTTCTAAACTTTATAGATCCCATCTAAGTTCCATTAGCAATGAATATAAGGGAATTTTTTTTAGAAATTTTGACTCATTTGAGTAGGCATGAAGGCATTAATTTCTATACATCGAAATAGGAGAATCTGGAGATTTTTTGGTGAATATTCCTGATTTTTAAACAAAATTAGGTGACATTACAATACTGTTCACTTTATCTGTGCTTTCTGAGTCTGAATAAGCCAAAATTGGACATTAAAATATTCCTCTTACTGTTAGAAATTAAATAAAAACTGAAAATTGGGAAATTTGCAATAAAATCAAAAATTATCGCCAAAATTTGATAATTGTTTTTAGAATTTAACTTTTTTTTTAGTTTTTCTGTACTCAAAATATTTTATGATAATTTAATCTTCATATTTTCAAAACTAAGGCATATCAGTCACAGCTTTGTTATACAGCAATAGATCATTAAATGTTTCTCCATTGACTTTAATGTTAATTCTTGGCTCTTCGAAATAAGTTATTTTGAGCATTCTTAATTGCAGAATTTGAAATAATTACAGATTTAAATGGAAGTAAGAGATATAATATTAGACACCGTGTGCATCTTTGAAAATGTTTTATTCCAATACAGAATTTGAAAACCTTATTCCTTTTGTTGCATGGAAGAGACATAGAAATGTGTCTATAATTAATATAGTTTTGATGTGAAAATTAAATGGATAATCATCATTTATGGGCATGTTTTCATGCAAGATGTAACATGACACTAAAACTGTCACAATATTTTCATTTAAACCCCCAAAATGCCGGACAACAGTATTTATTTGCACATAATAAGACAAAAAGAACCACCAAAATACTTTATAAAATTTATAAACCAATTTTAGTTATTCACAAATATTTTCATATTTAATAGTTTACTTTTGTGTCAATGATACATCTCAATCAGCTTATCATCCAAATTGTTATTTAAGTACAACTTTCTACTTTTAACAGTTTTCATTGATAATTTACATTACATATTGAAAATGACAACAGTTATAATATTTGAAATGAAGTGACTGTTTATCAATGGCCGTCTAAATGAAAACGATAAGCCTTTTGAAGGATATTTTAATGATAAGTATTCACAATAGGTTCCAAAAAAGCTTTAGATACGTGAATGATGGACTTTTTAAAAATACTGTATTGTTTCAATAATAGATCCCGTGAACGCGATTCCAAAACTATATCACAATATCCAGTATCTATGTTGTTGATAAACAGTGTGAATAGTAGGCCTACTAGTTCAGAACACAATAGCAGACTTGAAGCTCATAATGAATGACATAAACATTTCCTGGGAACGGATTTCCCTATGTAAATTCAAATGATTTCCCTATGTAAATTCAAATGGAGTAACGCAGAACATTATTCTGAATTTTAATAGGGGTGGGCTATAAAAGTGAAGGTTTTCAAATACCATCCCTGCAGAGCTAAATTTGTGTAGAATTCATTTCTGATCATTTTGGTACCAATTATATTGAAATCGGATGAAAATTGAGAAAGTGCAGGCAAATTTAGTGACCTAGGGGCGGGGATCGCGGGTTTTCGGTATAATATAGCATATTATGTGTTGTTTTTTTTCATATATTGGTCAATTTTCAACATATTTTGATCATTTTTGTGGCTATTTTAATGTATTTTATGTCAGAGAATACAATGAGAGTGTTAATTTTTACTTTTGGGTGCAATTTATCTCTGTAATTTGTCAAAATATTATTTTTAGGATCGAAATGAAATTTTTTCAAAGCTACACACCCCTCGATTGAATAATTAATTTAATGATATTATGAACAATTATTATCGAACATGTCTTATATGTATCACGTGACCAGCAGTCTTCGATAGTCAATTTGACAGACTTGCTCGTTGGTGTTCTGATCGACAATGCGGTAGGACTGAAAGGATAAATATTTTTATTTATGCGCAGATATTAATAATCGGGTTTACTACGATATCCAGTCGGCTCCCTGGTTCACGGCACTCAATTTGTACGGAGCTATGGGGGGTTTTCGGCTACATGCAGCCGGTGAAGAAAACGGCGTGGAACAAAATGGTGCAGTCCATTTGTGACGCGGGCAGAACAGGTTCGTAAAGGTAAACAAACAAGTGATCCCATTAACAAAGAAAAGTCGCGTAATGATACGAATACTTTATAACAAATAATGAATAACATATTATATGGGTATGTTCCCAGCAAAAACAAATAAATAATCTAATAGTATAGAATCAATATACAGTATAATTTAGGTGTGTTCCCCGGACCGTAACAGTATAAAGTGTGCTATGAGGGGAATTTTGCCTGAACAGCGGCGCTACAGCCTACTCATATTTTGAATTCAAATTGTGGGGAATTTTGCCTGCACAGCGACACTACGGTCTATCGGTTTTTCGTCCTTTTCCATACCCGATCCCCGTCTTGCACTGCTGACAAGGGGAAACCTAACTTAAATCACACCTACCAAAAATAAAATACTGTATGGGTTACATCTCAAACACCAAGGCTAGAAAAAACAAGAAATTCGGAAAAAGTATATTATCTGAATGCATTTTAAAATCATACTGGGGAACTATTGAAATTTGGAAACAAATGTGTCGTGAAATATATCCTGAATAATATATTTGTATTCAATTAAAAAAAAATCCGTTTAAATACATCACCGTTAAACATCTATGAAGGTTGAGTTCAAATTTTGTAAAGATACGCCCACATTATGCAAGAGATGGATAGAGAACAAGTTAAAAACAAAAGCGTTTTTTTTCGTACAATCAGGGGGCATATTCCACAAAGTTATGGTGTGAAATGCTGCGAATACCAAAAGGGACTGAGAACTGTGGGATATAAAGATATATTTTAAGTTTCTTCAAAATTGGATAAAAAATTGTGACCTCTAGAGGGTTTACATTCTTCGTATTACATACTTTTACACAATTTGCGTACAGAGATCTATCTTTTGTCCGGCAGTTATAATAATAAATAATAACTAGACCTGCATGCAGGAATGACGGGTTTCACTGGTGCCATGTTACCCTTAAACATGTCACTTCCGGTGCCAAGTTACCCTTGAACATATGTCACTTCCGGTACCAGCGAAACCACTAAACAGGTTTCCAAATTAACATTGCACACAAATAAAATGGACGCAGAATCAACAAAATCCAGCAATATCAATTCATTTTATACATTTGTTACTTGTAAATGATCTTGACAAAATTAAATTACTCCCGGTGTTAATGCAAATGTTCAATTAGTCTTATGAAATCAGAAATGGCATACGATATCATATAGTGAAAATTTTATGTAAATCGAATAATAATTGCCACTTTTAAAGACCAAAAAACTTGAAAAGTGACTTGTAGAAAATCAGCTATTTCTCTGCAACCGTACAAGTTAGAAACCATTTTGTAGTATCTGTATGATCGTATGGGTTCATTCTATTTGTTGATTGGCATCAAATACCATAATTTGAAAAAGATTTCAAAACAGACCCATTTGAATAAAATATCTGTTTTGGAGGCTAAAAATACAGTTTTTGCCAAAATGACGTTACTTCCGGTGATAATGAAAATCTTAAATTACTTGTATGAAATCCCAAATGGCATTAGGTATAACATGGTGTGACGTTTATGAAAATCGAATAATAATTGACCCTTTTATGGCCCCGAAACCTTCAAAAGTGACCTGTAGAAAACCGTCTATTTCTCGGCAACCGAATAAGTTAGAAACCATTTTATGATATCTTTATGACCATATGTGTTTTGTTTATATGTGAATTTAAACCAAAAGTTAAAATTATTAATATATATTAAGTTATTCTTGGTTGAATAAAACATTGATTTAAAAAGTTTAAAATGCAGTTTTTGACCAAATGATGTCACTTCCGGTGTCAATTTTAAATTGTAATCAACTTGATATGACGCTACATGCTTTTTGAATCAAATGATGTCACTTTTATAAAAATCCAATCATAATTGACTATTTTACAGGCAAAATAACGAAAACAGTGACTTGTACAGAACTGCCCATTTCTTGGTAACTGCTTATATTACAAACGAATTTTAACATACATTTTCTTCGTATGGATTATAGCTACAAGTTTATAAAAGTTACGAAGAAATATTTTAAAATCTGAAAAGCCTGAATAGGTTGTAAATAGGCCAATTTTACACCATTTTTAGCCTCTTAATCGAATTTGCTCGAAAATGAAATCGAAATTAAAAAAACTGCGTCCTACAATTTTTGCGCCTTGAAAGGACACACTCTTTGTGTCATATAATTTTTCAAAAAAATAATATTTGTTTTCGAAATAAGAAAATAACTGTCAAAATTGTAGTTTTTGGTAAAATTATGCCACTTCCGGTGCCGACAGATAACTTTATTGGTAACAAAAAAAATGACAATTGATACAACGAAGCATATGAACTTTGTTTTATACAAATCGAACAATAAAAAATTAATCTAGGACTGAAAAACTGAATTAGCCAATGGCAGCCAAGGAAAATTACTGAGACAAAAATTTTTAACATTTTTGCACTAGTCAGATGACTTTTTAATTCTGTGCACAATACCACTAAAAAATATTCATAAATAAAAAAGTTTTTTGTAAAATTTTAAATTTTCGAAATTTGGCGCCTAATATCTTCGAAGATTTGCCGAAAATCAAAAATCGAAAGTAGCGTAGCTATGTGCCCTGTCTCAGGCTATGCCAAAATGT
The DNA here is from genome assembly GCA_036850965.1 of Patella caerulea. NCBI lineage: Eukaryota > Metazoa > Mollusca > Gastropoda > Patellidae > Patella > Patella caerulea. The sequence goes on from JAZGQO010000010.1 coordinate 5,991,942, forward strand.
ATCGAAAGTTAAAATCCAATGATTATTGTTAAAATTACTGCAATTTTTTCAAAAACGACAACTTCGGTGATTTCGGACATTTCGCATTGTCGCAGAACGTTCAAAATAGCTTTATCCTCTAAGTCACACCCACTTTCCCAGTAAAACCGAAGAAATCGTAACGATGCGACACGTAGTTGCTGAGATCTATTCAAATTGGAATCTGAATAATAATAATAATAAGAATAATAATTTTAACAAAAACAATAGTGTTTCACACAAGCTACGCAGTGTGAAACCCTAATAATCAATTTGCATTGTATAGCGCTGAATGCTCCAGCTAACAGCTGCTCCGCGGCGCTCTTCACAGTTAAATACATACAAAGTAAAACAAATACAATGTAGTTCTAACACATTAAAATGTCGCCATGTTCATAGTTTAAAAGCACGTTTAAAAAGTTCGGTTTTAAGATTTGTTTTAAAAACGGATCTTAAAACCGATCTTTTTAAGCGTTCCATTTCGATTGTTCCTAAATTTGAACACAACCAACATTATGTTGTAACGGATATATTCGAACGTTTTTTTGCTTTAAATCGGATACAACGTGTTACCTCTAGAAGGACCACAACTTACAAACGCAATTTTTCGTACAATCAGTGGTCATAATTCAGGAAGTTACGATCCGATATGCGCGAATATCGAACGGAACCAAGTTCTTATAAATATTCAATTTTAGTTTCATCAAAATCGGATCAAAATTGTGACCTCCGGTGTTTACACTTTCGTCTGGCAGTTTGGGTCCGATTTTCAGGAAATTCGAACTCAACGGTAATATGTAACAATAACCGTTCGATCCGCATATTTATTTATTTTATGCGCTGAAATATTCTCATCAGTAATTAAAAACGAGCCATCAATAGAAGGAATTAACGTAAACAAAATTAATAATAATACTAAGCAAATCTGGAGGAACTCAATCTTGGATACATTTCAACAATCAAAATTAATCAACCCCTTTGAACTCAATTTAAACCCAAAAGATGTTGCTTATATAAAAAAAAATAACAATAAGTTCATACGCGATATTTTTACATCTTGGGTATATGTTTATTTCACTCCCTTATGCCATAAATACTCGGGGGGGGGGGTCACGGTAGCCAAGTGGATAAGGCGCTGGTTCACTAGCCTGGAGGTCGAGTGTTCGATCCCTGCATTGGCCGAGAAAGCTCATCTCGATTTTCCGGCGTGGTTTCCCTTGTCAGTGATGCAGAAGGAGGGACTGACACGGACAGCTGCCTAGTCGTTCGGATGGGACGAAAAACCGAGGTCCCGTGTACACATTGGAGTGTACGTAAAAGATCCCTTGACAGTTGGAATTCGATATAAGAGTAGATCGTAGCGCCGCTGGCCGGGCCAAATTTCCCTCATAGCACACTGTATGGCGCATGCCCGTCTTCCATTAGCCCAGGTTAGGTGCAAAAGAGTAGGACGTTAAACCCCATTTCATAATTACTCTGTCATATGGTATAACTCTAATATAAAGTTAAATAACAAAATTACTTCTATAAGAAATGGTATACAGTGGGAATATACAGAATATCAGATCTATTGGATGAAAATGAAAAGTTCGATTCCTTTTGAAAACGGTATAATATTGAAGTTAATATTGTTACATATCACGGTTTAATATGTTGTTTCAAACAACCATATTGTACTCAAGATACAACAACATTCGATAAAATAAATGTCAATAAATAAAGTAAATAAATATGGATATGATCCGTTGAGAGAATTCACAAACATTGACCTCTCAAGGTCAAAATGAAGAGAATTCAAAATACAAGATAATTTCAACTCATTTATACACTTACGTAAAATATGTATACATCCAAAAATTCAAAACTTATAAATTACAACCAACAAACTTGATAAAGCGTGTCGTAACGAAAGACGAACTATAACTCGGAGAAATCTAATATATATCATGTATTTACACTGCCTATAGTTGGTAGGGTTGGGGGGGGGGGGGTAGTGTGGCGTGGTAATTACTGTTAATTGTGTGTCCTTTTTATTGTGTAACATTGTTTCTATTGTAGTAACGTATATATACATGTACAGTGTATTTAAAAACACAGAAGATAGATTGCCAGGCAACGAAACATACGTCCACAACAGCTAAGTCGTCCAGTCAGTCAACAAGGGTTGTCACATATTTTTACTTTTGTCAGTAAGGAGAACGTTTAGAACATATGAATATCTTATTACGAGTAATAGCCCATTAAGTAATTATCAGAAATAGTTAGAAGTGTTTCGATTGTTTGTCTCATCAAGGGCCATAAGTCTGGCAGTAATTATTAGGATGATAACTTTAGCCTCTAAAGTGTCCACAATATTTTTCAAAGTGATTAAGGGTCATAACTCTAACAGTAATTATAGTGTATCGCTGAAAATCGATAGACTTCTTCGTCTGATGACCTTAAACAGTGTGTATAAATTTCAAGTCAATCAGATATTAACTTAAGCCTCTAGAGCCAAGATTTTTCAATTTAGGGATAAAATATTTTATTCCCTTCTATAACGGACTTAATTTTGTTATTTTAAGGAATAAAGGGTGGAACGACCAGATAAAATAGTATTTATCCATTCTATAATGAACTTTTTTCTGTTACTGTGCGGGATAAACGGTAGAATGACCAGGAATTTACGGATTATTTCTGTTTGCAAATGCAACGAAAAGTAATCATAATCATTGTTAATAGTTATCATGTTATAGTATTCATTTCAATTTATTAACCATAATATGAAGAATCATTTTGTAAAGTTGGGTATATTAGATGTCATGTATATCTAGTTTCCATTATTTATAAGATCTATAAAGTGTATTGTCATTCATCTTACGGTATTCAGATTTTAAGTAATTTCATAAATGTGTAAATATATGTTTCAGCGCCCAGAGAGAATAAGTTGTATTATCTGGTAACCAAGCACGTTTAAATCCGGATAATATAACCGATTGGCCAGTGTAAGCGGGTTTGTCTCTATGGCAGAGTTAACGTACCTGCGTTAAACGGTCCAGTCACTGACGAGTACAGTTGTTTTTGATATTATCTTATATTATCGGAAAGAAGTTACGTATAAAGATTGTCAGCGATAGCACTTCGGTGGAAGCTGGCGATAAATAAAGCTATTTCACACACGCGTATAAGGTTAATGGTTAATTCAATGAATTTTTTATCATTTGTATGTCTAGGAAACGAAAATTACCAGGATTTACCTTTTCTGTATTTGAGAATGGAATTTATGTTAAACGGGGGAATTTCTGTAAATTACAGTAAAAAAAAATCCTGATAAAATTTTACTGGTAAATTTTGATTCTGGAATTTTTTTCGTTTTTTAAACGGATATTTTTGTACCCGATCACAATCCTCAGAACCATCCGTGAAAATAGGAGCATAATCATCATATTCACCTTAGCTCTCTAAAGAGCGACTGAAACACCGGACGGTGGGGTCCTAAAGAAAGGGGTATTCAGACAAGGCTGATGATACCAAACTCAGACAAAAGGGATTGTATGGATTACCGAATGAAATATGGCTAACAGGCAGGACTTCAGCCCCACCCTCACCCACGAGTCGGCTAGAACAGTTTTTATCTAGTATATACCCATGAGATATAGCGACATATGACCAAACATAGACATTTAAAGCGATCACATCCGGAGAGATGGTAGATTCTTGTGAAACGACTCTTTCTGGAGAAACGATAATTGTTGGTTACCGTATACAGTGATACTATATTGGATATAAGTGGTTGTATTAAATAATTGAAGTGGTCTTCTGATTGCTGGGGATGTGTGTATAACTAGTCATATTAACACTGTATATCAAGTGAAAGCATATATTTCCGGAGAATACTGTACTTGTCACCACATGATACGATGTTTCCGACTATGATATAGTAAACATCCTATTATTCATAGTCTTTACAAAACTCTTAACTAATGTATCTTTAATCAAAAAGCCACATTAAATCAAAATCAAAACCAATTTCATATTAAAAACGAAATTCAATGAAAGTTAAATAAAAATAAACTGAAAATTGTCTGTAGTCAATCACAATCATAGTACCCCATAATGCTTTGTCACTCGGCAGAATTTAATTTATTGAACTATTACCCGTTTTAACACACGAATAGGTTACTCGTGATGGAAAACGACGCTGTTGTCATTTGTCTGATATTCATGCAAATAGTTTCTAATCAATTAGATTTTACTAAATTAATCAACTGAATCTTCGGCTGTCAAGAGAATCCGTATTTTTTAATGCCACACAAGTAGACTACATGTAGGCATTTCCATTCGGTTCAAACTTCAAATGTACTATTTTACTTGTAAATGCGGAGTTGGGTGGGGTGGGGTTGGGTGAATAGTTAGAACGTGCGCGTTGTATCGTAATGTCTTTCATTGAATCAACTGTCATGGTTTCGATTCCCCGGCTGTACGTGGCAAGGAGTAGGGTCGCCTGTCTAACCTCGTGGGTTTTCTCCGGTTTCCTCCCACTACTAAAACCTCCTACGTGCAAGCGAATTATTGAAATAAAATTGCACCGTGTGTCCCGAAATGACCTAGTTTGTGTTGAGCATACGTTAAACCCCATCTCTCTCTCTACCTCTATATTTGTAAAGGGAGCCACGGTAGCTCAGTGAGTAAGACGTTGGTTCGTTAACTTGGAGGTTCCGTGCTCGATGCCTGCTGCATTGGTTGAGAAAGATCATCGGAATTTTCCGGCGTGATTTTTCCTTGGGTCAGTGGCATGTATGTAAGAATTTCCAAAAAATACCACACAGTATGACAAATGTACGTCTTCATTCGCCCACACGGGCAGAATAGTTAAAACATTAAAAACCATTTCATTGTATTGCATTTATCTTCGGCTGGCGTACAATCTTGGTTATGAAACGCTATGGTGTCCATGTCTTATCTACTTGTAATTCCGAGCTTAGATTTTGTATTAGACACACAACTGAAAATCTTGTGTAGGACAGGAAATCCCAGTTTAAGGCTGTCGTATTTCAACTTAATTATTACGTACGAATAATGTTCACGTAAACTGTTCTACTTCCACTTTATTTATGTTGTAAACAAGGTAAATAAACAAATAAATATTGTTTATGAAACGCAGCAGGTTTCCATATCTTATATTTCTCAACTTGGCTTTAACACTAGATACACGACTCAAAAATTATGACTAGGACATTCTGTGGACAAATTGTCACACTATTTTTCACCGGAATTTTTTTTTTAAAAAAAGGAAAAAGGGTGAGGGGGGTGCAAACGAGGTTGTTGCAGAGCAGAGTGAGGCGTGGATGAATACCAATGGACCAATTTCTAGAAGGAAACTCGCGACAAGTAAACTGAAAAGTGTACTTGGTTAAATTCTTATTTCCGACCATTCTGAAAAAAGGGATATAAGAAAAAGAAAATAGTTGAGCAGACTTATCCAAATACACTTTTTACGTTTTTATCTCAATTGTAAATTTTCATATTTTATAACATTTTATATAATACTCCGGCTTGGCCCGCGGCCCCAAGATCTGTAACCTTGACCTTCGTAAATCATGGCCTTAAACAAGAGAATTGGCACAATCTCCGGGATCTTTTCTTGTGATTTTTCAGAGAAAAAACCTCTTGGCAAAGTAAACGAAAAATAAAGTTTTGTCTGTTACATATAAACAGTTTGTGAGATCCTTATTTCCGTTTCGTATGTTTGCTCAATATTGTACGTTTTGATTCATTACCGATGTGTGGAACACCTATCATTCGCAGCAAAGAGATATTAGAAAAGAAGGAACCGTTTAGCGGACCGATCCAAATACATTTTTTCTAGCTCTTTGAATCTTGATATATACAAATGTATTTCTAGGTTTTTATACAAAAAAAGACATGTTGGTTGCCCCCTTTCCGACTATAGAATATTTTATATAATGTAAAATATTAGCAAATCTGCAGCAAGTTTATTACATATTTATGTGTCCGTACAGGTGAAGCAAAGTTAGTATATGTATTTCAAGTTTCATCAAAATCGGATCAAAATTGTGATATGTAGAGGGTCCACAACTTTGATATACCATATTTTTACACTTTTTGCGTACGATAGGCGGTCATTTTATCCTGCCGTTTTGGTCCAATTTTTATGAAATGCGACCTCAAGCATCATTACAGTGCAACAGTGATATATTCGGACAATTTGTTAAATCGGACAATATATAATTGTGACCTCTAGAGGGACCACAAGCAAAAAACGTGATTCTTCGTACAATCAGGGATCATAATTCAGGAATTTACGATCCCATATGTGCAAATATCGTTTGGTTATAAACATGCATTTCAAGTTGCATCAAAGTCAGTTGAAAGTTATGACTTGTAGAGTGTACACAGGCTAAAAACTTAATTTTTCGTACAACCAGGGGTCATAATCCGAGACCTTTGGAAGATCGACCTATATTTTAAGTTTTGTCAAAATCGAATAAAAATTGTGACCTGTAGAGTGTCAACAAACAAATTCTGGACGGACGGACAGGTACATGAAAATGTGGCCGTATAAAAATACATTTGTTGACAATACTTTGTCAAATTCGTTATTTTCGCCATATTTCACCTCTAAAATCACCTTCATGAAGTAAAGAACAACAATTTATTTATTCTCCCACGCCTTGTTAGATGTATTGGATTTTAACGAGAATCTGAAAAAAAAAGAATTGTTCAAATCAGCTAAAAGGTCGCTTGGTTATAACGAAAAAAGTTTCAACCTGGCACAATTTCTTGTTTTTAAAAATTGCACAGAGCTTTGTGTACAAAAGATTTTTCATTAAACCTTCAAAATAAGCTCTTTATGACCTACTTACTAGTTTATCGTCAATATCTGACCATGATTTTCATTTTTTAAAAACAATTTCATCTTGCTGACATCATTTTGAAAGTTATCTAGATGTAATAAAAAAAAATATAATTCCAACTGTCGACTGTAAATTGTGGATGTGTTTCCAAAAGTATAAAGATATTGGAAATTGGATAAGGATGGTCTAACGAGATCTTGATGATAAACAAGCATTCATGCAGTCTATACAAAGGTTGTCGACATTTCAATTAAATTCGAATAAATTCAAGTCTTTCCCCCACTTCCAGCCAGAGACAGAAATAAACCAGTCATAACATTAAACTATCGAACACCGATATTAATCGCAAACTTATGATGAAAAAAAAAAACACAATTATCTGAAAAAGGTTTAACATGCCAATTTAATGAATAGAGCCCAGGACACAGACCTTTGCGAAAAAGCATGGTACTTTTTCGGACAAATAGATGCAAAAGCAGTAAACAAAGTAAAAGTCAAAATAAATCTTTATGACGATCTACAGTATAAACTATCTGCAGCCGAAAATGAGAGAGAATACTCAAATAACTTTGGAGATTCAGCCACATGTTATGTATCTCTCTATAATTGAAGTTATTTAGCCAATATAATTTGAACTTTAAAAATCTAACAACACACAATTGCATGACCCTGACTAAAATACCTGATTTTAATGTTTGTATCTAATCAATCCCCTTTATTTCTGCATCTAAGAACCTCGCAAATATTTTTGTATATAATTGTATTGAACAAAGTTACATCCCGATCTTCCACCAATCAAGCCCTGTTTGTGACCTCATGGGATATTGCCCCTTAGCAAAAAACTGAATTCCATCGAGGTTCCAGTTCCTAATAGTTCCTTTTCAGATATGGTGTGAAGCATTGGGTTCATGAAATCGCAATCCTCATCGATATGCAGCAATTCGAAAATGACGACCTCCTTTTTCAAAAAAAGCTTGTGAATGTAATGAGACGTCAGTTTTTAATTTGGAGTGAGCATTTGTATCAATTGTATTTTAATATTTTGAAAACAGTAATAAATAATCAATATCAAAGTGTTATTTTGTTTCATGTTTGCTACTTTTCACCATAACTGGGATAAATCAGTGTGCTATGATAGAAATTTAGTCTTCTTTGAATGAACAATTTAAACATGGCGCTTTGGCCTTGCGGACAATCAAGGTTGGGTGGGACTTTCTTGAACGACACTGGAATGAAATAACCCCCCCCCCCCACCACCACCACACACACACACCTGGTCGAAGTGATAACAATGTATAAACATTCAGGGGAAGTGAGAAAAACACTTAAGAAGCACTGTGTTGAAGTGAGAGAGACACCCGATAAGCACTGTGTTGAAGCGAGAAAAACACCGGTTGGAAGTGGGGGTTGGAAGTGAGCAATACACTCAATAAGTGAACAAAACATCTGATAAGCAGTGGGTCGAAGTGGACAAAACACCCGATACGCACACAGCCAAACTGAGAAAAACACCTGATAAGCACTGGTTTGAAGTGGACACAACACCCGATAAACACTGGGTGAGCAAAACACCCGATGAACACTGGGTTGAAGTGAGCAAAACGCCTAATAAACAATCGATAAGCATTTGGGCGAAGTGAGAAAAACACCCCACAAGTTGAAGTCAACACTTCGTGGAAGCCTAATTTGCATATTTGGTATGGCTCGCTTCAACATCATGTCTGCCTTCATTTTTTCATTTAAATTTTGAAGTGTTGTTATGGAAGTGTTGTAGACATGAACACTTCGGGTATCAAATTTTTCACTTCGTCATTACTTCATTTTCGTGAGGGGATCCCGTTTCACACTGGTTTAACAGCTAAGTGCTAGTTACATTCATCACAACATCCTGTGCATGATTTCACATCTGTGGAAATGTACGTAAAGCATACAGCGATAAATGTCTTCTTGTGCGTGTATATGAGTGGTGACCTCCCTAGACAATCGCCAATGGCTATCAACTGCTCTAATTAGCTAATAATATAAATCAGATTTGGCTAAATCAATTTTTCACTTTATACATAAACAATGGGACAGAGTAAGAAAAAACTCAAATTGACTAAAACATATCCAAACCGTTTTTTGATTTGGCTCATGAATTCTTACGCCAAGAGTGGTCACTATATATGGGCATATATGTAGGCTAAAGCCTATGATTTAAACTCGCTTAATAGCCCCCAAATAGCAATATATAGCCTCTTTGTTTCTCTCCTAACTACCTTACTAAAATGTATTATTTCATATTTTGTAGTAAAAACAAGCACCATTTCTTATTAAAAACCAATCCATTTGTAAATAATTTCTGTTTACACATCTCGACTAAACAAACGTTAATTATTATTTTTTCTGTATAATTTAACAAAAAACCTATTTAATCCCGTATCTTTTTTGTATAAGATTTAAATGAAAAAACACTGTCTAATTAATTATCTTTTCTGCATGTTTAAAATACTATTCTGTGTCTTTTCTATACATATACGATGTCAGATTTTGAACTCTTTTAATCTGATATCATTTTGCAATATTTGTCATTGGTAGTTATCTATTGACGTTTGAGAGTAATTAAAAAAAACCCCGAAGTTCCAGTATTTTGAAAATGGGATCACTAGTTGTCATTTACCAGCTTTTTAGATAGACTAACCTCTTCAAATGCCAAAATTTCGAAAACGGAAATCTATCTTTTCACAAAATTCAAATTCATCGTCCAATATAAATAATGTCTACCGATACTCAACCACAAAACAACGAGATGCTGCACGTTGTTTTCTCGCGTCTATTTTTTTCTTTTTTTTAAAAAATTAGTATATTTTCAGATATATAAAATTGAATATATACATCGTAGTTAAATACATTTTTCAAATATTTTAGTAATATGGCATACATTTCGGATATTTATATTATACTACATATACATACTAGCTATTTCATAATTATTCTTAAAAGTATATACTAGTGCATATTTCAAAATATACATTTTATGTAAATATGTTATAAGAAATATCCATTTTGAATGGATTTATACATATATTTATTAATTTGTTTCAAAATAGATATTGTAGTAAATTATGAGATATTTTGTGGTTATTATAATATTACTTGTATATAGCAGGTTTTATTCTGTTTGTGTTTTCCATTTTTCATGGAGATGAGTATTTGCAGGTTCTAGTTTTTAATGTTGATTATGTATGATGTATATTCCTTTTTATTTGGGGGGTTGGGACGGCCTAGTGGTCTAGAGTGCCGCGCTTCGACCTCTAGCTGGCCGGTCACCTCTGGCTTGCGGCTGTGGTTTCGAGCCCCGGTGTGAGCGTATGTGGCATGGAGATAGGGGCGCCTTCTCAACCTCGTGGGTTTCCTCCGGGAACTCCGGTTTCGTCCCACGGCTAAAGACCCCTACGCGCAAGCGAACTATAAAATTAAAACCGTATGTTAGTCCCGAAATGACCTGGTTGTGTTGAGTGGACGTTAAACCCCATTTCTCTCTCTCTCTCTCTCCTTTTTATTTGGTATGGTGTTTTTTAGTTTATATTTACTATGTATATATATATAGAACTTTGTAAATATTATTATGTGGTTTAGAAGTGTGACAGATAGTGTTGGAAATTGGTTAGACTTTGGTTATCTTGTTTATAAACTCCAAGGTGTGTATCGATTGGGTGTATTCCCGCGAAGGCGCAGTTACAGAGCGTGACCAAAATATATCCTTCCTGCGAAGGCGCAGATATCAACTTGTCGGCTTTCGTTTGAAGAGAGACATGTTGTTATTAAGACCCAATTAACGGTGTTAAAGATTTTATCAATTTATGTTCATTCGAAATTTTATTCACCAATTGGCAACTTATGATGAATATCATCAAATCATCCAAAGAGTGTTCACCTATTCGTTCACTCTCAATCAGTGTCATTTTTATACGCCCACATTTTTGTCCGTTGTCTACAAACCAATTTCAACTTTATTTGATGAAGAACTGAGTAACTTCGTGGCGGTGAATGATAGCTTTGCTTTGCCAGTCAGATACTATTTTTGGAAACGGTACCTTCTACAGTAACTCCCAATATATTTTACCAACTTTTACACAATACACGACGGCAGCATTAATGGCTAACTTTTCCCCATGGCATTTTTTTTTCTTCCTGACAGATAAACGGCAATGTATTCGCATACAGACGAATGTTCCACCATATGTTTTTATTTCTATTAATTTTTGTTATAGTATAGTTATTTTTTAATTCCTTATATGGCGAAATTAAATTAATTTTTGTTCTGGTATATTGATGGTTTTATTCCGTATGCCAAAAATGATGCTAAAATGTTGGTTAATTAGTTACATTGGGGATTATGAAAGTGTAAATTCGTATCATAACAATCTATAACACCATTGTCACGTTTTTAATCCATTTTAATCCCTAGGAGCTGGATTCCCGCGAAATCGTCGATATTATAGTCTTTTAATACTGATGGTTTCTTGCCAGATATTTTGCAAATGGGTACATTGGTGGTTAACATCCCCATTATATGAGTAACAAAAAGATGCATAGAGTTGATTCCGTTGGCGAGAAATGACATAAACGGGTATTAGTGTAGATAATATTGTGGATATATTTATATATAAAACAACGCAATTTAATCTTATAACATGTAGTTTTTGATATTTGAAATATTTTTTGGTGTCTTCTTTGTTTAGTTCCATGTTAAGTAGTCGTTCCCATTTTTCTATTGGTGTCGGTTTCTGATGTTTATTTAAGATTAATGTGTTGTAGACATCTTTACTTTTTCTTTTTTATAGATCTTTATTATAAATTGTTTAAATTATTTTTTTCATAAAATAATCATATAGATTAGGGTTTGGAGTTTCTAGGTTATTTATCACTCGTTGATTGTTATATAATTTATTTTTAGATACAGATTTAATTGATGACTTTAAGCTTCTAATAATTAAATTAGTTGAATTATTTCCTGTATTAATAATATCTGTGACAAATGTTAAATCGTTATTCTTAAATGATGTATTTTTATACATTGATGATTTATTAATTTTAACGTGTTTGTTATTACCATAATAATATTAATAACGTTATTCTCAAATAACCGTTTCAATTAAACAGCGTAGTGAAAAAATAGTGTAATCTAATTAAGAGAGCATAATAATAATAACATTAAGGGCGTTGAGCAGTCTAAGATTCGCACTAACTTTTCAACGCCAATCTTATTAAGTCTTTGCAAACTTGTTCCACTTATAAAATAACTCAGAAAACTCTCGAAAGTCGCGTCATTTTATGTGTAACAATGGAGATACGAGGCGGAGGAATAAAACTATTTATAGCAAACGAGACTGATTCCCCGACCTAGATCAGGCGTTGAATAAATTATGACGTCGTGCACACCAGTCACGTGATCAACACAAACGTGGCTTCAACAGGAGTGGAAGATGTCTCGTGACCAGAAGGAATTCCCTGTATGACGCGATTATCCAGGTCTACTTATCTATCACGAAAGGAACATGACGGTTTTTTTTTTTTTATGGTCAAAGATTACTATTTTTTGAATGCATAACATGATTTAGAGTGCGGTGGAGTAGTGCAGTGAAGTAATTATTTACTTTTACATCCGAATTGTTGTATTTTAATACTTGTTGTCGACGTATTCAAAGAATTAACCCAAAATCCAAAAATCTCGTTTGAAGGTAAATAATGAACAACAATTTTAAAATACTTTGAGTTGGTATTTTTTAACGTTTTTGGTGTCGAAATGTAGCTTATAACCTCCACTTTCGATCTACTGGTGGGATTATCAATAAATCTTTTGAGCTTGTACTAATAGAATTTCCAAGAAAACGCATCGTTTTTTTGCGTTTCCATGGATACAAGACAAACCACAACCTATAGCCAAAAATTGACCAGTGTATTTTTGGGACTTGCTATTAGCATTGTTCATGCGAAATTTGATGAAAATATCTGCAGGCATAACTGAGAAAATTCTACTTTTGTTGTCATCAATACCCCTTTTTATCATGCTTTTGGGCCAAGTTTGGAACATAGTTGGTAAATAAAATTGATATTTATTTGGTGATTAATATGTAGTTTATCACCCCAAATAACAAAAAATGTCATATCTTATCAACAAAAATTACAGTGCTAGCATTAAAATTTGCATTTTAGACTACTCAACGCCCTTAAGAATATATATACAATGCGTTCAGTTGATAAGGGAAGTAACATAATAATAACATGAATATAATATACAATATGTTAAGTTGATGGGGGAGTTTAATGTCTGTTGAATAATAAATATAAATTTATTTAAAGTACTATATTTATAATTATTAAATAGGTTATAAAATAAAATAATATTTCTAAATTTTATTATATTTTTTAGGAATTAAGTTAGTTCTGTGTTCACTTAGGGTTGGACAATCGAATATATAATGAAACTCGTCACCTTTAAGTTCAAGTGTGCAGATATTGCAGGTTCTCTGTTGTCTTGGAATACAAAGCCATCTACCGGTCTCTTAAGGTAGTCTTAAGTTACCTGTTCTAAATCTGCATAAGATTTATTTTCAGATACATAAAATTGAATATATACATAGATAGTTGGATACATTTTTCAAATATTTTAGTAATATGGCATACATTTCGGACATTTGTTTAGTCCTTATTGGCTTTAGGTAATAGTTTAATTAATGACTGTCTTTGAGAAGTAGATAATTTATTACCCATCGCCGAACGAAGTTAGGGAGGGATATTGAAACGGGGTCCGTCCGTCCGTTCGTCCCGCCCCGAATTCGTTTCCGGAGCATATCTCATAAACCGACCGTTAGAAATATTTTTCTGAAACTTTGTACACACACCAACCTATTACATTAGTTGTGCCTTTTGCTACTTAGGAATTTCTGGGATTTATATTTTTTGTGTTTCTATGGAAACAAATTTGACTTAGGTTTTGGTGTACAATTTTGTTTCCTGAGCATGTTTCATAAACTATGCAAGATATCTTCATGAAACTTTGTACATAGAAATATTACTGTAGCTGTTCTAATAAATTATGTACATACATGTACATCTATTAGTGTTACTAAATCATTTACATGCTAGTGTAAACGTTTGCAGTATACAATCCTAATGATACGTTGCATAAATTATACTACCGGTATATATAACGCCTGTTCTAGGTTATTTGAGTATTTTCAATTGTACCATTCTTTCATTGATTGGTTCAAAACTTTGTAACAATAGGTTTTTTTTTATTAATTGAGCTGCAGTCATCTCCACTTGCAAAATATCTCTATTTACTATGTGGTCATGTCTAATTTTTAAAACCAGAGGTTAATCATACATTATCTCAAGTCTTCTAGTAAATAGCAATCAGTCATTTGTTTTCAGAAATAGAGAGCAATATCTACTAAACAGGACCACAATATTAGGACCAGTTCAGTGACACTGTTTGCGAAATATTATACATTTTTATATTGATTGCCAATAGCAAGGGCACGGATGTTTATTGACTAGTGATCTTGTTGTTTTCGAAACTGTATTTAAAAGACTTGACTAAGTTTGACGGTGAGAATTTTCGGCTTAGGCTTAGAAGCGATAAGCAATTTGACTGGTCACTTTGAAAAATAATAATTCAGCTTTTAATTGAAGTAAAATGATTAAACTTGATGTAGATGTTCATCAGGTGAATGTCTTGACCGAGTCAATGATTAACAATTCGAGCTAAAGCTAAGCAATTTCATTGGTCGATGCTTTGTGACATGATAATCTTGATTCTATCGCATAGACAGTTATGAAACTTACAGTATAGTTTGAAAAAAAATAAATGTGCGATTAATTAATATGTGTTATCTATTTATTTTGGGATTTCGGCGGGGGACACCAGCCTCATCGTGGCCTTGTTTTTCTAAATATAGAAAGTATTTTGTATTTTTTTTCGCCAAATTCGTAACAAGGGAAGAAAATGGGCTGAGTAGGTCGATTGAAGAATGATATTCCACCTCAATTCCCCTATAATTTATAGTAATGTTGTCATCCGAACAGTTGATGTGCCGATAATCATACTGGGTATTATTGTTCCGGGAAGTAGGTCTTCATAGCAAAAACACACTTCGATATATAAATGTGAATGAATTATTAGGCCCATAAGGCGATATTGGGCGTGGTCTGACTTGGGGAAAGCCCCGGAAATTTTGGTTAGTCCTGTAACTTGTGACCTAATTTTAGGCACCCCGGGGCTACTTCAAGGTGCTGCTGCGGCTATACGCCCTAGCAGTGCCCGATCTGACCGACTGATTTTTACTTTTACGGACACCTAACGATTTGGGCGTGGGGGAGGGGGGTCAACCCTTTTGTAACTGATGACCATAATATTTTGTCATTAGCTCCGGGACTATCAGGATAATTCGTATATAATCCGGCAGCAGGCCGACAAACCTGGAAATATAGTCCACCTAATGTTTTTTGATGGATTATATATCTTCAGTATGTGTAGGTTCAGAATCCGGGTGATGCCACTCTCGCACCCTTGGAGGAATTTAAATATTCAAGAAGGCCGTCATGAGGTATTTTCTGGTTATTTAATGGGGTAAATTATGTGCCTCGGTTTGAAGATAATATGTTTTATAAGAATTTGACAGACTGAATCCAATGAGCATGGGTATTTCTCCTAAAAGTGGCGGCTAATTCCGCTAGGGGGGCAAATTCAAAATGGTGGTTTATTTTGACAGTAAACTTATAAAGTTCCCTAAAATAGAAGTTTTTGGTGTATCATATATCTTCAATATGCATAGTTTCAGAAATTTGATGATGCAGTAATAGTTTTTGATAAATCATTATTTATTCAAACATGATTGGAAAAAAGTAAATACACATTTGAATTTTAACAGAAAACAGAGAAATAACTATTATACTAATAAAATTGTGTTGTATAATGACCAATCTTCCCCACCCCTTTACCCATCACAAAAAATAAACTAGTTTTTATTATTTTTTTTACACTGAAACATGAAACTGAGAATATAAAGATATGTACACAGTATTTCTATCCTATACCCCAAAATATATAATTGAAAAATATCTAAATTTAATAACATCCAAACCAATCTCTAATGAGATTAATTATGCACTAATGGAGTAAAGCATCAAGATTACAAAATTTAAAAGAGAGTCGAAAATACATTTATTAAATAATATGTATACATTACTAATATTGTTATGACTTGCCAAATATGGCCACCATTTTGGATTTAAGGTCAATCTGGAATACGTTTTGGTCGAAACATGTTTTTATGTTTATATCTGATGTAAGTGACATCGAAAACCTATTGTTTAATATATTGTACAGCTTTTTGTGACGACTTTTTGAGTCCCCCCCCCTCCCACGAAAAAAAATGAGCCTCCATTTTTAATTTGGCCTGTAGGGAAATCGGACAGCTTTTTTAGGAAGAATATCCAAGTTCAGTGGATTCAGAGGGTCAAATTCTGACAGAAATCACCTTTATATCGAGGTCCGAGAGAATCTATCCCGAATTTTACCCCACTAAAATAAAGTAAATAACCAGAAAATGTCTCATGACGGTCATTTTCTATTTTTTGATGTCCTAAAGGATGCCAAGGTGGCATCATCCGGATTCGGAAACTACAGATATTGAATATATATAATACACCAAAAACCTATATTTAAATAATTATTAGACACCGTTTTAGGGAACTTGATAAGTTTCCTGCCAAAATAAACCACCATTTTGAATTTGGCCCCCTAGCGGAATTAACCGTCACTTGTATGAGGAGTACCCATGCTCATTGGATTCAATGGGGCAAATTCTTATAAAACCCTTCTTCAAACCGAGGTCCGTGGGAATCTGTTACATATTTTACCACACTTAAAAAAACAGAAAATGCCTCATGGCGGCCATCTTGAATACTTAAATTTCCCTATGGGTGCTAAGGTGGCATCATCCGGACTCTTAATCTACACATACTGAAGATATATAATCCATCAAAAAATATTAGGTGGACAATATTTCCAGGATAAAAGCCTAAAATGGGGTTTGGCAACTGGACTAATAGCTTTGAGGATGAAGTTGGTTGAGATTCTCTCATATATATAATATAAGTTTCCATTGATGTAAAAATAATTGTCTTTGACTAGCATGTGCCAACCAAAATCCCGAGAATCATTAATCTGTTTAAAATTTTAAAATCGGTTCGGAACTTTTTATTGTTTAGTTAGTTTTATATATAGCAGGTAAGCAGTGTTTTCACAAATTTCGTCCAAAACAAGCAAAAATGAAAAAAAAATATAATATTCTGGCTGACTGAATGACTAAGGATCGGGTTCAGATTTTACACACATGTGCTAGATATTTACTAAAATCAACGAAAGAATAATGTTTATAACTGATATTTGGAGAAAATCTAAAGGAAATCAGCAATATTTCATACATAAAAGTAATTAAAAAAACAATATTAAACAAAACCATAAAGAAAAATACTGATTAGACCTTGAAAGTTGGTTTTCGGCTGAAGGAATAAAAAAAATCAAAATCGGAAGTATGTTTTCTTTGACGAATTATATAGAATATTCAATAAAATATGAAACTGAATAAAAGGAAATAAATCCTAACGAACAAAAACCTGTTACACCACATGTATGTCTACGTCACATTTACTAAGTCAAAACCAACAATAAAATTATTTGAACATTTTTTAAATGGGATGAAATTAAGGGAAAATCTAGGAACCTGAAAAATTAAGAGTAAATATGATTAACAGTATTGGTAAACAATAATCAAATGAAATTATCAATGGGGCTTAATTTTTGACACTAAAAGGAAATAACGACTGGCCATGTGGACCGTAATATGTTTTTATTTAACGCGAAATTGATAAAGCAGACGATTCAAACTGCTTTTATTCTTTTCGTAAATAACATATTCAGTCTCGAAGAACTAAAATCGTAAATATTTAAATTATTTTCTCGTATTTGCATGTGCCTAACAGTCGTCTGTTTGATATAATCTGGGTCACCAGTATCTCCTAGTGCAGGAAATATTCCACTCGGCATACCTTGGCAGATTCCGGACCCTACATCTAGTCTCGGCTCTATGACAGTAAGTGATATGTACCTACGCCTATACAATTACGATGCGGCACCGGTTTACTTATAAGGAAAACTTGCCGCTTTTGGAAAGAAGTTCTCAAAATTGCGTCGTTCGTAGGGTGTGTAGGATTTTTAGTGCAAACATGACCTTGTCTAAAGAAAATCGGACAAACTTGAAAGAAAACAGCTTCAAACTTTGAAAACTTTGTAAGATAAAACATTCTTCAAAGGCGTCGTCATGGGCAACGCCGTTGGTAATCGGGGAATTTATAAGTAGTTCTAATGGCGGACTTCGTCATACAGCCGAGGCTAGATGTAGGGTACTGGCATCTGCTGAGGTTTGCCGAGTGGGAAATATTCGTCTGAATGATAGAGACTACATTTGGCACGCCTTTCACCATTACAGTATGGCCAATAAAATATTGGTCACCTCAGGAAAATTGTAATTTACGACCATTTATAAATGAAGGTGGATCTTATAAAGGAATATTTCATTCATAATTTAGCAATTTTTTTCGGCTCAGCATCTTACACAAAATTTCCATGCGGAGCAACCTTGACATCTTAGCTAACGTGAATGGGAACCTGTATTAATTTCAGGAAACCGACACGAGGCCTTAATGCAAGACCTACTTTTCTCGAAATAAATGCGCCATATTTGTGACAGCCATCCTTTGACGATCTGTTACTATTCATCTAATTGATTCCATGTGTGGAGGATGTTAAGTGATATGTCCTCAATTGTGTTACAAAAATCAGACAGAAACCCGAGGAAAACGTGCAAGTCTTTGCTAAACACATTCCATCATTAGCCATTTCCAAGTAATGCAGGACAGCCGGAATTTGGCAGGCAACTTATTAATTTCTTTGTAGATGGAGTTCAGCACGAATATATAAAACAGAAATTTTACGTGACGATCCGCCGACTTTCGCCTCCACAATGGACATGGCTGGTCAAGAACAAAATATAAAATAAAGACTCGCGTTTAGATTAGGCGAGAAATACGCGCGGTATATACATGTAGAAATAGCGCAAATAGCCAACTTGAACCATGGATATAAGTTATGTAAGAAACTGCACGTGTCGAATATGTTTTAGTCTTGGCAAGTATGGTGCCCCACCCCAAATGAATATCTCCAAATATTTCGACAATTACACCACAATACTTATATATTTACCAAGCCTTAAATCTGTTTCACACATTTATGGTCACTAAATAAACGACTATGTTGTACTTTTAAGTAAGCTATGACCATTTAACCATACATAAATAATACTGAAAAATGGTTTGAAGTGGCGTCCAAAACATACAGACACATTTGAGTAAAAGATAGGTTACGTGCCCTTGTTTTGAAATTAGTCTCGTTTAACCAGTCTACCGATCTAATTGACAGATCGGGATAATCAAGACTACTTTTTTACGAAACATGGAACAAGAAATTGAATTTAGAAACACACACATTAGACAAATCAACAATAGTTTTAAGAACCTTGCAAAAGTAAAATGAAACTAGACCTGCGTAGCAGTTATGACGGGTTTCACTGGTGCCACGTTACCTTTGAACTTGTGTCACTTTCGGTGCCACGTTACTCTTGAACATACGTCACTTTCTCGGCAACCGTACAAGTTAGAAACCATTTTGTGATATCTGTATGATCGTAAGTTTGCAATCTATTTGTTGATTGCTATAAAATATCATAATTTTAAAAATATTACAAATCAGACTCATTTGAATAAAATATCTGTTTTGAAGGCTAAAAATAAAGTTTACGCAAAAATGACATTACTTCCGGTGATAATAAAAATCTTTAATTACATGCATGAAATCGTAATAGGCATTAGGTATCACATGGTGAAAACTACGAAAATCGAATAATAATTAACACTTTGAAGGAATAAAAACCTTGAAAAGTGACCTGTTGAAAATCGCCAATTTCTCCGCAACCGAACAAGTTAGAAACCATTTTTTGATATCTATATGATCGTATGTGTTCATTCTGTTTATAGTTAATTAGAATAAAATATCAATATTTTAGACAAATGACCATTACCACTCATTTGAATAAGATATTCGTTTTAAGGGCTATAAATAGTTTTCGCCAAAATGACGTCATGTCCGGTGACATCAAAACATTTCAATTGGATTGAACTAGTCACATGTGACATTACGCATCGAATGGTGTCACTTTTATGAAAATCCAATAATAATTGACTCATTTACCGGCAAAATAGCGTAAAAAGTGATTCATGCAAACTTGCCTATTTCTCGGCAACTACTCATATTACAAACAAACTTTGACAAACATTCTCTTCGTATGGATAAATGCTACAAAGATAAGAAAGTTATGAAGGAATATTTTAAAAAATGAAAAGCCTGAATGGGTCTTGAATAGACCATTTTTACACCTTTTTTCACTTTTAATAATAATAATAATAATTTATTGAACTTGTATATCGCCAAAATCCATCTTGTAAAGCTGCTCGGTGGCGCTTGTACAAAACCAAATATATGATAATGAGTACACAATGTAAAACAATATAGATAGAAAATCATAAAAACTGTTTGATAAAACAAGATAAGAGCATTAGATAAAATATAGATAGAAAATCACAAATGAAAATTAAACTATTTGGTAAAACAAATAAAAAGCAGTGTACAGAAAAAGTATAAAACATTAAAATAATTGGTAAAAGAGATAAATTACATGAAGGCTCTTTGGAACAATTCTGTTTTAAGGTTCTGTTTAAAAAAGTCAAAACTTGAACTGGTCCTTGTTTTAAAGGATATGTCGTTCCAAAGTTTCGGTGCTACTACCGAAAAGGAGAGTCGGGCGAAAAGTGTTCTACTTTTTGGAATCTCAAGGAGGTGAATATTTGAAGAACGAAGTTGGCGTAAGGGTTTATAATGGTTAAGAAGATCTTTGAGATATGCAGGCGATTCAGGACAGTTGATTGACTGATATGTTAGACACAAAATTTTGAAATCTATGCGAAAAGAAACAGGGAGCCAGTGAAGTTGTTTAAGGACAGGGGTGATGGGTGAACGATACGATGTTAGTGAAACGATACGAGCAGCTTTATTCTGAATGAGTTTACGAGGGTATAAACTTGTTGCGGGAAGTCCAACAAGCAGTGAGTTGCAATAATCGAGTCTGGATGTAATAAAGGAGTTTACAAGTAGCTTACAGGTTTCAAAATTAATATAAGGACGGACTCTACCAATGTTGTACATGTGAAAATTGCATGATTTACAAATAGATGAGATATGGGATTTCATGTCCAGTGCAGAGTCGACATTTACACCAAGATTTCGTATAGACGTTGACAAAGGAATACTGGCATCTCCAATTTTGACCGAATTATGTGTTAACTTAAGATTTGTTTTACATTTATGTTTAAATAGTTTTATCAATTCAGTTTTATTATCGTTCAATTTTAAAAGATTTAGTTTTATCCAAGATCGAACATCCGCAATCCAGGCCTCCAACTTTGTTATGTGTTCGGTCTCGTTACTCTTATTCAGCGCGATATACATTTGTGTATCGTCCGCATAAAGTTGGTAGTCGATTTTGTGTTTTCTTATGACGTTTCCTAAAGGAGATGTGTATGCTGTGAACAAGAGTGGTTCCAGGACTGAACCTTTCGGTACACCATATTTCAGCCTTTGTGGAGGTGAGTTAGTGTTATGGATATTCACTACTTGCTCCCCACAATCAAGATAACTGGCGAACCATGATAATGCACTGTCTTCAATCCCAAAACGATGCTTTAATCTATATAATAATATGGAGGTGACTATGGTGTCGAAAGCGGCACAAAGGTCAAGCATGACCAGGAATACACAGTCAGTGCTGTCCATCCGACTAATGATATCATTATGGACTCGTACAAGGGCGGTCTCAGTACTGTGACACTTCTTGTAGGCAGACTGAAATGGCTCATCTAAGTTGTTCTGTGCAATATGATCCTTAAATCTGGAAGCTACAACCTTTTCTATGATTTTAGATAGAAACGACATTTTAAATCGAAATGGCGCAAAAATGAAATCGAAATTAAAAAAATGCTTCCGATGATTTTTGCGCCTTTACATGGCACATCTTTTTACTTATATTTTAAAAAAATAATATTTGCTTTCGAAAAGACGTTCCTAACCGCCAAAATTGCAGTTGTTGTCAAAATTAAGTCATTTCCGGTGCCGACAGAAAACTTTATCCGTAATAAAAAAGTTGAGACTGAGCTTATGAGCTTATGAACTTTGTTTTATACATATGGAGCAATAAATAATTAACCCGGACAATAACCTGAATTAGCCAATAACGGCCAAGGTAAATTATTGAGACAAAATTTGTTCATATGTTTGCTCAAATCACATCACCCTTTAATTATGGGTAAAACGCCATAAAAAAATATTCATGAATAAAAAAGTGTTTTGAAAAAATTTAAAGAACCATAGCTATGTGCCCTGTTTCAGGCTATGTCAAAATGTATCAAATATTAAAATCCAATGAATATTGTAAATATTACAGCAATATTTGAAAAAACGACAACTTTTGGATTTCCGGCATTTCACATTGTCGCAGAAAGTTCGAAATAGCTTTAAAGTCTAAGCCACACCCACTTTCCCAGTAAAACTGAGGAAATCGAATCAATCCGACAAGTAGTTTCTGAGATATGCTCAAGTGGGAAAAAAAATAAGAAGAAGAACTAGACCTGCAATCAGCACTGAACCGGCTTTCAGGAATCAGACAGGAAGTTTGTTATAGCATAGCTGATCCATTGAGCTACCAAGCGATACGTTAGTTGTTTTGCTTCAATGACACCCTCTATCATTTGTAAAAGTAATATTTGGACGCGAAAAGACCGGTCAAAATTCTAAATTCTGACAAAATTACGTCACTTCCGGTACCCAAAAAACTTTTTGTAGGTAAACAATGAGTCGAAAACTCGCAACATGAAAAATACAAACTTTGTTTTATACATATCAGGCAATAAATAATTAACCTATAACCCATAAACTGAAATAAATAAGGTAAAAAAAGTGACCCTGGGAAAATTGGTTATTTCTCGACAAGGGAATATGCTAGAGGCCTTTTCTTGACATCAATATGACTATATTGATTCAATCTAACTGTCTATTAGAAACAAACATTATAACGTTAAACGAATAATAAATATAAATCACTTCAAAAATATGTTTGTTTTGAAGGCTAAAAATACGTTTTTTTGCAAAAATAACATTACTTCCGATGATATTGAAATTGTTAAATTAGTTCATAGAATTTATGAATGGCATAAGGCATCAAATGGTGAAAATGTTATGAAAATCGAATAATAATTGACACTTTTATAGAACAAAAACCTTGAAAAGTGACTTATCGCCTATTTCTCTGTAACCCTACAAGTTAGAAACCATTTTGTGGTCTAGTTCTCAGAAACTACTTGTCGGATTGATTCGATTTCTTCAGTTTTCTGGGAAAGTGGGTGTGGCTTAGACTTTAAAGCTATTTCGAAGTTGTCGGTTTTTTTAAATATTGCTGTAATTTTTACAATATTCATTGGATTTTAATATTTGATACATGCAAAATTGCATATTTCTCGGCAACTGCTCATACTACAAATTAATTTTCGATAAAATTCTTTTCGTCTGGATTATTGCTACTAGTTTATGAAATTACAAATAAATATTTCAAAATATGAAGATGCTGAATGAATTGTAAATAACTGAATTTTTTTACTTTATTTTACATTTTATTCGAAATTGCCCGAAAATGAAATTGAAATTAAAAAGTCTGAGCTAAAGATTTTGTGCGCCTTTACAGGGCGCATCCTTTTAGTTATATCAGTTTTGATAATAATAATATTTGCTTTCAAAAAGTGGCACCGAACTGTCAAAATTGTAGTTTTTGTTAATATTGCGTCACTTCCGTTACCGACAGAAAAATGTCGCCGTAACAAAGAAAATTACAATTGGGATCACGGATCATATGAACTTTGTTTTATACAAATCGAACAATAAATAATTAATCTGGGCCCGAAAA
Source organism: Patella caerulea (assembly GCA_036850965.1). NCBI lineage: Eukaryota > Metazoa > Mollusca > Gastropoda > Patellidae > Patella > Patella caerulea. The sequence goes on from JAZGQO010000010.1 coordinate 6,015,991, forward strand.
ACTAAATTAGTCAATGGCGGCTAACGCAAATTACTGAGACAAAATTCTTTCTCACTCCTGCTCAAGTAGGATGATACTTTAACGCGTTAACCCTGTGTAAAATACCACCAAAAAATATTCATAAACAAAAAAGCTTTTCGTAAAAATTTTTTTTTTTTTTTCAAAATTTCGGACATTTTTTCGACTACTTCCGGTTTTACGATCATTGTCGTGATAGCTTTAAGAAGTTCTTTGGATACTTAACTTTCTGTAACAGAAGTGTCAGAAACATTCATTGAATAGTTTAGGAAAAAAAGATAAATAAAAGAGCATTTACAAAAATTTAACGATTTCTCATTTATTTCAATGCTTTTCATCTTGGATTCACTATATAAACAACCGATAGAACTTTGAGTAAGAAAAGTTTAGGAAAAATCGTAGGCGTTGTTATCGGACGGAGAAATCACGTTTTCCCCGAAAACATCCATTTTTGCATTGTTTTCAAAATATTGCACACTATTTCGACCACTTCCAGTTTAAGGATCCTTGTCGAAATTGCTTTATCAATTGGTATTGCACTATAACTTCATGTTCCATAAGTTTCAGAAACATTTTGGCCGTAAAACGAAACCACAGCTCACAAAATGGGAAGAAAATTCGAAAAAAATCGAGGTGTCTATGGTGTCGAAAGCGACAGCTCACAAAATGGGAAGAAAATTCGAAAAAAATCGAAAAATAAAGGGCGATAACTCCGAATGAAACTTATATTACTGGAATCGGATGGACTTCAGGTATCCAAAAATCTAGGTCAAGTTTGCAAATTTTGAAAAATAACAAAAATTGTCTCGTAGGCGACAATTTTCGAACGATAGAAGTCAGCGACGAAGTTTCGAAATTGCAAAATGTCAGATTGCTATTGTGTCGGAAAAGTCTCAGGCTTTCCAAAAATGTGATTTGTTTGAATATAGGTAAAGAATTGACGAAACCACGGCCGATTTTTTATTTTTTACCAACGTTCAAAATTCGACCACTTCCGGTCTGCGCAGAAGATCAAAAATTGTTTTATTGAGTAACCACCACATGGTTTCCAGATAGAAAGATGACCCGCAAATCGGTATCTCTTTTCGATCATAGAGAAATAGGCTCCCGCGGTAAATAATAATAATAACTAGACCTGCATAGCAGTGCTGAATCGGCTTTCAGGGTCCTTTATATCATTGTCATGCTTTTAAATGTACATTTATACTCTAAACGACCGATAGGACTCGGGGTAACAGAAGTTTAAGAAGAGAAATAGAAGTAGAGGAAAATACTACATTTTCGGCATCTCATAATATATTGCCTAACTATCAAATTTGTATCATTCTGATATATTAAAGTCCAAAAAGTAAAATACTAGATCTTCAGCGTCCCGTAATATTTTGCCTAATCAGCGGATTTATAATCCATTTGACTGTATAAATATCGCCCATTGTTCGGGTTATCCAATGGTACTTTGGTTTTTTTGATTCGGTGAAACCTGGCATAGTTATCATTTATTTTCGCAAGATGGGCATTTTTGTACTTTTTTTTCAAAATATGGAATATTTTTTCGACTATTTCCGGTTTTGGGATCATCGTCGGGATATTTTTAACATGTTGTTTAGATACTTAACTTCCTGTACCATAAGTGTCAGAAACATTCATGGAGTATTTTTTGAGAAAAAAAATAAATAAAAAAGCATTTTCAATAATTTTACCATTTTTCACTTTTTTTCAAAGATTGAGGCCACTTTTAGAACACCTACATTATTGCAATGCTTTTCTCTTTGGATACACACTCTAGACCACAGATAGGACTCTGTCGTTTTCGAGAAAAAGGCGTCTCAGAATGCTCCAATACTGAAAGTACTTCATTTTCGGCGTGTCATAATTTATTTCCTAACAACTGAATTCGAATCATTCAGATGTCATAAGATAGCCCATTTTGGCACTATCCAACGGCAATTTCATTGTTTTGGTCCGCTGATATGTCATGGAGAATTCGAATTTTTGGCAAGAGCTCCAAATTTTTTTTATCTTTTTTATCCTTTACTTCTGGTATACGGTTTTGGAGTTTGAATGTGAACAGGACTCTCTAATGATATACTACACTATACGATAAGAAAAAATACTTCTGAGAAATCCTATATTCAAAAGAGACAAAATTGTCAAAATGTCACTATTGAAAATTAAATTTCAATAACTACATACATATTATACATCGTTAGACCCGTAATTAGGTCAGCTATTTGAATATATATCCTTTTTTTGCAAATCTCTTAAAATAAAAAAAAAGTAGAGCATTTTTACTGTTTTCAATTTTCAGTCCCTTTTTTGTCTTTGAAGGTCTTAATGGTTGGATCTATGCTAAAGACTACCGGAAGGATCATCGATAGATAAAGTTTAAGAAAAATCGCTGGAGCAGTTTTCGAGATAAAGGCGTCCAAAAACGCTCCAAATCTGAAAAGACTTGATTTTCAGCGTGCCATGTTTTACTTCCGGACCATCGTATCTGTATCTGTATGAATTGGATATCATACGATACTCCAATTCCGATGTAAAACAACGATACCTTAATCCATTTGATTGGTTGATATGGGACGAAGAAATCACGTTTTTCCCAAAGCCCCCATTTTTTAGTTTTTTTCAAAATATCAGACATTATTTCTACTACCTCCGGTTTACGAATCGTTGTTGAAATTGCTTTATGCAACTGTCTGGCAATATGGCTTTGTTTCAGGGGTTTCAGAAATATCGTTTTATCCTTTCCAAAAAATATAAGGGTTACAAAATGGGCAGAAAATTCGAAAAAAATCGAAAAATAAAGGGCGATAACTCTAAATGAAACTGATATTACTGGACTCGCATAGTACTACAGAAATCAAACAATGTAGGTCAAATTTGAAAATTTTAAAAAATAACAAAAATTGTGTCATAAACAACGTGTTTTCAATTTTAGAACGATAGAATTCCTAGACGAATTTTCGAAATTGAAAAATGTGAGATAGCCATTATCTCCGCAAAGATTCAGGGTTCCTGAAAATGTCATTTTTGTTAAAATTGGTAAAGAATTGACGAAACTATGGCCTATTTTCAATTTTTAGACGACGTACAAAGTTCGGCCACTTCCGGTATGCGCAGAGGTTTGCAAAATAGTTTATCAAGTAGCCACTAGATCGATATCTGTTTTCGATCATGGAGAAATAGGCTCCCACGGAAAGAAATAATAATAACTAGACATGCAGACCTTCAGTACTGAATCGGCGTTCAGGAATCAGACAGGAAGTGCGTCATACAATAGCCGATCCATCGAGCTACCAAACCATACTGTAGTTGTTATGATTCAGTGACACCCTCTATCAGATTTGTAAAAGTAATATTTGCTTGCAAATATACCGGTCAAAATTGTAAAATCGGTCAAATTTACTTCACTTCCGGTGCCAAAAGAAATCATTGTCGGTAACAAATAAGTTGAGAATTCGCAATTGAGAATTGTTTATACATATCAGGCAATAAATAATAAACTTAGAACCCATCAACTGAAATTAAAAAGGTAAAAAACTTAAAAAGTGATCCTTAGAAAATTGGTTATTTCTCGACAAGGGAATACGCAATTTTTTGATATCAGTATGATTATATTGATCCAGTCTAAATGGCCATTAGAATTAAACGTTATAACGTAAAACAAATAATAAATATCTTTAATATAAAACAAAACAAGTGTGGAAAGAGACCAGAAACATTCCGAGTCACTTCATGCAAATACATACAGAACATTATTTTAACAAAAAATAAAATATCACAAAATAAACAAAAATATGTTAAACTCGAAAATGAAATGAAACTAAAATCAAAATTAATCTGAAATCAAAACTAAAATTAAATTACAAGTAAAAGTTAAATCAAAAATTGGAAGGTAAAATCAAATTGAAATCAAATTAAAAGAAAAAATAAATCAAAATCAAAACCAATTTCATATTAAGAAATTAAATTCAATAAAAGTTAAAATAAAAATAAAATGAAAAGTAATTTGAAAATTGTTCGTAGCCTATCGCTATCATAATGCTTTGTGGCTTGGCAGAATTGACCTTCCTTATTGAACTATTACCCGTTTTGACACACGAATAGGTTACTCTTGATGGAAAACGATGCTGTTGTCATTTGTCTGATATCCATGCAAATCGTTTCTAATCAATTAGATTTTACTAAATTAATCAACTGAATCTTCGGCTGTCAAGAGAATCCGTAGTTTTTAATGCCACACAAGTAGACTACATGTAGGCATTTCCATTCGGTTCAAACTTCAAATGTATTATTTTACTTGTAAAGGGGCGTGAATGGTTAGCACGTGCGCATAGTATCGTAAGGTCTGTCATTGAGACAACTGGCGTGGTTTCGATTCCTCGGTTGTACGTGATCGCCTTCCGAACCTCGTGGGTTTACTGCGGGTCGTCCGGTTTCCTCCCACAGCTAAAACTAAAAAATCCTACGTGCAAGCGAATTATTGAAATAAAATTGCACCGTGTTTTAGTCCGGAAATGACATACTTTGTGTCGAGTGGACGTTAAACCCCATTTCTCTTTCTCTCTCTTATACGGGACATTTTGTGTCCAACCATTTAATAGTGATCATCTTGGGTGGAATATTCCACATACCATCAGTGGTGGACTGAGTCATAGGTGTATGAGCTGGGGGGAGGGGGGCAGTGTTACAACCCCTATTGTAATATCAACCCCTATTGTAATAAATGTAATAATTGTAATAAAAGTTCAATTAACCCCTATTGTAATATCAACCCCTATTGTAATAAATGTAATTAATGTATTTTACCATACAAAAAAAATCGACATCTCAAGTATACGAGTAATCGTATGCGTTAATACTGCATATGGTATATATTTCAAAACAACACAGCCGAATACATCATTCCGTTAACGAGTTTGGAGAAATTATTAAAAAGGAATGTCAACCACTATTGTTACAATACGGGTTGATATTACAACAGGGGTTACATGGTATAACCCCTATTGTAATAAAATTTCAGTCAACCACTATTTTAATAATTGTAATAAATTTGTTTTGCCATACCAATAAAATCGACAACTAACGTTAAAAGTGTATGGATTTGGATCACCATTTCCGTAAGGTTTGTTCTCACAAATATCTGTCGTCTCATTATTCTATCTGATATGCAGATGGAGTTCAAAATCCCAAGAAGACAGAATTTTCAGGGAACATACTTGGTGTTAAATTAGATATCACTGGTTACAACAGAGGTTGATATTCCATTTTAATAATTCTCCAAATAGCCTTGGGACATGTTTTAGGTGGTTTTGTTTCATAATATTCTATACAGTATAAGGGCATACCTGTACACTTATTTCGGGAATAACATATTATTTTATTTCAATAAAATAACCCTTGTGCATAGGGGTCTTTAGCAGTGGGAGGAAACTAGAAAAGCCAGAGAAAACCCACGTGGTTGGACTGGCGACCCCACTCCTTGTCATGTACAACCGGGGATTCGAAACCACCCCAGTTGACCCAATTACAGGCTCTATGATACAGCGCGCACGTGCTAACCATTCGGCCATCCACCCCTACCCCCATATCCATACCAAAATGGTGATCAAAACCCATAGACTTTTAAAGTTAGGTGTCGATTTTACTGGCCTGGCAAAACATATTTATTACAATAGGGGTTGACAGAAACTTTATTACAATAGGGGTTATAACGCGTAACCCCTATTGTAATATCAACCCCTATTGTAATAAATGAATCTAACTGTAGAGGAAAAATTTAAAAAGGCGATCAGGAGGATTATTTTATCTGACAGGGAAAAAGAAGTTCAAAATCCATAGACGACAGATATTTCAGAGAACATACTTTACGTTTATTTAAATATCATTGATTACAATAGGGTTGACATTCTGTTTAACTAATTCTCTAAACATGTTTTTGGTGGTGTTGTCGATTTTATTGGTATGGAAAAACACATGTATTACAATTATTACAATAGCGGTTGACAGACATTTTATTACAATAGCGGTTATACTGTCTAACCCCTATCGTAATATCAACCCCTATTGTAATAAATTTGTCTTAGTTTAGATGAGGATTTAGAAAATACTAACAGGGGGGGGTTATTTTATCTGATACGCACACGGAAAATGTTCAAAATCCTCAGACGACAGGTTTTTAAGAGAACATACTTTACGTTTATTTAAATATCATTGATTGCAATAGGGTTTGACATTCCAGACGGTTTCAAAACATGTTTTCGGTGATGTTGTTACATTATACGGTATAAAGACATATCATTGTGTTATATATTCATACGGAAATAGTGATCAAAATCCATACACATTTTAAGTTAGGTGTCGATTTTATAGGCACGGCAAAATACATGTATTACAATTATTACAATAGGGGTTGACAGAAATTTTATTACAATAGGGGTTGAATCGTGTAACCCCTATAGTAATATCAACCCCTATTGTAATAAATGTGTTTTTCCATACCAATATAAATGACAACACAACCAAAACATGTTTTAGAAAGCCGTTTCGAGAATTAGTTAAATAGAATGTCAACCCCTATTGATGAAATAAAATAATCCTCCTGATCTCATTTTTAAATTTCTCCTCTACAGTTAGACTCATTTATTACAATAGGGGTTGATATTACAATAGGGGTTACGCGTTATAACCCCTATTGCAATAACATTTCTGTCAACCCCTATTGTAATTGTCATAGCTGTGTTTTGCCATGCCAATAATATCGACACCTAACTTTAACAGTCTATGGATTTTGATCATCATTTCCGTGGATAGGGGGGGGGATGCTTAGCATATGCGCGCTGTATCATAGAGCCTGTAATTGAGTCAACTAGCGTGTGGTCGCCCGGTTTCCTCCCACTGCTAAAGACCCCTATGCGCAGGCGAATTATTGAAATAAAATTAAATAATATGTAAGTCCCGAAATAAGAGTACAGGTATGCCCTTATACTGTATAGAATATTATGAAACCAAACCACCCAAAACATATCTCGGGTCTGTTTGGAGAATTAATAGCAACCTCTGTTGTAACCAAGTATGTTCCCTGAAAACTCTGTCTTCTTGGGATTTAGAACATCTTCTCCGTCTGCATATCAGAAAAAATAATCATTTGACAGTCGTTACCGTGTTTCGAGAAATTATTGAAATGGATTGTCAACTAATATTGTAATCAGTGAGATTTTAAATAATGTAAAGTTTGTTCTGTGAAAAGTCTGTCTTCTGACGAATTTAACATCTTATCCTCCTGATAGAAATTTTAAAGGCTTTCTCTACATTTAGACACGCGTATTACAATAGGGGTCGATATTTCAATAGGGGTTAACGGTATAACCCCTATTGTAATAAACTTCCTATCAACCCCTATTGTAATAATTTGCCATACCAATAAAATCGACAACACCACCAAAACCATGCTTTAAAGCCGTTTGGAAAAATTATTAAAACGGAATGTCAACCCCTACATTCCTTTTCAATAATTTATCCATTCTCGTTAACGGCTTTTAATGTCGTTTTCGGTTGTGCTGTTTTGAAATACCCTATGCAGTATAAAAGCATACGATTACTCCTATATATTGATATTCAAACGGTTATCAAACTCCATAGACTTTAGATGTCGATTTTTTTGTATAGTAAAATACATTTATTACATTCATTACAATAGGGGTTGATATTACGATAGTGGTTGATTGAAATTTTATTAGAATTATTACATTTATTACAATAGGGGTTGATATTACAATAGGGGTTAATTGAAATATTATTACATTTATTACAATAGGGGTTGTAACAGGGCACAAATGCTGTGAAAATTTGGGCACACAATTGTACTTAAACAAAGTTGTATAAAAAAAATATTGTGTTCTTGAATGTGTCCAATTTAACAGCGAATTTAAATTCAGAGTGTCTATAGTTAGGCAATTAAGTAGAAATCTTAAGACCCGAATTGTGTTCTTGAATGTGTTCAATTTAACAGCGAATTTAAATTCAGAGTGTCTATAGTTAGGCAATTAAGTAGAAATCTTAAGATACGAACCCTCTATTGTTTGGAGTACAGTAAGCCACGACTAGCATACTAAGAACCTAAATACAGTTTTTGGGCCCAAATTGATTTTAAGGTGAAGTTGTCGTAAAAGTTGATGTCTTGTTTTCACCATGTCTACCTCTTTAACCAAGAATTCATACTGGGAATTAAAATATTCCCTTTGGTGTGCTCTCTGAATAATGCGTTCCACCTTTTGTATTTCTTCAACTGTGGGTACCAGAATGTTGTTATGACCAGACTGTACTATCTTAGCATTTTTATGTTCATGAAAATATTTCAAGTTTTGAAGAGAGCGTTGAACAAACACCATAATGCGTGGCAGATTATCATATGAATTAAATCGCGAAACATCAAGAATGTGATTTAAAGCACCAATCTGCGATTCTTGAATAAATTCTGCTTGAACAAATAAAGGCATACATGTTGCTTGTGTATTAGATAGGTCATTCTATGAGATGAACTGTGCGGGTCACTGTTCAGGAAAACATAGCCATGGCGGACCATTTCGCCATAGCAAAGAGCTCATAAATTGACTTGCAACACAGCCTCGAGATGGGAGATCAGCTGGATTGTCACTACCGGAAGCTGGCGATGAAAGGCCTGCCAAGTCACTTGATAACCGATAATATATGGGTGGAATTCTTATAGACGGTGCAGACACAATTGATGCCTAATTCTAGTCCAAACTTCCAATAGAGACAATTCCGTTCAGAACATGGTAATTTGACTTAAATTTTCAACATTTTCTTTTTTATCACCTATTTTTGAATTATTATAGCAAGAATGGTCAACTTTTTATAAAATTCTTTAACTAATGTATCTTTAATGTCAGATTATTCAATAGTTTCAGGTTTCAACTTGGAAATCGAATTGCTGCCAGTGTAATTGTGATAGTTTCCACATTTTGAAATATAAAATGGCGTCCAGGTAGGTTTTATGTTTAAAGGGTGCATTGCTCTATTCTTCAGGACGTTAAAATATACGAAAATGGGTCATTAACGCAAATGTGAATGCAAGATGAGTGTATTTGTAGTGATTTGAAATCAATTACAATGGGTGAAATAGGTAAACACTCCTAACTGAGCTCCCAACGTTTACCACAATTTGTCCATTTTACGCGTTTTTTTTATAAAAAATAATTTCCGTCAACATGAGATAGTGGTGTAGCTCCTTTAACATCGCGATCTCTTCGTGGTCGTCTTATTATTGGCGGATATTGTCGAGTAAATGATCCCGAAACCATTGTCGACCGACTTACTGTAACCTTTTTAATCTGTATATACTGTATCAATTTGTAAACGTTAACCTGGGTAAAGTACAAAATATAAACGTTAATAAATATTTAATATGAAACATTTTCTATTTATAGTACACAAGATAAACAAGATACAGACACCCAGAGTAAGTTTGAATATTGTTAATTTCAGAAGGAATAAAATAAAGAAGGGATTTTACAATACCGTGTGCTTTGGGGGGAAATTTGAAGGATAGTGTCTATTATTTCGAATTCCAGCAGCCAAGGGTTCGTTTACGTGCACGACCATGTGCAATGTGTATACGTATCCCATCCGAACGAGTAGACATTGCAAGATCATCCATCCTGCTCAACTGACAAGGGGAAATCATACCTCAGAATCCTAAAGAATCCGTGGCCGTCAGGTTTAGAAGGAACACTTAGTATCTAATGTTATGAATCAATTAAAATACAATATCGTCACGTTAAAGCAGCTAAGTCTCGAACTCAATATCATCCAAAATCCTACACCTTGAAAACACGAATTATTTGTCAATACAAATCAACATTGATGTTGTAATCTTATCTGGAAAGGGTAAGTTTCTGATATCCGATATTTAAAACAAAATAAACATTTTACAATTGGTACAAGAATTGTGTACCACAGTGCAATTCATTGTCATTTGTAAATAGAAAGAATGAGGCTAGTCAAACGATGACGCTAGATCTTATCTGGAGAGCATGCGCGACCGACTGAAATTGCCATTTGATTGAGACTCATGCCGTATTTCGCTGAACATAACTGATTTGAAATTAGAGTCAAAACGGAAACAACTAAATGTAAATCAGTTTATGTACATTCAGATTACTTTATAATATGAGTTGTGACCCATTTGGGTCAATTTCCATGCCCCTTATATCAGCGATTTAGCTCCTTTAAATCGAGCTAAATCGAAATTGTTGAAACTAGAATTAAGCTGAAATGACAACTGTTCTGTGAACGTTATCAGGGTAGCATGGTCTACGGTACACGGATTTATTCGAAATGCTAGTATTAATACGTAAACGTAATGTAGTGTAATTGAGAGTCTTTATATTGCCATACACCAGAAAACCGTGACGTAATTTTAGTCCTTCTGATCATGGAAGTTTTCCGGTGACCTTGATGTTGCCGTATCGTGTCTCTTAGTGACAATAAATGATTCACCGTTAAGTAAGGATGTTATATAATGGCCATTTTTACATTCGGTATTTTCTCCATGATATGTTTAATTTATATAAGATGATATAGAACATTATAATATGTATGAAACGTAGTAGTGTTTATAGGTAAGTATGCTATGTTCTTGTATTCTATCAGTTATTTGTGATAGATGTATGCTGTATGTATTCCACATATATCTGATGGTTATTTATTATTAACACGTTTGTATATTCGTACGATCTAGTTGAATCAACAGTTGGAAGAAGCAAGCAGTTTTTTGAAGCAGAAATAGATGAACAAAGGACTGCCTTTCGAAGCATGGGATCGGTTAATTTGAAGGTGAGAATTATACTCAATATGCTAAATAAGCATATTGACAAACTAAAGTTTCTGAGAGTTTTCACAACTTATAAATAATTATTATACTATTTCTCGCACAACATATATGCGTCACATCTGGGTGCAATTAAAATAGCTACCAATTTCACTTTATTCTTAACCGATTGAGTTGAGATATATATTGTTAATTCTTCAGAAATTAACGGCAACCAGTGGACAGATTCACTAGTCCATCGATATCTATTATTAAGGTTTGGACAGGGTTAGGTTTAGGGTTAGATTTATTGATACCCATATTTATAGTGTTTCTTATAGCAGCAGACTAGTGCAGCGGCGTACTAGTGATCCCGCCGACTAGTGAACCCCCATCCAATTTCTAATTTAACCCTTTTATTCCAGAGTCCATGTAGACAGAAAAGGGGTGATAAAGGTAAGTAGATTCCATTTAAAAATAATAATATTACTTAGTAAGATTACTATTTCGTCAAATCAATTTGTTTTTGGATGGACGATGTAATAAAAAAGTATATAAAATTTACATATTTAAGACTGTTGCCAACAAAGCTATTGTTTGTATTCAGGGCTAATACCCGCAACTGCAGCGTCCAACGCTATTTCCTGTCGTCAAATTTGGACAGGGAAAGGCCCACAATTTTCGTCAAGCAGACACAATATCCGTCACTCGCCAGCTGTCAAACAAACCACTTGATGTAAACAATTCACAGCGTACTGTTCAATATAAATGAGTAATCAGTAATATCCTAATAAACAAACTTTGATCAGATTTCCGACCAAACAGTATGAGAGGTGGTGCGGGCTGGGGGGAGGGGGGCTATATTGCATGCTAACATGCCCTAATATTCGAAACAGGAAGCGTTAATTTCCTAACCATTCATAATACACTATTTACAAAGAGTGTGATATTTTTGTGGATGTTATTATTATTAGACATATCATATTATGTACTATGAATTATAATCCACCATCTATATGATTTCTTTTATTTGGATTAGATGCTGATGAAACGGGTGATAGATGTAAGGCATGTGGTCGTGATTGCACGTGTCCCTCCACGTCTCCACCACCAGAAGAATTATCCAGATGTAAGACATGTGGGTGTGAGATCACGTGTCCATGCACGTCCCCACCACCAGAAGAATTATCTACAAATCAGCTTGATGTAAGTATTGTATATAGGTTGGTTGTATCAGATTTGGTAATATGGACCTGGATTTAAAAGAACAATTAAATTTTGACGTGAATTTACGGTATAGTCAAATGTATACATATTTCGATATTGGAATATGATGTGATATAGAATATGATGTGGTATAGCATATTGTGTGATATATCCAATTGGGACGTAGATGGTGGGATATATAATATGGTGTGATATAGAATATGGTGTGATATTCTTAATCAGAGTGCAATCATTTAATTAAATAACCCTGTATTCTGTATTACAGAATCAAAACACAGACCGTTCCACAAGAGGTAACTAACAAGTATATATTTTAATATAAGAATTGTGTAGTTATTAACATTTTTAAGTGAATATTTAATCCACGTGTAAAGAATACTAAATAGAAATAGAAATAGCGGGTATCAACAGAACAATTGTCATCTTTTACTCGATAATTTGTTTTATTTATGTCCGTTTCTTTTCAACCGAAATATTGTTTTGACGAGATGTGAAACGCCCATTCCATTTCTTTATTTAGACGTTGAAACTCACCAAGCACCAGTTGATCATCAGGATGATAAAACCACCACTAATGATATTAGAAATAGATTTATTTATAATATTGAGCCATCGCCATTAATGGATTTTCTGTATTCAAAGGAAATCATCACAGAAACAGAAATGGTAAGTTGTTGTTTACATCGAATACCCAATAGGGCAGTTTTTTCTAGCAAGTGATGAGTGTCTATATTTTGTATCAGTATGTATCAGTGACCAAACCTGTTGACACGTGTGATTTAAATATAGAGCAGTGCTGGTATCCAAGATCATCCCTAAATATAACATGATATACAGGTAACCAGGCAACCATTAATAACAAACAAAAACAAATAAATGTTAGAGATTATATCGTAGATCTGTCGGATAATTAACTTGGATGAAATGACCAAAGTCTGTTGTGATTGAAATGTTATTATATCAAGTGACAAGATGTAATATTAAGTACTTGTTTTAAATTGATGTCGTATCTACAGGAGACGGTTCAAGCTAGAATGAAACTTAGAGGTAGAACGGCTGCAGCAAGTCATCTATGGGATATATTGTCCCAGAAAGGAGGAGAAGATACCGGCTTTAAATGGGTTTCACTTTTAATTGCATACTTAAATCGCGACGATGTAAAACTAAGTGAACTGGCTGAATATATCCAGTCAAAATGCAACGGTAAGTGTTTATATACTGCATCTCTCTCTCTCTCACTCTCTCTCTCTCTCTCTTTTGTTGTTAGACCAATGTTGAATACAGTTCGTTTCCGTATTTGTTTGAGCTTTTCAGCGTTTATCGTGATGTTCGAAGTGTACTTTGAAAATGTTAAAATGTTGCTAAACCAAAATTGAAAACAGTTTGTGTTTGCATTCATTGTTTATCGTGAAACAAAGTTGTGACTTTATCTTTTTAGAATCGACTCCAATGGAGGAAATAATATACCACCACAGAAGGGTAATCCCTGAAGTGGGTAGTCGACTGGATTCTCTACAAGGTTAGTTTATCATATATGTATATTTCTGTTGGTTGGTACTTCTAGCTTCCACCCTATAATAATGATCAACCAATATATTTATTCATGTATAAATCATTAAGAAATATTAATCAATATTAAAATATTAATATGTGATAGACATTGTTCAAATGAGTTAAAAGTAGTGTAATATGTTATGTATGAGGCAGTGTATGTAAACTCTATATAGAACACTTGATATCTCTTTTTATTTACCGAAAGTACTAAGATGCACTGCATTTATTTATGCCATAGTGTATTTGATAATTAGCTGGTACATGTCAATATAACGTTAATGTATTTTAAATTGCAGCCGAAGCTGAAACCTTCCTTTACGACACAAATTCAAAAGAATTTGTAAGAACTAGGGCTTGTCAAGAAGGGGAGCGTATACTCCGTGAAAAATTTGTACTGGGTATCATTGGAGCTGTTGGAGACGGGAAGGCCATAATGTCGCGGATGGTAGCTAACACCTTCTTACAGGAAAACAGAGACTTTGTTCCTGTGGTAGTAAAGTCTCCTAATGATATGAACTCCTTTTCTTGTTCAGAGAACAATAAGTACCTGCTTATAGTAGATAAAATGTTTGGTATTTGGACACGAACAATGAAACAACAAATACAAGATTGGCCAAAACATTTCGAATTACTTTACATGAAGATAAAGGAGAAACAACTAGCTCTCATTTATACAGTAAGAAATGATATCAGCCAGGGTTGTTATCATATTCTACACGCATATGAGATCTTTGCACATGAAACTCGAATTTATCTGAATGAAAACCATTTCCAACTCAACGAAGAGGAAAAAATGAAAATTTTACGTTATCATTTTGGAGATAAAATTGATCACGAACTGTACGAAATGATTAGCGCTGGCTCAGTGGCTGTAGGATTCCCTTACGTAATATGTATGTGTAGCAGATCATGGAAACGACATTTACCGTCACTGGGATTCAGAACAAACCTATTTGAGTTCTTACATTCAGAGTTTGAAATATATTGGAAAGAAGACAGAAGAAAGTACTTAAGTTTAAGTCTTGTTTTTTTGTTCCAGCCATTGATTGAAGACGATCTTAGAGCTGGCGGTATTCAGGCACTTAGAGAAATAGCTGGCAAGCCCGTAAACATTCATGATGTTTTTGATTCCTGTAAATCACTTGTTGGTAGCTTTATAACAGACGATGCTGGGAGCATGTTGTTAGCTGATCCGGTGGTAAGAAGTTTTCTGTTTCATCTCTCCAGCCGTTTTATCCAAGTAGCCATAAAACACTGTCCTTTGGACCTACTAATGGATATGGTGACTACGTCTGTACATGAAACCAAATATCATGTTCTGATTAAACCTCGTTTTTTCCCCAACCTGTGCTCAAGATTTGTCCATGAATTGCAGAAAAAAAACCATGACGTGTTATTTCACCAAGCTTTTCTCGACACTCAATTTTTAGCAGTTTACCTGAAACAAGATAAGTCCAAATTACTTTTCAATGCTGAGTTAACAATGAATTTAACGATCCACGATTCCAATGACAGGGGCCATTTCCTTCACTATTTATGCTTGTTTGGTTGTGTGGAAAGCCTCCAACTAATTACACGACATTCCAACAAAATGGTTTTTAACTTATTCAATGTCTGGACAAATGGAAGATTAGATTTCTATAATCTGGCTGCTGCTTCAACAAAAGACCCAATTGAGAAGATAGATTATCTACGTAATCAAAAACGTGGCACATTATCTACTTCACCAGCATTCAGAATGGACACTGATAAGTTCTTTCTCACTGCTGTCGAGTCAAACAGGATTGAGATAGTACAACACTTAGCCAACGTTACCGGTATCAATATTAAGTCTATGGAAGGCTGTCTTCACCATGCGTGTAATTCGATCTACGACAAGGTGGAAATAATACAATTTCTAGTAGATAAAGGAGCCAAGGTTAATTCCAAAAATAGAGATGGCCGCACCCCATTACACTTGGCTACCGCAAGAGGGAAGGAAGCTACAATAGCCTGCCTAATCAAACTTGGCGCCAATGCTAAGTCTATAGACAAAGACAACAGATTACCTATACATGAAGCCGTTAGTTGTAATGTGGGAAGACTGGATATTAATACGCCTGGTATTATGAGACAGTTGGTGGAAGCCGGTTCCCCTGTTAAGTCTGCAGATAGTAATGGTAGAACACCTTTATCAGACGTTAATAAGCGATTTGAACCTAGATGTGTTGATGTATTAAAGAGTAAGTCAACTTTAATTATATTCCTAGCTCTTCTTGTTTCGCTTATCTGCTAATGAGAAAGTTTCAGAGACCAGCCTTTATTTATCTTGTGTGTCTGTCGTCCTACATCATTGTTTCACAATATTAACTATCTTTCCAACCCAGCTGACAAAATCGCGTCACTCTGGTTTGCGCGTTGTACCATAGCAAGTAGTTACTGTAAGTAATGGTATTTTTCGGCTTTGGCCTCTAACCGTTACTGGTTTGATCTAAAGGCAAATAATATGAAAGTAAGACTTTTTCCACATTTCGGTTCTACGGCTAATTTGGAATACTTACCTTCTATTTTTCACTGTGATTCGACTTCTTTGTTCGCCAAAAGGAATTATTTCTTGCCACACCCGATACAAATTTATAACTATCCAACATTATTTTCATGTAGAATTTAGCGATCCAAAAACATAAACAAAATTCACTCGAAATGAAGCGCCATTGTGAACGTCACATCTGCGCGCATCCAATATTCCAAATTTAGGAATGCATTGTTATCGTAAACGAAAAATCTTGCTGTTCTTCAATTACGTATTAATGGATTTTATGCAATGATTGCTAATATATGTTGAATACATAAACGTTAGTGGTATCACCATTGTATCGGGTGTGGCAAGAAATGATTCTTTTTGGCGAACAAAGAAGAATTACAGTGAAAATAGAGGGTAAGGATTCCAAATTAGCCTTAAAACGGAGATGGGGGAAAAGCTTTATTTTCATATTAGTTGCCTTTAGATCAAACCAGTAACGGTTAGAGGCTAAAGCCGATAAATACCGTTACTATAGCAACTACATAGCATGTAATTATATTTCGGACGTCAGCATTATTTATACATGAGATATAGATATTGTGTCACTTCAGGATCCAAACGAAAGGACAACATTTTACTCCAGGGTTTAAAAATGGGTCTATCGCCAAACCTGAAATACATTGAACATAGTTTAATTATAATATTTCTTGATATCAAGTAGTAGTACTAATTAATTTCAAGAATATCTCTCTTCAATGATCTCTCTCTGTAAACGGTAATTAATGAAAGCTCGATTTACACAGATAGGCCAAACTATATTTTCTACTTTTATGATGATAAATTTTTGTATTATTTTTTGCAGATGCAGATATATCTGCTGCACAGCAAACAGAAGGAGCATTATTACCAGTAAGATATTACCGTATACATTTCGGTAAACATGTTCTTTCGTTAAGCCCGGAATGTTATCTAAATTATTGATTAGACATTTAAATTAATTAACTTAACCATACCATAATCAATTCTCGGTGTCGTCGCTAGCCTACGCTATTTACTAGATTAGAATCCGATTTGCTGCTGAACTTTTATTCATGGTATGGTTGAATTTTTCAGCGAAATCCCTGTACATTATCTAATTCTTAACTGTTATATAAGTAGCAGCTCCCATAATGTATCTTTAATGGGCATATAATTATGTATTCAAAACACTAGATATTGATGGATAACCATATTTAATATGGCGTCTTAAAATATGTTCCAAGATTCAGTGGACAAAAAGATGACGACAATATGTAACTATAATTAATAATGGCGACAATATATAACCACACTTAAAGATGACGACAATATATAAACATCTTTTGACACTCTATAACTATAAATAAAGATTACGACAAATTATAATTAAAAATAGAGAGCGGTAGAGAAAGAAAGGGAGAGAGTGAGAAATGGGGTTTAACGTCCACTCGACACAAACTAGGTCATTTCGGAACTAACATGGGGTCTTTAGCTGTGGGAGGATACCGGGGTGGGGGGGGCGGATAAAACCCACGAGGTTGGACAAGCGACCCTACTCCTTGTCACGTACAACCCTGGATTCAAAACGACGCAAGTTGACTCAATGACAGGTTTTATGATACATCGCGCACGTGCTAACCATTCGCCCCCCCCCCCCTTATAATAAAAGGATTTCACGACTAATGGCCAGAGCCACTTGTTACTGGAAGGTTTATTATCTATTTATCAATAAGACACTTTACTAGAACATTTTATCAACTAATTATCATTATCCATAGCTGTAATTCGTAATAGACGTGCTCACTCCTTCTGGAACTCCTCATACTACGTACAGTGGTTGTCACTTGGATTAAAGACAGATCATGCATCAGGTCCATGTATTCTTCTAGATATATGTATACTCTCAATACTATTTTATATATTGTAAAAAGCTAAAGGCGTCTATCTTAATATTTTACCTTCCTGTTTTATTTCAGGACAAGGAAGATGAAACAAATAAAACACTAGGAAGTGGTACAGATAAAGTCATCACTCTATATGTGTAAGTTCAACTTTATTTGTGCTGAATTTTATATTTTGTTTGGTGGAAAGAAATGGTAGTCAAGCCATTTGAAAAATGTATGACAATGGTCACAAATAAAATTGATAAATACTTCTGTATAAACATTTTGAGCTATTTAATATTATAGAAGTTTTAGGTTGTTTGCATTTAAATCAAAATACTGTATTTTTAATCGGAGCTACGTTTTTACAATGATTCTCTTGTTTTAACAAGCACAATACTGATACAGTTGTTGGCTATTACAAATATAACTTCCAATACCTGATATGATGGACTGGTTTATTTATATAAGGTTATTTATAATATGATGGACAGGTTAATAAAATTAAGGTTATTTACGTACGAGGGGGTAATTAAACTAAAAGAAAGTAAATTAATGAAAAAGTTATTTATTTATAAAAAAGCAACTAAAATACGGTGTCAAGTTAGAAGAGGGGATCCAGCTGATTGGTGTTCGGGGTCACTTTAAAATCTGCTTATTACAGGTCTTTCTTTAGGCCTGAAATGTTATCTAAAAAAGCAATTAGACATTAATTAACATATCCAGACCATAATAAACTCTTGATGTCAAGGCTAGCCTTCGATGTTGGCGGATTAAAATTCTATATGCCGCTTAATGGCCGTTGATAAATCAATCAAGTGGATAATCGAGACTATGCTGTTTATATTAATGATTTGAGTAATAATGACCGAGGCTATGTGAATATTTCAAACGCTTTTTTCTCGGCTAATAGTGGATCAATTTGACTGAAATTTTCAGCAAATTACCTTTACACTATCTAGTTTTTAACTATTATAGTGAGAACTGCCATCAGCCTCTTTATCTTATCTCCCATAATGTAACTTTAAGTAACGTAAATTTGTTTCGACTCTGCTCTCCACTACGTTACTGTCAGCCCTTAGAGACAACTGGTATGAAAATAAGGCTTTTCCCCATCTCCGTTTCCGAAAAATTGGCCTTTTTAGCTTGTGGTCCCCCTGGAGTTCATTATTATTATCCGATATAAAAATAACCGTTTGATTATATCACCGTTACATAGTAATGAAGGTTGAGTTCTAATTTCGTGAAAATCAGACCAAAATTGACAGACAAAATGACGACCGTTTGTACGCGAACAGTGTGAAAATATATTTTATCAAGGTTGTGGACCCTATAGAGGTCGCAATTTTAATTCGATTTTGATGAAACTTGACATGTTTGTTTGTAACCCAAAGATCTTGCTTCATTTCGATATTTGTGCATATCGGATTGTAACTTCCTGAATTATGGCCCCTGATCGTACGAAAAATTGCCTTTATTAGCTTGTGGTCCCTCTGGAAGTCAAAATTATTACCCGATTTAAAAAAAGCGTCTGATTATATCACCGTTACACTGCAATGAATGTTGAGGTCGAATTTCTTGAAAATCGGACCAAAACTGACAGACAAAATGGCTTGTACACGAATACTATGTGGAGGTCACTTTTTTAATCTGATGTTGATGAAACTTGAAATGCATGTTTATAACCCAAAGATCTTGGTTCCTTTTAATATTCAACGGATAGTATCGGATTGTAACTTCCTGAATTATAGCTCTCGACTGTACGCAAAATTGACTTTTTTAGCTAGAGGTCTCAATTATTATCCAATTTTAGAAATAATATTAAATGTTTCGTATACTAAACGTTAGCATGGCGCAGAATTTTATAAAGACCAAACAAATTCTAATGATTTTTTGATAATTACTTAATATGAGACAACTCTTGTTAACTGCCCGGACGATTTAGCTGCTGTGTGGGCGTATGTTTCGTTGCCTGGCAACCTATTTTTGTATACGATATCGCCCTAGATGAAAGTGAACGTTAAACTCCAGTAAGGAACGACGGTAACCCTTTTCTAAATTGACATTAAATACAGGAAATGAAATAAAATAGGGCTTTACGTCCCACTGGACTTATAAATCTGGATGAATTAGTGTTGACACCAAGCGCAGTTTTAACCGTGAGATCCGTCAATGTATATTTTCACATGAGACCTTCGTGTTTCGTTGAGGAATTCCCTTTTTTGCGGATTTCCTTTCTTACTAATATTGCTTAGGCTTATATCATAGTTTGGATTTAATCAAATCCACGGAACTTGATAAAGAAAATATGTAGTGAGTAATCGGTGAGTGATCTAATCTTACATGTTTTAATCGTTTGCTCTGTGACCGAGCGGTTCAGTCTCCTATTTAATATTTTTAACGTCCACATTTTTATGTGGACCTATATTGTCGTCGCCCCTGTCCGTCCGTCCACAATGTGACTGTGGATAGTCTACGGGTCACAATTTTTATTCGATTGTGAAGAAAATTAAAATATAGGTCTATTGCCCACAGATCTCGGTTCCGTTCGATATTAGCATAATATATCGAACCATAACTTCATGGATTATGGCCCCTGGTTGTATGAAAATTCACGCTTATAGCTCGTGGACACTCCACATGTTACAATTTTCATCTGATTTTGACAGAACTTAAAATTCATGTTTATAACCCAAAAATCTTGGTTCCTTTCGATATTTGTCGGATTGTAACTTTCTGATTTATGGCCGATGATTGTACGAAAAATCACGTTTTAGCTTGTGGTCCCTCTAGAGGTCACAATTATTATCCGATTTAAAAAAAGAACGTTCGAATATATCACTATCGCATTTATCGTACCTTAAGATCCTGGCCCTTGATTGTACGCGAAATCGTGTTGTTAGCTTGTGGTCCCTCTACAGGTAACAATGTTTATCTGTTTGAGAAAAAACGTTTGAATATATCACCTTTATACCTTAATGAATGAGCTCGACTTTCGTGAAAATGGGACCAAAACTGTCGGATAAAATGGCCGCCACTCGTAGGCAAATAGTGTATATATATGGTATATCAAAGTTTTGGGCCCTCTAAAAGTCACAATTTTGATCCAATTGTGATGAGACTTGAAATACATGTTCATATCCCAACGATCTTGGTTCCTGTGGATTTCTCGCACATATCGTACCGTAACATTCTGAATTATGGTCCATAATTTTTCGCGCATATCGTATGCTAACTTCCTGAATTGTGGCCCTTGATTGAACGAAAAAAAGCTTTTTGTTTAGCTCGTTTTCTATCCATCGCTTGTAAAATGTGGGCGTATCTGCCTGACAGGCGCTGGTTTAAAAACTTGTCGAAGAAAATATGTATTTGTTGGTTCATGATTCATAAGATATCGGCTGACAACATTTCGTTTCAACTAAATATTAAGTGTAAATTTAAGACTCGGCAGTCTAAATGAAACAATAAAACGATATATTGATAGTTTTCATCTTACAGATGGTCTAGGAGTTTTTTTTCTGATTCTATATAAATTGATAAAAGCCTGTCTATCGCTTTTGACGAAAGAACCATAACGCCGTTGATGATACGCAAATAGTGTGAAAGTATGAAATACCAAGGTTGTGGATCCTCTAAACATAATTTTTTTATCCAAATACCAAACCCATCTCTAACACCTCAGTGTTTATTTTAAAAATGAAACAACAAAAGCGGTATCGTACACATGTTTAAAAACAACGTTGGTTGGTTTGACTCTAGGCTGACTACTGCTGTATCGCACTTCTTAAGGACTTCACCATTGTGTTTGCTCGCGATACCGAAATCAAATATGTAAAAAGAACCAAAACAGTTGTTTTCTATACGCTTTATGTCACAACAGTTACACAATAGTCTACTTTAAAATGTTAAAAAAAATAACATCTCTTTATCTCAATCCCAAGACTAAACGTCTAACCAGCGTGGCGAGACTCAGAAAACCACATCATGAAATGGTCATCTAAAGAACCCATTGTGTGTTTGACTTTAATGAATTTAAATGATGTCTTAAATTATTCAAGCCCCGCCCTCTCTTATAGGTGCCGAATGGCGTAGACAGGGGCGTACATAACGGTATTGTTTGGGGGGGGGGGGGTGTTTAGCCAAAATGCGACCCGACTGATGCACATACCCCCCCCCCCGAAACGAGTGACGCAGTAAGTAGCCGAGCACCACATGTGCGAGTATTGTAGCGGATCTAGAAGCTGGGAATATGGAGTGGTGGGATGGGGGCGGTTTCAAATCTAGGGCGCCATCCATAATCCCACCCCACAATGAATGTGAACAAAATACTGGCTATAACACTAAGTTCACATGAAGTTTATGTCATATATGATGATTTTGCATATAACACCGAGCAATTTGAGAACATTTTGAAAAATTGAGTCAATAACCTGGCATTTGATGTCATTGTTGGAAGAAATTCTTGTGGATGAGTGGACCAGAATTGTCAGTCAATGGAACAGAATCTCGAGATCTGTTTTGCAAGAGTTGACAGAACATTTGTACAGTCTGACGTCCCACTCCCCACACACAAGTGGTACTGCAAACTGGGCAGTTCACCATAACCGTGAATATGATTGTGCTGTGGCAGTATAAGAAAACAGAGGAGTAGAAGAATGTTATAATGGAATCGAGCGCCGAAGGCACCAAAAAAATTCAGATATGTAACCGAGCTTTCAATCTAATTAAAACATAGTTCTATATTTCGTTTTTATACTTTCGATGGCCTACACTCATGTAGATCTAACAAGTTATAGTGGGAGCTCACGTTCTATGACGTCAGGTATCAAGCACGTGACATTTGACCCGATAACGTCAGTCATTCGATTAACCAATTAGCGACCGCCATGCTTTTTAAAATCTACTTTTGTTTTGTTTTGACTTCTATCCGCTGGTGTTAGTATAGACTTCATTGGCTGGTAATATCTACCCACAGTTCCACGCATGAAAAGGACAAACGGTTGATTCGACAGACCATTATGGCTGACCCCTCATTTCAGGCAGAACACCAGTTAAATAACAAGTCCTCCAGATCCAAGAGTAGTGAAGACAAGTAAAAACGAAATTTTGAACTATAAAAAACGAAACGAAATTGGATCTGTGTTTTAATCAGATTTCCGAGCTTTTAAATTTTTGGGACTGGGCTTGATGCCATGGCAAATGGAACCAAATTCTCGTTAGCGAAAGGATAAGAAATGGGACAGAATCTTGAAGCTTATCTATCAATTTGGCCTGTTCTGTGATTGTTTGTTTACCTCATTAATTCATTTAGTCTGAGACCGACTGCAGTGAGTAATTTCTTTTGAGACCGGTTATTTTTCTATTTTCATAGAACAACATTCAAAAGAATAACAGTGACAAACATTTGTTCAAACACATGGTTATTTTATACTATAGTTTTGTGTGACTTATGCAATTTAGGCTCACGGATTCACGCAAATACATAGCATTTGGGATCTTTTCTGGCAGTGTTTGTTTATCTCATTTATTCATGAAGTCACCGATGCATAATTTTGAGACCGACTGCCGTGACTGCAATGAGACCGACTATTTTTCTCGCTGGGTGAAATTTTGTTCTTACACGAACGTACTCACAACAGAATAAGAGCGAAACACAACAATTTTTCAAACATGATAAGTTGGCAAGGTTATTTTTATACTAAAGTTTTGCGTGAGTATCGTGTCGTATGCAGTGAGCACTTATTTTGATACCGACTGCTCCTATTTTAGCGACCGACTGCATTCATTATATTATTACATCCAATGCATATCTTTTGTTTTAGAGCTATGTCCCACAAATGAGACACAGTCCAGATTGAGACAATTCAACCAATCGACTGTAAATAATTAATAGATTATTTTAAGCAAGTTATGTACAACACGAATTATGTTTGAAATTGCAAGAGTCTTTGACTGACATTTGTTCAATGAAAAATTAGCAGATATAAAAATTTGTAAGAACAAAATAGAGATTACATACTAAGATGAATATAAGTTTAAAATAATAGTCCTATGTATAACTCACATTTGCTGGGGTAAATATGTGTTGCTGGAAAGTTACAAATAAAGTTTGCCAGGAAAATGTGTATCAATTATGGGCCCATGACGTGACTTTTGAAATATTTAATAATGCCTGTATTACTATAAAAACTGTTGGTGTGTTATTTATATAATGGTATTTAGATTTAAAACGTATTTCACTGAGCGTAGCCCGGCCAAAGATAATCAAACTAGGTATTTAACTACATAGACTTAGTCTCGATTGCCAAGTGCCATTGCTAAGATTATAAACGCTTATAATAATGTAATTTGAAAATCTATTTTTAAACAATTATATAAGGAGCGGCTAAGGATACTATTTAGTTTGTCGATAAATTTCAATGTGTTTAGGCCTAGACCAGTGGCACCATAACATGCTATCAGTATCAGTATCCCATTAAAACAATAAATTATTAATAAAACACCGTAAATTTAATTCAAGATGTTTTATGTAAGATTTAGTTATAAAGCTGGCCGTTCTTGCTATAATTCAAGATGCATTATGTAAGATTTAGTTATAGAGCTGGTCGTTCTTGCTATAACAGTTAATGAAAAATGAAAACATTGAAAATTCCATTCACATTATTTTATTCTGAGTGATGTTCATTGACTGTTCGTTATGTCGAAGTCTCAATTATCCAATTTATTGTTATTTTTCAAATCTATCGGGTGCTGTATTACTGTATGCCAGGTTGATCTCGACCTCGTTTCCGTATATGTTAATAAGTCACGCGATATCTACATTTGCATATCATAGTTGAGGTTCTGCGTAAGATGATATGTTGAAAGCGTAAACGACAAATGAAAATTGACAGAGCGCAAATGTAATGTGGGAAATGTTTAATGTTCACTCGTCAAAAGTAGCATTTTGCAATAAAACATTTGTCATTTGACACATTGGAAGAGGTATTTTGACTTAATCATTACCGGTATTAAGACTTTGTACTTTTTACACGTTATCAACGGAAAAGACATTTCAGCAGAGCATTTGATATTGGTAGCGATATCCTTCCATATTGTATTTCTTTCGTGATAACGTTGACAAGAATCTACGATGAGGTCGGTAACAAAGATGGCAAGAACCAACTTTGATAACGTTGACAACAATGGTGATTGACTGAACACACAAAGATAGCTTTCATAAGCTCAGTACACACAAATTACTAGCTGGCTGTCTTATGCAACCTTCAATGATAAAATATACATCTTTCACATTAATCAAAATAAGCTAAACATACATACATATTTATGTGATTAATATACCAAGATACGAATATGAGAAAATAATCACTAGAATAAGTGTTTGGCCTAAACAGGCGTTAACATTATATGCAATTCACCATGCCTTATGAGAGGGCATTTACCCAGCAACCATGTCTGGAAGGTTCTACAATGGGACAGTTTTAAACTCATCTAAAAACACTGTGACAGCTAATGAAATTTATATAAATTTTGTCCCTCATTACTATACCCAACAATAACGTAATAATTAATGTGCTCATCGAATTTTGTGTCATCCCACAATGGATACAAAACTAAAGAACAACCACTCTTCCATTAGCCTGTCAAACCTCGTGGGTTTTCTCCGTCTCCTCCGGTTTCCACCCACTGCTAAAGACCCTACTCCTGCTTGAATGTACCTATTACCATAGTGGATTTCTCGCACATGTCGTATGGTAACTTCCTTAATTATTGGCCTTGATTGAAAGAAAAATTGCTTTTTCTATGGAAGACCAATTGGGACAATATTCATGATTCTTGTTTCTACATTCCAGTTTGAACATTTTAGACACGAACGCAACATTCTAAACTAATGATTCCTGTTTCTACATTCATATGTCAACATTTCATGCACAAAATCAACATTTTAAATAAAAAAATGACTTTATGTTTCATTTTCGGTGTTTTATCGGTAACTTTTATGTATCATTAAATATTAAAATTAAAAAATAATTTCTCAATTTTACACAACAAAGAAATCGATTCATTGGTTCTGGAAGTATCCAAAAAAAATCTGGAATTTGAACTCTTATGAAAATATTTTCTACGTTTCAAAAAGGTCTTGAAATGAAAATGCCCAGAAAAATATAAACATTATTACACCGCAGGGCGTTACCGTATGTGTACAACTTTGATACAGACTATAGATTAAAAATCAAAAGTAGACCTTCCCGCGAGTGGAACACTCGCCAAACCTCGGCAGATTCCGTAACCTATGCAACCTACATCTAACCTTGGCTGTATGACGAATTCCGCCATATTTGAACCACTTTAAAGGTCCCGGATGAAAGATGGCTGCGCCCATACCGAACACAAATTGGCAACCTATTTGGCTAATGACCTACTCGACCGATCCAGCTGTAAGATAATGACGAAATTACACTTCTATATTCTACTTTCATTTGATAGACATAACGTTGGATTTTATTGGTTGATAAATAGATGAGTTAATTCGACTGTTGTCTTTATTCTAAATAGGTTTCCAACGAACAGGTTGCAGCTCGATCGGTCGAATAGGTTGCTAGTCGAATAGGTTCCCAATTTGTGTAATAGCGCTAAGTTTTCCTGTTAAAGTAAAACGGTAGCCGCATCGCAAATGTATCGGCGTAGGTACATATCACTTACTGTTTTACATCCGAGACTAGATGTAGTTTACGGAATCTGTCGAGATTTGCCGAGTGGCGAGTGGAAGTGGGCCCCTGTTGTGTTTACAGTAATTATTTGCATGAAACAGAAATTAAGCCCGAGATATAATAACAATACAAATAACTCCAATAATGTAAACAGCAGAAAAATTAACCGAGCGGAATCTCTGTCCCTTATTCCATCACCTGGATTGGAGATCAAGTTAGCACACATATTCCTAGCACCAAGAAAGAGAGAGAGAGAGAGAAATGGGGTTTAACGTCCACTCGACACAAACTAGGTCATTTCGGCACTGACATATGGTTTAATTTTATTTCAAAAATTCGCTTGCGCGTAGGGGTCTTTAGCAGTGGGAGGAAACCGGAGAGACCCTATCTCCATGCCACGTACGCTCACACCAGGGATCGAAACCACAGCCACAAGCGCAGCACGCTAGACCACTAGGCCATCCCACACCACCCCTCCTAGCACCAAGAAAAAACTAGTTATAATTATCACGAAAATAATTGTTACCTTTATATTAGAAAATAAAATTTTAAAATATATTAATGCAGAACGGAGGGCCTGACAAGGACAGCTGCCTAGCCGTTCGGGTGGTACGAAAAACCGAGGTCCCGTGTACACATTGGAGTGCACGTAAAAGATCCCTTGGCAGTTGGAATTCGATAGAGTAGACCGTAGCGCCGCTGCCCGGGCAAAATTTGCCTCATAGCACACTGTATTGCGTATGCCCGTCTTCCATTAGCCCAGGTTAGGAGAAGAACAGTAGGACGTTAAACCTCATTTCATTTCATTTAAAACATATAAATGCAGCGTGGGCGTACCCGTTGTTTATTGAACCACCAAACTCCACCTCAAATCCGGGTGCTAGTATAACTCGATACGCCAACATAGAGAGTTAATAGAGACTTTTGCCAAGTGTAAATTCCTGGTCCGTATCACGTATCCGTGTGAATTTTGCGTGTGACGTCATCAATGTATGTATGTATCTCATACGTGAAACGGCACACAGATACGGCAGGACGTTTCGAACAACTTTCATACGGAAAAGGTCCGTATAATATTGTCGTCTTTTTACCGTCTTTTTGCTATTTTAAGACGCTGAAGTGTCACATCATAGCGTTTTTGTGAATCTATCTGTATCCTAGAAAACGAGGGTATAGATTTAATGTGACTTTAACAACGATAAACACTGGAATTTGATCTATATTTTTGATGTTTCTTTCTTGGAATTTTCAGACTTTTCCTGTCTGTCTGAATACTGGCTGATCTACGTGCTTAATTTATGGAGGTGGGACCCTTCAAGTTTGAAAATGATTCTGTGGTAAAGGGGTATAAACTCTGTAAAATGATACATTAGTTAGACCAAAAATTGCAGTCGAGATTATTTTGATAAGATTCGACATTATTTTTTATACGCCCACATTTTCATGTGGACGTTTTATGTCGTCACCCCTGTCTGCCCGGACGTCCGTCCGTCCACAATTTGTTTGTGGACTCTCTACAGGTAACAATTCCTATCCGATTTTGACGAAACTTGACATATAGGTTTATCCCCATAAGATCTCGGTTCCTTCGATATTGGCATGTATCGGATCGGAACTTCATGGATTATGGCCCCTGATTGTACGAAATATCATGTTTTTAGCTTGTGGCCCGTATAGAGGTCACAATTTTGAACCTATTGTGATGAAACTGGACATGCATGTCTATAACCCCAAAATCTTGTTTCCTTTCGATATTTGCGCCCATCGGATCGTAACTTCCTGATTTATGGCCCCTGATTGTCCGAAAAATCGCTCTTTTTAGCTTGTGGTCCCTCTGGAGGTCAAAATTATTATCCGATTTAAAAATAACCGTTTGATTATATCACCGTTACATGGTAATGAAGGTTGAGTTCAAATTTCGTGAAAATCGGACCAAAATTGACAAATTTTGTACTCGTTTGCCGCCGTTTGTACTCGAAAAAGTGTGAAAATATGTTATATCAAGGTTGTGGACCCTATAGAGGTCACAATTTTGATGAAACTTGACAAGTATGTTTATAACTCAAAGATCTTGGTTCCTCTCGATATTTGCACCTATCGGATCGTAACTTCCTGAATTATGGCCCCTGATTGTCCGAAAAATTGCCCTTTTTAGCTTGTGGTCCCTCTGGAGGTCAAAATTATTATCCGATTTAAAAAACTGTTTAATTATAACACCGTTACATGGTAATGAAGGCTGACTTCGAATTTCATGAAAATCGAACCAAAATTGACGGACAAAATGGCCGCCGTTTGTACGCGAAAAGTGTGAAAATATGTTATATCAAGGTTGTCGACCCTATATAGGTCACAATTTTGAACCGATTTTAATGAAACTTGACATGCATGTTTATAACCCGAAGATCTTGGTTCCTTTCGATATTTGCGCTCATTGATTCGTAACTTCCTGAATTATGGCCCCTGATTGTACGAAAAATCATCCTTTTTAGCTTGTGGTCCCTCTGGAAGTCACAATTATTTTCCGATTTAAAAAAACCTTTGATTATATCACCGTTTCACCTTAAGGAAGGTTTGAGTTCAAATTTCGGGAAAATCAGACCAAAATTGGCAGACAAAATGGCCGCCGTTTTGATGCAAAATTGACGTACACCTCTTTTGCATGTTCAGTTAGCCCGGTGTGCGATATTTTAGTATGTTTACGGTAATAGTATATTTGGGGTGTGGTCGGGGTATCTGTTAAATATATATACTTTGCATTAATATGTTTTAAAATTTTATTTTCTAATATAAAGGTAACACTTATTTTCGTGATAATTATAACTAGTTTTTATACGCCAACATTTTCATGTAGGTTTATCACCCTAAGATCTCGGTTCCTGTCGATATTGGCTTGTATTGGACTGTAACTTCATGGGTTATAGCCCCTGATTGTACGAAAGATCACGTTTTTAGCTTGTGAACTGTGTAGAGGTCTCAATTTTGAACTTATTTTGATAAAACTTAAAATGCATATTTATAACCCATAGATCCTGGTTCCTTTCGATATTTTCACATATCGGATCGTAACTTCTGCAATTATGGCCCCTGATTGTACATACTCCTCGCAGTGTTCCGTTTGATTAGAGGCACTCCCACTACTCACTGCTGTAATGAGTGGATATTATTGTTTTAAATTTTGATTGGTCAGTAGTCCGGCTACCAACCAATGACTAGTTGCTCTACAAAAGCTTTAAATTTAAAACGAATGCCAATATTGAACCAAATATGTTTACATAACGTTACGTCATGGCTCACGATTTTATTATGCCCAATCAACCCGTGCATATCAGAATACTGCAGTAAAACTAAGTGCGTGACAAACGAGGCTATCAAGTCGAATGAAATGTAAACAATACTGTTTGGAAATGAACATACTTTCAGCGTTTTTAATACCTTAAATCACTGTTCAGAGTTTTAGGGAAGATCCAGATTAAACGAAGGACTGTCATGTTGCTGTACTCAAGTGATAGCTTTGTTTGAACGGGAATAATAGACACACTCCCGCAAAAGTTCAAGAAACAGTAGCTAATCCAGCAATGGCCAGAGAGGGTTTATTGTATTGTTATTATATCTCGAGCTTAATTTATGTTATATAATGCAACTAATTACTGTCAACACAACAGGGGCCCACTTCCATCCGGGGAAAAGTCTACTTTTGATTTCTAATCTATAGTCTGTATTACTTCCTCTGGTGTAATAATGTTGATATTCGTCATATTTTTCTGGACATTTTCAGTTTAAGATTTTAACTTCAAGAATTCCAGATTTTTTTTAGATACTTTCAGAAACCAATGAATTGATTTCTTTGTCGTGTAAAATTGGGAAATTATTTTTTAATTTTAATATTGAATGATATATAAAAGTTACCGATAAAACGCCTAAAATGAAACATACAAAGTCAATTTTGTGTTTAAAATGTTGATTTTGTGCATGAAATGTTGACATAAGAATGTAGAAACAAGAATCATTAGTTGCGGTGCGTTCGTGTCTAAAATGTTCAAACTGGAATGTAGAAACAGGAATCATGAATATTGTCCCATTTGGTCTTCCACAGTTGTCTATCCATCGCTTGTAATATGTGGGCGTATCTGCCTGAAAGCCGCTGGTTTAAAAACTTGTCGAAGAGAATATGTATTTGTTGGTTCATGATTCATAAGATATCGGCTGACAACATTTCGTTTCAACTAAATATTAAGTGTAAATTTAAGACTCGGCAGTCTAAATGAAACAATAAAACGATATATTGATAGTTTTCATCTTACAGATGGTCAAGGAGTTTTTTTCTGATTCTATATAAATTGATAAAAGCCTGTCTATCGCTTTTGACGAAAGAACCATAACGCCGTTCCTGATACGCAAATAGTGTGAAAGTATGAAATACTAAGGTTGTGGATCCTCTAAAGTTATTTTTTTTTATCAAACAACAAAAGCGGTATCGTACACATGTTTAAAAACAACGTTGGTTGGTTTGACTCTAGGCTGACTACTGCTGTATCGCACTTCTTAAGGACTTCACCATTGTGTTTGCTCGCGATACCGAAATCAAATATGTAACAAGAACCAAAACAGTTGTTTTCTATACGCTTTATGTCACAACAGTTACACAATAGTCTACTTTACAATGTTAAAAAAAATAACATCTCTTTATCTCAATCCCAAGACTAAACGTCTAACCAGCGTGGCGAGACTCAGAAAACCACATCATGAAATGGTCATCTAAAGAACCCATTGTGTGTTTGACTTTAATGAATTTAAATGATGTCTTAAATTATTCAAGCCCCGCCCTCTCTTATAGGTGCCGAATGGCGTAGACAGGGGCGTACATAACGGTATTGTTTTGGGGGGGGGTAGCCAAAATGCGACCGACTGATGCACATACCCCCCCCCCCCGAAACGAGTGACGCAGTAAGTAGCCGAGCACCACATGTGCGAGTATTGTAGCGGATCTAGAAGCTGGGAATATGGAGTGGTGGGATGGGGGCGGTTTCAAATCTAGGGCGCCATCCATAATCCCACCCCACAATGAATGTGAACAAAATACTGACTATAACACTAAGTTCACATGAAGTTTATGTCATATATGATGATTTTGCATATAACACCGAGCAATTTGAGAACATTTTGAAAAATTGAGTCAATAACCTGGCATTTGATGTCATTGCTGGAAGAAATTCTTGTGGATGAGTGGACCAGAAATGTCAGTCAATGGAACAGAATCTCGAGATCTGTTTTGCAAGAGTTGACAGAACATTTGTACAGTCTGACGTCCCACTCCCCACACACAAGTGGTACTACAAACCGGGCAGTTCACCATAACCGTGAATATGATTGTGCTGTTGCAGTATAAGACAACAGAGGAGTAGAAGAATGTTATAATGGAATCGAGCGCCGAAGGTACCAAAAGATTTCTGATATGTAACCGAGCTTTTAAATTTTTGGGACTGGGCTTGAAAATTTTCTTCAATGTCATGGCGAATGGAACCACATTCTCGTTAACGAGAGGATAAGAAATGGGACAGAATCTTGAAGCTTATCTATTAATTTGGCCTGTTTTGTGATTGTTTGTTTACCTCATTAATTCATTTAGTCGGCGACCGACTGTGGTGAGTAATTTCTTTTGAGACCGGCTATTTATCTATTTTCATAGAACAACATACAAAAGAATAACAGTGACAAACATTTGTTCAAACACATGGTTATTTTATACTATAGTTTTGTGTGACTAATGCAATTTAGGCTCACGGATTCACGCAAATACATAGTATTTGGGATCTTTTCTGGCGGTGTTTGTTTATCTCATTAATTCATGAAATCACCGCGATGCATAATTTTGAGACCGACTGCTGTGACTGCACTGAGACCGACTATTTTTCTCGCTGGGTGAAATTTTGTTCTTAGACGAACATACAACAGAATAAGCGAAACACAACAATTTTGCAAACATGATAAGTTGGCAAGGTTATTTTATACTAAAGTTTTGCGTGAGGAGCGTGTCATATGCAGTGAGCACTTATTTTGATACCGACTGCTCCTATTTTAGCGACCGACTGCACTGATTGAAGATAGGTATTGCATGGGGAAATAGAAATCAAGATGGTAGTTGTGTTATTATATCCTGTGTTAGTGATTTATAATGCCTATGAATGACCTATAATGGTGAGTTTACCGCCTATAGAGAAAAAGACAAAAAAATAATTATGTTTTGACTTTCTTAGAAAATATGAAATTATCGCTTTAAACAATACACAATGTATTATGTACATTTCGTGGCGTGTACTAGGGAAATAACTTATCAAAACATACTGTAGTTTAATTTGAATGTATCAAGACATATTCTTTCTTAGCACATGTAAAAATTTGTAAGAACAAAATAGAGATTACATACTGAGATGAATATGTGTTATTCATGATCAACTATTTAGATTTAAAAAAAAATTAGGGAACAAATAATATTCCATTGAGCGTAACCAGTGTGACAAAGTGATCTCTACATCACATTGAAATATAAATATACAGATAGAACTTTCTGACCTCTGCTGATTTTTGATCATTAATGATATTGACGTGTTCAACTCGACACAACTTCTTCAAAGCACGGACTTAATAAAACATCTAATGTGTTCAATATGTTATTTACTATGGAAGACCAAATGGGACAATATTCATGATTCTTGTTTCTACATTCAAGTTGGAACATTTTAGACACGAACGCAACATTCTAAACTAATGATTCTTGTTTCTACATTCTTATATCAACATTTCAAGCACAGAATCAACATTTTAAACAAAAAATTGACATTATGTTTCATTTTCGGCGTTTTATTCGTAACTTTTATGTATCATTTAATATCAAAATTAAAAAATAATTTCTTAATTTTACACGACAAAGAAATCAATTCATTGGTTTCTGAAAGTATCTTAAAAAAATCTGGAATTTGAACTCTTATGAAAATATTTTCTACGTTTCAAAAAGTCTTGAAGTTAAAATCTTGAAATGGAAAATGTCCAGAAAAAAATCTGGAATTTGAACTCTTATGAAAATATTTTCTACGTTTCAAAAAGTCTTGAAGTTAAAAATCTTGAAATGGAAAATGTCCAGAAAAATATCATGAATTATCAACATTATTACACCAGAGGGCGTTAGCGTTTGTGTACAACTTTGATACAGACTATAGATTAGAAAATAAAGATAGACTTTTCTACGAGTGGAAGTGAGCCCCTGTTGTGTTTAAACAGTAATTAGAAATTAAGCTCGAGATATGATAAATAACTTCTATAATTTAAACAGCTAGAAAAAATTAGGAAAAAGGCATTTCTTACATATTCGCTGTTATTAATATTTGTTTACTTTTTCATATGTTTACAAATAATTAGACATACACGTGTTTCGAATATGGCAAAAATGGATGATAATGCTGGGTTTTAAATGGAATCTATTCACTGTTATGTTTACTTTTTCATATTAACTATAAGTTCTGTTTCATGCAACTAATTACTGTTTAAACACAACAGGGGCCCACTTCCACTCGTAGTAAAGTCTGCCTTTATTTTCTAATCTATAGTCTGTATCAAAGTTGTACACAAACGCTAACGCCCTCTGGTGTAATAATGTTGATAATTCATGATATTTTTCTGGACATTTTCCATTTCAAGATTTTTAACTTCAAGACTTTTTGAAACGTAGAAAATATTTTCATAAAAGTTCAAATTCCATATTTTTTTCTGGACATTTTCCATTTCAAGATTTTAACTTCAAGAATTTTTGAAACGTAGAAAATATTTTCATAAGAGTTCAAATTCCAGATTTTTTTTTAGATACTTTCAGAAACAAATGAATTGATTTCTTTGTCGTGTAAAATTAAGAAATTATTTTTTGATTTTGATATTAAATGATACATAAAAGTTACCGATAAAACGCCGAAAATGAAACATAATGTCAATTTTTTGTTTAAAATGTTGATTTTGTGCTTGAAATGTTGATATAAGAATGTAGAAACAAGAATCATTAGTTTAGAATGTTGCGTTCGTGTCTAAAATGTTCCAACTGAAATGTAGAAACAAGAATCATGAATATTGTCCCATTTGGTCTTCCATAATTTACGGACTACACACGAATGGCCTCTGCTCGTTTTAACAAAAGGCACGATCTCATTAAATATGCAGTGCAGTTACAGATACTATAATCTCATAAATAAACAATGCCAAATATGTACATCGCTTGTGTATCACTTTTCTTAATTAATTGTATGCTTTATAAGCCAGAGTTAACTGTTAGTTACAGAAGACTTGGAATGGCACTCCTCCCGGAGTATGCCTATTTCATGCTCTCAATAAAGGTCTATCAACAATGCTGATATTCTGTTATCTGTATGTAGTGTTACAGATATCAGATTTGGATGCCGTGACCGTCCTGGGTCGTATCCGATTTGGCGCCGTGAATCAGTGAACCAGACAGAACGGGATCCCGTCCCATGAAGCCGCAGGCAATCTTGTTAGACAGAATTCTCCAGTTAATCTGCAAGTTGAAAAGATTTTGGTTTCATTAGTAATCAACCGGGATTGTTAATTACAATTAGTCAAGATATCAGATTTGGTTGCTGTGACCGTCCTGGGTGGTATCAGATTTGGATGCCGTGACTATATGACCCTGGGAGTGAATCGCCATACCAGCGGGAAGTCTTACCAGTGACCATGGGCCAATAATTACAGCCACAGCCATCAGTCATGGAATCACTGACGTCCAGGTTCGTAACCGGGAGGAAACCCATGGAAGAAAAAGATTCCAGTCGTTTTTAAGGTAGGTACATATTTCCTTGTAACTGACAATGGAACGCCAAAAATGACCAAGGGATAATTTTAAAATTTTTTAAAGGTTAGGGATTTGATCAATATAAAGTTTTCGAAAAAATGTCAAACTAGTAAATAATTTAGTTAAGTAAATAAGAGTTAGGTTTACATATGGGTAAAAAAATTTCTATAAACGTCGGAATAGATAAGAATTCTAAAATTGAAACGGTATAACGACGCAAAAAGAAATAAAATGCAGCCTCCGTTTTATAAGGTTATAGATCGTAATAATGTAATGTAGTGTTATGTCCAAATAATGTATATATATGTGTTTAACCAGGTTTGGTTAACGTGTGGATCTGTGTA
Organism: Patella caerulea; assembly: GCA_036850965.1. NCBI lineage: Eukaryota > Metazoa > Mollusca > Gastropoda > Patellidae > Patella > Patella caerulea. Next base: position 6,051,931 of record JAZGQO010000010.1, read on the forward strand.
AAATCCGTTTTTAAGTTTAGGGTAAAGGAAAATGCCCAAGGAAAATTTAAAACTTAATGGCCCTTTGTGTGGGTTGGTATTAGGTTTTAAAAAAATGTTTAAATTGAAACTGGGTGCATTGCAATATATAGCGAGTAGCTTATGCAATATAACTGTTTCTGAGTTATTCGTGTTGTTTTGTTAAAAAATTATAAAGGAGAATAAGTTTTAAGTAATATTCAAACCAAAAACAAAGTATAACGTGGTAAAATGGATAATTTAAAGTTGAATTTGAATGTGCGATTAGCTGTCGAATACATTTTGAATTACCTGATATGCCATGAGTAGTGTTGCGTAAAACTATACTAATGTATTGGAGACGTCAAGAATTGTAAATTGTTATTTTGTTATATGTGATAAATGTCAGGAATATCATAACTTATGGATTATGGTTATTTATTTTATTTTACAACCAGGAGTATAATACAATTAGGGTCTTGAAATAAATACTGAACCCTTGGATTCTAGAAGCTGTTTCTCGTTTGAATGCAGAACGAAATGTTAATAGGGAGTATCTATATGGACATCTCACACAGGCACATGTCTGTCTTTTCTGTTCTCGGCGTGTAAGATAGCACCCCTTGGCTACAAGCTTGTGATATATACACGAAGCTCTATATAGCACCAATGTTAAGACGGGTTATAATCTTAACCTGTCACTGTCAATTAGTAAAGCAGACTACTAATGAATTTCAATGTTATTAATGACTTTAGGTGATAAGTACTAATTAATACTGCTTATTTTTACTTAGGGGCAGATTAAATTCTATTGTTAATAGTTTATTCACTTAAAAGTAAATTTTAATTTTGATTTTAAATAAACTTAAGTGTAAGAATATGATTAAGTATTATGACCTCCAATTGAAATCAATGTTGTAAATTAAGGGTAATGTAATTGTAATTGGTCTAATTTAGCAAGTACATTGATCATTTATGGGATTTATTGTACCTTATCTTAACGTACCGCAACGTTGAACCAGACCAGGGCATTCCAGTATGTCAAAAGCTATGACCCTCAAGCCCAGTTTGCAGAAGTGCCTACGTGCATCAAATTAGCTGTGCAAGGAAAAGAACAATTCTAACATGACCTGAACTTATTCAGTGGTGGCAACAGTGAAATTATTGACATTGAAAAAGTGTTTTTTGATTTTTTTTTTTCGGTTGGAACGTATAACCGAGTATTTATATTGAACTTATATTATTGTAGCGAGTATTTATATTGAACTTATATTATTGTAGCATGTTTATCAATGTAATTGTTTTTATAGAATTAGGACTTGACTTTGTGATGTCCATATAAAATGTTTTCAAGTGTTGATATTGATATTGTATTGTATTTAATGTATGTTAGATAACGATAATTAAGGGGATGGTGTCGGCTGAGACCGAGGACGAGAATACGCTCCATGGAACAGATGTTTCCACACCAGCACCAAGAAATAAACAAGTGTCATTAACTTTGTCATAATTAATCAAGAGGAATGCCAGAATTTAATGGTATAATGGTATCGTCCTACAAAAGTCAAGGACCTAGTGTTCCGAAAATATCATATAACTATATAATCGTGTGTGTTTTCATTACTATTATTATATCGTGTGTGCTCTTCTTAATTCGTGTGTGATTTAACTTAATTGTGTGTACCTTCAATTGATAGAGATGAAGACAGTGTCCCACCTGTGAGAATGGTATTAGTTATTTATTTTTAATAAATAACTTAAATGGGTGGGGATGGAATGTGACAAAGTGATCTCTACATCACATTGAAATATAAATATACAGATAGAACTTTCTGACCTCTGCTGATTTTTGATCATTAATGATATTGACGTGTTCAACTCGACACAACTTCTTCAAGGCACGGACTTAATAAAACATCTAATGTGTTCAATATGTTATTTACGGACTACACACGAATGGCCTCTGCTCGTTTTAACAAAAGGCACGATCTCATTAAATATGCAGTGCAGTTACAGATACTATAATCTCATAAATAAACAATGCCAAATATGTACATCGCTTGTGTATCACTTTTCTTAATTAATTGTATGCTTTATAAGCCAGAGTTAACTGTTAGTTACAGAAGACTTGGAATGGCACTCCTCCCGGAGTATGCCTATTTCATGCTCTCAATAAAGGTCTATCAACAATGCTGATATTCTGTTATCTGTATGTAGTGTTACACCAGACACAAACATATTCCACATATATTTTGAAATATTTAACACGAATATCGGTATTACTATAAAAGCTGTTGATGTGTTATTTTTTTAATGGTATTTAGATTTTAAACGTATTTCACTGAGCGTAGCCACGCAAAAAATACTGGCACGGTGTACAGTGTCGCCTACGGACCCGATATGTGGGATGAAACAGCCCGGGGTCAATTTGGGATGAATCATCCCGGGGTGAACCGGTCATGGGATGAAACGACCTGCTCCCATAACAAAGTGATAACATTAAAGTTGAATTACTTTGACATACATTTGTGTGAAGTTGCGATTATATTTTTATTAAAACATGGGATTGATAGTAAAATTTGTGATATATTGTAGAACTATCGCCGTTGCGACATTGTTTTCAATTTATTGAAATTAATGATGACATTATGATATATCCTATTGCTTTGCAAGTTGTGGGATTCAAACATATTCACATATATGTAGGTGTGTACTGAAATCAACTAGCATTTAAATGACATATGGTTATATAAAAAAGGGTTATAGAAACAAAACAAAGCTGGTTCTATATGTCAACAACATGATAACAGATATCTCATGCGCAATTTCTATTGTAAATTTCCATAACCATATAAGGGTGGGTTTCGATGTCATTTGATTTAATTAACCAATAGCTCTAATTATTTACATCATACTTGACCAGTTAGATAATTGAACGTACAAAACCCGCAGCTAGAAAACTATGATACTAGCACTAATTCGTGAGGCGACATTTAGATTCCAGAGAGAGATTACCAACTGAGTTCCGAGAGAGCAGAAAACTCGCTCAGCGAGTTTGGCTGGCTAGTGGTTGAGAATGATTGTTGTATTGTAATCTATACTATGCTCGTAATGTACCCAGCTTGATACAAAATGTAGAAACGAACAGTTGCATTGTTATTCCTGGTAAGACAGACGTCTTAAGAAAATAATAAAAAGAAATACACAACGTGAAGGAGGAGAAAAGACGACCAGAGATAAATCCTAGACGATCACAAGGCTACGAAATGATGGGTCATACGTAGGATGTGGCGACCGGTTTGTCAAAGGTCCGCTCTCCACGTCAGACAGAATGCTGCTACAATATTCAAACTACGTATTTAACTAGATAGACATAGTCTCGATTGTCAAGTAACATTGTTAAGATTATAAATGCTTATAATAATGTAATTTGAAAATCTATTTTTAAAGTATTATATCATGAAAGGCTAAGGATACTATTTAATTTGTCGAAAAATTTCAATGTGTTTAGGCCTAGACCAGTGGCACCATAACATGCTACCAGTATCAGTATCCCTATTAAAACGATAAATTTTTAATAAAACGCCGTAAATTTAATTCAGGGTGCGTTATGTAAGTTTAGTTATAGAGCTGGTCGTTCTTGCTATACATGTAAATAGTTCAGTAACAGATAATGAAAAATGTAAAAATTGAAAATTCCATTCACATTAGTTTATTCTGAGTGATGTTCATTGACTGTTCATTATTATCTAATTCATTTTTACTTTTAAAATCTCTCGGGGTTCTAATATTTTAATCTCGTCCATCCGATTGTCTAGAGGGTTAATTACAGACACGACATGTGGACAAATTCCTAAAACCAGCGGATGCCAGACAGGATACGTTCACATTTTCGAGAGATGGATAGAGAACAAGCTAAAAAAAGTGATTTTTCCTACAATCAAGTGACATAATTCATCAAGTAACGATTCGATATGCGCAAATATCGAAAGGAACCAAGATCATTGGGTCATAAACATTAATTTCAAGTTTCATCAAAATCGGATTAAAATTGTGACCTCTACTGGGTCCACAACCTTAATATACCATATTCTATTTGCGTACAAACCGCGGCCATTTGTCCGGCTATTTTGTTCCGATTTTCACGAAATTCGAACTCACGCTTCATTACGGTAACAGTGATATAATCAAACGGTTTTCTAAATTGGATAAAGAAAAAAAATTGTGACCTCTGGAGAGACCACAAGCCAAAGATAGGCTGGCACTGCCAGGCAGGATACGCCCACATTTTCGAGAGATGGACAGAGAACAAGCAATACCGAAAGTGATTTTTCCTACATAATTAAGTCCTGTATTTCATACTGTATTGGGAGCAGCCATTTAGTTGGTCAGTTCCAGTCTGATATTCATGAAATTCGAAGCCGACAATGATTATGGTGTGACGGTACACAACCTAGAAATGTGACTTTTCGGCAAAATCGGATAAGAATTGTGACCTGTAGAGAGTCCACAACCATGATATACCATATTTTTACACTATTCACGTACAAACGGCGACCATTTTGTCCGGCAATTTTGGTACGATTTTAACGAAATTAGAACTCAACCTTCCTCATCAAAATCGAATTAAAATTGTGACCTATACAGGGTCCACAACCATGATATATCATTTTTTTAACAGTATTCGCGTACAAACGGCGGCCATTTTGTCTGTCAATTTTGGTCCGATTTTCCCGAAATTCAAACTCAACCTTCCTTACGGTGTAACGGTGATATAATCAAATATAAGATATTTATTTTTTTTAGAAAATCAAAAAATTAGTCTATATTTACATTTCATCAGAAAAATACAACGAAAAACAAATATCGAACAACAAATTTCCAAATACAAATCTCCAAATACAAATACTGCAAAACATTTCTCTAAAAACATTTCTCCAAAAACATTTCTTCAAAAACATTTCTCCAAAAACATTTCTCGAAATTAATCAAACCGGAACATTGGAAATCAACCTGGCATACAATAAGTCACCATACAATAAAGAAGAATCGAGCAAGTATACAACAAGTAAAATCGTACAATGACCGTGACTTTAATGAAATCACGTGCGTGTTACGTTTCTATATATAAATATATTGGTTAAAATGATCTAGCATTAACTTAAATAAATTGAAAGGAGACATATGGCGTTGGATCAATGAAAGAGGACTTTATATCTTCGAAATCATGTATATGTCAGAAAATATGTATATGTCAAAAAATATTTCACAATTTTTAAAATGTATTTGGACCTTTTTTTATATAAGCTATATTTTTATTCAGATTTCTATCTGAATAGGGATTGGGGAACAGGCATAGCCTATATTAAACCCTTCTCCCTGTCAGATATAGATACATATATATACATAAAGAAACATACAATGTACAAGTGCAAATATTATTCAATGAGTGTGTTATAGTTGTCCCTGGAAATGTCTGGTGATATTGGACCTTCTGAATGGTGTGCAACCCGATATCTTGCATTTCGTGTTATGGTCTGTATTTTGACGTTAAATACCCTCCCCACCCCTCATTTGTTAGTGCCGGTCAATTTTCTGTTCTTTTTGCAAGTTATGTAAATATGAATTTACATTTTGTAGCAATCAAAAAAACATACTTTTCAGTAGTATATGAACAAATATCGAGAATTTCTTATTGAGATCGTTTTTAAGATTTAAATCCCCGCCACCTCCCCTCCCGGAATTTAACGTCCTACTATTCTGCTCCGAACTGTCCCGATGAAGACGGGTATAGGCTATACAGTAAGCTATGAGGGAAATTTTGCCTGGACAGCGACACTACGGCCTACACTTATATGAAATTCCAACTGCCAAGGGATATTTTACGAGCACGCCAATTTGTACACGGAGCTTCGGTTTTTCGTACCTTCCGAACGACTACACAGCTGTCCTTGTTAGGCCCTCGGGGAAATAACACCGGAAAATCTGTATGAACTTATTCCCAGGCACATTCATGAAAACATGAATAAGAAGATGTAAAACGAGCTTTCGTTGGAGCAAAGATTGAGGTTTGGATGGTCTAATGAATAGCACGTACGCGCTGTACCATAAGGTCTGTGACTGAGTCAACTGGCGTGGTTTAATCAATGTACGTGTCGAGGAGTAGGGATACCTGTCCAATCTCGTGGGTTTACTCCGGGGCCTCCGGTTTCCTCCCACTGCTAAAGACCCCTACGCGCAGGCTAATTATTGAAATAAAATTAAACCATGTGTTAGTCCCGAAATGACCTAGTTTGTGTCGAGTGGACGTTAAACACTCACCCCCCCTCCCTCTTTGAACAAAGAAATATGTCGCTATACAAAGCTTAATTTCTGAAAATAAACTACTTTCAATTTATTTTCGTTATCGAAGGCCCGGTCCAATGAGCCGTTCTACGCACGTGGATTCACTAGAGAAATGAAATGAAATGGGGTTTAACATCCTACTGTTATTTTCCTAAACTGGGCTAATGAAGACGGACATACGCCATACAGTGTGCTATGAGAGAAATTTTGCCCGGGCAGCGGCGTTACGGCCTATTCTTATATCGAATTCCAACTGCCAAGGGATTGTTTCACTAGCGTCGCGGTCACCTAGCAATTGTTCTTATTGTACATGTGCTTATACTCGATTCCCATTATTGTATGGTGACTTATTGTATGCCAGGTTGATTTCTATTGTTCCGGTTCGATGAATTTCGAGAAATGTTTTTTGAGAAATGTTTTTGAAGAAATGTTTTTAGAGAAATGTTTTGCAAGATTTGTATTTGGAGATTTGTATTTGGAAATTTGTTGTTCGATATTTGTTGTATTTTTCTGATGAAATGTAAATATAGAGTAATTTTTTGATTTTCTAAAAGAAATAAATATCTTATATTAGTATACATTTTACAAATTTGATATGACAAATGTCTGATTTGTGAAACAAATATTGATTTTAAGATACAAATGTTAATTTTAGTGTACAAATGTTAATTTTAGTGTACACATGTCGAAATACGACAACAAATGAAGAAGTAAAAATTAAGGACTAATAATTTAGAACTAAGACTAAGAACACTGAATAAAGAGCTGTTCGGTCTTCCATAACATCTTGGTTCCTTTCGATATTCGCACAAATCGGATCGCAACTTCCTGAATTATGGCCCCTGACTACGAAAAATCTCGTTTTTATACGCCCACATTTTCATGTGGACGTATTATGTCGTCGCCCCTGTCCGTCCGTCCACAATTTGTTTGTGGACTCTCTACAGGTCACAATTCTTATCCGATTTTGACGAAACTTGAAATATAGGTTTATCCCCAAAAGATCTCGGCTGCTTTCGATATTGGCATGTATCGGATGGAAACTTCATGTATTATGGCCCCTGATTGTACGAAAAATCACGTTTTTAGCTTGTGGGCCCTATAGAGGTCACAATTTTGAACCGATTTTGATGAAACTTGACATGCATGTTTGTAACCCAAAGATCTTGGTTCCTTTCGATATTTGCGGCTATCGGAATGTAATTTCTTGAATTATGGCCCCTGATTGTCCGAAAAATCACCATTTTTAGCTTGTGGTCCCGCTGGAGGTCACAATTATTATTCGATTTAAAAAAACGTTTGATTATATTGTAATAGGGATATAATTCGTGCATAAAATGAATTATACATTGTCTTAATTTAGAAATAACATGAATGGAAGTTAAAAGTTACATGAATGGAGGTTAGAAATTACATGAATAGAAGTAAGAAATTAGACGAAAGCATGTTAGAATTTTGGCACTAATATACCGCCATAGTCTGAAGGTTCCGTATTGTGTTCTTTTATTATTCAGTGAATCCCTCCAAGTGTTCGGTGCTTAAGTTATATTGTATAATAGTGTTTTACTACCTCTAGTGTCATTATATTAGAGATTATATTATTGTTCGTCATTACGTGTGTGTCAGTTTACCATATTTTATATATCGTTTCTGATCGTGTACACGTGTGTTTGTGTTTCGACCATTATTAGGGTTTCGCCTAAAAGCGGTTTCAGTATAAATATCATTTTCATTATTGTGCTATATTATCCTTCTTGTATTTTGTTCAGAAGATAATATATTTTTATATAAATATTTATTTTGTTGTTTGTGTTATTGAGTAGGGGGAGACATTGTGCAAGGCGACATCACAGTCGCATTTCATTCAACTATTGGAGATCCCGGTCAAGAACTTGGGAAGGGATTCCTTGTAGTCGCTCTTTAGCTGACACTTACTCATTACCAACCGAAGAGAGTTGTGATCCCAGGCGAGCTTAGCAAAACCCCTCCCTGGATAACAGATCAGTAGCCGACGTTCCACAAGTGACTCTTTGTGGTAGGGGGGCCTATTAATATTGTGGATACAGCCGTTGAACGCTACAGTATCTTTAAGTATAAACCCGTCTTTCTTATGTGTTACCAACATATTGCTTAATTATATTTATTTCTAAACCTGATAGGCCCAAATAAGACTTATATCCATTACGTAATACTCAGAATGTTACATGTATCATTATATTGTAGTCCTTTAATGATATCGTTAACGTACATGTTTCATGTAATATAAAATCACGGTTAATTGAATATTTAACATAGTGGTTACAGCTGTATCTTGCTTAGTGTAATATATTTACATAATGCAGCTTTAACATGTGCATGTAGTTTACTGGGTAATAAGATCGTTAAATCGACCACGTTTAAGGCAAAGATACATTAAAACGTGTTAGTTAAGTGAACTACTCAAATGGATGTTTTCTACATATTTATGTTGTTTACAGGGTAATACGATAGTTAAATCGATGACTTTTAAGGCAAAATACACTAAAAACTTGTTAGCTACGTGAACTACTCGTATGGGTGTTCTATCAGTATTAGTTTTTTTTCATCATTCTGTTATGGATCATGTATGGGATGGACCAGGATTAACAACAGTTAATATTAGTTTGTATCATCATTCTGTTATATTCATCATGTATGGGATGGTGAATGGCAGCAAAAGGTGGAGCGGACATATCACATAGAATAACAATGAACGCCAATGCACCATTTTATTTTTCGTCTGATTCTATATAAATTGATAAAACCTCCTTTGACGAAAGAACCATAATGGCAGCCCCTGGTAGAATATTTTACGATGATTTAAATGATGAATTTATAGACATCTATATGTCGTCACCCTGTCCGTCCGTTCGTCAACAATTGACTTGTGAAAGCGATAGAGTCTGGAGTTTACGGTGGATTCTTTTCAAATTTTATGTGAAGCATTGTGGTCATGATTGGACTAATCCTATCGATTTATAACGTTCGGCTACTTTGCGTGCCGGGGGGCGTGTGTCCCGTTTTCCAAAACCTTGTGAACGCAACCGAGGCTATAGTTTTCGACGGAAGCATTGATTTGAATTATTGTGGTCACGAGAGGACGAAGATTACTGATTTAGAACATCGGGCTTTTCGTTCCGGAGTTCTTCCCCCTTTACCGGAAACACTGTGAACGCAGTAGAGGCTGTTGTGTTCGACGGATTTATTTCAAATTCCGCGTGAAGCGTTGTGAACGGGACAAAAACTATTGTTTTCGGTGGATTGTTTTCAAACATGGTGTGAATGAGAGGACGAACCCTACCGCTAATCAGCATTCTACGTCTTACCGTTCTGGATTCACCCAGCCCCCTCCCCCTTGAGTGTACCTGTTCCTGACACGACCTAAATTGAACTAAGTCGTTCCTAACACGACCCCTCTTGGTTATTATTTTTGTCAAGTCGAATCATATAGAAAATATAAATATATTCATATTGTTATAAAATAATTGCATACTAATTATTGCATACTAATTATTTGTATTGTTTATCTTTTCAGGGGATATTTGTGAGTATTACCTATTTATGTTTATTGTATAAAGAAGCTATAGCTTTAGTCAACAAATCATATTTTAATTTATTCTATAAAAGAGTAGGACGTTGAAACCCATTTCATTTATCCTATAAAACGAGTTAGTCCAGGCATTTTAACTCAATTTCGCATCAATTCGGGCATTTGCTGCAATAGAAATGCTGACCACAGTATATGGTGGTTCTAGACGTATATTATCACCAAAAAAAGTCCCAGTCCGAAATTCGTGCCCAAATAAATAGGTCAAATTGGAAAAAATCCAAAATGGCCGCCAATGACTGAAAAATGCCCATTTTTATCCACTTATCATAATATGATCGAGTTTTATATCAAAATATATTTTTTCGGGGCAGCTGAATCCATTTCCATACCCAGTTGCTGATTGTTATACAGCGGACTCAATATTGGGAAATAATTCCAGATGGCGCTCAGTTTGGGCGGGAAAATGCGAATTTTACAAAATGAACACATTTGGTGTCAAAATATACGTTTTGGAGGCAGCTGATTCCATTTTCAACACAGTTTGTCATCTTGGTAATTAACTGGTTCACCTGGGTTAGAATATGTGGAAAACTCATTGGGGATTAACGCGATTTGACGACTATGTGATCCATTACATTGACACATGGTTAGGGGATTATGATTAAGTCCTTAGGACCTGAACATGGACATAGTTAGCTGCAATGATAAAACTAAACGACCTGTGAGTAAAGAAAAATAAGCATGGAAAAGGACTGGTATTGTTTACAAAGGGTACCTGCCAAGTTTCATTTGATTCTGTTACCTAATGAGAGGATGGGTAACGGGGTACAAATGAAATTAGACTGACAACCCAAAGAACGAGAAGGTGATCAGGATACACGTTACAGTTGCGATTTCATATTTTTAAGTTATATTTTTAAACTGTAATAAAATAAAGCCTTAAAATAGATTATATCTATAAACAGTCCTACCTTGTTAAAGAATAATCCTATTAATCCTATAATATCATTTTCAAATTCAAATTCAAACGTTTGAAGATTGCTATTCCACTGGGGGAATGTGTTATTATTTCCTGTGTCACTAATTTTAATGCCTAAGAAATAATGCCCATGATCGTATAATAGTGAGTTTATAGTGTCAAATGTCGCGTGTTTGACATCTGAACTGACTGAACGTGGCCCCCCGCTATAACTTGTTAGATCTAAGGGTAGGCCATCGAAACTATACAAACCGAAACGAAATATAGATCTGAATTTTAATTAGATTGTGGTAACGGTTAGCTTTTTGGACTTGAGAATGCTAACCGGAAAAAATGTTCCCATCGCTCGTGTTGCAATTTTCCTAAATTCATTTAAATACAAAAATAACACTAAGACAAATCAGTTAATTCTGAATATTATGGAAACATCAATCTGGCTGTTAAATCTATTCTGGAAGTCATCCGTGGAAATCAGGGGCTGATTGAGCTTGTATGGAACCCTTACATCATCAATGAGAAACGGACATATATATTCTTTACGTGCATTGAGTGCAATTGGTTTGTAGTATCTCTGGATTTGGTTGCAACAAGAGAAAGGCAGCTGTAAAAAGGGGCACAATGTTTTCATTGGGGTGGACAGTTCCTGAACTATTTAAGGAATGTCTGTGTAAATTCGACGGAACATTTTCGGTAGAGGGGGCACATAGCCACTCCCGCGGACTACCCTATACCCTAGTACGAAATCTCATTGGATTCGAGCGTTATTAACCATTTACAGTTTCTGCCTTTATGAGATCAGGGTAAGCGATTGACTACCTGCCTCTACAGTGAGAATTTTTGCTTAGGTTACACAGAGGGATGAGCCTTTAAAGAAGCTAAATCGCTAATATTTGGGACTGAGAAATTGACCCAAAAGGGCCGCAACGCATATAATAATGTAATCTGATTGTATATGAACTAATTTACATTCAATTGTTTCCGTTTTGACTCTAATTTCAAATCAGTTATGTCCAGCGAAATATGGCATGAGTCTAAACAGAATAGAAATTTCTAGTGTCTGATTATTCAAGTCTATTGTACATGCTCCCCAGCTAAGTTATAGCGTCACCTCAGATTTACAAAGAAGCAGTCGTCAAACCTCTACTTAAGAAACCGACCTTAGACTCTGAAAACTTTAAAAACTTCAGACCCGTTTCAAACTTATCATTTATTTCTAAAGTTTTGGAGAAAGCGGTTAACAAAAGGTTAAAAGACCATCTTAATCATTATTCTGGACTGGATAACTGTCAATCTGCTTATAGACAAAACCATTCCACCGAAACTGCCTTGTTAAAGGTTGTTAATGACATCAGATCGGCTGTTGATGATCGATGGTGATTGCTGCTGCCTTGTAATGCTGGATTTATCTGCTGCATTCGATACTATCGATCCATCTGTACTCCTCCAGAAATTATATGATGAATTTGGAATATCAGAAAATGCTTTGAGCTGGTTTCAATCATACCTCATGGGCCGCTCGCAATCTGTGCAAGTACACAACAAATTATCAGATTCAGTTAAGTTAAAGAATGGAGTACCCCAAGGTAGGTTCCGTCCTTGGACCAGTGTTGTTTGTATTGTATACCGTAAGCGTCGCCAGTATTTTAAAGAAATACAATCTTTTGTATCATTGCTATGCTGATGACACACAAATATTGGACAGATTCAAGTCCACACATGTTTCTTTTAATAAAATAAACAATTGTACAATTGATATTAAATCTTGGATGACCAATACCATGCTCAAATTGAATGATGACAAGACAGAAGTCATGTTATGTGGCACCAAACAACAGCTTCTAAACATCAGTCTAAAGTCAATAACAATCGCTGACTCCACAGTCAACATAGTTGATAACCTGAAAGATCTTGGGGTTTATCTTGATTCTCAACTCAGCATGGAAAAACAAGTGAATCAAATTTGCAGGACGTGCTTCTTTCATTTGAGGTCCATACGTCGAATTCGCAATTTGATTACAAAAGATGCAGCACGTGCACTGGTTCGATCTTTAATTTTATCCAGACTCGACTATTGCAACAGCCTTCTATTTGGCATAAACAACAGTCTTATACACAAATTACAACTTGTACAAAATACCGCGGCTAGAATTGTTTGCCTATCTAGTAGAAATTGCCATATCACACCGCTGTTAAAGGATTTACATTGGCTTCCAGTGGAAAGTAGAATTAAGTTCAAAATTCTGTGCATAGCTTACAAATGCCAGAGAGGTGAAGCACCAGAATACTTGACCTCAATGCTCATTGATTATGTCCCCAAAAGAAATCTTCGGTCCCAACATGAACTGCGTCTGGTGGTACCCAACTATAGGCTTAAGACATTTGGTCGTAGATGCTTCTCATACACTGTACCAAATCTATGGAATTCATTACCGTTGACCTTAAAGAATTCACAATCCCTTAGCTGTTTTAAGACGCAATTAAAGGCTCATCTTTTTAAGACTGCTTATTAGTTATTAACATCTTGTGATAGTGGAGAGCTAAAAGCGCCTTGAGCATTAATTTTAATGGATTTGTGCGCTATATAAGAACTCACTATTATTATTATTTTTATTAATACGAAGGTCGTGGACCCTGTAGAGGTTACAATGTTTGTTCGAAATTAATGAAACTTAAAATATAACTTTATCGAAAAAAAGCTTTTGTTTTTAGCTTGCAAAATGTGGACGTTTCTTGCATGGCAATCGCTTGTTATCTTTTATTTTCAAAAAGGAAATAACCGAAGCTGTATCGTACACATGTTTAAAAGCAACGGTGTTAATACATTGTATGGCGAATGTAGCACTACCGCTGCTACATATCTTTGTTTTGACCTGGTCGTCTAGGGGTTGGCTTGACTCAGGGCTAAGTACTGTTGTATCTCGCTTCTTATGCACTTCACCATTGTGCTTTCTCACGATGCCGAAATCAAATATGTAAAGGGAACCAAAGTAGCTGTTTTCTCTACGTTTTATGTCGACATTACAATGTTTAAAATTAATATCTCTTTCTCTCAACTTTTAAAGTCTAACCAGCGTGGCGAGATTCATGAGTAATTACTAATTGCAGTGTACTTTATTTCACATTTGCTGGTGTGAATATATGTCGCTGGAAAGTTACAAATCGAGTTTGCCAGGAAAATGTGTATCCATAATGGGCCCATGACGTGACTTTTAGAATATTTAATATCAATACCTGTATTATTATAAAAACTGTTGATGTGTTATTATGGTATTTAGATTTTGAACGTATTTCACTGAGCGTAGCCAGGCAAAAAATATTAGAACGTAGCCTGTGATTATACTTTTATTATAACATTGGATTGATAGTCAAATTCATGATATATTCAAACTAAGTACAGCATCTTACAAATTCTATTGTGCATGGTATTTCAACTGCCGAGAAAGATATTTCGTGCACTGCTATTATATATACGACGTATAAAAAAAATAATATGTGTAGAACATCGACAGTTCGACATGTTTGATTTTTGTGTTTTGTTACTGTCACGACCTGGGAGCCAAGGTGACTCAGCGAGTAAGACGTTGGCCCGGTAACCTGGAGGTCTCGTGTCAAATCCCAGCTTTGACCGAGAAAGTTCATCGGGATTTTTTGTTGTTCCAAGCCTTTGTCGATCAGTGATGCAGGACCGAGGGCCTAGCAAGGGACAACCTGAAGGATCCATTGTCAGTTATGAGAGTAAGTCGTATCGCCGCTGTGTTGGCACAATTTCTCTCGTAGCACACTGAATGACGTATGTGCGTCTTCATTAGCCCAGTCGGAACTGAATAGTAGTTCAGATGCGTCGTGCACGTAAAGGATCCATTGGTAGTTGGATTCTATATAAGACTAGACCGTAGCATTGCTGTCCAGGCACTGTATGGCGTATGTCCGTCTTCATTTTCCCAGTCAGAGCAGAATAGTAGGACGTTAAACACCAGTTCATTTCTGTTACGACCTAACCATGGGGTAAACTAAGTTGATTAAGTTAGTTCCTGAGACCACCCCTCATGGTTATTATATTTAAAATACGAATATTGTTCATATTGTTATAAAATAAAGCTTTTCTTTCAATAGGCAGATTGTTTTCACTCTAGTAGATTCGATGGAGATTCACCGTGCAATAATTAATTACTAGACAGTTTTCATGTTATTGAACACTTTTGCTAGTTTACGACAGTTTTAGTAGAAATTATATAGAGAAGTGGGTTGGCTTATCTGTGCAATAACAACGAACGTTGACATTAGTATTAGCACTGGTCGTAACGTGCGAGAGTACCTAAAATCGCTCGGTCTATTAAAGAGACAATTTGTACTTTTGCACACTGCTACTTACATTTCCTTCATTAAAGGAGCTAAACGTCTAGCTTAATCTTATCCATAATATTTAAAATTAAAACAGGAAATAGAATTCAATATTAACACATTTCAATCCAAATCTATGTTCTTATATTACCGAAAAAAATATGGGATCCTAATAGGGAGACAATGAACATTTTATAATCAGCACACGAGTCGTGTAGTATATGGTGGTAATGAAACAAAAAATATCCTAAAAAACAATGCGGAAGTAATAAGTAATGGCAGATACACACACGACAAAATGATAATAAAAAGGCGCGTAGAATGGACCCTAACCCTAAATCGACCGTGTTTAATTTGTTGGACTGTTCACGTATTTCACCGAACATAATTGAATCGAAATTTAAATAATATTATTAACATTTGAATATTCATGTAAATGGCTATATACATTCATATTACAATAAAATGTGCTTTTAGACCCAGTTCGGTCTATTTTAAGGTTTCAAAGAATAGCCATACGCTTGTTAAATTCAGCTCATCAATCGGACATCAATAAATCAATGATGTATTGGAAAAATTAAACAAAAAAGCATTTTTATTCCAGTTACTACAATCAGGTTATGTTTTTAATTAAACTGAATTCACAATTTGTGAAATTCGCATGGCCACATAGATTAAGTTATTATATCGTACAAACAGGCAGATTTTGACGACATTTGATTTCAAGATTTTCCGCTTCACAAGGAGGATTTAGGATAACAGAATCTATTTTGTCCACCTCGTTCGACTTTACTTTATAGACCATAATCTGCCTCTTTGGATCGATATCCTAGTTTGTCCATAATTAGGGTGCCCCGAGATAAAAATAATGGATAGTCATTACACTATGTCTATATATACAACAACACTAGATGATTCTTTATCATAAACTATCAAGAAAATGTACCTCTGTGCTGTGCTGTATTTCCATTTGATTTTGCGTTAAAATAGACTGCTTTTTACGGCCCAGGTGTCGGGAGCAGTATATTTGTTTGAGTTTTCAATGTTTGACAAAGTTACGTTATCTTGTTTATCCAAATTTGGAATTTTTGTACCGAAACGAATAAACACCCACTTCCATTCGGGTTTATTCGTTTATTTTATGATATGCGACCTGACAAAATCTGCTCCAAGATTCGATTAAAACTCAGGATCGGCCATCCCAGTGTACATGTACTTAACGTGTGTCGTTCAATTTGCGATGATTTAAAAGCTTTTGATCCGATTAAAGTCTTTCTACAATTCCATTTTATCCTTAGATACGACAAATGTGGAATCTTCTGAAATCCGGTCTATATTGTCGCTTCGGTATCTCTAAGTATTGACAGAGTGTCGTACACGAGGCAGGGAATGCGTACTACTGAACTTCCTATACACTTCTTGTGCAAGGAATTAACATATAGCTAACTAACCTTCGTCCTGCTGTTGTAATTCTACATTACTTAAATAATACCAAACATAATTTACTTTGGAAGGCAACATGTTTCATTATTTGAGAAAGGGAAATCACGGTTGCTAAGCTGGTAAGACGCTCGTTCGCTAGCCTTGAGGTCGCGTCTTCGAACCTACATTGGCCGAGAAAGTTCATCGAGATTTTCCGACATGGACATTGGACATGGTTTCCCATCGTCAGTCAAGAACAGTTGTTTTCTGATACATTTGTTTGCGTGTAAAAGATCCCTTGACAGTTGGAATTCAATATAAGAGTAGGCCATATTGCCGCTGTCCATGCAAATTTTCCCTCATAGCACAAAATGTGCTTGCCCGTCTTCCGTAGCCAAGTGAGCTAATAAAGACGGGCAAATGCCTATGTGCACAAGGGACCTCGTTTTTTCGTCCATTCCGAACGACTAGACGTACTGAAACTAATGCAATGCAATGTATAATGCACATACATATGCCACTATTGCTTCTTTTGATATTTTGTATTTGATGGGTGGATGGATGTCTGTTTAATAGGCCCCTTGTAATACCTTAATCCGGCCCTGACTGGAAGGTTTCATAAAGATCACCTAATTATCAGTGACGTAATCGATGCTAACATAATCACTTATTATCCAGCTACCAAAGAGACACCACGTTGATAATACAAGTGTTTGGTGGTTCTTCATAGTAAGTTACGAAATATTACAATTGGTTTGAAAACGTCAACAAATAACCGGTATAAATGCTTCTTACACTTTATTTAATTTTCGCTGGTAAAATAAAAGTGTTCTGAAATATAAGATATACAAAGGCTCTCACAAACTATAGATAAAAAACGAATTTACATGGGAGACAACTCTTTAAAGCATATCACGCTAGTTTTATAGTATTAAATGGAGTTACCTCCCCCAGACCAGGTCAAATCGAAAAATGCCTTATCGTGGATTTCTCAGCTCAAATTGTCCAAGGAATCAGAATCCCAACCTGACATAGATATGCAATATTCTTGACGGCACATAGTTCACAGATATAGGCTTTTAGGCATAAAAGTATAAAATATAATAGATCAATCCTAAACCTAGCATTACTATTACTAACACATAACACCTTTCATTTTCACTTCTTATTAAGTTATTATTTTACGAGATGAAAAGAAAGAAAACTCTATTAAGTACTTATAAAATAATTATATAAACTATGAGCTCAAGCTAAGAGGCGCTAAATATTTGAAATGAGCATCCACTGTAACGAAAACGTGTAAGAGAAACAAAAGCTTTTGCAGCAACTGGTGAAATCCAAATCACAGGACTTGATTGAATCACATTATTCTGTGACATTTTCTGTTTATTAAAGGGCCATAAAAAGTTGCCAGCATCTGTTTATGGGGCCAATTTGAAGGTTTACCTAAGCAATCTCAGCTGTAAAGCAGATGTAATGATGAGTGATTTGAATTCAGTCCGAGAAAGTTTCTCTTTGGCAAAATAATGATAGTAACCGTATTCGAATTGATGAATATTTCACGACATGATAAATATGTTGTGAGTGGTTCCTTATATGTTTGAAATCACATCAAATTCGGATTCTACAACCTGGAAAACATATTAGTCGACATATTACAACACCATTTTTGGTCGAAAAGCACAAAATACATAATTGCGGTGCAATTTTGGCCGCCATATTGGATTGCCGCCATATTGGATTGTTGCGGATCATTTTTAATGTCATATTCACTCCAGTAGATTCGATGGAGATTCGCCGTGCAATAATTACTAGACAGTTTCCATATTATTGAACTCTTTTGCTAGTTTACGACAGTTTTAGTAGAAATCATATAGAGAAGTGGGTTGGCTTATCTGTGCAAAAACAACGAACATTGTTATAGACCTAAAATTGGTCAGTCTATTAAAGAGACAATTCTTACTTTTGCTCACTGCTACTTACATTTCCTTCATTAAAGGGGCTAAACGTCTAGCATAATCTTATCCATAATATTTAAAATTAAAACACGAAATAGAATTCAATATACACATTTCAATCCAAATCGATGTTCTTATATTACCGTATAATAAAGTATGGGATCCTAATAGGCAAATGCACCAAACATGACGAAGTTGCAAAGTACAATGCGCAGAGACGTGTGCGCATCGAGTGGGTGACTGTATCTATTAATGTCGTCTGCTGCAATTTATAACGTGGGCGTCTCTTCTATGGAGTTATGTTGTATGGATTTTGACTTTACTTGTTATTATCTATAAATGGAATGTTGCGATAATTTAAATGTGCTGAAACTGTACATTTCAGAGGACGGAAAATGTATATTATTACATTTGGAAAGATTAAATATATTAAATGATTATTATTTTCCTTTGTAAATTGTTGCGCATAATGGTTCATTCAATAATGTTTACGAGTTTGTTTGGGGGGGGGGGGGGTGTAAAGTCCGATTATTAAAATAATTAATTTCATTTATTTATTTACTCAAGTGCAGGTTACGAAAGTTATCCGAAATATGAAACACAAGAAACTTCCCCAGGAAACTGTAAATACTGACAATGGTATTTAAACAAAAATCATGAAAATTATACATTACGCAAAAGTTCTGTGTCTGTGTCTCTCTCTGTTGGTCTCTCTCTGTCTCTCTGTGTCACTCTCTCTGTCTCTCTCTCTCTGTCTCTCTCTCTCTCTGTCGCCTCCCTCTCTCTTTGTCTCGTCTCTCTCTGTGTCCCTCTCTCTGTCCCCCTGTCTCTCAGTCTGCCCCACTCTCTCAACCTGTCTCTCTCTGTCTCCCTCAGTGTCTCTGCCTGCCTCTGTCTGTCTATCTCTGTATATCTACCTGTCTGTCTCCCTCTCTGTCTGTCTCGCCCTCTCTCTGTCAGTCTCCAAGTCCACCTCTGTCTTTGGCTGTCTTTCTCTCTGTGTGTCCGTCTCCCTGTGTCTGTCTTTCTCTCTCCCTCTCTGTGTCTGTCTCTCTCTGCCCCCCCCCCTCGTGTCTGCCTCTCTGTCTCCACCCCTCTCGGTCTGTCTCTCTCTCTCTGTATGCATGTCTGCCGGTGTCTGTCTCTCTCTCTCCCTCTGTGCATGTCTGTCTGTGTCTCTCGCCCTGTCTCTACATCTGTCTCTCTATGTCTTGCTGTGTCTGTCTTTCTGTCTGCTTGTCTCTCTGCCTCTCTGTCAGCCTTTCTACCTCTCTCAGTCTCTCTCTCAGTCTCTCTCTCTCAGTCTTTCTCTCTCTGCTAGACTCTCTCTGTCGCTATCCCCGAGTGTCTGTCTGCCTGTCTGTGTCTCTGTCTGTGTCTGTCTATCTCTGTATGTCTATCTCCACCTGTATCTTTGTCAATCTCTCTCTACCTGTCTCTTTGTCCCCGTCTAACCGTCTCTCTACCTGTCTCTCTCTCTGTCTTTTTCTCTGTCTGTCTTTCTCACTGTCTGTCTCCCTCTCCGTCTGACTCGCCCTCTCTCTGTCAGTCTCCCTGTCCACCTCTGCCTTAGGCTATCTTTCTCTCTGTGTGTACGTCTCTCTCTGTGTCTGTCTCTCTCGCCCTCTCAGTGTCTCTGTCTGTCTCTCTCTCTCTGCCCCCACCCCGTGTCTGCCTCTCTGTCTGTCTCAACCCTCTCTGCCTCTCTGTTTCTGTCTGTCTCTCCCCCTCTGTGTGTATCTCGCTTTGACTCTCTCTCTCTCTCTCTCTCTCTCTCTCCCGCTCTCTCTGTTTGTCTCTCTCGCTCTGTGTCTCTCGATTTCTCTCTCTATGACTGTCTCTCTGACTCTGTCCCTCTCTCTCTCTATGTCTCTCTGACTCTGTCCCCCTCTCTCTCTCTGTCTCTCTCTCTGTCTCCCTCTCTGTCTGTCTCTCCCCTCTCTCTGTCAGTCTTTCAGTCCATCTCTCTGTCTGCCCCCATGTGTCTGTCTCTCTCTCTCTCTCTCCTTCTGTCTGTCTCTCTATGTGTCTCCACTCTCTATGTCTGTCTCTCTCTCTCTATGCCTATCTGTCTGTCTCTCTCTCTCTTTGTCTCGTCTCTCTATGTCTCCCTCTGGCTCGCTGTCTGCCCCACTCTCTATCGCTCTGTCTTTCTCAGCCCGTCTCTCTCCCTATCTCTGTGTCTCTCTCTGTCCCCTCTCTACCTGTGTCTCCCTCTCTGTCTCCATCAGTGTCTCTGTCTCACTTTCTGTCTCCCTCTCTGTCTGTCTCCCCTCTCTCTGTCAGTGTTCTTGTCCATCTCCCTGTCTTTTGCTGTCTTTCTCTCTGTATGTCCGTCTCCCTCTGTGTCTGTCTGTCTGCCTGTCCCTCTCTCTGTGTCTCTGTCTGTCTCTCTATCTACCCCCACCCCTGTGTCGGCCTCTCTGTCTGTCTCCACCCCGCTCTGTCTGTCTCTCTCTATGCTTGTCTGTGTCTGTCTGTATGTCTATCTCTCTGTCTCCCGCTCTGTTTGTCTCTCCCTCTTCCTGTCAGTATCCCTGTCCACCTGTCTTTGGCTGTTTTTCTATCTGTGTGTCGGTCTCCCTCTGTGTCTGTCTCTCTCTCTGCCCCCCACCCGTGTCTGCCTCTCTGTCTCCACCATCTCTATCTCTCTCTCTGTCTCTCTCTCTCTCTCTCTCTCTCTCTCTCTCTCTATGCCTGTCTGTCTGTCTGGGTTAAGTATTATACTATAAACCACATTTTACCAGAAACTGATTCAGTTATCTAACGTATATCGGGTGAGAGACAGAAGAACCCGGAGAAAACCCACGATGTTTGACATGTGACTCAGCTCCTTGTCACGTACAAGTGAGGAATCGAAACCACGCCACTTGACTCAATGACAGACATTATGATCAAACCTGCACGTCTTAACCATTCGGCCCCCACCCCCACCCCCGTTTGTCATAGCCAAAGTTTTTACATGACTGGGAATGTATTCAATCCAAATAATACCAGAAACATTTCTAATCAACATCAAGTTTCAAGCAATGTTGTTTTTTTTTATTTTTAAAAAAGAGATAAGAAAAGCGGTATCGTACACATTAGCCATAATTTTTATGGCTAATGTAGCACTACCACTGCCACAATCTTTGATTTGACCTGATCGTCTAGGGGTTGGTTTGACTCTGGACTGGCTACTGTTGTATTTCACTTCTTAAAGGATAATATTGGTGCCAGTCATTATCACATATGTGATAGAACTGATTAAACACTTTCCAAATATACTATTAACACAGAGATCATCGCTACCATAGAGGAGTAATAAAGGATTCATGATTCGGAAGTGACGAACGCCAAAGGAAAACACGAGTTATCTCTCTATGTGAATGACTGAAGTGACGAGTGATGACAGATAAACGGCCGAATTTCTGCTCACTAATAATTCCTTCGAAGACAAGTTGTTCTATGGGACCGCAAGAGCATATCTGACGATTCAATAAAGTAATTAAGTGTCATAAGATAAGAGAACACGGGAAAAATAGAAATACTCCGTACAGCCCCTTGTTTTTTAGGGGAGACCGGGGCACATTGAACACTGTATGGCGTTGAGTTGTATAGTATTATTTATAAAGGATATATCCATGGTGGTTCGATGTGCCCCGGTCTCCCCTACCTTATAAAAACATGGTAATGCACGAACTTTTTTCTGTTTTTCTTTCGTGTTCTGTTATGTAGTGGCAGTCAATTCTTTTTATGAATTGTAAGATATTCTCTCACAGTGTCACACAGCAACTTTAGGTCTTCGAGGGAAATATTAGTGATCAGATATTCGCCCATGTATCTGTTATCACTAGTCACTTCAGTTAGTTATATAGCGGAATAACTCGTGTTTTCCTTTGGCGTTCGTCACTTCCGATTCATGAATACTTTATAACTCCTCTATTAGTAAGTGCAGGAGGACCGCACTACATGGTAGCGATGATCTCTGTGGTAATATTATATTTGGAAAGTGTTTAATCAGTTCTATCACATATGTATGGTGGCCTATCATTTTTATTCAGGATTTAACAAAATTTCTTTAAACACCTAAATAAAATGAAAAGCAAAGTCAAAATTAAAAGTAAATTGAAAGCAAAAGTTAAAGCAAAAGTCAAATTTAAATCAAAAGTCAAAATAAAAGCAAAAGTTAAATCAAAAGTAAAAATTAAATCAAAAGCAAAATTAAAAATAAAGTAATGTAAATCAAAATGTAAATCAAAAAAATCAAAACACAAGTTGAAAGTAAAAGTAAAACCAAAATGTAAATTAAAATCAAAACACAAATTTAAACTAAAATCATTTTTAAAAGTAATTTAAAATGTAAAACAAAAATAAAAGTGAAAAGCAAAACAAAAATATTTGTCGGCCTATCGTTATCATTCCATATTTTTTTTTTTCACGCAAAAGTAAAATGAAAAATTATTGGTCGGCCTATCGCTATCATTCAACGTCCTTGGCCCCAATCGGTAACTGTCGGCTATTTCCGATCGCCTTGACTCGACGATTTGTTCTCCCGCTGTACAAGAGAGAGAGAGAAATGGGGTTTAACGTCCACTCAACACAAACTAGGTCATTTCGGGACTAACATATGGTTCAATTTTATTTCAATAATTCGCTTGCGCGTAGGGGTCTTTAGCAGTGGGAGGAAACCGGAGTGCCCGGAGGAAACCCACGAGGTTGAGAAGGCGCCCCTATCTCCATGCCACATACGCTCACACCAGGGCTCGAAACCACAGCCGCAAGCCAGAGGTGACCGGCCAGCTAGAGGTCGAAGCGCGGCACTCTAGTCGACTAGGTCATCCCCCCCCCCCCGCTGTACAAATAAAACTGAATCAGAACAGTATTTCCTTATGGGGTGTGAAACGTACAAAGATTTGAGAAAGCAATATATATCCAACCGTAAACGTTACTGATTAAACCTTTTTCTTTTATTAATCTCTTCAATCCATCAACCGTCATAGCAGTATTGTTGCAGTATTTGTGATTTATATGTCCACCTAATATTAGGCTATATTAACCGTATCTATTTTATGCGCCCATGTTTGGTTGTTTTTTTTTGGTTTTTATTTTCTATATAGGCATATTGTATGTAAAGCTTGTATTGTCTGTCTGAAATTGATGCCCGTGTATAACTTTTTCATCTTTAATGGCCGCCCTAAAAGTGCGTTCCGACGCAATCAAATTCTGGTATGTTCTTTTCTATTCAATATCCATTTACACATTCGTTTGTGTAATGGTAGACGTTACTGATTCCCGCTACACTACCGCCGCTTTTGGATGGGTGGCCCTCGAGACGCAGCTATACCCAAGGTCAGGTTGTCACTATGAGTATTTTCGGAGAGAAGAAACACTCTCACTAACGAATGTGTAAACGTGTGTATAGAATAGAAAAGAACTGAATTTGATTGCACCGGAACGCCTTTTAGGGAGACCATATACAATGAAAAAGTTATACACGTGTACCAATTTACAGACAGACAATACGTACAATATATCGTATATTGAAAATAAAAACAGGACAAAAAAAGAAAAAAAACAACATGCGCGTATAAAATAGATACGGGTAATATAGCCTAATATTAGGTGGACATATCAATCACAAATTCTGCAACACTTGGGGCTATGATGCTTGATGGATTGAAGAGATTATTAAAAGAAAAAGGTTTAATCGGTAACGTTTACGGTTGGATATAATATATTGCTTTTTTAAATCTTTATACGTTTCGCATCCCATAGGGAAATACTGTTCTGATTCAGTTTTATTTGTACAACGGGAGAACAAATCGTCGAGTCATGGCGATCGGAAATAGCCAACGGTTACCGATTGGGGTCAAGGACGTTGAATGATAACGCTAGGCCGACCAACATTTTACTTTTGCGTGAAAAAAAAAAGTTGAATGATAACGATAGGCCGACAAATATTTTTGTTTTGCTTTTCACTTTTACTTTTGTTTTACAATTTAAATTACTTTTAAAAATGATTTTAGTTTTCATTTGTGTTTTGATTTTAATTTACATTTTGCTTTTACTTTTACTTTGTGTTTTGATTTTGATTTTAATTTACATTTTGATTTTGATTTTAATTTACATTTTGATTTTATTTCTATTTTTGCTTTTGATTTAATTCTTACTTTTGATTTAAATTTTGCTTTTGATTTAATTTTAACTTTTGCTTTTGACTTAATTTTAACTTTTGCGTTTGATTTAATTTTTACCTTTGGTTATCTTTTGCTTTTGATTTAATTTTTGCTTTTAATTTACTTTTAATTTTGACTTTGCTTTCCATTTTGTTTAGGTTTTTAAAGAAATTTTGTTAAATCCTGAATGATAACGATAGGCCACCATACATATGTGATAATGACTGGCACCAATATTGTCCTTTAAGGACTTCACCATTGTTTTTTCTCACGATACCGAAATCAAATATGTAACAGGAACCAAAACAGTTGTTTTCTATACGTTTTTTGTCGCAGCAATTACACAATAGTCTACATAACAATGTTTAAAATTAATATCTCTTTCTCTCAACTATAAAAGTCTAACTAGCGTGGCGAGATTCACAAAACCACTACATCATGAAAAGATTGTCTACAGAACCCAATGCGTGTTTGACTTTAAAGAATCTAAATGATGTATAAAATTATTCTAGCCCCGCTCTCTTTTATAGGTGACGAACGACGTAGACTAATTTCAACTCACGTGTATTTCAAACGATGACTCTTTATCCTTTCAAAATGTAAATTACCAACATGTTTACTAAACTGTACCTCCGCTCCGTTAACGTATCAAATAACCAGCGTGACGTGTTCTATATGTTTGGTTATGTAATCAGAATCAATAATTTGTAAAGATAACAATATTGTTTCAGCCATCATTTCTCCATTCCTTGTCTATGAATTTGAAAACTATGTCGCAACGACAAAATTGTTACACTAAAGAGGATTAAAAGCTTATGTATGTGATAAAATTTGTTCCATGCATGTTTTAGTTTAATTCTCGATTTTATAAACATGTATACCATTTCATTTTAAAATACCCAGATCAACATCCTTACACATGAAATACAAAATACTGTAAGCCGAGTATGGTCTGACCGATTAATGGACACGGTTCCAAATTGTTATGGTTTTGACATATATATAGCAGCATAAGTAATTTGGGAACAAAAAGGCATTTGCAACAACCATTACGCCACATTTTTTTTATAAGGAACAATCCTCATTCTTTGTCCCGTCCCAATATTCGTAGAGTATTGTACAATGCATCAAATGATTAATTGATAAAAATGAATATAATCTTGTCTGATATAAATCTATAATTTATTGATGATTAACATTTAACGTTGTCATGCAACGTTCGATCACATTAATAAGATAATAATCATCGTCTAATAGCAGGTTAATAGCCTGGTTTACATTCAGTAAATTGTCCATTGAAAGGGAATTAGTATACAATGAACAAAGTGAGAGACATTCATGGGGTATAACGTCAACTTGACACAAACGTGTCTTAATGATATGAAAAAAACACACAAGATTTTATAAATCAACACAAGTTTGTGTTAATACAATGCAAAACAACCCAGACTTGTGTATATTACTTTTAACACGAGATCCAACACTAATGTTTTTTCAGTGTAGGTCATTTCGGGACTAACACATGATTTAATATGTTTTCAATAATGGGAGGAAACGGAGGATCCGGAGAAAACCCACGAGATTGGATGAACAAAGTGAACATGATGGTATATTTCGAACATTTTCATAGAAACAAAAAATTATAGCGACCACGTGCCTGGTCTTCCGTAAGCAAATACACATAAGCAAGCCGATTTTTGTATCTGGTAAAGTGAACAACACATACTTTTGATTAATGTATTTTTTAAACAATGCACAATGATTAGGTGCCTTTCTATGCATGTATTATATGGCAGAGTTTACAAACCCACAAACTTACATCTGAAAGTCTCTAACTGGTTCAAACACTGACGAATAGTTGTTTGTTATACCTTTCTCTCGATTATAATTAGGGTATTCTTAATTATATTACCAGAAAGAGGTTACGTATAAAGATCGTCAGCGATAGCACTTCGATGGAAGCGGACGTTAAATAAAGCTATTTCACATACGCTTTTAAAATTAATTCAATGAAATTCTTATCATTTTCATGCCCAGGAAACAAAAATTACCAGGATTTATTTTTCTGAAAATGGAATTTATGTTAATTGAGGGAATTTCTGTAAATTACAGGAGAAACAAATGCGGATAAAATTTTCCTGATAGTTTTTGTTTACGGATTTTTTTCCGTTTGTTCACGGATATTTTTGTTACAGTGTAGGCCGCATGGGTCGGGCTTGTGGAATAGGGAAGTAAATTATCAGAACATAGTTTGATTTGAATTAATCAGGATCACCCAAATATATTCTTATGACTGATAAACCATCTTTACATTACTATATTCAATACATATCTTATGTTTTGGAGAGATGTACCACAAATGAGACGCAGCCCAGATTAATCGTCCGAAAATAATTAAGGTTGTCGAATGATCGACTCATCGCCAATTGTATATAGATTATTTAAAGCAAATTAAATACTAGATGAATTATTTTTTAAATTAGAAAATATAAACAAGTCTGTGAGAATGAAATAGAAATTACATAACTTGAAAATATAAATTGACAAAAATAGACCTATTTTATAACACATGAGTAATAATTAATTGGAATGTACTTTATTTGACATTTGCTGAAATAAATATGTATCGCTAGAAAGTTATAAATAAAGTTTGCCAGGAAAATGTGTATCCATAATGGTAGGGGGTGGAATAAAATTACAAATTGTTGAGTTCAAAGTTGACCCCCATTTTAAAACTTGGAGACATAGAAGACATTGAAGAATCAACAAAAAATTTTGAGCTTCAAAGGGTGTAACCCCCCCTGTACACCCCCCTTGAAAATATCCGACCCTGATTTCCGGTACTTTTAACGGATTTGACCAATTTTTGTTGTTGTAAGGCGTCATATGTGCCTCAAATCGTTCGATTTTGATGGGTTTTGAATCTCTGAGTTCATATCTGACGTGAAAACGAACGTAACTTTATCCAAAATGGCGGAAATCCAAGACGGCGGCCAAAAATCCAAGATGGCCGACAAGATTTTATGCTTTACCCTATCAAAATTGAATCTGCTTTCAGAATTTATTTTCTAGACTGCTTTCACGACTTTAACGGTTGTATGATACATTTGGATTATTCAAATTATTATAATGAACTATTATATTCATTATAAAGTTGCTTGTGCATCATATAACTGTGAAATTGGTATATACAATGGCGTTTTGAAATTTGAAATTGTTCCCATGAAAAAATTGCAAATAATGTGTTGATGCCATATAATGTGTATAAAATAGATGTTTGAATTATTTGTCATGTATGACATGGGCTGTAACTCTTTATCATTAGGACGATGTTACTTCAATTCTGAGGGGTCACGGTGGCTGGGGGTGGGGGTTCGATCCCTGCATTGGCCGAGAAAGTTAATCCATATTTATCGGTGTGGTTCCCCCTCGTCAGTGATGCAGGACGGATGGTCTGACAAGGACAGCTGTTTAGTCGTTCGGATGCGACAAAAACCAAGGTCCCGTGTACAAATTAGCGTGCACAAAAAAGATCCCTTGACAGCTAGAAGTCGATATAAGGAGTAAAAGTTTTGTACGCGAGCGGAGCACTAATTGGTTTGTACATCTTGTTGAACCGTTCTTATTGTTCACCACGCTGGCTTCTACAACATATGGGGTCTTCTTCCAGGATCTAAGTGAAGTTCCTGGATGTGATCACTCCTGCCTTGTTTTTGCTTCAAAAGAACGGTTCCATAGCACTTTAACAAATGGATGCTCAGAAACTGGAAAGGGCCCCGGTACACATAATAGACACTGAGAGAAGTGTTGGTTTCATAAACTACAAAATGAAATCATGGGGGTCCATTTGCATCGGTTGGTGAAGTAGACGACTAAATCACCAACCAAGACATACAAGTATCTAAGTAAAGTGTGTTGCAGTGGTTGATTAATACATTCATTGAGCTATGGATCGCCTAGCACCTATCCGGAAAATCTCCATGATAATGGTTTGAAAATTGCTACGATAAATGTTCTTTACATGGAACATTTGAATTTATATTAATGTGTGATAATGATGTATGTTCCCTCGCAATGGTTACTTGCATAATGCCACATTGACCAGCAGTGAAGGCCGCTACAGTCACTAATAAGGATGACATCGATGCGGCTTAATGAGTCCCCAATATTAACTTTCCTATTCAGTGTAAACGGGTATTAAAATGAGTAAAAGGCACCATTCTACCCGAAACAATTACGTCTTATGTAAACAATG
The DNA here is from genome assembly GCA_036850965.1 of Patella caerulea. Classification (NCBI taxonomy): domain Eukaryota; kingdom Metazoa; phylum Mollusca; class Gastropoda; family Patellidae; genus Patella; species Patella caerulea. The sequence continues at coordinate 6,080,954 of JAZGQO010000010.1, forward strand.
CACGCGCCACTGAGCCAATGATTGGCGCCGTGTGATGTGATTGCACGTGTTGAAGACAGTCATCTTTTACAGAGATCTTAGAAGACTTTCGTAATTATCTGTGAAAGAGAGTGATAATGAAATGTGAGATATAAAGAGATTTGACATGAAGTTCAGCAAGATCCTATGTATCACATATGTTGCTTGATACATGTATCTGAAAATTAGATGACGTCAGAAGACTGATGAAGTCAGAAGAGCATCTTGTGACTGTGATCAAATCCGGAGCCACATTTTGACAATAAAATCTTATTCTATGACCCCGAAAACCCTAGAATTGGCGTATTACACAACATATGTTCGGATTTTGTATAAAATTTGTTCGGTCACCTTAGATTTGTGGCGGCCATCTTGGATTTTCGCCATTTTGAATATAACTACATAAATAACCACACCGGCAATCAACTACACCACCTAAAAAAACATCAATACAGAACAATTGGGTGTACTTACGACTTCTTTAAACGAAAAAAAAATGGTAAAATCAAATAAAACTACCGAAAATCAGGGTGCGGTACCTTCAGGAGGGGTGTACAGGGGGGTAACCCTCTTTGCACCCCAAAATTTTTTGTTGCTTTTTCAGTGTCTTCTATGTCTCCAAGTTTTCCGATGGGGGGCAGACAATTTCAAAATTAATTCCACCCCCTAATAATGGGCCCATGACTTGACTTTTGAAATATTTAATGTCAATACCTGAATTACTATAAAAACTGTTGATGTGTTATTTATGTAATGGTATTTAGATTTTAAAGGTATTTCACCGGGCGTAGCCAGGCAAAAAAATATTAGAATGGTGTACATCGTCAAGTATAGCCTGTGATTATACTTTTATTATAACATCGGATTGACAGTCAAATTCATGAAATATTCAAACTTTTGTCAGTGATCCAGGACCGAGGGCCTGGCAAGTTGGCCTAGTTAGTTCCTGAGACGACCCTCTTGCTTATTTTTTTTGTCAAGTCGTATCTTATATTTAAAATGCGATTATATCCATATGTTCATGATGTTATAAAATAATTGCGTATGACCTATTTATAATTTTTAACATACACGTGGAGTCAATAACCAAATTGTTTTCACTCGAGTATTCGATGGAGATTCACCGTGCAATTACTTGACAGTTTTCATGTTATTGAACAATTTTGCTAGTTTACGACAGTTTTAGCAGAAATCATATAGAGACGTGGGTTGGGTTATCTGTGCAAAATCAACGAACATGGGAATTATTATTGGGATGTAGCCCCGCCACCATTTAACCTGCGAAAACAGAACTGGTCTTAAAGTTACATTCCAGGGTACAAACGGGGGGGTGGGGATTTGATGATATGGTTTATTCCCATTCGCCGACTCATCGAGTTTTAGGGCAAAAATTGCGGTCGGTGTTAAGGGGTCGGGTGGCCAAGAACAATAGCTAGGGAATAAAACTAATTAAGCCGATAATTTTGGGAGAATTATTTTCACTAAAACAACAATCTCCCGAGGCAGCCATTCAAATGTCCCATTTTGAACCTTAAAATCAGGCATATTATACACTTCAATTTTTATATTTCATCTAAAATATTTTATGTATGGTTCTGCTATTGTCTTTTATATCCCTCAAACAACCCCCGTGTACAGTGGAATGTCGTTTGTAAAAAAAAAAATAAATAGCGAAAATTGTATATGCAAAAACAAAATACGGACCCAATTATGGCACCTTAGCAAATAAGCACTCATAACTACATGCACATACAAGTAAATATCATTGAATACAGCCATTATTGAAAAACCTATGGCTATATTCAGTGGCTCGAAAACGTACTACATGTACTTTTGTCCAGAATGGCGTCACTTTCAGAATTACGTCAAACGTTCAAGACGTCACCGCTATCGCTCGTGGAATCATTGACGTCATATATATGACGTCAATGCGTGGAATACTTGCGCAGGGATACATCTCGAGCGGTATTCAATGGTCATTGAGTTCTATCTATGTGTACGCGTACATTTATATTATATATTATAACAACGGCTTATTCAATGTTTAATATTATTATAGTGGTTACTGTATCTTGCTTAATAAAATATATTTACATAATGTAGCTTATACATATTCATGTTGTTTACTCGGTAATAAGATCGTTAAATCAAAAACTTTCAATACAAAAATACATTAAAAACTTGTTAGCTACGTGAACTTCTCAAATGGGTGGTCTATCAATATTAGTTTTGGTCTTAATTCCGTTATGCATCATGCATGGGATGGTAAAGGATTAACATCAGTTTTTGTCTTAATTCTGTTATAAATGGATAAAAACAATATGTCTATTACGGGGCCCGGTAAGGGACGCAAAGAATAAAAATATAATAATAACTAGACCTGCAAGCAGCACTGAACCGGCTTTCAGGAATCATACAGGAAGTTTCTTATACCATAGCCGATCCATTGAGCTACCAAACTATACTTTAGTTGTTTTGCTTCAGTGACACCCTCTATCATATGTAAAAGTAATATTTACTGGCGAAAAGACTGGTCAAAATTGTAAATTATGGCAAAATTACGTCACTTCCGGTACCGAAAGAAATTTTTATAGGTGAAAAATAAGTCGAAAATTCGCAACACACAAAATACAAACTTTGTTTTATACATATTGGGCAATAAATAATTAACTTATAACCCATAAACTGAAATTAAGAAGGTAAAAAACTTAAAAGTGACCCTGGGAAAATTGGCTATTATTCGACAAGGGAACATGCTAGAAGGCTTTTTTTGATATCAATATGATCGTATTGATTCAATCTTACTGCCCATTAGAGTCAGACGTTATCAAGTTAAACGAATAATAAATATAAATCCCTTCAAAAAAATGTTTGTTTTGAAGGCTAAAAATACGTTTTTTTGCAAAAATTACATTACTTCCGGTGATATTGAAAATGTTAACTTAGTTCATACAAGCCATAAATGGCATAAGGCATCAAATGGTAAACAAATTATAAAAATCGAATAATAATTGACACTTTTATAGACCAAAAACCTTGAAAAGTGACTTATAGAAGATCGCCTATTTCTCTGTAACCATACAAGTTAGAAACCATTTTGTGGTATCTGTATGGTCGTATGGCTTCATTCTATTCGTTGATGGGAATCAAATATCATAATTTTAAAAATATGATAAGGCAGACTCATTTGAATAAAATATTTGTTTTTTGGGTTAAAAATACAGTTTTTGCCCAAATGACGTCATTTCCGGTCACAGTGAAAATGTAAAATTGGCTTGACCTAGTCCAAATTGGCATTAGGCATCAAATGGAAAAAAAAATATTGCAAATCGAATGATAATTCACTCTTTTATAGGCAAAATAACGTGAAAAGTGATGCATGCAAAATTGCATATTTCTCGGCAACTGCTCATATTACAAACTAATTTTCGCATACATTCTCTTCGTCTGGATTATTGCTACGAGTTTATGAAAATTACAAATAAATATTTCAAAATATGAAGACGCTGAATGAATTGTAAATAACTGAATTTTACACTTTATTTTACATTTTATTCGAAATTGCCCGAAAATGAAATTGAAATTAAAAAATCTGAACTAAGGATTTTGTGCATCTTTGCAGGGTGCATCCTTTTAGTTATATCAGTTTTGAAAAAAAAAATATTTGCTTTCAAAAAGTGGTACCGAACGGTCAAAATTGTAGTTTTTGTTAATATTACGTCACTTTCGTTGCCGACAGAAAAATTTTACCGTAACAAAAAAAATTACAATTGGGACCACGGAGCATATGAACTTTGTTTTATACAAATCGAACAATAAATAATTTTTCTGGGTACGAAAAACTAAATCAGCCGATGGCGGCTAACGCAAATTACCCTGACAATTTTTTTTCTCATTTCTGCTCAAGTACGATGATATTTTAATCCTGTGTAAAATACCATCAAAAAATATTCATAAATAAAAAAGGTATTCGTAAAAAAATTATTTTTTTTCAAAATATCGGACATTTGTTCGACTACTTCCGGTTTTACGATCATTGTCGCGATACCTTTACGAAGTTCTTTCGATACTTAACTTTCTGTACCAGAAGTGTCAGAAACATCCATTGAGTAGTTTTGGAAAAAAAGATAAATTAAAGAGCGTTTACAAAAATTTAATGATTTTTCAATTTTTTTCAAAGTTTGATGCCATTTTTGGACCACCTATATTATTTCAATGCTTTTCATTTTGGATTCACTATATAGACAACCGATAGGACTTTGAGTAAGAAAAGTTTAAGAAAAATCTGCTGCGTCGTTTTCGAGAAAAGGGCGTCTCAGAATGTTAAAAAATCGGAAAATACTAGATTTTTGGCATACAATAATTTATTTCCCTACCATCGAAATCGTATTATTTAGATACCATATGATGGTCCATTAATAGGGCTTTCCAACGACCCTTTAGTTCTTTTGGTCCGCTATTACCTAAGGGAGAAATCAAGTTTTTCGCAAGTGCGACAATGTTTTTAACCTTTTTTTTTTTCATTTTTTGAATACTTCCGGTATGGTTATTATTTTCGGAATGGTTTAATAGCCGGTTTGGGCACTAAAATAGCCACAGGGCTCTGTAATGATATATTGCATTATGCCCCTGAGAAATCCTATGTTGAAAAGTGCCAAAAATGCAAAAAATTTAAAATATCGAAAATTAAATTTCAATAACTACATACATATTATACATCGTTAGAATCGTAATTAGGTCAGCTATCTGAATATACAATCTTTTTTTGAAAATCTCCAAAATTTCACGATTTGTCGACTTTTTTCGATTTTCAGTCCGTTATTTCACCTATTCCAGACATTTCAAAGTCTTATTGGGTGGCATAATTCACACGACTAGCGAATGGACTCTCGATAGAGAAAGTTAAAAAAAAAGTTGCGGTTAAGTTTTCGAGATACAGGCGTCCAAAAACGCTCCAAATCAGAAAATACTTGATTTTCAGCGTGCCATATTTTGCTTCCTGCTCATCGTATCCGTATGAATTGGGTATCATACGATAGTACAATCCTAGTGCAGTCCAATGGTACCCTAATTTCTTTAATCCGTTGATATCGGGCGGAGAAATCGCGTTTTTCCCCAAAATATCCATTTTTTGCATTTTTTTCAAAATATTGAACATTATATCGACCTCTTCCGGTTTAAAGATCCGTGTCGAAATTGCTTTATCAGTTGGTATTGGACTATAACTTCATGTTCCAGAAGTTTCAGAAACGTCAATTCTACCATAAAACGAAACCCGAGCTCGCAAAATGGGAAGAAAATTCGAAAAAAATCGAAAAATAAAGGGCGATAACTCTGAATGAAACTTATATTACTGGAATCGGATGGACTTCAGGTATCCAAAAATGTAGGTCAAATTTGAAAATTTTGAAAATTTGAAAAATGACAAAAATTGTCTCGTAAACAACATGTTTTCAATTTTCGAACGATAAAAGTCATAGACGAATGTTCGAAATTGAAAAATATGAGATAGCCATTGTCTCAGAAAAGATTCAGGGATTCCAAAAATGTAATTTGTTTGAAAATGGATAAAGAATTGACGAAACTATGGCTGATTTTCATTTTTTAGACAACGTGCAAAGTTCGGTCACTTCCGGTATGCGCAGAAATTTCAAAAATATTTTATCAAGTAGCCACTACGTGGTTTCCCAATAGAAAATCTAATTCCAGATCGATATCTGTTTTCGATCATGGAGATCTAGGCCCCCGCGGTAAATAATAATAATAATAATAATAACTAGACCTGCAAGCAGCACTGAACCGGCTTTCAGGAATCATACAGGAAGTTCATTATACCATAGCCGATCCATTGAGCTACCAAACTATACTTTAATTGTTTTGCTTCAGTGACACCCTCTATCATATGTAAAAGTAATATTTGCTGGCGAATAGACCGGTCAAAATTGTAAATTATGGCAAAATTACGTCATTTCCGGTGCCGAAAGAAATTTTTATAGGTGAAAAATAAGTCGAAAATTTGTTTTATACATATCGGGCAATAAATAATTAACCCATAACCTATCAACTGAAATTAAGAAGGTAAAATAATTAAAAGTGACCCTTGGAAAATTGACTATTATTTGACAAGGGAACATGCTAGAAGCCTTTTCTTGATATCAATATGATGGCATTGATTCAGTCTTACTGCCCATTGGAGTCAGACGTTATAAAGTTAAACAAATAATAAATATAAATCACATCAAAAAAAATGTTTGTTTTGAAGGCTAAAAATACGTGATAGCTTTACGAAGTTCTTTGGATACTTAACTTTCTGTACCAGAAGTGTCAGAAACATCCATTGAGAAGTTTTGGAAAAAAAGATAAATTAAAGAGCGTTTACAAAAATTTAACGATTTTTCAACTTTTTTTTAAAGTTTGATGCCATTTTTGGACCACCTATATTATTTCAATGCTTTTCATTTTGTATTCACTATATAGACAACCGATAGGACTTTGAGTAAGAAAAGTTTCAGAAAAATTTGCGGCGTCGTTTTCGAGAAAAGGGCGTCTCAGAATGTTAAAAAATCGGAAAATACTAGATTTTTGGCATACAATAATTTATTTCCTTACCATCGAAATCGTATTATTTAGATACCATATGATGGTCCATTAATAGGACTATCCAACGACACTTTAGTTCTTTTAGTCCGCTATTACCTAAGGGAGCAATCAAGTTTTTCGCAAGTGAGACAATGTTTTTAACCTTTTTTTCCATTTTTTGAATACTTCCGGTATGGTTATTATTGTCGGAATAGTTTTAATAGCCGGTTTGGGTACTAAAATAGCCACAGGGCTCTGTAACGATATATTACATTATCTGATCAGATAAAATGCCCCTGAGAAATCCTATGTTCAAAAGTGCCAAAAATGAAAAAAAATTAAAATATCGAAAATTAAATTTCAATAATTACATACATATTATACATCGTTAGAATCGTAATTAGGTCAGCTATCTGAATATACAACCTTTTTAAAAAAATCTCTTCAAATAAGAAAATAGTAGAGCATTTTCCAAAATTTCACGATTTTTCGAATTTTCAGTCCGTTATTTCACCTATTCCAGATATTTCAAAGGCTTATTGGATGGTTTCATGCAAATTAACTCCGAAAGGACTCTCGATTGAAGAATTTCAAAAAAAAGTTGCGGTTAAGTTTTCGAGATATAGGCGTCCAAAAACGCTCCAAATCAGAAAATACTTGATTTTCAGCGTGCCATATTTTGCTGCCTGATCATAGTATCCGTATGAAATGGGTATCATACGATAGTACAATCCTAGTGCAGTCCAATGGTACCCTAATTTTTTTAATCCATTGATATCGGGCGGAGAAAACGCGTTTTTCCCCAAAATATCCATTTTTTGCATTTTTTTCAAAATATTGCACATTATTTCGACCACTTCCGGTTAAAGGATTCTTGTCGAAATTGCTTTATCAGTTGGTATTGGACTATAACTTCATGTTCCGTAAGTTTCAGAAACACCATTTTGGCTGTAAAACGACACCACAGCTCATAAAATGGGAAGAAAATTCGAAAAAAATCGAAAAATAAAGGGTGATAACTTTGAATGAAACTTATATTACTGGAATCGGATTGACGTCAGGTATCCAAAAATGTAGGTCAAATTTGCAAATTTTGAAAAATAACAAAAATTGTCTCGTAGGCGACGTGTTTTGAATTTTCGAACGATAGAAGTCAGCGATGAAGTTTCGAAATTGCGAAATGTGAGATTGCTATTGTCTTGGAAAAGTCTCAGGCTTTCCAAAAATGTGATTTGTTTGAATATAGGTAGAGAATTGACGAAACCACGGCCGATTTTTTATTTTTTACCAACGTTCAAAATTCGACCACTTCCGGTCTGCGCAGAAGTTCAAAAATTGCTTTATTGAGTAGCCACCACATGGTTTCCGGATAGAAAGATGAACCGCAGATCAGTATCTCTTTTCGATCATAGAGAAATAGGCTCCGGCGGTAAATAATAATAATAAAAAAAAAAATAATAATTTTAGTAATCTCAATAGGCTTTCATCTGAAAGCCTAATAATAATTTTAGTAATCTCAATAGGCTTTCAGACGAAAGTCTGAAAGCCTAATAACTGGTGCGCGCCTGATAATAACTAGCGCGCCTGATAATAAGTGGCGCGCGCCTGATAATAACTGTTCCGGTTTCACCCCACTGCCAATATTTTATAATGCATCAAATGATTAATTTTGATAAAAATGATATAATCTTGTCTGATATAAATCTATAATTTATTTATGATTAATATTTAATGTTGTCATGGTTTACATTCAATAATCTGAAAGGGAATTAGTACACAATGAACAAGTGAGAGAGAGAGAGACAGGGAGAAATGGGGTTTAACGTCCACTTGACACAAACTAGGTCATTTCGGGACTAACATATTGTTTAATTTTATTTCAATAATTCGCTTGCGCGTAGGGGTCTTTAGCAGTGGGAGGAAACCGGGGGCCCAGAGCAAATCCACGAGGTTTGATGAACAAGTGAATAAGATGGTATATATTTTGAACATTTTCATAGATAAACAAAAAATTATCACGATCACGTGCATGGTCACCCGTAAGCGAATCTACATAAGTAAGCCGATTTTTGTATCTGGTAAAGTGAACAACACATACTTTTGGTTAATGCAAAATGTATATTTTAAACAATGCACAGTGTATTAGGTATCTTTCTATAGTGCATAATGTTTCTGGTCGCATGGGTCCGGCTTGTGGAATAGGTAAGTAACTTAGTGTGGCATGATTTTATCAAGAAGAGCACCTGAATGTATTCTTATGACTGATAAATCGTCTTTATATATAGATTATTACATACTACAGTACATGAATTACGTTTTAAATTAGGAAAATATAAAAGTCTGTGAGAAAGAAATAAAAATTATATAACTTGAAAATATAAATTGAAAAAATAGGCCTATATATAACACATGAATAATAATTAATTGCAATGTACTTTATTTCACATTTCCTGAAGTAAATATGTGCCACTGGAAAGTTACAAATAAAGTTTGCCAGGAAAATGTGTATCCATTATGTGTGGTCCACTATAGACCCTATATACTGTAGAGGTTAACTTAGTTTATAAAATATCTTCTGGTTTATGTATTGAAGTTGTTAGCTAGTACCAGTGACAACAAGAACTAGGCTAACAAGAATATGTGTGGTAGTTAAAATCGGGCAATGACATCATTGTCTGATAATCAAAAAAAGGTAATCCCATGAGGTAAAAACGTGGTTAGTCGCTCTCCTATGTGCCCATATAAGTACACTGTCTTAAAATCCAGGGTAGCGTCTGTGCAGCTGACCAATCTGATAAAGGAAGCACCTGGGCGGATTGAACGTGCACTTAAAGGGTCCGTTGGCAGTTATGAGGGTAAGTCGTATCGCCGCTGTCTTGGCACAATTTCTCTCGTATAGCACACTGAATGGCGTATGCGCGTCTTCATTAGCCCAGTCGGAACTGAATAGTAGTTCAGATGGGTCATAACAAAAAATATGAAAATTATACATTACGCAAAAGTGCCACGTGAATACTGAGGGCTTACTTGCATACTGACTGTGCAACGCCTCTGATGCACGACCCATCTCTCTGTCTATCTCTTTGTCTGTCTCTCTTGGTTTCCGTCTCTTTGTCTTGTCTCTCTTGATGTCTGTCTCTTTGTCTATCTGTCTGTCTCCCCTATCCCTCTCTGCCAGTCTCTGTCTATCTCTCTGTCTGCCTATGTCTCTCTCTCTGTCTTTCTTTCTATCTGTCTCTCTGTCTCCCCCTCTGTCTGCCAATGTCTGTTTCCACCCCCCTTTATCTATCTGTCTATCTCTCTCTATATATCTGCCTCTCTCTCTCTCTCTCTCTCTCTCTTTCTATTGCCCTCTCTCTCTGTCCGTCTCCCTGTTCTGTCTCTGTCTGTCTCTCTCCATGTCTCTGTCTGCCTCTCTCTCTTTCTGTCTGTCTGTCTCCGTGTCTGTGTCTCTCTCTGTTTGTCTCTCCCCCTCTCTCTATCTATTTCTCTCTGTCTCTCTCTCTTTGTCTCGTCTCTCTCTCTGTCCCGCTCTGTCTGTCCCTGCCTCTCAGTCTGCCCCACTCTCTCAGCCTGTCTCTCTCTCTGTCTCCCTCAGTGTCTCTGCCTGTCTCTCTGTCTGTCTATATCTGTATAAACTACCATACGTAACTAACGTACGAAAATTCAATGGAAGCTGGCTGTTTTTTTCGCACGTATATAATGAGTGGCCATTTTGCGCAGTAATCCAAGCCAGAATTTGGCTATTTTTTTTTAAATTGCGTTAAAGTTTAAAATTTTTGTTTAGAATTGAAATAAATTAACTATCAGTCAATCCCCGTGCTAAAAACATCAACAGAATTGATTGTGTATATCTGAAATAGACGCGACTGAAGCACAAAATAGTGCCAATATGCCGACGTCAAATCTAAGTTTGTAATGTTATTTTTGTGAAAAACCATTGGAAGATGCGATAAGACGTTATGGCTGTGCGGATTGTATAGTCCTAAAGGCTTCAAGATGGCTATTGTGTACAATGTAACATTGTGTTGACATTTGTTTGTTGACGTGACCCCATTAACTGTGACGTTTACATAACGTCATATGGATATCATGGCTATTCATTGTGTCAAAGTCACTTCTCTGCATGTAGGGTGATTCTGTCGTTCAGATTGTATATCTACATGTCTGTCGCCCTCTCTGTCTGTCTCTTCCTCTCTCTGTCAGTCTCCATGTCCACCTCTGTCTTCGGCTGTCTTTCTCTCTGCGTGTCCGTCTCCCTGTGTCTGTCTTTCTCTCTCCCTCTCTGTGTCTGTCTCTCTGCCCCCCCCTCCGTGTCTGCCTCTCTGTTTCCACCCCTCTCGGTCTGTCTCTCTCTCTCTCTCTCTCTCTCTCTCTCTCTATGCCTGTCTGTCTCTCTCCCTCTGTGCATGTCTGTCTGTGTCAGTCTGTCTCTCTCCCTCTGTGTGTATGTCTCTTTGACTCTCTCTCTGTCCCTCTTGTAATGGATGTCTATCTCTCTGACTGTCTCTGTATGTCTCCCTGATTCTGTCCATCTCTCTCTCTGTCTGTCTCTGTCTCTGTGTCCATGTCTCTCTCTGTCACCCCCTCTCTTTGTCTCGTCGTCTCTGTCTGTCTCCATGTCTCTCTCTGTCTGCCTCACTCTCTCTTGCTCTGTCTCTAGATCTGTCTCTCTATGTCTTGCTGTGTCTGTCTTTCTGTCTGCTTGTCTCTCTGCCTCTCTGTCGGCCTTTCTACCTCTCCCAGTCTCTCTCTCTCCGTCTTTCTCTCTCAGTCTTTCTCTCTCTGCTTGACTCTCTCGGTCGCTATCTCTGTGTGTCTGTCTGCCTGTCTATGTCTGTCTGTCTATCTCTGTATGTCTATTTCTACCTGTCTCTTTGTCCCTCTCTCTCTACCTGTCTCTCTCTGCCTGTCTTTCTCTCTGTCTGTCTCCCTCTCTGTCTGTCTCTCTCTATGCGTGTCTGTCTCCCTCTCCGTCTGTCTGTCTCTCTCTATGCCTGTTTGTCTGTGTCTGTATGTATGTCTATCTCTCTGTCTGTCTCTCTCTCTCCCTGTCTCTCCCTCTCTCTGTCAGTCTCCCTGTCCACCTCTGTCTTTGGCTGTCTTTCTCTCTGTGTGTCCGCCTCCCCCTGTGTCTGTCTGTCTGTCTCTGCCCCACCTGTGTCTGCCTCTCTGTCTGTCTCCACTCCTCTGTCTGTCTGTCTCTCTCTATGCCTGTCTGTCTCTGCCCCACATGTGTTTGCCTCTCTGTCTGTCTCCACCCCTCTCTGTCTGTCTGTCTCTCTCTATGCCTGTCTGTATCTCTCTGTCTGTCTCCTTCTCCGTCTGACTCGCTCTCTCTCTGTCAGTCTCCCTGTCCACCTCTGCCTTTGGCTATCTTTCTCTCTGTGTGTCCGCCTCTCTCTGTGTCTGTCTCTCTCGCCCTCTCAGTGTCTCTGTCTGTCTGTCTCTCTCTGCCCCCCACCCCGTGTCTGCCTCTCTGTCTGTTTCCACCCTCTCTGCTCATCTGTGTCTGTCTGTCTCTCCCCCTCTGTGTGTATCTCGCTTTGACTCTCTCTCTCTCTCCCGCTCTCTCTGTTGGTCTCTCTCGCTCTGTGTCTCTCTCTGTCTCTCTCTATGACTGTCTCTCTGACTCTGTCCCTCTCTCTGTCTCTCTCTATGTCTCTCTGACTCTGTCCCTCTCCGTCTCTGTCTGTCTCTCTCTGTGTCTGCCCCCTATGTGTCTGTCTCTCTCTGTCTTTCTGTCTGTCTCTCTATGTGTCTCCACTCTCTATGTCTGTCTCTCTCTCTATGCCTGTCTGTCTATGTCTCTCTCTCCCTGTTCTCTCTCTCTTTGTCTCGTTTCTCTATGTCTCCCTCTATCTCGCTGTCGGCCCCTTTCTCTATCGCTCTGTCTTTCTCAGCCCGTCTCTCTCCCTATCTCTATGTCTCTCTCTGTCCCCTCTCTACATGTGGCTCCCTCTCTGTCTCCATCAGTGTCTTTGTCTCCCTCTCTGTCTGTCTCCCCCTCTCTCTGCCAGTGTACTTGTCCATCTCCCTGTCTTTTGCTGACTTTCTCTCTGTATGTTCGTCTCCCTCTGTGTCTGTCTGTCTGCCTGTCCCTCTCTCTGTGTGTGTCTCTCTCTCTCTACCCCCACCCCCCTGTCTGTCTCTACCCCTCTCTGTCTGTCTCTCTCTCTATGCTTGTCTGTCTGTGTCTGTCTGTATGTCTATCTCTCTGTCTGTCTGTCTCCCTCTCTGTTTGTCTGTCCCTCTTTCTGTCAGTATCCCTGTCCACCTGTCTTTGGCTGTCTTTCTCTCTGTGTGTCGGTCTCCCTCTATATCTGTCTGTCTCTCTCTCTGTCCCCCACCCATGTCTGCCTCTGTCGCCACCATCTCTATCTCTCTCTGTCTCTCTGTTTCTCTCTCTCTCTCTCTCTCTCTCTCTCTCTATGCCTGTCTGTCTGCCTGGGTTAATTTTTATACTATGAACCACATTTTACCAGAAACTGATTCAGTTATCTAACGTATATTAGGTGAGAGACAGAAGAACCCGGAGAAAACCCACGATGTTTGACATGTGACTCAACTCCTTGTCACGTACAAGTGAGGAATCGAAACCTCGCCACTTGACTCAATGACAGACATTATGATCAAACGTGCACGTCTTAACCATTCGGCCCCCACCCCCACCTGCGTTTGTCATAGCCAAAGTTTTTACATGACTGGGAATGTATTCAATCCAAATAATACCAGAAACATTTCTAATCCACATCAAGTTCAAGCAATGTTGTTTTTTTTTATTTTTAAAAAAGAGATAAGAAAAGCGGTATCGTACACATGTTGAAAAGCAACGATGTTAATAATTTTTATGGCTAATGTAGCACTACCACTGCCACAATCTTTGATTTGACCTGATCGTCTAGGGGTTGGTTTGACTCTGGACTGGCTACTGTTGTATTTCACTTCTTAAAGGACAATATTGGTGCCAGTCATTATCACACATGTGATAGAACTGATTAAACACTTTCCAAATATACTATTAACACAGAGATCATCGCTACCATAGAGGAGTAATAAAGGATTCATGATTCGGAAGTGACGAACGCCAAAGGAAAACACGAGTTATCTCACTATGTGAATGACTGAAGTGACGAGTGATGACAGATAAACGGCCGAATTTCTGCTCACTAATAATTCCTTCGAAGACAAAAGGTTGTTCTATGGGACCGCAAGAGCATATCTGACGATTCAATAAAGTAATTAAGTGTCATAAGATAAGACAAGACGGGAAAAATAGAAATACTCGGTACAGCCCCATGTTTTTTAGGGGAGACTGGGGCACATTGAACACTGTATAGCGTTGGGTTGTATAGTATTATTTATAAAGGATATATCCATGGTGGTTCAATGTGCCCCGGTCTCCCCTACCTTATAAAAACATGGTAATGCACGAACTTTTTTCTGTTTTTCTTTCGTGTTCTCTTATGTAGGGCAGTCAATTCTTTTTATGAATTGTAAGATATTCTCTCACAGTGTCACACAGCAACTTTAGGTCTTCGAGGGAAATATTAGTGAGCAGATATTCGCCCATGTATCGGTTATCACTAGTCACTTCAGTTAGTTATATAGCGGAATAACTCGTGTTTTCCTTTGGCGTTCGTGACTTCCGATTGATGTATACTTTATTACTCCTCTATGGTAGCGATGATCTATGTGGTAATATTATATTTGGAAAGTGTTTAATCAGTTCTATCACATATGTGATAATGACTGGCACCAATATTGTCCTTTAAGGACTTCACCATTGTTTTTTCTCACGATACCGAAATCAAATATGTAACAGGAACCAAAACAGTTGTTTTCTATACGTTTTATGTCGCGGCAGTTACACAATAGTCTACATAACAATGTTTAAAATTAATATCTCTTTCTCTCAACTATAAAAGTCTAACTAGCGTGGCGAGATTCACAAAACCACTACATCATGAAAAGATTGTCTACAGAACCCAATGCGTGTTTGACTTTAAAGAATCTAAATGATGTATAAAATTATTCTAGCCCCGCTCTCTCTTATAGGTGACGAACGACTTAGACTAATTTCAACTCACGTGTATTTCAAACGATGACTGTTTATCCTTTCAAAATGTAAATTACCAACATGTTTACTAAGCTGTACCTCCGCTCCGTTAACGTATCAAAATAACCAGCGCGACGTGTTCTATATGTTTGGTTATGTAATCAGAATCAATAATTTGTAAAGATAACAATATTGTTTCAGTCATCATTTCTCCATTCCTTGTCTATGAATTTGAAAACTATGTCGCAACGACAACATTGTTACACTAACGAGGATTAAAAGCTTATGTATGTGATAAAATTTGTTCCATGTATGTTTTAGTTTAATTCTCGATTTTATGAACATGTATACCATTTCATTTTAAAATACCCAGATCAACATCCTTACACATTAAATACAAAATACTGTAAGCCGAGTATGGTCTGACCGATTAATTGACACGGTTCCAAATTGTTATGATTTTGACACATATATAGCAGCATAAGTAATTTGGGAACAAAATGCCATTTGCAACAACCATTACGCCACATTTTTTTTATAAGGAACAATCTTCATTCTTAGTACCGTCCCAATATTCGTAGAGTATTGTACAATGCATCAAATGATTAATTGATAAAAATAAATATAATCTTGTCTGATATAAATCTATAATTTATTTATGATTAACATTTAACGTTGTCATGCAACGTTCGATCACATTAATAAGATAATAATCATCGTCTAATAGCAGGTTAATAGCCTGGTTTACATTCAGTAAATTTTCAATTGAAAGGGAATTAGTATACAATGAACAAAGTGAGAGAGATTCATGGGGTATAACGTCAACTTGACACAAACGTGTCTTAATGATATGAAAAAAACACACAAGATTTTATAAATCAACACAAGTTTGTGTTAATACAATGCAAAACAACACAGACTTGTGTATATTACTTTTAACACGAGATCCAACACAAGTTTTTTTTCAGTGTAGGTCATTTCGGGACTAACACATGATTTAATATGTTTTCAATAATGGGAGGAAACGGAGGATCCGGAGAAAACCCACGAGATTGGATGAACAAAGTGAACATGATGGTATATTTCGAACATTTTCATAGAAACAAAAAATTATAGCGACCACGTGCCTGGTCTTCCGTAAGCAAATACACATAAGCAAGCCGATTTTTGTATCTGGTAAAGTGAACAACACATACTTTTGGTTAATGTATTTTTTAAACAATGCACAATGATTAGGTGCCTTTCTATGCATGTATTATATGGCAGAGTTTACAAACCCACAAACTTACATCTGAAAGTCTCTAACCGGTCCAAACACTGACGAATAGTTGTTTGTTATACCTTTCTCTCGATTATAATTAGGGTATTCTTAATTATATTACCAGAAAGAGGTTACGTATAAAGATCGTCAGCGATAGCACTTCGATGGAAGCGGACGTTAAATAAAGCTATTTCACATACGCTTTTAAAATTAATTCAATGAAATTCTTATCATTTTCATGCCCAGGAAACAAAAATTACCAGGATTTATTTTTCTGAAAATGGAATTTATGTTAATTGAGGGAATTTCTGTAAATTACAGGAGAAACAAATGCGGATAAAATTTTCCTGATAGTTTTTGTTCACGGATTTTTTTCCGTTTGTTCACGGATATTTTTGTTACAGTGTAGGCCGCATGGGTCGGGCTTGTGGAATAGGGAAGTAAATTATCAGAACATAGTTTGATTTGAATTAATCAGGATCACCCAAATATATTTTTATGACTGATAAACCATCTTTACATTACTATATTCAATACATATCTTATGTTTTGGAGAGATGTACCACAAATGAGACGCAGCCCAGATTAATCGTCCGAAAATAATTAAGGTTGTCGAATGATCGACTCATCGCCAATTGTATATAGATTATTTAAAGCAAATTAAATACTAGATGAATTATTTTTTAAATTAGAAAATATAAACAAGTCTGTGAGAATGAAATAGAAATTACATAACTTGAAAATATAAATTGACAAAAATAGGCCTATTTTATAACACATGAGTAATAATTAATTGGAATGTACTTTATTTGACATTTGCTGGAATAAATATGTATCGCTAGAAAGTTATAAATAAAGTTTGCCAGGAAAATGTGTATCCATAATGGGCCCATGACTTGACTTTTGAAATATTTAATGTCAATACCTGAATTACTATAAAAACTGTTGATGTGTTATTTATGTAATGGTATTTAGATTTTAAAGGTATTTCACCGGGCGTAGCCAGGCAAAAAAATATTAGAATGGTGTACATCGTCAAGTATAGCCTGTGATTATACTTTTATTATAACATCGGATTGACAGTCAAATTCATGAAATATTCAAACTTTTGTCAGTGATGCAGGACCGAGGGTCTGGTTAGTTCCTGAGACGACCCCTTTTACTTATTATTTTTGTCAAGTCGTATCTTATATTTAAAATACGATTATATCCATATGTTCATGATGTTATAAAATAATTGCGTATGACCTATTTATAATTTTTAACATACACGTGGAGTCAATAACCAAATTGTTTTCACTCGAGTATTCGATGGAGATTCACCGTGCAATTACTTGACAGTTTTCATGTTATTGAACAATTTTGCTAGTTTACGACAGTTTTAGCAGAAATCATATAGAGACGTGGGTTGGGTTATCTGTGCAAAATCAACGAACATGGGAATTATTATTGGGATTTAGCCCCGCCACC
Organism: Patella caerulea; assembly: GCA_036850965.1. NCBI lineage: Eukaryota > Metazoa > Mollusca > Gastropoda > Patellidae > Patella > Patella caerulea. The sequence goes on from JAZGQO010000010.1 coordinate 6,098,341, forward strand.
ATTTAACCTGCGAAAACAGAACTGGTCTTAAAGTTACATTCCAGGGTACAAACGGGGGAGGGGGGGATTTGATGATATGGTTTATTCCCATTCGCCGACTCATCGAGTTTTGGGGCAAAAATTGTGGTCGGTGTTAAGGGGTCGGGTGGCCAAGAACAATAGCTAGGGGATAAAACTAATTATGCCGATAATTTTGGGAGAATTATTTTCACTAAAACAACTATCTCCCGAGGCAGCCATTCAAATGTCCCATTTTGAACCTTAAAATCAGGCATATTATACACTTCAATTTTTATATTTCATCTAAAATATTTTATGTATGGTTCTGCTATTGTCTTTTATATCCCTCAAACAACCCCCGTGTACAGTGGAATGTCGTTTGTAAAAAAAAAAAATAAATAGCGAAAATTGTATATGCAAAAACAAAATACGGACCCAATTATGGCACCTTAGCAAATAAGCACTCATAACTACATGCACATACAAGTAAATATCATTGAATACAGCCATTATTGAAAAACCTATGGCTATATTCAGTGGCTCGAAAACGTACTACTTTTGTCCAGAATGGCGTCACTTTCAGAATTACGTCAAACGTTCAAGACGTCACCGCTATCGCTCGTGGAATCATTGACGTCATATATATGACGTCAATGCGTGGAATACTTGCGCAGGGATACATCTCGAGCAGTATTCAATGGTCATTGAGTTCTATCTATGTGTACGCGTACATTTATATTATATATTATAACAACGGCTTATTCAATGTTTAATATTATTATAGTGGTTACTGTATCTTGCTTAATAAAATATATTTACATAATGTAGCTTATACATATTCATGTTGTTTACTCGGTAATAAGATCGTTAAATCAAAAACTTTCAATACAAAAATACATTAAAAACTTGTTAGCTACGTGAACTTCTCAAATGGGTGGTCTATCAATATTAGTTTTTGTCTTAATTCTGTTATGCATCATGCATGGGATGGTAAAGGATTAACATCAGTTTTTGTCTTAATTCTGTTATAAATGGATAAAAACAATATGTCTATTACGGGGCCCGGTAAGGGACGCAAAGAATAAAAATATAATAATAATAACTGGTGCGCGCCTGATAATAACTAGCGCGCGCCTGATAATAAGTGGCGCGCGCCTGATAATAACTGTTCCGGTTTCATCCCACTGCCAATATTTTATAATGCATCAAATGATTAATTTTGATAAAAATGATATAATCTTGTCTGATATAAATCTGACCCAATTAAAAAAATTTTGAAAGAGTCAAGTGATTTTCTCTTGGAAAGAATGGAATCTCCAAGAGAAAATAACAATATTTTATTACCGTATTTCTTGTCTCGGATTGCTGGAGATTGCGTTTCTGGGCTTCTAATTTTCGAAATTTTCCCGGGGGAGGGCCCCCCGGACCCCCTGCCGCGGGCTCGCGCCTTCGGCGCTCGCGGTGGCCGGCTTCGCCGGCCACAGCTCCGCGGTCAGTAAAAGGGTTTTTGTGCCAAAATCTTTTTTGTTACTCATAATTTCTTCTCAATAATTGCCCTCACCACGCCCCTGATGCAGGACCGAGGGTCTGGCAAGTTGGCCTGGTTAGTTCCTGAGACGACCCCTTTTACTTTTTATTTTTGTCAAGTCGTATCTTATATTTAAAATACGATTATATCCATATGTTCATGATGTTATAAAATAATTGCGTATGACCTATTTATAATTTTTAACATACACGTGGAGTCAATAACCAAATTGTTTTCACTCGAGTATTCGATGGAGATTCACCGTGCAATTACTTGACAGTTTTCATGTTATCACCAGAAAGATTTAACACAAGACATTAAAGTTTTTTATACTTTTAATACGGATAATATTGGCAGTTTATGGTCACGGCTACATTAGTCAACAATTTAAAATTTTGCATTGCCGTACACTGATGGCAAATACAGCAAATTATTAGTTCAAATAATTAATTTTGAGTGCTTTAAAATATAATTAACTCTGGGAAACAGAAGCTAATTACTTAAACCTGAAAAACAGGAATCGAAATTGTATTAATTCAAAAGTTTTGTGTGCGCAATTGCCAATGAACAAGGTCTGGGAGGACAAATCCCAACCTGTTCACCGCCATACCAAGGCGGCAGCACACAAACGTAACTGCTGCCATGACCAACCGCCTAACCATTATCAACAAAATTCCAACCTAGTATATGTACATCGCTCAATGTCTTCAGTATACACTATGGAGAACCATTATAAGACAACATTTATTAAGCATTCGTCCCTCTGAAGGATCATTATTCAAAAAGAAATTACCATTACAAGACAATGTCACCAGTATACATTATAGCAGTGTCTCCATAACATTCATCTTCAGTGTTTCTAACGGAACATTATTATTAGACAATATCTCCGGTGCACATTATGGAGAACCATTAAACAGTCGTCTTCAGTATTTCTGAAGGATCATTATCAATCATTATCATTATCGCTAATGTCTCCACTGCACATTATGGAGAACCATTAAACAGTCATCCTCAGTATTTCTGAAGGAATATCATTCATTATCATTATCATTATTGCTCAATGTCTCCACTGCACATTATGGAGAACCATTAAACAGCCATCTTCAGTATTTCTGAAGGAATATCATTCATTATCATTATTGTTCAATGTCTCCACTGCACATTATGGAGAACCGTTACAGTCATCTTCAGTATTTCTGAAGGATCATTATCAATCATTATCATTATCGCTCAATGTCTCCATGGCACATTATGGAGAACCATTAAAGTCATCTTCAGTATTTCTGAAGGATCATTATCAGTCATTATCATTATCATTATCGCTCAATGTCTCCACTGCACATTATGGAGAACCATTAAACAGCCATCTTCAGTATTTCTGAAGGAATATCAATCATTATCATTATCGCTAATGTCTCCACTGCACATTATGGAGAACCATTAAATAGTCATCTTCAGTATTTCTGAAGGAATATTCATTATCATTATTGTTCAATGTCTCCATTGCACATTATGGAGAACCGTTACAGTCATCTTCAGTATTTCTGAAGGATCATTATCAATCATTATCATTATCGCTAATGTCTCCACTGCACATTATGGAGAACCATTAAACAGTCATCCTCAGTATTTCTGAAGGAATATCATTCATTATCATTATCATTATTGCTCAATGTCTCCACTGCACATTATGGAGAACCATTACACAGTCATCTTCAGTATTTCTGAAGGAATATCATTCATTATCATTATCATTATTGTTCAATGTCTCCATTGCACATTACGGAGAACCGTTACAGTCATCTTCAGTATTTCTGAAGGATCATTATCAATCATTATCATTATCGCTCAATGTCCCCACTGCACATTATGGAGAACCATTAAACAGTCATCTTCAGTATTTCTGAAGGAATATTCATTATCATTATCATTATTGCTCAATGTCTCCATTGCACATTATGGAGAACCGTTACAGTCATCTTCAGTATTTCTGAAGGATCATTATCAATCATTATCATTATCGCTCATTGTCTCCACTGCACATTATGGAGAACCATTAAACGGTCATCCTCAGTATTTCTGAAGGAATATCATTCATTATCATTATTATTATTGCCCAATGGCTCAACTGCACATTATGGAGAACCATTAAACAGTCATCTTCAGAATTTCTGAAGGAATATCATTCATTATCATTATCATTATTGCTCAATGTCTCCATTGCAAATTATGGAGAACCGTTACGGTCATCTTCAGTATTTCTGAAGGATCATTATCAATCATTATCATTATCGCTCAATGTCTCCACTGCACATTATGGAGAACCATTAAACAGTCATCTTCAGTATTTCTGAAGGAATATCTCCAGTGCAAATTATGGAGAATCATAATTAAAATCATCTTCAGGGTATCTCTGAAGGATCATTATCATTATAGAACAAATCTCTCCATTGCACATTATGGAGAACCATTAAAATGGGTATCTTCAGTATTTCAAAAGGACCATTATCAATCATTATCGTGATCATTATAGTACAAAGTCCCCGGTGCAAATCATGGAGAACCATTATAAAAGAGTCATCTTCAGGGTATCCCTGAAGGATCATTATCAATCATTATTATAGCCAACTATCTCCGATGCCAATTCTGGAGAACCAATATAAATAAATAAAAAACTTTAAAGGCATTCTATTTCTGTGTGTATTTGACTTTTGTTATCATTGTTAGCTTTCCGTCATAGTATATGGATAGGTATTTACCATATCAACCGATGGGAAATATTCCAACCCTCCTTGGATTGTGTTCAGGAAAATAGTGTTTCCCAAACCGAAAGGTGAACACCATTGGTTTTGAACAAGGTGTCATTGTTCCGGGTGATATCGGGGTACTGTATATATCTACCCCAAGTCCAGGGTTTACTTAGCGAGCGGCGTAGCTGTTAATTCGTCTACATCGTTCCACAGCAACATGATTTTCAGAATTTCGCCATTTGCGACGGGGTAGAATTTGAGACCATATCAATATAACTGAAGGATACATATATTATTTATGAATATCGGTAAATGAGACAGTATTCGCTAATATCAAGTAATGGAGAAATCCCAATATCATTTTCCCCACAATGAACTACTTTAAATTTGGGCCTTCTGGACTTCCATTTGTACTACAGAAATCGTCTCTTATAATTGAAGAGTCGACACACCGCACGGGCACTGGATTACCGCCTGAAATAGCGAAGGGCCAATTTAACAGATTTCGAGGCATTGCTAAATGTAGCCGGATATGTGAACGATAAGCAGGCGATTTCCATCTGCATCGCGTCCTAAGAATGTCCAGCTATAACACAAACTGTTGTCATCCCTATGTGGAATGGGTGAGACCTAAAACGTTTTGCATCCATCCCAGTAATTTCAAAAATTTTACCAATATCGCTGTAAACTGATAACAGGTCAAACACCTGCCGACAAAATGACAAAATAACGGACCCCGCGAGTGACCACGCAAAGACAAAAAGTGGCCCACATTTGTACCGGGCAAATAGTAGAATTAAAGTTACATTATGGGAGATAAGATAAAGAGATGGCAGTTCCCACTATAATAGTTAAAAACTAAATAGTGTAAAGGTAATTTGCTGAAAATTTCAATCAAATTGATCCACTATTAGCCGAGAAAAAAGCGTTTGAAATATTCACATAGCCTCGGTCATCATTACTCAAATCATAAATATAAACAGCATAGTCTCGATTATCCACTTGATTGATTTAATTATCAACGGCCATTAAGCGGCATATAGGAATTTAATCCGCCAACATAGAAGGCTAGCCTTGACATCAAGAGTTTATTATAGTCTGGATATGTTAATTAATGTCTAATTGATTATTTAGATAACATTTCAGGCCTAAAGAAAGACCAGTAATAAGCAGATTTGGATCTTGCAAAATGCTATTTTAATATCAGGTATTGTAATCGTGGTACCTTTAAAAAAAAAATTGGTCCGTGTTAGATTTTCGGAAGTTTACCCACAGCAAGTTATTTTATTTGTCAATCGAAACTTCCATAATGAAAACTGTACGTCATTTTTTTTTTCCTATAATGAAAAACCCAAAGAACGCTAATGTGTATGCTGCTCGGAAAAAGCACAAACTAACGGCAGGACATAATGAATTGTCTATAAAATAGAAATTGAAAGCCTCGTATCGATGGGGTTTCTAAACTTTTTCATCCCTTCCAGAACCCTAGTCACTAAATAACTCTTAGTTACATCAACACAACCAAGTGTTTTACATTGAAAACTTATCAAGGAAACGTAAGAACAAGCAGTGTTATAGACAAAGACGCGGAGAGATAGATCCGCTATAAGCTTCATCAAGTGATCTAATTCTGGAGGCCAAGTTTGTTGAAAATCATTTATAACGATTTTTTTTTTCCTTAAACCAGTTGCCAAAGTCATGAGTATTTGCAGACGACGAATTGTGTAATAGTCTATTCACTTCACAAATCACATTGTAAATCATGTTTAGTGTGTAGTCCGGAATTGGTTGTTGGTTCACGTCCGCTGCAGGTGCCATGCTTCTGAATAAAGTCCATTGCTTTCGGGAAATAGAATCAGATTTGGCATTAGAACAATTAGATAATGACGATTACGAAAAATAATGTTATTTATTAAAGCATACAAAACAAAGGTTCTCAACAGTTGCATAATCCGTTTAGATTAAGATGTGCAATTATTGTAAATAGTTACCAGTGACATGTTATCAACATTAAATGTTATTTCATTATTGGTGAACTTTTTCCCCCATACAGAAATAGCAATAAAAATTGGAATTAACTCTAAAAACGTTATATCAGACATAATCGCACTATTCTTCTAACAGAGTGGCCAATGAAAATATGCCCAATGTCCGGCAAGATACACCCCGCAACCAAAGTCGTATCACCCCGCATTGCCAGTGAAGAGCTGCAAGACTTCACTGCTTTGGCAGATTAATTATGGATACCTGACCATTGAAATCTATTAAAAACGAAAGCCAAATCAGCAGGTCTTGTTTAAGATCATCATGAATTATAATTTGAGTTTTGTTTGTTGGTACACGGATAACAGATTTTACGATGTCAACCTCAAGGTCTACAAAAGTGAGTGTTATGAAAATAACATCTAATTTTAGTTTGGAAATTAGCTTGAATGGAATACTTCAGCTTACCAAGTTTAAGTAAAATTGAAATAGATTGAATCGAATATCTCAATGGTTTGTTTAACCTACTTGTAGATATATATATATATTTTTTATTTTTTTATTTTTTTTTATATACTTTTAATACGGGTTTAATAATTTTTGAAAAGTCAATGTAGTCACCCTTCGAAATCCGATTCTAGTCCTCGGAGACACATTTGATCCCATCGAGCCATGGATAGAGTCTAACAAGGGAGGATGGCTATGCTTAAATTGGACTTCGCCTTCTGTATCCGTCTCACTAGAGGCCCCCATATAGCAAATATTTATATTACCGTGTGAACTCTCCTTCTGGTCATCCGAAGAATCGGAATATTGGTCGATTGTAGTGTCCCTCTTTACAGATGCGACAGTATTTGTTCTGACGTTATTTGTTGATCGTTCCTGTGGCCGGTCAGAGACGGTGGCTGACCTCTTTCTTACCTTGCTATGCTCCATAATGAAGCTCTCAACGAATCAAACTCCGCATGAAGAATAAAGAAAAACAATACATTGGATGATAAAATTAAGAAAAACAAAGTAAGTCTAGCGTTTTTAATTGAAAATGTAGAAACGCGTGTTAAAAAAATGAACGAGAAATTGTTCGACTTCGTTAAAAAATGAACGACAAATTGTTCCGACTTCATTGAAAAGTGATTTGGGGCATTTGATTTAAATCGGTCAACATCGACAATTACAAGCATTGGACCCAATGTAACATAATTGATTACTAAAAAGCAATGCCCTTGGCAAATAGTAAATAAAATATTAACATGACAAAATATAGAAAACAAACCTTATTCTGCTTTTTATCGATGAACTGCTTGTGTTGAGGTGACGAACGCTTCTTGAAATGTGCCGGGTCATGAAGATTAGTGAAGGGAAATAACTCCGATTAGGAGATTTAGATTACCCACAGTTCATCTACTGTGATAACATAATCTATTCATAAGGAATAGATATATATATCGTTCAAACAGGCAGATTTGATGACATTTGATTTCAAGATTTTCCACTTCACAAGGAGGATTTAGGATAACAGAATCTATTTTGTCCACTTCATCCAACTAGACCCTATCTTCCTCTTCCATATCGTTGTTTGTCCATAATTAGGGTGCCCCGAGATAAAAACAATGGATAGTTGTTACACATACAACAACCCTGGAAGATTCTCTATCATAAACTATGAAGAAAATGTACCTCTATGCTGTATTTCCATTTAATCTTACGTTAAAATAGACTTCTTTGTACGGCCCAGGGTTGGGGAGCGGTATATTTGTTTGGGTTTTCAATGTTTGACAAAGTTACGTTATCTTGTTTATCCAAATTCGGAATTTTTGTACCGAAACGAATTAACACCCACTACCATTCGGGTGTATTCGTTTATTTTATGATATGCGACCTGACTAAATCTGCTCTAAGATTCGATTAAATCTCAGGATCGGCCATCCCCGTGTACATGTACTTAACGTGTGTCACTCAATTTGTTTTAAATATGTGTGCATTTATATTTCTGATATACCCATAGACATATAGGTCTATTTATATCGGCATTTATTGCAGTTGCAGATCGTTGTCGTAGCTCATGAAAAAAACTCGCTTACCACTCTATCTAGTGGCGTGCTAACACCATTGTGGTGATTGAAAAGCTTTTGATCCGATTAAAGACCGCCCCTACGAGCGATCGTCCGACAGGCCCTTCGAGCGATCGTCCGACCGGCCCTTCGAGCGATCGTCCGACCGGCTCTTCGGGACAACTTTGAACTCAAAATTAGCAATGACAATTGCAGTATTTTGAAAATTGCTATTGTGGTATGAAATATGCATTTTAATTGATATTAAAAAAAAAATAACAAAAGATTGCCACCATACTTTTATTTGCACTAAAACAACAATCTTTCGAGGCAGCCATTCAAATGTCCCATTTTGAACCTTAAAATCGGGTATATTATTCACTTCAATTTTAAGTATGGTTCTGCTATTTCTTTTATATCCCTCAAACAACCCCCCTGTACAGTGGAATGTTGTTTGTAAAAAAATGAGGACCCAGTTATAGCGCCTTAGCAAATAAGCACTCATAACTACATGCAAATACAAGTAAATATCATTGAATACAGCCATTGAAAAACCTATGGCTGTATTGAGTGGCTCGAAAACGTACTACTTTTGTCCAGATGACGTCACTGTCAGAATTACGTCAAACGGTCATGACGTCACCGCTATCGCTCGTGGAATACTTTCTTTTGAACTATTGAATATCCCGAGCGGTATTCAATGGTCATTGTGTTCTGTGTATATATATGCATATATTTATATTATATATTATAACAACGGCTTATTGAATGTTTAATATAGTGGTTACTGTATCTTGCTTAATGAAATATATTTACATAATGTAGCTTATACATATTCAGGTTGTTTACTCGGTAATAATATAGTTAAATTGATAACTTTCAATGCAAAAATACATTAAAAACTTGTTAGCTACGTGAACTTCTCAAATGGGTGGTCTATCAATATTAGTTTTTGTCTTAATTCCGTTATGCATCATGCATGGGATGGTTTAGAATTAACTTCAGTTTTGGTCTTAAATATATGGCTAATAAATTAAAATGAAAAATTGGCGAAAGAAAAATTGAACCCAGAGTGAGCACTGCTTAATTCTGTTATAAATTGATAAAAAAACAATATGTCTATTACGGGGCCCGGTAAGGGACGCAAAGAATAAAAATATAATAATAATAACTGGTACGCGCCTGATAATAACTATCGTGCGTCTGATAATAACTGTGGCGCGCCTGATAATAACTGGCGCACGTCGGATAATAACTGGCTCGCGTCGGATAATAACTGGCTCGTGCCGGATAATAACAAGCGGGCCGGATAATAACAAGCGCGTCGGATAATAACTAGCACTAATTGATACATTTCCCATATGAAATGGGGTTTATAGCCCTACTGTTCTGCTCCGACTGGCCTAATGAAGACCGGCATACGTCAAATAGTGCCAATGTATACACCGGACCTCGGTATTTCGTCCCATCCTAACGACTGTACGTTGACCGTAGGCTCGCTATCCAGGAGGCCCCTTGTTCCATCCCTCCGTTAGCCAAAAAAGTTCATCGGGATTTTTAAGCCCGGTTCCTCCTGCACCATTGATTGGCATGGGGGAAACCACGCCGGAAAATCAGGATGAACGTTCTCGGCCAACGCAGGGATGGAACACGGGACCTTCTAGCCAACGTCCTATTAACTGAACCATGTGGCTCCCTTTCCAATAAGAAGGGTTGGGTAGCCAAATAAGGTCCGACATTGAATCAGGTGACGTGGTTTTGATTCTGCCTTTAACGTGGCAAAAGGAGGGTCAACCGTTTTCTTTCGTCTGTTCCGGTTTCACTTCACCCCACTGCTAATCACCCGTACGTAGAGTGTTTTACAATGCATCAAATGATTAATTGATAAAAATGAATATAATCTTGTCTGATATAAATCTATAATTTATTTATGATTAACATTTAACGTTGTCATGGTTTACATTCAATAATCTGAAAGGGAATTAGTACACAATGAACAAGTGAGAGAGAGACAGAGAGAAATGGGGTTTAACGTCCACTTGACACAAACTAGGTCTTTTCGGGACTAACATATTGTTTAATTTTATTTCAATAATTCGCTTGCGCGTAGGGGTCTTTAGCAGTGGCAGCAAACCGGGGGACCAAGAGAAAACCCACGAGGTTGAATGAACAAAATAACCCATAGAAAAACAAAAAATTATAACGATCGCGTGCATGGTCTTCCGTAAGCGAATCTACATAAGTAAACCGATTTTTGTATCTGGTAAAGTGAACAACACATACTTTTGGTTAATGCAAAATGTATATTTTAAACAATGCGCAGTGTGTTAGGTGCCTTTCTATAGTGCATAATATTTCTGGTCGCATGGGTCGGGCTTGTGGAATAGGTAAGTAACTTATAAGAACATAGTTTGGCATGATTTTATCAAGAAGAGCACCTAAATGTATTCTTATGACTGATAAATCATTTTTATATATAGATTATTTTAAGCAAATTACATACTACCGTACATGAATTACATTTTAAATTAGGAAAATATAAAAGTCTGTGAGAAAGGAATAAAAATTACATAACTTGGAAATATAAATTGAAAAATAGGCCTATATATAACACGTGAGTAATAATTAATTGCAATGTACGTTATTTCACATTTGCTGGAGTAAGTATGTGTCGCTGGAAAGTTACAAATAAAGTTTGCCAGGAAAATGTGTATCCATATTGGGCCCATGACTTGGCGACGTGAAGTTAGCCCGTTGTTCGTTGTTCGGTATTCGCGAATAACGAACAACGAGCCAGTTTGTTGTTCGGTATTCGCGAATAACGAACAACGAGCTGGTTTGTTGTTCGGTATTCGCGAATAACGAACAACGAGCTGGTTTGTTGTTCGGTATTCACTAGATTTGGAATTAGTAATGTAATAAAAGATTTTTTGCAGGGAATACGCCGCAGGCGGGTTTTTATAAGCCTAACTGGATTATAAAGCTTCAAAATTCTTGGAAACAGATTCTCACAACTTTCTTTCTTCTGACTTCTGGGAAATAGATTTTAACAACTTCTCTTTCTATCCGAAGAAAGAGCTGTTACATATTGGTGAAAAACGAACAACGAGCCAGTTTGTTGTTCGGTATTCGTGAATAACGAACAACGAGCTGATTTGTTGTTCGGTATTCACCGTATATGGAATAAGTAATATAATAAAGGTACTTTTGTAGGGAACACGCCAAAGGCGGGTTTTAATGAGCTTAAATAGACAATAAAACTTCAGGCTTCTGGGAAATAGATTTTAACAACTTCTCTTTCTATCCGAAGAAAGAGCTGTTACATATTGGCAAATACCGAACAACGAGCCAGTTTGTTGTTCGGTATTCGCGAATACCGAACAACGAGCTGGTTTGTTGTTCGGTATTCACCGTATATGGAATAAGTAATATAATAAAGGTACTTTTGTAGGGAACACGCTACAGGCGGGTTTTAATGAGCTTAAATAGACAATAAAACTTAAAACTTCTGGGAAATACATTTTAACAACTTCTCTTTCTATCCGAAGAAAGATCTGTTACATATTGGCGAATAATGAACAACGAGCCAGTTTGTTGTTTGGTATTCGCGAATAACGAACAACGAGCTGGTTTGTTGTTCGGTATTCACGAATACCGAACAACGAGCTGGTTTGTTGTTCGGTATTCACCGTATATGGAATTATTAATATAATAAAGGTACTTTTGTAAGGAACACGCCACATGCGGGTTTTTATGAGCTTAAATAGACGATAAAACTTCAAACTTCTGTGAAATAGATTCTAACAACTTCTCTTTCTATCCGAAGAAAGAGCTGTTACACATTGGCGAATAACGAACAACGAGCCAGTTTGTTGTTCGGTATTGGCGAATAACGACCAACGAGCTGGTTTGTTGTTCGGTATTCACCGTATATGGAATTAGTAATATAATAAAGGTACTTTTGTAGGGAACACGCCACAGGCGGGTTTCTATGAGCTTAAATAGACAATAAAACTTAAAACTTCTGGGAAATACATTTTAACAACTTCTCTTTCTATCCGAAGAAAGATCTGTTACATATTGGCGAATAACGAACAACGAGCCAGTTTGTTGTTCGGTATTCGCGAATAACGAACAACGAGCTGGTTTGTTGTTCGGTATTCACGAATACCGAACAACGAGCTGGTTTGTTGTTCGGTATTCACCGTATATGGAATTATTAATATAATAAAGGTACTTTTGTAAGGAACACGCCACATGCGGGTTTTTATGAGATTAAATAGACGATAAAACTTCAAACTTCTGGGAAATAGATTCTAACAACTTCTCTTTCTATCCGAAGAAAGAGCTGTTACATATTGGCGAATAACGAACAACGAGCCAGTTTGTTGTTCGGTATTCGCGAATACCGAACAACGAGCTGGTTTGTTGTTCGGTATTCACCGTATATGGAATTAGTAATATAATAAAGGTACTTGTGTAGGGAACACGCCACAGGCGGGTTTCTATGAGCTTAAAAAGACAATAAAACTTCAAACTTCTGGGAAATAGATTCTAACAACTTCTCTTTCTATCCAAAGAAAGAGCTGTTACATATTGGCGAATAACGAACAACGAGCCAGTTTGTTGTTCGGTATTCGCGAATACCGAACAACGAGCTGGTTTGTTGTTCGGTATTCACCGTATATGGAATAAGTAATATAATAAAGGTACTTTTGTAGGGAACACGCCACAGGCGGGTTTTAATGAGCTTAAATAGACAATAAAACTTCAGGCTTCTGGGAAATAGATTTGAACAACTTCTCTTTCTATCCGAAGAAAGAGCTGTTACATATTGGCGAATACCGAACAACGAGCCAGTTTGTTGTTCGGTATTCGCGAATACCGAACAACGAGCTGGTTTGTTGTTCGGTATTCACCGTATATGGAATAAGTAATATAATAAAGGTACTTTTGTAGGGAACACGCTACAGGCGGGTTTTAATGAGCTTAAATAGACAATAAAACTTAAAACTTCTGGGAAATACATTTTAACAACTTCTCTTTCTATCCGAAGAAAGATCTGTTACATATTGGCGAATAACGAACAGCGAGCCAGTTTGTTGTTCGGTATTCGCGAATAACGAACAACGAGCTGGTTTGTTGTTCGGTATTCACCGTATATGGAATTATTAATATAATAAAGGTACTTTTGTAAGGAACACGCCACAGGCGGGTTTTTATGAGCTTAAATAGACGATAAAACTTCAAACTTCTGGGAAATAGATTCTAACAACTTCTCTTTCTATCCGAAGAAAGAGCTGTTACACATTGGCAAATAACGAACAACGAGCCAGTTTGTTGTTCGGTATTGGCGAATAACGAACAACGAGCTGGTTTGTTGTTCGGTATTCACCGTATATGGAATTAGTAATATAATAAAGGTACTTTTGTAGGGAACACGCCACAGGCGGGTTTCTATGAGCTTAAATAGACAATAAAACTTCAAACTTCTGGGAAATAGATTCTAAAAACTTCTCTTTCTATCCGAAGAAAGAGCTGTTACATATTGGCGAATAACGAACAACGAGCCAGTTTGTTGTTCGGTATTCACCGTATATGGAATAAGTAATATAATAAAGGTACTTTTGTAGGGAACACGCCACAGGCGGGTTTTAATGAGCTTAAATAGACAATAAAACTTCAGGCTTTTGGGAAATAGATTTTAACAACTTCTCTTTCTATCCGAAGAAAGAGCTGTTACATATTGGCGAATACCGAACAACGAGCCAGTTTGTTGTTCGGTATTCGCGAATACCGAACAACGAGCTGGTTTGTTGTTCGGTATTCACCGTATATGGAATAAGTAATATAATAAAGGTACTTTTGTAGGGAACACGCTACAGGCGGGTTTTAATGAGCTTAAATAGACAATAAAACTTAAAACTTCTGGGAAATACATTTTAACAACTTCTCTTTCTATCCGAAGAAAGATCTGTTACATATTGGCGAATAACGAACAACGAGCCAGTTTGTTGTTCGGTATTCGCGAATAACGAACAGCGAGCTGGTTTGTTGTTCGGTATTCACGAATACCGAACAACGAGCTGGTTTGTTGTTCGGTATTCACCGTATATGGAATTATTAATATAATAAAGGTACTTTTGTAAGGAACACGCCACAGGCGGGTTTTTATGAGCTTAAATAGACGATAAAACTTCAAACTTCTGGGAAATAGATTCTAACAACTTCTCTTTCTATCCGAAGAAAGAGCTGTTACACATTGGCGAATAACGAACAACGAGCCAGTTTGTTGTTCGGTATTGGCGAATAACGAACAACGAGCTGGTTTGTTGTTCGGTATTCACCGTATATGGAATTAGTAATATAATAAAGGTACTTTTGTAGGGAACACGCCACAGCCGGGTATCTATGAGCTTAAATAGACAATAAAACTTCAAACTTCTGGGAAATAGATTCTAACAACTTCTCTTTCTATCCAAAGAAAGAGCTGTTACATATTGGCGAATAACGAACAACGAGCCAGTTTGTTGTTCGGTATTCGCGAATACCGAACAACGAGCTGGTTTGTTGTTCGGTATTCACCGTATATGGAATTAGTAATATGATAAAGGTACTTGTGCAGGGAACACGCCACAGTCGGGTTTCTATGAGCTTAAATAGACAATAAAACTTCAAACTTCTGGGAAATAGATTCTAACAACTTCTCTTTCTATCCAAAGAAAGAGCTGTTACATATTGGCGAATAACGAACAACGAGGCAGTTTGTTGTTCGGTATTCGCGAATACCGAACAACGAGCTGGTCTGTTGTTCGGTATTCACCGTATATGGAATAAGTAATATAATAAAGGTACTTTTGTAGGGAACACGCCACAGGCGGGTTTTAATGAGCTTAAATAGACAATAAAACTTCAGGCTTCTGGGAAATAGATTTTAACAACTTCTCTTTCTATCCGAAGAAAGAGCTGTTACATATTGGCGAATACCGAACAACGAGCCAGTTTGTTGTTCGGTATTCGCGAATACCGAACAACGAGCTGGTTTGTTGTTCGGTATTCACCGTATATGGAATAAGTAATATAATAAAGGTACTTTTGTAGGGAACACGCTACAGGCGGGTTTTAATGAGCTTAAATAGACAATAAAACTTAAAACTTCTGGGAAATACATTTTAACAACTTCTCTTTCTACCCGAAGAAAGATCTGTTACATATTGGCGAATAACGAACAACGAGCCAGTTTGTTGTTCGGTATTCGCGAATAACGAACAACGAGCTGGTTTGTTGTTCGGTATTCGCGAATACCGAACAACGAGCTGGTTTGTTGTTCGGTATTCACCAGATATGGAATTAGTAATCTAATAAAGTAACTTTTGTTCGTTATTCGCCAATGTGAAACTGCTCTTTCTTCGGATAGACAGAGAAATTGTTAGAATCTATTTCCTAAGAGTTCGAAGTGTTATAATCCATTTAGGCTCATAAAAACCCACCTGCGGCGTATTCCCGACAAAAGTACATTTATTATATTACCGATTCCATACACTGTGAATACCGAACAACAAACCAGCTCGTTGTTCGTTATTCGCCAATACCGAACAACAAACTGGCTCGTTGTTCGTTATTCGCCAATGTGTAACAGCTCTTTCTTCGGATAGAAAGAGAAGTTGTTAGAATCTATTTCCCAGAAGTTTGAAGTTTTATCGTCTATTTAAGTTCATGAAAACCCGCCTGTGGCATGTTCCTTACAAAAGTACCTTTATTATATTAATAATTCCATATACGGTGAATACCGAACAACAAACCAGCTCGTTGTTCGTTATTCGCCAATATGTAACAGATCTTTCTTCGGATAGAAAGAGAAGTTGTTAAAATGTATTTCCCAGAAGTTTTAAGTTTTATTGTCTATTTAAGCTCATTATAATTCGCCTGTGGCGTGTTCCCTACAAAAGTACCTTTATTATATTACTTATTCCATATACGGTGAATACCGAACAACAAACCAGCTCGTTGTTCGTTATTCGCGAATACCGAACAACAAACTGGCTCGTTGTTCGTTATTCGCCAATATGTAACAGATCTTTCTTCGGATAGAAAGAAAAGTTGTTAAAATGTATATCCCAGAAGTTTTAAGTTTTATTGTCTATTTTTAAGCTCATTAAAACCCGCCTGTGGCGTGTTCCCTACAAAAGTACCTTTATTATATTACTTATTCCATATACGGTGAATACCGAACAACAAACCAGCTCGTTGTTCGGTATTCGCGAATACCGAACAACAAACTGGCTCGTTGTTCGGTATTCGCCAATATGTAACAGCTCTTTCTTCGGATAGAAAGAGAAGTTGTTAAAATCTATTTCCCAGAAGCCTGAAGTTTTATTGTCTATTTAAGCTCATTAAAACCCGCCTGTGGCGTGTTCCCTACAAAAGTACCTTTATTATATTACTTATTCCATATACGGTGAATACCGAACAACAAACCAGCTCGTTGTTCGGTATTCGCCAATACCGAACAACAAACCAGCTCGTTGTTCGTTATTCGCCAATACCGAACAACAAACTGGCTCGTTGTTCGTTATTCGCCAATATGTAACAGCTCTTTCTTCGGATAGAAAGAGAAGTTGTTAGAATCTATTTCCCAGAAGTTTGAAGTTTTATTGTCCATTTAAGCTCATAAAACCCCGTCTGTGGCGTGTTCCCTACAAAAGTACTTTTATTATATTACTAATTCCATATACGATGAATACCGAACAACAAACCAGCTCGTTGTTCGTTATTCGCCAATACCGAACAACAAACTGGCTCATTGTTCGTTATTCGCCAATGTGTAACAGCTCTTTCTTCGGATAGAAAGAGAAGTTGTTAGAATCTATTTCCCAGAAATTTGAAGTTTTATCGTCTATTTAAGCTCACGAAAACCCGCCTATGGCGTGTTCCTTACAAAAGTACCATTATTATATTAATAATTCCATATACGGTGAATACCGAACAACAAACCAGCTCGTTGTTCGGTATTCGTGAATACCGAACAACAAACCAGCTCGTTGTTCGTTATTCGCGAATACCGAACAACAAACTGGCTCGTTGTTCGTTATTCGCCAATATGTAACAGATCTTTCTTCGGATAGAAAGAGAAGTTGTTAGAATCTATTTCCCAGAAGTTTGAAGTTTTATTGTCTATTTAAGCTCATAAAAACCCGCCTATGGCGTGTTCCCTACAAAAGTACCTTTATTATATTACTTATTCCATATACGGTGAATACCGAACAACAAACCAGCTCGTTGTTCGGTATTCGCGAATACCGAACAACAAACTGGCTCGTTGTTCGGTATTCGCCAATATGTAACAGCTCTTTCTTCGGATAGAAAGAGAAGTTGTTAAAATCTATTTCCCAGAAGCCTGAAGTTTTATTGTCTATTTAAGCTCATTAAAACCCGCCTGTGGCGTGTTCCCTACAAAAGTACCTTTATTTTATTACTTATTCCATATACGGTGAATACCGAACAACAAACCAGCTCGTTGTTCGGTATTCGCGAATACCGAACAACAAACTGGCTCGTTGTTCGGTATTCGCGAATACCGAACAACGAACAACGAACAACAAGCTAGCTTCACGCCGCTCCATGACTTGACGTTTGAAATATTTATTATCAATACCTGTATGATTATACAAACTGTTAATGTGTTATTTATATAATGGTATTCAGATTTTAAACGTATTCCACTGAGCGTAGTCAGGCAAAAAAATATTAGAACGGTGTACATCGTCAAGTGTAGCCTGTGATTATACTTTTATTATAACATCGGACTGATAGTCACATTCATGAAATATTCAATCTAAGTACAACTGTGGACACTTACAATTATGTGTATTAAATCATCTTACAAATTCTATTGTGCCTGGAATTTCAACTGCTAAAAGACATATTTCGTACACTGCTAATATATATACGACATACAAAAACTAATATGTGTAAAACATCGACAGTTAGAAATTTTTGTTTTTTTGTTCCTGTCACGACCAGGGAGCCAGGGTGACTCAGTAAGTAAGACGTTGGCTCGCTAACTTCGAGGTCCCGTGTCCGATCCCTGCGTTGACCAAGAAAGTTTATCCGGAGTTTTTGTTGTTCCAAGCCTTTGTCAGTGATGCAAGACCGAGGGCCTGGCAAGGGAAAACCTACAATTGGGCGGATTGAACGTGCACTTAAAGGATCCGTTGGCAGTTATGAGAGTAAGTCGTATCGCCAGTGTCTTGGCACAATATCTCTCGTAGCACACTGAATGACGTATGTGCGTCTTCATTAGCCCAGTCGGAACTGAATAGTAGTTCAGATGGGTCGTGCACGTAAAGGATCCATTGGTAGTTGGATTCTATATAAGACTAGACCATAGCATTGCTGTCCAGGCTCTGTATGAGGTATGTACGTCTTCATTTTCCCAGTCGGAGCAGAATAGTAGGACGTTAAACATCAGTTCATTTCTGTTACGACCTAAACATGGGGTAAACTAAGTTAACTTAGTTAGTTCCTGAGACCACTCCTCATGGTTATTATATTTAAAATAAGAATATTGTTCATATCGTTATAAAATAAAGCTTTTCTTTCAATAGGCAGACGTAAGATTATAGACGCTTATAAAAATGTAATTTGAAAATCTATTTTTAAACTATTAAAGCAAGAACGGTCAGCTGTTTATCCAAATCTTACATACTGCATCTTTAATAATATATTTCAAGTCACCTCCATAAATATAATTAAGACCTTTATAATAATACTACTAATAATAATGATATTTGTATCGCGTAACTATTCAATCCACTAGGGAATGCACTAGGCGCTAGAAAATGTTCTCACATTAAAAGTTTTAATGATAATGACTAAATAACGAGGTTTTTCATTTGGATTTAAAAACCGGCACAGATTCATAATGTCAGATATTTTCTTGAAGTGTATTCAAAACAATTGATGCACTGTACCGAAAAGTTCTGGATCCAAATGATTTCAAATTATAGGCAGGTACATCCAGGAGTTGTCCTTCTGGTCTTAATGATCGTTTGGGTTGATACAGTGATACTAGATTTTGAAGGTAACCTGGCACGGATTTGTTTATCGATTGATAGTTTAACGATAAGATTTTAAAGTTGACCCTTTCTCGAACACGGAGCCAATTTGTTCAAGACTGTGGTGATGTGTGATCTTGATTTAGTTTTTGTGACAATGTAAGCAACGCGACGCTAGTGAAACGATCCCTTGACAGTTGGAATTCGATATAAGAGTAGGCCGTAGCACACTGTATGGCGTATGTCCGTCTTCATTAGCCCAGTTTAGGAGCAGAACAGTAGGATGTTAAACCCCATTTCATTTTATTTCTCTAGTGAAACCACGTGCGTAGAACAGCTAACGAATAACGAAAATAAATTGAAAGTAGTCTATTTGCAGAAATTAGGCTTTGCCTGATAGCGACATATTTCTTTGTTCAAAGCGGGGGATAAATGGAGTTTAACAACCACTCGACACGACTACGTCATTTCGGGACTAACACATGGTTCAATTTTATTTCCATAATTAGCTTGCACGTAGGGTCTTTAGCAGTGGGAGGAAACTGGAGGCCCCAGAGAAAACCCACGAGATTGGACAGACGTCCATACTCATCGACACGTACATCGAAACCACGCCAGTTGACTCAATGACAGACATTATGGTACAGCGCGTACGTGCTATTCATTAGCCCATTCAAACCCCCCTTCTTTGTTCAAAGGAAAGAATGTTTTACCTCTTCTATATCATGTTTTCATGAATGTGCCTGGGAATAAGTTCATACAGATTTTCCGGCGTTATTTCCCCTTGTCAGTGATGCAGGATCGGGGGCCAAACAAGAACAGCTGTGTGGTCGTACGGATGGTACGAGAAACCGAGGCAACGTGTTTACACATTGGCGTGTACGTAAAATATCACTCCACAGTTGGAATTCCATATAAGTAAGAGTAGGCCGTAGTGTCGCTGCCCGGGCAAAATTTCCCTCATAGCACACTGTATAGCCTATACCCTTCTTCATCGGCCCAGTTCGGATCAGAAAAGTAGGACGTTAAACTCTGTTTCCTTTCATTTCATTTATTCAGTGAGGGGAGGTGGCGGTGATTTCCAATGGGGTCCTTGGAGGAGGATCAGGTCATGTCATCATAGAGGGGCAGTTTCATTTATGAACAATGATGGGTGAAAAATGACAATAAATAGTGAAATATGAAATGTGTGTGCACCACAAGGGATGTGAAGTTCGAAGGGGTATGAAAGACATTGGATTACACATACATAATAAAAAAAACTAAAACATTTGTTTTGCTAGCAAGTGTTGTTTAACATTTTTCTTAAAAGTGACCATGTTTTCTATTGATTTAAGTTGGTTTGGAAGTTCATTCCAGGCCTGAATACTTGAATAGTAGAAGGTTGCATATTGGGTATTATTTTTGCATTTTGGCACAACATAATTATAAATACTTGATCTCGTACTAAGCAGATGAGAATCCCTGACTGAGCGAAAATTGGCTTTCATGTACACCGGAGACACATTATGAAAGATTTTGTGAACATGGTTCAATTTCAGTTTCAAGATTTAAACTATTTAGATCTTTATACAGATTTGGGGTAATTGAATCTCTGGGACCTAAGCCGTGTATGAATCGGATAACTTTGTTGTGAATAATTTGCAGTTTGTTTTCAATTTCTTGTTTAAGCCCGAAAACCAAGCTGAACATGCATAATCTAAATACATATTAAATATTGTAAAATATTTTCTGACATGTACAGATTTTCTGACATATACATGATTTCGAAGAGATAAAGCCCTCTTTCATTGATCAAACGGCATATGTCTACTTTCAATTTATTTTATTTAATGCTAGATCATATTAACCAATATATTTATATATAGAAACATAACATGCACGTGATTCCATTAAAGCCACGGTCATTGTACGATTTTACTTGTTGTATGCTTGCTCGATTGATTCTTATTTATTGTATGGTGACTTATTGTCTGCTAGGTTGATTTCCAATGTTCCGGTTCGATGAATTTCGAGAAATGTGTTTGGAGAAATATATTTGGAGAAATGTTTTTGAAGAAATGTTTTTGGAGAAATCCTTTTAGAGAAATGTTTTTAGAGAAATGTTTTGCAAGATTTGTATTTGGAGATTTGTATTTTGAAATTTGCTGTTCGATATTTGTTTTTCGTTGTATTTTTCTGATGAAATGTAAATATAGATTATTTTTTATGATTTTTTAAAAAAAAAAAATAAATATCTTATTATATTAAAATACATTTTACAAATCTGATATGACGAATGTCTGATTTGTGAAACAAATATTGATTTTAAGAGACAAATGTTAATTTTAGTGTACAAATGTCGAAATACGAATTAAGGACTATGAATTTAGAACTAAGAACACTGAATACAGAGCTGCTTGGTCTTCCATACTCATTATCGATCAAAATTTGAATATTTGGATCATTGTTTGAGAAGAGAATGATTGGGACATTGATTTAAGGGCTTGGGTAATTTCCCCATGTGTAATATTTCTGTCACAAAATCTCTATCCGACTTTGACGGGGTTCTATTAATATTTTTGCATTTATTATTAATTTCATATATATTTTCATTTACATCTTTTGAATATAATGACTTATAAAAAGCTGCGCATTCGTGAATAATTGCGCAACTATCTGTTAGTATTTCTCTTCTACTATCTATTAGTTCTTTAATGTAATTTTTATTTTGTCGTTGCTTTTCTAGATTCATAAAGTATTGTGTATTCCTATCGCTTTCGGTCGAATATTTGACCTTTGATCTTAAAATAGCAGCCCCACACTGTTGATTTTCAAATCTTTCAAGGTCGATTTCTAACTCAGTTATAACAGTATAATCTGTCTTAACACCACGTGCTATTAAACTGTATTCATTTTGCAGTTTATTTTGAATATTCCAAAAAAGTTTTTCTCCTTATGAATTTTAGCCTTCGAAAATCTTTGCGCGGCTGCTTTACATTTGTAGTTAAGACAGTCCCGCCGTACCCGTGGTTCAGATGTGTAAATAGGGTTCTTTAACTCCGTATGTATAATATTTCTGATTTCTGTACAAAATATTTTATCTAAGAGTAAATTATCATTAAATATGTAGATACCCTTCCCACGGTCGCATTCGGACAAATCTATCTTTAAATTAATTTGGCAGTGATCTGATAACTGACTGTGAATAATTGATACATTTATAACATTGCATATCAAAGGTCGTTTTATAAGAAAATAATCTATTCTGCTCATTTTGTAATTGTTTTCTATAGTTTGACATCATGTAAATTGAATTTTATCAGGGTATTTCAGGCGCGGATCCAGAGGGGGGGTTTGGGGGGTCCAAACCCCCCCCTGCTCAGCTACATAAAAAAAAAATAATGCCTTGCATCAATGAAATTACATCACAAAGTGATCCTACATCAGTATAAAAATGATTTCTCTGTTTAAAAAGCTCAATTTGTATGTATGCCTATGTAATTTAGAGACGATGATGGCAGATTTCCGTAACAGAAACCTGGCAAACCCCCTCCTGCAAAAATTCCTGGATCCGCCCCTGTATTTGTGTCGATATATATCTCACACGTTATTGCGCTCGATATATTGTCTTAGAGCTATACTGCTTGGTTTATTTGTAGTCGTTCCTTTACTACGGTCCATAAATGAGTGTAAGACCTCATTTAAATCACCACCTATGATGCAATGTTCAGTTGTAAATAAATCTAATGTCTTTAAAAACTTAATTCTTTCTAGATAATCATTTAGTGCATAAACAGATATTACAGATATCATTTTATCATCTATTTCTAGGTCTACTTTAACAACGCAGCTCTCGTCGTCTGCTGACGACTTAATTATACAGTTTTTTAAATCATTTTTTATAAGTACAGCTACACCCTTCCTTCTATTGTTTATCGAAAAACTGCAATATATAATCCCATCCCACAAGTGCACAATAGACGCGAGAAAGTCTCTATCCCAGAAAGTTTCCTGAAGACGAAGACAAATAATGTTTGAATTTGATTCCTGTAGTTAAGAAAATATTAAAGTCTCTTAAACCGTTTACGTTCCATGTTGTTACTAGCAGGGCCATTATAATGAAAAGTATAAGAGGTAAAGGATAAACAGTAACTAAATTAATGTTTCGTGTCCCCTTCGTCCTCTCCCACTTATTACATCTAATTTTGGGACACCTGGAAATTAAGTGGTGTGAGGAAAAACATTAAAACATTTACAACAGACCTTACTCTGGTTATTGTGAAGAACATTTAAGCTTCTAATTCCCTCGTCTGTGTCGAAATTTATCGCCCACGGTAAGGATGTAATGTGGGGTGGAAACTTGCATTTCACATGCCTCGTCCCGTTTGCACAAGTTTTAAACTTATCATAGAAGTGACGGATAACTGGACCAGCTATTTCTACCCCATGTGATTCTAGTTTCTGTAGTATAATCTCATCTTCGACGTGAATCGGAATATTCATAAAGGAAACAACGGTATATGGAGAATATAGCATTTCACATTAATAATTTTTTCCACTAACACTGATTCCTTCACACATATTAATCGCATTATCGACTGTATTTAAAGTTATTTCAATTATACTTGGCTGTCTTGTAACACACCCAATACAACTCCCGT
The DNA here is from genome assembly GCA_036850965.1 of Patella caerulea. NCBI lineage: Eukaryota > Metazoa > Mollusca > Gastropoda > Patellidae > Patella > Patella caerulea. Next base: position 6,122,356 of record JAZGQO010000010.1, read on the forward strand.
TTCCATATTTATCTTCAACTGCTTGAATAACATCATCAATACATACATTTTTTAAACTGATAACATTTACCTTCAGGGTCCTTTCTTTAATATTCTTCCAGGTATCCATTTTGTGAGGGCCGAGGCCCCTAGGGGAAAATCCCAATGACCACACAATTAAATATTCCGATGACATTATCGTAACGTAAAGTTTTAAATCCAAAAAAGCGAGGGAAAAAACAAACACAAAGTCTTATGAACGAGGTCAGTTCCGCTTGACCGCACTTCGGGAGCACATTTAAAACACGTCCTTACGCTAGCGCGTATCAATCGACTCTCTCACGTCGGATAATAACTGGCTTGCGTCGGATAATAACAGGCGCGCGCCGGATAATAACTGGCTCGCGTCGGATAATAACTGGCTCGTGCCGGATAATAACAAGCGCGCCGGATAATAACAAGCGCGTCGGATAATAACTAACACTAATTAATACATTTCCCATATGAAATGGGGTTTATAGCCCGACTGCTCCGACTGGTTGCCCCTCTCCCTCTCTCTGTGTCTCTGTCGCTCTCTTTCTGCCCCACCCCTGTGTCGGCCTCTCTGTCTGTCTCCACCCCGCTCTGTCTGTCTCTCTCTCTATGCTTGTCTGCTGTGTCGGTCTGTATGTCTATCTCTCTGTCTGTCTCCCTCTCTGTCTCTCCCTCTCTCTGTCAGTATCCCTGTCCACCTCTGTCTTTGGCTGTCTTTCTCTCTGTGTGTCCGTCTCCCTCTGCGTCTGTCTGTCTATCCCTCTCTCTGTGTCTTTGTCTGTCTCTCTCTCTCTGCCCCCCCCCTGTGTCTCCACCCTCTCTCTCTCTCTCTCTCTCTCTCTCTCTCTAATTAATGCCTGTCTGTCTGTCTCTCTCCCCTTGTGTGTATCTCTCTTTGACTCTATCTCGCTCTCTGTCTCTCTCTATGGTGCATTGAGGTGGGACGGTTTTACCCAATGCTACCCAATTCTACCCAATACCAATTCAATATCACCACATACTACCCAAAAACTACAACATAATACTGCAAAATGTGTATATCAATTGAATTTCTTCAAAAATAATTAGTTATACCGTGGGAATTGTACTTCAAATGCGATAACCCATGTCTGGCTCTTCAATTTGCCTCCCTATATCACATGAAACAAGCATGTGGTGACGTGTTTTAAATGTGCTCCCGAAGTGCGGTCAAGCGGAACTGACCTCGTTCATAAGACTTTGTGTTTGTTTTTTCCCTCGCTTTTTTGGATTTAAAACTTTACGTTACGATAATGTCATCGGAATATTTAATTGTGTGGTCATTGGGATTTTCCCCTAGGGGCCTCGGCCTTCACAAAATGGATACCTGGAAGAATATTAAAGAAAGGACCCTGAAGGTAAATGTTATCAGTCTAAAAAATTGTATGTATTGATGATGTTATTCAAGCAGTTGAAGATAATTCAGGTGTCATTGTGCAGAATTGGGTAGTATTGGGTAAATCGTCCCGCCGCTGCATTGGGTTAACTTTATACCGTAAACCACATTTTATCACGAACTGATTCAGTTATCTAATGTATTATTGGGTGAGAGAGAGATGTTTCTTAACGTCCCGGAGAAAACCCACGATGTTTGACATGCGACTCAACTCCTTGTCACGTACAAGTGAGGAATCGAAACCAGGCCACTTGACTCAATGACAGACATTATGATCAAACCTGCACGTCTTAACCATTCGGCCCCCACCCCAGTTTATCATAACCAAAGTTTTTGCATGACTGGGAATGTGTTCAATCCAAATAATACCAGGACCATTTCTAATCAACATCAAGTTTCAAGCAATGTTGTTTTTTTTTATTTTTAAAAAAGAAATAACAAAGCGGTATCGCACACATGTTTAAAAGCAACGATGTTAATGATTTTTATGGCTAATGTAGCACTACCGCTGTCACAATCTTGGATTTGACCTGATCGTCTATGCGTTGGTTTGACTGGCTACTTTTGTATTTCACTTCTTAAGGACTTTATCATTGTTTTTTCTCACGATACCGAAATCAAATATGTAACAGGAACCAAAACAGTTGTTTCTATACGTTTTAGGTCGCAACAGTTACACAATAGTCCACATTACAATGTTTAAAATTAGCTTCTCTTTCTCTCAACTATAAAAGTCTAACCAGCGTGGGCTATATATTTTTGGTTATGAAATTAGAATCAATAATTTGTAAAGGTAACAATATTGTTTCAGCCATCATTTCTCCATTCCTTGTCTATGAATTTGAAAACTATGTCGCAACGACAACATTGTTACACTAACGAGGATTAAAAGCTTATGTATCTGATAAAATTTGTTCCGTGCATGTTTTAGTTTATTTCTCGATTTTATGAACATGTATACAATTTAATTTTAAAATACAGAGATCAACATCCTTACACATTAAATACAAAATACTGTAAGCCGAGTATGGTCTGACCGATTAATGGACACGGTTCCAAATTGTTATGATTTTGACATATATATAGCAGCATAAGTAATTTGGGAACAAAATGCCATTTGCAACAACCATTACGCCACATTTATTTTATAAGGAACAATCCTCATTCTTTGTCCCGTCCCAATATTCGTAGAGTATTGTACAATGCATCAAATGATTAATTGATAAAAATAGATATAATCTTTTCTGATATAAATCTATAATTTATTTATGATTAACATTTAACGTTGTCCTGCAACGTTCGATCACATAAATAAGATAATAAACTTGTGTTAATGATATGAAAAAAAAAAACACACAAGATTTTATTAATCTACACAAGTTTTGTGTATAGATTATTTTAAGCAAGTTACAAAATACATGAATTACGTTTTAAATTAGAAAATATAAAAGTCTGTGTGAACGAACAAGAAATTACATACCTTGAAAATATAAATTGAAAAAAATAGGTCTAAAATAACACATGAGTAATTACTAATTGCAGTGTACTTTATTTCACATTTACTGGCGTTAATATATGTCGCTGGAAAGTTACAAATAAAGTTTGCCATGAAAATGTGTATCCATAATGAGCCCATGACGTGACTTTTGGAATATTTAATATCAATACCTGTATTATTATAAAAACTGTTGATGTGTCATTATGGTATTTAGATTTTAAACGTATTCACTGAGCGTAGCCAGGCAAAAAAATATTAGAACGGTGTACATCGTCAAGGGTATACCTTTATTATCACATCGGATTGATAGTCAAATTCATGATAATATATTCAAACTAAGTACAGCTGCGGACACTTACAATTATGTGTATTAAATCATCTTACAAATTCTATTGTGCATGGTTATTCAACTACCAAGAAAGATATTTCGTGCACTGCTATTATATATACGACATATAAAAAACTAATATGTGTAGAACATCGACAGTTCGACATGTTTGTTTTTTGTGTTTTGTTACTGTCACGACCTGGGAGCCAAGGTGACTCAGTGAGTAAGACGTTGGCCCGGTAACCTGGAGGTGCCGTGTCCAATCCCTGCGTTGACCGAGAAAGTTCATCCGGATTTTTTGTTGTTCCAAACCTTTGCCAGTGATGCAGGACCGAGGGTCTGGCAAGGGAAAACCTACAATTGGGCGGGTTGAACGTGCACTTAAAGGATCCGTTGGCAGTTATGAGAATAAGTCGTATCGCAGCTGTCTTGGCACAATATCTCTCGTAGCACACTGAATGGCGTATGTGCGTCTTCATTAGCCCAGTCGGAACTGAATAGTAGTTCAGATGCGTCGTGCACGTAAAGGATCCCTTGGTAGTTGGATTCTATATAAGACTAGACCGTAGCATTGCTGACCGGGCACTGTATGGCGTATGTACGTCTTCATTTTCCGAGTCGGATCAGAACAGTAGGACGTTAAAAACCAGTTTATTTCTGTTACGACCTAACCATGGGGTAAACTAAGTTGACTTAGTTAGTTCCTGAGACCACCCCTTAATTATGGTTATTATATTTAAAATACGAATATTGTTCATATTGTTATAAAATAAAGCTTTTGTTTCAATAGGCAGATTGTTTTCACTCTAGTAGATTCGATGGAGATTCACCGTGCAATAATTACTAGACAGTTTTCATGTTATTGAATCTCATGATCGGCCATCCCCGTGTACATGTAATTAACTTGTGTCGCCCAATTTGTTTTAAATATGTGTGCATTTATATTTCCGGTATACCCACAGACATATAGAGCTATTTATATCGGTATTTATTACAGCAGCAAATCGTTGTCGCAGCTCATGAAAAAAATTCTCTTACCACTCTATTTATATCGGTATTTGTTACAGCTGCGACTCATGAAAAAAAAACCCAACTCTCTTACCACTCTTCTAGTGGCGTGCTAACACCATTGCGGTAATTTAAAAGCTTTTGATCCGATTAAAGGCTTTCTACAGATCCATTTTATCCATGGATGCAACAATGAGGAATCTTCTGAAATCCGGTTTTTATTGTCGCTCCGGTGCTATAAGTATTGGTGGATGTCGTACACTACGCAGGGTATGCTTACTGGTTCGAAAACTACTGACACCAATTCGTATTCAAGTAATTGACATAGCTAACTAACCTTCGCCTTGTTATTGTAATTCTACACTACTTGAATAATACGAAAAATAATTTACTATTTAAGGCAACATCTTTCATTATTTTAGAAAAAGAAGCCACGGTGGCTGGCTGGGTAAGACGCTGGCTCGCTAGCCAGGAGATCACGCGTTCGATCCTGCATTGGCCGAGAAAGTTCATCGGGATTTTCCGACTTGGACATGGATTCTCCTTATCAGTCCTGCAGGACGGAGGACGAGACAAGGACAGCTGTCTTCGGATGGGACAAAAAACCGAGGTCCCAGTGTATTAGTGTATACATTTGCGTGCATGTAAAAGATCCCTTGGCAGTTGGAATTCAATATAAGAGTAGGCCATTGTGCCGCTGTCAGGACAAAATTTCCGTTATAGCATACTGTATGGCACATGCCCGCCTTCATTAGCCCAGTCGGAGTAGGATATTAAACCCCATTTCATTTCGTTTTAATTTGAGAAAACAAATAATTAATCAAAATTTTCCTATTATCTCTCAGGGTTCAATGGTCGAATGGTTAGCGCGTGCGGGTTGTTTCATAAGGTTTGTCATTGAGTCAAATGACGTGGTTTCGATTCCCTGGTGATACGTGACAAAGAGTAGCGTCGCCTATCCAACATCGTGGTTTTTCTCCGGTTCCTCCGGTTTCCTCTAGAAATGGAGTATTTTGTGTCGATTGGACGTTAAACCCCATATCTCCCACACACACGCTTTAAATCATATTTTAGATCTTACATTGGAAATGTAAATAAAAGATAAAACATTTCTACACCACAAATTTTATTATACTCTTTCCTGTCATCATGCTGTACTATTTCTAGTATAATACTTGTCATCAACGTGTACCATTTTTGTATATAAAGTACTTATCATCATGTTGTAATATTTCTAGTATATTATATATAGTAATGATCATCGTTGTGTATTTATAGTATACAGGGGGACCGCACCACACACAAACAATAACACAATACTTGTCATCATCTTCACTGTCAAGGGTTTACAGTGTGTTTATAAATGTGGTTGATATTATTCGAATGATTCAGGAGAAGTAGAAAATGTAGATCAAACAATCTGAATCGGCGACAAATTAGGTTGAAATACATCAAGCAGTTAAGGAGAAAATTCCCGTGTTTGCCCCCCCCCCCCCAATGATCCGTCTTTATAAAATAATTACCTAATAATTCTTTATAATTTTTTTTCATGTTTTCTGAAACAGATATACGTGAGTATTACAAATTTATATTTTAATTTATCATGCACTAGTTGTTATATTGTGTATAATATACGTCAATCCTGTCTGTTTACCTGACGTCAAAGGCTTCTGGGGGCTTCCGATGGGGCTTCTGTGGGCGCTGATGACGGTCCGCGGCGAACGGTACAGTGCAAGGGTGCTCTCCATAGGCATACGGACTTGATGAATTTTAAGGGGGCAGAATCCTGAAATGCTCGAACAAATTTCGGGTGAGGCCTACATACGTCTAGGGACGTCCCACCACCCTCCGCCTAGAAAAAAGGTAAAATACCACACGCCTCGCAGTGTTCGTCTGATTTGAGCTAATCCCACTTAAAACTGCTGTAATGGAAGTAAATTTCTGTTCCAAATTATGACTGGTCAATAATCCGATTAACAACCAATAGCTAACTGTGTAACCAGGGTCGTAAATGTGGGTGTGTGGGTGTGGTACACCCCAATCCCAGGAAAACAAAATAGTCGGTCGCAAAACCAGTGCAGTCGGTCGCAAAACCAGTGCAGTCGGTCGCAAAATAGGAGCAGTCGGTATCAAAATAAGTGCTCACTGCATACGTCACACTACTCACGCAAAACTTTAGTATAAAATAACCTTGTCAACTTATCACGTTTGAAAAATTATTGTGTTTCACTCTTATTCTGTTGTAAGTATTATTCTGTTTCTCCCCGGGAGAAAAATAATCAATCTCAAAATAATTGCAGTCACTGTCGTCGATCTCAAAATTAGGCATTGGCGACTTCATGAATTAGGCCCAATGAGGTAAACAAACAATGCCAGAATAGATCCCAAATACTATGTATTTGCGTGAATCCGTGAGCCTAAATTACACACGTCTATGTCACACCAAACTATAGTATAAAATAACCATCAATTCTGATTATTAATAAATTGTTGCAAGCTAAAATTATGTATAAATAGGCTGATTAGATGGATATTTATCATTAAGTATGTATTTGCGTGAATCCGTATAAGCCTAAATTACACACGTCTACGTCACACCAAACTATAGTATAAAATAACCATGTCTGCTTGTCATGTTTGAAAAAAGGTTTGTCACTCCTATTCTACTGTGAGTATGTTGTTCTATGGCAAAAAAATAGTCGGTCTAAATAAATGTACTCACCGCAGTCGGTCTCAGACTAAATGATTTATTGGGATAAACAAACAATCACAAAACGGGCGAAATTGACAAATAAGCCTCAAAATTTTGTCCCGTTTCTTATGTAACACTATATACAGATAACAGAATATCAGCATAGTTGATAGACCTTTATTGAGAGCATGAAATAGGCATACTCCGGGAGGAGCGCCATTCCAAGTCTTCTGAAACTAACAGTAAACTCTGGCTTATAAAGCATACAATTAATTAAGAAAAGTGATACACAAGCGATGTACATATTTGGCATTGTTTATTTATGAGATTATAGTATCTGTAACTGCACTGCATATTTAATAGGATCGTGAATGAGATCGTGCCTATTGTCAAAACGAGCAGAGGCCATTCGTGTGTAGTCCGTAAATAACATATTGAACACATTAGCTGTTTTATTAAGTCCGTGCCTTGAAGAAGTTGTGTCGAGTTGAACACGTCAATATCATTAATGATCAAAAATCAGCAGAGGTCAGAAAGTTCTATCTGTATATTTATATTTCAATATGATGTAGAGATCACTTTGTCACATTCCATCCCCACCCATTTAAGTTATTTATTAAAAATAAATAACTAATACCATTCTCACAGGTGGGACACTGTCTTCGTCTCTATCAATTGAAGGTACACACAATTAAGTTAAAGCACACACGAATTAAGAAGAGCACACACGATATAATAATAGTAATGAAAACACACGCGATTATATAGTTATATGATATTTTCGGAACACTAGGTCCTAGACTTTTGTAGGACGATACCATTATACCATTAAATTCTGGCATTCCACTTGATTGAATATGACAAAGTGAATGACACTTGTTTATTTCTTGGTGCTGGTGTGGAAACATCTGTTCCATGGAGCGTATTCTCGTCCTCGGTCTCAGCCGACACCATCCCCTTAATTATCGTTATCTAACATACATTAAATACAATACAATATCAATATCAACACTTGAAAAGCCTTTATATGGACATCACAAAGTCAAGTCCGAATTCTACAAAAACAATTACATTGATAAACATGCTACAATAATATAAGTTCAATATAAATACTCGGTTATATACGTTCCAACCGAAAAAAAAATCAACAAAAAACACTTTTTCAATGTCAATAATTTCACTGTTGTCACCAATGAATAAGTTCAGGTCATGTTAGAATTGTTCTTTTTCTTGCACAGCTAATTTGATGAACGTAGGCACTTCTGCAAACTGGGCTTGGGGGTCATAGCTTTTGACATACTGGAATGCCCTGGTCTGGTTCAACGTTGCGGTACGTTAAGATAAGGTACAATAAATCCCATAAATGATCAATGTACTTGCTAAATTAGACCAATTACAATTACATTACCCTTAGTTTATGACATTGATTTTAATTGGATCTGATTATATCTTAATCATATTCTTACACTAAAGTTTATTTAAAATCAAAATTGTATTTACTTTTAAGTGAATAAACTATTAACAATAGAATTTAATCTGCCCCGAAGTAAAAATAAGCAGTATTAATTAGTACTTATCACCTAAAGTCATTAATAACATTGAAATTCGTTAGTAGTCTGCTTTACTAATTGACAGTGACAGGTTAAGATTATAACTCGTCTTAACATTGGTGCTATATAGAGCTCCGTGTATATATCACAAGCTTGTAGCCAAGGGTGCTATCTTACTAGCCGAGAACAGATAAGACAGACACATTCGCCTGTGTGACATGTCCATATTAATATTTCGTTCTGAATTCAAACGAAAAACAGCATCTTGAAACAAGGGATCAGTATTTATTTCAAGACCCTAATTGTATTATACTCCTGGTTGTAAACAAAAATAAATAACCATAATCCATAAGTTATGATATTCCTGACATTTATCACATATAACAAAATAACAATTTACAATTCTTGACGTTTCCAATACATTAGTATAGTTTTACATAACACTACTCATGGCATATCAGGTAATTCAAAATTTATTCGACAGCTAATCGCACATTCAAATTCAACTTTAAATTATCCATTTTACCACGTTATACTTTGTTTTTGGTTTGAACACTTACTTAAAACTTATTCTCCTTTATAATTTTTTAACAAAACAACACGAATAACTCAGAAACAGTTACATTGCATAAGCAACTCGCTATATATTGCAATGCACCCTGTTTCAATTTAAAACATTTTTTAAAACCTAATACCAACCCACACAAAGGGCCATTAAGTTTTTAATTTTTCTTGGGCATTTTCCTTTATAACCCTAAACTTAAAAACGGATTTTACACAGATCCACACGTTAACCAAACCTGGTTAAACACATATATATACATTATTTGGACATAACACTACATTACATTATTACGATCTATAACCTTATAAAACGGAGGCTGCATTTTATTTCTTTTTGCGTCGTTATACCGTTTCAATTTTAGAATTCTTACCTATTCCGACGTTTATAGAAATTTTTTACCCATATGTAAACCTAACTCTTATTTACTTAACTTAATTATTTACTAGTTTGACATTTTTTCGAAAACTTTATATTGATCAAATCCCTAACCTTTAAAAAATTTTAAAATTATCCCTTGGTCATTTTTGGCGTTCCATTGTCAGTTACAAGGAAATATGCACCTACCTTAAAAACGACTGGAAACTTCTTCTTCCAAGGGTTTCCTCCCGGGGTCGAACCCGGACGTCAGTGATTCCATGACTGATGGCTGTAATTATTGGCCCATGATCACTGGTAAGACTTCCCGCTGGTATGGCGATTCACTCCCAGGGTGATATAGTCACGGCATCCAAATCTGATACCACCCAGGACGGTCACAGCAACCAAATCTGATATCTTGACTAATTGTAATTAACAATCCCGGTTGATTACTAATGAAACCAAAATCTTTTCAACTGGCAGATTAACTGGAGAATTCTGTCTAACAAGATTGCCTGCGGCTTCATGGGACTGGATCCCGTTCTGACTGGTTCACTGATTCACAGCGCCAAATCTGATACGACCCAGGACGGTCACGGCATCCAAATCTGATATCTGTAACACTATATACAGATAACAGAATATCAGCATAGTTGATAGACCTTTATTGAGAGCATGAAATAGGCATACTCCGGGAGGAGCGCCATTCCAAGTCTTCTGAAACTAACAGTAAACTCTGGCTTATAAAGCATACAATTAATTAAGAAAAGTGATACACAAGCGATGTACATATTTGGCATTGTTTATTTATGAGATTATAGTATCTGTAACTGCACTGCATATTTAATAGGATCGTGAATGAGATCGTGCCTATTGTCAAAACGAGCAGAGGCCATTCGTGTGTAGTCCGTAAATAACATATTGAACACATTAGCTGTTTTATTAAGTCCGTGCCTTGAAGAAGTTGTGTCGAGTTGAACACGTCAATATCATTAATGATCAAAAATCAGCAGAGGTCAGAAAGTTCTATCTGTATATTTATATTTCAATATGATGTAGAGATCACTTTGTCACACTTATTCCCCCGACCTTATGCACCTTCTTCTTCAAGTGTTTCTGAATTGTTCCATGATACAAAAGAGTACCTGTATGTTTATTTTACGGTGGATACTAACAGGGAAACAATCTATTTAAAAATAAACACCTGATTAAAATAATGCCTGTTATGGTATTTGACTGATCAGTGAGGGCATCTCGACCATTGATGTCAAATTGAGCTTCATAACGTAATTTACATGACAGCTAGGGTGGCTCAGTGTGTTAGGCGCTGGCTTGCTAATCCGGATGTTCTGTCTCCAATCCCTGCATTGGCCGAGAAAGTTTATCAGGATTTTCAGGTGTGGTTCACATTCGACAAAAACATGACACCCCTTGTAAACATTGGTATGTACATAATATAAGAACCCTTGACTGTTGGAATCAAAATAAGAGTATGCCGTAGTGCCGCTGTCCAGGCAGCTTTCCCGCACTGGCCGTCTTCATTAGCTCAGTCGGTGAAGAGCAGGACATTACATCCCATTTTATTTCTTCATTTCATATTTTATGTGGCCAAAAACATCTTAGGGCAGTTTGCAGGGGCGGATTGGGACAGTGAACCGGCCCGGGCTCCCGTGTCGGAGCAGCCCCTTTTAATGACGGAGGAGCTCGGAGGGGGGCTGGGGGCTCTTCCCCTGGACATTTTTGAAAAATGAACCCCAATTATGCGATTTGGTGCAATGTCTGATTATAATCTCTGTCAAATAATATATTTCATAAATCGATTAACTTGCAAGTAATTTACACTCATCAACCTGTGAAATTATCATATCGTCATATTATTAATTAACGTATTATCATTGTATCGTCAAGAGTGAGGAGAATTTAACTGGTTAAAAAATGGGACTAGTTGAGAAAATTTTGACCATTGGATTAACCAGTTACAAATATTGAATCAGCAGGAATATTTTCTTTGAAAATGTCCCTTTTTTGTTGCCGGGAGCGCTAGTTGATTCCTCCTGTGATGGAAGGCCATGAAACACATTGGTACAGAGTGTTGAAAATGAAAATCATAAAAACTGATTATTAATTTTGGATTCTGGCGTATCCCCACAAAAAGGGTGCAGGTGACTTAATAATTAATCGGGTGAATGCGATGAAATTTTCGGTTGAATTTCGTATCCCCATTGCAGGATTCCGAATTCTGACCCACACCCAGCACACCCATTCCAGACTCCAGTGATGGCGTGGTGGCCCGTTAAAGCCACCGGCCACATACAATATGATCATCAAGGCTCCATGGTCGGTCCAATACCCCCCTCTCCCATATAATGTTCAGCAGAAAAAGGTTTATTTTTGGGGGGAGGTTTTTTAGACGAATTGGACAAAATTATTTTTTTTCAATTTTTGTCCGACCTGCCCTTCGAGCGATCGTCCGACCGGCCCTTCGGGCCGACTTTGAACTAAAAATTAGCAATGACAATTGCAGTATTTTGAAAATTGCTATTGTGGTATGAAATATGCATTTTAATTGATATTAAGAAAAAAATAACAAAAGATTGCCGCCATACTTTTATTTTTACTAAAACAACAATATTCCGAGGCAGCCATGCAAATGTCCCATTTTGAACCTTAAAATCAGGCATATTATACACTTCAATTTTTTTATTTTATCTAAAATATTTTATGTATGGTTCTGCTATTGTCTTTTATATCCCTTAAACAACCCCCCTGTACAGTGGAATGTCATTTGTAAAAAAAAATAAATAGCGAAAATTCTATATGCAAAAATAAAATGCGGACCCAATTATGGCACCTTAGAAGCATTCATAACTCCATGCAAATACAAGTAAATATCATTGAATACAGCCATTGAAAAACCTATTGCTGTATTCAGTGGCTCGAAAACGTACTACTTTTGTCCAGAATGACGTCACTTTCAGAATTACGTCAAACGGTCATGACGTCACCGCTATCGCTCGTGGAATACCTGCGCAGGGATACATCTCGAGCGGTATTCAATGGTCATTGAGTTCTATCTATATGTATACGCGTACATTTATATTATATATTATAACAACGGCTTATTGAATGTTTAATGTAGTGGTTACTGTATCTTGCTTAATGAAATATATTTACATAATGTAGCTTATACATATTCATGTTGTTTACTCGGTAATAAGATCGTTAAATCGATTACTTTCAATACAAAAATACATTAAAAACTTGTTAGCTACGTGAACTTCTCAAATGGGTGGTCTATTTATTTGTCTTAATTCCGTTATGCATCATGCATGGGATGGTTAAGGATTAACATCAGTTTTTGTCTTAATTCTGTTATAAATTGATAAAAACAATATGTCCTTTACGGGGCCCGGTAACGGACGCAAAGAATAAAAATATAATAATAATAACGGGTGCGCGCCTGATAAAAACTGGCGCACGTCGGATAATAACTGGCTCGCTTCGGATAATAACTGGCTCGTGCCGGATAATAACAAGCGCGCCGGATAATAACAAGCGTGTCGGGATAATAACTGACTCGTGCCGGATAATAACAAGCGCGTCGGATAATAACTAGCATTAATTAATACATTCCCCTTATGAAATGGAATGAAATGGGGTTTATAGCGCTACTGTTCTGCTCCGACTGGCCTAACGAAGACCGGCATACGCCAAATAGTGCCAATGTGTACACCGGACCTCGGTATTTCGTCCCATCCCAACGACTGTACGTTGACCGTAGGCTCGCTATCCAGGAGGCCCCTTGTTCCATCCCTCCGTTAACCAAAAAAGTTCATCGGGATTTTTAAGCGCGGTTCCTCCAGCACCATTGATTGGCAAGGGGGAACTACGCCGGAAAATCAGGATGAACGTTCTCGGCCAACGCAGGGATGGAACACGGGACCTTCTAGATAGCGAGCTAACGTCTTATTAACTGAACCATGTGGCCCCCTTTCCAATAAGAAGGGTTGGGTAGCCAAATAAGGTCTGACATTGAATCAGGTGACGTGGTTTTGATTCTGCCTTGAACGTGGCAAAATGAGGGTCAACCGTTTTCTTTCGGGTGTTCCGGTTTCATCTCACTGCTTTTTTTTTCTTGTAAAATGTTTATTCACAAAATTTCTAAATACATTATCATATAATATATATAATATATATGCATTAGAATGATTTCATATATACATTAATTACAACATTCATACATTAATTACAAAATTATTAAATGGTTAAAAAGGGTTGAACAGTGCATATATGTACATTTGAAATAAAAGTCAATGCTTATCTCATCATTTAGTCCGAGTTTAACAAGAAAGGAAGGCTGAATGAATTTGGAAATAAAATCTTTAACACTTTTATGCTTTTTGTAGTAAATATTTACACTGTAAATATGATCTATTAACAATCTTTTAAATATTGGGTTAACATCTATAATATGTCCATCTTTTAAGGCTAGCATTCTTCTTTTGTATATAGCAATTCTTACTGTACATAAAATAATATTGCATAACTCTATTGGGAGAGTTTTACTTGACTGTTGAAGACCAAATAAAATAACAGTGCCTAATTCATTAATATTTATATTCATTTTCAATATATCATCTAGTATATCTTTAATTAAAAGTTTAAAATCTGTCAAATGCGGGCACCTAACGAATAAATGTTCAATATCTTCATGTATTAATTTACAAACAGGGCAATATTCGTCACTTACTTTTCCTATCTTAAATAGCTTTTCCTTTGACCATAATATATTATGTACAATTTTAAAATCTAAGTCAACACATTTAGGATTTTTTTAAGTACAAAACACGTTTTTCCATATGATAGGAAAATTACACACGAAACCCTTTTTCACCCAATAATTTAAACAAATGGGTTGAACAAATTTATAGCTGAGTAGCTTCTGATAGCAGAATTTTGACGTTAATTTATCTAGTGTTATCAATTCATCATCTATCACGTGACTCGTGTTAGCAGACGACATTGGTGTTACATACGTGTTAATGTAAATTAGTTTATATACATTCATATTACAGCATTATATGCGTTACGATCCACTTGTGTCAATTTCTAGTTCCGAAATGTTAGCGATTTAGCTCCTTTAAATAATACCAAACATCATTTACTTTTTATACGCCCACATTGAAATGTGGTCGTATATTGTCGTCGCCCCCGTCCGTCCGTCCGTCCGTCGGTCCGTCCGTCGGTCCGTCCGTCCGTCTACAGGCTAAAGTTAATATCCGATTGACTTTAAATTTATACACAGTGTTTAAGGTCATGAGACGAAGAAGCCTATTGTTTTTCAGCGTTTTCCGATAATAACTACCAGAGTTATGGCCCTTGATCACTTCAAAATTTCTTGTGGACGCTCTAGAAGCCAAAGTTAATATCCGATCGACTTTAAATTTATACACAGTGTTTAAGGTCATGAGACGAAGAAGCCTATTGTTTTTCAGCGATTTCCGATAATAACTACCAGAGTTATGGCCCTTGATCACTTCAAAATATCTTGTGGACGCTCTAGAGGCCAAAGTTAATATCCGATTGACTTTAAATTTATACACAGTGTTTAAGGTCATGAGACGAAGAAGCCTATTGATTTTCAGCGATTTCCGATAATTAGTGCCAGAGTTATGGCCCTTGAACACTTGAAAATATCTTGTGGACGCTCTAGAGGCCAAAGTTAATATCCGATTTACTTTAAATTTATACACAGTGTTTAAGGTCATGAGACGAAGAAGCCTATTGATTTTCAGCGATTTCCGATAATTAGTGCCAGAGTTATGGCCCTTGATCACTTCAAAAAATCTTGTGGACGCTCTAGAGGCCAAAGTTAATATCCGATTTACTTTAAATTTATACACAGTGTTTAAGTTCATGAGACGAAGAATCCTATTGATTTTCAGCGATTTCCGATAATAACTACCAGAGTTATGGCCCTTGATCACTTCAAAATATCTTGTGGACGCTCTAGAGGCCAAAGTTAATATCCGATTGACTTTAAATTTATACACAGTGTTTAAGGTCATGAGACGAAGAAGCCTATTGTTTTTCAGTGATTTCCGATAATAACTACCAGAGTTATGGCCCTTGATCCCTTAAAAATATCTTGTGGCTGCTCTAGAGGCCAAAGTTAATATCCGATTGACTTTAAATTTATACACAGTGTTTAAGGTCATGAGACTAAGTCGTCTATCGATTTTCAGTGATTTTCAATAATTGCTGCCAGAGTTATGGCCCTTGATCACTTCGAAAAAATCCTGTGGAAGCTCCATAGGCCAAAGTTAATATCCGATCGACTTTAAATTAACACACAGTGTTTAGGGTCATGAGACGAAGAAGCCTATTGATTTTCAGAGATTTCAAATAATTATTGCCAGAGTTATCTCCCTTGATAACTTCAAAAAATCTTGTTACGCTATAGAGGCTAAACTTATCATCCGATTGACTTTAGATTGATACACAGAGTTTAAGGTGTTGAAACGAACAAGTATTTTGATTTTCAATGAATTTTGATAACTGAACAGCTAAATCCATGATATTAAATGTTTCATGTATATACTAATTGTTAGAGTGGGGTAACACTTTATAAAAAGCAATCAAATTCTAATGATTTTCTGATAATTACATAATGAGCCGTTACTCTTAATCAGTTTTTAGTGTATTACAAATGTTTCATTAGCAAAAAAAGTAAAAATATGCGACAACCCTTGTTGACTGCCCGGACGATTTAGCTGCTGTGGGCGTATGTTTCGTTGCCTGGCAACCTATCTTTAAGGCAACATGTTTAATTATTTGAGAAAAGAGAGCCATGGTGGCTAAGCAGGTAAGACGCTTGCTTGTTAGCCTGGAGGTCGCGTGTTCGATCGGGATTTTCCGACATGAACATGGTTTCTCTTTGTCAGTCTTGCAGGACGGAGGGCCAGACAAGGACAGCTGTTTTCGGATGGGACAAAACAAAAAAACCGAGGTCCCAGTGTATACATTTGCGGGCCTGTAAAAGATCCCTTGGCAGATGGAATTCAATATAAGAGTAGGCCATTGTGCCGCTGCCCGGGATAAAAATTTCCCTCATAGCACACTGTATTGCATAATGCCCGCCTTCATTAACCCAGTCGGAGTAGGATATTAAACCCCATTTCATTTCATTTTATTTTTAGAAAACAAATAATTCATCAACATTTTACTATTATCTCACAAGGTTGGATCGTCGAATGGTTAGCGTGTGCGCGTTGTTTCATAAGGTCTGTCATTGAGACAACTGGCGTGGTTTCCATTCCACTCATCTAAAAATACTGTGACAGCTAATAAAAGTTACATAAATACTCAACAATAACGTAATAATCAATGCGCTCACCGAATTTTGTGTCATCCCACAATGGATACAAAACTAAAGAACAACCACTATGCCATTAGCCTGTCCAACCTCGTGGTTTTCTCCGGTTCCTCCGGTTTCCTCTACACACAAGCGAATTATTGAAATAAAATTAAACCATATTTAGTCTAGAAATGAAGTATTTTGTGTCGAGTGGACGTTAAACCCCACATCTCTCACACACACGCTTTAAATCATATTTTGTAGTTCGAGATCTTGTAGCTCATGCGAAGTGTAAATAAAAGATAAATCATTTACTGGCAACATTTCTTCTCCACAAATTTATTATACTCTTGCCTTGATGTTGGGCTATATGTCCGCTTCCACCCTGGGTGATATCGCAGAAAATATTCTTATGCTGTATATGCCAAATGACCTGCTTTGATTTCATCTCGCCATCTATATGCCTATTTGGAAATATATAATTGATAAATCTGCTTACATCGAAGACAAGTAAATCTAAAAAAATAGGTTTGCTACTAAAAATTACCAAGTAAGTCTAAAAAGGTTTTGCTAATAAATATTGTCTGCATAAATTCAATATAGAACTGGATAAAATAAAATTAATGGATGCATGATAATAATTGGAACTGTTTCCAATCTTTATTATTTCGTGCACAATCTACTTTTACATTACTTAACACAGTTTTATAAATTTATATTTTAATTTATCATGCACTAGTTGTTATATATTGTGTATAATATACGTCACTGTATCTTATAATCCTGTCTGTTTACCTGACGTCACGTTCGACTGAATATAATTAGAATGATTTGAGTCAAATATCTCATCTGATTTGTGACGTGACAACAGTTTAATCATCGCCGGGAACCAGTTGATGTTCATTATCAAATATCTCATCTGATTTGTGTCGTGATTCCACCGGTTTAAATCATCGGATGTATCATCGTCGCGAACCAGTTGATGTTCATCATTTATAAATATTACCGTAACCTAATATCGACAGAATTATTCCTGTTTCTATTACTGTTTACATTCTCTGTAAATGAGATATGTTCATGAATTATTGATCAGTAGAAATTTGATATTTAATTTACCCTTGATTTGATTCACCACGAACTAGTTGTTTAGTTGTTTGCTAAAAGAGATATTATTCAGGTCCGTAGCTAGACCAAAATTGTTAAGGGGAGGGGGGGGGAAGGCTTCCGATGGGGCTTCTGTGTGGGCGCTGATGACAGTCCGCGGCGAACGGTACCGAGCAATGGTGCTCTCCATAGGCATACGGACTATACGCAAAATGTAATGATCTCTGACGCGTTTTCTTGCTATTTCAGTCTCTGAATACAGTAGTTGGTACTGATATAGTCTAACTAAGGTGGCTTAGTCGAATTCCAATCAATCGACAGGGTCGTCGGGAGCAAATTTTGACTGCCCCAAACGTGTTTTTCTGCTATTCCAGCCCGTGAATAAAGCAACTTGGATGTGGTCCAATATAGTCTACCTTAAATTAGGTGGCGTACCACACTCCTCGCAGTGTTTCGTTTGATACGAGCTAATCCCACTTAACACTGCTGTGATGTAAGCAAATTTCTGTACCAAATTATGACTGGTCAATAAGCCGTTTAACAACCAATAGCTAACTGCGTAACCAGAGGCGTAAATCTCCCAGGAAAAAAATAGGTTGCCAGGCAACGAAACATACGCCCACGGCAGCTAAAGCGTCCGGGCAGTCAACAAGAGTTGTCACATATTAAGAAATTATCAGAAAATCATTAGATTTTTTTTGGTTTTTATAAAGTTCTGCCCCATGCTAACGTTTAGTATACGAAACATTTAATATTATGGATTTAACTGTTAAATTATCCATTTGCAACAAATTCAAACTCAACCATCATTAATGTGTAACGGGGATATAGCCAAAAGTTTTTTTAATTCGAAGTTATGGTCCAATGTGCCCGAATGTCGACAGGAACCGTGATCTTTGGGTTATAAACTTACATTCCAAATTTCATCAAAATCGGATTAATATTGTGACATACCATATTTTTACACCATTCGCGTAAAAGTGGCGGCCATTTTGTTCAGCAATTTTGGTCCAGTCGAACCAAACATTCATTACAGTGTAACGGTGATATAATCAAGCGGGTTTTTTTAATCAGCTAATAATTGTGACCTCCAGAGGGACCGCAAGCTAATAAAGGCGATTTTTCGAACAATCAGGGGCCATAATTCAGGAAGTTACAAACCGATATGCGCGAATATGGCATGAAACCAAGATCTGTAGGTTATAAACATGTATTTCAAGTTTCATCAAAATTGAATTAAAATTGTGGCCTCTATAGGGTCCACAACATTGATATAACATATTTTCACACTATTCGCGTACAAACGGCGGCCATTTTGTCCGTCAATTTTGGTCCGATTTTCAGGAAATAACGGTGATATAATCAAACGGTTTTTGAAATCGGATACCAATTTTGACCTCCAGAGGGACCACAAGCTAAAAAGGGTGATTTTTCGGACAATCAGGTGCCATAATTCAGGAAGTTACGATCTGATGGGCGCAAATATCGACAGGTACCAAGATCTTTGGGTTATAAACATGTATTTCAAGTTTCATCAAAAATCGGTTCAAAATTGTGACCTCTGCACAGTTCACAAGCTAAAAACGTGATTGATTTTTTGTACAATCAGGATCCATAACCCAAGACGTTACAGTCCGATACATTCCAATATCGAAAGGAACCGAGATCTTAGGGTGATAAACCTATATTTTAAGTTTCATTGCTAGTGAGGGGTTGATGCGGTATATTTGTTTGGGTTTTCAATGTTTCACAAAGTTACGTTATCTTGTTTATCCAAATTCTGAATTTTTGTACCGAAACGAATAAACACCAACTACCATTCGGGTCTATTCGTTTATTTTATGGTATGTGACCTGACAAAATCTGCTCCAAGATTCGATTAAATCTCAGGATCAGCCATCCCCGTGTACATGTACTTAAAGTGTGCAGCCCAATTTGTTTTTAATATGTGTGCATTTATATGTCCGGTATAGGCCTACCCATAGACATATATATAGGTTTATTTATATGTTCATTTATTACTTAAATAATACCAAACATAATTTACTTTTGAAGGCAACATGTTTCATTATCTGAGAAAAGGAAATCACGGTGGCTAAGCGGGTAAGACGCTTGCTCGCTAGCCTGGATGTCGCGTCTTCGATCCTGCATTAGCCGAGAAAATTCATCGGGGTTTTCCCACATGGACATTGGACATGGTTTCCCTTCGTCAGTCAAGGACAGCTGTTTTCGGATGGGGCAAAAAACCGAGGTCCCATACATGAGTTTGCGTGTAAAAGATCCCTTGACAGTTGGAATTAAATATAAGAGTAGGCCATATTGCCGCTGTCCAGGCAAATTTTCCCTCATATATTATCTAAAATATCAGCTATTTTTCTAATCCCCGAAATAGTGAAAGTATCTCATTATTTAGGGGTTTATTATTATACTTAATATATTTGTTGTTAAACAATGGTTGTATAGCTATATCTACAATTGAATCTGGGAGAGGTCTTGTGCCTTTGTTTAAAACATCCCAGGATTCTAGTAAGTTTTTATAAAAATCTGGTAAATTCTTCAATAACCTTTTGGTATATAACCCTTTTAATATATCTTTACCAAGATTAAAATTACCGTACATGTTAATAAAATACATCTATTGTATGTTTCCATATATGAACATACTGTTCGTCACTAAATTTAATTAACCATTTTAGACTTAAAGCTTTACTCTTGATATTAAGATCGGGAGAGCTCAGTCTACCGTCGCATTTATTGCCAATAACTGAAGTTTGTTTAATACTTGGAGGTTTACCATTCCAAAGGAAGTTACGTATAGCCTTACTTATTTCAATTTCAACATCTGGGGGTATTGGTAAAACTGCCATAAGGAAATATAATTTAGTTAAAACCAGAGATTGTACAACAGTGGATTTGCCTTGTAAGGTTAGATTTCGTTTACTCAATAAATTAAGAATTTGTTTGATTTTTGTAACTTCAGTGTCCCAGTTCATATTTCCACAGTACTGCTTATTCGGTCCAAGATATACACCTAGAATTAACATGCACTCCGTAACAATATTATAACTGGTATATTAAAGCTATATGTGGTATTGACCGGTTTACCAACAGGCATTATTTCTGACTTTTCTACATTCATTAAGGTTCCCGATGCTATACAGTAGGGTTTGATAAAGTCGTATCATCTGTATGTTGGTATATCAGTGAAATCGCCTCACAGCCATTAATACTAATACCTTAAACAGGAGATTGTTTAATGATAATATTTAGTGGATCTGCTGTCATATACATATAGCATATCGGACATCCCTGTTTTATTCCCCTTGACCAATCGAAGAAGGGAGACAAATTACCATTACACTTTATAGTGCTTATTGCGTTAAACTGTTTCAATGGCATTTAGTAATTGAACTAGAGTATACAGGTCACAATTCGAAACGTCGCTCAGTAATAAGCAGTAATTGTATTCCATAGAATTGTGACCTGTATACTTATTGCGTTACTAAATAGAATTTTAATCCATGATATAAAATTGTCCCCAAACCCAAAATACTTCAATACAGTAAAGATAATTGTGACTAACTCTGTCGAAGGCTTTTCTGCATCAAGTTTCATGATAAATCCATCCTGGTTTTCATAGTCAACATAGTCGATTATGTCTCGTATACTTGCAATATTCTCGGCAATATATAACGCCCCGGTACGCCACAAGTTTGCTCTTCGGATACAAGTTTATGGATTACTGTTCGTAGTCTGACCTTTACTTCAATACAGTAAAGATAATTGTGACTAACTCTGTCGAAGGCTTTTCTGCATCAAGTTTCATGATAAATCCATCCTGGTTTTCATAGTCAACATAGTCGATTATGTCTCGTATACTTGCAATATTCTCGGCAATATATAACGCCCCGGTACGCCACAAGTTTGCTCTTCGGATACAAGTTTATGGATTACTGTTCGTAGTCTGACCTGGATAATACTTTATAGTCCGTCTGTAGCAGGGATATGGGTCGGAAATTTTTCAACTCTCGCTTATCTCCCTTATCCTTATAAATAACACGTATCATACCTTTACGCATGGATCGGGACAGGCTCCCTTTCATAAAACATGAATTAAGTATATTTAAGTCTACAGGACCTAAAAGGTCCCAAAAGGCTATGTCAAAATTTGTTGTTAACCCCCTTAAACCAGGGCTCTTCCCTTTAGACATTGATTTAAGGGCTGGGTAAGTTCCCAAAGTCTAATATTTCTGTCACAAAAATCTCTATCCGACTCTGACAGGTTTCTAATAATATTTTGGCATACTTTATTAATTTCATCTATATTTTCATTTACATCTTTTGAATATAATGACTTATAAAAAGCTGCGCATTCATGAATAATTGCGCAATTATCTGTTAGTATTTCTCTTCTACTATCTATTAGTTCTTTAATGTAATTTTTATTTTGTCGTTGCTTTTCTAGATTCATAAAATATTGTGTATTCCTATCGCTTTCGGTCGAATATTTGACCTTTGATCTTAAAATAGCAGCCCCACACTGTTGATTTTCAAATCTTTCAAGGTCGATTTCTAACTCAGTTAATCTGTCTTAAAACACGTGCTATTAAACTGTATTCATTTTGCAGTTTATTTTGAATATTCCAAAAAAGTTTTTTCTCCTTATGAATTTTAGCCTTCGAAAATCTTTGCGCGGCTACTTTACATTTGTAGTTAAGACTGTCCCACCGTATCAGTGGTTCAGATGTGTAAATAGGGTTCTTTAACTCCGTATGTACAAAATATTTCATCTAAGAGTAAATTATTATTAAATATGTAGATACCCTTCTACGGAAGCCTAATAAGGCCACATAATTTGTTTTTTCTATTTTCAATTTTTCAAGTTAGTAACTTGAATTTTCAAGATACTAACTTGAATTTTCAAGTTAATAACTTGAATTTTCAAGATACTAACTTGAATTTTCAAGTTACTAACTTGAATTTTCAAGTTACTAACTTGAATTTTCAAGATACTAAATAAGCGTTTTGATCTAATGATATAGTATGTCATGCAGTGCTTTAGTCAATGGACGGCACGGTTATAGACCTCAATGACAAGGTGCGGGAGTAGCCTATTCGATCACGCAGGTTTCCCCCTTGCAGCGAAATTACTCCCCGCACATTATGGTGTCGACATGCCATAGAACACCATTTATTCATTCATTCATTCATTCATTCATTTTAACAGTATTGAGCCCTATAGAAAACCTTTTTGAAGTACAAAAAAAAAAGTACAAAAAAAAAAATTAAATGACAAATCAAACGTCCCAGTTCCCAGTTCTAAAAATAGTCTTTAGTGACATAATACACGACATTCCCCCCCCCCCCCCCTGGATACCTGCCCCCGGATAACCCCCTCCTTTTTAGGACTTTTACTCCGAGGACATTTCCTGCTGAAGACATCTTCCCTCCTAGGACATCTCCCCCCGGACTTTTACTCACTGGACATCTGTCCCCCTGGGACATCTACCCCCACCACCTAGGACATCTACCCCCAGAGTTTTACCCCCTCCCCCCCGACATTTTTCCTCTTGGACATCTGCCCCATAGGACATGTCTGCCCCCCGCCACCCACTCTTTAGAGAGAGAGAGAGAGAAATGGGGTTTAACGTCCACTCGACACACACTAGGTCATTTCGGGACTAACATATGGTTATAATTTTATTTCGATAATTCGCTTGCGCGTAGGGGTCTTTAGCAGTGGGAGGAAACCGGAGTGCCCGGAGGAAACCCACGAGGTTGAAAAGGCGCCCCTATCTCCCTCCATGCCACATACGCTCACACCAGGGATCGAAACCACAGCCGCAAGCCAGATGTGACCGGCCAGCTAGAGGTCGAAGCGCGGCACACTAGACCACTTGACCATCCCCCCCCCCCCTTTGGAACCCTGGACGTGTAAAATAATGCACTGTAAATAAAATTATACTTATTTTACAAATTGTTTCTTGGAGTACCTCGTAACACCCTTTAGAACCCTTGACGTTACGAGGTACTCCAAGAAACAATGTAAAATAAATATAAATTTTTTACAGTGCATTATTTTACAGGTCAATAGTACAGAGTTAGATAGTAGAATGCGTCCATCGCCCTATTCCTAGCGTGACGTAGAAGTCGAGTCTTGGGGAGATGGTCGGGTGGCCGATAAGCTACGCCTTGGTCTGCCATCGATGATGTCGAGGGTTCGAGTCCTATTCTCTGCTATCTTAGTGACAAGGTGCAGGAGCAGCCTATCCGATCACTTAGGGGTACTCCCACAACATAAGCAGATTATCGGCGATAACACGTAGATTGACATAATCTTGGGATCGAAACCACAGCCGCAAGCCAGAGGTGACCGGCCAGCTAGAGGTCGAAGCGCGGCACTCTAGACCACTAGGCCATCCCAACCCCCACCCTTTAGAACCTTGGACGTGTAAAATAATGCCCTTTAAAAAAATTATACTTATTTTACATTGTTTCTTGGAGTACCTCGTAACACCCTTTAGAACCCTGGACGTTACGAGGTACCCTAAGAAACAATGTAAAATAAATATAAATTTTTTACAGTGCATTATTTTACAGGTCAATAGTACAGAGTTAGAAAGTAGAATGCGTCCATCGCCCTATTCCTAGCATGTCGTAGAAGCCGAGTCTTGGGGAGATGGTCGGGTGGCCGATACGCTACGCCTTGGTCTGCCATCAATGATGTCGATGGTTCGAGTCCCACGTAGATTGACATGATTTACGGTGTCGACGTGCTATAAACAACATTCACTCATTCATTTATTTAGGTCAATACTGCCAGTTTATGAAGAGAAGACATGTTTTTTTTTTATCAGAACTGAGTATAAACGTAATGCGATTTCCACCGCAGTTAATTCTACGGAAGCGTAATAGGGCCATTAATTTATTCTCTTCTAAATTTTAAAGCCTGTAAGTCAACAACTTGAAAATTCCGGGTAGTAAAATGTCATACAAGAAAGATAATACGCCCACACAACAACCTTGACACAAATATAGGCTACCAGAAATATAACGGATATGTAACGGATTAACGCCTGGACCAAATATACATCACAGTCGTTAATACTTCGTTAATACTTGGGGGGGGGGGGCAGATGTCCCACGGCGGCAAATGTCCAGGTTGAGAAGATCCAGGGGTAGATGTTCTAAGGAGGGGGAATGTCCAGGGGGTGAAAGTCCCGGGGTAGATGTCTTTGTGTCTCGGTCTATAACCGTGCCGTCCATTGCCTAAAGCAAAACGCTTATTTTATAATATAACAGTAACTTGAAAAACAGTCACTAAGATGGCAGAGAATGGGACTCGAACCCTCGACATCATTGATGGCAGACCAAGGCGTAGCTTATCGGCCACCCGACCCTCTCCCCAAGAGTCGCCTTCTACGACACGCTAGGAATGGGGCGATGGACGCATTCTACTATCTAACTCTGTACTATTGATAGGGGCGCCTTCTCAACCTCGTGGGTTTCCTCCGGGCACTCCGGTGTCCTTCCACTGCTAAAGACCCCTACGCGCAGGCGAATTATCGAAACAAAATTAAAATAATATGTTAGTCCCGAAATGACCTAGTGTGTGTCGAGTGGACGTTAAACCCCATTTCTCTCTCTCTCTCTAAAGGGTGGGTGGCGGGGGGAAGAGATGTCGTAGGGGGCAGATGTTCCAGAGGAAAAATGTCGGCGGGGGGAGGGGGTAAAACTCTGGGGGTAGATGTCCTAGGGGTTGGGGGTATGTGTCCCAGGGGGGGGGGGGGGGGCAGATGTCCGGTGAGTAAAAGTCCGGGGGAAGATGTCCTAGGAGGGAAGATGTCTTCAGCAGGAAATGTCCTCTTAGTAAAAGTCCTCAAAAGGAGGGGGGGGGGGTATCCGGGGGAAGATGTCCAGCGGGGGAGATATCCAAGGGGGGTGGGGGAATGTCGTGTATTACGTCACTAAATACTATTTTAGAACTGGGAATTGGGACGTTTGATTTGTCATTTAATTTTTTTTCGGAATTCAAAAATTCAAAAAGGTTTTCTATAGGGCTCAATACTGTTAAAATGAATGAATGAATGAATAAATGGTGTTTACTGTTAAAATGAATGAATGAATGAATAAATGGTGTTTTATGGCACGTCGACACCATAATAATCTGGTCAATTTACGCCAATCTATGTGCTATCGGGGATGATTTGCCTAATGCGCGGGGATTAATTTCACTGCAGGGGGGAAACCTGCGTGATCGAATAAGCTACTCCCGCACCTTGTCATTGAGGTCTATAACCGTGCCGTCCATTGACTAAAGCACTGCATGACATACTATATCATTAGATCAAAACGCTTATTTTATAATATAACAGTAACTTTAAAATTTAAGTTAGTATCTTGAAAATTCAAGTTAGTATATTAAAAATTCAAGTTAGTAACTTGAAAATTTAAGTTAGTAATTTGAAAATTCAAGTTAGTAACTTGAAAATGCAAGTTAGTAACTTGAAAATTCAAGTTAGTATCTTGAAAATTCAAGTTAGTAACTTGAAAATTCAAGTTAGTAACATGAAAATTCAAGTTAGTATCTTGAAAATTCAAGTTACTAACTTGAACATTCAAGTTACTAACTTGAACATTCAAGTTACTAACTTGAAAAATTGAAAATAGAATAAAAAAAAAATTAGGTGGCCCTATTACGCTTCCGTAACCTTCCCACGGTCGCATTCGGACAAATCTATCTTTAAATTAATTTGGCAGTGATCTGATAACTGACTGTGAATAATTGATACATTTATAACATTGCATATCAAAGGTCGTTTTATAAGAAAATAATCTATTCTGCTCATTTTGTAATTGTTTTCTATAGTTTGACATCTTGTAAATTGAATTTTATCAGGGTATTTGTGTCGATATATATCGCACACGTTATTGCGCTGGATATATTGTCTTAGAGCTATACTGCTGGCTTTATTTGTAGTCATTCCTTTACTACGGTCCATAAATGGGTGTAAGACCTCATTTAAATAACCACCTATGATGCAATTTTCAGTTGTAAATAAATCTAATGTCTTTAAAAACTTAATTCTTTCTAGATAATCATTTAGTGTGTAGCCGGAGCTTTATCTCTGGGGCTTCGTAGGTTTAGTAAGGACAGGAAACAGCTCTGGTTTAAACAGTTTATTAACAGAATACAACACAAAACCAGAAAGGAAAACCAAAGAAAACAACACTGAAAATATAAATACAAAGGGATTACAAACATGCAAACAAAGCGGACGGGACATAATCAAAATAGAAATAAATATACAACAGAAATATAAAACAGACTAAACTAAATACATTTATAGATATATGAATATATATAAAGATAGATAAGAAAATAGGAAAACTAAACATACCCTGGAAAAGGTGTTTTAATTATATCACAATGCCGGTAAGGAAGAATTATATTACACAAGCTAAAATAAAACAAACACCACAATCAGTACAGACCACTGGAAAAAGGGCAAAAATGGCGGGAAAACTAAAGATATAAAATTATATAAAGTTGGGAAACTCTTAGTACAAGAATTATGTATTTAAACTACTTAGAACCAACCTGTACTAAACATATATACTGATAAATTAAACTTATAAAATTACTAAAAACAAGAAATATAAAATACCTGAAGATGAAGAAATACCAAGGTCTTGTCATAAGTCATGTCAAGAGCAAAGTGCAGATCTAAAATAAGGTGCAAGCCAGGTAAACTCATTAAAACAACTCACTACACACAATACAACACACACACACTGGACACCACATCTTGGCTAGATTCCAAGACACAAATTAGAAGCTACAATAACACCATATATTACATAAACTTTATTTACATATAAACAACAAAACATTTACACATTACATCCTACTACAAGTGCATAAACAGATATTACAGATATCATTTTATCATCTATTTCTAGGTCTACTTTAACAATGCGGCTCTCGTCGTCTGCTGACGATTTAATTATACAGTTTTTTAAATCACTTTTTATAAGTACAGCTTCCCCCTTCCTTCTATTGTTTATCGAAAAACTACAATATATAATCCCATCCCACAAGTGCACAATAGACGTGAGAAAGTCTCTATCCCAGAAAGTTTCCTGAAGATAAATAATGTTTGAATTTGATTCCTGTAGCTAGTAAAGAAAATATTTTATTTATTTTTTTAAAGTCTCTTAAACCGTTTACGTTCCATGTTGTTACTAGCAGGGCCATTATAATGAAAAGTATAAGAGGTAAAGGATAAACAGTAACTAAATTAAGTTGTATTCACTGCGGATATAATCGAGTAGTCGTTCACATCAAGATCAGTCATTTTCGTTTTGTTGTTATCATATCTAGTGGATTCGATCGGAGTTAAAACATCACACACATCCATTGTATCGTCATTATTATTTATACCATTCTCTTGTTTGTCATATTTTGTTCGCTTCGGCAGCGGTTTTGGAGGAGACTCATCTTCACTCGCGTTATGAGTCTGTTCATCACTTGCTAAATGATCGTTATCACGCACATTTGTTTCATCACATTTTCCCGAGTTCTTTGCCTGCTCTATTTCTATAGATTGAGTAAAGTTGACATTTGAGTCGATATCCTTGGGCTTTGTGTTTTTACTCGACATATGTTGATCATAATCAAACTCTTCTTCTTCCATATAGCACTGACACTTATTTGAAACATTATTACACGTATCACAAAATGATACAGGACACCCATATATGGAAGCGTATAGGGGCCAATAGCGCGATAGATACCGCAATATTAAGTTGATAATAAGTCAATATATTGTGATTTTTCTGACGATTTTATCTCTGAAAATGCAATTTTTGCCAAGTTAATTGAATAACTCGCTAATTTGCATGTCGTCATTTTGTTTTAGATGCACACGTCGACATAGCGCCAGGCAATATTTTGCGAATATGTCGACATATACTACGGCGAAATGGAATATGTCGCCAAAGCTTCCGAATAGCAATATCTTACCGCAAACGTGTACGTTAAAGACGAAATGGGGAATAAAACATAGCGTGTTGACTCAATTACCTCGGCAAAAATTGACTTTTCCGAGATAAAATCATCAGAGTAATCACAATATGTTGACATGATACTAACTTAATATTGCGGTATCTATCGCGCTATTGACCCCTATACGCTTCCATACCCATACGCCATGTGACCAAAATGTCCGCACTTATTACATCTAATTTTGGGACACCTGGAAATTAAGTGGTGTGGGGAAAAACATTTAAAACAGACCTTACTCTGGTTATTGTGAAGAACATTAAAGCTTCTAATTCCCTCGTCTGTGTCGAAATTCATCGCCCACGTTAAGGATGTAATGGGGGCGGAAACTTGTTATAATTATATTGATAAAACATAAATTACTAGGACTGCCCATCTCTAAATAAGTGTTTATGACGCCCCTGGACAACGATTTGATTTATGGGGTGGGGATAGCAAGTGTGCGTGTGTCGAGGGGTGGGGTGGGGATAAAATTAGCGGGAAATGAGTTCACGTTGATTAAAATGATGATTGTCTAAGAGCTGGATGAAACATCTCTAAATATGTGTATAAGGTTCCCCTGAGTGTGACCGTGTGTGTCGGGCGGGGGGGGGGGGGACTGACAACGTGTATTTTTGTGGACATAAGTCATTTCGTTCTAAATTGAGCTTAAAGTAGTATTCCGTTAGCGTTTTCGTTCAAAATATTACATTATAATGGTCCTTTTCAAGAGATCTGGGAATGTATCTCAAAAACACAGTAACTCAGAGATGTGCTTAGGTATTAGTGTATTCAAATCAAATGCTCATATGATTGAGATAAATATTTTCTTGGTTGTTGGCCAACAGCTCGCATATCCTATGAATATTATTCCGAAACCAATTCACATTGTAAATCTTCATTCAAGGTGGTATTAAAGAAAGGTCGGTTATTTTTTCATGCAGAAAGTCTTTTTTCTAGCGTTATCTACTGATGTAAGTCCCCTTTTTCGATATTTTCTACCTTTGTCCGTCTCTATAACACATACTTATGGAAGAACAATTACTGTATTTTTCCCGTCTCATTACCGATCAAAATTTGAATATTTGGATCATCGTTTGAGAAGAGAATGATTGGGATGTCTATTTCGCCAGAGCAAGAATGCAAAATACAATAATTTTTAGCACCTCCATTAATTTGAAATGCGAAGAGGAGTAGATAAGATATTTTGGTGTCCTAGTGGTCGGTTCTAGGATATTCTCGACACTTTCAATACTAATCTTCATATGTTTTGATCCAATCAAGATTCGTATTGAAAGTGTCGAGAATATCTCGGCCTAGGCTACATGCTTCCAGTGGTTATGACTATCTGTCTTTCTTCTTCTAGATAACAATTTATAACTTTCTAACAATTTATGAGGAGCTGGGATGACGTTATTGCTGGTTTAGAAAAAATTGTTTGTACCTTGTACGTCGAAAACCGACTTATGTAGATGACACAAGAAGAATTGTGATGAAAAAAAGCAAAACTTTCTATATTATTACCATCTTGCCTGAGTAGTCTTTTGCGCACATTACACGCAATAATTATGTAGCAACAAAATGGAGACAGGCTGCAAAACCAATAATCGTACAAGACGACCCTGCAATATACAAGGCTGGAATGAAGATTTACAATGTGAATGGTTATCCGAAGCATATCCAAAGAACATATGCGAGCTATGGATCAGTCATCAAGAAGATAATATCTGAAAATTCCAGATCTCTCGAAAGTACCATTATAATTTAATACCGTATTTTAAATGACAATATTGGTACTAAACGAACAACTCAAGAAAACATTTTTTAGGTCAATTTGGAACCAAGAGGTTTCTGGCCCCCCCAAAATACATTTATCCAACCCCGTCCCCCAAACAATGATAATCTTATACCCATATTTAGAGATGTGCAGTGGAGTTAAAAAGTAATGTTTTACCAAACTCTTAAGAAAATCACCATTTAAATTAACGTGAACTCATTTCCCGCCAATTTTATCCCCATCTTCCCCTTCACAAACGCACGCCTGCTACCCCCACCCCATAAATCAAACAGTTGTCCAGGGGCATCATAATCACATAATCACTAGAGATGGACAGTCCTAGAAATTAATGTTCTATTAATATATTATGTCAACATGTCATTCCGCCCCACCCCCACCACACACATACGCTCATTGTAGACATATCTGACCCCCTATATCTCGAAAAAACCACCTTAAAGGCCTGATCATCACCCAGATTCTAGACCAAGTTACTAACTTGAATTTTCAAATTACTAACTTGAGTTTTCATGTTAGCTAACCTGAATTTTTAAGTTAGCAAACTGTAGGCAATTTAAATTGGTCAGCTGGAGTTAACAGTCCTTTTGATCTTTCATATAAATCTACTAAATTCTCTGGAATTTTAAGTGAATTAACTTTACTATTATCATTTCTTTCACCCGTCTCTAACGGTGTCATGACGTCATTTTCATTGAATTCCACTGCATTGCCTACAGTTTGATTAGTCTCTAATACAATCGTTTCTTGTGATGGATTGATTAAACATATCCGAGGAAATTCCGTTTCGACGTGAGAATGAGCAGATCGTGCTATCAACAAATTAAGATGATTTATGGGTTCTATAACATATCGCGATAGACTAGAGTACATCGCACACGCGCTTCACTTAACGATGGTATAAGGGTACGTTTAACAACAGCAATATCAGCATGTTCGTTGATTTCGTCCTTTTCGCTAAATACCAAATCAAAATCATAATTACCAATTTGTAATTCGTCCGTTAACATATCAATTCGGACTTTATTTTCATGCATAAAATCTAATCCAAGCAACATGTCGTCTTCGATTGGAGCGACATACAAATGATCTAATTCCATTTGGAAATACCCAAGATCTACTACAGCGGGGCCTACGATAAAACCTTGAAAATCCATTTCGCGGCTCGCAGTATACAACTTAACGTCCATAATTTTTGGCGGCTTTTTCTTAAGTATTTCATAGCGTTTATGGCTAAGAATAGTGCATTGACTACCAGTATCTAAAACAGATAATATATTTTCTCCTTGTACTTTTACTTTTAATTTATACATTGCATCAGTATTGACGTGACGAATACCCGCAGGCGCGAATCCAGGAGTTTCGGGTATTATACCCATGACACCTTCATCAACGGTATCACCTGGAACAATATTGACATCGACCTCCAGGGCAACAGTGTTTTTAGAAGTAGCACCGACGGCTTCGGTGGTATCACAAACCGGAACAAGAAGCTCACTCCTGAATTTATGTGTACCGTCCAAAACGGCGTCGCTGTACGTCTCGTCAAAAAGCGGCAAAGGCGAATCATAATTAGGTGGGGGCGGACGCTCGCCCGTTCGTTCAATCCTTACTAGTTTAAATCCGATTCAAAAGCCACGTGTTTTTCGGCGTACTATGCCTGGGAGGATATAAGTCTGGATATTCCCGCTTGTAACGACCGTGATTCCCACAATGAAAACATGCAATTTGGTCCCTAGAAGGAGGGCGAGATCTAGAAGGAGATCTTGAACGTTATTTCAAACGATCAATGGACTCTAATATTTTTTTTATAGTCAAAGACATTTCGTCAAAATGCTTTTTTATATCGTCAACACGTTTCTCTAATGCTCCAATCCTATCATTATCTTTTGATTCCTTGGACGTTATTGCTTTTGTATCTTTAGCAGAAGTAGCTATGGTTTGCACACGTGCTTCTTATTCACGACTTGAATTAGGTGAGGTATGCCCATAGATGGCAATGGTATTGTGTCTGAACCATTTAACTGACTGAATAGCCGACTCTATATTCGGAGGACGCATATTGCAAGACGACCTGCCTACTTATATGGGATTCCGTACAGTCGGAAAAAGCTTTATTTGCAACCGTCAAGACGCGGTTGGACCAATCACTTAAAGATTCATCACGATGCTGTCTCAAGTTCGTAAACAAAAGCATTGAAGTTTCGGGCAAGTCCTGATTTCCGAAACGTTGTTCCAGTTTCCCCAGTAATTCAAATAATGTACGATGGGCATACCTATGAGATATCAAGAAATAATACTCGCTTGCTTTGCCCTCTAAACAAAAGCACAAATTATCACAACTTTCGTGGTCGGACAGGGAATTAATAGTAACGTACCGCATGAATTTATTTGCGAATGCTTGCCAATTACATTGACCGTCATAACTCAAATGTTTTTGGAATAACTGCCGTATTCCTACGGGTTGTATTATCAGACCTTGGATGCCTACCCCCATTTGACCGGTTTGTATTTGAAAAAGCATCCCAACGCTCTCCACATGACAATCTGACAAAAACACTTGCCGACAAGTCCATAACCTCTGGAATATTTAGCAATTCATCTTGTGTGACTTGGCCACATTCACGGCGACGAACTATAGTCCTTACAGCCGCTATAGGACTAACGCCCAAGTCCAACAAATCCGACAAGGATGCGATATTAATATTTACCGACATAATTTCAAACTAAATAGAAGTATCAAAACCCCTTTGATTATTTATAAATATATACACTATCAAATAATTAGACACCAGTGGTATATGAACATGTATTATCGCCACGCGCTAATCTGCACGTGCAATGCACGCGTACCCGTGTGTTATTGTCAATACCACTTGTATATGTCACAACAATGTCAATAAACGATTTAACAATATACTGTAACTTTTTTTCAATCAACGTAAACTAAATATTTTTAAATTCGCACTACCAATAAAGTGACGCTCCGAAGTCCCACTTCGGTGCTACTTATTCCTTGATGACCAGATAAGGGAATGTCGTGACATAAACTGACAAATATCGAGTTTTAATTCTTCCGGAACTACTAATAGCGTATCGAGTAAATTATTTAATTGTTTTACCCTAAGAATACCATTAACAACGAGAAGAAACAAGTTACGATTTATCCAGTAATATTTAACTGTAGGATTAGATAGCATTAAATCACTTTCTTTGGGTTCAACACCGGATTTCATATAGGTTATTAACAGTTTCATATCTAAGTCATTATCCTGTTTGTCTTTGAGTATTTCGGGAGAATAATTACTTAACGATATTCCCCCATAGTCGTCATTATCGTCCTCGTCTCTATAGTTACGATATTAACTCGTGGATTTTCAGGACAATCAGTAATTAAAATACTAGGGGGTGGATTAACCGGGTCAGACAAGGACAGCTGTTTTCGGATGGGACAAAAAACCGAGGTCCCAGCGTATACATTTGCATGCACGTAAAAGATCCCTTGGCCGTTGGAATTCAATATAAGAGTAGGCCATTGTGTCGCTGTCCGGGTAAAAATTTCCCTCATAGCATACTGTATTGCATATGCCCGCCATCATTAGCCCAGCCGGAGTAGGACATTAAACCCCATTTCATTTCATTTTATTTTTAGAAAAGAAATAATTAATCAATATTTATCTATTATCTCACATGGTCGAATGGTTAGTGTGTGTGCCTAAATAGGCAACTCCGAGCCTGGTTCTCCGGAAAACACACAAAAAACTAAACCTACCCCTACCCCTAACCCTAACCCTAACCCACGCACACGGAGGATCAGGCTCTGGGCTACCTATTTAGGGTGTTTTGCGGTATTAAGGGTGTTTTCCGGTATTTATTGTTTTCTCGGTGTTTCCGGTATGCAGTATAACATGGTGTTTTCCGGTTGATTTCCGGTGGGGTTTTTTGGGGGGTGTTTTCCGGTATATAGTATTGCCGCATTTATATCCAACATTTCTACGCCGCAAATTTAATATACTCTTGCCTTGATGTTGGGCTATATGTCCGCTTCCACCCTGGGTGATATCGCAGAAAATATTCTTATGCTGTATATGCAAAATAATTTGCTTTGATTTCATATTGCCATCTATATGCCTATATGGAAATATATAATTGATAAATCTGCTTACATCGAAGTCAAGTAAACCTAAAAAAAGAATATGTTTGCTAATAAAAAATTATCAAGTCAGTCTAAAAAGGGGTTGCTAATAAATATTGTCTTTATAAATTTAATATAGGACTGGATAAAATAAAATTAATCGATGAATGATAATAATTGGAACTGTTTCCAATCGTTATTATTTCGTGCGCTAGATAAACAATTAATGGGTGAATGATAAAAGCTTCCAGCAATCTTTATTATTTCGTCGCAATCTACTGTTATATTACTTAACACTGTCTGTATTGTATTTGATGAGTTAACCTTAAACCCATTCCCTGTCTTTCCTGTCATCATGCTGTAATATTTCTAGTCTATTATATATATAGTACTTGTCATCATTGTGTAGTATTTATAGTATACGGGGGGGCCGCACCACACAATAACACAATACTTGTCATCACCAATTTAAATGCCAATGGTTTACAGTGTGAATAAAAATGTGGTCGATATCATTCGAGCGATTCAGGAAAAGTAGAAAATGTAGACCAAACAATTTGAATCAGTGACAAATCTATCAAATCTGGTTGAAATACATCGGGTAGGTTAGGAGTAAAAAATCTAAAACCTGTGAAAATTCCCGTATTTGCCCCCCCCCCCAATGATCCGTCTTTATGAAATAATTACTTAATAATTCTTCTTTTTTTTCATGTTTCCTGAAACAGCCTTGAGTGAGTATTATAAATTTATATTTTAATTTATCATGCACTAGTTGTTATATTGTGTATAATATACGTCACTGTATCTTATAATCCTGTCTGTTTACCTAACGTCACGTTCAAGTTGAATCAGAACAGTCGGACGTTAAACCCCATTGTATCTGATTTTTTAACCTGATATCACGTACAACTGATTATAATTAGAATGATTTGGGTCAAATATCCCATCTGATTTGTGACGTGACAACAGTTTAAATCACTGGATGTATCATCGTCGCGAACCAGTTGATGTTCATCATTTATAAATATTACCGTAACTTAATATCGACTGAATTATTCCTGTTTCTATTACTGTTTACACTCTCTGTAAATGAGATATGTTCACGAATTATTGATCAGTAGAAA
This sequence comes from Patella caerulea, assembly GCA_036850965.1. NCBI lineage: Eukaryota > Metazoa > Mollusca > Gastropoda > Patellidae > Patella > Patella caerulea. Next base: position 6,158,339 of record JAZGQO010000010.1, read on the forward strand.
TTTTAATTTACCTTTGATTTGATTCACCACGAACTAGTTGTTTAGTTGTTTGCTAAAAGAGATATTATTCAGGTTCAATGAATGTGGTCCAATGTAGTCTACCTTAGGTGGCGTACCACACTCCTCGTAGTGTTTCGTCTGATTAGAGCCAATCCTACTTAACACTGCTGTAATGGAAGTAAATTTCTGTTCCAAATTATGACTGGTCAATAATCCGATTAACAACCAATAGCTAACTGCGTAACCAGGGGCGTATATGTGGGGGTGTGGGTGTGGTACACCCCACTCCCAGGAAAAAAATAGTCGGTCGCAAAACCACTGCACTCGGTCGTAAAATAGGAGCAGCCGGTATCAAAATAAGTGCTCACTGCATACGTCACACTACTCACACAAAACTTTAGTATGAAATAACCTTGTCAACTTATCACCTTTGAAAAATTGTTGAGTTTCACTATTATTCTGTTGTGAATATTATTATTCTGTTTCTCCCTGGGAGAAAAATAGTCGGTCTCAAAATAAGTGCAGTCACTGCCGTCGGTCTCAAAATTAGGCATCGGCGACTTCATGAAGTAGGCCTAATGTGGTAAACAAACAATGCCAGAATAGATCCCAAATATTATGTATTTGCGTGAATCCGTGAGCCTAAATTGTACATGTCTACGTCACACAAAATTATAGTATAAAATAACCACGTCTGCTTGTCATGTTTGAAAAAAGGTTTGTCACTTTTATTCTGCTGTGAGTATGTTGTTCTATGAAATGTTTTCCACCCATGGCAAAAAAATAGTCGGTCCTAAAAAAAAGTACTCACCGCAGTCGGTCTCAGACTAAATGAATTATTGGCATAAACAAACAATCACAAAACGGGCGAAATTGACAAATAAGCCTCAAGATTTTGTCCCGTTTCTTATTCCCTCGACCTTATGCACCTTCTTCTTCAAGTGTTTCTGCATTGTTCCATGATACAAAAGAGTACCTGTATGTTTATTGTACTGTGGATACTAACAGGGAAACAATCTATTTAAAAATAAACTCCTGATTAAAATAGTCACGTTCAACATATAGATGTCAAAAAGTATGTATTAAATGAATCAATGATGTCAATTTAAAGATAATGCCTGTTATGGTATTTGACTGATCAGTGAGGGCATCTCGACCATTGATGTCAAATTAATTATAAGGTTCATGCCGTAATTTACATGACAGCTAGGGTGGCTCAGTGTGTTAGGCGCTGGCTTGCTAATCCGGATGTTCTGTCTTCAATCCCTGTATTGGCCGAGAAAGTTTATCAGGATTTTCAGGTGTGGTTCACATTCGACAAAAACATGACACCCCTTGTAAACATTGGTATGCACATAATATAAGAATCCTTGACTGTTGGAATCAAAATAAGAATATGCCGTAGTGCCGCTGTCCAGGCGATTTCCCGCATTGGCCGTCTTCATTAGCTCAGTCGGTGAAGAGCAGGACATTACATCCCATTTTATTTCTTCATTTCATATTTTATGTGACCAACAACATCTTAGGGCAGTTTGCAGGGGCGGATTGGGGCAGGGAACCGGCCCGGGCTCCCGTGTCGGAGCAGCCCCTTTTAATGACCGAGGAGCTCGGGGGGGGGGGCTCTTCCCCTGGACATTTTTGAAAAATGAACCCCAATTATGCGATTTGGTGCAATATCTGATTATAATCTCTGTCAAATAATATATTTCATAAATAGATTGACTTAGGCCAAAACCCCGACCTGCAAGTAATTTACACTCATCAACCTGTGAAATTATCATATCGTCATATTATTAATTAACGTGTAATCATTGCATCGTCAAGAGTTAAGAGAATTTAATTGGTTGAAAAATGGGACTAGTTGAGAAAATTTTGACCATTGGATTAACCAATTAGAAATATTGAATCAGCAGGAATATTTTCATTTGAAAATGTCCCATTTTTGTTGCCGGGAGCGCTAGTTGATTCCTCCTGTGATGGAAGGCTACGAAAGACATTGGTACAGAGTGACGAAAATGAAAATCATAAAAGCTGATTTTTAATTTTGGATTCCGGCGTATCCCCACAAACAGGGTGCAGGTGACTTAATAATTAATCGGATGAATCCGATGAAATTTTCGGTTGAATTTCGTATCCCCATTGCGGATTCCGAATTCTGACCCACACCCGGCACACCCAGTCCAGAAAGTCTATTATACCAGCCCATTAAAGCCACCGGTCACATATAATATGATCATCATGGCTCCATGGTCGGTCCAATACCCCCCTCTCCCATATAATGTTCAGCAGAAAAAGGTTGGTTTTTTTGAACGAATTGGACAAAATTATCGCCTTTCGAGTGATCGTCCGACCGGCCCTTCGGGCCGACTTTGAACTCAAAATTAGCAATGACAATTGCAGTATTTTGAAAATTGCTATTGTGGTATGAAATATGCATTTTAATTGATATTAAAAAAATAATAAAAGATTGCCGCAATACTTTTATCTGCACTATAACAACGATCTTCCGAGGCAGCCATTCAAATGTCCCATTTTGAAACTTAAAATCAGGCATATTATACACTTCAGTTTTTTTATTTTATCTAAAATATTTTATGTATAGTTCTGCTATTGTCTTTTATATCCCTCAAACAACCTCCCTGTACAATGGAATGTCGTTTGTTAAAAAAAAAGATAAACAGCGAAAATTATATATGCAAAAACAAAATGCGGACCAAATTATGGCACCTTAGCAAATCATGGATTCCACCGAGACGGAATTACACGGTACCCCTTATTGTGCAGTCTTAAACATTCAGTGGCTGTTAAATATAGTAATAACATATTTCACTGGGGATTTTATAAGATGGGGGGATATGAGAGGAATGATTAAAAATCATCTTTGGCTCTTTATATCACATGCATTTTATGGAATAATGTCTATAACTTCATGTGACGGAATTACCCACTTTGACATTACCCAAGTGGAAACTATGTGTTTATTATTAGATCTGCAAATCGAAAGATTTTGTGGCGTTCATTTCAGAATATTTCAAAAATATCTAGGTCTGAAAGTAGGAAAACAACATTTTGTATAAACAAATCATCAGAAATAATTGTTAGTGGTTGCCTAAAACATGCGTGTCGGAATTACGTTTCACATTGTGACGGAATTACAGTGCAGAAATTCCGTCACATTGATTATAACTGATCAGCAGGGAGATAAAATCAACACAAATTAACAGTTTTAAACCGACATTTATTTTCAATAAATATATTTTAACAATTGCGCTTCTTTTTTTTATAATCCCGAGTGAAAAGTTTATTTTCTGTTATGATAAACGTTAATCCAAAATCAAACTAGTTCTATAGCGATGTCGGAAGTTTTATTCATAAACAACCACTGCAAGTTAATTGGTCTCCATCGCCAAGTATTCCATATGTTTCGCCACAGGATTCATGAAGCCACAATTTACAAACTTGACACGTGATCCAGTCCTCTGCTAATTTTGGGTCACCCTTATCACCATAACCCCATCCACATTTATTACAGTTCCAAACGCGACTCTCTATCTGCCTCCTTTGAGTGGTTCCTATTTTCCTTGTCTGTAACACTGCGTTTTTCACCGATGTATTTAGCTTTGACTTTCCTAGATTCCGGATCACTGGTGTAAAACTTCAATTCAACTGATCCATTTTCAAGAGGTCTCACATAATGTTTAGAAATCGTCCCCGGGAATGTTTGAAGACCGGTCCACGGGCTATCAACTTCAAGTTCATGACATCTTTGAAGAATATCAGCATCAGTCACTGAAAGGATATTTATCTGACTTTTGGACGATTTAACTGCTTCAGTAAAAGTTTGTGCATCGTACACCACCGCTGCTCTGGCCATTATCAGTCTGTGTACGATACGTTTAACATTTTCACCTATTCCGTCATTCGGGCCTTTACCATGACTTGTTGCAAAGAAGTTCCAATTCAGCTGTACCGCATGGTGGTCCTGAAGTTTGGCAAGCAACGTAAATATATATTTGTTTTTGTATTGACTGGAAGGACCGTCTGTCCAAATGCAAATCTTTTTAACGGTCGGGAGGGTTTCAGTAATGATGTCCAACATGATAGAAGTAAAAGCTGCAACGGCGTTCTTGTCGTGACTTAAGTTATCGCTGGTAATAACGTAAGACAACTTCTCATTTCTGTAAGTGATCATAACTGTGTAAACTGTAACCTGACGTTGCTTCCAATGGGCGGACTGGATCTCGTCCTGCCATATACATGTGAAATTTTCGGCGAAATCCATTTGGAGCAGACACTCCTCTGAGGTTTCTCCATTTGATATTGAATTTGTGTGTTTATAGGATGCTACTTGTTTATCCTTGATGTACGAGTGCCAGAAGAACTTAGGGAGCTGCAGGGCTAATTCGTCAAACGCGTCATACGAAGAGTTTTGTTTCTTGACCTTTTGAACAAATCCATCAGTATCTTCCCACTGGTACCAAGAAAACTCTTTGTCTTCCAGAACAGACTTTTTAAATCTTTTCTCAAATAACTTGCCGTCGCAACAAGTACTACAGTTGTTAGACATACATTTCTCATTGTTGACATCACAAACACAATTTCTGTTCCAAATTATGACTGGTCAATAATCCGATTAACAACCAATAGCTAACTGCGTAACCAGGGGCGTATATGTGGGGGTGTGGGTGTGGTACACCCCACTCCCAGGAAAAAAATAGTCGGTCGCAAAACCACTGCACTCGGTCGTAAAATAGGAGCAGCCGGTATCAAAATAAGTGCTCACTGCATACGTCACACTACTCACACAAAACTTTAGTATGAAATAACCTTGTCAACTTATCACCTTTGAAAAATTGTTGAGTTTCACTATTATTCTGTTGTGAATATTATTATTCTGTTTCTCCCTGGGAGAAAAATAGTCGGTCTCAAAATAAGTGCAGTCACTGCCGTCGGTCTCAAAATTAGGCATCGGCGACTTCATGAAGTAGGCCTAATGTGGTAAACAAACAATGCCAGAATAGATCCCAAATATTATGTATTTGCGTGAATCCGTGAGCCTAAATTGTACATGTCTACGTCACACAAAATTATAGTATAAAATAACCACGTCTGCTTGTCATGTTTGAAAAAAGGTTTGTCACTTTTATTCTGCTGTGAGTATGTTGTTCTATGAAATGTTTTCCACCCATGGCAAAAAAATAGTCGGTCCTAAAAAAAAGTACTCACCGCAGTCGGTCTCAGACTAAATGAATTATTGGCATAAACAAACAATCACAAAACGGGCGAAATTGACAAATAAGCCTCAAGATTTTGTCCCGTTTCTTATTCCCTCGACCTTATGCACCTTCTTCTTCAAGTGTTTCTGCATTGTCCGATGATACAAAAGACCGGTCCACGGGCTATCAACTTCAAGTTCATGACATCTTTGAAGAATATCAGCATCAGTCACTGAAAGGATATTTATCTGACTTTTGGACGATTTAACTGCTTCAGTAAAAGTTTGTGCATCGTACACCACCGCTGCTCTGGCCATTATCAGTCTGTGTACGATACGTTTAACATTTTCACCTATTCCGTCATTCGGGCCTTTACCATGACTTGTTGCAAAGAAGTTCCAATTCAGCTGTACCGCATGGTGGTCCTGAAGTTTGGCAAGCAACGTAAATATATATTTGTTTTTGTATTGACTGGAAGGACCGTCTGTCCAAATGCAAATCTTTTTAACGGTCGGGAGGGTTTCAGTAATGATGTCCAACATGATAGAAGTAAAGGCTGCAACGGCGTTCTTGTCGTGACTTAAGTTATCGCTGGTAATAACGTAAGACAACTTCTCATTTCTGTAAGTGATCATAACTGTGTAAACTGTAACCTGACGTTGCTTCCAATGGGCGGACTGGATCTCGTCCTGCCATATACATGTGAAATTTTCGGCGAAATCCATTTGGAGCAGACACTCCTCTGAGGTTTCTCCATTTGATATTGAATTTGTGTGTTTATAGGATGCTACTTGTTTATCCTTGATGTACGAGTGCCAGAAGAACTTAGGGAGCTGCAGGGCTAATTCGTCAAACGCGTCATACGAAGAGTTTTGTTTCTTGACCTTTTGAACTAATCCATCAGTATCTTCCCACTGGTACCAAGAAAACTCTTTGTCTTCCAGAACAGACTTTTTAAATCTTTTCTCAAATAACTTGCCGTCGCAACAAGTACTACAGTTGTTAGACATACATTTCTCATTGTTGACATCACAAACACAATGTGCTGTAAAATCGGTCTTGGAATACAAGGGGACAACAGTTGGGTATCTTCGATGAAGTGATTCTAATAGAAGCATGATGTTGTTGTGATATTTACAACCGCAAACATTTTGAGGCATCTGAGAGGATAAGAGCACCCATCTTGGTCGAAGTGACGAAAACTTTGATTTGCCAATCAAACTTGTAGCTGTAGGGTTATCTTCTAAGAAGCACTTGTAGGTCTCAGTAAGCGTAGTAACTAAATGACGTTTCTGTTTGTGATATTTGTTGCCAAGTTGGTCTTTCAGTGATATAAAATCTGCTTTACCCGGCATCATCCTCGAGACAGAGTCGCTCTCATAAAAGTCAACCACTTTCTGCTCCAATTCGGATGGCACACTGTCCCTTGTTCTTGGTAGGCAAGCTTGAAGATCTAGAATTTCGCATGCCATTATCTTAACTAAAGATACTCTTTTCCTTGGACTTTTGGGTAGGGCCTTCATAACTCTTGATTTGGCTTTGCCTAGTGAAGCCATTGTTTTATAACAGGTCCCAGTCACGGTACTATTTCCATCCACAATATCCTCATTGGCATTGCCCATTCGGTGATTTCGAACAGCTAATCTATTCCTTTTCCTTAAATCACTGAGCTGTTTTGTTCCCATGGTGGATCTGGCTTTTTTCTTCCGTTCCCTATCAATGCGTTTATGAGTTTCGTAATCCACCCGATTTACAGATGACTTCAATTTCTCTCTCCGTTTCTGTTGTCTCTCTGCAGCAGTTTTGGCCATACCTGAAAGCAAATATAAGCAAACATGAATCTATAAGCTTATAATACAATGATTTATATAATAAAACAGTGAAATTTGAATTACGGCCTACATATAAATAAAGTTATGAAATATTTACTAAAAAAAGCTTAGCTCGAATTTCGAAAAAATATGCAATTCCGTCACGAAAGGGATTGGTAATTCCGTCACGTTGGGAAAATGTAATTCCGTCACACCTATATTTGGGAGTTCTATTTGTGACAAGTGAAATTTTAGAACTTACTTCAATACTGACATCCGTTGTCACATAGGAAATGATTTTTTATAGAAATATGCCTAAAATTAAGTTCTTTAGAAAAATAAATGTCATAATTTGCGTGACGGAATTACACCAATCATTGAAAATGTGGACAACTTTTACCACATTACGAAATGATATTTAGTAACTCAAATCTCGAAGAATTGTATCAAACATAATGGGGTAAACATAAGGAAAAGATTGATGTATAACATACCTATATCATTTGTTGTTCCAACCAGTTTAAAGACGTCAAAGGAAAAGCCTCGAAAATTCGTATTTGGCGCGCTTGGTTTCTTCAGCAGAAGCGTGACGTCATCGCACGTGTATGTCGCCGGTGACGCGTCAAAATTAAAACCCGGATAAAAATGGTCGCTTAGAATGATAAATTCTACATTACAATCAAAATCATACCAAACTACCCAGTTCAAAAAAATCATACCCATGTCCCTGTTTTCGTGGAATTCATGAGCAAATAAGCATTCAGAACTACATGCAAATACAAATAAATATCATTGAATACAGCCATTGAAAAACCTATGGCTGTATTCAGTGGCTCGAAAACGTACCACTTTTGACCAGAATGACGTCACTTTCAGAATTACATCAAACGGTCGTGACGTCACCGCTATCGCTCGTGGAATACTTGCGCAGGGACTCTCTTGAATTAGGAGATAAACACTTCCTGTTACGTATTTAGAGGGGGTTTTGAATCATTAGAACACGAGACGCGATAGTTCTTAGGAACTATTTAGGAAACATTTTTACACCTATTTCAAAAAGCCGTTATTTGCCCGCGTGCTTGCGTTCATTTTTCAAAATATTCTCAACACAGATTTAGGCCGTCCTGCCTTTCCTTCAAATTTAAAATTCTGGATTCTCGAGTGTCTAGTAAATGAATTATGAAAGAAAATGTTATTCGGATATCGATATAAATTGTTTTTAACGTTTGAAGATTTTTTTAAAAGAACGGGAAATTAGTCTTACTGTGGCATTTTAAGAGACGGGTGATAGAAATAATTCCGGCCTGCTATCCGAGACTAATAGAGGGGTAACTCTTGGCAACAAAGGTTTCTTCGCTTCTTGAGTTTCATGTAAGTTTTCAGTCTTTATTATTTTATTTGCAGACTTTTATCACAACCCAGCAGCTTGTTCGTGTTCAAACAATTGCATTTCGTACTTACATCCTCAAAAATACCGTATGACAGTGGTGGCTAGCCTATGATTTCGAGTGGTTGCTATGTATACTATTCTGACGTGTTGTCAATAAATGTCAATTTTGGCATGTTTAGATATTCAGCTGCTATTTTCGACCCCCTCATTGTATTTTTAAGCGGTTTCTTGTGACTAATGACTTATTATTAGGTAGATCATGTTAGCCAGACTTTGATCAAACCGTGATTTAATAAAAAAAATCCACCTGATTAAGTAAAAATTGATTGGTGAGTGAAGCTATATCCTACCAAAAAAGAAAATACATTTGTCCATACTGTGACAGCCTAGTTACGAATATATTTAGATACCTGAAAACGGTTTTAATTAATATATGGACTGATTTTCTACTGTTTTATGTGTTTTCATAAAAGATGATGTTTGAAAATGGTGTGATAGTCATATGTGCAGAATTTCTTGAAGATATTTGCCAATAAAGATTTGAGTTGAGGAAGATCATGGAGCACAAAAATGAAAAAAAGTACACTGGAATATTTATACGCAGTAATTCGTCTTGATAATTCAGAGGGGGTTTATTGTCCATTCGACCACACTTTTCGACCAATCAGAATCGAGGAAATTTCTAATTTGTGCTACAACTATTGAATAACCCGAGCGGTATTCAATGGTCATTGAGTTCTGTGTATATATACGCATACATTTATATTATATATAATAACGGCTTATTGAATGTAAATATAGTGGTTACTGTATCTTGCTTAATGAAATATATTTACATAATGTAGCTTATACATATTCATGTTGTTTACTCGGTAATAAGATCGTTAAATCGATAACTTTCAATGCAAAAATACATTAAAAACTTGTTAGCTACGTGAACTTCTCAAATGGGTGGTCTTAATTCTGTTATAAATTGATAAAAAAAAACAATATGTCTACTACGGGGCCCGGTAAGGGACGCAAAGAATTAAAATATAATAATAATAACTGGTGCGCGCCTGATAATATCTAGCGTGCGCCTGATAATAAGTGGCGCGCGCCTGATAATAAGTGGCGCGCGCCTGATAATAACTGTGGCGCGCCTGATAATAACTGGCGCACGTCGGATAATAACTGGCGTGCACCTGATCTGGCGCGCGCCGAATAATAACTGGCTCACGTCGGATAATAACTGGCTCGTGTCGGATAATAACTGGCTCGTGCCGGATAATAACAAGCGCGCCGGATAATAACAAGTGCGTCGGATAATAAGATCGTTAAATCGATAACTTTCAATGCAAAAATACATTAAAAACTTGTTAGCTACGTGAACTTCTCAAATGGGTGGTCTTAATTCTGTTATAAATTGATAAAAAAACAATATGTCTATTACGGGGCCCGGTAAGGGACGAAAAGAATAAAAATATAATAATAATAACTGGTGCGCGCCTGATAATATCTAGCGTGCGCCTGATAATAAGTGGCGCGCGCCTGATAATAACTGTGGCGCGCCTGATAATAACTGGCGCACGTCGGATAATAACTGGCGTGCACCTGATCTGGCGCGCGCCGAATAATAACTGGCTCACGTCGGATAATAACTGGCTCGTGTCGGATAATAACTGGCTCGTGCCGGATAATAACAAGCGCGCCGGATAATAACAAGTGCGTCGGATAATAACTAGCACTAATTAATACATTTCCCATATGAAATGGGGTTTATAGCCCTACTGCTCCGACTGGCCTAATGAAGACCGGCATACGCCAAATAGTGCCAATGTGTACACCGGACCTCGGTATTTCGTCCCATCCCAACGACTGTACGTTGACCGTAGGCTCGCTATCCAGGAGGCCCCTTGTTCCATCCCTCCGTTAGCCAAAAAAGTTCATCGGGATTTTTAAGCGCGGTTCCTCCTGCACCATTGATTGGCAAGGTGGAAAATCAGGATGAACGTTCTCGGCCAACGCATGGATGGAACACGGGACCTTCTAGATAGCGAGCCAACGTCTTATTAACTAAACCATGTGGCCCCCTTTCCAATAAGAAGGGTTGGGTATCCAAATAAGGTCTGACATTGAATCAGGTGACGTGGTTTTGATTCTGCCTTGAACGTGGCAAAAGGAGGGTCAACCGTTTTCTTTCGTCTGTTCTGGTTTCACCCCACTGCTAATCACCCGTACGTAGAGTATTTTATAATGCATCAAATGATTAATTGATAAAAATGAATATAATCTTGTCTGATATAAATCTATAATTTTTTTTATGATTAACATTTAACGTTGTCATGCTTTACATTCAATAATCTGAAAGGGAATTAGTACACAATGAACAAGTGAGAGAGAGACAGAGAGAAATGGGGTTTAACGTCCACTTAACACAAATTAGGTCATTTCGGGACTAACATATATTGTTTAATTTTATTTCAATAATTCGCTTGCGCGTAGGGGTCTTTAGCAGTGGCAGCAAACAGGGGGATCAAGAGAAAACCCACGAGGTTGAATGAACAAAATTAACCCATAGAAAAACAAAAAAATATAACGATCGCGTGCATGGTCTTCCGTAAGCGAATCGACATAAGTAAGCCGATTTTTGTATCTGGTAAAGTGAACAACACATATATACTTCTGGTTAATTAACAATGTATATTTTAAACAATGCGCAGTGTATTAGGTGCCTTTCTGTCGTGCATAATATTTCTAGTCGCATTGGTCGGGCTTGTGGAATAGGTAAGTAACTTATAAGAACATAGTTTGGCATGATTTTATCAAGAAGAGCACCTAAATGTATTCTTATGACTGATAAATCATCTTTATATATAGATTATTTTAAGCAAATTACATACTACCGTACAGTCTGTGAGAAAGGAATAAAAATTACATAACTTGGAAATATAAATTGAAAAAATAGGCCTATATATAACACGTGAGTAATAATTAATTGCAATGTACGTTATTTCACATTTGCTGAAGTAAGTATATGTCGCTGGAAAGTTACAAAAAAAGTTTGCCAGGAAAATGTGCATCCATAATGGGCCCATGACTTGACGTTTGAAATATTTAATATCAATACCTGTATTATTATACAAACTATTGATGTGTTTTTTTATATAATGGTATTCAGATTTTAAACGTATTCCACTTAGCGTAGTCAGGCAAAAAAGTATTAGAACGGTGTACATCGTCAAGTGTAGCCTGTGATTATACTTTTATTATAACATCGGACTGATAGTCACATTCATGAAATATTCAATCTAAGTACAACTGTGGACACTTACAATTATGTGTATTAAATCATCTTACAAATTCTATTGTGCATGGAATTTCAACTGCTAAAAGACATATTTCGTACACTGCTAATATATATACGACATACAAAAACTAATATGTGTAAAACATCGACAGTTAGAAATTTTTGTTTTTTTTTTGTTCCTGCCACGACCAGGGAACCAGGGTGACTCAGTAAGTAAGACGTTGGCTCGCTAACTTCGAGGTCACGTGTCCGATCCCTGCGTTGACCAAGAAAGTTCATCCGGATTTTTTGTTGTTCCAAGCCTTTGTCAGTGATGCAGGACCGAGGGCCTGGCAATTGCAAGGGAAAACCTACAATTGGGCGGATTGAACGTGCACTTAAAGGATCCGTTGACAGTTATGAGAGTAAGTCGTATCGCCAGTGTCTTGGCACAGTATCTCTCGTAGCACACTGAATGGCGTATGTGCGTCTTCATTAGCCCAGTCGGAACTGAATAGTAGTTCAGATGCGTCGTGCACGTAAAGGATCCCTTGGTAGTTGGATTCTTTATAAGACTAGACAGTAGCATTGCTGTCCTTGCACCGTATGGCGTATGCCCGTCTTCATTTTCCCAGTTGGATCAGAATAGTAGGACGTTAAACACCAGTTCATTTCTGTTACGACCTAACCATGGGGTAAACTAAGTTGACTTAGTTAGTTCCTGAGACCACCCCTCATGGTTATTATATTTAAAATACGAATATTGTTCATATTGTTATAAAATAAAGCTTTTCTTTCACTAGGCAGATTGTTTTCACTCTAGTAGATTCGACGGAGATTCACCGTGCAATAATTACTAGACAGTTTTCATGTTATTGAACACTTTTGCTAGTTTACGACAGTTTTAGTAGAAATCATATAGAGAAGCGGGTTGGCTTATCTGTGCAATAACAACGAACATTGACATTAGTATTAGCATGTGTAGCCCCGCCACCATTTCACCTCCGAAAATAGAACTGGTCTTAACGTGCGAGAGTACCTAAAATCGCTCGGTCTATTAAAGAGACAATTCTTACCTTTGCTAACTGCTACTTACATTTCCTTCATTAAAGGAGATAAACGTCTAGCATAATCTTATCCATAATATTTAGAATTAAAATTAAAACACGAACTAGAATTCAAAATTCAATATTAACACATTTCAATCTAGATCGATGTTCTTATATTTCCGTAATAAAATATGGGATCCTAGTAGCCAATATGCAAGAGACGATGAACATTTTATAATCAGTACACGAGTCGTGTAGTATATGGTGGTAATGAAACAAAATATATCCTAAAAGACAATGCGGACGTAATAAGTAATGGCAGATACACAAACGACAAAATGATAATAAAAAAGCGCGTAGAATGGACCCTAACCCTAAATCGACCGTGTTTTATTTGGACTCTTCACGGATTTCACCGAACATAATTGAATCGAAATTTAAATAATATTATTAACAATTAAATATACACGTGAATGGCTATATACATTCATATTATATGTGCTTTTAGACCCAGTTCGATCTATTTTAAGGTTTCAATGAATACTCATACGCTTGTTAAATTCAGCTCATCGGACATCAGTTAGGAGATAAACACTTCCTGTTTCACATTTAGAGGGGTGTTATTGTCCAATAGACATGTCCTGAGATCATTAGAACCCAAGACGCGTTTATCGACATTGTAGACAAATCAGAACGCTAGGTTTACCTTTAAGCATGTTACAATATATCAACGATGCATGCAATTACGATTTCTTTGGAAAAATTAAGCAAAAAAGCAGTTTTATTCCAGTTACTACAATCAGGTTATATTTTGACTTAAACTGAGTTCACAATTGGTGAAATTCGCATGGCCACATGGATTAAGTTATTATATCGCTCAAACGGGCTGATTTTGATGTCTGGAATTAAACATGCTTGTTATTTGATTTCAAGATTTTCCGCTTCACAAGGGTGATTTAGGATAACAGAAACAATTTTGTCCACCTCATCTGACTTTATTTTATAGACCATACATGCCTCTCTGGATCGATATCCAGGACTGTCTATAATATTCTATTCATCAATACCTGCCTGATACAAGGCTGTTGCCGAAAGATTAGTGTAGTTCCCCTCTCTCTCATAAGTTGCCCAAATTCGTTGACATCCAGGGTTCAATAGTTTTCTATAAATGTGTCCGGTTCAAATGGCCTCCACGTAGGTTTTAAAAACTGTATCACCTGAAAAAAAACGGGTAAAGGTCAGTCAATATTGTTACAAAGCAAAATATTTTGAGTTTGTATCGTTTTAAGTGCGACATGCAAGTAAGATTTAAATTTGTCTGATTCATAACAAATTCCAAAATTTTAATTCATAAAGAATTATTGACATTTAAGAGTGATGTTGGAGCTTGAAAGGATTACATCTTTAACGACTAGTACATAAACATATTTAACGACTAGACTATGAATGTGTCTAACGAACATTTGATGTCATTTATTTAGATTTACACCAGCGAGTCGTAGTTCTCGCTTTCAGTGGAACCAGCCTTTTCTATGTATCTCTGAAATGCTATGGTCGTAAAACGCACACTAGAAAAGTACAAACGAGAAATACAAACGGGTACATAAACATATTTAAATATTTAAAACTAAATATAAATTGTAGCTCAAAATGTTAATTTCTTGGATTTTGATTGGTCGAAAAGTGGCTTCGAAAGAGTATAAATTTCCTGGGGCGATATTAAGAAAATTTCAATTCAATGCTGGTGTGAAAATATTTGCTATGATGACCATGACGACTAATCCGACTGGTCAAATTACAATACTGTATTTCAAAACCTCATACTGGCTCGTTATAACTGATGTGACGTATTATAGTAGGGTGAATTACGGCCCAATAGTAAATGCTTAATACGTCGTGATAATCCGCACAGTATTACTTAATTTTGAAGGCCATATTTTAATGGATCTTAATCCACCTTAATTACTCCCATTTATATACATTTATATTGTCTTATATATCTCATCAATCACATGTCTTCAGTATTCTTTGTTTTACACTTTAAATCTATCTTATTAATTGTAATTAACGTCTACGGGCTATAGCATTTTAGTTGCCACCCTGTACTGTTTGTAGACAATAGATTTATAGGATTAATGCCCTAGGCAATGCATGGGTATATGTAGACCCAATTGACAGAATTAGGGGGGACCTTGCTACAATGAGTCTTGGGAGATCAGCTTAGATCGCATGCCTAAGAACAGACCTGTATTTGGATATTTGGAGACTTAAGTTTATGTCATTTCCCATATCCATATTGGAGCTTATGTAATGTTAAGCATTTAGCCAATAATTGTTCTAATAATTGTTATATTAATTATCTGCTATTAAGTATTGTTTACTAAAGAATATATCGAATTATTAACAACCAACAAGAGTCCTGTCTTCATTTAATCTACAACGAGATTCCAGAAAATACACCAGAAACGCACATCTACAGTATTCTAAAAATACGAATGCTCTGACTGGGGAGAAAAAGATTCACTTTTGGCTTAGTAAAAGTTATACCGTCGATAAGACAAGTCTTTATATCACCAGTACTCTATACAATGTTGTACTGGAAATAGGGCCCAACACTTTTAGGGTCTCTGTGTTTCCCTAAGCTCTCGCTTGGTTCAATAAATTCTCTCAATAAACACCTATGTAATGAAACTAATGCAATAAATGCAATCTATAATGTACATACATATGCTACTGTTATTTATTTTTATATTTTGTGTTTGATGGGTGGATGGATGTCTGTGTGATATCTTGGCCTAGGACCCCACAAAACCTTAATCCGGCCCTGACTGGAAGGTTTATAAAGATCACCTGATTATCAGTGACGTAATCGATGCTAAAATAATCACTTCTTATCCATCTAAGTTACGAAATATTACATTTGGTTCGAAAACGTCAACAAATAACCGGTATAAATGCTTCTTACACTTTATTTAATTTTCTCTGGTATAATAAAAGCGTTATGAAATATAAGATATACAAAGGCTCTCACAAACTATATATATATACAAAACGAATTTACATGGGAGACAACTCTTTAAAGCATATCGCGCTAGTTTTATAGTATTAAATGTGTTACCAGCATATTGCTTAATTATATTTATTTCTAAACCTGATAGGCCTTAATAAGAAATATATCCATTATGTAATACTCAGAATGTTACATTTATCATTATATTGTACTCCTTTAATGATATCATAAGTGTACATTTATGTTTTATATAATAGATACAGGCGCGGATCCAGGATTTTTTGCAGGGGGGGGGGTCTAGGTTTGATAATTTCTTAACTAATTACGCTCAACCAACTAACGAGAAAATTTGGTAAATTAGATTCAATTTGGTGCATTCTGACGTATTTCCGGAAGGTAAATTCCAACATTACAGGTCTAAAAATCGCCAATAAAATCGCATAGATTTAAGTTTCAAATTTTGAAAGTCTGACCAGGGGGGGGGGGGGCGGACCCCCTGGACCCCCCCTCTGGATCCGCGCCTGATATAATCACGGTTAATTGAAAATTTAACATAGTGGTTACAGCTGTATCTTGCTTACTAAAAAATATTTACATAATACAGCTTATACATATTCATGTTGTTTTACTCGGTAATAAGATCGTTAAATCGATAACTTTCAATGCAAAAATACATTAAAAACTTGTTAGCTACGTGAACTAATCAAATGGGTGTTCTATGAATATACGTTTGTGTCATCATTCTGTAATGCATCATGTTTGGGATGGACCAGGATTAACAACAGTTAATATTAGTTTGTAATATCATTCTGGGATGGGGAATGGCAGCAAAAGGTGGAGCGGACATATCACATAGGATAACAATGAACGCCAATGCACCATTTTATTTCTTTCATGATAACGTTGGCAAGAATCTACGGTGAGAACAGAGATGACAAGAACCAACGGTGATAACGTTGACAATAATGGTGATTGACTGAACACTCAAAGATAACTTTTATAAGCTCAGTACATACAAATTACTACCTAACTGTCTTATGCAACCTTTAATCATGATATGTACATCTTTCGAAATATTAATAGTTTGCATCTTACAGGTGGTCTAGAATTTTTCTTCTGATTCTATATAAATTAATAAAACCTGTCTATCGCTTTTGACGAAAGAACCATAATGGCCGCTACTATACGCAAATAGTGTAAAAGTATGAAATACCAAGGTTGAGGGCACTCTAAAGGTCAAATTTTTATCCGTCTTTGATGGAACTTACAATAAATGTTCATATCCAAGCGATTTCGTTTCCTTTCGATAATTCTTACTCCCTGGATGATGACCCTGTACAAAACATCGCTTCTTTCTTAACTTCTGTCTATCTCTTGCAAAATGTGGATTAGGTTGCATGGCAACCGCTTGATTTTGTAAGAAGCAATCACCATTCTTAACCCTGTCCCATTAAGTGGGCCACAGCCCACTATTGGTAGTATATTTTAAATGATGAATTTATAAACATCCATGCAGTCATGTCTAATCATATACCCATACTTAAGTGTGACATTTTAGGTCGTCACCCTGTCCGTCCAGCAACAATTGTCTAGTGAAAGCGATAGAGTCTTAGTCCGGTGGCTGAAGAGGGTGCGGGGGGAATCGCCACCCGAGCTGTGGATTTATGAGACCCAAGTTTTTCTAGACCAGTTTTTTGTGTAGATTATGGATCTGGGTGGTGATCAGGCGTTTGAGGGGGCTTTTTCGAGATATGGGGGGTCAAATGTCTATAATGAGCGCATGTGTGTGGTGGGGTGGGGCGGAATGACATGTTGACATATTCTATTAACAAAACATAAATTTACAGGACTGTCCATCTTTAAATAAGTGTTTATGATGCTCTTGACAACTGTTTTGGTTTATGGGGAGGTGGGATTGGGGGAACAGGTGTAGCTGTGCATATGTGGAAGGGGGGGGGGGTCATTATGTTGACATAAATGATGATCATGTTATAATTATATTAATAAAACATAAAATACTAGGACTGCCCATCTCTAAATAAGTGTTTATGATGCCCCTGGACAACGGTTTGATTTATGGGGTGGGGATAGCAGGTGTGCGTGTGTCGAGGGGTGGGGTGGGGATAAAATTGGCGGCAAATGAGTTCACGTTGATTTAAATGATGATTGTCTAAGAGCTGGATGAAACATCTCTAAATATGTGAATACGGTTCCCATTTTGTTGGGGTGGACGCTGGGGTGGGTCCGTGTGAGTGTGTTAGTGTCGGGGGGGGGGGGGCTGACATCATCTATTTTTGTGGACAGAAGTCATTTCGTTCTTAATTGAGCTTAAAGTAGTATTTCGTTAGCGTTTTCGTTCAAAATATTAAGTTATAATGGTTCTTTTCAAGAGATCTGGGAATGTATCTCAAAAAAACAGTAACTCAGAGATATGTTTAGTTATTAGTTTATTCATATCAATAGTTCATATGATTGAGACAAATATTTTCTTGGTTGCTGCCCAACAGCTCGCATATCCTATGGATATGCTTCCGAAACCAATTCACATTGTAGATCTTCATTCAAGCCCTGCAGTGTATACGGCAAGGTGGTAATAAAGAAAGGTCTGTTATTTTTTCATGCAGAAAATCTTTTTTCTAGCGTTATCTACTGATGTAAGCCGCCTTTTGCGATATTTTCTACCTTTGTCCGTCTGTAAGCGATAACATACTTATGAAGAACAATTACTGTATTTTGCCCGTCTCATTTATGGAAGACCAAACAGCTCTTTATTCAGTGTTCTTAGTTCTAAATTCATAGTTCTTAATTCTTAATACTTCATTTGTTGTCGTATTTCGACATTTGTACACTAAAATTAACATTTGTATCTTAAAATCAATATTTGTTTCACAAATCAGACATTTGTCTCCCCCTCTCTCTCTCTCTCTCTCTCTAATTAATGCCTGTCTATCTGTGTCTCTCTGTGTCTTTGTCTCTCTCTCTCTCTCTGCCCCCCCCCGTGTCTGCCTCTCTGTCTCCACGCTCTCTCTCTCTCTCTCTATAATTAATGCCTGTCTGCCTGTGTCTGTCTGTCTCTCTCCCCCTGTGTGTATCTCTCTTTGACTCTATCTCGCTCCCTGTCTCTCTCTATGGTGCATTTGGGTGGGGCGATTTACCCCATACTACCCAATTCTACCCAATACCACCTCAATATCACCACATACTACCCAAATTCTACAACATAATACTGCAAAATATGTATATCAATTGAATTTCTTCAAAAATAATTAGTTATGCCGTGGGAATTGAACTTCAAATGCGATAACCGATGTCTGGCTGTTCCATTTGCCTCCCTATATCACATAAAACAAGCATGTGGTGATATTGGGGTGGTATTCAGGTGTTATTGTGTAGTATTGGGTAGTATTGGGTAAATCGTCCCGCCGCTGCATTGGGTTAACTTTATACTGTAAACCACATTTTATCACAAACTAATTCAGTTATCTAACGTATATTGGGTGAGAGACAGAAGGACCCGGAAAAAACCCACGATGTTGGACATGCGTCTCAACTCCTTGTCACGTACAAGTGAGGAATCGAAACCACGCCACTTGACTCAATGACAGACATTATGATCAAACCTGCACGTCTTAACCATTCGGCCCCCACCCCACCCCCGTTTGTCATAGCCAAGTTTTTGCATGACTGGGAATGTGTTAAATCCAAATAATACCAGAACCATTTCTAATCCACATCAAGTTTCAAGCAAGTTTTTTTTTTTATTTTTAATAAAGAAATAACAAAGCGGTATCGTACACATGTTTAAAAGCAACGATGTTAATAATTTTTATGGCTAATGTAGCACTACCGCTGCCACAATCTTTGATTTGACCTGATCGTCTAGGGGTTGGTTTGACTCTGGACTGGCTGTTGTTGTATTCCACTTCTTAAGGACTTCACCATTGTTTTTCTCACGATACCGAAATCAATTATGTAACAGGAACCAAAACAGTTGTTTTCTATACGTTTTATGTCGCCAAAGTTACACAATAATCTACATTAAAATGATTAAATTAATATCGTTTTCTCTCAACCCCAACTCGAAAGCCTAACATGAAATGGTCGTCTAAAGAACCCAGTGCGTGTTTGACTTTTAAGAATCTAAATGATGTGTAAAATTATTCTGGCCCTACTCTCTCTTATAGGTGACGAATGACGTAGGCTAATGAGTCATTTTCAACTCACGTGTATTTCAAACAATAACCTCCGTTAACATATCAAAATAACAAGCGTGTGTTCTATATGTTAGGTTATGAAATTATAATCAATAATTTGTAAAGATAACAATATTGTTTCAGCCATCATTTCTCCATTCCTTGTCTATGAATTTGAAAACTATGTCGCAACGACAACATTGTTACACTAACGAGGATTAAAAGCTTATGTATCTTATCAAATTTGTTCCATCCATTTTTTTTGTTTAATTCTCGATTTTATAAACATTTATACAATTTCATTCTAAAATACAGAGATCAACCATTACGCCACATTACATTTATAAGGAACAATCCTCACTCTTAGTACCGTCCCAATATTTGAAGAGTATTTTACAATGCATCAAATAATAATAACAGACAGCTTTATGGATAACATTCACTAGGTTTATTAACTGCAACGTTTCAATGAGGACACTCTCACCGTTATCAAGCAATGATACAATCAACTGGAACTGGAATGGTATGTTTAACGTCCGCTTCCACTAATGTGATATCGCAGACTAGAGATAGGAGAGCCGAAGCTGCTACCTGTTTGATAGAATATGATTTTGCAATCTTTCCATTTTCGGCCATAAGCCATGGATTAGGTTTAGTGGGAAGGTCTTCCCTTTATTTACTAGTAAAAACTCATTATCTGGATTGGTAGATGTCTTCTTTCTGGGTATAGTTTTTAGGTGCCAGACCCGTCTTATCGTGGTCTCCCCTTACTCAACTAACCCGTTCTGTGTGCTCTGTTTGGAATTTTGTGTTTAGGTGCCAAGCCCGTCTTATCGTGACTTCCCCTTACTCCACAATCCCATTAAGCGGTTCAGTGGGAAGGTCTTCCCTTTATTTAATAGTAGAAACTCATTATTTGGATTGGTAGATGTCTTCTGTCTGGGTATAGTTTTTAGGTGCCAAACCCGTCTTATCGTGGTCTCCCCTTACTCAACTAACCCGTTCTGTGTACTCTGTTTGGAGTTTTGTGTTTAGGTGCCAAGCCCGTCTTATCGTGACTTCCCCTTACTCCACAATCCCATTAAGCGGAATAGTGTTTAGATGCCGAGTCCGTCTGATCGTGACCCTCCCTTACTCCACTATCCTGCTAGTTTGGTAAATATCCCATATGTAGATTAGTGTTTAGATACCGAGCCCGTCTAACCGTGACTCCCTCTTACTTCACTATTCTACTTAATCCAACTGTGTTCATCAAATCATTGATTAGTTCGAAGATTTGCAGCTTTAGTTCTGGTCTCGGAAAGAGTAGGTTCTTAGTGTTGAGTGGTATGTTGTTGGACTCCAGCAATTCCACTAATTCCCTTCTCTCCTCCTTGTATACTTCGCAGTTTATCAGGACATGGTTGGTGGTACATTCTTCTCCGCACTCACAGACGATGACTTGATATTTCTGGTCTCGCAGCCGTTCTTTCACCCTTAGTTTTGATATAAGTTTGCATATATCTCTTCTAGGGTGATTGAATGCTGTCTTTGTGTAGATCTTGTCATCCAGCCGGAATCTGTATGTGTCAACATGTTACAGAAGGTTATATACAAGCAGATAACAATAAACTAATTAACAATGGAGGCCGAAGCCATTCAAAGTAACCCTATACCCAAGTAAACTGTTATTAATCAATGAGAAACCCTTAAAGAGGATGAAATTTTACAAATCTATGCTGAAACAACAAGTGATATTAATAAACCCTTAATTACATTTTGCAAATAAAGATTAAAAAAATTTAACAAAACACCTATGAGTGAGAAACCATGATCTATTGATACCATAACCCTCTCCCTTGGACAACAAGATGTAATCAGTCATATTATAGTGGCCTAACTTATGCAGAGGTAAAATCTTACTAAAAGGAAATTAAAGTGATTATATGATTAGATGGTTATCAAAGAATTAAAACATTAACACACAACTAAACCCGAACTGCGAGTGAACCGGTGGATGACGGTGGCACTTGAACACATAAAAGCACAACCCATTATTGTAAACCAATTAATTAAACAGTCGATAATTGTTCTGTTCACAGGAAATAGTGAAGAGCATTAATGTTAAACATTTACACTTTTAAGATCACAGTGAGTCCCTCACAAATTACACAGAGAACGCACTAGTCAATGGTTCCTAGGATTAGTGAGTCATAAGCGTGTGGTAGATATACTCCAGTGTCCCGGTTGAGTTCAGGCTGGTTTCTTCTGATGTGTATAGCTTCAAGGATTTTCCTGGTTTTTTTCTGGTGTTGGTTTACGGCTAACGTTCGCGTCAAGTCCCAATTCACACGGTGTCGTCTGTTATCATTAAGATGTTCGGCCACTGCTGATTGGTTATATGTTGCCAAGAATTGGTGTTCTTTGATTCTTTTATCCAACGGACGTTTCGTCTCTCCAATGTACTTTTTGTTGCACGAACAGATTATTTCGTAAATGCAACCCTTCGGTGGTGGTGGATTTGTCTGTTCTTTCTTGCCATTTGCTGCTAGTATGTTTTGGATTGTTCTGCCAATAGAGAAGCTTGCCTCGATTCCTGCCTGTTGAAGTAGTCTTCTAACCTGGTGTGATCTAGAGTCAATAAAGGGAATGGATACCCTTATACCGCTCGTAGCTGGTTTGGCCGGTTTGGGGTTTTTTGTTTTGTCGTTTGTAACTTCTCTGATGGCTTGGTTTACAAAATATTCAGGGTAACTATTAAGTTCGGTGAAGACTTTCCGTAAATGAGTTAATTCTGTGGATAATGAATCTGCTTGACAAATAGTGGTGGCGCGCTTGGTGAGAGTTGAAACAATAGACTTCTTAATATTTAAAGGGTGATTTGAATTGAAATGAATATATTGGTCTGTATGAGTGGGTTTGCGATATACTGAGGTTTTAAGGTTGTCTCCTTCTTTAGTGATTAATACGTCCAAAAATTGAATTTTACCTTCTTCTTCCCCTTCCATGGTGAAGTTGATTCTCTTTGTCTGGTTGTTAAGGTGTTGGAGGAGACAAAGAGAATCAACTTCACCATGGAAGAGGAAGAAGAAGGTAAAATTCAATTTTTGGACGTATTAATCACTAAAGAAGGAGACAACCTTAAAACCTCAGTATATCGCAAACCCACTCATACAGACCAATATATTCATTTCAATTCAAATCACCCTTTAAATATTAAGAAGTCTATTGTTTCAACTCTCACCAAGCGCGCCACCACTATTTGTCAAGCAGATTGATAACCATCTAATCATATAATCACTTTAATTTCCTTTTAGTAAGATTTTACCTCTGCATAAGTTAGGCCACTATAATATGACTGATTACATCTTGTTGTCCAAGGGAGAGGGTTATGGTATCAATAGATCATGGTTTCTCACTCATAAGTGTTTTGTTAAATTTTTTTAATCTTTATTTGCAAAATGTAATTACGGGTTTATTAATATCACTTGTTGTTTCAGCATAGATTTGTAAAATTTCATCCTCTTTAAGGGTTTCTCATTGATTAATAACAGTTTACTTGGGTATAGGGTTACTTTGAATGGCTTCGGCCTCACATTGTTAATTAGTTTATTGTTATCTGTTTGTATATAACCTTCTGTAACATGTTGATTGTATCATTGCTTGATAACGGTGAGAGTGTCCTCATTGAAACGTTGCAGTTAATAAACCTAGTGAATGTTATCCATAAAGCTGTCTGTTATTATTATATATCGCTTTCACTAAATGCCATTTAAAGATATAATGCATCAAATGATTAATAAATAAATATGATCTTGTATTTTTCTAGTAAGATTGCATATCTCTACTTTCCATAAATACCCAAATTGCCATACTTTTATTGGCAATAACCATCCGATAAATACTTTCCTGGGAACCAAACCTTAAAGAGACAATTCTTACTTTTGATCACTGCTACGTTGTTAAAGAATAATCCTATTATTCCATGGGGGGGGGAACAAGGGAGGTAATTGTGTTATTATTTCCGTCGTCAGTGATTTTAAAGTGTGGGGAATAACGCCTATGATCGTATAAACAGTGAGTTGACAACTTACTGTGCAAAAGGGATAGAAATAATTATGTTTTGACTTTCTTAGAAAATATATAATTCTGATGAATGAGTAACTCATACGTTAAACATATAGGCCGTGGGCCGAACCAGATAAATGTGATTTTTAGCTGCAAGTTCTTGGTGAGGGGGAAATCTCATCATAATTAAATCAAATAATGTTATTTATGATTAAATCAACATTGTTTTCCCCAAAAAGTATGTTTGCTACTTAGAAAATGCTTTTAAAGTGACTTAATTTTAACCAATCAGAAGGCAGCATAAGGCATGTGTTTAAGGTAACAATTGGTACAGTCTAAGACCCCTTACACAAGTTCAAATAGGTTCAAACGCACAATTGTCAACACATATCATTACAGTTTGTATTAAAATAAGTAATTCCATCACAAATAGTGAAGACTGGACCATTAAAAGAGTTACCGAACAGTTTTTCTCTGCATAGCGCTGTTTATGTTGTAGGCCTAACGACGTATTACGCAACTTGCGGCCATGACGGTCGGCCAGTTGAAATTTCGCGTAGGAGATGGGTTTCATCAAATCATATAATTATGCGGTAAGGCCTCACCTTTATTTCAATAAGAATTGATTTATTATATGTTAAGCTGCGTGCAGTAATGCTTTGGGTCAGTTTATTTGTAAATTAAGCGAGCTATAGGCCAGTAAACTTTTTGTAGTCATTTGACTAAAAAACTTGCGCAAAGGAACTCTGTAGGAAAAATCACTACTGCGACTGGAGTAAGACGGAAGACAGCAGTAGTGGAACCATTTCTAGCCGCGCCCATGCTTGAATGTTGTTGTCATATCACTGACTGCAATATTTGAGAGCTAAATATGGCTATTTCAGATCTTTCTTCAGGCCTTAAATGTTATTTAAATTATCAATTAAACTTTATAAAAAGAGCTAACTCTCTAATCTTTTGGCAACTAGTTATCGACACATAATATGTAATATGAATGTATATAAACAGATTGACATTCAATCGTTTCTGATTTTACTGTAATTTCTAATCTGCTAGGCCCTGTGTTTGGCGAAATTAAATTCTCAAACATTTTTTTGAGGTAAAAGAAAAATAAATAAAGACGTTTGAAGTATTTGAAGTTAAAAAATATTTCCTATTTAGTGTAAATGGGTATTATAATGAGTAAAATGCATCATTTTGCCCGAAGCAGTTAGGTGTTAAGTAAACATTGCACGAGCAGTTGAGCCAATGACTGGCGCGGTTAGCAGTCAACGCACGTGCTGTGGACACTTATCTGTTACAGAGTTAATTCGTAAGTAATTCTCTGTGAAACAGATTGGTAACTTATTACTAACAAATGTTAAATTGGTTGTTTACACATGTAAAAATGCTAATTTATATGACTTATTTCTTAAATATTACAGTTCGAATACGTATTTTGTTTTTTATCCATTATTACTTTTAATTTATTATAGTCTATTTAGTTTCGTTAACATTTTGACATTTCACAAACGTTACGCGGTAAAGCTGTCATAATTCTAAGCTTTATTTTGATAACAGGCGGCGCTGTTTACAATTGTATGGAGGCTGATTGGGGACATGCAAAATATCGCCCTTTTCATAACACGACATAGACCAAAATCATAAACTATTCTATATATGTTTAAAATATATAAATAGGATTCTCTGTCGTGCATTTATTATAATAATACTGCTAAATCGATTGATTTGGCATATTTTGTTTCTAAAAGAACAATAAAATATATAGTAAGAACTAATTACGTCATGCACCGGAGTGAATAAATAAATATAAATAGGTAATCATTTTTACCCTCAAATTTATGAAATATTTTACGCACATAAATAATTTTTTTTTTTTATATTATTTTATCTTTTATCGGGTCAAGCTTTCAAATTTTTATGATCCTCGGTGGCTCGGTGGGTATGCCCTAGACTCGCTCTCGGGTTCGCTCCCGGTGTTTGAAGAGAAAGTCTCTCGGGTTTTCCACCATGATTTACCCTTTTCAGTGGTGCTAGACGGGGTTCCTGACAAATGAAATAGGATTTAACGTCTTATACTCTTCTGCACCTAACCTGGGCTAAGAGAAGACGGGCACACGCCATACAGTGTGCTATGAGGGAAATTTTGACCGGGCAGCGGCGCTACGGCCAATGTGTATACGGGACCTCGGTTTTTCGTCCCTTCGGTTCCTGGCGAGGAACAATGTCTAGTCGTTTTAATTGCGTGCACGTAAATGAACCCTGGGCGTTGGAATTTGAAATAATAGTGAACCGTAGCGCCTCTGTCCGTGCAAAATCACCTCACACTACACACTTCATGGCGTGTTCTCGCCTTGATGCTGAACGACGGGACGTTAAACTCGATTTCATTTACAGATAAATTAAGGGAGAATAGATAGGCCCAAAAAGCTGACTAATGTAAAGGGAATTTGCTGAAAATTTCAGTTTCACTCTTAACCGAGACTTTTGCGCATAATCTCGATCATCATTACGAAAGTCGGTACGATACAAAAAAACCCACACAATCTCGATTATCCATTTTTTGATCTAATCATGAATCAGCGTTGAGCAGCAGATCGGATCTTTATACAGTAAACATCGCAGGCTAAAGGTGACATCGACAGTTGATAATGCCGATTCTGCTCTTGCATAATGTATGTTTAATTTCCAAATCACCGGGTTGTCTTATGAGGTAGAGGGTCTCTTTAGGCATTGGGCGAACGATTCGCCCCTTAAATTGATCTTATTAATCTCATTCCAAAATTTGGGTTGGTGGGTGGGTGAGGTGTGTCTGTGTGGAGTGGGCGGGGTGTGGCTTTGCTTTAATATTTATATCTGAATTATCATTTCCTGTTTCTCAATCCAATCTCAAATAAAATAAAATGATGTTTATAAACCAAAACAAACACAAAATAGCTTTGTTTTTACTGGTGTATTTCTATATTATTTAAATAATATAAGAATAATTTACTTTTGTACGTAACATATTTTATATATCTTTAGAGATGAAAATAGCCGATTACTTCTCTCAAAAATATTGAGAACGAATATTGCAAAAAAAGATGGCTAAATCAATCGATAAAGCCGTATCGGGGCAAATGCACGAAAAGGTATCATATTTATTCATCTGAAAAATATGTAGAATAATTGGCCTTTTTACGTAAAGTATTTTAGTATTTTTGACATAAAAATGTTGTCATGTCTGACGGGTAATGAAAAGAACGATATTGTACATGTCCCAATGAACCACCATACAGTACACAGCGCCACCTGTTAGCATAATGCGCGTTAAAATTAGTCAACAAATCATATTTTAATTTATTCTATAAAAGAGTAGGACGTTAAAACCCCTTTCATTTATTCTCTAAAAGGGTATGGTTTTAGCTTTTAAAATCTTGAATGGGTTGAACTATTATATAATAAATCACGGTTTGGATTCAGTTAAATGAAATGAAACGGTGTTCTGCAATGGGTTAACTATTATACTATAAATAACATTTTACCAGAAAATAATTCAGTTATCTAACGTATATTGAGTGAGAGAGAGATGTTCCTTAACGTCCCGGAGAAAACCCACGATGTTGGACATGCGACTCAACTCCTTGTCACGTACAAGTGAGGAATCGAAACCACGCCACTTGACTCAATGACAGACATTATGATCAAACCTGCTCGTTTTAACCATTCGGCCCCACCCCCGTTTGTCATAGCTAAAGTTTTTGCATGACTGGGAATGTGTTCAATCCAAATAATACCAGGACCATTTCTAATCAACATCAAGTTTCAAGCAATGTTGTTTTTTTTTTATTTTTAAAAAAGAAATAACAAAGCGGTATCGTACACATGTTTAAAAGCAACGATGTTAATAATTTTATGGCTAATATAGCACTACCGCTGTCACAATCTTGGATTTGACCTGATCGTCTATGCGTTGGACTGGCTACTTTTGTATTTCACTTCTTAAGGACTTCATCATTGTTTTTTCTCACGATACCGAAATCAAATATGTAACAGGAACCAAAACAGTTGTTTCTATACGTTTTTGTCGCAACAGTTACACAATAGTCCACATTACAATGTTTAAAATTAGCTTCTCTTTCTCTCAACTATAAAAGTCTAACCAGCGTGGGCTATATATTTTTGGTTATGAAATTAGAATCAATAATTTGTAAAGATAACAATATTGTTTCAGCCATCATTTCTCCATTCCTTGTCTATGAATTTGAAAACTATGTCGCAACGACAACATTGTTACACTAATGAGGATTAAAAACTTATGTATCTTATAAAATTTGTTCCATGCATGTTTTAGTTTATTTCTCGATTTTATGAACATGTATACAATTTAATTTTAAAATACAGAGATCAACATCCTTACACATTAAAAAGAAAATACTGCAAGCCGAGTATGGTCTGACCGATTAATGGACACGGTTCCAAATTGTTATGGTTTTGACATATATATAGCAGCATAAGTAATTTGGGAACAAAATGCCATTTGCAACAACCATACGCCACATTTATTTTATAAGGAACAATCTTCATTCTTAGTACCGTCCCAATATTCGTAGAGTATTGTACAATGCATCAAATGATTAATTGATAAAAATAAATATAATCTTGTCTGATATAAATCTATAATTTATTGATGATTAACATTTAACGTTGTCATGCAACGTTCGATCACATAAATAAGATAATAAACTTGTGTTAATGATAAAAAAAAAACACACAAGATTTTATTAATCTACACAAGTTTTGTGTATAGATTATTTTAAGCAAGTTACAAAATACATGAATTACGTTTTAAATTAGAAAATATAAAAGTCTGTGTGAACGAACTAGAAATTACATAACTTGAAAATATAAATTGAAAAAAAAATAGATCTAAAATAACACATGAGTAATTACTAATTGCAGTGTACTTTATTTCACATTTACTGGCGTTGATATATGTCGCTGGAAAGTTACAAATAAAGTTTGCCAGGAAAATGTGTATCCATAATGAGCCCATGACGTGACTTTTGGAATATTTAATATCAATACCTGTATTATTATAAAAACTGTTGATGTGTCATTATGGTATTTAGATTTTAAACGTATTTCACTGAGCGTAGCCAGGCAAAAAATATTAGAACGGTGTACATCGTCAAGTGTATACCTTTATTATAACATCGGATTGATAGTCAAATTCATGATATATTCAAACTAAGTACAGCTGCGGACACTTACAATTATGTGTATTAAATCATCTTACAAATTCTATTGTGCATGGTTATTCAACTACCAAGAAAGATATTTCGTGCACTGCTATTATATACGACATATAAAAAACTAATATGTGTAGAACATCGAAAGTTCGACATGTTTGTTTTTTGTGTTTTGTTACTGTCACGACCTGGGAGCCAAGGTGACTCAGTGAGTAAGACGTTGGCCCGGTAACCTGGAGGTGCCGTGTCCAATCCCTGCGTTGACCGAGAAAGTTCATCCGGATTTTTTGTTGTTCCAAACCTTTGCCAGTGATGCAGGACCGAGGGTCTGGCAAGGGAAAACCTACAATTGGGCGGATTGAACGTGCACTTAAAGGATCCGTTGGCAGTTATGAGAATAAGTCGTATCGCCGCTGTCTTGGCACAATTTATCTCGTAGCACACTGAATGGCTTAGGGCGTCTTCATTAGCCCAGTCGGAACTGAATAGTAGTTCAGATGCGTCGTGCACGTAAAGGATCCCTTGGTAGTTGGATGCTATACAAGACTAGACCGTAGCATTGCTGTCCAGGCACTGTATGGCGTATGCCCGTCTTCATTTTCCGAGTCGGATCAGAACAGTAGGACGTTAAAAAACAGTTTATTTCTGTTACGACCTAACCATGGGGTAAACTAAGTTGACTTAGTTAGTTTCTGAGACCACCCCTTATGGTTATTATATTTAAAATACGAATATTGTTCATATTGTTATAAAATAAAGCTTTTCCTTCACTAGGCAGATTGTTTTCACTCTAGTAGATTCGATGGAGATTCACCGTGCAATAATTACTAGACAGTTTTCATGTTATTGAATCTCATGATCGGCCATCCCCGTGTACATGTAATTAACTTGTGTCGCCCAATTTGTTTTAAATATGTGTGCATTTATATTTCCGGTATACCCACAGACATATAGAGCTATTTATATCGGTATTTATTACAGCACCAAATCGTTGTCGCAGCTCATGAAAAAAATTCTCTTACCACTCTATTTATATCGGTATTTGTTACAACTGCGACTCATGAAAAAAAAACCCAACTCTCTTACCACTCTTCTAGTGGCGTGCTAACACCATTGCGGTAAATTTAAAAGCTTTTGATCCGATTAAAGGCTTTCTACAGATCCATTTTATCCATAGATGCAACAATGAGGAATCTTCTGAAATCCGGTTTTTATTGTCGCTCCGGTGCTATAAGTATTGGTGGATGTCGTACACTACGCAGGGTATGCTTACTGGTTCGAAAACTACTGACACCAATTCGTATTCAAGTAATTAACATAGCTAACTAACCTTCACCCTGTTATTGTAATTCTACACTACTTGAATATTACGAAAAATAATTTACTATTTAAGGCAACATCTTTCATTATTTTAGAAAAAGAAGCCACGGTGGCTGGCTGGGTAAGACGCTGGCTCGCTAGCCAGGAGATCACGCGTTCGATCCTGCATTGGCCGAGAAAGTTCATCGGGATTTTCCGACTTGGACATGGATTCTCCTTATCAGTCCTGCAGGACGGAGGACGAGACAAGGACAGCTGTCTTCGGATGGGACAAAAAACCGAGGTCCCAGTGTATTAGTGTATACATTTGCGTGCATGTAAAAGATCCCTTGGCAGTTGGAATTCAATATAAGAGTAGGCCATTGTGCCGCTGTTAGGACAGAATTTCCGTTATAGCATACTGTATGGCACATGCCCGCCTTCATTAGCCCAGTCGGAGTAGGATATTAAACCCCATTTCATTTCGTTTTAATTTGATAAAACAAATAATTAATCAAAATTTTCCTATTATCTCTCAGGGTTCGATGGTCGAATGGTTAGCGCGTGCGGGTTGTTTCATAAGGTTTGTCATTGAGTCAACTGGCGTGGTTTCGATTCCCTGGTGATACGTGACAAAGAGAAGCGTCGCCTATCCAACATCGTGGTTTTTCTCCGGTTCCTCCGGTTTCCTCTAGAAATGGAGTATTTTGTGTCGATTGGACGTTAAACCCCATATCTCCCACACCCACGCTTTAAATCATATTTTAGATCTTACATTGGAAATGTAAATAAAAGATAAAACATTTCTACACCACAAATTTTATTATACTCTTTCCTGTCATCGTGCTGTACTATTTCTAGTATAATATTTGTCATCAACGTGTACTGTTTTTTGTATATAAAGTACTTATCATCATGTTGTAATATTTCTAGTATATTATATAGTACTTGTCATCGTTGTGTAGTATTTATAATATACAGGGGGACCGCACCACACACAAACAATAACACAATACTTGTCATCATCTTCACTGTCAAGGGTTTACAGTGTGTCTATAAATGTGGTTGATATCATTCGAATGATTCAGGAGAAGTAGAAAATGTAGATCAAACAATCTGAATCAGCGACAAATCAGGTTGAAATACATCAAGAAGTTAAGGAGAAAATTCCCGTATTTGCCCCCCCCCCCCAATGATCCGTCTTTATAAAATAGTTACCTAATAATTCTTTATATTTTTTTTTCATGTTTTCTGAAACAGATATACGTGAGTATTACAAATTTATATTTTAATTTATCATGCACTAGTTGTTATATTGTGTATAATATACGCCAATCCTGTCTGTTTACCTGACGTCAAAGGCTTCTGGGGGCTTCCGATGGGGCTTCTGTGGGCGCTGATGACGGTCCGCGGCGAACGGTACAGTGCAAGGGTGCTCTCCATAGGCATACGGACTTGATGAATTTTAAGGGGGCAGAATCCTGAAATGCTCGAACAAATTTCGGGTGAGGCCTACATACGTCTAGGGACGTCCCACCACCCTCCGCCTAGAAAAAAGGTAAAATACCACACGCCTCGCAGTGTTCGTCTGATTTGAGCTAATCCCACTTAAAACTGTAATGGAAGTAAATTTCTGTTCCAAATTATGACTGGTCAATAATCCGATTAACAACCAATAGCTAACAGTGTAACCAGGGTCGTAAATGTGGGTGTGTGGGTGTGGTACACTCCAATCCCAGGAAAACAAAATAGTCGGTCGCAAAACCAGTGCAGTCGGTCGCAAAATAGGAGTAGTCGGTATCAAAATAAGTGCTCACTGCATCCGTCACACTACTCACGCAAAACTTTAGTATAAAATAACCTTGTCAACTTATCACGTTTGAAAAATTGTTGTGTTTCACTCTTATTCTGTTGTAAGTATTATTCTGTTTCTCCCCGGGAGAAAAATAATCAATCTCAAAATAATTGCAGTCACTGCCGTCGATCTCAAAATAATTGCAGTCACTGCCGTCGATCTCAAAATTAGGCATTGGCGACTTCATGAATTAGGCCTAATGAGGTAAACAAACAATGCCAGAATAGATCCCAAATACTATGTATTTGCGTGAATCCGTGAGCCTAAATTACACACGTCTATGTCACACTAAACTATAGTATAAAATAACCATCAATTCTGATTATCATTAAATTGTTGCAAGCTAAAATTATGTATAAATAGGCTGATTAGATGGATATTTATCATTAAGTATGTATTTGCTTGAATCCGTAAGCCTAAATTACACACGTCTACGTCACACCAAACTATAGTTGAAAATAACCATGTCTGCTTGTCATGTTTGAAAAAAGGTTTGTCACTCTTATTCTACTGTGAGTATGTTGTTCTATGGCAAAAAAATAGTCGGTCCTAAAAAAAGTACTCACCGCAGTCGGTCTCAGACTATATAAATGATTTATTGGGATAAACAAACAGTCACAAAACGGGCGAAATTGACAAATAAGCCTCAAAATTTTGTCCCGTTTCTTATTCCCCGACCTTATGCACCTTCTTCTTCAAGTGTTTCTGCATTGTCCCATGATACAAAAGAGTACCTGTATGTTTATTTTACGGTGGATACTAACAGGGAAACAATCTATTTAAAAATAAACACCTGATTAAAATAATGCCTGTTATGGTATTTGACTGATCAGTGAGGGCATCTCGACCATTGATGTCAAATTAAGCTTCATGACGTTATTTACATGACAGCTAGGGTGGCTCAGTGTGTTAGGCGCTGGCTTGCTAATCCGGATGTTCTGTATCCAATCCCTGCATTGGCCGAGAAAGTTTATCAGGATTTTCAGGTGTGGTTCACATTCGACAAAAACATGACACCCCTTGTAAACATTGATATGCACATAATATAAGAATCCTTGACTGTTGGAATCAAAATAAGAGTATGCCGTAGTACCGCTGTCCAGGCAGATTTCCCGAATTGG
Organism: Patella caerulea; assembly: GCA_036850965.1. Classification (NCBI taxonomy): domain Eukaryota; kingdom Metazoa; phylum Mollusca; class Gastropoda; family Patellidae; genus Patella; species Patella caerulea. The sequence continues at coordinate 6,191,829 of JAZGQO010000010.1, forward strand.
CCGTCTTCATTATCTCAGTCGGTGAAGAGCAGGACATTACATCCCATTTTATTTCTTCATTTCATATTTTATGTGACCAAAAACATCTTAGGGCAGTTTGCAGGAGCGGATTGGGGCAGGGAACCGGCCCGGGCTCCCGTGTCGGAGCAGCCCCTTTTAATGACCGAGGAGCTCTGAGGGAGGGGGGGCTCTTCCCCTGAACATTTTTGAAAAATGAACCCCAATTATGCGATTTGGTGCAATATCTGATTATAATCTCTGTCAAATAATATATTCCATAAATCGATTAACTTAGGCCAAAACCCCGACCTGCAAGTAATTTACTCTCATCAACCTGTGAAATTATCATATCGTCATATTATTAATTAACGTGTAATCATTGCATCGTCAAGAGTGAAGAGAATTTAACTGGTTGAAAAATGGGACTAGTTGAGAAAATTTTGACCATTGGATTAACCAGTTAGAAATATTGAATCAGCAGGAATATTTTCATTTGAAAATGTCCCATTTTTGTTGCCGGGAGCGCTAGTTGATTCCTCCTGTGGTGGAAGGCTACGAAACACATTGGTACAGAGTGACGAAAATGAAAATCATAAAAGCTGATTTTTAATTTTGGATTCTGGCGTATCCACACAAACAGGGTGCAGGTGACTTAATAATTAATCGGGTGAATCCGATGAAATTTTCGGTTGAATTTCGTATCCCCATTGCAGGATTCCGAATTCTGACCCACACCCAGCACACCCGGTCCAGAAAGTCTATTATACCAGCCCATTAAAGCCACCGGTCACATACAATATGATCATCATGGCTCCATGGTCGGTCCAATAATCCCCTCTCCCATATAATGTTCAGCAAAAAAAGGTTGGTTTTTTTTGAACGAATTGGACAAAATTATCGTCTTTCGAGTGATCGTCCGACCGGCCCATCGGGCCGACTTTGAACTCAAAATTAGCAATGACAATTGCAGTATTTTGAAAATTGCTATTGTGGTATGAAATATGCATTTTAATTGATATTAAAAAAATAATAAAAGATTGCCGCAATACTTTTATCTGCACTATAACAACGATCTTCCGAGGCAGCCATTCAAATGTCCCATTTTAAACCTTAAAATCAGGCATATCATACACTTCAATTTTTTTTTATTTTATCTAAAATATTTTATGTATGGTTCTGCTATTGTCTTTTATATCCCTCAAACAACCTCCCTGTACAGTGGAATGTGGTTTGTTAAAAAAAGGATAAATAGCGAAAATTATATATGCAAAAACAAAATGCGGACCAAATTATGGCACCTTAGCAAATAAACACTCATAACTACATGCACATACAAATAAATATCATTGAATACAGCCATTGAAAAACCTATGGCTGTATTCAGTGGCTCGAAAACGTACTACTTTTGTCCAGAATGACGTCACTTTCAGAATTACGTCAAACGGTCGTGACGTCACCGCTATCGCTCGTGGAATACTTGCGCAGGGACTCTCTTACTTGAACTATTGAATAACCCGAGCAGTATTCAATGATAATAACTGTGGCGTGCACCTGATAATAACTGGCTTGCGTCGGATAATAACTGGCGCGCGCCGGTTAATAACTGGCTCGCGTCGGATAATAAATGGCTCGTGCCGGATAATAACAAGCGCGTCCGATAATAACTAGCACTAATTAATACATTTCCCATATGAAATGGAATGAAATGGAGTTTATAGCCTTACTGTTCTGCCCCGACTGGCCTAATGAAGACCGACATACGCCAAATAGAGCCAATGTGTACACCGGACCTCGGTATTTCGTCCCATCCCAACGACTGTACGTTGACCGTAGGCTCGCTATCCAGGAGGCCTCTTGTTCCATCCCTCCGTTAGCCAAAAAGGTTCATCGGGATTTTTAAGCGCGGTTCCTCCTGCACCATTCATTGGCAATGGGGATCCACGCCGGAAAATCAGGATGAACGTTCTCGGCCAACGCAGGGATGGAACACGGAACCTTCTAGATGGCGAGCCAACGTCTTATTAACTAAACCATGTGGCCCCCTTTCCAATAAGAAGGGTTGGGTAGCCAAATAAGGTCTGACATCGAATCAGGTGACGTGGTTTTGATTCTGCCTTGAACGTGGCAAAAGGAGGGTCAACCGTTTTCTTGCGGGTGTTCCGGTTTCACCCGTACGTAGAGTATTTTATAATGCATCAAATGATTAATTGATAAAAATGAATATAATCTTGTCTGATATAAATCTATAATTTTTTTTATGATTAACATTTAACGTTGTCATGGTTTACATTCAATAATCTGAAAGGGAATTAGTACACAATGAACAAGTGAGAGAGAGACAGAGAGAAATGGGGTTTAACGTCCACTTGACACAAACTAGGTCATTTCGGGACTAACATATATTGTTTAATTTTATTTCAATAATTCGCTTGCGCGTAGGGGTCTTTAGCAGTGGCAGCAAACCGGGGGACCAAGAGAAAACACACGAGGTTGAATGAACAAAATAACCCATAGAAAAACAAAAAATTATAACGATCGTGTGCATGGTCTTCCGTAAGCGAATCTACATAAGTAAGCCGATTTTTGTATCTGGTAAAGTGAACAACACATACTTTTGGTTAATGCAAAATGTATATTTTAAACAATGCGCAGTGTATTAGGTATCTTTCTATAGTGCATAATATTTCTGGTGGCATGGGTCGGGCTTTTGGAATAGGTAAGTAACTTATAAGAACATAGTTTGGCATGATTTTATCAAGAAGAGCACCTAAATGTATTCTTATGACTGATAAATCATCTTTATATATAGATTATTTTAAGCAAATTACATACTACCGTACATGAATTACGTTTTAAATTAGGAAAATATAAAAGTCTGTGAGAAAGGAATAAAAATTACACAACTTGGAAATATAAATTGAAAAAATAGGCCTATATATAACACGTGAGTAATAATTAATTGCAATGTATAACGTTATTTCACATTTGCTGGAGTAAGTATATGTCGCTGGAAAGTTACAAAAAAAGTTTGCCAGGAAAATGTGCATCCATAATGGGCCCATGACTTGACGTTTGAAATATTTAATATCAATACCTGTATTATTATACAAACTGTTGATGTGTTATTTATATAATGGTATTCAGATTTTAAACGTATTCCACTGCGCGTAGTCAGGCAAAAAAATATTAGAACGGTGTACATCGTCAAGTGTAGCCTGTGATTATACTTTTATTATAACATCGGACTGATAGTCACATTCATCAAATATTCAATCTAAGTACAACTGTGGACACTTACAATTATGTGTATTAAATCGTGTTACAAATTCTATTGTGCATGGAATTTCAACTGCTTCCAAGTCTTTGTCAGTGATGCAGGACCGAGGGCCTGGCAATTGCAAGGGAAAACCTACAGTTGGGCGGATTTAACGTGCACTTAAAGGATCCGTTGGCAGTTATGAGAGTAAGTCGTATCGCCGCTGTCTTGCCACAATATATCTCGTAGCACACTGAATGGCGCATGTGCGTCTTCATTAGCCCAGTCGGAACTGAATAGTAGTTCAGATGGGTCGTGCACGTAAAGGATCCCTTGGTAGTTGGATTCTATATAAGACTAGACCGTAGCATTGCTGTCCTGGCACCGTATGGCGTATGTCCGTCTTCATTTTCCGAGTCGGAGCAGAACAGTAGGACGTTAATTACCAGTTCATTTCTGTTACGACCTAACCATGGGGTAAACTAAGTTGACTTAGTTAGTTCCTGGGACCACCCCTCATGGTTATTATATTTAAAATACGAATATTGTTCATATCGTTATAAAATAAAGCTTTTCTTTCACTAGACAGATTGTTTTCACTCTAGTAGATTCGATGGAGATTCACCGTGCAATAATTACTAGACAGTTTTCATGTTATTAAATCTCATGATCGGCCATCCCCGTGTACATGTAATTAACTTGTGTCGCCCAATTTGTTTTAAATATGTGTGCATTTATATTTCCGGTATACCCACAGACATATAGAACTATTTATATCGGTATTTATTACAGCAGCAAATCGTTGTCGCAGCTCATGAAAAAAATTCTCTTACCACTCTATTTATATCGGTATTTGTTACAGCTGCGACTCATGAAAAAATACCCAACTCTCTTACCACTCTTCTAGTGGCGTGCTAACACCATTGCGGTAATTTAAAAGCTTTTGATCCGATTAAAGGTTTTCTACAGATCCATTTTATCCATAAATGCAACAATGAAATCCGGTTTTTATTGTCGCTCCGGTATCTATAAGTATTGGTGGATGTCGTACACTAGGCAGGGTATGCTTACTGGTTCGAAAACTACTGACACCAATTCGTATTCAAGCAATTAACATAGATAACTAACCTTCACCCTGTTATTGTAATTCTACACTACTTGAATAATACGAAAAATAATTTACTTTTTAAGGCAACATGTTTCATTATTTGAGAAAAGGGAGCCACGGTGGCTAGCTGGGTAAGACGCTGGCTCGCTAGCCTGGAGATCACGCGTTCGATCCTGCATTGGCCGAGAAGAAAGTTCATCGGGATCTTCCGACATGGACATGGATTCTCCTTGTCAGTCCTGCAGGACGGAGGACGAGACAAGGACAGCTGTTTTCGGATGGGACAAAAAACAGAGGTCCCATTGTATACATTTGCGTGCATGTAAAAGATCCCTTGGCAGTTGGAATTCAATATAAGAGTAGGCCATTGTGCCGCTGCCCGGGCAAAAATTTCCATCAAAGCATACAGTATGGCACATGCCCGCCTTCATTAGCCCAGTCGGGACAGAACAGTAGGACATTAAACCCAATTTCATTTCGTTCTAATTTGAGAAAACAAATAATTCATCAAAATTTTCCTATTGTCTCTCAGGGTTCGATGGTCGAATGGTTAGCGCGTGCGGGTTGTTTCATAAGGTCTGTCATTGAGTCAACTGGCGTGGTTTCGATTCCCCGGTGATACGTGACAAAGAGTAGCGTCGCCTATCCAACCTCGTGGTTTTTCTCCGGTTCCTCCAGTTTCCTCTAGAAATGGAGTATTTTGAGTCGATTGGACGTTAAACCCCATATCTCCCACACACACGCTTTAAATCATATTTTAGATCTTACATTGGAAATGTAAATAAAAGATAAAACATTTCTACACCACAAATTTTATTATACTCTTTCCTGTCATCATGCTGTACTATTTCTAGTATAATTGTCATCAACGTGTACTATTTTTGTATATAAAGTACTTATATCATCATTTTGTAATATTTCTAGTATATTATATATAGTAATGGTCATCGTTGTGTAGTATTTATAATATACAAGGGGACCGCACCACACACAAACAATAACACAATACTTGTCATCATCTTCACTGTCATCATCTTCACTGTCATCATCATCATCTTCACTGTCATCATCTTCACTGCCAATGGTTTACAGTGTGACTATAAACGTGCTTGATATTATTCGAGCGATTCAGGAAAAGTAGAAAATGAAGATCAAACAATCTGAATCAGCGACAAATCAGGTTGAAATACATCAAGCAGTTAAGGAGAAAATTCCCAATTTGGCCCCCCCCCCCAATGATCCGTCTTTATAAAATAATTACCTAATAATTCTTTATATTTTTTTTTCATGTTTTCTGAAACAGCCGGATGTGAGTATTATAAATTTATATTTTAATTTATCATGCACTTGTTGTTATATTGTGTATAAAATACGTCACTGTATCTTATAATCCTGTCTGTTTACCTGACGTCACGTTCAAGTTGAATCAGAACAGTCGGACGTTAAACCCCATGGTATCTGATTTTTTAACCTGATATCACGTACAACTGAATATAATTAGAATGATTAGAGTCAAATATCTCATCTGATTTGTGTCTTGACAACATTTTAAATCATCGTCGGGAACCAGTTGATGTTCATCATTTATAAATATTACCGTAACTTAATATCAACTGAATTGTTCATGTTTCTATTACTGTTTACACTCTCTGTAAATGAGATATGTTCACGAATTATTGATCAGTAGAAATTTGATATTTAATTTACCCTTGATTTGATTCACCACGAACTAGTTGTTTAGTTGTTTGCTAAAAAAGATATTATTCAGGTTCGTAGCTAGACCAAAATTGTTGGGGGGGGGGGCAAAGGCTTCTGGGGACTTCCGATGTGGCTTCTGTGGGCGCTGATGGCGGTCCGCGGCGAACGGTACCGTGCAAGGTTGCTCTCCATAGCCACAGGGACTTGATGAATTTTAAGGCGGCAGAATCCTGACATGCTCGAACAAATTTCGGGTTAGGGCTACACTACCCCACCCCTAGAAAATAGGTAAAATTTAACGACCTCAAACGCGTTTTCTTGCTATTCCAGTCTCTGAATACAGTAGGCGGTACTGATATAGCCTAAGTAAGGTGGCTTAGTCGAATTCCAATCAATCATTTATATTCCACGGAGACGGGGTCGCCGAGAGCAAATTTTGACTGCCCCAAATGTGTTTCTTGCTATTCCAGCCCGTGAATACAGCAACTTGTAATGTGGTCCAATGTAGTCTACCTTAGGTGGCGTACCACACTCCTCGCAGTGTTTCGTTTGATAAGAGCTAATCCCACTTAACACTGATGTAATGGAAGTAAATTTCTGGTCAATAAGCTCATTAACAACCAATAGCTATAACTACGTAACCAGAGGCGTAAATGTTGGGGTGTGGGTGTCGTACAACCCACTCCCAGGAAAAAAAATAGGTTAGCAGGCAACGAAACATACGCCAACCGTAGCTAAATCGTCCGGGTAGTCAACAAGAGTTGTCGCATATTAAGAAATTATCAGAAAATCATTAGAAGTTGTTTGGATTTTATAAAGTTTAGTATACGAAACATTTAATATTATGGATTTAGCTTTTAAATTATCCATTTCAAGAAATTCAAACTCAACCATCATTCATGTGCAACGGGGATAGTCAAACGTTTTTTTAATTCGAAATAAAATTGTGACTTCCATAGGGTCCACAAGTTAAAAAAAACAACATGATATTCCGTACAATCAGGACCCATAATTCAGGAAGTTGTGGTCCAATGTGCCCGAATTTCGAAATAAACCGTGATCGTTGGGTTTTAAACTTACATTTCAAATTTCATCAAAATCGGATTAATATTGTGACCTGTACAGGGTCCACAACCTTGATATACCATTCGCGTAAAAGTGGTGTCTCTCATTTCTCCATGGTACCACGTTCAAAGTTCGATGATTAACAAATTAACAAATGTCTGGCTCGATCCAGTCTGGATGCCCTTATCAGTGATATAGGACTGAGATAGGCCTAATGATATGGAAAATGTCTAGCTGTTCGGATAGGACGCAATATCGAGGTCCTGGGTACGTCACATGTTAAAGATCCCCTTGGAAACAAACGAAGGTGGTAGCGACCCTGTAAGATCAAACTTCCGTCATAACACCCTGCACTGAATCAGGACGTTAAACCCCATTTTATTTCATTTTATTTTCAAATAACGTTTAATTTTATTTAAATGAACCCATGATTTCACATATTAATTGAGTTTAAAGTATTCTGGAATCAAATCAGTGACGCGACAACGAATGTATACTTTTGGTGTGAAAATAAAACTGTTCAACGTTGATTTCAAGTTTAAAATGGAGTCAATTGACAAGTCAAGTTTGTTTTGATTTTGACGACAGGTGAAAATGGGATGATAACAATGTACCTAATCTAGGCCTAATATATGTTTAGGCTCTAATATACCCCATCGCTATTCTCACCCTAAAATGATATTGTGAAGTCACGGCTGTACAAATGTAAGGCGCCATATTTGATTGAAAAAATAAACTGAAACAGGCTCCTTATTTTAAGAGTCAAGAACTAAAATAATACCTTAAATAGAGAAAGCAAAACAACCTGTTCTTGTCTGTTCTCTTTCAGAACTTAAACGTAGTTGCCTCCCTTCCCCTGTCACATTTACTTATTAAGCCATTAAAACTGATCAATTATTAAGGAGTTTTTTAAAAAGTAAGGCCAAGCAATGAAATATAAATACAACTATTTCATTATTCCATGATATTGATCTGTCTGGGGAACTAATCGTCGTTTAAACAGACCTATAAACTTTTTTTAAGGCTACTATTTAATTTTTAGATAAATTTGAATGTGTTTAGTATTTGGCCAGTAGCAGTATACCATACGATCACTATTCCCAATAAAGCAATCAATCGTAAATAAAATGCCATGAATTAAATTAAATATACCTGACTTTGTTCTGTGTTACCAGCTTATTGCCTAAACATATTTATTTTCAAATCTAGTGTATTGTACTCCTTCACCCACAAATTACTCAGAATTTTAAAATATCATGATTTATTCTATAACTACATGCAAATACAAGTAAATATCATTAAATACAGCCATTGAAAAACCTATGATGGCTATTATATTCAGTGGCTCGAAAACATACTACTTTTGTCCAGAATGACGTCACTTTCAGAATTACGTCAAACGATCATGACGTCACCGCTATCGCTCGTGGAATACTTGCGCAGGGACTCTCTTGAACTATTGAATAACCCGAGCGGTATTCAATGGTCATTATTATATATAACAACGGCTTATTGAATGTTTAATATAGTGGTTACTGTATCTTGCTTAATGAAATATGTTTACACATAGAAATATATACTGACGGGAATGTCCACATGACGTATTCAGCGTTATGACGTTGTATTATGTTGTGCAGCGCCTGCGCGAAACACGTTTTGCATAAGTGACTTCCGGCATAACACTGTCCCGTATGAAGTAATGGCAGACACGAGTGATTTTCCAGAATTTGACGGCGTGATGATGCCGTGAATGAGGTAAAATTATGAATATAAAGATTACCAATTTGCTCTTAAAACCTAAATACCCGATTTAGATTACATCGAGGCTTCTCAGATATCATAGTAATATTTTTTAATGACAATATGTAATTGTGTGCCGTTCGTAAATTTTCTGTGTCGCCATTTTATATTCGCAGTGGCTATTTTTACGGGTCCGTAAAACATTTCATAAAGGCTATTTTTACGTGAGTTCCGGTCGCGCATGCGCAGCGCGAAAATTTTCCGACTTGGGTAATTTTAGTGCCGTAAAAATAGTCAGGTGCTTATTTTTACGTGAATCCGTCCGTAAAAATAGCCAGGTGCTTATTTTTACGTGACACTTTCCCACTGTGGACATGCAGAAGTCCCATTATGATAAAATATGGCCCTATTCTTATAGTTTATACTATAATCTATGCACCACCCGACGGTTATTTATTTTTATTCATGACGTTCACAAATCACAGCCGTCACAGGGCCGTAATTCCCGGGTGGGGGGGATCGGGGTCGCCAAAAGTTTGTAGGCTTAAACTTAATTTAATAAGTAAATTGGTAATTGTCCACATGGTGTCAATTTCAGCTCCGGCCCTCTAGGACTATTAGTAAGCCTTGTTTATAGTGGGTCTTGGTCTATAGGTTATGAGACACTGTATTCTGATCAATTAAAGTCTATAATGAACCCTGTAATAGGCATAAGGCCTACTTATTCAATTTACTCATTATTAAACCAGTTCTTCGGTAACAAGAGTCGACACGGATAGATTCATTTCATGTGGGGGGGGGGGTGACTGTGAAGTCTTGAATTTTGTTTTAAGGTGGGAATACAAAGAGGGAATAATTCCTTCTTATAATATGCAAGTCCTACTGTGCCCTTATCTCGTCAATATAAACAAAAAATAATATATAATGGTAAAAATCAATGCCAGAAGGCACCAAATAGCTTTATATTTATTTAAATGACGTAATGACGTAAAGAATGTTCGCTTATGGCCTTCTAACACCATGTAAAATGCCGCTGTAAGCATTTGAGAAGGAGTTCAAAAGAAAAACTAAAAGTATTTATGCTACAATATCGATAAACACGTTCATGTTTCGTATTTATCGGGGTTTATTGTATATTTAACCAGGCTTGAATTTTCCATTAGAACAACCCGACGCTGACGCGTCTCGTGTTCTAATGATCCAAGCCTGGTTAAATATACATTAAACCCCCTCTAAATACGAAACATGAAGTGTTTATCTTCTAATTCCTTTTCGATAAGAGGCAAATACAGGTATATAAGCTCTATAATATGACACAAGCTATGATGTGGTGAGAACAATGATCAGGAAGGTTGCTAAAGACCAAGCGACAAGAGTAATTAATGAACTTGTGCTTACGGAGGGGAAGCCTGTGGTGAACAATATTGAGGTTACTTTCATGTATTATGAGTTAAGAACACATACCTGGCCCTGGTCTCTCGGTCACAGCAGTGCCAGTAAGGGGCTGTCCATGGGGGTGGATTTTATGTGGACAAGGGGGTAGGAGGTGTAAAATTTTCCATATTTTTTGTGGACGTCTTTTATAGACAGCCCTTAAGGAGTTTCTCTGAGTTCTAGTAGCCTCAAAAAGAGGTGGGAGAGGCCATAAGTGGGTAAATATGACACACTAAATGAAGGTCCACGTAATGTCATTTATTAAAATGTTTTTAAAATGCAAAATGTCAAAAATACAACAACTACACAATCAGAGAATAAAATAAATAAATAAAATACAGTGTGTTAATCTTGGTATTAATCTAATCACACACAATGTGTCCTTAAACGAGGTCCGCGAATCATGACTGTGGATCCAGTAGTGCAGGAATCCAATAGACCCTTAGGGACCAGCACTCAGTCGGGGAACAAAATAACTTTCGGTAATTGACTAGAGGTTTGAACCCAATTTAACAAATTTTTGCTAATCAAATAAAGTTTTGATGATCAATTTTGATCATTTGAGGAGCAATTAGAAAAACTAACAAAAATGTTATTAGGTAGAGCCTAAAACAGCAGACATTAGCCCAGATTAAATTCAAACACATTATTTTTCGGGACTATTAAGAACAGTTGGTGGAGATTTTGAATCGCAATTTTATTTATTTAAGAGCAAATTTATGCTAATCAATATTTGGTTGGATTTGCAGTTGAGTCCAAAGTGGTTCGCAAACTGCGATGCGAACCCGGTTATTTTGTTCCCTGCACTCAGCAGTATATTTTCTTCATGAAATGTCAATCAAGTATCACAACCAGACTAGGTGATGAAATCAGCAGAATCATTGAACATTGCAGTAGTAAAATAAAGTTTTAAAAGAACAGAAATTGCACTACAAGCAATTACAAACAAAACTTTAATCATGCAGTGAGTACTCACTGTATCTTAGGCACTCACTTTTGAGACAATTAAAAGAATTTATACATTTAATCAGTATTAAGCTATACAACTGAATCCTCTGTCGATTATGTGATAGAAAAAATGTGGGAATACTGGAAGAAAAGCAGTTGAAATCCAAAATTTAATGCCGGATGCCACAGGAGGCGCGTAAAAACGGTGTATCTCGAAAAGGGCTCTATAGCAGATTTTGATTTTCCACAATTTAGAGGTCTACTAGCCTAGTATATGGATTACCAATCTGTTTACGGCCCTGTGACGGCTGTGATTTGTGAACGTCATGAATAAAAATAAATAACCGTCGGGTGGTGCATAGATTATAGTATAAACTATAAGAATAGGGCCATATTTTATCATAATGGGACTTCTGCATGTCCACAGTGGGAAAGTGTCACGTAAAAATAAGCACCTGGCTATTTTTACGGACGGATTCACGTAAAAATAAGCACCTGACTATTTTTACGGCACTAAATTACCCAAGTCGGAAAATTTTCGCGCTGCGCATGCGCGACCGGAACTCACGTAAAAATAGCCTTTATGAAATGTTTTACGGACCCGTAAAAATAGCCACTGCGTTTTATATTATTCAATAGACCTAACTTTTGGGGTATATATAGTTTATTTATCGTCATAGGAATTCTTCTCAGATTTTGTTGAGTTTGTGCTATAGATCATTATAATTAATATGGTGGGACTTACAATATTTGAGGTTTTATCGAAGTGAAGATTGGCGAAAAACGACCCGTAGCAGCACACGTGTTTTGATTCGAGAAATACTAGGCCTACTGCAAAGTAGAACGTGATTTGTCAATTTGAATTAAGAAATGGACCAATTGATTTTCATTGTTGCGCTCACGCTTTGTCGAATATAATTTATTTATTTTATTTTTTTTTATACGCCCACATTTTTATGTGGACGTATATTGTCGTCGCCCCTGTCCGTCCGTCCGTCTGTCCGTCCGTCCGTCCGTCCGTCCACATTTTTTTTGTGAACAGTCTACAGGTCACAATTTTTATCCGATTTCAATTAAACTTAAAATATAGGTTTATCACCATAAGATCTCGGTTCCTTTCGATATTGGCATGTATCGGACTGTAACTTCATGGGTTATGGCCCCTGATTGTACGAAAAATCACGTTTTTTAGCTTGTGAACAGCGTAGAGGTCACAATTTTGAACCGATTTGGATGAAACTTGACATGTATGTTTATAACCCAAAGATCTTGGTTCCTTTCGATATTTGCGCCCATCGGATCGTAACTTCCTGAATTATGTCCCCTGATTGTCCGAAAAATCGCCCTTTTTAACTTGTGGTCCCTCTGGAGGTCACAATTGTTATCCGATTTAAAAAACCGTTTGATTATATCACCGTTGCATGGTTATGAAGGTTGAGTTCGAATTTCGTGAAAATCGGACCAAAATTGACGGACAAAATGGCCGCCGTTTGTACGCGAATAGTGTGAAAATATGTTATATCAAGGTTGTGGACCTTATAGAGGTCACAATTTTGAACCGATTTTGATGAAACTTGACATGTATGTTTATAACCCAAAGATCTTGGTTCCTTTCGATATTTGCGCCCATCGGATCGTAACTTCCTGAATTATGGCCCCTGATTGTCTGAAAAATTGCCCTTTTTAGCTTGTGGTCCCTCTGGAGTTCAAAATTGTTATCGGATTTAAAAAAACGTTTGATTATATCACCGTTCCATGGTTATGAAGGTTGGGTTCGAATTTCGTGAAAATCGGACCAAAATTGACGGACAAAATGGCCGCCGTTTGTAAGCGAATAGTGTGAAAATATGTTATATCAATCTTGTGGACCTTATAGAGGTCACAGTTTTGAACCAATTTTGATGAAACTTGACATGTATGTTTATAACCCAAAGATCTTGGTTCCTTTCGATATTTGCGCCCATCGGATCGTAACTTCCTGAATTATGGCCCCTGATTGTCCGAAAAATTGCCCTTTTTAGCTTGTGGTCCCTCTGGAGGTCAAAATTGTTATCGGATTTAAAAAAACGTTTGATTACATCACCGTTCCATGGTTATGAAGGTTGAGTCCGAATTTCGTGAAAATCGGACCAAAATTGACGGACAAAATGGCCGCCATTTGTACGCGAATAGTGTGAAAATATGTTATATCAAGGTTGTGAACAGTGTAGAGGTCACAATTTTGAACCGATTTGGATGAAACTTGAAATGCATGTTTATAACCCAAAGATCTTGGTTCCTTTCGATAGTTGCGCCAATCAGATCGTAACTTCCTGAATTATGGCCCCTGATTGTCCGAAAAATCGCCCTTTTTAGCTTGTGGTCCCTCTGGAGGTCAAAATTGTTATCCGATTTAAAAAAACGTTTGATTATATCACTGTTCCATGATTATGAAGGTTGAGTTCGAATTTCGTGAAAATCGGACCAAAATTGACGGACAAAATGGCCGCCATTTGTACGCGAATAGTGTGAAAATATGTTATATCAAGGTTGTGGACCTTTTAGAGGTCACAATTTTGAACCGATTTGGATGAAACGTGACATGTATGTTTATAACCGAAAGATGTTGGTTCCTTTCGATATTTGCGCCCATCGGATCGTAACTTCCTGAATTATGGCCCCTGATTTTCCGAAAAATTGCCCTTTTTAGCTTGTGGTTCCTCTGGAGGTCAAAATTGTTATCGGATTTAAAAAAACGTTTGATTATATCACCGTTCCATGGTTATGAAGGTTGAATTCGAATTTCGTGAAAATCGGACCAAAATTGACAGACAAAATGGCCCCCGTTTGTACGCGAATAGTGTGAAAATATGTTATATAAAGGTTGTGAAGGTCACAATTATTATCTGATTTAAAAAAAAACGTTTGATTATAAAAACCAAACAAATTCTAATGATTTTCTGATAATTCCTTAATATGCGACAACTCTTGTTGACTGCCCGGACGATTTGGCTGCTGTGTGGGCGTATGTTTCGTTGCCTGGCAACCTATTTTTTCAGTTAATGGTTCTCCAAAGATTTGTAAAAATATAATAATAGTAATAGGAGGTTTCATGAGATAGGCCTACAAATAATCAGCTGTCAGAAACAAAGTCCGGTTATGCAGGTAGAATAGTTCACAGCATTTCTAAAAATAAAATAATTAATACTAGGCCTAAGATGTCTACATATTGCTTTAAAAAAAAAGTCATGCAGAATATATCTCACTGCATTTTGTCAAAAAATAAAAATTAATACTAGGCCTATTGATAGTACAGTTCTGCATCATTCATAAGCGTTGCATTTTTGTAATCATAAAATAATATAGGCCTACTAGGCTTTGTGTTATATGCCTACCTATTTCTAAAAACTGATCAGCTGTCAAAAAAAAGTCATGATATGGCCGCAAAATTCTATCAGCGCATTTTTATGAAAACTTGTAAAATGTAATTAATACTAGTCCTTGTGATACATGCCTTCATATTTCTAAAAAAAAAAAATAGTTGATCAGTTCTCAATAGATACCAGGCAAGATATCGTACAGCATTTTGTGAGGATTTGTACAATTAAAAAAAAACTAGGAGTCATGATATAGGCCTACCCATTTCTTAAGAACTGTAATTAGATATATAAAAAAAAGAAATGGGCACAAGATATTGTATTTATTTACTACATTGGGAGACAAAGTGGCACAGTGAGTAATATGCTGTCTCGCTGATATGGAGGTCGTGGGTTCCATCCAAGTGTAAATTGGCAAAGAAAATTCAGCAGGATTCCAGTGTTTCTCGAGACAATTTCCTGATCTCCCATTTTGTGTGCGGTGCAGGAGGGAGGGCCTGGCCAGGAACAATGGTCAGTTGTTCTGATTGTATCAAACACCGAGGGCCTGTATGAATGCACATAAAAGAACCTATGACATTTGGCATTCAAAATTAAGTGTATGCAATGGTGAGTTGCTGTCCAGGAAAATATTTAGAATTTTAGTTCATTTCAAATTTCTACATTACAGGTTACATTGTAAATATTGTGGAAGCAACAAGCAAACAGATCTCAAGATTAAGTTTAGATTGGCACCAAGAACATTTGTCGGTACAAAATAATTCGTAATGGAGATCAAATTTGAAATATGAAAAATTGTGGATTTGAACGCTTATATGTGGATTTACATTTGATACAAGAGATCCACAAAATCCAAAGACATTATTAGGCTTTCAGACTTTCGTCTGAAAGCCTATTGTGATTACTAAAATTATTATTATTTTTTTTTTATTATTATTATTATTTACCGCGGGAGCCTATTTCTCTATGATCAAAAAGAGATACCGATTTGCGGTTCATCTTACTATTGGGAAACCAGGTGGTGGCTACTCAATAAAGCAATTTTCAAACTTCTGCGCAGACCGGAAGTGACCGAACTTTGTACGTTGTCACAAAATTGAAAATTGGCTATAGTTTCATCAATTCTTTTCCCATTTTCAAACAAATCACATTTTTGGAATCCCTGAATCTTTTCTGAGACAATAGCTATCTCACATTTTTCAATTTCGAACATTCGTCTATGACTTTTATCGTTCGAAAATTGAAAACATGTTGTTTACGAGACAATTTTTGTTATTTTTCAAAATTTTCAAATTTGACCTACATTTTTGGATACCTGAAGTCCACCCGATTCTAGAAATATAAGTTTCATTCAGAGTTATCGCCCTATATTTTTCGATTTTTTTCGAATTTTCTTCCCAATTTGTGAGCTGTGGTTTCGTTTTACGGTCGAATTGATGTTTCTGAAAGTTATGGAACATGAAGTTGTAGTCCAATACCAACTGATAAAGCAATTTCGACAAGGATCCTTAAACCGGAAGTGGTCGAAATAGTGTGCAATATTTTGAAAAAAATGCAAAAAATGGATGTTTTGGTGGAAAACGTGATTTCTCCGTCCGAAATCAACAGATGAAACTAATTAAGGTACCGTTGGATGCCCAGAGGAATGGACTATCGCATGATACCCAATTCATACGGATACGATGAGAAGGAAGCAAAATATGGCACGCTGAAAATCAAGTATTTTCTGATTTGGAGCGTTTTTGGACGCCTGTATCTCGAAAACTTAACCGCAACTTTTTTTTTAACTTTCTCTATCGAGAGTCCATTCGATAGTCTTGTGAATTATGCCACCCAATAAGACTTTGAAATGTCTGGAATAGGTGAAATAACGGACTGAAAATCGAAAAAAGTCGAAAAATCGTGAAATTTTGGAAAATGCTCTACTATTTTTTTATTTTGAGAGATTTTCAAAAAAAGATTGTATATTCAGATAGCTGACCTAATTACGATTCTAACGATGTATAATATGTATGTAGTTATTGAAATTTAATTTTCGATATTTTAAATTTTTTGCATTTTTGGCACTTTTCAACATAGGATTTCTCAGGGGCATTTTATCTGATCAGATAATGCAATATATCATTACAGAGCCCTGTGGCTATTTTAGTGCCCAAACCGGCTATTAAAACTATTCCGAAAATAATAACCATACCGGAAGTATTCAAAAAATGAAAAAAAAAGGTTAAAAACATTGTCGCACTTACGAAAAACTTGATTTCTCCCTTAGGTAATAGCGGACCAAAAGAACTAAAGGGTCGTTGGAAAGCCCTATTAATGGACCATCATATGGTATCTAAATAATACGATTTCGATGGTAGGGAAATAAATTATTGTATGCCAAAAATCTAGTATTTTCCGATTTTTTAACATTCTGAGACGCCCTTTTCTCGAAAACGACGCCGCAGATTTTTCTTAAACTTTTCTTACTCAAAGTCCTATCGGTTGTCTATATAGTGAATCCAAAATGAAAAGCATTGAAATAATATAGGTGGTCCAAAAATGGCATCAAACTTTGAAAAAAATTGAAAAATCATTAAATTTTTGTAAACGCTCTTTAATTTTTTTTTTTTTTCCAAAACTACTCAATGGATGTTTCTGACACTTCTGGTACAGAAAGTTAAGTATCGAAAGAACTTCGTAAAGCTATCGCGACAATGATCGTAAAACCGGAAGTAGTCGAACAAATGTCCGATATTTTGAAAAAAAATAATTTTTTTACGAATACCTTTTTTATTTATGAATATATTTTGATGGTATTTTACACAGGGTTAAAATATCATCGTACTTGAGCAGAAATGAGAAAAAAAAATGTCAGGGTAATTTGCGTTAGCCGCCATCGGCTAATTTAGTTTTTCGTACCCAGAAAAATTATTTATTGTTCGATTTGTATAAAACAAAGTTCATATGCTCCGTGGTCCCAATTGTAATTTTTTTTGTTACGGTAAAATTTTTCTGTCGGCAACGAAAGTGACGTAATATTAACAAAAACTACAATTTTGACAGTTCGGTACCACTTTTTGAAAGCAAATATTTTTTTTTCAAAACTGATATAACTAAAAGGATGCACCCTGCAAAGATGCACAAAATCCTTAGCTCAGATTTTTTAATTTCAATTTCATTTTCGGGCAATTTCGAATAAAATGTAAAATAAAGTGTAAAATTCAGTTATTTACAATTCATTCAGCGTCTTCATATTTTGAAATATTTATTTGTAATTTTCATAAACTCGTAGCAATAATCCAGACGAAGAGAATGTATGCGAAAATTAGTTTGTAATATGAGCAGTTGCCGAGAAATATGCAATTTTGCATGCATCACTTTTCACGTTATTTTGCCTATAAAAGAGTGAATTATCATTCGATTTGAAATATTTTTTTTCCATTTGATGCCTAATGCCAATTTGGACTAGGTCAAGTCAATTTTACATTTTCACTGTGACCGGAAATGACGTCATTTGGGCAAAAACTGTATTTTTAACCAAAAAAAAAATATTTTATTCAAATGAGTCTGCCTTATAATATTTTTAAAATTATGATATTTGATCCCCATCAACGAATAGAATGAAGCCATACGACCATACAGATACCACAAAATGGTTTCTAACTTGTATGGTTACAGAGAAATAGGCGATCTTCTATAAGTCACTTTTCAAGGTTTTTGGTCTATAAAAGTCTCAATTATTATTCGATTTTTATAATTTTTTTACCATTTGATGCCTTATGCCATTTATGGCTTCTATGAACTAAGTTAACATTTTCAATATCACCGGAAGTAATGTAATTTTTGCAAAAAACGTATTTTTAGCCTTCAAAACAAACATTTTTTTGAAGGGATTTATATTTATTATTCGTTTAACTTTATAACGTCTGACTCTAATGGGCAGTAAGATTGCATCAATACCATCATATTGATATCAAAAAAAGCCTTCTAGCATGTTCCCTTGTCGAATAATAGCCAATTTTCCCAGGGTCACTCTTAATTTCAGTTTATGGGTTATAGGGTAATTATTTATTGCCCAATATGTATAAAACAAAGTTTGTATTTTGTGTGTTGCGAATTTTCGACTTATTTTTCACCTATAAAAATATCTTTCGGTACCGGAAGTGACGTAATTTTGCCATAATTTACAATTTTGACCGGTCTTTTCGCCAGCAAATATTACTTTTACATATGATAGAGGGTGTCACTGAAGCAAAACAACTAAAGTATAGTTTGGTAGCTCAATGGATCGGCTATGGTATAAGAAACTTCCTGTATGATTCCTGAAAGCCGGTTCAGTGCTGCTTGCAGGTCTAGTTATTTTTATAATGGCAATAGTGAACTAATCTATAATAAAAAATACTTTGTAAAATGATCTGTGTGTAATGGCTTAATGAAGTTAATGCTACAAAATTCAAATCAAACTTGATAAATTTTGTAGCTTACATGTACATATGAGAGCTGTGTATATTATCAGTTGAATAGAAATTGACTCTACACAAATATCAGGTTTAATTTATTGAGTGAAGAGAATTCAGGGAACCACGGTAGCTAAGTGGGTAAGACGCTGGATCGCTAGGCTGGAGGTCGGGTGTTCTATCTCTGCATTGGTCGAGAAAGTTACTCTAAGGGGTTTCCCCTTGTCATTGAATCAGGACGGAGGGTCTGACATGTACAGCTGTCTAGTCGTTCGGATGGGACGAAAAACCAAGGTCCTGTGTACACATTGGCGTGCACGTAAAATATCCCTTGGCAATTGGAATTTGACATAAGAGTAAGCCGTAGGGCCGCTGCCCGGGCAAAATTTCCCCCATAGTACACTGTATTGCATATGCCTGTCTTCATTAGCCCATTTTAGGAGCAGAACAGTAAAACTTTAAACCCCATTTCATTTCCTTTCTGGAAAGAGAATTCATAATAAAGATAATAGTCGCTACATGCATACTAGTGCAGGTACGATATATTGTAGTATCAATGTATCATAATTCATTTTCTCATAACCCACATATTGAATCGCTAGAGGTTGAATCAATGGATTGCGATTCTTTTTCTATATTATTTTGTCACTTTAATCAAGAATTTATCACTCTTAATTATCCACTTCACACATTATTAGTAGGTTCGTATTTGGATCCATATCAATATCATGATACAAAACAGTTTTATTTCTTCAACATCATCGGGACTAACAATATTAATTATTCATTTGTCCCATTTATTAAATATTGACCTGGCCCCGAGTTCACAAAGCATTCTCAGATTTAAGAATTTACTCAACTTTTGAAGATTGTTTATGAGAAATATCTTTAACCCAGAAACATTTAAACAACAAAGGTTTTATAAAGGAATATATTATTTTAGTTAAAATCAGGCGAACAATTTTGACAAAATTCTTAACTTAAAGCGAGAATTTCATATTTTTAAGTTATATTTTAAAAGTTTATTAAAGTAAAGCCTTAAAATAGATGGTATCTATAAACAGTAGTCCTACCCTGTTAAAGAATAATCCTATAATTCACTATTGCTAGTTGAGAAATTGGCAAAAATATCATTTTCAACTTCAAATTCAAACATTTGAAGATAGCTGTTACATCGGGGAAATAGAAAAACATGAAGTAATTATTGTGTGATTATTTCCCGTGTGAATGAAGTTTAAGTATGGGAAATAATGCCTATGATCGTATAATAGTGAGTTGACAACCCATTGAGCAAAAGACATAGAAATAATTATGTTTTGACTTTCTTAGAAAATATGAAATTCTACACGTAGCTTTAAGTCTGAGAATGCTTAAGTCTGAGATATGAATCCTAATAAATCGCTATATGTATCGTATCCTTACTGCAGTGGTAATATACCCAGCACTAATGTATACCTAGAACATTCGCCCAATTATTCAGTTACATTGACTTCATTCAATATATTTATTGGAAATTTATAACTAAAGTGGTTGATGTACAGTTCTGAGCTACCGTAAGTGTATTCCAATTCTTCACAAGATGTGTTTTAAAGTCATTTAGGCAATCACATAACAAGCCTGCTTGTCGTTCAATGCAAATAACTGTTGTAAAATTAGGATTTAGCAATGAATAAATCACTAGTTATTTAAGCCTAATATTTTATTGTCAGTTTTCCATGTTAGAAATTATTGGTTTAAAACACCCTGTAGACATCAAAATAAAGCTCTTCAAAGTAAATAAATGGCGACTGTATTGGTGGTCTGAAAATAAAAAAAATATACATGTACATTATATTAGTATGTTTGAACAAAATAGGCCTATAGTGTTTATTTAGGGATTTCTGTGTCTAAAAACATTTTTTACATGAGTTATGCATAAATTACAGATGGAAATCAAACTTCATGCCAAGAAAGTACATGTATCACATCACAGTTCAGGTAGTTGGAATTGGCACAAGACCTTTAAAAGTTTTTTTTAAGGCTTCCTTCAACCAGAATTATTCACTTGACGTCCCTTTTAATTCTACCCAAACAAGGTCTCAATTTACATATTAATCCATTCTTTCAGTGACATCAATCTAATATTTTATGTCTTCATCATTACGTTTACCATGTTAATCTTCTCACAAAGAAATCACATTCAAAAACAAAATTCCACTTAATTAATAAATCCTGCTTAGGGAATGACTGGGTAACTCTGGCCCTCGGACCAACTGGCGGTGAAGAATAGATGACACAAGAAAAGAAAACTAGCTCGATTAATCCTTACCCTCATTCTCGGTTCTTTATGTGGTGGATATCGTTCCGTTTAACTCCACTAACCTCTAAGTCAACTCATATGATCAAATTGTAAACGGTTTTATGATTGGTGCGTAGAATCAAGCTACAACGAAGAACACATGATATGAATTCGTGAAAACCCTGTGAATATACCAAGAAGGTTAGTCGAGTAGAATGGAAGGGTACCGAGAATGCTTCCTGCATACCTTTCATAAATCATTTCTCACCTCCGATTAAGAAATTTTTCAGGGAGAATGCGAAGATCAATTTTGTTTATTTAGAATAATATATATATGTATTAATATACCGGTATATATGTTCATTTTTTCCAAACAGGTCACTTGA
This sequence comes from Patella caerulea, assembly GCA_036850965.1. Taxonomy (NCBI): domain Eukaryota; kingdom Metazoa; phylum Mollusca; class Gastropoda; family Patellidae; genus Patella; species Patella caerulea. The sequence goes on from JAZGQO010000010.1 coordinate 6,213,537, forward strand.
ATCGAGGTCTGATTATTTTTTTACATTTTTGTTATGTTTGCATATAGGTTTACCCACATGATGCATTAATGAATACCTGACTATATAGTTCTATATGCCTACTGTTCAGCTGGGCTAATGAAGATGGGACGTTGTTATTAATTCATGACTAAATAACATTTTTAAAAAATACATACATACAGTAATGTATCTCGTTACACTGCCTATAGTATCACAAATTACATGCTAGCCACCGACACTAGAAATAGACAGAATACTATATCTCCTAGGTGACTAGGTGTAGTGTCCAGCCAGTCTTATACTAAATTGAAAATGAGATCTCCGATTCTGTTTCGTTTTTATTTCCACGAATTATTTAAATTAGAATACCGGTAGTTTAGAAATTAAAAATAAATATATATTTATAAAAAATACTCCGATTTTAACGTACCCCGAGTAGATTGCATTTTTGTTTACGTTTAGGCCCATAATTGTCGTAGTTCGTAGTTATAAAGACTCAACTTACCGGTACTTCACTAAACAAATACTGAAATAGTGAGCCTGCTGGGTCCTCCTTACTTGATTTTAATTTCATTATTGTTCAACAGTTGTGACATCTACTCTGGGTCTTTTCTCAGCAGTCGATGAAAAGAGAGACCACAGTTTCTCGTATGTTAAGCGAAGCATCCACCGAAAACACATTTGCTTTCCGGCATCTCGACAGTAACCGGAAGTAGCGAATGCAAAACGGCATCATACGCAGCCGTCCCACAACATAACGCGATGACGTCATACGGTGGACATTCCCGTCAGTATATATTTCTATGGTTTACATAATGTAGCTTATACATATTCATGTTGTTTACTCGGTAATAATATAGTTAAATTGATAACTTTCAATATATACAAAAAAAACATTAAAAAACTTGTTAGCTACGTTAACTTCTTAAATGTGTGGTCTATCAATATCAGTGGTCATTCTGTTGTGCATCATGTATGTGATAGCCCAGGATTAACATCAGTGTTTCTTCTGATTCTGTATAAATTGATAAAAAACTGTCCATCGCCTTTGACGAAAGAATCATTATAATAATCCATTTCAAGCCACACTCACTAATAATAAAGTTATTTTAAAAGCATGAGCTTATTAATTGGCATGGTTCGCTCCCGTTGTTGACCGAGAAAGTTGGTCGAGATTTTCCGGCGTGGTTTCCCTTTGTCAGTGATACAGGATCTAGGGCCTGACAAGGACAGCTGTCTAGTCGTTCGGATTGGATGAAAAACCTACCTTTTGCTTTTAATTTTAATATTTTGTTCAATAATTGTAAATGAATTTTGTGTTATTTGCCACATATTTAATAATATTTAATAATATGTACCGATGATTTCGAAATGACTTTTTGGTTCAACTGTAAACATTAATTTATAAGCGGCACATGTTAAAGATCCCCTTGGAAATCGAAACAAACGAAGGTGGTAGCGACCCTGTAAGCTCTCTTGAGTATCCAAGACAAATTGTTATGAAAAAAGTGGGCAAGGCAAACGTAATCGAACGTCGTTCATTTTGGACTCTTCAGGTATTTCGCTGAACATAATTTATTAGAAATTACAATAATATTATTAGCAATTGAATATAATTGACTACATATATTCATATAACAATAATATGTGCTCTTAGGTCTACATGTATTTAAGTTTTCAAAGAATAGTCATATGCTAGTAAAATTCAGATTATCCGTCGGACATCAATAAATCAATGATGCATTCAATTACGACCGAAAAATAAACAAAAGAAAAAAGCAGTTTTATTCCAGTTCTTGCAATCATGTTATATTTTAAATGAAATTGAATTTACAATTGGTGAAATACATGGCCACGTGGATTAATTTATTATATTGTTCAAACGGGCAGATTTGATTTCAAGATTTTCCGCTTCACAAGGTAGATTTAGGATAACAAAATCTATTTTGTCCAACTCATCCGACTTTACTTTATAGACCATACATGCTTCTTTGGATCGATATCCTGGTTTGTCCATAATTAGGGTGCCCCGAGATCAAAACTATTTTGTCCACCTCATCCAACTAGACAATATCTTCCTCTTCCATATCTTTGTTTGTCCGTAATTAGGGTGCCCCGAAATGTAAATTAAAATCAAAACACAAATGATAACTAAAATCATTTTAAAAAGTAATTTAAAATGTAAAAAAAAATAAAAGTGAAAAGCAAAACAAAAATATTTGTCGGCCTATCGTTATCATTCAACATTTTTTTTTTTTTTCACGCAAAAGTAAAATGAAAAAATATTGGTCGGCCTATCGTTATCATTCAACGTCCTTGACCCCAATCGGTAACCGTCGGTTATTTCTGATCGCTATGACTCGACGATTTGTTCTCCCGCTGTACAAATAAAACTGAATAACAGCATTTCCTTGTGGGATGTGAAACGTATAAAGATTTGAGAAAGCAATATATATCCAACCATAAACGTCACTGATTAAACCTTTTTCTTTTATTAATCTCTTCAATCCATCAAGCATCATAGCCCCAAGTGTTGCAGAATTTGTGATTTATATGTCTACCTAATATTACACAGAGAAAAAAAAGTGGGTCAAAAACGCGTAAAACTTACTCATTTGGGTGAGTTATGAGAAAATACTCAGCTAGATGAGTATTTTGACTCAGATTGGGGGCAAATAGGTCAGCTATGACTCGGTTTATTGAAACTTGCTGGAAACTTCTCAGTCACTAACTAGTCACCTCTGAGTTATTAAATATTCAGTGATGAATTTGACGTTATTGAGTCACAGCTGAGTCAAGGTTGAGTTACGTGTTAGTCCTTTGGGTCACACGTATTATGACGGCAGTTTGACGAAGCCTGGACTAAAATAACATCTATAGCATCTGCAAATATCAACATTGGAAAAAGTGAATCATATGTATTTTTTCTAACAAAACTTGTGGGATAATTCTCAGTTAATACATAATCAGCGATGAAATTTTTGTAAGTGAGTCACAGCCTAGTCAAGGGTGAGTCAATGTGAGTCCTTCCGGTGAAAAGAATTGTGGGTGGACGTTTTATGGCGGCAGTTAGACGAAGCCTAGACGCTTGTTTGATTAAAAGAAAATCGAAGTCATCTGCCAATATCTGCCACAGAAAAGGTAAATTATTGGTGTTTTTGTTAAGGATACAGCCTTATTCAATATTATGTTTACTATATTACAGAGATTAGGTAGCATATGTGAAATAGACCACTGATTTTGATTTTGATTAAAAATTCGGATTCAAATTTATGAAATCGACGTGTGTAGACCTGGATGGGTCCATGATCCAGTTAGTGCTTTATATTGAAATCTTAAGCTGACATTCAACATAATAATATGAATAGAGTTGAAAATTTCACCATATAGATAGGCCTGGGTAGGGCTGGGTATCGATAGTAATTTTTACTATCGATAATCGGCAAGGAAATGTCGGTCGATAATCGATAGTATCGAAAACAAACTTATTTTCACGGTCGTCATCAAGACTGGATACAGTGTAAGTTCAAAGTTCAAAACCATACGATAACGAAGTGGACAAAGATCGTTTGCTCCTGTCTAAGGAGATTTCCTTGGAAAACATTAATAAAACTTGTTATATCACGTATATATACGTCAATCCATGTTGTTTATTATTAAAATAATGCATCCGTGGTTCCGAATGAAGAAATATCGTAAATAATTATGTTAAGGGACCAAAATGAACTTGTTCCGATTCAAAACATTGCGTACGTGCGCGCGAAAATATCAATATGGCGGACAATTCTGTGTCGTTTCGTGTGCCAATAGAGAACCATTATTCGTATAATATATAAGTAAATCAACAAAAGTTTTGTCGTCCATGTGTGCTATTTATTGTACCGGGTACTCATTACTGAGGCACACGTAGAGAAATAGTGAACTGTACAGGCGAATTCTGAAGCTTGCAAAGGGAAATAACTCTAACTTTATTTACACATCCGGATATCTCCGATTTAGCGATATTCAACAATAATTTATTCAAAACTAAAGTAACGTTTCAATGAGAGTGAATTGATGAAAACGGCTGTTCAATAGGCAGACACAATTTTGTTATGTGTTACATTGATACTAGATAGTAATTAAAGTGAGCGGTGTATTATAATTAACTGAAAGAAAACATTGACATTTCAGACGCAAGAAAAATAGACGAAGAGCGATAATCGATAGTAACCCACCGCTATCGATAGTGCTTTTCTGGGCCGCCCAATCGATACTATCGATTTATATCGATATTTTACCCAGCCCTAGGCCTGGGTGGAGTATTGCCGCATTGCAATGACGGGGGCTATTCGGATAATTATACGTATGAGTCAAAACCGAGTCGCCAATTGGTTCATAGATGAGTAATATATATATCCCCACAAAAGCGTATGAAAACGAGTCAAGACTGGGTCAATAGTAGATCACGATTTTAAAATCACGAGACTTAGTTAAGAAGTTGTTATAGTTGGACATACTAAAATCACAACAAATTCCACAAATACCGAGTTCTCCCTATATTGTATCCTACTATTAACACCGATTCGTACCAAATGTTTTAAGATACCCCACCCCACCCCAGCTTTTGTAATTCTAGTTCAAATAGACTTAACCCTTTCTTGCATTGGTCCCTGAATTTGCCAATAGATGGCTTCGTGTCGTGTAGGTTTATACTAATCAAAGTGTTTTTCCCTCAGATTATAAACGAATGTCATCGTCTAACGTCAATCAACATTAACCAAAAAATATTAGAATGGTTAAAAGAAAATAGGGCAAAGGTTCTTGAAGTCAAACCAACCGAAGATGTACATGTACCTAAGGATTGCAACAGTAAGTATTTATTATGGTCGGATTCTCTTTTGGCTTTTTAACCCTGACTTGAAGGGAGCGACAAGGGGCAAAGTGAAGACCCAAAAATTAGATTTCGCCGTACGGTTGCAACGAGAAAAAGCAGAGGTTAAAAGCGAAATTATATGAAATGAAATGGGATTTAACGTCCTACTGTTTTGCTCCTAACCTGAGCTAATGGAGACGGGTATACGCCATACAGTGTGGCTTGAGGGAAATTTTGTCCGGATTGTGGCGCTACGGCCTACTTTTGTATCGAATTTCAAATGCCAAGGGATCTTTGGGTACGCGGCACCTCGGTTTTTCTTGATGAACTTTCTCGGCAAATGCAGGGATCGAACACCCGTCTTCCAGGCTAGCGAGCCAGCGTGTTACCAAAATTATATATGTATTATAGTCCTGGCTTATATCTTGTAAGGTGTCTGCAGGTTTCAATGTCTTTTCTGTTATGTCCTGGTGGAGCGGAAGGTTTGCTTAAAATTGAATTATAGTGGCCCGGTAAGTATGACGCTGTACCACTTGGCGGTCCATTGATTGATATCAGTGAGGTTCGCGAAGAAAGATACTCGGAATTTGCGAAATACGGTTGCCCCATTGTCGTTGATGCAGGCCAGAGTGTCTGACAGGGAAAGAGCACATGTTAAAGACCCTCTAACTGTGGAAAATCCAAATATGAAGTGCACACGAAAACAATTTTCCTGGTGTGTTGTTGCCTCGAATACTGAAAATTTTTCGTTGAGTGTGGTAGGCTTTTCGCACGTCCAACATTTATGGGCTGTCAGGAATTTACAACTTTTGATGGTATTCTAACTGAACACAAGGTCTGTGATATATATATTTGGTTCACTAAATCGCACTTTAATCGCCTTCCGAAATTCTCTTATAACATGATTGTTTTTACAGGGCGAGCTGGATATTCTGCAATTACAGCCCTTCCTATTCTGCTTAAAGAGGACCCCCAAAAAATGCTGTGTCCAACAGATGTGGTAAGCAAAAAAATATTTTACGTTTTACAGAGGGGGGATTGGGTTGTCATTTTAACACCTGCTACAACTTAAAACTTCGATTAAAACAATAAAAATATTTATGAAATGAAATAAAATGGCCTTTAAAACCCTACCTTTCCGCACCGACTAGGATAATGAAGACGGGCATAAGCCACAATGTTAAGTGGGGGGGGGGGGGGCGATGAAAACGATCCACTTATTTCAAATTCCAACTACCAAGTTTTCTTTTACATTTTACGTGTACACGATTCCTATAGGGCATTTGTCCGATCCTAGCGAGTCTGTGTCTTACCGTGGTTCCCCTAATTATTTTTTAAGTCTTGGATGTTTGTCTTTGTATCATTTCAGAGACCAGAGAGAATAACAACTCCCACTATTCTACATCAAGGGGATATCATGGATGACGAAACTACATATGAAATTCTAATGTATTACATCGTTCTGGCTCGTCCGTTAGGATTTCTAACGTCAATCAAAGTGTTATTCGCTGTGTACTATAAATTTAATATCGAATATTGTTCAAAGATTTTAAACACATTAACGTTTATCCAAAAAATCATTCTTGGAATCGAGGACAAAATTAATATACCAAGAAAGGTCATGTCATTATTAACTAAGTTAATAGTTATTTTATACGTCTTTTGGTGAGTGGCATTCGGATCACGAGGTAAGAACCATATCGATATTTAGTGTTACGTTCCGGAGTATCTCCCTTAGATGTCAGAGTGAATTTCATGAGAAGCATTAGGCAAATGGGTGAAAGCGCTTTCTTATTTTCATTGTTCTCCACCCGCCAATTGTGCCCGCATATTGCATGACAACCACTTTTACTTTTAAACAATAGAATAAAATATGTATAACTTATATGGAGTGCTTTATTTTTAAATTAAACATACGTTATGCAAGAGTTAAAACTGCTTGTTGCAGACCTTTCTTTAGGCCTGAAATGTTATCTAAATTATTAATTGGACATTAATGAACTTATCACTAGCCTGTGATATTTACTGGATTAGGAACCGATTTTTTCTCAGCTGTTCGTAATCTCGCATAATGTATTTTTAAGTTTTTATTTTAATATTGTTTCCTTATTGAGCTGACATAATGCTGATCACATCAGGAGAAACGGTATCTTATTCGGCAAAAAAGATCATCAATTCAAAGACGAACGCGGAATCATATACTGTAAATGTGGAGGTTAATACACCAGGCATAAGGTTGTTGGAAAACTAAGCATACACGAATCGTGTGATCTAATTAAAAAAAAATAACATTTTCGTATTCGTTTTTACAGATATTTTTCGTCAACTTTGTGCAATGCCAACCAAAGAATCATTAAAAAAGGAGAATTAAATCCTAATTAATTAGGATTCAAGTCTGAGTGGAGTCATTTGACTCGTTGCGTAAGGATAATTATGTGACTCAAATATATTTGCATTGATTCACTTTACTAGTCACTTGACTCACTGTACCCGGTTGTGTAACTCATCTCTTGTGTCACTAGACTCACTAAAGTAGTCACTAGACTCACTAAAGTAGTCGAAGAACTCACTTTACCTGACGAGTCACTTGACTCACTTAACGAGTCGTTTTATGGATTTTTTGGTGAGTCACAAAAATGAGTCTTTTGACTCATTATTTGAGTCCCATGTAAGTTCCAAGTTAGTCCCAAGGTAGTCAACGAAAACTGAGTCGTTACTGAGTCGTTTTATGGATACTCACTCAAATGAGTCAACTGACCCACTTTTTTCTCTGTGTGTAGGCTATATTACCCGTATCTATTTTATGCGCGCATGTTGTTTTTTTTTGTTTGTTTACTGTTGTTTTTTTTTGGGGGGGGGGAGTGTATTGTTCTTTTCGTTATTTTCTATATATAGGCATATTGTATGTATAGCTTGTATTGTCTGTCTGTAAATTGATGCCCGTGTATAACTTTTTCATCTTTAATGGCCGCCCTAAAAGTGCGTTCCGACGCAATCAAATTCTGGTTTGTTCTTTTCTATTCAATATCCATTTACACATTCGTTAGTGTAATGGTAGACGTTACTGATTCCCTCTACATGTACACTACCGCCGCTTTTGGATGGGTGGCCCTCGAGACGCAGCTATACCCAAGGTCAGGTTGTCACTATGAATTTTTTCGGAGAGAAGAAGCACTCCGAAGCCCACGTGAGTTTTTTCGGAGAGAAGAAGCACTCCGACGCCCACGTTGGCAAACAATGTGACAAGATACCCCGTCAAGAACCGAACCCGCTAATCCAGGCAAAGAGAGAGAGGGAGAGAGAGAGAGAGATGGGGTTTAACGTCCACTGAACAAAAACTAGGTCATTTCGGGACTAACGTATGGTTTTAATTTTATTTCAATAATTCGCTGGCGCGTAGTGGTCTTTAGCAGTGGGAGGAAACCGGAGTGCCCGGAGGAAACCCACGAGGTTGAGAAGGCGCCCCTATCTCCATGTCACATACGCTCACACCAGGGCTCGAAACCACAGCCGCAAGCCAGAGGTGACTGGCCAGCTATAGAGGTCGAAGCGCGGCACTCTAGTCCACTAGGCCATCCCCCCCCCCAAGGCAAAGAGAGAGAAATGTGGTTTAACGTCCACTCAAAACAAACTAGGTCATTTCGGTACTGACATAATAATATGGTTTAATTTTATTTCAATAATTCGCTTGTGCGTAGGGGTCATTAGTAGTGGGTAGAAACCCACGAGGTTGGACAGGCGACCCTACTCCTTACCACGTAGTTCTTTTACAGCATGATGAGAGTTATCGTCCAAGATCCCCATTAGTGCAAGTCTAGTGCCTAGGTCTTAGCCGACAAGAACAACTGCCTAAAGCGAGTAAAGTCGCTCGACAGTCGCTGAGCTATTAAAAAAAGTTAATGTCGAATCTTATTAAAAATCTTCGACTTGTAGTAATTTGTTTCACTGATGAATAAAAAGTTTATACCCGTTTACCATAGAATCAAATCATCTACAGATTTGCAAGGTCCCCCTCCCCACTACTCACCTCAACCAGCATGCAGACGGACAGACAGGAAAAATATAAAAATTCCGAGAAAACCCATCAAAAATAATTATTAAATTCCAGTTTTTATCATGGTTCAAATAACGTCAAATATACACTTTTGTGTTCTAGGAAACACATAGATTCATAAAAACGCTATGGTACACCATTTTGACGTCTAAAAGTAGCAAAATAGATCGTAAAATGATAACGATGTTATACGGACTTTTTCCGTATGAAAGAATATCGATACGTGCTGCTGTATCCGTGTGCCGTAACACGTATGAGAAATGCACACACATTGATGATGTCACAAGCAAAATCGATACGAATACGTGATACGGACCAGAAATTTATACCTGCCAAAAGTCTCTAGTGTTTACCCAACGTGTGCCGTAACACGTATGAGAAATGCACACACATTGATGATGTCACAAGCAAAATCGATACGGATACGTGATACGGACCAGGAATTTATACTTGCCAAAAGTCTCTAGTGTTTGCCCAACGTGGGCGGCAGAGTGTTTCTTCTCTCCGAAAATACTCATAGCGACAACCTGACTTTGGGTATAGCTGCGTCTCGAGGGCCACCCACCTAAAAGCGGCGGTAGTGTAGAGGGAATCAGTAACGTCTACCATTACACTAACGAATGTGTAAACGTGTGTATAGAATAGAAAAGAACCGAATTTGATTGCACCGGAACGCCTTTTAGGGAGACCATATACAAAATGTAAAGATGAAAAAGTTATACACGTGTACCAATTTACAGACAGACTGTACAAACTATACATACAATATATCGTGTATTGAAAATAAAAACAGGACAAAAAATAAAATAACAACATGCGCGTATAAAATAGATACGGGTAATATAGCCTAATATTAGGTGGACATATAAATCACAAATTCTGCAACGCTTGGGGCTATGATGCTTGTTGGATTGAAGAGATTATTAAAAGAAAAAGGTTTAATCGGTAACGTTTATGGTTGGATATATATTGCTTTCTCAAATCTTTATACGTTTCGCATCCCATAAGGAAATACTGTTGATTCAGTTTTATTTGTACAGCGGGAGAACAAATCGTCGAGTCAAAGCGATCGGAAATAGCCGACGGTTACCAATTGGGGTCAAGGACGTTGAATGATAACGCTAGGCCGACCAACATTTTTTCATTTTACTTTTGAGTGAAAAAAAAAAGTTGAATGATAACGATAGGCCGACAAATATTTGTGTTTTGCTTTTCACTTTTATTTTTGTTTTACATTTTAAATTACTTTTTAAAATGATTTTAGTTATCATTTGTGTTTTGATTTTAATTTACATTTCGGGGCACCCTTTCCAAACCTTTGCCAGTGATGCAGGACCGAGGGCCTGGCAAGGGAAAACCTACAGTTGGGCGGATTGAACGTGCACTTAAAGGATCCGTTGGCAGTTATGAGAGTAGGTCGTATCGCAGCTGTCTTGGCACAATTTCTCTCGTAGCACACTGAATGGCGTATGTGCGTCTTCATTAGCCCAGTCGGAACTGAATAGTAGTTCAGATGCGTCGTGCACGTAAAGGATCCATTGGTAGTTGGATTCTATATAAGACTAGACCGTAGCATTGCTTTCCAGGCACTGTATGGCGTATGTCCGTCTTCATTTTCCCAGTCGGAGCAGAATAGTAGGCCGTTAAACACCAGTTCATTTCTGTTACGACCTAACCATGGGGCAAACTATAAAGTTGACTTTGTTAGTTCCTGAGACCACCCCTCATGGTTATTATATTTAAAATACGAATATTGTTCATATCGTTATAAAATAAAGCTTTTCTTTCAATAGGCAGATTGTTTTCACTCTAGTAGATTCGACGGAGATTCACCGTGCAATAATTACTAGACAGTTTTCATGTTATTGAATCTCATGATCGGCCATCCCCGTGTATATGTAATTAACTTGTGTCGCCCAATTTGTTTTAAATATGTGTGCATTTATATTTCCGGTATACCCACAGACCCATAGAAGTATTTATATCGGCATTTATTACAACAGCAAATCGTTGTCGCAGCTCATGAAAAAAATTCTCTTACCAGTCTATTTATATCGGTATTTGTTACAGCTGCGACTCATGAAAAAAAACCCAACTCTCTTACCACTCTTCTAGTGGCGTGCTAACACCATTGCGGTAATTTAAAAGCTTTTGATCCGATTAAAGGTTTTCTACAGATCCATTTTATCCATAGATGCAACAATGAGGAATCTTCTGAAATCCGGTTTTTATTGTCGCTCCGGTATCCATAAGTATTGACGGGTGTCGTACACGAGGCAGGGTATGCTTACTGGTTCGAGAACTACTGACACCAATTCGTATTCAAGCAATTAACATAGCTAACTAACCTTCGCCCTGTTATTGTAATTCTACACTAGGCCTACTTGAATAATACCAAAAATAATTTACTTTTTAAGGCAATATGTTTCATTATTTTAGAAAAAGGAAGCCACGGTGGCTGGCTGGGTAAGACACTGGCTCGCTAGCCAGGAGATCACGCGTTCGATCCTGCATTGGCCGAGAAAGTTCATCGGGATTTTCCGACTTGGACATGGATTCTCCTTATCAGTCCTGCAGGACAGAGGACGAGACAAGGACAGCTGTCTTCGGATGGGACAAAAAACCGAGATCCCAGTGTATTAGTGTACACATTTGCGTGCATGTAAAAGATCCCTTGGCAGTTGGAATTCAATATAAGAGTAAGCCAATGTGCCGCTGTCAGGACAAAATTTCCCTCAAAGCATACTGTATGGCACATGCCAGCCTTCATTAGCCCAGTCGGAGCAGAACAGTCGGACATTAAACCCAATTTCATTTCGTTTTAATTTGAGAAAACAAATAATTAATCAAAATTTTCCTATTATCTCTCAGGGTTCGATGGTCGAATGGTTAGCGCGTGCGGGTTGTTTCATAAGGTCTGTCATTGAGTCAACTGGCGCGGTTTCGATTCCCCGGTGATACGTGACAAAGAGTAGCGTCACCTATCCAACCTCGTGGTTTTTCTCCGGTTACCCTGGTTTCCTCTAGAAATGGAGTATTTTGTGTCGATTGGACGTTAAACCCCATATCTCCCACACCCACGCTTTAAATCATATTTTAGATCTTACATTGGAAATGTAAATAAAAGATAAAACATTTCTACGCCACAAATTTTATTATACTCTTTACTGTCATCATGCTGTAATAGTTCTAGTATAATACTTGTCATCAAAGTGTACTGGGTTTTTTTTTGTATATAAAGTACTTATCATCATGCTGTAATATTTCTAGTATATTATATATAGTATTTGTCATCATTGTGTAGTATTTATAGTATACAGGGGGACCTCACCACACACAATAACACAATACTTGTCATCACCTATTTATCGTAGTCTTCAATTTACAGAGTGGCTATAAATGTGGTTGAAATCATTCGAGCTATTCAGGAAAAGTAGAAAATGTAGATCAAAGAATTTAAATCAGCGACAAATCTATCAAATCTGGTTGAAATACATCAAGCAGTTTAGGAGAAAAAAAAATCCAAAACCTGTGAAAATTCCCGTATTTGACCCCCCCCCCCCCCAATAATCCGCCTTTATAAAATAATTAATTAATAATTCTTTATATTTTTTTTTCATGTTTTCTGAAACAGAGATGTGTGAGTATTACAAATTTATATTTTTAATTTATCATGCACTAGTTGTTATATTGTGTATAATATACGTCACTATATCTTATAATCCTGTCTGTTTACCTAACGTGACGTTCAAGTTGCATCAGAACAGTCGGACGTTAAACCCCATTGTATCTGATTTTTTAACCTGATATCACGTACAACTGAATATAATTAGAATGATTAGAGTCAAATATCTCATCTGATTTGTGACGTGACAACAGTTTAATCATCACCGGGAACCAGTTGATGTTCACCTCTTTTATTTTCAAATAAGGTTTTAATTTTATTTAAATGAACCCATGATTTCACAAATTTATCTAGAAATTAAAAAGTAGCCTTAAAATGTTTAAACGATGGAGTTGATTAGTTCCCCAGAAAGATCAATATTGTGGAACAGCGAAATAGTTGTATTTATATTTCATTGTTTAGCCTTACTTTTAAAATCCTTAATAATTGATCAACTTTAATGGCTTAATAAGTAAATGTGACAGGGCAAGTTCTGAAAGAGAGTAAGCTCTCTTGAGTGACAAGACAAATTGATATGAAAAAAGTGTGTAGATGGGCAAAGCAAACGTAATCGAACGTCGTTCATTTTGGACTTTTCGCGTATTTCGCTGAACATAATTTATTAGAAATTACAACAATATTATTAGCAATTGAATATAATTGACTACATATATTCATATAACAATAATAATATGTGCTATTAGACCCAATTCGGTCTATTTAAGTTTTCAAAGAATAGTCACATGCTAGTGAAATTCAGATTATCCATCGGACATCAATAAATCAATGGTGCATACGACCGAAAAATAAAGAAAAGAAAATGTACCTCTATGCTGTATTTCCATTTGATTTTTCGTTAAAATAGACGGATTTTTTTTAACGATGAGAGGTTGAAGCGGTTTATTTGTTTGGGTTTTCAATGTTTCACAAAGTTACGTTATATTGTTTATCCAAATTTGGAATTTTTGTACTGACACAAATAAATACCCACTACCATTCGGGTCTATTCGTTTATTTTATGATATGCGACCTGACAAAATCTGCTCCAAGATTCGATTAAATCTCAGGATCGGCCATCCCCGTGTACATGTACTTAAAGTGTGCAGCCCAAGTTGTTTTTAATATGTGTTCATTTATATTTCCGGTATAGGCCTACCCATAGACATATATATAGGTTTATTTATATCGTTATTTGTTACAGCTGTGAATCGTTGTCGCAGCTCATGAAAAAAAAAACTCTCTCACTACTCTTCTAGTGGCGTGCTATCACCATTGCGGTGATTTAAAAGCTTTTGATCCGATTAAACGTTTTCTACAATTCCATTTTATCCTTAGATACAACAAATGTGGAATCTTCTGAAATCCGGTCTATATTGTCACTCCGGTATCTATAAGTATTGGCGGGTGCCGTACATGACGAAGAGTATGCTTACCTGTTCGAGAACTAATGATACCACTTCTTATTCAAGCAATTAACATATAGCTAACTAACCTTCGTCCTGCTGTCGTAATTCTACATTACTAAATTTATACCAAAAATAATCTACTTTTTAAGGCAACATGTTTCGCTATTTGAGAAAAGGGAGCCACGGTGGCTAAGCGGGTAAGACGCTTGCTCGCTAGCCTGGAGGTCGTGTGTTTGATTCTGCATTCTGCAGAAACTGTTATATCATTGTAAGTCAGATCGGCCAGAAACATATCATATATCATTTTACGGAGTAACATACAGTTCTATGCTTGAATTTAGGTAATGCGATATCATGAATATATGAAACTGATTATTCTTTTGTCTCGTAGCTAATCTTTACTTCTTGATTAACCAATAATATTTACCCTTGATTTGATTCATCACGAACTAATTGTTTACTTGTTTGCTAAAAGAGAGATATTATTCAGGTTCGTAGCTAGACCAAAATTGTTGGGGGGGGGGGGGGCAAAGGCATCTGGGGGCGCCGATGGGGCTTCTGTGGGCGCCGATGACGGTCCGCGGCGAACGGTACCTTGGAAGGGTCTATAGGTTGCTCTCCATGGGCATACGGACTCAATGAATTTTAAGGGGGCAGAATCATGACATGCCTGATCAAATTTCGGGTTAGGCCTACAGACGTCTAGGGACGCCCCACCCTCCCCCTAGAAAAAAGGTAAAATTTAACGACTTCACAAACGCGTTTTCTTGTTATTCCAGTCTCTGAATACAGTAGGTGGTACTTACATAGTCTATCTAAGGTGGCTTTGTCGAATTCTAATCAATCGTTTATATTCCACGGAGACGCGGTCGTCGGGTGCAAATTTTGACTGCCGCAAACGTGTTTTTTCTGCTTTTCCGGCCCCTGAATACAGCCACTTGAAATGTGGTCCAATGCAGTCTACCTTAGGTGGCGTACCACACTCCTCGCGATTAACAACCAATAGCTAACTGCGTAACCAGGGGCGTAAATGTGGGGAAAAAATAGTCGGTCGCAAAACCACTGCACTTGGTCGTAAAATAGGAGCAGCCGGTATCAAAATAAGTGCCCACTGCATACGTCACACTACTCACTCAAAACAAAATAGTCGGTCGCAAAACCAGTGCAGTCGGTCGCAAAATAGGAGCAGTCGGTATCAAAGTAAGTGCTCACAGCATACGTCGCACTACCCACGCAAAACTTTAGTATAAAATAACCTTGTCAACTTATCACGTTTGAAAAATTGTTGTGTTTCACTCTTATAATGTTGTGAGTATTATTCTGTTTCTCCCCTGGAGAAAAATAGTCAATCTCAAAATAAGTGCAGTCACTGCCGTCGATCTCAAAATTAGGCATCGGCGACTTCATGAATTAGGCCTAATGAGGTAAACAAACAATGCCAGAATAGATCCCAAATATATGTATTTGCCTGACTCCGTAAGCCTAAATTACACACGTCTACGTCACACCAAACTATAGTTTTAAATAACCATGTCTGCTTGTCATGTTTGAAAAAATGTTTGTCACTCTTATTCTGCTGTAAGTATGTTGTTCTATGAAATGTTTTCCACCCATGGTAAAAAAAATAGTCGGTCTCAGACTAAATGAATTATTGGCATAAACAGACAGTCACAAAACGGGCGAAATTGACAAATAAGCCTCAAGATTTTGTCCCGTTTTTTATTCCCTCGACCTTATGCACCTTCTTCTTCAAGTCTTTCTGCATTGTCCCATGATACAAAAGAGTACCTGTATGTTTATTTTACTGTGGATATTAACAGGGAAAAAATCTATTTAAAAAAACTCCTGATTAAAATAGTCACGTTCAACATATTATAGATGTCAAAAAGTATGTATTAAATGAATCAATGATGTCAATTTAAAGATAATGCCTGTTATGGTATTTGACTGATCAGTGAGGGCATCTCGACCATTGATGTCAAATTAAGCTTCATGCTGTAATTTACATGACAGCTAGGGTGACTCGTGTGTTAGGCGCTGGCTTGCTAATCCGGATGTTCTGTCTTCAATCCCTGCATTGGCCGAGAAAGTTTATCAGGATTTTCAGGCGTGGTTCACATTCTACAAAAACATGACACCCCTTGTAAACATTGGTATGCACATAATATAAGAATCCTTGACTGTTGGAATCAAAATAAGAGTATGCCGTAGTGCCGCTGTCCAGGCAGATTTTCCCGAATTGGCCGTCTTCATTAGCTCAGTCGGTGGAGAGCAGGACATTACATCCCATTTTATTTCTTCATTTCATATTTTATGTGACCAAAAACATCTTAGGTCAGTTTGCAGGGGCGGATTGGGGCAGGGAACCGGCCCGGGCTCCCGTGTCGGAGCAGCCCCTTTTAATGACCGAGGAGCTCGGGGGGGGGGGGGGGTCTTCCCCTGGACATTTTTGAAAAATGAACCCCAATTATGCGATTTGGTGCAATATCTGATTATAATCTCTGTCAAATAATATATTTCATAAATCGATTGACTTAGGCCAAAACCCCGACCTGCAAGTAATTTACACTCATCAACCTGTGAAATTATCATATCGTCATATTATTAATTATCGTATTATCATTGTTCAGAGTGAAGAGAATTTAACTGGTTGAAAAATGGGACTAGTTGAGAAAATTTTGACCATTGGATTAACCAGTTAGAAATATTGAATAAGCAGGAATATTTTCATCGAAAAATGTCCCATTTTTGTTGCCGGGAGCGCTAGTTGATTCCTCCTGTGATGGAAGGCCACGAAATACATTGGTACAGAGTGACGAAAATGAAAATCATAAAAGCTGATTTTTAATTTTGGATTCTGGCGTATCCCCACAAACAGGGTGCAGGTGACTTTTAATCGGGTGAATCCGATGAAACTGTCGGTTGAATTTCGTATCCCCATTGCAGGATTCCGAATTCTGACCCACACCCAGCACTCCCGGTCCAGAAAGTCTATTATACCAGCCCATTAAAGCCACCGGCCACATACAACATGATCATCATGGCTCAATGGTCGGTCCAATACCCCCTCTCCCATATAATGTTCAGCAGAAAAACGTTGTTGGGGTTTTTTTAGACGAATTGGACAAAATTATTTTTTTACATTTTTTGTCCGACCGGCCCTTCGGGCCGACTTTGAACTCAAAATTAACAATGACAATTGCAGTATTTTGAAAATTGCTATTGTGGTATGAAATATGCATTTTAATTGATATTAAATAAAAAAAACAAAAGATTGCCACCATACTTTTATTTGCACTAAAACAACAATCTTCCGAGGCAGCCATGCAAATGTCCCATTTTGAACCTTAAAATCAGGCATATTATACACTTCAATTTTTTTATTTTATCTAAAATATTTTATGTATGGTTCTGCTATTGTCCTTTATATCCCTTAAACACCCCCCCTGTACAGTGGAATGTCGTTTGTAAAAATAAATAAATAGCGAAAATTCTATATGCAAAAACAAAATGCGGACCCATTTATGGCACCTTAGAAGCATTCAATAACTACATGCAAATACAAGTAAATATCATTAAATACAGCGGTTGAAAAACCTATGGCTATTATATTCAGTGGCTCGAATTTTGTCCAGAATGACGTCACTTTCAGAATTACGTCAAACAGTAATGACGTCACCGCTATCGCTCGTGGAATACTTGCGCAGGGACTCTCTTGAACTATTGAATAACCCGAGCGGTATTCAATGTTCATTGAGTTCTATCAATATGTATACGCGTACATACATATTATATATAACAACGGCTTATTGAATGTTTAATATAGTGGTTACTGTATCTTGCTTAATGAAATATGTTTACATAATGTAGCTTTTACATATTCATGTTGTTTACTCGGTAATAAGATCGTTAAATCGATTACTTTCAATACAAAAATACTTTAAAAACTTGTTAGCTACGTGAACTTCTCAAATGGGTGGTCTATCAATATTAGTTTTTGTCTTAATTCCGTTATGCATCATGCATGAGATGGTTAAGGATTAACATCAGCTTTTGTCTTAATTCTGTTATAAATTGATAAAAACAATATGTCTTTTACGGGGCCCGGTAAGGAACGCAAAGAATAAAAATATAATAATAATAACTGGTGCGCGCCTGATAATAACTAGCGTGCGCCTGATAATAAGTGGCGCGCGCCTGATAATAACTGGCGCACGTCGGATAATAACTGGCTCGCTTCGGATAATAACTGGCTCGTGCCGGATAATAGCAAGCGCGCCGGATAATAACAAGCGTGTCGGGATAATAACTGACTCGTGCCGGATAATAACAACCATGTCAGGATAATAACTGACTCGTGCCGGATAATAACAAGAGCGCCGGATAATAACAAGAGCGTCCGATAATAACTAGCACTAATTAATACATTTCCCATATGAAATGGAATGAAATGGGGTTTATAGCCCTACTGTTCTGCTCCCACTGGCCTAATGAAGACCGGCATCCGTCAAATAGTGCCAATGTGTACACGGGACCTCGGTATTTCGTCCCATCCCAACGACTGTACGTTGACCGTAGGCTCGCTATCCAGGAGGCCCCTTGTTCCATCCCTCCGTTAGCCAAAAAAGTTCATCGGGATTTTTAAGCGCGGTTCCTCCTGCACCATTGATTGGCAAGGGGGAACTACGCCGGAAAATCAGGATGAACGTTCTCGGCCAACGCAGGGATGGAACACGGGACCTTCTAGATAGCGAGCTAACGTCTTATTAACTGAACCATGTGGTCCCCTATCCAATAAGACGGGTTGGGTAGCCAAATAAGGTCTGACATTGAATCAGGTGACGTGGTTTTGATTCTGCCTTGAACGTGGCAAAATGAGGGTCAACCGTTTTCTTTCGGGTGTTCCGGTTTCATCTCACTGCTTTTTTTTTCTTGTAAAATGTTTATTCACAAAATTTCTAAATACATTATCATATAATATATATAATATATATGCATTAGAATGATTTCATATATACATTAATTACAACATTCATACATTAATTACAAAATTATTAAATGGTTAAAAAGGGTTGAACAGTGCATATATGTACATTTGAAATAAAAGTCAATGCTTATCTCATCATTTAGTCCGAGTTTAACAAGAAAGGAAGGCTGAATGAATTTGGAAATAAAATCTTTAACACTTTTATGCTTTTTGTAGTAAATATTTACACTGTAAATATGATCTAGTAACAATCTTTTAAATATTGGGTTAACATCTATAATATGTCCATCTTTTAAGGCTAGCATTCTTCTTTTGTATATAGCAATTCTTACTGTACATAAAATAATATTGCATAACTCTATTGGAAGAGTTTTACATGACTGTTGAAGACCAAATAAAATAACAGTGCCTAATTCATTAATATTTATATTCATTTTCAATATATCATCTAGTATATCTTTAATTAAAAGTTTAAAATCTGTCAAATGCTGGCATCTAACGAATAAATGTTCAATATCTTCATGTATTAATTTACAAACAGGGCAATATTCGTCACTTACTTTTCTTATCTTAAATAGCTTTTCCTTTGACCATAATATATTATGTACAATTTTAAAATCTAAGTCAACACATTTAGGATTTTTTTAAGTACAAAACACGTTTTTCCATATGATAGGAAAATTACACACGAAACCCTTGTTCACCCAATAATTTAAACAAATGGGTTGAACAAATTTCTAGCTGAGTAGCTTCTGATAGCAGAATTTTGACGTTAATTTATCTAGTGTTATCAATTCATCATCTATCACGTGACTGGTGTTAGCAGACGACATTGGTGTTACATACGTGTTAATGTAAATTAGTTTATATACATTCATATTACAGCATTAGATGCGTTACGATCCACTTGTGTCAATTTCTAGTTCCGAAATGTTAGCGATTTAGCTCCTTTAAATAATACCAAACATCATTTACTTTTTAAGGCAACATGTTTAATTATTTGAGAAAAGAGAGCCACGGTGGCTAAGCAGGTAAGACGCTTGCTTGTTAGCCTGGAGGTCGCGTGTTCCATCGGGATTTTCCGACATGAACATTGTTTCTCTTTGTCAGTCTTGCAGGACGGAGGGCCAGACAAGGACAGCTGTTTTCGGATGGGACAAAACAAAAAAACCGAGGTCCCAGTGTATACATTTGCGTGCATGTAAAAGATCCCTTGGCAGATGGAATTCAATATAAGAGTAGGCCATTGTGCCGCTGCCCGGGATAAAAATTTCCCTCATAGCACACTGTATTGCATAATGCCCGCCTTCATTAACCCAGTCGGAGTAGGATATTAAACCCCATTTCATTTCATTTTATTTTTAGAAAACAAATAATTCATCAACATTTTCCTATTATCTCACAAGGTTGGATGGTCGAATGGTTAGCGTGTGCGCGTTGTTTCATAAGGTCTGTCATTGAGTCAACTGACGTGGTTTCCATTCCACTCATCTAAAAATACTGTGACAGCTAATAAAAGTTATATAAATACTCAACAATAACGTAATAATCAATGCGCTCACCGAATTTTGTGTCATCCCACAATGGATACAAAACTAAAGAACAACCACTATGCCATTAGCCTGTCCAACCTCGTAGTTTTCTCCGGTTCCTCCGGTTTCCTCTACACACAAGCGAATTATTGAAATAAAATTAAACCATATTTAGACTAGAAATGAAGTATTTTGTGTCGAGTGGACGTTAAACCCCACATCTCTCACACACACGCTTTAAATCATATTTTGTAGTTCGAGATGAAGTGTAAATAAAAGATAAAACATTTACTGGCAATATTTCTACACCACAAATTTATTATACTCTTGCCTTGATGTTGAGCTATATGTCCGCTTCCACCCTGGGTGATATCGCAGAAAATATTATTTTGCCGTATATGCCAAATAATTTGCCTTGATTTCATCTCGCCATCTATATGCCTATATGGAAATATATAATTGATAAATCTGCTTACATCGAAGTCAAGTAACTTTAAAAAATAGGTTTATTAATAAAAATTATCAAGTAAGTCTAAAAAGGGTTTGCTAATAAATAGTGTCTGCATAAATTCAATATAGGACTGGATAAAATAAAATTAATGGATGCATGATAATAATTGGAACTGTTTCCAATCTTTATTATTTCGTGCACAATCTACTTTTACATTACTTAACACTCAACGTTAAAACCATTCCCTATCTTTCCTGTCATGATGCTGTAATATGTTTAGTATAGTAATTGTCATCGTTGTGTAGTATTTATAGTATACAGGGGGACCGCACCACACACAAACAATAACACAATACTTGTCAACATCTTCACTGTCAAGGGTTTACAGTGTGTCTATAAATGTGGTTGATATCATTCGAATGATTCAGGAAAAGTAGAAAATGAATCAGCGACAAATCTATCAAATCTGGTTGAAATACATCAAGCAGTTTAAATCAGTGGATGTATCATCGTCGCGAACCAGTTCATGTTCATCATTTATAAATATTACAGTAACGTAATATCGACTGAATTATTCCTGTTTCTATTACTGTTTACACTCTCTGTAAATGAGATATGTTGACGAATTATTGATCAGTAGAAATTTTAATTTACCCTTGATTTGATTCACCACGAACTATTATTCAGGTCCATAGCTAGACCAAAATTGTTAGGGGGGAGGGCAAAGGCTTCTGTGGGCTTCTGTGGGCGCTGATGACGGTCCGCGGCGAACGACACCGTGCAAGTGTGCTCTCCATAGGCATACGGACTTGATGAATTTTAAGAGGGCAGAATCCTGACATGCTCGAACAAATTTCGGGTTAGGCCTACAGACGTCTATGGGACGCCCCAACCTCCCCCTAGAAAATAGGTAAAATTTAACGACCTCAAACGCGTTTTCTTGCTATTCCAGTCTCTGAATACAGTCGGTGGTACTGATATAGTCTAACTAAGGTGGCTTAGTTGAATTCAAATTAATCATTTATATTCCACGGCGACATTCTATCTCATTGACTCACATTTCTGGTCCTCTCGTCCTCAAGAATTTCTCCCAACAATGACCTTAGATGCCAGGATATTGACTCAATTTTTCAAAATTTTCTCAAGTTGCTCAGGCACAATTATCATATATGACATCAACTTTATTTCAACTTAAAAAAAACCTGCTTTCCGGCGAGACAACGATCGGCGTACAACTATATAATTATACAATACTGTCTATGTTCTACCCACCATTTTGGGCGCACCAATCTGATTCGGCATTATGCACTATGTGCGGCCCAACATTATAAAGCGCCCCACCACTCATGTCATTATGGGCGCCTCTCCGGGATAAGGCACCCCACAGATCAAGCCGTTTTGGGCGCCCCATCAGTTGTGGTGTTAATCGTGGGGGTCATTATTTGGGGCCTCACCATTTGGGGAGCGCCTCAACGACATGATTGGCGAGGCGCCCATAAAACCAAGTGACAATGGTTTGTCGCCAATCTCATCGTGGACGCCCAATCAATGTCACACAGGTTTATGTGGCGCCCATACATGGAGATTTTAGTCGCTGGCGCCGACATATTCCAGGAGGAGGGGGGGAGCTTCATCCCTTGCCCTCCCACCCCGCTAGCCAAGGGCCTGTTTTTTGTGTGTTTCACTATTGTAATATTGAGTGTTGTACTTGTATACCCGATTTAAACACAATCACGATAACATGTAGTGTTTCATTGTCTAACGTCTTCGTCCAAACTGATCCCGCAGTGAATATTCGCTTCGCCGCTACAATCACTGATAAGAATGACATCGACGAGACTTAATGAGTTCGGCATATTAACATTTTTACTCCGAGAAATTAAATTCTCAAACATTTTTTTGAAGTATAAGAAAAATAAATGAACACGTTTGAAGTATTTGTAGTTAAAAAAAATATTTCCTATTTAGTATAAATGGGTATTAAAATGAGTAAAATGCATCATTTTGCCCGAAGTAATTCTCTGTGAAACAGATTGGTCTTCGTCTTCTTCCTTGGGACTTAACGTCCCCTTCCACCTAAATTGTCCATCGTCTTCTATAATACAGATCATATTGTTGATCCGCGATGTTAGTGACATACTTGAATAACAGTAGAATGTTCATTTACGACGTCTACATGGTACCACGTTCAAAGTTCGATGATTGACACATTAATAAATGTCTGGTTCGAGCCCGGTGTTGCCAAGAAAGTTTCAGGGGATTCTGGTCTAGATGCCCCTATCAGTGATATAGGACTGAGATAGGCCTGGTGATATGGACAAATGTCATGATGTTCAGGTAGGACGCAATGTCGAGGTCCTGGGTACATCACAGGGCACATGTTAAAGATCCCCTTGGAAATGGAAACAAACGAAGGTTGTAGCGACCCTGTAAGATCATACTTCCGTCATAACAGCCTGTACTGATTCACGCTTAGGACGTTAAACCTCATTTTATTTTATTTTATTTTCAAATAACGTTTTAATTTTTTTTAAATGAACCCATGATTTCATATATTAGTTTAGTTTAAAGTATTCTGGAATCAAAGAGCTAGATGTGTGGAGTCAATTGACACGTCAAGTTTGTTTTGATTTTGGCGACAAGGGAAAATGGGATGATAACAATGTACCTAATATCGGCCTAATATATGTTTAGGCTCTAATATAGCCCATCGCAATTCTCACCCTAAAATGATATTGTGAAGTCACTGGTGTACCGATGTATATCTAAAATACAAAAGCAAAACAACCTGCTATGGTCTACTCAAGAGGGCTTACTCTCTTTCAGAACTTAAACGTAGTTGCCTCCCTTCCCCTGTCACATTTACTTATTAAGCCATTAAGCCATTGCTAAGCAATGAAATATTAATACAACTATTTCACTCTTCAATGATATTGATCTTTCTGGGGAACTATTAAACAGACCTATAAACTTTTTTTTAAGGCTACTATTTAATTTGTAGATAAATTAATTTAAATGTATTTAGGAGTTGGCCAGTAGCAGTATACCATGCGATCACTATTCCCATTAAAGCAATCAATCGTAAATAAAATGCCATTAATATAATTAAATAAACCTGACTTTGTTCTGTGTTACCCGCACATTTATTTTTAAATCTAGTGTATTGTACTCCTTCATCCACAAATTACTCAGAATTTTACATATACCATGATTTATTCTATAACTACATGCAAATACAAGCAAATATCATGGCTGTATTCAGTGGCTCGAAAACGTCCTACTTTTGTCCAGAATGACGTAACTTTCAGAATTACGTCAAACGGTAATGACGTCACCGCTATCGCTCGTGGAATACATGTGCAGGGATACACTCTCTTGAACTAGGGTAAACGTTTTTTACCGTCCACCGGAGCCTGGTCTTATGACGTCATATGTGGATTGTGGGTTAGGATAAGGGTTAGGCTTGGCCCAGGGTTAGGGTTAGGGCTAGCCCTGTCTACATCTCGAGACTGTGACGAAATCTGCAGGCCACAGCCCTTATCCTAACCCTTATCCTAACCCACAATCCTCATATGACGTCATAAGACCAGGCTCCGGTGGACGGAAAAAAATGCTTACCACTATTGAATAACCCTAGCGGTATTCAATGGTCATTGAATTCTGTGTATATATACGCATACAATATTATATATAACAACGGCTTATTGGATGTTTAATATAGTGGTTCCTGTATCTTGCGTAATGAAATATATTTACATAATGTAGCTGATACATATTCATGTTGTTTACTCGGTAATAAGATCAATGAATCAACAACAAATTGATAACTATAATAATAACACATTTCGAGTCACATACGATACGACACCAATAGTTATTTTTAAGGCATGAGTAAGTTCCCATATATTTTATGATTTGGCATGATTATGCATGATGTAGGCCTAAGATACAGGGGGACCGCTGTGGTCCACGGATAAAGGCGATGACTCGCTAAAATAGAATCTCGTGTTCACTCCAGGAACTGGCCAAGAAAGTTAGTCGGAATGTTTTGGCGTTGTTTCTCCGTGTCTGTGTTGTTGTGCAGATAACCTACTTTGTTGGTACGGAAGCTCAAATACGAACTATTTTTGTTTTTTATCGATTTCCTATTTCTATTATTAATTTTCAATTTTGTAAAATAATTTTCAATTTTGTAAAATAATTTTCAATTTTGTAAAATAATATTCAATTTTGTAAATTAATTTTCAATTTTGTAAATTAATTTTTAATTTAAACTTTTAATTTTATATTTTGTATTTGAATTTCTATTTTGTAAAATAATTTATAATTTTGTTTTATCTCGAGCACCACAGCCCGAGGTCAGATAGAAGGCAGATTAGCCGAGGAAGGCTGAATGTACATGCGTCTTTTCAACAAAATGGCTACATAGGACATTCCATCCACATTTAACATTATCATTTTCTTTATTATAAGTTTGAGATTTGGTCGGTATACTGATTGTCTCTCTGTCATGTTTCAAAAGACACTGTGTTGTAATCTATATATCCCTTTGTTTTAATGAAGACAAGCGCGTTACAATATTTTAAGCCATTCTTGTATGTCTATTGAGCCATTGAAAATGTGGACTTTACACCAAGTTTAGGGTATTTATAACGTATAAATAATGTATCAACTTTTGTTTCTTCAAATTTGGATTATTTAGAGACGAGGTACCATTCCTTTACATTGCGTCTACAAGCTAGTACTTTGGAAGAGTCTATTTTAATACATATGTGTGCTTTACATAGCACCCTAACAGAATCTTAGGTCAAAGGTGATGAAAACTGATAAGGATGTAAAGAAGACATAAATTTAAGATAGGGTCTGTGTGTACAGAGAGAGAGAGAGAGAATGGGGTTTAACGTCCAGTCGATACAAACTAGGTCATTTTGGGACTAACATATTTCAATAATTCGCTTGCGCGTAGAGATCTTTAGCAGTGGGAGGAAACCGGAGTACCCGGAGGAAACCCACGAGGTTGAGAAGGCGCCCATATCTCCATGCCTCATACGCTCACACCAGGGATCGAAACCACAGCCGCAAGCCAGAGGTGACCGGCCAGCTAGAGGTCGAAGCGCGGCACTCTAGACCACTAGGCCATCCCAACCCCCCGTCTGTGTGTACTTATTCTGGTATTAGTTAAGTGGCCTAATAATGAACAGTATACTTTGTAATATTTATTAGGAATATATTTCATTTTCAGTTAATCGTCTCCAATAACCTCCGTCTATATCAAACATTGTGTCTCTGAGATAGGTGTACCTTTCAGTATTGATGTCAATAAACTATATTTTCCGCTCAATGAATTTTCACTGTTTTAGGTCGATTTCGTGTATTTGAAAACAAATTAACAAAATAAAAAGTTATTCTACAAAATTAAAAATCTTTCTACAAAATTAGATATTATTTTACAAAATTAGAAATTATTTTACAAAATTAGAAATTATTTTACCAAATTAGAAATTATTTTACAAAATTAGAAATTATTTTACAAAATTAGAAATTATTTTACAAAATTAGAAATTGAAAAATAAAAATAGGAAATACAAAGTACAAAATTAGAAATTATACTACAAAATCTTAAATTAAAAATGGAAATTATAATTTTTTTTTCAAAATTAAACATTAAAAATAAAAATATTAAATAAAAAAAACAAAAATAGTTCGTATTTGAGCTTCCGTATGTTGGGGTGTTTAATATTTTAAAAATAATAATAATTGTCAATGAATTTTGTGACCTATGTAATAATTTGTCCCGAAGACTTCAAAATGACTGTTTAGTTCAACACTTAACATTAATTTATAAGCTGATTTTTATATTAGAAATCACAATACAAGACTTTAATATATTTATAATTTTTCATTTATAATATGATGATATATGTTTAGTATAAATCTTTAATCGCGGCTAATAAAATATTTGGTCATTAAACGATAACAACTGTAAACTGCTACTGGAGTATATTTGTAAAAATTATCTCTGACTTCATTCCATGTACTTTTATATCATCCTGATTCCAGTTTCTCCCAGTTTTGTTTTGTATCCTAATTTTCTCCCTCCACCCGAATGAGTCTATTACAGACAACAGACAACTGTAACCATCAGTACATTGGAGATGTTGGTTATAAATAAAGCAACGGTTGATAGAATAATAGATTTCTTCATGTTAAATATTAACTTCATTTTATTAAACGATATCAAGATATGAAAATGTAGCAACATCTATGTTTAATTATATTTACAGGAAGGTGAAGGTCAGCCTGAATTACATAGTTTACTTATATATTTATATGTTTAATTATATTTACAGTGAAGTGAAAATGAAGCTGAATAATTCAGTGAGAGAATTAGAAGAAGAGGTAAAGAGGAAGATGAAGGAGAAGTATCGTATAACAGTAACTAGTATAGATAGCATAACAAGAGGTCATTATTATGATATTATATTATTATACGACAGTGATAGACATGATGATAAAAACAAACCACTTTTTGTATATGATATACAGGATGATGATATAGTATGGTGCAACTGGAAATAGTATCATATACTGTATATTGTACAACATTAGATACAATCTATTTTGGTTTAACGTACACTCAACTAGGTCATTTCCTACTAGGTTATGTAGGTCACCCTACTTCTAGTCACGTACAACTGTTGTATCGAAATCACACTACTTGAATCAATGATTTATCTTTTAATCAACTAAAAATTAAATGGGGTTTAGCGTCTTACTTCTATACTGGGCTGATGAAGGCGGACATGCGCCATACAATGTGATATGAGGGAAATTTAGCCCAGGCAGCAGCACTATGATGACCTACTCTTCTATCAAATTCTAACTGTCAAGGGATCTTTTACGTGCACGTTAATGTATACACGTGCATTAGATCATTGAACTTGGGAGGGAACCCAAGACATCCAGGCTAACGAGAGGGAGGGGGAAATGGGGTTTAACGTCCACTCGACACAAACAAGGTCATTTCGGGACTAACATGGTTTAATTTTATTTCAATAATTCGCTTGGGCGTAGGGGACTTTAGCAGTGGGGGGAAACCGGAGTACCCGGAGAAACCCCACGAGGCTGGACAGCAGGCGATCCAGTGTCTTAATCACCGACCCACCAATTGTGTTTAGGAACAAAAATGATCACGTGATGGGTAAAGATGATGTGATATTTTAATCCTATTTAAAGCATTTTGATTTTATTTTCATATGGGTATTGATAAGTTACTTAATTCCAGGCTGTGGACATTCCTTGTCTGTATACTAAATACGATCGAATGGTAAACTTCTAGTCGTTCTGACTGGGCGAAAAACCCAGGTCCTGTGTACACGTTAACGTGCACGTAAAGGACCCTTGACAGCTGGAATTCAATTCTTCTCGTAGCACACTATATGCCGTATTCTCGTGTTCATTGGCCATTCATTACTATTTACTAAATACTATCTTTAGATGTGTGAAACAGCTTTATTTAACGCCCGCTTCCACCGAGGTGATATCGCACACAATTACATGTTATATATACATAGTGAAACTAGTTACAATGTGTCCATCTGTAAATGACATCATCAGATATTATTGTTATATTGTCCGTGTATTTATTGTAGTATTCTGTATTACTAATGACATCATCAGATATTATTGTTATATTGTCAGTATTTGTATTGTGATTGTATCATGTATATTTCACCTCTATTACTCATTTACCTAATGAACACCGGTGATCAGTTAATATGTCTGACTTCAGACGCTGGGAACATTTTGTGCTCAAGTAATTATCTCCCTTGGATTGTGTATCAGGCGGCACGATATATATTTATATATTGAGTGTTTTAAAGATCAAATTAACATTATTTACGTGTAATTCAGAGTGAAGTTGTCAAATATCCACATTGTAAGTCACGTGAAATGTACAATACCTTTTGATTTATCCTATCATAAATAGTATACTGGGGTTTGTTTCTGGGTCACCCGATATATATTTTTATATAGACTGTTTTAAAGATAAAATTAATATTTCCTTTGTTTGTTATATTTTTATAGCTTAGATATGATAGGAACACTGTATTGTATAGCTTTATAGCTTAGAGATGATAGGAACGCTGTATTGTATATTTTTATATCAAGTTTTTAAAGGATTAAATAAAATATCCTATATATTTGTAGTCATCGTTATATTATGTGTTCTAATAGCCAATGTCCCGGTTCAAGTAGTAAGTTCATGTCTGTCTATTTCTAGGTGCCAAAGATAGAATATGGATTTTTTTTAGTTCCTTTAAGATGGATTAGACGTGGCCGACCAATGGCGAACTTCGACCTTCTTATATTTGGGTTAGTCCCCCACACGGAATAATGATGTTGAAAAGGGGGGTACCAAGATATTGCTATATACCCATTTTGTACTGAGTTGTGCATTTGAGGTGGATTAAGCGTGACGGATCCATGGTGATTCAGATTGCCCTGTTCAAAGGAACAGTTTCAAACCCATTTTGTGCATGTACTGAGTTGTGTGCATTTGAGCTTGATTTCGCGTGGCCGACTAATGTGACTTTACTCACAAATCTACTAATTCGTGCCCACAAACCTTTTGTACTCGAGATGCTAATGAAAACGAGAGGGGTGTGTGGCCGAATAATGCATAACTTAGGAGTTGGTTTTTTTTGTTTGGGAGGGGGGCATCCCGATCACATATCTACTAATTTCTGGACTCAAACCTTTTGCACCCGAGGTGCTAATTAAATGGGGAGAGGGTGGGCGAATGGTTAACGCATGCGTGTTGCATTGAAAGGCGTGGTTTCGATTTCTGGCTTGTACGTGACACGGAGTAGGGTCGCCTGTCCATCCTCGTGGGTTTTCTCGGGGCATTCGGGTTTCGTTCCACTGCTAAAGACACCTACGCGCAAGCGAATTAATGCAATGAAATTAAACCATATGTTTCTCCCAAAATGAGTGAGTAATTGGGTGAGTGAATGATTGAGTGAGTGATTGGATGAGTAAGTGGGTGATTGAGTCAGTGGGTGATTAGGTGGGTGATTGAGTGACTGAGTGTGAGTGAGATTCACCCCAAATATAACAATACAAAGCAATTAAGTATCACAATTTCAAAAGATTTTCATATATAGGAGGCAGACCACCATTAAATTTCACCATCTCGGTTCTTTTATTTAAAGCAATTCTCTCTCTTTCGCGTTTATTCCCTTTTTACCAATCTGATAAAAATACAGATCTATATTTCTTTCCATTTATCATACTTTCGATGGCCTACAGTAAAACCAAGTAAAACGAAACTTTTTAATCAGATTGCCTTTATGCATGTCGGGGATCACGGTGGCTAAGTGGATAAGGCGCTGGTTCGCTAACCTGGAGGTCGGGTGTTCGATCTCTGCATTGGCCGAGAAAGTTCATCTCGATTTTCCGGCGTGATTTCGCCTTGTCAGTAATGCAGAAGGAGGGTCTGACAAGGACAGCTGCCTAGTCGTTGGGATGGGACGAAAAACCGAGGTACCGTGTACACATTGGAGTGCACGTAAAAGATCCCTTGACAGTTGGAATTCGATATAAGAGTAGGCCGTAGCGCCGCTGCCCGGGCAAAATTTCCCTCATAGCACACTGTATGGCGTATGCCCGTCTTCCATTAGCCCAGGTTAGATGCAAAAGAGTAGGTCGTTAAACTCCATTTCATTTCATGCATGCCCATTTTTTGTTAATTTTTTGGTAAATATTCATGATTTAGAGGCGGAAGGTGGCAGTTGGGGGGGGGGGTCGTGGCAGGTAATTCAGAATAAATTGGTGGTATTCAATCAAAAGAAAAGTAAAATTAACGTTTTATTAGATTTTGGGTACTTTATTCTACCAAGTGGATGAAATACAACAATTTTTTTCACTTTTACCCGTCTGTCCCCCCCCCCCCGACTCGTACGCCTATGTTCAGTCCAACGAAAATTGGGGGGTTGGGATGGCCTAGTGGTCTAGAGTGCCGCGCTTCGACCTCTAGCCTTAAGGCTGTGGTTTCGATCCCTGGTGTGAGGGTATGTGGCATGAAGATAGGGGCGCCTTCTCAACCTCGTGGGTTTCCTCCGGGCACTCGGGTTTCCTCCCACTGCTAAAGACCCCTACACGCAAGCCAATTATTGAAATAAAATTAATCCATATGTTCGTCCCGAAATGACCCAGACTTGTCGAGTGGACGTTAAACTCCATTTCTTTCTCTCCCAACGAAAATTTGAGGAAAAGTTGGAGCCTGACAATCATTAATTGTAGTTATCTCCCTTGATTCAATATTTTGTTTGTCATTAGGCCACAGATCACTAATTATTTCCTCATTGACTTCTATGTTAATTCTCGTTACTTAAACCGGTTGGTCCCTTTTCCCCAAATATTCGTTGGGTAAAACGCTTTCTGCCACAGATGGAGCAACATGTGGCAAACTCTTTCCCAAAAGCATGTATGAGGTTCTTCATTAAAAACTTGAGATACACAAGCTAGAAGTAGAGACAGCTAACTATGCAATTTTCGACCCTCCCTTTCAACGTAACCAATCTCACAACTCTTGTATCCTCCCGCCTTAAAATCATGAATATTCTCCAAAACCTGACAGAAAATGTATTTTCATACCCTTTTCTTCGATTCTACGCCAAAAAGTCATGAAACATCGCCATGCAAAAGAGGGAAAGGGGGAGAAAGATTAAAAATAACTTTGGCCAGTGATCTGTGTCCATTTGTCCACAGCAAACAGGACTTGCGGGGATCAGGGGTTAAAACTGAGCGGAATATCTCAACCGTATTCCAGCAGTCGGATTCAAAATGAAGTTAGCAAACATATTCGTAGCGCCAATAAAAAACAATATATATTTATCACGATAATAATTGTTACATTGATTGTATTGAAGAATTAACCGGTTATTATGATACCGTGTTGGCTGTTGTACCTATAAATGGATCATATGAAGTTAGCATGATGAACGGAGAATGTGTATCACAGATTATGGAGAACGGAGTCGAACATGAAGGTATGAATATCCAGTGTTCAACGATGGGATACCGAACTGTAGTTGTATCTTTTATGAATATCCCAGAATATATAAGCAATAGCGAAATTCTTCATAAATTAAGTATCTGGAAAGTTAAACCAATTGGCGAAATAAAAAAGAGGTTTTTTAGGCACGGAAATAGAAGAATTTCAGATGACACACGATTCGTACGTGTTAGATTCCCACCCAACGTAGAAAGTCTTCCTTACGCAACAACCTTTGATGGAAGATCCTTTTTTGTCAAACACAATGCCCAATCTAAGGTATGTTTTAATTGTTTAAAGACAGACCATATTGCGAAAAACTGTCCCGAAAATGTATGCTATAACTGTGGTAATCATGGACATAAGAAACTCAATTGTGAGGAAGAATTTTGTGATTATTGTAAGACATATAAGTGGGAATGCAATTGTGAAGTAGAAGATACAGAAAAGGACAAGAATTTAGAACAAAACGAGGCAGGAAATGGGGATAAAATTGATACAGAAAATGTGAGTACAATTAACGACCGAACTGAAAACACGAATGTAACAACGACGAACAATAGCGAAATTAACAGTGCTCAGCAAATTGAAACCTCAACATCTACATTTAAAGAAAACCAATTGTGTGTGACCGATCTGAACACTGATCGCAACGTCAAGAACGATTATATCTCAAGTAAAATAGAAACACACTCGACCCAATTAACTAAAGTTGACGAGAATAAAGCCAAGAATAGTATCAAGCTCAAGGAACAAAATTCAAATAAATATAATAATAGAGACGCTTGGCGAATAGCGAGCGGCCGAAAACATGGTGGAAAAGGTGAGAGCTCGTCGGGAGGCAAAAGATTAAACTCTTTGTCGGAAACAAACGAATCCAAGAAAGTGTGTGAACATAACTCTTGAAAGAATTTTAAGATCTATGAATGAATTAAACCATGTTCCAAATATTGTTTATATTCGCCCTCACCCAATGGCCAATTTAAGAGTTACCTCCTTTAATGTAAATGGTGTACGCCAGATGACTAAAATTAAAAATCTGTTTGCCCTTTTTGAACATTTTAACTACGATGTGATCTGTTTGCAAGAGACCCACTGGGATAACTCCCTATTCCCGAGCATAGAACCAATGTGGAAAGGGAAGATTTTTCATAGCCCATCGAATACTGATAATTATAAAGGTTGTGCTATTTTAATATCTAATAAGTATATGAGACATGCTAACCAAGTCTATAAAGACCTGTCTGGTCGCTTTATTCATGTTAAAATGTCTATAAATGAAATAGATATGAATATATTATCAGTATATTCCCCCAATAATCGTAGTGATAGGAACAGTTTCATTCAACATCTCAGTAATTATATTAAAAACCTTGACAAGGCTGTTGTTTGCGGGGATTTTAATGATGTCATAAACCC
Source organism: Patella caerulea (assembly GCA_036850965.1). Lineage (NCBI taxonomy): Eukaryota > Metazoa > Mollusca > Gastropoda > Patellidae > Patella > Patella caerulea. The sequence continues at coordinate 6,246,964 of JAZGQO010000010.1, forward strand.
CTTCATAGATAGATCAAGTAATATGGCATGTTATGGTCAAAAGAATAGAGATTTATATAATTTCGTCCAAGAGCATGATTTAATTGATATATGGAGATATAGGAATCCGGACAGGAGGGGTTATTTACGACAACAAGTAGTAAATAACGTATTTAAACAATCTAGAATTGATTATATTTTTGTTTCAAGAGATTTAACCTCTCTCTGCTTAAATAGTTATATTACGCATACTGGCTTTAGTGACCACAGTATTGTGCATGTAAACATTAATATTAATAAAATGGAAAGAGGACCCGGGAGTTGGATTTTGAACAATGGATTATTGACGGACCCTGAGTATTCTCGGTCAGTAGACAAAATCTTAAAAGAGTCCGTAAATGACCCCCTTTTCAATGACAACCTCTTTATATTTTGGGACAATCTTAAGTATAAGATAAAACAACATAGTATTTATTATTCTAAAAAGAAAAACAAGTTAGTTAAGGATGAATATTGTAAACTACAGAATGAATTAGATAAATTGTATTCGTGTAATTGTAAGTCAGAAGCAGTTAACGATAGAATTTTAGCAGTTGAAGCGGAACTATCAAAATTTGAACAAGTGAAATGTAACGGGGCTATTCTCCGATCGAAATCAAATAATGGTTTAGAATCGGATCGGTGCACTAAGTATTTTCTTAGCCTTGAACAATCTAGACAAAAATCAAATACACTACTTGAGATTACATCAAGTGGCGGAGAAACTCTGAATTCCAGTGAAGCCATATTAAACGAGGCGTGTATATTTTACTCTAAACTTTATACTTCAGAGCCAACTAATGAAAACTCTAAAAATTCCATACTTAATAAACTAAGTAATAAGTTAACTGCTGACGACGCCAATATATGTGATAAAAATATCACCATTAATGAATTACATAATGCTTTAAAGGGGATGAAACTCAACAAATCACCTGGAAGAGACGGTCTAACTGTTCTTTTTTACCTGAAATACGGGGAAATTATTGGTCCTATTCTTTTCAAAATCGTAACTAAAATCCAAAATGTTGGGGAACTGCTGTTACACAATTGGGGGGATATATAATTGCATACCCTCACGAAATCAATTAGCAATCTTATCACAGGGCTAGCAGACAGATCGCAGGTGGTCAAAAGATGGCAGTATACATGATAAGTCTAACAGACAGACAAAGGTCGTTAGGAAGTCATTAATCATCACAGCTGTCCCGAGTTACGCAATATCTTGAATGGTAAAGCAATCTGCACGGGAAGCTTAATCTGTTATTATATAATGACCAGCTGCCAATCCCGGTCATAATATAATCTGAAATATAATACCTGGAATTAGTTTATTGGCCAATAACTATATGTCCGTCCAGGTTATTGACCCACCCCGACCGGATACTGACCAATTAGGTTACGATGCATGGGTGTGGTATCAAGAAAACAAGGCTGGACATGGATTCGGCCCAGGAATTAAAAGATTAGACAAACCGTTTTGAGATCAGTCAGGTCCAGGAGGCCATGCTAGGCGGGCGCCTAGATGAAGGTACCTAATGGATACGAGTGAGGTCCAGGCAGGGCTAGGAGTTAGGTCCGGCCAGGACTGAGCGAAGGCCATGGGCGCATTGACACGAGACGGTACGAGACGACAGCTTCTGGAGTTAGCACATTCATGCTAAGCCAAGCTAAGACATTCGACTCCCTCCATTTAAGTTAGTTCTACGGTCGTTTACATTATGATGTTTGTACCTAATATGTAAGAAGAATAAAAATATTATATTTGAAGTCACACCAGTGTTGTCATCCAAGAACCTGATTAAAGAACGAAATACTGTCACACTGCCAAGGTCAATGAAATGTGGAATAATGACATTATTTTATAAAGACAAAGGTTCGAAATTAAATTTGTCTAATTATCGCCTCATAATACTGTTAAATGTTGACTATAAAAAATTGTCAAGATGTTTGGCCTTAAGACTCAAATCAGTTATACATAAACTAGTTTCCCAGACGCAAACTTGTTGCGTACCCGGTCGAGATATTAGTACTAATATCGCAACCATAAGAGACGTAATTGATTATGCGGATATGCCATATGGAATCCATACCATGTTACATCTTAAACTTAGACGCCGAGAAAGCCTTTGATAGAGTAGAGCATCAATATACATGTTATTGATGTTCTTCGGAAATTTCAATTCGGGAATAATTTTACCATGCATATCCAGACCTTATTAAAAGAAATTAGAAACTGTATTAAAATCAACGGACATGTTTCAAAGTCTTTCTTGGTGTCCAGAGGTTTAAGACAAGGCGATCCCCTATCTGGAATGCTTTTTGTACTGGCATCCCAGCCCTTTTCTGATCTTATCAAATCGAATAACCGTATTAAAGGTATTTCTATCTTAGAAAATACTTCACTGTTATACCAGCATGCCGACGACGCCATATTGACTCTAGGAAATACACAATCCATTAATGAAACTTTTAAAACTGTTGAAACATACTGCTCAGCAACTGGTTTGAAAATTAATGTATCTAAATCTGAACTTTTAGCAATAGATCCCAATTTTAACAAAGAGTCACTCAATGTACAAGTATCAGTCATGTCAGATTACATTACAATTTTGGGAATATATGTGGGCTTAAATAAAGATATATGTGAACATAAAAACTGGGACGATAACATATTAAATATAACAAATATCTTAAATCTATGGAGACGTCGTAATCTTTCACTATTCGGTAAGAGTATTATTATAAACACTTTATGCTTATCTAAATTATGGTATCATTTAAGAGTAATTAGTATACCTGAGTGGGCAAGGCTAGAAATACATTTAGCCATTCTCAATTTTCTCTGGAATGGCAAACCTCCATAGATAAAATACAAGACTATAATTGGTTCCAAAATGTCTGGTGGTCTTAACATTCCTGATATAACGCTTAGAAAACATGCCTTTAGATTGAAGTGGACTAAAAAAATTCTGGTCTCAAAAGGAGAAATTTTGACTTCTTTTATGAAGTTTTTCTTAAAAAAATATCAAAACTTAAAACTATCTCATGAACTTTTGTTTATCAATTATAGCCAAAAGGGCCTGAAAGATTTGCCTGAGTTTTATGGAGACATATTAACGGCATGGGACACTACACAAGCCAAAAAAGAGTAAAATATACAACTTATACTGAAATAGTAAACCAGACACTTTTTTATAACCCAAATATTCTACTTAACAGTAAACCATTGTATTTTCCTAATTATGTGAGTAAACGTCTTCGTAAGATATATGATATTAGCTATGTTTTTGTCCCCGGCCTTTTACCAACACATTCTATTATTGATTGTTTTGATCTTGATGAAGATTCCGATGATGATTGTAAACATGAAGAGATACTAACAAAACAATATAAACAAATTGTAGCATCCTTACCGAGGGACTGGGTTGATTTTATAAATACTAACTCCTACAGTGGTCAAACGCCTTCAAATCTATTTATCGAAGTTGAAGACGGGAGACCACACCAGATTATAAATTTTCATCAAAAGTCTGCTATGATATTCTTAGGAATAAATATGTACAAGAACCCACGGGAATGGCAAAATGGATTCAAAAAGGCTACGACATCACAAATTGGCAGGAAATCTATTAATTTTAATCTAAAAAGCACAGATATGATAGAAAATGATTATAAAATTGTACACGATGTTATATGGACTAAAGAAAAGCTATACAATATCGGTAAAATAGATTCGCCATATTGTAAATTATGTAAAACTGTTTATAGTGTAAATAATGTTATAGAAGATTTAAAACACATTTTTCTTAATTGTAAAAAACTAAACAGCCTCCAAGAATTAGTTAAATCAATCATTTCAAGAGACAGGTTACACGATGTACAGTTTAAATTTTTGGCTTCTGTTTGGATACCCTGTCAAAAAACACAACCAGCAAAGTAACTTCCTTAACATCGTTTTCTCTTCGTATAGAATAAGCATAATGAAGTGTAGGCTCTTTTTCAGTATGCACAATTCAAAAATAAATGTTTGTATTTTATTTAAGAAGATTTTGTCCGATCACTGTGAATATATGTACCATTACATGAAAAACAAAAATATGATTTATAAATTTGAACATTTTATTAGCCAGAACCCATACATTGATATTATTGACAACGAATTAATAATTGATTTTACATAAATTTTATCTGTACATTAACTTCCTTTTATTTTAAATATTTTAGATTAAATTGCACATATGTATCATTATAATTTTATGTAATATTTTCGTGAATAAATAAATTTAAAAAAAAAAAAAGAGTGCCGCGCTTCGACCTCTAGCTGGCCGGTCACCTCTCGCTTGCGGCTGTGGTTTCGATCCCTGGTACGAGCGTATGTGGCATGGAGATAGGGGCGCCTTCTCAATCTCGTGGGTTTCCTCCGGGCACTCCGATTTCATCCCACTGCTAAAGACCCCTACGCGGAAGCGATTTATTGAAAAAAAAATTAAAAACCCATATGTTATTCCCAAAATGACCTAGTTTGTGTCGAGTGGACGTTAAACCCCATTTCTCTCTCTCTTTCAGTGAGGTAGGGCTACGTCTATGGAGGCTATACTCAATCTAATTTGTGTTTTGCAATATTAATTTTTATTTATTTGCGGAATGCTGACCCGGAAAATGCAAACGGATGAAGTGAACATCAGCACAAAGTTATTTTGTTCCTATAAACCCGTTGAATCTAGCGCACCACACTCAAATTTTAACTGCGAATAACCCGATTCGGAATAGTTGTTCCAGATTGAATTCAAAAAATTATACGGATGAAGACTTAAGAATCGATCCCGGATTGGTTGTAAACAGGCGATTTCTCGGCGTGGTTCCTCCATGTCAGGGGTGCAGGACCAGGGCCTAGTTGAACATGCCTTCAGCCATACCCGTGCTTTGAAAATCTGAAATGCCTGCCTTGAAAAATTGTTTTGTAGCCTTGTTTGTACCGGCAAACTGGGCTATTTTGGTTATAAATGTGTAAATTGATGTCGTGTTATCCAAGCTTGAATTCTGGAAATGTTCACGGACCCCAAAACACTGGAAACCGGAGGAGGTTAAAACCCATTTCAATTCATTTATCTAAGTACGTGGATAAAGTCAATAATGCATAATGTAATATATTGTATGCCGTCATATGACAATCGGTGTCATTATTAATACTCCTCTCTATAGCTAATCATTGAAAACTATAACGCACCAATTGACCGAAACACAAACCCATATCGAACCGTCTCGTTTAAGATATATAGCAAGATAATAATTCAAGTGGCTTGTTAGTGATTGTTTTTTTTTACTGCACTGGATGGCACTAGTCATTACACTTTAATGATATAAAAACCTGTCCACACTCCTTCAATCCATGTGTTTGTCCCTATTGATGACTTTTAATTATAAGAATAAAATGAAAGTAGGGGTGATCAGTAATGATTATTGTATTGCTGACGTAATTGTTTCTCACTAGATTCAAAAGGGATATTGGGATTCGACCTCTAGCTGGCTGGTCACCTCTGGCTTGCAGCTGTGGTTTCTATCTCTGGTGTGAGCGTATGTGACCTGGAGATAGGGGCGCCTTCTCAACCCGTTGGGTTTCCGCTGGGCACTCCGGTTTCCTCCCACTGCTAAAGACCCCTACGCGCAAACGAATTATTGAAATGAAATTAAACCATATGTAAGTCACGAAATGACCTAGTTTGTGTCGAGTGGACGTTAAACCCCATTTCTCTCTCTCTCTCGCCCTCGGTTTTTTCGTGCCATTCGAACATCTGCACCACGAGGACTAAATATTTGTAACACCTTCTTATTGATAACAGAGATCAATTTCGTACATATAGAGTTTATTTACATCGGACTAGAATATAAACAGCTACATGAATACAACAGGAACTAAGTTAAAACCGGAATATACTCGATAACATTAACATAGTACATTACGACAACCATTCTGCCCTTCTACCACGGCAGTGGCTAATCTCGGGCGACAGTCCATACACCGGTCTCCTCTCCTGCTCTCCGTGCGTCTCACGCCCCTCTTCTCTCCCTAACATGTGGGATTAATTACATGGTTAAATATAACATAGCTAATTCGAACAGAAGTATACAGAGTTGAAAAATCAATATGTTAGTCCCGAAATGATCTAGTTTGTGTCGAATGTGCGTTAAGCCTTTTTTATCTTTCTTTTCTTGAAGCATAAGAGTAGGACGTTAAACCCAATTTCATTTCTTTTCTTGAAAAGTCAATATCAAAAACCACCTGGGGGTCAATAAGTTCTATTCACCTAAATGATCGTTGAATTTGATGTAACTTATACAGTACTTTGTCACTTATTACGAGATGCCTTTATATAATAACCAGGCTATACGTTGTCGGGTCATAAGAAAGATCTGACCCCGATTTCAATAAGCATTCTCTGACTTGAATTAAGAATTTACCTAAAATTGTTCGCCTTATTTAACTTTTGAACCACTCGAAATGAAGCTGTGTATTGAAAACAGCTGTTCAAAAGGTTTCTTAACGACCCGGAAGGTTCCATCCAAAAACAAAATCTTTGATGTCTTCAACAGTCGCAACTGGGTATCGGTTGCAAGAACCACGTGTCTGGTTGTACGACTGTTGATGTCTTTCCTCAAAAAGTTTGGCGCGTTACTTTCCAAGTACCCTGTTTCAAGCTAAAACATAATCATTTATAATTATTTCTACATGTAATGATTACTGTTTTTAATTCAAAATTAATTATGTAATTTAAAACATTTTATTTACAATAAATATATTGAAATCGTACGTACCTCACTTTCTAACTCTGTTGGATCTTGGGGTCTAGAATATTGTCTTTGTTGATTCACGGCTCTAACCAAATTAGCAAGTTTTGGACGGCTGTGATGGGGCGCAGTGTCCGATCCCAATTTTCTATACACTTGCTCGACGTAACAAGGGGCAGACGTCGTAAACATGTCCTTTTGGGAATTCTTTCGTACCTGTAATTAAATAATTATACATGTATATGTTAATAAATTAAAATATCCACATGGTTGGGTTATTTAGTTATTTACCCGTTGCGCAAAAGTAATTATAGTTACTATAGGTAATACTTACTTCTGCCGTAATGTTGATGGCAATATGTATACCTGGCTCCGCGGGATGGATATGGTCCTTTGACCCTAGGCGGAAAATGTCGGCAGTTTCTATCACTGTTGCGGGGCAATATAAATGTTTCTGACGGTAGCTGCACCTCCAGTGTTTGTTTCCATTGGTAGATTGTTTCTGAAATAACAGAAAGTACGTGTTCTTAATCTGCTAAAAGATGGAATAACAGGAAAAGATATTGCAAATTATATGTATGAATACGAGATCTATCTACCTTAAACGCAGGGGCGTACATAACGATTTCGTTTAGGGGGGTGTTTAGCCAAAATGCGACCGACTGATGCATATACCCCCGCCCCACACACTAGTGGTACTACAAACTGGGCAGTTCACTATAATCGTGAATGTGATAGTGCTGAGACAGTATAAGACAACTGAGGAGTAGAAGAATAATTTTAAAATGGAATCGAGCGCCGCAGGCGCGCAAAAATTTCAGATATGTAACAGAGTAGAAGAATGATGTTCTAATGGAACCGCGCCGAAGGCGCGGAAAAAATTTTTTGGGACTGAGGTTGATAAGAAATGGGACAGAATCTTGAGCCTTATCTGTCAATTTCGCTTGTTTTATGATTGTATGTTTATCTTATTAATTCATCTAGTCGGAGACCGACTGCGGTGAGTACTTTTTTTGAGACCGACTATTTTTTGCTGTGGTAGAAAACATTTCATAGAACAACATACTCACAACAGAATAAGAGTGACAAGCAGACATGGTTATTTTATACTATAGTGTTGAGTGACGTATGCAATTTAGGCACACGGATTTACGCAAATACATAGCATTTGGGATCTATTCTGGCATTGTTTTTGAGAACGACTGCAGTGACTGCACTTATTTTGTGACCGACTATTTTTCTCCTTGGGTAAAATTTTGTTGTTAGACCAATTTAACATACTTACAACAGAATAAGAGTGACGTATGCAATTTAGGCTCATTGATTCACGTAAATATATAGTATTTGGGATCTATTCTTGCACTGTGTTGGAGACTGACTGCAGTGACTGCACTTATTTTGAGACCGATTATTCTTCTTCCTGGGTGAAATTTTGTTGTAACACCAACTACTCACAACAGAATGAGAGTGAAACACAACATCTTTTCAAAAATGATAAGTTGACAAGGTTATTTTATACTAAGACTGCTCCTATTTTGCGACCGACTGCACTGATGTTCCAACCGACTATTTTTATACTAAAGTTTTGCGTGAGTAGCGTGACGTATACAGTGAGTACTTACTTTGATACCATCTACCTCTACTTTGTGACCGACTGCACTGATTTTGCAACCGACTATTTTTATACTAAAGTTTTGCGTGAGTAGCGTGACGTATACAGTGAGTACTTATTTTGATACCGACTGCATTTACTTTGCAACCGACTGCACTGACTTTGCGACCGACTATTTTTCTACTAACGTTTTGCGTGAGTAGCGTGACGTATACTTATTTTGATGCCTACTACCTCTACTTTGCGACCGACTGCACTGATTTTGCGACCGTCTATTTTTTTTGCTTGGGGGGTGTACCACCCCCCCCCCACACACCCCCACATTTACGCCCCTGCTTAAACGTGTAGGAATAACCCTCTCTGTCGAGTAACTTGGGTTTGCACCCAAATAGATGGCGTCGAAACATACAATAAACCGAATCAAACTGACCCAAATAGATGGTGCCGAAGTAACGCGGGTAGCGGGTGTCGAATTAGCGAGGTGTCGAAAAGACCTGTTCCCTCTGGAATAACCCGATCTAGGTCATACATAATGCACCTTCAAGTACAATATCCACACAAAGAAGACCAGATACGTCCTCTATGGGGTTTATCGTCCACTTCCAACTAGAGTGGAGACCAAATAATAGGAGATGCCTTTATATAGTGTACGCACTATATATCATTCTTAACGTTCAAGTCTTTTGAAATACTTATCGAACTTAAAGTGCTACTCATTGGTCCGCTTGATTCGACTTTTCCATGGTCATCTCTTCTATGTTTTTGTCGGAAGCCACACAACATCTGAACAAGGATATCTGAAAACTTTTTGTTCATTGCTATGTAAACAACAAAATTAGCCGAGGAGTTCAAGACCGACAGAAACGAAGATATGGAGCTAACTGCGCGTAATTCATTGCGAAATTCTCCACGCGCCGTGAACCTTCTGTCTATCAGTGATGTAGTGATGGAAATACTTCCAGGAAGAAGGCATATGATATATATAGAGATAATAATCATCAACATCTTGGTCATTGCTTGAAGGTCTTTCTCTTTATTTGAGTTTTGTGTAGCATGTGTGACATCTTTCAGCCATTTCTTCCTTCGATGCATCTGGGCGATAATGGTTATAGTCAAAATTGTTATAAGAAACATGGGCAAAATTCGCAAAACTACGGCTAGAAAGACATTGTTGTAAATGTTAAAGAATTGTTGGTTCTTGAAATAAAATGGCTGATATTTTAAACGCGCCATGGTTCTGTTGTTTGTGTTGTCATAATAAAAACTAACAGTCAAATAAGTAAAGTTTACAGCGACGAGTCCAATTACGATAACTGTGACAGCTACTACAGAAAATATCATCCGCTTAGGAGTAACCCACAATTTCACTTTCATAGGTTTGAAAACGGCAATAAATCTTTCACAGCATATAACCAACGACAGCAAACTGGATGTACGATTGGTGATGAACTCCAATATTAAAGGTGCACCTAGCATTACATAATCAATGTTTTGAGCCGTAATTGGATCAGCTTTAGCTACAAGACACGCATCTTTCTCATAAACACAATCAACAGTAGCAATGTATCTATAAATGCCAGATAGGCGAGAAGAATGTTGGTACTGAACTGTCGCATTTTCTTGCCACCAAGAATAATCAAGCTCAATACGTTGCCAATCAGTCCGAACATGACAAACGGTGGAATTAAATAACAATTTATCACCGATCTAATGGCATGTGCGGTAACCTTTGTAATGAAGCCCCCACTTCCGGTAGTATAACTGTTGTTAGAATACTGGTCATCTACTGTAGAATTCATCTGATTGGCATTCATTTTGGTGAATGAACTTCCAAATGTTTCCAGAGTATTTAATGTTGTATTAAAAGCCATGATTCTAAATTGGAGAACTACAAAAGAAATAAAAAACCCAAATAACACGTTAATATATACATGGAATCAAATAGCAGGAAATTGGTCTGTGGATAATCTTGCACGCATCTCACTCAACCACTGCGTCCAGGAATTTAACAGCATTGTTAAAACTAAAATTAAATCAAAATGGAAAAATGATTTTAGATTTAAATTGAATACGGATCTAGTTGTAAAGACGGAGGTCAATCACCCGTCGCGCAAAATTTGTGGGTTAATCACAAGATTGAGAACTAAAGATGCCGTCACGAAATACTACCTCTCAAGAAATTTAATGGAAGATGCCAAATTGCAATATACTCTCAAAAAACCTCGGTTTTCGTGCCATCCGAACGACAAGACAGCTGTCCTTGTCATGGCCTCAGTCCTGCACAACTCTCAGGGAGGTACCACGTCTGAAAATCTGGATGAACTTTCTCGGCAAATGCAGGGATCGAACATGCGACCCAGCGTCCTACCTACTTACAAAAAAAGAAATGAAATGGGTTTGAACATATTACATGAAGACGGGCTGCTATAATTGGACACTTTTCGATTTGTGTTTGGTGCGAAGATATGATTTTGTCGAAAGTAGACATCACGCTACACTAGTCAACACTCTGCCGCTCTCTAAAGGGGCGAAAAGAGAGAGAGAGAAATAGGGTTTAACGTCCACTCGACACAAACTAGGTCATTTTGGGACTAACATATGGTTTCACTTTTATTTCAATAATTCGTTTGCGCGTAGGGGTCTTTAGCAGAAAGCGGAGTGCCCGGAGGATACCCACGAGGTTGAGAAGGCGCCCCTATCTCCCTGTCACATATGCTCACACCTGGGATCGAAACCACAGCCGCAAGCTAGAGGTCGAAGCGCGGCACTCTAGACCACTAGGCCACCCCAACCCCCCGGGGCGAAAAGAAGAAATAACGAATGGTTATAACATGTTTCTATATTTTTGGGATATAAACAGATATTTCAAATTTCATGAAAATCTGTATAGTGACCATTTTGACGAGACGCTTCGCTCCTATTGTCACGAATAGAATCACGTGGCTAGTTGGGTAAGGCGCTGGCTCGCTAGCCTGGAGGTCGGGTGTTCGATCCCTGCATTGGCCGAGAAAGTTCATCTCGATTTTCCGGCGTGTTTTCTCGTTGTCGGTGATGCAGAAGGAGGGCCGGACAAGGACAACTGTCAAGTCGTTCGGATGGGACGAAAAAACGAGGTCCCGTGTACACATTGCCGTGCACGTAAAAGATCCCTTGGCAGTTGGAATTCGATATAAGAGTTGGCCGTAGCGCCGCTGCCCGGGCAAAATTTCCCTCATAGCACACTGTATGGCGTATGCCCGTCTTCCATTAGCCCAGGTCAGGTGCAGAAGAGTAGGACGTTAAACCCCTTTTCATTTCATTGTATTTACTGTCACGAAATGCGAACTCAAACGTAGTTATTATATAACGGTGATATATTTGAACGGGTTTTTAAAATTAGATAAACATTTGTAAGCTGTATACGGTCCACAGGCTGAAAACGTGATTTGTCGCACTATCAGTTACGGTCCGGTATGCGCCAATACCGACATAAATACTTCGAACACCTTTACTTATTTTTCTTATGCTTAAAAAAATCTTCTAGAATTTAATTTGCGGAAAGAAAAAGTTTATAATGGGAGCTAATTAAGTCATACCGATGCCATGTCTGTCAGTGATTATTCCCGGTGTGGTTTCCCCTTGTCCGTGATGCAGGACGGATCGCCTAAGAAGGCCAGCTGTCTAGTCGTGTACGTAAAAGATCCCCTGGCAGTTGAAATTAGATATAAGAATATGCTGTAGCCCCGCTGCCAGGGCAAAATATCCCTCATATAACAGTAACAGTGTATAGCGTATGCCCGTCTTCATTAGCCCAGTTTAGCAACAGAACAGTAGGACGTTAAACCCCAGTTCATTCCCGTCAGTGACTGTAGTAGCGGCCTAACGTATATTCAATGCTGATCAGTGTATAAAGCTGCTTGAAATATGTACTTACCTCTTCAGTTAAATAAAATTGTTACTCCTCCAACAGAACCCCCTTTAGTCTTTGTTCAATCTGATACTAAGTTTTAAAATGAAATGTTTTATATGTTTTGTAGTTTTGTACTAGCCAATGGGAAGCATGTGTTTATGATTATAGCGTGTATGATTCTAGGCTGCGGCGTCAATATATAAAATCATTATTAAACACGCATTATGCAAGAGCTAAATCTGCCTATTACAGGTCTTTCTTTAAAGATACATTATGGGAATAAGTTACCTTCTGAAGTTAAGACACACCTTTTTGAAAGCCATTTTAAGCGTTAAATGCTCAAACGTTTTCAGAGTTTCCTTTTTTATTTTTACACACCATATTTTATTCTAATTGTGCTTTGTTGATATTGGTGTTTCTGTTTTTTCTAAACCTTATTCTTGAGATGGTTGATATTTTGTATTTTTACCATAATGTAATAGCACCATAGAGCAATCAAAATATTGGCTTATAGGCGCTGTATAAATACAATATTATGATATTATCATTATATTATAGTGAGAACTGCCTACTCTTCATCTTATCTAGGGGTGACTATTGTTGGTAATTTTCACTATTGCGATAGTATTGCTATTGGGTAAACAGCTATTGCAATACTATTACTATTGGGGATTAAATATTGCGATACTATTGGACTATTGCGATAGTTTGATCTGTTTATTAGTTTAGGTTTAAAAGACACTGTCAGGTATATACATTTATTATAACATTTAATCAAACTAAAAATTTTGAAACACTAGAAAGTTCCAGGTAATGTTAGATACAATAATAAAAGAAGACTCCGCATACTATAACGGATGCGCATACAACGGACAATCGCTTATACGGACATAACGGTTTGGTCCCGATTTTTGTAATAAAAATTTCTTGTTTTCAAAGTCTTTTTATAACAGACACTCTATAACGGACAATCGTTTATAACAGACGATTTTCATTGGTCCCTAAATCAACAAATCAATGTAAGAGTCCATTTTTATAACGGACTCTCGAATAAGCAGAACAAAATAATGATATTACTGATTATATTATCGGTGACCGGAATACTTTTCACAGAAAATAACCAGACTGATTTTTAGTGTTGTCACAATGCTTTAAATTTAACTGCTAATTAAAGATCCAGTACTGGCAATAGATTACAATTCACTAGTTCAACATCACCCGCCCGTAAATCAATCAGTACGTAATATTTTAACACGGATATGGGTAATCATATCGACAAAAAAAAAAACGACAGAAGCGACACAAGACGGTACAGATAAAACAAAAACATGTGTCTTCAAAAGGTTCGGCAAAAGGGTGGGGTCGAATAGAAGAGCCTCCTAGCTGGTATCTCAGGTACACGGTAACGTCGCATTCTGATTGTGAATTAAATAATAAAGTACATTGTTTTTTTTCTTTATATTATATAAAATGGTATATTATTAATATTACCTTGGTAGTTTAGTAACTTGTAAAAAATGCATTGCCAACTTTCCTGTCACATGCGGCATGCTTTCAGTATGTCTGTTATTGGCGTACGTGACCATTTTCAGCTTTTTCGCGCCAAAATCAACCATTTTACACATTTCTTAGTAAGCCATGTCTAATATGGTAGACGAAAATTTCCATGCGACATTGAGATCGTGTAACGCTATTTCAGAGATAACAGAGCTCTTTGTTAAAAATCCAGAGTAATTATTCGACAACTACGAGTGAATTTGGGCCATTTTACGTTCGCTATTACAAACTATCGATAGTTTGCTTGACTATCGCAATTTTTATTGATAGTTTCTTTTTACTATCGATACATACTATCGACAGTCGAACTATCGCGATGCAACGATTGTTCGATGTATCGTTACACCCCTAATCTTATCTCCGGTAATATATCTTTAATCAACAGAAATGAAATGAAATGGGGTTTAACGTCCTACTCTTTTGCGCCTAACCTGGGCTAATGGAAGACGGGAATACGCCATACAGTGTGCTATGAGGGAATTTTGCTGGGCAGCGGCGCTACGGCCTACTCTTATATCGAATTCCAAGTGCCAAGGGATCTTTTACGTGCACTCCAATGTGTACACGGGACCTCGGTTTTTCGTCCCATCCGAACGACTAGGCAGTCATAGCACACTGTAGGCTATGGCGTATGCCCGTCTTCCATTAGCCCAGGTGCAAAAAAAATGGACGTTAAACCCCATTTCATTTCATTAGAAATGTTTCTCGTGTAGTGTGTATTCACTGTATCTTAAATATTGGATATTATGATCCCTTAGTTTCACGGAAAGATAACAACATCAATATTACGGTGGTTTGGAGATGACATCAAATAATCTCAAGACAGTGATTCGGACGCTCTGTTATTAACGCAACTCTCTCAAAATCGGAGAATTTGAGAATCAATTGCCAGCCGAAGATGTGCGAGAGCACGGTCGGCATATTGGTCGACGACGGATTTAGACATGGTTATTCGGGCGACTTCTGTGACCACGGTGTCTCTGTCCTCGTCGGAAAAAGAGCGATGGCCACGCGGGAAGGCTCCAGAGTTCGCACAACCCAGTATTCAATGGAGACGGTAGAACGTGACCGGGCAGGAAAACGCTTTCGGTTTGACCTTGTTATAGAAAGTTGATGGCTTGATGGCCTTACCCGACCACCGTACAAAAGATTCATCTTTCTTAAAGCGTTTTAGTAGATCTGAACTTTTTGCCAAGTCCTGCATTAAGACCGGGCAATTTGCATTGTTTTCAATGTTTCAGCTTTGGACTAATAGCTATTAACGTTAATGTAGAATATAAAGAAAGGATGCGAGGGCAACTATTTATTTCCATATAAAGGGATATAGTAAGTAAGCATTAAAATCGCTATATAATGATAAGGGTGCTATGGTTACTATTTATTTCTAAATAATAGTAATTAGTGTAAATGGAGGCATTTAGTGATTGAACTGGAATACACAGATCACAATTCTATGGCATACAATTACTGAATTAATTTTTAACAAAGCTTCTCTGCTCATTATCGAAAAATGAGAAAATATAATGAGACAAGACAATATATATACATTTAAAATACAGATGTGACGTCATACTTTGATGTTGGCGTACCATTATTTCAAATAATCGTACATTAATAAACTTGCCAATCGTACATTATTCATATAAGTTGAATTATTGTACCCGAGTGACGTATTTCATGGAAATGCACGTGCTGGATAGTTTCTTTATTTTAAGTTGTGTAATGGTCTCATGCAAGACATTGCGTAATATATCGATATTACCCTCGTGCCATCGCATACGTACAATACCAATATATTACATAATGTTTCCCACTCGACCATTGAACTAGACGTTAACAAAAGTAACGCGATGGTATTTTTCAAAATGAGGAGAAAGAAATGACTGAAACGATTGTAATATGACAAGAGGCAAAGACGGCTAGGTGTCGGGTTTGCAATCAGCGAAACATACTACAGATTTTGATAATGCAATATTATAAATGAATTAGATTTATGTATACATTACTTACATCCCACTTCTACTCGTTGCCAATGGCAACCTTTGATGAAACTGTCCTGTTCATTTCCAATACATGCCTAAAAGTAGCCGTGTATCAGAATAGAACAGTACACTTTTTAAAAAGAGTACTATTCATTTCTGATACACGGATACTTTCACACCGTTTAGGAAACTTATCAAGCAATAAGAAGCGGACGTTTAGTCCGACCCAGATCGCAATGATAACTACTTGTTTCATACTGCACTAGGCTAAGGTACATGAGACTAATCAAAATCATAGTAACAAAACAAACCGGTAGAAACTACATGGCAGTGCAAAAATATACGCAATGACATAAAATCAACATAACAAAATATTACAAAAAACAATTATTACACATATCAATTGGCATCTACTCAATAATTTGGTTTGATTTATTATGCAAAACATATAAATGAGAATATTGAGTAATTATTTTAACTAATTGTGATTCTCTTGCGAGACACTTCACAAGCCTTGAAAATAAGCAGGATATAAAAAAAACGCCTAGAAAGTTATAAATTTCATTACAATTAAATTTCAACGGACGAACTATGCGCCGATGCATACTGTCACCAGGAACGACCCACGTTTCGAATTTCCTTTACACTACATTTAATATCATCGCAGTCCTCTACGCCATAGACAAATTGTTTTGACGATGTGGTCTAAACAAACACGTGGCTGTTTCACGCTCGGGGTTTCACAACAAGACGCACGTGTAAATACTACCATGAAATGTAACGTGAGGCACAGAAAGGGATAAATAAAAGAGCTGAAATTATTTGTCACTTTTCGGTTGAAACGACTCGATAATAAATACTATTTTTCACATTTTGCTTCACAATACTCGATAGGAATGTGATGTAAGTAACTTATTAGCACCTTTCCTCGGTGTATCGGTGAATATCAGGACAGTTTTGGTCGTGGGCCGCCTCGGCTCCGCCTCGGCTGAGCCCCCGACCAAAACTGTCCTGATATTCACCGATACACCTCGGAAAGTGTGCTAATAACTATTACATAAATCATTCAGTATATGGACATGAATATAGTTATCGACTCCTTATTAAATCAGGGGCGAAACGACTGGTTGGTAGACCTTATCTACAATCAAGGCCAACGCGGATAATTTGAAAACGCGTACAATTGTGTGCCCAAATTTTCCCAGCATTTGGTGCCCAAAATGCCCCCCCCCCACCCAACAACCTTTCTACTGTAGTTTCTATAATTTCAGTATCTTCCAAATAAATCATTGCTAATAATATCACAGGAGCTGTGTAGAGTCAATATTCCATAAAAATCAGATGATGTGACTTTGTCCTTTGGGGTGCTACAGGAATCTGTGCGAAGATCTGTATTATTTTCCAACTTCCGGTTTCCTCCCAATGCTAAAGACCTCTAAGCGCCTGCGAATTATGGAAATAAAATTGAGCCATAATATGTTAGTCCCATTTCTGTCTCTCCCTCCTGTTTTACTTGTACTTTACCCCTTGGTATTTTTAGGCAGTGGCTATTTGCCACATGTGGTAAGCAATAATTTCATAATATCCTCACGACTAAAGACTGCAATTACCAACCGATTTCAATGAAACTTGCAGAATATGATAACAATCATAATATCTCGGAGTAGCCAAAATTTCGACCACTTCCGGTTAGCAGCTTCCGAGATATCAGGTTACCACACATTTCATGTGGCACGCCTACAGACCACAATTATCTACCGATATCCACGAAACTTACAGGATGTAATAACAATAATAATATCTCGGGGTAGCCAAAATTTCGACCACTTCCGGTTAGCAGTTTCCGAGATATCAGGTTACCACACATTTCATGTGGCACGCCTACAGACCACAATTATCAACCGATATCCATGAAACTTACAGGATATAATAACAATAATAATATCGCGGAGTAGCCAAAATTTCGACCACTTCCGCTCAGCAGTTTCCGAGATATCAGGTTACCGAACATTTCATGTGGCACGCATACAGACCACAATTATCAACCGATATCCACGACACGTACAGGATATAATAACAATAATAATATCTCGGAGATAATATTAATGTTATCATATTCTGTGAGTTTCGTGGATATTGGTTGATAATTGCTGTGCGGAGACGTACAAGTGGCAAATAGCCCCCGAATTGTCTTACCACATGTGGCAAATAGCCCCAGCCGTATTTTTATTGACCATCGTTAAATTAAACATTACTCCAACGCCGACGATACACAGATAATTGTTGTTTTCAATGACAGATCTCCGTCAGCTATCTCCCTTCGCTGGGTGTCGTCTAAATATGGTGTATGGATATTGTGGTTTTCGCACGCATACATTTTAATTAATTATTATGCCGTCTACCTGTTGTTGTGTTCCTGGTGAGTGTTCGAACCGTGGTGGTGTGATTTTTCCTACAGATCAACAAATACGAAAAAAAAATGGTTTTATTCTATAAAGAGGAACAGCAGCACTACAAGGTTCCATGTGTGACAACCAACATCTACAAGCGTTGTATGTCACTCGCACTTCCTTCCAACTGATTATATCACCGAGACGAAGCAGGGCAAGTAAATTATTTACACCTTTATTGTGATTTGTTCACTGTGTTATCAATGATTATTCATGTAAGATGTGGCAGCACTTCTTTTTATTTGTACAAATGATGACGTAAACTCGTCTACACTTACTAGTAGGCCTACAGTACTATTAATAAAGTAGGCCTACTGAGTTACCATACAGGTCTACAATAATTATGCCCGTCTTAATAAGTCCAACCGTTACAGAATAGTAGGATGTTAAACCCCATTTTATTTCGTAGTTCATCAACTAAACATCATTATACAAGAGGTAAATCTGTCTATTGCAAGTCTTTCTTTGGGCCTGTATTTCTCTCTCTCTCTCTCTCTCTCTCAAAATGAATATATACATTGAAAATTTCATTGTAGTCTTGACAAGATCTGTGCATTGATTTTTTATTATCGTACCCACTGTACTGGTTTTGTCAGACTTGGCCTTGCTGCTCCATTAAATCAGTGCCATCAGATGGTATTGAACGTAGATTATGATCTTATGATTTTGATAAAGTCTAATTAATAAATTAGATAACATTTAAGGCCCTACGAAAGACCTACTACCATAGTCAAATTTAGACAATATCTTTATAATTATACTGTATACAATACATGTATTGAAAAGCAAAAAACTTACTGACATTGTTGATTATTGATAGTGATATATTAAAATTATAAATATGTACTAACAATTATATGTATATAGAATAAATTATATTGTAGATAATTAGATTAAAATGTGTACTTCTTATAATCTTTATAAAAGAAATGATCTGGTATAGCTCTTAAAATATTTACAATAGTAATCGGATAGTTTATCAACCATATCATTAATGAAATCCTGATTTCTTTCAATAGTTACAATTTCAATGCCCTTAAAGTTCCAATTTCACATTTTCTAAGAAAGTCAAAACATAATTATTTCTATGTCTTTTGCTCAAAAGGTTGTCAACTCACTATTATACGGTCCTGGGCAAAATTTTTTGGGCATTATAAAGGGTGACACAGGGTGATTGAGGAAATAGTTACTCAATTACCTCCCTTGTTTTCCCATTCCTCTCCATGGACAGCCATCTTCAAACGTTTGAATTTGAAGTTGAAAATGATATTTTTGCCAATTTCTCAACTGGCAGTACTGAATTATAGGATTAATAGGATTATTCTTTAACAAGGTAGGACTGTTTATAGGTTCAATCTATTTTTGGGCTTTATTTTAATACATTTTAAAAATATAACTTAAAAAAATGCTATTGGAGCTTTAAATGTGTAAATAATTAACTGACACTCATTCCGTGCAGTACAAAGCATTTGCCCCTGCACTTGAACATAATAGTCATGAGTCTGCGACAATTCCAGAGTTGACTTTTCATTTAATATAATATAAGGAACAATTTCACTTGAAAAAATCTATCTCTTACATAATACAGGCATTTATCTTCAATGACAGTATTATTACCCAGAAGGGCATCAGGAGACGATGCTAAAAAGGGATATTTTGATGATACAAAAATTCCACATTGATACGTTTTGTTTCCTCTTAGCGATTCATAAAGCTTCATGGTAGTTGATTCGTATGTGCGTCTATGGACAACAGCGGGGGCAAAGATGCTTTGACAAGATTTAACAAGGGATTGTGCTAGGTTGGTCAGGTCCGTCCTTTCTGTAGCTTTGCAGATTTTACCAAAATTTGAGGAATGTAATCTAAAATTTCTGATTCTGAACCAATCTGGGTTATTAGCCTGTCCTCGTGTATTTTTTTTCAGTGTTATCCATTTCAAATTGTGAAATATTAGAAATATTCATGTCCTGCAACCATTTTTCACTAAGTTGTTTTTGTAAATAATCACGGTCAACATCTAAAGCTACAGGGTTTGCAGGAGAAAAACTTTGAGAAATGGGAATCTGGTTTAATATTGGCTGGCTTAGTCAATTGCTACGAAAATGATCTGGGTATCCCAAACGTTTTATGTATTTTGCAGGTCTAGGTTCGAAATAAACATTTAAATTACTTTGGGCAAGGAGTTGGATTTGAGCCTTGACGCATACTCGTTTGATTAGAGGTAATCCCACTACACACTGCTATTATGAATGGATATTGTTGATTCAAATTTTGATTGTTCAGTAGTCCGACTACCAACCAATCACTAGCTGCACTACAAAAGCTTTACATTTAAAACGAGTGTCAATATTGGACCAAATATGTTTACATAGCGTTACGTTATGGCTCACGATTTTATTATGCCTAATTAACCCGTGCGTAGCAGAATGCTACAGTAAAACTAATTGCGTAACAAACGAGGCTATCAAGTCGAATGAAATGTAAACAATAATGTTTGGAAACGAACATACTTTCACCGTTTTTAATACCTTAAATCAATGTCCAAAGTTTTAGGGAAGACCCAGATTAAACGAAGGACTGTCATGTTGCTGTACTTAAGTGATAGCTTTCATTGAACGGAAAGAATAGACACACTCCCGCATAAGTTCAAGAGACAGACGCTATTCCAGCAATGGCCAGAGAGGGAGTTCTCGGGCCATTGCTTCAGGAATATGGCCTTGGTGGGGTTTCCATAATACTGTTTACTTTTGTGAAAGGTTTGTAACTTTTGTGGACATGTCTCTTCAACCACCAACTCAAGAGATTCAGAAAATCTGTATAGTGCATAAAGAAGAACACAGATGTGTTTACAGTGGGCAGTTGGGTCCATTCCTGCAGCACATTCGCATCGACTTTCTGTAACGCACCCATCCTTATCAACTGACAAATCAATATTATACGAGACACTTTTTTTCATCTCAGCTCTACATTCGGATCAAAAAAATACTTGAAAATCATCACCATGTGCTACGCGGATATACTTTTAAAAACCTGTTTTTATAAATATGCATCACATCATTATTAATTTACTTGTTTAGTGGCTCAAGGAATGACTCAACAGCTTGAAGTTTTACTTTTATAAATTGTGTTTCGCTTAAACATCTTTATAATTTTCAAGAGATGGTGTGGTCATGTAATTCTCATTTTCTAGTTTTTCGTTTCCAAAATCTTCATTCCGACCACAAGCTTCTAGTCTGAAATAGATTTAGAGTAAAAGACGTTGCTATATTTAAAAATTAAAATGTTAACTATAAAAAACTGCATCCCCTGAAAAGACTGGTTAGAAATAGGGAATTTTATGAAAAAAAACATGTGATAATTGAAATTGAGGGGTCACTAAAAAGCCATTTTTCTATATAATGAAAATGTAAACTATTGATCGTTGTACATTTGAAATAAAAGCATTTGGCACGTCCAACCCAACAGGATACGTTCCATAACATCACGTTGTGCCAATTACAAACAGTATTTTGTCGTAGGGTTGTTTGCTTATCGTTGTTATGTAATAAAATCTGTATCACTCAAATATTATTTTGTTATGAAAATTAAATCAAATATCAGGCCTATAGAGATAGAGTCTACTTCATTAAAAAAAGGAGTCCCCAGCTTACAATCTCACATCAATCAATGATCAATCAATGCCAATTTGATGTGATAATGGGTGGTGAATTTCCATATTTCTGGGATACCGTATAATATTCTTTTTTAATACGTACAAATCTAGGCGCTATTGCAATGAGTCTTATTTTCGTCTATAACTTATCTTATATATCCCAGAAGTTAATAATAGGCCTAATCTAAGTCTCTAACTACGACTCACGAGTCGTACGACTAGGCCGCCTAGAGATGGAATATTGAGAGCTTGTGGTTGCACAATATAATACTAGATTCTATTTATTATCATACCTATGGAAAGTTATTCCCATTTTTTTATTTCTGTGATATCAAGATTAACACAGTTTACTGCACAGCAAAACCTGACCATTATTCATTATAATAATATATAAGATTGATTAGGGCCTAGCCTAGCAGACGACACAAAAACAAACAGTATAATTGGTTTCTGTCAAGAACGAAAGTCACAACATCAAAACCAACCGATCTTGGCGTATCGGCGAGAACACAAACCTTTCTATTAATTCCTTCTTTCTGCCAGAAAGGCGCGCACCTCTGAGCTTTAGCTCTTTTTTTCAATGACATAAGATCCCAGTCGCCATACGTCGAGTCAGTCATACTACCACAGACGACAGGCCCGCAACGTGTCGTGCGCCACCTATTATCAAGGGGAGTTAAATCCCACGGAGATCCCTCATTACTCGAAAATTACACGAAATTATTTGAAATGGGGTATAACGCCCAGCTGTTCTGCCCCTAACTGGGCTAATGAAGACAGGCATACACTATACAGTGTACTATGAGGTAAATTTTGCTCGGGCAGCGGCGCTACGGTCTACTCTTATATCGAATCCCAACTGCCAAGGGATCTTTTACGTGCCTTCCAAGGTGTACACGGGACTTCGGGTTTTCGTCCCACCCGAACGACTAGATAACTGTCCTTGTTAGCCCCTCCATCACTGACAAGGGGGAACCACGCCGAAAATTTTGGATGAACTTTCACGTCCAAGGCAGGGACCGAACACCAACCTCAAGGCTATCGCCACAGCGTCTTACCCGTTTACCCACGTTTTGCAACCACCTATCATAGATTTCGGCAACTACCTACAAGCTACACGGCCTATTTACATTGATGACAGCCATGAGACCGAATTTGAATACAGTATAAAAGATATGGGACATCTTAGGGCGTCGTGTGCAGGCTAGGGTACAGTTTGAAGCAGCCTCCTTCTGAACAAAATACCTCGTTCAAAAACCAGGGCAATTTAACAGAAACCTCGTTTTGGGGCTGCAGGCAATGAGGCATTCATTTTACCTCGTTTGGACAGAAATGCCGAACGAGGCATTCTGGGGTTTATAGTGTAAATAGAGTCAATCACGTGGAAAAAGGTGTTCTAACTAGTTTATTTCAAGGTTACCCTACACTGATTTATGGAATAGCTATTACGGGATCGGCACTAGACCCGGATCCACGATTTTGTCGAGTGGGAGACGGCACTAGGCCCGGATCCATAATTTTGTCGAGTGGGGGACGGCATACATTGGAGCAAAGGGTAATACGTTGCAATCGTAGATTGCTTGGGTGGAGACAATGCGAAAATCATGTTTATATCATCTCTTAAAGAGCAGATGTATGAACTGAAACAGTAACAAAGCAAACAAAAATGAAAATCAACTGTGTCACTGTGGCTGAATTTGACCTTCGCGCTTTCTACATAACATCTTTCGCACTGCATCAACTTTGATATGCAAATATAGGATATCACGTGACTTATTATTATTATATACCCTTCCATACAAGTAACGTGAATCAATCGATAGACAATAAAGGTAGAAATCGTTAATTGTTTTATATCTTTCATCTCCAGATTTAGAATCTATAAAAACAGATAAGGTAAAGAAATCGTTCATTGTTGCATTTCCAGATTTAGAATCTATAAAAACAGTTTGTTTGATTCATCGTCGCTATTAGACAAATAAAACCACACCGAAGCTATATCTTTTATTTGTGCCACTTCATCCTGCGTATAATCTTGATGACAATGGCGCCGTTTTCTATTCTGATGTACCTCCTTGTTGGTGTTGAGAGTCGGGAAGTCATGTACAGTCTAGTAAATTTGGATGGGCCTGCCATTATGGAGTATTCTGTCTCAGAAACGGGTGTTGATGTTATCGAATGTGGGCTGCTGTGTATGTCTACCTATGAATGTAACTTGTTTCACTATGAATCCACAAATTGTTATATTCTGAATTCACCTGGCTCATCATCCGTGAATATTACATCCTTCTATGGATCAGAGAACTGGAGAGGTAAGATCTAAAACATTAGCCATCCTGGCGCATCCAATCAACTTCTGCAATACCGCCGCGTCTTGTTTTTTTTTTGTTTTAAGACAACATTGTTTACTTCCTAAGTATGTAAGTTCAAAAAAGGATAATGAAAAATATTGCAAATTTCATTACTCTGAGCACGTCCCTGGTAGCCATTTTAAGTCTTAAATTATTAAAATTTTGCGGGTGTTCTGATTTATTATATCTCTACCATTCCATGAGCTAGAGAGTGTATTACGAGCTTACCATGTGAATACTTTAACTGGTCTGATGAGTTGGCTGTTGCTCATAAGGCCTGTCATATATGCAAGTCAAGGGTGCGATTTGTGGACCGTAATTTTTTGCCGATCTTAATGACACTTAAAATGTGCTTGATAACGATAGGAGGATACTTATCGAAACGTCGCGCTTGTGTATAATAAACAAGTGATTGTTTTCCCATATAACAGTGTTAGTTTTCTTAAAATGTATGTTTATATCCCACAGATCTCTGTTCCTTTCAATATTGGCATTTGTTGGGTTGTACGAAAAGTCAAATTTTCGCATGTTGACCCCTCATAACTATGATGTCACCATTATTGTTACTCTTAAATACTAAATAACGACCATGTGGTTAGTCGGTAATAACCATTCAAATCTACTTCAGAAAAAGTTTAAAATATATCTTTTCTTCTAATTATGTATCATTTTTGTTTTATTTGTACAATAGAAAACTGCACTATACCAGATTATCCTCTTTTTGGTGGAAAGTTTTGTATGCATATATACAATACTCTTCAGAACTGGACTACTGCCAACATCACTTGTTATGAACATGGCGGCCAACTTATGACAGTGAAGTCGGATGATTTCTTTTTGAAGAAAGAGGTGTTGATAGAGAGAGGTTAGTTTAAATCATTTACAAAGTAATCGCATCATGCGAGGATTAACCGTGAATGGGTTTTAACGTCTTAATGATGACGGGCATACATTGTGGTCTGTGTACGTCCATGGATTGAACAGCGCCGCATTTCGATCAGTATAATCACAACCTATTCGATGAGCTAGAGGGGTCGTCGCGAGGAAACTTTGTGGCGTCCTCCTGACATCCTGCATTATTTATATGGTCCATAAATTGAAACAGAAATGTAATTGACAATCACATTTTCATTACTTTTGAAATCTTCCATCACATTCCATTAATAAACAAAAATTATAATGATTACATTCCATTACCATTACCCCAACCCTGGTTGACATCAGCACAGTGTGTAGCTTAAGCCTGTCATTGTCGTTGTAGATTTCTGTAATCCATACCTGATAACCGCCTGAAATTAAATCATTGACATCACCACGACACGTTGTATGGGTTAATGGCTGTCATTAGAGAGAGAGAGAGATAGAAATGGGGTTTAACATTCACTCGACATAAACTAGGTCATTTCGGGACTAACACATGGTTTAATTTTATTTCAATAATTCGCTTGCGCGTAAGGATATTTAGCAGTGGGAGGAAACCGGAGTGCCCGGAGGAACCCACGAGGTTGAGAAGGCGCCCCCTACCTCCATGCCACATACGCTTACACCAGGGATCGAAGCCGCAAGCCAGAGGTGACCGGCAAACTAGAGGTCGAAGCGCGGCAGTCTAGACCACTAGCTCCCCCCCCCCCCCGGCTATCATTAGAATGTTGTTGAACGCCAGTTCCTTTCATCAATGATAACTTCTACTCGGGTTATTAATTTGTATTTCAGCCGTTAAATTTTGGATTGATGGTAATGATTTAGAAACAGAGGGTGACTGGAGGTGGGGCGATGGATCTATTATAGAAACTGACCAATGGCAACCGGGTAATCCTAACAATAGCTTTGATGTCGAGCACTGCATGTCACTGAGGGAATTTAAGCAACTGAATGACGCCCGCTTTAGTAATATGTGGCAATTTATCTGCGAAAAAAAGAAATTGTAGACTAATCAGATGGGTTCTCTCAATGTTGGATTTGTTACAGGGGCAAGTTCTTCAATTATTTAATTGCGTATTATTTATTTTATTAACACTAAATCAAAGTAGTGTATAGCGAACACGGACAGCTGCCTAGTCGTTGAAATGGGACGAAACACCGAGGTCCCGTGTACACATTGGCGTGCACGTAAAAGATCCCTTGGCAGTTGGAATTCGATATAAGAGTAGGCCGTAGCGCCGCTGCCCGGGCAAAATTTCCCCCATAGCACACTGTATGGCGTATGCCCGTCTTCCATTAGCCCAGGTTAGGTACAAAAGAGTAGGACGTTAAACCCCACTTCATTTCATTTCAGTGTATAGCGAAGTAGGTGCTTACTTACAGAATTTCCCATTCAAGAGACAACCACATTTTGAGAAAATCTGAATCATTACCGCATTTGATATTTATTGTTTAGTTCTTGCAATGTCTATGTAGTTTGTCTTGTTGTGTGTAGTGTCCTCATCCTGTACTAATGTATAATATAATGTTAACATGTTCTTAGTAATATAATCTTAACCTGTACTTACTATCATATAACATAATCTTAACCTGTACTTACTATTATATAGCATAATCTTAACCTGTACTTACTGTTGTATAACATAATCTTAACCTGTACTTACTATTGTATAACATAATCTTTACTTACTATTGTATAACATAATCTTAACCTGTACTTACTATTGTATAGCATAATCTTAACCTGTACTTACTGTTGTATAACATAATCTTAACCTGTACTTACTATTGTATAACATAATCTTTACTTACTATTGTATAACATAATCTTAACCTGTACTTACTATTGTATAACATAATCTTAACTTGTACTTACTGTTGTATAATACATGATTTTTATAATGTTTTTTTTATCAACTTGTATGATAATTGTATAATGTCTTTATCACTTTTGTTATATTTTATGTCCTTATCCTTATCAAATATTATGATTATCAAATATGCACTGACAGTACATACTCTGAAAAAACTATTGTGTTGGATCAAACGCAAGTATTGTGCATATTTTCATACACGTTTTAACACAAGTTGTGTACACAAGTTGTTTTTTAGTGGAGCTTATCTCCGGTTGATACAGTTGTGTTAAGCCACTGTTATGCGTATAAGAACGCCCAACCAGTAGCACTAAAAAATAATATGTTTAAAACATACCTAAAACATGAATAACCACATAAATGCTAGAAACCCATGTCCAATTCAGTTTACATATTTCCAAATGAATGGCCATTAAGCCAGAGTTTTGAGTCGAGATTCCACTAAGAGCAGATTTTTATTTTACACACGTAATGAAAGAAAGAAACTCGTATCATAAAGTATTGGGGATTGACAAGATAAGAAAGGAATGCGTTATCTACTCTGATAAAACTATTCAATGTGCATAAAGAACCATGGATTGGTAGCTATGAAAGTGGGCGTGTGAAGTAGTTAGCTTCTAATCAATTTCAAATTGAATGCAAAAATGAATCAAACATTAAAACTAACTAGCGAAATATGCTTGCAATTATTATCGCCAATAATAAGTATTGCAAGGTCCCTATAGTCTATTTCATTTATAATTGTGCAGACCACACGAATGAATTCTCTGTCAAGGTCTTCTTGTTCTTAGTCACGAATATGGAGCACATAAATCGGTTTGTGGATTTTTGGGGGACATTTCAGTAAGATGCATTTCTGTCACTAATCAAAATGTTCCGAATTAGTGTTCCGAAAATAAGTGAATGGCTGAATGGTTAGCACGGGCGCGTCGTATAATAATGCCGACCATTGAGTTAACTGGCGTGGTTTCAAATCTTCGGTTGTACGTGACAAGGAGTGAGGTCGCTTGTACAACCTCGTGGGTCTTCGCCGGGTCCTCCCACTGCTAAAGACCTCTACGCGCAAGCGAATTATTGAAATAAAATTAACCCATATGTTAGTCCCGGAATGACCTAGTTTGTGTCGAGTGGACGTTAAACCCCATTTCTCTCTCTCTCTTGTCCCAAAGCATCGACCAACTGAATTGCTTTAGTGTTAAATGTTAATCATTGATATTCGCCCAACGAACAGCTTCATCAGGTTTAACCATTCTATCTCAATTAATTAAAAGCAGAGTTGTTCTGTCCCAGAGCCCCGACCAATCAAATTGTTTATCGCTCCTTAGCCGAAGCAGAAAATTCTCATCATCAAACTTAGTCAAGGTAATGATAATGCTCATCTTCGAACTCCATCATGGCATTGACCCAATGAACACCTACACAATGTTTAAACATCAGACTGAAGAACACATTTTAATAGTCACCTGCTTTCTTTGAAAGGCGGGGACAATTATTAGCATACATGTAGTATAGTTATTTACTGTACTGGGAATGGCTAATCTATGTCAGGCAAGTGACTGTCACTCGTTTCATCAAAGCTAGACAATATTTTGATAAATACCAATTATTTGCTCCAAAAGCAAGGGATACCATTCCCTTTCCTATTAATCTCCGAGATTAGAAGGATGGTAACCTTGAGTAGCTGGTCTAAATAATCAATTAATGGCGGCAGTCATCTTCTCCCTTGTTCATATACCCGCATAATATGGATTGAGAGCAGCCATTAAAGAAGCCAAAAGCCTGTGGATTGTCCAGGACCCAAATTCTTGACCACGTGGTTTCAACCCCCAACCGAAGGCCTCGCCGTTTGTAAAATGATGGAAAGCCATAAATAGTCCTCATATCCCGATGAGAGTGATTCGCTCTCCTGGAATTCAACTACTTACAATCGAACAATGTTATGTTGTAATGTATTTTATATGTCCAAATAAAACGATCAACTTCAAATGCTATTAAGTTTCCGTTTATTTTCATATCAAGAATTGGATAAAGTTATTTTTTAAACTTAAATTCTGAATATATACAATGTACGTTTAACAAGAAACAAACATTGACTTAAATGTAACTAATATTGTCACGCTATGTTCATGTAGATCGAAGAGGACAAAAAAAATACTGAATATCGAACACAAGTACCGAAGACCAGTCATATTACGTGATATTGAAATAAACGGCCAAATTATTCAAACCGAGGCCTTCTCATCATCGGCATCCCGTTCTACTCCACTAACGATCGTGGTATTTTTATCGACCAATCGCGTACATCATTAATTGCAAAGGGGAATAACTCTTAATCGGACAGGGTTGTGGGTTAGCCTAGTTGCGTATTTATTAACTTAACAACAAATTATATTAATGAAGATCGGGCGTTTAAATCTATGTAGGGTCATGAGTTTTATTGAGAATCATTCGTTCGTTTCCGAAGTTTAATACCCACGTGATCAAGTAGACAAGTTACAGAGAATTTGTGACAAAGAACGAATAGTATTCATATTTTCAAACCTAAGGTGTATCCGACACAACCATGTCACACACAGACAGCACACAGGTAACAATGATTTCCCCCATTGAATTTAATGTTAAAGGAGCTAAATCACTAATATTTGTAACCTAGTTCTTTCTGCTCACTTGTTACAAATGATGTTGAAACGCACTATGTTGCACGATTCGTGTACCAATGGCAAAATGTTATTTTTGTCTTCAAGATTGATATAACAAGCCTTCCTTTTTAAAGTAAGATAACAACACTGTAAATTTGAATTGACAAATAATTCGTCTTTTCAACTTTGGATTGATATTGAATTATAGACTTAGCTACTTTAATTCTCGTCTCTTAGACCACAGATGGATTGATATTGAGTTAGAGACTTTGTTACTTTAATTCTCGACCACATGTTGCAACCTCTTACCCAAATCCAGCGTTTGCCATACAAGAGACGCCAACATTTTCCAAGAGATAAAGAACATTATCTTGGAAGTTATGGTCTGAAATGCACGAATATTTGGGATACAAAGACATATTTAAGTTTCATCAACCCGCCTTAGTATTACATACGTTCATACTATTTACATACAAGAAATGGCCATTTTGTCAGGCAGATTCTGTTCGATTTTTCGAATTCAACCGTCATATGGGTGTAAGATTGATACATTTAAAAGCTTTTTAAAATCGACCAAAAGGGTTCACAAGCTAAGATCGTGATTTGTCGTACAATCAGGGGCCATAACTCAAGATGTTACAGTCTGATATGCGCAAATATTGACAGGAACCATGATCTTTGTAATATAATAATACATTTCGAGTTTCATCGATTCTATAGTGTGTCCACAACCTTGGGATTTTAAACTTTTACACTATTTGCATACAAAGAGCGGCTATTTTGTCTTGCAGTTTGAGTCACATTTTTACCAAAATTGAAGTCATCCTTCCTTGGTGTATAACGGTGAAACATTTAAACATTTTTTCTTTTTGTTTTTAAAAATTGAATACAAATTGAGACTTACAGAGTTGAAAATTCAATTTTTCAAACAACCAGGGTCCATAAACCACTAAGTTACACTCGGACATGTGCTATTATCAAAAGGAACCAAAATCTACGTGATATTAACAAATTCTGAGTATCATAAATTCTTATTATTATTCTCTTTAAAGATTAATGGGAAATTTTATATGTGAGGTTAGCAGGTGTGTTCAGCTAGCATTGCATAAATCAGCTCACGGAGCGCAGAGTCCCCGGACGAAACCACTACCGGGCGAAAAGACGAATTACGATTTGTTGAAATTAATACCAGATAGGCCTATACGTAGTTTGGAAGAGTCTAATGACCCACTCGATGCCTTAATAGAACAATTCTTACCTGACAATGACGATATTCATCAGATATATATTTACTAGCTGATGCATTATTCTGAAACGACAAAGAAGAGCTTGTTTGAAATGATACTGGGACAACAGAACAGGAAATTTCGAACAAAGGGGTGTCGATAGTTATGAAAAAAGTAGTGACCAGACATTTGGATATAATAAAATATCAGAGAAATCAAGATGGGGAACAAGGAGGGGAAGCTAGAAAAGAGAGTTATGTGTACTGTGAATAAGGATTTCACGGATGGAGATGATAGAGGTGGGGCTGGATATTAGAGCCTCGACGTGAATAAACTAACAGCTGGACAACAGAGAGTTATATTTGTAGAACAGAGGTGGTGAGAGTGAATGAGAATAACACCCCTCTGTTTTTAGTAATTTCTTTTAAAATGCTGAAATAGCATGTTACAATGTCGATAAAAACTTACTGTTTCGCGTTTAGAGGGCGCCTTGGGTCCTAATGATCTCAGGACATGTCCATTGGATAATAACACTTCTCTACATGCGAAAGAGGAAGTGTTTTTATCCTAAATACCGTCCTTCAAAACTCTTTAACAGCCACAGTTGAAAAATTATCTTGTCTAGCGGAACTCATTCTTAGCAGTTCCGATTTTTCTTTCGCAGTTTGCAACAGAAGCCTGACAGTGCAATTCAATGACCTCGAATACTTCTCCGATATAGGCTCGAATGTCTAATGCCTATACGGACACGGGAGGAGCTTCTCGTCGATGCACCATGACCAATAATAATATAATAACAATTCGGAATTGTATACTACTATTATTACCATAATCACTTGATTTTATTTCTACCATTAACAAAGATGATGATGGTGATGTTTCAAGAATTAAACATTGATAGAATACAGTTATTACGGTAAATTATTTTAAAGGAGCTAAATCGCTAATATTTTGGGCCTAGAAATTGACACAAATGGGTCGCAAACCATAGAATAATTTAATATGAATGGATACAAACTTATTAGCATTTAATCGTTTCCGTTTTACTCTTAATATCAAATCAGTTATGTTGGCGAAGTACACCAGAAATCTCAACTGAATCACAATATAAATAGCGTCTGGTTATTCCAGTCTATATAGTAGAGAGGTTCCGCAACCACTACGAACTACGAAGTGTTTATGTGCTGACGTCATCACTTAGTGTGATGTCATTGAATCACAATATAAAAAATAGCGTCTGGTTATTCCAGTCTATATAGTATTTATTGCTCATGCTCACCGTTTGAGAAGTAATGTGGAGTATACCTAGCCTTGTTCTTTGGGTCCCTCGCTGAAAATGAGCCTGAAATGCCGTATGGTACACGATTCGTGTATCAATGGCAAAAAAAAACCCTATTACGTCTTAGATATTGGATATCAGAAGCCCATCTTTTCCTGGTAAGACCACACCATCAATGTTGATTTAAATTGACAAATAATCTGTGTTTTCAACGTCGAAGACTTTCGATGATATTGCGTTAGAGACTTAGCTTCTTTGACAACTCTTGTTTTTCGATGCTTCCACAGAACCTAAAACACACACTTGTCCAATGGACATCCGAAACTTGTATAGTAATATTTCAACATGCAAATTAATAAGTATTGTGTTGCGCGACGAACCCTCGGGCTGGCAACCAACGAATTTGCGGGCGTTCTGTAGCTGTGATAAATATATGAAGAGAGTGTACGCGATACTTGGCTCGGGAACTTCTGGATGGGTACGGCTTCCCTGTGCATAAAAGCCCCAGGAGTTATCTCCCTTTAGTGTTCAAATTCTGTTCTTGACCACCTTATTTATGCTCCTCAATACAGCATTTCCACCAACAGCCTGGCTGCTAGTAATAATCATAATAGCTGATGTAATAATCGGGTTA
Organism: Patella caerulea; assembly: GCA_036850965.1. Lineage (NCBI taxonomy): Eukaryota > Metazoa > Mollusca > Gastropoda > Patellidae > Patella > Patella caerulea. Next base: position 6,279,837 of record JAZGQO010000010.1, read on the forward strand.
ATGTCTTGTGCACCGGATTAGGCTCGAAACATCAGATTCGTTTCCAGGCACATTCATGCAAGCATCAGATTCGATTCGACGTACTAGATCAGGGTTTGTAGCAACAATGACTGGTTGTAATACCACTTAAGGTTCTACAGGCAACTCTGGTTAATCAAGTATATCTCAATGTTCTATATATTTATATTGCAGAACACCTTGACTAAAAAAGAGGCAAAACAGGTGTGTAAATAAATTAAGTCAAAACCAAACGTCAACACACAGTTAGAGGTCAAAGGACAAACAAAGCCAAAGGCACTGTAATGATGTCGATAAACACCGACATTATTATTATAAATCACAAGAAGCTTAATTAGGCTCCCCAACTGGCACAGGGCAAAAAAACAACTATAACGTAATTAATCCCTTACTAGAGAAGGCCTGTTGCATACCACTTGCGCCATGATAAATATCTATAGTATATAATGCGTCTACACACAATGAGTTGCGAAAGACAACTGACAAGAATGATTCGTACAGTGCGCCATAATACGTAATCAAATTTTGACGTCATATTACCCCTAACGTAGTATCACCTGACCAACAGTCCTCGCTAGTCAATTGGACACTGTCGGTTCGTAGATGTTCCGATCGACAATGCGGTGGAAATGAAGGCATAAATATAGTTATTTGTACTCAGACATTAATACTTGGGTTTACTACTGTAGCCCATCGACTCATTTGTTCATGGCACTCTATTTTTACGGAGCCATGAGGGGTTTTCGGCTAAGAAAAACAGCGGGAAACAAAAATGGCACAGTCCATTTGTGACGCGAGAGAGAACAAGTAAAGGTAAACAAAACAGTGATCCCATTAACAAAGAAAGGTACGTTCTGATACAAATACTTTATAACAAATAATGAATTACATATTACTTTATACGGGTATGTTCCCAGCAAAGCAATAAATAATCTAATAGAATTTAACATAGGTTTGGTCTCCAAACAGGTAGGCAGTGAGGGAAATAGTCACTCATCTTTAAGCAAGGCTAATCGGGTCCGGGCTATTTGAAGAAGTTTTGGAAGAATGGAGAATTCATCTTCAATAATGAGCTCCTCCAAGAACCGGGTTCCTTAGGGACGATTTGGGGCTATGAAGCATCCCCACGGCGCAGATGATTCAGCATGTGTCGGAAATTATCTGGGTCCCTATGAGTAAAATATGTAATATGGGTGAGGCGATGGGTGCAACGTCTCCTGGGTGGAATCATACTTGGTGCCCCCAACATTCAACACGATGCAATTTAACTGCATTATAGTGTAGCTTGGTTACAGCGCGGCAAGGGTGTGGCATTGTGGTCTTCTTAGACGGCAGATTTGTGGAATATATTCATCGAACCCTATGTCTTTATTTACAGTTGAAACACATTCTGCATAGAGAGACAATGTTTCACTGTTGTCTTGTAACGTCCGGGGGGGGGGGGACTGAAAGAAATGTACCGGGAATGGTGGTGTTCGGCTCTTCTTTCTGGTGTTAGTGGACAATGGAGGAGGGCTGTCATGCTTCCTCTTGTCCGTAGATGCGGTCAATTACCTCTCCTTTATTGGTAGGATCTTCTCGTCAATCGTTGACATGAAGCGAAACAAGGCATCCTCAACAATCTGACCAGACTCCCCAGTTATTGGGTTAAAGGGCTCGTACGGTGCTGAGCCGTCTCCCCGGTGCAGTCTCTGTGCTCCTGGTGGCGCAAGCAGCGAAAGCCAATGCCACCAATTCTTTATTTACAGAATTTTATTTTGATGAGCATTTTGCAATGACCAATACTCAACCTTCTGTTTAGATTGGCACCGGCTATACCCAAAAGACAAAGACTGGAATTTATATTTAAAGTGCCCCCCCCCCCGCCCCATATTGTAGGTCCATTTACCTATAATTCAGACTATATGCAATACAATGCAGTGTTAATATATTTGGATGAATAGCTTTGAGGAGAGTGGCAACATCGCTTTTGGAGCCGAAATGGTCCAAGTGGGCCAAGGACTTCTAATGGGAGACAAAGCCCGTATAAAGATGTTGCTTTGGCAACATACATGCCTTTAGCATTACCAGCTTCTAGGGGAACAAGCTTAATTAGTTTAGAGAAATTTTTTAGAAATGGGATTTAACGTCCACTCGACACAAACTAGGTCATTTTGGGACTAACATATGGTTTCAATTTTTATTTCAATAATTCGCATGCGCGTAGGGGTAATTAGTTTAGAGACAGGAATTACACCATCATCTGGTACATACCTTACGTGAACTATTTCTTGCTTCTTTACAGCACAGCCTGTGCTGTCGTCAGAAAGCACACTAACAAAAGGCGCAGATTTAATTTCAGAAGCAAGATGGCAAGTGTCTCCGATATAGAGGACACAAACTGACCCCATCCATATCTATTCAGATAATTGGTTCCCAAGTTTAGTCCATTTTTGGTTTGAATTTGACTTAAAGTTCAATATCAGATAAAGGTTTCCCAGCTTTTGCCACTTCGTAAGCTGTATTCTTGACCAGGCGGTATTTATTTTCCCCCATACCTGTAGTTCGGTTATGTCTCCAATCGCTAACTGCCACTAGCGAATTATTGTTATAATTGAGTTTTCCTTTCGATTGGAGAAATAAAAGTGCAATATTTGACAGCTTATTTAACTATATGACTAGTTTAAATCACAGACTACAAGCAATCAACAATGAAAGGGCACATCCCAGGACTACTACGGCTAAATAGGTCACTAGCCCGTAAGTTATATTTGGTAGCCCCGGGCTAGTGGAGTTTTACACTATTAATACACTCATTAACCTTAGCTCCACATTAAGTATCATTTAGTAAGGTAGTATTGATAATCCACACCCCTTTCAATAATTAAATTAGCCAATTATGATGACCTAATGCTGTATGCGATATGCTTATATATTTTTACAATTACCTATTAAACCAGGACTAACTAAAATATAATCTTTTCCACTCATCGTAGTTCTATTGTTTACTACAGGTATTCTAGTATACCTATGTCGATAAAAATCGTTTGAATTAGTATAACTAGTAACATTATTAAAAACAATGTTGCTTGCTTTACACGACTCCATACCCTTAAAACGATCAATCTCGGGTGCAAAAATTCTATTTAAATCTCCCGTAACTATGATGTATTGGTAAGCTTACTTTTCCGGACACCTGTTACCACTGTTTGCAGTGTATTTTGTACACAGGGAGCAGTCCATTTGCTGATTAGACTATTTTGCCTATAACGTTTTTTTTAGGACTTTGAATTCTGTCCAATGGTTTAGATTGTCCGTAATTGGTTTCATTTTATCAAACAACCCATCCAAAAGTTCAATTCTAGTACTATAATAGTTAGGAGCGTAACCTGAAAATATAATTTACATTTTTATAATCTAACTTCATTACAACTTTAACAACTCGCCCGCCCTCATCTCTTGTGTGTGATAATATATATTCTTTATAATGATCACAACTTTAACAACTCGCCCGTCCTCATCACGAAAACACAGGAGTACCCCTGGCTTGCGGCTGTGGTTTCGAACCCTGGTGTGAGCATATGTGGCATGGAGATAGTGGCGCCTTCTCAACCTCGTGGGTTCCTCCGGGCACTCAGGTTTCCTCGGCCTATGCAGGGATCGAACACCCGAACTCCAGTAAAGCGAGCCAGCGCCTTACCCAGTTAGCCACCGTGACCCCCCCCCCCTAGTATAGTACCCTGTCCTAACTGTGTATTATACTTTGATTTCTTGTTCTGTTACTCCCACTGCCCTTGATATCATTGGGTTGCATTTCTACTTTGAGAAACAGATATTACTTACCACTATAGAGTCGTGTGTGAACAACAAGCTGTTTCAGATTGGCGAATAACGAACAGCCAGCCATTGTATTCCGCATACAGGTATCTTTATTATATTACTAATTCCGTATGTGGTGAATGGCGAACAACAAACTAGCTCGAGAAACAGCTCGTTGTTCGGGTACAAAGAGAGTTTGTAAGAATCTATTTCGAAAGATTCTGAAGTGTTATTTACCAATAAGGCTCATACAAAAACCTTTCTGGTGTATTCCCTATAAAAGTGCCTTTATTATTCATGTATGACTAATTCCATATGTTGTGAATAACGAACAACAAACTAGCTCGTTGTTCGTTATTCACAAATATATAACAACGCTAATAGAGAGGTTCCGCAGCCAGTACGAACTACGAAGTTGTTTTTGTACTGAAGTCATCACTTCATTTGTTGTCATTTACATAAGCGGCGTTCAGTTCGTCCATTTTCTACGACGATTTGTAGAAAAGTTCGGGTAACAAAAACGAGGTACAAAATCGTGATTTTCTCGCCGATATGTGGATGAAATTACTATTTTTGCGGTTCTATAGAAAGCTGAAACATTTACAGTGCAGTAGAAGGTTCATCAGCGTCCAAGTGGCCGACAAATGTTCTGATTCTGGTTGTTGGAAAAGTAGTGCATCATCGTCTAAATCTTCACCTAACAATAGTAAATTTTCGACAAGGTCTCTGTGAGCAGCCATTTTGATTTTCGCAAGACACTGGTCGAAACCTGTGGAACTAAACATCGTACTTTTTGGCCCAAAACAGATGTGTTCGTAGTTCGTACTTGTTGCAGAACCTTTCTAATACTGAAGTTCTTTATTTGCGATTATTGAACGACGAATCACAAGCTGGCGTCAAGTCGTTTGAAGTTAAAGGGAGATAACACAATTTAATAATAATATATTTTATTCGTGCTCATGTACAGTTAAATTATAAATACATATATAAATTACAAAAGATATAATACAATATTTATATAGTGGTAATAATGTAAAGATTGAGTCAGTACATAGGTGGTGAATTATTTCACGTATATGTTCACGGACTATATCTTTGTTGTTTGATTCTAATAAATATATCATATCTTTCACAGTTGCTGACTTTTGAAGATTCACAATATCATTGTCAATATTAGAACAGAATATGTTTTTGCACAAAAGTTAAATCTCGAAATATTGTACTTCGAACATTTATAATTTATATTTTTACAAATATTAGAACCACTTCCATAAAAAGCATAAATGTCCTGATGCAAATGTTCTTGTTATTAATTGATGTTTTAAAGAATTTCATAAATCTGGAGTGCAGCTGATTTTCAACAGGGCGATCGTCACATAAAAGAGGTAGTAGTTTTATTATGAGTGCGATAAGGCAGATTAAGTAGTCGACGAATACATTTACGCCAGGTACAGTACAAGTTACTAATAGACTTGTACTCCCAAGTCCCACAATACACTACCATATAAAGGCATACAAGTTTTAAAAAGCTGATATACTATTCAAAAAAAGTAAGGGATATTTGATTTTGGAGGCATAATACTAAAATATGCAAATGACTACGAAAAAAGTTACTATAGAACCTAACAGAAGAAACATTTCCAGTTACATGTGACGCCCAAACGCACCAATAGCTACCGCATGGAATGCAGGTGATGCTTGGGATCATCATGGGGGTCCAACCCAAGATTTGCACGACTCTGACTTTGAATGTTACAGTCATTGTGGCATTGAATTCCGGGGTGGAAACATCAGTTTAATTGTTTTAGTGACCAGAAAACAAATTTTGATATGCGTCGGCTTACCCAAAATGAAAGGTTACGTGCCCTTGGCATGCTACAGATCGGCACAACACAGGCGGTTGTGGCGCGGACGATGAATGTTTCTCAGTCTGTCATAAGCAGGCTATGGTCCAGATACCATGATACACAATCTGTACAGGACAGACCACGCTCAGGTCGACCAAGGGCGACAACTCAAGCCCAGGATCGATTTATCCGTACCTTGGCCTTGAGAAATCGTGTCATCACAGCAAATCAGATCAGCGCTTGTCTTCAAACAGACACTGGTGTGAGAGTGAGTGGCCAGAGGATTCGGAATCGACTGCATAGGGGTCACCTTCGCGCCCGACGTCCTCGCGTGATCCCTTGTTTGAGAGATCATCACATTCAGGCAAGACGTCGTTGGTGTAGGGATCGTCAACACTGGGATAATCGACGCTGGAGCAATGTAATGTTTTCAGATGAGTCAAGGTTCACTGTTGATTTTTTGGACAGACGTAGGAGGGTGTGGCGTCGTCGAAACGAGCGCTTCCAAGACGTTAACGTCATCAGACATGATCGATTTGCGGGTGGTTCTGTTATGGTGTGGGGAGGCATCACTGTTGCTGGAAGAACGGCTTTACATGTTGTTGCAGGGCGTGTTACAGGCCAGTACTACCGGGACAACATCTTGGCAGTCCATGTTGTGCCGTACGCACGACGTCATGGCCGCCGTTTCATCTTCCAGGATGACAACGCAAGATGTCACAGGGCCAGGATCGTTACAGGTTACCTCCAACAACAGAACATCACCACATTACCTTGGCCAGCACTGAGTCCCGACCTCTCCCCCATCGAGCATATCTGGGACATGCTTGGACAGAGGTTACGTCAACAACGTCCTGCCAATGCCCAAGAACTTGCTGCTGCGTTGCAACAGGAATGGGACAATCTGGACCAAAATGACCTTAGACGTCTCATTAGGAGTATCAATGCTTGTTTGGCAAACTGAGGAGGATTTACCCGTTACTGACTTTGTTGTGATGCTGTGGTAACTTTATCATTTTACCCTTATAATGGTCAGTCTGTGCCTTACTTAGTCTAACGATCATTTGGAATAAATCGATGAATGTGAACTTCATTTCATTTTGTCATTTGTTTCTTCGTCAGTTTCATTAGGTGACTTTAATAACACTTAAAAATCAAATATCCCCTACTTTTTTTTGATATAGTATATTTTGTGTTTGATAATGCAAACTTAAATTGATTAAAAGTAACATTGAATTTAGCAATTAAACTATCTATTCCCTTCTGGATTGTATGTTCTTTACTATCACAAAGTAGAGAGTTGCCTAGAAGCGGTTCAGAATGTACAACATTAATACATTTACCGTTAAAATAAATATCTTTAAAAGAGAGTTACCTAGAAGCGGTTCAGAATGTACAACATTAATACATCTATCGTTAAAATAAATTGCTATCGTTCTGCTTATCGTGACTTAACAACAAGAGCAGTTTACATTTGTCAGGATTAAATTTAACGTCATATTCCTTTGAGAACCCGGCACATATATCTAGTTGTGACACAAGAGATTGTCTTGATGGAGTGACGAGGGTGATTTCCTCAGCGTAACCAAGGGCACCCACGTAGACATGTCCAATATGACAACCCAGTTTACTGTCGCACAATTTTCTTAATATCTTGTCTAAGTATACAGTGAACAATATCGGGGAGAGAACTCAGCCTTGTTTTACTCCACTTGACACATTATATAGGACACAGATCACTAAATTGTAGGGCCAAGTTATTTTTAGTCTTTCTCTCCCTTTCCCTTTTTCCCCCTTTTGCATGGTGATTTTTGTTTACTTTTTGGTGTAGAATCTAAGAAAAGGGTTTGGAAATACATTTTCTGCCAGGTTTTGGTGAATATTCATGATTTTGAGGCGGAAGGATACAAGAGTTGTGAGGTTTCTTACGTTGAAAGGGGGGGCCGAAAATTGCCTGGTTAGCTGTCTCTACTTCCAGCTTGTGTATCTCAAGTTTTTCATGGTGAACCTCGTACATGCTTTTGGGCCAGAGTTTGCCACATGTTGCTCCATCTGTGGCAGAAAGCGTTCTACCCAACGAATATTTGGGGAAAAGTTACAGCCGATCTAAGAGACGAGAATTAACATTGAAGTCAATGGGGAAATAATTAGTGATCTGTGGCCTGTCTGTGTATGACAAGGCTGTGACTGATAGGCCTTAGTTTTGAAAATATGATGACTAAATTGTCAAAAAATATGTATAAAGTATTTTGACTACAGAAAAACTAAAAAAAAAAATTAAATTTAAAAAAAAAAATCAAAGTTTGGAGAAAAATTGTGATTTCACTGCGAATTTCTCAATTTTCAGTTTTTATTTAATTTCTAACAGTAAGAAAAATATTTCTATGTCCAATTTTGGTGTATCCAGCCTCAGAAAGCATAGATATAGTGAACAACATTGTAATTTCACCTAATTTTGTCTAAAAATCAGGAATATTCCCAAAAAATTTGCAAATTCGCCCATTTCGATGTAGAAATTAATGCCTTCATGCCTACTCAAATTAGTCAAAATTTCTAAAAATGTCCCTTATTTTCATTGCTATTGTAAGTTAGATGGGATCTATAAGTTTGTCAGGTTTAGAAATAGCTGCAGTTTTCCTACAGAAAATTGAAAATTGGCAACACTGAGTTAATAATATACAGCAGATGGGTTTATACAAAATGTTCAAAACAGGGGTTGGCTCAATTTGGCCACCAATTTAGCCAAAAAAAGCATTTTTTTCTTCTTTGAAACATTAAATTCTTGCATTTCCTTCGTGAAGGAAGCAATATCCCAGTCTTTATAGACATTTTTCACCCCACCATTCTGTTTACAGAGGCTATAAATGCCCCACCCCACCCTTTTTATTAATGTGTTTTGAGAGTTTTAATTGCACCTGTGTTGACAATTAAATGATAATAATTGGAATTTGTTGTTGAATTACAGCTAGGAATGTTATTTTACACCAATAAATGGTTATTTTGTACATTTCAAGGATTTCTAATCTTTTTTGTTTAAAGGCAAACTTAAAACCCTGAGACATGTCAGGCCAATAAGACCATACCCTGATACAAAACTGGTGTAGATGTGTAAATGTCACCTTAATGGTCAATATTTTCTTATCGAAATCTAGGATTTGTGGTGTTTGTTGCATTTATGTTACTTATAGAACAGTAAAATGTTAATTCTGATCCTTTTCAGGCCTCTTTTATGATGTCAACTCTGTTATAACTACCATTTTTTTTCAGGCAATTGATGTAAAGGTCCAGACATCTTGATTCAACACCAGAATTGCAATAAAGATTTGTATGGTGCCTCTGAGCTTTGAGATATTGATAACATTGAACTATTTCCAAATTTGTAAAAATTGTGTATTCTGTGACCCTTTTGTTAGAGAGGGGTGGACATAGGCCAATTATGGCATTTTTTTCTTTCAGCAAGGCCTATTTTAACCATAATTCCTATTTATTGCACCTATTTTAGTTTTTATGTTCATATATTAGCCAGGGATGGTAAATCATATCTGTTAGACAGATTCTTTTGGTGATGTTAGCTTTGCAACCAAAGATAAGATTGATTCAGTCATTGACATTTTTAGGGGGTGGGGTTAAATGTTTCAGTACAGACCTTCAATCATTGCAACAGTTTTGTGATTTTTCTGTTTGCATATTGTCCAGGGTTTCCAAAAATATATTACTTGCCAGTCTGGCTATCTAAAAAAGTGGAAAATTATTGGTTTTTTGAAAGATGCTACATGTAAATTCTGTACATTTTTCATGACATTACAGTAAAAAAATATATTTTTGAAAAAAAATCCAGAGTATGAGTGTTTTCTGTGTAATTTGTTTGTAACTTGTCGTATTTTTTCACAAAACTCAAATACTGCCTTTAATAAGAAAGATTTTTAAATTTTAGCACAAAAGGCCCAAGGACCTGAGATGCACTGCTGTACGTAAAGCAGCTTGTATACTTAAAGGGCCATCATTTTTGCAGTTATTCTTTGATTTTGAATTTCTTTCACCGGTGCGTTGCCAGAACATATGGGAAGCATATAAAAAGGGCATTTTGGTGATACCTGGAGTTTCACCCCTATATAGGACACAGATCACTAAATATTTCTACGCCGGTACCCACAAATTGTAGGGCCAAGTTATTTTTAGTCTTTCTCTCCCTTTCCCTTTTTCCCCCTTTTGCATGGTGTTTTTTGTTTACTTTTTGGTGTAGAATCGAAGAAAAGGGTTTGGAAATACATTTTCTGCCAGGTTTTGGTGAATATTCATGATTTTGAGGCGGAAGGATACAAGAGTTGTGAGGTTGCTTACGTTGAAAGGGGGGGCCGAAAATTGCCTGGTTAGCTGTCTCTACTTCCAGCTTGTGTATCTCAAGTTTTTCATGGTGAACCTCATACATGCTTTTGGGCCAGAGTTTGCCACATGTTGCTCCATCTGTGGCAGAAAGCGTTCTACCCAACGAATATTTGGGGAAAAGTTACAGCCGATCTAAGAGACGAGAATTAACATTGAAGTCAATGGGGAAATAATTAGTGATCTTTGGCCAAATGGCTCTGATGTACAATTAGACCATTTTACCCTAACTTTTTGCGACACATAATTATTGAGTAAGAATCGGGCGAGTAAAGGGCAGATTCCACAGTCAATAAGTATCCTGAATAGTTTTATAAATTGCGTCCGGTCAAATGCCCGGCTTGCATCTAACGGGCACATATAAACGTCTGACTTGTTATGGTGATAATAGCTGATGGTTTCATTTATTACATAGGAACAATGAGTGGTTGAGTGATCAGCCTTGAAAGCAAATTGTAAGTCAGACGATTTCAGCACATCATTGTTCTTATTTAATATAACCCAGTCTAACAGTTTACCAGTGATGCTACTCAGGGCAATACCTCTATAATTCTCAGAATCGTTTAAAGATTTCTTTCTGTTTTTCGGAATAGTGTAACACTACAGATAACAGACCATCAGCATAGTTGGTAGATCTTTTATTGAGAACATGGAATAGACATAGATCGGAAGGAGCTCTATTCAAGTCTGACTTACTGTCAGTTAATTCTGGCTTTATAAAGCATACGGCCATTAAGAATAATGATACATGACAGATTAACTTATTTGGAATTTGAGAGTATAGTTTCTATAACTGCACTGCATCTTTCCTTTAATGTCTCGAAGTTCTGCCGAGTGTTAAACACATAGATCATGTGTAGGTTATAAATAACATATAAATAAATAAGATATTTAATGAGATCGTGCCTTTTGTCAAAACGAGCAGAGGTCATTCGTGTGTTGCCCGTAAATAACATATTGAACACATTAGCAGAAGTTGTATATACATGTAGTTGAAAACGTCCAATATAATAACGTGAATATGCTTACATCCACATACTCTTGGGGTTGTTTTTTTTTTGAACTTTGTGCCCATGCGTTATATTCAGGAGCGGATGTTACTGTGACTTCGTATTGATAACTGGTTCAGTCTTCGAACAATCCACAATGCAATAAATGAAATGAAATTAGGTTTAACCGACTGGACTAATGGGGACAGGCCCTAACACCGGCGCTACGGCTTACTCTTATATCGAATTCTAAGGGGATATTTTACGTGCACGCCAATGTGTACACGGGGCCTGGGTTTTTCAGCCCCTCCACCATCCGGCACCACTAACAAGGGGAGCTCACGCTGGAAAATCCCGACGAACTTTCTCTGCCTACACCAGGAGCGAACCCGCGGTCTTTAGGCTATTCAGTCAGCGTCTTACCCACCCTGGTCCCCTGATGTAATTAAATCATGTCAGTTAGATGTATGTTCGGATTAAGGACTATTTTATACAACACTAAATACAGGAGAACTGACAGGCCAAACAAAACCGACAAGACAATCCTGCGGACAAGGCAGACAAAAAGAAATGGGGTTTGGCGTCCACTCGACACAAACTAGGTCATTTTATCAGCAAGTGTTATTTAAAGAGAGAGAGAATTTAACGTCCATTCGAACAAACATGATTTAATTTTATTTCAATAATTCACTTGCACGCAATTAGATGAAACCGGAGAACCCGGAGAAAACCAGACTGGACAGGCGACTCTACTCCTTGTCACTCACAACCGAGGATTCGAAACGCCCACAATTCAGTTGCTCACTGTTGCTGATTACATCGACGTAAGCGCACACAGTCACACAACTTGTTGAAAGTAGTTGCTCCCAGTTGAAAATTTAACGTAAGCCAGACTTAAGACTTTCCACTAGATGATGGTTGGAATTTTCTTCATGATGGCAGGTGTACACCGACTTCAGTTCTAGTGTATTCAGGCACTCATAATGTTTGAATCAAATTTGAATGCAAATGGTATGCAATCTCTTTTTCAATTTTTTTCTAGAAGACATATTTTTGATATGGCAAACAAAATAAACGCTTATGCTGAACATTTTTTCGACAGTTCGTGTGATGTTAACTTTGACATCGTTTTGTACAGCATAATATATTATTGTGACAAAGTCATAAGAATCTCAACTTTGACTTCTAAATTTTTTTTATTTAGCATAAGTATTGATATGTTTTTTTTTTATATTTTTTCAATATCAAAGGTTTTTTTCGCATTATTTATTTGCAGTATTTTTTTTCTTGTGCAATATTTAAATTTATTGATTAGGTTATTACCGTCTCACGTTTAAAAATTACAATTTATTTTTGTTTACCAACATATTATATAAAAACCTATGAATTCCATTTACAATTATATTTTTGTCAAGCGCAGATCCAGAAAGTTTTGTTATGGGAATAGGGAACCACTCTAACAGTGCAATGCATTCCATTTTAAGACTATCTACACTACCCGACCCGAATAGCTATTTAGAATTAAAATTAATATGATGTCTTGTTTTTTTTGGGGGGGGGGGGTAAAGATACATTGTGATCCATTAAAAGAGTTATTTCTTAAACTGTCCCGATCCTAAGTATATTAACATCCAGGAAAATATTAGCCTATGTATTACACTCGCAACGAAATGAATAAACAAATGTTGGCACAACTTAGTGCAGGGGTTGAAACTCCATGGTTGACACTCTAACATTAGTACTTAATTAATTTATTGAGGACTAGTTTGACGATTTTAGTGCATAATTTCATTTTTAGTGTTCCATTAAAGATTCAAATAAAAAATATATTCGGGAGTTCTAACAGATGACCCAGTTTTGTTTGAGGGGACACATCTTGAAACATTTGAAAAATGATTTTTATAAAACAAAAATTGAAAAAAAATGGACTGGAGTGTGAGCTGGATCTGCCCTTTTTGGTATAATGTCTAATACTATTTTCTCTCTAGATTTCTGTCTCAAAAAATCCTATTTGTTGGTGTATTTTTATAAAGATTTGTACATTTTACATAAGAATTCCCTGATTTACAGTATTTAAAATTTTACATAAATATATATTTATTAGTGAAATTTGAATTAAATATTACTTTTAGAAATCCAGTTGGAAATAGTATATTTAATAGCTTATTGGCTATTTCAAATTAAATTTATTTTTATAACATTGCAGCTATTTCTTTCTCAATTTAATATATTTGAGACTTTATGGATTATGGTAGCATTTCAAAGTTAATTTGATAATTAAGGCAAAAATTAGCGTTGGTTGAAGAAATCCAAATTAAATCGATAATTTGAGTTTCTGCATTTTGCTCATATTTCACTAGTCACTCTATTATCTTATTCGTGTATTTTTTTTCAATTATTTTTTTTTATGTTTTTCAATAATTTTTGACTTTATGGTTGTGTTATTCGTCAATGTGGGCGTGAATGACTGAATTGATTATTTATTTATTTATCTATTTATTTGAATTTATGAATTTTGATTAGGTAAGAAAATCCATAATTGTAATATTTTCAATGAGGATACATATGGCGAATCCTAATCGGTATGCTTGTTAAAATTGCAAAGATTGAAATGTCAATCATTATTTCACCAAGGATTGTTACCAATGCGCAATAAAATGAAAACCTACCTGATTAGATCTTGTTCTTTTTTCCACTCTTTTGTTTACCCCTAGATAAATTGGGTCCATCTTTATTCTTCTCAAGGGGGGCGTTAGATGGAATTATTCCAATGGTGCGCCCCCCCCCCATACTGCTAAAGTCCCCTGGGCGCTTGCGAATTATTGAAATAAAATTGAATAATATGTTAGTCCCGAGAGTGGAAGTTAAACCACACCCCCCCTCTCTCTCTCTCTCTCTCTCTCTCTCTCTCTCTCTCTCTCGATGGAATTATTCGTATATTGATGTCACCCCATCCGTCCGTATGTATACGCCCGCCCGTCGTCCACAATTTCTTATGAACACTCTACAGGCTACATTTATCACCGATTGTTTCGAAATTGATATATGTTGTTTTCATTAGTGAGATGAAGAAGCCTATTGGGTTTCAGCGATTTCAGATAATTACTGCCAGAATTATAGCCCTTGATCACATTGAAATATCTTGTGGACGCTCTAGAGGCTAAAGTTAATATCCGATTGACTAAAATTTTAAACACAGTGTTTAAAGTCACGCGAAGAAGCCTATTGATTTTCAAAGATATGCGATAATTACTGCCAGAGTTATGGCCCTTGATCACTTTGAATTATCTTGTGGGCGCTCTAGAGGCTAAAGTTAATATCCGATTGACTTAAATTTATATAAGCTTGGGAGACGAAGCACAGCGATTTTCAATGATTTCTGTTAATTACTTCCAGAGTTATGGTCTGTGATGCTCCAAACCAAAGTTATCACCCGATTGATTTTAAATAGATGAACAAGTATATTGATTTTCAATGAATTTTGATATCTTGAAGAGCTAAATCCATAATATTAAATATTTCGTATATTAAACGTTAGTGTGTGGCAGAACTAAAAGCCTAACACATTCTAATGATTTGCTAATATTACTTAATGAGATGTTACTTTTAATCAGATTTTAGTGCATTATAAATGTTTCATTATCAAAAATAGAAAAAATATGCGACAACTCTTGTTGACTGCCGGGCGACTTAACTGCTATGGGCGTATAGCTGCTGTGGCAAGCTATGTTATCGTAGCTTTTCATTTTTGATAAGCCAAAGCTGATTTGGGTTCTCCTTGATACGGCGTTGGTGCACATTTTGGTTATCGAACCCACGAACCTAGCCTGGAATCCGGGTGCTAGGAAGTTTGTGAGCATATAATCTGATATCAACATAGAATGTTAATGAAATTTGTCATGCTCATACATAATGCATCTGTCAATTTGAGGCGGTAAATATCCCTGATCCACGAAAGCTAGTGTAAAAGTTTAAAGGAGCCAAGTCGGTAATATTTAGGACCTAGAATTTGACACAAATGGATCTCAACACATATAATAATGGATTATGAATGCATATAAACTGATTTACATTCAATCGTTTCTGTTGTTCTCTAATGTCTAATTAGTTATGTTCGGCGAAATACGTCAGAAGTCTCGGTCGATTGGCAAACTCTAGCGTCTGGTTATTCTAGTCTACACAGATATTATTTATTCCGCATACCCTCCAGATAAGAATATGGCGTCACCGTTTGACATGACTAGTGGAATATGTCTAGCCTCGTTCTTCGAGTCCCCTGTTACAAATGGCGCTGATACGCATTATGGTACACGATTCCAGCACCAATGGTAATATATTCATTTTGTCTTACGTATTGGATATCAGAAGCCCATCCTTTCTGGGTAAGATCACAACATCAATGGTGATTTAAATTGACAAATAATTCATGTTTTTTGAATCTCGAAGGCTTAGGATGATATTGAGTTAGAGACTTATAGTCTGCCGGATAAACACAGATTTATGTGTTTTCCTGGAAAAAAGTCCCATCAAAGGAAACTTGGTCTCATGAAAGGTGGGATCCGTAGGTACTCCAGAAAAAAATGACCCATCATGATCGCTTGGGGAAAATTTTTGGGGCGGGGTCAAAGGTCAAAGTTGACCAATCAGAAAATAGCAGCCAATATCTCAAAAACTATCAATGTTAGACCCTATAAATTTATTATTAACATCGTGTACACAATTTCCACTATGCTAGATGAGTGGACAGCGATGTCCGATACTTTGAACCTTTATTCTTAAATTGCGGGTCTCCTGCCCATGGGGAAGGTGGGGGCTGACAAAATTTCATGTTTTATTCTACTTCTGCGCACAGCAATCAACTTTTGTGCATAAGTCGACCAACATCAGATGTAGCCAAAAACACTTTTTAAGGAGACCTGAACGCTGGCCATGCACTTTATAGACCACTATAGGGACGGGAATCGATTATCGGGTAACCCAACCAAACAAATTGACCCGAAATCTTTAAAGGGTTACGTGTCCGGATAAGCAGTTTTGATGTTCACATCCAAACGACTCTATATTTTGGCGATTATTTTTCAGACTCTGTTCAAATCCAGATAGTCCCTTTAAGTGTGAGAATTCCCCCTCTATCTCTGATAAGGACGAGAAAGCGGGAGCCAGGGTGAAATGGCCAAAACTGACGATTCTTATTTTTAAATTTGTTTTTATAACAGATTTCTCATGTTATACCAATGGACTTATGCGAGTGTCTGGGCAAAGTTCCACCTTTGCAAAGTTACACCATAGAAATGATAAGTTAGGCCTATGTGGTTGTCTCAAAATGACCGAGTTAATGTGTCGACGAAACGTTTAACTCGATCTTAGGTAAGATTATATCAACGGAGCTAGGAAACGGGGGGGGGGGGGCTTTGGACACATGCACATGGTCTAGGGTCGTTTGAATTCATCAATGTAATATTCTCCACATCTTCACTTAATTTGGTAGACACAGCCTTTCAGGAATGTAGGGTTTGTGAGCTTTGACTTTCCATTAGCATTTACTAACTCTTTAGTTGATGCGTCTTTGTGGAATTTTTTTGTATTTCTGCTTATGTTTTAAATAACCATCTCAATTGATGGACGATGTTGCCGCGGAAAGATATAAGGACTCAAATTGGATGTGTGTGATTTTTTGGTTTGTCAAGCTTTGAAGGGTTGGATAATGTGGGGTTGATGAAGCTGAAATCAAGACTTCTTCTCTTGGCACATTAGTGAGTAGGTCGACAACACGGTACCAGAGCAATTAGAGGATTTATAAATATCACGAGTATGACGAATCCTACAGATTGTATTTGGGTGGAACAAAATGCATGGATGGAGCTTTTAGGGTCATCAACTAAATCAAACCCCCTTTCCTAGAGTCGAGCTATATAAAATCCGTGGACTATAGTGAAACTTTTAACGAAAAAATAATGTTGTACGCGGAAGTTTAATTAACTCATCTCTGATGGGTAAAGGGGGATTCTTTACGGGTGAAGAAGGGGTCGGGGATCTACCTAAAACGGCAATTTCATATTTTTTAGTTATATTTTTAAAATATATTAAAATAAAGCCTTAAAATAGATGATATCTATAAACAGGCCTACCTTGTTAAAGAATAATCCTATTAATCCTATAATTCACTGTTGCCAGTTGAGAAATTGGCAAAAATATCATTTTCAACTTCAAATTCAAACGTTTGAAGATCGCCATTGCATGGAGGGGAATGGGAACACAAGGGAGGTAATTGTGTTATTATTTTCTGTGTCAGCGATTTAACCCCCCCCCCCTGAAATATTGCCCATGATCGTATAATAGTGAGTTGACAACCTTTTGAGCAAAAGACATAGAAATAAATATGTTTTGACTCTCTTAGAAAATATGAAATTATCACTTTAAGCAGAACTTTTGATGCTATCTGAGGTAAGTGTAAATCAGGAAATGATGATATTTGAAGGCTGAAGTTGAGTCAAATCGTCAGTTTTGGCCATTTCACCCTGGCCCCCAGCTTTCTCGTCCTTATCCGAGATAGAGGGGAATTCGCACGCTTAAAGTTAAAGGGACTATCTGGATTTGAACAGTGTCTTACAAAAATAATTGCCAAAATGTAGAGTCATTTGGATGTGAACATCAAAAAACTGCTTATCCGGACACGTAACCCTTTTAAGATTTCGGGTTATTTTTTTTGTTGGGTTACCCGATAATCGATTCCCGTCCCTTTAGAGGTCTATACAGTGCATGACCGACGTTCGTGTCTCTTTAAGCAGTGTTTTGGCTACATCTGAGGTTGGTCGACTTATGCACAAAAGTTGATTGCTGTGCGCAAAAGTCGAATAAAACATGAAATTTCGACATTTTGTCAGCCTCCCCCCACTCCCCATGGGAAGGAGACCCGCAACTCAAGAATCAAGGTTCAGAGTATCGGACATCGCTGTACATGATGTTAATAATAAATTCATAGGGTCTAACATTGATAGTTTTTGAGATATTGACTGCTATTTTCTGATTGGTCAACTTTGACCTTTGACCCCGCCCCAAAAAGTTTCCCCGAGCGATCATGATGGGTCATTTTTTTCTGGAGTACCTACGGACCCCACCTTTCATTTGAGACCAAGTTTGCTTTGATGGGACTTTTTTCCAGGAAATAATCTAAATCCGGCAGACTATTAGCTACGTTAATCCGTGCGCAGTAAACCTACCCTTTCCCGATTTTCTCTTATTTTTTGGCATGTTTTCGGTAAGATATCTTTACAATGCCACAGTAGGTTTCTGTGACTTTAAAGGAAATATGCAATGCAGTTTCAGATACTATAATCTTATAAATAAACAATACCAAATGTACTATTTTCCCTAATCGTCGTATGCTTTATAAGTCGGAGTTTTACTGACAGTAACTCGATTTATGTCTATTCCGTGTTATCAATAAAGGTATTTTCAGTTATGCTGATCTTCTCTTATCTGTAGTGTTACATGTCTCCCTTTCTCTCTCTCCCACGCTCTCCCTCTCCCTCTCAAATACGATACCCACCTTTATGACCTGTTACCTCAACTTCACATAAAGTCATCAACTCTGATTTCTCGATAAAAATCTTAACAAATCGTCCTATAACCCCATCTTGACATTTGATTAAATTTGGTCCAGATGACAGACGTCCGGACATAAAGCCACAACAGACGGGATGAGCTTGGAAAGCTCCAACAGAGGGGTTATTAAGATATAGTTCTATGTTCACATCATGTAGACGTTCAGCTAAAATATATAGTATAACATCTTCATTTTGAGGTATTTCGCTATAAAATTAATAATTAAATGTGCTTGTATATACCATCGTCATATATTGATTACGTAAATGATGCGGTAGCGTTGTTATAAAATAATCAATATGTTTTATCGTGACATGATCAAATCAAATACATTATGGAGAAGAGTCTAATTAAAAGTGACTGAATATTTGTTTTTATCTTCGGCAAGAATACCTTTAAATACTCATTACAATGAAATATGTCAACTGTAACGTTTCAACTTTAAAATTGCGTTCTGTACTTAATTTATACAGCCAGACATATCAATAAAGCTCCCAACATGTGAATGGTCTTAAATTACATGATTGTGTTCTTTGATTAGTCTATTTATGACATCTAGATCTGGCTATACATTTATGTGTAAAGCTCGAATATATGATTAAATTCAAGGTTGAATACAGGGTCAAATATGGGTAGGCAGTGGGGCTGAACAGCGGCAGGAGACACTGAACAGAGAGATACACAATGGACAGAGGGGAGGAGAATGGGCAGCGGGGGGAACTTAACAGAGGACGTTTGATTGATCAGGGAGAGAGAGAGAGAGACTGGGCCAAAAACCAGATACTGAACAGTGGACAGACTGGACAGAGGTTTGGAGACAGAGCAGGGGTGAGACTCTGTTAGGAGAGGGACAGCAGAGGGATAGAGACTGGACAGAGAAAGAGTTAAGAGACTAGACAGGGGGAGCGAGGACTGTACAGAGGGAGAAAGACTCAACAGAGAGAAGAAGTCTGAACACTGAGAAAGAGAGACTAAACATTGGTAGAGACTGGACAGAGGAGACACTGGACAGAGGGGGGTAGTCTGGGAAGCGGGGGAGAGGGATCCTGTACAGCAGAGAGGGTCTGGGCAGCGGGAGGGATCCTGTACAGGGGAGAGAGTCTGGGCAGCGGGAGAAAGTCTGCAAAGAAGGAGAACGTCTGTACAGAGGGATAGTGACGCAATAGAGGGAGGGGGGCTGAATATGCGGAGAGAGACGCGACAGATGGAACAGAGGGAGTGAGACTGGATGGAGAAGGGGGTTGTACAGGTGTAGACAGAATAGCGGAAGGGTCTCTGTGGTCAATGTTGATTTATGTGGGCGTGGTTATGTTTTGGTGATATCAATTCAGTTTTAAAACAGGTTTTAAATACAATGTTTTACTTACGGTAATTATTTGAATCGGGTGTATTATATATAGTGACATATAATACATGGTAAATATCAGCTAAATCAACCATGAAATATGGACTGAAATCGCCCTCTTCTGTTATAAAGCATGTAGTCATAGTGTTACCATCAACAGCCAAACTACTTCCATTATCTCCATGCATGGAACTTTGTTCTGTTGTCTTCTGGTAGGCAATGTTTTCACCTGAAACAATTTAGTGCGTTAAAAATTCCAGCAAAAAGGTTGTTTATTTAAAATATTTTCATTCCAAATTACGAATAAATTCTATTTTAAACATTATCATTCCAACTTACCAATAATTTCTATATTTTAAACATTATCATTCCAACTTACCAATAATTTCTATATCAAAAAGTATCATTTCAACTTACCAATAAATTCTATTTTAAACATTATCATTCCAACTTACCAATAATTTCTATATCAAATAGTATCATCCCAACTTACCAATAATTTCTATATTACAAAGTATCATTCCAACTTACCAATAATTTCTATATCAAAAAGTATCATCCCAACTTAGCAATAATTTCTATATTACAAAGTATCATTCCAACTTAACAATAATTTCTATTTTAATGGTATCATTCCATCTTACCAATAATTTCTATATTAAATAGTATCATTCCAACTTACCAATAATTTTGTTTTTTTAAATATTATCATGCCAACTCACGAATAATTTCGTTTTTTTTTTTTTAAAATATTATCATTCCAACTTACCGATGTCTTTTATTTTAAACATTCTCATTCCAGGATCGTCTTGAAGTTCTGAAGCTGTTATAAGTTGATGGTAAATGTTACATTGTTGTCTATCGGCATGAAAGGCGAATATTGCACAGAGTGGGTCATCTTCGCAGATAACCGCACAGGATAGAACGTGATCAACGGTTAACGTATTGAATGGTGTTGATCCTGTACCACCTTGGTTCATAAGACTATATTTCAAATCTGTGCCAGGTTTAAATGCACAGACTGTTTGAAGAATAATACAATTTGTAATTAACCAATGTGTAAACATCTCGAGTTATTATCTGTAATTACCCTGTTTAAACGCGATTAAATAGTTCTTATACCACGTTTAGGCTTACCACAACGTGCACGTTATTCTAGAAATCGTACAGTGAAGCTACATAACTTACTAAGTGACACCTGCAATTAAATTGCATACGGTTATTTTATCTTTTATCGATTAATAGGCGGCTGTTATTAAAGGGTGTGTAGCTATATTCTTATTAACCGAATTAACGATAAGCATATAATAATGTAATACTTTTAAATTTTAAAATAAAAATCATTGTAATTTCTGGATGAAATCCTTGGTATCCCCCGTGGTTTCATTCCATTTTACTTCACTAACCCCTGGGTTAATTTATGTTTGGGAGGGGGGTAAGTTTTCAAGTTATCTGCCCTTGGTGATTGTACTATTTTTAGCGGCCGATCCCATAAATCGTTAACTACAAAGGAAGTTGGCACAGCGACGTAAATCTCATCGGACACGGTTAGGATATTGGCCTAAATAAGAGAAGTCCAAATTATTCTAAATGCGTATTTATTAACAACACGTTATTATATAATATATTAATAAAGACCGGGGGTTTATATTATGTAGGTCTAAGAGCTTTTTTTGAGAATCGTTCGTCCGTTCTCAGATTCTTACATCCACGTGATATCGTAGACAAGTAATTGTGAATAACAATATCAATAATTACAATTTCCCTCGTTTCGAAGTATAGAGGGGAATTAGTGTAGTAAAGTTACGAGTATAAATCACTGGCACGTGATCTGTGTCACGTGATATAGGCGGGAGTTAGAAAGAGCTCTTTTGATCAAAAATCTTTTTATCTCTGGTTTTCCCGGCCGATGATGGATAAAAGTATAACACGCTCGTTATTCTTTTAAATCGACATTTAGATCAATATGTACTACAGCTTTAGTATTATTTTGATGTCTTGTAAATAGTGTTTTGGATAGTAAATTGTACAGGAATAATTTTTGTGGATATTCTTCATATTTTCCCATTATGGTTACATTCTATCTTTGTATTATACCAACGTATGCACGTATTAGATAGTAAAGTGTGTACCAGTAAGTATATTATGCTCAATAATAATAAACATAACAGAATGAAACAGTTTAGCCAAAGAACGAGTAGTAATATCATAATGATAAAGGTCAAATATATAGATGTTATACATATTTGAAATCATCGAAACATCCTACAGATTTTGCTAATGCAATTAGATACAAATGAATTTGAAATATATGCTTTATTTACATGAAAATGGTTATCTACCCTTTAAAAAAACGAAGGCTCAACGATTGGTTTGTAAACTGTTTTTTCATTGGTTCGTAGGACAGGACAGATAACTTGAAAACGTGTCTCCTCCAGGTTTAGTGGAGTAGAACGGGATGATAATACAATTAAATATAAATCAATTAAAAATATATACATCCAGTAAATGGACATGAATATGGCTATACCCTTATAAAAACGAAGGCGAAACGACTAGTTTGTCAACTGTTATTTTATTGGTTCGTAGACTTTAACTACAATCACGATCAGGGCAGAAAATTTGAAATCGTAAAAACCCTATGGATTAGACAAACAAACAAACAAACAGTTTATTTATAACTATAAGGCAACAGCCTACAGCACACATACAATAAATCTGAAAGATAATGCTATAAGTAATATCAAATTTAATTACAAGTTATATTCTGAATTGATGATGCATTATGTTTGACGAAAATAAGACGTATCTCAACAAAATTCAAACTTATGAGATTTTAAATATATATATACAAGACGATATTTACAATTTTAAATCCTGTTGTTTTAGTTAAAATATTCACAATAAACTGCGGTTTAATAGCTGCGCATTATTTGTCTTACTTTGATACCTTTTGATATAAACAAGGATAAATTCCCGAATACAATGTGATCAGTCGAATTAAATAGTGAAACTAGACTGCTTACTGTTGGGAATCTAATAAACCATCACGGTAAGAAATTATGTCAGATCTCGCAAGATTGGACAGTATATCATGAAATGGATTTCATCGCCCAATTGATTAGTGTTACACAGTTTGCATATACCTTCTGTCCGGTCGGTTTTGCCCCTTCGACCTTGTTCTACATCGAGAAGAACAGTTGAACATTTAAAGTTTGCTAATGCAAATCTCAGCTTATGTGAGAGATTGCTGTTTAAGTATGATTCGCAATATATACTAAGATTTAAGTGGACTGTAAAACATATGGATTAGAGTGAAAGATAGAGAGAGAAATGGGGATTAACGCCCACTCGACACAAACTATATCATTTCGGGACTAACATATGGTTTAATTTCATTTCAATGATTCGCTTGTGCGTAGGCGTCTTGAACAGTTGGAGGAAACCGGAGGACCCGGAGAAAACCCACGGGGTTGGACAGGCGACCCACGCCAACTGACCCAATGACAGGCCTTATGATACAGCGCGTACGTGCTAATCAGACCCCCCCCCCCCCCCACAAGGATAACTCAGTGTGTAGTGGAGTAGAAGGGAATGGGAACATTGGGGATACCGGGCTGCTGTTTTCGCCCATTCGATAAGGGTTTTTTTTATTATCATTTTGCCATTTGTGAATCAGCCATTTATAATTAATTTCGCATCATTTACTCACATGTTTTTTTGGGTTTTTTTTTGTTTACTACAATCAGTCCCCGAAACCATTATGTTCATGGAGTTTACGATTTTCTTTGATGTTAAATATCAGATATTTTCAAGGTATTTTTCAGGAAACATGCCGTATAACGCCTTTTCTTAATCTTTAGGAAATAAACTCAGTTTAACCTTCCTCTTTGCTAATGAAATCGCGCTTTCATTACACAGTGTGCTATGAAAGTGATAATTCCCGTACAGCAATACGACCTTTTATTATTTCGAATTCAATGCGTTATTTTACATGCACACCAACGCACGTCCTTGGCAGAGGCTTTTGGAATATCCCGCGGATCTTTATAGGTCCACACGCCTTACTCACCGAGCCACTGTTAAGCTTACGGAATTGGTCTATCATTCATGCAATTTGTTCCGGTCGCCACCACCCCCTACCCCCAAATAAAAATGAGCGGATGTATTAATTGTTAGATGATGTGGAAATAATAAAATATTTATGTCTAATTAAGGCACTTTGTATCCGTTTACAATCATTAAAGGACAATATTGGTGCCAGTCATTATCACATATGTGGTAGAACTGATTAAACACTTTCCAAATATAATATTAACACATAGATCATCGCTACCATAGAGGAGTAATAAAGGATTCATGAATCGGAAGTGACGAACGCCAAAGGAAAACACGAGTTATCTCTCTATGTGAATGACTGAAGTGAAGAGTGATGACAGATAAACGGCCGTATTTCTGCTCACTAATAATTCCTTCGAAGACAAAAAGTTGTTATATGGGACCGCAAGAGGTTATCTGACGATACAATAAAGTAATTAAGTGTCATAAGATAAGAGAACACGGGAAAAATAGAAATACTCCGTACAGCCCCTTGTTTTTATTCATTCACCATGGATATATCCTTTATAAATAATACTATACAACCCAACACTATACAGATGTGAGGTAACTTCTTAGACCCATTTCTCCATCAATAAGCCACATGCTGTCAATTATTTTCTTAGGCTGTGGATTTTTCAAAAAAGCGCTTAAAAGAGAAAAATTTTCCATACATGTTAACTTCTTAGCCTACGAAATTCTTGTACTTAAGTTCATATATGTCTAATCTATACAATGCAGATAAACCGGGGTTTGATCCATATAAGAGGGCATATTGCTTTTTTTTTTAAATTTTGATCATGAAATAAAGAGATCTTCTAATAAAAACATTTGATATGAAATGAGTACAAACATGTATGTGAACAAAGCGGTTCAATGTGCCCCGATCTCCCCTACCTTATAAAAACATGGTAATGCACGGACTTTTAATCTGTTTTTCTTTCCTGTTCTCTTATCTAGTGGCAGTCAATTCTTTTCATGAATTGTAAGATATTCTCTCACAGCGTCACACAGCAACTTTAGGTCTTCGGGGGAATTATTAGTGAGCAGATATTCGCCCATGTATCTGTTATCATTAGTCACTTCAGTTAGTTATATAGAGAAATAAGTCGTGTTTTCCTTTGGCGTTCGTCACTTCCGATTAGTGAATCCTTTATTACTCCTCTATGGTAGCGATGATCTCTGTGATAATATGATAATTGGAAAGTGTTTAATCAGTTCTATCACATATGTGATAATGACTGGCACCAATATTGTCCTTTAACTACAAACTAACACATGTGTTTTGTTTAATATAAATCAATAAGTTTATCTCCAATTATTATTGTAACAATAACTTTGTGGAGAGAGAGAGAGAGACAGAGTGAGAGAGAGATAAAGACAGAGAAATGAAAAGAAATTGATTTTAACGTCCTACTCTTTTGCACCTAACCTGGGCTAATGGAAGACGGGCATACGCCATACAGTGTGCTATGCGGGAAATTTTGCCCGGGCAGCGGCGCTACGGCCTACTCTTATATCGAATTCAAACTGACGGGGATCTTTTACGTGCACTCCTATATGTACACGGGACCTGTTTTTCGTCCCATCTGAACGACTAGGCAGCTGTCCTTGTCAGACCCTCCTATTGCATCACTTTTCCTACGTGTTGTTGAAATAAAGTAGAAACATGATTCGTACCTTGAAATAAAGTTGAAACATGATTCGTACCTCAGATTGATTCGTACCTTTTCCTACGTGTTGTTGAAATAACGTTGAAAAACGACGACTTAATAATATCCAACCACTACGAGAATTTTATAAAAATTTCTGCAACGCGAACTTTATGAAACAAAGATGGCTGCTTGTTGCGCGAATTTTATAAGAAAAATTGAGAGAGAGAGAGAGAGAGAGAGAGAGAGAGAGAGAGAGAGAGAAATGGAGTTTAACGTCCACTCAACACAAACTAGGTCATTTCGGGACTAACATAAGGTTTACTTTTTTATTTCAATAATTCGCTTGCGCGTAGGGGTCTTTAGCAGTGGGAGGAAACCCAATAAATTAAAAGACAGCGCGCCAGGTCGACTACAGACAATAACATGCTACATCGAAAAGAATTGGATTAACAATAGAACATGGTCCATTGCAAGCTGGTGTGTATTCATGCAATCTATAAGAACCAACATGTCTTGAGCATGCATTCTAGCATGGGACTGTGCGCGATATAAATGTACATATTATTATTAACAATGACGTGTAGGGTTGGCACAACGATCTCAACACCCAAGCAGTTATTGACAATCATTCATTTTACCTGCTCCGTAGATTGCTGCATAACGAAGCATCAATATTGCCGTTACAGATAAAGCTTGTGTCAGAGAGGAAGTTGAACGTCGGTCCACCGTTTCTAATATTTGGGGATTTTACTGCCTTCACAAATGAATAAACAAGTAGAAAAACAATAATGCAAAACAGCTAATCTAAAAGGATAGTCATGAACACGGACAAATTGACATGCCAACAAGGAAATCATGGACCTGTATTTACCTTTATTAAATCTTTTAATGTGTATTTTGAATAGATTGTAATAATTTTAATATTGGACTTCGCAATATGACTATGGATGATATTGCTGGAAAACCTGTACTCTTCAAAGGTAAATTATGGTGGTCGAATGGATGTGCTTTAGATCGTAATGTCTGTCATTGAGTCAAGCAGTGTGGTTTAAATCCAACACTTGAACAGACAAGGTGTAGGGTCGCCTGTTGACCTTCTCGGTTTTCTCCGGGTCGTCCAGTTTCCTCCCACTCCTAAAGACACCGACATGAAATAATATTGTAAATGTGAGTTCCGGAATGACCTAGTTTCTTTAAAGTGGGCGTTGAACCCCATTTCCCTGTTTGAATTATCAAGGAATTTATCTTGTGGTTTACTGCAGTGGGATGTTATTATGTCCTCTGGCTTAAAAATCGTGTTCCGATGTCAAATTATACCAACTACCCCGTACTTTAAGCCATGGTTAATTGGGCATACTTGTGGCGGGGGGGGGGAGTAGGAAAGTTCTGAGAAGCGAGCTACCTATAAGTCTTAATACTTTTATATTTTTCTTATTTCAGGAAATCATGTATGGGTTAAAATACCTGGATGTTTTGTGATTTGGCCTGTTAAAATCATAGACATAAACATTGTTGATAGTATGGTTGATGTTTATGTTCATTCTGATGATGCAATGTAAGTTTCTTGAGTTATCCCAGCGTGAGCTCTGTTATTGTTTACATTCATTCTGGGAAGCTTTTATAGGGTAGCTCAATAAATCCAAATTTTGTCACAGCTTGCAATATCTCCATTAACTGACTATGTTCTATGTGTTATTTATCTTCACTAGTCTTATAGAAGTATACTAGGAGTTATAGCATGTAAAAATACTTTCTAACATATGTCTCCTAGATATACCATTCCATCTGAAAACCTTATTTATTACCCACATCTAAAAGAAAAGAGTATAGGTAACGAGTTCTGTAAAGATAGTTATATTCTTAAATCACTTGAATTAATGTGTGTGTTTGGTCGGAAACAATTATCGGTGAATCGGTGTACCAAAATTTATTCTATCAAAACAAACAATATTTTTTAGTAGAAAATCTATAACTGCGATTATTGTTTCAATTTATGGTTTACAATCTATTTCTCCAATAAATTAGTCGAAAGGTCTTATTAGAAAATAGCTCATCAGTTCAGTGCAAAGAAAAATCCTGGTAGCTATAAATAATATAATGTCGGCACTTGGCCTGATTCTTTAGTAGTCCCGGCCATTCAGACTTCATATCATTACAAAATCTGACCTACTTATGGCGTGCAAAGTAGGATCTGGAAACATGATAAGACAATATTTTCCTTTGGAAAAAATACCGCAAGCCGTCAATTTCACACAAATTATTTCGACTTCGCGATGCTAGTGGTCCAGAGAGTCAAGTATGGGCTTGGCACATGAATGAATTAATAATTTATGTAACATTTGAGATAAGACCTGCAATAGGCAGATTTAGCTCAACATGGTTCATCTTTAATAAACAATATAACTTTGAAATATTCATGATTCTGTAATCGTATAGAGGCTCAGTGTATTGTTTCGGCCCTAGTTTGCAAATTGTTTTAAACATTTCTTTTTTTTTTCCTTTTTATAAGCCCACGTGGAATTGTGGTTGTATATTATCGTCGCATTTGTCCGTCTGTCATCCACAAATTTATGGGCCTCGTTTCACTTTGTAGAGCCTTGTGACGCTCTAATGACGAAAGTTACCATCCGATCTGTATGATATTTATATGCATTATTTAAATGAGCATAAAATGGAGAAGCCTTTCGTGATTTCAACAATTTCTGTTAATATCCTGGCCTTTTGTTAATTTGTAGAACCTTATGAATACATTATTTGAATTAGTAAAAGAGAGAAGACTATCTTGTTTAACTTGTGGAACCTTCTGAATGCTTCAATGACAAGTTATTGTCTGATTTGCATGAAATTTATGTGAATTATTTACATTAGTAATGTGAAGAAGCCTATATAATTACAACAATTTCAGTTTATTTCTTCTAGAGTTATGGACCTTTTTTCACTTTTTAGAATCTTGTGAAAGCTCCAACAACACAAATTATAATCTGATCTGTATGGAATTGATATGACTGTCTTGTAAATAAATGCTCTTAATACCTTCCAAAGAATAATTATGCGGTAACCCTTGTCGACCCCTCAGACTATCTAGCTGCTGTTGGCGCCCACATTTTCGAGAGATGGATAGAGAACAAGCAATACCGAAAGTGATTTTCCTACATCATTAAGTCCTGTATTGCATACTGTATTGGGAGCAGCCATTTTGTTGGTCAGTTCCAGTCTGATATTCATGAACTTCGAAGCCGACAATGATTATGGTGTGAGGGTACACAACCTAGAAATGTGACTTTTCGTCAAAATTTTTTACAAACGGCGAACATTTCGTCCGGCAATTTTGGTACGATTATCACGAAATTCGAACTCAACCTTCCTTACGGTGCAACAGTAATATAATCAGAGGGTTTTTTTTAAATCGGATAATAATTGTTCGAGAGATAGATAGAGAACAAGCAATACCAAAAGTGATTTTTCCTACAATCAAAGGCCATAATTCATTAAGTTACAATTTGATATGCGCAAATATCGAAAAGAATAAAGATCTTTAGGTTATAAACATGCATTTCAGGTTTCATCAAAATCGAATTAATATTGTGACCTTTACAGGGTCCTCAACTTTGATATATAGCATATTTTTTACACTATTCGCGTACAAACGGCGGCCATTTTGTCTGGCAATTATGGTCCGATTTTCTCGAAATTCGAACTCAACTTTCCGTAGGATGTAACGGTGACAGAGTGATAAAATCGAATAATAATTGTGACCTCCAGAGGGACCATAGGCGATTTTTCGGACAATCAGGGTCCATAATTCAGGAAGTTAAGATCCGATATGCGCAAATAACGAGAGGGACCAAGATCTTTGGGTTATAACCATGCATTTCAAGTTTCATCAAAATCGAATTAAAATTGTGACCTATACAGGGTCCACAACCATGATATACCATTTTGTAACAGTATTCGCGTACAAACAGCGGCCATTTTGTCCGTCATTTTGGTCCGAATTTCCCGAAATTCGAAATCAAACCTTCCTTAAGGTGTAACGGCGATATAATCAAACGTTTTTTTAAATCGGAAAATAATTGTGACCTCCAGAGGGACCACAGGCTAAAGGAAGGTGATTTTTCGGACAATCAGGGGCCATAATTCAGGAAATTACGTTCCAATACGCGCAAATATCGAAAGGAACCATGATCTTTGGGTTGTAAACATGCATGTCAAGTTTCATCAAAATCGGTTCAAAATTGTGACCTCTATAGGGTCCACAAGCTAAAAACGTGATTTTTCGTACAATCAAGGGCCATAATCTATGAAGTTTTGATCCGACACATGCCAATATCGAAATTGTGGATGGACAGGGGCGACGACATAATACGTCCACATGAAAATGTGGGCGTATAAAAATGGTCAGAAAAATCATTGTAAATGGCACCCAATATCACCCCTGTCGACTCATAGAAAAATCACTGACCTTCGTTAATTGTTTGCATTGAGTGTTTTTTTTCCATCAACTGTCTAGATAAATAGCTTAAAGCTGCAATTTCATATTTTTAAGTTATATTTTTAAAATGTATTAAAATAAAGCCTTAAAAAAGATGGTTTCTATAAACAGTCCAGCCTTGTTAATCTTATAACTCAGTCAGTTGAGAAATTGGCAAAAATATCAATTTCAACTTCTAATTCAAACGTTTGAAGTTAGCTATTGCATAGGGGGAATGGAAAAACCAGGGAGGCAATTGTGTTATTATTTACGATGTGAAAGATTTTTAAGTGTGGAAAACAATGCCTATGATCGTATAATAGTGAGTTGCCAACCTATTGAACAAAAGACATAGAAATAATTATGTTTTGACTTTCTTAGAAAATATGAAATTCCCGCTTTAAAAATATGATCAGATGATTCAGCATGTTTTCTGTAATTGACCAATAAGCGAGTTATATCACGAATTCAAAGCATTTAATTTATCTTCCAGGTCAGTTCAAAAGAAGAAAACATGTATTTCTTTTAGATCAATTCCTTGTTGATTGTAAATTATTAGAAGAATTTCACATCGCTAATCCTGGTAATGAGGAAGAATCCTCCTGTAACAAGCCTAGTTAGGATGGAGAAGCTTCCAGAATCGCCAAACCTGGTAATGATGAAGAACCTTCCTGTAACAAGTCTAGTAACAAGCCGTTAGCAGCAATACTTGACCTGGTAATGATTTTCCATTAGATGAAGAAGCTTTCTTTAACTCGGACTATGATGGATGTGAAGGTGATGAAGATGATTGTGTATCTAAAGGTTCTGAATACATACCAGATGAAACCTCATCAGTAAGTGAAACAGTGGAAGATAGCGTGGACAGTGATGGGGCACTTAGTGACAGTATACCTGTAATTGGAAATCATCTTTTAGTTACCCAGGATAACAAAGGTAATTTGGAAATTTTGTTGAGCTTCGTGACAGCACAAATGATAAATGGCATATTAGTTTGTGTCAGGCATAACTGTCGGCTTTTAGCCACTTGATGTTTGAAAAGGCCGAATGGTAAGACAATGAACCGGCCACTATGGTATTATAAATCAATCATCTTTCCGATCACTACAAACAGTTAATTAATACTTGTACAATGACAACCATACCTTAGTGAGCATCGGCCATGTCGTTCAGATGATTAGAGTAATTAGCACATTTAACATTAATTTTGATAAAAACGAAATACATAACTGGTGCAGTAAGTTGCCTTTGTGATAACGAATACACCCTGGTAAATAACCCATTTAACAGTACGTAGCAAACACGGGCTGCTTAGACAAAGTTGTGTCGTATATGTTGTAGAACCAGGTACACATATCAAGCTTCCATGTAATACAAATATCACACCAACCAAATGGTTTTCCACATAAAAATGTTATTTGTTTTAAAATGGATTAAGAACCTTAGTTTTGTGTAAATTTTCTCGAGAATTCGAGTTAATGTTGTCGAGATATTGACATCCTGTGTAACTTTTCTTGAGATCCCGAGCTGGTATGAAACCTTATATGATAGTGTCTCCATGTTGTGAAGCAGCCATTGGCCCAATACCTTGCACCAAATTTGATTTAAAAAATATCCTAACATAACAAATACGATTAAAATCGATAAGGTTCATTGTCTTATGGACCCTATACTTCACACATTATATAATACTAATGATTCAAAAGAAAGTTAAACGATAGCCACGCAAAGGGTGGAAATACGTCCACATAGCATCTATGCCTCAACAGCGGATTATTCGCAAGGAAAATTTGGGTGTTTAATAAATTCAATCGGGATATAGCATTCATCAAGAAACCTAAACTCTATCGTGATTACGTGCTTATCATATTTCTAGGAAAGAAAACCTTATATTGCTTAAAATTAACAGGGATCATCCAAAATCCGTTAAAAACAAGGTTTTCAATGAATGGAGAGAATAACTCCGGAACGGAAGATAGCTAACCATTGAAAATCAATAAAGTTCATGGTCACAAAGCTTCATATAAAATTGTAAAAGTGATGCCTCAATGACGTGAACCAGGCTTTCGGTGAACAGGCGTGTGTGTGTGTGTGTGTGGGTATATTAAGGAAAAGAAGGTCACAGAATGCTGAATATCGATAGGGTACGTCCTCTTCTCGCTCATTTTTGAAAAAAAATATACGGACAAAGAGTGAACAGGAGTTCTCGGAGTACTGAAAATTGAAAGATCTTAGCGCCTTACACCACATTTGAAAAACAAAAACAGTTATAACGCATAGCCTTTATTGCGTTAACGAGGCTTTTTCGGAAAAGGGTGATAACTCCAGAACGACAAGGTGTGCTAGAAGCGACAGGGGCCGTTCTCTGATAACACCAATACTTTACACTAAATTTGAAACAAATCCTGTAATAACTGTAGTGTGTGTGTCGGGGAGGGAGGGGGTAGTAAACTCCGAAAAGACAGGTTATGGGTCGCTGAGAATACGTTACAACTGCGCATGCATAAAAGTACCCGAGATCTCAAGAAAATTAACACAGGATAGCAAGATCCCGAGAACATTAACTTGAATTTTCAAGATCGCTAAAACAAGATCGCAGATTCTCGAGAAAATTATTATTTGTAATATATCTTTTAAAATTATTTTCACCCAAGTCAATTTTAATATAATTTGAATTTTCGAGATCGTTAACACAGGATGGCAGATCCTCGAAAAAATTATTAGGGGATTTCGATAACATTAAATTGAGATGTCGAGAAAGTATCACAAGATCGCAGGATGTCGAGACCTTCTACAAAATGTTGCATGACCCCTATACCCCATACGCTTCCATAAGACAGTGAACCCTATCGATTTAAATTGTATTTCAATTTTGTGTAATACATGGGTAGCCTGTCGATTTTCCGTTTATTATGTTAGGATAATTTTTTTTTATCAAATTTGGTGCAATGGCTGCTTCACAATATCATATTATAAGGTTTCATATTAGCTCGGGATCTCGAGAAAAGTTACACAGGATGTCAATATCTCGAGAACATTAACTCGAATTCTCGAGAAAATTTACACAAGATGTCAGTATCTCAGGACAATTATCAGGGGATTACGAGACAATTACCAGTGATCACGCCGTTTCGAGTAAGGATCGCAGGATCTCGAGACCTATAAAATTTTGCATGACCCCTATACGCTTCCGTAAAAATCGGCATTTGGCAAAAAATAAAATAATTACAGGCGTTCTGGTTTTTGTACCTGAGTGACTTATGAAATTCCAAATTAAATTACAAATGACTTGGGTGGAAATGAAAGCTGACAAGGGTGAAAATTATAAAACACAAATTATAATTAATTTCACTCGGATGGGAATTATAAATAAAACTAACTATATTACAAAGGACTTGGGTGAAAATTAAAATTGACTTAGGTGAAAATTATAAAGAAACAAATTATATAAAAACTGACTTGGTTGAAAATAATTTTAAAAATATATTACCTAAGAAACATAACACAAAAAGTTGCTGTCTGAGGCACACCAAAATCGAATTACTCCAAGATCGTTAGATCCTTGGCATATATTTGAAGTTTCTATCGGACAAATACTTGAGGGTACTACAAACTTTGCACATAATTCACATTTTAAGTAAAATGCATTGGTCATAACGCAAGACGTTACGGTCGGATACATACGATTACATCATGTGTACCTACTTCAAGAATACACATGATGGCAAATGGCCGCCATTTAAAATACTACGCCCGCCTCTGAGAGACGATAACTTAACTCGCTATAAATTGTAAAAAAATTTACTTCGGCTAGAATTAAAAAACACCTAAGATTAACATTTGCTAAAAATTTCTAAAAAACAACCTAAATTTATGGAAATGGGGCCAAATCAAATCAGGCAAATTACATCAAATAGTCCATGTTAAACGTATAGCAAAAATTTTAAACTAACGCGAGCACGCGCGTTTCTAGACAACGCCATAGCGGGTCATAGCAACCAGTGAGTATAAATTGGAAATCCCCAATGACGTAGATATTATAAATTGGAAAGCCGAGTCTGTCTTAAAATAAGTAGTACCGTCAGTAAACAAGATGGAAGCCATCTGCTGTCGTGTTTGATCATGGAGTAGGCAAGCACATGTGTGTCGTATGGGTCGGATATTATAAGTTTCATTAACATTTGATAAAAATTGCGACTTATGTAGGCTTTTCAAAACAAATGTGAACGGAAAGACCGATGGGGAAAACGACATAATACGTCAACATAATCAGCTTAGTTGGCACGTGTGAAAGGAAAGCACATGGCATACCACTAAGGTATTTAGGGACCAACACTCGTCCATATTTAATATGTACAGGGCCCTGTTTCACAAAAATCGTCTTAAACTAAATTTCATCCTAACTTAAGATAGACGAGTTTCACAAAACGATTTTGAGCATTTTAGTTAAAATCCACTAAAGATATAATTGGAATAATGATAATATTGTGAACGGCCCGGGTCACATAATTTTAATATTCCAACCATCATTCACAAAAACAATTCTCATTCAAATTCTTTTCACCCGTTTATCTTATTAAGCATTTGGATGGCGCTACATTTTAGAACTCAAAAAACCCCAAAACAAAAAATAACAACAAAATGTTCGTGTACAATGGTTTAAAATGGCCCATTTCTTGGTTTTAGAAGGCCTAAAGGCCTATAATACTAGGCAAACCATATGTAGTTTTTACGCGTACTTTGGGGGGTTATGATGAAATGTAAATACTAAAGAGATAAATCAATAATCTCAAATGTGTTTATTGAAAAATGTTATAGGCCTATATGAAATTAAATTTTAATATAAATTTATTATGATTTCTTAATGAAGTCTTACGTTAATAAAACAACAAAGATAATTGGCATTTTAGGAGCCAAAGCTATTTTAAGCGTCATTTTCAAAGTATCATTGAAAGTGAAAGGGGGGGGGGGGTCTATTTGGTGTATTAATTTCAAAGTTGATAAATATTTTTGAAATGCGACCTAGATTAGCCGTTTGAGTCAGAAATATCAATATGTTTGTGACAATTCTCCATAAAACTACAAATGCATTAACTTTAGTTTATAAATACACATTATTTCCATTGAAGCCTGCGAGTAAATCAAATTCCCATGTCACGAATCCAATGCCAAATTCAAGGCCAACTCACCGATACATTTGGAATCACATGATACGCAGTACAGTCATTTATTTCACCTCTCTACGAATGTCTGGCCGTGTGCAAACATTGCGTCAACGTATAAAACTCTCCCCATTGATATTGCAACCGTTATTTCAACCTGCCAACAGTTTTCAGTTTCGAAGCGTAATTGATTTCACTGTAAGTACCCGCAGTGGAAATGTGTACTGCGCGGGCGCAAGCGATTTTAACCAAAATCTATTAAAATAGTATTTTAAGTTACAATCAATCTTCGTGAAACGCATAAAATTTAAAATTTCATTTTGATTTGAGTTAAAATCTATTTTAGAGATTTAGGTTAAGTTTTTGTGAAACAGGGTCAATACAAATCATATTATGTTATAGTTATTCATATTCTACACCTTTCTTCTCTGTCATATTCATCCATTGGCTATAGCTTCTATTTATATCACTGTGATTCATTACTCTACTTTCAGTTTAATACGTCCTGTCTATTATAATATTCAATAGAAGTTATTGATACTATAATATTTGAGTATAAACTATTTGTTATCACAAACCAGCTTAGTTCTGACTTGGTCACTCCCTTATATAACACGGACTGCTTGCTTGTGCATAATATCTAAAGTGTGTTAATTCTATAAATCTGTTTGTGTCAACCGTTTAAAAGGTTAATTATTACACCGAACAGGTAAGTTATAATTAATTATTATATAATATCTTTTATTTTATATCAACTCTACTATAAGCAGAACAACCATAGATCGCACGCGCTACCACGTGAATTTTCCAGTGAAAAACGTTCATTCATCTAAAACCCGGTGATTATAATAGTTTCGAAACAAAGCATGAACAAGAAAGCAGTTATGTTTTCAATTCGGAACATCATATAAAATCAAGACAGATTAATTACCGCTGAAATAGGGGCGGGGTGGGATAAACAAGTTGAGAGACTACGATTCAAGATGGCTGACGAAGGAAGTAATATAAAATCAACCAATGTAAAATCAACTAAATATCAAGGCCACCCACCTTACATCTCGTGATCTTGACGAAATCTGCAGGTGGCCTTAATATCTAGATCGAACCAGGGAGACATCTTTGAATACACAAAAGACATTTTAAAATAGTAAGCTAATGGGGAACTGGACTACACGCACAAACCCGCAGGCGCGGATCCAGGATTTTTTGCAGGGGGGGGGGGTGTGTGTCTAGGTTTGATACTTTCTTAACTAATTGCGCTCAACCAATTAACGGGAAAAATTTGGTAAATTAGATTCAATTTGGTGCATTCTGACGTACTTCTGGAGGGTAAATTCCAAAATTACAGGTCTAAAAATCTCCAATAAAATCGCATAGATTTTAGTTTCAAATTTTCAAGCTTGAGCGGGGGGGGGAGTCTGGACCCCCTGGACCTTCCCGCCCCCCCGGATCCGCGCCTGACCCGAAAGAAAAAAGACAAACAACACTAAACTTTGTAAGTGAAACACAGCTATTATCAAACCAAGTGATTGAGAAGAAAACATTTCAAATTGGACAAATTTACCGTTAGATGTGACGGATTTCGTCAAGCATTGTAAAAGAAAAACAAAATTGTTAAAATCGTGACAGACATGTCCACCGTAACAATAAAATGGGGTTTAGCGTCCTAGTTGTTTTGCATATTACACCCAGTCCTACGAGGAACATTGTGCCCGGACAGTGGCGCTACTGTCTACTCTTATTTCGAAATATAACACTGTCACTGATTCTTATACGTATACACCATCGTGTACAAGGGACCTCCATATTTCGTTCCATCTAAATAACTTGACGCTTTTCTTGTCAGGCCCTCCGTCCCGCACCACTCACGTAGGAAACTCGACTAGAAAACCCCCGGAAACTGGGATGTTGTCCAATCACGACTCTCATTGGACACTGACGTCTAATGACGGTAACTTTCTTTATGGTGCTTTGATTGCCCAGTAAACATACATAGGAAGGAGAACATTGTATTTTTTTTTCTCCCAGACTTACCTAAATTTCGTTTCATCGTATATGGCCTAGTTCGTAAAAATTTGCGTTACCCATTCAATGAGCTCGATCAAATCGGTTAGAAGACGGTAACGTATTTTTTTAACTGCGTGTTGTGTCGCTCATACTGGTTCTAGCGAGATCGGCAAGGTCTTATTTTCTCAATAAGATATTCAGTTACATTTGTCAGACGTTGTCAGGGACTCACGAGCGATTGTTTAGCGGTAAAAAGTTGCCCAGTAAAATTGACTGGGAAGTTCAAACTTTTTCAACAATGATTCAATAGCTGAACTAGACACAAATATGGCTCTGACCTATGGTCTAATTAGGCAGTGATAAATTGATGCGTTAGCGAAAAACACAAATGTCGCATCGGGTCGTTAAAGTATTACATACTAAACAAGTGTGAAAGGGATTGAAAACGTTCAGGGATATTTCTATTAGGAATCTCGGTTGCTAATATATACCTTGTTATATACTCTTGTGAAAACATCCAATACAACATTGTCATGGGAACGAATGCCTTGGGACACTATAACTTAAGTTCTAATTAACTCAGAGCGATGGAACTTGGTGTATAGTATCATTACATCAGTACTTGACTAAGTTCGACTGTGAGCATTTTCTGCTTGGGATAAGCAGCGCGATAAGCAATAATTCTCCTTCTAATTGCGGTAGAAAGGTCCCAACTGGGTATAGGCGTTCATTAGGTCAATTTGACTGATCAATATTAGGAACATAACAACTCTGCTTTTAATAGAGGTAGAATGTTTTGACTGAGTCAATGATTAACATTTCAGCTAAAGCTGATGGAGGGTGATGAAACTTACCGTATAGTTTGATTGATTACTCGATACTTTTGAAAAAAATAAATGTGCGATTAATTAATATGTGTCATCTATTTATTTTGGGATTTCGGCGGGGGACACCAGCCTCACTGTTGGCATGTTTATTTTATTTTTTTCTGGCCTGGATGTTTGGCTGAACCCAAAGGCACGCGCTTTATTTGCCAATTGGTTAATTCGGCACCGATAGCGCCATGATATTCTAAGATAATAAGAAACATTCTATTAAGAACAATATTCGAGGTTTTAAACTATTAAATCATTCGCAAAATTGATCCAATAACTATTCAAATTAACCAATTCCAACGACAGTTATAGACATCTAAATTTACTATCTGTTGACTTTAAAATATTAAATTCCTCTTTGCATTTAACCTTCGGCACTTGTTAGTCGTTTTGATTAGTATCTTTAACAAAAACAGTTCGTCCGTATTTTTGTTACATTTAAAAGATTTTTCGTCTAAAAAAATGCAGATGTTAAAGGGACAGTCCCGATTTGAACAGAGTCTCAAATATAAAAGTCCGAGTACATATGAAATTTAAACGCCAATTGGTGCATTGACCTTGTCTCAAAATTTCAGCTCAAAATATTGAGTCGTTTGGTCGTGAACGTCAAAAGTGTTTATCTGAGCACGTAGCCCTTTTAAGATTTCGGGTCATTTTTTTCGTTAGTTACCTGCTAATCAATCCCCGTTCCTTTAGATGTCCATATATTGAATAGCCCTTATATTGATAGCGAAAGGTAAATTTCACCTACACGTTTTTATTTGAAAGAAAGTCTGGTTTTACAGACACCACACAATACAGCTTGAGACACCGGTCTCCATTTCCAGAAGAAGCTGACGTGTTTAAGTTGTTTGAAAGCGTATCCCAAACATTGGGTTAGTTGCTCAGCCCTTTGGTAGGGGATTTTAAGAGATTTTAACACAAAATTAAGCAGTTATATTCTTTATCGGGGTTAACCCTTTAATATATGCCCATAAACATTGTAACTGTTTAACATGTGCTTAGCAACTAGGTCATTCAAAGCTATTCTCACGACCTGGAATAACCTCAAGTATTATAAATACACAAATAAACCGAAACTTGTATTATTAACTTTTGTGCTTTTGTCACAATATATAGCGTTTTTAGTATTCACGAAATCTCCGGGAATCATAAATCGCATGCCACAATCTACAATAAATGGTTTCGGCGTAGGGGTATTTAGAGTTCCGCGGAAATCGTAGTACGCAATGGACCGGGCAAGTTTTAGCAGGCGACCGACCTTACTCTTTGTTTCATATAAAGAAGGGGGATAAGTTATTCCTTGTTTAGATAACAGACCTTATGAACTAAACACACCCATAATAATGAATACGTTGATAAATAAAAACCGGTCCAACAAACGGAACGAAAATCATAGAGAATCTGTGATTAATTACACAGTAAATTATTTTAATCATGTACATATACAGCTAATAGATTACACAGTATTTTATTTTCAATATTTGCAAAATTGATCACTAATTAGACGGTGTAATATTTTATACATGCACTTTATGATAATTAATTTGACAGACCTTTCATTTTATATTTTAATATATACAAAATGCTAATTAAGTACACAGAATATTAGTGTTTAAATTTATACAAACAATAAAATTATTTGCCTCAACATAGTCAAGATGGAAAAGGGGTAGGACAGTGTATTTGCTTCAACATAAAAAAAACAAAATAAATAATTCATTACAACGTGTTTCTTTAAAATATATACTGAAAAGTCACAAAATATTATTTTTAACACACGTCTTTTCAGTTAAATATATGGGAGTAACACACGTCTTTTCTGTTAAATATATGGGAGTAAGTCTGCCCCCAGATGGT
Source organism: Patella caerulea (assembly GCA_036850965.1). Classification (NCBI taxonomy): domain Eukaryota; kingdom Metazoa; phylum Mollusca; class Gastropoda; family Patellidae; genus Patella; species Patella caerulea. The sequence goes on from JAZGQO010000010.1 coordinate 6,319,950, forward strand.
TAGTTCAATATCTTCCTGTTCGAAATGATTTTTTCTTGGCGTCGCTGTGGTGAAATTGTTCCAGAATTCTCTTGTTACAATCGACTACTCTGTAACATAGTCGGCATATTTCCAATTAATTATTACATCAAAACACTTCACAATTTAAATTTATAAGTAAACTAATTTCATCAATTCGCCCTTCTACTGATAGTGTGAAGTGTTCGCCAGTAACATTAATTAGAGTGAGAAGTTTACAGCAGTGATACTGATACTAATTATTTAGAACAGACTATAGTCCTACAACCACAGTCCGGTAACCTACTAATCCCTTAGCAAAACAATCAGATGTGGGATAGTGAGGTTAAACCAAATATATATAGAAACGTTAAGTGATTAAATAGTTTTTCTTTTTAGATAAACACAGAATAGATAATAATGACACATAATAATTAAAATTGCATTATGCAAGATCAAAATCTGCTTATTACAGGTCTTTCTTTAGGCCTGAAATGTTATCTAAATAATCAATTAGACATTTTAATTAACATATCCAGATCATAATAAACTCTTTATGCCAAGGCTAGCCTTCGATGTTGGCGGATTAAATTCCTATATGCCGCTTAATGGCCATTGATAATTAGATCAATTAAGTGGATAATCGAGACTATGTTGTTTATATTAATGATTTGAGTAATGATGACCGCGGCTATGTGAATATTTCACTCGCTTATTTCTCGGCTAATAGTTGATCAATTTGACTGAGATTTTCAGCAAATTACCTTTACACTATGTAGTTTTTGACTATTATAGTGAGAACTGCCATCTCTTTATCTTATCTCCCATTATGTATCTTTAATTAAAGATTTTCATTTAAACATACAGAAAGTATATTTAATTACACGATGTATTCATTTAAAAATACAGAAAATATAATTAATTACACAGTGTATTATATACAAGGACTTTTTAACATGTTTTATTATGACAAAGGGAGAAGATGATCCGCCCTCTCTTCTCACGACAGCGGTTTTATAAGTGTGATTTAAATTTACTTTTTAATATACAAGGACTTTTCATTTTGTGTTAACCAATTGTATGTTTGTACCAAATTTCAACCCATGATGTGTAAATAATTCAGTTTAATCAAACTGTCCATAATATCATATTAAATGTATTGGACGTTAAATCTGTAAAAAAAAACAACATCAACATTATTTTTATCATTATTTATTAGGCCGGTAGGAAAACATCGGATTTACCTACGCTGGGGAAAAATTCGACACAAATGATTCTTGCTTCTTAAGGAATGTCTATTTAAGTGCAACTTCAGGAAAAAGCCCTTATAAAAAAAAAGTTACAGGCGTTCTGGTATTCGTACCCGTTCGGCTTGCTGTGTGGAAATTTTTCTAATTTTTCGTCATTTTTGTAGGTATGCTGAAATTTTATTTGTGCATCACAAATGCTTTTCCGACAAAATCAGTAAATTCCCATGTTTGGAAAGACTAATTGTAAAGACGTCTATAACCAACCCATCCCAAAAGCTAAGCTGGATCAACACATTTACTAACTGCATGAAATTTGTTGCATAATGTTCAGCATCGTAACGTACATCAAAAGTCACAACTTTCAGACATTTTCAGTGGTGGATAAACTCGTCAGGCGTCCTTAGTTGCCCCACTCAACCCCACTAGCCCATTTACTAAACACGCACAACATACTTCAAGATGTTTAGCACATGTACATGTATCCAATTTGGGGGCCTTTTCATACTGCATCCCAGTCACGTCCTCTCCTTCAATCTGTACCTTATACATCCCGCCATCGGCTGGCCAGTTATTTTAATAAAAGCCCACATTGACTGTTCTATTGCTTGTCTCGAGACTGAGGTGCCGCGGTGGATCAGGGCACGTAAAAGAGCCCTGGGCAGCTTGAATTTGAAATAAGGGTAGACCGTAATGCCACCTTCCCTCACAGTACCCAGCATATATAGCGCATGCCTATCTTCATCAGTACAGTAGGTACATAACAGTACGACAGTACCGCATTACGTCTTGAACTGTGATAACTTTATGAATTATACGCTAATAGCTTGTGAATCATAAAAATACGTCTAACAACATTTTGTAAGTTAATCCCTACAAATAGCCCAATTTCAATATTTGCATGTTGACTTAACAAAAACTAACAATTACTAGCATAATACTATTTGAAAGGCATTTAGTAATTTGTAATATAATCAAATAACACAGTTGTTATGGAGTAACAATTACTATAGTTTATTTCACTTGGACGTTTCAACAAGATTTAAAATTCACTAAAACAAAACATATGATATTACAAATGACGTCGGTGGAAATTATAATTGACTTGGGTCAATATAAAAAAATATATTACAGATGACGTGGGTGAAAATTGAAAAGAACAAATTATATTACAGATGACGTGGGTGAAAATTTAATTTGACTTGGGTGAAAGTTAGAAAAAAAAAACAACAAAATATTAAAATTGACTTGGGTGAAAATTAGAAAAAAAAAACCCAAATTATACTCCAAATTAGTTTGAATTTCGTGAAAATCGGGCCACAGCTGCATGACAAAATGGCCGCCCCTCGTACGCAAATGATATTAACAACTGGTATATCAAAGTTGATAAACGTGAAATATATGTTTATAAACAAAGATCTTGGTTCCTATCGGATCGTACCAACAATTACGTTTTTAGCCTATGGTCTTTGTTTAGGTCACCGTTTTTTATCCGATTTAACAAAAGCGTGTGGATATATAACACTTTTGGTTCCTTTTGATAATCGCGCATATCCCAACGTAACTTCCTGGATTGTGGCCACTGATTGCTGAACAATTGCATTTTGTGCTTCCAGATTCTCCAGATGTCACAAATTTTTTTCCGATTTTAAAAACCGTTTAATTTCATCAACATTCCACCATAATGAAAGTTGAATTCGATTTTGGGGAAAATTGAAATGAAACAGCCGATTTTTATCTGATTTTGATGAAACTTAAAAAATATCTTTTTATCCCAAAGATCCCAGTCCCTTTTGATATTTGCGCATTTCAGATTATAACTTTCTTGGTAATTGCCCCCGATTGTACAAAGAAATCACGTTTGTTTTTAGCTTCTTCTCTATCCATATCTTGCAAAATGTGGGCGTGTCCTGTATAGCAGCCGCTATTTTTTTAAATTTTAACCAAATTAATGTTAATATAATTTTATATATATATATATATAATTTTCACCCTTGTCAATTTTAATTTCCACCAAAGTCATTAGTAATATATATATATTTTTTTTGTTATTTTCACAGAAGTTAATTTGAATATAATTTGTCTTTAATAATTTTCACCGAAGTCAATTTTGATTTCCAAATTAAATTACAAATGACTTGGTGGAAATGAAAATTGACAAGGGTGAAAATTATAAAATACAAATTATAATCAAATTGACTCGGATGGGAATTATATAAAAACAAATTATATTACAATTGACTTAGGTGAAAATTATGAATAAAACAAACTATATTACAATGGACATGGGTGAAAAATAAAATTGACGTGGGTGAAAATTATAAAGAAACAAATTATATTATAATTGACTTGGGTGAAAATAATTTTAAAAAATATATTACAAATAGCTTGGGTGAAAATTATAAAAAAAAACCCAACAAATTGTGCCAAAATTGAATTGGGTGAATATTAGAATTTAATGTTTTCGAAATCCCCTAATAATTTTTTCGAGAATCTGCGATCCCGTTTTAGCGATCTCGAAAATTCAAGTTAATGTTCTCTGGATCTTGTCATCCTGTGTAAATCTTCTCGAGATCTCGGGTACTTTTATGCATACGCAGTTGTAACGTATTCTCAGCGCCCCATAAGCTGTTATTTTGGGGTTTACCCCCTCCCCCCGACGCACACAATACAGTTATTAAAGGATAGGGGGGGGAGGGGAATTATGAAAAAAAAGAAATTATATAAAAAATGACCTGGGTGAAAGTTATAAGAAAACAAATTATATTGAAATTGACTTGGGTGAATATTAAAAATAAAATAAATGATATTATATTTCATGACCCCCATGTTCACATCCAGCGATATGTTTAATACAACCCGAATTCGATACGCGATTATACATTACATAACTCATATTATTATGTTGATTATACATTACATAACATAACATATCTGTTGATTTTACATTACATAACATATCTGTTGATTATACATTACATAACAGATCTGTTGATTTTACATTACATATCATATCTGTTGATTATACATTACATTACATATCATATCTGTTGATTATACATTACATCTCATATATTTTGATTATACATTACATATCATATCGGTTGATTATACATTACATATCATATATTTTGATTATACATTACATAACATATCTGTTGATTATACATAACATATCTGTTGATTTTTAGAATATTTAAGTTACATTTATTGAATTATATACAGATTGTGTTCAAATTGTGTATACTCGTTCTTAATTTTAATAATGTATTTTTAGACTTGACTGTATCGACAGAGCCATCATTTTAGTCTTGTCATATCAGTGTAACACAGGCTTAGAAAAGTAACAACCGCCGTTATAAAATGAAAACTAATACGACAAAGACAACACAATGAGTTATTTTACTCAGTAAAGACCACCGGGGGCAGAATCAAACAAGCAGAAACACCATTTCCACCTTCCTTTATATATCTATAGATGTATCACCACCTCAGTTTCCCATTCAGATGAAGAGAGGCCCTAGATTATCCCTTTTGTGATGCCCCTTCCAACCCCAGGCCCTCGTGACTACATGAAGATTTAAACGTGTTTTAAACACAATAAACTTGATGACATATGTTGAAGGAATATAGCAGTGTCAAAATATTATATCACGCCTTGTCCGAGGTACCTGTAGATGCACGCTTTTAGTAAGATGCACGCTTTGTGTCTTACAGTCAATGCATGTCATGACGTAAGCTTTAGATAAAGTTTATTTTATAAAACCATACTCGTTTCTATTGAGCTGTTTTACAGAAGTAACCCGTGACTACAACATATTGAGACGACTACATAACAGAACAGGACGATTCAATGTTTAATAACACAATGATAATTTTAATTTTATTGTCAAGCCTTTCACAACACTTGAATGAAATAACCCACACGGAGTGTTAATCTGTTTTAGTTTCTATTCCAATTCATTAAAACATTTAATACATGTCTTGGCTTTATTCATTATTTACAATTTATTACATTATTCGTGTATTTTAAATAATACAATTCAGGAGATCAAATCATTTCGATATTCAACGTTACACGTAGACCTAGATGTATTTTTGAAACATGTACAAACATATAAGCTGGTAGGTGAACTTCGGATTTATGTGAGCTAGGAAAAAGTCCGAAAACAAATGACTTTTGCTTTATATCAAAATCTACGGAAGCGTATAGGGGTCATGCAAAATTTTATAGAAGGTCTCGAGATCCTGCAATCCTGTGAAACTTTCTCGAAATCCCGTGATCACCTGGTAATTTTCTCAAGATCTCACTGGTAATTGTCTCGTAATCCCCTGATAACTGTCTCTAGATACTGACATCTTGTGGAAATTTTCTCGAGAATTCGAGTTAATGTTCTCGAAATATTGACATCCTGTGTAACTTTTCTTGAGATCCCGAGCTAATATGAAACCCTATATGATAGGTCTCCATTTTGTGAAGCAGCCATTGGCCCAATACTTTGCACCAAATTTGATAAAAAAAAATATCCTAACATAACAAATGGACAATAGACAGGATATTCATGTATTACACTAAATTTGAAATACGATTAAAATCGACAAGGTTCATTGTCTTATGGACCCTATACTTCACACATTATATAATACTAATGATTCAAAAGAAAGTTAAACGATAGCACCGCAAAGGGTGGAAATACGTCCACATAGCATCTATGCCTCAACAGCGGATTATTCGCAAGGAAAATTTGGGTGTTTAATAAATTCAATAAGGATATAGCATTCATCAAGAAACCTAATCTCTATCGTGATCACGTTTTTCTATATTTCTGAGAAAGAAAACCTTATATTGCTTAAAATTAACAGGGGTCATCAAAAATCCGCTAAAACAAGGTTTTCAATGAATGGAGAAAATAACTCCGGAACGGAAGATAGCTAACCATTGAAAATCAATAAAGTTCATGGTCACAAAGCTTCACATAAAATTGTAAAAGTGATGCCTCAATGACGTGAGCAAGGCTTTCGGGGAGCAGGCGTGTGTGTGTATCGAAGGGAGGGGGTGTATATTAAGGAAAAGAAGGTCACAGAATGCTGATAATCGATAGGGTTCGTCCTCTTCTCGCACATTTTTGAAAAAAAAATATAGTGAACAGGAGTTTTCGGAGTACTGGGCCAATGGCTGCATCACAACATGGAGACCTATCATATAGGGTTTCATATTAGCTCGGGATCTCGAGAAAAGATACACAGGATGTCAATATCTCGAGAACATTAACTCGAATTCTCGAGAAAATTTACACAAGATGTCAGTATCTAGAGACAGTTATCAGGGGATTAAGAGACAATTACCAGTGAGATCTGAGAAAAATACCAGGTAATCACGGGGTTTCGAGTAAGGATCGCAGGATCTCGAGACCTTCTATAAAATTTTGCATGACCCCTATACGCTTCCGTAAAAATCGAGATTTGGCAAAAAATAAAATAATTACAGGCGTTCTGGTTTTTGTACCTGAGCGACTTATGAAATTACAAATAAAATTACAAATGACTTTGGTGGAAATGAAAGCTGACAAGGGTGAAAATTATAAAGCACAAATTATAATTAATTTCACTCGGATGGGAATTATAAATAAAACTAACTATATTACAAAGAAATTGGATGAAAATTAAAATTGACTTGGGTGAAAATTATAAAGAAACAAATTATATAAAAATTGACCTTGTTGAAAATAATTTTAAAAATGCGAGCCGTTTGCGTCAGAAATATAATAATATGTTTGTGACAATTCTCCATAAAACTACAAATCCATGCGATTTAGTTTCTCGATATATACATTATTTCCATTGAAGCCTGCGAGTAAATCAAATTCCCATGTCACGAATCCAATGCCAAGTTCAAGGCCAACTCACCGATACATTTCGAATCACATATTACGCAGTACAGTCATTTATTTCACCTCTCTACGAATGCCTGGCCGTGTGCAAACATTGCGTCAACGTATAAAACTCTCCCCATTGATATTGCAACCGTTATTTCAACCTGCCAACAGTTTTCAGTTTCGAAGCGTATTTGCTTTCACTCTAAGTACCCGCAGTGGAAATGTGTACTGCGCGGGCGCAAGCGATTTTAACCAAAATCTATTAAAATCGCATTTTAAGTTACTATCAATCTTCATGCAACTCATAAAATTTAAAATTTCATTTTGATTTTAGTTAAGTTTTTGTGAAACAGGGCCAATACAGATCATATTATGTTATAGTTATTCATATTCTGCACCTTTCTTCTCTGTCATATTCATCTATAGGCTATAGCTTCTATTTCTATCACTATGATTCATTACTCTACTTTCAGTTTAATACGTCCTGTCTATTATAATATTCAATAGAAGTTATTGACAATATAATATTTGTGTATAAACTATCTGTTACCTCAGATAAGCTTAGTTCTGACTTGGTCACTCACTTATATAACACGGACTGCTTGCTTGTGGATAATATCTAAAGTGTGGTAATTCTATAAATCTGTTTATCGTGTCAACTGTTTAAAAGGTTAATTATTACATCGAACAGGTAAGTTATAATTAATTATTATGTAATATCTTTTATTTTATATCAACTCTACTATAATGAGAACAAAAATAGTTCGCACGCGCTCCTATGTGAATTTTCCAGTAAAAAACGTTCATTCATCTAAAACCGGGTGATTATAATAGTTTCGAAACAAAGCATAAACAAGAAAGCAGTTATGTTTTCAATTCGGAACATCATTTAAACTCAAGACAGATTAATTACCGCTGAAATAGGGGCGGGGTGGGATAGACAAGTTGAGAGACTATGATTCAAGATGGCTGACGAAGGAAGTAATATAAAATCAACCAATATAAAATCAACTACATGTAAATATCAAGGCCACCCACCTTACATCTCGTGACCTTGACGAAATCTGCTAGTGGCCTTAATATCTAGATCGAACCATAGAGACATCTTTAAATACACAAAAGACATTAATAGTAAGCTAATGGGGAACTGGGCTACACGCACAAACCCGAAAGAAAAAAGACAAACAACACAAACTTTGTAAGTGAAACACAGCAATTATCAAACCAAGTGATTGAGAAAAAACATTTCAAATTTGAACAATTTACCGTTAGATGTGACGGATTTCGTCAAGCATTGTAAAAGAAATACAAAATTGTTAAAATCGTGACAGACATGTCCACCTTAAAAATAAAATGGGGTTATATAATATTCAATAGAAATTATTGATACTATAATATTTGTGTATAAACTATTTGTTACCTCAGATAAGCTTAGTTCTGACTTGGTCACTCACTTATATAACACGGACTGCTTGCTTGTGGATAATATCTAAAGTGTGCCCGGACAGTGGCGCTACTGTCTACTCTTATTTCGAAATATAACACTGTCACTGATTCCTATACGTATACGCCACCGTGTACACGGGACCTCCATATTTCGTTCCATCTAAATAACTTGACGCTGTTCTTGTCAGACTTTCCGTCCTGCGCCATTCACGTAGGAAACTCGACTGGAAACCCCCGGAAACTGGGATGTTGTCCAATCACGACTCTCATTGGACACTCACGTTTAATGACGGTAACTTTCTGTATGGTGCTTTGATTGCCCAGCAAACATACATACGAAGGAGAACATTGTATTTGTTTTCTCCCAGACTTACCTAAATTTCGTTTCATCGTATATGGCCTAGTTCGTAAAAATTTGCGTTACCCATTCAATGAGGTCGATCAAATCGGATAGAAGACGGGAACGTATTTTTTTAACCGCGTGTTGTGTCGCTCATACTGGTTCTAGCGAGATCGGCAAGGTCTTATTTTCTCAATAAGATATTCAGTTACATTTGTCAGACGTTGTCAGGGACTCGCAAGCGACTGTTTAGCGGTAAAAAGTTGCCCAGTAAAATTGACTGGGAAGTTCAAACTTTTTCAACAATGTTTCAAAAGCTGAACTGTGCCGCCTCTTCCGATTTTCACTTGAAACACACACTGTCCCAAACTTATGGAAATTTGCAAATGTTATGGCTATCTTCAAAAAAGGACACCCAAATGAATGCAGCAATTACAGACCCATCTCGCTCCTTAGTATTATTATTAAAATATTTGAGAAAATAATATATAAACACGTCTTTAATTTCTTCAAGGACAACTCTATACTAACAACGCTGCAAAGTGGTTTCCTGCCAGGTGATTCTACTATCTTCCAATTAATACATCTAAAACACTATTTTTGTCAAGCCATCGATCGTAACATATATACCAGGATCATCTTCGATGACATAAGCAAGGCCTTTGACAGAGTCTGACATGCCAGACTCTGTCACAAGCTGGATGCTGCTGGGGTCAGAGGGGGGTTATTATTATGGTTCAAGAATTATTTAGACAATCGACACCAATGCGTCGTAATACATGACACCTCCTCGGACCCAAGGGGCATCCCCGCTGGTGTCCCACAGGGTAGCGTCCTGGGGCCACTATTATTTTTATTATATATTAACGATATTGTTGATGATATACAATCAAACATTAGACTATTTGCAGATGACTCTTTATTCAAAAATAGACGACCCAGAGGCATGCGCAGTTACCCTAAACACAGATCTACAAAAAATCAATGCATGGGCGGAAGCGTGGCTGGTGACTTTTAATCCCCTAAAGACAGAAACTCTAACCCCCACAACTAAACACAACATTGTGAAACCACCACTATAGGAAGTAACTGAACACAAACACCTTGGACTTATTTTTCAAACCAATTGTAAATGGAACAGTCACATTGATAGTATAATTAGTAAAGTGTCAAAATTAGTAAACTGCCTACGCTCCTTTAAATATCGCTTAAACAGAAAATCGCTAAATACCCTATACTCTTCATTTATTCTGCCACACTTTGACTATGCCGATGTAATCTGGGACGGGTGCACCGACTACCTATCTAATAATCTCGAATCCCTTCAGCTTGATGCACTACGCACTATATGTGGGGCAGTTAAAGGTACTAGTCACGCTTCCCTGTACGCGGAAACTGGGTTTATTCCACTCAAAGAACGACGAAATCGGCACAAATTAAAATTACTATACAAAATTATAAACAACCTAACCCCACCCTATCTCAAGAATCTCATAAATCTGGAACCAACAAATACATATTCATTTCGAAACGAAGATAAAATCAAAGAATTTCGATGTCGTACTGAATTATTTTCTAAATCATTTATCCCATCCAGTATAAAGGAGTGGAATAAATTCAGTCCCCCTGTGAGAAATTCAAGAACTCTTAAAATATTTTCAGATCATCTCTCCAAAGCAGACATAAAAATTCCATCTTTTTACTATAACGGTCAGCGGAAAGTCCAAATAATCCATAGTAAATTCAGACTCCGATGTTCTGATCTACAGGGTCACAAGTACCTCAGACATGTTACTGACAGTCCCGCATGCCTCTGTGGTCACTTCTTTGAAGATCCTGATCACTACCTTTTGCAATGCTCTTTACATTCAAATGCACGAAAGGAAACCATAGACAAATTACAATATAACCATAAAAACATAAACTGTCTCTTGTTCGGATCTACAAATTACAGTACTGATGTAAACAACAATATTTTTTAATCAAGTACACAAGTTTATTGAGATGTCAAACAGATTTTAACAGACATTAAAACTAGCTCTTGGTAGCTTCATATTATAGTATTAATCTTAATTAACGTGATGATTTAACCCAAAATACATAATATATTATACATTGCTATCTTTCCTATTATATATGTATTATTATATTTAGGTATGTGTTTGCCATTTTAACTCTGTATATACACCCATTTTGTTCCTTTGTTTTAATATTATGTATGTATATTATCTAGGGAGAGGGGTTTTACATAGGCTAAGCCTGTTCCCCAATCCCGTTCAGACATTCTGAATAAAATATTGTTTATAAAAAAAAAATATCGGGTCGTTAAAGTAATACATACTAAACAAGTGTGAAAGGGATTGAAAACGTTCGGGGATATTTCTATTGGGAATCTCGGTTGCTAATATATACCTTGTTATATACTCTTGTGAAAACATCCAATACAAAATTGTTGTGGGAACGAATGCCTTGGGACACTATAACTTAAGTTCTAATTAACTCAGAGCGATGGAACTTGGTGTATAGTATCATTACATCAGTACTTTACTAAGTTCGACTGTGAGCATTTTCTGCTCGGGATAAGCAGAGCGATAAGCAATAATTCTCCTTCTAATTGCGGTAGAAAGGTCCCAACTTGGTATAGGCGTTCATTAAGTCAATTTGACTGATCAATATTAGGAACATAACAACTCTGCTTTTAATAGAGGTAGAATGTTTTGACTGAGTCAATGACTAACATTTCGAGCTAAAGCTGATAGAGGGTGATGAAACTTACAGTATAGTTTGATTGATTACTCGATACTTTTGAAAAAAATAAATGTGCGATTAATTAATATGTGTCATCTATTTATTTTGGGATTTCGGCGGGGGACACCAGCCTCACTGTTGGCATATTTATTTTATTTTTTTCTGGCCTGGATGTTTGGCTGAACCCAAAGGCACGCGCTTTATTTGCCAGGTGGTTAATCCGGCACCGATAGCGCCATGATATTCTAAGATAATAAGAAACATTCTATTAAGAACAATATTCGAGGTTTTAAACTATTAAATCATTCGCAAAATTGATGCAATAACTATTCAAATTAACCAATTCCAACGACAGTTATAGACATCCGAATTTACTATCTATTGACTTAAAAAATATTAAATTCCTCTTTGCATTTAACCTTTGACACTTGTTAATCGTTTTGATTAGTATCTTTAACAAAAATAGTTCGTCCGTATTTTTGTTACATTTAAAAGATTTTTCGTCTAAAAAAAATGCAGATGTTAAAGGGACAGTTCCGATTTGAACAGAGTCTCGAAAATAAAAGTCCGAGTACGTATGAAATTTAAACGTCAATTGGTGCATTGACCTTGTCTCAAAATTTCAGCTCAAAATATTGAGTCGTTTGGTCGTGAACGTCAAACGTGTTTATCTGAGCACGTAGCCCTTTTAAGATTTCGGGTCATTTTTTTCGTTGGTTACCTGCTAATCAATCCCCGTTCCTTTAGATGTCCATATATTGAATAGCCCATGTGGTGTACTTGATAGCGAAAGGTAAATTTCACCTACACGTTTTTATTTGAAAGAAAGTCTGGTTTTACGTAGACACCGCATAATACAGCTTGGGACACCGGTCTCAATTTCTAGAAGAAGACTGACGTGTTTAAGTTGTTTGAAAACGTATTACAAATACTGAGTAAGTTGCTTAGCCCTTTGGTAGGGGAGTTTAAGAGATTTTAACACAAAATTAAGCAGTTATATTCTTCAAAAGATTATCGGGGTTAGCCCATTAAGATTATGCGCATAAACATCGTAAAGGTTTAACATGCGCTTAGCAACTAGGTCATTCAAAGCTGTTCTCACGACCTGGAATAACCTCAAGTATTATAAACAGACAAATAAACAGAAACTTGGATTTATTAACTTTTGTGCTTTTGTCACAATACACAGCGTTATTTATAAGATTCACGAAATCTCCGGGAATCATAAATCGCATGCCACAATCTGCAATAAATGGTTTTGGCGTAGGAGTATTTAGAGTTCCGCGGAAATCGTAGTACGCAATTGACCCGGCAAGTGTTAGCAGGAGACCTATCTTACTCTTTGTTTTATATAAATAAGGGAGACAATTTATTCCTTGTTTAGACAACAGACCTTATGAACCGAACACACCCATAATAATGAATACGTTGATAAATAAAAACCCGGTCCGACAAACGGAACGAAAAACATAGAGAATCAGTGATTAATTACACAATAAATTATTTTAATCATGTACATATACAGCTAATAGATTACACTGTATTTTATTTTCAATATTTGTAAAATTGATCACTAATTAGACGGTGTAATATATTATACATGAACTTTATGATAATTAATTTGACACACCTTTCATTTTATATTTTAATATTTACAAAATGCTAATTAAGTACACAGAATATTAGTGTTTAAATTTATACAAACAATAAAATTATTTGCCTCAACATACTCAAGAAGGAAAAGGGGTAGGACAGTGCTTCAACATAAAAAACAAAATAAATAATTCATTACAACGTGTTTCTTTAAAATATATACTGAAAAGTCACAAAATATTATTTTTAACACACGTCTTTTCAGTTAAATATATGGGAGTAAGTCTGCCCCCAGATTCTAGTTGGATAGTTCAATATCTTTCTGTTCGAAATGATTTTTCTTGGCGTCGCTGTGGTGAAATTGTTCCAGAATTCTCTTGTTACAATCGACTACTCTGTAACATAGTCGGCATATTTCCAATTAATTATTACATCAAAACACTTCACAATTTAAATTTATAAGTAAACTAATTTCATCAATTCGCCCTTCTACTGATAGTGTGAAGTGTTCGCCAGTAGCAATTATCAGAGTGAGACTAAAGTCCTACAACCACAGTCCGTGTGAAGTGTTCGCCAGTAGCAATTATTAGAGTGGGAAGTTTACAGCAGTGATACTAATACAATTAATTAGAACAGGCTATAGTCCTACAACCACAGTCCGGTAACCTAGTAATCCCTTATCAAAACAATCAGATGTGGGATAGTGAGGTTAAACCAAATATATACAGAAACGTAAAGTGATTAAATAGTTTTTCTTTTTAGATACACACAGAATAGATAATAATGACACATAATAATTAAAATTGCATTATGCAAGAGCAAAATCTGCCTATTACAGGTCTTTCTTTAGGCCTGAAATGTTATCTAAATAATCAATTAGACATTTTAATTAACATATCCAGACCATAATAAACTCTTGATGTCAAGGCTAGCCTTCGATGTTGGTGGATTAAATTCCTATATGCCGCTTATATTCATGATTTAAGTAATGATGACCGAGGCTATGTGAATATTTCACTCGCTTAGTGGATAAATTTGACTGACATTTTCAGCAAATTACCTTTACACTATTTAGTTTTTAAGTATTATAGTGAGAACTGCCATCTCTTTATCTTATCTCCCATAATGTATCTTTAATTAAAGATTTTCATTTAAACATACAGTATAATTAATTACACGATGTATTCATTTAAAAATACAGAAAATATTATTAATTACACAGTGTATTAATTTAAAAATGCAGATAGTAAATTAATTGATCATTGTATAATATACAAGGACTTTTTAACATGTTTTATTATGACAAAGGGAGAAGATGATCCACCCTCTCTTCTCACGACAGCGGTTTTATAAGTGTGATTTAAATTTACTTTTTAATATACAAGGACTTTTCATTTTGTGTTAACCAATTGTATGTTTTTACCAAATTTCAACCCATGATGTGTAAATAATTCAGTTTAATCAAACTGTCCATAATATCATATTAAATGTATTGGACGTTAAATCTGTAAAAAAAAAACAAAATCAACATTATTTTTATCATTATTTATTAGGCCGGTAGGAAAACATCGGATTTACCTACGCTGGAGAAAAATTCGACACAAATGATTTTTGCTTCTTAAGGAATGTCTATTTAAGTGCAACTTCAGGAAAAAGCCCTTATAAAAAAAGCTACAGGCGTTCTGGTATTCGTACCCGTTCGGCTTGCTGTGTGGAAATTTTTCAAATTTTTCGTCATTTTTGTACACATGCTTTTCCGCTATTAGATCATCGACGAAATCAGTAAATTCCCATGGTTGGTAAGACTAATTGCAAAGACGTCTATAACCGCCCCACCCAAAAAGCTAAGCTAGATCAACACATTTTCAAACTGCATGAAATTTGTTGCATAATGTTCAGCATCGTGACGTACATCAAACGTGACAACTGTCAGACATTTTCAGTGGTGGATAAACTCAACCCCACTAGCCCATTTACTAACCACACACAACATGCTTCAAGATGTTTAGCAAATGTACATGTATCCAATTTGGGGGCCTTTTCATATTGCATCCTAGTCACGCCCTCTCCTTCAAACTGTACCTTACATGCCACCATCGGCTGGTCAGTTATTAAGCCCACATTGACATGGGTGAAAATTTAATTTGACTTAGGTGAAAATTAAAAAAAAAAAGAAATATTAAAATTGACTTGGGTGAAAATTAGAAAAAAAACAAATTGTACTACAAATTAGTTTAAATTTCATGAAAATCGGGCCACAGCCGCCGTACGCAAATGATATTAACAACTGGTATATCAAAGTTTATAAAACTTCAAATATATGTTTATTACCCAAAGATCTTGGTTCCTATCGGATTGTACTAAAAATTACAATTTTAGCCTGTGGTCTCTGTTGAGGTCACCATTTTTATCCGATTTAACAAAAACGTATGGATATATCACACTTTTGGTTCCTTTTGATAATCGCGCATATCCCAACGTAACTTCCTGGATTGTGGCCACTGATTGCTGAACAATTGCATTTTGTGCTTCCAGATTCTCCAGATGTCACAAATTTTTTTCCGATTTTAAAAACCGTTTAATTACATCACCATTCCACCATAATGAAAGCAGAATTCGATTTTGGGGAAAATTGAAATGAAACAGCCGATTTTTATCTGATTTTGATGAAACTTAAAACATATCTTTTTATCCCAAAGATCTCAGTCCCTTTTGATATTTGCGCATTTCAGATTATATCTTTCTTGGTAATTGCCCCCGATTGTACAAAGAAATCACGTTTGTTTTTAGCTTGTTCTTTATCCATCTCTTGCAAAATGTGGGCGTGTCCTGTATAACAGCCGCTGTTTTTTTTTAATTTTAACCAAATTAATGTTAATATAATTTATATATATATATATATATATATATATAATAATAATAAAATATAGGTACATACAACTCCCAGTTAATATATATATAAACTAAATTAAAGAAAGACACCAAAATACTAATTTGACGGTTAGCGCTTTCTGTTCGTACTGAACATCATCAGACCATTTTTATTTATGAAGAATTACGTAGAACAATAGACGCAACGTCATGACGTTACTATAAATATATCAAATACACCATAAAATATTATTTACACATTTTTACATTTAGTAAATTATCACTAAAAAGAGAATTACTTCATCTCTTATTATAATATCCGTTTATTTAATTCGGGTTTGTACTTTTTGATGAAATAATTTTCTTTACATTCAAGTAAATCATTATTTAAAAAATTCAATTTGTACAAGGGAAATACATTGAATTTTCCACCTCAACATGTTTCGATGTGTGCACTTAAAGGTATTGTTCGATTACTGGGTATCTTAATTTGAGATCTATGAAGGTTCATTCGAAGGTTTAGTTGACCTTCTGTTTTACCAATGTATTTCCCTTTACAACCATAGCATATGATGAGATAAATTACATTTTTTGATTTGCATGTCATGCTTTGTTTTACATGAAAATCATTGGATTCATTTATTTTAATGCAGCTTCCTTCGACTATCATATTACAAGTTAAACATCTTTCATCCCCACATTTGGAAACAACAGGTTGTATAGTTTCTAAATCAAATTTTGAGGAAGTGAGAATTCGTCTCAAGTTCGGGGGTTGTTTTAGACTGTTGACCACATTTGTTTTGTTGATAATATATTTAAGTTTTTCACTTTTAAATAACTGTGGTAAATGTGATCTAATTATGTCCATACCCCGTTCTTGAGAAGGATTATGTGTTGTAACTAAAGTCAAAATTTCATTTTGTTTACCTAAAACTTTAGGTTTTCTTAAAATTTCCTGATCTATTTTTAATGCTTGTTTAATACCATTTTCTATTAAACCAAAAGGATAGTTTTGATTTCGAAGGAATTGTTTTAATTCTTGTAACCTTATGAGTTTTTTCTTTTCACATGATACGATTGTACAAATTCTCCTAGCAAGATTAAACGGGATGTTTCTTTTTGTATGTGAAGGGTGACATGAATTGAAATCTAAATACTGATGCGTGTTAGTAGTTTTATAATATAGATCCGTTGTAATGTCCCCATTTTCAGATAATGTTATCGTTACATCTAAAAAGTTAATTGATTTAAAGTTGTTTTCTATTATAAAATTTAAACTTTCATTTAGTGAGTTAAGCATGAGATATAATTCATTTAATAAAACATTATCCTTAACAAATATGATAAAGCAATCATCTAAGAAACGTTTCCATGAATGTTCAATCTGTAATTTTAATTCCAAACCGAAACGTTCTCCAATATTAGTGTACCAAATTTCTTCAAGGTAGCCTAGTGTTAAAGTCGCGTATGTTGGGCCTATTTTTGTTCCCATAGCCACACCTTTAATTTGTTCGTAATAGTGTTTATCAAAATAAAAAATGTTATTGGAAATGACTAACGTGACTGCATTTATGATAAAAGTATTGGAGAAACGTGTGGGTATTTCGGATTCGAATCTATCGAGCCAGAAATGTATAGATCTTATGCCCAGTTCAATATATCAATATTGCTATACAAGCTTTCAACATCAAACGTGACAAGCACGCTATTTGGTTCAGCTTTACTAGGTAAATTACATAAGAAATCTTTATCATCCCGTATGTAGCTCTTGATGTGCTTACATAGAGGTTTGAGAATAATGTCTATAAAATTACTTAAACGTTGTGTTGAGCTATTTGGTCCACCTACAACCGGTCTAAATTTCAAATCAGTAGGGTCTGGAATGGTAATCACTTCCTGTCTTTGTTCCATTACTGCATTTCGAATTTCCTGGCTTTTACGTTAGTCATTTCCAATAACATTTTTTATTTTATATAATTTTCATCTTTGTCAATTTTAATTTCCACTAAATTCATTAGTAATATATTATTTTCACAGAAGTTAATTTGAATATAATTTGTCTAATAATTTTCATCGAAGTCAATTTTGATTTCCAAATTAAATTACAAATGACTTGGTGGAAATGAAAATTGACAAGGGTGAAAATTATAAAATACAAATTATAATCAAATTGACTCGGATGGGAATTATATAAAAAAAAAAATTATATTACAATTGACTTGGGTGAAAATTATAAATAAAACAAACTATATTACAAAGGACATGGATGAAAATTAAAATTAACGTTGGTGAAAATTATAAAGAAACAAATTATATCAAAATTGACTTGGGTGAAAATAATTTTAAAAAATATATTACAAATAGCTTTGTTGGGAATTAAAATTGACTTGGGTGAAAATTATAAAAAAAACAACAATTGTACCAAAAAAGAATTGGGTGAATATTAGAATTTAATGTTTTCGAAATCCCCTAATAATTTTCTCGAGAATCTGCGATCCTGTTTTAGCGATCTCGAAAATTCAAATTAATATTCTCGGGATCTTGCCATCCTGTGTAAATCTTCTCGAGATATCGGGTACTTTTATGCATACGCAGTTGTAACGTATTCTCGGCGCCCCATAAGCTGTTATTTCGGAGTTTACCCCCCCCCCCCCCGCCCCCGAGGGGAAGGGGAATTATGAAAAAAAGAAATTATATAAAAATTGACCTGGGTGGAAGTTATAAGAAAACAAATTATATTAAAATTGTCTTGAGTGAATATTAAAAATAAAATAAATTATGTTATATTTCATGACCCCCATGTTCACATCCAGCGATATGTTTAATACGACCCGAATTCGATATGCGATTATATATTACATAACATATCTGTTGATGATACATTACATGACATATCTGTTGATTATACATTACATAACATATCTGTTGATGATACATTACAAACCATATCTGTTGATTATTACATGACATTTTTAGACTATTTAAGTTACATTTATTGAATTCGATTATATACAGATTGTGGTCAAATTGTGTATATATGTTCTTAATGTTAACCCTGTATTTTTAGACTTGACTATATCGACAGGGTGGTCATCCTAGTCTTGTCATATGTTGTGTATATATCGACTATTCCATTCAAATATCATTGTATCACAGGCTTAGAAAAATAACAACCGCCGTTATAAAATGAAAAATAATGCGACAAAGACAACACAGTGAGTTATTTTACTCAGTAAAGACCACCGGGGACAGAATCAAACAAGCAGAAACACCATTTCCACCCTCCTTTATATATCTATGGATGTATCACCACCTAAGTTTCCCATTCAGATGAAGAGAGGCCCTACATTATCCCACTTGTGAGGCCCCTTCCAACCCCTCGCCCTTGTGACTACATGAAGATGTAAACGTGTTTTAGACACAATGAACTTGAAAACATATGTTGAAATTTCATCGTTAAGAAATGTTAAAGGGGTATAGCAGTGTCAAAAAACCGTTATTAGGCAAAATAGTGTAATCAGCAAATGGACTGCTCCCCGTGTACAAAATACACGACAAACAGTGGTAACAGGTGTCCGGAAGAGTAAGCTTACCCTGCCATGACGTACTCTTTAGATAAAGTTTATTTTATAACACCATACTCGTTTCTATTGAGTTGTTTTACAGAAGTAACCCGTGACAACAACATATTTAGACGACTACATAACAGAATAGGACGATTCAATGTTTAATAACACAATGATAATTTTAATTTTATTGTCAACCCTTTCACAACACTTGAATGAAATGACCCGCATGGGGTGTTAATCTGTTTTCAGTTTCAATTCTAATTCAATAAAACATTTAATACATGTCTTGACTTTATTCATTATTTACAATTTATTACGTTATTCGTGTATTTTAAATAATACCATGCAAGAGAACAAATCATTTCGATATTTAACGTTACACGTAGACCTAAATGTATTTTTGAAACATGTACAAACATATAAGCTGGTAGGTGAACTTCGGATTTACGTGAGCTAGGAAAAAGTCCGAAAACAAATGACTCTTGCTTTTTATCAAAATCTACGGAAGCGTATAGGGGTCATGCAAAATTTTATAGACGGTCTCGAGATTCTGCGATCCTGTGAAACTTTCTCGAAATCCCGTGATCACCTGGTAATTTTCTCGAGATCCCACTGGTAATTGTCTCGTAATCCCCTGATAACTGTCTCGAGATATTGACATCCTGTGTAACATTTCTCGAGATCCCGAGTTACTATGAAACCTTATAAGATAGTGTCTCCATGTTGTGAAGCAACTATTGGCCCAAGGCTTTGCACCAAATTTGATAAAAAAAAATATCCTAACATAATAAACGGACAATAGACAGGATACTCATGTATTACACAAAATTTGAAATACGATTAAAATCGATAAGGTTCATTGTCTTATGGACCCTATACTTCACACATTATATAATACTAATGATTCAAAAGAAAGTTAAACGATAGCCACGCAAAGGGTGGAAATATGTCCACGTAGCATCTATGCCTCAACAGCGGATTATTCGCAAGGAAAGCTTGGGTGTTTAATAAATTCAATAAGGATATAGCATTCATCAAGAAACCTAATCTCTATCGTGATCACGTTCTTTCTATATTTCTGGGAAAGAAAACCTTCAATTGCTTAAAATTAACAGGGGTCATCGAAAATCCGTTAAAAACAAGGTTTTCAAAGAATGGAGAGTATAACTCCAGAACGGAAGATAGCTAACCATTGAAAATCAATAAAGTTCATGGTCACAAAGCTTCACATAGAATTGTAAAAGTGATGCCTCAATGACGTGAACCAGGCTTTCGGTGAACAGGCGTGTGTGTGTGTGTGGGGGGGGGGTATATTAAGGAAAAGAAGGTCACAGAATGCTGAATATCGATAGGGTTCGTCCTCTTCTCGCAAATTTTTGGAAAATATACGCATAAAGAGTGAACAGGAGTTTTCGGAGTATTGAAAATCGAAAGATCTTAGTGCCTTACACCACATATGAAAAACAAAATCGGTTAAAACCTATAGCCTTTATTGCGTTAACGAGCCTTTATCGGAAAAGAGTGATAACTCCAGAACGACAAGGTGTGCTAGAAGCGACAGGGACCGTTCTCTGATAACACCAATACTTTACACTAAATTTAAAACAAATCCTTTAATAACTGTAGTGTGTGTGTGTCCGGGGGGGGGGGGGGTAAACTCCGAAATGACAGGTAATGGGTCGCTGAGAATACGTTACAACTGCGCATGCATAAAAGTTGCGTCTGAGGCACACCAAAATCGAATTACTCCAAGATCGTTAGATCCTTAACATATATTTGAAGTTTCTATCGGACAAATACTCGAGGGTTCCACAAACTTTGCACATAATTCACTTTTTAAGTAAAATGCATTGGTCATAACGCAAGACGTTACGGTCCGATATTATAAGTTTCATTAACATTTGATAGAAATTGTGACTTATGCAGGCTTTTCAAAACAAATGTGAACGGAAAGACGGATGGTGAAAACGACATAATACGTCAACATAATCAGCTTAGTTTGCACGTGTGAAAGAAAAGCACATGTCATACCACTAAAGGTATTTAGGGACCAACACTTGTCCGTATTTAATATGTCCTGTTTATTATATCACCGCAAATACAAATCAATCATATTATGTTATAGTTATTCATATTCTACACCTTTCTTCTCTGTCATATTCATCTATTGGCTATAGCTTCTATTTCTATCACTATGATTCATTACTCTACTTTCAGTTTAATACGTCCTGTCTATTATAATATTCAATAGAAATTATTGATACTATAATATTTGTGTATAAACTATTTGTTATCGCAGACAAGCTTAGTTCTGACTTGGCCACTCACTTATATAACACGGACTGCTTGCTTGTGGATAATATCTTAAGTGTGGTAATTCTATAAATCTGTTTATCGTGTCAACTGTTTAAAAGGTTAATTATTACATCGAACTGGTAAGTTATAATTAATTATTATGTAATATCTTTTATTTTATATCAACTCTACTATAATCAGAACAACAATAGTTCGCATGCGCTCCTACGTGAATTTTCCAGTAAAAAACGTTCATTCATCTAAAACCGGGTGATTATAATAGTTTCGAAACAAAGCATAAACAAGAAAGCTGTTATGTTTTCAATTCGGAACATCATATAAACTCAAGACAGATTAATTACCGCTGAAATAAGGGCGAGGTGAGATATACAAGTTGAGAGACTATGATTCAAGATGGCTGATGAAGGAAGTAATATAAAATCAACCAATATAAAATCAACTAAATATCAAGGCCACCCACCTTACATCTCGTGATCTTGACGAAATCTGCAGGTGGCCTTAATATCTAGATCGAACCAGAGAGACATCTTTGAATACACAAAAGACATTAATAGTAAGCTAATGGGGAACTGGACTACACGCACAAACCCGCAGGCGCGGATCCAGGATTTTTTGCAGGGGGGGGGGTGTCTAGGTTTGATACTTTCTTAACTAATTGCGCTCAACCAATTAACGGGAAAAATTTGGTAAATTAGATTCAATTTGGTGCATTCTGACGTACTTCTGGAGGGTAAATTCCAAAATTACAGGTCTAAAAATCGCCAATAAAATCGCATAGATTTTAGTTTCAAATTTTCAAGCCTGAGCAGGGGGGGGGGAGTCTGGACCTTCCCCCCCCCCCCCCCGGATCCGCGCCTGACCCGAAAGAAAAAAGACAAACAACACTAAACTTTGTAAGTGAAACACAGCTATTATCAAACCAAGTGATTGAGAAGAAAACATTTCAAATTGGACAAATTTACCGTTAGATGTGACGGATTTCGTCAAGCATTGTAAAAGAAAAACAAAATTGTTAAAATCGTGACAGACATGTCCACCGTAAAAATAAAATGGGGTTTAGCGTCCTAGTTGTTTTGCATATTACACACAGTGCTACGAGGAACAGTGTGCCCTGACAGTGGCGCTACTGCCTTCTCTTATTTCGAAATATAACACTGTCACTGATTCTTATACGTATACGCCACCGTGTACACGGGACCTCCATATTTCGTTCCATCTAAATAACTTGACGCTTTTCTTCTCAGGCCCTCCGTCCCGCACCACTCACGTAGGAAACTCGACAGGAAAACCCGGGAAACTGGGATGTTGTCCAATCACGACTCTCATTGGACACTGACGCC
Source organism: Patella caerulea (assembly GCA_036850965.1). Classification (NCBI taxonomy): domain Eukaryota; kingdom Metazoa; phylum Mollusca; class Gastropoda; family Patellidae; genus Patella; species Patella caerulea. The sequence goes on from JAZGQO010000010.1 coordinate 6,343,293, forward strand.
TAATGGCGGTAACGTTCTTTATGCTGCTTTGATTGTCAAGTCACTCCAGTGAACATACATAGGAGGCGAACATTGTATTTAACTTTTATTCATTTGATATATGCGCATAAACATTGTAACTGTTTAACATGCGCTTAGCAACTAGGTCATTCAAAGCTATTCTCACGACCTGGAATAACCTCAAGTATTATAAACAGACAAATAAACCGGAACTTGGATTTATTAACGTTTGTGCTTTTGTCACAATACACAGCGTTATTAAGATTGACGAAATCTCCGGGAATCATAAATCGCATGCCACAATCTGCAATAAATGGTTTCGGCGTAGGAGTATTTAGAGTTCCGCGGAAATCGTAGTACGCAATGAACCGGGCAAGTTTTAGCAGGAGACCGATCTTACTCTTTGTTTTATATAAATAAGGGAGATAAGTCATTCCTTGTTTAGATTACAGACCTTATGAACTGAACACACCCATAATAATGAATGGGTTGACAAATAAAAACCCGGTCCGACAAACGGAACGAAAAACATAGAGAATCTTTGATTAATTACACAGTAAATTATTTTAATCATGTACATATACAGCTAATAGATTACACAGTATTTTGTTTTCAATATATACAACATGCTAATTAAGTACACAGAATATTAGTGTTTAAATCTATACAAACAATAAAAGTATTTGCCTCAACATACTCAAGATGGAAAAGGGGTAGGACAGTGTATTTGCTTCAACATTAAAAAAAACCAAAATAAATAATTCATTACAACGTGTTTCTTTAAAATATATACTGAAAAGTCACAAAATATTATTTTTAACACACGTCTTTTCAGTTAAATATATGGGAGTAAGTCTGCCCTCAGATTCTAGTTGTGTGATGGTTAGTTCAATATCTTCCTGTTCGAAATGATTTTTCTTGGCGTCGCTGTGGTGAAATTGTTCCAGAATTCTCTTGTTACAATCGACTACTCTGTAACATAGTCAGCATATTTCTAATTAATTATTACATCAAAACACTTCACAATTTAAATTTATAAGTAAACTAATTTCATCAATTCGCCCTTCTACTGATAGTGTGAAGTGTTCGCCAGTAGCAATTATCAGAGTGAGACTAAAGTCCTACAACCACAGTCCGTGTGAAGTGTTCACCAGTAGCAATTATTAGAGTGAGAAGTTTACAGCAGTGATACTAATACTAATTAATTAGAAGAGACTATAGTCCTACAACCACAGTCCGGTAATACTAATCCCTTATCAAAACAATCAGATGTGGGATAGTGAGGTTAACCCAAATATATACAAAACGTAAAGTGATTAAATAGTTTTTCTTTTTAGATACACACAGAATAGATAATAATGACACATAATAATTAAAATTGCATTATGCAAGAGCAAAATCTGCTTATTACAGGTCTTTCTTTAGGCCTGAAATGTTATCTAAATAATCAATTAGACATTTTAATTAACATATCCAGACCATAATAAACTTTTGATGTCAAGGCTAGCCTTCGATGTTGGCGGATTAAATTCCTATATGCCGCTTAATGGCCATTGATAATTAGATCAATTAAGTGGATAATCGAGACTATGTTGTTTATATTAATGATTTGAGTAATGATGACCGCGGCTATGTGAATATTTCACTCGCTTATTTCTCGGCTAATAGTGGATCAATTTGACTGAGATTTTCAGCAAATTACCTTTACACTATTTAGTTTTTAAGTATTATAGTGAGAACTGCCATCTCTTTATCTTATCTCCCATAATGTATATTTAATTAAAGATTTTCATTTAAACATACAGAAAATATAATTAATTACACGATGTATTGATTTAAAAATACAGAAAATATAATTAATTACAAAGTGTATTAATTTAAACATACAGAAAGTAAATTAATTAATCAGGGTATTATATACAAGAACTTATTAACATGTTTTATTATGACAAAGGGAGAAGAAGGCCAACCCGCTCTTCTCACGACAGCGGTTTTATAAGTGTGATTTAAATTTAATTTTTAATATACAAGGACTTTTCATTTTGTGTTAACCAATTGTATGTTCTTACCAAATTTCAACCCATGATGTGTAAATAATTTAGTTTAATCAAACTGTCCATAATATCATATTAAATGTATTGGACGTTAAATCTGTAAAAAAAACAACATCAACATTATTTTTATCATTATTTATTAGGCCGGTAGGAAAACATCGGATTTACCTACGCTGGGGAAAAATTCGACACAAATGATTCTTGCTTCTTAAGGAATGTCTATTTAAGTGCAACTTCAGGAAAAAGCCCTTATAAAAAAAAAGTTACAGGCGTTCTGGTATTCGTACCCGTTCGGCTTGCTGTGTGGAAATTTTTCTAATTTTTCGTCATTTTTGTAGGTATGCTGAAATAACATTTGTGCATCACACATGCTTTTCCGCTATTAGATCATCGACGAAATCAATAAATTCCCATGGTTGGTAAGACTAATTGCAAAGACGTCTATAACCGCCCCACCCAAAAAGCTAAGCTAGATCAACACATTTTCAAACTGCATGAAATTTGTTGCATAATGTTCAGCATCGTGACGTACATCAAAAGTGACAACTGTCAGACATTTTCAGTGGTGGATAAACTCAACCCCACTAGCCCATTTATTAACCACACACAACATGCTTCAAGATGTTTAGCAAATGTACATGTATCCAATTTAGGGGCCTTTTCATATTGCATCCTAGTCACGCCCTCTCCTTCAATCTGTACCTTACATCCCACCATCGGCTGGTCAGTTATTAAGCCCACATTGACATGGGTGAAAATTTAATTTGACTTGGGTGAAAATTAAAAAAAAAAAGAAATATTAAAATTGACTTGGGTGAAAATTAGAAAAAAAAAACAAATTGTACTACAAATTAGTTTAAATTTAATGAAAATCGGGCCACAGCTGCCGTACGCAAATGATATTAACAACTGGTATATCAAAGTTGATAAAACGTCAAATATATGTTTATTACCCAAAGATCTTGGTTCCTATCGGATTGTACTAAAAATTACAATTTTAGCCTGTGGTCTCTGTTGAGGTCACCATTTTTATCCGATTTAACAAAAACGTATGGATATATCACACTTTTGGTTCCTTTTGATAATCGCGCATATCCCAACGTAACTTCCTGGATTGTGGCCACTGATTGCTGAACAATTGCATTTTGTGCTTCCAGATTCTCCAGATGTCACAAATTTTTTTCCGATTTTAAAAACCGTTTAATTACATCACCATTCCACCATAATGAAAGTTGAATTCGATTTTCGGGAAAATTGAAATGAAACAGCCGATTTTTATCTGATTTTGATGAAACTTAAAAAATATCTTTTTATCCCAAAGATCCCAGTCCCTTTTGATATTTGCGCATTTCAGATTATAACTTTCTTGGTAATTGCCCCCGATTGTACAAAGAAATCACGTTTGTTTTTAGCTTCTTCTCTATCCATATCTTGCAAAATGTGGGCGTGTACTGTATAGCAGCAGCTGTTTTTTTTAAATTTTAACCAAATTAATGTTAATATAATTTTATATATATATATATATATATAATTTTCACCCTTGTCAATTTTAATTTCCACCAAAGTCATTAGTAATATACATTTATATATGTTTTTTTTGTTATTTTCACAGAAGTTAATTTGAATATAATTTGTCTTTAATAATTTTCACCGAAGTCAATTTTGATTTCCAAATTAAATTACAAATGACTTGGTGGAAATGAAAATTGACAAGGGTGAAAATTATAAAATACAAATTATAATCAAATTGACTCGGATTGGAATTATATAAAAACAAATTATATTACAACTGACTTAGGTGAAAATTATGAATAAAACAAACTATATTACAATGGACATTGACGTGGGTGAAAATTATAAAGAAACAAATTATATTATAATTGACTTGGGTGAAAATAATTTTAAAAAATATATTACAAATAGCTTGGGTGAAAATTATAAAAAAAAACCCAACAAATTGTGCCAAAATTGAATTGGGTGAATATTAGAATTTAATGTTTTCGAAATCCCCTAATAATGTTTTCGAGAATCTGCGATCCCGTTTTAGCGATCTCGAAAATTCAAGTTAATGTTCTATGGATCTTGCCATCCTGTGTAAATCTTCTCGAGATCTCGGGTACTTTTATGCATACGCAGTTGTAACGTATTCTCAGCGCCCCATAATGAATTATGAAAAAAAGAAATTATATAAAAAATGACCTGGGTGGAAGTTATAAGAAAACAAATTATATTGAAATTGACTTGGGTGAATATTAAAAATAAAATAAATGATATTATATTTCATGACCCCCATGTTCACATCCAGCGATATGTTTAATACAACCCGAATTCGATACGCGATTATACATTACATAACCCATATTATTATGTTGATTATACATTACATAACATAACATATCTGTTGATTTTACATTACATAACATATCTGTTGATTATACATTACATAACAGATCTGTTGATTTTACATTACATATCATATCTGTTGATTATACATTACATTACATATCATATCTGTTGATTATACATTACATCTCATACATTTTGATTATACATTACATAACATATCTGTTGATGATACATTACATATCATATCTGTTGATGATACATTACATATCTGTTGATGATACATTACATAACATATCTGTTGATTTTTAGACTATTTAAGTTACATTTATTGAATTATATACAGATTGTGTTCAAATTGTGTATACTCGTTCTTAATTTTAATCCTGTATTTTTAGACTTGACTGTATCGACAGAGCCATCATTTTAGTCTTGTCATATCAGTGTATCACAGGCTTAGAAAAGTAACAACCGCCGTTATAAAATGAAAACTAATACGACAAAGACAATACAATGAGTTATTTTACTCAGTAAAGACCACCAGGGACAGAATCAAACCAGCAGAAACACCATTTCCACCTTCCTATATACGTTTCCCATTCAGTTGAAGAGACGCCCAAGATTATCCCACTTGTGAGGCCCCTTCCAACCCCTCGCCCTCGTGACTACGTGAAGATGTAAACGTGTTTTACACACAATAAACTTGAGCGAATCCGAGGGTAATGACATATGTTGAAATTTCAGCATTAAGAAATGTTAAAGGAGTATAGCAGTGTCAAAATATTATATCACGCCTTGTCCGAGGTACCTGTAGATCGTGGGTCCCTTTTAGTAAGATGCACGCTTTGTGTCTTACAGTCAATGCATGTCATGACGTACGCTTTAGATAAAGTTTATTTTATAAAACCATACTCGTTTCTATTGAGTTGTTTTACAGAAGTAACCCGTGACTACATAACAGACAGGACGATTCAATGTTTAATAACACAATGATAATTTTAATTTTATTGTCAACCCTTTCCAACACTTGAATGAAATATCCCGCATGGGGTGTTAATCTGTTTTCAGTTTCTATACCAATTCAATAAAATATTTAATACATGTCTTGACATTATTCATTATTTACAATTTATTACATTATTCGTGTATTTTAAATAATACAATTCAGGAGATCAAATCATTTCGATATTCAACGTTACACGTAGACCTAGATGTATTTTTGAAACATGTACAAACATATAAGCTGGTAGGTGAACTTCGGATTTACGTGAGCTAGGAAAAAGTCCGAAAACAAATGACTTTTGCTTTATATCAAAATCTACGGAAGCGTATAGGGGTCATGCAAAATTTTATAGACGGTCTCGAGATCCTGTGAAACTTTCTCGAAATCCCATGATCACCTGGTAATTTTCTCAAGATCTCACTGGTAATTGTCTCGAGATATTGACATCTTGTGGAAATTTTCTCGAGAATTCGAGTTAATGTTCACGAGATATTGACATCCTGTGTAACTTTTCTCGATATCCCGAGCTAATATGAAACCTTATATGATAGTGTCTCCATATGTGATGCAGCCATTGGCCCAATACTTTGCACCAAATTTGATAAAAAAAAAATATCCTAACATAACAAATGGACAATAGACAGGATATTCATGTATTACACTAAATTTGAAATACGATTAAAATCGATAGGGTTCATGGCCCCAATGCTTCACACATAATATAACACTAATGATTCAAAAGAAATTTGAACGATAGCCACGCAAAGGGTGGAAATAATTCCACGTGGCATCTTTGCCTCAACAGCGGATTATTCGTAAGGAAAGCTTGAATGTTAATAAATTCAATCGGGATATAGCATTCATCAAGAAACCTAATCTCTATCGTGATCACGTTCTTTCTATATTTCTAGGAAAGAAAACCTTATATTGCTTAAAATTAACAGGGGTCATCGAAAATCCGTTAAAAACTAGGTTTTCATAGAATGGAGAGTATAACTCCGAAACGGAAGATAGCTAACCATTGAAAATCAATAAAGTTCATGGTCCCAAAGCTTCACATAAAATTGTAAAAGTGATGCCTCAATGACGTGAGCAAGGCTTTCGGGGAACAGGCGTGTGTGTGTTTGGGGGGGGGGGTATATTAAGGAAAAGAAGGTCACAGAATGCTGAATACCGATAGGGTTCGTCCTCTTCTCGCAAATTTTTGAAACAAATACGGACAAAGAGTGAACAGGAGTTTTCGGAGTATTGAAAATCGAAAGATCTTAGTGCCTTACACCACATTTGAAAAACAAAATCAGTTAAAACCTATAGCCTTTATTGCGTTAACGAGTCTTTATCAGAAAAGAGTGATAACTCCAGAACAACAAGGTGTGCTAGAAGCGACAGGGGCCGTTCTCTGATAACACCAATACTTTACACTAAATTTAAAACAAACCCTGTAATAAATGTAGTGTGTGTGTCGGGGAGGGAGGGGGTAGTAAACTCCGAAATGACAGGTTATGGGTCGCTGAGAATACGTTACAACTGCGCATGCATAAAAGTACCCGAGATCTGGAGAAAATTTACACAGGATAGCAAGATCCCGAGAACATTAACTTGAATTTTCGAGATCGTTAACACAGGATGGCAGATTCTCGAGAAAATAAAGAAGGGATTTCGAGAACATTAAATTGAAATGTCGAGAAATTTTGCATGACCCCTATACGCTTCCGTAACAAATGACTTGAGTGGAAATGAAGGTTGTGAAGGGTGAAAATTATAAAATTATAATTAATTTCACTCGGATGGTAATCATAAATAAAACTAACTATATTACAAAGGACTTAGTTGTTTTGCATATTACACACAGTGCTACGAGGAACAGTGTGCCCTGACAGTGGCGCTACTGCCTACTCTTATTTCGAAATATAACACTGTCACTGATTCTTATACGTATACGCCACCGTGTACAAGGGACCTCCATATTTCGTTCCATCTAAATAACTTGACGCTGTTCTTGTCAGGCCCCCCGTCCCGCACCACTCACGTAGGAAACTCGACAGGAAACCCCCGGAAACTGGGATGTTGTCCAATCACGACTCTCATTGGACACTCACGTTTAATGACGGTAACGTTCTTTATGCTGCTTTGATTGTCAAGTCACTCCAGTGAACATACATAGGAAGGCGAACATTGTATTTAACTTTTATTCATTTGATATATGCGCATAAACATTGTAACTGTTTAACATGCGCTTAGCAACTAGGTCATTCAAAGCTATTCTCTCGACCTGGAATAACCTCAAGTATTATAAACAGACAAATAAACCGAAACTTGGATTTATTAACTTTTGTGCTTTTGTCACAATACACAGCGTTATTAAGATTCACGAAATCTCCGGGAATCATAAATCGCATGCCACAATCTGCAATAAATGGTTTCGGCGTAGGAGTATTTAGAGTTCCGCGGAAATCGTAGTACGCAATGAACCGGGCAAGTTTTAGCAGGAGACCGATCTTACTCTTTGTTTTATATAAATAAGGGAGATAAGTCATTCCTTGTTTAGATAACAGACCTTATGAACTGAACACACCTATAATAATGAATGCGTTGACAAATAAAAACCCGGTCCGACAAACGGAACGAAAATCATAGAGAATCTGTGATTAATTTCACAGTAAATTATTTTAATCATGTACATCTACAGCTAATAGATTACACAGTATTTTATTTTCAATATTTGCAAAATTGATCACTAATTAGACGGTGTAATATTTTATACATGCACTTTATGATAATTAATTTGACACACCTTTCATTTTATATTTTAATATATACAAAATGCTAATTAAGTACACAGAATATTAGTGTTTAAATTTATACAAACAATAAAATTATTTGCCTCAACATACTCAAGAAGGAAAAGGGGTAGGACAGTGCTTCAACATAAAAAAAACAAAATAAAAAATTCATTACAACGTGTTTCTTTAAAATATATACTGAAAAGTCACAAAATATTATTTTTGACACACGTCTTTTCAGTAAATATATGGGAGTAGGTGTCTCCCCCCCCCCCATTCTAGTTGTCTGGTGGTTAGTTCAATATCTTCCTGTTCGGTCTTAATCAAGTCTAGGAACTTGCATATATTTGGATGGCCAGAGCCTTCGAAATGATTTTTCTTGGCGTCATAGTGGCGAAATTATTCCAGATTCCTCTGTAACAATCGATCCACTGCTCTGTAACATAGTCAGCATATTTCTAATTATTCATTACATCAAAACACTTCACAATTTAAATTTATAAGTAAACTAATTTCATCAATTCGCCCTTCTACTGATAGTGTGAAGTGTTCACCAGTAGCAATTATTAGAGTGAGAAGTTTACAGCAGTGATACTAATACTAACTAATTAGAACAGACACCCACCGTCCGGTAACCTACTAATCCCTTATCAAAACAATCAGATGTGGGATAGTGAGGTTAAACAAACTATATACAGAAAAGATGAAATAGTTTTACTTTTTAGATACACACAGAATATATAATAATGACACATAATAATTAAAATAGCATTATGCAAGAGCAAAATCTGCTTTTTACAGGTCTTTCTTTGAGCCAGAAATGTTATCTAAACAATCAATTAGACATTTTAATTAACATATCCAGACGTTAATAAACTCTTGGTGTCAAGGCTAGCCTTGGATGTTGGCGGATTAAATTCCTAAATGCCGGTTAATGGCCATTGATAATTAAATCAATTAAGTGGATAATCGAGACTATGCTGTTTATATTAATGATTTCAGTAATGATGACCGAGGCTATGTGAATATTTCACTCGCTTATTTCTCGGCTAATAGTGGATCAATTTGACTGAAATTTTTTAGCAAATTACCTTTACACTATCTAGTTTTTAACTATTATAGTGAGTGTTCTGCCGGAAAGCACATAATGTAATGTACCACGCAGACAGTATAAACCATTTATTCAGAAATAAATATGCATGGTGAAAAGCTACAAAAGAAATAAAAAAGTCAAATTAAGTTTCAATTTCTATGATGTACAAATTAATGTAATTATGGCCAGAGCGGGTTTCCATACATTTTTGACAAGCGAGCGAAAAGTAACGGTAAATCATTCCTAAATGTCAAATACCATAAATAACAAAGAGACAATGACTTATAGAGTTAAAGTATACAAACAATATAGATGTATAAGGCGTGACCATCGTGACAAACTAATTGAACCTAATTCCTCAGACTATCAGTGAGAAATACGACACGGAAACATCGGGATGTTTACAATTGCAAAAACAATGAATTTTTACATGAGAACATAAAGTAGCCTACATGGTAAAGGCTGAGTAGATAAGTAATGAAACATAAAACATATTATAAGTCAGAAATAAAAGATTCTTACACTGTGGCCAGCCAAACTTATGGAAAGCCCAAAACCACGCGACTTTGTGCACGAAAACATGGCGAACTCTAACCAAGGGCCGTCACTCTCCGCAATAAGTATGGAAGCCGGAGTGAGACAAAATAATAAATATACACGATCTATAACCATATAATTTATAAAAAGAAATTAAAACTGAAAGATTCTAATTCAAATGTCAACACAGTTCCTGTACACTCCCCGCCTGATATCAAGAGGTTGATATCACTATAATATTGTCATTTCTCAAGTCGATCCCGACACAAGAAGAACAAGTTCTGAGATTGGTCTAACATATAATGTTGGTTTGTTTTCCTTTATAATTCGCACTTCAGTTTTTCGTACTTTTCCATCATCACTTTCGTAGGTACGAAGCACTAATCCAAGCGGCCATTCATTACGCGTAACAGCTTTGTCTCTAAGTAAAACAACATCGCCCGTTTTTATATTTGGTACATTCGTGTGCCACTTTCTCCGGGACTGAAGAATGTTCAAGTACTCCTTGCGCCACCGTGACCAAAACATGTCTGATAGAACTATGACGCGTTTCCATTCATTCCGAAGGAGATCTGTTTTGTCCACCTCTACCTTATGATCAATACTGGGTACAGAACTTGTCTTTTGAGTAAGAAGAACTGCTGGTGACAACACAAATGGATTGTCTGGGTCCGTGGAAACCGGAACAATAGGTCGATGATTTACAATACTCGCTACTTCTGCCAGGAAAGTAACCAACACATCGTGCGTAAGCAGTCTGGTCCTTGATTCCATAAACATTGAGTCCAAGATTCTTCTTGTCACCCCGATTAAACGTTCCCAAGCCCCTCCCATGTGGGAAGCATGGGGAGGGTTGAAAATCCAAACAGTTCTCGATTTGTTCATGTAGTCTCTGACCTTTCCGTCCTCTACGTTGACAGAATCAATCTGCAGAGCATCCGTTGCACCGACGAAGTTCGTTCCGCGGTCCGACCTAAATATACTGACGTTACCTCTGATTGCGATAAGACGACGCAAGGCATTGATAAAGGCACTTGATGACATCTCTTCGACGACTTCTATATGAATCGCCCGTGTAGTAAGACACGTAAAGAGGATAGCCCACCTCTTTGAGTTAGCACAACCACCACGAGTTCTACGATGTACAACAAACCAAGGACCAAATGTGTCGACTCCAACATTTGTAAAGGGAGGAGTAGTCTCAATCCTGTCCGTAGGAAGGTCTGCCATCTTTTGAATTGTCAAACAGCCTCTTAGTCGTCGACACTGTACACAATGGTGTATGATTGAAGAAACAAGACGTTTCATCCCCATGATCCAATAGCCCGCGGTGCGAATAGCGCCTTCCGTAAAATGTCGGCCTTGGTGCTTAACTTGACCATGTAGATGTAACACTAAAAGTTTCGAGAGATGGCATTTCCCAGGCAGAAGGAGTGGGTTCTTTTCTTGGTATGGTAGATTCGACTTGTTAAGCCTGCCTCCAACACGTACCATACTGTCTTCATCCAGGAAAGGGTCCAGCGGGGCGATACCACTATTCTTCGGGAGGTTTTTATTATTCTTAAGACAGTCAATTTCTGACTCGTAGACCTCACGCTGTACTGTCTTAATTAGAAATGCTTCCGCCTTATTCATTGATTGGACTATATCAACAGTCTTCAATGCAACTTTCTGAGTTCTAAATTGAACGAATCTGTGTAAAACAGCCACACCGCGGATTACTGACTCCCATGTAGAGAATCTCTGGAATCGCTTCAATCCTAATAAAGCTTTACCTCCAATCGTTGTCTTAGTCACTGTGACGGAAGGTCGTATCTCTTTATCAGTTTCTGGATCAACAAATGCTGTGAAGTCTTCAGTCGATTCATCTGCAATTCGTAGATCATTGGCTAGAAATTCTATAGGTCCTTTAAGCCAACGGCTTGAATCAATGTCCTGTGCGAGCACGGATCTGGTTGCCTGGTCTGCAGGGTTTAGGGATGTTGGTACAAAATTCCACTGTTCTGGTTTGGAAGAATTGCGTATTCGATCAATTCTGTTTTCTACATAGATATAGAAACGACGGGTTTGGTTATGAATATAGCCAAGAACCACCTTACTATCGGTGTAAAACTTTATAACATCGAACGGCGTGTGAAAGTTTTCAACAACTGTGTTGGCGATCTCTACTGCCAAGACAGCTGCACAGAGTTCTAACCTCGGTATCGTGTGTCCATGTTGAGGAGAAAGTTTTGCTTTACCCAAGATGAATCCAGTTTCAGAGTTTCCATCAGGTGTGACAATACGTAGGTAAGACACCGCCGCAATAGCCTTTTCTGAAGCGTCCGAAAATGTGTGTAATTCCAATGATGTCGTTTTGCTGATAGAAGTTGGAACATACATGCGTCGAATTTCCAAATGTGAAAGAGCAATAAGCGAGTTCCTCCAGGTTTCCCATTCTTTCCTACTTGGTTCGGGAAGAGGTTCGTCCCAATCGAAGGACTGTGATATAAGTTTCCGAAAGATGAACTTCCCGAGTATTATAACCGGTGCTACAAATCCAAGCGGATCAAACACGCTATTCAAAGTTGACAGTACACCACGGCGTGTGAATGGTTTAGTGTCATCCGAGATGCGATAGGTGAAGCTATCAGTACCTAAGACCCAATATAATCCTAGACTCCTCTGCAGCGGAACGTCATCAGAGTCAAAATCCAAACTCTTCAAATCCTGGGCAATGTCTTCTTGTGGAAGAGCAGACATTACCTTATCGCTGTTGGATGCGAACTTATGTAGCCTGATATTTCCTTCCTTCATTAAGGTTTCCTGAGTACGCGTCAGCAGACTTATCATATCTTCAGTGCTGTCTACTGAGATGAGTCCGTCATCAACGTAAAAGTTCCTTTCAACAAAATCCTTTACATCCGGATCAGCTAATTCTGCACATTTCCTCAGGCCGTATATAGCCACCGCAGGAGACGGGCTATTTCCGAATACATGCACAGTCATCCTATAAGCTACGAGTTCCTTGTCCATATCATTGTCTTTATGCCACAAGAAGCGTAGAAAGTCCCTGTGTTTCCTATCCACCGAGAACGAGTAAAACATTTGCTGAATGTCGGCAGAAGCTGCGACACGATTTTTCCTGAAGCGAATAAGAACACCAAGGAGAGAGTTGTTTTGGTCGGGTCCTTGCATTAGAACTTGATTTAGAGAAACCTCATTAAACTTAGCCGAGGAGTCAAAAACACATCGGATCTTCCCTGGTTTTTTGGGGTGATAGACACCAAACACTGGTAAGTACCACGATTCAACTCCCGCTTCTAACTCAGGTGCTATTTCAGCGTGATGATTGTCTATAAGATCCTGCATGAATCCTAGAAAATGTTCACGTTTTTCCTTGTTGGAGCGAAGACTCCTATCCAGCGTGTTTGCTCGTCGCAACACCATAGTATAATTGTTCGGTAAGCGTTTCCGATTAAACCTAAATGGTAGTGGAGCACTCCATTTTCCGCGTTCGTCTTTGTGAAATCCTTGATCCATTTTGACTAAGAAGATCTTATCTTCGACTGATTTACCAGGTTTATTATCATGTTCTGTTCGGTGGAAGACACCATCTCCTAGTTTAACATCATCGAAGTCGAAGTTGTCAACTTCATTCTGACTAGCGAGTAACTCCTGTACACTTAAGGTGTTGGTGCATGGTTTCAAGAGTGAAGGTCGTCCCTCTGAATGAATGTATGTTTTGTAAGATTCCACTACGTCTGGAACATGTCTGTGTTCGAGACAAACATCTCCTATTATTACCCATCCTAACTTCAGTCGTTGTGCATACGGCAAATGAAGTGGACCAATTCGTTGATCGCAAACGTGGTGAGCTTCAAGAAGGTCTCGTCCTACCAATAAAATAATGTTGACACTTTCATCCAAGGGTTCGAGTTCATGTGAGATAGAACGTAGATGTTCGTAATAGCTGGCTATTTCAGGGGTCGGTATCTCCTCACGATTGTTGGGTATTTCATCGCATTCTATAACTGTGGGAATATGCATCTTTGCTGTTCCATCGAGAGATTCAAGCACAAGACCCGAAATCCTTCTACCAACCAACTTAGTGCGACCGGAACAACTCGTCAGAGTGTAAGTTTCGGGCCTCTCTGTGACACCAAATGTATCGAAAAGTTCCTTCCTGCCCAAGGATCTGTTGCTTTGTTCATCCAACATTATATAAATCTTTAACCGCTTGGAAGGAGAATCACGATGAGAAACATACGCAGGCAGTATCTTGGCACATGATTTACCCGAAAAACCTCCTTTACAAATCTCAGTACAACATGACTTCACAGCCGTGTCGTCGGTTTCCTCCCCGCCGTGCTTTGACGCGAATTTGGACTTGGGCATATCACCGACGTGCATGCCTGAATTATGACGAGTACTTTGACATTCCTTGCAAGAAATAGATTTTGTACATTCTCGACTTAGATGATCCTTTGACTCCAGGCATTTGAAGCAAATACCCTTTTCTAATAAAAATCTACGACGTTCTTCTATGGATTGGGATCTAAAGAATTTGCAGTCACTCAATGAATGATTTGTATTATGAATTGCGCACTTCATTGGTATTTTCGTGGATTCTTGTAAATTTGAAGTTTCTGTCTTGCTTACATTAATCCGAGGCCTGGAAACTGGGGTTCCGCGATCCCGTGGGACTGAGTTAGTACTATAATCCATTTCAAAGACGAATCCAGGGTCATTCAATGTGCTAGCTTGTTCTGATACAAAGTCTACAAAGAAAGAAAAAGGAGGGTATGCAATATCATGCCGTTTTTTATAAGTCGTTGCCCGATCCCTCCACTTAGTTTGTATGAAGGGTGGTAGTTTACTAATTATCGGATTTATACCAACAGACGAGTCAAAATAGCTCAATAGTTTCTCATACACAGGATTTTCTTTGGTTGACAGTATTTCCGATAAAATGTCTTGAAGATCAAAGAACCTTTTCCTATCTTTAAATGTAATCTTTGGAAATCCATTCAACTTCGTCTTGAGAGAAGTTTCCACCAATTCCGGGCTGCCATAACGTTCTTCAAGTCGCTGCCATATTTTCTGTAATCCATGACTTGGGTTGTTTAAGTTGGAAGCGCGTATACTCTGAGCAAACCTAGAAGACTCGGGACCGAGCCATTTGATTAGAAGTTCACCTTCCTCAACCGCAGTAACCAATAATTCGTTAGTAATGGCGAGAAAACTCGATTTCCACATGGCGTATGATTCTGGTCGATCATTGAAGCGACTAAACCTTGACATTAACAAGTCCTTTTTCAAGAGAAAGCGTGAAAGTTCACTCATTGTCCTATCGTTCGAATTGTCTGGCGACGAACGCACTTCATTAACATCGGCTGATTGAGCTGTGCTTTCCTGAAAATGATAATTTTCACCGAATTCACGTGGCGTTCTATGAAAAGATGTGTTTTGTGTATTAACAACCTGGTCCATTTGATTAAGTGTACTAGGGCCGTTGACATACTGAACCTTCGGCACGGTTTGACTAGTATCCTGAGGCGCAGTGACAGTAGTTTCCCGAAGGGATTCTTGTTTCTCTACAAACTGTTTTGTACGTTCCATTGTATTCTCTTTGGGAATATCCTTCAAAGACTCCAAATCATAATGCCACCCAGCTTCCTCTGTAACAGCTTGGTATTCTGCGCAGGCAGTGGCTGCTTCCTTTTGCTTAGCTAAGAATTCTAAATCTGCTTGAATGTTCATCCTTTTGAGGTGAGTTTCAGCATCTGCTTTCTTAAGTTCTGCTTCTTTTGCCGCAAATTCTAATGTAGCCTTGGCTGCTTCAGCTTTAGCTTTCATTCGTAAGATCACTGATGAAGTGGTCGATTTGAAACTTGATCTTGAAAAGTTTGACTTCGTCTTATACGACCCTGTATCCGTGGCGTCATCTCGTATTCTTCTCATTTCTCTTAAAACAATGTCAGCCGTTTCTTCTAGAGCCCTGTATTCTGATCTATGAACAGCAAGTACCTCAATACTGTTATCTGTGTTTTTTCTACTCAAGTACTTTGAAAATTCATCCGCCATTTCCATGTATTTTTTCAGTGCAGTTTCTACCCGTCTTTTACACAAAGATAGAGAGTCAAGCTTGTGTTCCTCCGAATTGAATATCGATATTTCATACTCGACGTTAGCCTTTAAGCAAGATAATTTAGAAGTGTACTTCTTCAAAGTGTTCTCGTAATTTTCTTGAGCCTTTTCGGTTAGCTTGTGTAACCGCCCTTCCCTGGTTTCCATTCCAGAATTGCTGGGGAGATCCGTTTGGTGTGTTCCAACTGTTGTCTCTTGGTCGAGACATTCCATTTTTAAACCTTTATCCATGTCGCTGCTGAGTAGAGTCTTTTCACTGTTCTGCCGGAAAGCACATAATGTAATGTACCACGCAGACAGTATAAACCATTTATTCAGAAATAAATATGCATGGTGAAAAGCTACAAAAGAAATAAAAAAGTCAAATTAAGTTTCAATTTCTATGATGTACAAATTAATGTAATTATGGCCAGAGCGGGTTTCCATACATTTTTGACAAGCGAGCGAAAAGTAACGGTAAATCATTCCTAAATGTCAAATACCATAAATAACAAAGAGACAATGACTTATAGAGTTAAAGTATACAAACAATATAGATGTATAAGGCGTGACCATCGTGACAAACTAATTGAACCTAATTCCTCAGACTATCAGTGAGAAATACGACACGGAAACATCGGGATGTTTACAATTGCAAAAACAATGAATTTTTACATGAGAACATAAAGTAGCCTACATGGTAAAGGCTGAGTAGATAAGTAATGAAACATAAAACATATTATAAGTCAGAAATAAAAGATTCTTACACTGTGGCCAGCCAAACTTATGGAAAGCCCAAAACCACGCGACTTTGTGCACGAAAACATGGCGAACTCTAACCAAGGGCCGTCACTCTCCGCAATAAGTATGGAAGCCGGAGTGAGACAAAATAATAAATATACACGATCTATAACCATATAATTTATAAAAAGAAATTAAAACTGAAAGATTCTAATTCAAATGTCAACACAGTTCCTGTACAGTGAGAACTGCCATCTCTTTATCTTATCTCCTATAATGTATCTTTAATTAAAGATTTTCATTTAAACATACAGAAAGTATAATTAATTACACGATGTATTCATTTAAAAGTACAGAAAATATAATTAATTACAGTGTATTGATTTAAAAATACAGAAAATATAATAATTAATCATTGTATTATATACAAAGACTTTTTAACATGTTTCTATTATGACAAAGGGAGACGATGATCCGCCCTCTCTTCTCACGACAGCGGTTTTATAAGTTTGATTTAAATTTACTTTTTAATATACAAGGACTTTTTATTTTGTGTGTTAACCAATTGTAAGCTTATGTTTTTACCAACTTTCAACCATAAAGTGTAAATAATTTAATTTAATCAACCTGTCCATAATATCATATTAAATGTATTGGACGTTAAATCAGTAAAAAAAAAAAACAACAACAACATTATTGTTATCATTATTTATTAGGCTGGTAGGAAAACATCGGATTTACCTGCGCTGGGGAAAAATTCGACACAAATGATTCTTGCTTCTTAAGGAATCCCATTTGAGTGCAACTTCAGGAAAAAAACCCTCGGAGAAAAAAAGTTACAGGCGTTCTGGTATTCGTACTCATTCGGCTTGCTGTGGGGAAATTGTTCTAATTTTTCGTCATATTTGTAGGTATGCTGAAATAATATTTGTGCATCACAAATGCTTTTCCGCTATTAGATCATCGACAAAATCAGTAAATTCCCATGTCTGGAAAGATTAATTGCAAAGACGTCTATAACCGCCCCACCCCAAAAGCTAAGCTGGATCAAAACATTCACTAACTGCATGAAATATGTTGCATAATGTTCAGCATCGTGACGTACATCAAAAGAGACAACTGTCAGACATTTTCAGTGGTTGATAAACTCGTCAGGCGTCCCTAGTTGCCCCACTCAACCATTTACTAACCACACACAACATGCTTAAAGATGTTTAGCAAATGTACATGTATCCAATTTGGGGGCCTTTTCATATTGCATCCTAGTCACGCCCTCTCCTTCTATCTGTACCTTACATCCCGCCATCGGCTGGCCAGTTATTAAGCCCACATTGGCTGTTCTATTGCTTGTCTCGTGAGTGAGGTGCCGTGGTGGATCAGGGCACGTAAAAGAGCCATTGGCAACTTGAATTTGAAATAAGGGTAGACAGTAATGCCACCTTCCCTCATAGTACCCGGCATAGCGCATGCCTATCTTCATCAGTACAGTCGATACATAACAGTACGACGTAAAACCACATTTCTTTTCATTTCTATATTGAAATTGTCGGTCCGTCTACTCTACGACCAATTGGGAACATTGAGGTGTGTCAACGTACAAAAAACTCTGTAATTGAACGGCTGAAATGAAGTTGACAAAATAATTAAAAATTTACTTTGGCCTCAATGTGTATGACAGTAAGTAATGAAAACGACATTGTGAAAAACAGACCCTCACTTAAAGAAGAGAGGTGACAGACATGGCATTTAACATCAGTTTATTTATAGCTATATTGATCTCCCCGCGTAGACACAATTTTTTTGATAGATTAATCAATGTTTCAATATTACATATACATCCTCAAATGACACAATCTGTACACGGGAAAGTATCCTTAAGATAATGCCCATGGATCACATAACTATGGTGGCCTATCATTATCATTCAGGATTTTAAGAAATTTCTTTAAAAACCTAAATAAAATGAAAAGCAAAGTCAAAATTAAAAGTAAATTGAAAGCAAAAATTAAATCAAAAGCAAAAGTTAAATCAAAAATCAAAATTAAATCAAAAGTCAAAATTAAATCAAAAGCAAAAGTTAAATCAAAAGTCAAAATTAAATCAAAAGCAAAAGTTAAATCAAAAGTCAAAATTAAATCAAAAGCAAAAGTTAAATCAAAAGTCAAAATTAAATCAAAAGCAAAATTAAAAATAAAAGTACATGTAAAATCAAAATGTAAATTAAAATCAAAACACAAATTGAAAGTAAAAGTAAAACCAAAATGTAAATTAAAATCAAAACAAATGAAAAATAAAATCATTTTTATAAGTAATTTAAAATGTAAAACAAAAATAAAAGTGAATAGCAAAACAAAAGTATTTGTCGGCCTATCGTTATCATTCAACATTTTTTTTTTTTAACGCAAAAGTAAAATGAAAAATTATTGGTCGGCCTATCGTTATCATTCAACGTCCTTGACCCCAATCGGTAACCGTCGGCTATTTCCGATCGCCTTGACTCGACGATTTGTTCTCCCGCTGTACAAATAAAACTGAATCAGAACAGTATTTCCTTATGGGGTGTGAAACGTACAAAGATTTGAGAAAGCAATATATTTCCAACCGCAAACGTTACTGATTAAACCTTTTTCTTTTATTAATCTCTTCAATCCATCAAGCATCATAGCAGTATTGTTGCAGTATTTATGATTTATATACTATTCAAAAAAAGTAGGGGATATTTGATTTTTAAGTGTTATTAAAGTCACCTTATGAAACTAACGAAGAAACAAATGACAAAATGAAATGAAGTTCACATTCATCGATTTATTCCAAATGATCGTTAGACTAAGTAAGGCACAGACTGACCATTATAAGGGTAAAATGATACACGGGGTCAAACAGCAAAGATACCACAGCATCACAACAAAGTCAGTAACGGGTAAATCCTACTCTGCTTGCCAAACAAGCATTGATCCGACGTGGCATACTCCTAATGAGACGTCTAAGGTCATTTTGGTCCAGATTGTCCCATTCCTGTTGCAACGCAGCAGCAAGTTCTTGTACATTGTCAGGACGTTGTTGACGTTGACGTAACCTCTGTCCAAGCATGTTCCAGACATGCTCGATGGGGGAGAGGTCGGGCCAAGGTAATGTGGTGATGTTCTGTTGTTGGAGGTAACCTGTAACGATCCTGGCCATGTGACATCTTGCGTTGTGATCCTGGAAGATGAAACGGCGGCCATGACGTCGTGCGAACGGCACAACATGGACTGCCAAGATGTTGTCTCGGTAGTACTGGCCTGTAACACACCCTGCAACAACATGTAAAGCCGTTCTTCCAGCAACAGTGATGCCTCCCCACACCATAACAGAACCACCCCCAAATCGATCATGTCTGATGACGTTAACGTCTTGGAAGCGCTCGTTTCGACGACGCCACACCCTCCTACGCCTGTCCAAAAAATCAACAGTGAACCTTGACTCATCTGAAAACATCACATTGCTCCAGCGTCGATTATCCCAGTGTTCACGATCCCTACACCAACGACGTCTTGCCTGAATGTGATGATCTCTCAAACAAGGGATCACGCGAGGACGTCGGGCGCGAAGGTGACCCCTATGCAGTCGAATCCGAATCGTCTGGCCACTCCCTCTCACACCAGTGTCTGTTTGAAGACGAGCGCTGATCTGATTTGCTGTGATGACACGATTTTTCAAGGCCAAGGTACGGGTAAATCGATCCTGGGCTTGAGTTGTCACCCTTGGTCGACGTTAGCGTGGTCTGTCCTGTACAGATTGTGTATCACGGTATCTGGACCATAGCCTGCTTATGACAGACTGAGAAACATTCATCGTCCGCGCCACAACCGCCTGTGTTGTGCCGATCTGTAGCATGCCAAGGGCACGTAACCTTTCATTTTGGGTAAGCCGACGCATATCAAAATTTGTTTTCTGCTCACTAAAACATTTAAACTGATGTTTCGACCGTGGAATTCAATGCCACAATGACTGTAACATTCAAAGTCAGATTCGTGCAAATCTTTGGTTGGACCCCTATGATGATCCCAAGCATCACCTGCATTCCATGCGGTAGCTATGGGTGCGTTTGGGCGTCACATGTAACTGGAAATGTTTCTTCTGTTAGGTTCTATAGTGACTTTTTTCGTAGTCATTTGCATATTTTAGTATTATGGCCCCAAAATCAAATATCCCCTACTTTTTATACGCCCACATTTTCATGTGGACGTATTATGTCGTCGGCCCTGTCCGTCCGTCCGTCCACAATTTGTTTGTGGACTCTCTACAGGTCACAATTCTTATCCAATTTTGACGAAACTTGAAATATAGGTTTATCCCCATACGATCTCGGTTCCTTTCGATATTGGCATGTATCGGATCAAAACTTCATGGATTATGGCCCCTGATTGTACGAAAAATCACGTTTTTAGCTTGTGGACCCTATAGAGGTCACAATTTTGAACCGATTTTGATGAAACTAGACATGCATGTTTGTAACCCAAAGATCTTGGTTCCTTTCGATATTTGCGGCTATCGGAATGTAATTTCCTGAATTATGGCCCCTGATTGTCCGAAAAATCACCCTTTTTAGCTTGTGGTCCCTCTGGAGGTCACAATTATTATTCGATTTAAAAAACCGTTTGATTATATCACCGTTACACCCTAAGGCAGGTTGAGTTCGAATTTCGGGAAAATCGGACGAAAATTGCCATACAAAATGGCCGCCGTTTGTACGCGAATACTGTTAAAAAATGGTATATCAAGATTGTGGACCCTGTGGAGGTCACAATTTTGATTCGATTTTGATGAAACTTCAAATTCATGGTTATAACCCAAAGATCGTGCTTCCTTTCGATATTTGCGCATATCAGATCGTAACTTCCTGAATTATGGCCCCTGATTATACGCAAAATCGCCTTTTTTTTAGCTTGGAGGTCACAATTATTATTCGATTTAAAAAAACCTTTTGATTATATCACCGTTACACCCTAAGGAAGGTTGAGTTCGAATTTTGGGAAAATCGGACGAAAATTGCCATACAAAATGGCCGCCGTTTGTATGCGAATACTGTTAAAAAATGGTATATCAAGGTTGTGGACCCTGTGGAGGTCACAATTTTGATTCGATTTTGATGAAACTTGAAATTCATGGTTATAACCCAAAGATCTTGCTTCCTTTTGATATTTGCGCATATCGGATCGTAACTTCCTGAATTATGGCCCCTGATTATACGCAAAATTGCTTTTTTTTTAGCTTGGAGGTCACAATTATTATCCGATTTAAAAAAACGTTTGATTATATTACTGTTACACCGTAAGGAAGGTTGAGTTCGAATTTCGGGAAAATCAGACCAAAATTGCCACACAAAATGGCCGCCGTTTGTACGCGAATACTGTTAAAAAATGGTATATCAAGGTTGTGGACGCTGTAAAGGTCACAATTTTAATTCGATTTTGATGAAACTTGAAATTCATGGTTATAACCCAAAGATCTTGGTTCTTTTCGATATTTGCGCATATCGGATCGTAACTTCCTGAATTATGGCCCCTGGTTATACGCAAAATCCCCCTTTCTTTAGCTTGTGGTCCCTCTGGAGGTCACAATTATTATCCAATTTTAAAAAAAAGTTTGATTATATCACCGTTGCACTGTAAGGAAGGTTGAGTTTGAATTTCGGGAAAATCGGACCAAAATTGACAGACAAAATGGCCGCCGTTTGTACGCGAATACTGTTAAAAAAATGATATATCATGATTGTGGAGCCTGTATAGGTCACAATTTTAATTCGATTTTGATGAGGATGGTTGAGTTCTAATTTCGTGAAAATCGTACCAAAATTGCCGGACGAAATGGTCGCCGTTTGTACGCGAATAGTGTGAAAATATGGTATATCATGGTTGTGGACTCTCTACAGGACACAATTTTTATCCGATTTTTATCATGGTTGTGGACTCTCTACAGGTCACAATTCTTATCCGATTTTGATGAAAAGTCACATTTCTAGGTTGTGTACCGTCACACCATAATCATTGTCGGTTTCGAATTTCATTAATATCAGACTGGAACTGACCAACTAAATGGCTGCTCCCAATACAGTATGAAATACAGGACTTAAAGATGTAGGAAAAATCACTTTCGGTATTGCTTGTTCTCTGTCCATCTTTCGAAAATGTGGGCGTATCCTGCCTGGCAGTGCCAGCCTATCTTTTTGAATAGTAGTCAACCTAATATTAGGCTATATTACCCGTATGTATTTTATGCGCCCATGTTGGTTTTTTATTTTTTTTTTGGTTTTTCTCGGGGGGGGGGGGGGTATTGTCCTTTTTATTATTTCCTATATAGGCATATTGTATGTATAGCTTGTATTGTCTGTCTGTAAATTGATGCCCGTGTATAACTTTTTCAATCAAATCATTTACAGATTTGCAAGGTCCCCATCCCCACTACTCAGCTCAACCAGCATGCAGACGGGCAGACAGGAAAAATATAAAAATTCCGAGAAAACCCATCAAAAATAATTATTAAATTCCAGTTTTTATCATGGTTCAAATCACATGAAATATACACATTTGTGTTCGAGGATACACATAGATTCATGGAGATAGGGGCGCCTTCTCAACCTCGTGGGTTTCCTCCGGACACCCCGGTTTCCTCCCACTGCTAAAGACCCCTACGCGGAAGCGAATTATTGAAATAAAATGAAACCATATGTTAGTCTCAAAATGAGACTTTTTCCGTATGAAAGAAATTCGATACGTGCTGCTGTATCCGTGTGCCGTAAAACGTATGAGAAATGCACACACATTGATGATGTCAAAAGCAAAATCGATACGAATACGTGATACGGACCAGAAAGTTATACCTGCCAAAAGTCTCTAGTGTTTGCCCAACGTGTGCCGTAACATGTATGAGAAACGCACACACATTGATGATGTCACAAGCAAAATCGATACGGATACGGACCAGGAATTTATACTTGCCAAAAGTCTCTAGTGTTTGCCCAACGTGGGCGCCAGAGTGTTTCTTCTCTCCGAAAATACTCATTATAGCGACAACCTGACCTTGAGTTTAGCTGCGTCTCGAGGGCCACCTACCCAAAAGCGGCGGTAGTGTAGAGGGAATCAGAAAGGTCTACCATTACACTAACGAATGTGTAAACGTGTGTATAGAATAGAAAAGAACCAAATTTGATTGCATCGGAACGCCTTTTAGGGAGACCATATTATACAATATGTAAAGATGAAAAAGTTATACACGTGTACCAATTTACAGTCAGACAATACAAACTATACATTCAATATATCGTATATTGAAAATAAAAACAGGACAAAAAAAAACATGCGCGTACAAAAAAGGATACGGGTAATATAGCCTAATATTAGGTGGACTCAATCACAAATTCTGCAACACTTGGGGCAATGATGCTTGGTGGATTGAAAAGATTATTAACAGAAAAAGGTTTAATCGGTAACGTTTACGGTTGGATATATATTGCTTTCTCAAATCTTTATACGTTTCGCATTCCATAAGGAAATACTGTTCTGATACAGTTTTATTTGTATAGCGGGAAACAAATCGTCGAGTCAAAGCGATTTGAAATAGCCGACGGTTACCGATTGGGGTCAAGGACGTTGAATGATAACGATAGGCCGACCAACATTTTTTCATTTTACTTTTGCGTGAAATAAAAAGTTGAATGATAACGAACGATAGGCCAACAAATATTTTTGTTTTGCTTTTCACTTTTATTTTTACCTTTGTTTTACATTTTAAAAATGAATTTAGTTTTCATTTGTGTTTTGATTTTACTTTTACATTTTGCTTTTACTTTTACTTTAAATTTGTGTTTTGATTTTAATTTACATTTTGATTTTACTTTTGATTTAATTTTTACTTTTGATTTAACTTTTGCTTTTGATTTAATTTTAACTCTTGCTTTTGACTTAATTTTAACTTTTGCGTTTGATTTAATTTTTACCTTTGATTATCTTTTGCTTTTGATTTAACTTTTGCTTTTAATTTACTTTTAATTTTGACTTTGCTTTCCATTTTGTTTGGGTTTTTAAAGACATTTTGTTAAATCCTGAATGATAACGATAGGCCACCATACATAACGTCTTGAACGTTGATAACCTTATGAATTATACGCTAATAGCTTGTGAATCATAAAAATACGTCTAACAACATTTTGTAAGTTAATCCCTGCACACGGCCCAATTTCAATATTTGCATGTTGACTTAACATGTATATACTAAGATTCTAGATAAAGACAAATACTAACAATTACTAGCATGATATTCTTTGAATGGCATTTAGTAATTTGGAATATAATCAAATAACACAATTGTTATGGAGTAACAATTCCTATGGTTTATTTCACTTGGACGCTTCAACAAGATTTCACTAGTCATTAATGACGACAAGCATCCGTCCCCTGGGTAGCCTTTCATAATAAATTGGACATTGCAGAAATCAAGGCATTATCGTTGTGACTGTTCAACAGTGGACGACCATTTTATAATTGATTTGGGTCAATATAAAAAATTAATTATGTTACATATGACGTGGATGAAAATTGAAAAGAACAAATGACTTGGGTGAAAATTTAAATTGACTTGGGTGAAAATTATTAAAAAAAATAGGTTGCCAGGCAACGAAACATACGCCCACACAGCAGCTAAATCGTCCTGGCAGTCAACAAGAGTTGTCGCATATTAAGTAATTATCAGAAAATCATTAGAATTTGTTTAGTTTTTATAAGGTTCTGCCCCATGCTATCGTTAAGGTATACGAAACATTTGATATTGTGGATTTAGCTGTTCAATTATCGATTTTCAAGAAATTCACACTCAACCATCACTCGGAATAAAATTGTGACATCCATAGAGTCCACGAGGTAAAAAAACATGATATTCCGTACAATCAGGGGCCATAATTCAGGAAGTTATGGTCCAATGTGCCCTAAAATCGAAAAGAACACAGCAATCTTTGGGTTATAAACATACATGTCAAGTTTCATCAAAATCGCTTCAAAATTGCGACCTCTATAGGGTCCACAACCTTGATATAACATATTTTCAAACTATTCGCGTAAAAAACGGCGGCCATTTTGTCCGTCAATTTTCACGAAATTTGAACTCAACCTCCATAACCATGTAACGGTGTTATAATCAAACGGTGTTTGAAATCGGATAACAATTTTCACCTCCAGAGGGACCACAAGCTAAAAAGGGCAATTTTTCGGACAATCAGGGGCCATAATTCAGGAAGTTACGATCCGATGGGCGCAAATATCAAAAGGAACCAAGATCTTTGGGTCACAAACATCCATTTCAAGTTTCATCCAAATCGGTTCAAAATTGTGACCTCTACACTGCTCACAAGCTAAAAACGTGATGTTTCGTGCAATCAGGGACCATAACCCATGAAGTTACAGCCCGATACATGCCATAAACAAAAGGAACCGAGATCTTAGGGTGATAAACCTATATTTTAAGTTTCATTGAAATCGGATAAAAATTGTGACCTGTAGATTGTTCACAAACAATTGTGGACGGACAGGGGCGACGACAATATACGTCCACATGAAAATGTGGGCGTATAAAAATAAAATATTAAAATTGGCTTGGTTGAAAATCAGAAAAAAACAAATTATATTACAAATGAGTTTGAATTTCGTGAAAATCGGGCCACAGCTGCCAGACAAAATGGCCGCCCCTCGTATGCAAATGATGTAAACAACTAGTTTACCTAAGTTGGTAAAACGTGAAATATATGTTTATAACCTAAAGATCTTTGTTCCTGTCCGATCGTACTAAAAATTACGTTTTAGGCCTGTGGTCTCTGTCGAGGTCACCATTTGTATCCGATTTAACAAAAACGTGTGGATATATCACAGTTTTGGTTCCTTTTGATAAACGCGCTTATCCCAACGTAACTTCCTGGATTATGGCCACTGATTGTTCGAAATATTGCATTTTTTTCTCGCAGATTCTCTAGCAGATGTCTCAACTTTTTTTCCGATTTTAAAAACCGTTTAAATACATCACCATTGCACCATAATGAATGTTGAATTGGATTTTCGGGAAAATTGAAATAAAACATCCCGACAAAATGGCCGCTCTTTGTTCGCAAATTGTATAAAAGTGTGTAATACGAAGATTGAAGACCCCCTTGAGTTAATGATGTTTATCTGAACACAAGGTAAAATTTTACGGATACACAATTACTGAGTTTGATACTAAGCGACGTTTCGACGAGGATGCTCTCGTCTTTATCAAGCAATGATACAAATTGTGAATGGTATAGGCAAATATATACAGAATATGCAACAAAGATAAAAATCAAATACAATTAAAGTTTAACACCTTCGATTAGGGATCCATTAAGGACTAATCCTACACAACAGAAAACTCTTACGGGGATGTTTATCTGATTTTGATGAAACTTGAAACATATCTTTATATCCCAAAGATCTAAGTCCCTTTTGATATTTGCGCATTTCAGATCATGACTTTCTGGGTTATTGCCCATTGTACAAAAAATCACGTTTGTTTTTAGCTTGTTCTCTATCCATCTCTTGCAAAATGTGGGCGCATTCTGCATAGCAGCCGCGGTTTTTGTTGGGTTTTTTTTAAGTTAATGTTAATTTAATTTGTTTCCTTTATAATTTTCACCGAAGTCAATTTTAATTTCCACCAAAGTCATTTGTAATGTAATTTTTTTTTTTTTTATTATTATTATTTTCACATAAGGTAATTTGAATATAATTTGTTTTTAATAATTTTCACCGAAGTCAAGTTTGATTTCCAAATTAAATTACAAATGACTTGGATGGAAATGAAAATTGACAGGGGTGAAAATTATAAAACACAAATTATGATCAAATTGACTTGGATGGGAATTATAAAAAAAAACATTTATATTACAATTGACCAAATAAAACAAACTATATTACAAAGGACTTGGTGGAAATTAAAATTGACTTGGGTGAAAGTTAAAAAAAAAATATATTGTAACTGACTTGTGTGAAAATGATTTTAAAAAATATATTGGAAATAACTTGATTGGTTGGAAATTATAAAAATAAATTAAAGTTACATTATGGGAGATTTTTTATAAGGAGTTAGTCATTCTTGCTATAGAAGTTCAAAAAAAAAAAGATGATGAAACAAGAATATATTGAAAATTTCATTCAAATTACTTTATTCTAAACAAAGTTATTACCCCAATAATTTTTACTAGAAATGACATCGACACCCTTTTTCGATTATGGCTGATCGTTGATTGACAAGCGTTAACTCCACCTACACAGTCTCGATTATCAAGTAATGTTTACAATGACTGTGGTACTGTTAGCGTATTCGGTTTGAGACGGGACTGCAATTCAATTCGTATTACATTTATTATTTACTACAAATTAGAATAAAGACTTTTAATAAGTGGATAAGAAGAGACAGTCTGCGACAGGATTTTAAAGTTTGAAAGGAATGGACCAAATCAACGACTGAACAAGGCAGTAGGCCTATTGTAAATAAATTATAATAAATAGCTGACTTCTTGCGTTGCCTGCGTGTACTCTTTGTACTTTAGGCAGGCCTAAGTGACTCCCTAAGCAGACGAGTAGAAAACAGAAACAGTGATCCGATGGGCATGCAATTCAACTGCAGGGTGATGTTAGCTGCGATGTATATCAATTTCCATAATTTAACTGAAACGCAAATGACAGAAGCACGTAGCCTATAATAACGACAGTGTGTATTATAGGAAGGCAGCGTGATGAGCTTCTAATTTCCGGAAGTATTATGACGTCAACGTCACGAAGAATCTCCGCCCACGACGCCATTGTGATTAAATCAATCAACGAAATCCTATTGAAATCCGAGCCCAATCCAAGCCATCCGTGGGTCTACAGGGTTGATTTTTGGCTTAAAGCTGAATTCCGATTACAAAACTACAGAAATGATCAAATAAAAAAAAAATACTGCGAAACATAATCGCCATATTTGTTTTCAATTTGCAGAAGAACTATGGCCGCTGTACGGTGTACGAAAACAGAGGCAGGCCACGCCCACATCCAGTATACACCTTGGCCATACTTCTTCGATGGAGAGAACAGTTGTTTTATTGCTGCTTTGGATATATTTTGGAACGATAATACTGAACTTTATAATACTAGAAATCATTTGGTGTTTCTAACATGTTGTGCAAAACCTTTCAAGATATAAGAATAAACATGGTTGGATGATGTCGGTAGATTTGTTGTTTGTTTGGGGTAAAACAATTTTTCCAATACTTTTAGAGCATAAATATACCGTAGGTTACTTATTTCGTACAATTAGTAAAATAATATGTACCTGATCAGACATAATAATTGTGTAGCAATAATATTTTCAGTAAACTTATAGAGAAAAAACCGCTCGCTCAGTAGGTAATTGGTAGTTGAAATATTGCTAGTCGGATGTGGACAGTGTGGTGGCCAAAGGGCATACTGGATGTGGGCGTGGCCTGCCTCTGTTTTCGTACACCGTACAGCGGCCATACTTCTTCTGCAAATTGAAAACAAGTATGGCGATTATGTTTGGCAGTAATTATTTTTTTATTTGATCATTTCTGTAGTTTTGTAATCGGAGTTCAGCTTTAATGTTTAAATAAGGATCTAATTTATAATTTCTATGACATCTGAGACCCAAAGAAAGACCGACAAAAGTCAGTCTTTGCTCTCCAGTAATGTATCTTTAAATAGGATGAAATTATTAAAAAACAAAACAAATTTTATTAAAATTGACATGGATGAAAATAAAATTTAAAAATGGTATTATTTTTCATGTCCCACCGAAAGTTTAATATAATTTGTTTATAATTTTTAATTAAGTCAATTTCACTATAGTTTGTTTTAATTTCCATTCAAAGCATATGTAAAATAATTTGTTTGATTTTGATTTTTTTTATATATATTTCACCCAAGTCAATTTCAATTTTCAACATATTGAGACAACTACATAATAGAGTAGGACGATTCCCACCGTAGCCTGTTGCAATCAAAAAACATATTTAATGCATGTTTTCAGTAATTCTGTTCCAATTCAATAAAACATTCAATACATGTCTTGGTTGTATTCATTATTTACAATTTATTATTGAATTATATAATACAAGAGATCAAAATATTTCGATTTTATACATTCAACATTACATGTAGAACTAACCGTACTTTTTGAATTCTTGTATAAACATGTAAGAAGGAAATGAAATGAAATGGGGTTTAACGTCTTACCCTTCTGCACCTAACCTGGGCTAATGGAAGACGGGCATGCGCCATACAGTGCTAGACTAGACAGCTGCCCTTGTCAGGCCCTCCTTCTGTATCACTAACAAGGGGGAATCACGCCGGAAAATCGAGATGAACTTTCTCGGCCTATGCAGGGATCGAACACCCCACCTCCAGGCTAGCGAGCCAGTGAGCATATAAGAAACAAATATTACCCAGAATAGCAAGTCATAACATTTTAATCTAAGAATTAACACAAAAGTAAAAACAAAGCGAAAACACAAAACAAAACAAACCCACTTTATGCGGTTATTTAAAAAAAAAGTCAGAATTGCGAAATTAATAAGTTTACATTTCACATTCTTTGGGAACTTTAAAACACCAGTAGTAGTCTAAAATACAAAATCAATTTCAACAGTTTCAGCTCTCTGTTCAATCTAAATGTTTAGCCAAAAAGACCAACATGTTGACTTTTGCTGGTTTGAGGCGTGTTCTCGAACACGTAACTACGTTTCCGGAAGTACTGAATAAACGTTCTGATGGACATGAAGTTGCAGGCGCACGTAAGTATTTTCGGGCGCATCAGGCTAGGTTAGGATAAATATTGCAATAGTCCTTCCACCAACTTAAAGGATCGTGCTCAAAGTCAATAGATGGGTGCAAAAGGTAACATTCGAATTCTTTCACGATCTGTTCTTCCGGTGATAACGATACATCTGTTTCAGATGACCCTCTCCTCTTAAACAATTTCCCTGGATTCATCTTTGCTTTTTTCTCTGCACCACACTACCATCATCTTGGGACATACTTTCAGCTGTATCAGAATATGGCGATGATGTAATAGGCACCACAGGTGGTATTGTTTTAGTTGATGCGATGAATCTGACCAGTGTTTCGTTGATTACAGACTGTGTACTAGGTATGAGATATTTGTCTGTATATCTAGGGTCTAGCATGGTTGCTATATCTAAAAGAGCCCTTGATTCTGAATCTGACTCAGCCGAATATGTTTCATTTAAATATTTCAAAATCTTTGATTTTATTTCTTGGGTCATCTCAGTATCCTCTGGTTCGTTGACTAAAATTTCATTATTTAGCAAATGTAATACTGCTACTACTGATGAAATCGATACATAATCTTAGGGCAAATCTTCGCCACTAAGGGCATCGGTGAAATCGGCCAAAGCTTTGTTAATAGACACCATGACACATACAGTCTGCCATTTTGGTATTAATGACAAACTTTTGCGGTCTGAAGAGAGGACTTGCGTGATTGCCTTCTCTTGTTCTAAATATCTTCCTATCATTGATTGAAGAGATCCTCAACGCGTGTCGCAGTTCGATATTAAACAGTTTTCTGGCATATGTAATTTTTGTTGTATTTTCAAAACTTCACGTTTTTTCCTCCAGGAATAAGAGAATGCCGATACTACCTCTTTAAAGGAAGCTACAGCCTTGTCGATGCGCTGGTCCTTTAATGCATTGTTTATGGTCATATTCAATATGTGTCCAAAACACTGGAGACGAATATAATTATGTAATGATACCGCTTGTGTGATATTGGCTCCAATATCAGTTGTTAGGCATACCATGTCAGTTTCTCGAAAGTCCCATACTGTAATGATCTCCCTCAAAACCAATACTAAATTTTCAGCTGTATGATCAGACAGTAATATAAGGTCTCAAGATTTCTGGAATTGACTCGCCAATTCTCGTCTCTAAAATGTACGGTGAAACCCAAGTAAGGCTCCATATTTCGGCTGCTCCACATATCTGTAGTTGGTCCAAAATAACAAACAGGCCTACGTCTGATCTCCTCTAAAACCTTATCATGCACAGTGTTCTACAAAGCATGGATGGCAATGTCTGAAAAATATTTTCTACCAGGTAAACAATATCGAGGTTAAAAGGTTTTCATCATATTTCGCAAACCACTTTTCTCAACAGTAAATATGGGTATCATATCTTTTGCCAAAAGTGGGTAACTGAATTTGTCATGGATATCCACTTCTGAGATTTGTTATCATAAGAAAATGAGTCCTTTAGCGACATCTGGGTGGTGGTGGTGGTATCACAAGAAGAAAGCTTTCTATTTTTGATACTTTGCTCATTAAAACTACCTTTAACGGTTTCAAGTTTCTGTTTATATGCGCTATATTTCGTGGGGTGATGAATTTTGAGGTGTTGATACAGGTTCGTTGTATTCCCCCTTTAGCCCCGACTGTTCGCATACAAACTCGACAATGAATAGCTGTACAATTCGTCACACCCGAAATACAACCAAACATCGCTTGTACAATTTTTCTTTGGAACAAGTTGTCGTCCGCCTCTACATAACGGGTTTGGGTCAGATTGATTTGATAGTAACGAATTTTCGCCGGAATCTTGGTTTATGTTATGAACTTCTGTTCGATAATAGCGCGTAGCGGACCATTAGTTTCTGCCTTATGGCCCCTGATTGTACGAAAAATCACTTCTCTATTAGCTTGGTCTTGGTATTGTTCTCTACCACATATTTGAAGTTTTTCATGAATATTGGAAAGTGTAATATATTTGAACCATTAAGTGGTTTCAGTTATTGGGCTGGTAACGCTTGTTGCCTTTGACTTTCTATTAATTTGGTTAAAATAGTAGATATTTCTGGTTCAGATTTCGTCACAGAATTATTTCTGTATCTCGATTCACATCCACATGTTCTTTTTCACTAATGTTTATAGGACTGTTTACACGATTGTTAATGTTCACTATAGGGGGTTGTACAATCATGGGCTCATGGATGTTCACAGAATTGTTACTGTACATAGCAGGTATCACAGGGTCAGGCGCGCTTACAGCATTCACGACAGGTGTCACAGGGTCACGCGTGCTTAAGTATTCACAACATGTACCACAGGGTCATGCATGCTTACAACATCCACAGCAGGTGCCACAGGGTTGCATATGTTTACTGCATTGTTCACAAGGTAAGTGTTATTCAAAAGTTGCACAGGCCTTTTAAAGGAAATTTCAGAGTCCACCTGAACGTTTTTTTATTAACTTCTGCGGCACTTGATAATTTAGATCTCAATAACAATTCTTCTTCTTTTCTGTTAATCTTGTCCTTAATTCATGTTCTCTACGCAGTCGTTCTGCCTTTTCAGATGCTAGTCGAATCCCTTCTTCAGCTTTTTTGAAATTCTAAGCGGCTCTCTTATTCTTTTCTTTCATCTTCAAATTTATTTCTTTCTGTCAAAGTCATCAGTTGATTCTTAAATAAAATTTCATTTTGAATTGCTTGATATTTCAACGTTGAAAGCGTAGTGGAGGCCGTTTTTCTTGATGGTACGTTAGAGATGCTATCTATTGGTCTGATGTCATCATCAGGAAGTAAATTCTTAGGATTATCTACAGGATCGGACTAGGAAGTTCACCCGCACCTTTGTCTCCGGGCACAAAGGCGTCTCCGGCCTGCCAACTCATTGTCGACACGATGGTACGTTAGAGATGCTATCTATTGGTCTGATGTCATCACCAGGAAGTAAATTCTTAGGATTATCTACAGGATCGGACTAGGAAGTTCACCCGCACCTTTGTCTCCAGGCACAAAGGCGTCTCCGGCCTGCCAACTCATTGTCGACACTGTTCACACTATTGTCTGCACTTCTGTACATTAAGCTGCGCGAGGTTCTTAGTCGGTTTCCGAACCTTGGCGGTAAGGATGCCATTTCACAAATTACAAGCAACAATAAGCACAAAACTAATACACTGATATCTTTCTTCATCGCACTTTAAATTCACATCATTACCTGGTATTGTCAATGTTTTGACGTTTTTTTTACTAACGCTGTGAGGGCCGTCGTAACACGTTTCTTTCCCGGCGTTTATGACGACACCGTTTGTACGCGAGGCACGTCAACGGGTCACTTCAAAGGTCAAAGGTCAGTATCAATTATACTGAATTGCGCCTTTTAAGTAACTTGAACAAAACAGAGTTCTGTGTTGATTAAACGAACTGACGGTTTAATGATAAATCAGATTAATGTCAATAATGAAAGTTAAATAGGATAAAAAGACAAAAATTGACATTCACCCTTCACATATTCTGCTTTGACAGTTAACGATGTCACTTGAAAGTTAATCACAGCTGACTCGGCAATTGAGTCTAATTTCACAAAGAGTTCACAATATTCAACAAAGTTCACTATTCACGATAGGTAGATAAAGAGTTCACTAACACATTACACTAAATTACATACAGTGTCTCGCTAAAAACCCGATATCACGACCGCCGTTCGAGACAACGGATTTACACGCCATTTTCACTGTGTTTCCAAGCACGCTTTTTCTATACCATAATCATCAATCTGTTTCACAGAGAATTACTTACGAATTATCTCTGTAACAGATGACTGTCCACGACACGTGCGTTGACTGCACGTGGGGTCAGTCATTGGCTCAACGGCTCGTGCAATATTTACATAACACCTAACTGCTTCGGACAAAATGATGCATTTTACTCATTTTAATACCCATTTACACTAAATAGGAAATATTTTTTAACTACAAATACTTCAAACTTCTACAAACTGGTCCCGCAGTGAATATTCACTTGGCCGCTACAACCACTGATCGTTGAGCCAATGACTGACTCCACGTGAAGTCAATGCACGTGTTGTGGACCGTCATCTGTTACAGAGATAATTCGTAAGTAATTCTCTGTGAAACAGATTGATACTTCTATACAAATAAAAGAACACTCTTTTATTCAGTAAAAACTATGGTGGGCCATTTTGAACATTACACTTGGTCTCATACATTCACCATTCGTTTTCCTTATTTGCCACTCTTTTTTAAATGGATACCAGGCACTTAGCCTACAATAGTTTAACTTTGTCCCACAAAATGTACATAGGCCTTTTATCATTTTCGTTGCAGTAGAAATGCGAAAATAACTATTACAACAAACGCTGGTTGACACAGTGCCATTGGAAGGTTATTTATAACGTTGCGGTGACTATCCGCAAAAGTACCATACTTTATGACCTGTCTGAAATTCTAATTGTACTCTGTAGATCTTGTTAATCCTCTGTTTCATCTTTTAATTGTATAATCCTAATATATACAACGGTGCACCTTTGTTTTATTAATAGCTTGTAATAGCTACTCATGCTCACTTTCCTTGCATTTAATTGGATGGTGCACACTGATGTTTGTATATATATATTCATATTTTTCTCATTCTCTATGTATTTGTGTATAATGCTTGATAACGACTTGTTAATCCATAAATGTGTGTTATTTGATTATGTTCCAATTGCTAAATGCCATTCAAAGAATGTACTCTTTAGTTCACTGAATGGAAAGGAAAAGTTCATACGATCAGTGTACCTAGCATGGGGGAGGTGGCGTCACGGTGGCTCTGGAACGAAAAACCGATATCCTGTGTACACGTTAGAATTCGATGTTAGAATTTGACTGCAATATAGCTGCTGTTCAGGCAACATTTCCCTCATTGTTATTGTAGATTTTCCGGCCTGGCTTTCCTTTGTCAGTGGTGCAGGAGGGGGGGGGACCTGACGTTCCGATTGGAAATAGCCGCAACTAAAATTATGATGATGTCACTTGACAATTTGCCTTGATGTTATAATTTATAGAAATAAACATTCATACACATCTACTATAGTGAATCAAGTATTATTTAGAGTTTGATTTTGTAGGCGATGCATGGCGGAAAAAATAAGGTTGTCGTTTTAATTTCTATGAAAAATGCTTTTATTTATATAGGCATATAGTAATGGATAATGGTAATTAATTACTTTCAATGTAACGGGTAATTAATTACATTGCTAAAAATGAGAAAGTAATTGTAATGATTACATTTAAAAAGTAATAGTAAAATAATTAATTACATTGGCAATGGAATGGTCCCAGCCCTGACCGATTAAATAGGTTATGTGGTGCTTTTTTGTAATGCAAAAATAAATAATATGTCATAACCGTCACTGGACGCCTCCTCCCCTCCTCAAAGTACTGTACATTGCTCTCAAACGTTAGCGAGTAAAAAAAAAATGTTTCAACTTATCGACTTTTTGATATTTTCTTTTCATTAAAACGGTAATAATTCAATGCAAGCCCGAACAATTTGTCGTCATAAATCAGATTTAACCATTCTAATTGTTAAACATGTATATCAACTTGGAGTTTAAACTCTGGTACTTCAATTAAGTCCGGAGGGTTTGGGTGGCCGTATGGTCTGAGCACAAGAAATTGGGTCGCCTGTCCACCTTTGTGGGATTTCCCCGGTTAGTGTTAGGCCTCTTCCCACTGCTTGCCTTCTTGCTCTGTAATTCTCGACTTCGCGCGTCCCCACTCCGCTTATTCACTTGTTTTGAAATTTATTGTTGCAATGTTTATGTATGTAGTTCGTTGTTGCAATGTTATGTAGTTTGTGTCTTGTCGCATGTTTTGGGTTTAGCTTGTGTAATGTAGTCCCCGGCGGTTTTTAATAATCCCTATTCAAAGCTTTATAATGGGTGTTGGCTCGTACCAGTGTTTTAAGTTATTGGATACCTGGAATGAAATGTCTAGAACCGACAAGAGACAAGAATTCTACTAAATCAGAAAATGAAGTTGAGGCATTTCAGTTCATTCACTATGCCTACAAGAAATGTAACGTATTTTGTTTTAACTTATTTTGTATTTTTTCAGCTCTGCGGATTACAGAATTCAAAATGGCAGAGGACAGAATGCCTGATGCAGAGTATAGACTAATAAGTAAGAATTATATATACTTGATGGAAAGACTACACGCTAGAGTATTAACAGGACATTTGCATCAAAATGGAGTGCTGTCACATGATGATCTTTACGAAATCCACAAACAGGACGACCTCAGCAGAAGAGCTGGTGTAGAGCTTTTGCTGACCAAGCTACACTTTGTGGGCGGCTGTTCAGCGTTCAAGCACTTTGTAGCAAGTCTAAAAGCTAATGGATACCATAGAGCAGTTGAGCTTTTAGAGGTAAATATTACATGTTATGTTACTAGATAATGAAGCTGATTGAAGATAAAATCCTGAAACATGTGACTAATAATTAAACCCACAAAGCCGTTTAAATTGTAATTACGTATCATGTGTGTCAGCCTCATAATATTCTACTATAGAATGTTGTTGACAACTTCTTTACATGGTTATATGTTGCAATGTAATACTATATGTAAATAGGGTTTATTTTAGTCCTAAGTAAGGTTCTCTGTTTAATATATTGGAATCGTTAAACAAATGGGTGACTGGTAAATGTGGGATAATTAGGTATTTATTTTACAACTTTCCAACAACGCACGTGAGTCAGGTGCTAAAATTTCAAATACTGATATGTGACAGTTTAAGTGTATAATTTTAGGCAAAGTATTAAATGTGTCATTTCAGAGTACAGATGTCGATAACCAGACTTCTACTTCCAGTAAACAAGATCTTCAACAAGTTGTCAATCAACAGAGAGAAGAAATTGAACACCATCGACAACAGATTCTTCAGTTGACATTGAAAGCCACGGGAAACGAACAGATGGTGCACACTCTGCAAAGTATACTGGACAAGTTAAAGCGATCACCTAATAATCAGTCTTGCGCCATACGAACTTTAGAGCAGGAAATACAAACACTAAAATCGGGAGCAAAAGAAGCTGAATGCGAACGAAAAATGTTGACTGACGAAATGCTGGCACTGCAAATAAAAGTTGACACAAGTGAAGCTAAGCAGGAAGTAGGAGCTAGTACGTCTGGTGCAGCAGGTATCAGCAGACCGCACGCTGGAGTAGTAGGTGCATCAGGTATCAACAAACTACAAGTTGAAGCCGAAAGCCGTGTTAAAACTGAAGATAAAGTCGTCACCCTTAGAGTGTATGTATCACATAAAATTTATTTGTTTCTAATCGAAGATGTTTTTTTTAAATTATTATCTAAAATTTAAATTAGACCTAATCGAAGATGTTTTTTTTATAATTATTATCTAAAATTTAAATTAGACCTAAACAAATCACATGCCTGTGCTGAATTCCTAAGCCTGCACTGAATTCCTAAATTGGGGCATAATATTTAGATTATACTCTGTTTGCTTGTAAAATACAAACCATGAGCGCGAGTATGGGCGGTGCCAAGTGGCACAAAATGTAAGGGTTCGGGAGTCTATTCCCTCGCCTTTGAGCAAATTTTGAGACGGGTAAAATCGAAGGTCCATTTTCTAGTATGTTTGAGAATATTTCTAATAGGTATTTCGATGCGTCTTTTCGCCTAACAAACCCACCCATCCTTGAATCTGATAACGTGAATAATGAGCAATAATTAGATTTAACTATTAATTATACTAAATTTAGTTTGGAGGATTCAATAATAGAATATATACAGTACAGACAAATGATAAAAGTACGTGCACAATACAAATATTCGTTATGCGATTGTCTGTATGCCTGTGATGCTGATTTACCAATTACTAGGTTTTTCTCTGACGAATCTACAAAAGCTTGCCTTATCTCCATAGGCGTACGGGTAAATTTTTGACTGGCGGTGGTGGTTGGTGCCCAAAAAATGTAGTTAGGTTCTTAGTATGTTAGTCGTTGCTTACTGTACTCCAAACAATAGAGGGTTCGAATCTTAAGATTTATATTCAATTGCCTAACAATAGACACTCTGAATTTAAATTCGCTATTAAATGGGACACATACAAGCACACAATATTTTTTTTTTTATACAACTTACAAAGTACAACTTACAAAGTACAATTGTGTGCGACAGCCCCCTCCCCCCCCCCCACCACCAGCTCGTACGCCTATGCTTATCTCGTAAAACTGTCTAAAATCTTT
Source organism: Patella caerulea (assembly GCA_036850965.1). NCBI lineage: Eukaryota > Metazoa > Mollusca > Gastropoda > Patellidae > Patella > Patella caerulea. Next base: position 6,382,064 of record JAZGQO010000010.1, read on the forward strand.
TGACATCGTTTTCATTGTGCAGGAGTTACTGTCTAATGACCAGACACAACTTCTGAACTTATAAATAAATCATGGACCGACCGCAGACTCTCCACCCCCTGAAAGCTTCTCAGATTTGTCCCAGTATGTTTTCCTTTTAACACTGTTTTTCCTTTGGCAAAATTATATGCGAAATCATTTTTGTTATGATGGTAGTAAGTGTGGCACAAATAATCAAGTAGCACCAACTCCCTATCACCATGTACCTGACACAATAGAATAACATCCATGACCTCACAATAATTCGTCTATCTAGGTGTTATTTAATACACTCGAAAGGAACCCAGATCGCTGGGATGTAAACATATATTTTATGCTTCATCCAAATCTGACGGAAATTGGAACTTCATCCACAATCTTCGTAACATATACTTTTACACTATTTGCGATCAGGGAGCATAGTCCAGGAAGTTACGGTGAGCTATGCACGAATATCGAAAGAAACCACGAATGATCGTTCGGATATGAACATAGCATGGGTATTACATACTTTTAAACTATTTGCGTACAAGGAGCGGTCATTTTGTCCGCCAATGTTGGTCTGATTTGCACGAATTTCGTGAAATGGAATGAAATGAAATGGGGTTTAACGTCCTACTGTTCTGCTTCTAACATGGGCTAATGGAAGACGGGCATACGCCATACAGTGTGCTATGAAGGAAATTTTGTCCGGGCAGCGGCGCTACGGCCTACTCTTATATCGAATTCCAACTGCCAAGGGATCTTTGACATGTACGCGACCTCGCTTTATCATCCATCCGAACGATTAGACAGCTCTCCTGTATCACTGACAAGGGAGAATCACGCCCGAAAATCTGCTCCAGACTAGCGAGTCAGTGTCTTACCCCACTTAGTCACGTGTCCCTCCCCCTTAACTCAACAGACATTATGGTGTAACGGTGATATATTCGAACGTTTTTTTTTAAATAGGATAAAAATTGTGACCTCAAGAGGGACCACAAGCTAAAAACCGATCATGGGCCATAATTCATAATTCAGATCGTTGGGTCTTTAACATGCATGTCAAAATCAGAAGAAAATTATGACACTCTTAGAGTGTCCACAGGCTAAAAACATTATCCATGACGTTATTTTCCGATGCATGTCAATTTCGTTAGAAACCTAGATTTTAGGGCGATAAAGCTATAGTACTAAATATACCGAAAGTCACCAAGAACTCGGGAAGATAGACTTATTTAAAGTTTCGTCAAAATCCCATAATAATTGTGACAGGGGCGACGGCATAATACGTTCACATGAAAATGTGTGCCTATAAACACGACATGAGTTATTATATTGATCTTATTCGGGGCATCGAAAGATAAATTGAGAACATGGACGTTATTACTGCGTCAAGGACATTATTAGTAAAACAGTGTACCGGTAATTAAAATGGCATAGAACTTATTCGTGATTTTGTGAAATTGAGCATATGCACGAAATTAAGTTTTAAACGATAAAATGAAGTAACCTATGCTATGTGTCTTAATGCTATAAGTATCTGACAGGTGGTTTGATATTCTGAGTATCTGAAATATAATTTAATATTCTGGGGTTTTGACATATGGTTTGATATTATAAGTATCTGACACATGTTTGTGTAGCAGTTATAATATAATAAGGGAGTTATGCTACTGTAAAACATGAAATTATTGCGAGCATGAAATTATTGCAACAATTGCGAGCGAGGCCCTCTCGCAATAATTTCACGTTCGCAATAATTTCGTGAAAATTTGTTAAAATCTCGGCCATATTGAATTATCCCCCCTTCATTACTCTTCACAAGAAAGAGTCCCAATAAGTTAAAATTTGTTAAAATGTCGGCCATTGTTTTCGGCCTTCCGTTTAACACCGCGTTTAGTTATTGAATCTTTCGATGATTTAGTCGGAGTTAACACTTCAATAATCTCACTATTTGCGGCAGTAATATTTTCACGCTCCTCAACAGTGCTTGCATTATCGGGATTTGGCAGGCCGAGAATTTCCTTAGTAAAACAATTCTCATTTCGTTTCGTTTTAGTTACAAATTTAAACATCGCCATTTTGATAGTAATAAAAAATGTCGCGTGCCATGTGTTTTTTAGTCGTTCGTCAGCTTGGAGTTAATAATCAAGGGATTAAATTTAACAATAATTATTTTAAAATGGAGTTTGATAACAGGTATTTAATTTTCTTTGATCTGTTGAATACAGACGCAAAGCCATAATCCTCAATAGTTGTTTATTTACTGTTACTAATGATCACCAATCAACCGATGTTTTGAAGAGCCGTCTGTCACCTCAAAATCTGCCACATTTTATAGACAAATTTACTAAAAAAAATATTTAAATTCGCAATAATTTTTTCCCCACTATAGAAATTCGCAATAATTACATTTCGCAATTATGCTTCACCACCCCAACTCCCAATAATTTCATGTCGCAATAATTTAGTAGACCTGGGCAAATGAGAACTTTTTTCTCCAAACGAGTGTTTTCTATTGCCATTTTGGTCGCTGAAAACGAATCCGGCAGGTTCTGTGGCCCAGGATGGATTCTTGACCTGGTTCAGTGGTATTTTTCAAAATGGTGGCCAAAAACCGGTATTTTTTTCCAAAAAACCCGTAAAAACGTCAAAATAGGGTTTCTAACATGGCTTTTTATATGTTCTGATTCCCAAAATGCACAAATGAGAGTGATTGGTGGCGTTTCTGGAGCTGTCTGTACAAAGTTGAGAAAATTTGAGTGAAAAAATGTTTTTTTTTAACCAAAGATTGATTTGTTTAATTTACAGGTATCTATATTTGACTAGTAACTATACTTGTTACCTTAAACTGTGTTTAAGGTAACAATTGGTACAGTCTAATACCTCTTACGGAAGTTCAAATAGGTTCAAACGCACAATTGTCAACACACATCATTACAGTTTGTATTAAAATAAGTAATTCTATCACAAATAGTGAAGACTGGACCATTAAAATAGTTACCGAACAGTTTTTCTCTGTATAGCGCTGTTTATGTTGTAGGCCTAATGACGTATTACGCAACTTGCGGCCATGACGGTCGGGCAGTTGAAATTTCGCGTAGGAGATGGTTTCATCAAATCATATAATTATGCGGTAAGGCCTCACCTTTATTTCAATAAGAATTGATTTTTTATATGTTAAGCTACGTGCAGTACTGTTTTGGTCCAGTTCTACAGACCAGTAACATTTTTGTAGTCATTTGACTAAAAAACTTGCGCAAAGGAACTCTGTAGGAAAAACCACTACTGCGACTGGAGTAAGACGGAAGACCGCAGTAGTGGAACCATTTCTACGATTTGACGTGCTTCACTAATTAACAGTTTCTATTCAATTGGTGTGCTTGCAGATAAACTAATCGTACTGTAAATCATATCTTACGAAAGAATGCTCAGTAACTTTAGAAAGGAACCTTTTGGTGACCGGAAAATTGCCATCTGGAACTATAGGGGCAAAGTTAATAGAAACACTGAGCAAAATATCGGTGTGCACCAATTATTACAAGTCACAGCAGGAGAAAGAATCTTTACATCTCCTGGTTCATCAATCCATACGTTAGGACTGATTGCGATTGCTAAGCTTTTCTCTCCGAGTCATGCACAGCATTCTGTCTCCCTATACACAAATTTCAAATCATGGATGGCGAATAACGGACTGAAATGTGATGGTTTCAGAGGTTTCGTCGCAAACAGGTTTGGTAGAATAGCAGAACTTGCTTAACAATATTTGATGGGCGAGATGTTCTGAGGCGGTGAAAAAGGTCAAGAAATTAGAGCGAGACTTCTTGGCCACAGTACATTCTGCCAAAAAGCTGGCACTGCTCAAGAAGGAAGATATAAAAAAGAAAGATAGGCTGGCACTGCCAAGCAGGATACGCCCTCATTTTCGAGTGATGGATAGAGAACAAGCAATACCGAAAGTGATTTTTCCTACATCATTAAGTCCTGTATTTCATACTGTATTGAGAGCAGCCATTTTGTTGGTCAATTCCAGTCTGATATTCATGAAATTCGAAGCCGACAATGATTATGGTGTGACGGTACACAACCTAGAAACGCGACTTTTCGTCAAATTCGAATAAGAATTGTGACCTGAATGTAGAGAGTCAGGCTGGGAAGACGTTAGACATTCTGGAAACCTGTAAAGGACATGGTGGCCCTATGACTGTTGTCTAAGCCGACAGAGAAGTAGCTGATGAGTGAAATTTCGTATTTAAGAAATACAGTAGCTCCAAATTATATTCGACAAATTCGACGAGTGAAATATGGTAATGGAAAGTTCAAAATGGAAAAGTTCGGCAAAGATGAGCTACGACACTCTGTTGATATTGTATTTTGCTTGTTTTACTTATATAGAGTTACTAGTTTTATCTGAAATCTTGTGAAATGTCATAGTTGTACAAAAACGGTCCATCAAAATGTTTTTACGTATACGTTTTCGTGTTCAGCTACCCCCAAAACATATAAAAGGATATATTACAAGCTATAGTTAGGTGTTTAGTTCTGGTTTTATCGAAAAAAATATCATTTTTGGCCGCCATATTGAAAAAGGTCACTGAACCAGGTCAATACTCAGATTTAGGTCAAAGAACTTGCCGGATTCGTTTTCAGTGACCGAAATGGCCATAGAAAACAATCGTTTTATAGCGGTTTATGGAAAAAGGTTCCTATTTGCCCAAGTCTAAATTTAGTGTTTTACAGTATATAAATAATAACGTTAAGCTAATAAGAGAACAGTCTGACCGAAAAGTTCTCTTTTAGATGTGTGTTGATTTGAAACTTAATTAATTTGTTTTTTGTATTTGGAGAATTACATGTACATAACCTATCTAGAGTCCATGCTAATTTGTTTGTTTTAAAATGCTGTAGTAGTGGCCATTTGCCAGATATTCCCTGACGTCATTGTGCGTAATTAACCTGTGCAAAACCTAGGCTTAGAAAAAATCAGATGTCATTTGATTTCAGGGTCCTTAGATTTCCGAAAGGTGGAGCATTTATATTTCAGTTGAGTAAATATGCGGGGATCTGTTTGTAGGAAAAACTGACCTTTTTGTATCGTATACTATACGTAAAGCTGTTTAACAATATTAGGGCCTCGAAATAATATTTGCTCCAAATTCATGAACACGTTAGACGATACGTACACCAAAAAAGTATACCCTAAGTTGATAAACACATCTGTCATTGGTCTTCTTCATTGTTAATATATTTATGAATAATAACGTTTGGTATCTACGGAAGCCTCCTGGTGCCCCCCCCCCCTTTTTTTTTAGCGTAATTGCGACTTTTTATCTCCTAATTAAGACTTTTTATCTCCTAATTAGGACTTTTTATCTCCCAATTAGGACATTTTATCTCCTATTTAGGACTTTTTATCTCCTAATTAGGGCTTTTTATCTCCTAATTAGGACTTCTATCTCCTAATTAGGACTTTCTATCCCCCAATTAGGACTTTCTATCCCCTAATTAGGACTTTTATTCTCCTAATTAGGACTTTTTATCTCCTAATTAAGTAAAACGGTGGTATTTAAGTGAATCTCTATAAACAACACTCACTACTACTATATACTACTATAAACAATACTTACTACTACTATATACTACTATAAACAATACTTACTACTATCATATACTGCTATAAAAAGCACTTACTACTACCATATACTGCAATAAACAACACTTACTACTATCATATACTGCTATAAACAACACTTACTATTATCATATACTTCTATAAACAACACTTACTACTACCATATACTGCTATAAACAACACTTACTTCTATCATATACTGCTATAAACAACACTTACTACTACCATATACTGCTATAAACAACACTTACTACTACTATATACAACACCTACTACTACCATATACTACTATATACAACACTTACTACTACCATATACTGCTATAAACAACACTTACTTCTATCATATACTGCTATAAACAACACTTACTACTATCATATACTGCTATAAACAACACTTACTTCTATCATATACTGCTATAACCAACATTTACTACTATCATATACTGCTATATACAACACTTACTTCTATCATATACTAGTATTTATAAATGGTAGTTCAGAGTTTTGTGGAGTTTTCGAATGGTAAGTGATGGGTTTTGTTGACATTTTTAAGAGGTAGTGATGCGTTTTGTGGACATTTCTATACGGAAGTGATGCGTTTTGTGGACATTTCTAGAGGGTAGTGATGCGTTTTGTGGACATTTCTGAAGGGTAGTGATGGGTTTGGCGGACTTTTCTGAAGGATAGTTATGAGTTGTGGGGAAATTTGTATAAGGGTATGATGAGTTTTGTGGAAATTGTCTAAAGGGAAGTGATGATTTTTGTGTATATTTCTAATTGGTAGTGATGAGTATATTTTATATTTCTGACGAGTAGTGATAGGATTTTAGTGTATATTTCTAATTGGTAGTGATGAGTATATTTTATATTTCTGACGAGTAGTGATAGGATTTTAGTCTATTTCTGGGAGAATGCGATCAACTTGAACGAAGAATTTACGCGTTTCCTCGGTTTTCGTTCTCGACACACGCAAGAACCAATAATGTCGATATCCTCCGATATTTGAATCAAGGAACTCTATACACTGGCATCACAAGTTCATCCATGATTATACCACCAAGCGCGAAGATATTCACTTAAATACTACTGTTTTACTTAATTAGGAGATAAAAAGTCCTAATTAGGAGATAAAAAAGTCCTAATTAGGAGATAGAAAGTCCTAATTAGGAGATAAAAAGTCCTAATTAGGAGATAAAAGGTCCTAATTAGGAGATAAAAAAAGTCCTAATTAGGAGATAAAAAGTCCTAATTAGGAGATAAAAAGTCACAATTACGCTAAAAATAATTAGGAGATAAAAAGTCCTAATTAGGAGATAGAAAGTCCTAATTAGGAGATAACAAGTCCTAATTAGGAGATAAAAAGTCTTAATTAGGAGATAGAAAGTCCTAATTAGGAGATAAAAAGTCCTAAGTAGGAGATAAAAAGTCCTAATTAGGAGATAAAAAGTCCTAATTAGGTGAAAAAAAGTCACAATTACGCTAAAAAAAAAAAAAAAATCGTGGCACCAGGAGGCTTCCGTAGGCAAACCATTCCTGGTAATATTGATCTTTTATGCGTTGTTGTATTAGTGGTAAGGTGGAAAGGTCAGACGCGTCTTGTTGGTCCCAAATATAAGAAAACCCCGCATTATTTAAAAGTAATTCTATGTCAGCAGCCCAGTTTGGAGAATCATTTAACGCATCGTTATATAGAATAGTATATACCTTATATATTAGTGAATTCTTATTGTTCAATATTTTATACCAATAACTTATTAATCTTATTTTACGGTTAACTATAGCTGGAAGCATTCCTAATTCGCTCAACATTGCAGCAACAGGGCAATTTTTACCTACTTTTAAAATATATCTCATAAAAATATTATGTACTTTATCTATTGATTTGCCCTTATGGAAACCCCAAACTTTACAAGCATAATTAAAAATAGATGAAACCATAGTGTTGAGTATCATTTATAAACCATTTGAAATTTGTTTGTAGCCTTCCACGGTGAAAGATTACTATTTTGGTTTTCTTAGCATTTATTTCTAAATTCCAAATTTTACAAAAATCGACAAATTTATTTAAAAGTATTTGTAAAGCTTCCGGTTTTGTAGCAAAGAGGGCCGTAACGTCAGCAAAGAGTAATGGATATATAATTATATTTTCTAAATGTATAAAATTTAAATATTGGTTGAATAGAAACTGTCTTAAGTCGTTGATAAATATTAAAAATAAAAGAGGGGATAGTGACTCGCCTTGTTTTACCCCTGAAAAACTTGAAAATGCTGATGATATATTCCACATATATTTTGAAATATTTAACACCAATACCGGTATTACTATAAAAACTGTTGATGTGTTATTTATGTAATGGTATTTAGATTTTAAACGTATTTCACTGAGCGTAGCCAGGCAAAAAAAAATATATTGGAATGGTGTACAGTGTCGCTTATGGACGTTCAAGAAGAGTTCAGGGAAAATGTAGGGTCGATAACAAAGTGATAACATTAACGCCAGGTTGATTTACTTTGACATACATTTGTGTGAAGTTGCGAATATATTTTTACTAAAACATGGGATTGATAGGAAAATTCGTGATATATTGTAGCACTATGGTCGTTGCGACATTGTCTAATTCATTGTTACTTTTAAAATCTCTCGGGGTTCTAATATTTTAATTTCGTCCATCCTATTGTCTAGAGGGTTAATTACAGACACGACATGTGGACAAATTCCTAAAACCAGCGGATGCCAGACAGGATAGGAGATGGATAGAGAACAAGCTAAAAAGATAGGCTGGCACTGCCAGGCAGGATACGCCCACATTTTCGAGAGATGGATAGAGAACAAGCAATACCGAAAGTGATTTTTCCTACATCATTAAGTCCTGTATTTCATACTGTATTGGGAGCAGCCATATTGTAGGTAAATTCCAGTCTGAAATTCATGAAATTCGAAGCTGACAATGATTATGGTGTGACGGTACACAACCTAGAAATGTGTACAAACGGCGGCCATTTTGTCTGGCAATTATGGTCCGATTTTCTCGAAATTCGAACTCAACCTTCCGTAGGGTGTAACGGTGATAGAGTCAAACGTTTTTTTAAATCGGATAATAACTGTGACCTCCAGAGGGACCATAGGCGATTTTTCAGACAATCAGGGGCCATAATTCAGGAAGTTACGATCCGATATGCGCAAATAACGACAGGAACCAAGATCTTTGGGTTATAACCATGCATTTCAAGTTTCATCAAAATCGAATTAAAATTGTGACCTATACAGGGTCCACAACCATGATATACCATTTTTTAACAGTATTCGCGTACAAACGGCGGCCATTTTGTATGGCAATTTTGGTCCGATTTTCCCGAAATTCGAACTCAACCTTCGTCTAACGGTAATATAATCAAACGTTTTTTGTAATCGGATAATAATTGTGACCTCCAGAGGGATCACAAGCTAAAAAAAAGGCGATTTTGCGTATACTCAGGGGCCATAATTCAAGAAGTTACTGTCCGATATGCGCAAATATCGAAAGGAAGCAAGATCTTTGGGTTATAACCATGAATTTCAAGTTTCATCAAAATCAAATTAAAATTGTGACCTCTACAGGGTCCACAACCTTGATATACCATTTTTTAACAGTATTCGCGAACAAACGGCGGCCATTTTGTATGGCAATTTTGGTCCGATTTTCCCGAAATTCGAACTCAACCTTCCTTAGGGTGTAACGGTGATATAATCGAACGGTTTTTTTAAATCAGATTATAATTGTGACCTCCAGAGGGACCACAAGCTAAAAAAGGTGATTTTTCGGACAATCAGGGGCCATAATTCAGGAAATTACGTTCCGATAGGCACAAATATCGAAAGGAACCAAGATCTTTGGGTTATAAACATGCATGTCAAGTTTCATCGAAATCGGTTCCAAATTCCGATCTCTATAGGGTCCACAAGCTAAAAACATGATTTTTCGTACAATCAGGGGCCATAATCCATGAAGTTTTGATCCGATACATGCCAATATCGAAAGCAGCCGAGATCTTTTGTGGATAAACCTATATTTCAAGTTTCGTCAAAATCAGATAAGAATTGTGACCTGTAGAGAGTCCACAAACAAATTGTGGACGGACGTCCGGACGGACAGGGGCGACGACATAATACGTCCACATGAAAATGTGGGCGTATAAAAAGTGATTTTTCCTAGAATCAAGTGACATAATTCATGAAAATGTGGGCGTATAAAAAGTGATTTTTCCTAGAATCAAGTGACATAATTCATGAAGTTAAGATTCGATATATCGAAAGGACCAAGGATCGTTGGGTCGTAAACATGAATTTCAAGTTTCATCAAAATCGGATTAAAATTGTGACCTCTACTGGGTCCACAACCTTGATATACCATATTTTTACACTATTCGCGTACAAGCCGCGGCGATTTGTCCGGCAATTTTGGTTCGATTTTCACGAAATTCGAACTCAATCTTCATTACGGTGTAACGGAGATATAATGAAACGGTTTTCTAAATTGGATAAAAAAAAATGGGACCTCTGGAGAGACCAAACGCCAAAAACGCGATTTTTCGTAGTCAGGGGCAATAATTCAGGAAGTTGCGATCCGATATGGGCGAATATCGAAAGGAACCAAGATGTACGGGTTATAAACATGCGTTTCAAGTTTCATCAAAATTGTGACCTCTAGAGTGTCGTACAATGAGTCATAATCCCTGATGTTACGTTGTAATACATGCCAATATCGAAAGAAACCGAGATCTTAGGGAGATAAACCTATATTTCAAGTTTAGTTGAAATCGGATACAAATTGTGACCTGTAGAGTGTCCATAAAGAAATTGCGGACGGACGGACAAACGGGGGGTGTGGCTACAATATACGTCCAAATGAAAATGTGGGCGTATAAAAAATAGTTTTTATAACATTTGAAGCCAATATAAAGACCTACAATAGGCGAAGTTTGCTCTTACATAATGTATCTTGAAGTATAAACCCGTCTTTGTTCTGTTTTACCTGCATATTGCTTAATCATATTTATTTCTAAACCTGATAGGCCTTAATAAGACTTATATCCATTACGTAATACTCAGAATGTTTCATGTGTCACTGTATTGTACTCCTTTAATGATATCATAAGCGTACATTTATGTTTCATGTAATATACAATCAGGGTAATTGAATATTTAACATAGTGGTTACAGCTGTATCTTGCTTAGTGTAATTTATTTACATAATGCAGCTTTAACATGTGCATGTAGTTTACTGGGTAATAAGATCGTTAAATCGACCACGTTTAAGGCAAAGATACATTAAAAACGTGTTAGTTAAGTGAACTACTCAAATGGATGTTTTCTACATATTTATGTTGTTTACAGGGTAATACGATAGTTAAATCGATGACTTTTAAGGAAAAATACACCAAAAACGTGTTAGCTACGTGAACTACTCATATGGGTGTTCTATCAGTATTAGTTTTTTTCATCATTCTGTTATGCATCATGTATGGGATGGCCCAGAATTAACAACAGTTAATATTAATTTGTATCATCATTCTGTTATATTCATCATGTATGGGATGGTGAATGGCAGCAAAAGGTGGAGCGGACATAGCACATAAGATAACAATGAACGGAAATACACCATTTTTTATTTCGATCGTGATAACCTTGACAAGAATCTACGGTGAGAACGGTAACAAAGATGATAAGAACCAACGGTGATAACGTTGGCAACAATGGTGATTGACTGAACACTCAAAGATAGCTTTCATAAGCTCAGTACATACAAATTACTACCTGGCTGTCTTATGGGACCTTCAATGATAAAATATACATCTTTCACATTAGTCAAAATATGATAAACATACATACATATTTATCTAATTAATATACCAAGATACGAATATGAGAAAATAATCACGAGAATAAGTTTTTGGCTTAAACAGGTGTTAACGTTACATGCAATTCATCATGCCTTATGAGAGGGCATTTACTCAGAAACCATGTCTGGTAGGTTCTACAATAAGTCAATATTAAACAATTTATGAATGTGACAGCTAATAAAAGTTATATAAATATTTTCCCTCATTACTATACTCAACAATAACGTAATAATTAGTGCGCTCATCGTATTTTTTGTCATCTCACAATCGATATAAAACTAAAAAACCACCACTATGACATTAGCCACGTTCCAACAATGGCGACAGACCAAGATCCGGTCAAGCAGGAAATTAACATAACAATTAACTTAAAGAGTAGAAATGTGGACAACATTTCTTTCCAACTAAACGTTAAGTGTAAATTTAAGACTGGTCAGTCTAAATGAAACAATAAAACGAATTATTGATAGTTTGCTTCTTACAGTTGATCTAGGATTTTTCGTCTGATTCTATATAAATTGATAAAACCTCCTTTGACGAAAGAACCAAAATGGCAGCCCCTGGTAGAATATTTACGATGCTTTAAATGATGAATTTATAGACATCTATATGTCGCCACCCTGTCCGTCCGTCCGTCAACAATTGACTTGTGAAAGCGATAGAGTCTGGAGTTTTGGGTGGATTCTTTTCAAATTTTATGTGAAGCATTGTGGTCATGATTGGACGAACCCTATCGATTTATAACGTTCGGCGACTTTGTGTGTCGAGGGTGTGCCCCGTTTTCCAAAACCGAGGCTATAGTTTTCTACGGAAGCATTGGTTTGAATTATTGTGGTCACGAGAGGACGAACATTACTGATTTCGAACATGGGACTTTTCGCTCCGGAGATATTTCCCTTTACAGGAAACATTGTGAACGCTGTAGAGGCTGTTTTGTTCGACGGATTTATTTCAAATTCTGCATGAAGCGTTGTGAACGGGACAGAAACCATTGTTTTCGGTGGATTCTTTTCAAACATTGTGAGAATGAGATGACGAACCCTACCGCTAATCAGCATTCTACGTCTTACCGTTCTGGATTCACCCAGCCCCCCACCCTTGAGTGTACCTGTTCCTGACACGACATAAATTGGCCCAGGCCGTTCCTAACACGACCCCTCTTGATTATTATTTTTGTCAAGTCGTATCTTATATAGAAAATAAAAATATATTCATATGTTCATATTGTTATAAAATAATTGTATACTAATTATTTGTATTGTTTATCTTTTCAGGGGTTGGGGGTGAGTACTACCTATTTATGTTTATTGTATAAAGACGCTATGGTTTTAGTCAACAAATCATATTTTTATTTATTATATAAAAGAGTAGGACGTTAAAACCCCTTTCATTTATCCTACTAAACGAGTTAGTCCAGGCATTTTAACTCAATTTCGCACCAATTCGGGCATTTGCTGCAATAGAAATGCTGACCACAGTTTATGGTGGGTCTAGACGTATATTATCACCAAAAAAAGTCCCAGTCCGAAATTCCTGCCCAAATGGGTCAAATTGGCAAAAATCCAAAATGGCCGCCAGTTTTGACTTAAAAATGCCCATTTTTATCCACATAAGATGATCGAGTTTTATATCAAAATATATCCTTTCGGATACCCATTTTGCTGATTGTTATACAGCGGACTCAATATTAGGAAATAATTCGAGATGGCGCTCAGTTTGGGCGGGAAAATGCGAATTTTACCATATGAACACATTTGGTGTCAAAATATACGTTTTGGCGGCAGCTGATTCCATTTTCAACACAGTTTGTCATTTTGGTAATTAACTGGTTCACCTGGGTTAGAATATGTGGAAATCTCATTGGGGATTAAGAGTAGTCGAGTATGCCTCAGATCCAATATGATGGTATTCATCAAGCATCAACAAAATCTCATTTAGACGCTCTGGATGACCACTGCTCACGGCGGAGGCAGCGTAGCAGGCATGACGAAAGGGGCCACTCCCAGCCGACTGTAGACGCAGCGTCGTGTGCGTGTCGTGGCCGTGTTCGATTTCCATCACCAATCTCAAAAATTGAGCCATGATGGCCAAACCTATTGGCGAATGTATTTCATAAAATGATTTAAGTGTTGAGACAGAGATGAATACAGTATCGCCTGTTTGTCAGATATGCAGTGAACCATTTGATAATGAACTTTCCGCCGTCATTCCGAAAGATAACGGGTATTGGATGCCGATAAAAATGAGCTGATTAAGATCCTTGCCTAGTTCAATAATAAGCGGAGATACTAATTTCAATGGCAGAGAATTTAGGAGAGAGTAACACTTGGTGAAAAGTCATGACTAAGTTCGACAATTAGCAAATGGCGTGCTAGGTCCTCCGAATGAGGGTAGGCAGACCAAAGTTAGGGCACTTTAGGAGAGGGTGGTGCAGGATAAAAAAAATGTGAGTTCTGTAGCATATGATAGACGCGATTTGACGACTATGTGATCCATTACATTGACACAAGGGATTATGATTAAGTCCTTAGGACCTGAACATGGACATAGTTAGCTGCAATGATAAAACTAAACGACCTGTGAGTAAAGAAAAACAAGCATGGAAAAGGACTGGTATTGTTTACAAAGGGTACCTGCCAAGTTTCATTCGATTCTGTTACCTAATGAGAGGATGGGTAACGGGGTACAAATGAAATTAGACTGACAACCCCAAGAACGAGAAGGTGATCAGGATACACGTTAAAGTTGCGATTTCATATTTTTTGAAGCTATATTTTTAAACTGTAATAAAATAAAGCCTTAAAATAGATTGTATCTATAAACAGTCCTACCTTGTTGAAGAATAATCCTATAAATCTTATAATATCATTTTCAAATTCAAATTCAAACGTTTGAAGATTGCTATTCCACTGGGGGAATGTGTTATTATTTCCTGTGTCACTGATTTTAATGCCTAAGAAATAATGCCCATGATCGTATAATAGTGAGTTGACAACCTTTTGAGCAAAAGACATAGAAATAATTATGTTTTGACTTTCTTAGAAAAATGTAAAATTCCCGCTGTAAGCCTTAAGTCTTAATTTCGTTTTACTTGTCTTTACTACACTAGGATCGGAAAGACTTGTTATTTAACTCGTGTTCTGCTTGAAATGAGGGGTCAGCCAATCAAATTGTCTATCGAATCGAGAGTTTGACCTTTTTTGCGCGGAATTGTGGGTAGGCATTAACAGCCATAGAAATCAAAACAAAGCAACAATGGTTCTGATTGGTTAATCGAATGACTGAGTTTATAGGGTCAAATGTCGCGTGTTTGACATCTGAACTGACTGAACGTGGCCCCCCGCTATAACTTGTTAGATCTAAGGGTAGGCCATCGAAACTATACAAACCGAAACGAAATATAGATCTGAATTTTAAATAGATTGTGGTAACGGTTAGCTTTTTGGACTTGAGTATGCTAACCGGAAAAAATGTTCCCATCGCTCGTGTTGCAATTTTCCTAAATTCATTTAAATACAAAAATAACACTAAGACAAATCAGTTAATTATGGAAACATCAATCTGGCTGTTAAATCTATTCTGGAAGTCATCCGTGGAAATCAGGGGCTGATTGAGCTTGTATGGAACCCTTACATCATCAATGAGAAACGGACATACATATTCTTTACGTGCATTGAGTGCAATCGGTTGGTAGTATCTCTGGATTTGGTTGCAACAAGGGAAAGGCAGCTCTTAAAGGGGGCACAATGTTTTCATTGGGGTGGACAGTTCTTGAACTATTTAAAGAATCTCTGTGTAAATTCGGTAGAGGGGGCACATAGCCACCCCCGCGGACTACCCTATACCCTAGTACGAAATCTCATTGGATTCGAGCGTTATTAACCATTTCCAGTTTCTGCCTTTATGAGACCAGAGTAAGCGATTGACTACCTGCCCAGCACGCCTCTACAGTGAGAATTTTTGTTTAGGTTACACAGAGGGATGAGCCTTTAAAGAAGCTAAATCGCTAATATTTGGGATTGAGAAATTGACCCAAAAGGGCCGCAACGCATATAATAATGTAATCTGATTGTATATGAACTGATTTACATTCAATTGTTTCCGTTTTGACTCTAATTTCAAATCGGTTATGTCCAGCGAAATATGGCATGAGTCTAAACAGAATAGAAATTTCTGGTGTCTGATTATGCAAGTCTATTGTACATGCTCTCCAGCTAAGTTATAGCGTCACCGCTTGACGTAAGTTTTGGAATGTGTCGAGCCTCGTTCTTTCTGGTCACTTGATGCTGAAACGCACTATAATGGTACACGTTTCGTGCACCAATGGTAAAATTGTTTATTTTACCATTTACAACACGTAAGATTTTGGACGATATTGGATAAGAGACTTAGCTACTTTAAATGCTAGTATTAGATCTGTAAGTAATAAATGAGTGTCATCTATTTAGGGACTCCGGCCTCAATTTTGATTTGTCAAATACAACTTGATTAATGTCCAGTCGTCTTTACTGTTGTATCAGCGGACACCGATTATATCTGTTGTAATGGGCTGTCTGCTAGTCTTGCCTACAGACCATGTAAACGACAACGGTCCGCAAAATTAAATCTTAGCACTGTAGACCGTCTATACCTTGATACAGGCTCCTCCACTTCAGTAGAGTTACAACACTGAGCAATTTCATTATCAAATGGTTCACTGCATATCTGACAAACTGGCGATACTGTATCCATCTGAATCTCAAAATTTAAAGCAATTTGTGAAATAAATTTGCCACGTGCTTCAAAGGTTTAAGGTAGGAGTATCATTAATCTCCCATCCCTAATCAGATATCTAAATCCCTAATTGGACTTTCTCCTATTATATTGACACAGGGAATAACTTAATCACTAAAATATGCACGAACATTGATTCAGCTACCTTCAAAACGTATATTTGACACCAAACCTGATCCTCATGCAAAGTTTGAATTTTCCCGCCAAAACTGAACCCCACCTTGAATAACCCCCAATATTGACTTAGCGGTAGCACTTATCACAACAATGTGTATGGAAATGGATTCATTTACCCCGAAAACGTATATTTTGATACCAGATTCGATTATATTATGGTAATTGGCTGGAAATCATAATAATATACGTTTTGGATTTTGGCCAATTTGACCACGGATTTCGGATTGGGAATTTTTTTTGGTGATAATATACGTCTAGACCGACCATAAACCATGGTCGTCATTTCTATTGCAGCATCTGCTCGCACTTATCCTATCTTGCCTGGACTGGGTATGGTTTTGGCTTTTAACATTCGATATGTTGAACTATTTTATAATAAACCACGGTCTGGAGTCAGTTAAATACTTTGAAAAAGAAATGAAACGGTGTCCTGCGTTGGGTTAACTTTTATACTATAAATCACATTTTATCACGAACTGATTCAGTTATATAATGTATATTGGGTGAAGAATGACCCGGAGAAAACCCACGAGGTTAGAATAACGACCCAACTTCTTGTCACGTGTGGGATTGAATCATTCTAATCCACCTCAAGTTTCAAGCAATGTTGTTTTTATACGCCCACATTTTTATGTGGACGTAAATTGTCGTCGCCCCTGTCCGTCCGTCCGTCCACAATTGTTTGCGGACACTCTACAAGTCACACTTCCTATCCAATTTTGATGAACGATCTCGGCTGCTTTCGATATAGACATGTATCCGATCGAAACTGAATGGGTTTTGGTCCTGATTGCACGAAAAATCACGTTTTTAGCTTGTGGACGCCCTAGAGGTCACAATTTTTAAGCGATTTTGATGACACTTGAAATGCAAGAGTAGGACGTTGAAACTCATTTTATGGTTTTAGCTCTTAACATTTTCTATGGGTTGCTTTCGATATTCGTGCATATCGGATCGTAACTTCCTGAATTATGGCCCCTGATTGCACGACAAATCGTATTTTAGCTTGTGGATTCTCTTGGGGTCACATTTTTTTAAATACGATTTTAAAAACCGTTTAAATATATCACAACATCCTACCATACTGTAGGTTGAATTCATATCTCGGGAAATCGAAATGAAACTGCACGTCATAATGGCCGCTCTTTGCATGCAAATTGTGTATTGTATGTAATACGAAGGTAGTGGACCCTCTAGAGGTTACAATATTTTCAAATAGGAAATAACAGAAGCGGTATCGTACACATGTTTAAAAGCAACGATGTTAATAAATTGTATGGCGAATGTAGCACTACCGCTGCTACATATCTTTGTTTTGACCTGGTCGTCTAGGGGTTGGTTTGACTCCGGGCTAGTAGCTACTGTTGTATCTCGCGTCTTAAGGACTTCACCATTGTGCTTTCTCACGATACCGAAATCAAATATGTAACGGGAACCAAAATAGTTGTTTTCTATAGTTTAATGTCTACATTACAATATTTAAAATTAATATCTCTTTCTCTCAACTTTTAAAGTCTAACCAGCGTGGCGAGATTCAGAAAACAACATCATCATGAAATGGTCGTCTAAAGAACTCAATGCGTGTTTGACTTCAAAGAATCTAAATGATGTCTAAAATTATTCTAACGCCGCTATCTCTTATAGGTGTTGAATGACGTGGGATAATTAGTAATTTTTCACACACATGTATTTCAAACAATAGAGACTTTTGGCAAGTGGCATTTTCCCTATCCGTATCACGTATCGTATACGTGACACGTTGCGTCAGAGTAGTTTTAGAGTTTTGGCGTCGCGTACGTATGCGTCACTGAGCTGAGCTTGGTTCTGTACAGCATGATGGCAAATATCTACCAAGATCACCACCCCCATGAGCTATTATAAAAAATTAATGTCGCATCTTATTAAAAGAAATCTTTGACTTCGAGTCGACAGCAATTTTCTGTTTCACTAATTTGAATCACATCATTTACAGATTTGCAAGTTCGCATATCTACCTAAATCTAGCACGTAGATCAACCAGCGTGCAGACAGACGGGCGGGAAAAGTATGAAAATTACCGAGAAAAACTCATCAAAAATAATGATTAAATTCCAGTCTTTATTATGGTTAAATTCACATCAAATATGCACCTGCGTGTTCTGGGATACACACAGATTCATAAAAACGCTATGATACAACATTTCAGCGTCTATAAAGACGACAATGTTATACGGACCTTCTCCGTATGAAAGCTATTCGATACGGGCTGCCGTATCCGTGTGCCGTTTCACGTATGAGAAATACACACACATTGATGACGTCACACACAAAATCCATACGGATACGCGATACGTACTAGGAATTTGCGCTTGCCAAAAGTCTCTCATAGCAGCTTTTACTTGAAAAATGTAAATTACCAATATGTTTACTAAACTGTACCTCCGTTAACGTATCAAAGTAACCAGCGTGTGTTCTATATGTTTGGTTATGAAATTAGAATCAATAATTTGTAAAGATAAAAATATTGTTTCAGCCATCATTTCTCCATTCCTTGTCTATGAATTTGAAAACTATGTCGCAACGACAACATTGTTACACCAACGAGGATTAAAACGTCACGTATCTGATAAAATAAGATAATAATCATCGTCGTGTAAGTTTAAGGTTGTCGTGCAACGTTCGATCACACAAATAAGATAATAATCATCGTCTAGTAACAGGTTAATAGCCTGGTTTACATTCAATAAATTGAAAGGGGATTAGTACACAATGATCGAAGTGACCACGATAGTATATTTTGAACATTTTCATAGATCTACAAAAAATAAATAGCCATCGTGTACATGGTCATCCGCAAGCAAATCGACATAAGTAAGCCGATTTTTGTATCTGGTAAAGTGAACAACACATACTTCTGGTTAATGAACAATGTATATTTTAAACAATGGACTGATAAATTATGATCATTATATTACAATATACAATGCAAATATTATGTTTTGGAGCTATGTCCCACAAATTCGACGCAGTCCAGATTAATCGTCCGTAAATAATTAAGGCAGTCGATAAATCGACTCAACTTCAATTGTATATAGATTATTTTAAGTTAATTACATACTACATGAATTGGATTTTAAATTGTAGGCTTTTTGACATATGTTTAATGAAAAATTAGAAAATATAAAACTTTGTAAGAACTATGTAGAGTAATACGCTAAGATGAATATAAATTGAAAAACAATAATCCTATATATAAGACATGAGTAATTACCAATTGCAGTGTACTTTATTTCACATTTGCTGGAGTAAATATGTGTCGCTGGAAAGTTACAAATAAAGTTTGCCAGGAAAATGTGTATCCATAATAGTATTACCATAAAAACAGATGATGTGTTATTTAGATTTTAAGAAATATTTTGGAAATAAAATATAGTATTTCACTGAGCATAACCAGATACAAAAATATTCGATATACATTTTAAAAATATTTAACATCAATACCGGTATTATTGTAAAAACTGCTGATGTGTTTTTTATATAGAATGTGTCTTATGATCAGCAAGCTGTTGATAATCTTACATCATCTTGCAAATTTTAGTGTGTATGGAATTGCAACTGCCAAGTGATATATTTCGTGGACTGCTCAGCTAATGTATATACGACATACCAAAACTAATATGTGTAAAACATCAACAGTTTTAAATTTTTGCTTTCTGTTCTTGTCACGACCTGGGAGCCACGGTGGCTTAGTGAGAAAGATGTTGCCTCGCTAACCTGTATACATGTCCCGTGTTCGATTTTTGCGTTGGCCGAGAAAGTTCATCGGGAATTTCTGCGGTTACAACCCCTTGTCCGTGCTGCAGGACCGAGGGCCTTGCAATGGAAAACCTGTAGTCAGACAGATGAGAAATGCACGCAAAGGATTCCTTGGCAGTTGGAAATCGGTACAAGTGTAGGCCGTGGCGAAGTCGGAACAAAGCAGTATTTTAGATGCGACGTGCACGTAACGAATCCGTTGGCAGTTGGATTTTATATAATGGGATCCTAATAGCCAATATTCAAGAGACAATGAACATTATAATCAGTACACGAGTCGTGTAGTATATGGTGGTAATGAAACAAAATATATCCTAAAAAACAATGCGGAAGTAATAAGTAATGGCAGATACACACACGACAAAATGATAATAAAAAGGCGCGTAGAATGGACGCTAACCCTAAATCGACCGTGTTTAATTTGTTGGACTGTTCACATATTTCACCGAACATAATTGAATCGAAATTTAAATAATATTATTAACAATTGAATATACATGTAAATGGCTATATACATTCATATTATAATATGTGCTTTTAGACCCAGTTCGATCTATTTTAAGGTCTCAATGAATAGTCACACGCTTGTTAAATTCAGCTCATCGGACATCAATTAGGAGATAAACACTTCACACTTCCTGTTTCGCATTTAGAGGGGTGTTATTGTCCAATAGACATGTCCTGAGATCATTAGGACCCATGACGCGTTTATCGACATTGTAGACCAATCAGAACGCTAGGTTTACCTTTAAGCATGTTACAATAACTCAATGATGCATGCACTTACGACTTCTTTGGAAAAATTAAACAAAAAAGCAGTTTTATTCCAGTTACTACAATCATGCAGGTTATATTTTGACTTAAACTGAGTTCACAATTAGTGAAATTCGCATGGCCACATGGATTAAGTTATTATATCGCTCAAACGGGCAGATTTTGATGTCTGGTATTAAACATGCTTGTTATTTGATTTCAAGATTTTCCGCT
This sequence comes from Patella caerulea, assembly GCA_036850965.1. Lineage (NCBI taxonomy): Eukaryota > Metazoa > Mollusca > Gastropoda > Patellidae > Patella > Patella caerulea. The sequence goes on from JAZGQO010000010.1 coordinate 6,403,310, forward strand.
TCACAGGGGTGACTTAGGATAACAGAAACAATTTTGTCCACCTCATCTGACTTTATTTTATAGACTATACACGCCTCTCTGGATCGATATCCAGGACTGTCTATAATATTCTATTCATCAATACCTGCCTGATACAAGGCTGTTGCCGAAAGATTAGTGTAATTACTGTAATTCCCCTCTCTCATAAGTTGCCCAAGTTCGTTGACATCCAGGGTTCAATTGTTTTCTATAAACGCGTCCGGTTCAAATGGCCTCCACGTAGGTTTTAAAAACTGTATCACCTAAAAAAACGGGTAAAGGTCAGTCAATATTGTTACAAAGCAAAATATTTTGAGTTTGTATCGTTTTAAGTGCGACATGCAAGTAAGATTTAAATTTGTCTGATTCATAACAAATTCCAAAATTTTAATTCATAAAGAATTATTAGTGATGTTGGAGCTTAAATGGATTACATCTTTAACGACTAGTACATGAACATATTTAACGACTAGACTATGAATGTGTCTAACGAGCATTTGATGTCATTTATTTAGATTTACACCAGCGAGTCGTAGTTCTCGCTTTCAGTGGAACCAGCCTTTTCTATGTATCTCTGAAATGCTATGGTCGTAAAACGCACACTAGAAAAGTACAAACGAGAAATACAAACGGGTACATAAACATATTTAAAACTAAATATAAATTGAAGCTCAAAATGTTAATAGGGCCCAACACTTTTAGGGTCTCTGTGTTTCCTTAAGCTCTCGCTTGGTTCAATAAATCCTCTCAATAATCACCTATGTAATGAAACTAATGCAATAAATGCAATGTATAATGTACATACATATGCTATTTTGATATTTTGTATTTGATGGATGGATGGATGCCTGTGTGATATCTTGGCCTAGGACCCCACAAAACCTTAATCCGGCCCTGACTGGAAGGTTTTTATAAAGATCACCTGATTATCAGTGACGTAATCGATGCTAAAATAATCACTTATTATCCAGCTACCAAAAAGACACCACATTGATAATACAAGTGTTTGGTGGTTCTTCATAGTAAGTTACGAAATATTACATTTGGTTTGAAAACGTCAACAAATAACCGGTATAAATGCTTCTTACACTTTATTTAATTTTCTGTGGTATAATAAAAGCGCTCTGAAATATAAGATATACAAAGGCTTTCACAAACTATAGATAAAAAACGAATTTACATGGGAGACAACTCTTTAAAGCATATCACGCTACTTTTATAGTATTAGATGGAATTACCGCCCCCAGACCAGGTCAAATCGAAAAATGCCTTATCGTTGATTTCTCAGCCCAAATTGTCCAAGGAATCAGAATCCCAACCTGACATAAATATGCAATATTCTTGACGGCACATAGATCACAGATATAGGCTTTTAGGCATAAAAGTATAAAATATAATAGATCAATCCTAAACCTAGCATTACTAATACTAACACATAACACCTTTCATTTTCACTTCTTATTAAGTTATTATTTTACGGGATGAAAAGAAAGAAAACTCTATTAAGTACTTATAAAATAATTATATAATACTACTGCGAAATCTTAATAATTAATATGTACCTGAAGGGTAGATTTACCGGTATTTAAAATGACATGACTAGTACACAATAAAGACATGGAAACATGTTTTTCTCTTCTCATGTATGCACGAAAATGAAATGTCGGTAATTTTACGGGGAGTAATCATGGGAATTAATTATACAGGGAGCATTCATGAAAACACTCATTAAACAAAATAAAGTATCGGTTGTCAATGACAGTGTCTGAGTGTCCGTATTTCAAAACAACATTCGCGTCGCCGTAAATTCGTTCGACTACGATTACGTTAAATATTGCGACCTCGGTCGTGATCAGTTGTTTTAGGAATTCCACGCTTGACATTTAGGTCATAGCTTTAGTTCAAATAAGAGTAAAAAAAACGTCACGGCAAACCCATAATCCACTCTCTAGTCAATCGTGTGGCCCAGATTTAAATAGATTAAAACAGCGGGATATCACAATAGCCTATTCTGGACAGGAAAAAGGATCAATTGATCTTTCCGAGGAAATAATGACTACCGTCATATAAACAGTCCTAAAATTAAGGTGTGTCAACGTATAATAAACCATATTTCTCTCATGTTGGAACTTATTGATACAAAGTTTGTTTTCAATTCGAGTAAATCTTGTGTAGGCCTACTAGGTTTTGGGATACTGTCCTAGATCAGTGGCTCCATAAGTTATAATAACATGCTATCAGTATCAGTATCCCCATTAAAACAATAAATTATTAATAAAACGCCGTAAATTTAATTCAAGATGCATTATTATGTAAGATTTAGTTATCCAATTTATTGTTATTTTTCAAATCTCGCGGGTGTTCTTATCCATTTGAATCTCGGCCATCCGATGATTTAGAGAGTTGATTACAGACTCGATATGTGCACAAATGTCTAAACAATATAAAGACCTGCAATAGGCGAAGTTTGCTTTTAGATAATGTATAAACCCGTCTTTGTTCTGTGTTACCAACATATTGCTTAATCATATTTATTTCTAAACCTGATAGGCCTTAATAAGAAATATATCCATTACGTAATACTCAGAATGTTACATGTATCATTATATTGTACTCCTTTAATGATATCATAAGCGTACATTTATGTTTTATATAATGCATAATCACGGTTAATTGAATATTTAACATAGTGGTTACAGCTGTATCTTGCTTAGTAGAAAATATTTACATAATACGGCTTATACATATTCATGTTGTTTACTCGGTAATAAGATCGTTAAATCTATAACTTTCAATGCAAAAATACATTAAAAACTTGTTAGGTATGTGAACTACTCAAATTAGGCCGTGGGCCGAACCAGATAAATGTGATTTTTAGCTGCAAGTGTTTGGTGAGGGGGAAATCTCATCATAATTAAATCAAATAATGTTATTTATGATTAAATCAACATTGTTTTCCCCAAAAAGTATGTTTGCTACTTAGAAAATGCTATTTTAAAGTGACTTAATTTTAACCAATCAGAAGGCAGCATAAGGCCTGAAAACTATCGAGTCAGAGTCTATCAAAGATGGCCGCGCCCTAGTAACTATACTTGTTACCTTAAACTGTGTTTAAGGTAACAATTGGTACAGTCTAAGACCCCTTACGCAAGTTCAAATAGGTTCAAACGCACGATTGCCAACACATATCATTACAGTTTGTATTAAAATAAGTAATTCCATCACAAATAGTGAAGACTGGACCATTAAAATAGTTACCGAACAGTTTTTCTCTGCATAGCGCTGTTTATGTTGTAGGCCTAATGACGTATTACGCAACTTGCGGCCATGACGGTCGGCCAGTTGAAATTTCGCGTAGGAGATGGGTTTCATCAAATCATATAATTATGCGGTAACGCCTCACCTTTATTTCAATAAGAATTGATTTATTATATGTTAAGCTGCGTGCAGTAGTGCTTTGGGTCAGTTTATTTGTAAATTAAGCGAGCTATAGCATAGGCCAGTAAACTTTTTGTAGTCATTTGACTAAAAAACTTGCGCAAAGGAACTCTGTATGAAAAACCACTACTGCGACTGGAGTAAGACGGAAGACAGCAGTAGTGGAACCATTTCTAGCCGCGCCCATGCTTGAATGTTGTTGTCATATCACTGACTGCAATATTTAAGAGCTAAATATGGCTATTTCAGATCTTTCTTCAGGCCTTAAATGTTATTTAAATTATCAATAAAACTTTATAAAAAGAGCTAACTCTCTAATCTTTTGGCAACTAGATATCGACACATAATATGTAATATGAATGTATATAAACAGACTGACATTCAATCGTTTCTGATTTTACTGTAATTTCTAATCCGCTAGGCCCTGTGTTTGGCGAAACATGCGAAGAGTCGGGGGCGGTCCAGAGGAGGGGGGGGGGCAACCCCATCCTGCTAAGCTACATAAAAAAAATCAGTGACTTGCATCATTAAAATTAAAACAAAATGTGACCCTACATCATTATAAAAATGATTTCTCTCTTTAAAAAGCTCAATCACCCTTTTTAGCTTGTGGTCCCTCTGGAGGTCACAATTATCATCTGATTTAAAAAAACGTTTGATTATATCACAGTTACACCGTAGTTATGGGTGAGTTTGAATTTTATTTCTCTGGGGATTACTCTTGTTGACTGCCCGGACGATTTAGCTGCTGTGTGGGCGTATGTTTCGTTGCCTGGCAACCTATTTTTAATTATTATATTGAGAACTATCAGCTCTTTATATCTTAACTCCAATAATGTATCCAATAAAAGAATACGTTAGTTCATCACTTATATTTTCGATGTTTTCAACGCTTGTTTAAAAGATAGATTATTTCTTCGTGGTCTTCTTTTTTTCAATAATTATTGTCTGTTTTAAAGGCATTCTGAATATGATGTTATACATAAATCAATTACATTTCATGTCTTGTCGAAAATCATATACATTTGTCAAAAAGATGGTGTACTTCTGATTTGAACAAATTGTACTATAATTTCGATCTATCTACTTATAAACATAAAAGGCAGTGTGAATTTTAAAACCATATCTAACAATAGGTGTAGATTTCATTTACAGATATAACATATCCACAGCAACAATATTTGGCGCCAAATCTAAAATTTTGCCGGCAGAAGAGATGGGGAATGGTGTTTTTTGCAGACGTTATTCTCATGTTGTATTGTTAACTAGCGTAACATAAACCCATTGCCGAGAAGACGGATAAATGAACTTAATTTGTAACTAACTAAACGAAATGTCAATAAATAATGAGAAACTCTTCCATGCGTAGAAAAATAAAATACTAGACGAAAATGGAGAAAGGCAAAATATGAGCCGATTTTCTCAGTTCACGATCCAGCAAAAGCAAACCTGATATACCACGGCGATCTCATATCTGTTAAATTTCAGGATATGTATCCAATAGGTGCATATATATACATCTGATATGTACGTGAACAGAGCAAACAATTGTCCACAATACAGGATTCTATACCTTGTTTTCAAAGTATTAGCATTTCATAACGAACAAACATTTTTGGGAAAACATTGCAGTTTTGAAACAAGCACATTCTGCAGATTAATTTGATATATAGTTTATGTAGTCACCAAAAACTTGCACCCTTTGCCATTTTATACAGGCCGTACAGGTTTCGACCCACGGACTAATAGGTTCCATATTCGTTCAGCGCGTCAGAAGTACGTTATATATGCGTCCAAAAAGTATGGAGCGGAATTTCCCCCATAATTCTAAATCCTAACCTAGTAATGCGTATGCTAATATGCTTACTTCTATATGCATGTAACTTATCAAACTGATCCCACAGTGAATATTCGCTTGGCCGCTACAATCACTGATAAGCATGACATTGACGAGGCTTAATAAGTACGGCATATTAACTTTTTTACTCCGACAAATTAAATTCTCAAACATTTTTTTGAGGTAAAAGAAAAATAAATAATGACGTTTGAAGTATTTGAAGTTAAAAAATATTTCCTATTTAGTGTAAATGGGTATTATAATGAGTAAAATGCATCATTTTGCCCGAAGCAGTTAGGTGTTAAGTAAACATTGCACGAGCAGTTGAGCCAATGACTGGCGCGGTTAGCAGTCAACGCACGTGCTGTGGACACTTATCTGTTACAGAGTTAATTCGTAAGTAATTCTCTGTGAAACAGATTGGTAACTTATTACTAACAAATGTTAAATTGGTTGTTAACACGTGTAAAAATGCTAATTTATATGACTTATTTCTTAAATATTACAGTTCGAATACGTATTTTGTTTTTTATCCATTATTACTTTTAATTTATTATAGTCTGTTTAGTTTCGTTAACATTTTGACATTTCACAAACGTTATGCGGTAAAGCTGTCATAATTTATTTTGATAACAGACGGCGCTGTTTACAATTGTATGGAGGCTGATTGGGGACATGCAAAATCTAGCCCTTTTCATAACACGACATAGACCAAAATCATAAACTATTCTATATATGTTTAAAATATATAAATAGGATTCTCTGTCGTGCATTTATTATAATAATACTGCTAAATCGATTGATTTGGCATATTTTGTTTCTAAAAGAACAATAAAATATATAGTAAGAACTAATTACGTCATGCACGGGAGTGAATAAATAAATATAAATAGGTAATCATTTTCCCCCTCAAATTTATGAAATATTTTACGCACATAAGTAAATTTTTTTTTTATATTATTTTAGCTTTTTATCGGGTCAAGCTTTCAAATTTTTATGATCCTCGGTGGCTCGGTGGGTATGCCCTAGACTCGGTCTCGGGTTCGCTCCCGGTGTTGGAGGAGAAAGTCTCTCGGGTTTTCCACCATGATTTACCCTTTTCAGTGGTGCTAGACGGGGTTGTTGACAAATGAAATAGGATTTAACGTCTTATACTCTTCTGCACCTAACCTGGGCTAAGAGAAGACGGGCACACGCCATACAGTGTGCTATGAGGGAAATTTTGACCGGGCAGCGGCGCTACGGCCAATGTGTATACGGGACCTCGGTTTTTCGTCCCTTCGGTTCCTGACGAGGAACAATGTCTAGTCGTTTTAATGGCGTGCACGTAAATGAACCCTGGACGTTGGAATTTGAAATAATAGTGGGCCGTAGCGCCTCTGTCCGTGCAAAATCACCTCACACTACACACTTCATGGCGTGTTCTCGCCTTGATGCTGAACGACGGGACGTTAAACTCGATTTCATTTACAGATAAATTAAGGGAGAATAGATAGGCCCGAAAGGTGACTAATGTAAAGGGAATTTGCTGAAAATTTCAGTTTCACTCTGAACCGAGAATTTTGCGCATAATCTCGATCATCATTACGAAAGTCGGTACGATACAAAAAAACCCACACAATCTCGATTATCCATTTTTTTTATTTAATCATGAATCAGCGTTGAGCAGCAGATCGGATCTTTATACAGTAAACATCGCAGGCAAAAGGTGACATCGAAAGTTGATAATGCCGATTCTGCTCTTGCATAATGTATGTTTAATTTCCAAATCACCGGGTTGTCTTATGAGGTAGAGGGTCTCTTTAGGCATTGGGCGAACGATTCGCCCCTTAAATTGATCTTATTAATCTCATTCCAAAGTTTGGGTTGGTGGGTGGGTGAGGTGTGTCTGTGTGGAGTGGGCGGGGTGTGGCTTTGCTTTAATATTTATATCTGAATTATCATTTCCTGTTTCTCAATCCAATCTCAAATAAAATAAAATATTGTTTATAAACCAAAACAAACACAAAATAGCTTTGTTCTACTTGTGTATTTCTATATTATTTAAATAATATAAGAATAATTTACTTTTGTACGTAACATATTTTATATATCTTTAGAGATGAAAATAGCCGGTTACTTCTCTCAAAAATATTGAGAACGAATATTGCAAAAAAAAGATGGCTAAATCAATCGATAAAGCCGTATTGGGGCAAATGCACGAAAAGGTATCATATTTATTCATCTGAAAAATATGTAGAATAATTCGCCTTTTTACGTAAAGTATTTTAGTATTTTTGACATAAAATGTCTGACGGGTAACGAAAAGAGCGATATTGTACATGTCCCAATGAACCACCATACAGTACACAGCGCCACCTGTTAGCATAATACGCGTTAAAATTATGACATAATGCGCGTTAAAATTAGTCAACAAATCATATTTTAATTTATTCTATAAAAGAGTAGGACGTTAAAACCCCTTTCATTTATTCTCAAAAAGGGTTTTAGCTTTTAAAATCTTGAATGGGTTGAACTATTATATAATAAATCACGTTTTGGGTTCAGTTAAATGAAATGAAACGGTGTTCTGCATTGGGTTAACTATTATACTATAAACCACATTTTACCAGAAACTAATTCAGTTATCTAACGTATATTGAGTGAGAGAGAGATGTTCCTTAACGTCCCGGAGAAAACCCACGATGTTGGACATGCGACTCAACTCCTCCACCCCCGTTTGTCATAGCCAAAGTTTTTGCATGACTGGGAATGTGTTCAATCCAAATAATACCAGGACCATTTCTAATCAACATCAAGTTTCAAGCAATGTTGTTGTTTTTTTTTTTTTTTTAAAGAAATAACAAAGCGGTATCGTACACATGTTTAAAAGCAACGATGTTAATAATTTTTATGGCTAATGTAGCACTACCGCTGTCACAATCTTGGATTTGACCTGATCGTCTATGCGTTGGTTTGACTGGCTACTTTTGTATTTCACTTCTTAAGGACTTCATCATTGTTTTTTCTCACGATACCGAAATCAAACATCTAACAGGAACCAAAACAGTTGTTTCTATACGTTTTATGTCGCAACAGTTACACAATAGCCCACATTACAATGTTTAAAATTAACTTCTCTTTCGCTCAACTATAAAAGTCTAACCAGCGTGGGCTATATATTTTTGGTTATGAAATTAGAATCAATAATTTGTAAAGATAACAATATTGTTTCAGCCATCATTTCTCCATTCCTTGTTTATGAATTTGAAAACTATGTCGCAACGACAACATTGCTACACTAACGAGGATTAAAAGCTTATGTATCTGATAAAATTTGTTCCATGCATATTTTAGTTTATTTCTCGATTTTATGAACATGTATACAATTTAATTTTAAAATACAGAGATCAACATCCTTACACATTAAATACAAAATACTGCAAGCCGAGTATGGTCTGACCGATTAATGGACACGGGTCCAAATTGTTATGGTTTTGACATATATATAGCAGCATAAGTAATTTGGGAACAAAATGCCATTTGCAACAACCATTACGCCACATTTATTTTATAAGGAACAATCTTCATTCTTAGTACCGTCCCAATATTCGTAGAGTATTGTACAATGCATCAAATGATTAATTGATAAAAATGAATATAATCTTGTCTGATATAAATCTATAATTTATTGATGATTAACATTTAACGTTGTCATGCAACGTTCGATCACATAAATAAGATAATAAACTTGTGTTAACACACAAGATTTTATTAATCTACACAAGTTTTGTGTATAGATTATTTTAAGCAAGTTACAAAATACATGAATTACGTTTTAAATTAGAAAATATAAAAGTCTGTGTGAACGAACTAGAAATTACATAACTTGAAAATATAAATTGAAAAAAATAGGTCTAAAATAACACATGAGTAATTACTAATTGCAGTGTACTTTATTTCACATTTACTGGTGTTAATATATGTCGCTGGAAAGTTACAAATAAAGTTTGCCAGGAAAATGTGTATCCATAATGAGCCCATGACGTGACTTTTGGAATATTTAATATCAATACCTGTATTATTATAAAAACTGTTGATGTGTCATTATGGTATTTAGATTTTAAACGTATTTCACTGAGCGTAGCCAGGCAAAAAATATTAGAACGGTGTACGTCGTCAAGTGTATACCTTTATTATCACATCGGATTGATAGTGAATTTCATGATATATTCAAACTAAGTACAGCTGCGGACACTTACAATTATGTGTATTAAATCATCTTACAAATTCTATTGTGCATGGTTATTCAACTACCAAGAAAGATATTTCGTGCACTGCTATTATATATACGACATATAAAAAACTAATATGTGTAGAACATCGACAGTTCGACATGTTTGTTTTTTGTGTTTTGTTACTGTCACGACCTGGGAGCCAAGGTGACTCAGTGAGTAAGACGTTGGCCCGGTAACCTGGAGGTGCCGTGTCCAATCCCTGCGTTGACCGAGAAAGTTCATCCGGATTTTTTGTTGTTCCAAACCTTTGCCAGTGATGCAGGACCGAGGGTCTGGCAAGGGAAAACCTACAATTGGGCGGATTGAACGTGCACTTAAAGGATCCGTTGGCAGTTATGAGAATAAGTCGTATCGCCGCTGTCTTGGCACAATTTATCTCGTAGCACACTGAATGACGTATGCACGTCTTCATTAGCCCAGTCGGAACTGAATAGTAGTTCAGATGCGTCGTGCACGTAAAGGATCCCTTGGTAGTTGGATTCTATATAAGACTAGACCGTAGCATTGCTGTCCGGGCACTGTATGGCGTATGTACGTCTTCATTTTCCCAGTCGGAGCAGAATAGTAGGACGTTAAACACCAGTTCATTTCTGTTACGACCTAACCATGGGGTAAACTAAGTTGACTTAGTTAGTTCCTGGGACCACCCATCATGGTTATTATATTTAAAATACGAATATTGTTCATATTGTTATAAAATAAAGCTTTTCTTTCACTAGGCAGATTGTTTTCACTCTAGTAGATTCGATGGAGATTCACCGTGCAATAATTACTAGACAGTTTTCATGTTATTGAACACTTTTGCTAGTTTATGACAGTTTTAGTAGAGATCATATAGAGAAGTGGGTTGGCTTATCTGTGCAATAACAACGAACATTGACATTAGTATAAGCATGTGGAGCCCAGCCACCATTTCACCTGCGAAAATAGAACTGGTCTAAACGTGCGACAGCACCTAAAATCGGCCAGTCTATTAAAGAGACAATTCTTAGTTTTGCTCACTGCTACTTCCATTTCCTTCATTAAAGGAAATAAACGTCTAGCATAATCTTATCCATAATATTTAGAATTAAAACACGAAATACAATTCAATATTAACACATTTCAATCCAAATCGATGTTCTTATATTACCGTAAAAAATATGGGATCCTAATAGCCAATATACAAAAGACAATGAACAATGGTGGTAATGAAACAAAAAATATATCCTAAAAAACAATGCGGAAGTAATAAGTAATGGAAGATACACACACGACAAAATGATAATAAAAAGGCGCGTAGAATGGACCCTAACCCTAAATCGACCGTGTTTAATTTGGACTCTTCATATCACGTATTTCACCGAACATAATTGAATCGAAATTTAAATAATATTATTAACAATTAAATATACATGTAAATGGCTATATACATTCATATTATATGTGCTTTTAGACCCAGTTCGGTCTATTTTAAGGTTTCAATGAATACTCATACGCTTGTTAAATTCAGCTCATCGATCTGACATCAATTAGGAGATAAACACTTCCTGTTATTGTCCAATAGACATGTCCTGAGATCATTAGGACCCAAGACACGTTTATCGACATTTTAGACCAATCAGAACGCTACGTTTACCCTTAAGCATGTTACAATAAATCAAGTCGTATCTTATATTTAAAATACGAATATTGTTCATATTGTTATAAAATAAAGCTTTTCCTTCAATAGGCAGATTGTTTTCACTCTAGTAGATTCGATGGAGATTCACAGTGCAATAATTACTAGACAGTTTTCATGTTATTGAATCTCATGATCGGCCATCCCCGTGTACATGTAATTAACTTGTGTCGCCCAATTTGTTTTAAATATGTGTGCATTTATATTTCCGGTATACCCACAGACATATAGAGCTATTTATATCGGTATTTATTACAGCAGCAAATCGTTGTCGCAGCTCATGAAAAAAATTCTCTTACCACTCTATTTATATCGGTATTTGTTACAGCTGCGACTCATGAAAAAAAAAACAACTCTCTTACCACTCTTCTAGTGGCGTGCTAACACCATTGCGGTAATTTAAAAGCTTTTGATCCGATTAAAGGCTTTCTACAGATCCATTTTATCCATAGATGCAACAATGAGGAATCTTCTGAAATCCGGTTTTTATTGTCGCTCCGGTGCTATAAGTATTGGTGGATGTCGTGCACTACGCAGGGTATGCTTACTGGTTCGAAAACTACTGACACCAATTCGTATTCAAGTAATTAACATAGCTAACTAACCTTCGCCTTGTTATTGTAATTCTACACTACTTGAATAATACGAAAAATAATTTACTATTTAAGGCAACATGTTTCATTATTTTAGAAAAAGAAGCCACGGTGGCTGGCTGGGTAAGACGCTGGCTCGCTAGCCTGGAGATCACGCGTTCGATCCTGCATTGGCCGAGAAAGTTCATCGGGATTTCCCGACTTGGACATGGTTTCTCCTTGTCAGTCCTGCAGGTCGGAGGACGAGACAAGATCAGCTGTCTTCGGATGGGACAAAAAACCGAGGTCCCAGTGTATTAGTGTATACATTTGCGTGCATGTAAAAGATCCCTTGGCAGTTGGAATTCAATATAAGAGTAGGCCATTGTGCCGCTGTCAGGACAAAATTTCCCTCAAAGCATACTGTATGGCACATGCCCGCCTTCATTAGCCCAGTCGGGACAGAACAGTAGGACATTAAACCCAATTTCATTTCGTTTTAATTTGAGAAAACAAATAATTAATCAAAATTTTCCTATTATCTCTCAGAGTTCGATGGTCGAATGGTTAGCGCGTGCGTGTTGTTTCATAAGGTCTGTCATTGAGTCAACTGGCGTGGTTTCGATTCCCCGGTGATACGTGACAAAGAGTAGCGTCGCTTATCCAACCTCGTGGTTTTTCTCCGGTTCCCCTGGTTTCCTCTAGAAATGGAGTATTTTGTGTCGATTGGACGTTAAACCCCATATCTCCCACACCCACGCTTTAAATCATATTTTAGATCTTACATTGGAAATGTAAATAAAAGATAAAACATTTCTACACCACAAATTTTATTATACTCTTTACTGTCATCATGCTGTAATAGTTCTAGTATAATACTTGTCATCAAAGTGTACTGGGTTTTTTTTGTATATAAAGTACTTATCATCATGCTATAATATTTCTAGTATATTATACATAGTACTTGTCATCATTGTGTAGTATTTATAGTATACAGGGGGACCTCACCACACACAATAACACAATACTTGTCATCACCTATTTATCGTAGTCTTCAATTTACAGTGTGACTGTAAATGTGGTTGAAATCATTCGAGCTATTCAGGAAAAGTAGAAAATGTAGATCAAACAATTTAAATCAGCGACAAATCTATCAAATCTGGTTGCAATACATCAAGCAGTTTAGGAGAAAAAAAAATCCAAAACCTGTGAAAATTCCCGTATTTGCCCCCCCCCCCCACAATAATCCGCCTTTATAAAATAATTAATTAATAATTCTTTATATTTTTTTTTTCATGTTTTCTGAAACAGATTTGGGTGAGTATTACAAATTTATATTTTTAATTCATCATGCACTAGTTGTTATATTGTGTATAATATACGTCATTGTATCTTATAATCCTGTCTGTTTACCTGACGTCACGTTCAAGTTGAATCAGAACAGTCGGACGTTAAACCCCATTGTATCTGATTTTTTAACCTGATATCACGTACAACTGAATATAATTAGAATGATTTGAGTCAAATATCTCATCTGATTTGTGACGTGAAACAGTTTAATCATCGCCGGGAACCAGTTGATGTTCATCATCAAATATCTCATCTGATTTGTGTCGTGATTCCACCGGTTTAAATCATTGGATGCATCATCGTCGCGAACCAGTTGATGTTCATCATTTATAAATATTACCGTAACTAAATATCGACTGAATTAATTTACCCTTGATTTGATTCATCACGAACTAGTTGTTTAGTTGTTTGCTAAGAGAGATATTATTCAGGTCCGTAGCTAGACCAAAATTGTTAGGGGGGGGGGGGGCAAAGGCTTCCGATGGGGCTTCTGTGGGCGCTGATGACGGTCCGCGGCGAACGGTACCGTGCAAAGGTGCTCTCAATAGGCATATGGACTTGATGAATTTTAAGGGGGCAAAATCCTGACATGCTCAAACAAATTTCGGGTTAGGGTTACAGACGTCTAGGGACGTCCCACTACCTCACCCCTAGAAAATAGGTAAAATTTAACGACCTCAAACGCGTTTTCTTGCTATTCCAGTCTATGAATACAGTAGGCGGTACTGATATAGCCTAAGTAAGGTGGCTTAGTCGAATTCCAATCAATCGTTTATATTCCACGGAGACGGGGTCGCCGGGGGCAAATTTTGACTGCCGCAAACGTGTTTCCTGCTATTCCAGCCCGTGAATACAGCAACTTGAATGTGGTCCAATGTAATCTACCTTAGGTGGCGCACCACACTCCTCGCAGTGTTTCGTTTGATAAGAGCTAATCCCACTTAACACTGATGTAATGGAAGTAAATTTCTGTACCAAATTATGCCTGGTCAATAAGCCCATTAACATCCAACTACGTAACCAGAGGCGTAAATGTTGGGGTGTGGGTGTGGTACAACCCACTCCCAGGGAACAAAATAGGTTGCCAGGCAACGAAACATACGCCCACGGCAGCCAAATCGCCCCAGCAGTCAACTAGAGTTGTCGCATATTAAAAAATTATCAGAAAATCATTACAATTTGTTTGGTTTTTATAAAGATTAGTATACGAAACATTTAATATTATGGATTTAGCTTTTAAATTATCCATTTCAAGAAATTCATTCTCAACCATCATTCATGTGTAACGGGGATAGTAAAACGTTTTTTTTTAATTCGGAATAAAATTGTGGCTTCCATAGGGTCCACAAGTTAAAATAACATGATATTCCGTACAATCAGGGGCCATAATTCAGGAAGTTATGGTCCAATGTGCCCGAATATCGAAATAAACCGTGATCTGTGGGTTTTAAACTTACATTTCAAATTTCATCAAAATCGGATTAATATTGTGACCTCTACAGGGTCCACAACCTTGATATACCATATTTTTACACCATTCACAGGGTCGGATCCAGGAATTTTTGCACGAGGGCGTTTGTCAGGTTACAGTTGGGGAAATCTGCCATCATTAATTTTTTTTATGTAGCTGAGCAGAGTGGGGTTTGGACCCCCTACCCCCCCCCCCCGCTGGATCCGCCCCTGATTCGCGTAAAAGTGGCATCTCTCATGTCTCCATGGTACCACGTTCAAAGTTCGATGATTAACACATTAACAAATGTCTGGCTCGATCCAGTCTGGATGCCCTTATCAGTGATATAGGACTGAGATAGGCCTCATGATATGGACAAATGTCTAGCTGTTCGGATAGGACGCAATATCGAGGTCCTGAGTACGTCACATGTTAAAGATCCCCTTGGAAATCGAAACAAACGAAGGTGGTAGCGACCCTGTAAGATCAAACTTCCGTCATAACACCCTGCACTGATTCAGGATTAGGACGTTAAACCCAATTTTATTTTCAAATAACGTTTTAATTTTATTTAAATGAACCCATGATTTCACAAATTTATCTAGAAATTAAAAAGTAGCCTTAAAAAAGGTTTATAGGTCTGTTTAAACGACGGAGTTGATTAGTTCCCCAGAAAGATCAATATTGTGGAACAGCGAAATAGTTGTATTTATATTTCATTGTTTAGCCTTACTTTTAAAATCCTTAATAATTGATCAACTTTAATGGCTTAATAAGTAAATGTGACAGGGCAAGTTCTGAAAGAGAGTAAGCTCTCTTGAGTGACAAGACAAATTGATATGAAAGAAGTGTGTAGATGGGCAAAGCAAACGTTATCGAACGTCGTTCATTTTGGACTTTTCGACGATCGGCGAACAACTATGTAGTTCTACAATACTATATATGTACTACCGGGACGCCTAATGTTATAGCCAGTATTTTGTTTACTTTCATTGTGGGGTGGGATTGTGGATGGCGCCCTAGATTTGAAACCGCCCCTACCCCACCCCATATTCCCTAGAAAACTCACTCGCGGTGCTCGGCTCCTGATTGCGTCACTCACACTGGAGGGGGGGGGGAGCATAACCAGATACAAAAATATTCGATATACATTTTAAAAATATTTAACATCAATACCGGTATTATTGTAAAAACTGTTGATGTGTTTTTTATATAGAATGTTGTTATACTTTTGCATGGATGGCAAACATTGTTGGCGTTTCCAATGGATGAAGAAAAAGACTAACTCTCATTCATATTATGTGTGTAGACAACTTTATTGTGACATCATAGTAGTAACACATGACAGGAAGTGGCTGCACTTGATTAGTGAATGCAAGCTCTGTGTTGTACTTCATTAACAAGCTCAAGTTACTCATACAAAATACAACATCTCCCCCTAACAATAATAACATTTGATTACATGTGTATGACTTAAAGTTATTTATCCTTACAATAGTTTTAAATTATATCTTTCTAAGATATTACTAGTCTCTCTGGAGGTTTGCTTAACCTTCCAGATTTAGTAACGTAACCATCAGCAGAAGGTTCAGGTTCTGGATATTTATTAACATCATCATCATTAATATGTCTAAACAGTTGTTTGAAAATGATCCGAACTTGAACTCCCCAATGATGATTGTTTTGATGGTTTCAAATGAAATCTGTTTCTTACAAGAGTACCATGATCTGTTTCGACTTTGTAAGTTCTATATTTATTAAGATTGATATCCACTACTTTTGACTTATCCCATGTCTTAGTATTTTGATTATACACATTAATATCTTGATTTTCAATAAAAGGTTTTAAAGAATTTGAACCTCTATCATGATAATATTTTTGTATATCTGGCTTCTGAATTAACCTTTCTCTAAAGTTATTATATGACTTATTCCTTAGTCCAGATATACAAGGCATATTACTCTTATACTCTCTTGTATTTAACAATGTACATGGTGATGGTAAATGTGAATCTATAGGTGTTGTTTTATAACATAACATAGCAAGATGTGGATCAGCTCCAGAATATTTACATTTCTTTAAAATTTTCTTAACAGTTTTTACTGTCGACTCTGCCATGCCATTACTAGAGCGAAAATGTGGAGAACTTCTTAAATGTTCAAAACAATATTTCTGAGTAAACTTACAAAATTCTTCAGATGTATATTGTGTACCACAATCTGATATTAATCTATGCGGAATACCATGATCTTCAAAGATTAATTTCAACTGACTAATGACATGACTAGAAGTAAGATTATTAAGTCTTCTTACTACAGGAAACTTACTATAGTAATCAACAACCAGTAAATAATTCTCCCCATCTAAATGGAATATGTCCGAACCTAAGGTATGCCAAGAGCATGGAGGTACATCATATGGGATAAGCGGTTCCTTCTTATTGCTATCTGAATATTTTTGGCAAGCACTACAATTTTGTACCAATTCTTCTATGTCTTTCGTAATCTTGGACCAAAATACACTACTTTTAGCTCTCAGTTTACATTTTTCAATACCTAGATGTGCATAATGTATTTGTTTCAGTGCATTAGCTCGCAGTGTCTCAGGAATAACAATTCTGGTACCCTTAACAATTACCCCATCAATAATGCTTAACTCATCTCTATAATTCCAGAAATCTAAAAAAATGAATAGGACAATTACTTCTTAACTCAGGCCATCCCTCAGTTATGACCTTTTTAAGACCACTTAATTGATAATCTTTTTCAGTTTCATTTTTTATGAGACTTAGTTTTGTCAAACTAGCATTGATTTCTGACTTTAGTTCATGTATCGTGACATCCAAATCTTCAATGGTATTATCCTCTTTCGGATCAATTCTAGATAAAGGACCAGCTAGTTTTAAACTACTACCAGGACTATAGCTTAACTTGAAGTCATATTTTTTGGTTCTTAATAATAATCTCACCAATCTTGGGGTTACATTTCGTAAGCTTTTCTTAACTACAGCTACTAAAGGCTTGTGATCAGTAATTATTTTAACAAGTCTACCATAGGTATAATGATGAAATTTTTCTAATCCATATACGATAGCTAACATTTCTCTTTCAATATTTTCATAACCTTTTTCACATTCTGTTAGGCTTTTAGATGCGTAACTAATCGGTTGACCATTTTGAAGTAATGCTACACCTAACCCTTTCTTAGAGGAGTCAACTTCCAAAGTTAAGGGTAGTTTAGGATCATAATATCTTAATACCTTATCAGAGCTTATTTCTCTTTTAAGTAATTCAAATGCAGTTTGATGATTTTTTAACCATACAAAATGGACATCTTTTTCAGTAATGCTCGTAACGGTTCGGTCAATTCACTTATCTTCGGTGAAAAACGACTTAAATAATTAATCATGCCTAAAAAGGATTGTAAATCTGCTTGGTGTTCGGACTATGCATATCTGAAACTGCACTCACTTTCTTTGGATCGGGTTGTAGTCCGTCCTTACCTACTATCATACCAAAGAATGGAATTTTAGTATATTTAATAATACATTTATCTGCATTTAACCTTATTCCAATTTCTCTAGTCCTATCTAACATCTTTCTTAGATTTTCATCATGATCACTACCATCATCTTTATAACCTACAACAATAATATCATCAGCAATTCCACAAACGCCTCTTAAATCACTATAGGTTTCATCTATTTTCTTTTGAAACATATCACTTGCACAGCTTACCCCAAATGGAAGCCTTAAAAATCTAAATCGACCATGCTCTGTGCCAAATGTAGTATAATATGAAGATTTCTTATCTAATTTTATGTTCCAATATCCACTACGTGCATCTAATATTGATAGGTATTTGGCACCATTTAACTTAGGTAATATATCATCCAATGTAGGGGTATAATGATAGGGTCTAATTATTGCTTCATTTAATTTGGCAGGGTCTAAGCATAATCTAATTCATTTCTTTTTAGCTGCACAAACAAAAGAATTTAACCAGTCTGCATGTTCATCAGCTGCTAAAGGGGCTATGATATCCTGCTCAACCAAGTTATGTAATTCCTCCTTAAATTTCTCTTTAAGTGCATGCGGAACATGTCTAGGCAACATGACAGCAGGGGGTATAGACTCATCTACATTAATCGAACATTCACCCTGAAAACATCCGACACCCTCAAAAACATCTGAATATTCTCTTAAAATTGTCTGTTTTTCAAGAGCACTATTCTTACTTTCTTTTTCAGTATTAAAGAAATCATTTTTATTTCTTATCTTAGTCTCAATTCCCAAAGAAGGAATAGTATCAATGCTACAATTTACAGCAATTAAGCCTAAAGCTTCACTAGTAGGTAAACCCAATATTGGAACTCCAGACGGCACAATATGGAAAAATGTTTCTAAATTTTTATTACGATTCTTGACAGTCAACAAACATTTCCCATACTGTTCAATCTGACTTCCATTATAGGCAACTAATTTAACATTTTCTCTATGTAAACCAGAAGGATGCCCAAATTTATCAAGCTTTTCTTTAGGATATAATTTTTTATAAACACCAATTGGCAATAGATTACCAAAAGCTCCAGAATCTATTTTAAATTGAATATCCCTTCTGGCATGCTTAGAGAAAATAGGCAGTTTTATCAACAGCTGCTTTCTATGGCTTTCTTTTATATTAGGCCTACAAGTACTTTCAGTAGAATTTAACTATCTACAGAATAATAATACATTGTCTCTGTGTCTTCATCTGTACTTGTTTTCTCCTTCACACTATTAATTTTCTTCTTTTTATATTTACTTCTATTTCTCTTCTTTTTGTCCCTGTCTTCTGTCTCTTTACTTATGCACACATTAGCCCAGTGATTTTTCTTATGACATTTTTTACAAATACCACCATATGCCGGACACTCTCCTCTTTTGTGGAATGTACCGCAATATGAACATCTCTGGCCTTGATGCTTCATACTATTAACTCGTTCTTCGTCAGTTCTGATTATACCAGTGATTCCAGACAGTTGTCTTTGTGTAGCCTCTATTGATTTGGCTTTCTCAATAGCTTTTTGCAATGTTAAATTGGGATCTGTATCTTCCAGTAATTTTGCCTGCACACGAGTATTATTACTGCCAAATATCAGCGCATCTATTATCTGTTGCTCTCCTTCTCCGTATTGGCAATCTTTAATAATCAGTTTCAATTCGGCTACAAAGGCTTCTATGCTCTGATCTTTGCCTCGCTTCATATGACGAAATCTGAATCGTGCAAGTCTAAAATTGGTCTGTGGTTTAAGATGGGCTTCAAATTTTTCAAAATGTATATTTACGTCCGATTTCTCTTCATTCGTCAGCTGCCAGGTGCTGTATACCTCAGCTCCATCTGGACCCATCCAATTTATCAAAAACCCACATTTAACATCGTCATCCTCATCTTTGAGAGGTCCTCTAAATAAAACATTACAAATCAATTTTAATCTTCTCCATTCTGTTTCTCTATCACTGCTTTCCCAATTAAATTTAGGAGTATTAATTGGAGCTATGGTGGCCATCTTGATTCACCTTCATACAGGTTGACAACACCCAATAATCAATGATCTATTTAATCAATTTATTGTGCTCCAGATTCTTAAATATGTATCTTATCTTCTTCCTTAATCAGTTTCTTCTGACACCATGTTATACTTTTGCATGGATGGCAAACATTGTTGGCGTTTCCAACGGATGAAGAAAAAGACTAACTCTCATTCATATTATGTGTGTAGACAACTTTATTGTGACATCATAGTAGTAACACATGACAGGAAGTGGCTGCACTTGATTAGTGAATGCAAGCTCTGTACATGTGTTGTACTTCATTAACAAGCTCAAGTTACTCATACAAAATACAACAAATGTGTCTTATGATCAGCACGCTGTTGATAATCTTACATCATCTTGCAAATTTTAGTGTGCATGGAATTGCAACTGCCAAGTGATATATTTTGTGGGCTGCTAATGTATATACGACATACCAAAACTAATATGTGTAAAACATGGACAGTTTTAATTTGTTGCTTTCTGTTCTTTTTACTTCATCTTAACTCAGTACCCCTTTGGTATAACAGAGACAACACATAATAATAATAATGGGCTATAAAATATTTAATTGCTTGCTGCAACACTTATAAGAAATTTCTTTACAGTAATGGTCTTTACAAGGGAAATGATAGTGAATAAAAACATATTTTACAAAAGAACTTCCAATACCCATTATATAGGAGGTGGAGAGAGAAAAAAAAGAGAGAGAGCATTATTATTAGTTGGTTTAAGGAATAGAAGGCATAGTAGATTTTAAAACCTTCAGTTTCTGTGATAGATCCGGCTCAAAATATCTTAAGTAAGCGTTGCTTTTCCAAAAACCCAAATCCTGGATTAATTCATGTGGAACCCCAGCTTGGTGAAGCCATGTGGCACCACCCCTACGAAAAGAGTGTCCACTAAAACTGCCAGGTATGCGAAGCTGTGATGTGACTGTGCGTAATGTAGCAAGAAAAGCACTGTAGGAGAGACAGTGACCTGTCGCGGACACAAGCAGGGGGGCCGAAGCAGGATCATTGCGAGATGCATGTAGTTGCAACAAAGAGTATATGGCACTAGCTGGGCAAAGGGGTTGCACTGGTACCCCTAGGTGTGGTAAAGGCACTTTAAGTGTGCGTTCACGAAATTGTAATGTTTTTGTCCACTTTAAGCACAATACATAGTCTAAATGGACCAGTGTAAGATCCTTAATAGCGATGTCTCTGTTTGGGTCAAATGCTGTTTTAGCTAGAAAATTTCCAGGTCTCAGTAATCCGAAAAATCCAATTAGGCAGGCGACCCAAAAAGAGGCATCATGAATTAAATCTAAATTGAAACACTGTTTGATTTGCAATAAAATAATGGGTGTTATGGGGGAGACACCATGCTGAGCTTCTCCGATTTCTCTTTTTACACCTGTGAGTAAAAAGTTTATGGACCAATTGTCTTTCAAAGGGTCACTAAGGCCTGCAATGGCATGTAGGTGTCTTATAATTGTAAGATAATTCAACACAGTTCCATATTTAAAGGAGCACACATCAACCATATAGGCAATATATGATGAAATAGTTTGTGTGGAAGCTTGAACCAAGCATATATCAAGACGTCTACAAAAACCGGTGTAGCAGTTCAGTTGGGCCTTGTAAGTTTTCTTTGTGCTGTCTGCCCATCCCTTTCTCTGTAGCCTAGTCACAGATAGGTTGAGAGCCTGTTGCAGTTCTGGGCCACCTGGAAGATAGATATGACATGTGTTGAAGTAATTCATTAAAACTAAACTCCAAAATTCCAAGGCTGTATAATGGCATGAGTTCGGTATAGAGTGTTTCAAATATGTGGCTATCATGAAGGCGCGAAACACTATCAGCTAAGACGTTTTTGGATCCTGCTAAATACTTTGCAGTCAGATTGAAATTAAATGTACTTTGTAACCACACTAGTTGCCGTAAGTGGGGCATAATCAACGGTTGACATGAAGAGCCAGTGTTAATCCAATGTTTTGCACTCATATTGTCAGTAGAGATGATCACATGTTTGTTCATTAAGCTGGGGCACCATCGACGAAGCGCTTCCACGATAGTGACAGTCTCTTTAATGTTTATGTGGGTGTCCTGCAAAGCTGGCATGTCAATAGCCCAGTTTAGACAGAAATAGTCACCTTCATAGCAACCTCCCCCACCCTGATGACAAGCATCAGTCGACATAGTGGTGACAGGGCGGGGGTCGAGAAACTTTACTGTACCATTACATGCTGGCATGTGATGCGACCACCACTGAATGTCATCAAGCATTGGTTGTGTGAGCCTGATTTTATCACCAGCCGATTTGAGTTTGTTTTTGGCATCGATGAGGGATCGTAAAAAGGTCCGTCCCCCCTTTATTACTTGGCACGTCCAGTTGAGCTTTCCGATTAATGACTCAAGTTGGCTTTTGCTAGTCCTCCTTTTGACACGAAATAAGCGCAAATAATCACAAAACTGAGATAATTTGTCCTGGGGTAATGATAGGGTCATACACATGGTGTTTATTAAGACGCCTAGGAATATGAGTTCCTGACATGGATTGTCCACTTTATTCCAATTGATACGAAAACCAAGGAGACGTAACACTTTTATCAACTTTCGTAAAGACTCTAGACACTTATGTTTTGAGTCTTCTATAATCAAGAAATCGTCTACATAAACGATTACTTGTGCATGGTATTTGAGGATCCTACAAACACTGCTACTAAGTCTTTGAAATATACTTGGGCTTTTAGAGGCCCCAAAAGGCAACTTGGCATCAAACAGGTAAGATTTAGTGTCATCACCACTGAACTTCCACTGAAGCCCAGTGTAAGCATAATCGGACGGATGGATGTTTACGGATCGGTAGGCACTTTTTAGGTCAACTTTTGCTAAGTATGATCCCTGCTTAATTAATTTACACGCACACCGCAGATCCATATACTGGCATGTATTGTCTTTTGTAAGCGAGTTTAAGCTTAGTCCATCTGGCCGACTTGCATCATGGATCAATCTTGCTGACCCATTAGACTTAGGAATAGCGCCAAGTGCACTTACAATTTGTTGAGGCCTATGACATGTGACATAGTTTCCTAAACTTATTTCCTCCAAAATCTGCTTTTCGACAAGTGTTCTAAAATTCTCGGCGGATGAGTAATTTTCACATTCAACAACGTGGTTGACAGTAGCAGGGTCACCATCGGTTATCTTAAAACCATCCTTTACGCCATTTAAGATAAAATCGCGGTCAAAGTCACAAGGGGGGAGTAAGAGGCACCAATTATCATAGTTTAAGTCGTGTGAGGGTGAAGTGACGCTGCTTGCAGGATCCTTTAATCGTTTTTTGGCTGTGCGCTGCTGTAGTTGATGGAGTTATTGTGTTTTGAAGCGGAATGGTTAGTAGCATAACAAATATGACAGTTGTGAGCTAACCTGCAGTCAGGTCGAATACATTGATCATGGTTGAAACGTCTACAAATCTCACGCCCATCCGGTAAAAATGGGCCACGGGGGTTTCTACGAATATTACGATTACCAGCAGCACGTTTGTCATGATTAATGTTTGGATAGCTTCCATTAATTCCTTTCAGTTCTGATAACAATTTAGCTGTATTATTGTCCGGTCGAGGTAGTAGATTGAATTTACGCAGTTGAGATTGAGGGGTGTTCCATCGAAAACCCATTTGAGCTTGGCATTCCCGATATTCGCGGTCATACAAAAGAACACTAGGCCACACATAATTTGACGAGAGTCTCAGGATGCTTTGTGTGTAGTTTATATAGTCAACAATGCCACCTGGTTCTATCTCATTGAATTGTATCATCTCATGCAGTATCTGTAGACTAGCATAGCCCTACTGCTCTGGGTTGAGGGACATGGCTTTACGATTATCACCCACCTGGAATTTGACACCATTCCCAATGTCAATCTGTTTACCATCACGAACTAAATCATGTGCACTGACCCATACATAGTTTTCAATTTTTCGTGATTTCCCTTTGCGTGGTAGTAGTTGGTCTTTAGAGCCAAGGTCTTGGTCTCCTGCTGGAGCTAACAGAGCATTGAGTTGAGCTTGGGGTAATGGTTGACCATTTTGGGTTGTGGTTTGTACATGTAGCTTGGAGTCATATTGACTAGGTTGTGCTTGTAGTTTTAGAGTCTGGAGTTGGTGCTCTAAGTTCTTGACATCTTTATGTAAGCGTGCCTTTTCTACTTCCATTTTAAGAGATTCATATCTTGTTTGGAGTTCTTTAATGTCCTTCATCTGTTTGATAGACGAGGGTCGAGTTTGTTTTGGTCGCGCACCAGAACTATTTACACAAGACATGTCTGTGTCGAGGCCGATATCTTGCCCATCGTGTGTGACGGGCGGGAACGATAATGTCGGCGTGCTCGGTCCACTCTCATCACCGCTTAGAGTTTCACGTTTGATGCTTGGCGAGGCAAGTTCTGTACCCCCATTTTTTAGAAGTGTTAGGTATTCAGACATCTTTGCCCCTGCGTTTTTTCTACGGTCTCGGGCTGTATGTGACATTTGGAACAGTATTATCAATTTAAACGTAAATAAGCAAATTGCGCGTTGCGGTGATGTAAGCTTAAATGCAGAGCTACTCACTATCCGTGGAGCCAGTAGTCATGTGCGTGCGTAGTTTCGTATCAATTACGTAAACAATAATTTGTACACAAATAAACACGTCACGACCTGGGAGCCACGGTGGCTCAGTGAGAAAGACGTTGCCTCGCTAACCTGTGTGTATACATGTCCCGTGTTCGATTTTTGCATTCACCGAGAAAGTTCATCGTGCTGCGGGACCGAGGGCCTCGCAAGGGAAAACCTGTAGTCGGACAGATGAGACGTGCAAGTAAAGGATTCCTTGGCAGTTGGAAATCGGTATAAGTGTAGGCCGTGCGACGTGTACGTAACGAATCCGTTGGCAGTTGGATTTATATAAGAGTAGACCGGTGCGCTGCTATGGTGTATGCCCGTCTCCATTATCCCGGTCGTATAAAAATAGTAGGACGTTAAACATGATACAACCTAAGTTGGGCTAGTTCGTTGCTGAGACGACCCTTTTGCTTATTATTTTTGTCAAGTCATATCTTATATTTAAAATACGATTATATCCATATGTCCATGATGTTATAAAATAATTGCGTATGACCTATTTATATTTTGTAACATGGACGTGGAGTCTTTCTTTCTTCTTTTCTGTCAATAACCAAATTGTTTTCACTCTATTAGATTAGATGGAGCTTATAATAAATGTGCAACAACTAGATATTTTCCATGTTATTGCACATTTATGCTAGTTTACTTCAGTTTTAGTAGAAACATGGATACGAGCATGGAAATTAGTATTGACCGGTATAGTCCCACCCCCATTTTACATGCGAAGACAGTACTAATGTTCCTCTCTAAGATTACTTAAAATCGCCCAGTTTAAAAAAGAGACAATTCTTACCTTTACTCACTGCTACTTACATTTCCTTCATTAAAGGGGCTAAAAGTCTAGCTTAAAGAGCACATCAAATGACCTCAAATTCTTTTCTAGATTGATAGTCCATGGTTATTTTATCCACTTTACGGTAAATTCACATCAATCTGACTAAAATTAATTTAGCTATCTTCACTCAAAGTCGTATCCCGTAAAAACGACTTTGCCAGTTATCGAAAACACTCTTGATCCCCTCAGGCGCCAGTGACGTCACAGTGACCGAATGCATGTTTATTCCTTAATTACCTATATACACCCGGCGTGTGTATTCATTAACGCCTGACTGATTCCTTAATCCCCCTAATTAAATAAAACAATTGACTACGGGATAATATGTTTTGTAATTCATTTTAATTCAAGGTCCATTTAAAATTTGTTTCATAATGCAAGGTCGTTCTGTTTTCCCTCTGCAGCGATTTTAATACACTCTACCATCGTGTGCAGTCGACACGATTCGAGATACATTCTCGTCAGAAGAGTATTGTGGTTCTAATATAGAAGCGTAGTTATCATTATTTTTTTACGCCGGCCAGATCAATTAGCTATGCTCACCGATGTTTTTGTAATAATGAATATCAAAAACACTAATTTAATTGTAAAATACCTTTATTCTTTAAAAAGTTAAATGATGTTAGACAATATAACCTTATCTTATCACAAACTTATATCCATCGAATGATTTCTATTAAACACCAATCAACAAATAATACGAGGCTACTTTATGACAAAAACATCGGTGAGCAAAGTTAATTGATCTGGCCGGGGTAAAAAAAGATGATAACCTAATCAACATTCTTTTAAGAATTAATTTATGACCCAGTCTCTGTGTAACTTTAGCCTGATTGATTAATGACAGCTATAAACGACACTACACTTGCGATACACATAGATAATTAGGTGACCCTTCTCGTCATTTACAAATCTCGTTTCAATCATGTTTGACGTTTATACTGCTTGCTTTATTTGTAGTCATTCCTTCACTACGGTCCATAAATGGGGCTAAGACCTCATTTAAATCACCACCTATGATGCAATTTTCAATTGTAAATAAATCTAATGTCTTTAAAAACTTAATTCTTTCGAGATAATCATTTAGTGCATAAACAGATATTACAGATATCATTTTATCATCTATTTCTAGGTCTACTTTAACAATGCGGCTCTCGTCGTCTGCTGACGATTTAATTATATCTACAGTTTTTTAAATCATTTTTTATAAGTACAGCTACCCCCTTCCTTCTATTGTTTATCGAAAAACTGCAATATATAATCCCATCCCACAAGTGCACAATAGACGCGAGAAAGTCTCTATCCCAGAAAGTTTCTTGAAGACAAATAATGTTTGAATTTAATTCCTGTAGTAAAGAAAATATTTTATTTATTTTTTTAAAGTCTCTTAAACCGTTTACGTTCCATGTTGTTACTAACAGGGCCATTATAATGAAAAGTATAAGAGGTAAAGGATAAACAGTTAACTAAATTAATGTTTCGTGTCCCCTTCGTCCACTCCCACTTATTACATCTAGCTATGGGGGGTCAAATATCTACAATGAGCGCATGTGTGTGGTGGGGGTGGGGCGGAATGACGTGTTGACATTAATAAATAAATTCACAGGACTGTCTATCTTTAAATAACTTTTTACGATGCCCTTGAGAACTGTTTTGGTTTATGGGGAGGTGGGATTGGGGGAACAGGTGTAGGTGTGCATATGTGGAAGTGGGGGGGGGTCATTATGTTGACATAAATGGTGACCATGTTATAATTATATTAATAAAACATAAATTACTAGGACTGCCCATCTCTAAATAAGTGTTTATGACGCCCCTGGAGAACGGTTTGATTTATGGAGTAGGCCTACAACTATATATAATTACTAAATTAGACTGACACCCAGATAAATGTAAGCCTTTCATAATCATATAACTATCAATGAGTTGAATAAGTTATGTCATATCATAGGAGCAGCCACAACTACAGTCGAAATGAAGCCTCCAAAAACAATGATATGATTAGGCCTAGAATATGATGATGATGAGTAGATCTATGTCGATCTTGGGCGTAATGAAAATGGCGCTAATAAAAAGATTGAATGTCTAGTTTGTATTTCAAGAATCAGTTACATTTTTTACGAATGCCAAGAATCAATCTGTGTCAAACCAAGACGAATGCCTACTATATAAACATTATACTTACCTAAAACTGCAATGTGTGGTATTGACTATTGACTGGGCTGGAGAAATTCCTCTTCGCCGCAGACTAACGGTCTTCGCAGTAATGGCGCCCAGGAAGACCGATGACGTCACTCTGATTTAATCACCCGTATGTCATATTTTACAAAAGAAATTCTGTATTTCCCAAAGAATTACAGACTTGTGTCTGTTATCCGGATGACAGAACTGCGCTGTAGGCGTTTTACAGAAACAATCTGTAAAAATTACAGAAAAGGCTTACAGTGTAGCAGGGCCATTATAATGAAAAGTATAAGAGGTAAAGGATCAACAGTAACTAAATTAATGTTTCGTGTCCCCTTCGTTCACTCCCATTATCTATTAGCTCCAGCCTCTTCAATCGGACGCCTTGAATTGTATTCACTGCGGATATAATCGTGCAGTCGTTCACATCAAAATCAGTCATTTTCGTTTCGTTGTTATCATATACTATTCAAAAACAGTAGGGGATATTTGATTTTTAAGTGTTATTAAAGTCACCTAATGAAACTGACGAAGAAACAAATGACAAAATGAAATGAAGTTCACATTCATCGATTTATTCCAAATGATCGTTAGACTAAGTAAGGCACAGACTGACCATTATAAGGGTAAAATGATACCCGGGGTCAAACAGCAAAGTTACCACAGCATCAGAACAAAGTCAGTAACGGGTAAATCCTCCTCTGTTTGCCAAACAAGCATTGATCCGACGTGGCATACTCCTAATGAGACGTCTAAGGTCATTTTGGTCCAGATTGTCCCATTCCTGTTGCAACGCAGCATCAAGTTCTTGGACATTGGCAGGACGTTGTTGACGTTGACGTAACCTCTGTCCTAGCATGTCCCAGACATGCTCGATGGGGGAGAGGTCGGGACTCAGTGCTGGCCAAGGTAATGTGGTGATGTTCTGTTGTTGGAGGTAACCTGTAACGATCCTGGCCCTATGACATCTTGCGTTGTCATCCTGGAAGATGAAACGGCGGCCATGACGTCGTGCGAACGGCACAACATGGACTGCCAAGATGTTGTCCCGGTAGTACTGGCCTGTAACACGCCCTGCAACAACATGTAAAGCCGTTCTTCCAGCAACAGTGATGCCTCCCCACACCATAACAGAAACACCCCCAAATCGATCATGTCTGATGACGTTAACGTCTTGGAAGCGCTCGTTTCGACGACGCCACACCCTCCTACGTCTGTCCAAAAAATCAACAGTGAACCTTGACTCATCTGAAAACATCACATTGCTACAGCGTCGATTATCCCAGTGTTGACGATCCCTACACCAACGACGTCTTGCCTGAATGTGATGATCTCTCAAACAAGGGATCACGCAAGGACGTCGGGCGCGAAGGTGACCCCTGTGCAGTCGATTCCGAATCGTCTGGCCACTCACTCTCACACCAGTGTCTGTTTGAAGACGAGCGCTGATCTGATTTGCTGTGATGACACGATTTCTCAAGGCCAAGGTACGGATAAATCGATCCTGGGCTTGAGTTGTCGGCCTTGGTCGACCTGAGCGTGGTCTGTCCTGTACAGATTGTGTATCACGGTATCTGGACCATAGCCTGCTTATGACAGACTGAGAAACATTCATCGTCCGCGCCACAACCGCCTGTGTTGTGCCGATCTGTAGCATGCCAAGGGCACGTAACCTTTCATTTTGGGTAAGCCGACCCATATCAAAATTTGTTTTCTGGTCACTAAAACAATTAAACTGATGTTTCCACCCTTTAATTCAATGCCACAATGACTGTAACATTCAAAGTCAGAGTCGTGCAAATCTTGGGTTGGACCCCCATGATGATCCCAAGCATCACCTGCATTCCATGCGGTAGCTATTGGTGCGTTTGGGTGTCACATGTAACTGGAAATATTTCTTCTGTTAGATTCTATAGTGACTTTTTTCGTAGTCATTTGCATATTTTAGTATTATGCCCCCAAAATCAAATATCCACTACTTTTTTTGAATAGTATATCTAGTGGATTCGATCGGAGTTAAAACATCACACACATCCATTGTATCGTCATTATTATGTATACCATTCTCTTATTTGTCATATTTTGTTCGCTTCGGCACCGGTTGTGGAGTAAACTCATCTTCACTCGCGTTATGAGTCTGTTCATCACTTGCTAAATGGTCGTTATCACGCACATTTGTTTCATCACATTTTTCCCGAGTTCTTTGCCTGCTCTATTTCTATAGATTGAGTACAGTTGACATTTGAGTCGATATCCTTGGGCTTTGTGTTTTCACTCGACATATGTTGATCATAATCAAACTCTTCTTCTTCCATATAGCACTGACACTTATTTGAAACATTATTACACGTGTATTAGGACAGGGTTCGGATACTGGATGCAGCGGCAGCTAAGGTCGTGAAACAAACAATAAACAAGATATAATTTGATACTTTTTATTATAAATTAAACAACAATGGATTCTGGAAATGTGACGTGTGCCCTTAATTTCTCGACTAACTGATTTGCCCGAAATACTAAATAGAAATCATGAAATTTATACGCCAAAGTCTATTTCTCAAACTACGGAATAAATTAACCCTCTTTGGTGAATCGATTCATCTATCCTGTACAGTACCTTAACCTACAATTACAAACTAAATCACCGAATTCTTCCTCACGAATCAAGTGAAAAGGCGGCAATGCCTATATCTCCAGTGACAGACAGTAGAACGCCATGTCTAAACTGCTAGAACACCATTAAAACGAAATCCCCGAATTTTTCCCCACGAATCAAGTGACCAAATTACGATATGGTTAAGTACGAGTATCGATTTAGCGCTCCCCACAGCGAAGCGACAAGTACATATAAATTATACCATTTTTCCCCGAATCAGAACTATTATCTAAGAGTAAGAAATGCGCTAAAACAATCAACCCGAAATATGAAATGGATGAAAATCAACACAATCTGGTTGATATGAGGCGACTATCGACTCTGACAACCAACCTGTGTCTTAATTATGATAAGGTTACCTTACCTAGGGAGTTGCTAACTGAAACTCCCCCGATGAATGATACGCGCTCAGTTTTATAGTCGAAGCATGCACGTGCATGACAGTTGATTGGCTCAAATACGCCAAGCAAGTAGAGAACTTGATGAGTTTGAAATACATTCAGCAAAAAGGGCGAAACTACCACACACGTATCGCAAAATGATTCAGGACTGTGACCAAAATGTCCGCACTTATTACATCTTATTTTGGGACACCTGGAAATTAAGTGGTGTGGGGAAAAACATTTAAAACAGACCTTACTCTGGTTATTGTGAAGAACCTTAAAGCTTCTAATTCTCTCGTCTGTGTCGAAATTCATCGCCCACGGTAAGGATGTAATGTGGAGTGGAAACTTGCATTTCACATGCCTCGTCCCGTTTGCACAAGTTTTAAACTTATCATAGAAGTGACGGATAACTGAACCAGCTATTTCTACCCACGTGATTCTAGTTTCTGTAGTATAATCTCATCTTCGACGTGAATCGGAATATTCATAAAGGAAACAACGGTATATGGAGAATATAGCATTTCACATTTATAATTTTTTCCACTAACACGGATTCCTTCACACATATAAATCGCATTATCGACTGTATTTAAAGTTATTTCAATTATACTTGGCTGTCTTGGAACACACCCAATACAACTCCCGTCTCCATATTTATCTTCAACTGCTTGAATAACATCATCAATACATACATTTTTTAGACTGATAACATTTACCTTCAGGGTCCTTTCTTTAATATTCTTCCAGGTATCCATTTCGTGAGGGCCCAGGCCCCTAGGGGAAAATCCCAATGACCACACAATTAAATATTCCGTTCACATTCTCGTAACGTAAAGTTTTAAATCCAAAAAGCGAGGGAAAAAACAAACACACAGTCTTATGAACGAGGTCAGTTCGCTTGACCGCACTTCGGGAGCATATTTAATACACGTTCTTACGCTAGCGCGTATCAATCGACTCTCTCACGTCGGATAATAACTGACGTGCACCTGATAATAACTGGCGTCGGATAATAACTGGCGCGCGCCGGATAATAACTGGCTCGTGCCGGATAATAACAAGCGCGCCGGATAATAACAAGCGCGCCGGATAATAACAAGCTCGTCGGATAATAACCAGCACTATTTAATACATTTCCCATATGAAATGGGGTTTATAGCCCTACTGTTCTGCTCCGACTGGCCTAATGAAGACCGGCATACGTCAAATAGTGTCAATCTGTACACCGGACCTCGGTATTTCGTCCCATCCCAACTGTACGTTGACCGAAGGCTCGCTAACCAGGAGGCCCCTTGTTCCATCCCTCCGTTAGCCAAAAAAGTTCATCGGGATTTTTAAGCGCGGTTCCTCCTGCACCATTGATTAGCAAGGGGGAACCACGCAGGAAAATCAGGATGAACGTTCTCGGCCAACGCAGGGATGGAACACGGGACCTTCTAGATAGCGAGCCAACGTCTTATTAACTGAACCGTGTGGCCCCCTTTCCAATAAGAAGGGTTGGGTATCCAAATTAGGTCTGACATTGAATCAGGTGACGTGGTTTTGATTCTGCCTTGAACCTGGCAAAAGGAGGGTCAACTGTTTTCTTGCGGGTGTTCCGGTTTCATCCCACTGCTAATATTTTATAATGCATCAAAATGATTAATTGAAAAAAATAAATATAATCTTGTCGGATATAAATCTATAATTTATTTATGATTAACATTTAACGTTGTGATGGTTTACATTCAAAAATCAGAAAGGGAATTAGTACACAAATCCGCGAGGTTGGATGAACAAAGTGAACAATATTTTGAACATTTTCATAGATTAACAAAAAATTATAGCGACCGTGTGCATGGTCTTCCGTAAGCGAATCTACCTAAGTAAGCCGATTTTTGTATCCGGTAAAGTGAACAACACATACTTTTGGTTAATGCAAAATGTATATTTTAAGTAATAGTTATTAGCACACTTTCCGAGGTGTATCGGTGAATATCAGGACAGTTTTGGTCGGGGGCTCAGCCTCGGTGAATATCAGAACAGTTTTGGTCGGGGGCTCAGCTCATCTGGATTTTCTGTTGTTCTAAACCTTTATCAGTGATGCAGGACCGCGGGCCTGGCAAGTTGGCCTAGTTAGTTCCTGAGACGACCCCTTTTGCTTATTATTTTTGTCAAGTCGTATCTTATATTTAAAATACGATTATATCCATATGTTCAGGATGTTATAAAATAATTGCGTATGACCTATATTTATATTTTGTAACATGAACGTGGAGTCTTTTTTTGTTCTTGTCTTTCAATAAGCAAATTCTTTTCGATTTAGTAGATGTCTTTCCCGGGAGGGGGGTTGAAAATAAAAACGATGGTGTGTAGCTTGATACAGTTTATTTACAAATACTATAATCTCTCTCTCTCTCTCTCGTTCACTGAAACATGAACAAAGATGGTTAAGATATTTATAATAATAGCAATTTTTATAGTACCGGTATATTATATTATAGCAGGTATATATATATATAGATATATAGATTGTTGTTACATTCGTTTAGACTAATTAATATGAAAAATATAATTCAAATAGATTGACTACTTACAAGCTTTGGCACCATTAAAATGAGACTCCCAGGAAAGTTAGAAACAGAATGATGACTATACTATCGATCGTTAAAACCCGTCAAGTTAAAAACTTGACTATAAAGAAGTGTACACAGTCTCCAAGTTAAAAACTTGGCCCCGATCGCTTCAGTGTTAACGCTCATGTGTGTGAAAAACACTCACATTTAAGTGGTAACGCGTCTCACGTGATATACACATTAGTTGTTATGTAGACTTTATCAAACAGACACTTAAATGTAAAACACATAAAAGACGAATAGATCTATAAACATAATTATAAATATATGTTAAACACTGAGTATTAACATAAACCAATACATCTAACGAATGGGGAAAACACTCCCCCACCCTGAGCCGACTTGCTCAGAATGTAACGACATACGAAATAAACAAATGTACATACCGATATTAATCTATATAAAATACACTATTTTGAAATATATAATTAAGCTAGAACTCCAAATTCAAACGTCTGAAAAAGACTAAATGTCGAATTAGCAACCAAACATAAGAAAAACATAATACAAAAAGTGCTAGTAAATCATCTTGTCCATCAATCAACTCCTTCTAAAAGAACAAGTTTGTTAATAGGTCGAATAAATTCAAAAGACCTGGTTTTAACCCTTGATGACCTTACCCTTCCGTCCCTTCCTACCTTGACCTCTTTTACTAATGCCATGGGCCAAAGTGATCGGGGTAAAGACTCATCCAGCAGCAATACTAAATCACCAATCCTTAAATCACGCGTGGTAGTTTGCCATTTATGACGAACCTGAAGAGATGGCAAATATAACTTTAACCATTTTTTCCAAAATAAATCAGCTAAATGCTGAACATATTTCCAGCGTCGATGATAAAAATCATTGACAGAGGTGACTGCTAGAGGTTTACAGGAACCACTATTAAGAAGCAAGATTTGGTTAGGAGTAAGAGCTTTAGGATCCGTGACATCATCACTTACTTTAGTAATTGGACGAGAATTCACAATACTTTCAATTTCCGTGAACAGTGTAACTAAAGAATCGTGAGAGAGATCCTTTGATAGTGACATTGAAGTGAACACACGACGAAAAACACCAATAAGGCTTTCCCAAGCGCCTCCGAAATTCGAAGCTTTTGGAGGATTAAAGACCCATTCAACATTTTCCAAACTGAAAAAAGATGATAACCTTTTGTTAACATTCCAACTATTCACTGCAGATCTAAGTTCATTATTAGCACCTATCAAATTCGAACCATTATCTGAAATAATTTTGGAAGGCTTGCCCCTACGAGATTTAAACCTAACGTAAGCATTAATCAGACTATTTGTGTCGAGAGAGTCAAGTACTTCAATGTGAACCGCTCTAGAAACTAAACATGTAAAAATACAGCCATAATTTTTTAAGTATTTCCTACCAAATTTCGCATAAAATGGTCCGAAACAATCAATGCCTACTCTACTAAAGGGGGGTTCACATGGTGTAACCCTATCCAGGGGTAATGGGGACATAACCTGTTCCATCGGTTTGGCAAATAGTTTTCTACATCTGAAACATTTCACATGACGAATGACAGATCTGCAACCAATAATCCAGTATTTTTCACGAATAATGGACATTAACCATTCTGTACCCACATGAAATTTCATATGATACCAGTTAACAATCAGTGTGGCTAAGACACCCTTTGGAATTATAGGTAAGGATGAATAACCCGGAATACGACCACCAACAGTCAATACAACAGAAGGATTTAATTTGGGATTTAACCGTATAACATGTGACGACCTCTTTACACATTTACCTTTCCCAAGTGAGTCTACCTCTGACTCGTAGTAAATGTTCTGAAAAGTTTTAATGATCAAAATTTCAGCGTCTTGAAGACATGAAGCAGAAAGTTGACATGTGACTGTTCGCTTGAGAAGAAAACTTTTGGCTAGAGTAAGCCAAGCAACAGCTTTACACAGTCTTCGCCAATCGGAATAATATTGAGCTAATTTGACAACAGGATTTTCCGGAAGTGCGATAGTAGCATGAACACATGATTTCTTCAGTTCAGGATCGTCGAGATTCAACTGATATCCTGGGATAACACTCCCTGGCCAATAACATCTATGAAGACTAAGAAAACTTGGACCAGAAAACCATTCTCGCGAGGAAGATAAATTAGATACACCACGAGTAATAATATCTGCAGGATTTCCATCGCCATTAATGTGTCTCCATTGATGTGTATTAGTGAGTGACCTAATAGCACTGACACGATTAGCAACAAACGTTTTAAACCGACCAGTGTCAGAATTGATATATTGTAAAACAATATTACTATCAACCCAGAAAGTTGACTCATTTAAAGAAAGCGTTAACTGATTTCTGAGGACCTCGTCAATCTTAACGGCTAAAACTGCGGCCTGTAATTCTAGTCTAGGAATAGTTATTGTCCTAATCGGGGTTACCCTACCTTTGGACAGAATTAATGCAGTGTGTATCTTACCGTCAGGATTAACACAACGCAAATATGAAACACATCCGTAAGCTGACTCACTAGAGTCTGAGAAATGATGAAGTTCAAATAAGGCGTTATTGAACTCTTTTGGTTCTGAAGGAAATAGCACCTAAAGAACGAAGATCAAGCAACCAGTTCGTCCACTTAGCGCATATATTGGAGGAAACTTCTTCGTCCCAAGACAAACTATTTTTAGTGGCATCTTGTAAGAGAATCCTGCCTCTAACGGTAAGCGGATTTATTAAACCTAAAGGATCATAAATGGATGCAACCATTTTCAACATGTTCCTACGTGTTAAAATTTCATTCTTCGAAGAGAAATTGCAGGAAAAGTAAAAGAAATCATCGTTGACGTTCCAGCGTATACCTAAAGTTTTAGTAATTGTATTTTCAAATATTTTGGATTCCTTAGCCCTATCGTCCATAGGTATCGCTTCATAGGTACTCTCTTCGTTCGTAATAAACTTTGTGAGATTGAAACCGCCTTTGGCCAATTGACGTTTAGAGCCCTCAATGACTAGAGAAAGTTCCTCAACGGTAGGAGTAGATCGAAGCATATCGTCGACATAAAAGGAATTCAAAATGGCGTCCTTAATGAGAGAGTCAACGAACGGATCATCGTGAACAGTACGACGTAAAGCGTACGTAGAACTCGACGCGCACCATACACCTCCAAAAACATGACCTGTCATACGATACGTGGTAATTTGACCTAAAGTATCAAACCAGAGAAACCGTAAACAATCACGCTGCTGAGGCGGAATGATGACTTGATAATACATGCACTCAACGTCAGCACAGACTGCGTAAGAGTGTTCGCGAAAACGGAGTAAAACGTGCAATAATTTATTGACAAGATCGGGTCCTTGATAACATTTATCATTTAATGATTCGCCTTCAAATTTAGCGGCACAGTCGTATACAACACGAACCTTGTCGGGTTTCTTATCTGTTATAACAGCATGGTGAGGAAGATACCATGTAGGGCCGCTAAAAACTAAATTTGTAGGTTCAGCATAACCTGAATGCATCAACTTATTGATTTCTAGATCATACCTTTGATACATGTTTTTCCTTGAAAGACTTTTCAATAAGTTATTTAAACGATGTTCAGCAATACATCTATTATCTGGAATGACAGAGTTAGACCTGAAAGGTATAGGAATTACATAATGACTGAATTCATTGAGAAAGGTCTCTTTGTCCCATAAATTTAAAACAAATTTATCGTCCACTGACAAACACGAATCGTTCAAGTCTTGAAGTTCTTCATTCCACAACAGATCAAGACTCTGCGGAGATTTTGAAGAAGTACTCGTACGATATGGGACGTGAGTAGAAGTAATGAAATTACTGATGGCCTTATGCGGTGTTACACTAGGAAGGTTTACTGACCCAGACACAGCCCAACCAAGTAAGTATTAACAAGCAAAGGGTTTCCCTTTTTTACCCGAAACAACATCCAAAGGTAACAAAGCTTCACTGTGATCTTGACCAATTGATACATCCACATTGACATCACCCCCAAGACATAAACCTGGAATATCTAGTAAATGTGGGTAAAGAGAAACATCAATTTTAGCATTATTCACGGGAATGTGGTCAATGACAGCCAAATTATACATCTGCAACGTATCTCCGTTAGATGGAGAAGAAAGTGATAGCCGTTTGACAACTTTCTTATCTTTCGTGCATACACCAGTAACAGTGTCTAAAGGAAACCTGGCCTTTATAACATCAAGTTTGCCGGCAAAATAATTTAACAAACGTTGCGTACAGAAACTGTCCGTTGCGCCAGAATCAACTAATGCATGCGTCTTGTAGCTGCCGTTTACAATGACAGGGACGAGTGGCAAGATAGACGAGTTGTGGTTCAACAAATTAACAGAAACCGGCAAGTCTCGTGTGGATTCTTGATGAAGTAAATACGAATGCCTTTGTTTACATTTTGAACACTTATAATTACTTTTACAGGTATCAGCATGACCTCCAAGACAAAGATTACAAAGGTTGTGCGCTCCAACGAACGCTCGTCTAGAATCAACTGACAACCGTTTAAAAGTAGGACATTTCAACAAAACGTGTTCTTCCTTGCAAGATGGACACGACACGGAAGTGGCTGAACAATAAGACTTTTTATAGCTGGTACCAACAGGATCCGACTTAAACACATCTAATCCGTAGACAGGGTCATTTAAATGTTTTGCTTCCTTAAAAATGAAGTCGACGAAGTCAGGGAAATAGGGATATTCATTTGTTTTGTCTAATACATCAGCAGCAAGATTTCTCCATTTACCTTTAACAGATCGTATGTAAATTCTGTTCAATATATCTTTAAAAAATGATTGGGAACTCACCTCATTAAGTTTATGTAACTGAAGAAGGGTGCTATAAGCTTCCTGGAGAGAATCAGATAATTCCATCAAATCACGTGCTGTTCTTACAGCTTTACCCATTCTTAAAGATGAAATAATCTCTTCCGAAATAACATGAGGATTGCCGCAACGTTGTTCTAGAATATCAAGGGCTTCCGAATATCCTTCGGCTGAAGAAGACTTAGAGCAAGCAGAAATCAATTTAGCGGCTTTACCTGTACAGTATTGCTGAAGCAAGTTAAGTCTGGTTAAAGGGTCATCAGTAAAATTTTCAACAGATTGTTTGAATTGATTGATAAACTTATAATATTTACTAGGTGAGCAATCAAATATTTGGAGTTCTACCTTTGGCAATTGTAACAATTTTATTAATTCAGTTAAATTACTATCTAAACTAGCGGATTTATTAACAGACTGACTTATAACATGTGTGCTATCACTAGCTGACTGTTCAGCAATCATAGCCTTCGGCTTCGTAGACTCATCATGCTTAATTGAACGCGGTTCTGACTCTTTAAGCAACGAAAATGATTCTAAAAATGTGTTTGCCTGATCTATAACAGAACAATACTTATTATGGATTTCTGATATATATGAATCAGATTCACTACACAATTCATTGAATTTATCAGGATCATCAATTTCTAGTAGAGAATCTTCATAATGTTCACAAGCTACCATTAGCTCTCTATACAAATGTTTTAGCTTATCAAAACTTACTTTTGTGTCTTCTGGACTACGTTAGGACAAATGTGATTGTAATTTATGTAATTCGCGTGTGAATGGTATCTTCTTATAAGTTCGCGATCGTCTTGATTCTTCCATGTTGTGTCTTGTAAAGATGGTTCTGTAGATGGATGGTGAAAGATTATAAAACAGGAGCAGGCTTGGTCATCAAGTGTTGAACTAACAGGAACGTGGTAAATAGCATATTATGACAGACCTCAGTAGTGGTTATAGCTTTGAACTGTCTTTCCCGGGAGGGGGGTTGAAAATAAAAACGATGGTGTGTAGCTTGATACAGTTTATTTACAAATACTATAATCTCTCTCTCTCTCTCTCGTTCACTGAAACATGAACAAAGATGGTTAAGATATTTATAATAATAGCAATTTTTATAGTACCGGTATATTATATTATAGCAGGTATATATATATATAGATATATAGATTGTTGTTACATTCGTTTAGACTAATTAATATGAAAAATATAATTCAAATAGATTGACTACTTACAAGCTTTGGCACCATTAAAATGAGACTCCCAGGAAAGTTAGAAACAGAATGATGACTATACTATCGATCGTTAAAACCCGTCAAGTTAAAAACTTGACTATAAAGAAGTGTACACAGTCTCCAAGTTAAAAACTTGGCCCCGATCGCTTCAGTGTTAACGCTCATGTGTGTGAAAAACACTCACATTTAAGTGGTAACGCGTCTCACGTGATATACACATAGTTGTTATGTAGACTTTATCAAACAGACACTTAAATGTAAAACACATAAAAGACGAATAGATCTATAAACATAATTATAAATATATGTTAAACACTGAGTATTAACATTAACCAATACATCTAACGAATGGGGAAAACAGTAGATTCGACGGGGCTTAACTGTGCAATAACTAAACAGTTTTCTGGCAATTGAACACTTTGCTAATTTACGACAGACAGTTTTACTAGAAATCATATAGAGAAGTAGGTTGGGTTATCTGTGCAAGAAAAGGAACATTGACATTAGTATTAGCAATTGGAGCCCCGCCACCATTTCACCTCCGAAATAGAACTGGTCTTAACGCGTGAGAGTACCTAAAACCGGCCAGTCTATTAAAGAGACAATTCTTACTTTTGCTCACTGCTACTTACAGCTACATTTTCATATTTAAAGTTATATTTTTAAAATGTATTAAAAAAGCCTTAAAATAGGTTGTATCTATAAACAATCCTACCTTGTTTAAGAATAATCCTATTAATCCAATAATTCACTATTGCACAAAAAAAAACCCAGAACATATTTTAATCCGCTTGACCGTAATGGTTCAGTGTA
The DNA here is from genome assembly GCA_036850965.1 of Patella caerulea. Classification (NCBI taxonomy): domain Eukaryota; kingdom Metazoa; phylum Mollusca; class Gastropoda; family Patellidae; genus Patella; species Patella caerulea. Next base: position 6,443,709 of record JAZGQO010000010.1, read on the forward strand.
TCTCTCTTACAAAATAGTCGGGGCAGGTTTAACCAAATAATTGGGAAATTGAACACCGATAAAAATTCCATGTTAACATAGATCTGGATTTAGATCTTAAACCTACTCACTTATTTCGTAGTGATCTAATGATTCTGCAAACAATCAGCAGTGTATAGTTATAAACAAATATCCACAGATTTGACATCGGTGCAACGATCGAAACAAGCAGGAGTGGATTCCCTAGGCTCCTACAAATCGCCGTAAAATGCACATAAGTTGGCAGTTTGGTGGGATCACTTCAACTTTTGTATTTATTCAAACAAACGTTGGTCCAATATTCAGACAGCCTGATTTGCTGACGAGCGACTCTAGTCCGGGAGACACATTGCGCTCATGCATGGCACAGCCAAATTTCGAACAAGTTTAATTCCTTTTATAAGATAGGCCTACAGAGTTGGATAAACTGATATTCTAAATCTTTTGTTTTTATTTTAAAAGATATTTTTTAAAAATTCAAAATGGATCAAGCCCTTGTTTGTATGGATTGTAGATTACACATACAAGAATTTCTTAGGCTAAACAAATTATTAAATGATATATAGTCTATAATTCACTGGGGAACATTGAACCATGGTTCAAAGTACCCCGCTGACAGTGGTTCAATCTGCCCCATCACAGTTTCATGATCAAAATTTAAAAAAAAAATCAATATTAAAATATGGATCAAACCCCGGTTTATCTGGATTGTATAGATTAGACATATGTGAACTTATTTTAAGTACAAGAATTTCCTAGGCTAAGAAGTTAACATGTATGGAGAATTTTTCTCTTTTAAGCGCTTTTTTGAAAAAAATTCACTGCCTGAGAAAATAATTGACAGCATATGGCTTATTGATGGAGAAATGGGTCTAAGAAGTTATCTCGCTTATGTATATTGTTGGGTTGTATATTATTTTATGATCAGTAGTGGAATACCGCGTTTTATTAGTGAAATAAAAGTGTTATTCCACTGGCGGACAAAGTAGTCCATGTTGTTTTACGTAAAATGATTGTAAAATCATAAAATAAATAGAACATTTGTCATTTTGTCGTGAATAACATATTTTAATTCATCTCTAAGCAAGAAAACGTTTATATTTTCACTCATGCTACGCATTCGTGAAAATATAAGTTTTCTTGCTTCTCGATGAAATAAAATATGTTATTCACTCTAAAACGACAAATATCCTCTATGTATTATTTATAAAGGATATATATAACAAACAATCTGAATCAGCGACAAATCAGGTTGAAATACATCAAGCAGTTAAGAAGAAAATTCCCGTATTTGCCCCCCCCCCCCCCCCAATGATCCGTCTTTATAAAATAATTACCTAATAATTCTTTATATTTTTTTTTTCATGTTTTCTGAAACAGATATAGGTGAGTATTACAAATTTATATTTTAATTTATCATGCACTAGTTTTATATTGTGTATAATATACGTCAATCCTGTCTGTTTACCTGACGTCAAAGGCATCTGGGGGCTTCCGATGGGGCTTCTGTGGGCGCTGATGACGGTCCGCGGCGAACGGTACAGTGCAAGGATGCTCTCCATAGTCATACGGACGTGATGAATTTTAAGGGGGCAGAATCCTGTCATGCTCGAACAAATTTCGGGTGAGGCCTACATACGTCTAGGGACGTCCCACCACCCTCCGCCTAGAAAAAAAAGTAAAATATCACACGCCTCGCAGTGTTCGTCTGATTTGAGCTAGTCCCACTTAACACTGCTGTAATGGATGTAAATTTCTGTTCCAAATTATGACTGGTCAATAATTCAATTAACAACCAATAGCTAACTGCGTAACCAGGGTCGTAAATGTGGGTGTGTGGGTGTGGTACACCCCACTCCCAGGAAAACAAAATAGTCAGTCGCAAAACCAGTGCAGTCGGTCGCAAAACCAGTGCAGTCGGTCGCAAAATAGGCGCAGTCGGTATCAAAATAAGTGCTCACTGCATACGTCACACTACTCACGCAAAACTTTAGTATAAAATAACCTTGTCAACTTATAACGTTTGAAAAATTGATGTGTTTCACTCTAATTCTGTTGTGATTAATATTCTGTTTCTCCCCGGGAGAAAAATAGTCAATCTCAAAATAAGTTCAGTCACTGCCGTCCATCTCAAAATTAGGCATCGGCGACTTCATGAATTAGGCCTAATGAATTAAACAAACAATGCCAGAATAGATCCCAAATACTATGTATTTGCGTGAATCCGTAAGCCTAAATTAGACTCGTCTACGTCACACCAAACTATAGTTTAAAATAACCGTGTCTGCTTGTCATGTTTGAAAAAAAGTTTGTCACTCTTATTCTGTTGTGAGTATGTTGTTCTATGAAATGTTTCCACCCATGGCAAAAAAATAGTCGGTCTTAAAAAATGTACTCAACGCAGTTGGTCGCAGACTAAATGAATTATTGGGATAAACAAACAATCACAAATCGGGCGAAATTGACAGACAAGCCTCAAGATTTTGTCCCGTTTCTTATTCCCTCGTTAACGAAAATTTGGTTCCATTTGCCATGACAATGACTAAAGTTTTCTAGCCAAAGCCCCAAAATTTAAAAGCTCGGTTACATATTTGAATTGTTTTTGCGCCTGCGGCACTCGATTCCATTATAACATCATTCTTCTACTCCTCTGTAATCTTGTATGGTCTCAGAGACTATACAAATGTAATGTCAACTCTTGCAAAACGGGCGGAGTTGACAGGGACAGATCTCGAGATTCTGGCCCATTGACTCACATTTCTGGTCCTCTCGTCCTCAAGAATTTCTCCCAGCCATAACCTCAGATGCTTGGATATTGACTCAATTTTTCAAACTTTTCTCAAGTTGCTCAGTTTTATAGGCACAATCATCATATATGACATCAACTTTATGTCAACATAAAAAAACCTATGCTTTCCGACGAGACAACGATCGGGGTACAGCTATATAATTATACAATACTATCTATGTTTTACCAACCGTTTTGGGCGCACCATTGATCAAGTCGTGAGTGCCCAACCAATCTGATTCGGCATTATGCACAATGTGCGGCCCAACATTATAAAGCGCCCCACCACTCTCCGGTACGAGCCCCCCCCCACACACACACACAGATCAAGTCTTTTTGGGCGCCCCATCAGTTGTGGTGGTAATCATAGGGGTCATTATTTGGCGCCTCACCATTTGGGTAGCGTCTGATATATAACGACATGATTGACGAGGCGCCCATAAAACCAAGTGACAATGGTTGGGCGCCAATGTCATCGTGGACGCCCAACCAATGTCAATCGGTTTTATGTGGCGCCCATACAAATATGGCACCTGCCCCTCTTGCCCTCCCACCCCGCTAGCTACGGGCCTGTTATTTGTGTGTTTTACCATTGTAATATTGAGTGTTGTATACCCGATTTGAAAACAATCACGATAACTTGTGCTGTTCCATTGTCTAACGTCTTCGTCTTCTTCCTTGGGTCCTGGGTACGTCAAATTTTAAAGATCCCCTTGGAAATCGAAACAAACGAAGGTGGTAGCGACCCTGTAAGATCAAACTTTCCCCCTCATAACACCCTGCACTGCACTGATTCAGGATTAGGACGTAAAACCTCATTTTATTTTCAAATAACATTTTAATTTTATTTAAATGAACCCATGATTTCACATATTAATTGAGTTTAAAGTATTCTGGAATCAAATCAGTGAAGCGACAACGAATGTATACTTTTGGTGTGAAAATAAAACTGTTCAACGTTGATTTCAAGTTTAACATGGAGTCAATTAACAAGTCATTGAAAAATTGTTGCGTTTCACTATTATTCTGTTGTGAGTATTATTCTGTTTCTCCCCGGGAGAAAAATAGTCAATCTCAAAATAAGTGCAGTCACTGCCCTCGATCTCAAAATTAGACATCGGCGACTTCATGAATTAGGCCTAATGAGGTAAACAAACAATGCCAGAATAGATCCCAAATACTATGTATTTGCGTGAATCCGTAAGCCTAAATTAGACTCGTCTACGCCACATCAAACTATAAGTATAAAATAACAATGTCTGCTTGTCATGTTTGAAAAAAGGTTTGTCACTCTTATTCTGCTGTGAGTATGTTGTCTATGAAATGTTTTCCACCCATGGCAAAAAAATAGTCGGTCCTAAAAAAAGTACTCACCGCAGTCGGTCTCAGACTAAATGAATTATTGGCATAAACAAACAGTCACAAAACGGGCGAAATTGACAAATAAGCCTCAAGATTTTGTCCCGTTTCTTATTCCTTCGACCTTATGCACCTTCTTCTTCAAGTGTTTCAGCATTGTCCCATGATACAAAAGAGTACCTGTATGTTTATTTTACTGTGGATACTAACAGGGAAACGCCTGATTAAAATAGTCACGTTCAACATATAGATGTCAAAAAGTATGTATTAAATGAATCAATGATGTCAATTTAAAGATAATGCCTGTTATGGTATTTGACTGATCAGTGAGGGCATCTCGACCATTGATGTCAAATTAAGCTTCATGCCGTAATTTACATGACAGCTAGGGTGGCTCAGTGTGTTAGGCGCTGGCTTGCTAATCCGGATGTTCTGTCTTCAATCCCTGCATTGGCCGAGAAAGTTTATCAGGATTTCCAGGTGTGGTTCACATTCGACAAAAACATGACACCCCTTGTTAACATTGGTATGCACATAATATAAGAATCCTTGACTGTTGGAATCAAAATAAGAGTATGCCGTAGTGCCGCTGTCCAGGCAGATTTCCCGCATTGGCCGTCTTCATTAGCTCAGTCGGTGAAGAGCAGGACATTACATCCCATTTTATTTCTTCATTTCATATTTTATGTGACCAAAAACATCTTAGGGCAGTTTGCAGGGGCGGATTGGGGCAGGGAACCGGCCCGGGCTCCCGTGTCGGAGCGGCCCCTTTTACTGACCGAGAAGCCCGGAGGAGGGGAGGGGCTCTTCCGCTGGACATTTTTGAAAAATGAACCCCAATTATGCGATTTGGTGCAATATCTGATTATAATCTCTGTCAAATAATATATTTCATAAATTGATTAACTTAGGCCAAAACCCCGACCTGCAAGTAATTTACAACCATTAGTTGAGAAAATTTTGACCATTGGATTAACCAGTTAGAAATATTGAATCAGCAGGAATATTTTCATTTGAAAATGTCCCATTTTTGTTGCCGGGAGCGCTAGTTGATTCCTCCTGTGATGGAAGGCTACGAAACACATTGGTACAGAGTGACGAAAATGAAAATCATAAAAGCTGATTTTTAATTTTGGATTCTGGCGTATCCCTACAAACAGGGTGCAGGTGACTTAATAATTAATCGGATGAATCCGATGAAATTTTCGGTTGAATTTCGTATCCCCATTGCAGGATTCCGAATTCTGACCCACGCCCAGCACACCCGGTCCAGAAAGTCTATTATACCAGCCCATTAAAGCCACCGGTCACATACAATATGATCATCATGGCTCCATGGTCGGTCCAATACCCGCCTCTCCCATATAATGTTCAGCAGAAAAAGGTTGGTTTTTTTGAGCGAATTGGACAAAATTATCGCCTTTCGAGTGATCGTCCGACCGGCCCTTCGGTCCGACTTTGAACTCAAAATTAGCAATGACAATTGCAGTATTTTGAAAATTGCTATTGTGGTATGAAATATGCATTTTAATTGATATTAAAAAAATAATAAAAGATTGCCGCAATACTTTTATCTGCACTATAACAACGATCTTCCGAGGCAGCCATTCAAATGTCCCATTTTGAACCTTAAAATCAGGCATATTATACACTTCAATTTTTTTATTTTTTCTAAAATATTTTAAGTATGGTTCTGTTATTGTCTTTTATATCCCTAAAACAAACTCCCTGTACAGCGGGATGTCGTTTGTTAAAAAAAAAAAATAAATAGCGAAAATTATATATGCAAAAACAAAATGCGGACCAAATTATGGCACCTTAGCAAATAAGCATTCATAACTACATGCAAATACAAATAAATATCATTGAATACAGCCATTGAAAAACCTATGGCTGTATTCAGTGGCTCGAAAACGTACTACTTTTGTCCAGAATGACGTCACTTTCAGAATTACGTCAAACGGTAATGACGTCACCGCTATCGCTCGTGGAATACTTGCGCAGGGACTCTCTTGAACTATTGAATAACCCGAGCGGTATTCAATGGTCACTGAGTTCTGTGTATATATACGCATACATTTATATTATATATAACAACGGCTTATTGAATGTTTAATATAGAGGTTACTGTATCTTGCTTAATGAAATATATTTACATAATGTAGCTTTTACATATTCATGTTGTTTACTCGGTAATAAGATCGTTAAATCGATAACTTTCAATGCAAAAATACATTAAAAACTTGTTAGCTACGTGAACTTCTCAAATGGGTGGTCTTAATTCTGTTATAAATTGATAAAAAAAAACAATATGTCTATTACGGGGCTCGGTAAGGGACGCGAAGAATAAAAATATAATAATCATAGAAATATAGACTAGAATAGCAATGACGTCTTTTACAACGACGTCATAAGTCGGCCATATTGGAAGTTGTATGACGTGAAAAGTAAACACTGCAAATCGCGCTATATAGTGCGAGGCGCTTTCTATTCTTTGCGTTTTTATGATACTGCAACCTATTATTTTGAACTATGAACGTGCGGCAATTTTGTTTTCACGTTGATGTTACAATTTCTAATAAAAGTACTTGTATAAATAGTGCCAATTAATTTATATTATCTTGCCCGTACGCTTATTTCATTAATGACATTATTTGGCGCAGAAGTTGTGGAATTTACCGAAGAATTTAATATTTGTTGCGAAAAAGTATTCGGTTGGAAAATATCGTTAATAAATGTCTCTTAGTCTTGAGTTCACAGAATTTAGGCCTAATTTACACCTTTAATTAACAATTTTTAAAATTAATTACTGATTTGTGTATTTGTTGCTCTACAGTAGTATCAATCTTTCACTCCTATACTGACTCGATAAACAAAAGCCACAGACAAAATACCTTCTTAACTTTGATATAAAATTATATATCCATATTTTAGAATCCAAATTCTACATATTGTTCAACAGCAGTGTCATACCCCTTTCCTTAACATTAAATTTAAAGCATGGTTTGAGACGCACGCTATTACTTAGTGGAATCTACGTCAATACGGATTATGGAATTGCATAAACTATTTTTTTCATTGGTCAGAGGCGTCTAACCGCGGTAAAATTTACCGTTACTATTGGCTGACAGCATGCATGCACGAATCAGATCATCTAATTGGAGGGAGAGAGAGAGGTGGGGGTTTAACGTCCACTCGACATAAGCTAGGTCATTTCGGGACTAACCTATGGGTTAATTTTATTTCAATAATTCGCGTTTGGGGTCTTTAGCAGTGGGAGGACCCGGAGAAAACCCACGAGGTTGGCATTTTTTTTGGATATTGCATACTTTATAGAATATTGGTTGTACACTTTATAGAACAATGCTTGGACCGATAACCTCATTGGCGAACATTTATTACCTTTTATTAGTGTGCTTCCTAGTTTGCCATAATATACAATAAAAATAAGAAATATGTTCGCGCGAACAAAAATATTTACTTGCCATTTGGTTTCGCGGGCCAAAACCAAAATTCCCATTGGACAAGTATTCGAAGATTGTTTTACATGGGCTTTATTTGTAGTGTGACGACAGCGATTTTATCCTCAGAGTACAGCAAAAAAAAGAAGCTCTTCTATTTTGACGTTTGCGCGAGTCGAGAAAAGCGAGAGCTATCACTCGCGTCAAACATATGAAACACTGCTATCATATCGTTACTAATGTATGAATGAAATATTAAAAATACACAATACTTGTTTTTTTAATTTGTGGGATAAAACGGCCCGATATAAGTGGGATGAAACGACCCGTGTAATTTCAGGATGAAACAGCCCGGGGTGAAACGGTCGTGGGATGAAACGACCTGCTCCCTATCAGATTAGGCCTAAATTCTGTGACAAGAGACATTCATTAATGAATATTTCATATATTCAAGTCAACTTTTATTGCGGTAATTGCATTAAAGGAATATCGCGCGGCAATGCAATTTTATTTATGAAGACTTGATGGCAGGCTTACATTCCACAATTGTTTGCTATTAATGATAACAAAAAAAACAACGAATTATTCAGACGTACATTTATGATTTTGCCCATAAGAAGTCGTAGAATGATGGGAATAGAAGCTTCGCCAGAACCGTGCAAAAATGGCGGGAAGATCCACAAACTTAGCACATATTGTCTTTCACGTTCTGTGTAAAAACGAGGGGTCATAACCAAAGGTATATGTGCATTAATTGTTTTTCCAATATTTTGGCAATGGGTGTGCCCTGGGTTTGATAACAGTTTATTTTACATGATAAACTGGTTCCTGGGGGGGGGGGGCTTAAAAAGCCACTAATTTTTAAAGCAGATCTGCGCCACAATGTCTGGCACTGGTTGACCATTATGATTGTGGTATTGAAAACTACATATTTTCTATTTGACAGGGGGTGTAAAATCAACGGGGGCACAGAATCTCTATTCCATGTGAGCAAAGCGTATCATTGCGTCCGCTCAGTTAGAACTCAGATGAATGCAGTTTCTCCGTTCATAACCATACATGTAATTTTTCGAAGCACGGAGTTTTCATCACGAAGTACATCTATGTCTGTAGGGAAGTTAAAATAGACTATAACACATGTTTTGATTTTATGTAATTTACAGACATGATACAACTAACATGATGGCTCAGTGAGTAAAATTTTGGCTAGCTGACCATGTTCGATCCCCGAACCGAACAATAGACTTTAAATCACTGGGAGGAAATCCCAAGAAACTCTTCAAATATACTATATAGTTCACAATCAACTAATAACATGTTGTTTGCATTCCAACTCCATTTGTCGGTAAATTTCATCTCTGCTTCTTGCTTCTTCTTTTTAGTTTGAATCTTTATTTCGGCTATCGAGAATTCTACAAAAGCCCAACGTCGTCTTTCAGATTTCGGAGAGTGTGTCGTACTCCTACCACTTCTGGAACTACAAGTGCTTTAGTCTCAACATCCAAATCTCTGCCTGCTAAACTATCTCTTTTTAAATTAAACTGTCTAGGGAACCCCAGTATTATTTCTGCAGTAATATCATACAGTGTAGTGTCTTCGTTAATAACGGTCTCGTCTTCAAGTGTTAGATATTCAATTTTACTCAAACTTTCAGTAAATTCAATTCCGTTAAGGACTATCAAGATTTTATTAATATCAGGACTTTTAATTTATCCAAACGAGTTTTTATTTCTGTGAAGAATTTGTCAATGTTCTGCACATCAAACGAGAAGGCCCCACTAGCCTTGTCAATTTGTGAAGGTCTACCTTTCTCTGTCATCATCTGCGATGGAGAGAGTCTTCCTGTTGGTTTCTGGTGCTGTGAGTATGTCAGTGCTTCAATTTGTTGTCACCACCGGGACCGGGCTGCCGTAGAATAGCCTACAACTGACTTTATGATTTGGTTGTCGAATCAATTTTGGGAAATGTTTAAAACTGTGGCTTTGCGCAAACCAATCTCTTTCCTGAATAAAAATTATGTCTGTTTGTCTATCTGTTATTCAGGTGTCATAGACTGACCAAAGGTTTTCTGCAAAATATAAACAAAAACTTCTGTTTAAGATGTCTGATCTAATTCAAATTGGAGTGAGGGAGTAAATACTACGAATTATGAAATAAGTAAACAAATACTTGAAATACCACGCCGTGAAATGTTGTGAGGAAATATGATTGTATTTACAAACATTGATTTCCCAAAGTCTTGGACATAGTTAAAGAGGTGTAAAACGTATAAAATTCAAGTTTTTAATCTGCGACCGGGCTGTCAAAGACCACGTTATTGGGCGTTGTTGTCTATAGCTATATTCTCGAATATACATGCGAGAAAAAACGTGCACGCGATTATTAAAACGGGAGTAGGAGTAAAATTACTTTTTGAGACAATAAAAGGGAGGTGACATTAGAAATTCTTTTATTAAATAAAAGTAGAAAACCTAGAAGTTGTTTTCATCAGTATACATGTAGATTAATTTGTCATGTTTGTTTTCTTATTCTTATTATTAAAAAAAGAAGTTTACTTACTAAAATTGCAAACGTATACGCCAAGGCCTAATAGGCCTAACATAAAAAAGGGTAGAGTTAAGAATAGACTCTGTTGTTAGTAGTAGACCCTAACACAGCCGTAGTAGAGTAGGCCTACTTCTAGGCTACACAAGTTCAAAGCAAATTCTCTTCATTTAAAAGTGTAACTCCATGAGCGATATTCATTGGAAATGGGCCTATTCCTAATTTCGGTATAACTGCTATTGTATGACGGCACCACTACCAGTAGGCCTATGAGTATGTGGAACCTCGGCATAATAATGATAATATATAGGATAGGACATAGGTCTAGGCCTAGATGAGAGTTTGGGCCTAGCGACCAAAAATAGAAAAAAAAAACACCACGAGAAAAATGCAATGCTATCTTTTAAGATTTATTTTTTAAAAAATCGAAGTTTAGTTATTACGATTGCACACTAAAATTGCACTAGGCTAGGCCTAGTGACACTATAACTATAAATTAATAGTATTTAATTAAATGTTCATACTTACTTGTGAGGACACTAACACCCTGCGCTGTCGCCCAGGGATTTTTGTGGAGAAAACACCAAAAAGCAAAATACTTTGGTCCGCATAGATCGTTTTTCGTGTGTGGTTTAGTGTATGGATACGAGTGATCGGCCATATTGTTTACACTGACTACAACTTCCAAGATGGCGCCTGGCAGTCGCGTCACCAGGCGTCAAAAGTCACGTGATTGCTATTCTAGTCTATATTTCTATGATAATAATAATAACTGGTGCGCGCCTGATAATAACTAGCGTGCGCCTGATAATAAGTGGCGCGCGCCTGATAATAACTGTGGCGCGCCTGATAATAACTGGCGCACGTCGGATAATAACTGGCGTGCACCTGATCTGGCGCGCGCCGAATAATAAATGGCTCGCGTCGGATAATAACTGGCTCGGATAATAACTAGCACTAATTAATACATTCCCCATATGAAATGGGGTTTATAGCCCTACTGTTCTGCTCCGACTGGCCTAATGAAGACCGGCATACGTCAAATAGTGCCAATGTGTACACCGGACCTCGGTATTTCATCCCATCCTAACGACTGTACATTGACCGTAGGCTCACTATCCAGGAGGCCCCTTGTTCCATCCCTCCGTTAGCCAAAAAAGTTCATCGGGATTTTTAAGCGTGGTTCGTCCTGCACCAAAGGGGGAACCACGCCGGAAAATCAGGATGAACGTTCTCGGTCAACGCAGGGATGGAACACGGGACCTTCTAGATAGCGAGCCAACGTCTTATTAACTGAACTATGTGGCACCTTTCCAATAAGAAGGGTTGGGTAGCCAAATAAGGTCTGACATTGAATCAGGTGACGTGGTTTTGATTCTGCCTTGAACGTGGCAAAAGGAGGGTCAGCCGTTTTCTTTCGGGTGTTCCGGTTTCATCCCACTGCTAATATTTTATAATGCATCAAATGATTAATTGATAAAAATGAATATAATCTTGTCTGATATAAATCTATAATTTATTTATAATTAACATTTAACGTTGTCATGGTTTACATTCAATAATCAGAAAGGGAATTAGTACACAAATCCACGAGGTTGGATGAACAAAGTGAACAATATTTTGAACATTTTCATCGATAAACAAAAAAATTATAGCGACCGTGTGCATGGTCTTCCGTAAGCGAATCTACGTAAGTAAGCCGACACATACTTTTGGTTAATGCAAAATGTATATTTTAAACAATGCACGGTGTATTAGGTGCCTTTCTACAGTGCATAATATTTCTGGTCGCATGGGTCGGGCTTGTGGAATAGGTAAGTAACTTATAAGAACATAGTTTGGCATGATTTTTTCAAGAAGAGCACCCAAATGTATTCTTAGATAAATCATCTTTATATATAGATTATTTTAAAAGCAAATTACATACTACCGTACATGAATTACGTTTTAAATTAGGAAAATATAAAAGTCTGTGAGAAAGGAATAAAAATTACATAACTTGGAAATATAAATTGAAAAAATAGGCCTATATATAAGTAATATAACACATGAGTAATAATTAATTGCAGTGTACTTTATTTCACATTTGCTGGAGTAAGTATATATCGCTGGAAAGTTACAAATAAAGTTTGCCAGGAAAATGTGTATCCATATATAATGAGCCCATGACTTGACGTTTGAAATATTTAATATCAATACCTGTATTACTATGCAAACTGTTGATGTGTTATTTATGTAATGGTATTTAGATTTTAAACGTATTTCACTGAGCTTAGTCAGGCAAAAAAATATTAGAACGGTGTACATCGTCAAGTGTAGCCTGTGATTATACTTTTATTATAAGATCGAACTAATAGTCAAATTCATGATATATTCAAACTAAGTACAGCTGTGGACACTTACAAGTATTAAATCATCTTACAAATTCTATTGAACATGGTATTTCAACTGCGAAGAAAGATATTTCGTGCACTGCTAATGTATATACGACATATAAAAAACTCATATGTATAAAACATCGACAGTTCGAAATGTTTGTTTTTTGTTCCTGCCACGACCTGGAAGCCAGGGTGACTCAGTAAGTAAGACGTTGGCTCGCTAACTTCGAGGCCCCGTCTCCGATCCCTGCGTTGACCAAGAAAGTTCATCAGAATTTTCTGTTGTTCTAAACCTTTATCAGTGATGCAGGATCGAGGGCCTGGCAAGTTGGCCTAGTTAGTTCCTGAGACGACCCCTTTTGCTAATTATTTTTGTCAAGTCGTATCTTATATTTAAAATAAGATTATATCCATATGTTCATGATGTTATAAAATAATTGCGTATCGATCTATTTATATTTTGTAACATGGACGGGGAATCTTTCTTTGTTCTTGTCTTTCAATAAGCAAATTCTTTTCGCTTTAGTAGATTCGATAGAGCTTAACAGTGCAATAACTAAACATTTTTCTTGTAATTGAACACTTGGCTAATTTACGACAGTTTTACTAGAAATCATGTAGAGAAGTGGGTTGGCTTATTTGTGCAAATAAAAACGAACATTGACATTAGTATTAGCATATGGAGCCCCGTCACCATTTCACCTCCGAAATAGAACTGGTCTTAACGTGTGAGAGTACCTAAAACCGGCCAGTCTATTAAAGAGATAATTCTTACTTTTGCTCACTGCTACTTACAGCTACAATTTCATATTTTAAAGTTATATTTTTAAAACGTATTAAAAAAGCCTTAAAATAGGTTGTATCTATAAACAGTCCTACCTTGTTAAAGAATAATCCTATTAATCCAATAATTCACTATTGCACAAATGACCAAATGATATGAAAATGGTGTGTAGATGGACAAAGCAAACGTAATCGACTGTCGTTCAATTTGGACTGTTCACGCATTTTACTGAACATAATTTATTAGAATTTAGAATAATATTATTAGCAATTTAATATAATTGACTTCATACATGGATATAACAATAATATGTGCTTTTAGGCCCATTTCGGTGTATTTTCTTAAAAGATTTCAAAGAATAGTCAGTCATATGCTCATGGAATTCAGATTATCCATCGGACATCAATAAATCAAAGATGCATACGACCGAAAAATAAACAAAAGGAAAAAGCAGGTTTATTCCAGTTCTTGCAAACATATCATATTTTAAATGAAATTGAATTTACAATTAGTGAAATTTACGTGGCCACATGAATAAATTTATTATATCGTTCAAACAGGCAGATTTTGATGACATTTGATTTCAAGATTTTCCATTTCACAAGGAGGATTTAGGATAACAGAATCTATTTTGTCCACCTCATCCGACTTTACTTTATAGACCAAATAATCTGCCTCTTTGGATCGATATCCTGGTTTGTCCATAATTAGGGTTCCCCGAAATAAAATCAATGGATAGTTATTATACTATATCTATATATACAACCCTAGATGATTCTTTATCATAAACTATCAAGAAAATGTACCTCTATGCTATATTTCCATTTGATTTTGCGTTAAAATAGACTGCTTTTTACGGCCCAGGGGTGGGGAGCAGTATATTTGTTTGGGTTTTCAATGTTTGACAAAGCTACGTTATCTTGTTTATCCAAATTCTGAATTTTTGTACCGAAACGAATAAACACCCACTACCATTCGGGTCTATTCGTGTATTTTATGATATGCGACCTGACAAAATCTGCTCCAAGATTCGATTAAAACTCAGGATCGGCCATCCCCGTGCACATGTACATAACGTGTGTCGCTCAATTTGTTTTAAACATGCGTGCATTTATATTTCCGATATACCCATAGACATATAGGTCTATTTATATCGGCATTTATTACAGCAGCAAATCGTTGTCGCAGCTCATGGAAAAAATTCTCTTACAACTCTTCTATAGTGGCGTGCTAACACTATTGCGGTGATTTAAAAGCTTTTGATCCGATTTAAGCTTTTACAATTCCATTTTATCCTTAGATGCAACAAATGTGGAATCTTTCGAAATTCGGTTTATATTGTCGCTCCGGTATCCATAAATATTGGTGGATATCGTTCACGAACTACTGATACCACTTCTTATTCAAGCATTTAGCATAGTTAACTAACCTTCGTCCAGCTATTGTAATTCTACATCACTTAAAGTGGCTAATTCTCTAACTCAATATCATCCAAAATCTTCAACATTGAAAACACGAATTATTTGTCAATTTAATCAACATTGATGCTGTGGTCTTACCGGGAAAAGATGGGCTTTTGGTATCCAATATTTAAGACAAAATAAACATTTTACTATTGGTACACGAATCGTGTACCATAATGCGTTTCAGTCCCAGTTTTAACTCGAGGGACGAGGCCAAACACATTGCACCAAATCAAACGGCGTATGTAGACTGGAATAACCAGACGCTAGAAATTTGCGTTCGATTTAGATTGCTGGCTTAGTTCGCCGAACATAACTGATTTGAAAATAGAGTAAAAACGGAAACTATTGAATGTAAATTAGTATATATACATTCATATTACAGCATTATATGCGTTACGATCCACTTGTGTCAATTTCTAGTTCCGAAATGTTAGCGATTTAGCTCCTTTAAATAATACCAAACATCATTTACTTTTTAAGGCAACATGTTTCATTATTTGAGAAAAGGGAGCCACGGTGGCTAAGCGGGAAAGAGCTGGCTCGCTAGCCTGGAGGTCGCGTGTTCGTTCGGGATTTTCCGACATGGATATGGTTTCTCCTTGTCAGTCTTGCAGGACGGAGGGCCAGACAAGGACAGCTGTTTTCGGATGGGACAAAAAACCGAGGTCCCAGTGTATACCCTTGCGTGCATGTAAAAGATCCCTGGGCAGATGGAATTCAATATAAGAGCATGCCATTGTGCCGCTGCCCGGGATAAAAATTTCCCTCATATGCCCGCCATCATTAGCCCAGTCGGAGTAGGACATTAAACCCCATTTCATTTAATTTAATTTTTAGAAAAACAAATAAGGCATTAATGGCAGAGGATATTCGCCATTCGAATGGCAAAGAGTTATTCGCCATTCGTTTATGTTATTCGCCATTCGTTTTCGTTATGTGCCATTCGTTTTTTTAAATCGATACTTTCTGTACTATCACGATGTCTGGTCGAGGGGTAATGGTACCAAACACTTAAACATATATCATTTTTGTTGCAGTAAAAATGCGAAAATTACTACTACAAGAAACGTTGTTTGGCAGAGTGCCATTGTAGGTCTATTTATAGGTTTAGATAAGACAAACTAGTTTTATTCAAGTATATGGATTGGAAATAATGAAAAATAAAAACGAATGGCACAATGCTTTATTTTATGTTGATATTGACTGTATATCCTGATGAGAGAGAGAGAGGAGAGCGAGAGGGAAGAGGAGAGAGAAAGAGTGAGGGAGAGAAGAGAAAGAGAGAGGAGAGAAGGGGGATAAAGAGAGAAAAGGAGAGAGAGAAGAGGGGGGGGGTCGCGTCGACACAATTAATATCGAAACTAACATATGGTTCAATTATATTTCAATTATTCGAGAAAAAGGAGAGAGAGAAGAGAAGAGGGGAGGAGCGAGAGAAGAGAAAATAGAGAGAGGGGAGAGAAGAGAAGAGGGGAAGAGGAGAGAGAGAGAGAGTGGAGAAGAGAAGGAGAGAGAGGGGGAAACGGTTTGCCATCGGTCCATTCGAAACAAACAAGATAATTTCTTGACTAACATATGGTTCAATTTATTTTAACAATTCACTTTAGGGGTCTTTATCAGTGGGAGGACCAGGAGAAAACCCACGAGAGTAGTGTTTCCTGTCCAACCACTGCTAAAGACCCCTAAGCGCAAGCGAATTATTAAAATGAAATTGAACCATTTGATATAAACCACGGGTCGCAGATAAAATATTTCTGGATTAGTAACAGATACAAAATTCAATCTGATGGCCATCTACTCACAAGATGCAAGATGGATCATAAAACGGCGCAATGCCAATACTGTAGTTTTCGATAAAGAAAAATTTCAAAATATTATACATTTTCTCATTGACAATGCCATATTTGAGGTTGGGGATTCGATAATACAACAAACTATTGGTTTACCAATGGGAACTGACCCCGCCCCATTTATGGCAAATGCACATTTATATAAATACGAATTCGACTTTCAAGACCATAAAAGAAAAACAGATTACAAGGTAGCAAAAAGTCTAAATTATACCTTCCGTTACATTGATGACATAACACCAATCAATGATAATGGTAATTTCAATAAATACAAAGATGAAATATATCCTCCTGAACTTATATTAAATAAAGAAAATTCGGGCACTATAAATGCATCTGTCCTTGACTTGGACATCAATATAATTAATAACAAATTTAATGTCGGTATATTCGATAAAACGGACAAATTTGGTTTTGAAGTAGTAAAATACCCGTCAGCTCATAGTAACATACCAGATACGACACTATACAATGTTTTCTATTCACAGGCATTACGATTTTTAAAAATATGCAACAGTAAAGAACTATTTCTTTCCCGAATAAAAACTCTTAATTTTAAGTGCACGGCCAAAGGTGGTACACAATTACGCATTTTGAAAGAAATTTCAAAACTTCCATTTCTTCAACATAATAAGTTTTACATTTCTTATAACGATATTACTGACTACATATTGGATAATGATTCTATATAAATTGCTTCTAGATGTCTAGTCCTATCTGGATTATCGCCCTTATTTTTAGGCCTTTATGAATACACTAATAACTTACGATTTCTTTAGCATTCCTGTTTTGCATTTCTTACGTGGGACATTATATAATAATTATACTATGGTTTGTACAATTGCATGGTCTTTAAAACTAATAGTTTTTATATTTTAACGTAATTTTATCTAGATTATCGCCCTTTTATCGGGAAATTGCACCTTCTAAACCACGACGTCATAACAACTATTACGGCAGATTCACGTCACACCACTCAGTCAGCAGACGGCTGTCTCCCTAGATAGTCTATTCCTTTGCTTCTTTGTATTCAGTTGTGTTTTTATTTCTGTGACGGTTGCAATGTTTGTCCTAAATGCATTTATATACTTCAATCCTTTTATTGATTTAGTTTCTGATACATTTAACTATGTGGTTACTTGTGTAGCGGAATTTATACAACAATATGCTTGCATTCGTAATTCTTGCAACATATAATAGATCATGACTCATGCTGACACTATATAATTATTTCTTTGGGTTGCATTCCCAGTTGTTTTCAAATATGAGTGAAGTCTGTGTCACCACAGGCCCGGGACTGTACAGCGCAGTGGACGCTTACGGCTAGCCCCCGGATCCATTCACTCTCTTTGATTTGTTTATGTTTGTGGTCTTTGAGAATGATGTCTTGTCCATATATTTGTTTTTGTGTAGAATTGTGTGTGGTGCAGCCCTCCTGCACTTACTATTACTAATAGAATACGGAACTTTTCACATGTGTGTTACTTCCATGTACAGACGATGTTGGTTTCTCAGTCTTCGCTTCGCTTTGAACGAAGGCTTTCATTTACACGGTGAAGCTTCAAATGACAAATGGCAATTAAAACGAGGTTCTGGGCCTGTAATTTGAATAAAAACACACACAATCTGCAAGAATTTTAAGTTTATTATATAAAACGAATGGCGATTAACCATCCTTATGGGCCTGGGCTATTCGCCAATCGAATGGCCAAAATCCACATTTTCCTATTTTCTCACAGGGTTGGATGGTCGAATGGTTAGCGTGTCCCGCGTTGTTTCATAAGGTCTGTCACTGAGTCAACTGACGTGGTTTCCATTCCACTCATATAAAAGTTTTATAAATACTCAACGATAACGTAATAATTAATGCGCCCACCGAATTTTGTGTCATCCCACAATAGATACAAAACTAAAGAACAACCACTATGCCATTAGCCTGTCCAACCTCATGGTTTTCTCCGGTTCCTCCGATTTCCTCTGACCCCTACACACAAGCGAATTATTGAAATAAAATTAAACCATATTTAGTCTAGAAATGAAGTATTTTGTGTCGAGTGGACGTTAAACCCCACATCTTTCACACACACGCTTTAAGTCATATTTTTTGGTTCGAGATGAAGTGTAAATAAAAGATAAAACATTTACTATGGCAACATTTCTACACCACAAATTTATTATACTCGTGCCTTGATGTTGGGCTATATGTCCGCTTCCACCCTGGGTGATATCGCAGAAAATATTATCTTGCCATATATGCCAAATAATTTGCTTTGATTTCATCTCGCCATCTATATGCCTATATGGAAATATTGATAAATCTGCTCACATCAAAGTCAAGTAAATCTAAAAAAATAGGTTTGCTAATAAAAATTATCAAGTAAGTCTAAAAAGGGTTTGCTAATAAATAGTGTCTGCATAAATTCAATATAAGACTGGATAAAATAAAATTAATGGATGCACACACAAACAATAACACAATACTTGTCATCATCTTCACTGTCAAGGGTTTACAGTTTGACTATAAATGTGGTTGATATCATTCGAATGATTCAGGAAAAGTAGAAAATGTAGATCAAACAATCTGAATCAGCGACAAATCAGGTTGAAATACATCAATCAGTTTAAATCAGTGGATGTATCATCGTCGCGAACCAGTTCATGTTCATCATTTATGAATATTACCGTAACGTAATATCGACTGAATTATTCCTGTTTCTATTACTGTTTACACTCTCTGTAAATGAGATATGTTCACGAATTATTGATCAGTAGAAATTTTAATTTACCCTTGATTTGATTCACCACGAACTATTATTCAGGTCCGTAGCTAGACCAAAATTGTTAGGGGGGGGGGGGGCAAAGGCTTCTGGGGGCTTCTGTGGGCGCTGATGACGGTCCACGGCGAACGACACCGTGCAAGGGTGCTTTCCATAGGCATACGGACTTGATGAATTTTAAGGGGGCAGAATCCTGTAGGTAAAATTTCACGACCTCAAACGCGTTTTCTTGCTATTCCAGTCTCTGAATACAGTAGGTGGTACTGATATAGTCTAACTAAGGTGGCTTAGTTGAATTCAAATTAATCATTTATATTCCACGGCGAGATTCTGTCTCATTGACTCACATTTCTGGTCCTCTCGTCCTCAAGAATTTCTCCCAACAATGACCTCAGATGCCAGGATATTGACTCAATTTTTCAAAATTTTCTCAAGTTGCTCAAGCACAATCATCATATATGACATCAATTTTATGTCAACTTAAAAAAACCTGCTTTCCGGCGAGACAACGATCGGCGTACAACTATATAATTATACAATACTGTCTATGTTATACCCACCATTTTGGGAGCACCAATCTGATTCGGCATTATATGCACTATGTGCGGCCCAACATTATAAAGCGCCCCACCACTCATGTCATTATGGGCGCCTCTCCGGGATAAGGCACCCCACAGATCGAGCCGTTTTGGGCGCCCGATCAGTTGTGGTGTTAATCGTGGGGGTCATTATTTGGCGCCTCACCATTTGGGGAGCGCCTCAACGACATGATTGGCGAGGCGCCCATAAAACCAAGTGACAATGGTTTGGCGCCAATCTCATCGTGGACGCCCAATCAATGTCACTCAGGTTTATGTGGCGCCCATACATGGAGATTTTAGTCGCTGGCGCTGACATATTCCAAGAGGAGGGGGGGGGGAGCTTCATCCCTTGCCCTCCCACCCCTCTAGCCAAGGGCCTGTTTTTTTTTTTGTGTTTCACTATTGTAATATTCTGTATTGTACTTGTATACCCGATTTAAACACAATCACCATAACTTGTAGTGTTTCATTGTCTAACGTCTTCGTCCAAACTGATCCCGCAGTGAATATTCGCTTGGCCGCTACAATCACTGATAAGAATGACATCGACGAGACTTAATGAGTTCGGCATATTAACATTTTTACTCCGAGAAATTAAATTCTCAAACATTTTTTTGAAGTATAAGAAAAATAAATGAAGACGTTTGAAGTATTTGTAGTTAACAAAATATTTCCTATTTAGTATAAATGGGTATTAAAATGAGTAAAATGCATCATTTTGCCCGAAGTAATTCTATGTGAAACAGATTGATCTTTGTCTTCTTCCTTGGGACTTAACGTCTCCTTCAACCTAAATTGTCCATCGTCTTCTATAATACAGATCATATTGTTGATTATTTAAAATAGACCGCGATGTTAGTGACATACTTGAATAACAGTAGAGTGTTCATCTACGACGTCTCCATGGTACCACGTTCAAAGTTCGATGATTAACACATAAATAAATGTCTGGTTCGAGCCCGGTGTTGCCAAGAAAGTTTCAGGGGATTCTGGTCTAGATGCCCATATCAGTGATATAAGACTGAGATAGGCCTGGTGACATGGACAAATGTCTTGATGTTCAGGTAGGACGCAATGTCGAGTCCCTTTGTACATCACAGGGCACATGTTAAAGATCCCCTTGGAAATGGAAACAAACGAAGGTTGTAGCGACCCTGTAAGATCATACTTCCGTCATAACAGCCTGTACTGATTCACGATTAGGACGTTAAACCCCATTTTATTTTATTTTATTTTCAAATAACGTTTTAATTTTTTTTAAATGAACCCATGATTTCAAATATTAGTTTAGTTTAAAGTATTCTGGAATCAAAGAGCTAGATCTGTGGATTCAATTGACAGTCAATTTTATTTTGATTTTGACGACAAGGGAAAATGGGATGATAACAATATACCTAATATGGACCTAATATAATGTTTAGGCTCTAATATAGCCCATCGCCATTCTTACCCTAAAATGATATTGTGAAGTCACTGGTGTACCGATGTATATCTAAAATACAAAAGCAAAACAACCTGCTATGGTGTACTCAAGAGGGCTTACTCTCTTTCAGAACTTAAACGTAGTTGCCTCCCTTCCCCTGTCACATTTACTTATTAAGCCATTAAAACCGATCAGTTATTAAGGATTTTAAAAATAAGGCTAAGCAATGAAATATTAATACAACTATTTCACTCTTCAATGATATTGATCTTTCTGGGGAACTATTAAACAGACCTATAAACTTTTTTTAAGGCTACTATTTAATTTGTAGATAAATTAATTTGAATGTGTTTAGGAGTTGGCCAGTAGCAGTATACCATGCGATCACTATTCCCATTAAAGCAGTCAATCGTAAATAAAATGCCATTAATATAATTAAATAAACCTGACTTTGTTCTGTGTTACCCGCACATTGCCTAAACATATATTTATTTTTAAATCTAGTGTATTGTACTCCTTCATCCACAAATTACTCAGAATTTTACATATATCATGATTTATTCTATAACTACATGTAAATACAAGCAAATATCATTGAATACAGCCATTCATTAACCCATGGCTGTATTCAGTGGCTCGAAAACGTCCCACTTTTGTCCAGAATGACATCACTTTCAGAATTACGTCAAACGGTAATGACGTCACCGCTATCGCTCGTGGAATACACTCTCTTGAACTATTGAATAACCCTAGCGGTATTCAATGGTCATTGAGTTCTGTGGCATACATTTATATTATATCGATGGCTTGGAGCACACATGTGTTATGTCCAATTTTGGCGAAATTCAGATTTTTAGATATTAATAATCCTTATTCCAGGGCGCTTGATGTGTCTAAATGATACAAGTCCCCAATAATTTAAAACAGTCCAAAAGGCCAAATAGCCAAAAATGTTATGTACTACCCACATATTTCTTTAGAACACACACATTTCATGTCCGGACATAAGTCTATTGTGCATTAACTATGATCAGGAAGTATGGACATAAGTCATTTGTCAATTAAAATCTATCACATGTTTTTCTAAAAATTGCACATCCAATTATGTCTAAACAGTTTGGATTAGACATTGCACTGCGTATGATTGACGACGATGATATCTATGATGATATTGAAAGCATTGGTAATGGAGAAATAACTGAAACACCCGAAGTATATAAAGAAATCGAGGTTGAATCACGCACTGTAGCTAGTATAATTTCAGAAAGTCTCAGTCTCATTAACACCAGAGAGTCTTCTGAGGAGTTTGAAGATGGTAATAATTCCGATAAATCCTACATTCCGACCAGTTCCAGTAGTGAAAGTAGCGAAAACGACGAACCTGAAAACCAAACATTTCTCAGTATTATAGAAAAAGATCAAACACCTGTAGAAGATTTGACAATTTCTCGATCAAGGAAACGGAAGAGGGATCCAGAAAACTGGAAACGAACTGTATGTCATAGGCGTAGAATATCTGGTAAGTCCTATGTCAATCGTAGTGGTAAAACAGTACCTGAAAAGACGCCAAAACAAGTCAATTGTTCCAATTGCAGATTTAAGTGCAATGACAACTTCTCTGAAAACAAAAGACATGAAATATGTTCAAATTTTTATTCCCTTGCCGATGTCAACAGACAGAAAGATTTCATTTGCAGAAGGGTGAAAATTTACGAGGTGAAACATCATAGAAGTAGATGTGGTAACGACCAAAAGAAGAACAAGTCGTACGCTTATTATCTGACAAATCTGAACAAAGAACATCGGGTTTGCAAGAAGTTCTTCTTAACAACATTAGGGATTTCTCAGTCGTATGTCACCGGTGCCATTTCCAACATAAATCTCCTAGGGAATTATTCAGGTGATGAAAGAATTGGTAAACCAGCGCAGAACAAAATAGATGCTGATCGCATTCAGCAAATTAGAGATCACATAAACAGTTTTCCAACTATCGAATCACATTATTGCAGACAACATACTAAAGCTAAATATCTGGATAGCAACTTGTCAATTAGTAAAATGTATTCACTTTATCTTACTGATTATTGTCCTAGCAAAGGCATAGAGCCAGTTAAACAGCACAAATATCGAGAGGTTTTTGTGACTGAATTCAACTTGCGTTTTTTTAAACCAATGAAAGATCAATGTTCAGTATGTAACGCATTTTATTCAGCTCAAGGGGAAGACAAAGAATCATTGAGAGAGAACTGGATAAGTCATAAAGAAAGGGAGAAGGAGTCAATGACAGAGAAGAACACAGATAAGGAAAAGGCCAAATTAGATGAAAGATTTATGTCTGTGTCCTTTGACTTGGAAGCTGTCCTAAATCTACCTCACGCTGGAGATGCCCAAATTTACTATAAAAGAAAATTATCTGTTTACAACTTCACAATTTTAGAACACCATTCCCTTAATGGATATTGCTATGTTTGGACGGAAGATGAAGGTCAGCGAGGATCATCAGAAATAGGATCATGTCTTCTCACTTACATCAAAAACTTGCCAGACACTGTCACACATCTATCCACATTCTCTGATACCTGCTCGGGCCAAAATCGTAACCAATTTGTAGCTGCGGCGATGCTACATGCCGTACAGGCCAATAAACCCTTAGACATCATCGACATGAAATTTATGGAAACAGGACACAGCTACATGGAAGTGGATTCCATGCACTCAGCTATCGAACGTGCTGCCAAACATCAACGCATATTTACCACCAAAGAATGGGAATTTGTAATTCGCAGCGCAAGGCGAAGATCTCCTTATACAGTTTATAGTTTAGATCACAATACTTTTTACGATTTGAAGGACCTGGCTGCACATACTATTCGCAACAGAACCAAAAATTCGAACGGAGAAAAGGTAGAATGGCTACACATCAAGTGGATGCGGTTTGAAAAATCTAGACCTAATGTTATCCAATATAAGTATCGTATATCACAAGAAGGATTTATGGAAATTAATACTTCTACTATCCGTGGACGCGTAACAAATAATGATCCTGTTGTACTGAAGAAGGCCTATAAGAATAGGCAACCAATAACAACTGCAAAAAAGAACGATCTGCTGAGTTTGGTAGATTCTAGAGTCATACCACCAGAGTATAAAGATTTCTATACCGATATTCCAACTTCTAATCGAGCTATCAATCATGATTATAGTGAGTATACCGATGACTCTTGTGATGATTAAGGGTCATGATTATGCTGAGAAGACTTGAATTCTTTATTAAGCAAATTAATTTGTTTGTTTGATTTTCTTTGTTTTCATTTCTAAAATGTTGAAATTTTTGGTGGAACTTTCTTTCTCCTATAAGTATTTCAGCCATTTAAACAGTAACTGGTTCAGAAACTAGAATCTGGATTGGCATTCTTCTGGTGTAGCATTACTACAATCACCGGTTTTAAATCCACAGATATCGTGAACTCTCGAAACTACAGAATTTGGTGATACGACTATGGAGTTATAATAGTTTTCTGAAGACGTCAGAATAGATGTTAGTGTTAAAATCTTTGGTATTGAGTTTGTCCATCTGTAAAGCATGTATCAGTGGCTTATACAATTCATACAATTACCATTAAAACACAGGCCTTGAATGTAGGCGTACTCTTACAATTATTCTGTTTTTTATCTGTCAATATAAAATAAAATTGAGTTAAAAGTTATGTTTTTCTACTATGTGGAATTTCTGCCCGGAAAGAGGCGTTTCGGTCGACTCTTCATCGAATTTCAACTGCTTGGGGTTCTTTATGTGCATGGATATTCATTCCACCTAAATGACTTGTCAGGTCGTATGCTCTGCCTTACTCAGTGATCCACAGTGGCTCCCCTTTTCATGTGAACTTGCGTTTCCCCACCAACCAGACTGTCGCGCTATGACCAACACTTTGGTCAATGGTTCGTTTACATACATGCCAAAATGTACACAAGGCTTTGTTTAATCCCATCGGAAAGACTAGAGGCTGTGCCTCTTCTGGAACTTCGCCCTGCACCACTGACAAGGTAAAACCACAAAAAAACTGCTTCCAACTCATGGATGAAGTCAGACAATCTTGTTAGGGAGACAGCGCCTTACGCGCTGAGCCACAGTGCGTGCCATGGACTGACACACTGTCATGAAGTAAATTAGTAACCACATAGCATCACTGAAGTAAGGTAAATGCCAGTATTTGCACAGCATCACTGTCTGACTATGTCCACTCTTCGAAAGTTTTATCAAAACACAAATGATTTATGTCCACATTTATCAAAAAATCGGTTCTACTATGTACTTAAGTTAAGGTGCGTCTCTACCAGCCTATTTACATTGATCCAAGCTACAATTATTCCAGAATCCGTATACATCCATTTATAACTTAATTTTTTATGGTGTTTTGAAATCTTAAAATGCGTTTTTCTCAAAAACATAATATATGGACATAACACAGGTGTGTTCCAAGTCATCGATATATAACAACGGCTTATTGAATATTTAATATAGTGGTTACTCGATCTTGCGTAATGAAATATATTTACATAATGTAGCTTATACATATTCATGTTGTTTACTCGGTAATAAGATCGTTAAATCAACAACAAATTGATAACTATAATACATGTAATAATACATTTCGAGTCACATACGACACTAATAAATTTGTTTTTAAGGCATAAGTAAGTTCCCATATATTTTATGATTTGGCATGATTATGTATGATGTAGGCCTACGATACAGGGGAACCGCTGTGGTCCACGGATAAAGGCGATGACTCGCTAAAATAGAATCTCGTGTTCTCTCCAGGAACTGGCCAAGAAAGTTCCTCGGAATGTTTCGGCGTTGTTTCTCCTTGTCGGTGTTGTCGTGCAGATAACCTACTCTGTTGGGGTGTTTAATATTTTAAAAATTTTGTTGAATAATTGTGAATGAATTTTGTGTTATTTGTGACCTATCAGGCGCGGATCCAGAGGGGGGGTCCAGGGGTTCCGGACTCCCCCCCCCCTGCTCAGGCTTGAAAATTTTTTATGCGATTTTATTGGCGATTTTTAGACCTGTAATTTTGGAATTTACCTTCCGGAAATACGTCAGAATGCACCAAATTGAATCTAATTTACCAAATTTTCTGGGGGAGGGCCCCCAAAACCCCCCACCGCAATTATCAAACCTAGACCCCCCCACTCCTGGATCCGCGCCTGCCTATGTAATAATTTGTCCCGAAGACTTTAAAATGACTGTTTGGTTAAACTCTTAACATTAATTTATCAGCTGATTTTTATATTAGAAATCACAATATATATATTTGTAAAAATTATCTCTGACTTCATTCCATGTACTTTTATATCATCCTGATTCCAGTTTCTCCCAGTTTTGTCTTGTATCCTAATTTTCTCCCTCCACCCGAATGAGTCTATTACAGACAACAGACAACTGTAACAACCATCAGCATATTGGAGATGTTGGTTGTGACATATTATAAATAAAGCAACGTTTGATAGAATAATAGATTCCTTCATATTATTACATATTAACTTCATTATATTAAGATATGAAAATGTAGCAGTATTTATGTTTAATTATATTTACAGGAAGGTGAAGGTCAGTCTGAATTACATAGTTTAGTTATATATATAGTAGTTTATATGTTTAATTATATTTACAGGGTGGATATCAACATCAATACAAGTATAAACGAATTAGAAGAAGAGGTGAAGAGGAAGTTGAAGGAGGAGTGTGGTGTAACAGTAACTAGTATAGATAGAATAACAAGAGGTGATTATTATGATGTTATATTATACAACAGGAAGAGACATGATGATAAAAACAAACAACTGTCTGTATATGGTATACAGGATGGTGATGAAGTATGGTGCTACAAATTATAGTATTATATACTGTATACTGTACAACATTAGATAAAATCTATTTTGGTTTAACGTACATTCAACTAGGTCATTTCATACTAGGTTAGGTAGGTCACCCTACTTCTAGTCACGTACAACTGTTGTATCGAAATCACACTACTTGAATCAATGATTTATCTTATAATCAACTAAAAATAAATGGGGTTTAGCGTCTTACACCTATACTGGGCTAATGAAGGCGGGCATGCGCCATACAGTGTGCTATGAGAGAAATTTAGCCCAGGCAGCAGCACTATGATGACCTACTCTTCTATCAAATTCTAACTGTCAAGGGATCTTTTACGTGCACGTTATTGTATACACGTGCATTAGATGATTGAACTTGGGAGGGAACCCAAGACATCCAGGCTAGCGAGCCAGTGTCTTAATCACCGACCCACCATTTGTGTTTAGGAACAAAAATGATCACGTAACGGATAAAGGTGATGAGGTATTTTAATCCTATTTAAAGCATTTTGATTTAATTTTCATATGGGTATTGATAAGTCACTTAATTCCAGGCTGTGGACATTCCTTGTCTGTATACTAAATACGATCGTATGGTAAACTTCTAGTCGTTCTGACTGGGCGAAAAACCCAGGTCCCGTGTACACGTTAACGTGCACGTAAAGGAACCCTTGACAGCTGGAATTCAATAATATTACAGTCCAGACAAAATTCTCCTCGTAGCACACTGTATGCCGTATTCTCGTGTTCATTGGCCATTCATTACTATTTACTAAATACTATCTTTAGATGTGTGAAATAGCTTTATTTAACGCCCGCTTCCACCGAGGTGATATCGCACACAATTACATGTTATATATACATAGTGAAACTAGTTACAATGTGTCCATCTGTAAATGACATCATCAGATATTATTGTTATATTGTCCGTGTATTTATTGTAATATTCTGTATTACTAATGACATCATCAAATATTATTGTTATATTGTCAATATTTGTATTGTGATTGTATCATCAGGCGAGGATCCAGGGGGAGGCCCAGGGAGGTGGGGGACCCCCCCCCCCCCCGCGTCATCCCCAGTGTGACATAGTTGATTTTCGTTTTCGTTTGCTTTGTTACTGTTTCAGTTCATATATCTGCTCTTTAATAGATGATATAAACATGATTTTCGCATTATCTCCGCTGGGGACTACACCAAACCTGATTATTACCTTTTGCTCCAATGTATGGCCCCTCCCTCGACAAAATCCTGGATCCGTGATTCACCTCTATTACTCATTTACCTAATGAACACCGGTGATCAGTTAATATGTCTGACTTCACAAGCTGGGAACATTGTGCTCAAGTAATTATCTCCCTTGGATTGTCCATCAGGTGGCACGATATATATTTATATATTGAGTGTTTTAAAGATAAAATTAACACTATTTACGTGTAATTCAGAGTGAAGTTGTCAAATATCCACATTGTAAGTCATGTGAAATGTACAATACCTTTTGATTTATCCCATCTTAATAGTATACTGGGGTTTGTTTCTGGGTCACCCGATATATATTTTTATATGGACTGTTTTAAAGATAAAATTAATATTTCCTTCATTTGTTAAATTTTTATTGCTTAGAGATGATAGGAACACTGTATTGTATAGTTTTATAGCGTAGAGATGGTAGGAACACTGTATTGTATAGTTTTATAGCTTAGAGATGATAGAAACGCTGTATTTTATATATTTTTATATCAAGTTTTTAAAGGATTAAATAAAATATCTTATGTATTTGTAGTCATCGTTATATTATGTGTTCTAATAGCCAATGTCCCGGTTCAAGTAGTAAGTTCATGTCTGTCTATTTCTAGGTGCCAAAGATAGAATAGGGATTTTGTTTTAGCCCCTTTAAGATGGATTAGACGTGGCCGACCAATGGCGAACTTCGACCTTCTTATAATCGGGTTAATCCCCCATACGGGATAATGATGTTGCCAAGGGGGTACCAAGATATTGCTGTATACCTATTTTGTACTGAGTTGTGCATTTGAGGTGGATTAAGCGTGACGGATCCATGGTGATTCATATTGCCCTGTTCAAAGGAACAGTTTCAAACCCATTTTGTGCATGTACTGAGTTGTGTGCATTTGAGCTTGATTTCGCGTGGCCGACTAATGTGACTTTACTCACAAATCTACTAATTCGTGCCCACAAACCTTTTGTACTCGAGATGCTAATGAAAACGAGAGGGGTGTGTGGCCGAATAATGCATAACTTAGGAGTTGTTTTTTTTGTTTGGGAGGGGGGGGGGGATCCCGATCACACATCTACTAATTTCTGGACTCAAACCTTTTGCACCCGAGGTGCTAATTAATAGGGGAGATGGTGGGCGAATGGTTAACGCATGCGTGTTGCATTGAGTGGCGTGGGTTCGATTCCTCGCTTGTACGTGACACGGAGTAGGGTCGCCTGTCCATCCTCGTTGGTTTTCTCGGGGCATTCGTGTTTCATCCCACTGCTAAAGACACCTACGCGCAAGCGAATTAATGCAATGAAATTAAACCACATGTTCCTCCCAAAATGAGTGAGTAATGCAATGAAATTAAACCATATGTTTCTCCCAAAATGAGTGAGTAATTGGGTGAGTGAATGATTGAGTGAGTGATTGGATGAGTAAGTGGGTGATTGAGTCAGTGGGTGATTAGGTGGGTGATTGAGTGACTCAGTGTGAGTGAGATTCACCCTAAATATAACAATACAAAGCAATTAAGTATCACAATTTCAAAAGATTTTCATATATAGGAGGCAGACCACCATTAAATTTCACCATCTCGGTTCTTTTATTTAAAGTAATTCTCTCTCTTTCGCGTTTATTCCCTTTTTACCAATCTGATAAAAATACAGATCTATATTTCTTTCCATTTATCAAACTTTCGATGGCCTACAATAAAACCAAGTAAAACGAAACTTTTTAATCAGATTGCCTTTATGCATGCCGGGGATCACGGTGGCTAAGTGGATAAGGCGCTGGTTCGCTAGCCTGGAGGTCGGGTGTTCGATCTCTGCATTGGCCGAGAACGTTCATCTCGATTTTCCGGCGTGATTTCTCCTTGTCAGTGATGCAGAAGGATGGCCTGACAAGGACAACTGCCTAGTCGTTCGGATGGTACGAAAAACCTAGGTCCCGTGTACACATTGGAGAGCACGTAAAAGATCCCTTGGCAGTAGGAATTCGATATAAGAGTAGGCCGAAGCGCCGCTGCCCGGGCAAAATTTCCCTCATAGCACACTGTATGGCGTATGCCCGTCTTCCATTAGCCCAGGTTAGATGCAAAAGAGTAGGATGTTAAACTCCATTTCATTTCATGCATGCCCATTTTTTGTTGATTATTTGGTAAATATTCATGATTTAGAGGCGGAAGATGGCAGTTGGGGGGGGGGGTGTCGTGGTAGGGAATTCAGTATAAATTGGTGGTATTCGATGAAAAGAAAAGTAAAATTAACGTTTTATTACATTTTGGGTACTTTATTCTACCAAGAGGATGAAATACAACAATTTTTTTCACTTTTACCCGTCTCCCCGAAAAGTCAGATTTCCTCCCACTGCTAAAGACCCCGACACGCAAGCCAATTATTGAAATAAAATTAAACCATATGTTCGTCCCGAAATGACCTAGTTTTGTCGAGTGGACGTTAAACCCCATTTCTTTCTCTCCCAACGAAAATTTGAGGAAAAGTTTGAGCCGGACAATCATTAATTGTAGTTATCTCCCTTGATTCAGTATTTTGTTTGTCATTAGGCCACAGATCACTAATTATTTCCTCGCACACAGAAACGTCCACTTTGCTTCGAAGAGTGTTCAAATCAGCTTTGGTGGTAAAATGGGTTTTTTAATTCACAGAATCAAGGGATGAATAAACTAGTTTGCTTCAAAATTATTTCAGAAACCTACTGTGGCATTGTAAAGATATCTTACCGAAAACATGCCAAAAAATAAGAGAAAATCGGGAAAGGGTAGGTTTACTGCGCACGGATTAACGTAGCTAATAGTCTGCCGGATTTAGATTATTTCCTGGAAAAAAGTCCCATCAAAGCAAACTTGGTCTCAAATGAAAGGTGGGGTCCGTAGGTACTCCAGAAAAAAATGACCCATCATGATCGCTCGGGGAAACTTTTTGGGGCGGGGTCAAAGGTCAAAGTTGACCAATCAGAAAATAGCAGTCAATATCTCAAAAACTATCAATGTTAGACCCTATAAATTTATTATTAACATCATGTACAGCGATGTCCGATACTCTGAACCTTGATTCTTGAGTTGCGGGTCTCCTTCCCATGGGGAGTGGGGGGGGGCTGACAAAATGTCGAAATTTCATGTTTTATTCGACTTTTGCGCACAGCAATCAACTTTTGTGCATAAGTCGACCAACCTCAGATGTAGCCAAAACACTGCTTAAAGAGACACGAACGTCGGTCATGCACTGTATAGACCTCTAAAGGGACGGGAATCGATTATCGGGTAACCCAACAAAAAAAATAACCCGAAATCTTAAAAGGGTTACGTGTCCGGATAAGCAGTTTTTTGATGTTCACATCCAAATGACTCTATATTTTGGCAATTATTTTTGTAAGACACTGTTCAAATCCAGATAGTCCCTTTAACTTTAAGCGTGCGAATTCCCCTCTATCTCGGATAAGGACGAGAAAGCTGGGGGCCAGGGTGAAATGGCCAAAACTGACGATTTGACTCAACTTCAGCCTTCAAATATCATCATTTCCTGATTTACACTTACCTCAGATAGCATCAAAAGTTCTGCTTAAAGTGATAATTTCATATTTTCTAAGAGAGTCAAAACATATTTATTTCTATGTCTTTTGCTCAAAAGGTTGTCAACTCACTATTATACGATCATGGGCAATATTTCAGGGGGGGGGGGGGGTTAAATCGCTGACACAGAAAATAATAACACAATTACCTCCCTTGTGTTCCCATTCCCCTCCATGCAATGGCGATCTTCAAACGTTTGAATTTGAAGTTGAAAATGATATTTTTGCCAATTTCTCAACTGGCAACAGTGAATTATAGGATTAATAGGATTATTCTTTAACAAGGTAGGCCTGTTTATAGATACCATCTATTTTAAGGCTTTATTTTAATATATTTTAAAAATATAACTAAAAAATATGAAATTGCCGTTTTAGGTAGATCCCCGACCCCTTCTTCACCCGTAAAGAACCCCCCTTTACCCATCAGAGATGAGTTAATTAAACTTCCGCGTACAACATTATTTTTTCGTTAAAAGTTTCACTATAGTCCACGGATTTTATATAGCTCGACTCTAAGAAAGGGGGTTTGATTTAGTTGATGACCCTAAAAGCTCCATCCATGCATTTTGTTCCACCCAAATACAATCTGTAGGATTCGTCATACTCGTGATATTTATAAATCCTCTAATTGCTCTGGTACCGTGTTGTCGACCTACTCACTAATGTGCCAAGAGAAGAAGTCTTGATTTCAGCTTCATCAACCCCACATTATCCAACCCTTCAAAGCTTGACAAACCAAAAAATCACACACATCCAATTTGAGTCCTTATATCTTTCCGCGGCAACATCGTCCATCAATTGAGAAGGTTATTTAAAACATAAGCAGAAATACAAAAAAATTCCACAAAGACGCATCAACTAAAGAGTTAGTAAATGCTAATGGAAAGTCAAAGCTCACAAACCCTACATTCCTGAAAGGCTGTGTCTACCAAATTAAGTGAAGATGTGGAGAATATTACATTGATGAATTCAAACGACCCTAGACCATGTGCATGTGTCCAAAGCCCCCCCCCCCCCCGTTTCCTAGCTCCGTTGATATAATCTTACCTAAGATCGAGTTAAACGTTTCGTCGACACATTAACTCGGTCATTTTGAGACAACCACATAGGCCTAACTTATCATTTCTATGGTGAAACTTTGCAAAGGTGGAACTTTGCCCAGACACTCGCATAAGTCCATTGGTATAACATGAGAAATCTGTTATAAAAACAAATTTAAAAATAAGAATCGTCAGTTTTGGCCATTTCACCCTGGCTCCCGCTTTCTCGTCCTTATCAGAGATAGAGGGGGAATTCTCACACTTAAAGGGACTATCTGGATTTGAACAGAGTCTGAAAAATAATCGCCAAAATATAGAGTCGTTTGGATGTGAACATCAAAACTGCTTATCCGGACACGTAACCCTTTAAAGATTTCGGGTCAATTTGTTTGGTTGGGTTACCCGATAATCGATTCCCGTCCCTATAGTGGTCTATAAAGTGCATGGCCAGCGTTCAGGTCTCCTTAAAAAGTGTTTTTGGCTACATCTGATGTTGGTCGACTTATGCACAAAAGTTGATTGCTGTGCGCAGAAGTAGAATAAAACATGAAATTTTGTCAGCCCCCACCTTCCCCATGGGCAGGAGACCCGCAATTTAAGAATAAAGGTTCAAAGTATCGGACATCGCTGTCCACTCATCTAGCATAGTGGAAATTGTGTACACGATGTTAATAATAAATTTATAGGGTCTAACATTGATAGTTTTTGAGATATTGGTTGCTATTTTCTGATTGGTCAACTTTGACCTTTGACCCCGCCCCAAAAATTTTCCCCAAGCGATCATGATGGGTCATTTTTTTCTGGAGTACCTACGGATCCCACCTTTCATGAGACCAAGTTTCCTTTGATGGGACTTTTTTCCAGGAAAACACATAAATCTGTGTTTATCCGGCAGACTATTTAGTCTCTAACTCAATATCATCCTAAGCCTTCGAGATTCAAAAAACATGAATTATTTGTCAATTTAAATCACCATTGATGTTGTGATCTTACCCAGAAAGGATGGGCTTCTGATATCCAATACGTAAGACAAAATGAATATATTACCATTGGTGCTGGAATCGTGTACCATAATGCGTATCAGCGCCATTTGTAACAGGGGACTCGAAGAACGAGGCTAGACATATTCCACTAGTCATGTCAAACGGTGACGCCATATTCTTATCTGGAGGGTATGCGGAATAAATAATATCTGTGTAGACTAGAATAAACAGACGCTAGAGTTTGCCAATCGACCGAGACTTCTGACGTATTTCGCCGAACATAACTAATTTAGACATTAGAGAACAACAGAAACGATTGAATGTAAATCAGTTTATATGCATTCATAATCCATTATTATATGTGTTGAGATCCATTTGTGTCAAATTCTAGGTCCTAAATATTACCGACTTGGCTCCTTTAAACTTTTACACTAGCTTTCGTGGATCGGGGATATTTACCGCCTAAAATTGACAGATGCATTATGTATGAGCATGACAAATTTCATTAACATTCTATGTTGATATCAGATTATATGCTCACAAACTTCCTAGCACCCGGATTCCAGGCTAGGTTCGTGGGTTCGATAACCAAA
Source organism: Patella caerulea (assembly GCA_036850965.1). Lineage (NCBI taxonomy): Eukaryota > Metazoa > Mollusca > Gastropoda > Patellidae > Patella > Patella caerulea. The sequence goes on from JAZGQO010000010.1 coordinate 6,478,450, forward strand.
ATGTGCACCAACGCCGTATCAAGGAGAACCCGGCCAAATCAGCTTTGGCTTATCAAAAATGAAAAGCTACGATAACATAGCTTGCCACAGCAGCTATACGCCCATAGCAGTTAAGTCGCCCGGCAGTCAACAAGAGTTGTCGCATATTTTTTCTATTTTTGATAATGAAACATTTATAATGCACTAAAATCTGATTAAAAGTAACATCTCATTAAGTAATATTAGCAAATCATTAGAATGTGTTAGGCTTTTAGTTCTGCCACACACTAACGTTTAATATACGAAATATTTAATATTATGGATTTAGGTCTTCAAGATATCAAAATTCATTGAAAATCAATATACTTGTTCATCTATTTAAAATCAATCGGGTGATAACTTTGGTTTGGAGCATCACAGACCATAACTCTGGAAGTAATTAACAGAAATCATTGAAAATCGCTGTGCTTCGTCTCCCAAGCTTATATAAATTTAAGTCAATCGGATATTAACTTTAGCCTCTAGAGCGCCCACAAGATAATTCAAAGTGATCAAGGGCCATAACTCTGGCAGTAATTATCGCATATCTTTGAAAATCAATAGGCTTCTTCGCGTGACTTTAAACACTGTGTTTAAAATTTTAGTCAATCGGATATTAACTTTAGCCTCTAGAGCGTCCACAAGATATTTCAATGTGATCAAGGGCTATAATTCTGGCAGTAATTATCTGAAATCGCTGAAACCCAATAGGCTTCTTCATCTCACTAATGAAAACAACATATATCAATTTCGAAACAATCGGTGATAAATGTAGCCTGTAGAGTGTTCATAAGAAATTGTGGACGACGGGCGGGCGTATACATACGGACGGATGGGGTGACATCAATATACGAATAATTCCATCGAGAGAGAGAGAGAGAGAGAGAGAGAGAGAGAGAGAGAGGGGGGTGTGGTTTAACTTCCACTCTCGGGACTAACATATTATTCAATTTTATTTCAATAATTCGCAAGCGCCCAGGGGACTTTAGCAGTATGGGGGGGGGGGCGCACCATTGGAATAATTCCATCTAACGCCCCCCTTGAGAAGAATAAAGATGGACCCAATTTATCTAGGGGTAAATAAAAGAGTGGAAAAAAGAACAAGATCTAATCAGGTAGGTTTTCATTTTATTGCGCATTGGTAACAATCCTTGGTGAAATAATGGATGACATTTCAATCTTTGCAATTTTAACAAGCATACCGATTAGGATTCGCCATATGTATCCTCATTGAAAATATTACAATTATGGATTTTCTTACCTAATCAAAATTCATAAATTCAAATAAATAGATAAATAAATAAATAATCAATTCAGTCATTCACGCCCACATTGACGAATAACACAACCATAAAGTCAAAAATTATTGAAAAACATAAAAAAAAATAATTGAAAAAAAAATACACGAATAAGATAATAGAGTGACTAGTGAAATATGAGCAAAATGCAGAAACTCAAATTATCGATTTAATTTGGATTTCTTCAACCAACGCTAATTTTTGCCTTAATTATCAAATTAACTTTGAAATGCTACCATAATCCATAAAGTCTCAAATATATTAAATTGAGAAAGAAATAGCTGCAATGTTATAAAAATAAATTTAATTTGAAATAGCCAATAAGCTATTAAATATACTATTTCCAACTGGATTTCTAAAAGTAATATTTAATTCAAATTTCACTAATAAATATATATTGATGTAAAATTTTAAATACTGTAAATCAGGGAATTCTTATGTAAAATGTACAAATCTTTATAAAAATACACCAACAAATAGGATTTTTTGAGACCGAAATCTAGAGAGAAAATAGTATTAGACATTATACCAAAAAGGGCAGATCCAGCTCACACTCCAGTCCATTTTTTTTCAATTTTTGTTTTATCAAAATCATTTTTCAAATGTTTCAAGATGTGTCCCCTCAAACAAAACTGGGTCATCTGTTAGAACTCCCGAATATATTTTTTATTTGAATCTTTAATGGAACACTAAAAATGAAATTATGCACTAAAATCGTCAAACTAGTCCTCAATAAATTAATTAAGTACTAATGTTAGAGTGTCAACCATGGAGTTTCAACCCCTGCACTAAGTTGTGCCAACATTTGTTTATTCATTGCGTTGCGAGTGTAATACATAGGCTAATATTTTCCTGGATGTTAATATACTTAGGATCGGGACAGTTTAAGAAATAACTCTTTTAATGGATCACAATGTATCTTTATCCTCCCCAAAAAACAAGATATCATATTAATTTTAATTCTAAATAGCTATTCGGGTCGGGTAGTGCAGATAGTCTTAAAATGGAATGCATTGCACTGTTAGAGTGGTTCCCTATTCCCATAACAAAACTTTCTGGATCTGCGCTTGACAAAAATATAATTGTAAATGGAAATCATTTACAATTTTATATAATATGTTGGTAAATAAAAATAAATTGTAAATTTTAAACGTGAGACGGTAATAACCTAATCAATAAATTTAAATATTGCACAAGAAAAAAATACTACAAATAAATAATGCGAAAAAAACCTTTGATATTGAAAAAATATAAAAAAAAAACCATATCAATACTTATGCTAAATAAAAAAATTTAGAAGTCAAAGTTGAGATTCTTATGACTTTGTCACAATAATATAGTATGCTGTACAAAACGATGTCAAAGTTAGATTGCCAGCAGTAACATCACACGAACTGTCGAAAAATTGTTCAGCATAAGCGTTTATTTTGTTTGCTATATCAGAAATATGTCTTCTAAAAAAAAAATTGAAAAAGAGATCTAAAAATTGCATACCATTTGCATTAAAATTTGATTCAAACATTATGAGTGCCTGAATACACTAGAACTGAAGTCGGTGTACACCTGTCATTATTCCACAGCAAGCAGGGGTTAAAACCGAGTGGAATATCTCAACCGTATTCCAGCAATCAGATTCAAATTGAAGTTAGCGAACATAGTCCTAGTGCCAATAAAAACAATATATATTTATCACGATAATAACTGTGACATTTATATTAGAAGATAACATTTTAGTTACATTTATGTGAAGTATAAATAGAAAACAACAAAACAATAAAAACAATAAAAATAACTACTTTCAACAAGTTGAATGTGTGCTTACGTCGATGTAATCAGCAACAGTGAGCAACTGAATTGTGAGCGTTTCGAATCCCCGGTTGTGCGTGACAAGGAGTAGGCTCGCCTGTCCAGTCTGGTTTTCTCCGGGTCCTCCGGTTTCATCTCACTGCGTGCAAGTGAATTATTGAAATAAAATTAAATCATGTTTGTTCGAATGGACGTTAAATTCTCTCTCTCTTTAACCCTTTAATGCCCACACCATGAACCGAGTTTAGGAAAATTATGATAGTTAGGATTGTTGAAGGTTTACATGCAGTAAATTTAGGATCGGACGACCTTGACCTTGATTTTCAATGTGTATCATAATATATGATACAGTGGGCTAATCGCAACAAAACAAATTCTAAAACCATATTCAAAATCGTATCAAAACAATGTTAATTTGCATTAATAATGAATATGTTAAATTGTATTTTATTACACTTCAATATTTGATCATTTTGAAACAAAATGCGTAACAAAAAAAGGAAAATCCCAATATCAAAAAAACACCCCAAAAAGTCAATTTTTTACAAGAATCCGTTTTCAGTATAATACACACATATAATTAATTGATGTAATACAAAATACACAAATGACCGAATTTCAAGACTTTTCTGACACTCTTTTAACACATAATATGAACACTGCATTTAATTCTATGTATCAATAAAGTATTGTTCAGACCCATTGTATCATATATGATACACTGAATTTCGACACTTAATTTCAGAAAAAAATATTGTTTATTTTTAAATTTGAATTAAACTAATAAAAAATTAGGTTTTCCGACAACAAATAGGATATAAATAAAAATAGATTTACTTAATGTTTATTTTTTGAAATTGAAATCATTCCAGAGCTTTTATTGACATTTAAGAAAGTGTAGAGTTGGTCTCAGGCACTTGAGGCCACGGTCCTTGAAGGTGTTTAACTCAACCCGCTGACCAATTTTTATTTGACGGGGAATAAGTGATAATTCATATTATAACAGTAAATAATAAAAATATTCCCGAGGGATTATAATATGTATATCATCTAGGTGTGCATATCTGATACGATGGGTATTAAATGACCTAGTTTGTGTCGAGTGGACGCCAAACCCCATTTCTTTTTGTCTGCCTTGTCCGCAGGATTGTCTTGTCGGTTTTGTTTGGCCTGTCGGTTCTCCTGTATTTAGTATTGTATAAAATAGTCCTTACTCCGAACATACATCTAACTGACATGATCTAATTACATCCGGGGACCAGGGTGGGTAAGACGCTGACTGAATAGCCTAAAGACCGCGGGTTCGCTCCTGGTGTAGGCAGAGAAAGTTCGTCGGGATTTTCCAGCGTGAGCTCCCCTTGTTAGTGGTGCCGGATGATGGAGGGGCTGAAAAACCCAGGCCCCGTGTACACATTGGCGTGCACGTAAAATATCCATTGAAATTTAGAATTCGATATAAGAGTAAGCCGTAGCGCCGGTGTTAGGGCAAAATTTCCTTCATAGCCCGCTGGGTGACGTATGCCCGTCTCCATTAGCCCAGTCGGTTAAACCTAATTTCATTTCATTTATTGCATTGTGAATTGTCCGAAGACTGAACCACTTATCAATACGAAGTCACAGTAACATCAGCTTCTGAATATAACGCATGGGCACCAAGTTCCAAAAAAGACCCCCAAGAGTATGTGGATGTAAGCATATTCACGTTATCCACTATAATCGCTATTCCGAAAAACAGAAAGAAATCTTTAAACGATTCCGAAAAACAGAAAGAAATCTTTAAACGATGCTGAGAATTATAGAGGTATTGCCCTGAGTAGCATCACTGGTTAACTGTTAGACTGGGTTATATTAATTAAGAACAATGATGTGCTGAAATCGTCTGACTTACAATTTGGTTTTAAGACTGATCACTCAACCACTCATTGTTCCTATGTAATAAATGAAACCATCAGCTATTATCACCATAACAAGTCAGACGTTTATGTGTGTCCGTTAGATGCAAGCCGGGCCTTTGACCGGATCCACATTCAGGATACTTATTGGCTGTGGAATCTGCCCTTTACTCGCCCGATTCTTTCTCAATAATTATGTCTCGCAAAAAGTTAGGGTAGAATGGTCAAATTGTACATCAGAGCCATTTAATGTGTCAAATGGAGTAAAACAAGGCGGAGTTCTCTCCCCGATATTGTTCACTGTATACTTAGACAGGATATTAAGAAAATTGTGTGACAGTAAACTGGGTTGTCATATTGGACATGTCTACGTGGGTGCCCTTGCTTACGCTGACGACATCACCCTCGTCACTCCATCAAGACAATCTCTGGTGTCACAACTAGATATATGTGCCAGGTTCTCAAAGGAATATGATGTTAAATTTAATCCTGACAAATGTAAACTGCTCTTGTTGTTAAGTCACGATAAGCAGAACGATAGCAATTTTAAAGATATTTATTTTAACGGTAGATGTATTAATGTTGTACAATCTGAACCGCTTCCAGGCAACTCTCTACTTTGTGATAGTAAAGAACATACAATCCAGAAGGGAATAGATAGTTTTATTGCTAAATTCAATGTTTCTTTTAATCAATTTAAGTTTGCGTTATCAGACACAAAATATCAGCTTTTTAAAACTTATTGTATGCCTTTATATGGTAGTGTATTGTACAAGTCTATTAATAACTTTTACTGTACCTGGCGTAAATGTATTCGTCGACTACTTAATCTGCCTTATCGCACTCATAATAAAACTACTACCTCTTTTATGTGACGAATCGCCCTGTTGAAAATCAGCTGCACTCCAGATTTATGAAATTCTTTAAAAGATCAATTAATAACAAGAACATTTGCATCAGGACTTTTATGCTTTTTATGGAAGTGGTTCTAATATTTGTAAAAATATAAATTATAAGTACAATATTTCGAGATTTAACTTTTTTAAAGTGCAAAAACATATTTTGTTATAATATTGACAATGATATTGTGAATCTTCAAAAGTCAGCAACTGTGAAAGATATGATATATTTATTAAAATCAAACAACAAAAATATAGACCGCGAACATATACGTGAAATAATTCCCCACCTATGTACTGACTCAATCTTTACATTATTACCACTATATAATATTGTGTTATATCTTTTGTAATTTATATATGTCTTTATAATTTAACTGTACATGAGCACGAATAAAATATATTATTATTAAATTGTGTTATCTCCCTTTAACTTCAAACGACGTGACGTCAGCTTGTGATTCCTCGTTCAATAATCGGAAATAAAGAACTTCATTATTAGAAAGGTTCTGCAACCAGTACGAACTACGAACACATCTGTTTCGGCCAAAAAGTACGATGTTTAGTTCCACAGGTTTCGCCCAGTGTCTTGCGAAAATCACAGAGACCTTGTCGAAAATTTACTATTGTTAGGTGAAGATTTAGACGATGATGCACTACTTTTCCAACAACCAGAATCAGAACAATTGTCGGCCACTTGGACGCTGATGAACCTTCTACTGCACTGTAAATGTTCAGCTTTCTATAGAACCGCAAAAATAGTAATTTCATCCACATATCGGCGAGACAATCACGATTTTGTACCTCGTTTTTGTTACCCGAACTTTTCTACAAATCGTCGTAGAAAATGGACGAACCGAACGCCGCTTATGTCAATGACAACAAATGAAGTGATGACTTCAGTACAAAAACAACTTCGTAGTTCGTACTGGCTGCGGAACCTCTCTATTAGCGAATAACGAACAACCAGTTCGTTGTTATATATTCGCGAATAACGAACAACGAGCTAGTTTGTTGTTCGTTATTCACAACATATGGAATTAGTAATACATGAATAATAAAGGCACTTTTATAGGGAATACACCAGAAATGTCTTTGTATGAGCCTAATTGGTAAATAATACTTCAGAGTCTTTCGAAATAGATTCTAACAAACTCTCTTTGTACCCGAACAACGAGCTGTTTCCCATTGGCGAATAACGAGCTAGTTTGGTGTTCGCCATACACTACATACGGAAATCGTAATATAATAAAGATACTTTTATGGGGAATACAATGGCTGGCTGTTCGTTATTCGCCAATATGAAACAGTTCGTTGTTCACACACGACTCTATAGTGGTAAGTAATATCTGTTTCTCAAAGTAGAAATGTAAACCAATGATATCAAGGGTAGTGGGAGTAACAGAACAAGAAATCAAACTATAATACACAGTTAGGACAGGGTACTAAACTACAGGGGGATCACGGTGGCTTTCTTGTTCTTGACGTTATTCTAGTGATGGAACTTCACCTGCTGTTGGGAATTGTAAACAGATTATATGATCATCTTGACGCAACTTTCCGCGGCATCGAGGGATGCGACCTACGAGCCATCGATTGGTCAGATAAGTTGTGTATCAACCGACCTCCTCAACACGGGGGTGAATTTAATGGAGAACAATGCAAGAAACTCCTTCAAGGCGTTCACATTTTAGAGAGACTAATCGAATCGGATGGTACTTGCGAAAGCATAAACAAAATAGTTCAAACATTCAAGATGTTTGAAGACGTTAGACAGAAATGTTTCTCCATGAAGTTGCTTCATGAGTACGATCAATCGATCCGAGCTTTTGAAAGTACGTATAAAGATTTAAACATACCAGTGACAAGCAAAGCACACGCGATTTTTGACCATGTGGAGGCTTTTATATAGACAGGCAGAGGCGTGAAAAAGGCTTGGGCTACTTTTCAGAACAGGCTTCAGAGTCTGTCCATGCTGATTTCAGCCTCATGTGGCGTAGATACAAACACACAACGTAACTTGGCTTCTTTCGAATAGCAACAGTCCGGTAGTCAGTACGTTCCATTAAGATCTCTGTATCCGTGGAGGAAAGCAGTGGCTCTGTATATATACCAGATAATGTTGGACCTTCATCACATATTGATAGTGAAATGATTGAAGATAGTGGTGATGACGGTCGTGATATAATCCCATTCATCAAGGCTGTGTTGTTGAAGAGGGGGAGAATGTAGATGAATTTGAATATCTAGATAGTGATGATGAAGATTTGATCGAGGATGAAATCATGAGAGACCCAATCGTGTCTGATATTAATTACGTCAAGAAAATTATCAAATCGAACACTACTAAAACTGGAAGGAAAACAGCAACCGAGTTTATAACATGAATCAGTATTGTGGAGTTTGTGCCTAAAACTGGAAGGAAAACAGCAACAGGGTTTATAACATGTATCATTATTGTGGAGTTTGTGCCTAAAAGGTATCAAATTTTGGTCAGCACATTAATCGTGTGCACCCCGCAAGTGAAGAGGTGGAATTTTAATTGTTCATTTATTTCAGAATTACAATATATTGGTGTTTTTTTTTCCCAAAAACTTGAATATAAATCACTTTACATACATTCATGTTACATTACAGATACACTAAGGGAGATTATATAACGAGTTGGCAGTTATCACTATAACAGATACACTAAGGGAGATTATATAACGAGTTGGCAGTTCTCACTATAACAGATACACTAAGGGAGATTATATAACGAGTTGGCAGTTCTCACTATAACAGATACACTAAGGGAGATTATATAACGAGTTGGCAGTTCTCACTATAACAGATACACTAAGGGAGATTATATAACGAGTTGGCAGTTCTCACTATAATAGTTAAAAACTAGCTAGTAAAGGCACTACAATCAAAGAAACTTTGCAGGCTAGCCTTGACATCGAGAGTTGATTATGGTGTGGATAACTTAATTTATGTTTAATTAATAGTTTTATAACATTTTAGGCCAAAATAAAGACGTATAATAGGCTGATTTAGCTCTTGCATAACGTATGTTTAATATGTGCTTTTAGAACCATATTTGTCTATTTCCAGGGCTCAAAAAATAGAGCTTCATTCCCTTTAAGATATACCGTATGAATATTCATGTTATAAATAATTCAAGATATGTGTACCTATTGGTTAAGTGCTTTATTCTTTTGATAGTTATATTTGATTGGCCTCATTCAATGATGTTTACAGACAATCAGCATTACATAGAATATAAATAAAACAATGTTTCGTGTTCGTGTCAGATGTTCGTTTTCGGTTCATGATAAACATTGATGATCGATCAATATTCAACTTACTTTTTTTTTTAAACAATATTTTTTATTCAGGTTGTCTGAATGGGATTGGAGTAATGGCTTAGCCTATGTAAAACCCCTCTCCCTAATATAAGTTGTATACATATATCATTAATGCAAGATGGGTGTATATACATACATATTATATAAATGTAATAAAATGGGTGAAAATGTACTAGTATATATATAGAGAGAGTAATGGGGTTTAACGTCCACTCGACAAAAACTAGGTCATTTCGGGACTAACATATGGTTTAATTTTATTTCAATGATTCGCTTGCGAGCAAGGGTCTTTAGGAGTGGGACTCCATGCCACATACGCTCACACCAGGGCTCGAAACCACAGCCACAAGTGACCGGCCAGCTAGAGGTCGAAGCGCGGCACTCTGGACCACTTGGCCATTCCAACCCCCCGTACTAGTATAGTAAGATGTGTATATACAATTTCTCCCCTAACAGTTTTCGCATCGAAGAACAGGTTTCTTTAGGTTATGGCGAGGTCATTACGGTATTACGGTTTATAAAGAAAAATAAATGTATGTAAATAAGTATCAGGATCAATGGTAAATGAGTTCATTTGCACTGAAAGTAAACGCGAAGCTATTCTTGTGTCGTGAAAATATGCTAAAAGTGATCGCGAGTAATCTTTATTCTTAGTGACTCCAGGGGTAAAAAGGTCAAATTTTCCGTTTTAACTCTTATGAAGATTTAAAGCATTAAAATGTCAACGTAAAATATAAAAACTAAAGCAAAACCTGTTCTAGAGCTATTAAAATATATCTTTAGGTGATCTGAGCGCCGAACTTTAACCTTGGAACGTGGAAAAAGATCTTGCCTAACAGAACCAAAACACTTCGAAACCTGGTTTTGTGCCCATTTGATGAACACCCCTACAGAGAAGAAAATGTAATAGTTATGTTAGACAGGTCGTTAAATAATAAATAAAATTCATTATGGATGAAATTTGTGGAAATATTGCCGCCAAATTCGATTCACGCCATTTTGGATTTTTAAATCTCAAATTTATCATTACCAATGAATTCAGCAACCATGCTGAAAACCCTAATTTTGAGTCGATATGAAAATAACGAAATTTTTTAAAGAAAATCTAAATGATCACCATCAATTATTTACCCCTCCCCCTCACTTCAGGGGGTGAGCACAGGGGGCTCAGAAAAAAATAAACGTTCACACATGGAGGGGACCCTAAAAAATTCATTTTTAGCACCACCTCCTACTCATTGTTGTAACATATTGGGCATGACTATCTCACCACTCATTATGAGAGAGAGAAATGGGGTTTAACGTCCACTTGACACAAAGTAGGTCATTTCGGGACTAACATGGTTTCATTTTATTTCAATAATTCGCTTGCGCGTAGGGAAACCACAGCCGCAAGCCAGAGGTGACCGGTCAGCAAGATGTCGACGCGCGACACTCTAGGCCATCCGACCCCCCACCCCACTCATCAAGAACATATCAAGAATCTTTGTGTATGGGAATATAATCTACATGATTGTAAAATTATATATTGTTGTGTCTGTAATGTTTTCAGTTTGATTTCTTCCTTTATATACATTGTTTTTAAATCTATTGTATACATTTTGTACCGTTGGCTATTCACCACAAAGATTTTATCATTATTATTATATGTTTGTAATTAATGTATTGTTTACATTTTGTAGCATTGATTATTGGCCCCAAAGTACTTAATAAATATATTATTGTTAATATTATTAAAATAAATTATTTATATTATTATTATTTATCAATGCGTGTTTGAAATGATTGTTTCAGTAAAAACAATATCATTGTGCTTTTAACTGAATTGAAAAACACAATGTGGCGTGTTGTTATTGTTTAGCAGTGACCTTGACAAAACAATTACAAATGAATCAGGGGCGAGAGAGAGAAATGGGGATTAACGTCCACTCGACACAAACTAGGTCATTTCGGGACTAACGTGGTTTAATTTTATTTCAATAATTCGCTTGCGCGTAGGAGTCCTTAGCAGTGGGAGGAAACCCACGAGGTTGAGAAGGCGCCCCTATCTCCATGCCACAGCCGAAAGCCAGAGGTGACCGGTCAGCTGAATCATAGGTAGTCGCACGACTAACCTTACTTTAGGACCAGAGGAGTCGTTGATATCGCAGATCTAGTGGGCTATATGATTTACATTGTCCACAGCAGTTCTACCTACTTCGGGGCATCCTCGGTATCCCCAGTGGTTTCGTTCCTTTCGACTCAACAAACCCCCGGGGGACATCTATAAGGGAGACGCGCTTTCAAATTATCTGCCCTTGATGAATGTGCTAATTTTAGCACAAATTAGAAATTTCCTTGATTCTGATTGGTCGTTAATTGTAACACAAATTAGAAATTTCCTTGATTCTGATTGGTCGAATGGACAATAAACCCCCAATAAATTATCATGTTGATTTACTGCTATAAATATTACAGCTTTTTTTTCATTTTTGTGCTGAATGATGATCTTCCTAAACTCAAATCTGTATTGGCAAATAAGAAATTCTGCAAATATGACACCATTTTCAAACATCATCTTTCATGAAAACACATTTCGGAAATAAGTAAAATAGTAGAAAATCAGTAGAAATTGAAACCGTTTCAAGTATCCAAACATATTCGTAACTAGGCAGTGATAGTATGGACAAATTTGTTTTCTTTAGCTACAGGCCTAGCTTCAGTCGCCACATGTGGACGTATATTGTCATCGCCCCTGGTCCTCCGTTCTTACTCATTCCTCAGTCAGGGGTTATTTGTATACACTACATGTTTTATGGTGTTTTTTGTGGTTGAAGGGTTAACCTCACAAAACTTTTATGCTGTGCGAGTACAATTCATCAGAGAGAGGTTATCCGAGTTAAAAATAGATTTAACCCCACAGTGAGTAGTCCATGCTCCTGGTGTCCAATTTCTCAGTGTCCATCCTGATGGATTCAGCCATGAATCTCGTATTACCCGCCGCTCCAAATGTGCGCATTCGCAATAACAACTGGTTGTGTGGGCATGTCCATTGACACTGAACGGAAATAACATGGCGGCATTGTGAAGCGTGAAAGGGATAAAACAGACGGAGATTATTTACGAATTAATATTGCTTTGAAGTAGGAACTTCTCAGCAAAATATATGTAAATGGTGAGTACTTTTTAAGGACTACTTCGTGTTCAAGTTGGAAGTGTAGAGTAAGACAATGTGTCAGCTTATTGGCCAAGAGTGAATCGTCGATAGATATTGCTATTTTGCTTGTTGGTCGTGATGACGTACTTCCTCACATAACCAGTTCACGTTCTACTTGATTTTGGAATTAATCTAAATTCAAACTTATTGATGCGTGCGATGTAATTTCCGAAATTTTTGATTTTCAATGAATTATTTATTACAGACATTTCCAATTCTCGTATCGGAAATTTATTCATACAGGAAATCAGTGAAAATCCACTCATGCGCACATCATTATATCCGCTCAGTTCGCGCCATTACTGAGAAGGAAATACAGAATTATAGAGATGACAATATAAGAAGAGATTAGGATATTTCACCTTTAGTATGAAAATTACGTTGACCTGTTTCCTCTATGAGAGAGAAGTGAGGTTTAACGTCCACTCAACACAAACTAGGTCATTTCGGGACTAACATATGGTTTAATTTTATTTCAATAATTCGCTTTCGCGTAGGGATCTTTAGCAGTGGGAGGAAACCGGAGTGCCCGGAGGAAACCCACGAGGTTGAGAAGGCGGTGACCGACCAGCTAGACTACTGTTTCCTCTATGACAAACGGAATTATTTTGTAGATCTGAATAAGATAATTTATGGTAAACCTCATAATGTATTAGATAGATCTATGTCGAATCAATCGGGCGGTATCCAGAAAATGTTTATTTTTGTTCTGAAGCCTGAAGATTGCATAGGAATAAAAAATCTTGTGAAAGTAAAAGATTTCAGACTGCAAGTATTTGACAACGGTTTCCTCTCCCAAATTAATAATTATAGTACCTGGACAATGTGTAAATTATTTTCTAGATGAAAAGAAACAAGCCAACAGTGAGTCTGATGTCCCCCGCCGAAATCCCAAAATAAATAGATGACACATATTAATTAATCGCACATTTATTTTTTTTCAAACGTATCGAGCAATCAAACTGTACACGGAGTGTCATCCGAAAGTGTTTTATAAAGAAAAATGCTAAAACCGACGAGAAAGATGAAGATGTACCCTAGTTATGGGGACCCTAAAGGCAGACAAAAGGGCCCCTCTGGCCAAGGGAAAGGGCCCTTGTGTCCGAGTCAATCGTTTCTATACACTGTTACTGTCGAATCCATTACTGAATGAGAATGCAGTCATTGTTTTGGCATAATCAATCAAGATGAACCTAAGTTATCTTGTCCCAAAGTATCAACCAATCAAATTGCTTATCTCTGCCTTCCCTAAGAACTCCATCAAGGCATTGACCTAATAAGCATACACATCAATTTTGAACATTTTAACTCAATTCGAAGGAGAGTTATTGTGTTCCAAAGTCTCGGCAAATCAAATTGCTTATTGCTCTGCTTACCCTGAGCAGAAAATGCTCATTATCGATCTTAGTCAAGGTATTACTGTAATGAAACTATACACCAAGTTTCATCACTCTCACTTAATTAGAACTAAAGTTATCGTGTCCCAAAGCATCAACCAATCAAATTGCTTATCTCTGCTTACCCAAAGCGGAAAATGCTCATCTTCGAACTCCATCAAGACATTGACCTAATAAGCATATACACCAAATTTGAACATTTTAACTCAATTAGGAGAGTTATTGTGTTCCAAAGTCTCGACCAATCAAATTGCATATCGCTCTGCTTACCCTGAGCAGAAAATGCTCATTATCGAACTTAGTCAAGGTATTACTGTAATGAAACTCTACACCAAGTTTCATCACTCTCACTTAATTAGAACTAAAGTTATCGTGTCCCAAAGCATCAACCAATGAAATTGCTTATCTCTGCTTACCCTAAGCGGAAAATGCTCATCTTCGAACTCCATCAAGACATTGGCCTAAAAAGCATATACACCAAGTTTGAACATTTTAACTCAATTAGAAGGAGAGTTATAGTGTTCCAAAGTCTCGACCAATGAAATTGCGTATCGCTCTGCTTACCCTGAGCAGAAAATGCTCATTATCGAACTTAGTCAATATTTAAGAAACAATTAACATTTTATAATCAGTACACTGGTCCTGTAACCTACGGTTTCAGGTGTTTTTTTTTGTACCAAATGAAATGAAATGAAGCTTTAGTGTCCTACTCCGTTGCACAAACCGAAATAATGAGGACGAACATCGAACACGTGATATGAAATGGGGTTTAACGTCCTACTGTTCTGCTCCTAAACTGGACTAATGGAAGACGGGCATACGCCATACCGTGTGCTATGATGGAAATTTTGTCAGGGCAGCGGCGCTATGGTCTACTTTTATAGAGAATTAACGCCAATGTGTACACAGGACCTCGGTTTTTGTATCATCCGAACGACTAGACAGTATCAATGACAAAGGGAAACTACGCCGGAAAATCTGGATGAACTGTATCGACCAATGTGGGGATCAAACACCTGACCTACAGGCTTGCGAACCACAGTCTTGCCTATTTGATCCCCCACTTTTGTAACAAACAAATAAAAATGAAAGTAATTAGTAACAGCTGATTCACAAACGATAAAATAATAATTGAAAAAAAAATGTGCAGAATGTACTGAGGAGATAAATACAACCGCTGTTCAATTTGAATTGTTCACGTACATATGTATTTGACCAAAATATTGATTTCAAAAATTGAATATAGGCCTAAATCACATTAAGTAATTAATTCTTTTCTTTTTCAAGGCTCAAGAAAAAGGAGCCACATGCCATTTAATTTAGCCTACTGTCTGCAGTGGAATTTCGTTAACTACACCTACATGGACTAACCCCACCCATTCCACAATCCATGGCTGGGTCAGTAACAATAAGTTATAACAATCACTTTAATAATAACATTAAAATCGAGGTAAAAATGATGTGAATATGATCAGGAAATATTATTCATTAGCAATTTTGAGACGATTTAAAAAAAAGTGCTACCTTAATCAATCTGAAAATTAATCAGCACTCCGTTCTTTTTTATTGAATTGTGTTGTATTGAATGATCTAGAAATGCCATAATATTATATCTACCGGCATACACAACTAAAGAGCAGTTCATTTTGTATGCTATGCAAATGTGGTTCTGAAATTGTGTTGACAAATATCAGATTTTTCATTCTTAGAGCAATCCAGGTCATTCCGATACAAAACGACTTACTGAAGTTTCTTATGTGATTTATTTTGCATTTAATACAGACCTTGCATTCTGTTGAGTCATTTACATTTCTATTCTTTAACTGGTGAATACAGAGTTGGGGTAGTAAATAAGCCCTACAAGTGTTATACAGAAAGGCCCATATGGTCAATCGTGACATTGATTATAGTTAAAATGTTCAACCCGACTTTGTGGAACAGTAATTCTCATTTGTTAAACATTTTTCTCATGCTTGGTTTTAATTCAAAAGCTGAAAGCTGCAAATTCCTTAAAATTTGATAATTTTGCGTTGTTTTTATTTTGCAAACTGCAATGCGATACCTCTTATCATATTCCTTGATCTACTATTAACTGCTTATCACCCCATTCTGGATAAGCAAAACAGAAAATCACAAAAAAATCTGAACAGCATTCAAAAGCTAAATTTATTTAACAACGGGACTGTGTACATAATGATGAAAAAAACCAAACAAACTTTAAACGTTGGATAAAATAATGCAGCTGAATTAACATATAAATGTAGCTTCTCTCTAAACAAAGTGGACTTGTGCAGAAACCTACCATTTCATTCTTTTTCAGTTAGTTATCATTCCATCAATACCAATTTGCAAAAGAATTACACATGACACCTTTAAAAACCAGTCCATAAAAGGCTCCTACCAATTTCACATATAACTTATCATACCTACTTAGAAATGATAATCCACTCCCTTTTCGCCCTTGAATTTACCAAAACAATAACAACTTTCGGACATATTGGTATATGCCAACGGAGGCCAATTCTTCCCAGTTGTAAAATGGCTGCCAACCTCCATAGTCGGCACGCGATCACCATACACTCTAGTCTATATATTATACACCTACATGGGCATACATTACTCCTATTATTGGTATAATTTTATCAGTGATTAAGATTACTTAAAATTTTAGTACCCATGTCCCACTTTGGATCCCTCATTTATGGAATGACCTATATATAACCTACGTTTTTTGTGGTGTCACCCAGATTATAAATATTTGTCCCCCGCCTTTCGAAGAAAGTTGGAGGACTATTAAAATGGGTTCGTCCGTCTGTCCGTCACATTTTTTGGGACACTATAACTCTCTTCCTAATTGAGCTAGAATGTTCAAACTTGGTGTATGTGTTTATTAGGTCAATGCCTTGATGGAGTTCGAAGATGAGCATTTTCCGCTTAGGGTAAGCAGAGATAAGCAATTTGATTGGTTGATGCTTTGACACACGATAACTTTAGTTCTAATTTAGTGAGAGTGATGAAACTTGGTGTATAGTTTCATTACAGTAATACCTTGACTAAGATCGATAATGAGCATTTTCTGCTCAGGGTAAGCAGAGCGATAAGCAATTTGATTTGCCGAGACTTTGGAACACAATAACTCTCCTTCGAATTGCATTAAAATGTTCAAAATTGGCATGTATGCTTATTAGGTCAATGCCTTGATGGAGTTCGAAGATGAGCATTTTCTTCTTAGGGTAGGCAGAGATAAGCAATTTGATTGGTTGATACTTTGGGACAAGATAACTTAGGTTCATCTTGATTGATGATTTTTATGCCAATACAATGACTGCATTCTCATTCAGTAATGGATTCGACAGTAACAGTGGAAAGAAATAATTGACTCGGACACGAGGGCCCTTTCCCTTGCCCAGAGGGGCCCCTTTGTCAAGCGTGGGGGCCCTTTTGTCTGCCTTTAGGGTCCCCCTAACTAGGGTACATTTTCATTTTTCTCGTCGGTTTTAGCATTTTTCTTTATAAAACACTTTTGGATGACACTTCGTGTACAGTTTGATTGCTCGATACTTTTGAAAAAAATAAATGTGCGATTAATTAATATGTGTCATCTGTTTATTTTGGGATTTCGGCGGGGGACATCAGCCTCACTGTTGGCTTGTTAAAACACTTTTGGATGACACTTCGTGTACAGTTTGATTGCTCGATACGTATGAAAAAAAATATTGGGCGATTAATTAATGTGTCTTCTATTTATGTTGGGATTTCGGCGGGGGGACATCAGCCTCACTGTTGGCTTGTTTAGGATCTACAATGGCTAAGTGAGTAAGACACTGGTTCGCTAGCCAGGAAGTCCTAGGTTTCTCTGCCAGTGTTGGCGGGGAAAGATCAGGATTTTCCGGTGTGATTCCCCTTTTTCAGTGGTGCAGGGTGGAGGGCCTGGCAAGGACAGGGGACTTGGGTGGCTGAATAGTTAGCGCTATATCCTGAAGTCTGTCATTGAGTCATCTGCTGTGGTTTCTATTCACCAGTTGTACGTGACAAGGAGTTGGGACATCTGTCCAACCTCATGGGTGTTCTCCGGGTCTTTCGGTTTCCTCCCACTGCTAAAGACACCTACACGCAAGTGAATTATTGAATTAAAATTAAACCATATGTTAGTCCCGAAATGACTTGGTTCGTGTCAAGTGGACGTTAAACCCCGTTTCTCTCTCTGTGACAAGGACATCTGTCTGAGTCGTTCAGGGGGTACAAGAAACCGAGATGCTGCGTACACATTGTTGGGCACATAAAAGATCCCCCAACAGTTGCTGTACTGGCAAAATTTCCCTCCTAGCACACTCCATGGCGTATGCCCATCTTCATTTGCTCAGTCAGAGCAGAACAGTAGGACGAACCCCATTTCATTTCATTTATGTTTTGATTTAAGTTTACAAGAATATCACAAAAGAAAACGGGGCATTGATGACATAGCAGTAGAAATGATGAGAGAACTAAAGGAATGGGAGAAGAAACTTTTAGTGTCACAGCAGGTGTTAGAGATCAGAGGCAAGGTATATGTAGATCCTTTGTCCTGCAGAAGTCGTTCGGATGGTACGAAAAACCAGATTCGCATGAACTCTTTGGGTGTACATGAAAGATCTCTGACTGTTTGAATTCGATATAAAAGTAAGTCGTGGTGCGCTTTACGGTCACAATTTACCTATTTTATTTCTGTATTTGGGTGTACATGAAAGATCTCTGACTGTTTGAATTCGATATAAACGTAAGCCGTGATGCGCTTTACGGTCACAATTTTACCCATTTTATTTCTATATTTGTATGGAGGTTGGAAAAACAGTAAAATATGACGTCTATACTTAAAAATCCACATCAACTTGTACACTGTATTTAAAATATTGAATGAAAGAAAACACAGAAAGTAAAACAAATTTTATTTTGTTTTTATAGAAAAACAGAACTGTACAAGTTATTATTCCGGCTGATATGTTATTTCAGTTTTACAGTCCTGTGATACGTACCCGTGTTGGTATCCCCCAGTCAAATCATTATGTCTTTGGAAACAAATAACACTGACCAAATAACACCATTTTTTTCTGAGTCAACAGGTATGGTTTCGAATCCCCGGTTGTACGTGTCAAGGAGTAGGGTCGCCTGTCCAACCTCGTGGGTTTTTTCCCGTTTCCTCCCACTGCTAAAGACCCCTACGCGCAGGTGAATTATTGAAATAAAATTAAACCATATGATCTAGTTTCTGTCGAGAGGACATTAAACCCCATTTCTATCTCTCTCTTTTTCTATTCCTCTGATAACCCAGAACTTATTCAATCACTTAATCTTTCAGGCAACTATGGTCCATTTAATTTATAATCTACCATATATCACTTGTTCGTTAATGTGTAATTGTAAAGTGTACACCATTTATTCAGTGATGATCGCATGCAATGCAACTTGATTACCAATTCTTGATAAATTTTACATGGACATGTTATATTGGAGAAAAGACCTTTAAGAGGTCTAAATTTAGAATTTAATGCTCGAAGGGGCTCTCTTTCATATTACTTAGTTATCAACAATGGCCCCTTAAAAGGACATCCGAAATGAAATCCAAATACCTTTTATTCCCGGTGGGGGGGGGGGGTCTAGGGTGCTTAAGCTATGGAAGGAGTCTCCAACTTGTGGAAATGGTTGGTGGTCATTTTAACAAGCAAATTGTATATGCAGTTCTTAAGAATAAAAGATTTCGCAATTAATTGGACAGTCATAAAGCCGATGGTGATATCCAGATGCTATGTTTAACTTAAGATGACCCACACTTGATCAGGAATGATAATGTTATTTTAATGTCCTATGCAGTAATGAAAATTATTCCTTATTTCCGTATATTTAAGAACGTTCTGGCCTGTATGATAAGCGAGCCCATACACCCCAACATGGTAATTAAAAATAGAGTTATACCATTACCTGTTCTATTTAAATATAAACAAAAGTATTCAGATGTTTAAATTTGGGTCTGCTGTACAGAAACTGCATTGACTTAATTAAACTTCCAGAAAGAATCGTGGGATACGATTAGTCAAACTGGCACTCTTAATATGTTTTGGAGATTTTTAGATTATTTGTACACCAAAATCTTATCAGAAAAAGCAGCAAATGAGGTTGGAATTCGATATAAGATTGTGCCCTAGCGCCACTACCCGGGCAAAATTTTTCTCATAGCACACTGTATGGCGTATGCCCGTCTTCCATTAGCCCAGGTCAGGTGCAGAAGAGTAAAACGTTAAACCCTATTTTATTTCCATTTTTGGCATAATTTGGACATATTTTGATCTAATATTGGACGTGTAATGCATTATGAAATATAATGAACCTGGCTAGTTGTAAGTAAATATTATTTAAAAGGTAAATTTTCAAATAACTACAATATCTATGGTACTGTTATATTCCACTTAGTTAAATTGTTTAACTCTACGTTTTTTAATCAATCTAGTGAATGCTTCATACACGGTTAATATAAAATAATAGAATAAAGAATAAAGTAAAGACATTAATAAATAACTTCATTCACATGCCAATTTACTGTTGCGATCGTCGGTCAATCAAACTTTTTAAGTGCATGGTGGTATTGAGATATTGTTGACATGATGGTACCATACTGCGGCTCACTGAAAAATCTGGCCTTCTCAATGGTATACTCATAAAATGACCAATCCATTTGAGTTTTAAACAAGCCAACAGTGAGGCTGATGTCCCCTGCCGAAATCCCAAAATAAATAGATGACACATATTAATTAATCGAAAATTTTTTTTCAAAAGTATGGAGCAATCTAACTATACACTAAGTTTCATCACTCTCTTTCATATATAATCATGATTATCTTGTCCCAGGGCATCGACCATTTAACTCAGTCACGACATTCACCTGCTGAACATAGTTTAAACATTCTACCGCAATTCAAAGCAGAGTAGTCCGAGTAGAAAATGCTCACTATCGAACCCTCGGTCAATCAAATTGCTTATCGTTCTACTTAACCTTGGCAGAAAATGTTCATTATCAAACTTAGTCAAAGTATTGATGTAAAGACACAATACACCATATTTCATCACTCTCACTTAATTAGAACTCAAGGTATCGTGTCCCAAAGCATCAACCAATCAAACTTAGTCAAGGTATTGATGTAATGAAACTATACACCAAGTTTCATCACTCTCCTTAATTAGAACAAAGCATCAAAGTGCTTATCTCTGCTTACCCTTAGCGGAAAATGCCCATCTTCGAACTCAATCAAGGCATTGGCCTAATAAACACCTATACTAAGACATGTTTGAATCCTTGATTAGAGAGCTCGAATTCATGGATGATCTGAAAGATGTATATCGTGTCCTTGATCTCAATAATATCGACAAAGCTGTGTTAAAACTTAACGAACGTCTCAAAACTGTTGGTGAAAAGCTAATATGAGATGTGGTCCAAAGCGGTCCCGACATCCACAGTGTCCGTGGTTTGATTCAGACCTAGAAGTATTGAAACAGTCAAAATGTAAATTATTAAACAAGTTCCGTTTAACGAATAATGAGGCTGATTTGGATGACTATTTAAATGTCAAAAATAGATTTAAACTAGATTGTAAATCAAAAAAGAAAAGTTATCAAAAGTCACAATTAGAAAAATTATGCGACGATAAGGATCCTAAAATGTTTTGGATTAAGATTAAAGTCTATATTCAGAAACGGATACCCTCTGCTATAAATATTAATATTGAGAATTGGTACAACCACTTTAAGTCTTTGCTTAATCCGTTAGTTGAATCCTCAGATGAGGAGTTTGATGACTATGTAAATGATTATATACGTGATAATAAATGTAAACATAACGAAAGTCAATCGGATCCAGAATATTATGAACTAAATCGTGATATCTCACATAGTGAAATTCTCATTGCTATAGCAAATTTAAAACCAGGCAAAGCTCCTGGTGAGGATCTCATTCCTCCTGACTTTTATAAGCATGCATCCAATCAAATGTTACCATTTCTACATAAATTGTATAAGTGTATATTTAGTAGTGGCGTGCTCCCTAAAAATTGGTCCCACAGCATAATCCAAGCTTTGCATAAAAGGGGCGACACTGATAACCCTGGAAATTATCGGGGAATTACATTGATAGATATCGCCTGTAAAATACTATGCATCATTTTGAACGAAAGGCTTGTAAAGTGGTCTGATGAGAAAAATGTGCTTGTTGAGGAACAGGCAGGTTTTCGTCGTGGATACTCTACAGTTGACAATATATTTGTTTTAAATGCAATAATCCAAAAATATCTTTCAAAATCAAAAGATGGTGTCGTATATTGTGGATATATCGACTTTTCTACAGCTTACAGTATGTTTGTGTTCCAAGAAGTAAACTATTCTATATTCTCCTTAAAAATGGTCTAAATGGCCGAATATATATTATATTGCATGATATGTATGATTGTGTAAAATCATCAGTAGAAGCTAAGGGTGTTCTCTCTGAGTATTTTGAATGCTCTTCTGGAGTTAAACAGGGTTGTATTCTCAGCCCTTGGTTATTTGGACTGTTCATCAACGAGCTAACCTTGTTAACCAGCGCTCAAAGTGGTTCTGGAATCTTCATTGATCCTAGTATCGGTGACGTATTCTTACTTCATTTTGCTGATGACCTTTCCCTCCTAGCTGATAGGCCGGCAGATCTGCAAAAGAGGCTGGATATTCTTGATATATATATTGTTCAAAATGGAACATGAAAGTCAATCTAGAGAAATCCAAAATAGTAGTCTTCAAGAATGGGGGTATTCTGTCTGGGAGGGAGAAGTGGTATTATCAAGGAATATCAATTGAGGTCGTAAATCAATATAAATACTTATGAGTTGTATTCTCAAATCGACTCAAATTGAATCTATGTTGCACAACAGGCTTCTAAAGCATTATGATACAACACGCACGTGCTTACCAATGTAGTGCTGTCAGAAAAGATGTGTTTTAAGGTGTTAAGGGAGGAGGCATTGCGAACAGAAAGAGGGAGAGGGTTCCTTAATCGAGGAGCAGCATTAGCGAAAGCCCGCTTGTCGTACGTCACTTGGAGGAACGGTCGTGCTGGCTCAACAAGAAGGGTCTCGACTGAAGAGCGGGTCCGCCTCTGTGGAACTCTCAGTGTTAAAATATCAGACAGATAAGATGGTGCCTCTATTCCTCATATATCATCAACTGAAGTAGTCAATGCTTCAACATATCAGCATAGATAGCTACCGAAATCACTGACACATGTATTACGCAATCATTTTGAACGAATCCTTTATCACTATGGGCCCGAAACTACATGTATACAGCGCAATGGACTTTCGCCTCGGAAGTTGTAGTAGTCTCTACCTTCCAGATCACATTTGGATACATGTAATTTGCGTAAAGTGTGTATGATAATGTTTGTAGTATTGATGGCGATATTAGCGACCTTACATGTACACGAAAAACGTAAATTTAAGAGACCCATAATTAATTCAACCATAGAAAGCTAATTGTAAGGTTTTGACAGAACGTGGCGACAATAACCCCAAGATCTTGGATCCTTTCAATATTCGCACATATTGAATGGCAGCTTCATGAATTATGGCCCTTGATTGTATGAAAAATCTTCTTTTTTTTCATGTTTACAGCATTTAAACGAAATGAGAAACGAATTCATGATACACTTAATACATCTTGTGCTAAGAAATTCAAATATGCGCCAAGAGAAAGAGGAAAGATCCACCAAGAGGACGGAGAAAATATTAGAGAAAATTATGTGTTTCTACTTGATAACTTAACTGATCCGGAACGTTTATCAGATCGTCTGTTTGGAACATTAGTTTTTGATACGGACGATATGGAAAAAGACATAAAAGGGATATGACACGTGAACTACTTAACAGATTACTTAATGGCGGGTCCAATTCGTACCAAAGTTTCATTGATAGTTTAAACGAAGAAGGTTACAAGACAGTAGTTAAACAATTAGAATCAAGTAAGTTTAATGGAATATTGGTTTTCTACATCACAGATTCATATACTCCCTCTCTCTCTCTCTCTCTCTCTCTCTCTCTCTCTCTCTCTCTCTCTCTGGGTGGGAAGTAATGTTGCTTTATGAAATCTTCAATTCAGATACCCTTCTTTTCTCTCTCTATCCCCCCTCCTCTGTCTCCTTTTCTCTCTCTCCATCTCACCCATCTCCTCCATTCTCTCTCTATCCCCAACCCTCTCTCTATCTCCACCCCACTCCCTTTCTCTGTCTCTCTCCCTCCCTTCCTCTCTCTACCCCTTTCTCTCTCCCTCCCTTCCTCATTCTATCTCCAAAGGGGGGGGGGATAGAGAGAGGGGTGGAGATAGAAAGAGGGAGGGAGATAGAGAGAAGAAGGGAGGGAAAGAGGTACAGAGAGAATGAAATAGGGAGAGAGGGGTGGGGATAGAGATAGATAGGGGGAGAGAGGGAGGAGATAGAGAGAGGACGGGAGGGAAAGAGATAGAGAGAATAAAAGAGGGGTGGGGATAGAGAGAGGAATGAAGGAGAGAGGATGGAGATAGAGAAAGGGACTGAAAGAGGGAGATAGGGAAAGAAAGAGGGAGATAGGGTCGGAGATAGAGAGAGGGAGAGAGGGTGGAGATAGAGAGAGCGAAAGAGGGAGAGAGGGTGGAGATAGAGAAAGGGGGAGGAGGGTAGAGAGAGAGGAGGATGGGGATAGAGAAAGGGGGAGGAGGGTAGAGAGAGAGGAGGATGGGGATAGAGAGCGGAAGGGAGGGAGATAGAGAGAGAATGGAAGAGAGGGTTGAGATAGAGAGAGGAAGGGAGGGCGTGAGGGTGGGATAGAGAGAGGAGAGAAAGGGAGGGAGATAGAGAGAGAATGAAAGAGAGAGGGTGGAGATAGAGAATGAGGGAGAGTGGGTGGAGATAGAGAATGGAAGAGAGTGTGTGGAGATAGAGAGAGGAAGGGAGGGGAAGAAGTACAGAGAATGATAGAGGGAGAGAGGGGTGGGGATCGAGAGAGGATGGGTGGGGGAGATAGAGAGAGGAAGGGCGAGAAAAAGAGGGAGAGAGTGGGGGATGGAGAGAAGAAGGGAGGGAGAGAGTGGGGGATGGAGAGAGGAAGGGGGAGAGAAAGAGCTAGAGAGTGGGGGGATGGAGAGAAGAAGGGAGGGAGGGAGAGAGTGGGGGGATGGAGAGAAGAAGGGAGGGAGAGAGTGGGGGATGGAGAGAGGAAGGGCGAGAGAAAGAGGGAGAGAGTGGGGGGGGGTGGAGAGAAGAAGGGAGGGAGGGAGAGAGTGAGGGGATGGAGAGAAGAAGGGAGGGAGAGAGTGAGGGGATAGAGAGAGGAAGGGCGGGAGAGAGTGGGGGGATGGAGAGAAGAAGGGCGGGAGAGAGTGAGGGGATGGAGAGAAGAAGGGAGGGAGAGAGTGGGGGGATGGAGAGAAGAAGGGAGGGAGAGAGTGGGGGGATGGAGAGAGGAAGGGCGGGAGAGAGTGAGGGGATGGAGAGAAGAAGGGAGGGAGAGAGTGGGGGGATGGAGAGAAGAAGGGAGGGAGAGAGTGGGGGGATGGAGAGAAGAAGGGAGGGAGAGAGTGAGGGGATGGAGAGAGGAAGGGCGGGAGAGAGTGAGGGGATGGAGAGAAGAAGGGAGGGAGAGAGTGTGGGGATGGAGAGAGGAAGGGGGGAGAGAGAGGAAGGGGATGGAGAGAAGAAGGGAGGGAGAGAGTGAGGGGATAGAGAGAGGAAGGGGAATAGAGAGAGAGAGGGAGGGGGAAGAGAGAGAAAGAGGGAGAGAGTGTGGGGATAGAGAGAGGAAGGGAGGGAGAGAGTTGGGGGATGGAGAGAAGAAGGGAGGGAGAGAGTGTGGGGATGGAGAGAGGAAGGGCGGGAGAGAGTGAGGGGATGGAGAGAAGAAGGGAGGTAGAGAGTGTGGGGATAGAGAGAGGAAGGGAGGGGGGTCGAGAGAAGAAGGGAGGGAGAGAATGGGGGGGTGGAGAGGAAGGGGGAGAGAAAGAGCTAGAGAGTGGGGGGATGGACAGAGGAAGGGAGGGAGGGGGATAGAGAGAGAAATAGGGTTTTACGTCCACTCGACACAACCAGGTCATTTTGGGACTAACATATGGTTCATTTTATTTCAATAATTCGCTTGCGCGTAGGGGTCTTTAGCAGTGGGAGGAAACCGGAGTGCCCGGAGGAAACCCCTGAGATTGAGAAGGCGCCCCTATCTCCATGCCACATACGCTCACACCAGGGCTCGAAACCACAGCCGCAAGCCAGAGGTGACCGGCCAGCTAGAGATCGAAGCGCGGCACTATAGACTACTAGGCCATCCCAACCCCCAGGGGAATAGAGAGAAGAGAGAGGTGGTAAACTAGTATGGATATTATATAATTTCAGATGATGTTAAATATAGTCAGACATCTATACAAAGCAAAAGCAATAATATGGCCACCCTCACATTAACAACTCCATTATTAAATCAACCCCTGGATGTGATAACAACTAACTATAATAACACAACCGACAATAATACAATGGACGCGAGATCAATACGTAAAACTTGTCAATATGGTACACTTGATGAAGTCGACAATTTAATACTTCAAAATATAGAATTAAATGTTCCTGACCATCTGGGACGAACACCGATCTTTTATGGTGTTATATCTAGAATAAACCCAGTAGAGAAGGTAAAATTACTCATCTCTGCTGGTGCCAGGTTAGATATTAGAAGTCGTTATGATGGTCGTAGTATATTACACTATGCTTGTCACTATAGCACAATAGCATGTATAAAATATTTACTGGAAATAGGCCTTGATAAAGATGACATTGACAGGGATGTTTATAATATGACGCCAGTATTTTATGGTATTGAATCTAACATACAACCTTTAGAGAAGGTAAAATTGTTTTACTCTGTTGGTGCCATGTTAGATGTCAAGAGTGATGATTGTAGTTTATTAGACTGGGCTCGTAGGTTAGGCCAAACAGAATGTGAATCATATTTACGTGAAATAGGCCTTGATAAATAGAATATAAATAATCATATAATATCTTTATTTTACTAGTTAATTATTATATTACGACTAAATGAAAATGTTTTGTTTTATTTTGATATAAATTTAAAGATTTATTATAAACCATTTTCTGTCAATTATCAACAACATTCTGTACACAAACTGGCTACCTACCAGCCATTAAAACTAGTAACACGTGATTACAACGTCACAGCGGGTTATTACGTCATAGGTCACGTTAAATCTAGTTATAAACAAAGTGAAAGTAGTATTACCGGGTTGAATAACATGAATAGAAAATCAACTGATGTGATGTTTTGGTGGTCATCAAAGTCAACTTGGATCCAATATGATAACAACACAATGAATTCTATTAACCAAGAAATAAGATTGGAGAGGAATAGAATAATATTTGAAATGTGTTGAAAGAATATATTTACTATAGAAGGGGTAAGAACAATTCATTTATTTTTCAATTTATAAATAGACATCCCCTTTTCTGATGTCATAGTTAAAAATGCCTAATATCATTAAATGACGAAGCTTATTTTACTTCTAGAATATATCTCTCCAGATTTCTTTGTTTATATATATTTGTTGTTGTTTTGTTTGCCAGTAATCACATGGACATTGATTCTGTTTACCTTGACAGACTCATCATTTATGAGTTTATTTAGAGAAATATTGTTGGCCCCCGCCCTTCCCAGCCCCAGTCACATAGTTGATTGTCATTTTCGTTTACTTTGTTACTGTTGTAGTTCACGCATTGTCTCCGTCCAAGCAATCAAAGGTTGCAACGTTTTACCCCCTTGCTCCAATGTATGCCCCCCCCCCCTCCCTCGACAAAATCCTGGATTCGGGCCTGAAGCTGTATAATATTAACTATGGTTTAATAATACTGGATACATCCCTTTATAAACCAAACAAAACCAAGTGAACGGATTAATAGACATAATCTGAAATCGATGGGCCGCTTTTGAAATGAAGCCAAGGGATTTAAACCACTGTTAATATTTTGACTTCAATTAAATGGGAAATAATAAATTTGTGCGAGCCCGTAGCCACGAGGAAGCCCCCCCCCCCCCCAATATTTCGACAACGATAATGATTTCTTAAGAGTGTTCTTAGCCGGCCACATCCTCGGCCCGCCCAAAAAATTCCTTAGTCCCACCAAATTTTATGGGCTGACTATGCCACGGTCCCGAATTGAATTTGAGTACTGTTACATTTTAGCATGGATTAAAATGTCAACAATGAGGTGGGCCGTTGTTCGTTAATCGCGAATACCGAACAACAAGCGAAATTCACGTTGTTTACCAAGATAAATTCATGATATCAGATAATCGACAGAAAAAACTCCAAGAAACTATGAAAGGATTACAACTTGAAGCATATCATCCAAGTTGGCATCTTGAACTCTTAATTTGTATAGGCTTGGTGTGAGGACCTTAAGAAATAAAAGAAATTATTTTTTAAAAATACAGCCACACTTTGTGTATTGAATTTAATCTGTAGTCTTATTTTTATTTTTAATGTTTTCATGTAATGTGAAAATCTTGCCCCCCCCCCCCGAACGCACACGAATCTGTTCATGTCGATTTTCTGATAATACTGGATAGTGGTACAACATTGTAAATACTACTTACAGAAATGGTTGCCAGCGACATATGCATTGTGTAGAAGGATCTGATTCTGATTTTTAATGTTTTCGTGTAATGAGAAGATAGTTACCCCCTAACACGTACCTGTTCATGAAGATTTGCTGATACAGACTCGGAGGCTATTATAACTCTCAAAGATAAATCCATAACAGCTGTCTTGCTACTCAATATCCAACACACAGAAGCACTATGATATTCAGAAGAAAATTTGAAGCCAAAATGTACTTGTAATACTGGTTCAGTAAATCAACCAAATCACACATTTCCAGATGAAGTCTTGTGAACTGGTGAATTTTACCAGGAAATGACGAAGCTGTATTAACAAGTCCCGTGATTTCCTGAGATACTAATTTAAATTTCAGGGTTAAACTCATTCCTAAATGGATCTGCCATGTAAATGTTGCGACCATATAACGTCAAATAACAATTTTCGTAATTTTACGTTCAGCGTCAACGACAATATGAATTCTGACACAAAAAAATCTCATTATATGTCTTGACGTGCAGGAAATCTGGATGAATTTTCTCGGCAAGTGCTGGGATCGAACAAGCGACCTCCAGACTTGCAAGCCAGCGTCTTACCCACCTCGATCGTTCTATTTAACATGAAATCATAGAGATGACACCTTTAAATTCCTGAGGTGGGGTGGCCGAATAGGTAGCACGTGCGGCTGTATCATAAGGTCTGTCATTGAGTCAACTGGCTTGGTTTCGATTCCTCGGTTGTACGTGACAAGGAGTTGGGTCGGGTTATCTCTGGATCCACCGACTGCTAAAGACCCCGTCGCGCAAGCGAACTATTAAAATAGAATTGAACTATGTGTTAGTCCCGAAATGAACTGGTTTGTGTCGGTTGGACGTTAAACCTCATATCTCTCTCCCCCATTTAAAATGCACCTCTTACACTGAGAGGCATCCGCATTATTTTCGATGAGGCACTCGCATTCTACGATGAACAATAAAAACACCATCTTGCAAATCGACGCCTGAAACAGGCTTGCGAGGGGGCGGGGGGTATAGGCATCCAGAACTAGAAATATATCGTCATCATCCACACTTAAACCATGTAGTCTTGCTCCTACGTATGATGCATTTGCAGGGAAAGTAAAATAAAAAGATGTCACCACCTTGCTATTATGTGACGTTCACTGGAAGATCGTAATCCACCGGAACTTGATCCGGACTGTACTGCTGGGTTAAGGACAATAAATGGAGAACATTACAACCGGTCAACAGGCTCCCGTGGCTCACCAGATACTGACGCACCAAATGGTACGCTTGCCCGTAGCTGCACCAAGGATGACTTAGAATGTATAGTATTTTGCACCTGTGCTGTCGCAAGTTGTAATCAGACACACACCTAAAGGATTAAACTGAATATTACCTAGCTTTGTGGGGGTTATTTTCGTATTTTGCAAGTAAAATTTGGTTTTTGAAATGTTCAAAACACAGGGGTGCCCTCCTTTCCAGGGCCGCCCCGTGTGGCTCTGGACCCACTGATATATGTGGTGTTATGGTATCACGCATATGCTCCTATGTCCAGAAATATATAGTTTGTCTCTAGATATAGTTTGGTTTGGTGAAATAATCGCCCCAACCGCCGCTATTCAGTTGAAGGGCCCTATTGTCTGGCACTTTGGATTTTACTATCATCTAATCACTCCAGATTTCAGTGTATTCCTTAGCCCCCAAAACATTGGGTTAGACACCAAAATTATCACCCAAGAAAAAATACTATAGGGGATTATTTGAAATGACGGCCCTCTTAGTCGCCATCTTGAATTTTTCAAAACGACCAAGGGTGACCAAGGTTCACCCGGAAGTTTGCGATAGACGACAACTTTGGTTAAAAAAAAAACGTTGTATAAGTCAAAATAACGTCAGTCTGGCCACAATGACGTCATTCCGATTCGCTGGTATCATTTTTGTATCTATTGATAGTACATTTATATGCTCTAAAACGAGCCATTTCCAAGATATGGGGGACAGAAAGTCCAATTGGCGGCCATCTTGGATTTATCCTAATAATGAAAAAGGCTGCAGGATTTCAGCGGACAATTTTGAATTTCGAATCCTTTCTTTAGGTATCCCTTTACTAGTCAGTGAAAGAAATTCTTTTGCAATTTGTTCTGGGTACTTAACAAACAGAAATTATATCTATCCGTCTACTTACCACCGCCAGATATACAGTAATAACATTAATGGTTAGTTTCTATACTTGATCCGTGTAACATAAATAACCTTCCTAGCATTCGATTGTTTTACTATTGCCAAGAGGGATGTATATCAATCAATTCTACCTTTACCTAGTATTGTTGTATTTCGATTATCAGCCAGTAATATAAGAAGTATAACAATAGTCTCGGTCTCCCAGAACCTCCTAGTATTCAATATTTTTCTAGATAATAGAGACTAGTATAACATCTACAGATTATAAATTGATGATGAGATAGTAAGCTTACATATAATGGCGGTTCCGGGCCACACGGGAATGATAAATGTTGTACAATCAGTAATGTTTTTTTTAAACAAGCTTTCACAACTCTATTTATTCTTCTATAGTCCAACTGAATTAACGACGTAGATATAGTAATTATGATATAGTAGTACGACATTATTTTGCAACTTTACATCAACATTTGAAGATGACTACTTTTGGGAGGTTACGGATTGGTGATTGAAATGAAATGAAATAAAATGGGGTTTAACGTCCTACTGTTCGGCTCCTATTCTGGGCTAATGAAGACGGACAGTTGGAAATCGATATAAGAGTAGGTCATATTGCCGCTTCCCGGACACAATTTCCCCCATGTTATACTGTATGCCAATTTTGATTTAATCAGAGCCGCACAGTAAGACGTTAAACCCCATTTCATTTCGTAAAATAGTTCCAAAATAGTTAATGCAAAATGCTTATACTGAAATTTTTTTATCAAATCATTGCTTGATAACGGCGAGAGTATCTTCATTGCAATCGTAAGGTCTGTCATTGAGTCATCTGGCGTGGTTTCGATTCACCGGTTGTGGGTGACAAGGTGTAGGGACGCCTGTCCATCCTCGTGGGTTGTCTCTGGCTCCTCGGGTTACCTCCCACTGCTAAAGACCCCTACGTGCAATTATTGAAAATGAAGTCATTCATGTTTGAGTCGGGTGGACGTTAAACCCAATCTCTCTCTCAACGTTGTAGTTAATAAACCTAGTGAATGTTTTCCATAAAGCTGTCTGTTATTATATATATCGCTTTCACTTTACGGAGAAAAGTATATATAAAGCCTTATCGTATGTGATACTACCGTGGAAACTCGATGTGTCGTCTAATCCGAACGACTAGACAGCAGTCCGTGTACCTGTTTTAACACTGGTTCCCCCCTGGTCCTGCATCACTGACCAGAAGGGAACCAGTGAAAAAACAGGTATGGTACGTTGTCAACTGGGCTTAACATATGAAGCCTTTTTTTAGATCTTGCATAATGCATCTTTAAAGTGGAATAATTATATCGTTACTGATCATCAATCAGCACGTGTTTATTGATTTTTAATGATAACAACCGCATATTTGATTTGTAAATGCTTTTTCATCA
The DNA here is from genome assembly GCA_036850965.1 of Patella caerulea. Lineage (NCBI taxonomy): Eukaryota > Metazoa > Mollusca > Gastropoda > Patellidae > Patella > Patella caerulea. The sequence goes on from JAZGQO010000010.1 coordinate 6,510,577, forward strand.
AACTAATGGAACGTTAAATAATAGACGCTGGCTGTAGAGTTAATGACGCAGATAAATCTGCCCAGTGTGTATTACAGGAATTTGTGCGAATAATAATCTGTTTTAATGACCGAATGAGTTGTTGATATCACAGAGGTAAGCTATTTATTTTGTCCACAGTAGTTATACCTACTTTGAGGAAATAACATAGAGGTTTCAAGCGTTAGAGAAGTCGGAAAACATTGACAGCAGTGATACCACTAATATTGAGAAGTTACAGAGAGATTTGAAGCATGCCTGAACTCGGAAAACATGGACTATGAACTAATGTGATTTTTATTAAATCCTAAGCCTAAATACTTACTTTGCTATAGCAACATAGCATTACTGAAAACGGACGAGATTGACTCATCTTGCAGAATGGCTACTGTTATTCAGAATTACTGTGATCTGAAAGTTTTTCTCAAACCATATTTCCGAGTCATGGCAATACTGGGTATACACTACTCTCCAGATGAAAGTACTCCAGTGGAGACGTTCGCCGTGGGTACGTCTAAAAGAACAAAAATGTTACGTTGGAAAAAGATCGCCTATAAAGCCTATCAATTGATAGTCTTGCTCTTAATATGGTTACACGTTCTACGATACACCGTGTGTCTGTTCATCGCAAAACCAATTATCTCGAAGTCATCCGTCTACAGATTATGTGTTTTTTGTTATTGTCTCCATGCGTCCATTACAACTACAGTCATCTTGTGGATGTTCAGCAAGGAAGATGGGTTCTACAGATTTGTTGACCAGTGGAATGATGTATCAAAGAAGGCTGCATCATTAGGATGCAAGCAAGAAGTAATTGGGAAACAAGTTAGAAGAACGACGCGCGTTTTGTTGTTAGCAATGGTAATCGTAAATTGTACGGGGGGAGTTGGTTTTTTAATAAACACAAAAGACGGAAATGAACTCATCAAAGCATCCCTGGCTCCTTTTGGTTATTCACTGGTTGGATTAACGTATGGATTGTATATTTTGCAGGCGACATTATGGGCATGTTCATTATCGTTCTTTGCGGTTGTTACCAAATGTTTAACTCTGCAATTTAAATTAGTATCTCAGGAAATCACGGGACTTGTTAATACAGCTTCGTCATTTCCTGGTAAAATTCTCCAGTTCACAAGACTTCATCTGGAAATGTGTGATTTGGTTGATTTACTGAACCAGTATTACAAGTACATTTTGGCTTCGACTTTTCTTCTGAATATCATAGTACTTCTGTGTGTTGGATACTCAGTAATCAAGAGCGCTTTAATGAACTTGTCTCTGATACTGATGATGGCAACTATTTCTGTACACGGTATTTACAATTTGGTATCACTGTCTCTATTATCAGCAAATCTTCATGAACAGGTACGTGTTAGGGGGTAACTATCTTCTCATTACATGAAAACTTTAAAAATCAGAATCAGATCCTGGTACACAATGCATATGTCGCTGGCAACCATTTCTGTAAGTAGTATTTACAATGTTGTATTATCAGAAAATCGTCATGAACAATAAAAATAAGAATCCGACTAGCGATTATATTTAATACACAAAGTGTGGATATATTATATAAAATAAAACCCTTTCTTTTATTTCTTAAGGTCCATAAACCATTACCAAGCCTATATAAATTAAGAGGTCAAAATGCCAACTTGGAAGATGTGCTGGAGGTAGTTATCTTTTATAGTTTCCGGGGGGGGGGGAGGGGTGGTATCGATTTTCTGATATATTAAAATCATATGGGTAACTGGCCGGTGCCGGAATATTAGGTTGCTGTGGATGCTGGTTATCTGTACGATTTTGACAAAAGCTCGGCGTTTGCTACCTTATAGCGCTCGAGAAGTTTCAAAATACCATTGGTTGTATATAGATTTAGATAGTTTAGATGCCCAAATATGAAATTAATATAAGATAGTGTGTGTGTTATTGTGATACTACGGGGACCGATGTGACTATTCTTTGTCAAGGCAACGAAAAGCCGTACTGTATCGTATCGGTAGGACTATGACGCTACATATAAAACTTCAAGGGTCGATTGACCCCGGAACGCTTTGTTGGTGTAACTATGTTTTTACACCCATAATACAACGGTTATATTTGGATTACTAGACTATGAGGGCATTGTCTGGTATTAAACTACAAGGTATATCGCTGTCATTTGTACTAGTTGACGACTTCAATAGGGTAGGCCATGGAAAGTATAAAAAAACCGAAACGAAATACAGATATGTATTTTAATCAGATTGTAATGTTATGTTATGATCTTTCTAGGTGAACCTATTTATAGCCAAGCTGCAGGAATCTTCAGTGGGTATAACAGCCATGGATATTCTGTTGGTCAAAAACGGAACTTTGCTCACGGTAAGAAAACAGTTTCCTTACTTTATCACAGTTAATGACAGGGCGTTAAGTGGGGGGGGGGCTTTAATGTCCACTCGACACAAACTAGGTCATTTCGGGTGTAGCGTGGTTCAGTTTTATTTCCATAATTCGCTTGTGCGTGTTGGACTTCAGCTGTTGGAAGACCCGGAGAAAACCCACGAAGTTGGACAGGTGAATCTACTAATTGTAATGGGGCTGCCGCACTGAGTTAAAAGAATATTCTTGTAGAATTGTATCACTGATTTGATTACTAGGAGGACTATCTTTAGGGGGTAGTGGTGTCCACGTTGGAGGGGGTGGGGGTGTTCGGGCTATCTGGTTGTGTGTGGGAGAGTTATCTCCCGGTGCGGCAAAAATATTTTAAGAATTCGCTGTGGCAGTGGTGATCTCTGACTCAAAATCTTTACTATTAAAACGGTGTATGCTTCATGATAATACAATATATATGCTTTATATTTTTCAGCTGTTCGGTGTTTTCTTAACATATTTGTTTGTTGTCATCCAATTTTCTCTCTGAGTGTGAATGAAGCCCGATCGACTGGAACAGGAAAGCGCTGTGGCTGACACCAGCACATTCTACTGTTTTTAAAGAACTCTTAAAACTATTCTTCATTTTCTTTTTTTTTTGGGGGGGGGGGATTTTACGACTATCTGATATTCACAAAGCATTCTCGGTCTTCAGTTAAGAATATACTCAACTTTCAATTACTGTATGAGAAATATCTTTGATCCAGAAACACAAAACTTTGCACATAGTTTCTTATTGATGTATTTGATACATTAAAACAGCAACAAGTTTATGAAGGGCTATATTTTAGTTACAATAAGATGACCAATGTTGGGTAAATTCTTAACTTAAGCCTCAAAATGCTTTGTCAACACGGGACTGGGGTATTTGTTGGCGCCAGATTCGATATTGTGCGCATGTGACCGGAAGTTATAGGCCAGTAACACATGATTGAAATACCTGCTCAAAACCAGTTCTTAGAGCCATCCACTACTGTGGCTTGAGGCACGACGTGTGACATCAGTAATGGAAACATTTCTAGGGACAGTGGCTCGCCGTCTTAGAACATGTGCCCAGTTCTCGATGGTTGCTGTGGACTGGATGGTCAAGACTAATGAAAAGAGGCGTGTCGAAAGAAACATTGCTTTCCAAGGATGGAAAGTTTTACACGTATCTAATGCCCCCGTCAGACCGGGGTGATCACCTTACTGCGCTCTGAACCCGAACGGCGGCCAGGAAATGCACAAGGTCGCCGGCAAGCGTGAACACAACGCGGAAAAATGTCCCCAAATTACAAACTTAAAAAAGTCGCGTTCTTACTGCCACCAGTGCGATTATATCCCATTCTCACGACGGGCTCGTCACGATCTTTAAACCATAGCTATGATGTCATCCTTTGTTCTTTTAATCCATTATAATGAGTAATGGATTGTTGTCTAAAACTTACAGTCCATTATTAATGAAAACAATCCATTATTAATGGAAACAGTCCATTATTTTAAGACATTGTCCATTATTAATGAAAAATACATTAATAATAAAGTGTTGTCATTATATATTGAGCAACTGAAAATAAATCAAAACACTTTATCCATTTATTACTAAATTCCCTTTCAACATTTACAAAAATTGATATATTTCCGAAGATTGGATGTTAATTTCCCTGGAATCACCGGGCACTTTTGAATTATTTTGTTTTGGACTTTGTAGTTGACACAATTTTGGACACTTTTCAGCTACTAAAATGTTACATAAGTTAAACTAGGGTGCCCCACGTGCCTACTGAAAAGTTGTACTAGACACGTTGAATATGCACGCTTTACTTGGTTCACTACTACTAATTTTCTGACAGTCTCGCACACTAGTTGAGTCTATAAATAGCAACAGCCCGTGGAAATTCTAAACACACTGGTAACTATTACAGTCGTAAAAAATCTATTGTTGACGATTCTGAGTAGCAGTAATATTTATCGTTTTGGTTATTACGGCATCTTTAGAAATTACGTTCGTTTTATTTTTTAAATTGCTTTATCCTTCGCATAACCGTTAGAAGCGGCATATTTTGGTTTAGTACAAATAATATCTATGAATAACGTGGGTTGTACAGAATCATGATACCAGCAGCAGTTTCGTTTTACTTTTACAAGGTTAGAAAAAACAATTGTTGAGTCAACACTGTGTGTTATTTATAAATTCGATTTCTTGTTCCAGCTTTCAGTCACGTTTCGTAAAAAGTAGTCTGGATTATCCCGGCCTGTCAATCAGACGGAGAATGGTCGGTAGGCTGGTGAAGTGAGACTAGTTTCAAAACAAGGGCACGTAACCTATTTTTTACTCGAAAGTGTCTGGATGTTATGGACGACGCTCCGAACCATTTTTCAGTGTATTATTTATGATGTTTAAATGGTCATAGCTTATTAAGTTTAACATGACCGTTTATTTAGTGACTATAAATTTGTGAAATAGTTTTAAGACATGTTATATATATAAATATTGTGGTGTAATTGTTTAGCTATTTGGAGATATTTATATATGGTGGGGCACCCTACCTTTAAGTCTGATACTTCATTGTCACTTGTCCTTTTATATGCACAAGGTCCAGTTTTTTCCACGTTGAACTGTTCGTGTACTCCTGCAGCAAACAAACGTGTATCTGCGTTGCGTTTTATTGTCTGCTGTAATAAATGAATTCGAGGCGAGTCACCATACCATATAGATTAGAATCTGGTAGAAAATAACACCAGTCGGTCTGAAAATAGAAATAATCTCGTTTTTAACATAATTTTCTAAATCATCACCAGTCAGATTGAAAGAATGGGTTGTTTTGTTTCTGTTGTTTAACATGCAATACAATCTGGATAATTTCTTTTATGAAGAGTTGATTTTATGACCCATTTAATCATAGGCCAAACAAATTGATTCTGAATTTTGAATAATTGTAATGTGTACATATTCATCAAATGACTCTAGACTCGGTAAGAAATAGAGAAATAAAAAAACATATAGTAGTAGCCTACCATACACTCATAAATGTTTTCCTAAACATATATGGATTTTGCAGGTTTTGATACGCTCTAATGACCTTAGGTTGTATTCTGCGTTGGTTAAAGCCACCCCCGTCGGTTTTTGACACATCTTCACAGTTGTATGTATTTCCTCCCCTTTATATATTCCACTTTAGAGTCAGGGTTTGTATCCACATCCGATATATGAGAATAAATATTTTACCCTATATTAAATTTTGGATGATCAATCCTTGGATTTGCATTGTCCTCCATATCCAACATGTCACTCCATACATTGTCAGTACGCCATTATTCTTGTCATAAATAGGAATAATTTTGGACTGGGTAATAGATATATTCTCTCCACTGGAAGACATGACTGTATTGATATCCTTGTTTGTATTAATTAATTGTTAATAAAACAGTCACGTGACCCGTGGTGTTGGTTTAAGTAACTGTCCAATATTTTGGGGGTGTTACAAGACACTATTGTTTTAAGATGTCTATTATTTAAGACAAAGAGTGACTATGGTTTAAGTTAGATAATTGCCTCAGACTGTCCATTATGTAAATAGAAAGAAAAAGTTGTTCTTTCTATTTACATAAAGGACAGTCTACGGCCATTATCCATTACATAAGCTTGGCAACGGCGGCCATCGCGAACCCGCGGCGCTCTATCCACACGTCTTCAACGTGTATCTTGACTGCACGTGCGTTTCCACCACGTGATCACGGCGACTATATAAGCTGGTTAGATTTTTTTTTAGAAATTTCAAGATGACCATTGAATCGCCCGTTCTAAAAGCAAGTCGAACATGAAAAGCATGGTCGCCATAGGTGAGTAATGCAAGCTTGGTCACCGCGCCATGATCGCCATCACCACGCCATAAGAACTCCAAATGCTTGGTGGGGTTGCGGCCGACACGCGAGGGTTGTGGTGAAGACGCCATTAAAGCAACGTTGCAAATGTTACAATTTTCGCAATGTGTTTGTCACGAGAGGGGGAGAGAGAGAGAGATGGGGTTTAACGTCCACTAGGTCATTTCGGGACTAACATATGGTTTAATTTTATTTCAATAATTCGCTTGCCCTTAGGGGTCTTTAGAAGTGGGAGGAAACCGGAGTGCCCGGAGGATACCCACGAGGTTGAGAAGGCGCCCCCATCTCCATGCCACATACACTCACACCAGGGCTCGAAACCACAGCCGCAAGCCAGAGGTGACCGGCAAGCTAGAGGTCGAAGCGCGGCACTCCAGACCACTAGGCCATCCACTCGCCCACATTATATTACAGATTTTACCGCAAGCTGATATGGTATTAAAATAGTATATACTTCAACGCATTACATATGCTTGGGGTTCGAGTTCAAAGAATTTAAACCATTATTTATTTCTTGGCCGTTTCGGGTCTTGTCTGGCGGCGGCAACGATGGCTCTGTGAGTACGACGCTGGCTCGCTAACAGTGGATTCTATTGTGGCGTTGACCGAGTAAGTTTCTCGCGATGATTCAGTCCGTTTTGGACTGGAAGTGAAATGTGGTTTATAAGGTCAAATGAAAAATGCTGTTTATAAATGCCTTCACAACGCGAGCGAGATAGAGACAGGAGTGGGGGGGACATAACGTCCACTCAACACAAACTAGATCATGTTCAAACTGACACATGGTATAATTATATTATAATTCCCATGCGCATAGGGCCCACGGAAGAAGCTGAATTGTACATTCATGAGATCCTTGCATTCAATCAAAATGTGCTTAACTGACGAAGAGCACGACTATCGCTTTAAGATAGACGTGAGTTAAAAGGGCATGACTAATACAAAGGTGTGGTTGGGTTAAACACACTGGAATGACAAAAATTGTCAACAAGGCAACAATGATGTTGATAGGTTGATAATGTACCCCATCGAAATCCCAACATAAAGAGATAACACATTTATAATTTTCCCAGATATCCAGCGATAAATTAAAGAAATAACACATTTATTGTTCCCAAAAGTATCGAACGATACCACAGTAACAAGCTTACTGCACGCAGCAATCTGTCTACATCATACCTCGAGAATACATCACTGCCCTAAATGCCGTCCATTTAAAACGCCCACGTTTTTGGATGGGACTGGTACTATGCTCCCTATACCCGAAGCACATGGTTTATGTAACCACATATGTCAAGTTAGCAAACCCCGATAAAAGCGATATATAATATGTGATAGTGGGAAATATTGCAATACAGTCTTTCTCATTGTAAACTGCCTTTAGAGTTTCAATTTGTTTATCTTTCAAAACAAAGCTAGATACGCCATATTGAATAATTAGTAGAATATTTCGAAATTCGGCTCTGATCCGTTTTACATTTTTCATAAACACAACGGCTAAGTGAAAATTGATTTTTCAATGAAGACGAAAATAGAAGATAAATAAATACTTCTAAAAATTTCTAAAAGCATACTCAGTGTTTTTCACCAGAAACGTCGATTTAGAAAGTGTCGGTTAATTGGGTTAGGGTCTGTTTTCGGGCTGGAGCTAGCTGAAGACAGACAGCCTAAGTTGGGATGAGTAACAAGTCTGCATTTCCAAATTTTATTTCACCACTGTGGAGAACGGAATAAGTATGTCCTCGCCCTTGTGTTTCACATTAAAGATACGTCCCCGTGTACATACAGGGTGATTAGATGATATATTAGGACTAAAACCATATTCAAACTAATTAATCTATCAAAATTTTGCTTCAAATCCTTCTCAAAACAAAGGTTTACGTGAGGGAATACCCCTGTTATAAAAAAACGTATTAAAAAGGGGTCGTGTTTGTGTCACGTGACATAGCTGAAGAGCTACCTAGCAACGGTTGCGAAGTCGGAGGAGAATTCATTGCACACACAAGACGATGTTGTCGCTATCCATTTATCACAAATATTGAATCCTATTTAAATTCTCGGATTATCTACTGTCCATTTCCATGATTTTTATCTCAGAAAGTGTTATAAGTCTAACTTTTCATAAAGTCTATCTAGAGCCCAATATCCACGCGCAACCTTTGACGTCACCCAAGCAACCATTCCTAATCGTCGGGCTGCCGATTAGGGAAACCCTTACATTTTTGTCCTGTATGCGTTCCATGTATGTTTTATAGGAATCCAGTATTTTTGTAGTTAGATTGGATGTTTCGTTCTTCAATATATACCGAAAATGCCCTACCTTTATTGCAAATAACCACCCGATAAATACTTTTCTAGGAACTTATCTTTAACGGTGTAGGTTTCGTCCACATACGCCTATACAGTTGGACGGATCTGATCACACGGAGAATTGAATAACAACGAAGAAGTAAGTTAAGTAAACTCCAAACAGCTGAAAAGGAAGCAAAATTTCGTTAAAAAGGAGTTATCCTTATTCAAAATAAATTTTAAACTGTAGAGAACAATTATTGGTAGTTATTCTGAGAACAATTGGAAAACATTCCATTCTTTCTTGAGTTGCTTCCCTTATTGTTAGTTTTTATTTCATTTTGATTGAAGTCTGTATATCCACAGATCCGGGACTGTACAGTGCAGAGGATGCTTACGGCTAGCCCCTGATTCATCTACTTGCTCTGACATATGCGTTTGTTGTTAGTGACCTCTGTATATTGTGTCTTGTCCATAGATTTGTCTTGGGTAATTGTTTTCACGGGTGCTGTCATTACTGTCACGTGACGATTTGACGCTATGCGTGCTAAACTCGACTATAATATCTGACTGTGTGTCATAAATTCTTTTTCGGTTGTAACTAGTTCGCAGCACACAAAAAAAGTTCTTTGCTACAAAGGAAATAGACGCCCCTTATTACTGAAACACAGCAAAAGTGGTTATGGCAACACCTAGGCCTGTAACTGTTATACAGAATAGTAGGCCTGCAACTCCGAATTCAGCATAACTTTTCATAAAATAACGTGTAAACTTAAAACCTTGAACTGAATGAACTATACTCAATTCGAAAGGCTAATTCATACCTCGATTAACGAAAAAAAGAGTGGGAGAGAGAGAGATGGGGGAGGAAGATGAGGTTTAACGTCCACTCGACACAAACTAGGTCATTTGCGACTAACATGATACAATTTTATTACAATAATTCGCTGACATTCACACAACAGATAAACCTATAATGGCACATCGACATTCTTCAGGACCGCGCTGATTTTTGAAATTTTCAACATATTCATTTTTCATGATCTATTTCTGCACTAGTTTGTCAAAAACGGACCAAGGTTGTTCTATTTGAATTTTACATAATGCATCTTCATTTTTTTTTCTTTTTTGCAGTCTTCTTGTATTACATCGTAATTACCCGAACCTTTCAAATGTAATATATGTGTTTTCAATTATTCATTCGGGTTAAAAATATAAAAGTTTTCATACCGTGAGTATGGTGCCTTTCTTAATTACCAGAATATCCCTGGCTGTTATACCCACTGATGATTCCTGAAGCTTGGCTATAAATAGGTTTACCTGGGATGAAAAATAACAGTGGAAAGGACCATGGACAAATGTGGCAACTATCCAAGAAATTTAGTTTGCACACAAAATTTAGACCATATATAAAGTGAAATGAATTTAAATTTAAATAATTGAGCGGATTTAAAGCCAACTTCAAATTAAAGATACATTATGGGAGATAAGATAAAGAGATGACAGTTCTCACTATAATAGTGAAAAACTAGATAGTGTAAAGCTAATTTGCTGAAAATTTCAGTCAAATTGATCCACTATGAGCTGATGAAATTTCCGCGTAGCGTCGGTCATCATTACTAACATCATGAAAATAAACAGCCTAGTCTCGATTATCCACTTTTTCTTATTTAATTTCAATGGCCGTTCAGCGGCATATAGGAATCTAATCCAGCTAACATCGGATGCTAGCTTGACGTCGATAGTTTATTATGGTCTGGATAAGTTAATTAATGTCTAATTGATAATTTAGATAATGTTTAATAGCACGTCAGTACCAGCCGGGCTATATTGGGCCAATCTTTTGATAAAATAGGAGACAAGTTTAATGATATCTCAAAAGGTTCTATTTTTATGCTTAAATATAAAACCAAAAGTCACAGTTTTTAAGTTTAACAAGAAGAAATATCACGAATTTAAAGCATACAAATATTACGAATAAATAGACGATAGAGGATATAAATAGACGATATAAATAAACGATAGAGGATATAAATAGACGATAGAGGATATAAATAGACGATAGAGGATATAAATAGACGATAGAGGATATAAATACAATTTAAGCTTTGAAACACAATCTGATTAAAATACAGATCTATATTTCGTTTCGTTTTTATTATACTTTCGATGGCTCACTACATGAAGATCTGACCAGTTGTACACAGACGTCGTGTCAGTGGTCATGCGAGAGACCTTTGACCCTATGACGTTGGACATTGATTAATCAGCGTTGAGGTTTCTATGGGTTTACCCGCAGTTCCATGCAGAGCATGCCAAGAACTCGCCGTAACGTACCGTTTCATTGGCCAATTCTCCACATCAACTAGAACGCCTGTTCGAGATCCTAGTGTTGTGAAGACAAGTACTGTGCTGTGAAGGCAAGTAAAACGAAATTTTGAATTATAAAAAAACGAAACGAAATGAGAAACCGGACCTAAACCCGGTTAGGCGAACAAGTGAAGTAATAATTTATCTGGTGCCCCTAAAGACAATTCCATGGGGCTCTTGCTTCTTAATGTAAATATGACATTGCATAGTATGATCAGGGAGCGATGCAAAACAACTTCATCTCTCTTATTGTTTCTTTTTGAACAGTCTCCTAAGAGAGGGTTGCTGTAATAATGGAGCATCTAAAGCCGACTTGGCAACTAAGTCAGCTCGTTCGATCGTTTCTGGGGTTTAACGTCCACTTCCACCTAGAGTGATATCGTAGACAAATTGTTTCTTAAGAAACTAGCCTGTACCAGGGCTGGGTTGGCTTTTTGGGTAAGACATAGTATCTTTACAGGTTAACAGCCATAATTGGTCTCATCCGGGGGAGAGTCTCTGTTTTTTTAGAAAAGGAAATCTAAGACTGACATGCGGACGCAGTCTGGTCCACTTTGCCATACCAAGTTAGCTTGATCATTCCCCTTAAGTATCAACATGGCTGACGGGCAGCAAACGACGCTTAAACTCGAGTAATATTAGCACACAGTGCACACAGTACATGTGGTTGAAAGGAATGCATGGACCTTCCTGTTTACCAATAGTTTATTATTAGGCACACCAAGAGAATATATTATCTTATGAAATTAAGTAAAAGAATCGTTACCTCCAGCATGTCTTTTATCGTGGCCTGATCACCTCTAATTCTATATAAATAGGGTAATGGTTTATGAACCTGAATTTAAAAAAAACCAAGCGGTTATCATGTAAGCCGATATTGTGCTACAAGCTACAAACACGGTTTTGAGTACAACCAGGTGCCATAATCCAATAAGTGCCAATCCTACATGTGCGAATATCCAAAGGAATCAAGATCTTTGTGATATAAACATAATATCTGCTAAGTTTCATCACAATTAGATAAGTTTCGATGTCTAAACTGCCCACATTTTTCGTTTAACCAGGGGCCGTAATCCACGAAGTTACGCCCCGATAAGTTGTTTAAGTGGCATTAAGTAACTGGATGAGGATAACACATGACACTGACACAATTATAGCGAATACAAGTTACTTAAAGAATTTATTTCAGCGACGTTTCGTGCTGTGGTTGTCATTTTTTGCTGAAATAAATTCTTTAAGTAACTTGTATTCCATATAATTGTGTCATGTGTTACGCCCCGATACATACGAATATGGGATATTAACTTATATTTCAAGTTTCGTCTTAGTTTCGTCTAATTCGGATAAAACCTGTAGCATGTAGAGTGCCCACTTACAAAATGTGAAGGGACGGCGACGGCAGTATATGTTCACATAAAAATGTGGTCGTATAAAAAAAATAGAGGTTATGCCTGGCAACGGTCACATCCTGGAGGAGCCTCCATAAAACCAAAAACATCTTATCAATTGACTCATATATTCATAATAGCTGGTTTACCATTCGGACAAATTGCCCGGATGGTAGCAAAATACAGATTATCAGTTCACATAAAATAATAACAAGCCAACAGTGAGGCTGATGTCACCCGTCGAAATTCCAAAATAAATAGATGACACGTATTAATTAATCGAACATTTTTTTTTTTTCAAAAGTATGAAGCAATCAAATTATGCACTAAGTTTCATCACTCTCGGTCAGATAGAATCAAAGCATCGACCAATGAAATTGATCAGCTCGGCTTAGCTTCAGTTCGAATTGTTAATCATTGAAATCAGTCAAGACATTCACCTAATGAACATCTACACCAAGTTTAAACATTCTACCTCAATTAAAAGCAGAGTTGTTGTGTTCCAAAGTCTTGACAGATCAAATTGTACATCGCTCCTAAGCCTAAGCAGAAAATTCGCACTATCAAACTTTGTCAAGTTAATGATATAATAAATCTATATTATGAGTTTCATCACTCTCACTTCATTATAACCAAAGCATCAACCAATCAAATTGCTGATCTTTATTTACTGTAAGCAGAAACTGATCATTATCGAACTCCATTAAGGCATTCACCTAAAGAATGCCTACACCAAGTATAAACATTCTAGCTCAGTTTGATGGAGAGTTTTTGAGTTCCAAAGTTTCAGCCAATCAAATTGCTTATCGCTCTGCTTACCCTGAGCAGAAAATGCTCATTATCGAACTTAACCAAGGCATTGATGTAATGAAACTATACAAGTTTCATCAATCTCACTGAATTTAAACTAAAGTTATCGTGCCCCAAAGCATCAACCAATCAAATTGCATATCTCGGCTTACCCTAAAAAATGCTCATCTTCGAACTCAATCAAGGTATCGACCTAATAAACACCTACACCAAGTTTGAACATTCTAGCTCAATTAGGAGAAGAGTTATTGTGTCCCAAAAAGTGTGACGGACAAACAGACTGACAGACGAACCCATTTTAATAGTCCACCACTTTCTTCGAAAGAACAAAAATAAAATAAAAATAATACAATATGGTGATTTCAGCTTAGGGTGATTCTGTGTGTATTTTATGACCTCTAATAGTAAGTGCAGGAGGACAGCACTACATGCAAAACAAAAATGTACACGATAAACTTACGGACAAGACGTAAAATAGACATTGCAAAAAATAAACAAATTAGGTTGGCTATTGAATCATATTGGAGACCCCTGTAAGAGCGAACAAAAACTATGCTGGCCACCCTGACTCGTGGGAAGGGATTGGGAAATTCACGATAGTAGTCACCATTCCATATTACACTGCCTATGCCGCATCTGTTGTTCATGTGAGGGGGACAATGTTGGTGTAAATTATACCCAAGGTTGGGGGGCCAATGAATCCATTAAAATCAACTTCAAATTACCTGTTCGTGAAGATTAGCAGCAATTACGGACAAGGCTACTAGCCTGTGAATACTCAGTATAGCAATGATTGAAATCATAGTTATCAGATAGACATCCACAACTGCTGTCTTGGTTACAGAATATCCTATACACAAGAGTACTATAATACTCAATAAGTATGAAGTTGCCACGACGTATTTGAAGTCTTGATTGAGCAGATCAACCATGTCACACAGGTCCATGTGAAGTCGCCAGTAGATGTGAATTTTGACAGGAAATCTTGTCGATGTAGTAACATATTCTTTTATCTTCTCACTCAGTGAACCATATTGAAAAGCTAAACATTTTGTGACGATCGCAAAGAATGGTGCCAAGGACACCCACACCCCTGCATTATAACACCACAGAGTTGAAGTTAGGCCGACTGATAGTGGCGAATCACCACTTGGACGAGTTCATTTCTATTCTGTACACTGACAAGAAAACCAGCTGATGTTCCGATGTGTACTAAACACAGCACAACGATCACTACACGGTGTGTCCTTTTGAGTCTGTATAATAATTGTTCCTGGTTGGACCCCAGGGAAGCAGCTTGCTTGGAAATTTCAATCCATTGCGTTAGAAATGAATGGAACCTATCCTTGTATTTAAACATTCTGAACAGGACGGTGCCATCAACCGCAGTTTGTAGTGCGAAACACAAGATTGACATCCTATATAGCAATGATTTAGATATGAAAGGTTTCACTATGAACAGATCCACGATGTATCGTCCCACTTGAAACCACAACAACGTCAAACATATAACTTGGAACATAGTATAGATGCTTTGTTTTAATCGAAGCTTGTTTTCCACTGATGTTGAATCCACTGTGAGATCCACTACTCTCGTTCTTTCCCCTGGACATCTGTAAATTCCAAGAAATGTCATGATTCGAAAATACGGTCTGAGTGGAACTCTTATATCACAATGATTATGGTTGATATTATTGTTAACGGTAAACATTTTTTGGGGGTCGGTTCAACTCAAAATTCTGAAATTTAATGAAATGGGGTTTTAATGTCCTACAATCTGCACAAACCGGGTTAACGAAGGCGGAGATTCGATTTCACTTCACAATAACATTGTAGATTACAATCTTTTTTATAGTTCAAAATGTCATTTTACTTGTATTTACTAGTTGTAACCCGCCTTCTGGATGATGTGATGGATTATCCGATGGAACAGTCTTTTACGGTGAGTGAGTTTTTGGCGTGAGGTGTACGGAACTATGATTAACCAACTAGGAACATCAATGCTGATTGGTTAATCAAATGTGGGACGTCATAGAGTCAAAAGCCTCTGAGGCGATCTTCCACTACAGCCGTTCAGATGTTCAGGCAGTGTTCGTTAAAGACCTCTATATCAATCAGATTATATTCATCTGTGTTTACAATCCAACCGGAAGCGCTACAACCGAAACCCACCGTTTAATTAGACAATCATTCTTATACTTTACAACAATTTCAACTCACTAAATTTTCCAAACAATACGCCTTTTTTTTGATAAATACGCTAGATTTGTCATATTATTCTGTCGTACATTTATGTATAAAAAAAATGTAAAATGAACACAGAAAAAACTTGTCAAACAGATTGCTATTTGATAATGCTTCGAAACAATTTAACTTACTAAATTATGCGAACAATTTGCCTTTTTAAATAAAATGGATTTGTCACATCCCGTGGTAATGAACTGAATTTCTGTAAAGATAAAATCCCGACCGATTGATTGGCAACTCACAGACGTATTTGGGGAAGCGTCAAAGCAATTTAAAGCGACAATTTCATATTTTTAAGTTATATTTCTAAAATGTATTAAAATAAGGCCTTAAAATAGATGGTATCTATGAACAAACCTACCTTGTTAAAGAAAAATCCTATAAATCCAATAATCCACTGTTGCCAGTTGAGAAATTGGCAAAAATATCATTTTCAACTTCAAATTCAAACGTTTGAAGATAGCTATGGCATGGGGGTGGTGGGGAATGGAAAAACAAGGGAGGTAATTGTGTTATCATTTCCCGTGCCAATGATGTATAAGTGTGGGGAATAATGTCCATGATCGTATAATAATGAGTTGACAACCTATTGAGCAAAAGACATAGAAATAATTATGTTTTGACTTTCTTTGAAAATATGAAATTATCGCTTTAACTATGTGTCCGAAACGATTCAATAATTTATAAAAAAAGCTGTATTTGTCACATCATGCCGTAACGAACTTCATTTGTAGAATAACGCAGACGAATGACACAAGTCTGTTCAATCTGAACATTATGTTGGTAGTGATACGTTGATAATACCTGGAAGCAATTCGACTAAGTGAATTCTGTAAACAATTAGCTTATTATTAAATAAATTGGAGTTTCACGCGAACTACATTTGAGTGCATTTGTGTATATTTGATAACAATGGGCCTTGTTTTTTTAAATATTGGTATTTAGATAAGCTGCGAATAACACCTAGCAACGCGATTAATCATCATTATCTCATGTGATATTTAGTATTATTGGGTAGAAGATTGATAATTGATTCGTTAGGCGGCGTTTACACGATAAAACTAACGGTGGCATCCGACAAACTCATCAGACAAATGATTGGATGGATTGATTCAATAGCCAAGCAAATTCCGTTATATTAGACGATGTCTTACATTGTATGGTGCCATATATCTGCTAATATGTATTCAAAATGTGTTCTTCTGACGCAACCTCTCTTAACCTACCCGCTAGTGAATTAAAATATCTAATAAATCTGTGTAAGGAACATGTACTTTAGTGCAACACGTGGCGCCAGAACAACGTGAAGACGGGGAAGAGAAATGAGTCTATGAAATGTATCGCTGCGTGTTTAGGAAATGAGAGAGAGAGAGAGAAATGAGGTTCAACGTCCACTCGACACAAACTAAGTCATTTCGTAGCAAACATATATGGTTTCTAATTTCATTTCAATTAGCTGAGACACAAACACCCCGTGAGCTGGTGATATTGGAATGTTGCCACTAATAAAGGGAAAGCCAACAATCGGAAAGTCAAAGTCATCACGTTATGGCAATTGTCAAAATCGAGACGCAGATCCAAGTAGGAAGCGTGATTGTCACTGTCAGTAGTGTTTTTAATTTCGAGCTCATCAGGATATATGAATTCTACGTAATCACTAAATTTGGGATTGTTCATTGATACAAATCGGGTTTAACGTCCACTCGACACAAACTAGGTCATTGCGGGACTAACATATGGTCTTAATTTCATTTCAATAATTGGCTTGCGCGTAGGGGTTTCTTTAGTAATGGGACGAAACCACAGGACCCGGAGAAAACCCACGAGTTTGGACAGACGACCGTAATCCTTGACACGTACGACCGGGGATTCGAAACCACGCCAGTTGACTCAATGACTGGCTTTATGATACACCGCTCGCGTGCTAACCATTCGGCCATCCAACCATCAAGTTTCATCACCCTCACTTAATAAGAACTAAAGTTATCCTTTCCCAAAACATAAACCAATCAAATTGCATTTGAACACCCTAGTTCAATTAGAAGGAGAGTCATTGTGTTCCAAAGTCAATCAGATTGCTTATTTGCAGAAAATATTCATTATTAGTCGATCAAGGTATTGATGTAATGAAACTATACGAAGTTTGATCCCCAGCTAGGCATCGACCTAATAAACACCTACACCAAGTTTGAACATTCTATCTCAGACGGCAAGTTATTGTTTCACAAAAAAAGTGTGACGGAAAAACAGACCGACGAACCTCTTTAGTTGCTGTATAATACTGGATATGGGTTGAACGAACGAGAATGACCAGCACGCCGGTGAAAATGTATTTACATACAACATACATATTTACAACCATCAATATTCCATATAGCCAAACCACTTTTTTTGGTTTGTGTAGTCGTGTATTCGATCCCGGTATTCGCCCAGATCGAGATTTTAAGGCATGGTTCTCCCTTGGATAGAATCTCATATTTCGAATCCCAACTTTCATGGGGTCTTTTTATGACTAATGTGCACGTAAATGCGTAAATAGACCCTCGGTTATTATAATTATACCATACGAGCGACTGAACACCGTTTATTCCCAAGCCCTACTCCCACCCCTACGTCCCGTATGGCTGTCAACGGAAAACTAAGATCCAAAATGACGCGGAAACCCTTTCGGTAAGTCGTGGGACTGACCATCGTCCTACTCATCGTAACACCACGGCCCCTAACTTGAAAAAGAAACTGTATTAGTAGTCAAAAGAAAGTGAATGTACTTTGATGATGTATATCGTCCTATTAATCCGATTTGTAATGTAAATCCGCCGGGTTTTCGAGTAAAAATCGTGGAATAAGTTTTATTTTGACGGTTTCGATGTTTAATGGCGAAAAACCAATGTTGACATTTTTTCTGAGTAGATCGTCATAGTATGGAAGGGCATTGTGAAAGTCTAATAGCCGACATCTCTTTTAGTTAATTATCCATTATGAACAATGGAAACAAAGCTTTGAACGATTAAAGGATACTATGAAGACCTACCCAGAAAAATGTCAACATTGTGATTTTGTCATTAAACATCATAACCTTCAAAATAAAGCTTATTCCACGAGTTCTACCCGAAAAGCCGACGGCTGGGAATTATGTAACAAACCTAATCGGACTACGACTGGGCAAATAATGAAAACGGACATACGCCAGACAGTGGCGTGCATGGAGATACTGGAATCCATATCGTGGGTGTACCACATTCATTAACTGATCCAGACCATAATCAACTATCGATGGCATCGGATTTCTCCGATATTAAATAGATTAGAACGGTTCAACCATATTTTGATTTCAGCTAAACAGGGAGGAGTGAGACTTTGCTTCGAACAACCAGTATGGTGGTTTAAATTATTGCACAGGTCTTGTAAAACGTAAAATGAATAAAATTGTCAATTTATTCATTTTACGTTATCTATTTTTGAACTGTTACAAGACGAGTGGCTAGCTTTTAATCTAAATCCAGGATTGTTCGTTCTTGGTTTTATTTTATTAATATTACATAATGTATATTTAAATAAGGTGTATTTTTTAATTTTGAAATTTGCACAGGTCGCCGTCTTTCATGTGTATAAGACGTCTTATCTTCTTCGGTTCTGTCTCATATTTCTGGGTTCAACATTCTATACTCTAGTCTCTTATGAAAAAATCGGGGAATAGGTAGAGGCATCTCCAAACCTCTGCCACACAAATTGATCAAAATCACTTTACACTTTCAATTTTTCACAAATGAAATATCGCTTGTCTGCGCAATCCTGATCATCAAAGTGCTGGTAGAGTAGTGCTGTTGCTGGGGTTGCCTGGTCTCAAGTAATTAGGATCGAGTAGAATGCTAGACCCATCATTCCACATCCAATCACCTTCTTTGACGATATCATTACCACCCAACCAGTATCGTCTTTCTGAATAAGAAACAAAAAAGGCCTCATTAGTTTGTCATGCACTAATAAAGTCTGTTGTTTATTCCCCTTTTAGTTACGGTAACGTGGAATTTGATCAATCGACATTGAAACTGACACGGGACTAAGGATATAAGTTTTTTGTTTATTTTTTCATGCTGGATTAATGGAGTTTTATTTATTAAAACATATCTGCACCTGTTCCGGAAGTGCCGACAAATAGGGAAATGCGGGGTTCTAACGTCCACTTGGCACAAACTTGGTCACATCGGGACTAACATACGGTTTAATTTTATTTCAATAATTCCCTTGCGCGTAGGGGTCTTTTGCAGTGGGAGACAATCGGAGTACCTGGAGAAAAACCACGAGGTTGGAGCAGTGTATAAACACGTTAGATTCCACATATAACAACAACGTGGTTTCCATGGTGCTTTGACAAGTTGCCGTCATAAACGCGATCCCGTACACTTTGTTAATCCTGTAAGTTTTCAACGCAAAACAGGTGCCAAGGACTGGTAACTGATTCATGGCCATTTGTAGAACAAAACATGTCTGAACTGTTAAACACTTGTGTCCCACATCTGATCATTGGCAAAATCACAAGCATGGAAGAACAAGACGATGATTAAAAGCAAGTAGAGGACACCTCCGCCCCCTCGTGAGATATGAGCTACCGATGAACGAGTCGCAGACACACACCACCTCGCGAGAGATGTCCTTCCGACGAACGACTCACCGACACCCACTTCCTCACGAGGGATTTGAATCTGGCAGTGATGAAACTACGTACAAACGATGAACAGATTAAAAAGGTATGAAAGCTTATAACTACTGTTTGTAATTTCTACATTTCACCCTTTCAGAATGCGAAATCATGACTTCTACTTTTTGAGTTATATTTGAAGGGGTCAAAAGTATGGAAATGAGAATGGTCATGTTTTAGACCCCAATAGAAAGAGAGAGAGAGAGAGAGGGAGAGATGGGGTTTAACGTCCACTCGACACAAACTAAGTCATTTCGGGACTAAAAAGGTGGGGGTGGGCGGCTGAATGGTTAGCACGTGCGTGCTGTATCATAAAGCCCGTCATTGAGACAACTGGTGTGGTTTCGAATCCCTGTATGTACGTGATAAGGAGATGAGTGTCGCTTGTCCAACTTCGTGGGTCTTCTCCGGGTCCCACGCCCCCCCCCCCCCCACTGCTCAAGACCCTTAGGCACAAGCGAGTTATCGAAATTAAATTATAAAACATATGTTAGTCCCGAAGCTAACTTGCTGAGCTAACTACTACAAAATTAACAATTACATACATATTATTTACAATGGTTTTCTGGGGAAAATTTTGAAATAATGTGACAATGTCAAAATGAGCCACTTTTATGTTTCCGCTATCCCAACGCATGGAATACACCACATTTCTTTTAAAGGATCAATTCCACCCTTGCTGTAACTGAATAATATGTCCCAAAGGAACCACGATCTTTGGGTTTATAAACTTTCATTTCAAATTTCATTAAAATCGGATTAAAATTGTGACCTCTACAGGGTCCTCAACCTTGATATATCATATTTCTACACTATTCGCGTATTAGCGACAGCCATTTTGTCCGGCAGTTTTGATCCATTTTTTACGAAATTCGACCTCAACCTTCATTACAGTGAAACGGTGGTATAATCAAAGGTTTTTTTTTTAAATTGGATAATCTAGAGGGACCACAAGCTAAAAAGGCGATTTTTTAGTACAATCAGGAGCCATAATTCAGGAAGTTACAATTTGATATGCTTAAATATCGAAAGGAACCAAGATCTTTGGATTATTAACATGAATTTCAAGTTTCATCAAAATCGGATTTACACTGTGACCTCTACAGGATCCACAACCTTGATATACCATATTTTTTTACACTATTCGCGTAAAAGTGGCGGCCATTTTGTTCAGCAATTTTGGTCCGATGTTTATGAAGTCTTTCTTCGGGACTGAAATGTTATAAAAACTATTAATTAGTTAGACATTAATTCACATATCCAGACCATAATCAGCTCTCGATGTCAAAGCTAGGCTGCGATATTTGTTGGATTGTAGTCCGATTAAAACTAAAAACCTTTCCTTCGTGGTAAACGATGAGTTGGATAATCGGGACTATTATTAGTTTTGTCTTACTTCAGTAATAATGATCGAGGCTAATCGGAAGTTTCACCCGCTTAGGTCTCGGTTCACAGTGGATCAATTTGACTAAAATTATCAGCAAATTGCCTTTACATTATCTAGTTTGATCTATTGTAGTGAGAACTGCCAACTCGTTATCTAATCTCCCATAATGTATCTTTAAGTAAAAGTATAAAAGTGACATTCAATATCACATTGTTTAATTCTGGCATAAAAATATTACATTTAACATGTAATGTTTGTGTATTACTAAATGTGTCACTATGACAAAATGCCACGTGGTCCAGACTTTACATTTGACAAGCCTTCAAGTCTACAAACACGAACAGTAGCTACGCTGAAGTTACTTACTCCGTACTAAAAGATGTCATAACAACATAAACATGATCCAATTAAAGGTTCTTGTTTTTCGAGATATTCTTGTAAAAGAACCCGATCACATAGTCTGATTTAGCAGGGAGTGTTCACAAATTCTGAGTATCATAAATTCTGATTATTATTCTCTTTAAAGATTAATGGCAAATTTTATATGTGAGGTTAGCAGGTGTGTTCAGCTAGCATTGCATAAATCAGCTCACGGAGCGCAGAGTCCCCGGACGAAACCACTACCGAGCGAAAAGACGAATCACGATTTGTTGAAATTAATACCAGATAGGCCTATACGTAGTTTGGAAGAGTCTAATGACCCACTCGATGCCTTAATAGAACAATTCTTACCTGACAATGACGATATTCATCAGATATATTTTTGCTAGCTGATGCATTATTCTGAAACGACAAAGACGAGCTTGTTTGAAATGATACTGGGACAACAGAACAGGAAATTTCGAGCAAAGGGATGTCGATAGTTATGATAAAAGTAGTGACCAGACATTTAGATATAATAAAATATCAGAGAAATCAAGATGGGGAACAAGGAGGGGAAGCTAGAAAAGAGAGTTATGAGTGCTGTGAATAAGGATTTCACGGAGGGGTTTTGATAGAGGTGGGGCTGGATATTAGAGCCTCGACGTAAATAAACTAACAGCTGGACAACAGAGAGTTATATTTGTAGAACAGAGGTGGAGAGAGTGAATGAGAATACCACCCCTCTGTTTTTAGTAATTTCTTTTAAAATGCTGAAATAGCATGTTACAATGTCAATAAAAACTTACTGTTTCGCGTTTAGAGGGCGTCTTGGGTCCTAATGATCTCAGGACATGTCTATTGGATAATAACACTTCTCTACATGCGAAAGAGGAAGTGTTTTTATCCTAAATACCGTCCTTCAAAATTCTTTAACAGCTACAGTTGAAACATTATCTTGTCTAGCGGAAGTCATTCCTAGCAGTTCCGATTTTTCTTTCGCTGTTTGCAACAGAAGCCTGACAGTACAATTCAATGACCTCGAATACTTCTGCGATATAGGCTTGAATGTCTAATGCCTATACGGACACGGGAGGAGCTTCTCGTCGATGCATCACCATGACCAACAATAATAATATAATAACAATTCGGAATCGCATTGTACTATTAGTACCATAATCATTTGATTTTATTTCTACCATTAACGATGATGATGATGGTGACATACTAGAAAAAATACAAATATGTTTCATGAATCAAACATTATTACGGTATATTATATTAAGTCTGTAAATTTGTACAGTATGAAATTCTAGAGAAAGACAACTCTTGTTTTTCGATGCTTCCACAGAACCTAAAACACACAGTTGCCCAATGGACATCCGAAACTTGTACGGTAATATTTCAACATGCAAACTAATAAGTATTGTGTTGCGCGACCAACTCTCCAACCAACGAAATTGCCGGCGTTCTGTAGCTGTGATAAATATATGATGAAAATGTACGCGATACTCGGCTCAGGAACTTCTGGATGGGTACGGCTTCCCTGTGCCTTAAAGCCCCAGGAGTTATCTCCCTTTAGTGTTCAAATTCTGTTCTTGACCACCTTATTTCTCCTCAGTTTGCTGCAGCATTTCCACTAACAGCCTGGCTGCTAGTAATAATCATAATAGCTGATGTAATAATCAGGTTAATGTCTTGTGCACCGGATTAGGCTCGAAACACCAGATGCCTATGAATAAAATATGTAATATGGGTGGAGGCGATGGGTGCAACCCTGAAAAGAAAGGTAAAAAAAAACTGCCGGGGAACTTAGCAGCGTCTCCTGGGTGGTATCATACTTGGTGGCCCCAACATTCAACACGATGCAATTTAACTGCATTAGTGTAGCTTTGGTTACAGCACGGCAAGGGTGTGGCATTGTGGTCTTCTTAGACGGCAGATTTGTGGAATATATTCATCGAACCCTATTTCTTCATCTACAGTTGCAACACATTCTGCATAGAGGGACAATGTGTCACTGTTGTCTTGTAACTTCCTGGGGGGGGGGGGGGGACTGAAAGAAATGTACCGGGAATGGTGGTGTTCGGCTCTTCTTTCTGGTGTTAGTGGAAATTTGGAGGAGGGCTGTCATGCTTCCTCTTGTCCGTAGATGCGGTCAATTACCTCTCCTGTATTGGTAGGATCTTCTCGTCAATCGTTGACATGAAGCGAAACAAGGCATCCTCAACAATCTGACCAGACTCCCCAGTTATTGGGTTGAAGGGCTCGTACGGTGCTGAGCCGTCTCCCCGGTGCATTCTCTGTGCTTCTGGTGGCGCCCCATAAAGACTTGCTCTCAAAGCAAGCAGCGAAAGCCAATGCCACCAATTCTTTCTTTACAGAATTTTATTTTGATGAGCATTTTGCAATGACCAATACTCAACGTTCTGTTTAGATTGGCACCAGCTATACCCAAAAGACAAAGACTGTAATTTATATTTAAAGTTGCCCCCCCCCCCCATATTATAGGTCCATTTACCTATAATTCATACTATATGCAATACAATGCAGTGTATATATATGCCTTAGGCATTACCAGCTTCTAGGGGAACAAACTTTAAGAGTCAGGAATTACACCATCTTCTGGCAAATACCTTACGTGAACTATTTCTTGCTTCTTTACAGCACAGCCTGTGCTGTGTGAACTATTTCTTGCTTCGTCAGAAAGCACACTATAACAAAAGGCACAGATTTAATTTCAGAAGCAAGATGGCAACGAAGTGTCTCCGATATAGAGGACACAAACTGACCTCATCCATATCTATTCAGATAATTGGTTGCCAAGTTTCGTCCATTTTTGGTTTGAATTTGACATAAAGTTCAATATCAGATAAAGGTTTCCCAGCTTTTGCCACTTCGTAAACTGTATTAACATATTATAATCTGGATTCTTGACCAGGGGGTATTTATTTTCCCCCATACCTGTGTTAGTTCGGTTATGTCTCCAATCGCTAACTGCCACTAGAGGATTATTGTTATAATTGAGTTTTCCTTTGGATTGGAGAAATAAACATGCAATATTTGACAGCTTATTTAACTATATGACTAGTTTAAATCACAGACTACAAGCAATCAACAATGAAAGGGCACATCCCAGGACTACTACGGCTAAATAGGTCACTAGCCCGTAAGTTATATTAGGTCGCCCCGGGCTAGTGAATTTTTACACTATTAATACACTCATTAACCTTAGTTCAACATTCAGTATCATTTAGTAAGGTAGTATTGATAATCCACATCCCTTTCAATAATTAAATTAGCCAATTATGATGACCTAATGCTGTATGCTTATATATTTCTACAATTACCTATTAAACCAGGACTAACTAAAATATAATCTTTTCCACTCATCTTAGTTCCATTATTCTAGTATACCTATGTCGATAAAAATATTTGAATTATTATAATTAGTAACATTATTAAAAACAATGTTGCTTGCTTTACAAGACTCCATACCCTTAAAGCGATCCATTTCGGGTGCAAAAATTCCATTTAAATCTCCCGTAATTTATAACTATGTTGTATTGGTAAGCTTACTTTTCCGGACACCTGTTACCACTGTTTGTCGTGTATTTTGTACACGGGGAGCAGTCCATTTGCCTATTTTGCCTATAACGTTTTTGTAGGACTTTAAATTCTGTCCAACGGTTTAGATTGTCCTTAATTGGTTTCATTTTATCAAACAACCCATCCAAAAATTCAATTCTGGTACTATAATAGTTAGGAGCGTAAACTGAAAATATTTACATTTTTGTAATCTAACTTCATTACAACTTTAACAACTCGCCCGTCCTTATCTATTGTGTGTGATAATATATATTCTTTATAATGATCACAACTCGCCCGTCCTCATCTCGAAACCACAGGAGCACCCCTGTCTTGCGGCTGTGGTTTCGAACCCTGGTGTGAGCATATGTGGCATGGAGATAGGGGCGCCTTCTCAACCCCCATGGGTTTCCTCCGGGCACTCCGGTGTCCTCGGCCTATGCAGGGATCGAACACCCGAGCTCCAGGCAAGCGAGCCAGTGCTTTAACCAGTTAGCCACCGTGATCCCCCTGTAGTTTAGTACCCTGTCCTAACTGTGTATTATAGTTTGATTTCTTGTTCTGTTACTCCCACTCCTTGATATCATTGGGTTACATTTCTACTTTGAGAAACAGATATTACTTACCACTATAGAGTCGTGTGTGAACAACAAGCTGTTTCATATTGGCGAATAACGAAGAGCCAGCCATTGTATTCCCCATAAAAGTATCTTTATTATATAACTAATTCCTTATGTGGTG
Organism: Patella caerulea; assembly: GCA_036850965.1. Classification (NCBI taxonomy): domain Eukaryota; kingdom Metazoa; phylum Mollusca; class Gastropoda; family Patellidae; genus Patella; species Patella caerulea. The sequence continues at coordinate 6,536,747 of JAZGQO010000010.1, forward strand.
TATGGCGAACACCAAACTAGCTCGAGAGTTTGTTAGAATCTATTTCGAAAGACTCTGAAGTATTATTTACTTATTAGGCGCATACAAAAACATTTCTGGTTTATTCCCTATATAAGTGCCTTTATTATTCATGTATTACTAATTCCATATGTTGTGAATAACGAACAACAAACTAGCTCGTTGTTCGTTATTGACGAAAATATAACAGCGAACTGGTTGTTCGTTATTCGCTAATAGAGAGGTTCTGCAGCCAGTACGAACTACGAAGTTGTTTTTGTACTGAAGTCGTCACTTCATTTGTTTTCATTGACATAAGCGGCGTTCGGTTCGTCCTTTTTCTACGAAGATTTGTAGAAAATGTTGGGTAACAAAAACGAGGTACAAAATCGTGATTTTCTCGCTGATTTGTGGATGAAATTACTATTTTTGCGGTTTTATAGAAAGCTGGAACATTTACAGAGCAGTAGAAGGTTCATCAGCGTCCAAGTGACCGACAATTGTTCTGATTCTGGTTGTTGGTAAAGTAATGCATCATCGTCTAAATCTTCACCTAACAATAGTAAATTTTCGACAAGGTCTCTGTGAGCAGCCATTTTGATTTTCGCAAGACACTGGGCGAAACCTGTGGAACTAAACATCGTACTTTTGGCCGAAACAGATGTGTTCGTAGTTCGTACTGGTTGCAGAACCTTTCTAATACTGAAGTTCTTTACTTGCGATTATTGAACGAGGAATCACAAGCTGACGTCACGTCGTTTGAAGTTAAAGGGAGATAACACAATTTAATAATAATATATTTTATTCGTGCTCATGTACAGTTAAATTATAAATACATATATAAATTACAAAAGATATAATACAATATTTATATAGTGGTAATAATGTAAAGATTGAGTCAGTACATAGGTGGTGAATTATTTCACGTATATGTTCACGGTCTATATCTTTGTTGGATTCTAATAAATATATCATATCTTTCACAGTTGCTGACTTTTGAAGATTCACAATATCATTGTCAATATTATAGCAAAATATGTTTTTGCACTTTAAAAAAGTTAAATCTCGAAATATTGTACTTAGAACAATTATAATTTATATTTTTACAAATATTAGAACCACTTCCATAAAAAGCATAAAAGTCATGATGCAAATGTTCTTATTATTAATTGATGTTTTAAAGAATTTCATAAATCTGGAGTGCAGCTGATTGTGCAGGGCGATCGTCACATAAAAGAGGTAGTAGTTTTATTATGAGTGCGATAAGGCAGATTAAGTAGTCGACGAATACATTTACGCCAGGTACAGTAAAAGTTATTAATAGACTTGTGCCCACAATACACTACCATATAAAGGCATACAATAAGTTTTAAAAAGCTGATATTTTGTGTCTGATAACGCAAACTTACATTGATTAAAAGTAACATTGAATTTAGCAATAAAACTATCTATTCCCTTCTGGATTGTATGTTCTTTACTATCACAAAGTAGAAAGTTGCCTAGAAGCGGTTCAGAATGTACAACATTAATACATCTACCGTTAAAATAAATATGTTTAAAATTGCTATCGTTCTGCTTATCGTGACTTAACAAGAGCAGTTTACATTTGTCAGGGTTAAATTTAACATCATATTCCTTTGAGAACCCGGCACATATATCTAGTTGTGACACCAGAGATTGTCTTGATGGAGTGACGAGGATGATGTCGTCAGCGTAAGCAAGGGCACCCACGTAGACATTTCCAATATGACAACCCAGTTTACTGTCGCACCATTATCTTAATATCTTGTCTAAGTATACAGTGAACAATATCGGAGAGAGAACTCCGCCTTGTTTTACTCCATTTGACACATTAAATGGCTCTGATGTACAATTTGACCATTTTATCCTAACTTTTTGCGAGACATAATTATTGAGAAAGAATCGGGCGAGTAAAGGGCAGATTCCACAGTCAATAAGTATCCTGAATAGTTTTATACATTTCGTCCGGTCAAATGCCCGGCTAGCATCTAACAGGCACATATTAACGTCAGACTTGTTATGGTGATAATAGCTGATGGTTTCATTTATTACATAGGAACAATGAGTGGTTGAGTGATCAGTCTTAAAACCAAATTGTAAGTCAGACGATTTCAGCACATCATTGTTCTTATTTAATATAACCCAGTCTAACAGTTTACCAGTGATGTTACTCAGGGCAATACCTCTATAATTCTCAGAATCGTTTAAAGATTTCTTTCTGTTTTTCCGGAATAGTGTAACACTACAGATAACAGACCATCAGCATAGTTGGTAGATCTTTTATTGAGAACATGGAATAGACATAGATCGGAAGGAGCTCTATTCAAGTCTGACTTACTGTCAGTTAATTCTGGCTTTATAAAGCATACGGCCATTAAGAATAATGATACCATACGACACATCAGTGCTTGACTACTCCGAGATCAAACACGATAGCAGATGGCGGCCATCTTGTTTACTGTCGCACTACTTTTTCATGGACGATCTATACTGCAAAAACCACGGTAAAAGTTGGAAAATGAGGCTTTTTCCATATCCTGTAGGTAGTATAGCTATACAATCTTCTCCATTATATAAAGCTTTCAATGTTTCTATTTGTTTATCTTTAAGTTTAATCGTAGTGACGCCTAAATTAGCTTTAGAAAACTGTACAGCTGCTAAAAAACCTTCTTACATGGACGCAGCCATCTTGAATTTGTTACTATTTTCATTTCACTCTGTGAAGAGTCTGTGCTATTTTTAGATATAAATAGACTCGTGGGAGTTATGCGGATGTTGCAACGTAGAACTTTGAGTAAATTGGTTGACCCCCCAGTTTCAAATATTTATACTGTTTCTTTTGCAAATTTTTAGCAAATGTTTATGTTTAGAACTATTGTAACCTAACAAAGGTAATTTTTTTTACAATTTATAGCGAATTAAGTTTTCGTCTCTGAGAGACGAGCGTAGTATTAAACATGGCGGCTATCTGCCATCATGAGTATTCTTGAAATAGGTACACATGATGTAATCGTATGTAATGATACATGACAGATTAACTTATTTGGAATTTGAGAGTATAGTTTCTATAACTGCACTGCATCTTTCCTTTAATGTCTCGAAGTTCTGCCGAGTGTTAAACACATAGATCATGTGTAGGTTATAAATAACATATAAATAAATAAGATATTTAATGAGATCGTGCCTTTTGTCAAAACGAGCAGAGGTCATTCGTGTGTTGCCCTTAAATAACATACTGAACACATTAGCAGAAGATGTATATACATGTAGTTGAAAACGTCCAATATAATTTAATGTCAAATCTAGCAAAGTTCTATGTAAAAATTACTTTGTCACATTCCTTCATCACCCATGAGTTATGTACCAAAAGGACATAACAAACACAATTGAAAACGTCCAATATAATAAGATGTCAAATCTAGCAAAGTTCTATATAAAAATTACTTTGTCACAATAGCGATTATAGTGGATAACGTGAATATGCTTACATCAACATACTCTTGGGTTGTTGTTTTTTTTAACTTTGTGCCCATGCGTTATATTCAGGAGCGGATGTTACTGTGACTTCGTATTGATAACTGGTTCAGTCTTCGAACAATCCACAATGCAATAAATGAAATGAAATTAGGTTTAACCGACTGGGCTAATGGAGACCGGCATACGTCACCCAGTGGGCTATGAAGGAAATTTTGCCCTAACACCGGCGCTACGGCTTACTCTTATATCGTACACGGGACCTCTGTTTTTCAGCCCCTCCACCATCCTACACCACTGACAAGAGGAGCTCACGCTGGAAAATCCCGACGAACTTTCTCTGCCTACACCAGGAGCGAACCCGCGGTCTCTAGGCTATTCAGTCAGCATCTTACCCACCCTGGTCCCCTGATGTAATTAGATTATGTCAGTTAGATGTATGTTCGGAGTAAGGACTATTTTATACAATACTAAACACAGGAGAACCGACAGGCCAAACAAAACCGACAAGACAATCCTGCGGACAAGGCAGACAAAAAGAAATGGGGTTTGGCGTCCACTCGACACAAACTAGGTCATTTTATCAGCAAGTGTTATTTAAAGAGAGAGAGAATTTAACGTCCATTCGAACAAACATGATTTAATTTTATTTCAATAATTTACTTGCACGCAATGAGATGAAACCTGAGAAAACCAGACTCGACAGGCGACCCTACTCCTTGTCACGCACAACCGAGGATCGACGTAAGCGCACATTCAACTTGTTGAAAGTAGTTGCTCCCAGTTGAAAATTTAACGTAAGCCAGACTTAAGACCTTCCACTAGATGACTTTCTTCATGATGACAGGTGTGAACCGTTTTCAGTTTTAGTGTATTCAGGCACTCATACTGCTAGAATCAAATTTGAATGCAAATGGTATGCAATTTCTAGATTTCTTTTTCAATTTTTTTCCAGAAGACATATTTTTGATAAAGCAAACAAAATAAACGCTTATGCTGAACAATTTTTCGACAGTTCGTGTGATGTTACTGCTGGCAATCTAACTTTGACATCGTTTTGTACAGCATAATATATTATTGTGACAAAGTCATAAAAATCTCAGTTTTGACTTATGATTTTTGTTTATTTAGCATAAATATTGATATGGTTTTTTTATATATCAGAAGCCAATCCTTTCTGGGTAAAATCACAGCATCAATGATGATTTAAATTGACAAATAAATCTCGAAGACTTAGAATGATATTGAGTTAGAGACTTAGCTACATTAATCCGTGCGCAGTAAACCTACCCTTTCCCGATTTTCTCTTATTTGTTGGTATGTTTTCGGTAATATATCTCGACAATGTCACAGTCTGTTTCTGAAATAATTTTAAAGCAAACTAGTTTATTTATCCCTTGATTCTGTGAATTAAAAAACCCATTTTACCACCAAAGCTGATTTGAACACTCTTCGATGCAAAGTGGACGTTTCTGTGTGCGATATTTTAGTATGTTTACGGAAATATTGTTGTTTTCATTGTTTTATTTTTTTTCTATTTATACTTTACATAAATATAACTCAAAATGTTATCTTCTAATATAAATGTAACAATTATTATCGTGATAAATATATATTGTTTTTTTATTGGCGCTAGGAATATGTTTGCTAACTTCATTTTGAATCCGACTGCTGGAATACGGTTGAGATATTCCGCTCGGTTTTAACCCCTGATCCCCGCAAGTCCTGTTTGCTGTGGAATAATGGACACAGATCATCGCCAAAGTTATTTTTAATCTTTCTCTCCCTTTCAGTCTTTTGCATGGCGATATTTCTTGACTTTTTGGCGTAGAATCGAAGAAAAGGGTATGAAAATACATTTTCTGTCAGGTTTTGGAGAATATTCATTATTTTGAGGCGGAAGGATACAAGAGTTGTGAGATTGGTCACGTTGAAAGGGAGGGTCGAAAATTGCATAGGTAGCTGTCTCTACTTCCAGCTTGTGTATCTCAAGTTTTTCATGAAGAACCTCATTCATCCTTTTGGGAAAGAGTTTGCCACATGTTGCTTCATCTGTGGCAGAAAGCGTTTTACCCAGCGAGTATTTGGGGAAAAGGGAACAACCGGTTTAAGTAACGAGAATTAACATAGAAGTCAATGAGGAAATAATTAGTGATCTGTGGCCTAATGACAAACAAAATATTGAATCAAGGGAGATAACTACAATTAATGATTGTCCGGCTCCAACTTTTCCTCAAATTTTCGTTGGGAGAGAAAGAAATGGGGTTTAACGTCCACTCGACAAATCTAGGTCATTTCGGGACGAACATATGGTTTAATTTCATTTCAATAATTGGCTTGCGCGTAGGGGTCCTTAGCAGTGGGAGGAAACCCACGAGGTTGAGAAGGCGCCCCTATCTTCATGCCACATACGCTTACACCAGGGATCGAAACCACAGCCTTAAGGCTAGAGGTCGAAGCGCGGCACTCTAGACCACTAGGCCATCCCAACCCCCACCCCCAATTTTCGTTGGACTGAACATAGGCGTACGAGTCGGGGGGGGGGAGATCATGGGGGAGGCAGCATCCCCCATAACTTTCGGGAAATCTGACTTTTCGGGCAGACGGGTAAAAGTGAAAAAAATTGTTGTATTTCATCCACTTGGTAGAATAAAGTACCCAAAATCTAATAAAACGTTAATTTTACTTTTTCTTTTGATTGAATACCACCAATTTATACTGAATTGCCTGCCACGACCCGCCCCACCACCTCCAACTGCAATCTTCCGCCTGTAAATCATGAATATTTACCAAATAATCAACAAAAAATGGGCATGCATGAAATGAAATGGAGTTTAACGTCCTACTCTTTTGCACCTAACCTGCGCTAATGGAAAACGGGCATACGCCATGCAGTGTGCTATGAGGGAAATTTTGCCCGGTCAGCGGCGCTACGGCCTGCTCTTATATCGAATCCCAACTGCCAAGGGATCTTTTACGTGCACTCCAATGTGTACACTTGACCTTGGTTTTTCGTCCCATCCGAACGACTAGGCAGCTGTCTTGTCAGACCCTCCTTCTGCATCACTGACAAGGCGAAATCACGCCGGAAAATCGAGATGAACTTTCTCGGCCAATGCAGAGATCGAATACCCGACCTCCAGGCTAGCGAACCAGGGCCTTATCCACTTAGCCACCGTGATCCCCGACATGCATAAAGACAATCTGATTAAAACGTTTCGTTTTACTTGGTTTTACTGTAGGCCATCGAAAGTATGATAAATGGAAAGAAATATAGATCTGTATTTTTATCAGATTGGTAAAAAGGGAATAAACGCGAAAGAGAGAGAATTGCTTTAAATAAAAGAACCGAGATGGTGAAATTTAATGGTGGTCTGCCTCCTATATATGAAAATCTTTTGAAATTGTGATACTTAAAATGCTTTGTATTGTTATATTTGGGGTGAATCTCACTGAGTCACTCAATCACCCACCTAATCACCCACTGACTCAATCACCCACTTACTCATCCAATCACTCACTCAATCATTCACTCACCCAATTACTCACTCATTTTGGGAGAAACACATGGTTTAATTTCATTGCATTAATTCGCTTGCGCGTAGGTGTCTTTAGCAGTGGGATGAAACCCGAATGCCCCGAGAAAACCCACGAGGATGGACAGGCGACCCTACTCCGTGTCACGTACAAGCCAGAAATCGAAACCACGCCTTTCAATGCAACACGCATGCGTTAACCATTCGCCCACCCTCTCCCCATTTAATTAGCACCTCGGGTGCAAAAGGTTTGAGTCCAGAAATTAGTAGATGTGTGATCGGGATCCCCCCCCCCCTCCCAAACAAAAAAAACAACTCCTAAGTTATGCATTATTCGGCCACACACCCCTCTCGTTTTCATTAGCATCTCGAGTACAAAAGGTTTGTGGGCACGAATTAGTAGATTTGTGAGTAAAGTCACATTAGTCGGCCACGCGAAATCAAGCTCAAATGCACACAACTCAGTACATGCACAAAATGGGTTTGAAACTGTTCCTTTGAACAGGGCAATATGAATCACCATGGATCCGTCACGCTTAATCCACCTCAAATGCACAACTCAGTACAAAATGGGTATATAGCAATATCTTGGTACCCCCCTTTTCAACATCATTATTCCGTGTGGGGGATTAACCCAAATATAAGAAGGTCGAAGTTCGCCATTGGTCGGCCACGTCTAATCCATCTTAAAGGAACTAAAAAAAATCCCTATTCTATCTTTGGCACCTAGAAATAGACAGACATGAACTTACTACTTGAACCGGGACATTGGCTATTAGAACACATAATATAACGATGACTACAAATACATAAGATATTTTATTTAATCCTTTAAAAACTTGATATAAAAATATTAATTTCAGCGTCCCTATCATCTCTAAGCTATAAAACTATACAATACAGTGTTCCTATCATCTCTAAGATATAAAACTATACAATACAGTGTTCCTATCATCTCTAAGCTATAAAACTATACAATACAGTGTTCCTATCATCTCTAAGCTATAAAACTATACAATACAGTGTTCTTATCATCTCTAAGCTATAAAACTATACAATACAGTGTTCCTATCATCTCTAAGCTATAAAAATATAACAAATGAAGGAAATATCAATTTTATCTTTAAAACAGTCAATATAAAAATATATATCAGGTGACCCAGAAACAAACCCCAGTATACATGTACTATTAAGATGGGATAAATGACTTGACTTACAATGTGGATATTTGACAACTTCACTCTGAATTACACGTAAATAATGTTAATTTTATCTTTAAAACACTCAATATATAAATATATATCGTGCCGCCTGATATACAATCCAAGGGAGATAATTACTTGAGCACAAAATGTTCCCAGCCTGTGAAGTCAGAAATATTAACTGATCACCGGTGTTCATTAGGTAAATGAGTAATATAGGTGAAATATACATGATACAATCACAATACAAATATTGACAATATAACAATAATATCTGATGATGTCATACAGAATACCACAATAAATACACGGACAATATAACAATAATATCTGATGATGTCATTTACAGATGGACACATTGTAACTAGTTTCACTAGGTATATATAACATGTAATTGTGTGCGATATCACCTCGGTGGAAGCGGGCGTTAAATAAAGCTATTTCACACATCTAAAGATAGTATTTAGTAAATAGTAATGAATGGCCAATGAACACGAGAATACGGCATAATATAGTGTGCTACGAGGAGAATTTTGTCTGGACTGTAATATTATTGAATTCCAGCTGTCAAGGGTCCTTTACGTGCACGTTAACGTGTACACAGGACCTGGGTTTTTCGCCCAGTCAGAACGACTAGAAGTTTACCATAGGATCGTATTTAGTATACAGACAAGGAATGTCAACAGCCTGGAATTAAGTGACTTATCAATACCCATATATGAAAATTAAATCAAAATGCCTGGATGTCTTGGGTTCCCTCCCAAATTCAATGATCTAATGCACGTGTATACATTAACGTGCACGTAAAAGATCCATTGACAGTTAGAATTTGATAGAAGAGTAGGTCATCATAGTGCTGCTGCCTGGGCTAAATTTCCCTCGTAGCACACTGTATGGCGCATGCCCGCCTTCATCAGCCCAGTATAGGAGTAAGACGCTAAACCCCATTTATTTTTAGTTGGTTATAAGATAAATCATTGATTCAAGTAGTGTGATGTCGATACAACAGTTGTACGTGACTAGAAGTAGTGTGACCTACATAACCTAGTGGTAAATGACCTAGTTGAGTGTACGTTAAACCAAAATAGATTGTATCTAATGTAGTACAGTATACAGTATATGATACTATTTTCAGTCGCACCATACTGTATCACCATCCTGTATACGATATACAGACAGTTGTTTGTTTTTATCATCATGTCTATCACTGTCGTATAATATAACACCATAATAACCACCTCTTGTTATTCTATCTATACCAGTTACTGTTACACCCCACTTCTCCTTCACCTTCCTCTTCACCTCTTCTTCTAATTCATTTATACTTGTATTGATGTTGATGTTCACCCTGTAAATATAATTAAACATATAAACTACTATATATATAACTAAACTATGTAATTCAGACTGACCTTCACCTTCCTGTAAATATAATTAAACATAAATACTGCTACATTTTCATATCTTAATATAATGAAGTTAATATGTAATATGAAGGAATCTATTATTCTATCAAACGTTGCTTTATTTATAATATGTCACAACCAACATCTCCAATATGCTGATGGTTGTTACAGTTGTCTGTTGTCTGTAATAGACTCATTCGGGTGGAGGGAGAAAATTAGGATACAAGACAAAACTGGGAGAAACTGGAATCAGGATGATATAAAAGTACATGGAATGAAGTCAGAGATAATTTTTACAAATATATATATTGTGATTTCTAATATAAAAACCAGCTGATAAATTAATGTTAAGAGTTTAACCAAACAGTCATTTTAAAGTCTTCGGGACAAATTATTACATAGGCAGGCGCGGATCCAGGATTTTTTGCAGGGGGGGGGGGTCTATGTTTGATAATTGCGGTGGGGGGTTTTGGGGGCCCTCCCCCAGAAAATTTGGTAAATTAGATTCAATTTGGTGCATTCTGACGTATTTCCGGAAGGTAAATTCCAAAATCACAGGTCTAAAAATCGCCAATAAAATCGCATAAAAAATTTTCTGGATCCGCGCCTGATAGGTCACAAATAACACAAAATTCATTCACAATTATTCAACAAAATTTTTAAAATATTAAACACCCCAACAGAGTAGGCTATCTGCACGACAACACCGACAAGGAGAAACAACGCCGAAACATTCCGAGGAACTTTCTTGGCCAGTTCCTGCGGAGTGAACACGAGATTCTATTTTAGCGAGTCATCGCCTTTATCCGTGGACTACAGCGGTTCCCTTGTATCGTAGGCCTACATCATACATAATCATGCCAAATCATAAAATATATGGGAACTTACACATGCCTTAAAAATAACTTTATTGGTGTCGCATGTGACTCGAAATGTATTATTATTATAGTTATCAATTTGTTGTTGATTTAACGATCTTATTACCGAGTAAACAACATGAATATGTATAAGCTACATTATGTAAATATATTTCATTAAGCAAGATACAGTAACCACTATATTAAACATTCAATAAGCCGTTGTTATATATAATATAAATGTATGCGTATATATAGACAGAACTCAATGACCATTGAATACCGCTCGGGTTATTCAATAGTTCAAGAGAGTCCCTGCGCAAGTATTCCACGAGCGATAGCGGTGACGTCATTACCGTTTGACGTAATTCTGAAAGTGACGTCATTCTGGACAAAAGTAGGACGTTTTCGAGCCACTGAATACAGCCATAGGTTAATGAATGGCTGTATTCAATGATACTTGCTTGTATTTGCATGTAGTTATAGAATAAATCATGGTATATGTAAAATTCTGAGTAATTTGTGGATGAAGGAGTACAATACACTAGATTTAAAAATAAATATGTTTAGGCAATGTGCGGGTAACACAGAACAAAGTCAGGTTTATTTAATTATATTAATGGCATTTTATTTATGATTGATTGCTTTAATGGGAATAGTGATCGCATGGTATACTGCTACTGGCCAAATCCTAAACACATTCAAATTAATTTATCTACAAATTAAATAGTAGCCTTAAAAAAAAGTTTATAGGTCTGTTTAATAGTTCCCCAGAAAGATCAATATCATTGAAGAGTGAAATAGTTGTATTAATATTTCATTGCTTAGCCTTACTTTTAAAATCTTTAATAATTGATCGGTTTTAATGGCTTAATAAGTAAATGTGACAGGGGAAGGGAGGCAACTACGTTTAAGTTCTGAAAGAGAGTAAGCCCTCTTGAGTAGACCATAGCAGGTTGTTTTGCTTTTGTATTTTAGATATACATCGGTACACCAGTGACTTCACAATATCATTTTAGGGTGAGAATGGCGATCGGCTCTATTAGAGCGTAAACATATATTAGGCCCATATTAGGTACATTGTTATCATCCCATTTTCCCTTGTCGCCAAAATCAAAACAAACTTGACTGTCAATTGACTCCACACATCTAGCTCTTTGATTCCAGAATACTTTAAACTAAACTAATATTTGAAATCATGGGTTCATTTAAAAAAAATTAAAACGTTATTTGAAAATATAATAAAATAAAATGGGGTTTAACGTCCTAATCGTGAATCAGTACAGGCTGTTATGACGGAAGTATGATCTTACAGGGTCGCTACAACCTTCGTTTGTTTCCATTTCCAAGGGGATCTTTAACATGTGCCCTGTGATGTACCCAGGACCTCGACATTGCGTCCTGCCTGAACATCAAGACATTTGTCCATATCACTAGGCCTATCTCAGTCTTATATCACTGATACGGGCATCTAGACCAGAATCCCCTGAAACTTTCTTGGCAACACCGGGCTCGAACCAGACATAATTTATTAATGTGACAATCATCGAACTTTGAACGTGGTACCATGGAGACGTCGTAGATGAACATTCTACTGTTATTCAAGTATGTCACTAACATCGAGGTCTATTTTAAATAATCAACAATATGATCTGTATTATAGAAGACGATGGACAATTTAGGTGGAAGGAGACGTTAAGTCCCAAGGAAGAAGACGATGATCAATCTGTTTCACATAGAATTACTTGGGGCAAAATGATGCATTTTACTCATTTTAATACCCATTTATACTAAATAGGAAATCTTTTTTTAACTACAAATACTTCAAACGTCTTCATTTATTTTTCTTATACTTCAAAAAAATGTTTGAGAATTTAATTTCTCGGGGTAAAAATGTTAATATGCCGAACTCATTAAGTCTCGTCGATGTCATTCTTATCAGTGATTGTAGCGGCCAAGCGAATATTCACTGCGGGATCAGTTTGGACGAAGACGTTAGACAATGAAACACTACAATTTATCGTGATTGTGTTTAAATCGGGTATACAAGTACAACACTCAATATTACAATAGTGAAACACACAAAAAACAGGCCCTTGGCTAGCGGGGTGGGAGGGCAAGGGATGAAGCCCCCCCCCCTCCTCCTGGAATATGTCGGCGCCTGCGACTAAAATCTCCATGTATGGGCGCCACATAAACCTAAGTGACATTGATTGGGCGTCCACGATGAGATTGGCGCCAAACCATTGTCACTTGATTTTATGGACGCCTCGCCAATCATGTCGTTGAGGCGCTCCCCAAATGGTCTGGCGCCAAATAATGACCCCCCACGATTAACACCACAACTGATGGGGCGCCCAAAACGGCTTGATCTGTGGGGTGCCTTATCCCGGAGAGGAGCCCATAATGACATGAGTGGTGGGGCGCTTTATAATGTTGGGCCGCACATAGTGCATATAATGCCGAATCAGATTGGTGCTCCCAAAATGGTGGGTAGAACATAGACAGTATTGTATAATTATATAGTTGTACGCCGATCGTTGTCTCGCCGGAAAGCAGGTTTTTTTAAGTTGACATAAAGTTGATGTCATATATGATGATTGTGCTTGAGTAACTTGAGAAAATTTTGAAAAATTGAGTCAATATCCTGGCATCTGAGGTCATTGTTGGGAAAAATTCTTGAGGACGAGAGGACCAGAAATGTGAGTCAATGAGACAGAATCTCGCCGTGGAATATAAATAATTAATATGAATTCAACTAAGCCACCTTAGTTAGACTATATCAGTACCACCTACTGTATTCAGAGACTGGAATAGCAAGAAAACGCGTTTGAGGTCGTTAAATTTTACCTATTTTCTAGGGGGAGGTTGAGGCGTCCCTAGACGTCTGTAGGCCTAACCCGAAATTTGTTCGAGCATGTCAGGATTCTGCCCTCTTAAAATTCGTATGCCTATGGAAAGCACCCTTGCACGGTCTCGTTCGCCGTGGACCGTCATCAGCGCCCACAGAAGCCCCCAGAAGCCTTTGCCCTCCCCCCTAACAATTTTGGTCAAGGTATGGACCTGAATAATAGTTCGTGGTGAATCAAATCAAGGGTAAATTAAAATTTCTACTGATCAATAATTCGTGAACATATCTCATTTACAGAGAGTGTAAACAGTAATAGAAACAGGAATAATTCAGTCGATATTAAGTTACGGTAATATTTATAAATGATGAACATCAACTGGTTCGCGACGATGATACATCCACTGATTTAAACTGCTTGATGTATTTCAACCAGATTTGATAGATTTGTCGCTGATTCAGATTGTTTGATCCACATTTTCTACTTTTCCTGAATCATTCGAATGACATCAACCACGTTTATAGTCACACTGTAAACCCTTGACAGTGAAGATGATGACAAGTATTGTGTTATTGTTTGTGTGTGGTGCGGTCCCCCTGTATACTATAAATACTACACAACGATGACAATTACTATACTAAAAATATTACAGCATGTTGACAGGAAAGATAGGGAATGGTTTTAACGTTAACTCATCAAACACAATACAGGCAGTGTTAAGTAAAGGAAAAAGGAGATTGTGCACGAACGAAATAATAAAGATTGGAAACAGTTCCAATTATTATCATGCATCCATTAATTTTATTTTATCCAGTCTTATATTGAATTTATGCAGACACTATTTACTAGCAAACCCTTTTTAGACTTACTTGATAATTTTTATTAGCAAACCTATTATTTTAGATTTACTTGACTTTGATGTGAGCAGATTTATCAATTATATATTTCCATATAGGCATATAGATGGCGAGATGAAATCAAAGCAAATTATTTGGCATATACGGCAAGATAATATTTTCTGCGATATCACCCAGGGTGGAAGCGGACATATAGCCCAACATCAAGGCACGAGTATAATAAATTTGTGGTGTAGAAATGTTGCCATAGTAAATGTTTTATCTTTTATTTACACTTCATCTCGAACCAAAAAATATGACTTAAAGCGTGTGTGTGAGAGATGTGGGGTTTAACGTCCACTCGACACAAAATACTTCATTTCTAGACTAAATATGGTTTAATTTTATTTCAATAATTCGCTTGTGTGTAGAGGAAACCGGAGGAACCGGAGAAAACCATGAGGTTGGACAGGCTAATGGCATAGTGGTTGTTCTTTAGTTTTGTATCTATTGTGGGATGACACAAAATTCGGTGGGCGCATTAATTATTACGTTATCGTTGAGTATTTATAAAACTTTTATATGAGTGGAATGGAAACCACGCCAGTTGACTCAATGACAGACCTTATGAAACAACGCGCACACGCTAACCATTCGACCATCCAACCCTGTGAGAAAATAGGAAAATGTGGATTTTGGCCATTCGATTGGCGAATAGCCCAGGCCCATAAGGATAGTTAATCGCCATTCGTTTTATATAATAAACTTAAAATTCTTGCAGATTGTGTGTGTTTTTATTCAAATTACAGGCCCAGAACCTCGTTTTAATTGCCATTTGTCATTTGAAGCTTCACCGTGTAAATGAAAACCTTCGTTCAAAGCGAAGCGAAGACTGAGAAACCAACATCGTGTGTACATGGAAGTAAGACACATGTGAAAAGTTCCGTAGGCCTATTCTATTAGTAATAGTAAGTGCAGGAGGGCTGCACCACACACAATTCTACACAAAAACAAATATATGGACAAGACATCATTCTCAAAGACCACAAACATAAACAAATCAAAGAGAGTGAATGGATCCGGGGGCTAGCCGTAAGCGTCCACTGCGCTGTACAGTCCCGGGCCTGTGGTGACACAGACTTCACTCATATTTGAAAACAACTGGGAATGCAACCCAAAGAAATAATTATATAGTGTCAGCATGAGTCATGATCTATTATATGTTGTATAGTATAATTATTATATAATGTCCCACGTAAGAAATGCAAAACAGAAATGCTAAAGAAATCGTAAGTTATTAGTGTATTCATAAAGGCCTAAAAATAAGGGCGATAATCCAGATAGGACTAGACATCTAGAAGCAATTTATATAGAATCATTATCCAATATGTAGTCAGTAATATCATTATAAGAAATGTAAAACTTATTATGTTGAAGAAATGAAAGTTTTGAAATTTCTTTCAAAATGCGTAATTGTGTACCACCTTTGGCCGTGCACTTAAAATTAAGAGTTTTTATTCGGGAAAGAAATAGTTCTTTACTGTTGCATATTTTTAAAAATCGTAATGCCTGTGAATAGAAAACATTGTATAGTGTCGTATCTGGTATGTTACTATGAGCTGACGGGTATTTTACTACTTCAAAACCAAATTTGTCCGTTTTATCGAATATACCGACATTAAATTTGTTATTAATTATATTGATGTCCAAGTCAAGGACAGATGCATTTATAGTGCCCGAATTTTCTTTATTTAATATAAGTTCAGGAGGATATATTTCATCTTTGTATTTATTAAAATTACCATTATCATTGATTGGTGTTATGTCATCAATGTAACGGAAGGTATAATTTAGACTTTTTGCTACCTTGTAATCTGTTTTTCTTTTATGGTCTGAAAGTCGAATTCGTATTTATATAAATGTGCATTTGCCATAAATGGGGCGGGGTCAGTTCCCATTGGTAAACCAATAGTTTGTTGTATTATCTGATCCCCAACCTCAAATATGGCATTGTCAATGAGAAAATGTATAATATTTTGAAATTTTTCTTTATCGAAAACTACAGTATTGGCATTGCGCCGTTTTATAATCCATCTTGCATCTTGTGAGTAGATGGCCATCAGATTGAATTTTGTATCTGTTACTAATCCAGAAATATTTTATCTGCGACCCGTGGTTTATATCAAATGGTTCAATTTCATTTTAATAATTCGCTTGCGCTTAGGGGTCTTTAGCAGTGGTTGGACAGGCAACAATACTCTCGTGGGTTTTCTCCTGGTCCTCCCACTGATAAAGACCTCTAAAGTGAATTGTTAAAATAAAATTAAACCATATGTTAGTCCAGAAATTATCTTGTTTGTTTCGAATGGACCGATGGCAAACCGTTTCCCCCTCTCTCTCCCTATCTTTCCCCTCTCTCTCTCTCCTTCTCTTCTCCACTCTCTCTCTCTCCTCTTCCCCTCTTCTTTTCTCTCCCCTCTCTCTATCTTCTCTCCTCTCCCCTCTCTCTATTTTCTCTTCTCTCCCCTCTCTCTATTTTCTCTTCTCTCGCTCCTCCCCTCTTCTCTTCTCTCTCTCCTTTTTCTCGAATAATTGAAATATAATTGAACCATATGTTAGTTTCGATATTACTTGTGTCGACGCGACCCCCCCCCCCCCCCTCTTCTCTCTCTCCTTTTCTCTATTTATACCCTTCTCTCCTCTCTTCTCCTCTCTCTTTCTCTTCTCTCCCTCACTCTTTCTCTCTCCTCTTCCCTCTCGCTCTCTTCTCTCTCTCTCATCAGGATATACAGTCAATATCAACATAAAATAAAGCATTGTGCCATTCGTTTTTATTTTTCATTATTTCCAATCCATATACTTGAATAAAACTAGTTTGTCTTATCTAAACCTATAAATAGACCTACAATGGCACTCTGCCAAACAACGTTTCTTGTAGTAGTAATTTTCGCATTTTTACTGCAACAAAAATGATATATGTTTAAGTGTTTGGTACCATTACCCCTCGACCAGACATCGTGATAGTACAGAAAGTATCGATTTAAAAAAACGAATGGCACATAACGAAAACGAATGGCGAATAACATAAACGAATGGCGAATAACTCTTTGCCATTCGAATGGCGAATATCCTCTGCCATTAATGCCTTATTTGTTTTTCTAAAAATTAAATTAAATGAAATGGGGTTTAATGTCCTACTCCGACTGGGCTAATGATGGCGGGCATATGAGGGAAATATTTATCCCGGGCAGCGGCCCAATGGCATGCTCTTATATTGAATTCCATCTGCCCAGGGATCTTTTACATGCACGCAAGGGTATACACTGGGACCTCGGTTTTTTGTCCCATCCGAAAACAGCTGTCCTTGTCTGGCCCTCCGTCCTGCAAGACTGACAAGGAGAAACCATGTCCATGTCGGAAAATCCCGAACGAACACGCGACCTCCAGGCTAGCGAGCCAGCTCTTTCCCGCTTAGCCACCGTGGCTCCCTTTTCTCAAATAATGAAACATGTTGCCTTAAAAAGTAAATGATGTTTGGTATTATTTAAAGGAGCTAAATCGCTAACATTTCGGAACTAGAAATTGACACAAGTGGATCGTAACGCATATAATGCTGTAATATGAATGTATATAAACTAATTTACATTCAATAGTTTCCGTTTTTACTCTATTTTCAAATCAGTTATGTTCGGCGAACTAAGCCAGCAATCTAAATCGAACGCAAATTTCTAGCGTCTGGTTATTCCAGTCTACATACGCCGTTTGATTTGGTCCAATGTGTTTGGCCTCGTCCCTCGAGTTAAAACTGGGACTGAAACGCATTATGGTACACGATTCGTGTACCAATAGTAAAATGTTTATTTTGTCTTAAATATTGGATACCAAAAGCCCATCTTTTCCCGGTAAGACCACAGCATCAATGTTGATTAAATTGACAAATAATTCGTGTTTTCAATGTTGAAGATTTTGGATGATATTGAGTTAGAGAATTAGCCACTTTAAGTGATGTAGAATTACAATAGCTGGACGAAGGTTAGTTAACTATGCTAAATGCTTGAATAAGAAGTGGTATCAGTAGTTCGTGAACGATATCCACCAATATTTATGGATACCGGAGCGACAATATAAACCGAATTTCGAAAGATTCCACATTTGTTGCATCTAAGGATAAAATGGAATTGTAAAAGCTTAAATCGGATCAAAAGCTTTTAAATCACCGCAATAGTGTTAGCACGCCACTATAGAAGAGTTGTAAGAGAATTTTTTCCATGAGCTGCGACAACGATTTGCTGCTGTAATAAATGCCGATATAAATAGACCTATATGTCTATGGGTATATCGGAAATATAAATGCACGCATGTTTAAAACAAATTGGGCGACACACGTTATGTACATGTGCACGGGGATGGCCGATCCTGAGTTTTAATCGAATCTTGGAGCAGATTTTGTCAGGTCGCATATCATAAAATACACGAATAGACCCGAATGGTAGTGGGTGTTTATTCGTTTCGGTACAAAAATTCAGAATTTGGATAAACAAGATAACGTAGCTTTGTCAAACATTGAAAACCCAAACAAATATACTGCTCCCCACCCCTGGGCCGTAAAAAGCAGTCTATTTTAACGCAAAATCAAATGGAAATATAGCATAGAGGTACATTTTCTTGATAGTTTATGATAAAGAATCATCTAGGGTTGTATATATAGATATAGTATAATAACTATCCATTGATTTTATTTCGGGGCACCCTAATTATGGACAAACCAGGATATCGATCCAAAGAGGCAGATTATTTGGTCTATAAAGTAAAGTCGGATGAGGTGGACAAAATAGATTCTGTTATCCTAAATCCTCCTTGTGAAATGGAAAATCTTGAAATCAAATGTCATCAAAATCTGCCTGTTTGAACGATATAATAAATTTATTCATGTGGCCATGTAAATTTCACTAATTGTAAATTCAATTTCATTTAAAATATGATATGTTTGCAAGAACTGGAATAAACCTGCTTTTTCCTTTTGTTTATTTTTCGGTCGTATGCATCTTTGATTTATTGATGTCCGATGGATAATCTGAACTCCATGAGCATATGACTGACTATTCTTTGAAATCTTTTAAGAAAATACACCGAAATGGGCCTAAAAGCACATATTATTGTTATATCCATGTATGAAGTCAATTATATTAAATTGCTAATAATATTATTCTAAATTCTAATAAATTATGTTCAGTAAAATGCGTGAACAGTCCAAATTGAACGACAGTCGATTACGTTTGCTTTGTCCATCTACACACCATTTTCATATCATTTTGTCATTTGTGCAATAGTGAATTTTGGATTAATAGGATTATTCTTTAACAAGGTAGGACTGTTTATAGATACAACCTATTTTAAGGCTTTTTTAATACGTTTTAAAAATATAACTTTAAAATATGAAATTGTAGCAGTGAGCAAAAGTAAGAATTATCTCTTTAATAGACTGGCCGGTTTTAGGTACTCTCACACGTTAAGACCAGTTCTATTTCGGAGGTGAAATGGTGGCGGGGCTCCACATGTTAATACTAATGTCAATGTTCGTTTTTATTTGCACAGATAAGCCAACCTATTTCTCTATATGATTTCTACTAAAACTGTCGTAAATTAGCAAAGTGTTCAATTACAAGAAAAATGTTTAGTTATTGCACTGTTAAGCTCTATCGAATCTACTAAAGCGAAAAGAATTTGCTTATTGGAAGACAAGAACAAAGAAAGATTCCCCGTCCATGTTACAAAATATAAATAGATCGATACGCAATTATTTTATAACATCATGAACATATGGATATAATCTTATTTTAAATATAAGATACGACTTGACAAAAATAATTAGCAAAAGGGGTCGTCTCAGGAACTAACTAGGCCAACTTGCCAGGCCCTCGGTCCTGCATCACTGATAAAGGTTTAGAACAACAGAAAATTCTGATGAACTTTCTTGGTCAACGCAGGGATCGGAGACGGGGCCTCGAAGTTAGCGAGCCAACGTCTTACTTACTGAGTCACCCTGGCTTCCAGGTCGTGGCAGGAACAAAAAACAAAAAACAAACATTTCGAACTGTCGATGTTTTATATATGTCGTATATACATTAGCAGTGCACGAAATATCTTTCTTCGCAGTTGAAATACCATGTTCAATAGAATTTGTAAGATGATTTAATACTTGTAAGTGTCCACAGCTGTACTTAGTTTGAATATATCATGAATTTGACTATTAGTTCGATCTTATAATAAAAGTATAATCACAGGCTACACTTGACGATGTACACCGTTCTAATATTTTTTTGCCTGACTAAGCTCAGTGAAATACGTTTAAAATCTAAATACCATTACATAAATAACACATCAACAGTTTGCATAGTAATACAGGTATTGATATTAAATATTTCAAACGTCAAGTCATGGGCTCATTATATATGGATACACATTTTCCTGGCAAACTTTATTTGTAACTTTCCAGCGATATATACTTACTCCAGCAAATGTGAAATAAAGTACACTGCAATTAATTATTACTCATGTGTTATATTACTTATATATAGGCCTATTTTTTCAATTTATATTTCCAAGTTATGTAATTTTTATTCCTTTCTCACAGACTTTTATATTTTCCTAATTTAAAACGTAATTCATGTACGGTAGTATGTAATTTGCTTTTAAAATAATCTATATATAAAGATGATTTATCTAAGAATACATTTGGGTGCTCTTCTTGAAAAAATCATGCCAAACTATGTTCTTATAAGTTACTTACCTATTCCACAAGCCCGACCCATGCGACCAGAAATATTATGCACTGCAGAAAGGCACCTAATACACCGTGCATTGTTTAAAATATACATTTTGCATTAACCAAAAGTATGTGTTGTTCACATTACCAGATACAAAAATCGGCTTACTTACGTAGATTCGCTTACGGAAGACCATGCACACGGTCGCTATAATTTTTTTGTTTATCTATGAAAATGTTCAAAATATTGTTCACTTTGTTCATCCAACCTCGTGGATTTGTGTACTAATTCCCTTTCTGATTATTGAATGTAAACTATGACAACGTTAAATGTTAATTATAAATAAATTATAGATTTATATCAGACAAGATTATATTCATTTTTATCAATTAATCATTTGATGCATTATAAAATATTAGCAGTGGGATGAAACCGGAACACCCGAAAGAAAACGGCCGACCCTCCTTTTGCCACGTTCAAGGCAGAATCAAAACCACGTCACCTGATTCAATGTCAGACCTTATTTGGCTACCCAACCCTTCTTATTGGAAAGGTGCCACATAGTTCAGTTAATAAGACGTTAGCTCGCTATCTAGAAGGTCCCGTGTTCCATCCCTGCGTTGACCGAGAACGTTCATCCTGATTTTCAGGCGTGGTTCCCCCTTGCCAATCAATGGTGCAGGACGAACCACGCTTAAAAATCCCGATGAACTTTTTTGGCTAACGGAGGGATGGAACAAGGGGCCTCCTGGATAGTGAGCCTACGGTCAATGTACAGTCGTTGGGATGGGACGAAATACCGAGGTCCGGTGTACACATTGGCACTATTTAGGGTATGCCTGTCTTCATTAGGCCAGTCGGAGCAGAACAGTAGGGCTATAAACCCCATTTCATATGGGAAATGTATTAATTAGTGCTAGTTATTATCCGACGCGCTTGTTATTATCCGGCCCGCTTGTTATTATCCGGCACGAGCCAGTTATTATCCGACGCGAGTCAGTTATTATTCGGTGTGCGCCAGATCAGGTGCAGTTATTATCAGACGCACGATAGTTATTATCAGGCGCGCACCAGTTATTATTATTATATTTTTATTCTTTGCGTCCATTACCGGGGCCCGTAATAGACATATTGTTTTTTATCAATTTATAACAGAATTAAGCAGTGCTCACTCTGGGTTCAATTTTTCTTCCGCCAATTTTTCATTTTAATTTATTAGCCATATATTTAAGACCAAAACTGATGTTAATCCTAAACCATCCCATGCATGATGCATAACGGAATTAAGAAAAAAACTAATATTGATAGACCACCCATTTGAGAAGTTCACGTAGCTAACAAGTTTTTAATGTATTTTTGTATTGAAAGTTATCAATTTAACTATATTATTACCGATGGCGGCTGGGTTAAGACACGCTCTACGGAGCTCTCGATATTTCAACTAAAATCCTCGAAATAAGCCATGGGCAAGAAATAATTACAAGACCAAATGAATAAGTAAACGGATACTGCGTTTGCGTATCCCGTCTGATAAGAAATATTAATGAAGACTTATGGTTTATAAGAACTTGTGTAATTGAAGTGGGTGTTTGGCTGTGAAAACAATGAGTTCGAGTTCAACAAGGCGAAACGAGTTTGGTAAAAACAATAGATACAGTGACTCAAGTTTCTCCAGTATAGACGACACACCGCTGAAATTGTTAAAAATGGATGATTTATTAAAAGATACAGAAGATGAAGGTAAGACAGATGAAACTGTTAGGGATGTGGAACATTTACAAAATATGATTCATAACGCAGTCAGGGCAGCAGTGGAGGCTGCAACGATACAAATCGAAAAAGACATGAAACAATATATAGATAGCAAGTTTACATCATATGACAACAAAATAGGTCAGTTTGAAATAACACAAACACGACTATCTGAGACAATAAAACAGCATGAAGAGAGCTTAGTTAAGTTAGATGGAGCTGTGCCAACGTTATGGAAAAAAATTACCGACTTAGAAAGCGCCATGAATGACGCAGCCCAATACTCGCGAAAATCGCATATCCGTGTTTTTGGAGTCCAGGAGACGGAAAGGGAAAACTGCATTGATATTGTTAAAGATATTATCAAAACTAAGTTAAAAATAGAAGACGAAATAATAATAGACGCTGCCCATAGAGTAGGAAGGCTGAATAGTGGCCGAGCGCTAAAGGACGGGAAAATACTACCAAGAGGCATCATTGCTCGTTTCTTAAGACGAGATGACAGATATAAAGTTATATCAACGAGGAAGCTGCTGAAGGGGTCGGGGATAGCCATTGCTGAAGATATGACGGCGATAAATGTAAAGTTATTAAAAGACGTTCAAAACCACAGACGCGTTAAATCGGCATGGTTCTCCAACGGAAAAATATTTGCACAAGATTACTATAATAATGTTGTTCAAATGAAAATGAATTACGACATAAACTACGTTCTTGATAAAGTAAGACAGGTGGTTTATTAAGGTGAAATACAAGGCATTGTTTAGAACCTCAAGTTATTTTAACTAGCTAGATGTGCGTCTACTCGACTGTGTATACAGATGTGTATTTCTAACGTGTTTTTACACTACAAGAAGCATATGATACAATCAGCGGTCGTAAGTCAGTAGTGTTTTTATAACGCGAAGGCAAAAGGGTTAAAGACAGTGTCAGCGCGCCCCGGTGATCATGTCATTTGGATTAGGTTAAAGAGTCATATCATGGACAAACAATTAACTGATGACAGATGTTGAGCATAACCGAAACTTTTAAAAATGATATACAAATAAAATTTAATTTAAGGAGACCACCTTCGTAAAACAACTTTTAGCATACAATAAGTGGGTAATAGCTTGTGTCTAAATACAAACAAACGAATGCTTGATTGCCCCACCGCTACTAGTTATTTAGATACCTGTAAGATGGCGTATGTGTAGGTATTGCTCAATTGCGATGGTCTGAAGACGTTAATATGTTCACGAATAACCAATCAAGTAATTCGTCTACCTAAGTCAGGTGTATAACAAATACATACTTGTTGTATCTTAGTCATTGTTTCTGGAGTCAAACAGTATACACTGCCCATGGCTGGGCAGATATTGATCAACTACTAGAAATGTTTTCTGTGTTTTTGTGTTTTATGTTTGGTGATGTAATTGTTATATATTGTTTTTCTTACTTAGATAACATTAAACGGAAGGGGAAACGACATGATGTAAGACAGGAATATGGAATATATGGCCAGGTAAAGTTGAGTTATACAAGAATAAGGTTGGTGCGGGGTGGGGGCCCTCTGGACGTGTGCACAGATACTTTGATCATATTTTCGGTGTTGCGCTAGCTTCTTTAAATGTGAGAGGTTTGAGAGATAAAAATAAAAGATTACAAACATTTCAGTGGCTGAAAGATAAGAAATATAATATCATTTTTCTGCAAGAAACACATTCGACTCAAGAAATAGAAAATGTATGGAGAACCGAATGGGACAATGACATTTATTTTTCACACCATTCCTCAAATAGCGCAGGTGTCTGCATCTTAATGAAACATGTCGTAGGACTGAATAATATTGATATCATTAGTGAATTTAAAGGTCGTTATATAATCTT
Organism: Patella caerulea; assembly: GCA_036850965.1. Lineage (NCBI taxonomy): Eukaryota > Metazoa > Mollusca > Gastropoda > Patellidae > Patella > Patella caerulea. Next base: position 6,561,312 of record JAZGQO010000010.1, read on the forward strand.
AAAAGTAGATCTTGACACAGGTCCTTTAATACTATGTAATGTATACGGTCCAAAAAAAGATGAGCCACAATTTTTTAAAACCATATTCGACAGTATTTTAGAATATATCCATATACCTTTTATAATGGGAGGTGATTTCAATTTTGTAGTTGATATTGAAAAAGATAAGCAAGGGGGGCGGGAGGTAACATTCCAGAAATCACAAAAACTGTTAAAAGAATTTATGAGTTTGTCGGATAGCATTGATATTTGGCGTATACAACACCCAGTAGATCGAAAATTCACCTGGAAAAGACAAAATCCAATGATCAGTTGTAGGCTTGATTTTTTTATAACATCATTTCAACTTTCTACACAAATAAAATCAACAAATATTAGTTATGGATATAAAACAGACCATTCTATTATTGACTTATCGCTAATACGCAATGAAAATAAACGCGGACCGGGTTTCTTTAAACTTAATACGTCTCTTTTAATAGATGAACATTATATAAAAATTATTAAAGAAATAATAGCCGAAGGAAGAATAAAATATCGTAATTGTAATGCACCCCTGTTATGGGACATGATAAAAATGGAAATAAGAGCAGCTTCAATTCAATATTCTAGCAGAATGAAAAAAAGAGATTTAAAACAATTGAAGTAGTTAGAAGAAAAACTGGACATGTTACAAAATAAACACCCCCTTCTAATGACAACGAGTGTGAAAAAATAAAATCGGAAATATATGCCATTAACGAGAAAAAGCTTAAGGGGGTTATGATGCGCGCAAAATCCAGGGGAATAAGTGAAGGCGAACAAAACAGTAAATACTTTCTTAATTTAGAAAAAAATAATTCAGCGAAAAAGGTAATCTCCACCCTATACAATGAAAATGCAGGAAATATAATAAACCCACAAAATATTTTAAATGAAATACATCAATTTTATCAGAATCTCTATACCTCCGAAATAATTAAAAACAATGAGTATGTAAAGAATGTAGATAATCTTTTTAAACATTGTGGAAAGGACATGCCTATTTTAAACAAATTTCAACAAGACATTTGTGATGGTCTAATAAATGATGACGAATGTAGAAATGTCATAAAAACATTCAAAAATTGTAAAACTCCGGGTAGCGATGGCATCCCAATTGAGCTGTATAAAATAATGTGGAACGATATTAATGATCTCGTAATTAACTCTTTTAATGCCTCTTTCTTTGATAATGAAATGAGCATCTCTTAAAAACACGCTATTATAACCCTATTACCAAAGAAAGATAAAGATTGTAAGCACCTGAAAAACTGGAGGCCTATAACACTACTTAACTGTGACTATAAATTAATGACCAAAGTAATAGGAAGCAGACTTAAAAAGATACTAACTGACATAATAAGTACAGATCAGACTGGTTTTATTCCGGGTCGCTATATTGGCCAAAATATTAGAAATATATTTGACGTAATAGAATATATGGAAGAAAACGACGAAGAAGGCATGCTATTTCAAATTGATTATGGAAAAGCATATGATAGATTAGAGTGGAGTTTTATTGATAAAGCGCTGGATTTTTTAAACTTTGGTAAATCATTTAAGAGATGGATTAAGATATTTTATAAAGATATTTCAAGTAGTGTTATAAACAATGGATGGGCCACAAAGAGTTTTAAAATATCTAGAGGTGTAAGACAAGGGTGTCCCTTATCCCCATATTTATTTATTTTATGCGCTGAAATATTTTCATCAATAATTAAAAAAGAGCCATTAATAGCAGGAATTAACGTAAACGGAAATACTATAAAAATTTCACAATTAGCAGACGATACAACCCTTTTTTTAGATGGGAAATTGTATACATTGGAAAAAGTATTAAGTATTATGGAAGAATTTAAAATAGTAAGTGGATTAAAAGCAAATTATGATAAATGTGAAATTGCACCTCTCGGCGCGCTTAGGCGGTTGGGGTTAAACTACACAGTTCCAAACAATATCAGAATAATAAAAACTAATATATGTATCCTGGGGATTACCCTTCCTTTAAATAACAAAATAGAAGATATATATAAGTATAACTATGTAAATAAGATAGATATCATGAAAAATACCCTTAAGACCTTTAAAGGTAAATCTAAAACACTGAGCGGCCGAATTGTAATCTTAAAATCTATAATCCTACCGAAAATTATCTACCAACTCTCTATGTTACCAACACCAAGTGAGCAATTTCTTAACCAAATAGATAAGTTATTTTTTAACTTTATATGGGAGGGAAAGCCAGCCAAAATTAAAAAAGAACAAATGTGTAGCCCTTTCGATCAAGGTGGTCTAAATGCCCCAGATATTTTTACTTTCGCTAAATCAATAAAGATTAATTGGGTGAAAAGAGCCATACAAAATGATACGATGCAGATCTGGAAGAACTCAATCCTGGATACGTTTCAACAATGCAAATTAATCAATCCCTTTGAATTTAATTTAAACTCGAAAGATGTTGCTTGTATAAAAACTAATAATAAGTTCATACGCGATATTTTTACATCCTGGGCATATATTAACTTCATTCCCTCATGCCATAAAAACTCTGTTATATGGTATAACTCTAACATAAAGATAAATAACAAAACTATCTTCTATAACAAATGGTATGCAGTAGGAATACACAGAGTATCAGATCTATTAGATGAAGATGAAAATTTTTTAAAGTTCGATTTATTTCGAAAACGGTTTAATATTAACGTCAATGTTCTTACATATCATGGTGTAATATGTAGTATCAAAAAACGATATTGTACTTCGGGTAAAACAACAACTTTAATCGACAAAATAATGTCAATAAATAAAGTTAATAAATATGCATATAATCAGCTGAGAGAATGTAAAAACATTGACATCTCAAGGACAAAATGGAGAGAATTCAAAATAAAAGATAATTTCAACCCATTTATACATTTACGTAAAATATGTATAGACCCAAAAATTCGAAACTTCCAATTTAAGTTACTACATAAATTACTACCAACAAACTCGTACTTATACAAAATTGTACTCTCTAAGTCACCCGATTGTGTACACTGCAATGAATTAGATACTACTGAACACTATCTATATAAGTGTAGAAAAGTTAACTCTATATGGGAAGAGATATCAAATAAAATAAAAACAATTAGTGTCGACTTTAAGCTAAATTTTAAAAACGTAATATTACAGGATAGCAATATTAAAGTACATACGAACGCCATTGATTTTTTAATGCTATTTACCAAGTATTTTATTATGTGCTGTAAATGCCAAGATATCTCTATAAGCCCCTCACTTTTAAAACAAAAATTAAGACACCGAGAATCTATTGAACATATAATAGCTTTGAATAATAATACACTATCTGTACACACATCGAAATGGGCTGTTCTTCGCACCATAGCTTTATAGCTATAGTTAACAACAACTTGTAACTCATAAATGGTTAAACCGCACGTTTTGAGTATTGTCTCTATAATTTCGCCCCTTTCGTATATAGGACAACAAAATAATAATAAGGAAAACAGATATTTCGATAAGCGTGCTGGAATAAAAGAACTATAACCCGAAGAAATCGACAATACAAAAAACATCATGGCTTTATCCTTCCTGTGGGTTCGACGAGGTTTTTTTTTTCTTTTTGTAGTTGGTAGGGTTTGGGTGTGGGTGGGGTGGGGAGAGGGGGTGTTAGTGGGGCATGGCAACTATTGTGCATGCTGTGTTATTTTATTGGTCAAGATGGTTTATACTGTAGTAATGTGTGTATTCTGTTGTACAATACTGTGTTATACTGTTTATAATAAAAAAAAAAAAAAAAAAAAAAAAAAAATTAAAAAAAAAAAAGTTGAAACACCGCTATACAGGGACACATTCTCTTCTCTAGCATGTGTACTTGACTACAGAAAACTAATTTAATCTCAAATTGACCGGGGTATATTGATTTGAAGATAAAGAAGTCAGTTTATTTGCTTATCTTTGAGTTAGAGCAGGTATCCAGGGATGGTTCCAGGAATTTTTGCAGGAGGGGGTTTGCCCGTTTCCTGTTAAGGAAATCTGCCATCATCGTTTCTAAATTACATAGGCATACATACAAATTGAGCTTTTTAAACAGAGAAATCATTTTTATACTGATGTAGGATCACTTTGTGATTTAATTTCATTGATGCAAGGCATTATTTTTTTATGTGGCAGTCAGGTGGGGTTTGGACCGTCTCCCCTCTAGCTCCGTCCCTGGTATCACCATTGGCTAATGAATTGATAACACTCGTAACTATTGATTCGGTAGGATAAAACACGAAATATTAGAAAAGTGTTATCTTTATCTTATTCGGTGTATATTTGTTTAATAATAAAAATAATATTAATTAGACTATAAAAAAAAAAAAAAAAAAAAAAAAAAAAAATATATTATTACCGAGTAAACAACCTGAATATGTATAAGCTACATTATGTAAATATATTTCATTAAGCAAGATACAGTAACCACTATATTAAACATTCAATAAGCCGCTGTTATAATATATAATATAAATGTATGCATATATATACACAGAACACAATGACCATTGAATACCGCTCGGGATATTCAATAGTTCAAGAGAAAGTATTCCACGAGCGATAGCGGTGATGTCATGACCGTTTGACGTAATTCTGACAGTGACGTCATTCTGGACAAAAGTAGTACGTTTTCGAGCCACTGAATACAGCAATAGGTTTTTCAATGGCTGTATTCAATGATATTTACTTGTATTTGCATGTAGTTATGAGTGCTTATTTGCTAAGGTGCTATAATTGGGTCCTCATTTTTTTACAAACAACATTCCACTGTACAGGGGGGTTGTTTGAGGGATATAAAAGAAATAGCAGAACCATACTTAAAATTGAAGTGTATAATATGCTTGATTTTAAGGTTCAAAATGGGACATTTGAATGGCTGCCTCGAAAGATTGTTGTTTTAGTGCAAATAAAAGTATGGTGGCAATCTTTTGTTATTTTTTTTTTAATATCAATTATAATGCATATTTCATACCACAATAGCAATTTTCAAAATACTGCAATTGTCATTGCTAATTTTGAGTTCAAAGTTGTCCCGAAGTGCCGGTCGGACGATCGCTCGAAGGGCCGGTCGGACGATCGCTCGAAGGGCCGGTCGAACGATCGCTCGAAGGGCCTGTCGGACGATCGCTCGTAGGGCCGGTCTTTAATCGGATCAAAAGCTTTTAAATCACCACAATGGTGTTAGCACGCCACTAGATAGAGTAGTAAGCGAGTTTTTTTCATGAGCTACGACAACGATCTGCAGCTGCAATAAATGCCGATATAAATAGACCTATATGTCTATGGGTATATCAGAAATATAAATGCACACATATTTAAAACAAATTGAGCGACACACGTTAAGTACATGTACACGGGGATGGCCGATCCTGAGATTTAATCGAATCTTAGAGCAGATTTAGTCAGGTCGCATATCATAAAATAAACGAATACACCCGAATGGTAGTGGGTGTTAATTCGTTTCGGTACAAAAATTCCGAATTTGGATAAACAAGATAACGTAACTTTGTCAAACATTGAAAACCCAAACAAATATACCGCTCCCCAACCCTGGGCCGTACAAAGAAGTCTATTTTAACGAAAGATCAAATGGAAATACAGCATAGAGGTACATTTTCTTCATAGTTTATGATAGAGAATCTTCTAGGGTTGTTGTATGTGTAATAACTATCCATTGTTTTTATCTCGGGGCACCCTAATTATGGACAAACAACGATATGGAAGAGGAAGATAGGGTCTAGTTGGATGAGGTGGACAAAATAGATTCTGTTATCCTTGTAGAGTCCAATTCTTTACTACAGATCATATTTATTCAACATTGAAGTTTTACATCGTAATACAGCCTGCATTATCACTTAAACATGGTTGCCTCATTCTGTCTTCTGATTTGACCGACACTCATGCAAAAGCCCGAATTCTCAAGCGCCATGCTCTTTTTCCTCACCGGAAATCACCCCCAAAATCAAGGTAAACGTTTTTTACCGTCCACCGGAGCCTGGTCTTATGACGTCATATGTGGATTGTGGGTTAGGATAAGGGTTAGGTTTGGCCCAGGGTTAGGGTTAGGGCTAGCCCTGTCTACATCTCGAGACTGTGACGAAATCTGCAGGCCACAGCCCTTATCCTAACCCTTATCCTAACCCACAATCCTCATATGACGTCATAAGACCTGGCTCCGGTGGACGGAAAAAAATGCTTACCCAAAATCAACAACCCAGTCAAGGGAAATCACTCCCCTCCTACAAACGGAATGAGACCACCATATTGTCTATCATAATAATTGTGGAATTATTTTAGAATCATCATCACCGGCCCCGTTAAATGTGCAGCGGAACATTTAATACAAAATAAAACATAAAATGATTCTAAACATAGAACGATGCAGTCAAGATAAAATCAAAGAATCACGCAATAAAGAACAAATGTATATATGTCCAAACTGTTCTAATAATAATACTGTTGTAAGAATTCACAAATGACTGATATTATAGCACATTCACCCTTTAACACTTCATAAACACATGGGTGATATTATATAATACTGATTTTCACTGATCATCATCGATTAAAGGTGCACTTTCAAGATAAACACATTTATCAATTGGCCTTTTTAACACTGAGGTTTTAGTTTTAACTTTCACCACGCGAACACAACCGTCTAGTTCATTCGGATATACTTCGAGAATACGACCTAAAGGCCAAAAACATCTTGATAATTCGTGATCTACAACCAAAATAATGTCACCAACGCGAAAGTTTCTTTGTTTATTGTTCCACTTTTGACGTTCTTGTAGTAAGGGTAGATACTCTCTAGTCCATCTTCGCCAAAACAAATCTGATAAATACTGGACATGTCGCCATCGACGACGCGAATAACAGTCTTCTTTCTTAAATTTACCAGGTTGTAGCTCTGGCCCCTTTTTCAAAAGTAAAAGGTGTTGCGGTGTCAGCGCATTCAAATCATTAACATCATCTGAGATTGGCGTTATTGGACGACCCTTAATAATTCCTTCAACTTCGCAGAATAAAGTACTCAGAGTCTCGTCATTCATAGTCTGATCTTTAGTGAGGGCGCTTAATACGTTTCGAACAGTCCGGATACAACGCTCCCATATGCCCCCGAAATGGGACCCGGCTGGAGGATTAAAAGACCACTTTACATCTTGTTGTAGTAGAAACTCATGTATGCTTTGTTGATTCCACTCGTTAATTGCAGACTATAATTCCTTGTTTCCACCCACAAAATTACTTCCGTTGTCGCTTCTGATTTCGACAGGACACCCTCTGCGAGCAATAAATCTCCTTAAACCATTAATGAAGGAGTCTGTATCCATCGTATGTAGAATTTCTAAATGCACAGCTCTGCAGGCTAGGCACGTAAATATGCAACCCCAGCGTTTTAACTCACTCCTTCCTCTCTTGACCATGAATGGACCGAAACAATCCACTCCCACTGAAGAGAAGGCAGGTAAATCAGGAGTTACTCTTGACTTGGGTAAATCTGCCATCTTTTGATTACCAACAGGTGCTTGCCTTTTACGACATGGTAGACATCTTGATATGACATTTCTGACTGCCGAGTTGCCTTTGATTATCCAAAAACGTCTCCTAATGGCTGATAATATATACGATCTACCAGAATGTGCAGACACTTCATGATAATGACGAATAATCAGCATGCTGACATGACTTTTCTTTGGCAAGATTATCTGATGTTTGGATTCAAACGATTCTTCAGACCGACGTAGTCTTCCCCCTACTCTTAAAATTCCATTTACCAGAATAGGATCCAATTTAAAAATAGAGCTGCCTTTTAAGGCTTTCTTCTGAAAATCCCTTTCTGCTTGTAGGCTGGAAATCTCCTGAGAAAAGTGTTGTTTCTGTACATGTTTAATAATTTCAAGTTCAGCTCCCTTTAATTCTTCAACCGATAATCTCTGACTTAAATTTAATTCATCATTATTTCCCTTTTTCTTCTTTACAGCTTTCTGTAGATTTGACTTGTAGCGAATAATCCAGGCAATAATTTTCTTAGCTCTGTGCCATGATGAATATTTTTCAGTAATTTGTAATACAAAATCTTCATCTACTATAGCAGCACAGATTTTCTTTTCCCTTTTAACTTCTGGATCTTCGTCTTTAATTTCTTGGTTCTCAAGATTAGGTTGCTCCATCCATTCCTCCTCTGGTCTCCACAGAAATTCCGGCCCCGACCACCAACGTGTGTTTCCTAATAGGGCTTCTACAGATATACCCCTTGAGGCTTCATCGCCGGGATTTAAAGCACCATTAATGAAAGACCAGTCTGACGGATCTGACCCATCATGGATGAATGCAATGCGATTTGCTACAAAGGTTTTGAAACGTTTATCTTTGTTATTTATGTACTTGAGTACAGATGTACTGTCTGTCCAGTAGGTTGACTTCTCTATATTAACATCCAGTTCTTTGGTTATCAACTTATTAAGCCGAACAGACAGGGTCGCTGCAGATAATTCAAGTCTGGGAATTGTCACCACTTTCAGAGGAGTCACTCTTGATTTTGCAGCAATAAACGAACAGTGGATATTACCAGTAACATCTATAAGACGGATATAGCTTACGGCTCCGTAACCCGATTCAGAACTGTCTGAAAAGTGATGAAGTTGTACAGTTGAAACTTCGCTGAATGTTACAGGCTTGATACATCTTGGTATTTGAAGGTTTGATAACTTCTTCACGTCTTCTAACCACTTTAACCATGCAGTTAAGTATTTTTCTGGTATTACATCATCCCAGTCCAGATGTATTCTACACAATTCCTGTAATATTATCTTTGCTGGCAGTATTAATGGGGCGACAAATCCTAGAGGATCAAATACTGAAGACATGATGGAGAGAATCCCTCTTCTGGTTGCCGGCTTATCCTGCAAATCAACTTTAAAGGTGAAAGAGTCGTTTTCCATATCCCATAAAATGCCTAAGGCTCTTTCAACAGGAAGTTTGTCTAGATCAAGGTCTTTAACCATAACTGCTCTGTCTTCTGAAGGAACATTTTCTAGGACCCTTTTGGAATTGGAGTTCCATTTTGTTAGTCGAAAACCACCTTTTCTAAGAAGCGATGTTATATCTTGAATATGGGCTATTGCTTCCTCTTCAGTCTTCAAGGACTTTAAATGATCATCTACGTAAAAATTTCTCTTGACCGTCTCAATGACATTTGGCTTGTAATTTTCAATATTATCTTCTGCAGTCTTCAGAAGTGCATAATTGCAAACGCTAGGCGAGGATACAGCACCAAATATGTGAACCTTCATTCTGAACTTCACTGGATCCCGAGTTAAATCATTTGACTTCCACCATAAAAATCTGAAGACATCTCTTTGGTCTGGCGTAACATGTACTTGATGAAACATGGACTGGACGTCACTCATTAAAGCAACACGTTCTTGACGGAATCTGGTCAGCACTCCGAATAAAGAATTAGTGAGGTCTGGACCCTGTAGGAGATTTTCGTTCAGTGATGTACCCATGAAACTTGAAGCACAATCGAAAACAACCCTTAATTTGTCTGACTTCTTAGGGTGCACGACTGGATGATGAGGTAAAGTCCATAATATCCCATCACAGCGGTCGATTTCATCATTTGGAATTTCCTCAGCATATTTATCTTCTAACAGACCATCAATAAACTTAGAATATTTCTGAAATAAGTATTCATCTTTTAAAAATCTTTTCTTTAGAAGTTGTAGTCGATGTTGTGCTAGGTTTTCATTGTTTGGCATGTTAGGTGGGTATTCCTTCCATGGCAGGGAAACTTCATAATGCCCATCCTTGAGTTTAATAGTATCCTCAAATACTGCCAGTGCCTTCTTATCTGATCTTGACATTCCAACTTCTTGATCAGATGTGTCGTTAAATTCCATGTTACAATATCTTTCAAATTGTTCATGTAATTCTATATTCGTTTTCACAAAATTGGAATTCATACCACTTGCATTTCTTGTATTTCTTAACAGAGGACCACTGATTGACCATCCTAAAATAGTTTTAACAGCATATGGACCATTATCTTTAGCTTCGATTATCTCCTTGGGTTCAATAGCCTTGTTATTATCAATGTCAATAAGGAGATCTACACTTGAATCTAAATCTTCTAAGTGGAGGCCATTCAAGTGTGGCCATTTATCAACATCGTCTTGTTTTGGTATGTCGTCATCAGTTACAGGTAATTTCGGTCTTGAAAATACATTCTTCAGTTCAATGTAGTTTTCCTTCTTTATGTCGTAAACTTCTAAATCTGTTAAACAACATTCAACGTTTTTATTTTCACTCTCCATAGTTGTTAGTGAAATCTCCTTCTTATCGCTGTTAATCTTCAGGCGATCAAGTAATTTATCAGTGCAAAATGTTCCTGTACTTCCTGAATCTTGCAGAGCGTACGTCTCCACTTCATATTCACCATGTCTTGACTTGACAACAACAGGAACTATTGGTAAGCCCATGGCCCTTTTTGAATTTATAAATGCACTGCTTAATGATGTGGTTAAATGGAGTAAATGTGAATGCCTTTTGCCACAGACATTGCATGAAGTCTTAAAACGACAAAATTTAGCTTGATGATTTGTGTTCAAACAGTTATAACATACTCTTATTTTCATTCGCAAATTTCCTTCTATTTTCAACAGTCATTTCTAAGAACTCTGGACATTCCAAAAGCTTGTGATCAGATGAACATCTTGAACATTTCAACGGGCGTTTATCACCATTTTCTTCCGATGAAAAGTTGCTTGATACTTGAGAATGTTTACTTTCATTCGATTCTTGTTTGTTTTGACTGTTGTTAACTTGAGTTCCAAAGTTGGACCTTTTATAGAAATTGGATTTATCTCCCCTTAATAGTAATTTAGGTTTCAATTTATCAGGATTATGACTTGACTCTCTTGGAGTGTTGATGACATCACCAAATACAGGATGAGTAATGATTCTGGCTACTTTTTCTACAAAATTGGCGACATCATACAGAGTAACTTCTCTTTCTTCTGTTTCTGTGATGTAATCTGCTTTCACTCTCCACTTCTTTCGAAGATCATATGGCAAGCGATTAATAATCAGTTGGGGTTTTCTAACTCATTTAAATACCCAATCTCTGAAAGAGTGTTTTTGCAAGAAGTTAATGCAGTGTACAATTTAAGTAAGGCTTTACCATCTTCCGTCCGGATCGGTGGACCATTAGTAATCTTCTCCGCAAAAGACGCTGCAATTCTATAATTGTTTCCGTAGCGTTTCTTCAGGAGTTCTAATGCTTCCTTATAACCATGATCTGGATTCATAGCCAAACAACCTTTCATAAGTTCTTGTACTTCACCAGTCGTATACTGAATGAGAAAGTTTAATCTTGTACTATTACAACAGGTCTTTGATTCTATCAAATTCTTAAAAATTCTAATAAAATTACAGTATTCTGTTGGTTTGCCTCCAAACACTGAGATTTCTGCCTTAGGTAACATTAATGACAGGGAGTTCTGACTTTGATTTGTTATCATCTGCTCCATACAGACCATTTGTCTTTCTTGAACGTGCAACATTTGTTGTAGCGTACTGGTGTTATCTTCTTGAAAATTCTTATTTACTTCACGAGCTTGGGGAACCGCATTCATACGTGAAATAACTTCTTCTTGTTGTACTTCACGAGCTTGGGGAATATGGTTCATACGCGAAGGATGATCTTCTTTAGTATTTTGAGCTTGGCAAGCGGTGTTCATACATGATCTTCGAAATTCATATGCTTGTGGAACTACGCTCATACGTGAGTCTGAGACAACACGAGCTTGGTGAACTTCATTCATAGATGAATTCGAGTCAACTTGGAATTCGTGAGCTTGGGGCACATTGTCAACACTTGAAACATAAAGATCACTGGTTTCACGAGCTTGGGAAGCTTGGTTCATACGCGAAACAGTATTTTGTTCACGAGCTTGGGTAACCTCGCTCATACGAGAAACTGGATCCTTTTGTCTTGGAAGGTCAGCAGACTCAGGTTTACTTGTGGCTGGAATGCTGTCTCCTTGTTGATTACCATGTGAAGGGGTTATTTCTGATAAGTTAGAACCGAAACAGTTATTTTCAGTTTCAAATGCTGTAGATACCGGCCTTTTCTGGTTCTTACTTTCTTCTACAGCTTTAGAATACACTTCTTCCCTAGCTTGAACTTGTAACAATTCACCTCTGACCTTTAATAACTCTTCTTGTTTATTCAACTCCAACTCTAAAGAACGTAACTTAAGTCTCCGATCAGCGAGTGATTTTTCCTCTTCTATCAGCTTTAATTTCTCTTCTAAAGCTTTCCTCTTGGCCTGTTCTTCAACCATCTTGTTTCTTATGGACTTCTTTGAACAACTACTTCCATGAGAATTGATACTGAAAGTACCAGTGCGAGACCTTGTAACATAACGTGAGGATACTTGACTAATTAAATCATCTGGTGTCACTTGCAATTCATCAGACGAACCTGTTAATTCTCTTAAGTCCCTTGCATTCTCCGTCACTGTTGGGTAGACTTTACGAACAGGAAATGACTCGTTACCGTGGATATTCATGTCAGATTTAACCACTTTAGAGTTCTTGGTGAATTCCATTTTATTAAAAAAGGCAGTGGCAAACTGTACTGTGCCACGTGCGTCTCATTGACATTAGACGAAATGATACATGTTTAAGTCGCTGTAGAGTCCAATTCTTTACTACAGATCATATTTATTCAACATTGAAGTTTTACATCGTAATACAGCCTGCATTATCACTTAAACATGGTTGCCTCATTCTGTCTTCTGATTTGACCGACACTCATGCAAAAGCCCGAATTCTCAAGCGCCATGCTCTTTTTCCTCACCGGAAATCACCCCCAAAATCAACAACCCAGTCAAGGGAAATCACTCCCCTCCTACAAACGGAATGAGACCACCATATTGTCTATCATAATAATTGTGGAATTATTTTAGAATCATCAATCCTAAATCCTCCTTGTGAAGTGGAAAATCTTGAAATCAAATGTCATCAAAATCTGCCTGTTTGAACGATATAATAAAGTAATCCATGTGGCCATGGAAATTTCACCAATTGTAATTTCAATTTCATTTAAAATATAACATGATTGCAAGAACTGGAATAAAACTGCTTTTTTCTTTTGTTTATTTTTCGGTGGTAATTGCATGCATCGTTGATTTATTGATGTCTGATCGATGAGCTGAATTTAACAAGCATCTCGACTATTCTTTAAAATCTTATAAATAATGGAAATTAGATAGACATGACTATTAATTTTCCAAACTCTACACAATATGATCCTTCATATTATGGTTAATGAATTGAAATGAATACTATAAAATGATACTTATTAGGAATGATTATATATATGTACATGATTTCTTATCGGTGCATTTGAAAACAGAAATAGTCCGTTATATAATGGAATGAAACATTTTATTCCTGAATTTCACGTAACTTTCCTGTCATTCCACCGTTTATTCCGCAAAATAACAGAATTAAGTCCATTATAGAAGGGAATAAAATATTCTATCCCCAAATTTCATGGAAGTTTCCTGTTTAATACTGGATATTCCACAGAATTACATAAAACACGTAATTTGAAGAAATAATTCACTCTTTTAACACAATTTCTCAAAATAATCCATCAATTAACAGAAAAAATGTGTTGAACTACGGAAAGTTTTTACAGTGTACGTCATTCGTCACCTATAAGAGAGAGCGGGACTAGAATAATTTTAGACATCATTTAGATTCTTTAAAGTCAAACATGCACAGGGTTCTTTAGACGATCATTGTCTGATTCTCGCCAAGCTGGTTAGACTTTTATAGTTGAGAGAAAGAGATATTAATTTAAACATTGTAATGTAGACTATTGTGTAACTGTTGCGACATAAAACGTATAGAAAACAACTGTTTTGGCTCCTGTTACATATTTGATTTCGGTATCATGAGAAAACACAATGGTGAAGTCTTTAAGAAGTGAGATACAACAGTAGCTTGTCCGGAGTCAAACCAACCCCTAGACGATCAGGTCAAATCAAAGATTGTGGCAGTGGTAGTGACACTAACCATAAAAATTATTAACATCGTTGCTTTTAAACATGTGTACGATACCGCTTTTCTTATTTCTTTTTTAAAAATAAAAAAACAACAACATTGTTTGAAACTTGATGTGGATTAGAAATGGCTCTGGTATTATTTGGATTGAACACATTCCCAGTCATGCAAAAACTTTGGTTATGACAAACGGGGGTGGGGGCCGAATGATTAAGACGTGCAGGTTTGATCATAATGTCTGTCATTGAGTCAAGTGGCGTGGTTTTGATTCCTCACTTGTACTTGACAAGGAGTTGAGTCGCATGTCCAACATCGTGGGTTTTCTCCGGGACGTTAAGGAACATCTCTCTCTCACTCAATATAAGTTAGATAACTGAATTAGTTTCTGGTAAAATGTGGTTTATAGTATAATAGTTAACCCAATGCAGCGGCGGGACGATTTACCCAATCCTACCCAATTCTACGCAATAACACCTGAATACCACTCCAATATCACCACATGCTTGTTTTATGTCATATAGGAAGGCAAAAGGAACCGCCAGACATCGGTTATCGCATTTGCAGTATTATGTTGTAGTATTTGGGTAGTATGTAGTGATATTGAGGTGGTACTGGGTGGTATTGGGTAGAATTGTTTAGTATTGGGTAAATCGTCCTCGTGTACGACACACTACCAATACTTATAGATACCGGAGCGATAATAATGAACGGATTTCAGAAGATTCCACATTTGACGTATCTAAGGATAAAATGGAATTGTAGAAAACCTTTAATCGGATCAAAAGCTTTTAAATCACCGCAATGGTATTAGCACGCCACTAGAAGAGTGAACTCTTTAAATGACATCTAGAAGCACGGATACTATTCATAACAAAACACAACACAAGGTATATATGGATATAACTACTTCTCTATAATTTAATAACGACGTATGTGTATGTGCTCCGAAACGTCGTTATTAAATTATAGAGAAGTAGTTATATCCATATATACCTTGTGTTGTGTTTTGTGGTAAGAGAGGTTTTTTTTTTTCATGAGCTGCGGCAACAATTCGCAGCTGTAAAAAATACCGACATAAATATACCTATATGTCTATGGGTATATCGGAAATATAAATGCACGCATGTTTAAAACAAATTGGGCGGCACCGGTTAAGCACATGTACATCGGGATGGCCGATCCTGAGATTTAATCGAATCGAATCTTGGAGCAGATTTTGTCAGGTCGCATATCATAAAATAAACGAATAGAACCGAATGGTAGTTGGTGTTAATTCGTGTCAGTACAAAAATTCCAAATTTGGATAAACACGATAACGTAACTTTGTGAAACATTGAAAACCCAAACAAATATACCGCTTCCACCCTCAACGTTAAAAAAAATCTGTATATTTTAACGAAAAATCAAATGGAAATACAACATAGAGGTACATTTTCTTGATAGTTTATTTTTCGGTCGTATGCACCATTGATTTAATGATGTCCGATAGATAATCTGAATTTCACTAGCATATGACTATTCGTTGAAAACTTAAATAGACCGAATTGGGCCTAAGAGCACATATTATTGTTATATGAATATATGTAGTAAATTACATTCAATTGCTAATAATAATATTGTAATTTCTGATAAATTATGTTCAGCGAAATACGTGAAGAGTCCAAAATTAACGACGTTCGATTACGTTTGCTTTGCCCATCTACACACTTTTTTCATATCAATTTGTCTTGTCACTCAAGAGAGCTTACTCTCTTTCAGAACTTGTCCTGTCATATTTACTTATTAAGCCATTAAAGTTGATCAATTATTAAGGATTTTAAAAGTAAGGCTAAACAATGAAATATAAATACAACTATTTCGCTGTTCCACAATATTGATCTTTCTGGGGAACTAATCAACTCCGTCGTTTAAACAGACCTATAAACCTTTTTTAAGGCTACTATTTAATTTCTAGATAAATTTGTGAAATCATGGGTTCATTTAAATAAAATTAAAACGTTATTTAAAAATAAAATGGGGTTTAACGTCCTAATCCTGAATCAGTGCAGGGTGTTATGACGGAAGTTTGATCTTACAGGGTCGCTACCACCTTCGTTTGTTTCGATTTCCAAGGGGATCTTTAACATGTGACGTACCCAGGACCTCGATATTGCGTCCTATCCGAACAGCTAGACATTTGTCCATATCATGAGGCCTATCTCAGTCCTATATCACTGATAAGGGTATCCAGACTGGATCGAGCCAGACATTTGTTAATGTGTTAATCATCGAACTTTGAACGTGGTACCATGGAGACATGAGAGATGCCACTTTTACGCGAATCAGGGGCGGATCCAGCGGGGGGGGGGAGGGGGTCCAAACCCCACTCTGCTCAGCTACATAAAAAAAATTAATGCCTTGCATAAATAGAATGAAATCACAATGTGATCCTACGTCGGTATAAAAATGATTTCTCTCTTTAAAAAGCTCAATTTGTATGTATGCCTATGTAATTTAGGGACGATGATGGCAGATTTCCCCAACTGAAACCTGACAAACGCCCTCCTGCAAAAATTCCTGGATCCGACCCTGCGAATGGTGTAAAAATATGGTATATCAAGGTTGTGGACCCTGTAGAGGTCACAATATTAATCCGATTTTGATGAAATTTGAAATGTAAGTTTAAAACCCAAAGATCACGGTTTATTTCGATATTTGGGCACATTGGACCTTAACTTCCTGAATTATAGCCCCTGATTGTACGGAATATCATGGGTTTTTTTAACTTGTGGTCCCTATGGAAGTCACAATTTTATTCCGAATTAAAAAAACGTTTTACTATCCCCGTTACACATGAATGATGGTTGAGTTTGAATTTCTTGTAATGGATAATTTAAAAGCTAAATCCATAATATACTATTCAAAAAAAGAAGGGGATATTTGATTTTGGGGGCATAATACTAAAATATGCAAATGACTACCAAAAAAAGTCACTATAGAACCTAACAGAAGAAACATTTCCGGTTACATGTGACGCCCAAACGCACCAATAGCTACCGCATGGAATGCAGGTGATGCTTGGGATCATCATGGGGGTCCAACCCAAGATTTGCACGACTCTGACTTTGAATGTTACAGTCATTGTGGCATTGAATTCCAGGGTGGAAACATCAGTTTAATTGTTTTAATGACCAGAAAACAAATTTTGATATGCGTCGGCTTACCCAAAATGAAAGATTACGTGCCTTTGGCATGCTACAGATCGGCACAACACAGGCGGTTGTGGCGCGGACGATGAATGTTTCTCAGTCTGTCATAAGCAAGCTATGGTCCAGATACCGTGATGCACAATCTGTACAGGACAGACCACGCTCAGGTCGACCAAGGGCGACAACTCAAGCCCGGGATCGATTTATCCGTACCTTGGCCTTGAGAAATCGTGTCATCACAGCAAATCAGATCAGCGCTCATCTTCAAACAGACACTGGTGTGAGAGTGAGTGGCCAGATGAGTCAAGGTTCACTGTTGATTTTTTGGACAGACGTAGGAGGGTGTGGCATCGTCGAAACGAGCGCTTCCAAGACGTTAACGTCATCAGACATGATCGATTTGGGGGTGGTTCTGTTATGGTGTGGGGAGGCATCACTGTTGCTGGAAGAACGGCTTTACATGTTGTTGCGGGGCGTGTTACAGGCCAGTACTACCGGGACAACATCTTGGCAGTCCATGTTGTGCCGTTCGCACGACGTCATGGCCGCCGTTTCATCTTCCAGGATGACAACGCAAGATGTCACAGGGTCAGGATCGTTACAGGTTACCTCCAACAACAGAACATCACCACATTACCTTGGCCAGCACTGAGTCCCGACCTCTCCCCCATCGAGCATGCCTGGGACATGCTTGGACAGAGGTTACGTCAACGTCAACAACGTCCTGCCAATGTCCAAGAACTTGCTGCTGCGTTGCAACAGGAATGGGACAATCTGGACCAAAATGACCTTAGACGTCTCATTAGGGGTATGCCACGTCGGATCAATGCTTGTTTGGCAAACATAGGAGGATTTACCCGTTACTGACTTTGTTGTGATGCTGTGGTAACTTTGCTGTTTGACCCCGGGTATCATTTTACCCTTATAATGGTCAGTCTGTGCCTTACTTAGTCTAACGATCATTTGGAATAAATCGATGAATGTGAACTTCATTTCATTTTGTCATTTGTTTCTTCGTCAGTTTCATTAGGTGACTTTAATAACACTTAAAAATCAAATATCCCCTACTTTTTTTGAATAGTATATTAAATGTTTCGTATACTAATCTTTATAAAAACCAAACAAATTCTAATGATTTTCTGATAATTTATCAATATGCGACAACTCTAGTTGACTGCTCGGACTTAATTGACCAGGCATAATTTGGTACAGAAATTTACTTCCATTACATCAGTGTTAAGTGGGATTAGCTCTTATCAAACGAAACACTGTGAGGAGTGTGGTACGCCACCTAAGGTAGACCACATTGGACCACATTCAAGTTGCTGTATTCACGGGCTGGAATAGCAGGAAACACGTTTGCGGCAGTCAAAATTTGCTCCCGGCGACCCCGTCTCCGTGGAATATAAACGATTGATTGGAATTCGACTAAGCCGCCTTACTTAGGCTATATCAGTACCGCCTATTGTATTCATAGACTGGAATAGCAAGAAAACGCGTTTGAGGTCGTTAAATTTTACCTATTTTCTAGGGGTGGGGTAGTGGGACGTCCCTAGACGTCTGTCGCCCTAACCCGAAATTTGTTTGAGCATGTCAGGATTCTGCCCCCTTAAAATTCATCAAGTCCGTATGCCTATCGAGAGCACCCTTGCACGGTACCGTTCGCCGCGGAGCGTCATCAGCGCCCACAGAAGCCCCATCGGAAGCCCCATCGGAAGCCTTTGCCCCCCCCCCCTCCTAACAATTTTGGTCTAGCTACGGACCTGAATAATATCTCTCTTAGCAAACAACTAAACAACTAGTTCGTGATGAATCAAATCAAGGGTAAATTAAATATCAAATTTCTACTGATCAATAATTCATGAACATATCTCATTTACAGAGAGTGTAAACAGTAATAGAAACAGGAATAATTCAGTCGATATTAAGTTACGGTAATATTTATAAATGGTGAACATCAACTGGTTCGCGACGATGATACATCCAATGATTTAAACCGGTGGAATCACGACACAAATCAGATGAGATATTTGACTCAAATCATTCTAATTATATTCAATTGTACGTGATATCAGGTTAAAAAATCAGATACAATGGGGTTTAACGTCCGACTGTTCTGATTCAACTTGAACGTGACGTCAGGTAAACAGATAGGATTATAAGATACAGTGACGTATATTATACACAATATAACAACTAGTGCATGATAAATTAAAAATATAAATTTGTAATACTCACCCCCTTCTGTTTCAGAAAACATGAAAAAAAAAATAAAGAATAATTAAGTAATTATTTTATAAAGACGGATCATTGGGGGGGGGGGCAAATAATTGAGAATTTTCTCCTTAACTGCTTGATGTATTTCAACCTGATTTGTCGCTGATTCAGATTGTTTGATCTACATTTTCTACTTCTCCTGAATCATTCGAATGATATCGACCACATGTATATTCACACTGTAAACCGTTGGCATTTAAATTGGTGATGACAAGTATTGTGTTATTGTTTGTGTGTGGTGCGGTCCCCTTGTATACTATAAATACTACACAATGATGATAAGTACTATATATATATATATATATAATATACTAGAAATATTACAAAATGATGATAAGTACTTTATATACAAAAAAGAGTACACTTTGATGACAAGTATTATGCTAGAAATAGTACAGCATGATGACAGTAAAGAGTATAATAAATTTGTGGTGTAGAAATGTTGGAAGTAAATGTTTTATCTTTTATTTACATTTCCAATGTAAGATCTAAAATATGATTTAAAGCGTGTGTGTGGGAGATATGGGGTTTAACGTCCAATCGACACAAAATACTCTATTTCTAGAGGAAACCGGAGGAACCGGAGAAAAAACACGAGGTTGGATAGGCGACGCTACTCTTTGTCACGTATCACCGGGGAATCGAAACCACGCCAGTTGACTCAATGACAGACCTTATGAAACAACCCGCACGCGCTAACCATTCGACCATCGAACCCTGAGAGATAATAGGAAAATTTTGATTAATTATTTGTTTTCTCAAATTAAAACGAAATGAAATTGGGTTTAATGTCCTACTCCGACTGGGCTAATGAAGGCGGGCATATACAATACAGTGTGCTATGAGGGAAATTTTT
Source organism: Patella caerulea (assembly GCA_036850965.1). Taxonomy (NCBI): domain Eukaryota; kingdom Metazoa; phylum Mollusca; class Gastropoda; family Patellidae; genus Patella; species Patella caerulea. The sequence continues at coordinate 6,581,778 of JAZGQO010000010.1, forward strand.
TCCCGGGCAGCGGCACAATGGCCTACTCTTATATTGAATTCCAACTGCCAAGGGATCTTTTACATCCACGCAAATGTATACACTAATACAGAGGGACCTCGATTTTTTGTCCCATCCGAAGACAGCTGTCCTTGTCTCGTCCTCCTCCCTGCAGGACTGACAAGGAGAAACCATGTCCAAGTCGGAAAATCCCGATGAACTTTCTCGGCCAATGCAGGATCGAACGCGTGATCTCCTGGCTAGCGAGCCAGCGTCTTACCCAGCTAGCCACCATGGCTTCCTTTTCTCAAATAATGAAACATGCTGCCTTAAAAAGTAAATTGTTTTTCGTATTATTCAAGTAGTGTAGAATTACAATAACAGGGCGAAGGTTAGTTAGCTATGTTAATTGCTTGAATACGAATTGGTGTCAGTTCTCGAACCAGTAAGCATACCCTGCCTAGTGTACGACACCAACCAATACTTATAGATACCGGAGCGACAATATCAACCGGATTTCAGAAGATTCCATGTTGTTGCATCTATGGATAAACTGGATCTGTAGAAAACCTTTAATCGGATCAAAAGCTTTTAATTCACCGCAATGGTGTTAGCACGCCACTAGAAGAGTGGTAAGAGAGTTTGTTTTTTTTCATGAGTCGCAGCTGTAACAAATACCGATATAAATAAACATATATGTCTATGGGTATACCGGCCATATAAATGCACACCTATTTAAAACAAATTGGGCGACACACGTTAAGTACATGTACACGGGGATGGCCGATCCTGAGATTTAATCTTGGAGCAGACTTCGTCAGGTCGCATATCATAAAATAAACGAATAGACCCGAATGGTAGTGGTTGTTAATTCGTTTCGGTACAAAAATTCCGAATCTGGATAAACAAGATAACGTAACTTTGTGAAACATTGAAAACCCAAACAAATATACCGCTTACACCCCTCAACGTTTAAAGAAAATCCGTCTATTTTAACGAAAAATCAAATGGAAATATAGCATAGAGGTACATTTTCTTGATAGTTTATGATTTAGAATCATCTAGGGTTGTTGTATATATATATAGTGTAATGACCATCCATTGTTTTTATCTCGGGGCACCCTAATTACGGACAAACAACGATATCGATTCAAAGAGGCATGTATAAAGTAAAGTCGGATGAGTTGGACAAAATAGATTCTGGTATCCTAAATCTTCCTTGTGAAGCGGAAAATCTTGAAATCAAATGTCATCAAAATCTGCCCGTTTGAACAATATAATAAATTAATCCATGTGGCCATGTAAATTTCACCAATTGTAAATTCAATTTCATTTAAAATATAACATGATTGCAAGAACTGGAATAAAACTGTTTTTTTTCTTTTGTTTATTTTTCGGTCGTATGCATCATTGATTTATTGATGTCCGATGGATAATCTGAATTTCACTAGCATATGACTATTCTTTGAAAACTTAAATAGACCGAAGAGCACATATTATTGTTATATGAATATATGTAGTCAATTATATTCAATTGCTAATAATATTATTGTAATTTCTAATAAATTATGTTCAGCGAAATACCTGAAGAGTCCAAAATGAACGACGTTCGATTACGTTTGCTTTGCCCATCTACACACTTTTTTTTCATGTCAATTTGTCTTGTCTACTCTAGTCCCGAAATGATCTAGTTGTGTCGAGTGGACGTTAAACCCCATTTCTCTCTCTCTCTCTCGTCTACTCAAGAGAGCTTACTCTCTTTCAGAACTTAAACGTAGTTGCCTCCCTTGCCCTGTCACATTTACTTATTAAGGATTTTAAAAAACAATGAAATATAAATACAACTATTTCACTGTTCCACAATAATATTGATCTTTCTGGGATACTAATCAACTTCCTCGTTTAAAAAGACCTGTAAGTATGGAACCCTATAAATAAGAAATAACAGGGTCGCTAATAGCGAGTCGCCAAGTCGCCAAGACGGTATATTTCATTTTGGCTTGTATACCGTGCTGTCGCCTTACATTTTGTCGTAACTTCTACTTTTCGACTTTCGTGTTTTGAAGGGACGAACAGTAGAAATTATGAATGGTAGTTATAGGCTTCCATATATAAGCCTTTTTAAGGCTACTATTTAATTTGTAGATAAATTTGTGAAATCATGGGTTCATTTAAATAAAATTAAAACGTTATTTGAAAATAAAATGAAATAAAATGGGATTTAACGTCCTAATCCTGAATCAGTGCAGGGTGTTATGACGGACGTTTGATCTTACAGGGTCGCTACCACCTTCGTTTGTTTCGATTTCCAAGGGGATCTTTAACATGTGCCGCTTATAAATTAAGAGTTGAACCAAAAAGTCATTTTGAAGTCATCGGAACATATTATTAAATATGTGGCAAATAACACAAAATTCATTTACAATTATTGAACAAAATTTTAAAATTAAAAGCAAAAGGTAGGTTTTTCATCCAATCCGAACGACTAGACAGCTGTCCTTGTCAGGCCCTCGGTCCTGTACCACTGACAAAGGGAAAGCACGCCGGAAAATCTCGATCAACTTTCTCGGTCAACGACGGGAGCGAACCATGCCAAATAATAAGCTACTGCTTTTGAAATAGGAAGTGACTATTTTGCCGGCACCGGCAAAACTTTCGTTTACGCTATTTTTCCGGCAGTCCGTTCGACATGCGCAGTTCATATATTCCACCATTTTGGACAACTTTCTTTCAATTTCGGCGCAGAATAAGCACGATTTTACGGGAAAAACATAAACCACTGACAGTCTAAGTACTGAGTACTTAAATTAAAAATCAAAATCCGCAGAAATGCTTTTCAACAATTTACATGTGGTTTGGGTTAGGGTTAAATTTAGGGGTAGGGGTAGGGGTCATGGGTTAGGGTTAGGGCTAGCCCTGTCTACATCCCGAGGCTGTGACGAAATCTGCAGGCCACAGTCGTTATCCTAACCCACAATCCACTTATGACGTCATAACACCTGGTGCCAGTAAATGGAAGAAAACGCTTACCTCCTGGAACGCTCCCCGGAAGTTGTAATACTAAAGGGAGATAAACTGGGGATAACTTGTGGATAAAGACCACAGTGATAATCAATAACGCTACAAGGCCTTAATAAAAAGAGTAAATACGAACAATCTCTCCAAAACATAAGATATGTATTGAATATAGTAACATAATGATAATTTATCAGGCAAGAATATATCGGGGGGGGGGGGGTCTTCATCAATTCAAAGCAAACTATGTCCACAAGCCCGACCCATGCGGCCTATACAATATATCCATAGAAAGGCATCTAATCATTGTGCATTGTTGAAAATATACATTAACCAAAAGTATGTGTTGTTCACTTTACCAGATACAAAAATCGGCTTACTTATGTAGATTCGCTTACGTAAGACTATGCACACGATCGTTATAATTTTTTGTTTATCTATGAAAATGTCCAAAATATACCATCTTGTTCACTTTGTTCATCCAACCCCGTGGGTTTTCTCCGGGTCCTCCGGTTTCCTCCCACTGCCAAGGACCCCTACGCGCAAGCGAATTATTGAAATAAAATTAAACCATATGTTAGTCCCGAAATGACCTAGTTTTATGTCAAGTGGACGTTAAACCCCAAATCTCTCTCTCTCAGACAAGATGATATCTATTTTTATCAATTAAAATCATTTGATGCATTATAAAATACTCTACGAATATTGGGACGGGACTAAGAATGAAGACTGTTCCTTAAAAAAAAATATGGCGTAATGGTTGTTGCAAATGGCATTTTGTTCCAAAATTACCTATGCTGCTATATATATGTCAAAACCAGCATAATTTGGAACCTTGTCCAATAATCCGTCAGACCATACTCGGCTTGCAATATCGTTTTGTATTTAATGTGTAAGGACGTTGATCTGGGTATTTTAAAATGAAATTGTATACATGTTCATAAAATCGATAATTAAACGCGCATCGGTTTTATTATCGGTAGATAGTTCCATATCTTTCTATTTCTCTTTAAATATTATTTCTGGTGTGTTAGAATTTTATAATCGTGAAATTCACAAGGCTGTTTATCCATAAGATTTTGAAATCCACGGAGAATGGAACTTTCCGATGGCATTTCGAAGATCGCGATCATGCCCCAGCTAATCAACGCTTTGAATTATATTGCCGTAAAAGGTACCATGTCATAGGCGTTATTGTATGCTACACAGATGGTTAAATTTAGTGCCGCGAAACTTGCACGAATTTTCCCCGCGGTCTGCTTAATTAACACACAAAACCATTTTTATAAAGACGATAAACGATGTTTAGACACCCCGAACTTTTCTTATCAAGAATGTTTCGATTTCAGTATCTGTCGAATGAACAAAAACAAGTAATTTAATCAAGAACATTAATGATATGAACAGTCGGAACGTGAATAAAATATGGAAATTATTGAGAAGCGGTGGTCTTTTTCATACGAAATATGATCAATTAAAATTATGATTGACTGCGGGCTGTAATGTGTTTTATAAAAATATATATAATATACACGGGTGAAATTACGGAGTGAAAAGCAATATTATACATGTATTTACGAGTATTCGTATAATCGGTAAATAAAATTTAGTAGACTGACAATCAATTGGTTTAAAATTAATGTCATTGTCTCCAGTTGCTATTTTCATGCCCAAACTCAAACGATCGAAAAGGCGGTGTGCTGTTTTGATTACAACACACGTGGTTATCATAAATTACCCCCTTCAACATAATTACGATGGTTTAGCCCATAACGTCACGTGTGTAATGTTGTGATGAACACAGACGAAAATACAAGCAAAAACATTGAATTTTCAAGAGAGAACCTCTTTTTTCCGTTGGGATGTTTTATTGTGCAATGAATTTTATTTAACCGGAGGTGATTTTAAACACATAGGTAAGTTTATAATAACTTAAGTAGAGTAGTTTGTTCATAATCGTAGAAATCCGTTTATTATTTACCATGGGACACACAATAGGTATGTTCAGAGAAAGATTTGACCGACTGGTTTAAGTGGACTGTATCCAAAAATACTTTACAAAGGAACTTTTGAGCGATAAATACTTTCAAATCTTGCAGTGTGTGGAGAAATAATGTGGGCGGAAAGAAAATTCTGAAAGATATCTTAGACATGGAGTATGGATAACCGATTTAAATATGCCGATAAGTACACAGTCTATTTCGTTACTGAATGCTACAAACTGTACCATAACTCTTTTTTTATATTGTCAAAAGAATAAAATTTTATTTCTGTGTTCTTTGTATTATTTCGATCATCTACATTATCAGCGGTTGATATGAGCCGAATATATCGACCTTGGATGACGTCATCAGCGGTTGATATGAACCGAATATATCAACCTCTCATGACGTCATGAGAGGTTGTTATGAGATATAACTGCTATGGACATCAAAGAAAAAAACTACTACCAGTTGTATATAGTCGCCACGCTGGTTAGACTTTTAGAGTTGGGGTTGTGAGAAAGAGATATTAATTTTAAACATTGTAATGTATACTATTGTGTAACTGTTGCGACATAAAACGTATAGAAATAATTTTGGTTCCTGTTACATAATTGATTTCGGTATCGTGAGAAAATACAACGGTAAAGTCCTTAAGAAGTGAGATACAACAGTAGCTTGTCCTGAGTCAAACCAACCCCTAGACGATCAGGTCAAATCAAAGATTGTGGCAGTGGTAGTGCTACATTAACCATGCAAATTATTAACATCGTTGCTTTTAAACATGTGTACGATACCGCTTTGTTATTTCTTTTTTAAAAATAAAAAAACAACATTGCTTGAAACTTGATGTTGATTTGAAATGGTTCAGGTATTATTTGGATTGAACACGTTCCCATTCATGCAAAAATTTTGGCAGTGACAAACGCGGGTGGGGGGGGGGGGCGAATGGTTAAGACGTGCAGGTTTGATCATAATGTCTGTCATTGAGTCAAGTGGCGTGGTTTCGATTCCTCACTTGTACGTGACAAGGAGATGAGTCGCATGTCCAACATCGTGGGTTTTCTCCGGGTTCTTCTGTCTCTCACCCAATATACGTTAGATAACTGAATTAGTTTCTGGTAAACCTGAATACCACCCCAATATCACCACATGCTTGTTTTCTGTGATATAGGGAGGCAAATGGAACAGCCAGACATCGGTTATCGCATTTGAAGTACAATTTCCACGGTATAACTAATTATTTTTGAAGAAATTCAATTGATATACACATCTTGCAGTATTACGTTGTAGTATTTGGGTAGTATGTGGTGATATTGAGGTGGTATTGGGTAGAATTGGGTAGTATTGGATAAATCGTCCTACCCCAATGCACCATAGAGAGAGTCAGGGAGCGAGATAGAGTCAAAGAGAAATACACACAGGGGGAGACAGACAGACACAGACAGACTGGCATTAATTAGAGACAGAGAGAGAGAGAGGGTGGAGACAGAGAGGCAGACACAGGGGGGGGGGGGGCAGAGAGAGAGAGAGACAGACAAAGACACAGAGAGAGGGATAGACAGACAGACGCAGAGGGAGATGGACACACAGAAAGAAAGACAGCCAAAGACAGAGGTGGACAGGGATACTGACAGAGAGAGGGAGAGACAAACAGAGAGGGAGACAGACAGAGAGATAGACATACAGACAGACACAGCAGACAAGCATAGGGATAGACAGACAGAGCGGGGTGGAGACAGACAGAGAGGCCGACACAGGGGTGGGGGAAGACAGAGAGCGACAGAGACACAGAGAGAGGGAGAGGGGCAGACAGACAGACATATACAGAGGGAGACGGACATACAGAGAGAAAGAAAGCAAAAGACAGGGAGATGGACAGGAACACTGACAGAGAGAGGATGAGACAGACCGAGAGGGAGACAGAGACACTGATGGAGACAGACAGGGAGCTTATTTGGCTGCCTAACCCTTCTTATTGGAAAGGGAGCCACATGGTTCAGTTAATAAGACGTTAGCTCGCTATCTAGAAGGTTCCGTGTTCCATCCCTGCGTTGGCCGAGAACGTTCATCCTGATTTTCCGGCGTAGTTTCCCCCATGCCAATCAATGGTGCAGGAGGAACCACGCTTAAAAATCCCGATGAACTTTTTTGGCTAACGGAGGGGCCTCCTGGATAGCGAGCCTACGGTCAATGTACAGTCGTTGGGATGGGACGAAATACCGAGGTCCGGTGTACACATTGGCACTATTTGGCGTATGTCGGTCTTCATTAGGCCAGTCGGAGCAGTAGGGCTATAAACCCCATTTCATATGGGAAATGTATTAATTAGTGCTAGTTATTATCCGACGCGCTTGTTATTATCCGGCGTGCTTGTTATTATCCCGCACGAGCCAGTTATTATCCGACGCGAGCCAGTTATTATCCGGCGCGCGCCAGTTATTATCCGACGCAAGCCAGTTATTATCAGGTGCACGTCAGTTATAATCCGACGTGAGAGAGTCGATTGGACGTAAGGACGTGTTTTAAATGTGCTCCCGAAGTGCGGTCAAGCGGAACTGACCTTGTTCATAAGACTTTGTGTTTGTTTTTTCCCTCGCTTTTTTGGATTTTACCCTAGGGCCCTCGGCCCTCACAAAATGGATACCTGGAAGAATATTAAAGAAAGGACCCTGAAGGTAAATGTTATCAGTCTAAAAAATGTATGTATTGATGATGTTATTCAAGCAGTTGAAGATAAATATGGAGACGGGAGTTGTATTGGGTGTGTTCCAAGACAGCCAAGTATAATTGAAATAACTTTAAATACAGTCGATAATACGATTAATATGTGTGAAGGAATCAGTGTTAGTGGAAAAAATTATAAATGTGAAATGCTATATTCTCCATATACTGTTGTTTCCTTTATGAATATTCCGATTCACGTCGAAGATGAGATTATACTGTTGTGACGAGGCATGTGAAATGCAAGTTTCCACCCCACATTACATCCTTACCGTGGGCGATGAATTTCGACACAGACGAGGGAATTAGAAGCTTTAATGTTCTTCACAATAACCAGAGTAAGGTCTGTTTTAAATGTTTTTCCCCACATCACTTAATTTCCAGGTGTCCCAAAATTAGATGTAATAAGTGGGAGAGGACGAAGGGGACACGAAACATTAATTTAGTTACTGTTTATCCTTTACCTCTTATACTTTGTAACACTACATACAGATAACAGAATATCAGCATAATTGATAGACCTTTATTGAGAGCATGAAATAGGCATACTCCAGGAGGAGCGCCATTCCAAGTCTTCTGAAACTAACAGTAAACTCTGGCTTATAAAGCATACAATTAATTAAGAAAAGTGATACACAAGCGATGTACATATTTGGCATTGTTTATTTATGAGATTATAGTATCTGTAACTGCACTGCATATTTAATAAGATCGTGCCTATTGTCAAAACGAGCAGAGGCCATTCGTGTGTAGTCCGTAAATAACATATTGAACAGATTAGTTGTTTTATTAAGTCCGTGCCTTGAAGAAGTTGTGTCGAGTTGAACACGTCAATATCATTAATGATCAAAAATCAGCAGAGGTCAGAAAGTTCTATCTGTATATTTATATTTCAATATGATGTAGAGATCACTTTGTCACAACTTTTCATTATAATGGCCCTGCTAGTAACAACATGGAACGTAAACGGTTTAAGAGACTGTAATATATTCTTTACTACAGGAATCAAATTCAAACATTATTTGTCTTCAGGAAACTTTCTTGGATAGAGACTTTCTCGCGTCTATTGTGCACTTGTGGGATGGGATTATATATTGTAGTTTTTCGATAAACAATAGAAGGAAGGGGGTAGCTGTACTTTTAAAAATGATTTAAAAAAACTGTATAATTAAATCTTCAGCAGATGACGAGAGCCGCGTTGTTAAAGTAGACATATGATAAAATGATATCTGTAATATCTGTTTATGCACCAAATGATTATCTAGAAAGAATTAAGTTTTTAAAGACATTAGATTTATTTACAACTGAAAATTGCATTATAGGTGGTGATTTAAATGAGGTCTTGGAAAAGGAACGACTACAAATAAAGCAAGCAGTATAGCTCTAAGACAATATATCGAGCGCAATAACGTGTGCGATATATATATATATATATTTATTCGTACTCAAAGTACAATATTATACAATACATTTACAAAAATAAATATTTGTCTATAAACTTAATTTGTACACAGGTATTCTAATATACAGTTCAGATGATCTTTATTTTCATTACGTCTATCAATGAGATAAATCATATCAGAAATAGCACCTGCAGTCATAGTAACATCAATATTAGCATTATTTTCATCACATCGAACAACTTTGGACAGAATGCAATTAATGTTTGTTACAGGAATATCATATTTACAGAGGTTGTATTTAAAACAGATTAAATTTAAATTATTACAAGTGCTAGAACAACTTCCATTGAGAGCAAGTAGGCCACTTATTTTGGTACATTCATTAGCACTTTTCAAGATATTTTTGAAAAATTTAAGAAATCTTTTGAAAAGTTGAACATCTACGTTAGAGTCATTACATATTAAATGGAGTAGGTCGCTGTGAGTACGGGGGGGCAGTTTGTATAGACGCCGTATTGATTTCCTCCATGTACAATAGAAATTTTCAATGCTATTGTGAGATAAGTCCCACAGTTGACAACCGTACAGAGGCATACAAAAGGTTTTAAACAACTTATAACGAATATCAGAATGGACATGTTTGAAACTAGAAAACACTATGTTGAACCTGGTTACAAAATTACTGACACATTCATTAATTTGACCAGTTTTGTTAAGAACATGAATATAGTTACCTAAATGTAATTCTGAACGTGATATTTGTATAATTTGATCATTAAACAGTATACTCTTGATTTTAACATCTTTGTTATTTGAGCTGAATATTACAAGTTTACTTTTTTCGGGGTTAAAATCAACACAGTATTCTTTAGAGAATTCATTTACTATAAGAAGCATAGACGTCAGGGCATTACGGCTTGGCGAAATTAGAGTTATGTCATCAGCATATGCAAGAGCACCGACAAATACGTGTCCAATATGGCAACCCAACTTGCTCTTTTTTAGCCTGGTCAGTAGCTCATCTATATAGATACAGAATAATATTGGAGAGAGTACTCCACCTTGTTTCACACCATTAGTGGTATAAAACGTGGGACTTATGCAATCCGCCCATTTTACTCTCACTTTGTGATTTATATATGAATTTAGTAGAAATCTAGTTTCTAGCGGACATAAGCCCTTTGATAATATCAATCTAAACAATTTAACATATTGAATCCTGTCAAAAGCCGAAGACGCATCTAAGTACGTGACGTAAACATCAGATTGTTTGGAATTATAATAATTGATAGTTTCATCCAACACAAATGAACAATGTGATGTCGAGTGATTACTTTTAAAACCATATTGTAGGTCAGATGACTTCAACACAGAACAGTTACGTTTAAGCAATATTTTGTCAAATAGTTTGCCCACAAGACTACTGAGGGCGATACCTCTGTAATTTTTAGAACTATTAAGGGATTTTTTCTTGTTCTTTGGTATTGGAATGATTGTTGAGAGTACAAAATTATGTGGAGTAAACCCATGTCTAAGCATGGCGGTCAAAACAAAAGCCAAATGGATCAAATAAATATGGGGGGCGTTGCGTAGGTGCTCGGTTGATTGTCCATGATTTCCATCTTTTTTATCAAACTTAAGTTTTTTTACACCCTCAGCAATCTCATTAGCAGATACAATATGGCAATAGGTACATGTATTGTTTTGACAGTATTCTATCTTGTTATTAATATCACCAATTAACTCTTGCATTTCGTGACTTTGAAATGATACACAATTAAATAAATCTTTATATTTGTTGAAAAATACAGAACTTATTTCTTTAGGACCAATTTTACCATCAATGTTATTACTGAAACAACATTTTCTGCCTTTGATCTTTTTAATTTCAGTCCAAAAGTCTCTATTTTTGTTATTAAGAATAGACTCGGCCATTTTATTAGCACTTATTGCGTCTTTTTGTGCTATGGTCGATCTTAGAGCATAATGATACTTTGCCCTTGTTCGGTTTCTTATACACGCTAACTGCCCATCACGTGGTCGACCATTATCTTTCCATATAGTATGCCATAAGATTGCAGTTTCCATAGACGCCCTAACGTGATCATTCCAACCAGGAATTGTTTTTTTGAGAGGGGGGCTTTTGCGTATTCTATGTGGTATAGTGGACTCAGCACTATCGATACTAAGAAAAAGTAATTTATCAAAATAATTCTCAATGTCGTCATCATGATCTGTACAGAAATAATTATTACAATACAAAGCTTCGCAAGGTACATTAATTGCCTTTAGTTTTTGAATTAATTTTGCTTTGTAATCAGATATATTCTTATCGGAAGCTTCTGACCATTTTAAGATATTTTGTTTGACAGATGATACAGGTGGTTGGTAATAATTTACAGATATACTAAATTGAAGAACAATGGGGATATATCGACACAAATACCCTGATAAAATTCAATTTACAAGATTTCAAACTATAGAAAACAATTACAAAATGAGCAGAAAAGATTATTTTCTTATAAAACGACCTTTGATATGCAATGTTATAAATGTATCAATTATTCACAGTCAGTTATCAGATCACTGCCAAATTAATTTAAAGATAGATTTGTCCGAATCCGACCGTGGGAAGGGTATCTACATATTTAATAATAATTTACTCTTAGATAAAATATTTTGTACATAAATCAGAAATATTATACATACGGAGTTAAAGAACCCTATTTACACATCTGAACCACTGGTGCGGCGGGACTGTCTTAACTACAAATGTAAAGCAGCCGCACAAAGATTTTCGAAGGCTAAAATTCATAAGGAGAAAAACTTTTTTGGAATATTCAACTTAAACTGCAAAATGAATACAGTTTAATAGCCCGTGGTGTTAAGACAGATTATACTGTTATACTGTTAGAAATCGACCTTGAAAGATTTGAAAATCAACAGTGTGGGGCTGCTATTTTAAGATCAAAGGTCAAATATTCGACCGAAAGCGATAGGAATACACAATATTTTATGAATCTAGAAAAGCAACGACAAAATAAAAATTACATTAAAGAACTAATAGATAGTAGAAGAGAAATACTAACAGATAGTTGCGCAATTATTCATGAATGCGCAGCTTTTTATAAGTCATTATATTCAAAAGATGTAAATGAAAATATATATGAAATTAATAATATATGCAAAAATATTAATAGAACCCCGTCAGAGTCGGATAGAGATTTTTGTGACAGAAATATTACACATGGGGAAATTACCCAAGCCCTTAAATCAATGTCCCAATCATTCTCTTCTCAAACAATGATCCAAATATTCAAATTTTGATCGATAATGAGTATGGAAGACCAAGCAGCTCTTTATTCAGTGTTCTTAGTTCTAAATTCATAGTCCTTAATTCGTATTTCGACATTTGTACACTAAAATTAACATTTGTATCTTAAAATCAATATTTGTTTCACAAATCAGACATTCGTCATATCAGATTTGTAAAATGTATTTTAATATAATAAGATATTTATTTTTTTTTTTTAAAAATCATAAAAAATAATCTATATTTACATTTCATCAGAAAAATACAACGAAAAACAAATATCGAACAGCAAATTTCAAAATACAAATCTCCAAATACAAATCTTGCAAAACATTTCTCTAAAAACATTTCCCTAAAAGGATTTCTCCAAAAACATTTCTTCAAAAACATTTCTCCAAATATATTTCTCCAAACACATTTCTCGAAATTCATCGAACCGGAACATTGGAAATCAACCTAGCAGACAATAAGTCACCATACAATAAATAAGAATCAATCGAGCAAGCATACAACAAGTAAAATCGTACAATGACCGTGGCTTTAATGGAATCACATGCATGTTATGTTTCTATATATAAATATATTGGTTAATATGATCTAGCATTAAATAAAATAAATTGAAAGTAGACATATGCCGTTTGATCAATGAAAGAGGGCTTTATCTCTTCGAAATCATGTATATGTCAGAAAATATGTACATGTCAGAAAATATTTTACAATATTTAATATGTATTTAGATTATGCATGTTCAGCTTGGTTTTCGGGCTTAAACAAGAAATTGAAAACAAACTGCAAATTATTCACAACAAAGTTATCCGATTCATACACGGCTTAGGTCCCAGAGATTCAATTACCCCAAATCTGTATAAAGATCTAAATAGTTTAAATCTTGAAACTGAAATTGAACCATGTTCACAAAATCTTTCATAATGTGTCTCCGGTGTACATGAAAGCCAATTTTCGCTTAGTCAGGGATTCTCATCTGCATAGTACGAGATCAAGTATTTATAATTATGTTGTGCCAAAATGCAAAAATAATACCCAATATGCAACCTTCTACTATTCAAGTATTCAGGCCTGGAATGAACTTCCAAACCAACTTAAATCAATAGAAAACATGGTCACTTTTAAGAAAAATGTTAAACAACACTTGCTAGCAAAACAAATGTTTTAGTTTTTTTATTATGTATGTGTAATCCAATGTCTTTCATACCCCTTCGAACTTCACATCCCTTGTGGTGCACACACATTTCATATTTCACTATTTATTGTCATTTTTCACCCATCATTGTTCATAAATGAAACTGCCCCTCTATGATGACATGACCTGATCCTCCTCCAAGGACCCCATTGGAAATCCCCGACACCTCCCCTCACTGAATAAATGAAATGAAAGGAAACAAAGTTTAACGTCCTACTTTTCTGATCCGAACTGGGCCGATGAAGAAGGGTATAGGCTATACAGTGTGCTATGAGGGAAATTTTGCCCGGGCAGCGACACTACGGCCTACTCTTACTTATATGGAATTCCAACTGTCAAGGGATATTTTACGTACACGCCAATGTGTAAACACGTTGCCTCGGTTTCTCGTACCATCCGAACAACCACACAGCTGTTCTTGTTTGGCCCCCGATCCTGCATCACTGACAAGGGGAAATAACGCCGGAAAATCTGTATGAACTTATTCCCAGGCACATTCATGAAAACATGATTTAGAAGAGGTAAAACATTCTTTCCTTTGAACAAAGAAGGGGGGTTTGGATGGGCTAATGAATAGCACGTACGCGCTGTACCATAATGTCTGTCATTGAGTCAACTGGCGTGATTTCGATGTACGTGTCGAGGAGTAGGGATACCTGTCCAATCTCGTGGGTTTTCTCCGGGGCCTCCAGTTTCCTCCCACTGCTAAAGACCCTACGTGCAATCTAATTATGGAAATAAAATTGAACCATGTGTTAGTCCCGAAATGACCTAGTTGTGTCGAGTGGTTGTTAAACTCCATTTATCCCCCTCTTTGAACAAAGAAATATGTCGCTATCAGGCAAAGCCTAATTTCTGAAAATAGACTACTTTCAATTTATTTTCGTTATTCGTTAGCTGTTCTACGCACGTGGTTTCACTAGAGAAATAAAATGAAATGGGGTTTAACATCCTACTGTTCTGCTCCTAAACTGGGCTAATGAAGACGGACATACGCCATACAGTGTGCTACGGCCAACTCTTATATCGAATTCCAACTGTCAAGGGATCGTTTCACTAGCGTCGCGTTGCTTACATTGTCACAAAAACTAAATCAAGATCACACATCACCACAGTCTTGAACAAATTGGCTCCGTGTTCGAGAAAGGGTCAACTTTAAAATCTTATCGTTAAACTATCAATCGATAAACAAATCCATGCCAGGTTACCTTCAAAATCTAGTATCACTGTATCAACCCAAACGATCATTAAGACCAGAAGGACAACTCCTGGGTGTACCTGCCTATAATTTGAAATCATTTGGATCCAGAACTTTTCGGTACAGTGCATCAATTGTTTTGAATACACTTCAAGCAAATATCTGACAATGTGAATCAGTGTCGGTTTTTAAATCCAAATAAAAAATGTGGTTATTTAGTCACTATCATTAACACTTTTAATGTGAGAACATGTTCTAGCGCCAAGTGCATTCCCTTATTATAAAGGTCTTAATTATTATAAAGGTCTTAATTATATTTATGGAGTTGACTTGAAATATATTATTAAAGATGCATTATGTAAGATTTAGATAAACAGCTGGCCGTTCTTGCTTTAATAGTTTAAAAATAGATTTTCAAATTACATTATTATAAGCGTCTATAATCTTACGTCTGCCTATTGAAAGAAAAGCTTTATTTTATAACGATATGAACAATATTCTTATTTTAAATATAATAACCATGAGGGATGGTCTCAGGAACTAACTAAGTTAACTTAGTTTACCCCATGTTTAGGTCGTAACAGAAATGAACTGATGTTTAACGTCCTACTATTCTGCTCCGACTGGGAAAATGAAGACGTACACACCTCATACGGAGCCTGGACAACAATGCTATGGTCTAGTCTTATATAGAATCCAACTACCAAGGGATCCTTTACGTGCACGACCCATCTGAACTACTATTCAGTTCCGACTGGGCTAATGAAGACGCACATACGTCATTCAGTGTGCTACGAGAGATATTGTGCCAAGACACTGGCGATACGACTTACTCTCATAACTGCCAACGGATCCTTTAAGTGCACGTTCAATCCGCCCAATTGTAGGTTTTCCCTTGCCAGGCCCTCGGTCTTGCATCACTGACAAAGGCTTGGAACAACAAAAACTCCGGATGAACTTTCTTGGTCAACGCAGGGATCGGACACGGGACCTCGAAGTTAGCGAGCCAACGTCTTACTTACTGAGTCACCCTGGCTCCCTGGTCGTGGCAGGAACAAAAAAACAAAAATTTCTAACACATATTAGTTTTAGTATGTTGTATATATTAGCAGTGTACGAAATATGTCTTTTAGCAGTTGAAATTCCATGCACAATAGAATTTGTAAGATGATTTAATACACATAATTGTAAGTGTCCACAGTTGTACTTAGATTGAATATTTCATGAATGTGACTATCAGTCCGATGTTATAATAAAAGTATAATCACAGGCTACACTTGACGATGTACACCGTTCTAATATTTTTTTGCCTGACTACGCTCAGTGGAATACGTTTAAAATCTGAATACCATTATATAAATAACACATCAACAGTTTGTATAATCATACAGGTATTGATATTAAATATTTCAAACGTCAAGTCATGGGCCCAATATGGATACACATTTTCCTGGCAAACTTTATTTGTAACTTTCCAGCGACATATACTTACTCCAGCAAATGTGAAATAACGTTAAACATTGCAATTAATTATTACTCACGTATATAGGCCTATTTTTTCAATTTATATTTCCAAGTTGTGTAATTTTTATTCCTTTCTCACAGACTTTTATATTTTCCTAATTTAAAACGTAATTCATGTACGGTAGTATGTAATTTGCTTAAAATAATCTATATATAAAGATGATTTATCAGTCATAAGAATACATTTAGGTGCTCTTCTTGATAAAATCATGCCAAACTATGTTCTTATAAGTTACTTACCTATTCCAAAAGCCCGACCCATGCGACCAGAAATAATATGCACTATAGAAAGATACCTAATACACTGCGCATTGTTTAAAATCTACATTTTGCATTAACCAAAAGTATGTGTTGTTCACTTTACCAGATACAAAAATCGGCTTACTTATGTAGATTCGCTTACGGAAGACGATGCACACGATCGTTATAATTTTTTGTTTTTCTATGGGTTATTTTGTTCATTCAACCTCGTGGGTTTTCTCTTGGTCCCCCGGTTTGCTGCCACTGCTAAAGACCCCTACGCGCAAGCGAATTATTGAAATAAAATTAAACAATATATCTTAGTCCCGAAATGACCTAGTTTGTGTCAAGTGGACGTTAAACCCCATTTCTCTCTGTCTGTCTCTCACTTGTTCATTGTGTACTAATTCCCTTTCAGATTATTGAATGTAAACCATGACAACGTTAAATGCTAATCATAAAAAAAAATTATAGATTTATATCAGACAAGATTATATTCATTTTTATCAATTAATCATTTGATGCATTATAAAATACTCTACGAAAACGGTTGACCCTCCTTTTGCCACGTTAAAGGCAGAATCAAAACCACGTCACCTGATTCAATGTCAGACCTTATTTGGCTACCCAAACCTTCTTATTGGAAAGGGGGCCACATGGTTCAGTTAATAAGACGTTGGCTCGCCATCTAGAAGGTTCCGTGTTCCATCCCTGCGTTGGCCGAGAACGTTCATCCTAATTTTCCGGCGTGGATCCCCCTTGCCAATGAATGGTACAGGAGGAACCGCGCTTAAAAATCCCGATGAACTTTTTTGGCTAACGGAGGGATGGAACAAGGGGCCTCCTGGATAGTGAGCCTACGGTCAACGTACAGTCGTTGGGATGGGACGAAATACCGAGGTCCGGTGTACACATTGGCACTATTTGGCGTATGCCGGTCTTCATTAGGCCAGTCGGAGCAGTAGGGCTATAAACCCCATTTCATTCCATTTCATATGGGAAATGTATTAATTAGTGCTAGTTATTATCCGACACGATTGTTATTATCCGGCCCGCTTGTTATTATTCGGCACGAGCCAGTTATTATCCGACGCGAGCCAGTTATTATCCGGCGCGCGCCAGTTATTATCCGACGCAAGCCACTTATTATCAGGTGCACGCCAGTAATTATCCGACGTGCGCCAGTTATTATCAGGCGCGCCACAGTTATTATCAGACGCACGCTAGGTATTATCAGGCGCGCACCAGTTATTATTATTATATTTTTATTCTTTGCGTCCCTTACCGTACCCCGTATAATAGACATATTGTTTTTATCAATTTATAACATAATTAAGACAAAAACTGATGTTAATCCTTAACCATCCCATGCATGATGCATAACGGAATTAAGACAAAAACTAATATTGATAGACCACCCATTTGAGAAGTTCACGTAGCTAACAAGTTTTTAATGTATTTTTGTATTGAAAGTTTTTGATTTAACGATCTTATTACCGAGTAAACAACATGAATATGTACAAGCTACATTATGTAAATATATTTCATTAAGCAAGATACAGTAACCACTATATTAAACATTCAATAAGCCGTTGTTATATATAATATGTATGTACGCGTATACATATAGATAGAACTCAATGACCATTGAATACCGCTCGGGTTATTCAATAGTTCAAAGGAGTGTATCCCTGCGCATGTATTCTACGAGCGATAGCGGTGACGTCATGGCCGTTTGGCGTAATTCTGAAAGTGACGTCATTCTGGACAAAAGTAGTACGTTTTCGAGCCACTGAATACAGCAATAGGTTTTTCCATGGCTGTATTCAATGATATTTACTTGTATTTGCATGTAGTTATGAGTGCTTATTTGCTAACGTTCCATAATTGGGTCCTCATTTTGTTTTTGCATATAGATTTTTCGCTATTTATTTTTTTTCAAACGACATTCCACTGTACAGGTTTTTTTTTTGAGCGATGTAAAAGAAAATAGCAGAACCATGCTTAAAATTGAAGTGTATATTATGCCTGATTTTAAGTTTCAAAATGGGACATTTGAATGACTGCCTCGGAAGATTGTTGTTTTAGTGCAAATAAAAGTATGGTGGCAATTTTTTGTTATTTTATTTTAATATCAATTAAAATGCATATTTTATACCACAATAGCAATTTTCAAAATACTGCAATTGTCATTGCTAATTTTGAGTTCAAAGTTGTCCCGAAGGGCCGGTCGGACGATCGCTCGTAGGGCTGGTCTTTAATCGGATCAAAAGCTTTTAAATCACCACAATTGTGTTAGCACGCCACTAGAGTTGTAAGCGAGTTTTTTTCATGAGCTACGACAACGATTTGCAACTGTAATAAATGCCGATATAAATAGACCTATATGTCTACGGGTATATCGGAAATATAAATGCACACTTATTTAAAACAAACTGAGCGACACACGTTAAGTACATGTACACGGGGATGGCCGATCCTGAGATTTAATCGAATCTTAGAGCAGATTTTGTAAGGTCGCATATCATAAAATAAACGAATAGACCCGAATGGTAGTGGGTGTTAATTCGTTTCGGTACAAAAATTCCGAATTTGGATAAACAAGATAACGTAACTTTGTCAAACATTGAAAATCCAAACAAATATACCGCTTCCACCCTTCACCGTTAAAAAAAACGTCTATTTTAACGAAAAATCAAATGGAAATACAACACAGAGGTACATTTTCTTGATAGTTTATGATAGAGAATCATCTAGGGTTGTATATATAGATATAGTGTAATGACTATCCATTGTTTTTATCTCGGGGCACCCAAATTATCGACAAACAACGATATCGATCCAAAGAGGAAGATATGGTCTAGTTGGATGAGGTGGACAAAATAGATTCTGTTATCCTAAATCCTCCTTGTGAAGTGGAAAATCTTGAAATCAAATGTCATCAAAATCTGCCTGTTTGAACGATATAATAAATTAATCCATGTGGCCATGTAAATTTCACAAATTGTAATTTTAATTTCATTTAAAATATAACATGATTGCAAGAACTGGAATAAAACTGCTTTTTTATTTTGTTTATTTTTCGGTGGTAATTGCATGCATCATTGATTTATTGATGTCCGATCGATGAGCTGAATTTAACAAGCATCTCGACTATTCTTTAAAATCTTATAAATAATGGAAATTAGATAGACATGACCATTAATTTTCCAAACTATACACAATATGATCCTTCATATTATGGTTAATAAATCGAAATGAATACTATAAAATGAAACTTATTAGGAATGATTATATATGTATATGATTTCTTATCGTTGCATTTGAAAACAGAAATTGTCCGTTATATAATGGAATGAAACATTTTATTCCTGAATTTCACGTAACTTTCCTGTCATTCCACCGTTTATTCCGTAAAATAACAGAATTAAGAAGGGAATAAAATATTCTATCCCCATATTTCACGAAAGTTTCCTGTTTAATACTGGATATTCCACAGAATTATATAAAACACGTAATTTGAAGAAATAATTCACTCTTTTAACACAATTTCTCAAAATAATTCATCAATTAACAGCAAAAATGTGTTAAACTACGGAAAGTTTTTACAGTGTACGTCATTCGTCACCTATAAGAGAGAGCGAGACTAGAATAATTTTAGACATCATTTAGATTCTTTAAATTCAAACATGCACAGGGTTCTTTACACGATCATTGTCTGATTCTCGCCAAGCTGGTTAGACTTTTATAGTTGAGAGAAAGAGAAATTAATTTTAAACATTGTAATGTAGACTATTGTGTAACTGCTGCGGCATAAAACGTATAGAAACAACTGTTTTGGCTCCTGTTACATATTTGATTTCGGTATCGTGAGAAAACACAATGGTGAAGTCTTTAAGAAGTAAGATACAACAGTAGCTTGTCCGGAGTCAAACCAACCCCTAGACGATCTGGTCAAATCAAAGATTGTGGCAGTGGTAGTGCTACATTAGCCATAAAAATTATTAACATCGTTGCTTTTAAACATGTGTACGATACTGCTTTTCTTATTTCTTTTTTAAAAATAAAAAACAACAACATTGTTTGAAACTTGATGTGGATTAGAAATGGTTCTGGTATTATTTGGATTGAACACATTCCCAGTCATGCAAAAACTTTGGCTATGACAAACGGGGGTGGGGGCCGAATGGTTAAGACGTGCAGGTTTGATCATAATGTCTGTCATTGAGTCAAGTGGCGTGGTTTCGATTCCTCACTTGTACGTGACAAGGAGTTGAGTCGCATGTCCAACATCGTGGGTTTTCTCCGGGACGTTAAGAAACATCTCTCTCTCACCCAATATACATTAGATAACTGAATCAGTTCGTGATAAAATGTGGTTTACAGTATAAAGTTAACCCAATGCACAATAACACCTGAATGCCTCCCCAATATCATCACATGTTTGTTTTATGTGACATAGGGAGGCAAACGGAAGAGCCAGACATCGGTTATCATATTTGCAGTATTATAGTATTTGGATAGTATGTAGTGATATTGAGGTGGTACTGGGTGGTATTGGGTAGAATTGTTTAGTATTGGGTAAATCGTCCTAGTGTACGACACCCTACCAATACTTATAGATACCGGAGCGATAATATAGACCGGATTTCAGAAGATTCCACATTTGTCGTATCTAAGGATAAAATGGAATTGTAGAAAACCTTTAATCGGATCAAAAGCTTTTAAATCACCACAATGGTGTTAGCACGCCACTAGAAGAGTGGTAAGAGAGTTTTTTTTCATGAGCTGCGACAACAATTCGCAGCTGTAACAAATACCGATATAAATATACCTATATGTCTATGGGTATATCGGAAATATAAATGCAAGCATGTTTAAAACAAATTGGGCGGCACACGTTAAGCACATGTACACCGGGATGGCCGATCCTGAGATTTAATCGAATCTTGAAGCAGATTTTGTCAGGTCGCATATCATAAAATAAACGAATAGACCCGAATGGTAGTGGGTGTTAATTCGTGTCAGTACAAAAATTCCAAATTTGGATAAACACGATAACGTAACTTTGTGAAACATTGAAAACCCAAACAAATATACCGCTTCCACCCTCAACGTTAAAAAAAATCTGTATATTTTAACGAAAAATCAAATGGAAATACAGCATAGAGGTACATTTTCTTGATAGTTTATTTTTCGGTCGTATGCACCATTGATTTAATGATGTCCGATAGATAATCTGAATTTCACTAGCATATGACTATTCTTTGAAAACTTAAATAGACCGAATTGGGTCTAATAGCACATATTATTATTGTTATATGAATATATGTAGTCAATTATATTCAATTGCTAATAATATTATTGTAATTTCTGATAAATTATGTTCAGTGAAATACGTGAAGAGTCCAAAATGAACGACGTTCGATTACGTTTGCTTTGCCCATCTACACACTTTTTTCATATCAATTTGTCTTGTCACTCAAGATAGCTTACTCTCTTTCAGAACTTGCCCTGTCACATTTACTTATAAAGCCATTAATGTTGATCAATTACTAAGGATTTTAAAAGTAAGGCTAAACAATGAAATATAAATACAACTATTTCGCTGTTCCACAATATTGATCTTTCTGGGGAACTAATCAACTCCGTCGTTTAAACAGACCTATAAACCTTTTTTTAAGGCTACTTTTTAATTTCTAGATAAATTTGTGAAATCATACGTTCATTTAAATAAAATTAAAACCTTATTTGAAAATAAAATGGGGTTTAACGTCCTAATCCTGAATCAGTGCAGGGTGTTATGACGGAAGCTTGATCTTACAGGGTCGCTACCACCTTCGTTTGTTTCGATATCCAAGGATATCTTTAACATGTGACGTACCCAGGACCCAGGATATTGCGTCCTATCCGAACAGCTAGACATTTGTCCATATCATGAGGCCTATCTCAGTCCTATATCACTGATAAGGGCATCCAGACTGGATCGAGCCAGACATTTGTTAATGTGTTAATCATCGAACTTTGAAGGTGGTACCATGGAGACATGAGATATGCCACTTTTACGCGAATCAGGGGCGGATCCAGCGGGGGGGTGGGGGTTGGTGGGTCCAAACCCCACTCTGCTCAGCTACATAAATAAAATTAATGATGGCAGATTTCCCCAACTGTAACCTGACAAACGCCCTCGTGCAAAAATTCCTGGATCCTACCCTGCGAATGGTGTAAAAATATGGTATATCAAGGTTGTGGACCCTGTAGAGGTCACAATATTAATCCGATTTTGATGAAATTTGAAATGTAAGTTTAAAACCCAAAGATCACGGTTTATTTCGATATTTGGGCACATTGGACCATAACTTCCTGAATTATGGCCCCTGATTGTACGGAATATCATGTTTTTTTAACTTGTGGACCCTATGGAAGTCACAATTTTATTCCGAATTAAAAAATCGTTTTACTATCCCCGTTACACATGAATGATGGTTGAGTTTGAATTTCTTGAAATGGATAATTTAAAGAAAATCCATAATATTAAATGTTTCGTATACTAATCTTTATAAAAACCAAACAAATTGTAATGATTTTCTGATAATTTTTTAATATGCGACAACTCTAGTTGACTGCTCGGGCGATTTAGCTGCCGTGGGCGTATGTTTCGTTGCCTGGCAACCTATTTTGTTCCCTGGGAGTGGGTTGTACCACACCCACACCCCAACATTTACGCCTCTGGTTACGTAGTTGGATGTTAATGGGCTTATTGACCAGGCATAATTTGGTACAGAAATTTACTTCCATTACATCAGTGTTAAGTGGGATTAGCTGTTATCAAACGAAACACTGCGAGGAGTGTGGTGCGCCACCTAAGGTAGACTACACTGGACCACATTCAAGTTGCTGTATTCACGGGCTGCAATAGCAGGAAACACGTTTGCGGCAGTCAAAATTTGCCCCCGGCGACCCCGTCTCCGTGGCATATAAACGATTGATTGGAATTCGACTAAGCCACCTTACTTAGGCTATATCAGTACCGCCTATATACTGTATTCATAGACTGGAATAGCAAGAAAACGCGTTTGAGGTCGTTAAATTTTACCTATTTTCTAGGGGTGGGGTAGTGGGACGTCCCTAGACGTCTGTAACCCTAACCCGAAATTTGTTTGAGCATGTCAGGATTCTGCCCCCTTAAAATTCATCAAGTCCGTACGCCTATTGAGAGCACCTTTGCACGGTACCGTTCGCCGCGGACCGTCATCAGCGCCCACAGAAGCCCCACCGGAAGCCTCATCGGAAGCCTTTACCCCCCCCCCCTAACAATTTTGGTCTAGCTACGGACCTGAATAATATCTCTCTTAGCAAACAACTTAACAACAGTTCGTGATGAATCAAATCAAGGGTAAATTAATTCAGTCGAAATTAAGTTACGGTAATATTTATTAATAATGAACATCAACTGGTTCGCGACGATGATGCATCCAATGATTTAAACCGGTGGAATCACGACACAAATCAGATGAGATATTTGATGATGAACATCAACTGGTTCGCGGCGATGATTAAACTGATGTCACGTCACAAATCAGATGAAATATTTGACTCAAATCATTCTAATTATATTCAGTTGTACGTGATATCAGGTTAAAAAATCAGATACAATGGGGTTTAACGTCCGACTGTTCTGATTCAACTTGAACGTCACGTTAGGTAAACAGACAGGGCCCTGTTTCACGAAATTTTAACTTAAGATAAAATCCAATTTTAGTAGATACTTCAATTTTGATTGGCTAAGCACTAAAATCAATCTAATATTATCCAATCAAATTACTAAAATTGGGATCTTATCTTAGTTAAAATTTCGTGAAATAGGCCCCAGGATTATAAGATACAGTGACGTATATTATACACAATATAACAACTAGTGCATGATAAATTAAAAATATAAATTTGTAATACTCACTCCCAGCTGTTTCAGGAAACATGAAAAAAAAAGGAGAATTATTAAGTAATTATTTTATAAAGGCGGATTATTGGGGGGGGGGGGGGGCAAATATGGGAATCTTCACAGGTTTTGGATTTTTTTCTCCCCTAAACTGTTTGATGTATTTCAACCAGATTTGATAGATTTGTCTCTGATTCAAATTGTTTGATCTACATTTTCTACTTTTCCTGAATCGCTCAAATGATTTCAACTAGTCACACTGTAAATTGAAGACTACGATAAATAGGTGATGACAAGTATTGTGTTATTGTGTGTGGTGCGGTAGCCCTGTATACTATAAATACTACACAATGATGACAAGTACTATATATAATATACTAGAAATACTACAGCATGATGATAAGTACATTATATACAAAAAAAAAACAGTACACTTTGATGACAAGTATTATACTAGAACTATTACAGCATGATGACAGTAAAGAGTATAATAAAATTTGCGGTGTAGAAATGTTTTATCTTTTATTTACATTTCCAATGTAAGATCTAAAATATGATTTAAAGCGTGGGTGTGGGAGATATGGGATTTAACGTCCAATCGACACAAAATACTCCATTTCTAGAAGAAGCCAGGGGGACCGGAGAAAAACCATGAGGTTGGATAAGCGACGCTACTCTTTGTCACGTATCACCGGGGAATCGAAACCACGCCAGTTGACTCAATGACAGACCTTATGAAACAACCCGCACACGCTAACCATTCGACCATCGAACCCTGAGAGATAATAGGAAAATTTTGATTAATTATTTGTTTTCTCAAATTAAAACGAAATGAAATTGGGTTTAATGTGCTACTGTTCTGTCCCGACTGGGCTAATGAAGGCGGGCATGTGCCATACAGTATGCTTTGAGGGAAATTTTGTCCTTACAGCGGCACAATGGCCTACTCTTATATTGAATTCCAACTGCCAAGGGATCTTTTACATGCACGCAAATGTATACACTAATACACTGGGACCTCGGTTTTTTGTCCCATTCGAAGACAGCTGTCCTTGTCTCGTCCTCCGTCCTGCAGGACTGATAAGGAGAATCCATGTCCAAGTCGGAAAATCCCGATGAACTTTCTCGGCCAATGCAGGATCGAACGCGTGATCTCCTGGCTAGCGAGCCGGTTTCTTACCCAGCCAGCCACCGTGGCTTCCTTTTCTAAAATAATGAAACATGTTGCCTTAAATAGTAAATTATTTTTCGTATTATTCAAGTAGTGTAGAATTACAATAACAAGGCGAAGGTTAGTTAGCTATGTTAATTACTTGGTGTTAGCACGCCACTAGAAGAGTGGTAAGAGAGTTGTTTTTTTTTTCATGAGTCGCAGCTGTAACAAATACCGATATAAATAGAGTGGTAAGAGAATTTTTTTCATGAGCTGCGACAACGATTTGCTGCTGTAATAAATACCGACATAAATAGCTCTATATGTCTGTGGGTATACCGGAAGGCGGAAATATAAATGCACACTTATTTAAAACAAATTGGGCGACACAAGTGAATTTAACAAGCGTATGAGTATTCATTGAAACCTTAAAAGCACATATGCTATGAATGTGTATATAGCCATTTACATGTATATTTAATTGTTAATAATATTATTTAAATTTCGATTCAATTATGTTCGGTGTAATACGTGAAGAGTCCAAATTAAACACGGTCGATTTAGGGTTAGGGTCCATTCTACGCGCCTTTTTATTATCATTTTGTCGTGTGTGTATCTTCCATTACTTATTACTTCCGCATTGTTTTTTAGGATATATTTTTTGTTTCATTACCACCATATACTACACGACTCGTGTACTGATTATAAAATGTTCATTGTCTTTTGTATATTGGCTATTAGGATCCAATCTTTTTTACGGTAATATAAGAACATCGATTTGGATTGAAATAAGTTAATATTGAATTCTATTTCGTGTTTTAATTCTAAATATTATGGATAAGATTATGCTAGACGTTTATCTCCTTTAATGAAGCTTTAATGAAGGAAATGTAGGTAGTAGTGAGCAAAAGTAAGAATTGTCTCTTTAATAGACCGAGCGATTTTAGGTACTCTCGCACGTTAAGACCAGTTCTATTATCGGAGGTGAAATGGTGACGGGGCTACACATGCTAATACTAATGTCAATGTTCGTTGTTATTGCACAGATAAGCCAACCCGCTTCTCTATATGATTTCTACTAAAACTGTCGTAAACTAGTAAAAGTGTTCAATAACATGAAAACTGTCTAGTAATTATTGCACGGTGAATCTCCGTCGAATCTACTAGAGTGAAAACAATCTGCCTAGTGAAAGAAAAGCTTTATTTTATAACGATATGAACAATATTCGTATTTTAAATATAATAACCATGAGGGGTGGTCCCAGGAAATAACTAAGTCAACTTAGTTTACCCCATGCTTAGGTCGTAACAGAAATGAACTGGTGTTTAACGTCCTACTATTCTGCTCCGACTGGGAAAATGAAGACGTACATACGCCATACAGTGCCCGGACAGCAATGCTACGGTCTAGTCTTATATAGAATCCAACTACCAAGGGATCCTTTACGTGCACGACCCATCTGAACTACTATTTAGTTCCGACTGGGCTAATGAAGACGCACATACGCCATTCAGTGTGCTACGAGAGATATTGTGCCAAGACACTGGCGATACGACTTACTCCCACAACTGCCAACGGATCCTTTAAGTGCACGTTCAATCCGCCCAACTGTAGGTTTTCCCTTGCCAGGCCCTCGGTCCTGCATCACTGACAAAGGCTTGGAACAACAAAAAATCCTGATGAACTTTCTTGGTCAACGCAGGGATCGGACACGGGACCTCGAAGTTAGCGAGCCAACGTCTTACTTACTGAGTCACCCTGGCTCCCTGGTCGTGGCAGGAACAAAAAACCAAAAATTTCTAACTGTCGATGTTTTACACATATTAGTTTTTGTATGTCGTATACATATTAGCAGTGTACGAAATATGTCTTTTAGCAGTTGAAATTCCATGCACAATAGAATTTGTAAGATGATTTAACCCCTTGAACCCGAGTTGTTGAACTCATTATCCCGAGACGCCGATTACATCATGTGTACCTATTTCAAGAATACTCATGATAGCAGATAGCCGCCATGTTTAATACTACGCTCGTCTCTCAGAGACGAAAACTTAATTCGCAATAAATTGTAAAAAAATTTACCTTTGTTAGGTTACAATAGTTCTAAACATAAACATTTGCTAAAAATTTGCAAAAGAAACAGTATAAATATTTGAAACTGGGGGGTCAACCAATTTACTCAAAGTTCTACGTTGCAACATCCGCATAACTCCCACGAGTCTATTTATATCTAAAAATAGCACAGACTCTTCACAGAGTGAAATGAAAATAGTAACAAATTCAAGATGGCTGCGCCCATGGAAGAAGGTTTTTTAGCAGCTGTACAGTTTTCTAAAGCTAATTTAGGCGTCACTACGATTAAACTTAAAGATAAACAAATAGAAACATTGAAAGCTTTATATAATGGAGAAGATTGTATAGCTATACTACCTACAGGATATGGAAAAGGCCTCATTTTCCAACTTTTACCGTGGTTAAATAGATCAGTTTAAAAGTAGTGCGACAGTAAACAAGATGGCCGCCATCTGCTATCGTGTTTGATCTGGTAAACGTTTTTTACCGTCCACCAGAGCCTGGTCTTATGACGTCATATGTGGATAGTGGGTTAGGATATGGGTTAGGTTTGGCCCAGGGTTAGGGTTAGGGCTAGCCCTGTCTACATCTCGAGACTGTGACGAAATCTGCAGGCCACAGCCCTTATCCTAACCCTTATCCTAACCCACAATCCTCATATGACGTCATAAGACCTGGCTCCGGTGGACGGAAAAAAATGCTTACCGTTTGATCTCGGAGTAGTCAAGCACTGATGTGTCGTATGACCTCCCCCTTTGTTGACATCAGTGACGTAGGGATTTCCAATATTGATTTAATTCAACCAATCAACAAATACTTTCTAGAGGGGTCTAGCTATTAGATTTAATTGTGAATGCCCCGATAAATGCGTGGAAATAGCTATAGCAGCCTGGATAATCCCACGTGTTTTTTTATGCAAATGAGGGAAACCAAAATGGCGAAGCAACGTGTTTACGATTCTAGTGACTCAGAAAACAATAACAGTGAATGTCCATCGTCTGATTTTGATACAGAAACGGACGATAATGAATTTGCGAATGAAAATGAAGAATCTGACGACGAATTACTGCCACAAAATCCAACAACAACAAAACCTTTGTCCGTTGCAACAGACTTCACGTGGACAAAGGATTACATGTCATTTGGGACTCACGTCATTTGGGACTCAAAAATAATTTGACCGCGACATTTGGGGCTCAGGTATACGACGTTTGAGACTCGGGTATACGACGTTTGGGACTTTGATATACGACGTTTGGGACTTTGGTGTACGTCGTTTGGGACTCGATCAAGATATAAGTAATACGTTGGTAAAGTCGTCCACACGACATTGTTCATAATCCGAATAAGTAGCAAGCTGTTGATCATTCATAAAAGGTGCATTAAAATAAGTCACGTGGTCATTGTGATTGAAGACAGTCTCGGCGGTCTCCGAATTTCGCGTCTTCCACGCTCTGTCCGTGTGAATTTCAGGTACAGGTAGATATTAAAATAATAACTGGAAAATACATTGATGAATTCACTGACCATAGGTAAATTTAAATCGTCATTGGATATAATTCACTGACCGAACATCGAATACACGGAGAGAGAAACAGCCATGTTTTCCCCGACAGAATCTCCATTGGAGAATTCCAATGATACGTGACATATCGGTTGGCATTATGCCAAAAAACCAGTTCTAAACTGATTTTTTATTTTATACACTATTGACAGGCAATCTGAACGACACTCATGCATTTAATTTTTCATAGTTGTACAGAACTTTATATTATAATGTAGCTATTTCAGTTATGGTTGTCACGTGATCATTGTGTCGTTTGTCTATCATCGACGGATAAATATTTTAAATAAAAACGTTTGCAAGTTACATAACAAAATAGTCTAAAGAAATGCCACGGCATTTTCTAATACTGACAATAAACACTAATCAAACAATCAAAATTGCTAAAATCATAACACCAATTAACAAACAATACAAGAATACTTCATTAAAAAAAAAAAAAAAAAAAAACATCGGTGAACAACAAAACAATGATCATACGATCATACAAACAATACGATTAACATTATTCGTCCATGATTGACACACCATACGACACAGTGATCATGTGACAACCATAATTGAAATTGCTTCAAAATGAAATTCCGTACGACTATGCCAGATACCTTTCAATAATAACAACGGCAATACATGTATGTTTAAAACTGTCAGCATGTGTAGGCCTATATAAAAAAAATTATAACGGCACATGCTACGAAAATTAAACCAGCATCGCCGGCTTTTTGACCTAGAAATTCCAATCAATGTCACGTGTCATCGGCGGATTTGGCAATGGCGGAAAAAATATATTATTATTAATGACTGTTTCTCAGAGTATTTGGTGTTCTGTCAGAGGGTTATATTCAACTTAGATTTAAATTTCACTAACAACTGTTCAGCGAAACCATTAAATGTATGATCTAATTATTATTTTAATATCTACCGGAACTTGGAATTCATACGGAGCGTCAAAGAAGCGCGATTCCCGAGCGAAATGCACAAAATATGCACGCAGCTAGGGATCCTCCGATAAATCAATCGATGTTTGTGTCTGACTCTGGTCCAAAATATCGTTTATATCGGGTCCCAAATGTCGTTTACATCGAGTCCCAAATGTCGTTTGTGTTGAGTCCCAAATGACGCCAATGAAGTCCCAAACGTCGTCAACTGGGTCCCAAATGTCGTTGGTGTTAAGTCCCAAATGACGTGAGTCCCAAATGACGTGATACCGGACAAAGAATGTAAACAAACCTGATATTTCCTTTGTTGGAGATTTATGTGGTCCGAAAAATATGCCAGATCATTTTACAAATGAAACCAGTGTTATGGAAGAATTTATTGAACAATTATGCCATTATACCAATTTACGTGCACAACAGGTGAAGGCATCAAAACCTACAGACTATTATACCTCAAAATGGACAAATATTGAATGTGATGAAATGAAGCCATTCATAGGAATCCGAATGATAGTTAAACACAGTCTCACTAAACCAAGGTATGAGGATTACTTCAGCAAAGAAGCCACAAATTTTGTGACATTTACACCTGGATTTAGAGATGTTTTCACCCGTGATCGATTTTTGGCTATATGGAAATTTATACATATACACTACACAGACTAGGTACCAAAAACGGGCTAAATTTTGGATGTTTGTCTTGTGTCCAGTTCACTGACATTTAATTCACTGGTATGTTATATCTAAACAACATGTCCCACTTGATAGCATTATTACCCTGTTAAGTGTTGACAACTTTTAACCTGCCTGCTATTGAGAGTATCAAATGACAACATTTTGATTTAGAAAATAAAAAGCTCTTTACTATAATTGGTCATTGGTATCAGTTGTTTATTTCTTCCCAAAACCAAGTTTTATCATTAAAATGAATGGTATTGGATGCCAGAATAAAAATTGACATCTTTCAATAAAGGTGAGCTATTTATAATCATTTTTTTCTGAAAACGGAAGATATGTAGTTTAATTGGACAAGGATTTGCATGGTTAGACCCAAGACAAAGTAGTGTGTATTTTTGTACAGAATTTACAAATATTTTAAGATTAAAGGTGATAAATTGATAATATTTGGGACCTAGAAATTGACACAAATGGGTCGAAACGCACATACTAATGTAATATGAATGTACATAAATTGAATTACATTCAATTGTTTCTGTTTTTAATATAATTTCAAATATTTATGTTCAGCAAAATACGCCAGAAGTCTCAATCGAATAACAATCTAAAGCATCTGGTTATTCCAATGTACCTCCATAGTATTTATTGTAAATACTCTACAGATAAGAATACAGGTCACCGTTTGACAGGACTTGTGGAATATATCTAGCCCCGTTCTTTGAGCCCCTTGTAAAAAGAAATGACCCGAAACCAGAGCAGATATTTTAATTTGAGGAAGCTCAGTCCTTATTTTTATACGACTACATTTTGTTGTGGATGTATACTGCTGTCGACCCTGTCCATTTATCTGTCCATAATTTATTTTTGGACTCTCTACAGGTCACAATTTTTGACTTAACTTGAAATATGGGCATTTCTCCCAAAGATTTTGTTTTCTCGCGATATTGGCATGAATCCAGCCAGATCTAGAGGTCACAATTTTCATCCAGTTACATATTTATATCCCAAAGATCTGGGTTACTAATCTTGATACTTCAGACCGTAACTTGCTGGATTATGACCCCTGATTGTACAAAAAACGCCTTTTGTAATCTTGTTATGTCCATCAAATAACGACGGACATTCGCTAAACAATGTGTTATGACAGGGATTTTATCCAGACAGTTGCATCATGGCCTACCCTTATATCGAATTCCAACTGCCAAGGGATCTTTTACATGCACGCAATGTATACCCTGGGCCTCGGTTTTTCGTACCATCCGAAACACTGACAAGGTGAAGCCAGACAGAAATATCCCGATGAACTTTCTTGTCCATTGTAGGGATCGAACATGCGGCCTCCAGCCAGGCTAGCGAGACAGTGTCTTACTACCGTGGTTCTCAACAATTTAAGATACTGATGATGAATAGAAATTTTAGAATGTTTAGGATCTTTTGTATACAATTTGTTCATGTCTTTGTAAAGTTGTGTATCTTTGTATAATTATGTACATGTAAACATATTTATCTTTGCTTATTGCATGTATCTTTCTTTTATTTCTATTTGTATATGCACATGACCTTATAATTTTTTTTATGCAATAAAGCTTCTTCTATTGTCTTATTTAAAATACATGTATCATAAGCTTAGTAGTATAATCTTATGTAATATTTGAACTAAATGTTATTTTTATTTATTAAATATTTACTTTAATTTTTTTTTTGGTTTAAATTTGAATGTGATTATAGAATCTGACCCAAAAGGCTTATAACTTGAACAATCTAAATATATAGAGCAGTGTAATATGATACTTAACAACTTGATGACAGGATTCTCTTTAATAAATCTGTATTGTCTGTGGGGGTCACATTCCAAAATTTGAAGAAAACTGTCTGATTTTCACCTCGTCCAACGACTGTATGGCCACAGAACACTAATTATTGCCCCATTGACTTTAATGTTAATTCTCGTCTCTTAGACCGGCTGTAACTTTTTCCCAAATATTCGTTGAGAAAACGCTTTCTGCCACAGATGGAGCAACATGTGGCAGACTCTTGCCCAAAAGCATGTATGAGGTTCTTCATGAAAAACTTGAGATAGACAAGCTGGAAGTAGAGACAGCTAACCTTGCAATTTTCGGCCCTCCCTTTCAACGTAACCAACCTCACAACTCTTGTATCCTTCCGCCTCAAAATCATGAATATTCACCAAAACCTGGCAGAAAATGTATTTTCAAACCCTTTTCTTCGATTCTACACCAAAAATTCAACAAAAATCGCCATGCAAAAGGAGGAAAAAGGGAAAGGGAGAGAAGGACTAAAAATAACTTTCGCCCTTGTTTCGTGGGTGACTGCCCATGAATATTTGGTGATCTGTGTCCTATATAGGGGTGAAACTTCGGATATCACCAAAAGGCCTTTTGTATTTGCTCCCCATATGTTCTGGCAACATGTTGGTGAAAGGAAATCAAAATCTCAGAATAACTGCAAAAATGATGGCCCTTTAAGTATACATGCTGCTTTAAGTACAGTGGTGCATCTCAGGTCCCTGGGCCTTTTGTGCTAAAATTTAAAAAATCTTTTTTAA
Source organism: Patella caerulea (assembly GCA_036850965.1). Lineage (NCBI taxonomy): Eukaryota > Metazoa > Mollusca > Gastropoda > Patellidae > Patella > Patella caerulea. The sequence goes on from JAZGQO010000010.1 coordinate 6,615,269, forward strand.
TAGAGGCAGTATTTGAGCTCTGTGAAAAAATTAGACAAGTTACAAACAAACTACATAGAAAACACTCATAATTTGGAATTTTTATCAAAAATATATTTTTTTACTGCCATGTCATGAAAAATGTATAAAATTTACACGTAGCATCTGTCAAAAACCCAATAATTTTCCACTTTTTTAGATAGCCAGACTGGCAAGTAATATATTTTTGGAAACCCTGGACAATATGCAAACAGAAAAATCACAAATCAATTGCATTGATTGTAATTATAGAGGTCTGTACTGAAACTTGTAACCCCACCCCCTAAAAATGTCAATGACTGAATCAATCTTATCTTTGGTTGCAGAGCTAACATAACCAAAGGAATCTGTCTAACAGATATGTTTTACCATCCCTGGCTAATATATGTACATAGAAGCTAAAATAGGTGCAATTAATATGAATTATGGTTAAAATAGGCCTTGCTGGAAGAATAAAAAAGGTATATTCGGCATATGTCCACCCCTCTCTAACAAAAGGGTCACAGAATACACAATTTTCACAAATTTGGAAATAGTTTAATGTTTTCAACATCTCAAACCTCAGAGGCATCATACAAATCTTTATTGCAATTATTGTACTGAAGTAAGATGTCTGGACCTTTACATCAATTGCCTTAAAAAATGAAGTCAAAAAGGTAGTTATGACATAGTTGACAACATAAAAGAGGCCTGAAAAGGAGCAAAATTAACATTTTACTGTTCTATAAGTGACATAAATGCAACAAACACCACAAATCCTAGATTTTGATAAGAAAATATTGACCATTAAGCTGACATTTACACATCTACATCAGTTCTGTATCAGGATGTGGTCTTACTGGCCTGACATGTCTCAAGGTTCTAAGTTTGACTATGAACAAAAAAGGTCAGAAATCCTTGAAATGTACAAAATGACCATTTATTGGCAAAAAATAGCATTCCCATCTGTAATTCAACAACAAATTCCAATTATTATCATTTAATTGTCAACACAGGTGCAATTAAATCTCTCAAAACACATTAATAAAAACGGGTGGGGTGGGGCATTTATAGCCCCTCTAAATAGAAAGATGGAGTGAAAAATGTCTACAAAGACTGGGATATTGCTTCCTACATGAAGGAAATGCAAGAATTTAATGCTTTAAAGAAGAAAAAAATGCTTGTTCTGGGTAAAATAGTGGCCAAATTGAGCCTACCCCTGTTTTGACCATTTTGTACAAACCCATCTGCTGAATATCATTAACTCAGTGTTGCCAATTTTCCATTTTCTGTAGGAAAGCTGGAGCTATTTCTAAACATAACAAACTTATAGATCCCATCTAAGTTACATTAGCAATAAAAATAAGGGCATTTTTAGGAATTTTAAGTCATTTGAGTAGGTATGAAAGCATTAATTTTTACATCGAAATGGGAGAATCTGGAGATTTTCTGTTAATATTCCTGATTTTTAGACAAAATTAGGTGAAATTACAATGTTGTTCACTTTATCTGTGCTTTCTGAGGCTGAATACACCAAAATTGGACATTGAAATATTTTTCTTACTGTTAGAAATTAAATAAAAACTGAAAATTGGAAAATTTGCAGTAAAATCACAATTTTTCCCAAAACTTTGATAATTTTTTTTCTAAATTTAATTTTTTTTAGTTTTTCTGTAGTCAAGTCATTTTATACATATTTTCTGACAAATTAGTCATCATATTTTCAAAACTAAGGCATATCAGTAACAGCCTTGTCATACACAGACAGGCCACAGAACACTAATTATTGCCCCATTGACTTTAATGTTAATTCTCGTCTCTTAGACCGGCTGTAACTTTTTCCCAAATATTCGTTGGGAAAAACGCTTTCTGCCACAGATGGAGCAACATGTGGCAGACTCTTGCCCAAAAGCATGTATGAGGTTCTTCATGAAAAACTTGAGATAGACAAGCTGGAAGTAGAGACAGCTAACCTTGCAATTTTCGGCCCTCCCTTTCAACGTAACCAACCTCACAACTCTTGTATCCTTCCGCCTCAAAATCATGAATATTCACCAAAACCTGGCAGAAAATGTATTTTCAAACCCTTTTCTTCGATTCTACACCAAAAATTCAACAAAAATCGCCATGCAAAAGGAGCAAAAAGGGAAAGGGAGAGAAGGACTAAAAATAACGTTCGCCCTTGTTTCGTGGGTGACTGCCCATGAATATTTGGTGATCTGTGTCCTATATAGGGGTGAAACTTCGGATATCACCAAAAGGCCTTTTGTATTTGCTCCCCATATGTTCTGGCAACATGTTGGTGAAAGGAAATCAAAATCTCAGAATAACTGCAAAAATGATGGCCCTTTAAGTATACATGCTGCTTTAAGTACAGTGGTGCATCTCAGGTCCCTGGGCCTTTTGTGCTAAAATTTAAAAAATCTTTTTTAATAGAGGCAGTATTTGAGCTCTGTGAAAAAATTAGACAAGTTACAAACAAACTACATAGAAAACACTCATAATTTGGAATTTTTATCAAAAATATATTTTTTTACTGCCATGTCATGAAAAATGTATAAAATTTACATGTAGCATCTGTCAAAAACCCAATAATTTTCCACTTTTTTAGATAGCCAGACTGGCAAGTAATATATTTTTGGAAACCCTGGACAATCTGCAAACAGAAAAATCACAAATCAATTGCATTGATTGTAATTATAGAGGTCTGTACTGAAACTTGTAACCCCACCCCCTAAAAATGTCAATGACTGAATCAATCTTATCTTTGGTTGCAGAGCTAACATAACCAAAGGAATCTGTCTAACAGATATGTTTTACCATCCCTGGCTAATATATGTACATAGAAGCTAAAATAGGTGCCATGCAAAAGGAGGAAAAAGGGAAAGGGAGAGAAGGACTAAAAATAACTTTCGCCCTTGTACTGCCCATGAATATTTGGTGATCTGTGTCCATATAGTTGATGAAGAGAATGAGGATATTGACAAATCAGACAAAATTTACAAAGTGAGACCCATGCTTGATGATTTTTTGAAGAAATTTCAAAAGTATTGGAATCCAAAGCAATACTTGAGTTTAGATGAGGGTATGATCCCAGCAAAAAACAGGCTTTCCATCAAGCAGTACATAAAAATCAAACCAATCAAGTGGGGGATAAAGTCATTCTTACTCTGCGAATCCGAAAGTGGCGACCTCATGAATGCAGAAATCTACACAGGAAAAAATGATGGATTTTATTCCGCAGATCTAGGCAGCACAGGAAGTGTAGTTGTACGTTTGTGTTCAGGACTTGAGCTCAATCAAAAAAAACATATAATTGTTATGGATAGGTTTTATACCTCCATAAAATTGTTTGAATACACGTACAGAAAAATGGAAATGCATGCTGTTGGTACCACCATGATAAACAGAAAGTTTTTTCCGGATGAGCTAAAAGAAACCAAAAGGCATAAAAAGACTATGAACAGAGGGTATTCAGATTTTCGAGTATCTGATAACATAGTTGCCATGGCTTGGAAAGACCGAGAACCGATATCTTTTCTATCAACATTTTCTGATCCCACAAAGACAGAAAAAATAAATAGACGGAAGAAGGATGGTACTTTATTAGAAATCAACTGTCCCGAGCTTGTTGTACTATATAATAAATATATGGGAGGAACAGACAAGAATGACCAGCTGACAAGATTGAACCGATCGAGACGGCATTATCGATGGCCGCGACGCCTCATGATGAACTTTATCTTCTGGTCAGTTTATAATGCATATATATTTTATTTAATGCATTTGCAAACAGAACTGCCAGTCGTAGGCATAAAACCTTTGGTTATTTTCTCAACGAAATCGCACTTGGATTGATTGGGGAGTATAGGACTGAATCAGTTGTTCGCCGGCGGTTGTCCGTAAACTCTATTCCCGAACCAAGACTACAGAATGTCGGTACTCATCATCCGGTGAGACCAGCAGAAACGACTGGTTATGGTGTGTGTCGTGTTTGTGGAGAAAAATATAATAGGTACATGAGAGCGAATAAAGGACTAAAAGACCGTAAAAACCTACCAGTTTCCCAAACACGAACAGTTTTTAAATGCTCAACATGTGACGTATATTTATGCATTCGCCAAGGTTCAACATGTTGGCATCACCTCAAAGAATATTGGAGAACATAACTGACATAATTATTAAACTGTAAGCCTACAAGTGATCGAAATTGGCTATAAACTATATACAATTGGTAAAATTCTGAACATTTTTTGGATTACCTGAGACTCACATGAGACTCACCTGTGGGTGTTAGCTGATATGTACCTACATTATAATGAATTTTATATATAACTGTATCATTATGTACAATATGGAATGTGTTTTGGTGGGTAAAAGCTAAAAACAATATCTGTTTTATTCTTTTATTTCAATTATTCTTTTTTACCTGTAGTCACCTGTCTGTCACATGTCTTAATTTATGACCCATTCCCACCCCATTCCAGACCAAGCCCCATTTACATATTTTCTAACCACAGTCCAAATTATTTCAAGTTGATAAATGCAATAGATGTAGAGATATTGGCATTTACATGACTTCATGCAAATTTGGTGAATTCATCTCCAGGAAGCCAGGGAACTGGTACCGTATATAGCAGACAGCTAGGGGTCAAAGGGTTAATACACATAATTGTAAGTGTCCACAGTTATACTTAGATTGAATATTTCATGAATGTGACTATCAATCCGATGTTATAATAAAAGTATAATCACAGGCTACACTTAACGATGTACACCGTTCTAATATTTTTTTTGCCTGACTACGCTCAGTGGAATACGTTTAAAATCTGACTACCATTATATAAATAACACATCAACAGTTTGTATAATAATACAGGTATTGATATTAAATATTTCAAACGTCAAGTCATGAGCCCAATATGGATGCACATTTTCCTGACAAACTTTTTTTGTGTCTTTCCAGCGACATATATATACTTACTCCAGCAAATGTGAAATAACGTACATTGCAATTAATTATTACTCACGTGTTATATATAGGCCTTTTTTTTCAATTTATATTTCCAAGTTATGTAATTTTTATTCCTTTCTGACAGACTTTTATATTTTCCTAATTTAAAACGTAATTCATGTACGGTAGTATGTAATTTGCTTAAAATAATCTATATATAAAGATGATTTATCAGTCATAAGAATACATTTAGGTGCTCTTCTTGATAAAATCATGCCAAACTATGTTCTTATAAGTTACTTACCTATTCCACAAGCCCGACCCATGCGACCAGAAATATTATGCACTATGGAAAGGTACCTAACACACTGCGCATTGTTTAAAATATACATTTTGCATTAACCAAAAGTATGTGTTGTTCACTTTACCAGATACAAAAATCGGCTTACTTATGTAGACCATGCACGCGATCGTTATAATTTTTTGTTTTTCTATGGGTTATTTTGTTCATTCAACCTCGTGGGTTTTCTCTTGGTCCCCCGGTTTGCTGCCACTGCTAAAGACCCCTACGCGTAAGCGAATTATTAAAATAAAATTAAACAATATATGTTAGTCCCGAAATGACCTAGTTTGTGTCAAGTGGACGTTAAACCCCATTTCTCTCTGTCTCTCTCTCACTTGTTCATTGTGTACTAATTCCCTTTCAGATTATTGAATGTAAACCATGACAACGTTAAATGTTAATCATAAAAAAATTATAGATTTATATCAGACAAAATTATATTCATTTTTATCAATTAATCAATCATTTGATGCATTGTAAAACACTCTACGTACGGGTGATTAGCAGTGGGGTGAAGTGAAACCGGAACAGACGAAAGAAAACGGTTGACCCTCCTTTTGTCACGTTAAAGGCAGAATCAAAACCACGTCACTTGATTCAATGTCAGACATTATTTGGCTACCCAACCCTTCTTATTGGAAAGGGAGCCACATGGTTCAGTTAATAGGACGTTGGCTCGCTATGTAGAAGGTCCCGTGTTCCACCCCTGCGTTGGCCGAGAACGTTCATCCTGATTTTCCGGCGTGGTTTCCCCCATGCCAATCAATGGTGCAGGAGGAACCGGGCTTAAAAATCCGGATGAACTTTTTTGGCTAACGGAGGGATGGAACAAGGGGCCTCCTGGATAGCGAGCCTACGGTCAACGTACAGTCGTTGGGATGGGACGAAATACCGAGGTCCGGTGTACACATTGACACTATTTGGCGTATGCCGGTCTTCATTAGGCCAGTCGGAGCAGAACAGTAGGGCTATAAACCCTATTTCATATGGGAAATGTATTAATTATTGCTAGTTATTATCCGGCCCGCCTGTTATTATCCGGCACGAGCCAGTTATTATCCGGCACGAGCCAGTTATTATCCGACGCGCGCCAGATCAGGTGCACGCCAGTTATTATCCGACGTGCGCCAGTTATTATCAGGCGCGCCACAGTTATTATCAGACGCACGATAGTTATTATCAGGCGCGCACCAGTTATTATTATTATATTTTTATTCTTTGCGTCCCTTACCGGGCCCCGTAATAGACATATTGTTTTTTATCAATTTATAACAGAATTAAGCAGTGCTCACTCTGGGTTCAATTTTTCTTCCGCCAATTTTTCATTTTAATTTATTAGCCATATATTTAAGACCAAAACTGATGTTAATCCTAAACCATCCCATGCATGATGCATAACGGAATTAAGACAAAAACTAATATTGATAGACCACCCATTTGAGAAGTTCACGTAGCTAACAAGTTTTTAATGTATTTTTGCATTGAAAGTTATCAATTTAACTATATTATTACCGAGTAAACAACCTGAATATGTATAGCTACATTATGTAAATATATTTCATTAAGCAAGATACGGTAACCACTATATTAAACATTCAATAAGCCGTTGTTATAATATATAATATAAATGTATGCAGTAGTGGTACCGCTTGTCTGGCAATTTGCACTTGATGACCGCTGCACTGAGTGACCCCTTGTCCTAGTTCGCGGTGACCTAGTTCGGTGTGACCTAATACATCGTGACCTGGTCGAGTGACCTAGTTCGCCGTGACCTTGTACGACCTAGTTCGTTTTGACCTGACAGGTGTGGTTATTCAGGTGCGTGACCGACAAAGAGGGGCGCGCGCGCGCGGGAAAAGAGAGAGAGAGAGAGAGAGAGAGAGAGAGAGAGAGAGAGAGAGAGAGAGAGAAGAAGAAGAAGAAGAAGAAGAAGAAGAAAAAGAAGAAGGGGGGAAGAGAGGGCGGGGGAAAAACTCTTTTATACATTTAAATTTGGGGCCCTGAAAAGGGCCGTTGTCCTCACTCGAATAAAAGCACTAGAATGTGAGGGTACGACGCACTTTATGTCGGTTGCGTCTAATGGCCTCCACTAATTCGGGAGGAGGTCTTTTCCTGGGAGGTGTTTTTAATACCTCGTCAGGTAAGACAAAGATCTCGTCAGGGGTAATCACGGCAAGCGTGTGACCCCTGAGATACATGAGAGTATCCGCATTGCGGTTGTATTCGATGCGTACGACCGGAGCATCCATTCTGAAGAGAGGGCGGGGGAAGAGAGGGCGGGGGAAAAACTCTTTTATACATTTAAATTTGGGGCCCTGAAAAGGGCCGTTGGTCTTCATGTTACACTAACAGGAACATCTTGGATGATCTGACCACAGTGTTATGGGTCTCTTTGGGCATTTGACAAGATGTTTGTGTCGTCTATGACAGGTATTTCCAATTTCTATCCCACACCAAAAGCATATCAGGTAATCAGCATCCGATCGATTACCCCTAAATACATTGTAGTAACCCCCACAAGTCTGACAAAATCTGTAATCTTTTCGTACTTGATCCATTTCGACTGTGACTTCTTTTGGCTTCGATGCTGCAATTTATGCCTCGGGACGAGTCTAATGTGCTGGGACGATACCATTTTTACACCAATCAGAGGACGAGACGTGAGTGAAAAAAACAACAGACACGTGATATGTTGCTGACAAAGCATTTTATTGAACTAAAGTTACAGAGAATTGGATTATATGAAATGGTTACCATAAAACTACAAAAGAAATCTTAAAATTGAAGGAAATAAAAAGCATGCATTAAAATAAGCAAATTTACAAAGCAAAAAAACAGCGGCATCTTTGTCCTTTCTTCTGTTCCGGTTGTAAATCGGGAACATGATCCCTAGTCCATTGTTCGACGAGTATATCGTTCACACGATACACATGACCGAAAACAGAAAGGGCACGAGGGGAAGGTACGTGAAATCGATGACACAAATAATACAAGCAATAATGTCCGCAGACGACACTGTCGAGTCCTTGAATCCATCGGGGTTTTCAGTGGAGTTGCAGATCTTGGACGAAACGTCGAAAGGCTTCTCCGTAGACATCAGGAGAATTGCCGTAGGAATCAAAGAAGGTAACGTGTTCTGGTTTTTCGCACACAAACACGGTCCAGTGTTTACCAGGTTGGTCTTCGTCGTCCGTGTTGATGACGTAGGCTTTGGGATACGAGGTTGGTCGCAGTGTATACAGGTGATTACGAGCCCACACGCCCCCGAATATGTTAGAGGGAAGATGTGTTTCTAATGCCCGTGTCAATTGTTCATTGGAGAGAGCTTCACCAATCGGTGATGACTTGTCGGTTAGCGTCGATTTCCAAGACATTGTCGTATTCGGCAAACAGAACAAGACTGAGGTGATTGGTCGGGGCCGCACCGAACTTGAGTTCCAAAGACAGGTTACCCGCCGCTTTCGGATGAAAGTAGTTACCGTCGGCACCGTGGTCGTTGGTCAAATCGAAACAATACAAAGTGTACCCATTGATATAGTCGTTGAAAGGAAGGTCCAGGTCTTCTCGGGTGTTTAAGACGGCCACTCTTTTCATCAAATCCAGATATGGTGCGATGGCTTGTCGCTGGGGAAAGTTGACGTCGTATTCGTCCACAATTTCCCCGTTCTTGGTCAGTTTGATGTTTTCCAATTGATTGTGTTCGAATTGGAAGGGATTTCTGTTTTTTCTTCCGTCGTAGGCCGTGTTACGTACCATACCCACGATTAATCTCTTGGGCAGGCTTTCGTTGACAAACAGATTGTCTAGGACGTGGCTAGTGCGATTGTCAGGAATCAACATGTCTCGGACCACCACACGCTTCAGAGGATATGTGGCGTTAGAGGATTGAAGTTGCTCGACCACGCGCGTGTAGGTGCTGGGAGCCAGGGTGACGAATGGGATATCCAGGTAGGCTTTGGTGAACTCGACTTTGTAGTCTTCTGCATCGTTGCCTTCACCGTACATCAGAAAAAATTTCGGGGATTGCTTTTCCAATTTCAATCGCAGGTCCACACCGTCCAGGAGGTACCGATCCTGTAAACACATGTCCAAGTGTAGACGCGACTGCAATTCAAAGGTGCGACTGGCAGCGATGGTTTTCTGGCGTTGTTCCAATCCTTTGTTAACCGGGGCCTGCCGTGCACCGTCCGCACCGGTGGCGACGGATTTCGTGGAATTGAACTGCCCGGCGGTATCTTTTTCCCACAGGACTTGTTTTGACAGGTGATCGTTCTTGGCTCCCTTACCAAAACTCAGCAAATTCTCCAAGTAAGCCCGATAGGGATAGTTGGGCAGAGATGCGGTGACCAAGGTTTCGGCATCTTTTCCCAAGCGTAATTTGACGTCTTTGAACAACGAATGAAACAGATTGTTGACCGGTGCCACTTGACTATACGCATCCAAGTCACTCCCATCATTCTTGGTCACCTTCAGGTCCACGTGCAGTGTCATGTTGGCCAGATCGATGAAATCGGTGGTGGCATTGGAAATATAAAATTCGATGGGTCCGTCGTGGTTCAGATCGGGCGTCATAGGATACTTTCTGATTTGGGTCACCTTGTGTATGGCCGTCTGCGTGTCGGGTACGCTGAACAAATTCTGCAATTCGTCCCGCGCACAGGGACAGAAATCATTGCGCATTACCTGCGTAGCCATGGTCGAAGATATCTGGTTTGCGTCGTTTGTGAGAGGTGACCTGTGTCTTCTTCTTCCTCTTCGGGCGATGTGAAGTGGACGGGTATCGCGGGGGTTCTTTTATAGGTTCTAGGTGTTCGACCACGTTCTTCAGTGTGTCGGACATTGTGTTTGACAACGCGGGGCGAAGCGTGTCCTGAGCGACTTTCTTCCAGTTCCATTTTTCCCGACCACTGATGGCGTCGAGCACGCTCTGTCCCACTTTGGGTAGCACTTGGGCTGCATTTTTTTTCACGGCCGCTTTGCCGGCCGACCACAGTGTCTTTCCGACCGATTTAACGGCATTCAACAATCCAGACCATCGCCCGGCACCCCGTTGTCGCAGAATTCCTCCCTTGTACACCAATGGACTACCACCGGACCCTCGCTGCCTGAGCGTACCGCTTTTGTACACCCGAATCATCGTCGACGGCGAAAATGAAGTTGGAGTACCACCTTACCATCGATAAATGGCACGGCTTCGCCCATTCCATTCCTTATATAGACCCCAATGGAGTTTAGTAGATTGTACTGCAGGGGATAGTAATGAATACTGGAAGGACGATGATACAGTTGATCAAAGGGAATCACATCTATCAATGGTGCCGTCATGTCACCCACAATCTGGTTTTCGATAATGTCCGTGTACAGGTAAAACAGATCGTACTTTACTTGTAAGTGTGGGGGGTAGTCGGCGTAGAAATGTCGTAGACTTTGGCCATCCATGCCGGTCAAAGCTATTGACTGCAGGGAAATCAACAAATCGCTTCCAGGCCACCCCAACATGGACACGACGGGGCCATGCAGGCAGAGTTCGATTTTCGGCAACACGTCAAAGTAGTAAAGCGCTTCCATGTGGTTGATCTGCAGGTACACTCTGTCTCTGGTGTGGTCTTTCTTGAAAGAAACGAAGGGACCTATTTGCTCGGCCCCTTACCGCATTATCTCTCGAGTTTCGTAATTTCTTTGCTGTTGCTTTTCGTGGTCGGTCATTTCCTTGTTGTTGGGATCTAAGCGGACGGGTTGATTGCCGAGGTGCTTGCGAATGGGAAACAGTTTCCACAAACCGTCTAGTTGAGTGTTCAGGACATCCATGATGTGCTCAACCGTCTCGTAGTCGTCGCTCTTGATGTGCGTTTCCATTTCGACCGATCCCTTGATCTCTTCGTCCTTTACACCTTTGAAACAGTACGAGGGATCCACGTCTAGGCGATCCAGGCATATCTTTTGTTCGGGTTCTTCAATCGAATTTTCCCAGGGATGAAGGCGTAGGCTAATCGTGTTGTATAGGTAATCGACATTGTTCCATTTTTTGGGTAAGCTGGCCACGGCCAGACCCACTTCCCATTCCCGATGATCGAGACGGAGTGGGGGGTCCAAGTGCGTTCGATACGTGGACATAGTGTTGTCGGGATACCACTTACTGGAACTGTCACTAGGGAGCGTGACGTAAAAGGGTAGTTCGTTGTTCATTGTGTTTGGTTTTCAAGGTCGGAGAAGGTAACAGGTAACCCAAGGTACTGGAGAGTAAGGCTGTCCACAATGTAGTCTGTGATCCGTCGGGTTTCAAGGCCAATTGGGACAAAGAAACTCCAGCCACGACGTACACTAATATCACTTGACAGAAAAAGACGATTTCCGCTTGTGGTACGCGTTTTCCCAACAGCGACCAATGGTGGGATGTCGTCTGCGATGTGATGAACGTGGTTTCGTCTTGCATGTTGACTGACACCGGCGTTTCTCGCTCCTATTTATACGTTTTGTGTACTGCTCCTATTTATACGTTTTGGAGACTGGTCCTATCGATCCACGAATTAAAACTCGTCGGATAGCCCAACCATTTCACCAATACTTTGTCTTTTTTTCTTTCGAGGACTCTTTCGATGGGAAAGATCTCATCATCGTTGACTTGGACCGCTTGCAATTCTTCGGGATAGAAGGTGCCTTGTATGGGTTCACCTCTTTCGTCCAAAAGTTTGTAACCAGGACCAACGTTGGGTGTCACGTTGAACGTTTCTAGAGTCCAGTTCGGCCAGTAACCTTTGTCGAAGGCACCATGTTTCGGTAAAGCCAAACGTACGGTCGTAACGAGATCCATTGTTTTTTTCTTTTTCGGGGGACGTGGAGGTGTTGTCAACATCCATTCGTGTTCGGGGCGAACGTCTTTAGGTGCCATACCGATGGTCCGATGTCGTCTAGCATTGTAAGCCCGAACCAGTTCGTCTAGCACGTCGATGTACCGTTGTGTTTGTCGATGAGTAAAGTATCGCCACATGCGCTCTTTCAGTGTCCGTTGAAATCGTTCCACCACACTGACCTTGGTTTCGACGTTGTGTGTCACGAAAAAATGAATTTTTTTCTTCTTCAGGTACGCCTGCATTTTTCGATTGAGGAATTCGGTACCTTTGTCCGTTTGAAGTCGTAAGGGTTGTCGACTTTGAAAGATTCGACGAAAGGCGTCCACCAAACTGTTTCCCGTCTTGTTTTTGAGGGGCAACACCCAAGCGTACTTTGAAAACACGTCGATGACACACAGCAAATATCTGTATCCCCCATTCTGTTTGGCCAAGGCGGACATATCACTCAAGTCGGCTTGCCACTGATGATCTATGCCGGCAACCACTGTGGGCGTCCGAGAAAATTTCTTTTTTAGTGGTTTGTGCAAGGTGTACGCCCTTTGTTGTTTCAACCATGTCTTGACTTTGTCTAAGGACACGCCGGTAGCTTTGTGGAGACCCAGGGCTCCACCGAAAGCGGCCGGGTGTTTCGGATCGTAATATACTTTCTTCAGCTTTCGTTCCATGTTTCAGCAGATTGTCATGTGAACAGGCTATTTATAGTTTTTGCAGAGGGATCCATCTGGCTCTCCTGGTAGGTGTACTCGCAGATCTGACTTGTCCAGTAGGCGTACTAGGGGTATCCGTACTGGAGATTTTCTTCTTTCGCGGGGGTCGCGGCGGAGTCCGTGTCGGTGGCGTGGACAACACGTTCCACCTTTCTTGATTCCCGATGGCTTCACGCGGTACGTTCGTGGCTTTCAAACTTTGCATCACCACAAACCATCCCAAGGGAGCCTGGGTATTCTTTCGCCGACGAACCAAGTCGTTCACGATGTCAATGGCATTGGTGTTGGGTACGCGCACTCCATTCCCAAGCAATTCCAAGTCCTCGTTCCACGACCAAGGTGTCTTTTCTTTCATGTGTTTCAACAAAAGGCGAGCCCGAGGTTGATAGACACGGGGGACCGACTCCAGGATGGGTGCCTCCGAAGTTTCTTCTTTTTGCTCGGGTATGTTCTCCTCCGACAAGGGAATGGTCTGTTTTCTTTTCTTTTGCATCGTTTGATAACGCTGTAACAACTGTCCGTACCGTTGCATTTTATTTTCGTCGGTAAGAGTTGGATCGTTTAGCACGTGTTGGATGTCTTGGTGAACATTCTCGACGGCTTGCTGCAGTGGATCTCGATCGTACGCGGGTTCGACCTGTCTGACTTCGATGGGTTTGACGTCGGTGGGTCCGTCGAAGGGTACCAGTTTCATTTTCGTGGCGAATTTCATCTTTCGGGAATGACCGGAACAACCGGGTGAAGAATCCCCCTTTTTGTTGTTTCAGAAGTCGTCGACGTGTCTTCCAAGGTGTTTTGGACGTGCCCAAACGCCGTAACAAGAGGGCGTCTTTTTTCAAGCGTTTGATTTCTTTCTCCGTCACAGGAACGTTACCGCGAATCAGGTTTCCAATACACTCGCACACACCGTCGACGATGGGTTGGGTCTCGAGCAAAAGAGGGCGGTCTTTGGGTACAGTGTTCAATAGATACCGCAGTGTCTCCATGACTGAGCTCGAGGCCGTTCTCCGGTTCCCTTTTTATACCTTTCTGTCCAATCGGTTATCCCCCAAATAGTTTAGATAACTCGGCAGCCATAGCTTTATCCTGCCTTCTAAGGAAGGGATGTTTACCACCCTGTTGTCCTCCCAATAGTTTAGATACCAAGGGAGCCAAAGCCGGGAGAGCCATAGCGAGCAATGCTCCAAACGCACCACCCTGTTGGTTGAGAAGTCGCCTTTTGACGTCGGGTGATGTTCGTGGATTACTCATTTTACGAAGCAATGCTCGATGTTGGTCCGTCTGCTCGGTGATCAATCCCTTTCCACGCTGAGCGGTCCGTCGAACGAATTATTTCGTTGCTTGTTTCTTTCCTCTTGCAGTCTTTCCTTCCATCGCACCAAGATTCGAATCAACACACCCCCGAAAAATCCACGTCCTCCGGGTTTCATGATCAGGGATAGTTTTTCGGTCGTTGGCATGTTTTTCTCCGTCAGTTGGGTCAACACCTGTCGATTTCGTTCCACCCATTTCTTGTGCTGGGCATGCAGTGGTTGGATGTTACCATTCAGCAAATGATTGGCCGCCAGTTTGAACCATTGCAGCAAACCAACACGTGCCCTGCCCGTATTCTTGGCCAACTGTCCATAAGCCATATCGGGAGTCAGATGTTGTAACTTGCGAATGAAGGCCTTCAGTCCTTTCATAGAATTCTTCTTTTCTCTCCTCGGTCTTCCATTGATCGGAGAGACGGGTCGAGGTGGGGAAGGTGGTGACGTGAGGCGTGGTGGTGTGACCGGAAAGGGAGACAAGGGACTCGCGGGTGGCGTTAACGAGGGCAACAATTGTGTTCTAGGTGCCCTCATTTTCGGGCGAGTCGGCCTTCGCACCGTGGGATCGCGAAGATCCGGTGCCAACGTCGGGAACATTGCTCTGGGAAGACCTGGGGGTGGATGTTTCCTCTGTGTATTCTTCGTGCGAGCCATCGTGACAAACAAGAGTCAATTCGAGGTACAGGTCCCCCTTTTATACTTTTTGGACGTAGACGATAGAAGGTTGCTCTTCGGGTAAAATGTTGGATCTCAATCGCAGAGTCTCGAGTGTGTCGGGCTTCAAATCAATGAGTAAGTAACTGCGAGGGGTACTCGTCGCATCTTCATAAGCTTCTTGCATATACTTGGAGCGGGAGGGGTACATCTGACGGGCCAACACACCAATTTGCGATTTGTCTCGGGGATTTTTGAACAAAACCAAGTAATGGGCATTCAGGCTGATGGTACGCTGTTGCTTGTCAAACAAGTTTTGCACGATGTAAATGACACTCGTGTCGTGGTGATGACTCTTTTTCGTGAACCACTTTTGCAATATCTCCGTGTCTTCTCCCATCAAATCATCCACGACTAAGACTTGTGGACCTTTGACTTGATCCATTACATCGTCAATATCTGTCAAGCCTTTAACGTAGGTGTAAGGAAACCGACTGTAACTCTCTTGCCATTCCCCGTAGGCCCACACGACGCGTTGGGGAGGGACGTCGAACAGGGACGCTTGAAGGAATTTCTGTACAAAGACCGTATTTCCAACACCCGTTGGACCACTGACCAACATGGTAAAGGGATGTTTGAACGTCACATCCATCTTGCACTGTTTACCCCCATTCACCTTCTCACCACAGAACAACAGACATGGAGTGAAATAAGAACAATGTTTATGTGACAATAAAAACATACAATACAAAAAGCATGGCATACAATACAAAAGAAATAGAAAAAAAGAACGTTAGTTTGGACTGTTTCTCTTCAGGATCTGTTCTGTCATCCACGTTGCGTTTCTCAGGACGCGAGGAATCCAATAGACTTGTCCCATAAGCTTCTGCATCATATCATGTGGGTGCCAGTCTTCCACCTCGGCAAGCGTGACGACGACGGGTACCCATTCGCTCATATCGAAAGAGGGAGGGTACGACAAAACTTCACTCATATCTCTCGGACCTGCACATTGGATGAGTGCGCGGGTCAAACTCTCCACGTCCTTCTCCGCCAGCCAGAGACATTGGGCAATCGGCTTTACGGCTTCACTGTTCGGGACTTCACTGGTAACCGGAAGACTAGCGGGTGGAATCGACATCTTCGTCGGTCGCTTTCGTTTTTTCCTGGTATCGCCTGAAGAGTTCGAACGATTCTCCACACCAGTACCAGTATCGTTGACTACGGGCGTTTTCTCTTGGTGTATAAATGTTGTTGTCGAACATGCGATTGGTAACGGCTTCAAACTTGTCTTCGGTTTGGATTTCTTCTTGGCATTCGAAGAGACCGTGACCGAGCTGTCCACAGTTGAGGCACTTGTGGTTATCGTCGGTAGGTCTCTTGACTCCGTAACACTTTCTTTTGGTGGTGGTTTGTCTTTCTTCGTCGTTCTTCGCCTTTTGGACTTCGGTTCGTTTGCCACACTGAGGTGCCCAGTGGCCTGTTTCTCCACAGAGGAAACAATTTCCGTAGGACCCATAAGCTGGTCTGTCTTGTCTTGGCTGTGGTGTTCTTTGTTGGGTTCCGTAAGAATCATAAGATGTTCTGTCTTGTCTTGTTTGCTGTTGTTGGAAACGTGCTGGACAGTCTCTATACCAGTGGCCGACATCGTTGCAGAAGTAACAAGCTTGACTCGCCATCGAGAAAGAATGAAAATTCAATCGGCCACTTCACGTCTTATACTCATTTGGTCGTGACGTCACACTCTCTTTTGATTCGTTCTTTCTATTTCTTCTGGTGGTGCAATCGGTATTGCGCACTAACTCTCGTTTTGGTTGGTTCGTTGTTTAGTCTATGATTTCCAGGCTGTCAACATACGTTTGCAATTCTTCCCATGCGATGACGGCTCCACTCACGTGACAGGCTTCCAACAACGTTATCAGGTCGGCTCGATTACCGTATTTTTGTCGCCAGTGGTTGAGCATGTTAAAGATTTGATTCTGTGTATCGTTAGGGTAATTCATCCTGACTTGACCGATCCGCGCTTCAGTGATTCCCAGATGTCTGGCAATAGATTCCCAACCTTCTCCTAGTTTACCGGACATGACATTGATATCCATTTGATCCAGAGACCATCGTTTCTTTTTCTTCGGCAAGTCGTCCATCCATAGTCGTATGGGATCCACTCCATCTTTGCGTTTGATCATAGGTGTCTTAAAGCCAGGAACGATCTCCCAGTACTTTCTCAAGGTTTGTATGACGTCTTCCTGCCATCGTTGTTCGGTTTCCCACTTCTTAACTTGACCCTGTGGATCATCCACCATGCTGCCTAACAGACTACCAATGTCTTTTGATTTCGGCTCGTCCGCCCAGAGGTAGTGACTGTAATCGTCCACTGGATGTGAGGCTTGACCCGTCATGGAAGAGACGACTAGTCCCAAACACGAGTGGTATCTCTGACTGGGATGGTTGTACTCGCAACCGATACACTCCTCGTGCTGACTTTTTTCTATGATGGGTAGGTAGCATTGGTCGACACGAAAGTTTAGCCATCGTAGTCTTAGCTTTTCGACAAAATCTGCATGCTTTGGTATTGGTTCGTCCTCTTCTCCGTTCGTTCGCCATGTTCCCGAGACCCGAAAGTCAGTATCCGTAGGGGTAAGTATTGTTTGGCTGGCCATCGTCATTGAATTGAACGAAACGTTTGTCATACACGATTTTATATTTCTTATTCTCGGGGCGTGTCCATAGACGGCGGTCACGTGATCTGAATATCTTGAACGGATTGGCTATGACCAGAGGTTCGTTTTTATTGACGTGCCGTACGTTCTCCTTCATGGTGACGTAATTTAATTGTTGGGAGGCACGATAATTCAGTGTGAATCCCCTGACTTTACACATGGTTTTTCCATCGCTCTGGCGGTATGCGTAATTCTTTGGCCCTCCGCTAACAAATTCTCGAATGGTGACATCTTCGGGTAACTCGTTCTTCCACTGACCCAAACTAGAACCTTCCGGGGGATTCCATGACGTGGAGTGGTATTGGTAGATGACGCTATCGGTGTCAAAATAGCATACCCTTTCTCCCAACTTTTCCAAGACGGAATAGAGTTTCAAACGGGCCTGGGCAGTGACAAAAGCGGCGATAACCACGTTGGTGATGGGATAGGGTGCGACGTGTTCTTCTTTCTTCAGCGTTTCCATTAATACCATGTTATCGTTGACTAACTGCACATCTCGCACGGTCTGGGTCACGTCCAACATTTTTTCAAAGTAGACGCTGGGCTCCGTGACGTACTCTGTTTTGGGAAAGTTGTCTCTCTGTCCGAATTTACCCCATGCTGTGTTCAATTGTAACTTGCTAAACGCCCGCATCCCCTTGTTGGGTTTTATCGACGCGGGATCCAGACGAATACCTTCGGTGTCGTACACGTCGTTGACGAAGCGGTTCTTGTCTTCTTCGGTGTGGCAGGTGTCGGGATAACCGCTGCTTTCCATTTTCTTCTTGAGGTAGTGGTTAATGTACCCCGTAAATAGACCTCCCGTTTTGGCCTCGGGATCGTAGGTGCTGAATTCTTTCCAGTGCCAGACTTCGTAGACTTTTAGTACTCGGTATCCTAGGGTCACCGCTTTCTTCAGTTCCAGGGTGACAAAGGTGCCCACCCAGGCTCGCTGATCGTCGGTGTGCTCACAAGGTTGGTATTCGGCAATCTCCCCTTGTTGCATGTGTTCGTCGACACAGCTTCGACACAGGGCAAACACCAATTTCTGTTTGCGCCGAAACGGGAGCACTGGGTGGTACAGGCCACGGGGCGGCAAGACGGAACACTGGATCAATCCTTCGTACTGCTGCCACTGGTCTTGATCGGGTTGTGTGACGATCGTGGGTTCCTTGATGGGAAAGGTACCGTACTTGCAGATGTAAGGGTACAGGGACACCACGTCAATGTAGCGCATGTCTTCCACCGACTCGTTCACCAACAGTTGGATGGCATTGGTTCTCCCGCCGAAGAAAGCGTTGCGGGGCATCAGAGGTTCGGGAGCGGGCCATTGCTGATCTTCCAAGCCTTGTAAAAATTCGTTCATTTCGGGATCGTGGCGTCGTTCTTCCTCCATCTCACACTCCCACATGACGCGGATGGTCTGCATACCGTACTGTTCCTGGAGTCGACGGTGACGCTCTTGGGTCTTCTGGTACAAGTCCCTCATACTGCGAGATGGATCGTAGGGATGTTTATGCTGAAGGTTTTGGACGGGACCCGGATAACATTTGGGACAACCGTGAAAGGCACACCCGTGAAACTCGTACACCGTACCTGTGGTCGTGTCCATACCATCTAAACTATAAGGGCCAACTCGGCATTCACTACCGTTGCGGGCGTGTCGAATGTTGGGTAGTGGCGTCTGGTTTCGGAAAGCTGCCATGGTCTGTTGATGTTGTTCCCATTCCAACCATCGAAGGGCTTTGTTGGACTGTTGTCGAGGCTGGAAGCGGTGCCAGTCCTTACCAGGTTTCGGCTCTTGCATCAGGGCTCGAGGAATGACGACGAGGGTGTCTTTTTTGAGGTAGTGCGTGCGTAACACGCGACTGCAGGCAGAGGCCAGGGTCAAGCTTTTTTCGAAGGGATCGATTCCCGTGTCCATGAGAAATATCTCGCGAAACACACCACAGCATCGGCGGAGGACATCGACGTCACTTTTACAGTAGGTGAGAATTTCCTGACGAAAATCAAAGACGTCGTGACTGTGTTGTTGGTACCACTCGTGAAACTTTTCTCGTTCCGATACACTCATGCCATCCGGATCGTAATCGGTGTCGGGAGGATAGGCGCCCACGTATTCTTCGTTCTCCGGTTTGTTAAAGTGGTGAGGGAAGTAACCTTTCTTGAGTTCTTGCAGGCCAAAGGTCTTGGGCATGTCCCGTAAAGCCATCGGTAGAAAGTTGAGGGAATCGATGAATTTTACCGTACCGACAGTGATCGTCATCGCTTTACCACCATTCATAATCACTTCGGGTTGCGCCACGGAATGTTTGTGCAGCGTCTGTAAAATCAGCAGTCCATCGTAACCTTTAAAGTTGTGAGCCACGGCAATCACGGGACTCGATTCGTGACTGTCATGTTTCCGACCATCTACCACCGTACCGTGAGCAGCGAGTTGTAAAAATCATTTTCCCACATCGCCCAGCGTGTCTTGGCCTTTAAACACAATTTCTCTTTGGTGATTCCAGTACATGTCACAGTGCTCGCAGGGATCTTGATTGTCGATACAAAAGTGACAACAGGTTTGCAGGACACATAGGTTGGGAATGTGTTCACCGGTATCTTGCTGGCATTCAAAGTCAAAGAAGACGAAACGGGTCAGCGTTGATTTCTGTAGTTTGTCGATTTGGGTCTTCCTGTCTTTATTCATGTCGATGGGTGATTTCAGTGGTTGGATGTAACAAAACTGCTTTTCGGCCGTGTGCCACTCTCGGCAGATGGAACATTCGTATTCTCCGCATCGGTGTTCTTCCAAATTACGCTTGGCCTTGATGACGTCCCACTCTTTTTGACACTTTTTGCATTTCTTTCATCGATGACATATACTGCACTTGGCTCTGGAACGGGTGGCGAGATGGTTGTCGAAACACTGGCTGCTCATAAACACACGATGACAACGATAACACGTCTTTGTGTTGGGATCGGGTGGACAGGGTGGACCCATTGTCTTACATCCTTGACACATGACGTGACATGAATGTTCTTCGGCATGATCGTATCCCACTTGGCAGGTCTCGCAAAAATACGACCTTTCCACAAAAGCGGGCATGGAAGTAACGACGTCGTAATGTCTGTCGTGTAAATACAGGTTCAGATGTTTTGGTGTACCTGTGACGTGTTTTGTTCCCCGATAGATCGCTTTCCCAAAGATGGCCCGAGAGAAAACGTTGAGCTGATAACCTTGCTCTCCCAAATACTTGGCGTACAATTCCCAGGTTTCCATCCCCGTACAGGCTTGCCTGGCTCCACCGACGGCATCGATAAGTGCTTCCGTTTTTCTGGTCTGCCATGTTCGGGGTCCTGTGTTGTTGGTTAATCTCTTCTTCTCTCTTAATCGAATCTTAGAGCAGATTTAGTCAGGTCGCATATCATAAAATAAACGAATACACCCGAATGGTAGTGGGTGTTAATTCGTTTCGGTACAAAAAATCAGAATTTGGATAAACAAGATAACGTAACTTTGTCAAACATTGAAAACCCAAACAAATATACCGCTCCCGAACCCTGGGCCGTACAAAGAAGTCTATTTTAACGAAAGATCAAATGGAAATACAGCATAGAGGTACATTTTCTTGATAGTTTATGATAGAGAATCATCTAGGGTTGTATATATAGATATAGTGTAATAACTATCCATTGTTTTTATCTCGCGGCACCCAAATTATCGACAAACAAAGATATCAATCCAAAGAGGAAGAGTTGGATGAGGTCTAGTTGGATGAGGTGGACAAAACAGATTCTGTTATCCTAAATCCTCCTTGTGAAGTGGAAAATCTTGAAATCAAATGTCATCAAAATCTGCCTGTTTGAACGATATAATAAATTAATCCATGTGGCCATGTAAATTTCACAAATTGTAATTTCAATTTCATTTAAAATATAACATGATTGCAAGAACTGGAATAAAACTGCTTTTTTCTTTTGTTTATTTTTCGGTGGTAATTGCATGCATCATTGATTTATTGATGTCCGATCGATGAGCTGAATTTAACAAGCATCTCGACTATTTTTTAAAATCTTATAAATAATGGAAATTAGATAGACATGACTATTAATTTTCCAAACTCTACACAATATGATCCTTCATATTATGGTTAATAAATCGAAATGAATACTATAAAATGATACTTATTAGGAATGATTATTATGTATATGATTTCTTATCGTTGCATTTGAAAACAGTAATAGTCCGTTATATAATGGAATGAAACATTTTATTCCTGAATTTCACGTAACTTTCCTGTCATTCCACCGTTTATTCCGTAAAATAACAGAATTAAGTCCGTTATAGAAGGGAATAAAATATTCTATCCCCAAATTTCACGGAAGTTTCCTGTTTAATACTGATATTCCACAGAATTACATAAAACACGTAATTTGAAGAAATAATTCACTCTTTTAACACAATTTCTCAAAATAATCCATCAATTAACAGAAAAAATGTGTTAAACTAGGGAAAGTTTTTACAGTGTACGTCATTCGTCACCTATAAGAGAGAGCGGGACTAGAATAATTTTAGACATCATTTAGTTTCTTTAAAGTCAAACATGCACAGGGTTCTTTAGACGATCATTGTGTGAGTTTCGCTAAGCTGGTTAGACTTTTATAGTTGAGAGAAAGAGATATTAATTTTAAACATTGTAATGTAGACTATTGTGTAACTGTTGCGGCATAAAACGTATAGAAAACAACTGTTTTGGCTCCTGTTACATATTTGATTTCGGTATCGTGAGAAAACACAATGGTGAAGTCTTTAAGAAGTGAGATACAACAGTAGCTTGTCCGGAGTCAAACCAATCCCTAGACGATCAGGTGAAATCAAAGATTGTGGCAGTGGTAGTGCTACATTAGCCATAAGAATTATTAATATCTTTGCTTTTCATCATGTGTACGATACCGCTTTTCTTATTTCTTTTTTAAAAATAAAAAAAACAACAACATTGTTTGAAAATTGATGTGGATTAGAAATGGTTCTGGTATTATTTGGATTGAGCACATTCCCAGTCATGCAAAAACTTTGGCTATGACAAACGGGGGTGGGGTGGGGCCGAATGGTTAAGACGTGCAGGTTTGATCATAATGTCTTTCATTGGGTCAAGTGGCGTGGTTTCGATTCCTCACTTGTACGTGACAAAGAGTTGAGTCGCATGTCCAACATCGTGGGTTTTCTCCGGGACGTTAAGAAACACCCCTCTCTCACCCAATATACGTTAGATAACTGAATCAATTCGTGATAAAATGTGGTTTACAGTATAAACCCAGACAGACAGACACAGGCAGACAGGCATAGAGAGAGACAGACAGAGCGGGGTGGAGACAGACAGAGAGGCCGACACAGGGGTGGGGAGAGAGAGAGAGAGGGAGACAGACAGAGAGAGGGAGAGGGACAGGCAGACAGACAGACACAGAGGGAGAGGGACATACAGAGAGAAAGACAGCAAAAGACAGGGAGATGGACAGGAACACTGACAGAGAGAGGGGGAGACAGACAGAGAGGGAGACAGAGACACTGAGGGAGACAGAGATGGAGACACGGAGAGAGAGAGAGGACAGAAAGAGACACAGAGATAGGGAGAGAGACGGGTTGAGAAAGACGGAGCGATAGAGAGTGGGACAGACAGCGAGATAGAGGGAGACATAGAGAGACGAGACAAAGAGAGAGAGAGACGTAGACAGACAGATAGGCATAGAGAGAGACATAGAGAGTGGAGACACATAGAGAGATAGACAGACAGAGAGAGTCAGAGAGAGAGACAGACACATAGGGGCAGACACAGAGAGAGAAAGACAGTCATAGAGAGAGAGAGAGACATAGAGAGTGGAGACACATAGAGAGATAGACAGACAGAGAGAGTCAGAGAGAGAGACAGACACATAGGGGCAGACACAGAGAGAGAAAGACAGTCATAGAGAGAGAGAGAGACATAGAGAGTGGAGACACATAGAGAGATAGACAGACAGAGAGAGTCAGAGAGAGAGACAGACACATAGGGGCAGACACAGAGAGAGAAAGACAGTCATAGACAGAGAGATGGACAGAGAGACTGACAGAGAGGGGAGTGACAGACAGAGAGGGAGAGAGACAGACAGAGAGAGAGAGAGAGAGGGACAGAGTCAGAGAGACATACAGAGACAGCCAGAGAGAGAGATAGTCATAGAGAGAGACAGAGCGAGACACGGGGCGCGAGAGACCAACAGAGCGAGAGAGAGAGTCAAAGCGAGTTACACACAGAGGGGAGGGCAGAGAGGGTGGAGACACGGGGTGGGGGGCAGAGAGAGAGAGAGACAGACAGAGACACTGAGAGGGCGAGAGAGACAGATGGACACACAGAGAGAAAGATAGCCAAAGGCAAAGGTGGACAGGGAGACTGACAGAGAGAGGGGGAGACAGACAGAGGGGGAGAGAGAGAGAGGGAGACAGACAGAGAGGGAGAGAGGCAGACAGAGACACAGAGACAGACAGAGAGAGACGGGTAGAGGGGGACAAAGGGACAGATAGAGAGAGAGGGACAAAGAGACAGGTAGAGATAGACATACAGAGATAGACAGACAGAGACAGGCAGACAGACACACAGAGATAGCGACAGAGAGAGTCAAGCAGAGAGAGAAAGACTGAGAGAGAGACTGAGAGAGGTAGAAAGGCTGACAGAGAGGCAGAGAGACAAGCAGACAGAAAGACAGACACAGCAATACATACAAAGACAGAGCGAGAGAGAGTGGGACAGACAGAGAGAGACATGGAGGGAGACAGCCATAAAGAGAGGGACAGAGAGGGAGTCAAAGAGAAATACACACAGAGGGAGAGCGACAGACAGACACAGACAGACATGCACAGAGGGAGAGAGACAGACAGACACAGGCATAGAGAGAGAGAGACAGACCGAGAGGGGTGGAGACAGAGAGGCAGACACGAGGGGGCAGAGAGAGACAGACACAGAGAGAGAAAGACAGACACAGGGAGACGGACACAGAGAGAGAAAGGCAGCCAAAGACAGAGGTGGACATGGAGACTGAAAGAGAGAGGGCGAGACAGACAGAGAGGGAGACAGACAGGTAGATATACAGAGATAGACAGACAGGGAGGCAGGCAGAGACACTGAGGGAGACAGAGAGAGAGACAGGTTGGGAGAGCGGGGCAGACTGAGAGACAGGGGGAGACAGAGAGCGGGACACAGAGAGAGACGACACAAAGAGAGAGGGAGGCGAGAGAGAGAGAGAGGGAGAGAGAGAGAGAGTGACACAGAGAGAGACCAACAGAGAGAGACACAGAGACAGAGAGAGAGAGAGAGAGAGAGAGAGAGGCAGACAGAGACTGGGAAAGAGACAGACAGAGACAGAACAGAGAGACGGGCAGAGCGAGAGAGAGAGAGGGAGAGAGAGACCAATAGAAAGATAGTCAAAGAGAAAGACAGAGAGAGAGAGGCAGACATAGAGAGAGAGATAGACAGGCAGACAGAGAGGGGTGGAAACAGACATAGGCAGATAGAGGGGGAGGGTCAGAGAGACAGATAGAAAGAAAGACAGAGAGAGAGACAGAGGCAGACAGAGAGATAGACAAAGAGACTGACAGAGTAAGAGGGAGGGGGGACAGAGAGATAGAAAACGAGACAGACACCAAGAGAGACAGACAAAGATACAGACACCAAGAGGGACAGACAAAGAGATAGACAGAGAGATGGGTCGTGCATCAGAGGCGTTGCACAGTCAGTATGGAAGTAAGCCCTCAGTATTCACGTGGAACTTTTGCGTAATGTATAATTTTCATAATTTTTGTTTAAAGTTCCAATTTCACTTTTTCTAAGAAAGTCAAAATATAATTATTTCTATGTTTTTTGCTCAAAAGGTTGTCAACTCACTATTATACGATCATGGACAAAATTTTGGGGGGGTTAAAAAGGGTGACACTGGTTTTTTGAGGAAATAGTTACTCAATTACCTCCCTTGTTTTCCCATTCTTCTACATGGACGGCCATCTTCAAACGTTTGAATTTGAAGTTGAAAATGATATTTTTGCCAATTTCTCCACTGGCAATAGTGAATTATAGGATTGATAGGATTATTCTTTAACAAGGTAGGACTGTTTATAGGTTCAATCTATTTTGGGGCTTTATTTTAATAAATTTTAAAAATATAACTTAAAAAAATGCTATTGGAACTTTAAATACCATTGTCAGTATTTACAGTTATCTGGGGAAGTTTCTTGTGTTTCATATTTCGGATAACTTTCGTAACCTGCACTTGAGTAAATAAATAAATGAAATTAATTATTAAATCAGACTTTACAACCCCCCCCCCCCAAACAAACTCGTAAACATTATTGAATGAACCATTATGCGCAACAATTTACAAAGGAACATAATAATCATTTAATATATTTAATCTTTCCAAATGTAATAATATACATTTTCCGTCCTCTGAAATGTACAGTTTCAGCACATTTAAATTATCGCAACATTCCATTTATAGATAATAACAAGTAAAGTCAAAATCCATACAACATAACTCCATTGAAGAGACGCCCACGTTATAAATAGCAGCAGACGACATTAATAGATACAGTCAGCCACTCGATGCGCACACGTCTCTGCGCATCGTACTTTGCAACTTCGTCATGTTTGGTGCATTTGCCTATTAGGATCCCATATTTTATTATACGGTAATATAAGAACATCGATTTAGATTGAAATGTGTATATTGAATTCTATTTCGTGTTTTAATTTTAAATATTATGGATAAGATTAAGCTAGACGTTTAGCTCCTTTAATGAAGGAAATGTAAGTAGCAGTGAGCAAAAGTAAGAATTGTCTCTTTAATAGACTGACCAATTTTAGGTCTATAACAATGTTCGTTGTTTTTGCACAGATAATCCAACCCACTTCTCTATATGATTTCAGCTAAAACTGTCATAAACTAGCAAAAGTGTTCAATAACATGGAAACTGTCTAGTAATTATTGCACGGCGAATCTCCATCGAATCTACTGGAGTGAATATGACATTAAAAATGATCCGCAACAATCCAATATGGCGGCAATCCAATATGGCGGCCAAAATTGCACCGCAATTATGTATTTTGTGCTTTTCGACCAAAAATGGTGTTGTAATATGTCGACTAATATGTTTTCCAGGTTGTAGAATCCGAATTTGATGTGATTTCAAACATATAAGGAACCACTCACAACATATTTATCATGTCGTGAAATATACATCAATTCGAATACGGTTACTATCATTATTTTGCCAAAGAGAAACTTTCTCGGACTGAATTCAAATCACTCATCATTACATCTGCTTTACAGCTGAGATTGCTTAGGTAAACCTTCAAATTGGCTCCATAAACAGATGCTGGCAACTTTTTATGGCCCTTTAATAAACAGAAAATGTCACAGAATAATGTGATTCAATCAAGTCCTGTGATTTGGATTTAACCAGTTGCTGCAAAAGGTTTTGTTTCTCTTACACGTTTTCGTTACAGTGGATGCTCATTTCAAATATTTAGCGCCTCTTAGTTTGAGCTCATAGTTTATATAATTATTTTATAAGTACTTAATAGAGTTTTCTTTCTTTTCATCCCGTAAAATAATAACTTAATAAGAAGTGAAAATGAAAGGTGTTATGTGTTAGTAATAGTAATGCTAGGTTTAGGATTGATCTATTATATTTTATACTTTTATGCCTAAAAGCCTATATCTGTGAACTATGTGTCGTCAAGAATATTGCATATTTATATCAGGTTGTGATTCTGATTCCTTGGACAATTTGAGCTGAGAAATCCACGATAAGGCATTTTTCGATTTGACCTGGTCTGGGGGAGGTAACTCCATTTAATACTATAAAACTAGCGTGATATGCTTTAAAGAGTTGGCTCCCATGTAAATTCGTTTTTTATCTATAGTTTGTGAGAGCCTTTGTATATCTTATATTTCAGAACACTTTTATTTTACCAGCGAAAATTAAATAAAGTGTAAGAAGCATTTATACCGGTTATTTGTTGACGTTTTCAAACCAATTGTAATATTTCGTAACTTACTATGAAGAACCACCAAACACTTGTATTATCAACGTGGTGTCGTCTCTTTGGTAGCTGGATAATAAGTGATTTTGTTAGCATCGATTACGTCACTGATAATTAGGTGATCTTTATGAAACCTTCCAGTCAGGGCCGGATTAAGGTATTACAAGGGGCCTATTAAACAGACATCCATCCACCCATCAAATACAAAATATCAAAAGAAACAATAGTGGCATATGTATGTGCATTATACATTGCATTGCATTAGTTTCAGTACGTCTAGTCGTTCGGAATGGACGAAAAAACGAGGTCCCTTGTGCACATAGGCGTTTGCCCGTCTTTATTAGCTCACTTGCCTACGGAAGACGGGCAAGCACATTTTGTGCTATGAGGGAAAATTTGCATGGACAGCGGCAATATGGCCTACTCTTATATTGAATTCCAACTGTCAAGGGATCTTTTACACGCAAACAAATGTATCAGAAAACAACTGTTCTTGACTGACGATGGGAAACCATGTCCAATGTCCATGTCGGAAAATCTCGATGAACTTTCTCGGCCAATGTAGGTTCGAAGACGCGACCTCAAGGCTAGCGAACGAGCGTCTTACCAGCTTAGCAACCGTGATTTCCCTTTCTCAAATAATGAAACATGTTGCCTTCCAAAGTAAATTATGTTTGGTATTATTTAAGTAATGTAGAATTACAACAGCAGGACGAAGGTTAGTTAGCTATATGTTAATTCCTTGCACAAGAAGTGTATAAGAAGTTCAGTAGTACGCATTCCCTGCCTCGTGTACGACACTCTGTCAATACTTAGAGATACCGAAGCGACAATATAGACCGGATTTCAGAAGATTCCACATTTGTCGTATCTAAGGATAAAATGGAATTGTAGAAAGACTTTAATCGGATCAAAAGCTTTTAAATCATCGCAAATTGAGCGACACACGTTAAGTACATGTACACTGGGATGGCCGATCCTGAGTTTTAATCGAATCTTGGAGCAGATTTTGTCAGGTCACATATCATAAAATAAACGAATAAACCCGAATGGAAGTGGGTGTTTATTCGTTTCGGTACAAAAATTCCAAATTTGGATAAACAAGATAACGTAACTTTGTCAAACATTGAAAACTCAAACAAATATACTGCTCCCGACCCCTGGGCCGTAAAAAGCAGTCTATTTTAACGCAAAATCAAATGGAAATATAGCATAGAGGTACATTTTCTTGATAGTTTATGATAAAGAATCATCTAGTGTTGTTGTATATATAGACATAGTGTAATGACTATCCATTATTTTTATCTGGGGGCACCCTAATTATGGACAAACTAGGATATCGATCCAAAGAGGCAGATTATGGTCTATAAAGTAAAGTCGGACGAGGTGGACAAAATAGATTCTGTTATCCTAAATCCTCCATGTGAAACGGAAAATCTTGAAATCAAATGTCGTCAAAATCTGCCTGTTTGTACGATATAATAACTTAATCTATGTGGCCATGCGAATTTCACAAATTGTGAATTCAGTTTAATTAAAAACATAACCTGATTGTAGTAACTGGAATAAAAATGCTTTTTTGTTTAATTTTTCCAATACATCATTGATTTATTGATGTCCGATTGATGAGCTGAATTTAACAAGCGTATGGCTATTCTTTGAAACCTTAAAATAGACCGAACTGGGTCTAAAAGCACATTTTATTGTAATATGAATGTATATACCCATTTACATGAATATTCAAATGTTAATAATATTATTTAAATTTCGATTCAATTATGTTCGGTGAAATACGTGAACAGTCCAACAAATTAAACACGGTCGATTTAGGGTTAGGGTCCATTCTACGCGCTTTTTTATTATCATTTTGTCGTTTGTGTATCTGCCATTACTTATTACTTCCGCATTGTTTTTTAGGATATTTTTTGTTTCATTACCATCATATACTACACGACTCGTGTACTGATTATAAAATGTTCATTGTCTCCCTATTAGGATCCCATATTTTTTTCGGTAATATAAGAATATAGATTTGGATTGAAATGTGTTAATATTGAATTCTATTTCCTGTTTTAATTTTAAATATTATGGATAAGATTAAGCTAGACGTTTAGCTCCTTTAATGAAGGAAATGTAAGTAACAGTGAGCAAAAGTACAAATTGTCTCTTTAATAGACCGAGCGATTTTAGGTACTCTCGCACGTTACGACCAGTGCTAATACTAATGTCAACGTTCGTTGTTATTGCACAGATAAGCCAACCCACTTCTCTATATAATTTCTACTAAAACTGTCGTAAACTAGCAAAAGTGTTCAATAACATGAAAACTGTCTAGTAATTAATTATTGCACGGTGAATTTCCATCGAATCTACTAGAGTGAAAACAATCTGCCTAGTGAAAGAAAAGCTTTATTTTATAACGATATGAACAATATTCGTATTTTAAATATAATAACCATAAGGGGTGGTGCCAGGAACTAACTAAGTTAACTTAGTTTGCCCCATGGTTAGGTCGTAACAGAAATGAACTGGTGTTTAACGTCCTACTATTCTGCTCTGACTGGGAAAATGAAGACGTACATACGTCATACAGTGCCTGGACAGCAATGCTACGGTCTAGTCTTATATAGAATCCAACTACCAAGGGATCCTTTACGTGCACGACGCATCTGAACTACTATTCAGTTCCGACTGGGCTAATGAAGACGCACATACGTCATTCAGTGCGCTACGAGAGAAATTGTGCCAACACAGCGGCGATACGACTTACTCTCATAACTGACAAGGGATCCTACAGGTTTTCCCTTGCCAGGCCCTCGGTCCTGCATCACTGATCGACAAAGGCTTGGAACAACAAAAAATCCGGATGAACTTTCACGGTCAACGCAGGGATCGGACACGGGACCTACAGGTTACCGGGCCAACGTCTTACTCACTGAGTCACCCTGGCTCCCAGGTCGTGACAGTAACAAAAAACAAACATTTCGAACTGTCGATGTTCTACACATATTATTTTTTTTTATATGTCGTACAACGCCGGATTAACCATGGTGGGGGCCCTGGGGCCTTGAACATGTAGGGGCCCCTGATCACTGACCGCGAGCGCCGAAGGCGCTAGGCGCGAAGCCCCACAAGAGGGATCTGGGGATTTTCTCCCCCAAGAAATTTTCAAAAAATTGGAGGCCGGAAACGTGATTTCCTGGCATTTCAGGCACTTGTGTCTGAGCCTTTAGAACAACCTCCCCCAGAAAAAAAGTTCTGCCGCAAAATTAGCGCATTCTGTCGTTATTTCAGTGGACCAATCCATGCGAGTGCTATGAAATGATGGCATTTCTAGAGGAGGGGACTGGAGTCCATTGATCCCGTTAAATCCGCCACTGTAAGTGAGCAGAGCTACATCAAACCTAATAATGGGGTCACTTGATTCGGAATCGTGTTATATCCCCCACTATGATTTGATAAATGGGGGCCGTAACGTTACGACCAAACCGGACTCGATTTTTTACGAACAAAATGGTAATACGAGATTTAATCAAGAAATCTGAATATTTCCTCCTGTGATCATAGTGTGCATCTCATCAAATTCAGCTTATACACACTACCAATATCAACAACATCTACAACTTATATACAATCGTACGACAATCTGAGGCAAAATTCGTGCTACTCGAAATGATGGGGACGGGTAATTTGTTCGAGTTAGACGATAATTCGAGTTAGACGATGTTCGGTCCGATAGAAGATCTCAAGACCATGTGTTACACCCATCACCGGATTACATCGAATTATCGGATGTCGATCGCAACACCCCATGGATTGAGGGGGGGTCCTCAGTCCGACCATGCTCGAGGCGCGCAACTGAGATTTTTGTGGGGGGGGCCCCTAATGTGGGGGGCCCTGGGGCCTGTGCCCCATGGTGCCCCATGGTTAATCCGGCGTTGATGTCGTATATATAATAGCAGTGCACGAAATATCTTTCTCGGCAGTTGAAATACCATGCACAATAGAATTTGTAAGATGCTGTACTTAGTTTGAATATATCATGAATTTGACTATCAATCCAATGTTTTAATAAAAGTATAATCACAGGCTACGTTCTAATATTTTTTGCCTGGCTACGCTCAGTGAAATACGTTCAAAATCTAAATACCATAATAACACATCAACAGTTTTTATAATAATACAGGTATTGATATTAAATATTCTAAAAGTCACGTCATGGGCCCATTATGGATACACATTTTCCTGGCAAACTCGATTTGTAACTTTCCAGCGACATATATTCACACCAGCAAATGTGAAATAAAGTACACTGCTATTAGTAATTACTCATGAATCTCGCCACGCTGGTTAGACTTTAAAAGTTGAGAGAAAGAGATATTAATTTTAAACATTGTAATGTCGACATAAAACGCAGAGAAAACAGCTATTTTGGTTCCCGTTTACATATTTGATTTCGGCATCGTGAGAAAGCACACTGGTGAAGTGCATAAGAAGCGAGATACAACAGTACTTAGCCCTGAGTCAAACCAACCCCTAGACGACCAGGTCAAAACAAAGATATGTAGCAGCGGTAGTGCTACATTCGCCATACAATGTATTAACATCGTTGCTTTTAAACATGTGTACGATACCGCTTCGGTTATTTCCTTTTTGAAAATAAAAGATAACAAGCGGTTGCCATGCAAGAAACGTCCACATTTTGCAAGCTAAAAACAAAAGCTTTTTTTCGATAAAGTTATATTTTAAGTTTCATTAATTTCGAACAAACATTGTAATCTCTACAGGGTCCACGACCTTCGTATTAATAATAATAATAATAATAGTGAGTTCTTATATAGCGCACAAATCCATTAAAATTAATGCTCAAGGCGCTTTTAGCTCTCCACTATCACAAGATGTTAATAACTAATAAGCAGTCTTAAAAAGATGAGTCTTTAATTGCTTCTTAAAACAGCTAAGGGATTGTGAATTCTTTAAGGTCAAGGGTAATGAATTCCACAGATTTGGTACAGAGTATGAGAAGCATCAACGACCAAATGTCTTAACCCTCTAGTTGGGTACCACCAGACGCAGTTCATTTTGGGACCGAAGATTTCTTTTGGGGACATAATCAATGAGCATTGAGGTCAAGTATTCTGGTGCTTCACCTCTCTGGCATTTGTAAGCTATGCACATAATTTTGAACTTAATTCTACTTTCCACTGGAAGCCAATGTAAATCCTTTAACAGCGGTGTGATA
The DNA here is from genome assembly GCA_036850965.1 of Patella caerulea. NCBI lineage: Eukaryota > Metazoa > Mollusca > Gastropoda > Patellidae > Patella > Patella caerulea. The sequence goes on from JAZGQO010000010.1 coordinate 6,648,081, forward strand.
TGGCAATTTCTACTAGATAGGCAAACAATTCTAGCCGCGGTATTTTGTTCAAGTTGTAATTTGTGTATAAGACTGTTGTTTATGCCAAATAGAAGGCTGTTGCAATAGTCGAGTCTGGATAAAATTAAAGATCGAACCAGTGCACGTGCTGCATCTTTTGTAATCAAATTGCGAATTCGACGTATGGACCTCAAATGAAAGAAGCACGTCCTGCAAATTGATTCACTTGTTTTTCCATGAGGAGTTGAGAATCAAGATAAACCCCAAAATCTTTCAGGTTATCAACTATGTTGACTGTGGAGTCAGCGATTGTTATTGACTTTAGACTGATGTTTAGAAGCTGTTGTTTGGTGCCACATAACATGACTTCTGTCTTGTCATCATTCAATTTGAGCATGGTATTGGTCATCCAAGATTTAATATCAATTGTACAATTGTTTATTTTATTAAAAGAAACATGTGTGGACTTGAATCTGTCCAATATTTGTGTGTCATCAGCATAGCAATGATACAAAAGATTGTATTTCTTTAAAATACTGGCGACGCTTACGGTATACAATACAAACAACACTGGTCCAAGGACGGAACCTACCTTGGGGTACTCCATTCTTTAACTTAACTGAATCTGATAATTTGTTGTGTACTTGCACAGATTGCGAGCGGCCCATGAGGTATGATTGAAACCAGCTCAAAGCATTTTCTGATATTCCAAATTCATCATATAATTTCTGGAGGAGTACAGATGGATCGATAGTATCGAATGCAGCAGATAAATCCAGCATTACAAGGCAACAGCAATCACCATCATCAACAGCCGATCTGATGTCATTAACAACCTTTAACAAGGCAGTTTCGGTGGAATGGTTTTGTATATAAGCAGATTGACAGTTATCCAGTCCAGAATAATGATTAAGATGGTCTTTTAACCTTTTGTTAACCGCTTTCTCCAAAACTTTAGAAATAAATGATAAGTTTGAAACGGGTCTGAAGTTTTTAAAGTTTTCAGAGTCTAAGGTCGGTTTCTTAAGTAGAGGTTTGACGACTGCTTCTTTGTAAATCTGAGGTGACGCTATAACTTAGCTGGGGAGCATGTACAATAGACTTGAATAATCAGACACTAGAAATTTCTATTCAGTTTAGACTCATGCCATATTTCGCTGGACATAACCGATTTGAAATTAGAGTCAAAACGGAAACAATTGAATGTAAATCAGTTCATATACAATCAGATTACATTATTATATGCGTTGCGGCCCTTTTGGATCAATTTCTCAGTCCCAAATATTAGCGATTTAGCTTCTTTAAGGGCTCATCCCTCTGTGTAACCTAAGCAAAAATTCTCACTGTAGAGGCAGGTAGTCAATCGCTTACCCTGATCTCATAAAGGCAGAAACTGTAAATGGTTAATAACGCTCGAATCCAATGAGATTTCGTACTAGGGTATAGGGTAGTCCGCGGGGGTGGCTATGTGCCCCCTCTACCGAAAATGTGCCGTCGAATTTACACAGACATTCCTTAAAAAGTTCAGGAACTGTCCACCCCAATGAAAACATTGTGCCCCTTTTTACAGCTGCCTTTCCCTTGTTGCAACCAAATCCAGAGATACTACAAACCAATTGCACTCAATGCACGTAAAGAATATATATGTCCGTTTCTCATTGATGATGTAAGGGTTCCATACAAGCTCAATCAGCCCCTGATTTCCACGGATGACTTCCAGAATAGATTTAACAGCCAGATTGATGTTTCCATAATATTCAGAATTAACTGATTTGTCTTAGTGTTATTTTTGTATTTAAATGAATTTAGGAAAATTGCAACACGAGCGATGGGAACATTTTTTCCGGTTAGCATCCTCAAGTCCAAAAAGCTAACCGTTACCACAATCTAATTAAAATTCAGATCTATATTTCGTTTCGGTTTGTATAGTTTCGATGGCCTACCCTTAGATCTAACAAGTTATAGCGGGGGGCCACGTTCAGCTAGTTCAGATGTCAAACACGCGACATTTGACCCTATAAACTCAGTCATTCGATTAACCAATCAGAACCATTGTTGCTTTGTTTTGATTTCTATGGCTGTTAATGCCTACCCACAATTCCGCGCAAAAAAGGTCAAACTCTCGATTCGATAGACAATTTGATTGGCTGACCCCTCATTTCAAGCAGAACACGAGTTAAATAACAAGTCTTTCCGATCCTAGTGTAGTAAAGACAAGTAAAACGAAATTTTGAACTATAAAAACCAGGAACTCTACTGACATTTAATTCCGTGGCCTGACTTAAGGCTTAAAGCGGGAATTTTACATTTTTCTAAGAAAGTCAAAACATAATCATTTCTATGTCTTTTGCTCAAAAGGTTGTCAACTCACTATTATACGATCATGGGCATTATTTCTTAGGCATTAAAATCAGTGACACAGGAAATAATAACACATTCCCCCAGTGGAATAGCAATCTTCAAACGTTTGAATTTGAATTGGAAAATGATATTTTAAGATTTATAGGATTATTCTTCAACAAGGTAGGACTGTTTATAGATACAATCTATTTTAAGGCTTTATTTTATTACAGTTTAAAAATATAGCTTCAAAAAATATGAAATCGCAACTTTAACGTGTATCCTGATCACCTTCGCGTTCTTGGGGTTGTCAGTCTAATTTCATTTGTACCCCGTTACCCATCCTCTCATTAGGTAACAGAATCGAATGAAACCTGGCAGGTACCCTTTGTAAACAATACCAGTCCTTTTCCATGCTTGTTTTTCTTTACTCACAGGTCGTTTAGTTTTATCATTGCAGCTAACTATGTCCATGTTCAGGTCCTAAGGACTTAATCATAATCCCTTGTGTCAATGTAATGGATCACATAGTCGTCAAATCGCGTCTATCATATGCTACAGAACTCACATTTTTTTTATCCTGCACCACCCTCTCCTAAAGTGCCCTAACTTTGGTCTGCCTACCCTCATTCGGAGGACCTAGCACGCCATTTGCTAATTGTCGAACTTAGTCATGACTTTTCACCAAGTGTTACTCTCTCCTAAATTTTCTGCCATTGAAATTAGTACCTCCGCTTATTATTGAACTAGGCAAGGATCTTAATCAGCTCATTATTATCGACATCCAATACCCGTTATCTTTCGGAATGACGGTGGAATGTTCATTATCAAATGGTTCACTGCATATCTGACAAACATTTTATGAAATACATTCGCCAATAGGTTTGGCCATCATGGCTCAATTTTTGAGATTGGTGATAGAAATCGAACACGTCCACGACACGCACACGACGCTGCGTCTACAGTCGGCTGGGAGTGGCTCCTTTCGTCATGCCTGCTACGCTGCCTCCGCCGTGAGCAGTGGTCATCCAGAGCGTCTAAATGAGATTTTGTTGATGCTTGATGAATACCATCATATTGGATCTGAGGCATACTCGACTACTCTTAATCCCCAATGAGATTTCCACACATTTTAACCCAGGTGAACCAGTTAATTACCAAAATGACAAACTGTGTTGAAAATGGAATCAGCTGCCGCCAAAACGTATATTTTGACACCAAATGTGTTCATATGGTAAAATTCGCATTTTCCCGCCCAAACTGAGCGCCATCTCGAATTATTTCCTAATATTGAGTCCGCTGTATAACAATCAGCAAAATGGGTATCCGAAAGGATATATTTTGATATAAAACTCGATCATCTTATGTGGATAAAAATGGGCATTTTTAAGTCAAAACTGGCGGCCATTTTGGATTTTTGCCAATTTGACCCATTTGGGCAGGAATTTCGGACTGGGACTTTTTTTGGTGATAATATACGTCTAGACCCACCATAAACTGTGGTCAGCATTTCTATTGCATCAAATGCCCGAATTGTTGCGAAATTGAGTTAAAATGCCTGGACTAACTCGTTTTGTAGGATAAATGAAAGGGGTTTTAACGTTCTACTCTTTTATATAATAAATAAAAATATGATTTGTTGACTAAAACTATAGATTCTTTATACAATAAACATAAATAAGTAGTACTCACATCACATTTCTGAAAAGATAAACAATACAAATAATTAGTATACAATTATTTTATAACAATATGAATATATGAATATATTTTTATTTTCTATATAAGATACGACTTGACAAAAATAATAACCAAGAGGGGTCGTGTTAGGAACGGCCTGAGCCAATTTATGTCGTGTCAGGAACAGGTACACTCAAGGGGGGGGGGGCTGGGTGAATCCAGAACGGTAAGACGTAGAATGCTGATTAGCGGTAGGGTTCGTCCTCTCATTCTCACAATGTTTGAAAAGAATCCACCGAAAACAATGGTTTCTGTCCCGTTCACAATGCTTCATGCAGAATTTGAAATAAATCCGTCGAACAAAACAGCCTCTACAGCGTTCACAATGTTTCCTGTAAAGGGAAATATCTCCGGAACGAAAAGTCCCATGTTCGAAATCAGTAATGTTCGTCCTCTCGTGACCACAATAATTCAAACCAATGCTTCCGTAGAAAACTATAGCCTCGGTTTTGGAAAACGGGGCACACCCTCGACACACAAAGTCGCCGAACGTTATAAATCGATAGGGTTCGTCCAATCATGACCACAATGCTTCACATAAAATTTGAAAAGAATCCACCCAAAACTCCAGACTCTATCGCTTTCACAAGTCAATTGTTGACGGACGGACGGACAGGGTGGCGACATATAGATGTCTATAAATTCATCATTTAAAGCATCGTAAATATTCTACCAGGGGCTGCCATTTTGGTTCTTTCGTCAAAGGAGGTTTTATCAATTTATATAGAATCAGACGAAAAATCCTAGATCAACTGTAAGAAGCAAACTATCAATAATTCGTTTTATTGTTTCATTTAGACTGACCAGTCTTAAATTTACACTTAACGTTTAGTTGGAAAGAAATGTTATCCACATTTGTACTCTTTAAGTTAATTGTTATGTTAATTTCCTGCTTGACCGGATCTTGGCCTGTCGCCATTGCTGGAACGTGGCTAATGTCATAGTGGTGTTTTTTTAGTTTTATATCGATTGTGAGATGACAAAAAATACGATGAGCGCACTAATTATTACGTTATTGTTGAGTATAGTAATGAGGGAAAATATTTATATAACTTTTAGTAGCTGTCACATTCATAAATAGTTTAATATTGACTCATTGTAGAACTTAACAGACATGGTTTCTGAGTAAATGGCCTCTCATAAGGCATGGTGAATTGCATATAATGTAAACGCCTGTTTAAACCAAACACTTATGTTTGTAGTTATTTTCTCATATTCGTATCTTGATATATTAATTAGACAAATATGTATGTATGTTTAGCTTATTATGACTATTATGACTAATGTTTTATCATTAAAGGTTGTATAAGACAGTTAGGTAGTAATTTATATGTACTGAGCTTATGAAAGCTGTCTTTGTGTGTTCAGTCAATCACCATTGTTGCCAACGTTATCATCGTTGGTTCTTGTCATCTTTGTTACCGTTCTCACCGTGGATTATTGTCAACGTTATCATGAAAGAAATAAAATATGGAAGGGTATCGTTGCCAATATTAAATGCTCTGCTGAAATGTCTTTTCCATCTTTGTTACCGTTCTCACCGTTTGTTCATGTGAACGTTATCACGAAAGACATAAAATGATGCATTGCCGTTAATTGTCACCCTATGTGATCTGTCTGCTCCACCTTTTGCTGCCATTCACCATACCATACATGATGCATATAACAGAATGATGATACAAACTAATATTAACTGTTGTTAATCCTCGTCCATCTGTAAGACTATGGTCTAGTAATTATTGCACGGTGAATCTCCATCGAATCTACTAGAGTGAAAACAATCTGCCTATTGAAAGAAAAGCTTTATTTTATAACAATATGAACAATATTCGTATTTTAAATATAATAACCATGAGGGGTGGTCCCAGGAACCAACTAAATCAACTTAGTTTACCCCATGGTTAGGTCGTAACAGAAATGAACTGGTGTTTAACGTCATACTATTCTGCTCCGACTGGGAAAATGAAGACGGACATACGCCATACGGTGCCAGGACAGCAATTCTACGGTCTAGTCTTATATAGAATCCAACTACCAAGGGATCCTTTACGTGCACGACGCATCTGAACTACTATTCAGTTCCGACTGGGCTAATGAAGACGCGCATACGCCATTCGGTGTGCTACGAGAGAAATTGTGCCAAGACAGCTGCGATACGACCTACTGTAGGTTTTCCCTTGCCAGGCCCTCGGTCCTGCATCACTGGCAAAGGTTTGGAACAACAAAAAATCCGGCTGAACTTTCTCGGTCAACGCAGGGATAGGACACGGCACCTCCAGGTTACCAGGCCAACGTCTTACTCACTGAGTCACCTTGGCTCCCAGGTCGTGACAGTAACAAAACACAAAAAACGAAACATGTCGAACTGTCGATGTTCTACACATATTAGTTTTTTATATGTCGTATATATAATAGCAGTGCACGAAATATCTTTCTTGGTAGTTGAATAACCATGCACAATAGAATTTGTAAGATGATTTAATACACATAATTGTAAGTGTCCGCAGCTGAATATATCATGAATTTGACTATCAATCCGATGTTATAATAAAGGTATAATCACAGGCTACACTTGACACCGTTCTAATATTTTTTGCCTGGCTACGCTCAGTGAAATACGTTTAAAATCTAAATACCATAATAACACATCAACAGTTTTAATAATAATACAGGTATTGATATTAAATATTACAAAAGTCACGTCATGGGCTCATTATGGATACACATTTTCCTGGCAAACTTTATTTGTAACTTTCCAGCGATATATATTAACGCCAGTAAATGTGAAATAAAGTACACTGCAATTAGTAATTACTCATGTGTTATTTTAGACCTATTTTTTTCAATTTATATTTTCAAGTTATGTAATTTCTAGTTCGTTCACACAGACTTTTATATTTTCTAATTTAAAACGTAATTCATGTAGTTTGTAATTTGCTTAAAATAATCTATACACAAAACTTGTGTAGATTTTTTTTCATATCATTAACACAAGTTTATTATCTTATTTATGTGATCGAACGTTGCATGACAACGTTAAATGTTAATCATCAATAAATTATAGATTTATATCAGACAAGATTATATTTATTTTTATCAATTAATCATTTGATGCATTGTACAATACTCTACGAATATTGGGACGGTGCTAAGAATGAAGATTGTTCCTTATAAAATAAATGTGGCGTAATGGTTATTGCAAATGGCATTTTGTTCCCAAATTACTTATGCTGCTATATATTTGTCAAAACCATAACAATTTGGAACCGTGTCCATTGATCGGTCAGACCATACTCGGCTTGCAGTATTTTGTATTTAATGTGTAAGGATGTTGATCTCTGTATTTTAAAATTAAATTGTATACATGTTCATAAAATCGAGAAATAAACTAAAACATGCATGGAACAAATTTTATCAGATACATAAGCTTTTAATCCTCGTTAGTGTAACAATGTTGTCGTTGCGACATAGTTTTCAAATTCATAGACAAGGAATGGAGAAATGATGGCTGAAACAATATTGTTATCTTTACAAATTATTGATTCTAATTTCATAACCAAAAATATATAGCCCACGCTGGTTAGACTTTTATAGTTGAGAGAAAGAGAAGTTACACTATAAACCGCAGATTGCCTCGTTCGGCATTTCTGTCCAAACGAGGTAAAACAAATGCCTCGTTGTCTGGAGTTCCAAAACGAGGTTTTTTAAATTACCCTGTTTTTGGAACGAGGTATTTTGTCCAGAACGAGGCTTGGTAAAAATGCCTCGTTTACTTAACGTGTTTTTTCCAAGATAGTTATTAGCAGTATTTCCTATCAGCGAATTTGTAAAAATTAAAATTTATGTTATTTAATACGAAAATAAAACCAGTCCAAACTATGATATTATAATCAGAGAAATAGACAAGACAAGAATACACGCCATAGATGTAGGTGTAAAGCAACATCAGCTACCTTGATTGATTTATTGGCCCAATCAGTTATAGGTGTTAAGAAACAACTGTGGTGTTGTGACAATTTATTGGGGCCAATAAATTAATCAAGGTAGCTATGTGTCTGCAATAGTTTTACACCTAAATGATATCGCAGACAACAAATTAGTGTTTATTTGGTCTAAATACAACAAATAATCCATTCTTATTAATCAAATAAGCATATAATTTCATTTCTTATTTCCAATACGCCAGTTTATTATTTATATTTATTGTAAAAAATTACTTGACTATAGGTGTTAAAAACAACTGTGCTTTATTTCCCCATTTAATTGACAATGGGTATAAGCCAACAAATTCATCGCTGCGCGTTTATGTAATTTTGCTCCGATAATATTTTGTGCTATGTTATGGGGTTTCAACAGAAACAGTCAATGCTATAGTCAAGTTATTTTTTTACAATAAATATAAATAATAAACTGGCGTATTGGAAATAAGAAATGAAATAACTTGACTATTGGTGTTAAGAAATAACTGTGCTTTATTTCCCATTTAATTGACAGTTGCTATAAGGCAACAAATTCATTGCAGCGCGTTTATGTAATTTTGCTCCAATAATATTTTGTGCAATGTTATGGGGTTTCAACAGAAACAGTCAATGCTATAGTCAAGTTATTTTTTTACTATAAATATAAATAATAAACTGGCGTATTGGAAATAAGAAATGAAATTATATGCTTTTTTGATTAATAAGAATGGATTATTTGTTGTATTTAGACCAAATAAACACTAATTTGTTGTCTGCGATATCATTTAGGTGTAAAACTATTGCAGACACATAGCTACCTTGATTAATTTATTGGCCCCAATAAATTGTCACAACACCACAGTTGTTTCTTAACACCTATAACTGATTGGGCCAATAAATCAATCAAGGTAGCTGATGTTGCTTTACACCTACATCTATGGCGTGTATTCTTGTCTTGTCTATTTCACTGATTAAAATATCATAGTTTGGACTGGTTTTATTTTCGTATTAAATAACATAAATTTTAATTTTTACAAATTCGCTGATAGGAAATACTGCTAATAACTATCTTGAAAAAAACACGTTTAGTAAACGAGGCATTTTTACCGAGCCTCGTTCTGAACAAAATACCTCGTTCCAAAAACAGGGTAATTTAAAAAAACCTCGTTTTGGAACTCCAGACAACGAGGCATTTGTTTTACCTCGTTTGGACAGAAATGCCGAACGAGGCAATCTGCGGTTTATAGTGTTAATTTTAAACATTTTAATGTGGACTATTGTGTAACTGTTGCGACATAAAACGTATAGAAACGACTGTTTTGGTTGCTGTTACATATTTGATTTCGGTATCGTAAGAAAAAACAATGATGAAGTCCTTAAGAAGTGAAATACAAAAGTAGGCAGTCAAACCAACGCATAGACGATCAGGTAAAATCCAAGATTGTGTCAGCGGTAGTGCTACATTAGCCATAAAAATTATTAACATCGTTGCTTTTAAACATGTGGACGATACCGCTTTGTTATTTCTCTTTTAAAAATAAAAAAAAACAACATTGCTTGAAACTTGATGTGGATTAGAAATGGTTCTGGTATTAATTGGATTGAACACATTCCCAGTCGTGCAAAAACTTTGGCTATGACAAACGGGGGTGGGGCCGAATGGTTAAGACGTGCAGGTTTGATCATAATGTCTGTCATTGAGTCAAGTGGCGTGGTTTCGATTCCTCACTTGTACGTGACAAGGAGTTGAGTCGCATGTCCAACATCGTGGGTTTTCTCCGGGACGTTAAGAAACATCTCTCTCTCACCCAATATACATTAGATAACTGAATCAGTTCGTGATAAAATGTGGTTTACAGTATAAAGTTAACCCAATGCAGCGGCGGGACGATTTACCCAATACTACCCAATTCTACACAATAACACCTGAATACCACCCCAATATCACCACATGCTTGTTTTATGTGATATAGGGAGGCAAATTGAAGAGCCATACATGGGTTATCGCATTTGAAGTACAATTCCCACGGTATAACTAATTATTTTTGAAGAAATTCAATTGATATACACATTTTGCAGTATTATGTTGTAGTATTTGGGTAGTATGTGGTGCTGTTGAAGTGGTATTGGGTAGAATTGGGTAAATCGTCCCATCCCAATGCACCATAGAGAGAGACAGGGAGCGAGATAGAGTCAAAGAGAGATACACACAGGGGGAGAGAGACAGACAGACACAGACAGACAGGCATTAATTAGAGAGAGGGAGAGAGAGAGAGAGGGGGGTGGAGACAAAGAGGCAGACACAGGGGGGCAGAGAGAGAGAGACAGACAAAGACAGAGAGAGATATAGACAGACAGACGCAGAGGGAGACGGACACACAGAGAGAAAGACAGCCAAAGACAGAGGTGGATAGGGATACTGACAGATAGAGGGAGAGACAAACAGAGAGGGAGACAGACAGAGAGACACAGCAGACAAGCATAGAGAGAGACAGACAGAGCGGGGTAGAGACAGACAGAGAAGCCGACACAGGGGTGGGGGCAGAGAGAGACACACAGACAGAGGGAGAGGGGCAGACAGACACAGAGGGAGACGGACATACAGAGAGAAAGACATCAAAAGACAGGGAGATGGACAGGAACACTGACAGAGAGAGGGAGAGACAGACCGAAAGGGAGACAGAGACACTGATGGAGACAGAGAGGGACCTTATTTGGCTACCTAACCCTTCTTATTGGAAAGGGGGCCACATGGTTCAGTTAATAAGACGTTGGCTCGCTATCTAGAAGGTCCCGTGTTCCATCCCTGCGTTGACCGAGAACATTCATCCTGATTTTCCGGCGTGGATCCCCCTTGCCAATCAATGGTGCAGGAGGAACCGCGCTTAAAAATCCCGATGAACTTTTTTGGCTAACGGAGGGATGGAACAAGGGGCCTCCTGGATAGCGAGCATACGGTCAACGTACAGTCGTTGAGATGGGATGAAATACCGAGGTCCGGTGTACACATTGGCACTATTTGACGTAAACTGTAAGCCTTTTCTGCAATTTTTACACTATAAACCCCAGAATGCCTCGTTCGGCATTTCTGTCCAAACGAGGTAAAGAAAATGCCTCGTTGTCTGCAGTTCCGAAACGAGGTTTTTTAAATTGCCCTGCTTTTGGAACGAGGTATTTTGTTCAGAACAGAATAGGCTATTGTAATTCGGTACTAACTGGTATTACGAACGAACAGATTTCAAAACCCCAAAGATTACAAAACCGCGTTGCTTACATTGTCACAAAAACTAAAGTCGAAGAGGAATTTCTCCAGCACAGACAATAGTTAATATCAAACATTGCAGTTTTAGGTAAGTAATGTTTACATAGAATACACACATCAACACATCTTGGTTTGACACAGATTAATTTTTTGTCATTCGTAAAAATGAAACTGATTCTTGAAATAGAAACTAGACAACTTTCAACCTTTTTTTTATTAGCGCCATTTTTACTAGCCCTACCGGGTACGTCCAAGATCGACACCCATAATCTAGGCTTAATCATCGCAATGTTTTTGGAGCATTCATTTCTACTCTAGGCCTAGTTGGGACTGCTCCTGTGATATGACAACTTATTCAACTCATTGCTAGAAATATGAACTAGCCTATAATGCCCTAGCTAGGCCTATACCTTATGACTATGATACTACTGTAGCCACTACTAGTAGTGTACTAGACTAGGCCTAACTTATAAGATAATGAAGGGGTACCCGATAACATTTCTGGACATTAAAATCTGCTTTGTCAAAGTGAAAGTCTATCTATCTAAAAATTTTATATTTTACTAATTTTAGGCACAACTTGCATCTTTTGAGTAAATAAAATAAAACCAAGTACGAACAATCCAACCAAACCATGTCTGTCATCAATCAACTGTTTGCCTAATCTTATCCATAATATTTAAAATTAAAACGTGAAATAGAATTCAATATTAACACATTTCAATCCATATCGATGTTCTTATCTTACCGTAAAAAATATGGGATCCTAATAGCCAATATTCAAGAGACAATGAACATTTTTATACGCCCACATTTTCATGTGGACGTATTATGTCGTCGCCCCTGTCCGTCCGGACGTCCGTCCGTCCACAATTTGTTTGTGGACTCTCTACAGGTCACAATTCTTATCCGATTTTGACGAAACTTGAAATATAGGTTTATCTTCATAAGATCTCGGTTCCTTTCGATATTGGCATGTATCGGATTATGCCCCCTGATTGTACGAAATATCATGTTTTTAGCTTGTGGACCCTATAGAGGTCACAATTTTGAACCGATTGTGATGAAACTTGACATGCATGTTTATAACCCCAAAATCGTGGTTCCTTTCGATATTTGCGGCCATCGGATCATAACTTCCTGAAATATGGCCCCTGATTGTCCGAAAAATCGCCCTTTTTAGCTTGTGGTCCCTCTGGAGGTCAAAATTATTATCCGATTTAAAAAACCGTTCGACTATATCACCGTTACATGGTAATGAAGGTTCAGTTCAAATTTCGTGAAAATCGGACCAAAATTGACAAACAAAATGGCCGCCGTTTGTACGCAAATAGTGTGAAAATACGTTATTTGAAGGTTGTGGACCCTATAGAGGTCACAATTTTGAACCGATTTTGATGAAACTTGACATGCATGTTTATAACCCAAAGATCTTGGTTCCTTTCGATATTTGTGCATATCGGATTGTAACTTCCTGAATTATGACCCCTGATTGTACGAAAAATGACCTTTTTTTTAGCTTTTGGCCCCTCTGGGGTCAGAATTATTATCCCATTTAAAAAAACGTTTGATTATATAACCGTTACATCGTAATGAAGGTTGAGGTCGAATTTCGTGAAAATCGGACCAAAATTGACAGCTGTTCTTGTCAGGCCATCCATCCTTCATCACTAACAAGGGGAAACCACGCCAGAAAATCTAGATGAACTTTGTCACCCAATGCAGGGATCAAACACGTAACCTCCAGGCTACCGAGCCAGCATCTTACCCACTTAGCAACATGATCCCCAGTCGAATTTGAAGTCTACTGAAATGAACCTTTGTAACCCAAAGATCTTAATTCATTTCTATATTTGCACCTAGGAAAACTCACTTTCGGTATTGCTTGTTCTCTATCCATCTCTCGAAAATGTGGGCGTATCCTGCCTGGCAGTGCCAGCCTATCTTATAATCAGTACACAAGTCGTGTAGTATATGGCGGTAATGAAACCAAATATATCCTAAAAAACAATGCCTAAGTAATAAGTAATGGAAGATACACAAACGACAAAATGATAATAAAAAGGCGCGTAGAATGGACCCTAACCCTAAATCGACCGTGTTTAATTTGTTGGACTGTTCACGTATTTCACCGAACATAATTGAATCGAAATTTAAATACTATTATTAACAATTGAATATACATGTAAATGGCTATATACATTCATATTATAATATGTGCTTTTAGACCCAGTTCAATCTGTTTTAAGGTCTCAATGAAAAGTCACAGGCTTGTTAAATTCAGCTCATCGGGCATCAATTAGGAGATAAACACCTCCTGTTTCGCATTTAGAGGGGTGTTATTGTCCAATAGACATGTCCTGAGATCATTAGGACCCAAGACGCGTTTATCGACATTGTAGACAAATCAGAACGCTAGGTTTACCTTTAAGCATGTTACAATATATCAACGATGCATGCAATTACGACGTCTTTGGAAAAATTAAACAAAAAAGCAGTTTTATTCCAGTTACTACAATCAGGTTATATTTTGACTTAAACTGAGTTCACAATTGGCGAAATTCGCATGACCACATGGATTAAGTTATTATATCGCTCAAACGGGCTGATTTTGATGTCTGGAATTAAACATGCTTGTTATTTGATTTCAAGATTTTCCGCTTCACAAGGGTGATTTAGGATAAGGGAAACAATTTTGTCCACCTCATCTGACTTTATTTTATAGACCATACATGCCTCTCTGCTGGATCGATATCCAGGACTGTCTATAATATTATATTCATCAATACCTGCCTGATACAAGGATGTTCACGTTGAGCTCCTTTAATGAAGGAAATGTAAGTAGCAGTGGGTAAAAGTAAGAATTGTCTCTTTTATGGACTATACCGGGTAATACTAATTTCCATGCTCGTATCCATGTTTCTACTAAAACTGAAGTAAACTAGCAAAAGTGTGCAATAACATGGAAAATATCTAGTTATTGCACATTTAAGCTCCATTGAATTTATGTAATACAATATCATTTGGGATCTAAAATGTAATATTGTATTTTTAATTCATATTCTTAATTCATATTTTATATTGTAATTTCAATTGTTACTCATTTGGACATATTAAGTGACAAGCTTTAATCCGTTGCAGGTGCGAGCTTATCTGACATTATGTAAGATGTATTGGTCGTGCAAACTTGTATCATCGAAGTGTCTATTTGATATAAGTTGTAAGCTTAACACTTGTTGTTTTAGAGCTAAGATGTGTTTATCTTAATTAATCGTTTTCATTGTTCTCATTTTAATGCTATTAACTATGGCGTGCTTCAGCTATTTGACAGGCATCGTTGGAGAGTATATAATGCCTCGTTTAGAGTTAGGCGAGGGTCGAGACGGGAGGACACCAGGGACCAGAGACCAGAGTCAGGTCTTGGGGAGACCGAGGGAGAAGTCGGTCCGTCCTGGACTATGGGGGTCTGCCCTCAGACCCCCGTGACGAGTTGGGTCTTCTTAGTTAGACATCTCCAGATTGTTATGTTACATACTCTTTAGTGGTGCCGTAGACCAGACGGGAGGACACCAGGGACCAGAGACCAAAGCCAGGTCTTAGGGAGACCAAGGGCGAAGTCGGTCCGTCCTGGACTATGGGGGTCTGCCCTCAGACCCCGGGCAGTTGGGTTTTCTGTGACCTAGGGAGAACATATTTAGTTAGATATCTCCTGACCAACCACCATATGTAAATATGTTATGCAGTAATAAAACGTCTGTTTAATAAAACGAGTTATGTATTCTATTACATTTAATAGAGCGAAAACAATTAAAAATTTGGTTATTGACAGAAAAGAAGAAAGAAAGACTCCCCGCCCATGTTACACAATATAAACAGGTCATGCGCAATTATTTTATAACATCATGAACATATGGATATAATCGTATTTTAAACATAAGATACGACTTGACAAAAATAATAAGCAAGAGGGTCGTCTCAGGAACGAGCTAGGCCAACTTAGTTTGTGTTGTTTAACGTCCTATTATTCTGACCCGACTGGGATAATGGAGACGTTCATACACCATACATTGTGCAATGAGGGGAATTTTGCCCAGACAGCAGCGCACCGGTCTAGTCTTATATAAAATCCAACTGCCAACAGATTAGTTACGTGCACGTCGCATCTAAAATACTGCTTTGTTCCGACTTCGCCACGGCCTACACTTGTACCGATTTCCAACTGCCAAGGAATCCTTTACGTGCACGGCTCATCTGTCCGACTACAGGTTTTCCCTTGCGAGGCCCTCGGTCCTGCAGCGCGGACACGTGGTTGTAACCGCAGAAATGCCCGATGAACTTTCTCGGCCAACCCAAAAATCGAACACGGGACATGTATACACACAGGTTAGCGAGGCAACGTCTTTCTCACTGAGCCACCGTGGCTCCCAGGTCGTGTCAAGAACAGAAAGCAAAAATTTAAAACTGTCCATGTTTTACACATATTAGTTTTGGTATGTCGTATATACATTAGCAGTCCACGAAATATATCACTTGGCAGTTGCAATTCCATGCACACTAAAATTTGCAAGATGATGTAAGATTATCAACAGCGTGCTGATCATAAGACACATTCTATATAAAAAAACACAACAGTTTTTACAATATTACAAGTATTGATGTTAAATATTTTTAAAATGTATATCGAATATTTTTGTTATGGTTATGCTCAGTGAAATACTATATTTTATTTCCAAAATATTTCTTAAAGTCTAAATAACACATCAACTGTTTGTATGGTAATACTAATATGGATACACATTTTCCGGGCAAAATATGGTTATGCTCAGTGAAATACTATATTTTATTTCCAAAATATTTCTTAAAGTCTAAATAACACATCAACTGTTTGTATGGTAATACTAATATGGATACACATTTTCCGGGCAAACTTTATTTGTAACTTTCCAGCGACACATATTTACTCCAGCAAATGTGAAATAAAGTACACTGCAATTGGTAATTACTCATGTCTTATATATAGGATTATTGTTTTTCAATTTATATTCATCTTAGCGTATTACTTTACATTATTCTTACAAATTTTTATATTTTCTAATTTTTCATTAAACATATGTCAAAAAGCCTACAATATAAAATACAATTCATGTAGTGTGTAATTAACTTAAAATAATCTATACACAAAAACACATACTTATGGAGTAACAGCTACTTAATTTATTTAGGCGACGTTTCGAAGAGTATTCTCTCAACGTTATCAAGCTAATACAGTAAAACAAGAATTATGAGATCAATATATACAGAAAAACTATAACAACAATTCATGAAACCATACAGGACAACAACAAGATCAAAGGAGTTATTCAAAACAAACTAATTAACACTAAGCTTAATTGTAGCCATGAGTTGATTTAACCCTTGTCGGTGCACGTGGGGTCTCCGTGGACCCCACGCACTTGTTTTATAGTGTTTTGTGATAACTACTGGGCACTGCTTTCTGAAATTTAGTGACTTTGTCTCCAATATATTTTTAAACATAGCGAATAGATTGGTATTCATCTGCTTCACACATGAAGAGTTATGTTACATGCCAAACAGGCCCAACGCTTGTAGGGCACAAGGGGTCCAATCGGACCCCAAACTTACAACTCGCAGTAAGAATTTTGCTAATGTGTTTGCTGCCTGATACCATATTGCGTATGCCAGACTATTGTCTCTTTAAACATCTGCATGTTACAAATACCAAAAATTAAATGATGAATTCAAAAAATTCTATGGTTTTTGTATCAAGCGTGAATCGCCATTTAACCTCGTTATAACATAGTACACAAAGTAGCAATTTTGTGAGTATTATTAAATCTCTTCAAAATGCCAGTAAAATAATTTTGTATAATAATTTAGTTGTTTTTCAGTTGTCAAATATAAATGCAAATAAAAACTTAACCGCTGCTTTTAAATTCAAATACATCTGTACGTAGAAATTTTGAATTACAACTGGGGTCTATACGGACCCCTTGTTACCTGCTATGTGATTCTCACCACGTGCACCCACAAGGGTTAAGCAATTAATAACTATGAATGTGTACAATACTACCAACTAATATGGATATACCTACATTACAGTTATGATATAGCATGTTGAGTTAGATAACGCTAATTAACTTGTAATAACTTGTGATTAGTTGGACAATGACTAAACTAACTTTCTCATTGTTTAATTGGAAAAGATGGATGTAACAGATAACAATTGATAATGATGTTAGGAAAATGAAATTAATAAATACTAATAAGAAGTAGGAGAGATGGAGAAACACAAATGTTGTTATTTAATGAGTTCATCATAAGCACTGGGCAGGAATATCCCCGTGTCGCGGTTGAGGTCTGGGCTGTTTCTTTTGATGTGTATGGCCTCAATAAGTTTGCGGGTCTTCTCTATGGGTAGATGGGCTGCCAGAGTTTTATATGTCTTAATTCGGTGTCCTGGGTTGGATAGCATGTGTTGGGCCACAGCTGAATTGGTGGTGGAGGATTTTGTTTTATGCTGACTAATTCTCTTATCTAAAGGTTGTCTTGTTTCTCCCACGTATTTGCTGTCACATGTACAGGTAATTTCATAGACACATTCTTTCGGATTTGGTTGTTTAGTTGGGTTTAGTTTGCCACTGGCCTTCAGGAGATCTTTAAGGGTTCTTCCTTTAGAAAATGTTACCTGGATGCCTGTTGGGGTTAAGAGTCTTCTGAGTTGGTATGATAGTTTGCCTTGAAATGGTATTGTTATTCTGACTGGTGGTTTATCTGGTTTCGGTTTGTTTACATCTGTCGGAGGGTTAGTGGTGGCCTTGATGATTTTCTGCACTAGTTGTCGGGGGTAGTTATTGAAATCAGTTAGAGAGGTTTCAATGTGATCAAGTTCAGCTCTGATAGAATTTTCGTCGCAGATGTTTGCGGCTCTGCGCGCTAAAGTAGATATAGTGGCTTTCATTACGCTGTGTGGGTGATTAGACTTATAATTAATGTACTGGTTGGTGTGTGTTGGCTTCCTATATACACTGGTATTCAGTTTATCTACAGATCTCTTCACTAGGACGTCCAGGAACGGGAGGGAATGGCTCTGTTCTTTTTCTATTGTAAATTGTATTCTGTTGTTTTGGTTGTTGAGGTGGTTGAGGAGGAGGTCAGGGTCTTCATTCTGCTTGAGAATGACAAAGATATCATCAACTTTGCGAAACCAAGCTGTGGGTTGAACCGATGAGGTGGAAAGGGCATCTTTTTCAAAACTGGCCATATAGATCTCGCTGAGGACTGGGGACAAAGGGCTTCCCATTGGTAATCCGTGTATTTGCTCATAAAACTCATCTCCCCAGGAAAAGTACGTGGAATCTATGCAGGATTTAGTGAGGTTGATGATGTCTTCCGTGTTGAGGTTGGTGTTAAGTGCATTCTCTACGGAGGTTAATCTATGGCGTAGTGCTTCAATGGCTTCTTCTCGGGGGATATTAGTGAAAAGGTCTATGACATCATACGAAAGAATCTGTATGTCTTTGGGTTGGTTCTGTAGTTTGTCGCAGAAATCTTTTGAATCTTTAATAAACGAAGGGGCTTCTTTACCGAATGGGGAGAGGAGTTTGGATAGGTACTGTGCTGTATTATAAAATACAGAGTCTCTGGAGCATACTAGGAGTCTGGCTTTAATTGGATTCTTGTGGGTTTTAATTGTGGCCCTGGCATATGGGGGTCTGGGATGAGAAGGCTTGAGTTTGTAGAATAATTGGTTGTTGAGTCTTCCTTGTTCTTTCAGGTTGAGTAACTGGGCAGTATGTTTGTCGCTATAGCTGTTGGTGGGATCTTTCCTAATCTTCCTGTAGGTGGTTTTATCTGTCAGTAGAAGAGACACTGTGTTAAGATAGTCAGTCTTATCCATTATAACCGTAGATTTCCCTTTGTCAGCAGCTACTATTGCCTTAGCAAACAGTTTGAAGATGAACTAAATGGACTTCGAGATACTCTGTCTCCAGTTGACTACCAGTTACTCCGTGCTAAGCAGCTGAAGTCGCTAGATGCTCTAAGAGAGACCACTCGCTCCAACCAACTTAAAAAGTTCGAGAACCTCAAAACCACTAAACCTGTGAATCCGACTACCAAAAAAGGCATAGATGAATACTTAACCAAAACAGTCATCAACCTTAGCAGTCGGAACCTAAGCGATGATCAGATCACACTCCTTAGCAAAGGATTAAAGTTTGTGCCAACTCACCGATCTGCCAACCAAGACCTACTCATTGCCAACATCGAAAGAGGTTTAAGACAGCTCGCACCCGGTGGCAAGATTGACTCCCTGAGACATCAAATCACTGATCTGATAGCCAAATCGAAGATGCGACGAGATGCCCCAAACCTCAACAAGTCCCAAAACACCGCCCTGCAGGAACTTAAGAAAGATCCCAACATCACAATAGTAGCTGCTGACAAAGGGAAATCTACGGTTATAATGGATAAGACTGACTATCTTAACACAGTGTCTCTTCTACTGACAGATAAAACCACCTACAGGAAGATTAGGAAAGATCCCACCAACAGCTATAGCGACAAACATACTGCCCAGTTACTCAACCTGAAAGAACAAGGAAGACTCAACAACCAATTATTCTACAAACTCAAGCCTTCTCATCCCAGACCCCCATATGCCAGGGCCACAATTAAAACCCACAAGAATCCAATTAAAGCCAGACTCCTAGTATGCTCCAGAGACTCTGTATTTTATAATACAGCACAGTACCTATCCAAACTCCTCTCCCCATTCGGTAAAGAAGCCCCTTCGTTTATTAAAGATTCAAAAGATTTCTGCGACAAACTACAGAACCAACCCAAAGACATACAGATTCTTTCGTATGATGTCATAGACCTTTTCACTAATATCCCCCGAGAAGAAGCCATTGAAGCACTACGCCATAGATTAACCTCCGTAGAGAATGCACTTAACACCAACCTCAACACGGAAGACATCATCAACCTCACTAAATCCTGCATAGATTCCACGTACTTTTCCTGGGGAGATGAGTTTTATGAGCAAATACACGGATTACCAATGGGAAGCCCTTTGTCCCCAGTCCTCAGCGAGATCTATATGGCCAGTTTTGAAAAAGATGCCCTTTCTACCTCATCGGTTCAACCCACAGCTTGGTTTCGCAAAGTTGATGATATCTTTGTCATTCTCAAGCAGAATGAAGACCCTGACCTCCTCCTCAACCACCTCAACAACCAAAACAACAGAATACAATTTACAATAGAAAAAGAACAGAGCCATTCCCTCCCGTTCCTGGACGTCCTAGTGAAGAGATCTGTAGATAAACTGAATACCAGTGTATATAGGAAGCCAACACACACCAACCAGTACATTAATTATAAGTCTAATCACCCACACAGCGTAATGAAAGCCACTATATCTACTTTAGCGCGCAGAGCCGCAAACATCTGCGACGAAAATTCTATCAGAGCTGAACTTGATCACATTGAAACCTCTCTAACTGATTTCAATAACTACCCCCGACAACTAGTGCAGAAAATCATCAAGGCCACCACTAACCCTCCGACAGATGTAAACAAACCGAAACCAGATAAACCACCAGTCAGAATAACAATACCATTTCAAGGCAAACTATCATACCAACTCAGAAGACTCTTAACCCCAACAGGCATCCAGGTAACATTTTCTAAAGGAAGAACCCTTAAAGATCTCCTGAAGGCCAGTGGCAAACTAAACCCAACTAAACAACCAAATCCGAAAGAATGTGTCTATGAAATTACCTGTACATGTGACAGCAAATACGTGGGAGAAACAAGACAACCTTTAGATAAGAGAATTAGTCAGCATAAAACAAAATCCTCCACCACCAATTCAGCTGTGGCCCAACACATGCTATCCAACCCAGGACACCGAATTAAGACATATAAAACTCTGGCAGCCCATCTACCCATAGAGAAGACCCGCAAACTTATTGAGGCCATACACATCAAAAGAAACAGCCCAGACCTCAACCGCGACACGGGGATATTCCTGCCCAGTGCTTATGATGAACTCATTAAATAACAACATTTGTGTTTCTCCATCTCTCCTACTTCTTATTAGTATTTATTAATTTCATTTTCCTAACATCATTATCAATTGTTATCTGTTACATCCATCTTTTCCAATTAAACAATGAGAAAGTTAGTTTAGTCATTGTCCAACTAATCACAAGTTATTACAAGTTAATTAGCGTTATCTAACTCAACATGCTATATCATAACTGTAATGTAGGTATATCCATATTAGTTGGTAGTATTGTACACATTCATAGTTATTAATTGCTTAAATCAACTCATGGCTACAATTAAGCTTAGTGTTAATTAGTTTGTTTTGAATAACTCCTTTGATCTTGTTGTTGTCCTGTATGGTTTCATGAATTGTTGTTATAGTTTTTCTGTATATATTGATCTCATAATTCTTGTTTTACTGTATTAGCTTGATAACGTTGAGAGAATACTCTTCGAAACGTCGCCTAAATAAATTAAGTAGCTGTTACTCCATAAGTATGTGTTTTTGTGTATTGCTCTATCCAGTTACTAAATGCCTCTAAAAGATTATTAAAATAATCTATATACAATTGACGGTGAGTCGATCTGTCGACAGCTTTAATTATTTACGGACGATTAATTTGGACTGCGTCGAATTTGTGGGACATAGCTCCAAAACATAAGATTTGCGTTGTATATTGTAATATAATGATCATAATTTATCAGTCATTAAAATACATTTGGGTGCTCGGCTTGATAAAATCATGCCAAATTATGTTCTTATCTATTCCACAAGCCCAACCCATGCGTCCAGCAATATTATGGATAGAAAGGCAGCTAATACATTGTGCATTGTTTAAAATATACATTGTTCATTAACCAGACGTATATATGATTGTGTTGTTCACTTTACCAGACACAAAAATCGGCTTACTTATGTAGATTTGCTTGCGGATGACCATGTACACGATGGCTATTTATTTTTTGTAGATCTATGAAAATGTTCAAAATATACTATCGTGGTCACTTCGATCATTGTGTACAAATTCCCTTTCAATTTATTGAATGTAAACCAGGCTATTGACCTGTTACTAGACGATGATTATTATCTTATTTATGTGATCGAACGTTGCACGACAACTTTAAATGTTAATCATAAATGGATTATATTTATTTTTACCAATTAATCATTTGATGCATTATAAAATACTCTACGAATATTGGGACGGTACTAAGAATGAGGAATTTGCCTTAAACGACGATGATTATTATCTTATTTTATCAGATACGTGACGTTTTAATCCTCGTTAGTGTAACAATGCACGGGCACTTGAAGGGATTAAAATAAAACTTCTTACTACTGCTCTGCTTGACTATAATAGTATAGTATTAGTATATAAAGTCAGACGCCATCTTTGTTATGACTTGTTTATGATATATCGTCTGCTGTCATCTCACAATACTCACTAGTTCTAACACTTGATGTCATTTTTATTGCCAACGAGACTTTATTTGATCATTATTCACCTTCCGATGTAATTAAATTGATCCTTTTACAGCGTTATTAATTACAATGTTGTCGTTGCGACATAGTTTTTCAAATTCATAGACAAGGAATGGAGAAATGATGGCTGAAATAATATTGTTATCTTTACAAATTATAGATTATAATTTCATAACCTAACATATAGAACACACGCTGGTTATTTTGATACAGTTTAGTAAACATGTGGGTAATTTACATTTTTCAAGTAAAAGCTGCTATTAGAGACTTTTGGCAAGCGCAAATTCCTAGTACGTATCGCGTATCCGTATGGATTTTGTGTGTGGCGTCATCAATGTGTGTGTATTTCTCATACGTGAAACGGCACACGGATACGGCGTCCCGTATCGAATAGCTTTGATACGGAGAAGGTCCGTATAACATTGTTGTCTTTTTGGACGCTGAAATGTTGTATCATATCGTTTTTTTGATGTGAATTTAATCATAATAAAGACTGGAATTTAATCATTATTTTTGATGGGTTTTTCTCGGGAATATTCTCACCTTTTCCGCCTGTCTGTCTGCACGCTGGTTGATCTACGTGCTAGATTTAGGTAGATATGCGAACTTGCAAATGTGTAAATGATGTGATTCTATGGTAAAGGTGTATAAATGATAACTTAGTGAAACCGAAAATTGCTGTCGAGTCGAAGTCAAAGATTTTTTTTAATAAGATGCGACATTAATTTTTTATGTCGCATACGTACGCGACACAAGAATTTGCCCAAACTCTCAAACTGCTCTGACGCAACGTGTCACGTATACGATACGGATACGTGATATGGATAGGGCAAATGCCACTTGCCAAAAGTCTCTGTTGTTTGAAATACACGTGTGTGAAAAATTACTAATTATCTCACGTCATTAGAATAATTTTAGACATCATTTAGATTCTTTAAAGTCAAACACGCAATGAGTTCTTTAGACGACCATTTCATGATGATGTGGTTTTCTGAATCTCGCCACGCTGGTTAGTCTTTAAAAGTTGAGAGAAAGATATTAATTTTAAACATTGTAATGTGGACATAAAACGTATAGAAAACAACTATTTTGGTTCCTGTTACATATTTGATTTTGGTATCGTGACAAAGCACAATGGTGAAGTGCTTAAGAAGCGAGATACAACAGTAGCTAGCCTGGAGTCAAACCAACCCCTAGACGACCAGGTCAAAACAAAGATATGAAGCAGCGGTAGTGCTACATTCGCCATACAATTTATTAACATCGCTTCTTTTAAACATGTGTACGATACCGCTTCTGTTATTTCCATTTTGAAAATATTGTAACCTCTACAGGGTCCACGACCTTCGTATTACATACAATACACAATTTGCATGCAAAGAGCGGCCATTATGACGTGCAGTTTCATTTCGATTTCTCGAGATATGAATTCAACCCACAGTATGGTAGAATGTTGTGATATATTTAAACGGGTTTTAAAATCGCATAAAAAAAATGTGACCTCTAGAGAATCCACAAGCTAAAAATACGATTTGTCGTACAATCAGGGGCCATAATTCAGAAAGTTACGATCCGATATGCACGAATATCGAAAGAAACCCATAGAAAATGTTAAGAGCTAAAACCATGAAATGCGTTTCAACGTCCTACTCTTGCATTTCAAGCGTCATCAAAATCGGTTAACAATTGTGACCTCTAGGGGGTCCACAAGCCAAAAACGTGAATTTTCTTGCAATCAGGGCCAAAACACATGAAGTTTTGATCCGATACATGTCTATATCGAAAGCAGCCGAGATCTTTCGTCAAAATCGGATAAGAAGTGTGACATGTAGAGTGTCCGCAAACAATTGTGGACGGACGGACGGACAGGGGCGACGACAATTTACGTCCACATAAAAATGTGGGCGTATAAAAACAACATTGCTTTAAACTTAAGGTGGATTATAATGTTTCAATCCCACACGTGACAAGAAGTTGGGTCGTAATTCTAACCTCGTGGGTTTTCTCCGGGTCATTCTTCATCCAATATACATTATATAACTGAATCAGTTCGTGATAAAATGTGATTTATAGTATAAAAGTTAACCCAGCGCAGGACACCGCTTCATTTCATTTTCAAAGTATTTAACTGACTCCAGACCGTGATTTATTATAAAATAGTTCAACCCATAGAAAATGTTAAAAGCCAAAACCATACCTAGTCCAGGCAAGATAGGATAAGTGCGAGCAGATGCTGCAATAGAAATGACGACCATGGTTTATGGTCGGTCTAGACGTATATTATCACCAAAAAAAAATTCCCAATCCGAAATCCGTCGTCAAATTGGCCAATATCCAAAATGAATATTATTATGATTTCCAGCCAATTGCAATAATATAATCGAATCAGGTATTAAAATATACGTTTTCGGGGTAAATGAATCCATTTCCATACACATTGTTGTGATAAGTGCTACCGCGAAGTCAATATTGGGGGTTATTTAAGGTGGCGTTCAGTTTTGGCGGAAAAATTCAAACTTTGCATGAGGATCAGGTTTGGTGTCAAATATACGTTTTGGAGGTAGCTGAATCAATGTTCGTGCATATTTTAGTGATTAAGTTATTCCCTGTGTCAATATAATAAGAGAAAGTCCAATTAGGGATTTAGATATCTGATTAGGGATGGGAGATTAATGATACTCCTACCTTAAACCTTTGAAGCACGTGGCAAATTTATTTCACAAATTGCTTTAAATTTTGAGATTCAGATGGATACAGTATCGCCTGTTTGTCAGATATGCAGTGAACCATTTGATAATGAAATTGCTCAGTGTTGTAACTCTACTGAAGTGGAGGAGCCTTATCAAGGTATAGACGGTCTACAATGCTAAGATTTAATTTTGCGGACCGTTGTCGTTTACATGGTCTGTAGGAAAGACTAGCAGACAGCCCATTACAACAGATATAATCGGTGTCCGCTGATACAACAGTAAAGAGTAAAAGTCACAACACCTATTATTTGAACATGCCAAGACAAAAGACGACTGGACATTAATCTAGTTGTATTTGACAAATCAAAATTGAGGCCGGTGTCCCTAAATAGATGACACTCATTAATTACTTACAGATCTAATACTAGCATTTAAAGTAGCTAAGTCTCTCATCCAATATCGTCCAAAATCTTACATTTTGTAAATGGTAAAATAAACAATTTTACCATTGGTGCACGAAACGTGTACCATTATAGTGCGTTTCAGCATCAAGTGACCAGGAAGAACGAGGCTAGACATATTCCAAAACTTACGTCAAGCGGTGACGCTATAACTTAGCTGGAGAGCATGTACAATAGACTTGCATAATCAGACACTAGAAATTTCTATTCTGTTTTGACTCATGCCATATTTCGCTGGTATAACCGATTTGAGTCAAAACGGAAACAATTGAATGTAAATTAGTTCATATACAATCAGATGACATTATTATATGCGTTGCGGCCCTTTTGGGTCAATTTCTCAGTCCCAAATATTAGCGATTTAGCTTCTTTAAAGGCTCATCCCTCTGTGTAACCTAAGCAAAAATTCTCACTGTAGTGGCGTGCTGGGCAGGTAGTCAATCGCTTACCCTGCTCTCATGAAGGTAGAAACTGGAAATGGTTAATAACGCTCGAATCCAATGAGATTTCGTACTAGGGTATAGGGTAGTCCGCGGGGGTGGCTATGTGCCCCCTCTACCGAAAATGTGCCGTCGAATTTACACAGAGATTCCTTAAAAAGTTCAGGAACTGTCCACCCCAATGAAAACATTGTGCCCCCTTTAAGAGCTGCCTTTCCCTTGTTGCAACCAAATCCAGAGATACTACAAACCAATTGCACTAAATGCACGTAAAGAATATGTATGTCCGTTTCTCACTGATGATGTAAGGGTTCCATACATGCTCAATCAGCTCCTGATTTCCACGGATGACTTCCAGAATAGATTTAACAGCCAGATTGATGTTTCCATAATATTCAGAATTAACTGATTTGTCTTAGTGTTATATTTGTATTGAAACGAATTTAGGAAAATTGCAACACGAGTGATGGGAACATTTTTTCCGGTTAGCATACTCAAGTCCAAAAAGCTAACCGTTACCACAATCTAATTAAAATTCAGATCTATATTTCGTTTCGGTTTGAATAGTTTCGATGGCCCACCCTTAGATCTAACAAGTTATAGCGGGAGGCCACGTTCAGCCAGTTCAGATGTCAAACACGCGACATTTGACCCTATAAACCCTATGGCTGTTAATGCCTACCCACAATTCCGCGCAAAAAAGGTCAAACTCTCGATTCGATAGACAATTTGATTGGTTGACCCCAATTTAATTCCGTGGCCTGACTTAATTTTACAGCGGGAATTTTACATTTTCTAGGAAAGTCAAAGCATAATTATTTCTATGTCTTTTGCTCAAAAGGTTGTCAACTCACTATTATACGATCATGGGCATTATTTCTTAGGCATTAAAATCAGTGACACAGGAAATAATAACACATTCCCCCAGTGGAATAGCAATCTTCAAACGTTTGAATTTGAATTTGAAAATGATATTATAGGATTAATAGGACTATTCTTTAACAAGGTAGGACTGTTTATAGATACAATCTATTTTAAGGCTTTATTTTATTACAGTTTAAAAATTTAACTTAAAAATATGAAATCGCAACTTTAACGTGTATCCTGATCATCTTCTCGTTCCTCTCATTAGGTAACAGAATCGAATGAAACTTGGCAGGTACCCTTTGTAAACAATACCAGTCCTTTTCCATGCTTGTTTTTCTTTACTCACAGGTCGTTGAGTTTTATTATTACAGTTAACTATGTCCATGTTCAGGTCCTAAGGACTTAATCATAATCCTTTAACCATGTGTCAATGTAATGGATCACATAGTCGTCAAATCGCCGCTACCATATGCTACAGAACTCACATTTTTTTTATCCTGCCCCACCCTCTCCTAAAGTGCCCTAACTTTGGTCTGCCTACCCTCATTCGGAGGACCTAGCACGCCATTTGCTAATTGTCGAACTTAGTCATGACTTTTCACCAAGTGTTACTCTCTCCTAAATTCTCTGCCATTGAAATTAGTATCTCCGCTTATTATTGAACTTAGGCCAGGATCTTAATCAGCTCATTATTATCGGCATCCAATACCCGTTATCTTTCGGAATGACGGTGGACAGTTCATTACAAATGGTTCACTGCATATATGACAAACAGGCGATACTGTATCCATCTCTGTCTCAACACTTAAATCATTTTATGAAATACATTCGCCAATAGGTTTGGCCATCATAGCTCAATTTTTGAGATTGGTGATGGAAATCGAACACGGCCACGACACGCACACGACGCTGCGTCTACAGTCGGCTGGGAGTGGCCCTTTTCGTCATGCCTGCTACGCTGCCTCCGCAGTGAGCAGTGGTCAGCCAGAGCGTCTAAATGAGATTTTGTTGATGCTTGATGAATGCCATCATATTGGATCTGAGGCATACTCGACTACTCTTGATCCCCAATGAGATATTTCCACATATTATAACCCAGGTCAACCTGTTAATTACCAAAATGACAAACTGTGTTGAAAATGGAATCAACTGCCTCCAAAACGTATATTTTGACACCAAATGTGTTCATTTAGTAAAATTATTATTTTCCCGCCCAAATTGAGCGCCATCTCGGATTATTTCCCAATATTGAGTCCGCTGTATAACAATCAGCAAAATGGGTATGGAAATGGATTCAGCTGCCCCGAAAGGATATATTTTGATATAAAACTCGATCATATTATGATAAGGGATAAAAATGGGCATTTTTCAGTCAAAACTGGCGACCATTTTGGATTTTTGCCAAATTGACCCATTTGGGCACGAATTTTGGACTGGGACTTTTTTTGGTGATAATATACGTCTACACCCACCATAAACTGTGGTCAGCATTTCTATTGTAGCAAATGCCCGAATTGATGCGAAATTGAGTTAAAATGCCTGGACTAACTCGTTTTGTAGGATAAATGAAATAGGTTTCAACGTCCTACTCTTTTCAATCAATCAATCAATCACCACATTTGTATAGCGCAAACAATACTTCGATAAAGTTCCTAATGCGCTTAAAAGTTTATGTGAATTCTTTTAGTGTTTATTTTCCTCAAATAGATGTGTCTTCAAACGTGACTTGAAGATGTCTAGAGTTTTTGATTCTTTAATGTTTAAGGGTAGAGAATTCCAGAGAAAAGGTGCTGCAAAGTGAAAAGATCGTTTTGTCCGTTGAAGTTCGACAGCGGGAATAACTAATAATGACTTGTTCTGAGATCTTAAGGTTCTACTGGATTCATATGGAGTCAATAGATCTTTAATGTATTGTGGCGCTTGGTTGTTGAGTGCTTTAAAAGTTAGTAACAGTATTTTGAATTTGATTCGCTGATTTATTGGTAAGGCAATGGAGGGTTCTTAGCGATGGTTTAATGTGATCCCTTTTCCTGGTTCCAGTGATGAGACGAGCTGAAGCATTCTGAACATATTGAAGTTTCTGCAGCTGCCACTGTGGTAGACCATACAACAAAGCATTATGGTAGTCCAGCCTTGAAGAGATCGAAGCATGAACGAGGAGTTTTAGATTTTCACATGTTAAGTACTTCTTTATCTTTGCTAATTTATAAATCTGGTAAAACGCTGAAGAACAGATGGTTTTGATGTGGGTCTCAAAAGTTAGCGTGGAATCAATGGTAGCACCGATGTTCTTTGCCTTGTTTGTTGGTTGAATTAACTCCCCACCAATCGAGAGGCTCCCTTTTTTTATTTTGTTGAGTTGTTGTTTGGTACCGATATAAAGAACTTCAGTCTTGTCTGGATTTAATTTTAAAAAATGAAGAGTCATCCAGTTGTGGATTTCATCTAAACAGTTCTCAATATCATGCACAATAGTGGTTTCAGATGTATGATCAAAGCTGATGTACAACTGTGTATAGTCTGCGAACAAGTGGACACAAAGTCCATATTTCTGGGCTATTGCATTAAGTGGTCTTGTGAATATTATAAATAAAACAGGCCCTAGGACTGATCCTTGAGGCACTCCGCAGATCATTGAAACAAAGTCCGAGGAAGTCCCATTAATGCACACAGCTTGCCTTCTGTCGGTTAAGTAAGATCGGAACCAGTTGAACACATTGTTACGCAAGCCAATTTCAACCCATAGTGTGTCTAGGAGATCACTGATGTCAAGAGTGTCAAATGCAGCGGATAGGTCCAGCAAAATCAGCAATACGCTCTGTTGTTGATCAATGCACTTGTGGATATCATCGACAATTTTTATCAGAGCGGTTTCCGTACTATGGAATTGCTTGTAAGCCGATTGAAGAGGATTATCAAGAGCACTCTGGCGAATATGCACATTAAGACGCTGTAGCACACATTTCTCAATGAGTTTTGATATATAGCTCAGGTTACTCACAGGCCTGTAGTTCTTCAGCAGATCAGCATCTAAGGATGGTTTCTTGATTAGAGGTGTGATCATGGCTTGCTTCAGGGTACTTGGGAAGACTCCGTCTAGAAGCGATTTGTTGACTATAATTATAAGGATTGGTATGAAATCATCCAAATTGTCTTTAAGAAGCCATGTTGGAAGTGGGTCTAACTGGCAAGACTTCGTCTTGGTTTTGAGCACCACAGTTTTAAGTTCCTCTAAGCTGTATGGTGTAAACTCTGCTAGCAGATGTTGAGTGGGAACTTTGTAAGACGGACATCGGGTTTGGTTAATAAGGGAAGCCTTTGTGATGATGTCATCTCTAATTTGTACAATTTTTTGATTAAAATATGTCGCAAATTTATCGGCAAGGTTGGAAAGAGATTCATGATCTGGTAGAGTTTGTTCTGTCTTTGAGTTCAGTAACACATTTGATAAATTAAATAATTTTTTTTGATCAGAAGCACAGTTGACGACTTTAGTATTGTAGTACTCCGTTTTTTTTAGATTCAACCAACTTTGCTACGGATTTTATTTCAGTTATGTAGATTTGTTTTTGAACAGATAGACCCGTCCTCACCCAGGTGCGTTCAGCTTTTCTCCTGACTTTCCTGGCATCCCGAATTGTATCGCAGAACCAGGGGTTTTCAGGCTTTATGACTATTCTTCGTGTCATCTTCGGTGCATGGACATCAATAATGTTTTTAATGAGCTTATTATAATCATTGATAAGTTCTTCGAGAGTTTTATTCGATGAGATGGGTAGAGTTAGCAACGCCTCCTTAAATTTATCCTTATTGATATTTCTGAATTTTCTATATTCGACATTACAAGGTGGTGTGGTAGTCTGTGGTTTAAACGGCACGATAAAGTGGACAGCAGAATGATCACTGAGCTGTGGGTCAATTACAATAACTTGCGATATGACAGATTCATCAGCCTTGGTCAGGAGAAGATCTAGGGTGTGGCCGAGACGATGTGTTGGGTTATCAACATGTTGGACCAGTCCGAAAGAGTGGAACAATTCCTTGAATTGAGAGCTGTTTGTATCTGTGTCACTGTCAACATGAATGTTGAAATCACCAGCAATCACAAATTTACCCACTTTTGAGATAATAGTTTCATGGTAAGTAGCAAATTCAGAGAAAAATTCAGACATAGGGATTCTTACATTGTTCTGCTTGGTAACAGGTGGACGATAAACTACACAGAGTCGAAGTGACTCTTTGTCAGACTTGCATAGAACCTCAATATTTTCAAACGTCTGGTAATCTGGGCACTTTTTGACTTGAGTTGCAATGCCATGCTTAGAGAGAACACCAACACCACCACCCCTGCCCTTACGGGGGACATGATATAAATTATAGCCAAGGGATTTGAGTTCACTAACTGTAGACCCACATGTATTTGAATTTAGCCATGTTTCAGTGATAAGTCCAATGTCACAATTTTGATCAGTTAAATGTTCAGTCAATGTTATATAATAAATAAAAATATGATTTGTTGACTAAAACCATAGCGTCTTTATACAATAAACATAAATAGGTAACACTCACCTCCAACGCCTGAAAAGATAAACAATACAAATAATTAGTATACAATTATTTTATAACAATATGAACATATGAATATATATTTGTATTTACAATATAAGATACGACTTGACAAAAATAATAACCAAGAGGGGTCGTGTTAGGAACGACTTAGGCCAATTTAGGTCGTGTCAGGAACAGGTACACTCAAGGGGGAGGGGGCTGGGTGAATCCAGAACAGTAAGACGTAGAATGCTTATTAGCGGTTGGGTTCGTCCTCTCATTCTCACAATGTTTGAAAAGAATCCACCGAAAACAATGGTTTCTGTCCCGTTCACAACGCTTCACGCAGAATTTGAAATAAATCCGTCGAACACAACAGCCTCTACAGCGTTCACAATGTTTCCAGTAAGGGGGAATAATTCCGGAACGAAAAGTCCCATGTTCGAAATCAGTAATGTTCGTCCTCTCGTGACCACAATAATTCAAACCAATGCTTCCGTCGAAAACTATAACCTCGGTTGCGTTCACAAGGTTTTGGAAAACGGGGCACACTCTCGACACGCAAAGTCGCCGAACGTTATAAATCGATAGGGTTCGTCCAATCATGACCACAATGCTTCACATACAATTTGAAAAGAATCCACCCAAAACTCCAGACTCTATTGCTTTCACAAGTCAATTGTTGACGGACGGACGAACAGGGTGGCGAGATATAGATGTCTATAAATTCATAATTTAAAGCATCGTAAATATTCCACCAGGGGCTGTGTAACACTACAGATAACAGACCATCAGCATAGGTTGTAGATCTTTTATTGAGAACATGGAATAGACATAGATCGGAAGGAGCTCTATTCAAGTCTGACTTACTGTCAGTTAATTCTGGCTTTATAAAGCATACAGCCATTAAGAATAATGATACATGACAGATTAACTTATTTGGAATTGAGAGTATAGCTTCTATAACTGCACTGCATCTTCCCTTTAATGTCGCGAAGTTCTGCCGAGTGTTAAACACATAGATCATGTGTAGGTTATAAATAACATATAAATAAATAAGATATTTAATGAGATCGTGCCTTTTGTCAAAACGAGCAGAGGTCATTCGTGTGTTGCCCGTAAATAACATATTGAACAGATTAGCAGAAGTTGTATATAGTTGAAAACGTCAAATATAATATAATGTCAAATCTAGCAAAGTTCTATGTAAAAATAACTTTGTCACATTCCTTCATCACCCATGAGTTATGTACCAAAAGGACATAACAAACACAATTGAAAACGTCCAATATAATATAATGTCAAATCTAGCAAAGTTCCATATCACTTTGTCACATTCCTTCATCACCCATGAGTTATGTACCAAAAGGACATAACAAACACCATTCTCACAGGTGGGACACTGTTTCCATCTGTATACATTGATGTTTCACACAAAAAAATTACATTACACACGAATTAGGAAGAGCACACGCGATATAACACAGCAAACCTGATATAACAACAGTACGCATGAAATAATAAAAGTACATATGATAAACTGAAAACACACGCGATTATATATATATTATATATATATTTATATTACAAGTCCGGAACAACCTTGGTCCTAAAAGTTTTTGTAGGACGATACCATTCTAAGTGTACACTTCCTGTTACCATTAAATTTGGTACTGACATCATAATATTTAATTTTCCACTGGCATCCTTCTTGATAAACTTATGACAAAGTTAATGTCACAGGATTATGTCGTAGTGCTGGTGTGGAATCATATGTTCCAGCGAACGTATTTCCGTCCTCGGTCTCCGCCGACACCATCTCCTTATGAGCAGCATACGTTGCCCTGACTCTGTCATTTTCGAATTTCTTGGCTAATTTTCCTTGACGAATTTGAAAGTATCGTACCAAAAGATAAGTAACGACACTAATAGTTAAAATGAGCCCAATAATACTTAATACAGAATTTGTGTGAGGCCATGGCTTGTCTACAACTTTAAGAGGCGTGAGTTCTTTGATAAATTTCTTAATAGGTATTTCTTTCACATCTTTTAGGGTAGGGGGAAGTTCAGGAATTTCAAGATTTGGAAATGCTACAGATAAAGGTTTCCACAAGGCAAGACTTGAAATATTAAAATGAGTATTAATGTTTTGAAAGGTATTTTGGATATGAAAAGTGCTTTCTCGATTATAAATTGGTAAAAGAGAAATATATTCATTTGATGCCGAACAAGACATATTTAACTTTAGGATATCAATAGGTGGCTTTGCAGTAATGGATAACGTTGAGGTTGAATATTTTTTTTGATTACAAACAAGTGAAAAACGTAATAAATTTTGAGTGGATACGGCCCAATAACCATCGGTTAGATATTCAGCTAAAGGCAAAATTATTGTAGGCTGAACATTTACGGTACACACGTCTTTACTCAATTTTGTGTTTTGCATAAACAAAGCGATTACACATAATTTACTTAAATTAATGGGATACAGTGGACTTTTGATAGAACAAGTTTTTAGAAGCCGATTGGTACAGACTTCAACTTCGGATTCGGTGAGAAGTACATATTGTGTTCTTTCCGAATTAACTGCAAACATTTGACTTTCTAGTTGATACTTCGCTACTAATCCGGAAGTATGGGGTGTTTTGGCATGAACGTATTTGGTTTGCATAGGTGCAGGTA
Source organism: Patella caerulea (assembly GCA_036850965.1). Lineage (NCBI taxonomy): Eukaryota > Metazoa > Mollusca > Gastropoda > Patellidae > Patella > Patella caerulea. The sequence continues at coordinate 6,682,624 of JAZGQO010000010.1, forward strand.
AATTATGAGCATAAAATATTTCAAGTTTTTTAGTTGAATCCAAAAGTGGAATGGTTAAAATGACGTAAATTTTGTCCACATCTAATTTAGTAGAACACGTTAAAAATTTATAATAATGCCAAAGTTTCAATGAGGGATCCACCGAAAGGTGTACTGTACTTGGCAGTTGAGATCGAATCTCAAGTAGTAACGATTTAAGATCAGCCGGTTTAAGTACACTTGGAGAGATGTGACCTAACGATAACATATTGAGTTGATCATTGAAATACTCTACATATCTTAAACATTGTAAAGTTAAATGTTTTAATTCATCTAAAATGAACTTAAGTTTGTAGTCAAGCGAAAGAAAATTTTTAATTAATGTAACTTCGTTTGTTAAATTGGCCACTAAACCTTGGAATTGTAATTCAAATTGTTTTAAATTTAAAATTAGCGAGTTAATAGATGCCCTATTTTTGGAAATTTCAATACGAGAAACATTTAATATTGATAAGCTTTGATCTACCACATGGATAATACTTTCCTGATTTTTATATAATTTTTTAACATTATGTTTGATAGTATTAAATTCTGATTGGGAAACAGTGCCAAATAAATAACTCAAAGCTTTGCCTACTATTGGTAAAATTGCGCGACGAGGCCTTGTACTTGCTATCAGCTTATATTCACCTGCTTTTGTTCTAAGTTCTGTATATAAAGATTGTATATCCTGAATATCTTGCAAACGATTAGCAAATAAACTAGCATAGTCCATATTGGTTTGTTGCTTAATATATTTAGAAATTATCTGATGGGCAGTAGCAATTCCCTTCTTTTTAGCTCGACTTAACGAGGAAATAAATGTATTATAAGGCTTTAAATCAATAACAAAAGAGACAAGCCAACGAGATCTCGATGTACTAAATTCACTTATTTTTCGAAAGACAACATTTTCACGAATAAGGAAAGAATTAATACCGCCAAGAAAAATGAAAATGAGTGAGAGTTTCATCTTAATCCTTCAAATAAAAAAAATACCGCAAAATAAAATATAAAAAAAAAATTTCTAATATATATACAATGAAAACATTTGAAGCTTACTTAATCATGCCAATTATACTCGTAAGTAATTGTTTTAAATTAGCATTAGGATCATTATGGGTATTCGAATTAGTTATCGCAATATCAACAGCATCAACGTCCATGCTTTCTTGAACGTAATTATCAACACATGGCTCGAGTTTATCATCACGGCACGTTTCTAATTGATCATCAATGTATGTTTCGGATTTCTCATCAGACGTGTGAGGCACATATGTTTTAGATGCAATCCGATCTTTGTTTCGAAGGCGTTTGGCTAATTCCATGAGCGGAATTTCGTCCTCGTCAGAGGAATCGTCACGTTCACGTCTATATTGGTCAGTGATATCAAAGGGTGTAGGGTCAAGATCGTTTACATGGTCCATATCATCATCTGAAGAATCGTCAGGTGGAACAACATAATTAGCTTGCCTTAACTTTGGAATATTATCAGTTGGGATGTCCCAGTTATCTAAATTGGCTAGACGCAAATGTTCAGCATGTGATTTTGTTGTTGAGCCATCTAATTGATTTTTAACAATGAAAGACAGAGGACCTGTTTTTGTGATAATTCTATAAAAAGGTTTCCATTTGGATTGAAGTTTACTTTTACGTAAATGATTTTTGATATAAACGGGGTCTCCAACCTCAAAAGCAATGGCTTTACTATTTTTATCCGCATAGTGAGCCTGGCGACGTTTAGCTTTTTTAAGGTTTGTATGGACTAACAAAAATGCTTTATGCTGATTTTCAAGAGCAATTTGATGGAATTCTTCACCTAAATACTTCCGTCGTGGTTTCAGCAAATTATCAATAGGCAAAACTACATCTCTTGTATATAATAAATAAAATGGTGAAAATTTTGAAGATTCACAAATATTAAACCTAATAGCTGCCAATGTTTGGTTTAAATATAAATCCCATGTATTTAAATTATCTTCTAACTTTTTTGAAAGGACGCTAACCATCGTTTGATGGAATCTTTCAACACGGCTGTTCGATTGGGGCCGGTAATATGATGTTGTTATATGGTGAATATTTAAAGCAGTTAATGTTTGATGCATAGTGCGATTTTCATTTTCGCTCCCATTATCCGTAACTAATTGTAACGGTGTGCCATATCTAGGAAAGATTTCGTCAATTAATAAATGAGCTACGTTATCAGCACTTTTATCCTTGACCGCATATGCCTCGGGCCACCCACTATACCAGTCAACAAATGATATGATGTATTTATTACCCGAGAGTGATAATGGGTATGGTCCAGACAAATCAAGTGAAACTTTAGCAAAGGGGTATGGTGGGATATCGGTTTCTTGTAATGGAGGTTTAATTTTCTTTGATGAACGCTTTTGACATGTTACGCATCTGGACACATACTGATAAATGTGTTTATATAAATTAGGCCAATAATACTTTTCTTTGATAAAACTGTAAGTTTTATCTATACCTAAATGAAACATGTCATGATATTCCTTAATTACATCAGATCGTAAATGATCTGGTACAAATAACCTCGGAGTCGGTTCATCATTAGGATCAGAAATGTAATGTAAGACATCCTGCATTAATAAGTATTTATTATTACTTGCACATGGTTTATTACTTCTTAACTGTGCAATGATATTGACAATATTCTTATCTTTAACCTGTTCTTCAATCATGTTATAACCCTCTAAAGTAGGTGGTTTAACGGTATTATCGTTATTACCTAAATCGACCGTGCACTTTGCAAATTCCCGTGGTTCAAACTGATTCGAATTTATGGCGTTGATTTCTAGTGTATTATCGTTTACTTCTGAATTAAGCAGTTCTTCCTCCTGAAATTGAGTCGGCATTCGACTAAGAAAATCAGCGATAACATTTTGTTTACCCGATAAATATTCAATCTTACAGTTATAAGCACTTATTGTTAAAGACCACATTTCAAGTTTTTTATTATTCATCGGTGAATCAAGTAAATATTTTAAAGGTTTGTGATCAGTACGTATAATAAATTCTGCGTCATGTAAATAGAAATCTAACTTTTGTAATGCATAATGGATAGCATAACATTCTTTTTCAATAGTTGACCAACGACTTTGTGTATTACTAAGTGTATGAGACAGCATATAAACTGGCAATTCCTCTTCTATGCCTTTAGAATTACGTTTAGTTTGACAAAGATAAGCCCCCACGGAGAAATTACTCGCGTCCGTATACAGAATATACGGTTTGTTTGGATTAGGGTACGATAACATTGGTATTTGAACTAATGTTTGTTTTAAGGCATGAAATGAATTTTCACATTGAAGAGTCCATTCGAATTTTGCATTCTTGCGGGTTAAAGCAATCAATGGTTCAGCAAGTTTGGAAAAATTAGAAAAATAACGACGATAATAAGAACACATGCCAATGATAGATCGAACTTGTTTTACAGTTTGGGGCTGACTTATATTTTTGATCACACTGACTTTCTGAGGGTCGGGTTTAATGCCATTGGGCGTGATAACAAAACCTAGATAAGTTGTCTCAGTTTGGAGAAAACTACATTTCTTTAATTTCAATTTGAGCTTATGAACACGAATCCTGTCAAAAACTAAATTAATATGCTTAAAATGATCCTCTAAGGATGAAGAGAATATTAAAATATCATCTAAATATGCAATAGCAAATGTTTGCATATCACGAAGAACAACAGCCATTAATCCTTGAAAAAGTCCTGGGGCGTTGGCGATCCCAAAAGGCATAGTATTGAACTCGTAAAGCCCGCGATGACATGAAAATGCTGTTTTTTCTCTATCAGCTTTGTCCATTAACACTTGCCAATAGCCCGATTTCATATCCAATTTTGAAAAATACTGTTTGTCGTGCAATTGAGCTAAAATGTCGTCCACCAGGGGGAGGGGATAGGATGAGAATTTAGTGATTTTATTTAATTTCCGGAAATCGACACAGAAACGTTTCGAACCATCTTTCTTGGAAACGATGACAATAGGAAATGACCAAGGGGAACACGAAGGCCGAATAATATTGGCCTTAAGCATATCATCAATTGCTTGATCAACTACAGGTCGCTTATTAAGAGGTGTCCTATACGGCGGAAGTTTAATTGGGGGGTGTGATCCAGTATTAATCGTCATTTTAACTGTGTCAGTTTGACTAAGATCTAAATCTGTGGCTGCAAATAGGTCATTATTACTGGAGATAAGATTATGTAATCGGTCTTTAAATTGTGCGGGTACATCAACATCATTGAGATTAACTGCCGGCGGCGTTTGGGCCGTATTTGTTTGAGAAATTTCAGTGAAAGCTATTAGTTTGCCTGAGGCAATATTTTCAATCCTACCAACAATACATCCCCTTTTAAGTTTAAACGTACGATTAGTGCTATTTGTTATCATAAGGGGAAATCTACGTCGCTTAGTCGCATTACTGACACCATTACTAATTAACAACCCGGGTTGATTACTAATGAAGCCAAAATCCACAGGCGAAATGATAACAGAATCGTCATGCATTAAATTAGCAACTGGTTTGGCGTTGACGAAACATAAATGAGACGTTTGAGGTTTAATAATTACCTGGTTAGCTATTCGCACTAAAGAAGATATATTTAAATCTTCAACCAAAGGTATATATTCATCCTTAACTTTTAAGCACCCTAAATCATAATATAATCTAACGCCATTATTAATTAACCAATCGCGCCCTAATATAAAATTCCGATTGATATTTGATACCACATAAAATTTATGTGTCATCTTAGTTTTGCCTATTGTAAAGGGTAATTCGACATAGCCATGAATAATTAGCGACTCTCCATTGACCGATTGTAAATTAACCTTGTCGGGGATTAAATTAGGTTTATATTGTAATTTTTGGTATATGCGATTATTAATTATGCTTACTTCAGCTCCGCTGTCAATTAACGATCGGAAGTTTTGAGATCCTAATGCTAGTAAACAAGAACTTGGATTATTAGAAATATTTAAATTAAATAAAGGCAATTTTTGTGAGCTCTTTCCATTAGCTTCAACATGAAAAGAGCGTTTTAGTTTAAATGGGGATGTCGCCGGGAACCATTAAACCTAGGTGGATGGGGAGGGCGATGAACATACCTATTATGCTCGCAATTTCGACTGATGTGTCCCTGTTTATTGCAATTCCAACAAATAATATGTGGATTTCGCCGGAAAGGCGGTCGGTGTGTGAAATTTGACCTATTTGGAGAAAAGGGGGGTTTATTTATAAAATTAGACCTACTGGAATAAAAAGGTGGTTTAGTATCCTGAACACTATTAATGGCAGGTGGTAAACTAATTATGGACCGACACTCAGTAGTACGATGGCCGTAATTATAACATTTTTGACATTTTTGCATGGGCCGAAGATGATCAATTTCCATTGGCTCATGATTATTGGTAAATCGAGGGGTAGAACGCTGATTTAGACGTAACGCAAATCGAGCTTGCAAATTTTGTTCTGTCATAGCCGAAACCGTGGCTTCTTGAAGAGTTTTAGGATTGTCGCGAATTAATTTTAGCTTTAACCGATCATCTAACAATCCCGTTATGAAATATCCTACTAATTGTCGCTGAACGGGTTCTAAAAGAATTTCAGCAGAATTATAAGCCTTATTTGCCAAAGAAAGTAAACGTTCAGCATAGATTTGTACATTTTCAGAAATATATTGTTTTGCTTGTTGTAAGATGACTAACGCATGTTGCGGGTCAACAATAGTGTCATATCGTGTGGCCAATTCCTTTTTTACAACTTCCCAAGTACAATTCGGGTGTTCCGTTAAATATCTATTCAAAAAATCGCTCACCGTACCTTTACTGGATTGATAAGCCACATATTTAACCTTATCTGTAGCAATTTCTGCCAAAAAGGAATATTTTTCAATACTTTTTATCCAGGGTTCAAAAGTTTTAGGGTCCCCCGAAAAAGACTTAACTAAATTAGAAATGCCATGATGCTTTAAAGTTGTAGACAGCCCACTTAATTCCCCAGTTAAATTCTGAAATAAAGTTGCAACTTCAGGATGTTCAGCCATAATCGAAAATTAACAAAGACAAAAGCTAACGTACCTTTTCAATGTGGAGATTACATGTAACTGGAGAATTCTGGCGTCTACAAGATGGCCTACGGCTACATATGAGGACTGTTTCACGTTGTTTCTGGTTCACTGGATCACGAGCACCATTTCTTATATCTGTAACACTACAGATAACAGACCATCAGCATAGGTTGTAGATCTTTTATTGAGAACATGGAATAGACATAGATCGGAAGGAGCTCTATTCAAGTCTGACTTACTGTCAGTTAATTCTGGCTTTATAAAGCATACAGCCATTAAGAATAATGATACATGACAGATTAACTTATTTGGAATTGAGAGTATAGCTTCTATAACTGCACTGCATCTTCCCTTTAATGTCGCGAAGTTCTGCCGAGTGTTAAACACATAGATCATGTGTAGGTTATAAATAACATATAAATAAATAAGATATTTAATGAGATCGTGCCTTTTGTCAAAACGAGCAGAGGTCATTCGTGTGTTGCCCGTAAATAACATATTGAACAGATTAGCAGAAGTTGTATATAGTTGAAAACGTCAAATATAATATAATGTCAAATCTAGCAAAGTTCTATGTAAAAATAACTTTGTCACAGCTGTCATTATGGTTCTTTCGTCAAAGGAGGTTTTATCAATTTATATAGAATCAGACGAAAAATCCTAGATCATCTGTAAGAAGCAAACTATCGGTAATTCGTTTTATTGTTTCATTTAGACTGACCAGTCTGAAATTTACACTTAACGTTTAGTTGGAAAGAAATGTTGTCCACATTTCTACTCTTTAAATTAATTGTTATGTTAATTTCCTGGTTGACCGGATCTTGATCTGTCGCCATCGTTGGAACGTGGCTAATGTCATAGTGGTGGTTTTTTATTTTTATATCGATTGTGGGATGACAAAAAATACGATGAGCGCACTAATTATTACGTTATTGTTGAGTATAGTAATGAGGGAAATTATTTATATAACTTTTAGTAGCTGTCAAATTCATAAATAGTTTAATATTGACTCATTGTAGAACTTAACAGACAGGTTTCTGAGTAAATGGCCTCTCATAAGGCATGGTGAATTGCATATAATGTAAACGCCTGTTTAAACCAAACACTTATGTTTGTGATTATTTTCTCATATTCGTATCTTGGTATATTAATTAGACAAATATGTATGTATGTTTAGCTTATTATGACTATTATGACTAATGCGTAGCTTGTGTGAAACACTATTGTTTTTGTTAAAATTCTTCTTCTTATTATTTTTTTTATTATTATTATTATTTCATTCAGATACCACAAAATGGTTTCTCACTTGTATGGTTGCAGAGAAATAGACGATTTCCTACAAGTCACTTTTCAAGGTTTCGTTTCTATAAAAGTGGCAATTCTTATTCGATTTACATAAAATTTTCACCATGTGATTATTATTTCTGATTGTAAGAAACTAATTTAATATTTTCATTATCGCTGGAAGTACCGTGATATGGTCAGGATCACTTACATGTAACATGTATAAAATGGATTGGTTCCTGTGGTAATTAGCACACATCGGATTGTAACTTCCTGAATTAAATATGATTGTATGAAAAATCGCTTTTTGTTTAGCTTGTTCACTATCCATCGCTTGCAAATTTGTTGGAAAGATTTATAAAAAAAAAACTCAGAACCATTTGTGGGCTATGATCTAGTATCTTAATGTAATTTATTACCCGTCGGCGTCAGTGATTATGTATATGTCGTGTATCCCTTAGTACGTTTTTCACATTTGGCCAAAATGGGGGAAAAAATGAAAGAAGGGATATTATATTTGTTTCATGTATTAATCAATGCAGACTTTTGAAGGGTCATATTAACGTGTTTGTCTTTATTCAAATGGTGAGCTATGGTCTTGTGCATCGATCTCCCAAGCAGAGTTGTCTTCGCTTGCAGTTCACACCTTGTCTCAATTGTCATTTTTTTGTTGCCAATAGTTTTATCTGTCGGCACCGGAAATGGCATAAGTTTACCAAAAACTACCAAAATCTACAATTTTGACAGTTAGGTACCATTTTTCAAGAGGAAATATTATTTCTTTAAAAAACTTGATGTAACAAAAAGAGTGTGCCCTTTAAAGGCGCAAAAAAGTGTGAGCTCAGTTTTTTTAATTTCAATTTCATTTTCGAGCAAATTCGATTAAGAGTTGAAAAAAGGTGTAAAATTGACCTTTTACAGGCTTTTCAGATTTTAAAATATTTCTACGTAACTTTCATAAACTTGTAGCTTTGATCCATACGCAGAAAATGTATGTTAATATTAGTTTCTAATATAAGCAGTTGCCGAGAAATGGGCAGTTTTGCATAAGTCACTGTTTTCGTAAGTTTGCCAGTAAAATAGTCAATTATTAATGGATATTCACAAAAGTGACATCATTTGATTAAAAAAGCAAGTGTGCGTCATATCATGTTGATAAAATTGACACCGGAATTGACGTCGTTTAGTCAAAAACTCCATTTTTAACTTTTAAAATCGATATTTTTTTCAACCAAGAATTATGTCATATGTAATAATAAAATTAACTTTTGGTTTAAATTCACATATTAACAAAGCTCATATGGTCATACTGATATCATAAAATTGTTTCTAACTTGTTCGGTTGCCGAGATATAGGCGGTTTTCTACAAGTGACTTTTAAAGATTTTTGGCCCGTAAATGTGTCAATTATTATTCGATTTTCATAAAAGTTTTATCATTTGATGCCTAATGTCATAGACGATATTATAAACTTAATTTAACATTTTAGTAACACCGGAAGTAATGTCATTTTGGCAAAAACTGCATTTTTCGCCTTCAAAACAGATATTTTATTCAAATGAGTCTGTTTTGAAATCTTTTTCAAATTATGATATTTGATGCCAATCAACAAATAGAATGAACCCATACGATCATACAGATTTCACAGAATGGTTTCTAACTTGTACGGTTGCAGAGAAATGGCCGATTTTCTACAAGTCACTTTTCAAGTTTTTTGGCCAATAAAAGTGGCAATTATTTTTCGATTTACATAAAATGTTCACTATATGATATTTTATGCCATTTCTGATTTCATGAAACTAATTGAACATTTTCATTATCACCGGAAGTACTGTAATTTTATCAGGATCTATTACATGTTACAAATGTATAAAATGAATTGATATTGCTGGATTTTTGTTGATTCTGTTTCCCTTTTATTTGATGTGTGCAATGTTTATGTGGAAATCTGTTTATCGGTGCCATTGGTTCAAGGGCCAGATAGGAGCGAAAGTGACATAAGTTTAAAGTTAACGTGGCACCAGTGAAACCCGTCATTCCTGCATGCAGGTTTAGTATTAACTGTTGTTAATCCTCGTCCATCTGTAAGACTATGGTCTTTAAGGCCATATTGTGTCTTTGGTAAAATTGTTAAAACAACTATTTTTATAAAGTCAAATTCACATGTACCTAGTGCACTGAATTAAAAGCTATACATAAAAAAACAAGTGATGTTTTGGTAAAATCCTAACCACTGTCAAAATATTCGTCAAGCTCTTCTTGTTATTTGACCTATGGTTGGAAGACCATATAAGGAGTATCACCTGATTGCAGTGGTGAGAATTGTAAGGCTTTATTCCATATTTGGAATGGAATTCAGGGTCAAAGTTAATCTTGAGCCTGCAGGAACTGGGGGATATAAAATAGGGGGTAGAACGAGATTCGTTAGAAACTCACCCAGATATTCAAGCAGCAATTATCTGTTGAGAACAAGGGACCTGCAAAGTCATTAGCTTGGCAATAAAATTCTTATACGTTAAATACTGTGGTATTATTTTACGATCACAAAAACACAACAAGCAAGAAGTCCTAAAAGTAGCAGTAGTACTACACATCCCATACATGATGCATAACAGAATAATGACAAAAACTAATGTTGATAGAACACCCATTTGAGTAGTTCACGTGGCTATATAACAAGTTTTTTAATGTATTTTCCTTGAAAGTGATCGAATTAACGATCTTATTACCGAGTAAACAACATGCACATGTTCAAGGTGCATTATGTAAATATATTTCACTAAGCAAGATACAGTAAACAACGCGTTAAATATTCATTTAACCGTGATTATATATTACATAAAACATAATTGTACGCCTATGATATCATTAAAGGAGTACAATATAATGATACATGTAACATTCTGAGTATTACGTAATGGATATATTTCTTATTAAGGCCTATTAGGTTTAGAAATAAATATGATTAAGCAATATGCTGGTAACACAGAACAAAGACGGGTTTATACTTCAAGATACATTATGCAAGAGCTAACTTCGCCTATTGCAGGTCTTTATATTGTTTAGACATTTGTGCACATGTCGAGTCTGTAATCAACTCTCTAAATCACCGGAAGGCCGAGATTCAAATGGATAAGAACACCCGCGAGATTTGAAAAATAACAATAAATTGGATAACTAAATCTTACATAATGCATCTTGAATTAAATTTACAGCGTTTAATTAATAATTATTTATTGTTTCAATGGGAATACTGAGCTTATGGTGCTACTGATCTAGGACAGTATCCCGAAACGTAGTATGTCTACACAAGATTTAATCGAATCGAAAACAAACTTTGTATCAATTAGTTCAAACATGAGAGAAATATGGCTTATTATACGTTGACACACCTTAATTTTAGAACTGTTTATATGGGTCACAGTCAAACAGTTGTATCTGTATTTCATTGTTTAGCCTTATTTCAAGCCACTTCCGATCGATCAAAATGCCGTCATCAAGAATCTGGAAGGGTGTCTCGGTTATGTCAAAAAAATGGATGTCATCCAATATGATTAAACTTAACGATGAACAAACTGAGTTTCTTCTCGTGGGTCCTGCTAACACGCTAACAGACTTAAGAAATGTGACATTCGATCGATCAACATTGGAAACACCGAAATTCCCGTGTCTAGAACTGTAAGAAATCTGAGAATTCTTGTTGACTCTCCTCTCAGTTTTGAAAACCATGTGAACAATATCTGTAAAATATGTCATTTCCATCTCCGAAGGACAGGGTCAATTCGTCATCTATTAACAGAAGACGCTGCTGCAACCTTAGCTCGATCCTTCGTCCTGTCCAGAATAGGCTATTGTATAATTCGGTACTAACTGGTATTACGGACGAACAGATTTCAAAACCCCAAAGATTACAAAGCCGCGTTGCTTACATTGTCACAAAAACTAAATGAAGATCACACATCACCTGTGTCTTGAACAAATTACATTGGCTCCGTGTCCGAGAAAGGATCAACTTTAAAATCTTATCGTTAAACTATCAATCGATAAACAAATCCGTGCCATTAAGACCAGAAGGACAACTCCGGAATGTACCTGCCTATAATTTGAAATCATTTGGATCCAGAACTTTTCGGTACAGTGCATCAATTGTTTGGAATACACTTCCAGAAAATATCCGACAATGTCAATCTGTGTCGGTTATTAAATCCAAATGAAAAACGTGGTTATTTAGTCATTATCATTAACACTTTTAATGTGAGAACATTTTCTAGTACCTAGTGCATTCCCTAGTGGATTGAATAGTTGCGCGATACAAATATCATTATTATTAGTAGTATTATTATAAAGGTCTTAATTATATTTATGGAGGTGACTTGAAATATATTATTAAAGATGCAGTATGTAAGATTTGGATAAACAGCTGGCCGTTCTTGCTATGATAGTTTAAAAATAGATTTTCAAATTACATTATTATAAGCGTTTATAATATTAATAATGGAACTTCACAATCGAGACTAAGTCTATCTAATTAAATAATCAAAACTCACGTCAGTTTTAATCTATTTAAATCTGGGCCATCCGATTGACTAGAGAGTGGATTATAGGTTTGCCATGACGTTTTTCTTTTACTCTTATTTGAACTTTCAGAAATCACCTAAAGCTATGACCTAAATGTCAAGCGTGGAATTCCTAAAACAACTGATCACGACCGAGGTCGCAATATTGAACGTAATCGTAGTCGAACGAATTTACGGCGACGCGAATGATGTTTTGAAATACGGACACTCAGACACTGTCATTGAAAACCGATACTTTATTTTGTTTAATGAGTGTTTTCATGAATGCTCCCTGTATAATTAATTCCCATGATTACTCCCCGTAAAATTACCGCCATTTCATTTTCGTGCATACATGAGAAGAGAAAAACATGTTTCCATGTCTTTATTGTGTACTAGTCATGTCATTTTAAAAACCGGTAAATCTACCCTTCAGGTACATATTAATTATTAAGATTTCGCAGTAGTATTATATAATTATTTTATAAGTACTTAATAGAGTTTTCTTTCTTTTCATCCCGTATAATAATAACTTAATAAGATGTTAAAATGAAAGGTGTTATGTGTTAGTAATGCTAGGTTTAGGATTGATCTATTATATTTTATACTTTTATGCCTAAAAGCCTATATCTGTGATCTATGTGCCTTCAAGAATATTGCATATTTATGTCAGGTTGGGATTCTAATTCCTTAGACAATTTGGGCTGAGAAATCCACGATATGGCATTTTTCGATTTGACCTGGTCTGGGGGCGGTAACTCCATCTAATACTATAAAAGTAGCGTGATATGCTTTAAAGAGTTGTCTCCCATGTAAATTCGTTTTTTATCTATAGTTTGTGAGAGCCTTTGTATATCTTATATTTCAGAACGCTTTTATTATACCAGAGAAAATTAAATAAAGTGTAAGAAGCATTTATACCGGTTATTTGTTGACGTTTTCAAACCAAATGTAATATTTCGTAACTTACTATGAAGAACCACCAAACACTTGTATTATCAACGTGGTGTCTCTTTGGTAGCTGGATAAGAAGTGATTATTTTAGCATCGATTACGTCACTGATAATCAGGTGATCTTTATAAAGCCTTCCAGTCAGGGCCGGATTAAGGTTTTGTTGGGTCCTAGGCCAAGATATCACACAGGCATCCATCCATCCATCAAATACAAAATATCACAATAAATAACAGTAGCATATGTATGTACATTATACATTGCATTTATTGCATTAGTTTCATTACATAGGTGATTATTGAGAGGATTTATTGAACCAAGCGAGAGATTAGGGAAACACAGAGACCCTAAAAGTGTTGGGCCCTATTTCCGGTACAACACCGTATAGAGTACTGGTGATATAAAGACTTGTCTTTTCGACGGTATAACTTTTACTAAGCCAAAAGTGAGTCTTTTTCTCCCCAGTCAGAGCATTCTAATTTTTAGAACATGTCACATCAGTTAAAACGAGCCAGTATGAGTTTTTTGAAATATTGTAATTCGACCAGTCTGTTTAGTCGTCATGGTCATCATAGCAAATATTTTGACACCAGCATTGAAATGAAATTTTCTTATTATCGTCCCAGGAAATTAAGAGGACTGTTATACTCTTTCGAAGCCACTTTTCGGCCAATCAAAATCCAAGAAATTAACATTTTGAGCTACAATTTATATTTAGTTTTAAATATTTAAATATGTTTATGTACCCGTTTGTGTTTCTCGTTTGTACTTTTCTAGTGTGCGTTTTACGACCATAGCATTTCAGAGATACATAGAAAAGGCTGGTTCCACTGAAAGCGAGAACTACGACTCGCTGGTGTAAATCTAAATAAATGACATCAAATGCTCGTTAGACACATTCATAGTCTAGTCGTTAAATATGTTTATGTACTAGTCGTTAAAGATGTAATCCTTTCAAGCTCCAACATCACTAATAATTCTTTATGAATTAAAATTTTTGAATTTGTTGTGAATCAGACAAATTTAAATCTTACTTGCATGTCGCACTTAAAACGATACAAACTCAAAATATTTTGCTTTGTAACAATATTGACTGACCTTTACCCGTTTTTTTTCAGGTGATACAGTTTTTAAAACCTACGTGGAGGCCATTTGAACCGGACACATTGATGTCAACGAATTTGGGCAATTTATGAGAGAGAGGGGAACTACACTAATCTTTCTGCAACAGCCTTGTATCAGGCAGGTATTGATGAAAAGAATATTATAGACAGTCCAGGATATCGATCCAGAGAGGCATGTATGGTCTATAAAATAAAGTCAGATGAGGTGGACAAAATTGTTTCTGTTATCCTAAATCACCCTTGTGAAGCGGAAAATCTTGAAATCAAATAACAAGCATGTTTAATTCCAGACATCAAAATCAGCCCGTTTCAGCGATATAATAACTTAATCCATGTGGCCATGCGAATTTCACCAATTGTGAACCCAGTTTAAGTCAAAATATAACCTGATTGTAGTAACTGGAATAAAACTGCTTTTTTGTTTAATTTTTCCAAAGAAGTCGTAAGTGCATGCATCATTGATATATTGTAACATGCTTAAAGGTAAACCTAGCGTTCTGATTGGTCTACAATGTCGATAAACGCGTCTTGGGTCCTAATGATCTCAGGACATGTCTATTGGACAATAACACCCCTCTAAATGTGAAACAGGAAGTGTTTATCTCCTAATTGATGTCCGATGAGCTGAATTTAACAAGCGTGTGACTATTCATTGAGGCCTTTAAATAGATCTAACTGGGTCTAAAAGCACATATTATAATATGAATGTATATAGCCATTTACATGTATATTCAATTGTAAATAATATTATTTAAATTTCGATTCAATTATGTTCGGTGAAATACGTGAACAGTCCAAATTAAACACGGTCGATTTAGGGTTAGGGTCCATTCTACGCGCCTTTTTATTATCATTTTGTCGTGTGTGTATCTGCCATTACTTATTACTTCCACACTGTTTTTTTAGGATATATTTTGTTTCATTACCACCATATACTACTCGACTCGTGTACTGATTATAAAATGTTCATTGTCTCTTGAATATTGACTATTAGGATCCCATATTTTTTACGGTAATATAAGAACATCGATTTGGATTGAAATGTGTTAATATTGAATTCTATTTCGTGTTTTAATTCTAAATATTATGGATAACATTATGCTAGACGTTTATCTCCTTTAATGAAGCTTTAACGAAGGAAATGTAAGTAGTAGCGAGCAAAGGTAAGAATTGTCTCTTTAATAGACCGAGCGATTTTTATACGCCCACATTTTCATGTGGACGTATATTGTCGTCGCCCCTGTTCGTCCGTCCGTCCGTCCGTCCACAATTGTTTGTGAACAGTCTACAGGTCACAATTTTTATCCGATTTCAATGAAACTTAAAATATAGGTTTATCACCCAAAGATCTCGGTTCCTTTCGATATTGGCATGTATCGGACCGTAACTTCATGGGTTATGGCCCCTGATTGTACGAAAAATCACGTTTTGTAGCTTGTGAACAGTGTAGAGGTCACAATTTTGAACCGATTTGGATGAAACTTACAATGCATGTTTATAAACCAAAGATCTTGGTTCCTTTCGATATTTGCGCAAATTGGATCGTAACTTCCTGAATTATGGCCCCTGATTGTCCGAAATATCTCCCTTTTTAGCTTGTGGTCCCTCTGGAGGTCAAAATTGTTATCCGATTTAAAAAACCGTTTGATTATATCACCGTTCCATGGTTATGAAGGTTGAGTTCGAATTTCGTGAAAATCGGACCAAAATTGACGGACAAAATGGCCGCCATTTGTACGCGAATAGTGTGAAAATATGTTATATCAAGGTTGTGAACAGTGTAGAGGTCACAATTTTGAACCGAATTGGATGAAACTCGAAAAGCATGTTTATAACCCAAAGATCTTGGTTCCTTTCGATATTTGCGCCGATCGGATCGTAACTTCCTGAATTATGGCCCCTGAGTGTCCGAAAAATCGCCCTTTTTAGCTTGTGGTCCCTCTGGAGGTCAAAATTGTTATCCGATTTAAAAGACCGTTTGATTATATCACCGTTTCATGGTTATGAAGGTTGAGTTCGTATTTCGTGAAAATCGGACCAAAATTGACGGACAAAATGGCCGCCATTTGTACGCGAATAGTGTGAAAATATGTGATATCAAGGTTGTGAACAGTGTAGATGTCACAATAATTTTGAACCGATTTGGATGAAACTTGAAAAGCATGTTTATAACCCAAAGATCTTGGTTCCTTTCGATATTTGCGCCCATCGGGTCGTAACTTCCTGAATTATGGCCCCTGATTGTCCGAAAAATCGCCCTTTTTAGCTTGTGGTCCCTCTGGAGGTCACAATTGTTATCTGATTTAAAAAATCGTTTGATTATATCACCGTTGCATGGTTATGAAGGTTGAGTTCGAATTTCGTGAAAATCGGACCAAAATTGACGGACAAAATGGCCGCCGTTTGTACGCGAATAGTGTGAAAATATGTTATATCAAGGTTGTGGACCTTATAGAGGTCACAATTTTGAACCAATTTGGATGAAACTTGACATGTATGTTTATAACCCAAAGATCTTGGTTCCTGTCGATATTTGCGCCCATCGGATGGTAACTTCCCGAATTATGGCCCCTGATTGTCCGAAAAATTGCCCTTTTTAGCTTGTGGTCCCTCTGAAGGTCAAAATTGTTATTGGATTTAAAAAACCGTTTGATTATATCACCGTTCCATGGTTATGAAGGTTGAATTCGAATTTCGTGAAAATCGGACCAAAATTGACGGACAAAATGGCCGCCGTTTGTACGCGAATAGTGTGAAAATATGTTATATCAAGGTTGTGGACCTTATAGAGGTCACAATTTTGAACCAATTTTGATGAAACTTGACATGTATGTTTATAACCTAGCTTCGGTAGGTTTAATATTTTCAGACCTGCAACAAGGAGTAGAGTCAGAGTAAGACGTGTTATTGTAGAGCTCCTCACTAGAGATTATTATAATGAACTTCTATTCTAAACAAATGTGTCAACTACATGTATAGGGCAATATCGTCTGTCTACTTGTACATGTACTTGTGTTTGCTGTGGATTTTACGAACTCAGTTTATCAAATGGAGAGAATATAAAGTAAAATTATGTCTGACCAGAGAGAAATGGATGTTGAGGTTGAAATTGAAAAGGGTAGTATAAAGTCCTTGCTCAATAAGATATGTAAACGGCTAGATAATATCGAAGTGCATATGGAAAAGATTGATGACATTCAACTTTCTTTGCATAATATTTGTACAAAAGTAGCAAACCTTGAAAATATTATTCAACAAATTCAAGTAAAAAGTCAAGAATTAGAGAGCACTACTCAGAGAATTAACAACATGTGTGAAGAAGCTCACCAACAAATCACTTTAAACAAAGAACAGATAAAGGGTATCCAAGTGCAAGTGAACTCATGTATTGAAATTTCCCCTTCAGTCATAGCCGATATTACAACCCTGATTAAAGATCACGGTGTAATTAAAGACACACTATTAGATCTACAGTGTAGATCAATGAGAAACAATCTAGTTTTTAGTGGATTAAAAGAATCAAATCCCGAAGACACTGAAGCTAAATTAAGAGGTTTTCTCAACCATGAATTAGGAATACATCATTGTGTGGAATTCGGCAATGTGCACAGATTTGGCAAAATCATGAATGGTAAACATCGCCCGATAGTGGCCCGTTTCATCTACTACAATGATCTCAGGGAAATAAAGAAACGTGGATACAAACTTAAAGGTACGCCTTACGGAATCAGTGAACAATTCCCTGCAGCTATCCAAGAGAGGAGGAAACAGCTATACCCCATAGAAAGACGCTTTCGGTTGTCAGGACACCGCACACGTCTTATAAGAGATAAGCTTTTCATAGACGGCCAGCTATACGCAGGTGAAACCAGTCCATTAGAAATGTTAGATGAAACCCCACTACGTAATCTATCAGCCACGGCAGATACACAGAGTTCTGAGACCAACCGATACTATCAACCACCCAAGCGAGCACGCTACGGATCGACGCCGGAGAGACTGGGACATGAGATAGCGTAGGACTTGTTGGGGAATACAATTAATGTAGTATCTTGGAATATTTGCAGATCACTAAAAGATAAAGTAATTGACTGTGACTTCGTTAATATTATATGCCAGTATGATATTGTATGTCTATTCGAATGTTGGATCAAACCCGAAGATAATCAATCTCTAGAGTTAGATAATTATACATATTATTGTATACCCAGGGCTAAAGCAAAAGGCGGTGGTATTGTCATATTTATTAAAACTTTAATTAGCAGGTATTGCACAATTTTAGAAACTAAAGAAGACAGCATCGTGGTACTAGAAGTATCTCGTAATAAAGATTCACACGATAAATTATATTTGATAGCTAACTATTTCCCACCAATTAATAGTGTCTTCTATGATAAATATGATGTCGATCTATTTACTTGTTTAGAAGATTGTATACTTAAATATAAATCAAAAGGAACCATAGTTTGCTTCGGTGACTTTAATAGTAGAACAAGTACTAACAATGATTACATTGATCTGGACTGTTTGTCTAAAACATGTTTAGATAATCTGTCGTCAGTTATAACATACACACCTGATACATGTACTATTAGTAAGCGAAATAACACTGACCCTAATGTAAATCAATTTGGCAGAAACTTACTTTCTTTGTGTAAAACAACCGGTCTGAGAATTGTGAATGGCCGACATGAGGAAGATAAAAGTGGGGCAATCACATTTTATAACACTAGAGGCACAAGTTTAATAGACTATGTCTTATGTGATGAGAAAACGTTTTCTAAAATATTGACATTCCAGAGTGGTATGTTTAACCAATACTCTGACCACGCACCTGTATGCTTCACAATGTGTAGCCCGGTTGACACAAGAAATATTGTGTATAATAATTTTCATAACATTGATTGTACAAATTCCGATAACAATGATTGTATAAATTTTGATAATACTGATTGTGTAAATTCAGACAACCATATAAACTCTATTTTCAGATGGAATGAAGAAAACTCAGTCCACGTTGTTAATGCTGTTAGTAACGAATTTAATAAGTTGTTTGAACTATGTAAAATTGGAAACCGCGATCAACGTAGCATAAACTACTCGATTGAAAAGTTTTCAGGGGCGCTCGTTAGTATTATACATCCTTTCTGCAGTGAAACTAAAATATGCAGGTCTCACAAAGTAACTAAAAATAAAAGGTCATCTGCTAAGTTCGACCAACCGTGGTTTGATGAAAAATGTAAACAGCTATTTAAAGATTATAAAAATTCACTTCATGCATTTAATATGTATAAGTCACTTGAAAATCATTCAACTCTTGTTACTAACAAAACAAAATATAAGAGAACCGAGCGCACATTAAAAAATAGATATAAATTACAACAAGGAAATATGTTGAATTTTTTAAGAAAAAATAACCCCAGACAATTTTATAGATATTTTAAAAGGGCTGGCAGATCCGTTCGATCAAATCTATCTACTTTAGAGTTTTATTCACATTTTTCAAACCTGTGTTCCACGAATGCTAAAGTCAACGAAACAGTAGAGGAATATATGAATAAATACGAAAATCATCCCACTGACTTGAATACACAAGAACTAGATTTAGAAATATCCGAATCGGAAATTTCTTCTGCAATTGATAACCTAAAGACTAATAAATCGAGTGGATTAGATGGAATATTAAATGAGTTTCTAATTAAATGTAAAATGACACTGATGCCATGTCTTAAGTATTTGTTTAATAATGTTTATGATTCAGGGTATTTCCCCACAAGTTGGTCGATAGGCTGTATTGTCCCAATCTTTAAAAAGGGGGATGTTAACGATGCTGACAACTATAGAGGAATAACGCTACTCAGTTGTTTAGGTAAACTATTTACAAGTATTTTAAATAAAAGATTGATCAAATATGACGCACAGTATTCACTCATTACGGACGCACAATTCGGCTTTAGAAAAAATATGTCAACTACTGATGCGATTTTTTCGCTACATTATTTAATTAGAAAATATCTTAATAAAAAAAAGAGACTTTACTGCTGCTTCGTGGATTATAGGAAAGCTTTTGACTTTGTAAATAGACACAATTTATGGTACAAATTATTAAAACAGGGCGTTAAAGGGCGTATGTTTAGCATAATCAAGTCACTTTATGACAATGTCAGGTGCTGTGTCAAAAACGATAATCTACTCTCAACAATGTTTTTATGTTCAAATGGATTATTTCAAGGCGAGGTTTTATCTCCGATATTATTTTCCCTGTACGTGAACGATTGTGAAGATCAATTTCTAACAGATAATTGTCCATCTATTAATTTACAAATGATCAATTTATTTTTATTAATGTACGCAGATGATATGGTTTTATTTGCAGAAACCCCTGAAGGTTTACAAAAATTATTATACTCACTTGAAAGTTATACCGATTCGTGGGACTTAACCGTAAACATTGAAAAAACGAAAATAATGATTTTCAGAAACGGTGGTAAAATAAGAGAAAACGAAATTTGGTTCTATAAAAATAATGTTTTAGAAACTGTCAATGAATTTAACTACTTAGGTGTACTTTTAAATTATAATGGTAAATTTAATAACACGCAAAAACGCTTAGCGGACCAAGGGCGTAAAGCTCTTTTTAGCTTATCAAATACTTGTAACAAAAATCACTTTAACGTAGAAACAAAATTATCAATCTTTGATACATACGTCAAAAGTATTTTAAATTACGGTGCCGAGATTTGGGGCACACATTCGGCTAGCGATATTGAAAAATTACATTTATTTTTTTGCAAAAAACTACTTGGCGTCCGAAAAACAACTTGTAGTAGTATGATTTATAACGAACTCGGTAGATACCCTTTGATTTTAGATAGAAAATGTAGGATTTTTAAATATTGGATTGGTCTACGTAATACTGATAATGTTATTCTTAACTCCTGTTATGAAGATATGATTTTAAATAATGACAGTTGGATTAAATTTGTTAAAACTGAATTAGATAGAATCGGTCTTGGATATATATTGCTTTTAAAAGAAGTTAACAATGGTACGTTCCAAATTATAAAAAATAGGTTATATGATATCTTTGCCCAAGAAAACAGGGAAAAAATAAAATCGTCCGCCAAAGGTATAATTTATCAACATTTAACCGTTAACTTTATGCTGCAGAGCTATTTAAAAAAAAGCGTTAAATCTATTTTCCTTAAAACTATAAGCAAATTCCGAATTTCCGCGCATAATTTAAATATAGAAGTAGGTCGATACAATAAAATAGAACGTAGTGAAAGAAAGTGCACACTTTGTAACCTAAATGACATAGAAGACGAATTTCATTTTATTATAGTCTGCCCTTGCTATAATGAATTGCGTCATCAGTTTATCAAACCATACTTTTTACGAAATCCTAACATGTTTAAACTAATTCAATTATTAAGTACAACTTCAACATCCGAAATACGGAACCTTGGCAAATTTCTCATTTCTGCAGATAAGAAAAGAACCACTCTATTAAATAATAATTAAACTGACCTAACTAAATGTACCCCCCCCCCCCGCTCTCCTTTGATTCAACTATTTATTTATTTTATCTTTTGTTGTTTTATTTTGTGGTAATAATCTAGCTTATTTACCCCCTTTAAAGTCATTTTAGAAGTTCTGAAGATTTTACGAAGCTTATAATATTTACTGCATTTTCCAGTCATGTTAAATTTAGGCTAGCAATTTAATACAATTTATCTACACTCCATCCCCAAACTATTTGTCTGTTTGTATTTAATGGACATGCGTATATTGTGTTTGTGTGTATGTAATTATAATGTTTGTATTTACTTGCCGTGTATATATTGTGTTTGTGTATATATGTTATCTGATGAGTCAGTAGACTTAAAGAAATAAAGAATTGAATTGAATAACCCAAAGATCTTGGTTCCTTTCGATATTTGCGCCCATCGGATCGTAACTTCCTGAATTATGGCCCCTGATTGTCCAAAAAAATCGCCCTTTTTAGCTTGTGGTCCCTCTGGAGGTCAAAATTGTTATCCGATTTAAAAAACCGTTTGATTGTATCACCATTTCATGGTTATGAAGGTTGAGTATGAATTTTGTGAAAATCGGACCAAAATTGACGGACAAAATGGCCGCCGTTTGTACGCGAATAGTGTGAAAATATGTTATATAAAGGATGTGGACCTTATAGAGGTCACAATTTTGAACCGATTTTGATGAAACTTGACATGTATGTTTATAACCCAAAGATCTTGGTTCCTTTTGATATTTGCGCTCATCGGGTCATTACTTCCTGAATTATGTCCCCTGATTGTACGAAAAATTACCCTTTTTAGCTTGTTGTGCCTCTGGAGGTCACAATTATTATCTGATTTAAAAAAAACAACGTTTGATTATAAAAACCAAACAAATTCTAATGATTTTCTGATAATTTCTTAATATGCGACAACTCTTGTTGACTGCCCGGACGATTTGGCTGCTGTGTGGGCGTATGTTTCGTTGCCTGGCAACCTATTTTAGGTACTCTCGCACATTAAGACCAGTTCTATTTTCGGAGGTGAAATGGTGGCGGGGCTACACATGCTAATACTAATGTCAATGTTCGTTGTTATTGCACAGATAAGCCAACCCGCTTCTCTATATGATTTCTACTAAAACTGTCGTAAACTAGCAAAAGTGTTCAATAACATGAAAACTGTCTAGTAATTATTGCACGGTGAATCTCCGTCGAATCTACTAGAGTGAAAACAATCTGCCTATTGAAAGAAAAGCTTTATTTTATAACGATATGAACAATATTCGTATTTTAAATATAATAACCATGAGGGGTGGTCCCAGGAACTAACTAAGTCAACTTAGTTTACCCCATGGTTAGGTCGTAACAGAAATGAACTGGTGTTTAACGTCCTACTATTCTGCTCCGACTGGGGAAATGAAGACGGACATACGCCACACGGTGCCAGGACAGCAATGCTACGGTCTAATCTTATATAGAATCCAACTACCAAGGGATCCTTTACGTGCACGACGCATCTGAACTACTATTCAGTTCTGACTGGGCTAATGAAGACGCACATACGCCATTCAGTGTGCTACGAGAGATATTGTGCCAAGACACTTGCGATACGACTTACTCTCATAACTGCCAACGGATCCTTTAAGTGCACGTTCAATCCGCCCAATTGTAGGTTTTCCCTTGCAATTGCCAGACCCTCGGTCCTGCATCACTGACAAAGGCTTGGAAAAACAAAAAATCCGGATGAACTTTCTTGGTCAACGCAGGGATCGGACACGTGACCTCGAAGTTAGCGAGCCAACGTCTTACTTACTGAGTCACCCTGGCTCCCTGGTCGTGGCAGGAACAAAAAAAAACAAAAATTTCTAACTGTCGATGTTTTACACATATTAGTTTTTGTATGCCGTATATATATTAGCAGTGTACGAAATATGTCTTTTAGCAGTTGAAATTCCATGCACAATAGAATTTGTAACACGATTTAATACACATAATTGTAAGTGTCCACAGTTGTAGGCCTACTTAGATTGAATATTTCATGAATGTGACTATCAGTCCGATGTTATAATAAAAGAAAAATCACAGGCTACACTTGACGATGTACACCGTTCTAATATTTTTTTGCCTGACTACGCTCAGTGGAATACGTTTAAAATCTGAATACCATTATATAAATAACACATCAACAGTTTGTATAATAATACAGGTATTGATATTAAATATTTCAAACGTCAAGTCATGGGCCCATTATGGATGCACATTTTCCTGGCAAACTTTTTTGGTAACTTTCCAGCGACATATACTTACTCCAGCAAATGTGAAATAACGTACATTGCAATTAATTATTACTCACGTGTTATATAGGCCTATTTTTTCAATTTATATTTCCAAGTTATGTAATTTTTATTCCTTTCTCACAGACTTTTATATTTTCCTAATTTAAAACGTAATTCATGCACGGTAGTATGTAATTTGCTTAAAATAATCTATATATAAAGATGATTTATCAGTCATAAGAATACATTTAGGTGCTCTTCTTGATAAAATCATGCCAAACTATGTTCTTATAAGTTACTTACCTATTCCACAAGCCCTACCCATGCGACCAGAAATATTATGCACTATAGAAAGGCACCTAACACACTGCGCATTGTTTAAAATATACATTTTGCATTAACCAAAAGTATGTGTTGTTCACTTTATCAGATACAAAAATCGGCTTACTTATGTAGATTCGCTTACGGAAGACCATGCACGCGATCGTTATAATTTTTTGTTTTTCTATGGGTTATTTTGTTCATTCAACCTCGTGGGTTTTCTCTTGGTCCCCCGGTTTGCTGCCACTGCTAAAGACCCCTATGCCGGTCTTCATTAGGCCAGTCGGAGCAAAACAGTAGTGCTATAAACCCCATTTCATATGGGGAATGTATTAATTAGTTCTAGTTATTATCCGACGCGCTTGTTATTATCCGGCACGAGCCAGTTATTATCCGACGCGAGCCAGTTATTATTCGGTGCGCGCCAGATCAGGTGCACGCCAGTTATTATCCGACGTGTGCCAGTTATTATCAGGCGCGCCACAGTTATTATCAGACGCACGATAGTTATTATCAGGCGCGCACCAGTTATTATTATTATATTTTTATTCTTTGCGTCCCTTACCGGGCCCCGTAATAGACATATTGTTTTTTATCAATTTATAACAGAATTAAGCAGTGCTCACTCTGGGTTCAATTTTTCTTCCGCCAATTTTTCATTTTAATTTATTAGCCATATATTTAAGACCAAAACTGATGTTAATCCTAAACCATCCCATGCATGATGCATAACGGAATTAAGACAAAAAACTAATATTGATAGACCACCCATTTGAGAAGTTCACGTAGCTAACAAGTTTTTAATGTATTTTTGCATTGAAAGTTATCAATTTAACTATATTATTACCGAGTAAACAACCTGAATATGTATAAGCTACATTATGTAAATATATTTCATTAAGCAAGATACAGTAACCACTATATTAAACATTCAATAAGCCGCTGTTATAATATATAATATAAATGCATGCATATATATACACAGAACACAATGACCATTGAATACCGCTCGGGATATTCAATAGTTCAAGAGAAAGTATTCCACGAGCGATAGCGGTGACGTCATGACCGTTTGACGTAATTCTGACAGTGACGTCATTCTGGACAAAAGTAGTACGTTTTCGAGCCACTGAAAACAGCAATAGGTTTTTCAATGGCTGTATTCAATGATATTTACTTGTATTTGCATGTAGTTATGAGTGCTTATTTGCTAAGGTGCTATAATTGGGTCCTCATTTTTTTACAAACAACATTCCACTGTACAGGGGGGTTGTTTGAGGGATATAAAAGAAATAGCAGAACCATACTTAAAATTGAAGTGTATAATATGCCTGATTTTAAGGTTCAAAATGGGACATTTGAATGGCTGCCTCGAAAGATTGTTGTTTTAGTGCAAATAAAAGTATGGTGGCAATCTTTTGTTATTTTTTTTTTTTAATATCAATTAAAATGCATATTTCATACCGCAATAGCAATTTTCAAAATACTGCAATTGTCATTGCTAATTTTGAGTTCAAAGTTGTCCCGAAGGGCCGGTCGGACGATCGCTCGAAGGGCCGGTCGGACGATCGCTCGACGGGCCGGTCGAACGATCGCTCGAAGGGCCTGTCGGACGATCGCTCGTAGGGCCGGTCTTTAATCGGATCAAAAGCTTTTAAATCACCACAATGGTGTTAGCACGCCACTAGATAGAGTGGTAAGCGAGTTTTTTTCATGAGCTACGACAACGATCTGCAGCTGCAATAAATGCCGATATAAATAGGCCTATATGTCTATGGGTATATCAGAAATATAAATGCACACATATTTAAAACAAATTGAGTGACACACGTTAAGTACATGTACACGGGCATGGCCGATCCTGAGATTTAATCGAATCTTCTAAAGAGCAGATTTAGTCAGGTCGCATATCATAAAATAAACGAATACACCCGAATGGTAGTGGGTGTTAATTCGTTTCGGTACAAAAATTCCGAATTTGGATAAACAAGATAACGTAACTTTGTCAAACATTGAAAACCCAAACAAATATACCGCTCCCCAACCCTGGGCCGTACAAAGAAGTCTATTTTAACGAAAGATCAAATGGAAATACAGCATAGAGGTACATTTTCTTCATAGTTTATGATAGAGAATCTTCTAGGGTTGTTGTATGTGTAATAACTATCCATTGTTTTTATCTCGGGGCACCCTAATTATGGACAAACAACGATATGGAAGAGGAAGATAGGGTCTAGTTGGATGAGGGGGACAAAATAGATTCTGTTATCCTAAATCCTCCTTGTGAAGTGGAAAATCTTGAAATCAAATGTCATCAAAATCTGCCTGTTTGAACGATATAATAAATTAATCCATGGAAATTTCACCAATTGTAATTTCAATTTCATTTAAAATATAACATGATTGCAAGAACTGGAATAAAACTGCTTTTTTCCTTTGTTTATTTTTCGGTGGTAATTGCATGCATCATTGATTTATTGATGTCCGATCGAAGAGCTGAATTTAACAAGCATCTCGACTATTCTTTAAAATCTTATAAATAATGGAAATTAAATAGACATGACTATTAATTTTCCAAACTCTACACAATATGATCCTTCATATTATGGTTAATAAATTGAAATGAATACTATAAAATGATACTTATTAGGAATGATTATATATGTACATGATTTCTTTTCCTTGCATTTGAAAACAGAAATAGTCCGTTATATAATGGAATGAAACATTTTATTCCTGAATTTCACGTAACTTTCCTGTCATTCCACCGTTTATTCCGTAAAATAACAGAATTAAGTCCGTTATAGAAGGGAATAAAATATTCTATCCCCATATTTCACGAAAGTTTCCTGTTTAATACTGGATACTCCACAGAATTACATAAAACACGTAATTTGAAGAAATAATTCACTCTTTTAACACAATTTCTCAAAATAATCCATCAATTAACAGAAAAAATGTGTTAAACTACGGAAAGTTTTTACAGTGTACGTCATTCGTCACCTATAAGAGAGAGCGAGACTAGAATAATTTTAGACATCATTTAGATTCTTTAAATTCAAACATGCACTGGGTTCTTTAGACGATCATTGTCTGATTCTCGCCAAGCTGGTTAGACTTTTATAGTTGAGAGAAAGAGATATTAATTTTAAACATTGTAATGTACACTATTGTGTAACTGCTGCGGCATAAAACGTATAGAAACAACTGTTTTGGCTCCTGTTACATATTTGATTTCGGTATCGTGAGAAAACACAATGGTGAAGTCTTTAAGAAGTGAGATACAACAGTAGCTTGTCCGGAGTCGAACCAACCCCTAGACGATCAGGTCAAATCAAAGATTGTGGCAGTGGTAGTGCTACATTAGCCATAAAAATTATTAACATCGTTGCTTTTAAACATGTGTACGATACCGCTTTTCTTATTTCTTTTTTAAAAATAAAAAAAACAACAACATTGTTTGAAACTTGATGTGGATTAAAAATGGTTCTGGTATTATTTGGATTGAACACATTCCCAGTCATGCAAAAACTTTGGTTATGACAAACGGGGGTGGGGGCCGAATGGTTAAGACGTGCAGGTTTGATCATAATGTCTGTCATTGAGTTAAGTTGCGTGGTTTCCGATTCCTCACTTGTACGTGACAAGGAGTTGAGTCGCATGTCAAACATCGTGGGTTTTCTCCAGGACGTTAAGAAACATCTCTCTCTCACCCAATATACATTAGATAACTGAATCAGTTCGTGATAAAATGTGGTTTACAGTATAAAGTTAACCCAATGCAGCGGCGGAACGATTTACCAATACTACCCAATTCTACACAATAACACCTGAATACCACCCCAATATCACCACATGCTTGTTTTATGTGATATAGGGAGGCAAACGGAACCGCCAAACATCGGTTATCGCATTTGCAGTATTATGTTGTAGTATTGGGTAGTATGTGGTGATATTGAGGTGGTACTGGGTGGTATTGGGTAGAATTGGGTAGTATTGGGTAAATCGTCCTCGTGTACGACACCCTACCAATACTTATAGATACCGGAGCGATAATATAAACCGGATTTCAGAAGATTCCACATTTGTCGTATCTAAGGATAAAATGGAATTGTAGAAAACCTTTAATCGGATCAAAAGCTTTTAAATCACCGCAATTTTTTAGCACGCCACTAGAAGAGTGGTGAGAGAGTTTTAATTTTCATGAGCTGCGACAACAATTCGCAGCTGTAACAAATACCGATATAAATATACCTATATGTCTATGGGTATATCGGAAATATAAATGCACGCATGTTTAAAACAAATCGGGCGGCACACGTTAAGCACATGTACACCGGGATGGCCGATCCTGAGATTTAATCGAATCTTGGAGCAGATTTTGTCAGGTCGCATATCATAAAATAAACGAATAGACCCGAATGGAAGTGGGTGTTAGTACAAAAATTCCAAATTTGGATAAACACGACAACGTAACTTTGTGAAACATTGAAAACCCAAACAAATATACCGCTTCCACCCTCAACGTTAAAAAAATCCGTATATTTTAACGAAAAATCTAATGGAAATACAACATAGAGGTACATTTTCTTGATAGTTTATTTTTCGGTCGTATGCACCATTGATTTAATGATGTCCGATAGATAATCTGAATTTCACTAGCATATGACTATTCTTTGAAAACTTAAATAGACCGATATGGGCCTAAGAGCACATATTATTGTTATATGAATATATGTAGTCAATTATATTCAATTGCTAATAATACTATTGTAATTTCTGATAAATTATGTTCAGCGAAATACGTGAAGAGTCCAAAATGAACAACGTTCGATTACGTTTGCTTTGCCCATCTACACACTTTTTTCATATCAATTTGTCTTGTCACTCAAGAGAGCTTACTCTTTTTCAGAACTTGCCCTGTCACATTTACTTATTAAGCCATTAAAGTTGATCAATTATTAAGGATTTTAAAAGTAAGGCTAAACAATGAAATATAAATACAACTATTTCGCTGTTCCACAATATTGATCTTTCTGGGGAACTAATCAACTCCGTCGTTTAAACAAACCTATAAACCTTTTTTAAGGCTACTATTTAATTTCTAGATAAATTTGTGAAATCATGGGTTCATTTAAATAAAATTAAAACGTTATTTGAAAATAAAATGGGGTTTAACGTCCTAATCCTGAATCAGTGCAGGGTGTTATGAAGTTTGATCTTACAGGGTCGCTACCACCTTCGTTTGTTTCGATTTCCAAGGGGATCTTTAACATGTGACGTACCCGATATTGCGTCCTATCCGAACAGCTAGACATTTGTCCATATCATGAGGCCTATCTCAGTCCTATATCACTGATAAGGGCATCCAGACTGGATCCAGCCAGACATTTTTTTAATGTGTTAATCATGGAGACATGAGAGATGCCACTTTTAGGCGAATCAGGGGCGGATCCAGCGGGGGGGGGGGGGGTCCAAACCCCACTCAGCTACATAAAAAAATCAATGCCTTGCAAAAATAGAATGAAATCACAATGTGATCCTACGTCGGTATAAAATTGATTTCTCTCTTTAAAAAGCTCAATTTGTATGTATGCCTATGTAATTTAGGGACGATGATGGCAGATTTCCCCAACTGGAACCTGACAAACGCCCTCATGCAAAAATTCCTGGATCCGACCCTGCGAATGGTGTAAAAATATGGTATATCAAGGTTGTGGACCCTGTAGAGGTCACAATATTAATCCGATTTTGATGAAATTTTAAATGTAAGTTTAAAACCCAAAGATCACGGTTTATTTCGATATTCGGGCACATTGGACCATAACTTCCTGAATTATGGCCCCTGATTGTACGGAATATCATGGTTTTTTTTAATTTGTGGACCCTATGGAAGCCACAATTTTATTCCAAATTAAAAAAACGTTTTACTATCCCCGTTACACATGAATGATGGTTGAGTTTGAATTTCTTGAAATGGATAATTTAAAAGCTAAATCCATAATATTAAATGTTTCGTATACTAAACTTTATAAAAAACAAACAAATTCTAATGATTTTCTGATAATTTTTTAATATGCAACAACTCTAGTTGTCTGCCCGGACGATTTAGCTGCCGTGGGCGTATGTTTCGTTGCCTGGCAACCTATTTTTGTTCCTGGGAGTGGGTTGTACCACACCCACACCCCAACATTTACACCTCTGGTTACGTAGTTAGCTATTGGTTGTTAATCGGCTTATTGACCAGTCATAATTTGGTACAGAAATGTACTTCCATTACATCAGTGTTAAGTGGGATTAGCTCTTACCAAACGAAACACTGCGAGGAGTGTGGTACGCCACCTAAGGTAGACTACATTTCAAGTTGCTGTATTCACGGGCTGGAATAGCAGGAAACACGTTTGGGGCAGTCAAAATTTGCTCCCGGCGACCCCGTCTCCGTGGAATAGAAATGATTGATTGGAATTCGACTAAGCCACCTTAGTTAGGCTATATCAGTACCGCCTACTGTATTCATAGACTGGAATAGCAAGAAAACGCGTTTGAGGTCGTTAAATTTTACCTATTTTCTAGGGGTGGGGTAGTGTAGCCCTAACCCGAAATTTGTTCGAGCATGTCAGGATTCTCCCCCCTTAAAATTCATCAAGTCTGTATGCCTATTGAGAGCACCCTTGCACGGTACCGTTCGCCGCGGACCGTCATCGGCGCCCACAGAAGCCCCATCGGAAGCCTTTCCCCCCCCCACTCCTTAACAATTTTGGTCTAGCTACGGACCCGAATAATATCCCTCTCTTAGCAAACAACTAGTTCGTGATGAATCAAATCAAGGGTAAATTAAATATCAAATTTCTACTGATCAATAATTCGTGAACATATCTCATTTACAGAGTGTGTAAACAGTAATAGAAACAGGAATAATTCAGTCGATGTTAAAGGACAATATTGGTGCCAGTCATTATCACATAATGTTATAGAACTGATTAAACACTTTCCAAATATAATATTAACACAGAGATCATTGCTACCATAGAGGAGTAATAAAGGATTCATGAATCGGAAGTGACGAACACCAAAGGAAAACACGAGTTTTCCTCTTTCTAACTAACTGAAGTGACTAGTGATAACAAATACATGGGCGAATATCTGCTCACTAATAATTCCCTCGAAGACCTAAAGTTGCTGTGTGACATTGTGAGAGAATATCTTACAATTCATAAAAAGAATTGACTGCCACTAGATAAGAGAACAGGAAAGAAAAACAGATTAAAAGGCCGTGCATTACCATGTTTTTATAAGGTAGGGGAGACCGGGCACATTGAACCACCATGGATATATCCTTTATAAATAATACTATACAACCCAACACTATACAGAAGTGAGATAACTTCTTAGACCCATTTCTCCATCAATAAGCCACATGCTGTCAATTATTCTCTCAGGCAGTGAATTTTTCAAAAAAAAGCGCTTAAAAGAGAACATTTTTCCATACATGTTAACTTCTTAGCCTAGGAAATTCTTGTACTTAAGTTCATATGTCTAATCTATACAATCCAGATAAACCGGGGTTTGATCCATATAAGAGGGCATATTGATTTCTTTTTTAAATTTTGATCATAAAATAAAAAGATCTTCTAATAAAAACATTTGATATGAAATGAGGACAAATATTATGTGAAGTGGTTCAATGTAACATGTAAGTGGTTTAATGTGCCCCGTCTCCCCTATAGAGTGAATAAAAACAAGGGGCTGTACGGAGTATTTCTATTTTTCCCGCGTTCTCTTATCTTATGACATATAACAACTTTTTGTCTTCGAAGGAATTATTAGTGAGCAGAAATTCGGCCGTTTATCTGTCATCACTCGTCACTTCAGTCATTCACATAGAGAGATAACTCGTGTTTTCCTTTGGCGTTCGTCACTTCCGATTCATGAATCCTTCATTACTCCTCTATGGTAGCGATGAAATTGGGCGACACACGTTAAGTACATGTACACGGGGGTGGCCGATCCTGAGATGTAATCTTGGAGCAGACTTTGTCAGGTCGCATATCATAAAATAAACGAATAGACCCGAATGGTAGTGGCTGTTAATTCGTTTCGGTACAAAAATTCCGAATTTGGATAAACAAGATAACGTAACTTTGTGAAACATTGAAAACCCAAACAAATATACCGCTTTTACACTTGAAAAGTCAAATGGAAATATAGCATAGTGGTACATTTTCTTGATAGTTTATGATAGAGAATCATCTAGGGTTGTTGCATATATAAATATAGTGTAATAACTATCCATAGTTTTTATCTCGGGGCACCCTAATTACGGACAGACAACGATATCAATTCAAAGAGGCATGTATGGTCTATAAAGTAAAGTCGGATGAGTTGGACAAAATAGATTCTGTTATCCTAAATCTTCCTTGTGAAGCGGAAAATCTTGCAATCAAATGTCATCAAAATCTGCCCGTTTGAACAATATAATAAATTAATCCATGTGGCCATGTAAATTTCAGCAATTGTAAATTCAATTTCATTTAAAATATAATATGATTGCAAGAACTGGAATAAAACTGTTTTTTTTTCTTTTGTTTATTTTTCGGTCGTATGCATCATTGATTTATTGATGTCCGATGGATAATCTAAATTTCACTAGCATATGACTATTCTTTGACAACTTAAATAGACTTAAGAGCACATAATATTGTTATATGCATGGGCGTCACACATGGGGGGGTCCGGGGGGGTCGGACCCCCCCAATTGTTTTCCTGGGGGGGTCTGAATATACTTGGACCCCCCCCCCCCAAAAAAATTTAGCAAAGTAAAGTACCCGAAATCTAATAAAACATTAATTTTAGGACTGGAATATCAGTAAAACACGTTTGTGGCCATCAAATATTCCAAAATTTTCTTGGGGGGTCGAAGAAAACTGGCCGCAGCCCGTAAACCTGCTTCGGGCATTTCTAGTTTTTCTACCCTAACTGACATCGAGTCCTAATAAAACACTTATTTCACTTTTCTTTTAATTGAATACCACGAATTTGTACTATTGATTAAAACATTTTGTCTGGGGCCACTCTACTTTGTGAATGCAACTGCAACAGTGTGATTGGATGGTTGGAATTCAGAGTGGGATTTCGGTTACAGAACCATTGGATACTTTTGGACTTGCTCACCCAGGCTAGAATAGCAGAAAACGCATTTGCGGTGATTAAATTTTCAAAATTTTCTCCGAGAGGGTGAGTCTCCCATAGTCCGGGAAGATTGATTGGTTCTGGGCAGCCAGGTAGGCTATATTGGAACAAATTCAAGTTGTTGTATTCACAGACTACAGGCTGGAATAGCAGGGAAACGTGTATGTGGCAGGTCAATTTTCAAAATTTTCTCCCAACGGTCCCGTCTTCGTGGGTATAAGCGAGTGATTGGAATTCGAGTCAGCAAGCCACCTTAATTAGGCTATAGCAGGCCACTTTGAAATTGCTTTGTTCATGGACTGAAATAGCAGGAAAAGGTGTTTGCAGCCGTCAAATATTCCAAAATTTTCTTAGGTGGGGGTAAGTAAGCCATGCTTCTTCGCATCTCGGGGAAGACCGGTGCCAATGTCTGTAAACATAATAAACATTGTATTGTTGTGATGTTAACAGAAGACTGAGACTTTAAACAAAATTTATGGGGGTGCCCCCCCCCCCCCTTGCGGACCCCCCCAATATATATTTCATGGCTACGTCCCTGGTTATATGAGTATATGTAGTCAATTATATTCAATTGCTAATAATATTATTGTAATTTCTAATAAATTATGTTCAGCGAAATACCTGAAGAGTCCAAAATGAACGACGTTCGATTACGTTTGCCTTGCCCATCTACACACTTTTTTTCATGTCAATTTGTCTTGTCTACTCTAGTCCCGAAATGATCTAGTTGTGTCGAGTGGGCGTTAAACCCCATCTCTCTCTCTCTCTCCCTCTCTTGTCTACTCAAGAGAGCTTACTCTCTTTCAGAACTTAAACGTAGTTGCCTCCCTTGTCCTGTCACATTTACTTATTAAGGATTTTAAAAGTAAGGCTAAACAATGAAATATAAATACAACTATTTCACTGTTCCACAATAATATTGATCTTTCTGGGATATTAATCAACTTCCTCGTTTAAACAGACCTATAAGTATGGAAGCCTATAAATAAGAAATAACAGGGTCGCTAATAGCGAGTCACCAAGTCGCCAAGACGGTATACAAGCCAAAATACAAGTAGCTATTAGCGACCTCTTTATTTCTTAATTTCCTAATTTCGACTTGCATTTTGGCTTGTATACCGTGCTGTCCCCTTACATTTTGTCGTAACTTCTACTTTTCTACTTTTCGACTTTCGTGTTTTGAAGGGGCGAACAGTAGAAATTATGAATGGTAGTAATAGGCTTCCATATATAAGCCTTTTTAAGGCTATTATTTAATTTGTAGATAAATTTGTGAAATCGTGGGTTCATTTAAATAAAATTAAACCGTTATTTGAAAATAAAATGAAATAAAATGGGGTTTAACGTCCTAATCCTGAATCAGTGTAGGGTGTTATGACGGAAGTTTGATCTTACAGGGTCGCTACCACCTTCGTTTGTTTCGATTTCCAAAGGGATCTTTAACATGTGCCGCTTATAAATTAATGTTAAAGAGTTGAACCAAAAAGTCATTTTGAAATTATCGGTACATATTATTAAATATGTGGCAAATAACACAAAATTCATTTACAATTATTGAACAAAATTTTAAAATTAAAAGCAAAAGGTAGGTTTTTCATCCAATCCGAACGACTAGACAGCTGTCCTTGTCAGGCCCTCGGTCCTGTACCACTGACAAAGGGAAACCACGCCGGAAAATCTCGATCAACTTTCTCGGTCAACGACGGGAGCGAACCATGCCAAATAATAAGCTACTGCTTTTAAAATAGGAAGTGACTATTTTGCCGGCACCGGCAAAACTTTCGTTTACGCTATTTTTCCGGCAGTCCGTTCGACATGCGCAGTTGATATATTCCACCATTTTGGACAACTTTCTTTCAATTTCGGCGCAGAAGGACGATTTTACGGGAAAAACATAAACCACTGACAGTCTAAGTACTGAGTATTAAAAATCAAAATCCGTAGAAATGCGCCCTCGACCAAAATAGAATAATATTCTAAATGCTTTTCAACAATTTACATGTGGTTAGGGTTAGGGTTAGATTTAGGGGTAGGGGTCATGGGTTAGGGTTAGGGTTAGGGCTAGCCCTGTCTATATCTCGAGGCTGTGACGAAATCTGCAGCCCACAGCCCTTATCCTAACACTTATCCTAACCCACAATCCACATATGACGTCATAACACCTGGCTCCAGTGGATGGAAAAAAAACGCTTACCTCCTGGAACGCTCCCCGGAAGTTGTAATACTAAAGGGAGATAAACTGGGGATAACTTGTGGATAAAGACCACAGTGATAATCAATAAAGCTACAAGGCCTTAATAAATAGAGTAAACACGAACAATCTCTCCAAAACATAAGATATGTATTGACTATAGTAATATAATGATAATTTATCAGACAAGAATATATCGGGGGGGGGGGGTCTTCATCAATTCAAAGCAAACTATGTCCACAAGCCCGACCCATGCGGCCTATACAATTAATCCATAGAAAGGCATCTAATCATTGTGCATTGTTGAAAATATACATTAACCAAAAATATGTGTTGTTCATTTTACCAGATACAAAAATCGGCTTACTTATGTAGATTCGCTTACGGAAGACCAGGCACATGGTCGCTATAATTTTTTGTTTATCTATGAAAATGTCCAAAATATACCATCTTGTTCACTTTGTTCATCCAAATCCGGGTTGTTCATCTCCGGGTCCTCCGGTTTCCTCCCACTGCTAAGGACCCCTACGCGCAAGTGAATTATTGAAATAAAATTAAACCATATGTTAGTCCCGAAATGACCTAGTTTGTGTCAAGTGGACGTTAAACCCCATTTCTCTCTGTCTCTCTCTCACTTGTTCATTGTGTACTAATTCCCTTTCAGATTATTGAATGTAAACCATGACAACGTTAAATGCTAATCATAAAAAAAATTATAGATTTATATCAGACAAGATTATATTCATTTTTATCAATTAATCATTTGATGCATTATAAAATACTCTACGTACGGGTGATTAGCAGTGGGGTGAAACCAGAACACACAAAAGAAAAAGGTTGACCCTCCTTTTGCCACGTTCAAGGCAGAATCAAAACCACGTCACCTGATTCAATGTCAGACCTTATTTGGCTACCCAACCCTTCTTATTGGAAAGGGGGACACATGGTTTAGTTAATAAGACGTTGGCTCGCCATCTAGAAGGTTCCGTGTTCCATCCCTGCGTTGGCCGAGAACGTTCATCCTAATTTTCCGGCGTGGATCCCCCTTGCCAATGAATGGTGCAGGAGGAACCGCGCTTAAAAATCCCGATGAACCTTTTTGGCTAACGGAGGGATGGAACAAGGGGCCTCCTGGATAGCGAGCCTACGGTCAACGTACAGTCGTTGGGATGGGACAAAATACCGAGGTCCGGTGTACACATTGGCTCTATTTGGCGTATGTCGGTCTTCATTAGGCCAGTCGGAGCAGAACAGTAAGGCTATAAACTCCATTTCATATGGGAAATGTATTAATTAGTGCTAGTTATTATCGGACGCGCTTGTTATTATCCGGCACGAGCCATTTATTATCCGACGCGAGCCAGTTATTGACCGACGCGCGCCAGTTATTATCCGACGCAAGCCAGTTATTATCAGGTGCACGCCACAGTTATTATCATTGAATACTGCTCGGGTTATTCAATAGTTCAAGAGAGTCCCTGCGCAAGTATTCCACGAGCGATAGCGGTGACGTCACGACCGTTTGACGTAATTCTGAAAGTGACGTCATTCTGGACAAAAGTAGTACGTTTTCAATGATATTTATTTGTATGTGCATGTAGTTATGAGTGTTTATTTGCTAAGGTGCCATAATTGTTTTTGCATATATAATTTTCGCTATTTATCCTTTTTTTAACAAACCACATTCCACTGTACAGGGAGGTTGTTTGAGGGATATAAAAGACAATAGCAGAACCATACATAAAATATTTTAGATAAAATAAAAAAAAATTGAAGTGTATGATATGCCTGATTTTAAGGTTCAAAATGGGACATTTGAATGTCTGCCTCGGAAGATCGTTGTTATAGTGCAGATAAAAGTATTGCGGCAATCTTTTATTATTTTTTTAATATCAATTAAAATGCATATTGCATACCACAATAGCAATTTTCAAAATACTGCAATTGTCATTGCTAATTTTGAGTTCAAAGTCGGCCCGAAGGGCCGTTCGGACGATCACTCGAAAGACGATAATTTTGTCCAATTCGTTCAAAAAAAAACAACCTTTTTTTGCTGAACATTATATGGGAGAGGGGATTATTGGACCGACCATGGAGCCATGATGATCATATTGTATGTGACCGGTGGCTTTAATGGGCTGGTATAATAGACTTTCTGGACCGGGTGTGCTTGGTGTGGGTCAGAATTCGGAATCCTGCAATGGGGATACGAAATTCAACCGAAAATTTCATCGGATTCACCCGATTAATTATTAAGTCACCTGCACCCTGTTTGTGGGGATACGCCAGAATCCAAAATTAAAAATCAGCTTTTATGATTTTCATTTTCGTCACTCTGTACCAATGTGTTTCGTAGCCTTCCATCACAGGAGGAATCAACTAGCGCTCCCGGCAACAAAAATGGGACATTTTCAAATGAAAATATTCCTGCTGATTCAATATTTCTAACTGGTTAATCCAATGGTCAAAATTTTATCAACTAGTCCCATTTTTCAACGAATTAAATTCTCTTGACTCTTGACGATGCAATGATTACACGTTAACTAATAATATGACGATATGATAATTTCACAGGTTGATGAGCATAAATTACTTGAAGGTCGGGTTTTTGGCCTAAGTTAATCGATTTATGAAATATATTATTTGACAGAGATTATAATCAGATATTGCACCAAATCGCATAATTGGGGTTCATTTTTCAAAAATGTCCAGGGGAAGAGCCCCCCTCCCCCTCTGAGCTCCTCCGTCATTAAAAGGGGCTGCTCCGACACGGGAGCCCGGGCCGGTTCACTGCCCCAATCCGCCCCTGCAAACTGCCCTAAGATGTTTTTGGCCACATAAAATATAAAATGAAGAAATAAAATGGGATGTAATGTCCTGCTCTTCACCGACTGAGCTAATGAAGACGGCCAATGCGGGAAATCTGCCTGGACAGCGGCACTACGGCATACTCTTATTTTGATTCCAACAGTCAAGGATTCTTATATTATGTGCATACCAATGTTTACAAGGGGTGTCATGTTTTTGTCGAATGTGAACCACACCTGAAAATCCTGATAAACTTTCTCGGCCAATGCAGGGATTGGAGATAGAACATCTGGATTAGCAAGCCAGCGCCTAACACACTGAGCCACCCTAGCTGTCATGTAAATTACGTCATGAAGCTTAATTTGACATCAATGGTCGAGATGCCCTCATTGATCAGTCAAATACCATAACAGGCATTATTTTAATCAGGTGTTTATTTTTAAATAGATTGTTTCCCTGTTAGTATCCACCGTAAAATAAACATACAGGTACTCTTTTGTATCATTGGACAATGCAGAAAGACTTGAAGAAGAAGGTGCATAAGGTCGAGGGAATAAGAAACGGGACAAAATTTTGAGGCTTATTTGTCAATTTCGCCCGTTTTGTGACTGTTTGTTTATCCCAATAAATCATTTAGTCTGAGACCGACTGCGGTGAGTACATTTTTTAGGACCGACTATTTTTTTGCCATAGAACAACATACTCACAGTAGAATAAGAGTGACAAACCTTTTTTCAAACATGACAAGCAGACATGGTTATTTTATACTATAGTTTGGTGTGACGTAGACGTGTGTAATTTAGGCTTACGGATTCACGCAAATACATACTTAATGATAAATATCCATCTAATCAGCCTATTTATACATAATTTTAGCTTGCAACAATTTAATAATAATCAGAATTGATGGTTATTTTATACTATAGTTTGGTGTGACATAGACGTGTGTAATTTAGGCTCACGGATTCACGCAAATACATAGTATTTGGGATCTATTCTGGCATTGTTTGTTTACCTCATTGGGCCTAATTCATGAAGTCGCCAATGCCTAATTTTGAGATCGACGGCATTGACTGCACTTATTTTGAGATTGACTATTTTTCTCCCGGGGAGAAACAGAATAATACTTACAACAGAATAAGAGTGAAACACAACAATTTTTCAAACGTGATAAGTTGACAAGGTTATTTTATATTAAAGTTTTGCGTGAGTAGTGTGACGTATGCAGTGAGCACTTATTTTGATACCGTCTGCTCCTATTTTGCGACCGACTGCACTGGTTTTGCGACCGACTGCACTGGTTTTGCGACCGACTATTTTGTTTTCCTGGGATTGGGGTGTACCACACCCACACACCCACATTTACGACCCTGGTTACACAGTTAGCTATTGGTTGTTAATCGGATTATTGACCAGTCATAATTTGGAACAGAAATTTACTTCCATTACAGCAGTTTTAAGTGGGATTAGCTCAAATCAGACGAACACTGCGAGGCGTGTGGTATTTTACCTTTTTTCTAGGCGGAGGGTGGTGGGACGTCCCTAGACGTATGTAGGCCTCACCCGAAATTTGTTCGAGCATTTCAGGATTCTGGCCCCTTAAAATTCATCAAGTCCGTATGCCTATGGAGAGCACCCTTGCACTGTACCGTTCGCTGCGGACCGTCATCAGCGCCCACAGAAGCCCCATCGGAAGCCCCCAGAAGATTTTGACGTCAGGTAAACAGACAGGATTGACGTATATTATACGCAATATAACAACTAGTGCATGATATGATAAGTTAAAATATAAATTTGTAATACTCACATCGGGCTGTTTCAGAAAACATGAAAAAAAAATATAAAGAATTATTAGGTAATTATTTCATAAAGACGGATCATTGGGGGGGGGGGGGCAAACACGGGAATTTTCTCCTTAACTGCTTGATGTATTTCAACCTGATTTGTCGCTGATTCAGATTGTTTGATCTACATTTTCTACTTCTCCTGAATCATTCGAATGATATCAACCACATTTATAAACACACTGTAAACCCTTGACAGTGAAGATGATGACAAGTATTGTGTTATTGTTTGTGTGTGGTGCGGTCCCCCTGTATACTATAAATACTACACAACGATGATCATTACTATATATAATATACTAGAAATATTACAACATGATGATAAGTACTTTATATACAAAAAACAGTACACGTTGATGACAAGTATTATACTAGAAATAGTACAGCATGATGACAGGAAATGTATACACTGGGACATCGGTTTTTTGTCCCATCCGAAGACAGCTGTCCTTGTCTCGTCCTCCGTCCTGCAGGACAGACAAGGAGAAACCATGTCCAAGTCGGAAAATCCCGATGAACTTTCTCAGCCAATGCAGGATCGAACGCGTGATCTCCAGGCTAGCGAACCAGCGTCTTACCCAGCTAGCCACCGTGGCTCCCTTTTCTCAAATAATGAAACATGTTGCCTTAAAAAGTAAATTATTTTTCGTATTATTCAAGTAGTGTAGAATTACAATAACAGGGCGAAGGTTAGTTAGCTATATGTTAATTGCTTAAATACGAATTGGTGTCAGTTCTCGAACCAGTAAGCATACCCTCCCTGGTGTACGACACCAACCAATACTTATAGATACCGGAGCGACAATATCAACCGGATTTCAGAAGATTCCACATTGTTGAATCTATGGATAAACTGGATCTGTGGAAAACCTTTAATCGGATCAAAAGCTTTTAATTCACCGCAATGGTGTTAGCACGCCACTAGAAGAGTGGTAAGAGAGTTTTTTTTTCATGAGTCGCAGCTGTAACAAATACCGATATAAATAAACATACATGTCTATGGGTATACCGGACATATAAATGCACACCTATTTAAAACAAATTGGGCGACACACGTTAAGTACATGTACACGGGCCACACGGGGATGGCCGATCCTGAGATTTAATCGTATCTTGGAGCAGACTTTGTCAGGTCGCATATCATAAAATAAACGAATAGACCCGAATGGTAGTGGTTGTTAATGTGTTTCGGTACAAAAATAAAATGGGGTTTAACGTCCTAATCCTGAATCAGTGCAGGGTGTTATGACGGACGTTTGATCTTACAGGGTCGCTACCACCTTCGTTTGTTTCGATTTCCAAGGGGATCTTTAACATGTGCCGCTTATAAATTAAGAGTTGAACCAAAAAGTTATTTTGAAGTCATCGGAACATATTATTAAATATGTGGCAAATAACACAAAATTCATTTACAATTATTGAACAAAATTTTAAAATTATAAGCAAAAGGTAGGTTTTTCATCCAATCCGAACGACTAGACAGCTGTCCTTGTCAGGCCCTCGGTCCTGTATCACTGACAAAGGGAAAGCACGCCGGAAAATCTCGATCAACTTTCTCGGTCAACGACGGGAGCGAACCATGCCAAATAATAAGCTACTGCTTTTAAAACTTTCGTTTACGCTATTATTCCGGCAGTCCGTTCGACATGCGCAGTTGATATATGCGCAGTTGATATATTCCACCATTTTTGACAACTTTCTTTCAATTTCGGCGCAGAATAAGCACGATTTTACGGGAAAAACATAAACCACTGACAGTCTAAGTACTTAAATTAAAAATCAAAATCTGCAGAAATGCGCCCTCGACCAAAATAGAATAATATTCTAAATGCTTTTCAACAATTTACATGTGGTTTGGGTTAGGGTTAGATTTAGGGGTAGGGG
This sequence comes from Patella caerulea, assembly GCA_036850965.1. Lineage (NCBI taxonomy): Eukaryota > Metazoa > Mollusca > Gastropoda > Patellidae > Patella > Patella caerulea. The sequence continues at coordinate 6,724,696 of JAZGQO010000010.1, forward strand.
TCATGGGTTAGGGTTAGGGCTAGCCCTGTCTACATCTCGAGGCTGTGACGAAATCTGCAGGCCACAGCCCTTATCCTAACACTTATCCTAACCCACAATCCACATATGACGTCATAACACCTGGCTCCAGTGGATGGAAAAAAACGCTTACCTCCTGGAACGCTCCCCGGAAGTTGTAATACTAAAGGGAGATAAACTGGGGATAACTTGTGGATAAAGACCACAGTGATAATCAATAACGCTACAAGGCCTTAATAAAAAGAGTAAATACGAACAATCTCTCCAAAACATAAGATATGTATTGAATATAGTAACATAATGATAATTTATCAGGCAAGAATATATCGGGGGGGGGGGGTCTTCATCAATTCAAAGCAAACTATGTCCACAAGCCCGACCCATGCGGCCTATACAATATATCCATAGAAAGGCATCTAATCATTGTGCATTGTTGAAAATATACATTAACCAAAAGTATGTGTTGTTCATTTTACCAGATACAAACATCGGCTTACTTATGTAGATTCGCTTACGGAAGACCAGGCACATGGTCACTATAATTTTTTGTTCATCTATGAAAATGTCCAAAATATACCATCTTGTTCACTTTGTTCATACAACCCCGTGGGTTTTCTCCGGGTCCTCCGGTTTCCTCCCACTGCTAAGGACCCCTACGCGCAAGCAAATTATTGAAATAAAATAAACCATATTTTAGTCCCGAAATGACCTAGTTTTATGTCAAGTGGACGTTAAACCCCAAATCTCTCTCTCTCAGACAAGATGATATCTATTTTTATCAATTAAAATCATTTGATGCATTATAAAATACTCTACGAATATTGGGACGGGACTAAGAATGAAGACTGTTCCATAAAAAAAATATGGCGTAATGGTTGTTGCAAATGGCATTTTGTTCCCAAATTACCTATGCTGCTATATATATGTCAAAACCAGCATAATTTGGAACCTTGTCCAATAATCGGTCAGACCATACTCGGCTTGCAATATCGTTTTGTATTTAATGTGTAAGGACGTTGATCTGGGTATTTTAAAATGAAATTGTATACATAATCATAAAATCGATAATTAAACGCGCATCGGTTTTATTATCGGTAGATAGTTCCATATCTTCCTATTTCTCTTTAAATATTATTTCTGGTGTGTTAGAATTTTATAATCGTGAAATTCACAAGGCTGTTTATCCATAAGATTTTGAAATCCACGGAGAATGGAACTTTCCGATGGGATTTCGAAGATGGCGATCATGCCCCAGCTAATCAACGCTTTGAATTATATTGCCGTAAAAGGTACCATGTCATAGGAGTTATTGTATGCTACACAGATGGTTAAATTTAGTGCCGCGAAACTTGCACGAATTTTCCCCGCGGTCTGCTTAATTAACACACAAAACCATTTTTATAAAGACGATAAACGATGTTTAGACACCCCGAACTTTTCTTATCAAGAATGTTTCGATTTCAGTATCTGTCGAATGAACAAAAACAAGTAATTTAATCAAGAACATTAATGATATGAACAGTCGGAACGTGAATAAAATATGGAAATTATTGAGAAGCGGTGGTCTTTTTCATACGAAATATGATCAATTAAAATTATGATTGACTGCGGGCTGTAATGTGTTTTATAAAAATATATATAATATACACGGGTGAAATTACGGAGTGAAAACAATATTATACATGTATTTACGAGTATTCGTATAATCGGTAAATAAAATTTAGTAGACTGACAATCAAATGGTTTAAAATTAATGTCATTGTCTCCAGTTGCTATTTTCATGCCCAAACTCAAACGATCGAAAAGGCGGTGTGCTGTTTTGATTACAACACACGTGGTTATCATAAATTACCCCCTTCAACATAATTGCGATGGTTTAGCCCATAACGTCACGTATGTAATGTTGTGATGAACACAGACGAAAATACAAGCAAAAACATTGAATTTTCAAGAGAGAACCTCTTTTTTCCGTTGGGATGTTTTATTGTGCAATGAATTTTATTTAACCGGAGGTGATTTTAAACACATAGGTAAGTTTATAATAACTTAAGTAGAGTAGTTTGTTCATAATCGTAGAAATCCGTTTATTATTTACCATGGGACACACAATAGGTATGTTCAGAGAAAGATTTGACCGACTGGTTTAAGTGGACTGTATCCAAAAATACTTTACAAAGGAACTTTTGAGCGATAAATACTTTCAAATCTTGCAGTGTGTGGAGAAATAATGTGGGCGGAAAGAAAATTCTGAAAGATATCTTAGACATGGAGTATGGATAACCGATTTAAATATGCCGATAAGTACACAGTCTATTTCGTTACTGAATGCTACAAACTGTACCATAACTTTTTTTTTATATTGTCAAAAGAATAAAATTTTATTTCTGTGTTCTTTGTATTATTTCGATCATCTACATTATCAGCGGTTGATATGAGCCGAATATATCGACCTTGGATGACGTCATCAGCGGTTGATATGAACCGAATATATCAACCTCTCATGACGTCATGAGAGGTTGTTATGAGATATAACTGCTATGGACATCAAAGAAAAAAACTACTACCAGTTGTATATAGTCGCCACGCTGGTTAGACTTTTAGAGTTGGGGTTGTGAGAAAGAGATATTAATTTTAAACATTGTAATGTAGACTATTGTGTAACTGTTGCGACATAAAACGTATAGAAATAACTACTTTGGTTCCTGTTACATAATTGATTTCGGTATCGTGAGAAAATACAACGGTAAAGTCCTTAAGAAGTGAGATACAACAGTAGCTTGTCCTGAGTCAAACCAACCCCTAGACGATCAGGTCAAATCAAAGATTGTGGCAGTGGTAGTGCTACATTAACCATGCAAATTATTAACATCGTTGCTTTTAAACATGTGTACGATACCGCTTTGTTATTTCTTTTTTAAAAATAAAAAAACAACATTGCTTGAAACTTGATGTTGATTAGAAATGGTTCTGGTATTATTTGGATTGAACACGTTCCCATTCATGCAAAAACTTTGGCAGTGACAAACGCGGATGGGGGGGGGGGCGAATGGTTAAGACGTGCAGGTTTGATCATAATGTCTGTCATTGAGTCAAGTGGCGTGGTTTCGATTCCTCACTTGTACGTGACAAGGAGATGAGTCGCATGTCCAACATCGTGGGTTTTCTCCGGGTTCTTCTGTCTCTCACCCAATATACGTTAGATAACTGAATTAGTTTCTGGTAAACCTGAATACCACCCCAATATCACCACATGCTTGTTTTCTGTGATATAGGGAGGCAAATGGAACAGCCAGACATCGGTTATCGCATTTGAAGTACAATTTCCACGGTATAACTAATTATTTTTGTAGAAATTCAATTGATATACACATCTTGCAGTATTACGTTGTAGTATTTGGGTAGTATGTGGTGATATTGAGGTGGTATTGGGTAGAATTGGGTAGTATTGGGTAAATCGTCCCACCCCAATGCACCATAGAGAGAGACAGGGAGCGAGATAGAGTCAAAGAGAAATACACACAGGTGGAGACAGACAGACACAGACAGACTGGCATTAATTAGAGAGAGAGAGAGAGAGGGGGTGGAGACAGAGAGGCAGACACAGGGGGGGGCAGAGAGAGAGACAGACAAAGACACAGAGAGAGGGATAGACAGACAGACGCAGAGGGAGACGGACACACAGAATGAAAGGCAGCCAAAGACAGAGGTGGACAGGGATACTGACAGAGAGAGGGAGAGACAAACAGTGAGGGAGACAGACAGAGAGATAGACATACAGACAGACACAGCAGACAAGCATAGGGAGAGACAGACAGAGCGGGGTGGAGACAGACAGAGAGGCCGACACAGGGGTGGGGGCAGAAAGAGAGCGACAGAGACACAGAGAGAGGGAGAGGGGCAGACAGACAGATACAGAGGGAGACGGACATACAGAGAGAAAGAAAGCAAAAGACAGGGAGATGGACAGGAAAACTGACAGAGAGAGGATGAGACAGACCGAGAGGGAGACAGAGACACTGATGGAGACAGACAGGGACCTTATTTGGCTACCTAACCCTTCTTATTGGAAAGGGAGCCACATGGTTCAGTTAATAAGACGTTAGCTCGCTATCTAGAAGGTTCCGTGTTCCATCCCTGCGTTGACCGAGAACGTTCATCCTGATTTTCCGGCGTGGATCCCCCTTGCCAATCAATGGTGCAGGAGGAACCACGCTTAAAAATCCCGATGAACTTTTTTGGCTAACGGAGGGGCCTCCTGGATAGCGAGCCTACGGTCAATGTACAGTCGTTGGGATGGGACGAAATACCGAGGTCCGGTGTACACATTGGCACTATTTGGCGTATGTCGGTCTTCATTAGGCCAGTCGGAGCAGTAGGGCTATAAACCCCATTTCATATGGGAAATGTATTAATTAGTGCTAGTTATTATCCGACGCGCTTGTTATTATCCGGCGCGCTTGTTATTATCCCGCACGAGCCAGTTATTATCCGACGCGAGCCAGTTATTATCCGGCGCGCGCCAGTTATTATCCGACGCAAGCCAGTTATTATCAGGTGCACGTCAGTTATAATCCGACGTGAGAGAGTCGATTGGACGTAAGGACGTGGTTTAAATGTGCTCCCGAAGTGCGGTCAAGCGGAACTGACCTTGTTCATAAGACTTTGTGTTTGTTTTTTCCCTCGCTTTTTTGGATTTTACCCTAGGGCCCTCGGCCCTCACAAAATGGATACCTGGAAGAATATTAAAGAAAGGACCCTGAAGGTAAATGTTATCAGTCTAAAAAATGTATGTATTGATGATGTTATTCAAGCAGTTGAAGATAAATATGGAGACGGGAGTTGTATTGGGTGTGTTCCAAGACAGCCAAGTATAATTGAAATAACTTTAAATACAGTCGATAATACGATTAATATGTGTGAAGGAATCAGTGTTAGTGGAAAAAATTATAAATGTGAAATGCTATATTCTCCATATACCGTTGTTTCCTTTATGAATATTCCGATTCACGTCGAAGATGAGATTATACTGTTGTGACGAGGCATGTGAAATGCAAGTTTCCACCCCACATTACATCCTTACCGTGGGCGATAAATTTCGACACAGACGAGGGAATTAGAAGCTTTAATGTTCTTCACAATAACCAGAGTAAGGTCTGTTTTAAATGTTTTTCCCCACATCACTTAATTTCCAGGTGTCCCAAAATTAGATGTAATAAGTGGGAGAGGACGAAGGGGACACGAAACATTAATTTAGTTACTGTTTATCCTTTACCTCTTATACTTTTCATTATAATGGCCCTGCTAGTAACAACATGGAACGTAAACGGTTTAAGAGACTGTAATATATTCTTTACTACAGGAATCAAATTCAAACATTATTTGTCTTCAGGAAACTTTCTGGGATAGAGACTTTCTCGCGTCTATTGTGCACTTGTGGGATGGGATTATATATTGTAGTTTTTCGATAAACAATAGAAAGAAGGGGGTAGCTGTACTTTTAAAAATGATTTTAAAAAACTGTATAATTAAATCTTCAGCAGATGACGAGAGCCGCGTTGTTAAAGTAGACCTATGATAAAATGATATCTGTAATATCTGTTTATGCACCAAATGATTATCTAGAAAGAATTAAGTTTTTAAAGACATTAGATTTATTTACAACTGAAAATTATAGGTGGTGATTTAAATGAGGTCTTGGACCCATTTATGGACCGTAGTAAGACAATATATCGAGCGCAATAACGTGTGCGATATATATCGACACAAATACCCTGATAAAATTCAATTTACAAGATTTCAAACTATAGAAAACAATTACAAAATGAGCAGAAAAGATTATTTTCTTATAAAACGACCTTTGATATGCAATGTTATAAATGTATCAATTATTCACAGTCAGTTATCAGATCACTGCCAAATTAATTTAAAGATAGATTTGTCCGAATGCGACCGTGGGAAGGGTATCTACATATTTAATAATAATTTACTCTTAGATAAAATATTTTGTACATAAATCAGAAATATTATACATACGGAGTTAAAGAACCCTATTTACACATCTGAACCACTGGTGCGGCGGGACTGTCTTAACTACAAATGTAAAGCAGCCGCACAAAGATTTTCGAAGGCTAAAATTCATAAGGAGAAAAACTTTTTTGGAATATTCAACTTAAACTGCAAAATGAATACAGTTTAATAGCCCGTGGTGTTAAGACAGATTATACTGTTAGAAATCGACCTTGAAAGATTTGAAAATCAACAGTGTGGGGCTGCTATTTTAAGATCAAAGGTCAAATATTCGACCGAAAGCGATAGGAATACACAATATTTTATGAATCTAGAAAAGCAACAACAAAATAAAAATTACATTAAAGAACTAATAGATAGTAGAAGAGAAATACTAACAGATAGTTGCGCAATTATTCACGAATGCGCAGCTTTTTATAAGTCATTATATTCAAAAGATGTAAATGAAAATATATATGAAATTAATAATATATGCAAAAATATTAATAGAACCCCGTCAGAGTCGGATAGAGATTTTTGTGACAGAAATATTACACATGGGGAAATTACCCAAGCCCTTAAATCAATGTCCCAATCATTCTCTTCTCAAACAATGATCCAAATATTCAAATTTTGATCGATAATGAGTACGGAAGACCAAGCAGCTCTGTATTCAGTGTTCTTAGTTCTAAATTCATAGTCCTTAATTCGTATTTCGACATTTGTACACTAAAATTAACATTTGTATCTTAAAATCAATATTTGTTTCACAAATCAGACATTCGTCATATCAGATTTGTAAAATGTATTTTAATATAATAAGATATTTATTTTTTTTTTAAAAAAATCATAAAAAATAATCTATATTTACATTTCATCAGAAAAATACAACGAAAAACAAATATCGAACAGCAAATTTCAAAATACAAATCTCCAAATACAAATCTTGCAAAACATTTCTCTAAAAACATTTCCCTAAAAGGATTTCTCCAAAAACATTTCTTCAAAAACATTTCTCCAAATATATTTCTCCAAACACATTTCTCGAAATTCATCGAACCGGAACATTGGAAATCAACCTAGCAGACAATAAGTCACCATACAATAAATAAGAATCAATCGAGCAAGCATACAACAAGTAAAATCGTACAATGACCGTGGCTTTAATGGAATCACGTGCATGTTATGTTTCTATATATAAATATATTGGTTAATATGATCTAGCATTAAATAAAATAAATTGAAAGTAGACATATGCCGTTTGATCAATGAAAGAGGGCTTTATCTCTTCGAAATCATGTATATGTCAGAAAATATGTACATGTCAGAAAATATTTTACAATATTTAATATGTATTTAGATTATGCATGTTCAGCTTGGTTTTCGGGCTTAAACAAGAAATTGAAAACAAACTGCAAATTATTCACAACAAAGTTATCCGATTCATACACGGCTTAGGTCCCAGAGATTCAATTACCCCAAATCTGTATAAAGATCTAAATAGTTTAAATCTTGAAACTGAAATTGAACCATGTTCACAAAATCTTTCATAATGTGTCTCCGGTGTACATGAAAGCCAATTTTCGCTTAGTCAGGGATTCTCATCTGCATAGTACGAGATCAAGTATTTATAATTATGTTGTGCCAAAATGCAAAAATAATACCCAATATGCAACCTTCTACTATTCAAGTATTCAGGCCTGGAATGAACTTCCAAACCAACTTAAATCAATAGAAAACATGGTCACTTTTAAGAAAAATGTTAAACAACACTTGCTAGCAAAACAAATGTTTTAGTTTTTTTATTATGTATGTGTAATCCAATGTCTTTCATACCCCTTCGAACTTCACATCCCTTATGGTGCACACACATTTCATATTTCACTATTTATTGTCATTTTTCACCCATCATTGTTCATAAATGAAACTGCCCCTCTATGATGACATGACCTGATCCTCCTCCAAGGACCCCATTGGAAATCCCCGCCACCTCCCCTCACTGAATAAATGAAATGAAAGGAAACAGAGTTTAATGTCCTACTTTTCTGATCCGAACTGGGCCGATCAAGAAGGGTATAGGCTGTACAGTGTGCTATGAGGGAAATTTTGCCCGGGCAGCGACACTACGGCCTACTCTTACTTATATGGAATTCCAACTGTCGAGTGATATTTTACGTACACGCCAATGTGTAAACACGTTGCCTCGGTTTCTCGTACCATCCGAACGACCACACAGCTGTTCTTGTTTGGCCCCCGATCCTGCATCACTGACAAGGGGAAATAACGCCGGAAAATCTGTATGAACTTATTCCCAGGCACATTCATGAAAACATGATTTAGAAGAGGTAAAACATTCTTTCCTTTTGAACAAAGAAGGGGCTAATGAATAGCACGTACGCGCTGTACCATAATGTCTGTCATTGAGTCAACTGGCGTGATTTCGATGTACGTGTCGAGGAGTAGGGATACCTGTCCAATCTCGTGGGTTTTCTCCGGGGCCTCCGGTTTCCTCTCACTGCTAAAGACCCTACGTGCAAGCTAATTATGGAAATAAAACTGAACCATGTGTTAGTCCCGAAATGACGTAGTTGTGTCGAGTGGTTGTTAAACTCCATTTATCCCCCTCTTTGAACAAAGAAATATGTCGCTATCAGGCAAAGCCTAATTTCTGAAAATAGACTACTTTCAATTTATTTTCGTTATTCGTTAGCTGTTCTACGCACGTGGTTTCACTAGAGAAATAAAATGAAATGGGGTTTAACATCCTACTGTTCTGCTCCTAAACTGGGCTAATGAAGACGGACATACTACAGTGTGCTACGGCCAACTCTTATATCGAATTCCAACTGCCAAGGGATCGTTTCACTAGCGTCGCGTTGCTTACATTGTCACAAAAACTAAATCAAGATCACACATCACCCCAGTCTTGAACAAATTGGCTCCGTGTTCGAGAAAGGGTCAACTTTAAAATCTTATCGTTAAACTATCAATCGATAAACAAATCCGTGCCAGGTTACCTTCAAATCTAGTATCACTGTATCAACCCAAACGATCATTAAGACCAGAAGGACAACCCCTGGATGTACCTGCCTATAATTTGAAATCATTTGGATCCAGAACTTTTCGGTACAGTGCATCAATTGTTTGGAATACACGTCCAGAAAATATCCGACAATGTGAATCTGTGTCGGTTTTTAAATCCAAATGAAAAACGTGGTTATTTAGTCACTATCATTAACACTTTTAATGTGAGAACATTTTCTAGCACCTAGTGCATTCCCTAGTGGATTGAATAGTTGCGCGATACAAATATCATTATTATTAGTATTATTATTATAAAGGTCTGAATTATATTTATGGAGGTGACTTGAAATATATTATTAAAGATGCAGTATGTAAGATTTGGATAAACAGCTGGCCGTTCTTGCTATGATAGTTTAAAAATAGATTTTCAAATTACATTATTATAAGCGTTTATAATATTAGCAATGGTACTTCACAATCGAGACTAAGTCTATCTAATTAAATAATCAAAACTCACGGCTGTTTTAATCTATTTAAATCTGGGCCATCCGATTGACTAGAGAGTGGATTATAGGTTTGCCATGACGTTTTTTTTACTCTTATTGGAACTTTCAGAAATCACCTAAAGCTATGACCTAAATGTCAAGCGTGGAATTCCTAAAACAACTGATCACGACCGAGGTCGCAATATTTAACGTAATCGTAGTCGAACGAATTTACGGCGACGTGAATGTTGTTTTGAAATACGGACACTCAGACACTGTCATTGAAAACCGATACTTTATTTTGTTTAATGAGTGTTTTCATGAATGTTCCCTGTATAATTAATTTTCATGATTACTCCCCGTAAAATTACCGCCATTTCATTTTCGTGCATACATCAGAAGAGAAAAACATGTTTCCATGTTTTTATTGTGTACTAGTCATGTCATTTTAAATACCGGTAAATCTACCCTTCAGGTACATATTAATTATTAAGATTTCGCAGTAGTATTATATAATTATTTTATAAGTACTTAATAGAGTTTTCTTTCTTTTCATCCCGTGATATGCTTTAAAGAGTTGTCTCCCATGTAAATTCGTTTTTTATCTATAGTTTGTGAGAGCCTTTGTATATCTTATATTTCATAACGCTTTTATTATACCAGAGAAAATTAAATAAAGTATAAGAAGCATTTATACCGGTTATTTGTTGACGTTTTCAAACCAAATGTAATATTTCGTAACTTACTATGAAGAACCACCAAACACTTGTATTATCAACGTGGTGTATCTTTGGTAGCTGGATAAGAAGTGATTATTTTAGCATCGATTACGTCACTGATAATCCGGTGATCTTTATAAAAACCTTCCAGTCAGGGCCGGATTAAGGTTTTGTGGGGTCCTAGGCCAAGATATCACACAGGCATCCATCCATCAAATACAAAATATCAAAATAAATAACAGTGTATGTATGTACATTATACATTGCATTTATTGCATTAGTTTCATTACATAGGTGATTATTGAGAGGATTTATTGAACCAAGCGAAAGATTAGGGAAACACAGAGACCCTAAAGGTGTTGGGCCCTATTTCCAGTATAAAGACTTGTCTTTTCGACGGTATAACTTTTACTTAGCCAAAAGTCAACCTTGTTCTCCCCAATCAGACTTGCCAGCATTCTTATTTTTAGAACATGTCACATCAGTTAAAACGAGCCAGTATGAGTTTTTTGAAATATTATAATTCGACCAGTCTGATTAGTCGTCATGGTCATCATAGCAAATAATTTGACACAAGCATTGAAATGAAATGTTCTTATTATCGCCCCAAGAAACTTAGAGGACTGTTATACTCTTTCGAAGCCACTTTTCGACCAATCAAAATCCAAAAAATTAACATTTTGAGCTACAATTTATATTTAGTTTTAGATATTTAAATATGTTTATGTACCCGTTTGTATTTCTCGTTTGTATATTTCTAGTGTGCGTTTTACGACCATAGCATTTCAGAGATACAGAGCAAAGGTCGGTGTAAATCTAAATACATGTAAATGACATCAAATGCTCGTTAGACACATTCATAGTCTAGTCTTTAAATATGTTTAAAAATGTAATCCTTCCAAGCTCCAACATCACTCTTAAATGTCAATAATTCTTTATGAATTAAAATTTTGGAATTTGTTATGAATCAGACATATTTAAATCTTACTTGCATGTCGCACTTAAAACGATACAAACTCAAAATATTTTGCTTTGTAACAATATTGACTGTCCTTTACCCGTGTTATTTTTTTTCAGGTGATACAGTTTTTAAAACCTAAGTGGAGGCCATTTGAACCGGGCACATTTATAGAAAACTATTGAACCCTGGATGTCAACGAATTTGGGCAACTTAAAAGAGAGGGGAAATACACTAATCTTTCGGCAACGGCCTTGTATCAGGCAGGTATAATTAATGAATAGAATATTATGGACAGTCCTGGATATCGATCCAGAGATGCGTGTATGGTCTATAAAATAAAGTCAGATGGGGTGAACAAAATTGTTTCTGTTATCCTAAGTCACTCTTAAGTGAAGCGGAAAATCCTAAAATCAAATAACAAACATGTTTAATTCCAGACATCAAAATCAACCCGTTTGAGCGATGTAATAACTTAATCCATGTGGCCATGCGAATTTCAACAATTGTGAACTCAGTTTAAATCAAAATATAACCTGATTGTAGTAGCTGGAATAAAACTGCTTTTTTGTTTAATTTTTCCAAAGAGGTCATACTTGCATGCATTATTGATTTATTGTAACATGCTTAAGGGTAAACCTAGCGTTCTGATTTGTCTACAATGTCGATAAACGCGTCTTGGGTCCTAATGATCTCAGGACATGTCTATTGGACAATACCACCCCTCTAAATGCGAAACAGGAAGTGTTTATCTCCTAACTGATGTCCGATGAGCTGAATTTAACAAGCGTATGCGTATTCATTGAAACCTTAAAATAGATAGAACTGGGTCTAAAAGCACATATAATATGAATGTATATAGCCATTTACGTGTATATTTAATTGTTAATAATATTATTTAAATTTCGATTCAATTATGTTCGGTGAAATCCGTGAAGAGTCCAAATAAAACACGGTCGATTTAGGGTTAGGGTCCATTCTACGCGCTTTTTATTATCATTTTGTCGTTTGTGTATCTGCCATTACTTATTACTTCCGCATTGTCTTTTAGGATATATTTTGTTTCATTACCACCATATACTACACGACTCGTGTACTGATTATAAAATGTTCATCGTCTCTTGCATATTGGCTACTAGGATCCCATATTTTATTACGGTAATATAAGAAAATCGATATGGATTGAAATGTGTTAATATTGAATTTTGAATTCTAGTTCGTGTTTTAATTTTAATTCTAAATATTATGGATAAGATTAAGTTAGATGTTTAACTCCTTTAATGAGGGAAATGTAACTAGCAGTGAGCAAAGGTAAGAATTGTCTCTTTAATATACTGACCGATTTTAGGTACTCTCGCACGTTAAGACCAGTTCTATTTTCGGAGGTGAAATGGTGACGGGGCTACACATGCTAATACTAATGTCAATGTTCGTTGTTATTGCACAGATAAGCCAACCCGCTTCTCTATATGATTTCTACTAAAACTGTCGTAAACTAGCAAAAGTGTTCAATAACATGAAAGTAGTAGTTAGGGCGCCTGTCTAGCCACGCACGTGCGCGCATGCGCGTGCGTGCATGTGCGTGCATGCGCGTGCACGTGACCTTGCACTGGATGACCCCTGGCACGTGCGTGACCTAAATGACCCCCTGACACGTGCGTGACCCCTTGCGTGACCTTGCACGTGAGATTGCACGTACGGAGAGAAAGAGGGCGCGCGCGCGGGGAGAGAGAGAGAGAGAGAGAGAGAGAGAAGAAGAAGAAGAAGAAGAAGAAGAAGAAGAAGAAGAGGAGAAGCAGGGAGGGGGAAACAACTCTTTTACATTGATTAAGTTGGCCCTGAAAAGGGCCGTTGGTCCTCACTCGAATGCGAGCACTAGAATGTGAGGGTACGACGCACTTTATGTCGGTTGCGTCTAATGGCCTCCACTAATTCGGGAGGAGGTCTTTTCCGGGGAGGTGTTTTTAATACCTCGTCAGGTAAGACGAAGATATCGTCAGGGGTAATCACGGCAAGCGTGTGACCCCTGAGATACACGAGAGTATCCGTGCTGTGGTTGTCTTCGATGCGTAACACCGGAGCATCCATTCTGATACTGATAGAAAGACGGGTGTTGTACCGTTATATGATCGTAAGGACGAATCCATTTGATATGACGTCACGGACGAGTCCATTCATGGGTGACGTCACGGACGAATCCATTTGAAGGGTATGACGTCATGGACGAGTCCATTCATGGTGACAGGAATAAAAGGAAGGGAGGCGAAAGCTCCAGTCATTGATAAGCGATCAGCGAGCAAAGAAAGATGAGTTTTACATTACGACCCGTGGATAGACGCTACAGCCGATTATTTCGAACCGAATCACTGTGTGTGGAGATAGACTTTTTGGAAGATTGGTCCCACGTTCCAGCCAACGATGTACCACAACAACTACACGACACCTTTGAGGCCATCATCGAGGAAATTCGTCGAACCTTGGACGCCAGAGAAAGTGACTATGTTAGAATCGCCATCAGTCACCCGGGACTCAAAACACCTATTTGGTTACCCTTCCGTGAACATCGTTTGTTGAAGGCCGAAGACGTGTTGCAGAAAGTGGCTGCCGTATTACAGAGTAACGAAGAATTTAGATTGGATCAACGCATGTCCATGAGTATCTGTCACGTGTCCCCACCCGATGGTAGAGGTAGTGGAACAAACACGAAGAAGAGACACGGTGCTAATTTCGAAGATTATTTGAAGAAAAAGAAATGTCTGGTCACCATTAAGAATGCCGACGACTTATGTTTTCAGCGAGCTATTGTCGTCGCCCGGCATTATGCCAACAAACAGCACACGCCTGAATGGGAAAGAGAACGGAAGAGATTAATCAACAATACAGGACCCCACTCGTGGCAAACGAAGAAAACCGAAGCCCTCATCGATGCCGTCGATGGAGCCAGGCAAGCCTGCACGGGGATGGAAACCTGGGAATTGTACGCCAAGTATTTGGGAGAGCAAGGATATCAGCTCAACGTTTTCTCTCGAGCCATCTTTGGGAAGGCGATCTATCGGGGAACAAAACACGTCACCGGCACACCAAAACATCTCAACCTGTATTTACACGACACACATTATGACGTCATTACCTCCATGCCCGCCTTTGTGGAAAGGTCGTATTTTTGTGAGACCTGCCAAGTGGGATACGATCATGCAGAGAAACACGCGTGTCACGTCATGTGTCATGGATGCAAGACAGTGGGTCCACCCTGTCCACCCGATCCCAACACAAAGACGTGTTACCGTTGTCATCGCGTGTTTGTGAGCCGCCAATGTTTCGACAACCATCTCGCCACCCGTTCCAGAGCCAAGTGCAGTGTGTGTCATCGATGGAAGAAATGTGAGAAATGTCAAAAAGAGTGGGACGTCATCAACGCCAAACGAAATTTGGAAGAACACCGATGCGGAGAATACGAATGTTCCATCTGCCGAGAGTGGCACACGGCCGAGAAACAGTTTTGTTACATCCAACCACTGAAATCACCCATCGACATGAATAAAGACCGAAAGACCCAAATCGACAAACTACAGAAATCAACGTTGACCCGTTTCGTATTCTTTGACTTTGAATGCCAGCAAGATACCGGTGAACACATTCCCAACCTATGTGTCCTGCAAACCTGCTGTCACTTTTGTATCGACAATCAAGATCCCTGCGAGCACTGCGACACGTACTGGAATCACCAACGGGAAATTGTGTTTAAAGGCCCAGACACGCTGGACGATGTGGGAAAATGGTTTTTACAACTCGCTGCACACGGTACGGTGGTAAATGGTCGGAAACATGACAGTCACGAATCGAGTCCCGTGATTGCCATGGCTCACAACTTTAAAGGTTACGACGGACTGCTGATTTTACAGACGCTGCACAAACATTCCGTGGCGCAACCCGAAGTGATTATGAATGGTGGTAAAGCGATGACGATCACTGTCGGTACGGTAAAATTCATCGATTCCCTCAACTTTCTACCGATGGCTTTACGGGACATGCCCAAGACCTTTGGCCTGCAAGAACTCAAGAAAGGTTATTTCCCTCACCACTTCAACAAACCGGAGAACGAAGATTACGTGGGCGCCTATCCTCCCGACACCGATTACGATCCGGATGGCATGAGTGTGACTGAACGAGAAAAGTTTCACGAGTGGTACGAGCAACACAGTCACGACGTCTTTGATTTTCGCCAAGAAATTCTCGCCTACTGCAAAAGTGACGTCGATGTCCTCCGCCGATGCTGTGGTGTGTTTCGTGAGATATTTCTCATGGACACGGGAATCGATCCCTTCGAAAAAAGCTTGACCCTGGCCTCTGCCTGCAGTCGCGTGTTACGCACGCACTACCTCAAGAAAGACACCCTCGTCGTCATTCCTCGAGCTTTAATGCAACAGCCGAAACCTGGTATGGACTGGCACCGCTTCCAGCCTCGACAACAGTCCAACAAAGCCCTTCGATGGTTGGAATGGGAACAACATCGACAGACCATGGCAGCTTTCCGAAACCAGACCCCACTACCTAACATTCGACACGCCCGCAACGGTAGTGAATGCCGAGTTGGCCCTTACAGTTTAGATGGTATGGACACGACCACGGGTACGGTGTACGAGTTTCACGGGTGTGCCTTTCACGGATGTCCCAAATGTTATCCGGGCCCCGTCCAAGACCTTCAGCATAAACATCCCTACGATCCATCTCGCAGTATGAGGGACTTGTACCAGAAGACACAAGAACGTCAGCGTCGACTCCAGGAACAGTACGGTATGCAGACCATCCGCGTCATGTGGGAGTGTGAGCTAGAGGAAGAACGACGCCACGATCCCGAGATGAACGAATTTTTACAAGGCTTGGAAGATCAGCAATGGCCCGCTCCCGAACCTCTGATGCCCCGCAACGCTTTCTTCGGCGGAAGAACCAATGCCATTCAACTGTTGGTGAACGAGTCGGTGGAAGACATGCGCTACATCGACGTGGTGTCCTTGTACCCGTACATCTGCAAGTACGGTACCTTTCCCATCAAGGAACCCACGATCGTCACACAGCCCGATCAAGACCAGTGGCAACAGTACGAAGGGTTGATCCAGTGTTCCGTCTTGCCGCCCCGTGGCCTGTTCCACCCAGTGCTCCCGTTTCGGCGCAAACAGAAATTGGTGTTTGCCCTGTGTCGAAGCTGCGTCGACGAACACATGCAACAAGGGGAGATTGCCGAATACCAACCTTGTGAGCACACCGACGAACAGCGAGCCTGGGTGGGTACGTTTGTCACCCTGGAACTCAAGAAAGCGGTGGCCCTAGGATACCAAGTACTGAAAGTCTACGAAGTTTGGCACTGGAAAGAATTCAGCACTTACGATCCCGAGGCCAAAACGGGTGGTCTGTTTACGGGGTACATCAATCACTACCTGAAGAAGAAGATGGAAAGCAGCGGTTATCCCGACACCTGTCACACCGAAGAAGACAAGACCCGCTTCGTCAACGACGTGTACGACACCGAAGGTATTCGTCTGGATCCCACGTCGATAAAACCTAACAAAGGGATGCGGGCGTTTAGCAAGTTACAATTGAACACGGCATGGGGTAAATTCGGACAGAGAGACAACTTTCCCAAAACAGAATACATCACGGAGCCCAGCGTCTACTTTGAAAAAATGTTGGACGTGACCCAGACCGTACGAGATGTGCAGTTAGTGAACGATAACATGGTCTTGATGGAAACGTTGAAAAAAGAAGAACACGTGGCACCCTGCCCCATCACCAACGTGGTTATCGCCGCCTTTGTCACTGCCCAGGCTCGTTTGAAACTCTATTCTGTCTTGGAAAAGTTGGGAGAAAGGGTATGCTATTTTGACACCGATAGCGTCATCTACCAATACCACGCCACGTCATGGAATCCCCCGGAAGGTTCTAGTTTGGGTCAGTGGAAGAACGAGTTGCCCGAAGATGTCACCATTCGAGAATTTGTTAGCGGAGGGCCAAAGAATTACGCGTACCGCCAGAGCGATGGTAAAACTGTATGTAAAGTCCGGGGATTCACCTTGAATTACCGTGCCTCCCAGCAGCTGAATTACGCCATCATGAAGGAGAATGTACGGCACGTCAATCAAAACGAGCCTCTGGTCATAGCCAATCCGTTCAAGATTACCAGATCACGTGACCGCCGTCTTTGGACACGCCCCGAGAGCAAAAGATATAAAATCGTGTATGACAAGCGGTTTGTTCAATTCAATGACGATGGCCAACCGAGCAACACTTACCCCTATGGATACTGACTTGCGGGTCTCGGGAACATGGCGAACGAACGGAGAAGAGGACGAACCGGCAGAAAATTTGATCGAGAAACTTAGACAACGATGGCTCAACTTTCGAGTGTTGAAATGTTTCCGACCCATTATAGAAGAAAGGCAACACGGGGAGTGTATCGGCTGCACGTACGGATACCACAAGTGCACGTGCAGTGACTACCTCTGGGCGGACGAGCCGAAATCAAAAGACATCGATAGCGTGCTAGGCAGCATGGTGAATGATCCACAGGGTCAAGTTAAGACGTGGGAAACCGAACAACGATGGCAGGAAGACGTCATACAAACCTTGAGAAAGTCCTGGGCGGACGAGCCGAAATCAAAAGACATCGATAGCGTGCTAGGCAGCATGGTGAATGATCCACAGGGTCAAGTTCGGGTCTCAGGAACATGGCGAACGAACAAAGAAGATGACGAACCGGCAGAAAATATGATCGAGAAACTTAGACAACGATGGCTCAACTTTCGAGTGTTGAAATGTTTCCTGCCCATTATAGAAGAAAGGCAACACGAAGAGTGTATCGGCTGCAAGTACGAACATCCAAGTCAGAGATACCACTCGTGTCTGGGACTAGGCGTTTCTTCCATAACGGGTCAACCCTCACACCCCGTGGACGATTACAATCACTACCTTTGGGTGGACGAGCCGAAACTGCAAGACATCGATAACGTGCTAGGCAGTATGATGGACGATCCACGGGATCAAGTCAAGACGTGGGAGGACGAACAACGATGGCGAGAAGACGTCGAGAAAGCCTTGAAAAAGTTCTGGACGGTGGTACCGGGCTTTAAGACCGCGTTGATCAAACGCAAAGACGAGTTTGTCGAACAGAAAGAAGACCCCATACGTCAGTGGATGGACGGTTTGCCGAAGAAAAAGAAACGATGGTCTCTGGATCAAATGGATATCAATGTCATGTCCGGCAACATGGGAGAAGGCTGGGAATGTATTGGCAGACATCTGGGGATCAGAGAAGCGCGAATCAGTCAAGCCAAGATGAGTCATCCCAACAACGCGCGCATGCAAATCTTCACCGTGTTCAATCAATGGCGACAAAAGCACGGTAATCGAGCCGACCTGATGACGTTGTTGGAAGCCTGTCACGTGAGTGAAGCCTTGATCGATTGGGACAAAGTGAAAAAGTACGTGGACAGCCTGGAAATCATAGACTAAACAACGAACCAATCAAAACGAAGGAAAAGAAAGAACCAATCAAAAGCGAGTGACGTCACGACCAAGACTATAAGAAGCGAAGTGTCACACTGAAATTTCATTCTGCTCTCGATGGCTAGTCAAGCTTGTTTCTCCTGTAACAATGTCGGACACTGGTATAGAGACTGCCCTGCTCGTTCCCAACAACAGCAACGAAAACCAAGACAAGACAGACCAGCCTACGGTTCCTATGGAAGTTGTTACCTCTGCGGAGAACCAGGACACTGGGCACCCCAGTGTGGAAAACGAACAGAAGCCCAAAAAGCGAAGAGTGATGAAGAAAGAAAAGAAACTGTCAAAAGAAAGTGTTACGGAATCAAGAGACCCACCGACGAAAATCACAAGTGCCTCAACTGTGGACAGCTCGGACACGGCCTGCTCGAGTGCCAAGAAGAAATCCAAACAGAAAACAACTTTGAAGCCGTTGCCAGTCGCATGTTCGACAACAACATCGACATGCCCAGAGACAACACCCGCAGTCAGCGATACTGGTACTGGTGCGGAGAAGCGTTCGAGCTCTACAGACGATACAAAGAAAAAAAGAAAACAGCTGACGAAGCTTTCTATTCCACCGACTATTCTCCCGACTACCAGTGAAAACGGTGAAACTTCGAACGGTGAAATCCCGAAGACGGCTGTCCTCTTGTTGGCAGAGAAGGAAGCAGAAAGTTTTTCCCGAGCACTCATCCAATATGCGGGTCCGAGAGATATGACCGAAGTCTTGTCGTATCCCCCTTGTTTCGATATGAGTGAATGGATACCCGTCGTCGTCACGTTTGCTGAAGTGGAAGACTGGCACCCACACGACACGATGCAGAAGCTTTTGGGGCACGTCTATTGGATTCCTCGCGTCCTGAGAAATGTACCCTGGGTGAGACAAGAGATCCTGAAGAGAGAACGCGATAACTAACAGTTTTTTCTTTTCCTTTGTATGATATGTTTTTTGAATTGTTGTATTGAATGTTCTTTTTGTATTTTTTGTAAAATAAATTGTGTTCTAATTTCATTCCATGTCTGTTGTTCTGTCGCGAAGGTATAAAAGGCGGGGGAAAAGGGAATGGGGGGAAACAGTGCAAGATGGATGTGACGTTCAAACATCCCTTTACCATGTTAGTCAGTGGTCCAACGGGTGTTGGAAAGACGGTCTTTGTGCAGAAATTTCTTCAAGCGTCCCTGTTCGACGTCCCTCCTCAACGTATCGTGTGGGCTTATGGCGAATGGCAAGAGAGTTACGATCGCTTTCCCTACACTTATGTCAAAGGCTTGACGGATATTGACGACGTGATGGGTCAAGTCAAATGTCCACAAGTCTTAGTCGTGGATGATTTGATGGGAGAAGACACGGAGATATTGCAAAAGTGGTTCACGAAAAAGAGTCATCACCACGACACGAGTGTCATTTACATTGTGCAAAATTTGTTTGACAAGCAACAGCGTACCATCAGTCTGAATGCCCATTACCTGGTCTTTTTCAAAAACGAGACGCCTCGCAAATTGGTGTGTTGGCCCGTCAGATGTACCCTTCCCGCTCCAAGTATATGCAAGAAGCTTATGAAGATGCGACGAGTACCCCTCGCAGTTACTTACTCGTTGATTTGAAGCCCGACACTCCCGAAACATTGCGACTGAGATCCAACATTTTACCCCACCCATCGTCTACGTCCAAAAAGTATAAAAGGGGGACCTGTACCTCGAATTGACTCTTGTTTGTCACGATGGCTCGTACGAAGAATACGCAGAGGAAACACCCACCTCCCACCCTTCCCAGGGCGACGTTCCCGACGTTGGCACCGGACCTCCGTGATCCTACGGTACGAAGTCAGACTCGCCCGAGAATGAGGGCCCCCAGAACACAGTGGTCACCTCCCTCGTTGACACCACCCACGAGTCCCATGTCTCCCTTACCGGCCACACCACCACGTTTCACCTTACCGGTCACACCTCCACGTCCCTCGTCACCACCTTCCCCTGCTCGGTCTCTCTCCCCGATCTTTCGCAGACCACGAAGAGAAAAGAAGAGTTCAATGAAAGGACTCAAGTCCTTCATTCGCAAGTTACAACATCTGACTCCCGATATGGCTTATGGGCAGTTGGTCAAGAATACGGGCCGGGCACGTATTGGATTGTTGCAGTGGTTCAAGTTGGCGGCCAACCATTTGCTGAAGGGTAACATTCAGCCACTGCACGCTCAACACAAGAAATGGGTGGAACGAAATCGACAAGTGTTGACCCAACTGACGGAGAGAAACATGCCGACGACCGAAAAACTCTCCCTGATCATGAAACCTGGGGGACGTGGATTTTTTGGGGGTGTGTTGATTCGTATCTTGCTGCGATGGAAGGAAAGGCTGCAAGAGGAAAGAAACAAGAAACGAAATCAATTCGTTCGACGGACCGCACAGCGCGGAAGGGGAATGAGTACCGAAGAATTGAACAAACATCGAGCGTTGCTTCGCAAACTGAGTAATGTTCCACCCGACGTCAAACGGCGACTTGTCGATCAACAGGGTGGTGCCATCGGGGCATTGCTGGCCATGGCCCTCCCGGCTTTGGCCCCCTTGGTATCTAATCTATTGGGTGGACAAAAGGGTGGTAAACATCCCTTCCTTAGAAGGCACGATAGAGCGAACGCTATGGCTGCCGAACTATCTAAACTATTTGGTGGATAACCCAGGGAACAGAAAGGTATAAAAAGGGAACCGGAGAACGACCCCGAGCTCAGTCATGGAGACACTGCGGTATCTCTTGAACACTGCACCGAAAGACCGTCCCCTTTTACTCGAGACCCAACCCATTGTCGACGGTGTGTGTGAGTGTATTGGAAACCTGATTCGCGGCAACGTTCCTGTGACCGACAAAGAAGTCAAGCGCTTGAAAAAGGACGCCCCCTTGTTACGACGTTTGGGCACGTCTAAAACACCTTGGAAGACCCGTCGGCGACTTTTGAAGCAACAGAAAGGGGGATTCTACACTCGATTGTTTCGGTCCTTTCCCAAAGATGAAATTCGCCAAGAAAATGAAACTGGTACCCTTCGAGGGACTCCCCGACGTCAAACCCGTCGAAGTCAGGCCAGTCGAACCCGTGTACGATCGAGATCCACTGCAGCAGGCCGTCGAGAATGTCCACCAAGACATGCAACACGTGCTAAACGATCCCACCCTAACCGACGAAAATAAAATGCAACGGTACGGACAGTTATTACATCGTTATCAAACGATGCAAAGGAAAAGAAAACAGGTTGTTCCCTTGTTGGACGACAACATACCCGAGCCAAGAGAAGAAGAAACTTCGGAGGCACCCATCCTGGAGTCGGTCCCTCGACCTTATCAACACCGAGCTCGCCTTTTGTTGAAACACATGAAAGAAAAGACACCTTGGTCGTGGAACGAGAACTTGGAATTGGTTCGGAATGGGGTACCCGTACCCAACACCAATGCCATTGACATTGTGAACGATTTGGTTCGTCGACGAAAGAATACCCAGGCTCCCGTGGGATGGTTTGGCGTGATGCAAAGTTTGAAGGCCACGAACGTACCGCGCGAAGCCATCGGGAATCAAGAACGATGGAACGTGTTGTCCACACCACCGACACGAACTCCGCCGCGACGCCCGAGAAAGAAGAAAATCTCCAGTACGGATACGCCTAGTATACCTACCAGAAGATGGCTCTCCTTGCAAAAACTATAAATAGCCTGTTCATAGGGACACCTGCTGAAACATGGAACGAAAGCTGAAGAAAGTGTATTACGACCCGAACCACCCGGCCGCTTTCGGTGGCGCTCTGGGACTTCACAAAGCTACCGGTGTGTCCCTGGACAAAGTCAAGGCATGGTTGAAACAACAAAGGGCGTATACCTTGCACAAACCATTGAAAAAGAAATTCTCGCGGTCTCCCACGGTGGTGGCCGGCATAGATCATCAGTGGCAAGCCGACTTGAGCGATATGTCGGCCTTGGCCAAACAGAATGAGGGATACAGGTATTTGCTGTGCGTCATCGATGTGTTTTCCAAGTACGCTTGGGTGTTGCCCCTCAAAAACAAGACGGGGGACAGTTTGGTGGAGGCCTTTCGTCAAATCTTTCAAAGTCGACAACCCCTGCGACTTCAAACGGACAAAGGTACCGAATTCCTCAATCGCAAAATGCAAGCGTACCTGAAGAAGAAAAAGATTCATTTTTTCGTGACACACAACGTCGAAACCAAAGCCAGTGTGGTCGAACGATTTCAACGGACTCTGAAAGAACGCATGTGGCGATACTTTACTCATCGACAAACACAACGGTACATCGACGTGCTAGACGACCTGGTTCGGGCTTACAATGCTAGACGACATCGGACCATCGGAATGGCGCCCAAAGACGTTCGCCCCGAACACGAGTGGATGTTGACAATGCCTCCTCCACGTCGCCCGAAAAAGAAAAAATCAATGGACATTGGTACGACCTTACGTTTGGCTTTACCGAAACATGGTGCCTTCGACAAAGGTTACTGGCCCAACTGGACTCTGGAAACGTTCAACGTCGCACCCAACGTCGGTCCCGGTTACAAACTGTTGGACGAAAGGGGCGAACCCATACAGGGCACCTTCTATCCCGAAGAATTGCAAGCGGTCCAAGTCAACGACGACGAGATCTTTCCCATCGAAAGAGTACTCGAAAGAAAAAAAGACAAAGTATTGGTGAAATGGTTGGGCTATCCGGCAAGTTTTAATTCGTGGATCGACAGGACCAGTCTCCAAAACGTATAAATAGGAGCGAGAGACGCCGACATCAGTCAACATGCAAGACGAAACCACGTCCACGTCCGTGAGTGCCCACAATTGGTCGCTCTTGGGAAAACGTGTGCCACAAGCGGAAATCGTCTTTTTCTGTCAAGTGATTTTAGTGTACGTCGTGGCGGGAGTTTCTTTGTCCCAACTGGCTTTCAAACCCGACGGATCGCAGACCACGTTGTGGACGGCCTTGCTCTCCAGTACCTTGGGTTACCTGTTACCTTCTCCAACCTTGAAAACCAAACATAATGAACAACGACCGGCCCTTTTACCTCACGCTCCCTAGTGACAGTTCCATGTCGTGGTATCCCGACAACAAAGTCTCCACGTATCATACACATCTGGACCCGCCACTTCTCGTCGATCACCGTGAATGGGAAGTGGGTCTGTCCATGATCACGTTACCTGACCAATGGCAAAACATCGATCACCGAGACAACACGATCGGCTTACGCATTCATCCATGGTCGCCTCCGAGCGACGAACCCGAAGTAAAGATATGCCAGGACTTCTACAGTGCCCACAAGATCGACCCGTCGCATTGTTTCAAAGGTGTAAAGGGTGATGAGATCAAGGGATCTATCGAAATGGAAACGCACATCAAGAGTGGCGACTACGAGTCGCTGAGGCATATCCTGGATGTCCTAAACAAACACTTGAAGGTGCTGTGGTACCTGCCTCCCATCTACAACCATTTGGCCCATAAACCCGTTCGTTTGGATCCCAATAACAAGGAAATGACCGACCATGAGAAGAAAGAGCAGGACGAGTACGAAACTCGAGAAGCGATGCGCCAAGCGGCCGCACAAAAAGGTTCATTCGTGTCTTTCAAGAAAGACAACACCAACGACAAAGTGTATCTGAAGATCAATCACGTGCAAGCGCTTTTGTATTTTGACGTGTTGCCAAAAATCGAACTTCGTCTGTGTGGACCCATCGTGTCCATGTTGGGATGGCCTGGAAACGAACTGTTGGTTGCCCTGCAGTCAATCGATATGACCGGCGACGATGGCCAAACTCTACGGTATTTCTACGCCCACCACACCCCAAATCTTCAAATCCAGTACGATCTGTTTTACATCTACACGGACATTATCGAACCCCAGACCGTGGGTGACGTGAAGGCTACCTTGTTGGACGTGATTCCCAGTCGACGATTGTATCACCGCCCCGCCAGGATTCACTACTTACCTCTGAAGTACAGTCGACTAAGCTCCATTGGTCTCTATATAAGGAACGGAATGGGTAAAGCCGTGCCATTTCTCGACGGTAAGGTGGTGACCCAACTTCATTTTCGCCGCCGATGATGATTCGAGTGTACAAAGGTGGAGTGCTCAGACAACGAGGGGCTGGCAATGGTCTGGTGGTGTACAGGGGAGGAATTCTGAGACAACAGGGTGCCGGTCGATGGTCCGGGTTATTGAATGCCGTCAAATCGGTTGGGAAGACCTTGTGGTCGGCCGGTAAAGCTGCCGTGAAAAAGAATGTGGCCCAAGTGTTACCCAAAGTGGGGCAAAGCGTGCTCGACGCCGTCAGTGGTCGTGAAAAATGGAACTGGAAGAAAGTCGCCCAGGACACGCTTCGCCCCGCGGTGTCAAACACGATGTCCGACACACTCAAGAACGTGGTCGCCCACCTGGAACCTATAAAAGACCCCTCACGAACCCCGTCCACTTCACATCGTCCGAAGAGGAAGAAGAAGACACAGGTCACCTCTCACAAGCGACGTAAACTAGATATCTTCGACCATGGCTACGCAGGTAATGCGCAATGATTCCTGTCCCTGCGCGCGAGACGAATTGCAGGATTTGTTCAGTGTACCCGACACGCAGACGGCCATAAACAAGGTGACGAAAATCAGAAAGTATCCACTGACGCCCGACTTGAACCACGACGGACCCATCGAATTTTATATTTCCAATGCCACCACCGATTTCATCGATCTGGCCAACATGACACTGCACGTGGCCCTGAAGGTGACCAAGAACAACGGGGATGATCTGGACGCGGATAGTCAAGTCGCACCCATTAACAACTTGTTTCATTCGTTGTTTAAAGACGTCAAATTACGTCTGGGAAAAGATGCCGAAACTTTGGTCACCACCTCTCTGCCCACCTATCCCTACCGGGCTTACTTGGAGAATTTGCTGAGTTTCGGTAAGGGAGCCAAGAACGACCACCTGTCGAAACAAGTCCTGTGGGAAAAAGATACCGCCGGGCAGTTCAATTCCACGAAATCTGTCGCCACCGCCGGGGATGGTGGACGACAGGCTCCGAATAACAAAGGATTGGAACAACGGCAGAAAACCATTGCTGCCAGTCGCACCTTTGAATTGCAGTCGCGTCTACACTTGGACATGTGTTTACAAGATCGGTATCTGCTGGATGGTGTGGACCTGTGGTTGAAATTGGAAAAGCAATCCCCGAAATTTTTTCTGATGTACGGCGAAGGCAACGATGCCGAAGACTACAAAGTCGAGTTCACCAAAGCCTACCTGGATATCCCGTTCGTCACTCTAGCTCCCAGTACCTACACACGGGTGGCCGCGCAACTTCAATCGTCCAACGCCAAGTATCCCCTGAAACGCGTGGTGGTCCGCGACATGGTCATTCCCGACAATCGTACCAGTCACGTCCTAGACAATTTGTTTGTCAGCGAAAGCCTGCCCAAGAGATTAATCGTGGGTATGGTACGTAACACGGCCTACGACGGAAGAAAAAACAGAAATCCCTTCCAATTCGAACACAATCAATTGGAAAACATCAAATTGACCAAGAACGGGGAGATTGTGGACGAATACGACGTCGATTTTCCCCAGCGACAAGCCATCGCACCATACCTGGATTTGATGAAACGGGTGGCCGTCTTAAACACCCGAGAAGACCTGGACCTCCCTTTCAACGACTATATCAATGGGTACACTTTGTATTGTTTCGATTTGACCAACGACCACGGAGCCGACGGTAACTACTTTCATCCTAAAGCGGCGGGTAACCTGTCTTTGGAACTCAAGTTCGGTGCAGCCCCGACCAATCACCTCAGTCTTGTTCTGTTTGCCGAATACGACAATGTCTTGGAAATCGACGCCAACCGACAAGTCATCACAGATTGGTGAGGCTCTCTCCAATCGACAACTGACACGGGCTTTAGAAAAACACCTCCCCGCTAACGTGTTCGGGGGTGTGTGGGCTCGTAATCATCTGGATATACTGCGCCTGACCTCGTACCCCAAAGCCTACGTCATCAACACGGACGACGAAGACCAACCCGGTAGACACTGGACCGTGTTTGTGTGCGAAGGACCAGATCACATTACCTTCTTTGATTCCTACGGGTGTCCCCCTGATGTTTACGGAGAAGCCTTTCGACGTTTCGTCCAAGATCTACAACTCCACTACCAACCCCGATGGATTCAGGGACTCGAGAGTGTCGTCTGCGGACATTATTGTTTGTATTATTTGTGTCATCGGTTTCACGTTCCCTCCCCGCACGCCCTTTCGGTGTTCGGGCACGTGTATCGTGTGAACGATATACTCGTCGAACAATGGACTAGGGATCATTTTCCCGACTTGCAAAAAGACCAGAAGAAGGGACAACGATGTCGATGCTTTTTTGCTCTGTAAATATGTTTTTTGTGTTAAAGTTCAATTAAATTTGTGCTCTATGCCTTTGTGTTCAATTTTGTGTTGAATAAAATGCTTTGTAAATATGTTCAATAAAATGTCGACAACATATCACGTGTCTGTTGTTTGTGACGTCATGTGACGTCATGCTATTCTGATTGGTGGAAAATGGTATCGTCCCAACACCTTAGACTCGTCCCGTCTCGAGCTATAAATAGGAGTGTCAAAGCCCAAAGAAGTCACAAACACCATGGATCGAAACGACAAACGATTTTGTGCCACTTGTCGGGGGTATTACCCCATGTTTAGGGGGAATCGGCCCGATGCCGATTACTTGGTGTGTTTTTGGTGCGGGACCGAAATTGGGAACACCTGTCATAGGCGGTCGAAGCATGCTGTAAAATGCACCAAGAAGCCCAATCGGTGGGAACAGCCGAAGTGCTCCTGTTAACCCTCTCATTGTGTGGACCAACGGCCCTTTTCAGGGCCAACTTAATCAATGTAAAAGAGTTGTTTCCCTCCCCCTGCTTCTTCTTCTTCTCTCTCTCTCTCTCTCTCTCTCTCTCTCTCTCTCTCTCCCCGCGCGCGCGCCCTCTTTCTCTCCGTACGTGCAATCTCACGTGCAAGGTCACGCAAGGGGTCACGCACGTGTCAGGGGGTCATTTAGGTCACGCACGTGCCAGGGGTCATCCAGTGCAAGGTCACGTGCACGCGCATGCACGCACATGCACGCACGCGCATTTCATCGATCTGGCCAACATGACACTGCACGTGGCCCTGAAGGTGACCAAGAACAACGGGGATGATCTGGACGCGGATAGTCAAGTCGCACCCATTAACAACTTGTTTCATTCGTTGTTTAAAGACGTCAAATTACGTCTGGGATTGATATTAAATATTTCAAACGTCAAGTCATGGGCCCATTATGGATGCACATTTTCCTGGCAAACTTTTTTTGTAACTTTCCAGCGACATATACTTACTTCAGCAAATGTGAAATAACGTACATTGCAATTAATTATTACTCACGTGTTATATATAGGCCTATTTTTTCAATTTATATTTCCAAGTTATGTAATTTTTATTCCTTTCTCACAGACTGTACGGTAGTATGTAATTTGCTTAAAATAATCTATATATAAAGATGATTTATCAGTCATAAGAATACATTTAGGTGCTCTTCTTGATAAAATCATGCCAAACTATGTTCTTATAAGTTACTTACCTATTCCACAAGCCCTACCCATGCGACCAGAAATATTATGCACTATAGAAAGGCACCTAACACACTGCGCATTGTTTAAAATATACATTTTGCATTAACCAAAAGTATGTGTTGTTCACTTTATCAGATACAAAAATCGGCTTACTTATGTAGATTCGCTTACGGAAGACCATGCACACGATCGTTATAATTTTTTGTTTTTCTATGGGTTATTTTGTTCATTCAACCTCGTGGGTTTTCTCTTGGTCCCCCGGTTTGCTGCCACTGCTAAAGACCCCTATGCCGGTCTTCATTAGGCCAGTCGGAGCAAAACAGTAGTGCTATAAACCCCATTTCATATGGGAAATGTATTAATTAGTTCTAGTTATTATCCGACGCGCTTGTTATTATCCGGCACGAGCCAGTGATTATCCGACGCGAGCCAGTTATTATTCGGTGCGCGCCAGATCAGGTGCACGCCAGTTATTATCCGACGTGTGCCAGTTATTATCAGGCGCGCCACAGTTATTATCAGACGCACGATAGTTATTATCAGGCGCGCACCAGATATTATTATTATATTTTTATTCTTTGCGTCCCTTACCGGGCCCCGTAATAGACATATTGTTTTTTATCAATTTATAACAGAATTAAGCAGTGCTCACTCTGGGTTCAATTTTTCTTCCGCCAATTTTTCATTTTAATTTATTAGCCATATATTTAAGACCAAAACTGATGTTAATCCTAAACCATCCCATGCATGATGCATAACGGAATTAAGACAAAAACTAATATTGATAGACCACCCATTTGAGAAGTTCACGTAGCTAACAAGTTTTTAATGTATTTTTGCATTGAAAGTTATCAATTTAACTATATTATTACCGAGTAAACAACCTGAATATGTATAAGCTACATTATGTAAATATATTTCATTAAGCAAGATACAGTAACCACTATATTAAACATTCAATAAGCCGCTGTTATAATATATAATATAAATGTATGCATATATATACACAGAACACAATGACCATTGAATACCGCTCGGGATATTCAATAGTTCAAGAGAAAGTATTCCACGAGCGATAGCGGTGACGTCATGACCGTTTGACGTAATTCTGACAGTGACGTCATTCTGGACAAAAGTAGTACGTTTTCGAGCCACTGAAAACAGCAATAGGTTTTTCAATGGCTGTATTCAATGATATTTACTTGTATTTGCATGTAGTTATGAGTGCTTATTTGCTAAGGTGCTATAATTGGGTCCTCATTTTTTTACAAACAACATTCCACTGTACAGGGGGGTTGTTTGAGGGATATAAAAGAAATAGCAGAACCATACTTAAAATTGAAGTGTATAATATGCCTGATTTTAAGGTTCAAAATGGGACATTTGAATGGCTGCCTCGAAAGATTGTTGTTTTAGTGCAAATAAAAGTATGGTGGCAATCTTTTGTTATTTTTTTTTTTTTTAATATCAATTAAAATGCATATTTCATACCGCAATAGCAATTTTCAAAATACTGCAATTGTCATTGCTAATTTTGAGTTCAAAGTTGTCCCGAAGGGCCGGTCGGACGATCGCTCGAAGGGCCGGTCGGACGATCGCTCGACGGGCCGGTCGAACGATCGCTCGAAGGGCCTGTCGGACGATCGCTCGTAGGGCCGGTCTTTAATCGGATCAAAAGCTTTTAAATCACCACAATGGTGTTAGCACGCCACTAGATAGAGTGGTAAGCGAGTTTTTTTCATGAGCTACGACAACGATCTGCAGCTGCAATAAATGCCGATATAAATAGGCCTATATGTCTATGGGTATATCAGAAATATAAATGCACACATATTTAAAACAAATTGAGTGACACACGTTAAGTACATGTACACGGGCATGGCCGATCCTGAGATTTAATCGAATCTTCTAAAGAGCAGATTTAGTCAGGTCGCATATCATAAAATAAACGAATACACCCGAATGGTAGTGGGTGTTAATTCGTTTCGGTACAAAAATTCCGAATTTGGATAAACAAGATAACGTAACTTTGTCAAACATTGAAAACCCAAACAAATATACCGCTCCCCAACCCTGGGCCGTACAAAGAAGTCTGTTTTAACGAAAGATCAAATGGAAATACAGCATAGAGGTACATTTTCTTCATAGTTTATGATAGAGAATCTTCTAGGGTTGTTGTATGTGTAATAACTATCCATTGTTTTTATCTCGGGGCACCCTAATTATGGACAAACAACGATATGGAAGAGGAAGATAGGGTCTAGTTGGATGAGGGGGACAAAATAGATTCTGTTATCCTAAATCCTCCTTGTGAAGTGGAAAATCTTGAAATCAAATGTCATCAAAATCTGCCTGTTTGAACGATATAATAAATTAATCCATGGAAATTTCACCAATTGTAATTTCAATTTCATTTAAAATATAACATGATTGCAAGAACTGGAATAAAACTGCTTTTTTCCTTTGTTTATTTTTCGGTGGTAATTGCATGCATCATTGATTTATTGATGTCCGATCGAAGAGCTGAATTTAACAAGCATCTCGACTATTCTTTAAAATCTTATAAATAATGGAAATTAAATAGACATGACTATTAATTTTCCAAACTCTACACAATATGATCCTTCATATTATGGTTAATAAATTGAAATGAATACTATAAAATGATACTTATTAGGAATGATTATATATGTACATGATTTCTTATCCTTGCATTTGAAAACAGAAATAGTCCGTTATATAATGGAATGAAACATTTTATTCCTGAATTTCACGTAACTTTCCTGTCATTCCACCGTTTATTCCGTAAAATAACAGAATTAAGTCCGTTATAGAAGGGAATAAAATATTCTATCCCCATATTTCACGAAAGTTTCCTGTTTAATACTGGATACTCCACAGAATTACATAAAACACGTAATTTGAAGAAATAATTCACTCTTTTAACACAATTTCTCAAAATAATCCATCAATTAACAGAAAAAATGTGTTAAACTACGGAAAGTTTTTACAGTGTACGTCATTCGTCACCTAGAATAATTTTAGACATCATTTAGATTCTTTAAATTCAAACATGCACTGGGTTCTTTAGACGATCATTGTCTGATTCTCGCCAAGCTGGTTAGACTTTTATAGTTGAGAGAAAGAGATATTAATTTTAAACATTGTAATGTACACTATTGTGTAACTGCTGTGGCATAAAACGTATAGAAACAACTGTTTTGGCTCCTGTTACATATTTGATTTCGGTATCGTGAGAAAACACAATGGTGAAGTCTTTAAGAAGTGAGATACAACAGTAGCTTGTCCGGAGTCGAACCAACCCCTAGGCGATCAGGTCAAATCAAAGATTGTGGCAGTGGTAGTGCTACATTATTAACATCGTTGCTTTTAAACATGTGTACGATACCGCTTTTCTTATTTCTTTTTTAAAAATAAAAAAAACAACAACATTGTTTGAAACTTGATGTGGATTAAAAATGGTTCTGGTATTATTTGGATTGAACACATTCCCAGTCATGCAAAAACTTTGGTTATGACAAACGGGGGTGGGGGCCGAATGGTTAAGACGTGCAGGTTTGATCATAATGTCTGTCATTGAGTTAAGTTGCGTGGTTTCCGATTCCTCACTTGTACGTGACAAGGAGTTGAGTCGCATGTCAAACATCGTGGGTTTTCTCCAGGACGTTAAGAAACATCTCTCTCTCACCCAATATACATTAGATAACTGAATCAGTTCGTGATAAAATGTGGTTTACAGTATAAAGTTAACCCAATGCAGCGGCGGGACGATTTACCAATACTACCCAATTCTACACAATAACACCTGAATACCACCCCAATATCACCACATGCTTGTTTTATGTGATATAGGGAGGCAAACGGAACCGCCAGACATCGGTTATCGCATTTGCAGTATTATGTTGTAGTATTGGGTAGTATGTGGTGATATTGAGGTGGTACTGGGTGGTATTGGGTAGAATTAGGTAGTATTGGGTAAATCGTCCTCGTGTACGACACCCTACCAATACTTATAGATACCGGAGCGATAATATAAACCGGATTTCAGAAGATTCCACATTTGTCGTATCTAAGGATAAAATGGAATTGTAGAAAACCTTTAATCGGATCAAAAGCTTTTAAATCACCGCAATTTTTTAGCACGCCACTAGAAGAGTGGTGAGAGAGTTTTAATTTTCATGAGCTGCGACAACAATTCGCAGCTGTAACAAATACCGATATAAATATACCTATATGTCTATGGGTATATCGGAAATATAAATGCACGCATGTTTAAAACAAATCGGGCGGCACACGTTAAGCACATGTACACCGGGATGGCCGATCCTGAGATTTAATCGAATCTTGGAGCAGATTTTGTCAGGTCGCATATCATAAAATAAACGAATAGACCCGAATGGAAGTGGGTGTTAGTACAAAAATTCCAAATTTGGATAAACACGACAACGTAACTTTGTGAAACATTGAAAACCCAAACAAATATACCGCTTCCACCCTCAACGTTAAAAAAATCCGTATATTTTAACGAAAAATCTAATGGAAATACAACATAGAGGTACATTTTCTTGATAGTTTATTTTTCGGTCGTATGCACCATTGATTTAATGATGTCCGATAGATAATCTGAATTTCACTAGCATATGACTATTCTTTGAAAACTTAAATAGACCGATATGGGCCTAAGAGCACATATTATTGTTATATGAATATATGTAGTCAATTATATTCAATTGCTAATAATACTATTGTAATTTCTGATAAATTATGTTCAGCGAAATACGTGAAGAGTCCAAAATGAACAAAGTTCGATTACGTTTGCTTTGCCCATCTACACACTTTTTTCATATCAATTTGTCTTGTCACTCAAGAGAGCTTACTCTTTTTCAGAACTTGCCCTGTCACATTTACTTATTAAGCCATTAAAGTTGATCAATTATTAAGGATTTTAAAAGTAAGGCTAAACAATGAAATATAAATACAACTATTTCGCTGTTCCACAATATTGATCTTTCTGGGGAACTAATCAACTCCGTCGTTTAAACAGACCTATAAACCTTTTTTAAGGCTACTATTTAATTTCTAGATAAATTTGTGAAATCATGGGTTCATTTAAATAAAATTAAAACGTTATTTGAAAATAAAATGGGGTTTAACGTCCTAATCCTGAATCAGTGCAGGGTGTTATGAAGTTTGATCTTACAGGGTCGCTACCACCTTCGTTTGTTTCGATTTCCAAGGGGATCTTTAACATGTGACGTACCCGATATTGCGTCCTATCCGAACAGCTAGACATTTGTCCATATCATGAGGCCTATCTCAGTCCTATATCACTGATAAGGGCATCCAGACTGGATCCAGCCAGACATTTTTTTAATGTGTTAATCATGGAGACATGAGAGATGCCACTTTTAGGCGAATCAGGGGCGGATCCAGCGGGGGGGGGGGGGGTCCAAACCCCACTCTGCTCAGCTACATAAAAAAATCAATGCCTTGCAAAAATAGAATGAAATCACAATGTGATCCTACGTCGGTATAAAATTGATTTCTCTCTTTAAAAAGTTCAATTTGTATGTATGCCTATGTAATTTAGGGACGATGATGGCAGATTTCCCCAACTGGAACCTGACAAACGCCCTCATGCAAAAATTCCTGGATCCGACCCTGCGAATGGTGTAAAAATATGGTATATCAAGGTTGTGGACCCTGTAGAGGTCACAATATTAATCCGATTTTGATGAAATTTGAAATGTAAGTTTAAAACCCAAAGATCACGGTTTATTTCGATATTCGGGCACATTGGACCATAACTTCCTGAATTATGGCCCCTGATTGTACGGAATATCATGTTTTTTTTAATTTGTGGACCCTATGGAAGTCACAATTTTATTCCAAATTAAAAAAACGTTTTACTATCCCCGTTACACATGAATGATGGTTGAGTTTGAATTTCTTGAAATGGATAATTTAAAAGCTAAATCCATAATATTGAATGTTTCGTATACTAAACTTTATAAAAAACAAACAAATTCTAATGATTTTCTGATAATTTTTTAATATGCAACAACTCTAGTTGTCTGCCCGGACGATTTAGCTGCCGTGGGCGTATGTTTCGTTGCCTGGCAACCTATTTTTGTTCCTGGGAGTGGGTTGTACCACACCCACACCCCAACATTTACACCTCTGGTTACGTAGTTAGCTATTGGTTGTTAATCGGCTTATTGACCAGTCATAATTTGGTACAGAAATGTACTTCCATTACATCAGTGTTAAGTGGGATTAGCTCTTACCAAACGAAACACTGCGAGGAGTGTGGTACGCCACCTAAGGTAGACTACATTTCAAGTTGCTGTATTCACGGGATGGAATAGCAGGAAACACGTTTGGGGCAGTCAAAATTTGCTCCCGGCGACCCCGTCTCCGTGGAATATAAATGATTGATTGGAATTCGACTAAGCCACCTTAGTTAGGCTATATCAGTACCGCCTACTGTATTCATAGACTGGAATAGCAAGAAAACGCGTTTGAGGTCGTTAAATTTTACCTATTTTCTAGGGGTGGGGTAGTGTAGCCCTAACCCGAAATTTGTTCGAGCATGTCAGGATTCTCCCCCCTTAAAATTCATCAAGTCTGTATGCCTATTGAGAGCACCCTTGCACGGTACCGTTCGCCGCGGACCGTTTTCGGCGCCCACAGAAGCCCCATCGGAAGCCTTTCCCCCCCACCCCTTAACAATTTTGGTCTAGCTACGGACCCGAATAATATCCCTCTCTTAGCAAACAACTAGTTCGTGATGAATCAAATCAAGGGTAAATTAAATATCAAACTTCTACTGATCAATAATTCGTGAACATATCTCATTTACAGAGAGTGTAAACAGTAATAGAAACAGGAATAATTCAGTCGATGTTAAAGGACAATATTGGTGCCAGTCATTATCACATAATGTTATAGAACTGATTAAACACTTTCCAAATATAATATTAACACAGAGATCATTGCTACCATAGAGGAGTAATAAAGGATTCATGAATCGGAAGTGACGAACACCAAAGAAAACACGAGTTTTCCTCTTTCTAACTAACTGAAGTGACTAGTGATAACAAATACATGGGCGAATATCTGCTCACTAATAATTCCCTCGAAGACCTAAAGTTGCTGTGTGACATTGTGAGAGAATATCTTACAATTCATAAAAAGAATTGACTGCCACTAGATAAGAGAACAGGAAAGAAAAACAGATTAAAAGGCCGTGCATTACCATGTTTTTATAAGGTAGGGGAGACCGGGCACATTGAACCACCATGGATATATCCTTTATAAATAATACTATACAACCCAACACTATACAGAAGTGAGATAACTTCTTAGACCCATTTCTCCATCAATAAGCCACATGCTGTCAATTATTTTCTCAGGCAGTGAATTTTTCAAAAAAAAAGCGCTTAAAAGAGAACATTTTTCCATACATGTTAACTTCTTAGCCTAGGAAATTCTTGTACTTAAGTTCATATGTCTAATCTATACAATCCAGATAAACCGGGGTTTGATCCATATAAGAGGGCATATTGATTTCTTTTTTAAATTTTGATCATAAAATAAAAAGATCTTCTAATAAAAACATTTGATATGAAATGAGGACAAATATTATGTGAAGTGGTTCAATGTAACATGTAAGTGGTTCAATGTGCCCCGTCTCCCCTATAGAGTGAATAAAAACAAGGGGCTGTACGGAGTATTTCTATTTTTCCCGCGTTCTCTTATCTTATGACATATAACAACTTTTTGTCTTCGAAGGAATTATTAGTGAGCAGAAATTCGGCCGTTTATCTGTCATCACTCGTCACTTCAGTCATTCACATAGAGAGATAACTCGTGTTTTCCTTTGGCGTTCGTCACTTCCGATTCATGAATCCTTCATTACTCCTCTATGGTAGCGATGAAATTGGGCGACACACGTTAAGTACATGTACACGGGGGTGGCCGATCCTGAGATGTAATCTTGGAGCAGACTTTGTCAGGTCGCATATCATAAAATAAACGAATAGACCCGAATGGTAGTGGCTGTTAATTCGTTTCGGTACAAAAATTCCGAATTTGGATAAACAAGATAACGTAACTTTGTGAAACATTGAAAACCCAAACAAATATACCGCTTTTACACTTGAAAAGTCAAATGGAAATATAGCATAGAGGTACATTTTCTTGATAGTTTATGATAGAGAATCATCTAGGGTTGTTGCATATATAAATATAGTGTAATAACTATCCATAGTTTTTATCTCGGGGCACCCTAATTACGGACAGACAACGATATCAATTCAAAGAGGCATGTATGGTCTATAAAGTAAAGTCGGATGAGTTGGACAAAATAGATTCTGTTATCCTAAATCTTCCTTGTGAAGCGGAAAATCTTGCAATCAAATGTCATCAAAATCTGCCCGTTTGAACAATATAATAAATTAATCCATGTGGCCATGTAAATTTCAGCAATTGTAAATTCAATTTCATTTAAAGTATAATATGATTGCAAGAACTGGAATAAAACTGTTTTTTTTCTTTTGTTTATTTTTCGGTCGTATGCATCATTGATTTATTGATGTCCGATGGATAATCTAAATTTCACTAGCATATGACTATTCTTTGACAACTTAAATAGACTTAAGAGCACATAATATTGTTATATGCATGGGCGTCACACATGGGGGGGGGGGGTCCGGGGGGGTCGGACCCCCCCAATTGTTTTCCTGGGGGGGTCTGAATATACTTGGACCCCCCCAAAATTTAGCAAAGTAAAGTACCCGAAATCTAATAAAACATTAATTTTAGGACTGGAATATCAGTAAAACACGTTTGTGGCCATCAAATATTCCAAAATTTTCTTGGGGGGTCGAAGAAAACTGGCCGCAGCCCGTAAACCTGCTTCGGGCATTTCTAGTTTTTCTACCCTAACTGACATCGAGTCCTAATAAAACACTTATTTCACTTTTCTTTTAATTGAATACCACGAATTTGTACTATTGATTAAAACATTTTGTCTGGGGCCACTCTACTTTGTGAATGCAACTGCAACAGTGTGATTGGATGGTTGGAATTCAGAGTGGGATTTCGGTTACAGAACCATTGGATACTTTTGGACTTGCTCACCCAGGCTAGAATAGCAGAAAACGCATTTGCGGTGATTAAATTTTCAAAATTTTCTCCGAGAGGGTGAGTCTCCCATAGTCCGGGAAGATTGATTGGTTCTGGGCAGCCAGGTAGGCTATATTGGAACAAATTCAAGTTGTTGTATTCACAGACTACAGGCTGGAATAGCAGGGAAACGTGTATGTGGCAGGTCAATTTTCAAAATTTTCTCCCAACGGTCCCGTCTCCGTGGGTATAAGCGAGTGATTGGAATTCGAGTCAGCAAGCCACCTTAATTAGGCTATAGCAGGCCACTTTGAAATTGCTTTGTTCATGGACTGAAATAGCAGGAAAAAGTGTTTGCAGCCGTCAAATATTCCAAAATTTTCTTAGGTGGGGGTAAGTAAGCCATGCTTCTTCGCATCTCGGGGAAGACCGGTGCCAATGTCTGTAAACATAATAAACATTGTATTGTTGTGATGTTAACAGAAGACTGAGACTTTGAACAAAATTTATGGGGGTACCCCCCCCCCCGTTGCGGACCCTCCCAATATATATTTCATGGCTACGTCCCTGGTTATATGAGTATATGTAGTCAATTATATTCAATTGCTAATAATATTATTGTAATTTCTAATAAATTATGTTCAGCGAAATACCTGAAGAGTCCAAAATGAACGACGTTCGATTACGTTTGCCTTGCCCATCTACACACTTTTTTTCATGTCAATTTGTCTTGTCTACTCTAGTCCCGAAATGATCTAGTTGTGTCGAGTGGGCGTTAAACCCCATCTCTCTCTCTCTCTCCCTCTCTTGTCTACTCAAGAGAGCTTACTCTCTTTCAGAACTTAAACGTAGTTGCCTCCCTTGTCCTGTCACATTTACTTATTAAGGATTTTAAAAGTAAGGCTAAACAATGAAATATAAATACAACTATTTCACTGTTCCACAATAATATTGATCTTTCTGGGATATTAATCAACTTCCTCGTTTAAACAGACCTATAAGTATGGAAGCCTATAAATAAGAAATAACAGGGTCGCTAATAGCGAGTCACCAAGTCGCCAAGACGGTATACAAGCCAAAATACAAGTAGCTATTAGCGACCTCTTTATTTCTTAATTTCCTAATTTCGACTTGCATTTTGGCTTGTATACCGTGCTGTCCCCTTACATTTTGTCGTAACTTCTACTTTTCTACTTTTCGACTTTCGTGTTTTGAAGGGGCGAACAGTAGAAATTATGAATGGTAGTTATAGGCTTCCATATATAAGCCTTTTTAAGGCTATTATTTAATTTGTAGATAAATTTGTGAAATCGTGGGTTCATTTAAATAAAATTAAACCGTTATTTGAAAATAAAATGAAATAAAATGGGGTTTAACGTCCTAATCCTGAATCAGTGTAGGGTGTTATGACGGAAGTTTGATCTTACAGGGTCGCTACCACCTTCGTTTGTTTCGATTTCCAAAGGGATCTTTAACATGTGCCGCTTATAAATTAATGTTAAAGAGTTGAACCAAAAAGTCATTTTGAAATTATCGGTACATATTATTAAATATGTGGCAAATAACACAAAATTCATTTACAATTATTGAACAAAATTTTAAAATTAAAAGCAAAAGGTAGGTTTTTCATCCAATCCGAACGACTAGACAGCTGTCCTTGTCAGGCCCTCGGTCCTGTACCACTGACAAAGGGAAACCACGCCGGAAAATCTCGATCAACTTTCTCGGTCAACGACGGGAGCGAACCATGCCAAATAATAAGCTACTGCTTTTAAAATAGGAAGTGACTATTTTGCCGGCACCGGCAAAACTTTCGTTTACGCTATTTTTCCGGCAGTCCGTTCGACATGCGCAGTTGATATATTCCACCATTTTGGACAACTTTCTTTCAATTTCGGCACAGAAGGACGATTTTACGGGAAAAACATAAACCACTGACAGTCTAAGTACTGAGTATTAAAAATCAAAATCCGTAGAAATGCGCCCTCGACCAAAATAGAATAATATTCTAAATGCTTTTCAACAATTTACATGTGGTTAGGGTTAGGGTTAGATTTAGGGGTAGGGGTCATGGGTTAGGGTTAGGGTTAGGGCTAGCCCTGTCTATATCTCGAGGCTGTGACGAAATCTGCAGCCCACAGCCCTTATCCTAACCCACAATCCACATATGACGTCATAACACCTGGCTCCAGTGGATGGAAAAAAAACGCTTACCTCCTGGAACGCTCCCCGGAAGTTGTAATACTAAAGGGAGATAAACTGGGGATAACTTGTGGATAAAGACCACAGTGATAATCAATAAAGCTACAAGGCCTTAATAAATAGAGTAAACACGAACAATCTCTCCAAAACATAAGATATGTATTGACTATAGTAATATAATGATAATTTATCAGACAAGAATATATCGGGGGGGGGGGGGGTCTTCATCAATTCAAAGCAAACTATGTCCACAAGCCCGACCCATGCGGCCTATACAATAAATCCATAGAAAGGCATCTAATCATTGTGCATTGTTGAAAATATACATTAACCAAAGTATGTGTTGTTCATTTTACCAGATACAAAAATCGGCTTACTTATGTAGATTCGCTTACGGAAGACCAGGCACATGGTCGCTATAATTTTTTGTTTATCTATGAAAATGTCCAAAATATACCATCTTGTTCACTTTGTTCATCCAACCCCGGGTTGTTCATCTCCGGGTCCTCCGGTTTCCTCCCACTGCTAAGGACCCCTACGCGCA
Source organism: Patella caerulea (assembly GCA_036850965.1). NCBI lineage: Eukaryota > Metazoa > Mollusca > Gastropoda > Patellidae > Patella > Patella caerulea. The sequence goes on from JAZGQO010000010.1 coordinate 6,764,960, forward strand.
AGCGAATTATTGAAATAAAATTAAACCATATGTTAGTCCCGAAATGACCTAGTTTGTGTCAAGTGGACGTTAAACCCCATTTCTCTCTGTCTCTCTCTCACTTGTTCATTGTGTACTAATTCCCTTTCAGATTATTGAATGTAAACCATGACAACGTTAAATGCTAATCATAAAAAAAATTATAGATTTATATCAGACAAGATTATATTCATTTTTATCAATTAATCATTTGATGCATTATAAAATACTCTACGTACGGGTGATTAGCAGTGGGGTGAAACCAGAACACACAAAAGAAAAAGGTTGACCCTCCTTTTGCCACGTTCAAGGCAGAATCAAAACCACGTCACCTGATTCAATGTCAGACCTTATTTGGCTACCCAACCCTTCTTATTGGAAAGGGGGCCACATGGTTTAGTTAATAAGACGTTGGCTCGCCATCTAGAAGGTTCCGTGTTCCATCCCTGCGTTGGCCGAGAACGTTCATCCTAATTTTCCGGCGTGGATCCCCCTTGCCAATGAATGGTGCAGGAGGAACCGCGCTTAAAAATCCCGATGAACCTTTTTGGCTAACGGAGGGATGGAACAAGGGGCCTCCTGGATAGCGAGCCTACGGTCAACGTACAGTCGTTGGGATGGGACGAAATACCGAGGTCCGGTGTACACATTGGCTCTATTTGGCGTATGTCGGTCTTCATTAGGCTAGTCGGCGCAGAACAGTAAGGCTATAAACTCCATTTCATTCCATTTCATATGGGAAATGTATTAATTAGTGCTAGTTATTATCGGACGCGCTTGTTATTATCCGGCACAAGCCATTTATTATCCGACGCGAGCCAGTTATTGACTGACGCGCGCCAGTTATTATCCGACGCAAGCCAGTTATTATCAGGTGCACGCCACAGTTATTATCATTGAATACTGCTCGGGTTATTCAATAGTTCAAGAGAGTCCCTGCGCAAGTATTCCACGAGCGATAGCGGTGACGTCACGACCGTTTGACGTAATTCTGAAAGTGACGTCATTCTGGACAAAAGTAGTACGTTTTCAATGATATTTATTTGTATGTGCATGTAGTTATGAGTGTTTATTTGCTAAGGTGCCATAATTGTTTTTGCATATATAATTTTCGCTATTTATCCTTTTTTTAACAAACCACATTCCACTGTACAGATAAAATAAAAAAAAATTGAAGTGTATGATATGCCTGATTTTAAGGTTCAAAATGGGACATTTGAATGTCTGCCTCGGAAGATCGTTGTTATAGTGCAGATAAAAGTATTGCGGCAATCTTTTATTATTTTTTTAATATCAATTAAAATGCATATTTCATACCACAATAGCAATTTTCAAAATACTGCAATTGTCATTGCTAATTTTGAGTTCAAAGTCGGCCCGAAGGGCCGTTCGGACGATCACTCGAAAGACGATAATTTTGTCCAATTCGTTCAAAAAAAAAACAACCTTTTTTTGCTGAACATTATATGGGAGAGGGGATTATTGGACCGACCATGGAGCCATGATGATCATATTGTATGTGACCGGTGGCTTTAATGGGCTGGTATAATAGACTTTCTGGACCGGGTGTGCTTGGTGTGGGTCAGAATTCGGAATCCTGCAATGGGGATACGAAATTCAACCGAAAATTTCATCGGATTCACCCGATTAATTATTAAGTCACCTGCACCCTGTTCGTGGGGATACGCCAGAATCCAAAATTAAAAATCAGCTTTTATGATTTTCATTTTCGTCACTCTGTACCAATGTGTTTCGTAGCCTTCCATCACAGGAGGAATCAACTAGCGCTCCCGGCAACAAAAATGGGACATTTTCAAATGAAAATATTCCTGCTGATTCAATATTTCTAACTGGTTAATCCAATGGTCAAAATTTTATCAACTAGTCCCATTTTTCAACGAATTAAATTCTCTTGACTCTTGACGATGCAATGATTACACGTTAACTAATAATATGACGATATGATAATTTCACAGGTTGATGAGCGTAAATTACTTGCAGGTCGGGGTTTTGGCCTAAGTTAATCGATTTATGAAATATATTATTTGACAGAGATTATAATCAGATATTGCACCAAATCGCATAATTGGGGTTCATTTTTCAAAAATGTCCAGGGGAAGAGCCCCCCTCCCCCTCTGAGCTCCTCCGTCATTAAAAGGGGCTGCTCCGACAAGGGAGCCCGGGCCGGTTCACTGCCCCAATCCGCCCCTGCAAACTGCCCTAAGATGTTTTTGGCCACATAAAATATGAAATGAAGAAATAAAATGGGATGTAATGTCCTGCTCTTCACCGACTGAGCTAATGAAGACGGCCAATGCGGGAAATCTGCCTGGACAGCGGCACTACGGCATACTCTTATTTTGATTCCAACAGTCAAGGATTCTTATATTATGTGCATACCAATGTTTACAAGGGGTGTCATGTTTTTGTCGAATGTGAACCACACCTGAAAATCCCGATAAACTTTCTCGGCCAATGCAGGGATTGGAGACAGAACATCCGGATTAGCAAACCAGCGCCTAACACACTGAGCCTCCCTAGCTGTCATGTAAATTACGTCATGAAGCTTAATTTGACATCAATGGTCGAGATGCCCTCATTGATCAGTCAAATACCATAACAGGCATTATTTTAATCAGGTGTTTATTTTTAAATAGATTGTTTCCCTGTTAGTATCCACAGTAAAATAAACATACAGGTACTCTTTTGTATCGTAGGACAATGCAGAAACACTTGAAGAAGAAGGTGCATAAGGTCGGGGGAATAAGAAACGGGACAAAATTTTGAGGCTTATTTGTCAATTTCGCCCGTTTTGTGACTGTTTGTTTATCCCAATAAATCATTTAGTCTGAGACCGACTGCGGTGAGTACATTTTTTAGGACCGACTATTTTTTTGCCATAGAACAACATACTCACAGTAGAATAAGAGTGACAAACCTTTTTTCAAACATGACAAGCAGACATGGTTATTTTATACTATAGTTTGGTGTGACGTAGACGTGTGTAATTTAGGCTTACGGATTCACGCAAATACATACTTAATGATAAATATCCATCTAATCAGCCTATTTATACATAATTTTAGCTTGCAACAATTTAATAATAATCAGAATTGATGGTTATTTTATACTATAGTTTGGTGTGACATAGACGTGTGTAATTTAGGCTCACGGATTCACGCAAATACATAGTATTTGGGATCTATTCTGGCATTGTTTGTTTACCTCATTGGGCCTAATTCATGAAGTCGCCAATGCCTAATTTTGAGATCGACTGCATTGACTGCACTTATTTTGAGATTGACTATTTTTCTCCCGGGGAGAAACAGAATAATACTTACAACAGAATAAGAGTGAAACACAACAATTTTTCAAACGTGATAAGTTGACAAGGTTATTTTATATTAAAGTTTTGCGTGAGTAGTGTGACGTATGCAGTGAGCACTTATTTTGATACCGTCTGCTCCTATTTTGCGACCGACTGCACTGGTTTTGCGACCGACTGCACTGGTTTTGCGACCGACTATTTTGTTTTCCTGGGATTGGGGTGTACCACACCCACACACCCACATTTACGACCCTGGTTACACAGTTAGCTATTGGTTGTTAATCGGATTATTGACCAGTCATAATTTGGAACAGAAATTTACTTCCATTACAGCAGTTTTAAGTGGGATTAGCTCAAATCAGACGAACACTGCGAGGCGTGTGGTATTTTACCTTTTTTCTAGGCGGAGGGTGGTGGGACGTCCCTAGACGTATGTAGGCCTCACTCGAAATTTGTTCGAGCATTTCAGGATTCTGGCCCCTTAAAATTCATCAAGTCCGTATGCCTATGGAGAGCACCCTTGCACTGTACCGTTCGCCGCGGACCGTCATCAGCGCCCACAGAAGCCCCATCGGAAGCCCCCAGAAGCCTTTGACGTCAGGTAAACAGACAGGATTGACGTATATTATACACAATATAACAACTAGTGCATGATATGATAAGTTAAAATATAAATTTGTAATACTCACGTATATCTGTTTCAGAAAACATGAAAAAAAAATATAAAGAATTATTAGGTAATTATTTCATAAAGACGGATCATTGGGGGGGGGGGGGGCAAACACGGGAATTTTCTCCTTAACTGCTTGATGTATTTCAACCTGATTTGTCGCTGATTCAGATTGTTTGATCTACATTTTCTACTTCTCCTGAATCATTCGAATGATATCAACCACATTTATAAACACACTGTAAACCCTTGACAGTGAAGATGATGACAAGTATTGTGTTATTGTTTGTGTGTGGTGCGGTCCCCCTGTATACTATAAATACTACACAACGATGATCATTACTATATATAATATACTAGAAATATTACAACATGATGATAAGTACTTTATATACAAAAAACAGTACACGTTGATGACAAGTATTATACTAGAAATAGTACAGCATGATGACAGGAAATGTATACACTGGGACCTCGGTTTTTTGTCCCATCCGAAGACAGCTGTCCTTGTCTCGTCCTCCGTCCTGCAGGACAGACAAGGAGAAACCATGTCCAAGTCGGAAAATCCCGATGAACTTTCTCAGCCAATGCAGGATCGAACGCGTGATCTCCAGGCTAGCGAACCAGCGTCTTACCCAGCTAGCCACCGTGGCTCCCTTTTCTCAAATAATGAAACATGTTGCCTTAAAAAGTAAATTATTTTTCGTATTATTCAAGTAGTGTAGAATTACAATAACAGGGCGAAGGTTAGTTAGCTATATGTTAATTGCTTAAATACGAATTGGTGTCAGTTCTCGAACCAGTAAGCATACCCTCCCTGGTGTACGACACCAACCAATACTTATAGATACCGGAGCGACAATATCAACCGGATTTCAGAAGATTCCACATTGTTGAATCTATGGATAAACTGGATCTGTTGAAAACCTTTAATCGGATCAAAAGCTTTTAATTCACCGCAATGGTGTTAGCACGCCACTAGAAGAGTGGTAAGAGAGTTTTTTTTTCACGAGTCGCAGCTGTAACAAATACCGATATAAATAAACATACATGTCTATGGGTATACCGGACATATAAATGCACACCTATTTAAAACAAATTGGGCGACACACGTTAAGTACATGTACACGGGCCACACGGGGATGGCCGATCCTGAGATTTAATCGTATCTTGGAGCAGACTTTGTCAGGTCGCATATCATAAAATAAACGAATAGACCCGAATGGTAGTGGTTGTTAATGTGTTTCGGTACAAAAATAAAATGGGGTTTAACGTCCTAATCCTGAATCAGTGCAGGGTGTTATGACGGACGTTTGATCTTACAGGGTCGCTACCACCTTCGTTTGTTTCGATTTCCAAGGGGATCTTTAACATGTGCCGCTTATAAATTAAGAGTTGAACCAAAAAGTTATTTTGAAGTCATCGGAACATATTATTAAATATGTGGCAAATAACACAAAATTCATTTACAATTATTGAACAAAATTTTAAAATTATAAGCAAAAGGTAGGTTTTTCATCCAATCCGAACGACTAGACAGCTGTCCTTGTCAGGCCCTCGGTCCTGTATCACTGACAAAGGGAAAGCACGCCGGAAAATCTCGATCAACTTTCTCGGTCAACGACGGGAGCGAACCATGCCAAATAATAAGCTACTGCTTTTAAAATAGGAAGTGACTATTTTGCCGGCACCGGCAAAACTTTCGTTTACGCTATTATTCCGGCAGTCCGTTCGACATGCGCAGTTGATATATGCGCAGTTGATATATTCCACCATTTTGGACAACTTTCTTTCAATTTCGGCGCAGAATAAGCACGATTTTACGGGAAAAACATAAACAACTGACAGTCTAAGTACTGAGTACTTAAATTAAAAATCAAAATCTGCAGAAATGCGCCCTCGACCAAAATAGAATAATATTCTAAATGCTTTTCAACAATTTACATGTGGTTTGGGTTAGGGTTAGATTTAGGGGTAGGGGTCATGGGTTAGGGTTAGGGCTAGCCCTGTCTACATCTCGAGGCTGTGACGAAATCTGCAGGCCACAGCCCGTATCCTAACACTTATCCTAACCCACAATCCACATATGACGTCATAACACCTGGCTCCAGTGGATGGAAAAAAACGCTTACATCCTGGAACGCTCCCCGGAAGTTGTAATACTAAAGGGAGATAAACTGGGGATAACTTGTGGATAAAGACCACAGTGATAATCAATAACGCTACAAGGCCTTAATAAAAAGAGTAAATACGAACAATCTCTCCAAAACATAAGATATGTATTGAATATAGTAACATAATGGTAATTTATCAGGCAAGAATATATCGGGGGGGGGGGGTCTTCATCAATTCAAAGCAAACTATGTCCACAAGCCCGACCCATGCGGCCTATACAATATATCCATAGAAAGGCATCTAATCATTGTGCATTGTTGAAAATATACATTAACCAAAAGTATGTGTTGTTCATTTTACCAGATACAAACATCGGCTTACTTATGTAGATTCGCTTACGGAAGACCAGGCACAAGGTCGCTATAATTTTTTGTTCATCTATGAAAATGTCCAAAATATACCATCTTGTTCACTTTGTTCATCCAACCCCGTGGGTTTTCTCCGGGTCCTCCGGTTTCCTCCAACTGCTAAGGACCCCTACGCGCAAGCAAATTATTGAAATAAAATAAACCATATTTTAGTCCCGAAATGACCTAGTTTTATGTCAAGTGGACGTTAAACCCCAAATCTCTCTCTCTCAGACAAGATGATATCTATTTTTATCAATTAAAATCATTTGATGCATTATAAAATACTCTACGAATATTTGGACGGGACTAAGAATGAAGACTGTTCCATAAAAAAAAATATGGCGTAATGGTTGTTGCAAATGGCATTTTGTTCCCAAATTACCTATGCTGCTATATATATGTCAAAACCAGCATAATTTGGAACCTTGTCCAATAATCGGTCAGACCATACTCGGCTTGCAATATCGTTTTGTATTTAATGTGTAAGGACGTTGATCTGGGTATTTTAAAATGAAATTGTATACATGTTCATAAAATCGATAATTAAACGCCCATCGGTTTTATTATCGGTAGATAGTTCCATATCTTCCTATTTCTCTTTAAATATTATTTCTGGTGTGTTAGAATTTTATAATCGTGAAATTCACAAGGCTGTTTATCCATAAGATTTTGAAATCCACGGAGAATGGAACTTTCCGATGGCATTTCGAAGATCGCGATCATGCCCCAGCTAATCAACGCTTTGAATTATATTGCCGTAAAAGGTACCATGTCATAGGAGTTATTGTATGCTACACAGATGGTTAAATTTAGTGCCGCGAAACTTGCACGAATTTTCCCCGCGGTCTGCTTAATTAACACACAAAACCATTTTTATAAAGACGATAAACGATGTTTAGACACCCCGAACTTTTCTTATCAAGAATGTTTCGATTTCAGTATCTGTCGAATGAACAAAAACAAGTAATTTAATCAAGAACATTAATGATATGAACAGTCGGAACGTGAATAAAATATGGAAATTATTGAGAAGCGGTGGTCTTTTTCATACGAAATATGATCAATTAAAATTATGATTGACTGCGGGCTGTAATGTGTTTTATAAAAATATATATAATATACACGGGTGAAATTACGGAGTGAAAAGCAATATTATACATGTATTTACGAGTATGCGTATAATCGGTAAATAAAATTTAGTAGACTGACAATCAAATGGTTTAAAATTAATGTCATTGTCTCCAGTTGCTATTTTCATGCCCAAACTCAAACGATCGAAAAGGCGGTGTGCTGTTTTGATTACAACACACGTGGTTATCATAAATTACCCCCTTCAACATAATTACGATGGTTTAGCCCATAACGTCACGTGTGTAATGTTGTGATGAACACAGACGAAAATACAAGCAAAAACATTGAATTTTCAAGAGAGAACCTCTTTTTTCCGTTGGGATGTTTTATTGTGCAATGAATTTTATTTAACCGGAGGTGATTTTAAACACATAGGTAAGTTTATAATAACTTAAGTAGAGTAGTTTGTTCATAATCGTAGAAATCCGTTTATTATTTACCATGGGACACACAATAGGTATGTTCAGAGAAAGATTTGACCAACTGGTTTAAGTGGACTGTATCCAAAAATACTTTACAAAGGAACTTTTGAGCGATAAATACTTTCAAATCTTGCAGTGTGTGGAGAAATAATGTGGGCGGAAAGAAAATTCTGAAAGATATCTTAGACATGGAGTATGGATAACCGATTTAAATATGCCGATAAGTACACAGTCTATTTCGTTACTGAATGCTACAAACTGTACCATAACTCTTTTTTTATATTGTCAAAAGAATAAAATTTTATTTCTGTGTTCTTTGTATTATTTCGATCATCTACATTATCAGCGGTTGATATGAGCCGAATATATCGACCTTGGATGACGTCATCAGCGGTTGATATGAACCGAATATATCAACCTCTCATGACGTCATGAGAGGTTGTTATGAGATATAACTGCTATGGACATCAAAGAAAAAAACTACTACCAGTTGTATATAGTCGCCACGCTGGTTAGACTTTTAGAGTTGGGGTTGTGAGAAAGAGATATTAATTTTAAACATTGTAATGTAGACTATTGTGTAACTGTTGCGACATAAAACGTATAGAAATAACTATTTTGGTTCCTGTTACATAATTGATTTCGCTATCGTGAGAAAATACAACGGTAAAGTCCTTAAGAAGTGAGATACAACAGTAGCTTGTCCTGAGTCAAACCAACCCCTAGACGATCAGGTCAAATCAAAGATTGTGGCAGTGGTAGTGCTACATTAACCATGCAAATTATTAACATCGTTGCTTTTAAACATGTGTACGATACCGCTTTGTTATTTCTTTTTTAAAAATAAAAAACAACATTGCTTGAAACTTGATGTTGATTAGAAATGGTTCTGGTATTATTTGGATTGAACACGTTCCCATTCATGCAAAAACTTTGGCAGTGACAAACGCGGGTGGGGGGGGGCGAATGGTTAAGACGTGCAGGTTTGATCATAATGTCTGTCATTGAGTCAAGTGGCGTGGTTTCGATTCCTCACTTGTACGTGACAAGGAGATGAGTCGCATGTCCAACATCGTGGGTTTTCTCCGGGTTCTTCTGTCTCTCACCCAATATACGTTAGATAACTGAATTAGTTTCTGGTAAACCTGAATACCACCCCAATATCACCACATGCTTGTTTTCTGTGATATAGGGAGGCAAATGGAACAGCCAGACATCGGTTATCGCATTTGAAGTACAATTTCCACGGTATAACTAATTATTTTTGAAGAAATTCAATTGATATACACATCTTGCAGTATTACGTTGTAGTATTTGGGTAGTATGTGGTGATATTGAGGTGGTATTGGGTAGAATTGGGTAGTATTGGGTAAATCGTCCCACCCCAATGCACCATAGAGAGAGACAGGGAGCGAGATAGAGTCAAAGAGAAATACACACAGGTGGAGACAGACAGACACAGACAGACTGGCATTAATTAGAGAGAGAGAGAGAGAGAGGTTGGAGACAGAGAGGCAGACACAGGGGGGGGCAGAGAGAGAGACAGACAAAGACACAGAGAGAGGGATAGACAGACAGACGCAGAGGGAGACGGACACACAGAATGAAAGACAGCCAAAGACAGAGGTGGACAGGGATACTGACAGAGAGAGGGATAGACAAACAGAGAGGGAGACAGAGAGATAGACATACAGACAGACACAGCAGACAAGCATAGGGAGAGACAGACAGAGCGGGGTGGAGACAGAGAGGCCGACACAGGGGTGGGGGCAGAAAGAGAGCGACAGAGACACAGAGAGAGGGAGAGGGGCAGACAGACAGACATATACAGAGGGAGACGGACATACAGAGAGAAAGAAAGCAAAAGACAGGGAGATGGACAGGAACACTGACAGAGAGAGGATGAGACAGACCGAGAGGGAGACAGAGACACTGATGGAGACAGACAGGGACCTTATTTGGCTACCTAACCCTTCTTATTGGAAAGGGGGCCACATGGTTCAGTTAATAAGACGTTAGCTCGCTATCTAGAAGGTTCCGTGTTCCATCCCTGCGTTGACCGAGAACGTTCATCCTGATTTTCCGGCGTGGATCCCCCTTGCCAATCAATGGTGCAGGAGGAACCACGCTTAAAAATCCCGATGAACTTTTTTGGCTAACGGAGGGGCCTCCTGGATAGCGAGCCTACGGTCAATGTACAGTCGTTGGGATGGGACGAAATACCGAGGTCCGGTGTACACATTGGCACTATTTGGCGTATGTCGGTCTTCATTAGGCCAGTCGGAGCAGTAGGGCTATAAACCCCATTTCATATGGGAAATGTATTAATTGGGGCTAGTTATTATCCGACGCGCTTGTTATTATCCGGCGCGCTTGTTATTATCCCGCACGAGCCAGTTATTATCCGACGCGAGCCAGTTATTATCCGGCGCGCGCCAGTTATTATCCGACGCAAGCCAGTTATTATCAGGTGCACGTCAGTTATAATCCGACGTGAGAGAGTCGATTGGACGTAAGGACGTGTTTTAAATGTGCTCCCGAAGTGCGGTCAAGCGGAACTGACCTTGTTCATAAGACTTTGTGTTTGTTTTTTCCCTCGCTTTTTTGGATTTTACCCTAGGGCCCTCGGCCCTCACAAAATGGATACCTGGAAGAATATTAAAGAAAGGACCCTGAAGGTAAATGTTATCAGTCTAAAAAATGTATGTATTGATGATGTTATTCAAGCAGTTGAAGATAAATATGGAGACGGGAGTTGTATTGGGTGTGTTCCAAGACAGCCAAGTATAATTGAAATAACTTTAAATACAGACGATAATACGATTAATATGTGTGAAGGAATCAGTGTTAGTGGAAAAAATTATAAATGTGAAATGCTATATTCTCCATATACCGTTGTTTCCTTTATGAATATTCCGATTCACGTCGAAGATGAGATTATACTGTTGTGACGAGGCATGTGAAATGCAAGTTTCCACCCCACATTACATCCTTACCGTGGGCGATAAATTTCGACACAGACGAGGGAATTAGAAGCTTTAATGTTCTTCACAATAACCAGAGTAAGGTCTGTTTTAAATGTTTTTCCCCACATCACTTAATTTCCAGGTGTCCCAAAATTAGATGTAATAAGTGGGAGAGGACGAAGGGGACACGAAACATTAATTTAGTTACTGTTTATCCTTTACCTCTTATACTTTTCATTATAATGGCCCTGCTAGTAACAACATGGAACGTAAACGGTTTAAGAGACTGTAATATATTCTTTACTACAGGAATCAAATTCAAACATTATTTGTCTTCAGGAAACTTTCTGGGATAGAGACTTTCTCGCGTCTATTGTGCACTTGTGGGATGGGATTATATATTGTAGTTTTTAGATAAACAATAGAAGGAAGGGGGTAGCTGTACTTTTAAAAATGATTTTTAAAAACTGTATAATTAAATCTTCAGCAGATGACGAGAGCCGCGTTGTTAAAGTAGACCTATGATAAAATGGTATCTGTAATATCTGTTTATGCACCAAATGATTATCTAGAAAGAATTAAGTTTTTAAAGACATTAGATTTATTTACAACTGAAAATTGCATTATAGGTGGTGATTTAAATGAGGTCTTGGACCCATTTATGGACCGTAGTAAGACAATATATCGAGCGCAATAACGTGTGCGATATATATCGACACAAATACCCTGATAAAATTCAATTTACAAGATTTCAAACTATAGAAAACAATTACAAAATGAGCAGAAAAGATTATTTTCTTATAAAACGACCTTTGATATGCAATGTTATAAATGTATCAATTATTCACAGTCAGTTATCAGATCACTGCCAAATTAATTTAAAGATAGATTTGTCCGAATGCGACCGTGGGAAGGGTATCTACATATTTAATAATAATTTACTCTTAGATAAAATATTTTGTACATAAATCAGAAATATTATACATACGGAGTTAAAGAACCCTATTTACACATCTGAACCACTGGTGCGGCGGGACTGTCTTAACTACAAATGTAAAGCAGCCGCACAAAGATTTTCGAAGGCTAAAATTCATAAGGAGAAAAAATTTTTTGGAATATTCAACTTAAACTGCAAAATGAATACAGTTTAATAGCCCGTGGTGTTAAGACAGATTATACTGTTATACTGTTAGAAATCGACCTTGAAAGATTTGAAAATCAACAGTGTGGGGCTGCTATTTTAAGATCAAAGGTCAAATATTCGACCGAAAGCGATAGGAATACACAATATTTTATGAATCTAGAAAAGCAACGACAAAATAAAAATTACATTAAAGAACTAATAGATAGTAGAAGAGAAATACTAACAGATAGTTGCGCAATTATTCACGAATGCGCAGCTTTTTATAAGTCATTATATTCAAAAGATGTAAATGAAAATATATATGAAATTAATAATATATGCAAAAATATTAATAGAACCCCGTCAGAGTCGGATAGAGATTTTTGTGACAGAAATATTACACATGGGGAAATTACCCAAGCCCTTAAATCAATGTCCCAATCATTCTCTTCTCAAACAATGATCCAAATATTCAAATTTTGATCGATAATGAGTACGGAAGACCAAGCAGCTCTGTATTCAGTGTTCTTAGTTCTAAATTCATAGTCCTTAATTCGTATTTCGACATTTGTACACTAAAATTAACATTTGTATCTTAAAATCAATATTTGTTTCACAAATCAGACATTCGTCATATCAGATTTGTAAAATGTATTTTAATATAATAAGATATTTATTTTTTTTTTTTTAAAAAATCATAAAAAATAATCTATATTTACATTTCATCAGAAAAATACAACGAAAAACAAATATCGAACAGCAAATTTCAAAATACAAATCTCCAAATACAAATCTTGCAAAACATTTCTCTAAAAACATTTCCCTAAAAGGATTTCTCCAAAAACATTTCTTCAAAAACATTTCTCCAAATATATTTCTCCAAACACATTTCTCGAAATTCATCGAACCGGAACATTGGAAATCAACCTAGCAGACAATAAGTCACCATACAATAAATAAGAATCAATCGAGCAAGCATACAACAAGTAAAATCGTACAATGACCGTGGCTTTAATGGAATCACGTGCATGTTATGTTTCTATATATAAATATATTGGTTAATAATTATGATCTAGCATTAAATAAAATAAATTGAAAGTAGACATATGCCGTTTGATCAATGAAAGAGGGCTTTATCTCTTCGAAATCATGTATATGTCAGAAAATATGTACATGTCAGAAAATATTTTACAATATTTAATATGTATTTAGATTATGCATGTTCAGCTTGGTTTTCGGGCTTAAACAAGAAATTGAAAACAAACTGCAAATTATTCACAACAAAGTTATCCGATTCATACACGGCTTAGGTCCCAGAGATTCAATTACCCCAAATCTGTATAAAGATCTAAATAGTTTAAATCTTGAAACTGAAATTGAACCATGTTCACAAAATCTTTCATAATGTGTCTCCGGTGTACATGAAAGCCAATTTTCGCTTAGTCAGGGATTCTCATCTGCATAGTACGAGATCAAGTATTTATAATTATGTTGTGCCAAAATGCAAAAATAATACCCAATATGCAACCTTCTACTATTCAAGTATTCAGGCCTGGAATGAACTTCCAAACCAACTTAAATCAATAGAAAACATGGTCACTTTTAAGAAAGATGTTAAACAACACTTGCTAGCAAAACAAATGTTTTAGTTTTTTTATTATGTATGTGTAATCCAATGTCTTTCATACCCCTTCGAACTTCACATCCCTTATGGTGCACACACATTTCATATTTCACTATTTATTGTCATTTTTCACCCAACATTGTTCATAAATGAAACTGCCCCTCTATGATGACATGACCTGATCCTCCTCCAAGGACCCCATTGGAAATCCCCGCCACCTCCCCTCACTGAATAAATGAAATGAAAGGAAACAGAGTTTAATGTCCTACTTTTCTGATCCGAACTGGGCCGATCAAGAAGGGTATAGGCTGTACAGTGTGCTATGAGGGAAATTTTGCCCGGGCAGCGACACTACGGCCTACTCTTACTTATATGGAATTCCAACTGTCGAGTGATATTTTACGTACACGCCAATGTGTAAACACGTTGCCTCGGTTTCTCGTACCATCCGAACGACCACACAGCTGTTCTTGTTTGGCCCCCGATCCTGCATCACTGACAAGGGGAAATAACGCCGGAAAATCTGTATGAACTTATTCCCAGGCACATTCATGAAAACATGATTTAGAAGAGGTAAAACATTCTTTCCTTTGAACAAAGAAGGGGCTAATGAATAGCACGTACGCGCTGTACCATAATGTCTGTCATTGAGTCAACTGGCGTGATTTCGATGTACGTGTCGAGGAGTAGGGATACCTGTCCAATCTCGTGGGTTTTCTCCGGGGCCTCCGGTTTCCTCTCACTGCTAAAGACCCTACGTGCAAGCTAATTATGGAAATAAAATTGAACCATGTGTTAGTCCCGAAATGACGTAGTTGTGTCGAGTGGTTGTTAAACTCCATTTATCCCCCTCTTTGAACAAAGAAATATGTCGCTATCAGGCAAAGCCTAATTTCTGAAAATAGACTACTTTCAATTTATTTTCGTTATTCGTTAGCTGTTCTACGCACGTGGTTTCACTAGAGAAATAAAATGAAATGGGGTTTAACATCCTACTGTTCTGCTCCTAAACTGGGCTAATGAAGACGGACATACGCCATACAGTGTGCTACGGCCTACTCTTATATCGAATTCCAACTGTCAAGGGATCGTTTCACTAGCGTCGCGTTGCTTACATTGTCACAAAAACTAAATCAAGATCACACATCACCCCAGTCTTGAACAAATTGGCTCCGTGTTCGAGAAAGGGTCAACTTTAAAATCTTATCGTTAAACTATCAATCGATAAACAAATCCGTGCCAGGTTACCTTCAAAATCTAGTATCACTGTATCAACCCAAACGATCATTAAGACCAGAAGGACAACCCCTGGATGTACCTGCCTATAATTTGAAATCATTTGGATCCAGAACTTTTCGGTACAGTGCATCAATTGTTTGGAATACACTTCCAGAAAATATCCGACAATGTCAATCTGTGTCGGTTATTAAATCCAAATGAAAAACGTGGTTATTTAGTCATTATCATTAACACTTTTAATGTGAGAACATTTTCTAGTACCTAGTGCATTCCCTAGTGGATTGAATAGTTGCGCGATACAAATATCATTATTATTAGTAGTATTATTATAAAGGTCTTAATTATATTTATGGAGGTGACTTGAAATATATTATTAAAGATGCAGTATGTAAGATTTGGATAAACAGCTGGCCGTTCTTACTATAATAATAGTTTAAAAATAGATTTTCAAATTACATTATTATAAGCGTTTATAATATTAGCAATGGTACTTCACAATCGAGACTAAGTCTATCTAATTAAATAATCAAAACTCACGGCTGTTTTAATCTATTTAAATCTGGGCCATCCGATTGACTAGAGAGTGGATTATAGGTTTTTTACTCTTATTGGAACTTTCAGAAATCACCTAAAGCTATGACCTAAATGTCAAGCGTGGAATTCCTAAAACAACTGATCACGACCGAGGTCGCAATATTTAACGTAATCGTAGTCGAACGAATTTACGGCGACGTGAATGTTGTTTTGAAATACGGACACTCAGACACTGTCATTGAAAACCGATACTTTATTTTGTTTAATGAGTGTTTTCATGAATGTTCCCTGTATAATTAATTCTCATGATTACTCCCCGTAAAATTACCGCCATTTCATTTTCGTGCATACATCAGAAGAGAAAAACATGTTTCCATGTTTTTATTGTGTACTAGTCATGTCATTTTAAATACCGGTAAATCTACCCTTCAGGTACATATTAATTATTAAGATTTCGCAGTAGTATTATATAATTATTTTATAAGTACTTAATAGAGTTTTCTTTCTTTTCATCCCGTAAAATAATAACTTAATAAGAAGTGGAAATGAAAGGTGTTATGTGTTAGTATTAGTAATGCTAGATTTAGGATTGATCTATTATATTTTATACTTTTATGCCTAAAAGCCTATATCTGTGAAATATGTGTCGTCAAGAATATTGCATATTTATGTCAGGTTTGGGATTCTGATTCCTTGGACAATTTGGGCTGAGAAATCCACGATAAGGCATTTTTCGATTTGACCTGGTCTGCACTGTTAGAATTTTTGGGTCGGGTCGACCCAATGATATTGGGTCAAAGGTATCTCACCCAAAATATCCTAGTCAGAAATTTTGGGTCAAAAATTATGACGCCAAAATATTGGGTCAAAGGCATCTGACCACATCTGACCCAAAATATACCGGTTAGAAATTTTGGGTCAATATTTTTGACCCAAAAATAATGGGTCATCCTACCTAAAATATACTTGTCAGAAATTTTGGGTCAAATATTTTGACCAAAAAATATCATGTCGCCACTGTTTTTGTTGGCTACCCGACCAATCTCTTTGGGTCAAAATTTTGGTAATTAGAATTTGACATCCGACCCAAAACTACTGGTCAGAAATTTTGACCCAAAGATATCATGTCGCCACTCTTTTGGGTCGCTAACTGATCCAATCTTGTTGGGTTAAATTAGCACCAGAGTTAGAATCGTTGACGTCATGTAGGCCTATTGACGTCATCTTATAGATGACGTCATGGTTAATAACGACGCCATGTTAAATATTTTGAAAATTGAATACGCCGTTATTGTTATCAATATCATTATACTTAAAATTCAAAAAGTTTTATATCAGTACGAATTTTACTTTACTTTACTTTAAGCCCATCAAGAGGAGGCTACCATGCCCTGTATTTTCACATATTGAAATTAAAAGTCTTTTTTTTTCTGTTTCACCAACGAAGAGCAACCCATTTCAATTTCGACCCAACAAATATGGGTCAAATTTGACCCCCCAAAATTGGGTACAGACATGACGTACCCAATAAATTTGGGTAGCTTTGATCCAATAATTTTAGGTAATTACGACCCAAATTTGGGTAGCTTTGATCCAATAATTTTAGGTAATTACGACCCAAATTTATTGGGTCAATGCGACCTGAATTTATTGGGTCAAAGTGACCCAAAATATTTTTTGGATACGTCATGTCTATCCCCAATATGGTTGGGTCAAATTTGACCCAATATTTTTGGGTCAATTTGACCCAATCCTTCTAACAGTGTGGGGGCGGTAACCGTAGAGGACTATGCTAGATCATGGGCTAAGAGGGAAGATGTTATCTCTGATACTCTCTCTGATTGGACTAAGTCTATTAGTCGTTTACTAAAACGAAGAACTTATATGCAACGTTTGTCAGTTGACACAAGGCCTAAGTCTATTTTCAATGATGTTAGCATCGTTGAAAATCTCAAAGCCTTGCATGACAAGTATGTCATTGTTCCGGCTGACAAAGCGTCCAATAACTTTGTGTTTATATGTAAACGATATTACTATGACTGTCTCTTCAAAGAACTTAATTTCGGGAAATCAACCGACAGTGCTACGTATAAATGATCTACTCTTAGTAAGGATGTAATTATATCCAATCACAAATCTGTACTCACTTCATTTGGTACTCCATGCGGAGATACCTATACAGATTTGCCCCTGTTATATTGGATACCTAAACTACATAAAAATCCCTACAAACAACGTTTTATAGCAGGTTCATCCCGATGTTCCACAAAACCACTTTCAAAAGTATTGACATCTATACTAACTGCAGTTAAAGAGGGTATTCAAAAATACTGTGACAAAATATACTCTCGTAGTGGTATTAATCAAATGTGGATATTAAAAAATTCCAAAGAATTACTTGATGGTTTACAATCTAGATCCCTTGCTTCGATCTCATCTATTCAAACTTTTGACTTTTCCACTTTGTACACTAAAATTCTTCATAGTAAATTAAAAGCTCGGTTGAAAGATATTATTCACAGTGTCTTTTCATCTAAATCGGGAACTGCTAGATATCAATATTTAGTTGTTAATTACAATTCTTCATATTTCGTTAAGTACCATAGTGATTCAAAAAATAAATTCACCGCCATCAAGATAATTCAGATGTTGGATTTTTTAATTGATAACATCTTTATTGAATTTGGAGGGGAAATATATCAGCAAGTGGTTGGTATCCCCATGGGCACCAACTGTGCACCTTTGCTTGCTGATTTATTTCTGTATTCCTATGAAGCCGAGTACATACAGGCACTAGTTAAAACAAATAAACGACTAGTCAGACATTTTAATTTTACTTATCGGTATATCGATGATGTTCTATCACTGAATAATCCTAAATTTAGTGATTATGTAGAATTCATATATCCTGATGAGCTTGAAATTAAAAATACTACTGACAGTGACAATTACGCTTCCTACTTGGATCTGCGTCTCGATTTTGACAATTGCCATAGACTCAGTGTTAAATTGTATGATAAACGTGATGACTTTGACTTTCCGATTGTTAACTTTCCATTTATTAGTAGTAACATTCCGGTATCACCAGCTTATGGAGTGTTTGTGTCTCAGCTTATTCGATACGCGAGAGCTTGTTCTTTCTATTCTGATTTTTTAAGTAGATCGAGACATTTGTCCACCAAGCTTCAACTACAAGGATACTTACGCACTTAACTTATAAAATCCTTTAAAAAGTTTTATGGCCGTCATATTGACTTGATTGGTAAATATAACATGTCGCTCTCAGCTATTATTCTTGATATATTTAATTGACGCGTATCCTATTTACCATCTCTCTGATTATGTCTACTACACCGATAACAATGTTCATCACGTGCATTTTGCATACCTATAGTCCATTGGCCAATCACGTTATTTTACCTACATTTTGCCTAGTAGTTTGGATGCAGCGATGGCGGGTGTGGCGCGCCAGGCAGGGTAAGCTTACTCTTCCGGACACCTGTTACCACTGTTTGTTGTGTATTTCGTACACGATGAACAGTCCATTTGCTGATTACACTACTTTGCCTAACTATTTTGCCTATTACGTTCCTTAGGACTTCGATTTTTGCCTAATGGTTCGGATTGTTCGTACTTGGTTTTATTTTATTTATATCTAATACTATAAAAGTAGCGTGATATGCTTTAAAGAGTTGTCTCCCATGTAAATTCGTTTTTTATCTATAGTTTGTGAGAGCCTTTGTATATCTTATATTTCATAACGCTTTTATTATACCAGAGAAAATTAAATAAAGTATAAGAAGCATTTATACCGGTTATTTGTTGACGTTTTCAAACCAAATGTAATATTTCGTAACTTACTATGAAGAACCACCAAACACTTGTATTATCAACGTGGTGTCTCTTTGGTAGCTGGATAAGAAGTGATTATTTTAGCATCGATTACGTCACTGATAATCCGGTGATCTTTATAAAAACCTTCCAGTCAGGGCCGGATTAAGGTTTTGTGGGGTCCTAGGCCAAGATATCACACAGGCATCCATCCATCAAATACAAAATATCAAAATAAATAACAGTGTATGTATGTACATTATACATTGCATTTATTGCATTAGTTTCATTACATAAGTGATTATTGAGAGGATTTATTGAACCAAGCGAGAGATTAGGGAAACACAGAGACCCTAAAGGTGTTGGGCCCTATTTCCAGTATAAAGACTTGTCTTTTCGACGGTATAACTTTTACTTAGCCAAAAGTCAACCTTGTTCTCCCCAATCAGACCAGCCAGCATTCTTATTTTTAGAATATGTCACATCAGTTAAAACGAGCCAGTATGAGTTTTTTGAAATATTATAATTCGACCAGTCTGATTAGTCGTCATGGTCATCATAGCAAATAATTTGACACAAGCATTGAAATGAAATGTTCTTATTATCGCCCCAAGAAACTTAGAGGACTGTTATACTCTTTCGAAGCCACTTTTCGACCAATCAAAATCCAAAAAATTAACATTTTGAGCTACAATTTATATTTAGTTTTAGATATTTAAATATGTTTATGTACCCGTTTGTATTTCTCGTTTGTATATTTCTAGTGTGCGTTTTACGACCATAGCATTTCAGAGATACAGAGCAAAGGTCGGTGTAAATCTAAATACATGTAAATGACATCAAATGCTCGTTAGACACATTCATAGTCTAGTCTTTAAATATGTTTAAAAATGTAATCCTTCCAAGCTCCAACATCACTCTTAAATGTCAATAATTCTTTATGAATTAAAATTGTGGAATTTGTTATGAATCAGACATTTAAATCTTACTTGCATGTCGCACTTAAAACGATACAAACTCAAAATATTTTGCTTTGTAACAATATTGACTGCCCTTTACCCGTGTTATTTTTTTTCAGGTGATACAGTTTTTAAAACCTAAGTGGAGGCCATTTGAACCGGGCACATTTATAGAAAACTATTGAACCCTGGATGTCAACGAATTTGGGCAACTTAAAAGAGAGGGGAAATACACTAATCTTTCGGCAACGGCCTTGTATCAGGTAGGTATAATTAATGAATAGAATATTATGGACAGTCCTGGATATCGATCCAGAGATGCGTGTATGGTCTATAAAATAAAGTCAGATGGGGTGAACAAAATTGTTTCTGTTATCCTAAGTCACTCTTAAGTGAAGCGGAAAATCCTAAAATCAAATAACAAACATGTTTAATTCCAGACATCAAAATCAACCCGTTTGAGCGATGTAATAACTTAATCCATGTGACCATGCGAATTTAAACAATTGTGAACTCAGTTTAAGTCAAAATATAACCTGATTGTAGTAGCTGGAATAAAACTGCTTTTTTGTTTAATTTTTCCAAAGAGGTCATACTTGCATGCATTATTGATTTATTGTAACATGCTTAAGGGTAAACCTAGCGTTCTGATTTGTCTACAATGTCGATAAACGCGTCTTGGGTCCTAATGATCTCAGGACATGTCTATTGGACAATACCACCCCTCTAAATGCGAAACAGGAAGTGTTTATCTCCTAACTGATGTCCGATGAGCTGAATTTAACAAGCGTATGAGTATTCATTGAAACCTTAAAATAGATAGAACTGGGTCTAAAAGCACATATAATATGAATGTATATAGCCATTTACGTGTATATTTAATTGTTAATAATATTATTTAAATTTCGATTCAATTATGTTCGGTGAAATCCGTGAAGAGTCCAAATAAAACACGGTCGATTTAGGGTTAGGGTCCATTCTACGCGCTTTTTATTATCATTTTGTCGTTTGTGTATCTGCCATTACTTATTACTTCCGCATTGTCTTTTAGGATATATTTTGTTTCATTACCACCATATACTACACGACTCGTGTACTGATTATAAAATGTTCATCGTCTCTTGCATATTGGCTACTAGGATCCCATATTTTATTACGGTAATATAAGAACATCGATATGGATTGAAATGTGTTAATATTGAATTTTGAATTCTAGTTCGTGTTTTAATTTTAATTCTAAATATTATGGATAAGATTAAGTTAGATGTTTAGCTCCTTTAATGAGGGAAATGTAACTAGCAGTGAGCAAAGGTAAGAATTGTCTCTTTAATATACTGACCGATTTTAGGTACTCTCGCACGTTAAGACCAGTTCTATTTTCGGAGGTGAAATGGTGACGGGGCTACACATGCTAATACTAATGTCAATGTTCGTTGTTATTGCACAGATAAGCCAACCCGCTTCTCTATATGATTTCTACTAAAACTGTCGTAAACTAGCAAAAGTGTTCAATAACATGAAAACTGTCTAGTAATTATTGCACGATGAATCTCCGTCGAATCTACTAGAGTGAAAACAATCTGCCTAGTGAAAGAAAAGCTTTATTTTATAACGATATGAACAATATTCTTATTTTAAATATAATAACCATGAGGGGTGGTCCCAGGAACTAACTAAGTCAACTTAGTTTACACCATGGTTAGGTCGTAACAGAAATGAACTGGTGTTTAACGTCCTACTATTCTGCTCCGACTGGGAAAATGAAGACGGACATACGCCGTACAGTGCCCGGACAGCAATGCAACGGTCTAGTCTTATATAGAATCCAACTACCAAGGGATCCTAATGAAGACGCACATACGTCATTCAGTGTGCTACGAGAGATACTGTGCCAAGACACTGGCGATACTAAAAAAACAAAAATTTCTAACTGTCGATGTTTTACACATATTAGTTTTTGTATGTCGTATATATATTAGCAGTGTACGAAATATGTCTTTTAGCAGTTGAAATTCCATGCACAATAGAATTTGTAAGATGATTTAATACACATAATTGTAAGTGTCCACAGTTGTACTTAGATTGAATATTTCATGAATGTGACTATCAGTCCGATGTTATAATAAAAGTTTAATCACAGGCTACACTTGACGATGTACACCGTTCTAATACTTTTTTGCCTGACTACGCTAAGTGGAATACGTTTAAAATCTGAATACCATTATATAAAAAAACACATCAATAGTTTGTATAATAATACAGGTATTGATATTAAATATTTCAAACGTCAAGTCATGGGCCCATTATGGATGCACATTTTCCTGGCAAACTTTTTTTGTAACTTTCCAGCGACATATACTTACTTCAGCAAATGTGAAATAACGTACATTGCAATTAATTATTACTCACGTGTTATATATAGGCCTATTTTTTCAATTTATATTTCCAAGTTATGTAATTTTTATTCCTTTCTCACAGACTGTACGGTAGTATGTAATTTGCTTAAAATAATCTATATAAAAAGATGATTTATCAGTCATAAGAATACATTTAGGTGCTCTTCTTGATAAAATCATGCCAAACTATGTTCTTATAAGTTATTATCCGACGTGTGCCAGTTATTATCAGGCGCGCCACAGTTATTATCAGACGCACGATAGTTATTATCAGGCCCGCACCAGTTATTATTATTATATTTTTATTCTTTGCGTCCCTTACCGGGCCCCGTAATAGACATATTGTTTTTTTTATCAATTTATAACAGAATTAAGCAGTCCTCACTCTGGGTTCAATTTTTCTTCCGCCAATTTTTCATTTTAATTTATTAGCCATATATTTAAGACCAAAACTGATGTTAATCCTAAACCATCCCATGCATGATGCATAACGGAATTAAGACAAAAACTAATATTGATAGACCACCCATTTGAGAAGTTCACGTAGCTAACAAGTTTTTAATGTATTTTTGCATTGAAAGTTATCAATTTAACTATATTATTACCGAGTAAACAACCTGAATATGTATAAGCTACATTATGTAAATATATTTCATTAAGCAAGATACAGTAACCACTATATTAAACATTCAATAAGCCGCTGTTATAATATATAATATAAATGTATGCATATATATACACAGAACACAATGACCATTGAATACCGCTCGGGATATTCAATAGTTCAAGAGAAAGTATTCCACGAGCGATAGCGGTGACGTCATGACCGTTTGACGTAATTCTGACAGTGACGTCATTCTGGACAAAAGTAGTACGTTTTCGAGCCACTGAAAACAGCAATAGGTTTTTCAATGGCTGTATTCAATGATATTTACTTGTATTTGCATGTAGTTATGAGTGCTTATTTGCTAAGGTGCTATAATTGGGTCCTCATTTTTTTACAAACAACATTCCACTGTACAGGGGGGTTGTTTGAGGGATATAAAAGAAATAGCAGAACCATACTTAAAATTGAAGTGTATAATATGCCTGATTTTAAGGTTCAAAATGGGACATTTGAATGGCTGCCTCGAAAGATTGTTGTTTTAGTGCAAATAAAAGTATGGTGGCAATCTTTTGTTATTTTTTTTTTTTAATATCAATTAAAATGCATATTTCATACCGCAATAGCAATTTTCAAAATACTGCAATTGTCATTGCTAATTTTGAGTTCAAAGTTGTCCCGAAGGGCCGGTCGGACGATCGCTCGAAGGGCCGGTCGGACGATCGCTCGACGGGCCGGTCGAACGATCGCTCGAAGGGCCTGTCGGACGATCGCTCGTAGGGCCGGTCTTTAATCGGATCAAAAGCTTTTAAATCACCACAATGGTGTTAGCACGCCACTAGATAGAGTGGTAAGCGAGTTTTTTTTCATGAGCTACGACAACGATCTGCAGCTGCAATAAATGCCGATATAAATAGGCCTATATGTCTATGGGTATATCAGAAATATAAATGCACACATATTTAAAACAAATTGAGTGACACACGTTAAGTACATGTACACGGGCATGGCCGATCCTGAGATTTAATCGAATCTTCTAAAGAGCAGATTTAGTCAGGTCGCATATCATAAAATAAACGAATACACCCGAATGGTAGTGGGTGTTAATTCGTTTCGGTACAAAAATTCCGAATTTGGATAAACAAGATAACGTAACTTTGTCAAACATTGAAAACCCAAACAAATATACCGCTCCCCAACCCTGGGCCGTACAAAGAAGTCTATTTTAACGAAAGATCAAATGGAAATACAGCATAGAGGTACATTTTCTTCATAGTTTATGATAGAGAATCTTCTAGGGTTGTTGTATGTGTAATAACTATCCATTGATTTATCTCGGGGCACCCTAATTATGGACAAACAACGATATGGAAGAGGAAGATAGGGTCTAGTTGGATGAGGGTGACAAAATAGATTCTGTTATCCTAAATCCTCCTTGTGAAGTGGAAAATCTTGAAATCAAATGTCATCAAAATCTGCCTGTTTGAACGATATAATAAATTAATCCATGGAAATTTCACCAATTGTAATTTCAATTTCATTTAAAATATAACATGATTGCAAGAACTGGAATAAAACTGCTTTTTTCCTTTGTTTATTTTTCGGTGGTAATTGCATGCATCATTGATTTATTGATGTCCGATCGAAGAGCTGAATTTAACAAGCATCTCGACTATTCTTTAAAATCTTATAAATAATGGAAATTAAATAGACATGACTATTAATTTTCCAAACTCTACACAATATGATCCTTCATATTATGGTTAATGAATTGAAATGAATACTATAAAATGATACTTATTAGGAATGATTATATATGTACATGATTTCTTATCCTTGCATTTGAAAACAGAAATAGTCCGTTATATAATGGAATGAAACATTTTATTCCTGAATTTCACGTAACTTTCCTGTCATTCCACCGTTTATTCCGTAAAATAACAGAATTAAGTCCGTTATAGAAGGGAATAAAATATTCTATCCCCATATTTCACGAAAGTTTCCTGTTTAATACTGGATACTCCACAGAATTACATAAAACACGTAATTTGAAGAAATAATTCACTCTTTTAACACAATTTCTCAAAATAATCCATCAATTAACAGAAAAAATGTGTTAAACTACGGAAAGTTTTTACAGTGTACGTCATTCGTCACCTATAAGAGAGAGTGTGACTAGAATAATTTTAGACATCATTTAGATTCTTTAAATTCAAACATGCACTGGGTTCTTTAGACGATCATTGTCTGATTCTCGCCAAGCTGGTTAGACTTTTATAGTTGAGAGAAAGAGATATTAATTTTAAACATTGTAATGTACACTATTGTGTAACTGCTGCGGCATAAAACGTATAGAAACAACTGTTTTGGCTCCTGTTACATATTTGATTTCGATATCGTGAGAAAACACAATGGTGAAGTCTTTAAGAAGTGAGATACAACAGTAGCTTGTCCGGAGTCGAACCAACCCCTAGACGATCAGGTCAAATCAAAGATTGTGGCAGTGGTAGTGCTACATTAGCCATAAAAATTATTAACATCGTTGCTTTTAAACATGTGTACGATACCGCTTTTCTTATTTCTTTTTTAAAAATAAAAAAAACAACAACATTGTTTGAAACTTGATGTGGATTAAAAATGGTTCTGGTATTATTTGGATTGAACACATTCCCAGTCATGCAAAAACTTTGGTTATGACAAACGGGGGTGGGGGCCGAATGGTTAAGACGTGCAGGTTTGATCATAATGTCTGTCATTGAGTTAAGTTGCGTGGTTTCCGATTCCTCACTTGTACGTGACAAGGAGTTGAGTCGCATGTCAAACATCGTGGGTTTTCCCCAGGACGTTAAGAAACATCTCTCTCTCACCCAATATACATTAGATAACTGAATCAGTTCGTGATAAAATGTGGTTTACAGTATAAAGTTAACCCAATGCAGCGGCGGGACGATTTACCAATACTACCCAATTCTACACAATAACACCTGAATACCACCCCAATATCACCACATGCTTGTTTTATGTGATATAGGGAGGCAAACGGAACCGCCAGACATCGGTTATCGCATTTGCAGTATTATGTTGTAGTATTGGGTAGTATGTGGTGATATTGAGGTGGTACTGGGTGGTATTGGGTAGAATTGGGTAGTATTGGGTAAATCGTCCTCGTGTACGACACCCTACCAATACTTATAGATACCGGAGCGATAATATAAACCGGATTTCAGAAGATTCCACATTTGTCGTATCTAAGGATAAAATGGAATTGTAGAAAACCTTTAATCGGATCAAAAGCTTTTAAATCACCGCAATTTTTTAGCACGCCACTAGAAGAGTGGTGAGAGAGTTTTAATTTTCATGAGCTGCGACAACAATTCGCAGCTGTAACAAATACCGATATAAATATACCTATATGTCTATGGGTATATCGGAAATATAAATGCACGCATGTTTAAAACAAATCGGGCGGCACACGTCAAGCACATGTACACCGGGATGGCCGATCCTGAGATTTAATCGAATCTTGGAGCAGATTTTGTCAGGTCGCATATCATAAAATAAACGAATAGACCCGAATGGAAGTGGGTGTTAGTACAAAAATTCCAAATTTGGATAAACACGACAACGTAACTTTGTGAAACATTGAAAACCCAAACAAATATACCGCTTCCACCCTCAACGTTAAAAAAATCCGTATATTTTAACGAAAAATCTAATGGAAATACAACATAGAGGTACATTTTCTTGATAGTTTATTTTTCGGTCGTATGCACCATTGATTTAATGATGTCCGATAGATAATCTGAATTTCACTAGCAGATGACTATTCTTTGAAAACTTAAATAGACCGATATGGGCCTAAGAGCACATATTATTGTTATATGAATATATGTAGTCAATTATATTCAATTGCTAATAATACTATTGTAATTTCTGATAAATTATGTTCAGCGAAATACGTGAAGAGTCCAAAATGAACAACGTTCGATTACGTTTGCTTTGCCCATCTACACACTTTTTTCATATCAATTTGTCTTGTCACTCAGGAGAGCTTACTCTTTTTCAGAACTTGCCCTGTCACATTTACTTATTAAGCCATTAAAGTTGATCAATTATTAAGGATTTTAAAAGTAAGGCTAAACAATGAAATATAAATACAACTATTTCGCTGTTCCACAATATTGATCTTTCTGGGGAACTAATCAACTCCGTCGTTTAAACAGACCTATAAACCTTTTTTAAGGCTACTATTTAATTTCTAGATAAATTTGTGAAATCATGGGTTCATTTAAATAAAATTAAAACGTTATTTGAAAATAAAATGGGGTTTAACGTCCTAATCCTGAATCAGTGCAGGGTGTTATGAAGTTTGATCTTACAGGGTCGCTACCACCTTCGTTTGTTTCGATTTCCAAGGGGATCTTTAACATGTGACGTACCCGATATTGCGTCCTATCCGAACAGCTAGACATTTGTCCATATCATGAGGCCTATCTCAGTCCTATATCACTGATAAGGGCATCCAGACTGGATCCAGCCAGACATTTTTTTAATGTGTTAATCATGGAGACATGAGAGATGCCACTTTTAGGCGAATCAGGGGCGGATCCAGTGGGGGGGGGGGGTCCAAACCCCACTCTGCTCAGCTACATAAAAAAATCAATGCCTTGCAAAAATAGAATGAAATCACAATGTGATCCTACGTCGGTATAAAATTGATTTCTCTCTTTAAAAAGCTCAATTTGTATGTATGCCTATGTAATTTAGGGACGATGATGGCAGATTTCCCCAACTGGAACCTGACAAACGCCCTCATGCAAAAATTTCTGGATCCGACCCTGCGAATGGTGTAAAAATATGGTATATCAAGGTTGTGGACCCTGTAGAGGTCACAATATTAATCCGATTTTGATGAAATTTGAAATGTAAGTTTAAAACCCAAAGATCACGGTTTATTTCGATATTCGGGCACATTGGACCATAACTTCCTGAATTATGGCCCCTGATTGTACGGAATATCATGTTTTTTTTAATTTGTGGACCCTATGGAAGTCACAATTTTATTCCAAATTAAAAAAACGTTTTACTATCCCCGTTACACATGAATGATGGTTGAGTTTGAATTTCTTGAAATGGATAATTTAAAAGCTAAATCCATAATATTAAATGTTTCGTATACTAAACTTTATAAAAAACAAACAAATTCTAATGATTTTCTGATAATTTTTTAATATGCAACAACTCTAGTTGTCTGCTCGGACGATTTAGCTGCCGTGGGCGTATGTTTCGTTGCCTGGCAACCTATTTTTGTTCCTGGGAGTGGGTTGGACCACACTAACACCCCAACATTTACACCTCTGGTTACGTAGTTAGCTATTGGTTGTTAATCGGCTTATTGACCAGTCATAATTTGGTACAGAAATGTACTTCCATTACATCAGTGTTAAGTGGGATTAGCTCTTACCAAACGAAACACTGCGAGGAGTGTGGTACGCCACCTAAGGTAGACTACATTTCAAGTTGCTGTATTCACGGGCTGGAATAGCAGGAAACACGTTTGGGGCAGTCAAAATTTGCTCCCGGCGACCCCGTCTCCGTGGAATATAAATGATTGATTGGAATTCGACTAAGCCACCTTAGTTAGGCTATATCAGTACCGCCTACTGTATTCATAGACTGGAATAGCAAGAAAACGCGTTTGAGGTCGTTAAATTTTACCTATTTTCTAGGGGTGGGGTAGTGTAGCCCTAACCCGAAATTTGTTCGAGCATGTCAGGATTCTCCCCCCTTAAAATTCATCAAGTCTGTATGCCTATTGAGAGCACCCTTGCACGGTATCGTTCGCCGCGGACCGTCATCGGCGCCCACAGAAGCCCCATCGGAAGCCTTTCCCCCCCACCCCTTAACAATTTTGGTCTAGCTACGGACCCGAATAATATCCCTCTCTTAGCAAACAACTAGTTCGTGATGAATCAAATCAAGGGTAAATTAAATATCAAATTTCTACTGATCAATAATTCGTGAACATATCTCATTTACAGAGAGTGTAAACAGTAATAGAAACAGGAATAATTCAGTCGATGTTAAAGGACAATATTGGTGCCAGTCATTATCACATAATGTTATAGAACTGATTAAACACTTTCCAAATATAATATTAACACAGAGATCATTGCTACCATAGAGGAGTAATAAAGGATTCATGAATCGGAAGTGACGAACACCAAAGGAAAACACGAGTTTTCCTCTTTCTAACTAACTGAAGTGACTAGTGATAACAAATAGGTTTTTATAAGGTAGGGGAGACCGGGCACATTGAACCACCAAGGATATATCCTTTATAAATAATACTATACAACCCAACACTATACAGAAGTGAGATAACTTCTTAGACCCATTTCTCCATCAATAAGCCACATGCTGTCAATTATTTTCTCAGGCAGTGAATTTTTCAAAAAAAAAAGCGCTTAAAAGAGAACATTTTTCCATACATGTTAACTTCTTAGCCTAGGAAATTCTTGTACTTAAGTTCATATGTCTAATCTATACAATCCAGATAAACCGGGGTTTAATCCATATAAGAGGGCATATTGATTTTTTTTTTAAATTTTGATCATAAAATAAAAAGATCTTCTAATAAAAACATTTGATATGAAATGAGGACAAATATTATGTGAAGTGGTTCAATGTAACATGTAAGTGGTTCAATGTGCCCCGGTCTCCCCTATAGAGTGAATAAAAACAAGGGGCTGTACGGAGTATTTCTATTTTTCCCGCGTTCTCTTATCTTATGACACTTAATAACTTTATTGTATCGGCAGATAACCTCTTGTGGTCCCATATAACAACTTTTTGTCTTCGAAGGAATTATTAGTGAGCAGAAATTCGGCCGTTTATCTGTCATCACTCGTCACTTCAGTCATTCACATAGAGAGATAACTCGTGTTTTCCTTTGGCGTTCGTCACTTCCGATTCATGAATCCTTCATTACTCCTCTATGGTAGCGATGATCTCTGTGTTAATATTATATTTGGAAAGTGTTTAATCAGTTCTATCACATATGTGATAATGACTGGCACCAATATTGTCCTTTAAGTTACGGTAATATTTATAAATGATGAACATCAACTGGTTCGCGACGATGATACATCCAATGATTTAAACCGGAGGAATCACGACACAAATCAGATGAGATATTTGATGATGAACATTAACTGGTTCCCGGCGATGATGAAACTGTTGTCACGTCACAAATCAGATGAGATATTTGACTCAAATCATTCTAATTATATTCAGTCGTACGTGATATCAGGTTAAAAAATCAGATACAATGGGGTTTAACGTCCGACTGTTCTGATTCAACTTGAACGTGACGTCAGGTAAACAGACAGGATTTTAAGATACAGTGACGTATATTATACACAATATAACAACTAGTGCATGATAAATTATAATATAAATTTATAATACTCACTCCAAGCTGTTTCAGGAAACATGAAAAAAATAATATAAAGAATTATTAGGTAATTATTTTATAAAGACGGATCATTGGGGGGGGGGCAAATACGGGAATTTCTCCTTGACTGCTTGATGTATTTCAACCTGATTTGTCGCTGATTCAGATCGTTTAATCTACATTTTCTACTTTTCCTGAATCGCTCGAATGATATCAACCACATTTATAGACACACTGTAAACCCTTGACAGTGAAGATGATGACAAGTATTGTATTATTGTTTGTGTGTGGTGCGGTCCCCCTGTATACTATAAATACTACACAATGATGACAAGTACTATATATAATATACTAGAAATATTACAACATGATGATAAGAACTTTATATACAAAAAAAACAGTACACTTTGATGACAAGTATTATACCAGAAATATTACAGCATGATGACAGTAAAGAGTATAATAAAATTTGTGGTGTAGAAATGTTTTATCTTTTATTTACATTTCCAATGTAAGATCTAAAATATGATTTAAAGCGTGTGTGTGGGAGATATGGGGTTTAACGTCCAATCGACACAAAACACTCCTTTTCTAGAGGAAACCGGAGGAACCGGAGAAAAACCTCGAGGTTGGATAGGCGACGCTACTATTTGTCACATATCACCGGGGAATCGAAACCACGTCAGTTGACTCAATGACAGACCTTATGAAACAACCCGCACGCGCTAACCATTCGACCATCGAACCCTGAGAGATAGTAGGAAAATTGTGATTAATTATTTGTTTTCTCAAATTAAAACGAAATGAAATTGGGTTTAATGTCCGACTGTTCTGTCCCGACTGGGCTAATGAAGGCGGGCATGTGCCATACAGTGTGCTTTGAGGGAAATTTTTGCCCGGGCAGCGGCACAATGGCCTACTCTTATATTGAATTCCAACTGCCAAGGGATCTTTTACATGCACGCAAATGTATACACTAATACACTGAGACCTCGTTTTTTGTCCCATCCGAAGACAGCTGTTCTTGTCTCGTCCTCCGTCCTGCAGGACTGACAAGGAGAAACCATGTCCAAGTCGGAAAATCCCGATGAACTTTCTCAGCCAATGCAGGATCGAACACGTGATCTCCAGGCTAGCGAACCAGCGTCTTACCCAGCTAGCCACCATGGCTCCCTTTTCTCAAATAATGAAACATGTTGCCTTAAAAAGTAAATTATTTTTCGTATTATTCAAGTAGTGTAGAATTACAATAACAGGGCGAAGGTTAGATAGCTATGTTAATTGCTTGAATACGAATTGGTGTCAGTAGTTCTCGAACCAGTAAGCATACCCTGCCTAGTGTACGACACCCACCAATACTTATAGATACCGGAGCGACAATATCAACCGGATTTCAGAAGATTCCATGTTGTTGCATCTATGGATAAACTGGATCTGTGGAAAACCTTTAATCGGATCAAAAGCTTTTAAATCACCGCATTGGTGTTAGCACGCCACTAGAAGAGTGGTAAGTGAGTTGGTTTTTTTTTCATGAGTCGCAGCTGTAACAAATACCGATATAAATAAACGTATATGTCTATGGGTATACCGGAAATATAAATGCACACATATTTAAAACAAATTGGGCGACACACGTTAAGTACATGTACACGGGGATGGCCGATCCTGAGATGTAATCTTGGAGCAGACTTTGTCAGGTCGCATATCATAAAATAAACGAATAGACCCGAATGGTAGTGGTTGTTAATTCGTTTCGGTACAAAAATTCCGAATTTGGATAAACAAGATAACGTAACTTTGTGAAACATTGAAAACCCAAACAAATATACCGCTTTTACACTTGAAAAGTCAAATGGAAATATAGCATAGAGGTACATTTTCTTGATAGTTTATGATAGAGAATCATCTAGGGTTGTTGCATATATAAATATAGTGTAATAACTATCCATAGTTTTTATCTCGGGGCACTCTAATTACGGACAGACAACGATATCAATTCAAAGAGGCATGTATGGTCTATAAAGTAAAGTCGGATGAGTTGGACAAAATAGATTCTGTTATCCTAAATCTTCCTTGTGAAGCGGAAAATCTTGCAATCAAATGTCATCAAAATCTGCCCGTTTGAACAATATAATAAATTAATCCATGTGGCCATGTAAATTTCAGCAATTGTAAATTCAATTTCATTTAAAATATAATATGATTGCAAGAACTGGAATAAAACTGTTTTTTTCTTTTGTTTATTTTTCGGTCGTATGCATCATTGATTTATTGATGTCCGATGGATAATCTAAATTTCACTAGCATATGACTATTCTTTGACAACTTAAATAGACTTAAGAGCACATAATATTGTTATATGAGTATATGTAGTCAATTATATTCAATTGCTAATAATATTATTGTAATTTCTAATAAATTGTGTTCAGCGAAATACCCGAAGAGTCCAAAATGAACGACGTTCGATTACGTTTGCCTTGCCCATCTACACACTTTTTTTCATGTCAATTTGTCTTGTCTACTCTAGTCCCGAAATGATCTAGTTGTGTCGAGTGGGCGTTAAACCCCATCTCTCTCTCTCTCTCCCCCTCTCTTGTCTACTCAAGAGAGCTTACTCTCTTTCAGAAGGAGGCAGACCACCATTAATTTCCCCATTGACTTCAATGTTAATTCTGGACTCTTTGCCCACCTCCAACTTATCCCCAAATTTTCGTTGGGCGAAATGCTTTTCACTACAGACAGAGGAACAAATGGCCATGTCTTTGCACTAAAATTTTTATGAGGTTGACCACCAAAATTTTGAGATACACGAACTTGAAGAAGCATACTCAAAACATGTATCTAGTTGCCGTACATATCACCGTAGCCAACCTCATAACGCCGTTATCCTTCCGCCTCAAAATCATGAATATTTACCAAAACCTAGCAGAAAATATTAATTCAACCCCTCTTAGTCCATCCTAGGCCAAAAAATCAACAAAAATGGGCATGCAAAAGGGGAGAAAAGAGACAGAGAGAGAACTGCTATAAATAGACGAACTACAATTTGTGGGTACCGAGATGTAAAATTTAATGGTGGTCTGCCTCCTATATGTTTTTAAAAGTTCATATATCATCAAAATTCTTTTCTTTATAGCTTCACATTTATTTTTGCAAAATTATTATAATACAGAATCAAAAAAAAAATAACTGCAGAAGAAATGGTGACCCTTTAAAGTTATGTACCGTTTTGCATATTGGGTTGCAGATCAGGTCCATGGGCCTTTTGTTCTAGAATTGAAGACTTTTAAAAGTAAGGCTAAACAATGAAATATAAATACAACTATTTCACTGTTCCACAATAATATTGATCTTTCTGGGATATTAATCAACTTCCTCGTTTAAACAGACCTTTAAGTATGGAAGCCTATAAATAAGAAATAACAGGGTCGCTAATAGCGAGTCACCAAGTCGCCAAGACGGTATACAAGCCAAAATACAAGTAGCTATTAGCGACCTCTTTATTTCCTAATTTCGACTTGCATTTTGGCTTGTATACCGTGCTGTCCCCTTACATTTTGTCGTAACTTCTACTTTTCTTCTTTCGTGTTTTGAAGGGGCGAGCAGTAGAAATTATGAATGGTAGTAATAGGCTTCCATATATAAGCCTTTTTAAGGCTATTATTTAATTTGTAGATAACTTTGTGAAATCGTGGGTTCATTTAAATAAAATTAAACCGTTATTTGAAAATAAAATGAAATAAAAAGGGGTTTAAGGTCCTAATCCTGAATCAGTGTAGGGTGTTATGACGGAAGTTTGATCTTACAGGGTCGCTACCACCTTCGTTTTTTTCGATTTCCAAAGGGATCTTTAACATGTGCCGCTTATAAATTAATGTTAAAGAGTCATTTTGAAATTATCGGTACATATTATTAAATATGTGGCAAATAACACAAAATTCATTTACAATTATTGAACAAAATTTTAAAATTAAAAGCAAAAGGTAGGTTTTTCATCCAATCCGAACGACTAGACAGCTGTCCTTGTCAGGCCCTCGGTCCTGTACCACTGACAAAGGGAAACCACGCCGGAAAATCTCGATCAACTTTCTCGGTCAACGACGGGAGCGAACCATGCCAAATAATAAGCTACTGCTTTTAAAATAGGAAGTGACTATTTTGCCGGCACCGGCAAAACTTTCGTTTACGCTATTTTTCCGGCAGTCCGTTCGACATGCGCAGTTGATATATTCCACCATTTTGGACAACTTTCTTTCAATTTCGGCGCAGAAGGACGATTTTACGGGAAAAACATAAACCACTGACAGTCTAAGTACTGAGTATTAAAAATCAAAATCCGTAGAAATGCGCCCTCGACCAAAATAGAATAATATTCTAAATGCTTTTCAACAATTTACATGTGGTTAGGGTTAGGGTTAGATTTAGGGGTAGGGGTCATGGGTTAGGGTTAGGGTTAGGGCTAGCCCTGTCTACATCTCGAGGCTGTGACGAAATCTGCAGCCCACAGCCCTTATCCTAACACTTATCCTAACCCACAATCCACATATGACGTCATAACACCTGGCTCCAGTGGATGGGAAAAAAAACGCTATACAATATATCCATAGAAAGGCATCTAATCATTGAGCATTGTTGAAAATATACATTAACCAAAAGTATGTGTTGTTCATTTTACCAGATACAAAAATCGGCTTACTTATGTAGATTCGCTTACGGAAGACTATGCACATGGTCGTTATAATTTTTTGTTTATCTATGAAAATGTCCAAAATATACCATCT
Source organism: Patella caerulea (assembly GCA_036850965.1). NCBI lineage: Eukaryota > Metazoa > Mollusca > Gastropoda > Patellidae > Patella > Patella caerulea. The sequence continues at coordinate 6,800,567 of JAZGQO010000010.1, forward strand.
TGTTCACTTTGTTCATCCAACCCCGGGTTGTTCATCTCCGGGTCCTCCGGTTTCCTCCCACTGCTAAGGACCCCTACGCGCAAGCGAATTATTGAAATAAAATAAACCATATGTTAGTCCCGAAATGACCTAGTTTTATGTCAAGTGGACGTTAAACCCCAAATCTCTCTCTCTCAGACAAGATGATATCTATTTTTATCAATTTTAATTAAAATCATTTGATGCATTATAAAATACTCTACGAATATTGGGACGGGACTAAGAATGAAGACTGTTCCTTAAAAAAAAATATGGCGTAATGGTTGTTGCAAATGGCATTTTGTTCCCAAATTACCTATGCTGCTATATATATGTCAAAACCAGCATAATTTGGAACCTTGTCCAATAATCGGTCAGACCATACTCGGCTTGCAATATCGTTTTGTATTTAATGTGTAAGGACGTTGATCTGGGTATTTTAAAATGAAATTGTATACATCTTCATAAAATCGATAATTAAACGCGCATCGGTTTTATTATCGGTAGATAGTTCCATATCTTTCTATTTCTCTTTAAATATTATTTCTGGTGTGTTAGAATTTTATAATCGTGAAATTCACAAGGCTGTTTATCCATAAGATTTTGAAATCCACGGAGAATGGAACTTTCCGATGGCATTTCGAAGATCGCGATCATGCCCCAGCTAATCAACGCTTTGAATTATATTGCCGTAAAAGGTACCATGTCATAGGAGTTATTGTATGCTACACAGTTGGTTAAATTTAGTGCCGCGAAACTTGCACGAATTTTCCCCGCGGTCTGCTTAATTAACACACAAAACCATTTTTATAAAGACGATAAACGATGTTTAGACACCCCGAACTTTTCTTATCAAGAATGTTTCGATTTCAGTATCTGTCGAATGAACAAAAACAAGTAATTTAATCAAGAACATTAATGATATGAACAGTCGGAACGTGAATAAAATATGGAAATTATTGAGAAGCGGTGGTTTTTTTCATACGAAATATGATCAATTAAAATTATGATTGACTGCGGGCTGTAATGTGTTTTATAAAAATATATATAATATACACGGGTGAAATTACGGAGTGAAAAGCAATATTATTATTTACGAGTATTCGTATAATCGGTAAATAAAATTTAGTAGACTGACAATCAAATGGTTTAAAATTAATGTCATTGTCTCCAGTTGCTATTTTCATGCCCAAACTCAAACGATCGAAAAGGCGGTGTGGTTATCATAAATTACCCCTTCAACATAATTACGATGGTTTAGCCCATAACGTCACGTGTGTAATGTTGTGATGAACACAGACGAAAATACAAGCAAAAACATTGAATTTTCAAGAGAGAACCTCTTTTCCGTTGGGATGTTTTATTGTGCAATGAATTTTATTTAACCGGAGGTGATTTTAAACACATAGGTAAGTTTATAATAGCTGAAGTAGAGTAGTTTGTTCATAATCGTAGAAATCCGTTTATTAATATTATTTACCATGGGACACACAATAGGTATGTTCAGAGAAAGATTTGACCGACTGGTTTAAGTGGACTGTATCCAAAAATACTTTACAAAGGAACTTTTGAGCGATAAATAGTTTCAAATCTTGCAGTGTGTGGAGAAATAATGTGGGCGGAAAGAAAATTCTGAAAGATATCTTAGACATGGAGTATGGTTAACCGATTTAAATATGCCGATAAGAACACAGTCTATTTCGTTACTTAATGCTACAAACTGTACCATAACTCTTTTTTTATATTGTCAAAAGAATAAAATTTTATTTCTGTGTTCTTTGTATTATTTCGATCATCTACATTATCAGCGGTTGATATGAGCCGAATATATCGACCTTGGATGACGTCATCAGCGGTTGATATGAACCGAATATATCAACCTCTCATGACGTCATGAGAGGTTGTTATGAGATATAACTGCTATGGACATCAAAGAAAAAAACTACTACCAGTTGTATATAGTCGCCACGCTGGTTAGACTTTTAGAGTTGGGGTTGTGAGAAAGAGATATTAATTTTAAACATTGTAATGTAGACTATTGTGTAACTGTTGCGACATAAAACGTATAGAAATAACTATTTTGGTTCCTGTTACATAATTGATTTCGCTATCGTGAGAAAATACAACGGTAAAGTCCTTAAGAAGTGAGATACAACAGTAGCTTGTCCTGAGTCAAACCAACCCCTAGACGATCAGGTCAAATCAAAGATTGTGGCAGTGGTAGTGCTACATTAACCATGCAAATTATTAACATCGTTGCTTTTAAACATGTGTACGATACCGCTTTGTTATTTCTTTTTTAAAAATAAAAAAACAACATTGCTTGAAACTTGATGTTGATTAGAAATGGTTCTGGTATTATTTGGATTGAACACGTTCCCATTCATGCAAAAAATTTGGCAGTGACAAACGCGGGTGGGGGGGGGGGCGAATGGTTAAGACGTGCAGGTTTGATCATAATGTCTGTCATTGAGTCAAGTGGCGTGGTTTCGATTCCTCACTTGTACGTGACAAGGAGATGAGTCGCATGTCCAACATCGTGGGTTTTCTCCGGGTTCTTCTGTCTCTCACCCAATATACGTTAGATAACTGAATTAGTTTCTGGTAAACCTGAATACCACCCCAATATAACCACATGCTTGTTTTCTGTGATATAGGGAGGCAAATAGAACAGCCAGACATCGGTTATCGCATTTGAAGTACAATTTCCACGGTATAACTAATTATTTTTGAAGAAATTCAATTGATATACACATCTTGCAGTATTACGTTGTAGTATTTGGGTAGTATGTGGTGATATTGAGGTGGTATTGGGTAGAATTGGGTAGTATTGGGTAAATCGTCCCACCCCAATGCACCATAGAGAGAGTCAGGGAGCGAGATAGAGTCATAGAGAAATACACACAGGGGGAGACAGACAGACACGGACAGACTAGCATTAATTAGAGACAGAGAGAGAGAGAGGGTGGAGACAGAGAGGCAGACACAGGGGGGGGGGGGCAGAGAGAGAGACAGACAAAGACACAGAGAGAGGGATAGACAGACAGACGCAGAGGGAGACGGACACACAGAAAGAAAGACAGCCAAAGACAGAGGTGGACAGGGATACTGACAGAGAGAGGGAGAGACAAACAGAGAGGGAGACAGACAGAGAGATAGACATACAGACAGACACAGCAGACAAGCATAGGGAGAGACAGACAGAGCGGGGTGGAGACAGACAGAGAGGCCGACACAGGGGTGGGGGAAGACAGAGAGCGACAGAGACACAGAGAGAGGGAGAGGGACAGACAGACAGACAGATACAGAGGGAGACGGACATACAGAGAGAAAGAAAGCAAAAGACAGGGAGATGGACAGGAAAACTGACAGAGAGAGGATGAGACAGACCGAGAGGGAGACAGAGACACTGATGGAGACAGACAGGGACCTTATTTGGCTACCTAACCCTTCTTATTGGAAAGGGAGCCACATGGTTCAGTTAATAAGACGTTAGCTCGCTATCTAGAAGGTTCCGTGTTCCATCCCTGCGTTGACCGAGAACGTTCATCCTGATTTTCCGGCGTGGATCCCCCTTGCCAATCAATGGTGCAGGAGGAACCACGCTTAAAAATCCCGATGAACTTTTTTGGCTAACGGAGGGGCCTCCTGGATAGCGAGCCTACGGTCAATGTACAGTCGTTGGGATGGGACGAAATACCGAGGTCCGGTGTACACATTGGCACTATTTGGCGTATGTCGGTCTTCATTAGGCCAGTCGGAGCAGTAGGGCTATAAACCCCATTTCATATGGGAAATGTATTAATTAGTGTTAGTTATTATCCGACGCGCTTGTTATTATCCGGCGTGCTTGTTATTATCCCGCACGAGCCAGTTATTATCCGACGCGAGCCAGTTATTATCCGGCGCGCGCCAGATATTATCCGACGCAAGCCAGTTATTATCAGGTGCACGTCAGTTATAATCCGACGTGAGAGAGTCGATTGGACGTAAGGACGTGTTTTAAATGTGCTCCCGAAGTGCGGTCAAGCGGAACTGACCTTGTTCATAAGACTTTGTGTTTGTTTTTTCCCTCGCTTTTTTGGATTTTACCCTAGGGCCCTCGGCCCTCACAAAATGGATACCTGGAAGAATATTAAAGAAAGGACCCTGAAGGTAAATGTTATCAGTCTAAAAAATGTATGTATTGATGTTGTTATTCAAGCAGTTGAAGATAAATATGGAGACGGGAGTTGTATTGGGTGTGTTCCAAGACAGCCAAGTATAATTGAAATAACTTTAAATACAGTCGATAATGCGTATGTGTGAAGGAAGCAGTGTTAGTGGAAAAAATTATAAATGTGAAATGCTATATTCTCCATATACCGTTGTTTCCTTTATGAATATTCCGATTCACGTCGAAGATGATATTATACTACAGAAACTAGAATCACATGGGGTAGAAATAGCTGGTCCAGTTATCCGTCACTTCTATGATAAGTTTAAAACTTGTGCAAACAGGACGAGGCATGTGAAATGCAAGTTTCCACTCCACATTACATCCTTACCGTGGGCGATGAATTTCGACACAGACGAGAGAATTAGAAGCTTTAAGGTTCTTCACAATAACCAGAGTAAGGTCTGTTTTAAATGTTTTTCCCCACACCACTTAATTTCCAGGTGTCCCAAAATAAGATGTAATAAGTGCGGACATTTTGGTCACAGTCCTGAATCATTTTGCGATACGTGTGTGGTAGTTTTGCCCTTTTTGCTAAATGTATTTCAAACCAGTCACCCAAACTCACTAAGTTCTCTACTGGCTTGGCGTATTTGAGCCAGTCAACTGTCATGCACGTGCATGCTTCGACTGTAAAACTGGGCACGTATCATTAATCGGGGGAGTTTCAGTTAGCAACTCCCTAGGTAAGGTAACCTTATCATAATTAAGACACAGGTTGGTTGTCAGAGTCGATAATCGTCTCATATCAACCAGATTGTGTTGATTTTCATCCGTTTCATATTTCGGGTTGATTCTTTTAGCGTATTTCTTACTCTTAGATAATAATTCTGATTCGGGGGAAAATGGTATAATTTATATGTACTTGTCGCTTCGCTGTGGGGAGCGCCAAATCGATACTCGTACTTAACCATATCGTAATTTGGTCACTTGATTCGTGGGGAAGAATTCGGTGATTTCGTTTTTAATGGTGTTCTAGCAGTTTAGACATGGCGTTCTACTGTCTGTCACTGGAGATATAGGCATTGCCGCCTTTTCACTTGATTCGTGAGGAAGAATTCGGTGATTTAGTTTGTAATTGTAGGTTAAGGTACTGTACAGGATAGATGAATCGATTCACCAAAGAGGGTTAATTTATTCCGTAGTTTGAGAAATAGACTTTGGCGTATAAATTTCATGATTTCTATTTAGTATTTCGGGCAAATCAGTTAGTCGAGAAATTAAGGGCACACGTCACATTTCCAGAATCCATTGTTGTTTAATTTATAATAAACAGTATCAAATTATATCTTGTTTATTGTTTGTTTCACGACATTAGCTGCCGCTGCATCCAGTATCCGAACCCTTTCCTAATACACGTGTAATAATGTTTCAAATAAGTGTATGGAAGAAGAAGAGTTTGATTATGATCAACATATGTCGAGTGAAAACACAAAGCCCAAGGCTATCGACTCAAATGTCAACTGTACTCAATCTATAGAAATAGAGCAGGCAAAGAACTCGGGAAAAATGTGATGAAACAAATGTGCGTGATAACGACCATTTAGCAAGTGATGAACAGACTCATAACGCGAGTGAAGATGAGTTTACTCCACAACCGGTGCCGAAGCGAACAAAATATGACAAATAAGAGAATGGTATAAATAATAATGACGATACAATGGATGTGTGTGGTGTTTTAACTCCGATCGAATCCACTAGATATACTATTCAAAAAAAGTAGTGGATATTTGTTTTAACTCCGATCGAATCCACTAGATATACTATTCAAAAAAAGTAGTGGATATTTGATTTTGGGGGCATAATACTAAAATATGCAAATGACTACGAAAAAAGTCACTATAGAATCTAACAGAAGAAATATTTCCAGTTACATGTGACACCCAAACGCACCAATAGCTACCGCATGGAATGCAGGTGATGCTTGGGATCATCATGGGGGTCCAACCCAAGATTTGCACGACTCTGACTTTGAATGTTACAGTCATTGTGGCATTGAATTAAAGGGTGGAAACATCAGTTTAATTGTTTTAGTGACCAGAAAACAAATTTTGATATGGGTCGGCTTACCCAAAATGAAAGGTTACGTGCCCTTGGCATGCTACAGATCGGCACAACACAGGCGGTTGTGGCGCGGACGATGAATGTTTCTCAGTCTGTCATAAGCAGGCTATGGTCCAGATACCGTGATACACAATCTGTACAGGACAGACCACGCTCAGGTCGACCAAGGGCGACAACTCAATCCCAGGATCGATTTATCCGTACCTTGGCCTTGAGAAATCGTGTCATCACAGCAAATCAGATCAGCGCTCGTCTTCAAACAGACACTGGTGTGAGAGTGAGTGGCCAGACGATACGGAATCGACTGCACAGGGGTCACCTTCGCGCCCGACGTCCTTGCGTGATCCCTTGTTTGAGAGATCATCACATTCAGGCAAGACGTCGTTGGTGTAGGGATCGTCAACACTGGGATAATCGACGCTGTAGCAATGTGATGTTTTCAGATGAGTCAAGGTTCACTGTTGATTTTTTGGACAGACGTAGGAGGGTGTGGCGTCGTCGAAACGAGCGCTTCCAAGACGTTAACGTCATCAGACATGATCGATTTGGGGGTGGTTCTGTTATGGTGAGGGGAGGCATCACTGTTGCTGGAAGAACGGCTTTACATGTTGTTGCAGGGCGTGTTACAGGCCAGTACTACCGGGACAACATCTTGGCAGTCCATGTTGTGCCGTTCGCACGACGTCATGGCCGCCGTTTCATCTTCCAGGATGACAACGCAAGATGTCATAGGGCCAGGATCGTTACAGGTTACCTCCAACAACAGAACATCACCACATTACCTTGGCCAGCACTGAGTCCCGACCTCTCCCCCATCGAGCATGTCTGGGACATGCTAGGACAGAGGTTACGTCAACGTCAACAACGTCCTGCCAATGTCCAAGAACTTGATGCTGCGTTGCAACAGGAATGGAACAATCTGGACCAAAATGACCTTAGACGTCTCATTAGGAGTATGCCACGTCGGATCAATGCTTGTTTGGCAAACAGAGGAGGATTTACCCGTTACTGACTTTGTTCTGATGCTGTGGTAACTTTGCTGTTTGACCCCGGGTATCATTTTACCCTTATAATGGTCAGTCTGTGCCTTACTTAGTCTAACGATCATTTGGAATAAATCGATGAATGTGAACTTCATTTCATTTTGTCATTTGTTTCTTCGTCAGTTTCATTAGGTGACTTTAATAACACTTAAAAATCAAATATCCCCTACTGTTTTTGAATAGTATATGATAACAACGAAACGAAAATGACTGATTTTGATGTGAACGACTGCACGATTATATCCGCAGTGAATACAATTCAAGGCGTCCGATTGAAGAGGCTGGAGCTAATAGATAATGGGAGTGAACGAAGGGGACACGAAACATTAATTTAGTTACTGTTGATCCTTTACCTCTTATACTTTTCATTATAATGGCCCTGCTACACTGTAAGCCTTTTCTGTAATTTTTACAGATTGTTTCTGTAAAACGCCTACAGCGCAGTTCTGTCATCCGGATAACAGACACAAGTCTGTAATTCTTTGGGAAATACAGAATTTCTTTTGTAAAATATGACATACGGGTGATTAAATCAGAGTGACGTCATCGGTCTTCCTGGGCGCTATTACTGCGGAGACCGTTAGTCAGCGGCGAAGAGGAATTTATCCAGCCCAGTCAATACCACACATTGCAGTTTTAGGTAAGTAATGTTTATATAGTAGGCATTCATCTTGGTTTCACACAGATTGATTCTTGGCAGTCGTAAAAAATGTAACTGATTCTTGAAATAGAAACTAGACAACATTCAATCTTTTTTATTAGCGCCATTTTTATTACGCCCAAGATGGACATAGATCTACTCATCATCATCATATTCTAGGCCTAATCATATCATTGTTTTTGGAGGCTTCATTTCGACTGTAGTTGTGGCTGCTCCTATGATTCAACTCATTGATAGTTATATGATTATGAAAGGCTTACATTTATCTGGGTGTCAGTCTAATTTAGTAATTATATATAGTTGTAGGCCTACTCCATAAATCAAACCGTTCTCCAGGGGCGTCATAAACACTTATTTAGAGATGGGCAGTCCAAGTAATTTTTGTTTTATTAATATAATTATAACATGGTCACCATTTATGTCAACATAATGACTCCCCCCCACTTCCACATATGCACATCTACACCTGTTCCCCCAATCCCACCTCCCCATAAACCAAAACAGTTCTCAAGAGCATCGTAAAAAGTTATTTAAAGATAGACAGTCCTGTGAATTTATTTATTAATGTCAACACGTCATTCCGCCCCACCCCCACCACACACATGCGCTCATTGTAGACATTTGACCCCCCATAGCTAGATGTAATAAGTGGGAGTGGACGAACGGGACACGAAACATTAATTTAGTTAACTGTTTATCCTTTACCTCTTATACTTTTCATTATAATGGCCCTGCTAGTAACAACATGGAACGTAAACGGTTTAAGAGACTTTAAAAAAATAAATAAAATATTTTCTTTACTACAGGAATTAAATTCAAACATTATTTGTCTTCAAGAAACTTTCTGGGATAGAGACTTTCTCGTGTCTATTGTGCACTTGTGGGATGGGATTATATATTGCAGTTTTTCGATAAACAATAGAAGGAAGGGGGTAGCTGTACTTATAAAAAATGATTTAAAAAACTGTAGATATAATTAAATCGTCAGCAGACGACGAGAGCCGCATTGTTAAAGTAGACCTAGAAATAGATGATAAAATGATATCTGTAATATCTGTTTATGCACTAAATGATTATAATTATCTAGAAAGAGTTAAGTTTTTAAAGACATTAGATTTATTTACAATTGAAAATTGCATCATAGGTGGTGATTTAAATGAGGTCTTAGACCCATTTATGGACCGTAGTAAAGGAATGACTACAAATAAAGCAAGCAGTATAAATGTCAAACATGATTGAAACGAGATTTGTAAATGACGAGAAGGGTCACCTAATTATCTATGTGTATCGCAAGTGTAGTGTCGTTTATAGCTGTCATTAATCAATCAGACTAAAGTTGAAAAGAGACTGGGTCATAAATTAATTCTTAAAAGAATGTTGATTAGGTTATCATCTTTTTTTACCCCGGCCAGATCAATTAACTTTGCTCACCGATGTTTTTGTAATAAAGTAGCCTCGTATTATTTGTTGATTGGTGTTTAATAGAAATCATTCGATGGATATAAGTTTGTGATAAGATAAGGTTATATTGTCTAACATCATTCAACTTTTTAAAGAATAAAGGTATTTTACAATTAAATTAGTGTTTTTGATATTCATTATTACAAAAACATCGGTGAGCATAGCTTATTGATCTGGCCGGCGTAAAAAAAAAAATGATAACTACGCTTCTATATTAGAACCACAATACTCTTCTGACGAGAATGTATCTCGAATCGTGTCGACTGCACACGATGGTAGAGTGTATTAAAATCGCTGCAGAGGGAAAACAGAACGACCGTGCATTATGAAACAAATTTTAAATGGACCTTGAATTAAAATGAATTACAAAACATATTATCCCGTAGTCAATTGTTTTATTTAATTAGGGGGATTAATAAATCAGTCAGGCGTTAATGAATACACACGCCGGGTGTATATAGGTAATTAAGGAATAAACATTCCGAATATGCATTCGGTCACTGTGACGTCACTGGCGCCTGAGGGGATCAAGAGTGTTTTAAATAACTGGCAAAGTCGTTTTTACGGGATACGACTTTGAGTGAAGATAGCTAAATTAATTTTAGTCAGATTGATGTGAATTTACCGTAAAGTGGATAAAATAACCATGGACTATCAATCTAGAAAAGAATTTGAGGTCATTTGATGTGCTCTTTAAGCTAGACGTTTAGCCCCTTTAATGAAGGAAATGTAAGTAGCAGTGAGTAAAGGTAAGAATTGTCTCTTTTTTAAACTGGACGATTTTAAGTAATCTTAGAGGGGAACATTAGTACTGTCTTCGCATGTAAAATGGGGGTGGGACTATACCGGTCAATACTAATTTCCATGCTCGTATCCATGTTTCTACTAAAACTGAAGTAAACTAGCATAAGTGTGCAATAACATGGAAAATATCTAGTTGTTGCACATTTATTTTAAGCTCCATCTAATCTAATAGAGTGAAAACAATTTGGTTATTGGCAGAAAAGAAGAAAGAAAGACTCCACGTCCATGTTACAAAATATAAATAGGTCATACGCAATTATTTTATAACATCATGGACATATGGATATAATCGTATTTTAAATATAAGATATGACTTGACAAAAATAATAAGCAAAAGGGTCGTCTCAGGAACGAACTAGCCGAACTTAGGTTGTATCATGTTTAACGTCCTACTATTTTTATACGACCGGGATAATGGAGACGGGCATACACCATAGCAGCGCACCGGTCTACTCTTATATAAATCCAACTGCCAACGGATTCGTTACGTACACGTCGCACGGCCTACACTTATACCGATTTCCAACTGCCAAGGAATCCTTTACTTGCACGTCTCATCTGTCCGACTACAGGTTTTCCCCTGCGAGGCCCTCGGTCCCGCAGCACGATGAACTTTCTCGGTGAATGCAAAAATCGAACACGGGACATGTATACACACAGGTTAGCGAGGCAACGTCGTTCTCACTGAGCCACCGTGGCTCCCAGGTCGTGACAAGAACAGAAAGCAACAAATTAAAACTGTCCATGTTTTACACATATTAGTTTTGGTATGTCGTATATACATTAGCAGCCCACGAAATATATCACTTGGCAGTTGCAATTCCATGCACACTAAAATTTGCAAGATGATGTAAGATTATCAACAGCGTGCTGATCATAAGACACATTTGTTGTATTTTGTATGAGTAACTTGAGCTTGTTAATGAAGTACAACACAGAGCTTGCATTCACTAATCAAGTGCAGCCACTTCCTGTCATGTGTTACTACTATGATGTCACAATAAAGTTATCTACAAACATAATATGAATGAGAGTTAGTCTTTTTCTTCATCCGTTGGAAACGCCAACAATGTTTGCCATCCATGCAAAAGTATAACATGGTGTCAGAAGAAACTGATTAAGGAAGAAGATAAGATACATATTTAAGAATCTGGAGCACAATAAATTGATTAAATAGATCATTGATTATTGGGTGTTGTCAACCTGTATGAAGGTGAATCAAGATGGCCACCATAGCTCCAATTAATACTCCTAAATTTAATTGGGAAAGCAGTGATAGAGAAACAGAATGGAGAAGATTTAAATTGATTTGTAATGTTTTATTTAGAGGACCTCTCAAAGATGAGGATGACGATGTTAAATGTGGGTTTTTGATAAATTGGATGGGTCCAGATGGAGCTGAGGTATACAGCACCTGGCAGCTGACGAATGAAACGAAATCGGATGAAGCAAGGCAAAGATCAGAGCATAGAAGCCTTTGTAGCCGAATTGAAACTGATTATTGAAGAATGCCAATACGGAGAAGGAGAGCAACATATAATAGATGCGCTGATATTTGGCAGTAATAATACTCGTGTGCAGGCAAAATTACTGGAAGATACAGATCCCAATTTAACATTGCAAAAAGCTATTGAGAAAGCCAAATCAATAGAGGCTACACAAAGACAACTGTCTGGAATCACTGGTATAATCAGAACTGACGAAGAACGAGTTAATAGTATCAAGCATCAAGGCCAGAGATGTTCATATTGCGGTACATTCCACAAAAGAGGAGAGTGTCCGGCATATGGTGGTATTTGTAAAAAATGTCATAAGAAAAATCACTGGGCTAATGTGTGCATAAGTAAAGAGACAGAAGACAGGGACAAAAAGAAGAGAAATAGAAGTGAATATAAAAAGACGAAAATTAATTGTGTGAAGGAGAAAACAAGTACAGATGAAAACACAGAGACAATGTATTATTATTCTGTAGATAGTCAGTTAAATTCTACTGAAAGTACTTGTAGGCCTAATATAAAAGAAAGCAATAGAAAGCAGCTGTTGATAAAACTGCCTATTTTCTCTAAGCATGCCAGAAGGGATATTCAATTTAAAATAGATTCTGGAGCTTTTGGTAATCTATTGCCAATTGGTGTTTATAGAAAATTATATCCTAAAGAAAAGCTTGATAAATTTGGGCATCCTTCTGGTTTACATAGAGAAAATGTTAAATTAGTTGCCTATAATGGAAGTCAGATTGAACAGTATGGGAAATGTTTGTTGACTGTCAAGAATCGTAATAAAAATTTAGAAACATTTTTCCATATTGTGCCGTCTGAAGTTCCAATATTGGGTTTACCTACTAGTGAAGCTTTAGGCTTAATTGCTGTAAATTGTAGCATTCTTTGGGAACTGAGACTAAGATAAGAAATAAAAATGATTTCTTTAATACTGAAAAAGAAAGTAAGAATAGTGCTCTTGAAAAAACAGACTATTTTAAGAGAATATTCAGATGTTTTTGAGGGTGTCAGATGTTTTCAGGGTGAATGTTCGATTAATGTAGATGAGTCTATACCCCCTGCTGTCATGTTGCCTAGACATGTTCCGCATGCACTTAAAGAGAAATTTAAGGAGGAATTACATAACTTGGTTGAGCAGGATATCTAGACGGGTCAAACTACGGCTAAATGATGTCGTACGTAGAACAAATTGCAACAAAAGGTTTTTTGTTGTCTGTTGACTCAGTATGATGTCCTGAGTAAGGAAAAGAAAGTTTACCAAAATCGGAGTCCAAATAAGGACAGGGGGCGTGGTCAAATCCAAGATGGCGGCTGTCGATCAAAACTCACGAATATCTCTAAAACTATTGGATTTAGACACCATAAATGTATTGCGGACAGATAGGAAGTCGGTACCAGCGAGTCCAAAAATGGCGACGTTATGTCTCTATGACGTCATGACGTTACTGTGACGTCACAACGGCATATCAGACGTCGCATTTCTTCCAAAATCAGTCCATTTTTATGCGTGTTTACAGTACAAACGAATGCTGATGCAGAGAAGAGGATATTCCCATTATGGGTTTATAAAGAAGAACAATGTGTTACACTAACGTAGAAGGGGGCTAATAGTATATGAGTATGACTGCATTGTCGTAAATTGATACTATTGCAGTAGCCGTAGGAACGCGCATTCGTATCAATTGTTGACAAAAATAGTCTACACCAATTGTAAGAAATGAAATGAAATAAGGTTATGCATATACGACCTACTGTTCTGCTCCCCTCTAGTTTCCATCAGTTTGCTGTGAGGAGAATTTTGCCATGCAGTGGTGCAACGACACTCTTATATCGAATTCCCACTGCTAAGGGTTCTTTTCCTGGACCAGTGCATTAAAGGCTGATTGATTTTGACAGAAGTAGTTTAATCCCCAAAAGGATTTATATTTTGACACAGGTGTCGTCGAGATTTGTTACAAAACCAATTTGGACCGAAATGCGAACAGCACCCCCTGGTAGTGTTTCTGAAAGCATAACTTAGAGAATTACTTTTCGGGAGCTACTTTCACATGGACAGACAATACCAGCGTCAAAATTTAAAATATTTGTTTAGAACTGAAATAAATGAGCTAACTATAAGTCAATCTCCAGGCTAAAAACATTAACAGAATTGATTGTGTATATCTGAAATAGACACGACCGAAGCACAAAACAGTGCAAGATGGTGGCCTCCATGAACCACCATTCGCTGAAGCTGTCATTGAAAACGACGTCAATTAAATGAGTTTTAGATGTTATTTTTTGTGAAAAATCATTGAAAGAAGGGGGAACATGTTGGGGCTGAACGGATTATATAGTCCTAAAGGTTGCAAAGGAAACAATGCAACGTGTTGTGGAATGTTGATGTTGACATTTTGTTTGTTGACCCCATGACCTGTGATGTGTAGATCACGTGATAGGGATATAATGGCTACTGAATGTGTCCGAGATAACTTCTCCACAGGTAGCGTGTATCAGATGTTCAGATTGTACCACAGCTTTTAAAAAGGTGAAAATTGGTCTACCCGATCGTACGTTTTGCCACTGGCTCTAGCTGAAATGATACTAGTCCGGTAGTCAAACACCAGGTGAAGTCTTGCGATGGAAATAAAGCAGGGCCCGTAAGAGGGGGAAGGCAACTGGGACACTTGTCCAGGTGTCTAGAACTCAGAGGGTACCGACGGTATGCCAAGTAATGTTTTCAACAACATTTGTTGGTATAAAGGATTAACAAATAAAAAAAACTTATACTTGATCGTAAAGCAGAAGAAAACGGGTAACTTTTCTGAATGTTGGTACCTCGTTCCAGGGGTAAGATTAGAATTGGATTATGTCAGTTCACCTTTTTTGGAATAATTGGTAAATCAAGAAATGTAAGTCACCTGCCCAGACCATAGTGCCGTGGAGCCCCGACCCGTTCTCGTTCTGTTTGATGCTATCATCATCGTCAGAGTGTCCCGGTCAAGCCCGGGCCTGAAGAACGCTTCAATGAACTAATGATCGCTCTAGGCTTACAGGTATCCTATCAATAAAAGCGAAACTGGAAGCGGAACTTCTATTTTCGTCCTCGTTTCATTAGACGCTAAAAATCGCTATGTTTTTCGATATTTTTAGCTAATTGCGGACCTTTGTCCTATGTGCTTATGGTAAAGTGATTTCCAGTTACCTCAGACATAAAATATGCCTAGTGACGCTAGACTATGTGTTTTGCAAAACGTTTTGCCGAGTTGCTTGTCCCCGGGTCATGAAATAAATTATATATAAATGGATTATATATCTTTAATATGTGTCGATTCAGAATCCGGATGATGCCAATTGGAATACTTATCCAATATGACGGCTTTATCAAAAATATGGCAAAATTTTGCGTGAAATTTCGATGTTAGCATTGTGATTGTATAATACGTCAAATCGCAGGTTTTCGGGGTAGACAAATTAATATCTCAATCGCAAAATGTGCCATGACCGATTAAAACACCACTATGGGACTCAAATTCGACAAAATATCCATGTTCAGGAGACCATGGAAGAAAATAGTAAATTTAGAAGTTCAGATATGAATTCGGCTACCTGGAAAACCTCCAGTTTAAACGTAGTATACTATCTTATTATCATAACTACCGTGCTCATTATCCCAGTTTGGGCAGAGCTGTAGGACGTTAAACCCAGCCAATGCAAATATAGCGGTCAAATTGGAACATATTTTGTGTTGATATCTGAATTATGGGTACACTAAAACATACACAGGGAACTTTGTGATTTTCTCTCAAAATCGGTTCCATTTTGATTTTGTTTTCCTAGCAGAATTCGCCGTCACTTTTATGGGGCGATTCCAATGCTCTTTGCATTCAGCGAGTCGTATTGGTGACAAATATTAGAACTGCTTCAAAATGGGGTCTAAAATAACTATGTAAAGATGGTAGAATCAATTTTGAGGATGAGAGCGATGATGCAGTGGCCAAAAAGATAAAAACAAGCGACATTAAGGAGCTCAGTGAGGCCATGTTTTGACACCCATTTGTGCTTGTACTGGGGAAGTGCATTGATTGTTGAATAAGCAGTGCCTATCGATTTTCACCTTTTCGAACTCGTATCTGCCCAGATATGATCTGGACCCAAAACACCACTCTTAATTAATGCTTTTTGGGACATTACCGCCAGAAATGGGTTTGCAGCACATCTCGAGAACATCTGAGAAATTTGTGTCAAAATAAAAATCTTTCTGATAATATTTAGGCCGAATGTCAAAGTTGATCAACCCCGCCGATTCAACCTTTGATGCAATTCTCCAGTAAAGGGCGTAGGCCGTTGCGGCATTGCAGGACACATTTTCCCTCATGGCACACCGGGATGGTCTAGTCGGAGTAGACCAATAGGATGCATAACCCCAGTTCGTTTCATTTCTCCCAACAATTGAAATGAATCCGGGTTCCTACAGCTACACTAATGGTACCACCTACCGACAATGCAGCAATATTTATTTACTTTAAACCTCCTACATTATTGTAACATTTTGTTCTTCTCTGCATCAGCATTTGTTTCTGCTGTTAACATGCCTAAATGGACTGGTTTTGGAAGAAATGCGACGTCTGATATGCCGTTGTGACGTCACAGTAACGTCATAGAGACATAACGTCGCCATTTTTGGACTCGCTGGTACCGACTTCCCATCTGTCCGCAATACATTTATGGTGTCTATATAGTTTTAGAGATATTCGTGAGTTTTGATCGACAGCCGCCATCTTGGATTTGGCCACGCCCCCTGTCCTTATTTGGACTCCGATTTTGGTAAACTTTCTTTTCCTTACTTAGGACATCATACTGAGTCAATGGAAAACAAAAAACCTTTTGTTGCAATTTGTTCTACGTCAAATGCTAATTTGACTAGACTAATCATAGCCCCTTTAGCAGCTGATGAACATGCAGACTGGTTAAATTCTTTTGTTTGTGCAGCTAAAAAGAAAGGAATTAGATTATGCTTAGACCCTGCCAAATTAAATGAAGCAATAATTAGACCCTATCATTATACCCCTACATTGGATGATATATTACCTAAGGTAAATGGTGCCAAATACCTATCAATATTGGATGCACGTAGTGGATATTGGAACATAAAATTAGATAAGAAATCTTCATATTATACTACATTTGGCACAGAGCATGGTCGATTTAGATTTTTAAGGCTTCCATTTGGGGTAAGCTGTGCAAGTGATATGTTTCAAAAGAAAATAGATGAAACCTATAGTGATTTAAGAGGCGTTTGTGGAATTGCTGATGATATTATTGTTGTAGGTTATAAAGATGATGGTAGTGATCATGATGAAAATCTAAGAAAGATGTTAGATAGAACTAGAGAAATTGGAATAAGGTTAAATGCAGATAAATGTATTATTAAATGTACTAAAATTCCATTCTTTGGTATGATAGTAGGTAAGGACGGACTACAACCCGATCCAAAGAAAGTGAGTGCAGTTTCAGATATGCATAGTCCGAACACCAAAGCAGATTTACAATCCTTTTTAGGCATGATTAATTATTTAAGACGTTTTTCACCGAAGATAAGTGAATTGACCGAACCGTTACGAGCATTACTGAAAAAGATGTCCATTTTGTATGGTTAAAAAATCATCAAACTGCATTTGAATTACTTAAAAGAGAAATAAGCTCTGATAAGGTATTAAGATATTATGATCCTAAACTACCCTTAACTTTGGAAGTTGACTCCTCTAAGAAAGGGTTAGGTGTAGCATTACTTCAAAATGGTCAACCGATTAGTTACGCATCTAAAAGCCTAACAGAATGTGAAAAAGGTTATGAAAATATTGAAAGAGAAATGTTAGCTATCGTATATGGATTAGAAAAATTTCATTATTATACCTATGGTAGACTTGTTAATATAATTACTGATCACAAGCCTTTAGTAGCTGTAGTTAAGAAAAGCTTACGAAATGTAACCCCAAGATTGGTGAGATTATTATTAAGAACCAAAAAATATGACTTCAAGTTAAGCTATAGTCCTGGTAGTAGTTTAAAACTAGCTGGTCCTTTATCTAGAATTGATCCGAAAGAGGATAATACCATTGAAGATTTTGATGTCACGATACATGAACTAAAGTCAGAAATCAATGCTAGTTTGACAAAACTAAGTCTCATAAAAAATGAAACTGAAAAAGATTATCAATTAAGTGGTCTTAAAAAGGTCATAACTGAGGGATGGCCTGAGTTAAGAAGTAATTGTCCTATTCATTTTTTTTAGATTTCTGGAATTATAGAGATGAGTTAAGCATTATTGATGGGGTAATTGTTAAGGGTACCAGAATTGTTATTCCGGAGACACTGCGAGCTAATGCACTGAAACAAATACATTATGCACATCTAGGTATTGAAAAATGTAAACTGAGAGCTAAAAGTAGTGTATTTTGGCCCAAGATTACAAAAGACATAGAAGAATTGGTACAAAATTGTAGTGCTTGCCAAAAATATTCAGATAGCAATAAGAAGGAACCGCTTATCCCATATGATGTACCTCCATGCTCTTGGCATACCTTAGGTTCGGACATATTCCATTTAGATGGAGAGAATTATTTACTGGTTGTTGATTACTATAGTACACTGAAAAAAAACTTGTGTTGGATCGCAACACAAGTACTTGTGTTAAACCTAATCTACACAAGTTTGTGTTGTTTTGCATTGCATTTACACAAACTTGTGTAGATTTGTAAAAATCTTGTGTGTTTTCATATCAGTAACACAAGTATTGTGTAGGCCTACCGTCAACCAAAGATTTCTTCTTTTGGTTTTTGTTTTTTTGTTTTTTGTTTTTTTTTTGTTTACAAAGTCAGAATTCGGGAGTTCACAAGTTTAAGAAAAGTAATAAAATAAAAGGTTTAATTCAAATCCCGAAAATTAGGCCTACATGGGGTTCTTCACTGGAAGAGTGTGCGCACTAATTAATCAGACAATTGCCGGGCAGACTTGAATGTTAATTGGTGTTAAGTTGTCTATAAAGATGAAATGTCTGGTTGTCTTTTTTTATTGATCCAATAAACTGATATATCAAAGGAATATATAGTGTACATGTGATTTTCAGCACCCTTGTGTTTGTCAAAATTGATTCAATGTGCATTGGAAAACAATGAGTAAAACTCTTAGTAATGTAATTGGTTGGTGTAATCGAAATTATACAGTATATTGGTTAACTAAACAGTAACCAATCAAATTTAATTAATCTTCCAGATTTGTCTCATAATTGTTTTATTGATACAATGGTTCTCCAAGTTATCTATACTCTATTTGATATTTTATCAGCGACATTCAGTTAGACATTTAACTGTAGGACGCCATGTTTCGTAGTAGTGTCAACCGTGAGTGATATTTTTAAAAATATAATTGTCACACAGTATACAAGACCGCAGGTTTGTAAAATTTAAAAAAAAATAAAACCGTGTATTTAATTTAGCATCGATTTATTGTTTATATGTATATTACTAATAATTAAAAACAAACAAGTCAGACCAAGACTTGTTCTAGAACCTCGTAATCTTCAACGTACGTTATTCGTAGAATATTTTTCTGGATGTTAGAGACTAACTCAGAACAATTAAACCGGAAGTGTGTATTTGATAATGGCGGACAAGAATTTTTTTTTGATTGTTTCTAAAGCGTCCCGGACCCGGTAATTCAGCAGTCTAACGAATTTGTCTTAATTTTTCTGAAAACGTGCTTTATTAATATTATTCGGCGCTACATCGTTGTCAAATACTTGTACTTTCAAAAAACAACACCAACTGGGACCAGCAGGTAAGAATTTCTCTTCATTTTATAACTCGCCAGGCAGCCATCTTTGTTTCGGACAAAATGAGAAATACGTGTATATCAGGCATGGACTATAGCTAGATACTAACTTTTGTACTAGTTTAATTGGAATTTAATCTTAATTTAAACATATTTTATTGTTCTAAGAAACAAGTGGATAAGGCACAAGTTTTACAACTTAGAACGCCATCTCCAAAATGTAATCTTATCTGTGTAAAAGAAAAAACAACCAAACAAACCTTTTATTTTTATATTAATCAATGCAACGTACTGATTCAGAAACTAACACCTGCCGTCTGAAGTTTCGCTATAATTTCTTCTTTTTATTTCAGTCATTGATGTTAGCATATAGGCCTACTCCACAAAGAAAAACTGGTAAGTATTTCATTTTCTTTTAATATATTTTTTTTAATAATATCACTATCAGTAGTAATATCCAGTCAAGAGAGAGGGGAAATCGGGTTTTAATTTCACTTAACAGAACTGTGCGATAAACATGTCCTTGTATTAAATTGGTGGAATCAAGTAGGCCCATGCATGATATATATCCTAGAATCAAGTAGGACTGTTGTTACATCTCCGCCATTTTCCTGAGCACTGACCATTGTGTATGTTGTGTTTATATTAATTCGACATAAACTTTGGAGTTGTTGTTAGTGTTTGTTGCATAACAGAATGGTCTATTTCAAATATGATATTTGCATAAGTATAAACGTAAATCGGCAGTGCTGGACACACTAGCAGAAGGATTCTGCTGAATCAATCAGCGCTAAATTCATGTAGTGTGGACACTGACATTCGCCCAAATCAAACAGGTTTGATATATTTGGCTGAACTATATTTGATTGGTGTGCTCGCTTTGTTGAAGCATTCGTCTGGTTTTAGAATTCATTAGCCAATAAGCACACATTCATATCAAAAAGTCACATGAATTTTTTGAAGACAAATGTTAAATCATGTGACCTAAAAGGTAATGTAACTGTCAACTGAGTGGTGAATCTGAGGAGGGAGAAAAAGAGAGAAATGGGGTTTAACGTCCACTCAACACAAACTAGGTCTTTTTGGGACTAACATATGGTTTAATTTTATTTCAATAATTCGCTTGCACACTGGGGTCTTTAGCAGTGGGAGGAAACCAGAGTGCCCGGAGGAAACCCAAAAGGTTGAGAAGGCGCCCCTATCTCCATGCCACATGTGCTCACACCAGGGCTCGAAACCACAGCCGCAAGCCAGAGGTGAGCGGCCAGCTAGAGGTCGAAGCGCGACACTCTAGACAACTAGGCCTGGAGTATCCACTCATTCGGCTGCAATTTTGTGCCAATTGAATTGGGCAAATAATTTGAGCACATCATTCTGGTGTGTCCACAGGTTTACTAGAAAAGTCTGTATTTTCTAAAAACTAACAATGGGGCATACCCAGAACAAAAATATAAGGCCATACCATGCTATCGGGTTACATGCACGCCAATGGGACTGCAGGTTTTTGGTTCCATGGAACAATACAAATGCACTTTCTCAGGAAAAACTGAGAGCAAACCCGCCACCTCCAGAATAGCAACCCGCACCTTACTCACTCAGCCACATGGCTATCGTCTAATTACTGTGACAGTCCAGTCAAATGACAAACAAGGGTTATTAAAATAGATTTTCACGGCTTATGTAAAATCTTCAGGATTCAAATGGTTTTGGATACCGTAGATATTTTAGTTTCAATTTCATATCACACAGTTTGTATATGGTAAGATATCTTAAACAGTTAATTACATGTCACATATTCATATTTTTCAGTTTCCATATTAGATGCCATAGCAAATAAAACATCATATAATAAAATAAGAAAAAAAAACAAATATGGGAGAAGAAAGAGCTGAAAGAATGGGGTATTTGGAGGGTGAGTGTTCAATTCTAATAGAAAAGATTGTTGATATGGTAATTTGAAATCTCACCATTAAATGTGTTTGGCACAATGTAGCCCGGTTGGAGCGGAGGTGACATTAGCCTCCATTTCAGTTTATTATTTTGAAATATAAAATTCAATTTAGTATAGTAAAAGTATACACGCACATGTATGTGCACATATGACTGTCTCATTTGTGGAGAGTCGAGGTGGGTAAGACGCTGCAGGTTTGCTCCCAATGTTGACATAGAAAATTCAGGATGGAGGGCCTGACAAGGACATTCGTCTAGTTGTTCAGATTGAACAACAAAACATGGTCCTGTGTTCACATTGGCATGCATGTAAAAGATCCTCTGGCAATTGTAATTTGATACAAGAGTATGCCTTAGGGTCGCGGTACCGTGCAAAATTTCAGTCCAAAATCTCAAGGCCTTTTTGTGACCTCTAAGGGGGTGGCCCGGGGGTGAATTGCCGGTTGGATGGCCGGATGGTTAGGACATGCGCGCTGTATCATAAAGCTGCGGGTCCTCAAGTTGCTCTCACTCCTAATGACCCCTCAGCGCAAGCAAATTATTGAAATAAAATTAAACTGTATGTTGGTCCCAAAATGACCTAGTTTGTGTCAAGTTGATGTTAAACCAAATTTCTATCTTTCTCTGACTCTAACCCATTTCATTTGAGCATTATATTCTGTCTGGGCCTGTAACTTGACAAGACAAAAGGAGTGTTACACAAAGTTGAAACAAAATAGAAACTAAGTCTCAATGTGGCAAAATAAATTGTTTATTTAAACATTATGAACCATATAGAAAGTATTCTTATTTCCCACTTTTTATTTTTTAGGCTGAAGCACCCTCGGAGGAGAATTTAATGAATGATAAAAAGAAGAGAAACCAAGCATCAATTTATTTTATAATTCTGGAAAAGAATGCATTTGACCCAATTTTAAATATTTATTTTTTGTTTTTAATGTTAAGTATTCCTCGAAAACACAATTAGATTTTAATCCTCTTATTAATTTCTGTATAATATAGAAAGTAAAGTGACATATAAATCACGTAAAATTTGGTCGGAAATCATAAAAGTATTTAATAGGCATTATCTAGAAACCAAATGTAGATCAGATATACCCAGAATTACAAAAAACCTTGACCTACATTATGGTGACTTTTCCTTGCTTATTAAACGAAATAAGGTTTAATATCCTAATATCCCACTTTTCTGTGTTATTAGGGTGATTCTGCCTTAAGTCTACTTTTATATCTAATATTTCAACTGTCAAGGCTTCATTAAAGGGAACTCAGGGGGTCGAATGGTTAACAGGCACACATTGGATCAGGAGGTCTGGCAATGAGTCAAATATGTCAATTGTCAAAGTGAACACAGTCAAAGTGGCTTTGATTCAGGCTTGTACCCAGTTTGTGTCAAGTGGACGCTTAACCTCATTTCTATCTCTTCTTTAAAATACACGGCAATGTGTACATTAGATCGAGGTTTTTTGTCCTATCCAAACAACTACATATTGTCCCTTCCCACGTCCTGCACTACTGACATGGAGGAACTATGCTTGGAACTCCAGTTGAAATTTCTCGGCCAACACCTTATACTCACCGTGGCTTCCCATTGCTTATGATTTGTAATTGTATATAAATATTTTGTACATATTATTCAATATTTGCCATTGTCTCTCATATTTTTATATTTTAATCCTGCAGTCTTGATGCTTTGCTCCTTATATGTACAAAATATTCATTTTGTTCAGGTTTTTTTTCCTAAAGAGGAAAGAGTTCTACACCATTTTATTACTACTGTAAAATAGGTCATTTTTCTTTTGTTAATTTTCTGTGTATGCTAGTTATTTCTAGATTACTCAATAATCACATGTAATTCGACTTATAACACTTTTCACTGTTTGAAAGTAATTCAAATAAGTGGATAATTTATCTTATTAGTGCTTGGTATATATCTTATTAATTTAAATATATTTGAATTATATATTTTGGGGGTATGGGGTAGGGATACTGTCTTTATATGCTAGTTCTTGTTGATGCTTTGCTCCGTATATGTACAAAATATTCATTTTGTTTGGGTTTTTTTTCCTAATGAGGAAAGAGTTCTACACCATTTTATTACTACTGTAAAATAGGTCATTTTTCTTTTGTTAATTTTCTGTGTATGCTAGTTATTTCTAGATTACTCAATAATCACATGTAATTCGACTTATAACACTTTTCACTGTTTGAAAGTAATTCAAATTAGTGGATAATTTATCTTATTAGTGCTTGGTATATATCTTATTAAATTTAAATATATTTGAATTATATATTTTGGGGGTATGGGGAAGGGATACTGTCTTTATATGCTTAGTATTCGTTGATGAGTAAAGAAAAATATAAATAGCTATTTTATAGTTTGTGATTTGAGGGTGGGGGGGCGTTATTTAACACAATTTTATTAATATTATTTTTCTGTTAATATTCCAAATATCATTTTATGAATAAATAATAATTTAACAAAAAAAAAAATTATTGTTACTTCATTTATCAAACTTTGCAGGTTAAACAGAGCAAAAGGGGGGATGCTGCATGGGAAAAGTTGCTATATTGGATATAAAGTGAGGGAAATACAACACAAGTTTTTGTTGATGGTTATACACAAGTTTGTATATGAAACCACACAAGTTTCAGAAATTTCAACACAAGTTTCAGATATTTCAACACAAGTTTCAGAAATTTCAACACAAGTTTCAACACAAGTTTCAAAAATTTCAACACAAGTTTCAGAAATTTCAACACAAGTTTCAGAACTTTCAACACAAGTCTTGTGTAGATTTTCACACAAGTTTCAACACAAGTTTGTGTTGTTTGACAAATTTTAACACAAGTCTTGTGTTGTTTCAGCATTTAACACAAGTTTGTGTTGTTTCAACACAAGTTTGTGTTGTTAAATAGTAACACCCAACTTGTGTTGAAAACAACACAAGTTTGTGTTGTTTCAACACAAGTTTTTTTTCAGTGTAAGTTTCCTGTAGTAAGAAGAGTAAATAATCTTACTTCTAGTCATGTCATTAGTCAGTTGAAATTAATCTTTGAAGATCATGGTATTCCGCATAGATTAATATCAGATTGTGGTACACAATGTACATCTGAAGAATTTTGTAAGTTTACTCAGAAATATTGTTTTGAACATTTAAGAAGTTCTCCACATTTTCACTCTAGTAATGGCATGGCAGAGTCGACAGTAAAAACTGTCAAGAAAATTTTAAAGAAATGTAAATATTCTGGAGCTGATCCACATCTTGCTATGTTATGTTATAAAACAACACCTATAGATTCACATTTACCATCACCATGTACTTTGTTAAATAAAAGAGAGTATAAGAGTAATATGCCTTGTATATCTGGACTAAGGAATAAGTCAAATAATAACTTCAGAGAAAGGTTAATTCAGAAGCAAGATATACAAAAATATTATCATGGTAGAGGTTCAAATTCTTTAAAACCTTTTATTGAAAATCAAGATATTAATGTGTATAATCAAAATACTAAGACATGGGATAAGTCAAAAGTAGTGGATATCAATCTTAATAAATATAGAACTTACAAAGTCGAAACAGATCATGGTACTCTTGTAAGAAACAGATTTCATTTGAAACCATCAAAACAATCATCATTGGGGAGTTCAAGTTCGGATCATTTTCAAACAACTGTTTAGACATATTAATGATGATGATGTTAATAAATATCCCGAACCTGAACCTTCTGCTGATGGTTACGTTACTAAATCTGGAAGGTTAAGCAAACCTCCAGAGAGACTAGTAATATCTTAGAAAGATATAATTTAAAACTATTGTAAGGATAAATAACTTTAAGTCATAAACATGTAATCAAATGTTATTATTGTTAGAGGGAGATTTTGTATGAGTAACTTGAGCTTGTTAATGAAGTACAACACAGAGCTTGCATTCACTAATCAAGTGCAGCCACTTCCTGTCATGTGTTACTACTATGATGTCACAATAAAGTTGTCTACACACATAATATGAATGAGAGTTAGTCTTTTTCTTCATCCGTTGGAAACGCCAACAATGTTTGCCATCCATGCAAAAGTATAACAACATTCTATATAAAAAAACACATCAACAGTTTTTACAATAATACCGGTATTGATGTTAAATATTTTTAAAATGTATATCGAATATTTTTGTATCTGGTTATGCCCCCCCCCCTCCAGTGTGAGTGACGCAATCAGGAGCCGAGCACCGCGAGTGAGTTTTCTAGGGAATATGGGGTGGGGTAGGGGCGGTTTCAAATCTAGGGCGCCATCCACAATCCCACCCCACAATGAAAGTAAACAAAATACTGGCTATAACATTAGGCGTCCCGGTAGTACATATATAGTATTGTAGAACTACATAGTTGTTCGCCGATCGTCGAAAAGTCCAAAATGAACGACGTTCGATAACGTTTGCTTTGCCCATCTACACACTTTTTTCATATCAATTTGTCTTGTCACTCAAGAGAGCTTACTCTCTTTCAGAACTTGCCCTGTCACATTTACTTATTAAGCCATTAAAGTTGATCAATTATTAAGGATTTTAAAAGTAAGGCTAAACAATGAAATATAAATACAACTATTTCGCTGTTCCACAATATTGATCTTTCTGGGGACCTAATCAACTCCGTCGTTTAAACAGACCTATAAACCTTTTTTAAGGCTACTTTTTAATTTCTAGATAAATTTGTGAAATCATGGGTTCATTTAAATAAAATTAAAACGTTATTTGAAAATAAAATTGGGTTTAACGTCCTAATCCTGAATCAGTGCAGGATGTTATGACGGAAGTTTGATCTTACAGGGTCGCTACTACCTTCGTTTGTTTCGATTTCCAAGGGGATCTTTAACATGTGACGTACCCAGGACCTCGATATTGCGTCCTATCCGAACAGCTAGACATTTGTCCATATCATGAGGCCTATCTCAGTCCTATATTACTGATAAGGGCATCCAGACTGGAACGAGCCAGACATTTGTTAATGTGTTAATCATCGAACTTTGAACGTGGTACCATGGAGACATGAGAGATGCCACTTTTACGCGAATCAGGGGCGGATCCAGCGGGGGGTGGGGGTTGATGGGTCCAAACCCCACTCTGCTCAGCTATATAAAAAAAATTAATGATGGCAGATTTCCCCAACTGTAACCTGACAAACGCCCTCGTGCAAAAATTCCTGGATCCGACCCTGTGAATGGTGTAAAAATATGGTATATCAAGGTTGTGGACCCTGTAAAGGTCACAATATTAATCCGATTTTGATGAAATTATAAATGTAAGTTTAAAACCCACAGATCACGGTTTATTTCGATATTCGGGCACATTGGACCATAACTTCCTGAATTATGGCCCCTGATTGTACGGAATATCATGTTTTTTTAACTTGTGGACCCTATGGAAGCCACAATTTTATTCCGAATTAAAAAAAACATTTTACTATCCCCGTTACACATGAATGATGGTTGAGTTTGAATTTCTTGAAATGGATAATTTAAAAGCTAAATCCATAATATTAAATGTTTCGTATACTAATCTTTATAAAAACCAAACAAATTGTAATGATTTTCTGATAATTTTTTAATATGCGACAACTCTAGTTGACTGCTGGGGCGATTTGGCTGCCGTGGGCGTATGTTTCGTTGCCTGGCAACCTATTTTGTTCCCTGGGAGTGGGTTGTACCACACCCACACCCCAACATTTACGCCTCTGGTTACGTAGTTGGATGTTAATGGGCTTATTGACCAGGCATAATTTGGTACAGAAATTTACTTCCATTACATCAGTGTTAAGTGGGATTAGCTCTTATCAAACGAAACACTGCGAGGAGTGTGGTGCGCCACCTAAGGTAGATTACATTGGACCACATTCAAGTTGCTGTATTCACGGGCTGGAATAGCAGGAAACACGTTTGCGGCAGTCAAAATTTGCCCCCGGCGACCCCGTCTCCGTGGAATATAAACGATTGATTGGAATTCGACTAAGGCACCTTACTTAAGCTATATCAGTACAGCCTACTGCATTCATAGACTGGAATAGCAAGAAAACGCGTTTGAGGTCGTTAAATTTTACCTATTTTCTAGGGGTGGGGTAGTGGGACGTCCCTAGACGTCTGTAACCCTATTCCGAAATTTGTTTGAGCATGTCAGGATTCTGCCCACTTAAGATTCATCAAGTCCGTATGCCTATTGAGAGCACCCTTGCACGGTACCGTTCGCCGTGGACCGTCATCAGCGCCCACAGAAGCCCCATCGGAAGCCTCATCGGAAGCCTTTGCCCCCCCCCCCCCCTAACAATTTTGGTCTAGCTACGGACCTGAATAATATCTCTCTTAGCAAACAACTAAACAACTAGTTCGTGATGAATCAAATCAAGGGTAAATTAAATATCAAATTTCTACTGATCAATAATTCGTGAACATATCTCATTTACAGAGAGTGTAAACAGTAATAGAAACAGGAATAATTCAGTCGATATTAAGTTACGGTAATATTTATAAATGATGAACATGAACTGGTTCGCGACGATGATGCATCCAATGATTTAAACCGGTGGAATCACGACACAAATCAGATGAGATATTTGATGATGAACATCAACTGGTTCCCGGCGATGATTAAACTGTTGTCACGTCACAAATCAGATGAGATATTTGACTCAAATCATTCTAATTATATTCAGTTGTACGTGATATCAGGTTAAAAAATCAGATACAATGGGGTTTAACGTCCGACTGTTCTGATTCAACTTGAACGTGACGTTAGGTAAACAGACAGGATTATAAGATACAGTGACGTATATTATACACAATATAACAACTAGTGCATGATAAATTAAAATATAAATTTGTAATACTCACGCATATCTGTTTCAGAAAACATGAAAAAAAAATATAAAGAATTATTAAGTAATTATTTTATAAAGGCGGATTATTGGGGGGGGGGGGGAGGCAAATACGGGAATTTTCACAGGTTTTGGATTTTTTTTTCTCCTAAACTGCTTGATGTATTTCAACCAGATTTGATAGATTTGTCGCTGATTCAAATTGTTTGATCTACATTTTCTACTTTTCCTGAATAGCTCGAATGATTTCAACCACATTTACAGTCACACTGTAAATTGAAGACTACGATAAATAGGTGATGACAAGTATTGTGTTATTGTGTGTGGTGAGGTCCCCCTGTATACTATAAATACTACACAATGATGACAAGTACTATGTATAATATACTAGAAATATTACAGCATGATGATAAGTACTTTATATACAAAATTATATTATTATAATTATACTAGAACTATTACAGCATGATGACAGTAAAGAGTATAATAAAATTTGTGGTGTAGAAATGTTTTATCTTTTATTTACATTTCCAATGTAAGATCTAAAATATGATTTAAAGCGTGGGTGTGTGAGATATGGGGTTTAACGTCCAATCGACACAAAATACTCCATTTCTAGAGGAAACCAGGGGAACCGGAGAAAAACCACGAGGTTGGATAAGCGACGCTACTCTTTGTCACGTATCACCGGGGAATCGAAACCACGCCAGTTGACTCAATGACAGACCTTATGAAACAACCCGCACGCGCTAACCATTCGACCATCGAACCCTGAGAGATAATAGGAAAATTTTGATTAATTATTTGTTTTCTCAAATTAAAACGAAATGAAATTGGGTTTAATGTCCTACTGTTCTGTCCCGACCGGCCTAATGAAGGCGGGCCTGTGCCATACAGTATGCTTTGAGGGAAATTTTGTCCTGACAGCGGCACAATGGCCTACTCTTATATTGAATTCCAACTGCCAAGGGATCTTTTACATGCACGCAAATGTATACACTAATACACTGGGACCTCGGTTTTTTGTCCCATCCGAAGACAGCTGTCCTTGTCTCGTCCTCCGTCCTGCAGGACTGATAAGGTGAATCCATGTCCAAGTCGGAAAATGGTAAGAGAGTTGTTTTTTTTTTTCATGAGTCGCAGCTGTAACAAATACCGATATAAATAGAGTGGTAAGAGAATTTTTTTCATGAGCTGCGACAACGATTTGCTGCTGTAATAAATACCGATATATATAGCTCTATATGTCTGTGGGTATACCGGAAATATAAATGCACACATATTTAAAACAAATTGGGCGACACAAGTTAATTACATGTACACGGGGATGGCCGATCATGAGATTCAATAACATGAAAACTGTCTAGTAATTATTGCACGGTGAATCTCCGTCGAATCTACTAGAGTGAAAACAATCTGCCTATTGAAAGAAAAGCTTTATTTTATAACGATATGAACAATATTCGTATTTTAAATATAATAACCATGAGGGGTGGTCTCAGGAACTAACTAAGTCAACTTAGTTTACCCCATGGTTAGGTCGTAACAGAAATGAACTGGTGTTTAACGTCCTACTATTCTGCTCCGACTGGGAAAATGAAGACGTACATACGCCATACAGTGCCCGGACAGCAATGCTACGGTCTAGTCTTATATAGAATCCAACTACCAAGGGATCCTTTACGTGCACGACCCATCTGAACTACTATTCAGTTCCGACTGGGCTAATGAAGACGCACATACGCCATTCAGTGTGCTACGAGATAAATTGTGCCAAGACAGCGGCGATACGACTTATTCTCATAACTGCCAACGGATCCTTTAAGTGCACGTTCAATCCGCCCAACTGTAGGTTTTCCCTTGCCAGACCCTCGGTCCTGCATCACTGGCAAAGGTTTGGAACAATAAAAAATCCGGATGAACTTTCTCGGTCAACGCAGGGATAGGACACGGCACCTCCAGGTTACCGGGCCAACGTCTTACTCACTGAGTCACCTTGACTCCCAGGTCGTGACAGTAACAAAACACAAAAAACAAACATGTCGAACTTTCGATGTTCTACACATATTAGTTTTTTATATGTCGTATATATAATAGCAGTGCACGAAATATCTTTCTTGGTAGTTGAATAACCATGCACAATAGAATTTGTAAGATGATTTTTAATACACATAATTGTAAGTGTCCGCCGCTGTACTTAGTTTGAATATATCATGAATTTGACTATCAATCCGATGTGATAATAAAGGTATACACTTGACGATGTACACCGTTCTAATATTTTTTGCCTGGCTACGCTCAGTGAAATACGTTTAAAATCTAAATACCATAATGACACATCAACAGTTTTTTTAATAATACAGGTATTGATATTAAATATTCCAAAAGTCACGTCATGGGCTCATTATGGATACACATTTTCCTGGCAAACTTTATTTGTAACTTTCCTGTGAAATAAAGTACACTGCAATTAGTAATTACTCATGTGTTATTTTAGACCTATTTTTTTCAATTTATATTTTCAAGTTATGTAATTTCTAGTTCGTTCACACAGACTTTTATATTTTCTAATTTAAAACGTAATTCATGTATTTTGTAACTTGCTTAAAATAAACTATACACAAAACTTGTGTAGATTAATAAAATCTTGTGTGTTTTTTTTTATATCATTAACACAAGTTTATTATCTTATTAATGTGATCGAACGTTGCATGACAACGTTAAATGTTAATCATCAATAAATTATAGATTTATATCAGACAAGATTATATTTATTTATATCAATTAATCATTTGATGCATTGTACAATACTCTACGAATATTGGGACGGTACTAAGAATGAAGATTGTTCCTTATAAAATAAATGTGGCGTAATGGTTGTTGCAAATGGCATTTTGTTCCCAAATTACTTATGCTGCTATATATATGTCAAAACCATAACAATTTGGAACCGTGTCCATTAATCGGTCAGACCATACTCGGCTTGCAGTATTTTGTATTTAATGTGTAAGGATGTTGATCGCTGTATCTTAAAATTAAATTGCATACATGTTCATAAATTCGAGAAATAAACTAAAACATGCATGGAACAAATTTTATCAGATACATAAGCTTTTAATCCTCGTTAGTGTAACAATGTTGTCGTTGCGACATAGTTTTCAAATTCATAAACAAGGAATGGAGAAATGATGGCTGAAACAATATTGTTATCTTTACAAATTATTGATTCTAATTTCATAACCAAAAATATATAGCCCACGCTGGTTGTTAGACTTTTATAGTTGAGAGAAAGAGAAGCTAATTTTAAACATTGTAATGTGGACTATTGTTTAACTGTTGCGACATAAAACGTATAGAAACAACTGTGTTGGTTCCTGTTACATGTTTGATTTCGGTATCGTTAGAAAAAACAATGATGAAGTCCTTAAGAAGTGAAATACAAAAGTAGCCAGTCAAACCAACGCATAGACGATCAGGTCAAATCCAAGATTGTGACAGCGGTAGTGCTACATTAGCCATAAAAATTATTAACATCGTTGCTTTTAAACATGTGTACGATACCGCTTTGTTATTTCTTTTGTTAAAAATAAAAAAAAAAACAACATTGCTTGAAACTTGATGTTGATTAGAAATGGTTCTGGTATTATTTGGATTGAACACATTCCCAGTCATGCAAAAACTTTGGCTATGACAAACGGGTGTGGGGCCGAATGGTTAAGACGTGCAGGTTTGATCATAATGTCTGTCATTGAGTCAAGTGGCGTGGTTTCGATTCCTCACTTGTACGTGGCAAGGAGTTGAGTCGCATGTCCAACATCGTGGGTTTTCTCCGGAACGTTAAGGAACATCTCTCTCTCACTCAATATACGTTAGATAACTGAATTAGTTTCTGGTAAAATGTTATTTATAGTATAATAGTTAACCCATTGCAGAACACCGTTTCATTTCATTTAACTGAATCCAGACCGTGATTTATTATATAATAGTTCAACCCATTCAAGATTTTAAAAGCTAAAACCATACCCTTTTAGAGAATAAATGAAAGGGATTTTAACGTCCTACTCTTTTAGAGAATAAATTAAAATATGATTTGTTGACTAATTTTAACGCGCATTATGTCATAATTTTAACGCGCATTATGCTAACAGGTGGCGCTGTGTACTGTATGGTGGTTCATTGGGACATGTACAATATTGCTCTTTTCATCACCCGTCAGACATGACAACATTTTTATGTCAAAAATACTAAAATACTTTACGTAAAAAGGCGAATTATTCTACATATTTTTCAGATGAATAAATATGATACCTTTTCGTGCATTTGCCCCGATACGGCTTTATCGATTGATTTAGCCATCTTTTTTGCAATATTCGTTCTCAATATTTTTGAGAGAAGTAATCGGCTATTTTCATCTCTAAAGATATATAAAATATGTTACGTACAAAAGTAAATTATTCTTATATTATTTAAATAATATAGAAATACACCAGTAAAAACAAAGCTATTTTGTGATTGTTTTGGTTTATAAACAACATTTTATTTTATTTGAGATTGGATTGAGAAACAGGAAATGATAATTCAGATATAAATATTAAAGCAAAGCCACACCCCGCCCACTCCACACAGACACACCTCACCCACCCACCAACCCAAACTTTGGAATGAGATTAATAAGATCAATTTAAGGGGCGAATCGTTCGCCCAATGCCTAAAGAGACCCTCTACCTCATAAGACAACCCGGTGATTTGGAAATTAAACATACATTATGCAAGTAGTAGGGGGGCTTGTATGGCAACGCACGTGCGCGCATGCGCGTGCACGTGACCTTGCACTGGATGACCTTTAGCACGTGCGTGACCTTGCACTGGATGACCTTTAGCACGTGCGTGACCTTGCACTGGATGACCTTTAGCACGTGCGTGACCCCTAGCGTGACCTTGCACGTGCGTGACCTTGCACGTGAGATTGCACGTACGGAGAGAAAGAGGGCGCGCGCGGGAAAAGAGAGAGAGAGAGAGAGAGAGAGAGAGAGAAGACGAAGAAGAAAGGGGAAGAGGAGAAGCAGGGAGGGGGAAGAAGAAGGGGGAACAACTCTTTTACATTGATTAAGTTGGCCCTGAAAAGGGCCGTTGTCCTCACTCGAATGCAAGCACTAGAATGTGAGGGTACGACGCACTTTATGTCGGTTGCGTCTAATGGCCTCCACTAATTCGGGAGGAGGTCTTTTCCTGGGAGGTGTTTTTAATACCTCGTCAGGTAAGACAAAGATATCGTCAGGGGTAATCACGGCAAGCGTGTGACCCCTGAGATACATGAGAGTATCCGTGCTGTGGTTGTCTTCGATGCGTAACACCGGAGCATCCATTCTGATACTGATAGAAAGACTGGTGTTGTACCGTTTTATGAGCGTAAGGACGAATCCATTTGATATGACGTCACGGACGAGTCCATTCATGGGTCACGTCACGGACGAATCCATTTGAAGGGTATGACGTCATGGACGAGTCCATTCATGGTGACAGGAATAAAAGGAAGGGAGGCGACAGCTTCAGTCATTGATAAGCGATCAGCGAGCAAAGAAAGATGAGTTTTACATTACGACCCGTGGATAGACGCTACAGCCGATTATTTCGAACCGAATCACTGTGTGTGGAGATAGACTTTTTGGAAGATTGGTCCCACGTTCCAGCCAACGATGTACCACAACAACTACACGACACCTTTGAGGCCATCATCGAGGAAATTCGTCGAACCTTGGACGCCAGAGAAAGTGACTATGTTAGAATCGCCATCAGTCACCCGGGACTCAAAACACCTATTTGGTTACCCTTCCGTGAACATCGTTTGTTAAAGGCCGAAGACGTGTTGCAGAAAGTGGCTGCCGTATTACAGAGTAACGAAGAATTCAGATTAGATCAACGCATGTACATGAGTATATGTCACGTGTCCCCTCCCGATGGTCGAGGTAGCGGTGGAACAAACATGAAGAAAAGACACAGTGCTAATTTCGAAGAATATTTGAAGAAAAAGAGATGCCTCGTCACCATAAAGAATGCCGACGAACTGTGTTTTCAGCGAGCCATTGTCGTCTCTCGTCACTTTGCCAACAAACAAGACACACCTGAATGGATAAGGGAGAAGAAGAGATTGACCAACAACACAGGACCCCACTCGTGGCAGACGAAGAAAACGGAAGCCCTTATCAATGCCGTCGGTGGAGCCAGACAAGCCTGCACGGGGATGGAAACCTGGGAATTGTACGCCAAGTATTTAGGAGAGCAAGGTTATCAGCTCAACGTTTTCTCTCGGGCCATCTTTGGGAAGGCGATCTATCGGGGAACAAAACACGTCACAGGCACACCAAAACATCTCAACCTGTATTTACACGACAGGCATTACGACGTCATTACCTCCATGCCCGCTTTTGTGGAAAGGTCGTATTTTTGTGAGACCTGTCAAGTAGGATACAATGCTGCAGAGAAACATTCGTGTCACGTGATGTGTCAAGGATGTAAGACAATGGGTCCACCCTGTCCACCTGATCCCAATACAAAGACGTGTTACCGATGTCATCGTGTGTTTGTGAGCCGCCAGTGTTTCGACAACCATCTCGCCACCCGTTCCAGAGCCAAGTGCAGTGTATGTCATCGATGGAAGAAATGTGAGAAATGTCAAAAAGAGTGGGACGTCATCAAGGCTAAGCGTAATTTGGAAGAACACCGATGCGGAGAATACGAATGTTCCATCTGCCGAGAGTGGCACACGGCCGAGAAACAGTTTTGCTACATTCAACCACTAAAATCACCCATCGACATGAACAAAGACCGAAAGACCCAAATCGACAAACTACAGAAATCAACGTTGACCCGTTTCGTCTTCTTCGACTTTGAATGCCAGCAAGATACCGGTGAACACATTCCCAACCTATGTGTCCTGCAAACCTGCTGTCACTTTTGCATCGACAACCAAGATCCTTGCGAGCATTGCGACACGTACTGGAATCACCAACGGGAAATTGTGTTTAAAGGCCAAGACACGCTGGACGATGTGGGAAAATGGTTTTTACAACTCGCTGCTCACGGTACGGTGGTAAATGGTCGGAAACATGACGGTCACGAATCGAGTCCCGTGATTGCCGTGGCTCACAACTTTAAAGGTTACGACGGACTGCTGATTTTACAGACGCTGCACAAACATTCCGTGGCGCAACCCGAAGTGATTATGAATGGTGGTAAAGCGATGACGATCACTGTCGGTACGGTAAAATTCATCGATTCCCTCAACTTTCTACCGATGGCTTTACGGGACATGCCCAAGACCTTTGGCCTGCAAGAACTCAAGAAAGGTTATTTCCCTCACCACTTCAACAAACCGGAGAATGAAGATTACGTGGGCGCCTATCCTCCCGACACCGATTACGATCCGGATGGCATGAGTGTATCGGAACGAGAAAAGTTTCACGAGTGGTACCAACAACACAGTCACGACGTCTTTGATTTTCGCCAGGAAATTCTCGCCTACTGTAAAAGTGACGTCGATGTCCTCCGTCGATGCTGTGGCGTGTTTCGTGAGATATTTCTCATGGACACGGGAATCGATCCCTTCGAAAAAAGCTTGACCCTGGCCTCTGCCTGCAGTCGCGTGTTACGCACGCACTACCTCAAGAAAGACACCCTCGTCGTCATTCCACGAGCCCTGATGCAAGAGCCGAAACCTGGTAAGGACTGGCACCGCTTCCAGCCTCGACAACAGTCCAACAAAGCCCTTCGATGGTTGGAATGGGAACAACATCGACAGACCATGGCTGCATTCCGAAACCAGACCCCACTACCCAACATTCGACACGCCCGCAACGGTAGTGAATGCCGAGTTGGCCCTTATAGTTTAGATGGCATGGACAAGACCACGGGTACGGTGTACGAGTTTCACGGGTGTGCCTTTCACGGTTGTCCCAAATGTTATCCGGGTCCCGTCCAAGACCTTCAGCATAAACATCCTTACGATCCATCTCGCAGTATGAGGGACTTGTACCAGAAGACCCAAGAACGTCACCGTCGACTCCAGGAGCAGTACGGTATGCAGACCATCCGCGTCATGTGGGAGTGTGAGCTAGAGGAAGAACGACGCCACGATCCCGAGATGGACGAATTTTTACAAGGCTTGGAAGATCAGCAATGGCCCGCTCCCGAACCTCTGATGCCCCGCAACGCTTTCTTCGGCGGAAGAACCAATGCCATCCAACTGTTGGTGAACGAGTCGGTGGAAGACATGCGCTACATCGACGTGGTGTCCTTGTACCCTTACATCTGCAAGTAGGGTACCTTTCCCATCAAGGAACCCACGATCGTCACACAACCCGATCAAGACCAGTGGCAGCAGTACGAAGGGTTGATCCAGTGTTCCGTCTTGCCGCCCCGTGGCCTGTTCCACCCGGTGCTCCCGTTTCGGCGCAAACAGAAATTGGTGTTTGCCCTGTGTCGAAGCTGCGTCGACGAACACATGCAACAAGGGGAGATTGCCGAATACCAACCGTGTGAGCACACCGACGAACAGCGAGCCTGGGTGGGTACGTTTGTCACCCTGGAACTCAAGAAAGCGGTGACCCTAGGATACCAAGTACTAAAAGTCTACGAAGTCTGGCACTGGAAAGAATTCAGCACTTACGATCCCGAGGCCAAAACGGGCGGTCTGTTTACTGGGTACATTAATCACTACCTCAAGAAGAAGATGGAAAGCAGCGGTTATCCCGACACCTGCCACACCGAAGAAGACAAGACCCGCTTCGTCAACGACGTGTACGACACGGAAGGTATTCGTCTGGATCCCGCGTCGATAAAACCCAACAAAGGGATGCGGGCGTTTAGCAAGTTACAATTGAACACGGCATGGGGTAAATTCGGACAGAGAGACAACTTTCCCAAAACAGAATACATCACGGAGCCCAGCGTCTACTTTGAAAAAATGTTGGACGTGACCCAGACCGTACGAAATGTGCAGTTAGTGAACGATGACATGGTCTTGATGGAAACGCTGAAAAAAGAAGAACACGTGGCACCCTGCCCCATCACCAACGTGGTTATCGCCGCCTTTGTCACTGCCCAGGCCCGTTTGAAACTCTATTCCGTCTTGGAAAAGTTGGGAGAGCGCGTATGCTATTTTGACACCGATAGCGTCATCTACCAATACCACGCCACGTCATGGAATCCCCCGGAAGGTTCTAGTTTGGGTCAGTGGAAGAACGAGTTACCCGAAGATGTCACCATTCGAGAATTTGTTAGCGGAGGGCCAAAGAATTACGCGTACCGCCAGAGCGATGGTAAAACTGTATGTAAAGTCCGGGGATTCACCTTGAATTACCGTGCCTCCCAGCAGCTGAACTACGCCATCATGAAGGAGAATGTACAGCACGTCAATCAAAACGAGCCTCTGGTCATAGCCAATCCGTTCAAGATTACCAGATCACGTGACCGCCGTCTTTGGACACGCCCCGAGAACAAAAGATATAAAATCGTGTATGACAAGCGGTTTGTTCAATTCAATGACGATGGCCAACCGAGCAACACTTACCCCTATGGATACTGACTTGCGGGTCTCAGGACGATGGCGAACAAACAAAGAAGATGACGAACCGGCAGAAAATATGATCGAGAAACTTAGACAACGATGGCTCAACTTTCGAGTGTTGAAATGTTTCCTGCCCATTATAGAAGAAAGGCAACACGAAGAGTGTATCGGCTGCAAGTACGAACATCCCAGTCAGAGATACCACTCGTGTCTGGGACTAGGCGTTTCTTCCATAACGGGTCAACCCTCACACCCCGTGGACGATTACAATCACTACCTTTGGGTGGACGAGCCGAAACTGCAAGACATCGATAACGTGCTAGGTAGTATGATGGACGATCCACGGGATCAAGTCAAGACGCGAGAAGACGTCGACAAAGCCTTGAAAAAGTTCTGGACGGTAGTGCCAGGCTTTAAGACGGTGTTGATCAAACGCAAAGACGAGTTTGTCGAACAGAAAGAAGACCCCATACGCCAGTGGATGGACGGTTTGCCGAAGAAAAAGAAACGATGGTCTCTGGATCAAATGGATATCAATGTCATGTCCGGTAAACTGGGAGAAGGCTGGGAATGTATTGGCTGACATCTGGGGATCAGAGAAGCGCGAATCAGTCAAGCCAAGATGAGTCATCCCAACAACGCGCGCATGCAAATCTTCACCGTGTTCAACCAATGGCGACAAAAGCACGGTAATCGAGCCGACCTGATGACGTTGTTGGAAGCCTGTCACGTGAGTGAAGCCTTGATCGATTGGGACGAAGTGAAAAAGTACGTGGACAGCCTGGAAATCATAGACTAAACAAAGAACCAATCAAAACGAAGGAAAAGAAAGAACCAATCAAAAGCGAGTGACGTCACGACCAAGACTATAAGAAGCGAAGTGTCACACTGAAATTTCATTCTGCTCTCGATGGCTAGTCAAGCTTGTTTCTCCTGTAACAATGTCGGACACTGGTATAGAGACTGCCCTACTCGTTCCCAACAACAGCAACGAAAACCAAGACAAGACAGACCAGCCTATGGTTCCTATGGAAGTTGTTACCTCTGCGGAGAACCAGGACACTGGGCACCCCAGTGTGGAAAACGAACAGAAGCCCAAAAAGCGAAGAGTGATGAAGAAAGAAAAGAAACTGTCAAAAGAAAGTGTTACGGAATCAAGAGACCCACCGACGAAAATCACAAGTGCCTCAACTGTGGACAGCTCGGACACGGCCTGCTCGAGTGCCAAGAAGAAATCCAAACAGAAAACAACTTTGAAGCCGTTGCCAGTCGCATGTTCGACAACAACATCGACATGCCCAGAGACAACACCCGCAGTCAGCGATACTGGTACTGGTGCGGAGAAGCGTTCGAGCTCTACAGACGATACAAAGAAAAAAAGAAAACAGCTGACGAAGATTTCTATTCCACCTACAATTCTCCCGACTACCAGTGAAAACGGTGAAACTTCGAACGGTGAAATCCCGAAGCCGGCTGTCCTCTTGTTGGCAGAGAAGGAAGCAGAAAGTTTTTCCCGAGCACTCATCCAATATGCGGGTCCGAGAGATATGACCGAAGTCTTGTCGTATCCCCCTTGTTTCGATATGAGTGAATGGATACCCGTCGTCGTCACGTTTGCTGAAGTGGAAGACTGGCACCCACACGACACGATGCAGAAGCTTTTGGGACATGTGTATTGGATTCCTCGCGTCCTGAGAAATGTACCCTGGGTGAGACAAGAGATCCTGAAGAGAGAACGCGATAACTAACAGTTTTTTCTTTTCCTTTGTATGATATGTTCTATTGAATGTTCTTTTCCTTTGTATGATATATTTGTTGCATTGAAAGTTCTTTTTGTATTTTTTGTAAAATAAATTGTGTTCTAATTTCACTCCATGTCTGTTGTTCTGGCGCGAAGGTATAAAAGGCAGGGGAAGAGGGAATGGGGGAAAACAGTGCAAGATGGATGTGACGTTCAAACATCCCTTTACCATGTTAGTCAGTGGTCCAACGGGTGTTGGGAAAACGGTCTTTGTGCAGAAGTTTCTTCAAGCGCCCCTGTTCGACGTCCCTCCTCAACGCATCGTGTGGGCTTATGGCGAATGGCAAGAGAGTTACGATCGCTTCCCCTACACTTATGTCAAAGGTTTGACGGATATTGACGACGTGATGGGTCAAGTCAAAGGTCCACAAGTCTTAGTCGTGGACGATTTGATGGGAGAAGACACGGAGATATTGCAAAAGTGGTTCACGAAAAAGAGTCATCACCACGACACGAGTGTCATTTACATTGTGCAAAACTTGTTTGACAAGCAACAGCGTACCATCAGTCTGAATGCCCATTACCTGGTCTTGTTCAAAAATCCCCGTGACGCCTCGCAAACGATGGTCTCTGGATCAAATGGATATCAATGTCATGTCCGGTAAACTGGGAGAAGGCTGGGAATGTATTGGCAGACATCTGGGGATCAGAGAAGCGCGAATCAGTCAAGCCAAGATGAGTCATCCCAACAACGCGCGCATGCAAATCTTCACCGTGTTCAACCAATGGCGACAAAAGCACGGTAATCGAGCCGACCTGATGACGTTGTTGGAAGCCTGTCACGTGAGTGAAGCCTTGATCGATTGGGACGAAGTGAAAAAGTACGTGGACAGCCTGGAAATCATAGACTAAACAAAGAACCAATCAAAACGAAGGAAAAGAAAGAACCAATCAAAAGCGAGTGACGTCACGACCAAGACTATAAGAAGCGAAGTGTCACACTGAAATTTCATTCTGCTCTCGATGGCTAGTCAAGCTTGTTTCTCCTGTAACAATGTCGGACACTGGTATAGAGACTGCCCTACTCGTTCCCAACAACAGCAACGAAAACCAAGACAAGACAGACCAGCCTATGGTTCCTATGGAAGTTGTTACCTCTGCGGAGAACCAGGACACTGGGCACCCCAGTGTGGAAAACGAACAGAAGCCCAAAAAGCGAAGAGTGATGAAGAAAGAAAAGAAACTGTCAAAAGAAAGTGTTACGGAATCAAGAGACCCACCGACGAAAATCACAAGTGCCTCAACTGTGGACAGCTCGGACACGGCCTGCTCGAGTGCCAAGAAGAAATCCAAACAGAAAACAACTTTGAAGCCGTTGCCAGTCGCATGTTCGACAACAACATCGACATGCCCAGAGACAACACCCGCAGTCAGCGATACTGGTACTGGTGCGGAGAAGCGTTCGAGCTCTACAGACGATACAAAGAAAAAAAGAAAACAGCTGACGAAGATTTCTATTCCACCTACAATTCTCCCGACTACCAGTGAAAACGGTGAAACTTCGAACGGTGAAATCCCGAAGCCGGCTGTCCTCTTGTTGGCAGAGAAGGAAGCAGAAAGTTTTTCCCGAGCACTCATCCAATATGCGGGTCCGAGAGATATGACCGAAGTCTTGTCGTATCCCCCTTGTTTCGATATGAGTGAATGGATACCCGTCGTCGTCACGTTTGCTGAAGTGGAAGACTCGCACCCACACGACACGATGCAGAAGCTTTTGGGACATGTGTATTGGATTCCTCGCGTCCTGAGAAATGTACCCTGGGTGAGACAAGAGATCCTGAAGAGAGAACGCGATAACTAACAGTTTTTTCTTTTCCTTTGTATGATATGTTCTATTGAATGTTCTTTTCCTTTGTATGATATATTTGTTGCATTGAAAGTTCTTTTTGTATTTTTTGTAAAATAAATTGTGTTCTAATTTCACTCCATGTCTGTTGTTCTGGCGCGAAGGTATAAAAGGCAGGGGAAGAGGGAATGGGGGAAAACAGTGCAAGATGGATGTGACGTTCAAACATCCCTTTACCATGTTAGTCAGTGGTCCAACGGGTGTTGGGAAAACGGTCTTTGTGCAGAAGTTTCTTCAAGCGCCCCTGTTCGACGTCCCTCCTCAACGCATCGTGTGGGCTTATGGCGAATGGCAAGAGAGTTACGATCGCTTCCCCTACACTTATGTCAAAGGTTTGACGGATATTGACGACGTGATGGGTCAAGTCAAAGGTCCACAAGTCTTAGTCGTGGACGATTTGATGGGAGAGGACACGGAGATATTGCAAAAGTGGTTCACGAAAAAGAGTCATCACCACGACACGAGTGTCATTTACATTGTGCAAAACTTGTTTGACAAGCAACAGCGTACCATCAGTCTGAATGCCCATTACCTGGTCTTGTTCAAAAATCCCCGTGACGCCTCGCAAATTGGTGTGTTGGCCCGTCAGATGTACCCTTCCCGTTCCAAGTATATGCAAGAAGCTTATGAAGATGCGACGAGTACCCCTCGCAGTTACTTACTCGTTGATTTGAAGCCCGACACACCCGAAGCTTTGCGACTGAGATCCAACATTTTACCCCAAGAGGAACCACCCATCGTCTACGTCCAAAAAGTATAAAAGGGGGAC
Source organism: Patella caerulea (assembly GCA_036850965.1). Classification (NCBI taxonomy): domain Eukaryota; kingdom Metazoa; phylum Mollusca; class Gastropoda; family Patellidae; genus Patella; species Patella caerulea. The sequence goes on from JAZGQO010000010.1 coordinate 6,842,940, forward strand.
CTGTACCTCGAATTGACTCTTGTTTGTCACGATGGCTCGTACGAAGAATACGCAGAGGAAACACTCACCTCCCACCCTTCCCAGGGCGACGTTCCCGACGTTAGCACCGGACCTCCGTGATCCTACGGTACGAAGTCAGACTCGCCCGAGAATGAGGGCCCCCAGAACACAGTGGTCACCTCCCTCGTTGACACCACCCACGAGTCCCATGTCTCCCCTACCGGCCACACCACCACGTTTTACCTTACCGGTCACACCTCCACGTCCCTCGTCACCACCTTCCCCTGCTCGGTCTCTCTCCCCGATCTTTCGCAGACCACGAAGAGAAAAGAAGAGTTCTATGAAAGGACTCAAGTCCTTCATTCGCAAGTTACAACATCTGACTCCCGATATGGCTTATGGGCAGTTGGTCAAGAATACGGGCCGGGCACGTATTGGATTGTTGCAGTGGTTCAAGTTGGCGGCCAACCATTTGCTGAAGGGTAACATTCAGCCACTGCACGCTCAACACAAGAAATGGGTGGAACGAAATCGACAAGTGTTGACCCAACTGACGGAGAGAAACATGCCGACGACCGAAAACTCTCCCTGATCATGAAACCTGGGGGACGTGGATTTTTGGGGGGTGTGTTGATTCGTATCTTGCTGCGATGGAAGGAAAGGCTGCAAGAGGAAAGAAACAAGAAACGAAATCAATTCGTTCGACGGACCGCACAGCGCGGAAGGGGACAGAGTACCGAAGAATTGAACAAACATCGAGCGTTGCTTCGCAAACTGAGTAATGTTCCACCCGACGTCAAACGGCGACTTGTCGATCAACAGGGTGGTGCCATCGGGGCATTGCTGGCCATGGCCCTCCCGGCTTTGGCCTCCTTGGTATCTAAACTATTGGGTGGACAACAGGGTGGTAAACATCCCTTCCTTAGAAGGCACGATAGAGCGAACGCTATGGCTGCCGAGCTATCTAAACTATTTGGTGGATAACCCAGAGAACAGAAAGGTATAAAAAGGGGGCCGGAGAACGACCCCGAGCTCAGTCATGGAGACACTGCGGTATCTCTTGAACACTGCACCGAAAGACCGTCCCCTTTTACTCGAGACCCAACCCATTGTCGAAGGTGTGTGTGAGTGTATTGGAAACTTGATTCGCGGCAACGTTCCTGTGACCGACAAAGAAGTCAAGCGCTTGAAAAAGGACGCCCCCTTGTTACGACGTTTGGGCACGTCTAAAACACCTTGGAAGACTCGTCGGCGACTTTTGAAGCAACAGAAAGGGGGATTCTACACTCGTTTGTTTCGGTCCTTTCCCAAAGATGAAATTCGCCAAGAAAATAAAACTGGTACCCTTCGAGGGACTCCCCGACGTCAAACCCGTCGAAGTCAGGCCAGTCGAACCCGTGTACGATCGAGATCCACTGCAGCAGGCCGTCGAGAATGTCCACCAAGACATGCAACACGTGCTAAACGATCCCACCCTAACCGACGAAAATAAAATGCAACGGTACGGACAGTTGTTACATCGTTATCAAACGATGCAAAGGAAACGCAAACAGGTTGTTCCCTTGTTGGATGAAAACATACCCGAGCCAAGAGAACAACATCGAGCTCGCCTTTTGTTGAAACACATGAAAGAGAAGACACCTTGGTCTTGGAACGAGAACTTGGAATTGGTTCGGAATGCCATTGACATTGTGAACGATTTGGTTCGTCGACGAAAGAATACCCAGGCTCCCGTGGGATGGTTTGGCGTGATGCAAAGTTTGAAGGCCACGAACGTACCGCGCGAAGCCATCGGGAATCAAGAACGATGGAACGTGTTGTCCACACCACCGACACGAACTCCGCCGCGACGCCCGAGAAAGAAGAAAATCTCCAGTACGGATACCCCTAGCATACCTACCAGAAGATGGCTCTCCTTGCAAAAACTATAAATAGCCTGTTCATAGGGACACCTGCTGAAACATGGAACGAAAGTTGAAGAAAGTGTATTACGACCCGAATCACCCGGCCGCTTTCGGTGGCGCTCTGGGACTTCACAAAGCCACCGGCGTGTCCTTGGACAAAGTCAAGGTATGGTTGAAACAACAAAGGGCGTATACCTTGCACAAACCATTGAAAAAGAAATTCTCGCGGTCTCCCACGGTGGTGGCCGGCATAGATCATCAGTGGCAAGCCGACTTGAGCGATATGTCGGCCTTGGCCAAACAGAATGAGGGATACAGGTATTTGCTGTGCGTCATCGATGTGTTTTCCAAGTACGCTTGGGTGTTGCCCCTCAAAAACAAGACGGGGGACAGATCTTTCAAAGTCGACAACCCCTGCGACTTCAAACGGACAAAGGTACCGAATTCCTCAATCGAAAAATGCAAGCGTACCTGAAGAAGAGAAAGATTCATTTTTTCGTGACACACAACGTCGAAACCAAAGCCAGTGTGGTCGAACGATTTCAACGGACTCTGAAAGAACGCATGTGGCGATACTTTACTCATCGACAAACACAACGGTACATCGACGTGCTAGACGACCTGGTTCGGGCTTACAATGCTAGACGACATCGGACCATCGGAATGGCGCCCAAAGACGTTCGCCCCGAACATGAGTGGATGTTGACAATGCCTCCTCCACGTCGCCCGAAAAAGAAAAAATCAATGGACATTGGTACGACCGTACGTTTGGCTTTACCGAAACATGGTGCCTTCGACAAAGGTTACTGGCCCAACTGGACTCTGGAAACGTTCAACGTCGCACCCAACGTCGGTCCCGGTTACAAACTGTTGGACGAAAGGGGCGAACCCATACAGGGCACCTTCTATCCCGAAGAATTGCAAGCGGTCCAAGTCAACGACGATGAGATCTTTCCCATCGAAAGAGTACTCGAAAGAAAGAAAGACAAAGTATTGGTGAAATGGTTGGGCTATCCGGCAAGTTTTAATTCGTGGATCGACAGGACCAGTCTCCAAAACGTATAAATAGGAGCGAGAGACGCCGACATCAGTCAACATGCAGGACGAAACCACGTCTACGTCCGTGAGTGCCCACAATTGGTCGCTCTTGGGAAAACGTGTGCCACAAGCGGAAATCGTCTTTTTCTGTCAAGTGATTTTAGTGTACGTCGTGGCGGGAGTTTCTTTGTCCCAACTGGCTTTCAAACCCGACGGATCGCAGACCACGTTGTGGACGGCCTTGCTCTCCAGTACCTTGGGTTACCTGTTACCTTCTCCAACCTTGAAAACCAAACATAATGAACAACGACCGGCCCTTTTACCTCACGCTCCCTAGTGACAGTTCCATGTCGTGGTATCCCGACAACAAAGTCTCCACGTATCATACACATCTGGACCCACCACTTCTCGTCGATCATCGGGAGTGGGAAGTGGGTCTGTCCATGATCACGTTACCTGACCAATGGCAAAACATCGATCACCGAGACAACACGATCGGCTTACGCATTCATCCATGGTCGCCTCCGAGCGACGAACCCGAAGTAAAGATATGCCAGGACTTCTACAGTGCCCACAAGATCGACCCGTCGCATTGTTTCAAAGGTGTAAAGGGTGATGAGATCAAGGGATCTATCGAAATGGAAACGCACATCAAGAGTGGCGACTACGAGTCGCTGAGGCATATCCTGGATGTCCTAAACAAACACTTGAAGGTGTTGTGGTACCTGCCTCCCATCTACAACCATTTGGCCCATAAACCCGTTCGTTTGGATCCCAATAACAAGGAAATGACCGACCATGAGAAGAAAGAGCAGGACGAGTACGAAACTCGAGAAGCGATGCGTCAAGCGGCCGCACAAAAAGGTTCATTCGTGTCTTTCAAGAAAGACAACACCAACGACAAAGTGTATCTGAAGATCAATCACGTGCAAGCGCTTTTGTATTTTGACGTGTTGCCAAAAATCGAACTTCGTCTGTGTGGACCCATCGTGTCCATGTTGGGATGGCCTGGAAACGAACTGTTGGTTGCCCTGCAGTCAATCGATATGACCGGCGACGATGGCCAAAGTCTACGGTATTTCTACGCCCACCACACCCCAAATCTTCAAATCCAGTACGATCTTTTTTACATCTACACGGACATTATCGAACCCCAGACCGTGGGTGACGTGAAGGCTACCTTGTTGGACGTGATTCCCAGTCGACGATTGTATCACCGCCCCGACAGGATTCACTACTTACCTCTGAAGCACAGTCGACTAAGCTCCATTGGTCTCTATATAAGGAACGGAATGGGGAAAGCCGTGCCATTTCTCGACGCCGATGATGATTCGAGTGTACAAAGGTGGAATGCTCAGACAGCGAGGGGCTGGCAATGGTCTGGTGGTGTACAGGGGAGGAATTCTGAGACAACAGGGTGCCGGTCGATGGTCGGGGTTATTGAATGCCGTCAAATCGGTCGGGAAGACCTTGTGGTCGGCCGGTAAAGCTGCCGTGAAAAAGAATGTGGCCCAAGTGTTACCCAAAGTGGGGCAAAGCGTGCTCGACGCCGTCAGTGGTCGTGAAAAATGGAACTGGAAGAAAGTCGCCCAGGACACGCTTCGCCCCGCGGTGTCAAACACGATGTCCGACACACTCAAGAACGTGGTCGCCCACCTGGAACCTATAAAATACCCCTCACGAACCCCGTCCACTTCACATCGTCCGAAGAGGAAGAAGAAGACACAGGTCACCTCTCACAAGCGACGTAAACTAGATATCTTCGACCATGGCTACGCAGGTAATGCGCAATGATTCCTGTCCCTGCGCGCGAGACGAATTGCAGGATTTGTTCAGTGTACCCGACACGCAGACGGCCATAAACAAGGTGACGAAAATCAGAAAGTATCCACTGACGCCCGACTTGAACCACGACGGACCCATCGAATTTCATATTTCCAATGCCACCACCGATTTCATCGATCTGGCCAACATGACACTGCACGTGGCCCTGAAGGTGACCAAGAACAACGGGGATGACCTGGACGCGGATAGTCAAGTCGCACCCATTAACAACTTGTTTCATTCGTTGTTTAAAGACGTCAAATTACGCCTGGGAAAGGATGCCGAAACTTTGGTCACCACCTCTCTGCCCACCTATCCCTACCGGGCTTAGTTGGAGAATTTGCTGAGTTTCGGTAAGGGAGCCAAGAACGACCACCTGTCGAAACAAGTCCTGTGGGAAAAAGATACCGCCGGGCAGTTCAATTCCACGAAATCTGTCGCCACCGCCGGGGATGGTGGACGACAGGCTCCGAATAACAAAGGATTGGAACAACGCCAGAAAACCATTGCTGCCAGTCGCACCTTTGAATTGCAGTCGCGTCTACACTTGGACATGTGTTTACAAGATCGGTATCTGCTGGATGGTGTGGACCTGCGGTTGAAATTGGAAAAGCAATCCCCGAAATTTTTTCTGATGTACGGCGAAGGCAACGATGCCGAAGACTACAAAGTCGAGTTCACCAAAGCCTACCTGGATATCCCGTTCGTCACTCTAGCTCCCAGTACCTACACACGGGTGGCCGCGCAACTTCAATCGTCCAACGCCAAGTATCCCCTGAAACGCGTGGTGGTCCGCGACATGGTCATTCCCGACAATCGTACCAGTCACGTCCTAGACAACCTATTTGTCAACGAAAGCCTGCCCAAGAGATTAATCGTGGGTATGGTACGTAACACGGCCTACGACGGAAGAAAAAACAGAAATCCCTTCCAATTCGAACACAATCAATTGGAAAACATCAAATTGACCAAGAACGGGGAAATTGTGGACGAATACGACGTCGATTTTCCCCAGCGACAAGCCATAGCACCTTACCTGGATTTGATGAAACGGGTGGCCGTCTTAAACACCCGAGAAGACCTGGACCTCCCTTTCAACGACTATATCAATGGGTACACTTTGTATTGTTTCGATTTGACCAACGACCACGGAGCCGACGGTAACTACTTTCATCCCAAAGCGGCGGGTAACCTGTCTTTGGAACTCAAGTTCGGTGCAGCCCCGACCAATCACCTCAGTCTTGTTCTGTTTGCCGAATACGACAATGTCTTGGAAATCGACGCCAACCGACAAGTCATCACAGATTGGTGAGGCTCTCTCCAATCGACAACTGACACGGGCTTTAGAAAAACACCTCCCCGCTAACGTGTTCGGGGGCGTGTGGGCTCGTAATCATCTGGATATACTGCGCCCGACCTCGTACCCCAAAGCCTACGTCATCAACACGGACGACGAAGACCAACCCGGTAGACACTGGACCGTGTTTGTGTGCGAAGGACCAGATCACATTACCTTCTTTGATTCCTACGGGTGTCCCCCTGATGTTTACGGAGAAGCCTTTCGACGTTTCGTCCAAGAACTACAACTCCACTACCAACCCCGATGGATTCAGGGACTCGAGAGTGTCGTCTGCGGCCATTATTGTTTGTATTATTTGTGTCATCGGTTTCACGTTCCCTCCCCGCACGCCCTTTCGGTGTTCGGGCACGTGTATCGTGTGAACGATATACTCTTCGAACAATGGGCTAGGGATCATTTTCCCGACTTGCAAAAAGACCAGAAGAAGGGACAACGATGTCGATGCTTTTTTGCTCTGTAAATATGTTTTTTGTGTTCAATTCAAGTTCAATTAAATTTGTGTTCAAGTTCAATTTTGTGTTGAATAAAATACTTTGTAAATATGTTCAATAAAATGTCGACAACATATCACGTGTCTGTTGTTTGTGACGTCATGTGACGTCATGCTATTCTGATTGGTTGGAAAATGGTATCGTCCCAACACCTTAGACTCGTCCCGTCCCGAGCTATAAATAGGAGTGTCAAAGCCCAAAGAAGTCACAAGCAAAATGGATCGAAACGATAAAAGATTTTGCGCTACTTGTCGGGGGTATTACCCCATGTTTAAGGGGAATCGGCCCGATGCCGATTACTTGGTGTGTTTCTGGTGTGGGGTAGATGTGTCGAACACCTGTCATAGGCGGTCAAAGCATTCGGTGAAATGCACCAAGAAGCCGAATCGTTGGGAGCAGCCGAAGTGCTCCTGCTAACCCACACATTGTGTGGACCAACGGCCCTTTTCAGGGCCAACTTAATCAATGTAAAAGAGTTGTTTCCCCTTCCCTCCCTCTCTTCCCCTTTCTTCTTCGTCTTCTCTCTCTCTCTCTCTCTCTCTCTTTTCCCGCGCGCGCCCTCTTTCTCTCCGTACGTGCAATCTCACGTGCAAGGTCACGCACGTGCAAGGTCACGCAAGGGGTCACGCACGTGCTAAAGGTCATCCAGTGCAAGGTCACGCACGTGCTAAAGGTCATCCAGTGCAAGGTCACGCACGTGCTAAAGGTCATCCAGTGCAAGGTCACGTGCACGCGCATGCGCGCACGTGCGTTGCCATACAAGCCCCCCTACTACTATGCAAGAGCAGAATCGGCATTATCAACTGTCGATGTCACCTTTAGCCTGCGATGTTTACTGTATAAAGATCCGATCTGCTGTTCAACGCTGATTCATGATTAAATCAAAAAATGGATAATCGAGATTGTGTGTTTTTTTGTATCTTACCGACTGTAATGTTCAATTATAATAATAGTAATATAATTATGTAGTCTGATTCCTAATGTACATGTTCACTAGAGTTGTTCCCCTTGTATGTCTCTCAGGCAGAATGAACACATGTAAGATGTCAGACCAGCTATAATAAATGCTTTATTATCAATCCAGTGAATTCCTGTGTAGTTATTATACATCAGGGAAAACACAAACATAACAACCGACTTTAGTAATGATGATCGAGGCTATGCGCAAAATTCTCGGTTCAGAGTGAAACGGAAATTTTCAGCAAATTCCCTTTACATTAGTCAGCTTTTTGGGCCTATCTATTCTCCCTTAATTTATCTGTAAATGAAATCGAGTTTAACGTCCCGCCGTTCAGCATCAATTCGAGAACACGCCATGAAGTGTTTAGTGTGAGGTGATTTTGCACGGACAGAGGCGCTACGGCCCACTATTATTTCAAATTCCAACGCCCAGGGTTCATTTACGTGCACGCAATTAAAACGACTAGACATTGTTCCTCGTCAGGAACCGAAGGGACGAAAAACCGAGATCCCGTATACACATTGGCCGTAGCGCCGCTGCCCGGTCAAAATTTCCCTCATAGCACACTGTATGGCGTGTGCCCGTCTTCTCTTAGCCCAGGTTAGGTGCAGAAGAGTATAAGACGTTAAATCCTATTTCATTTGTCAGGAACCCCGTCTAGCACCACTGAAAAGGGTAAATCATGGTGGAAAACCCGAGAGACTTTCTCTTCCAACACCGGGAGCGAACCCGAGACCGAGTCTAGGGCATACCCACCGAGGATCATAAAAATTTGAAAGCTTGACCCGATAAAAAGCTAAAATAATATAAAAAAAAAAAAATACTTATGTGCGTAAAATATTTCATAAATTTTAGGGTAAAAATGATTACCTATTTATATTTATTTATTTATTCACTCCGGTGCATGACGTAATTAGTTATTACTATATATTTTATTGTTCTTTTAGAAACAAAATATGCCAAATCAATCGATTTAGCAGTATTATTATAATAAATGCACGACAGAGAATCCTATTTATATATTTTAATCATATATAGAATAGTTTATGATTTTGGTCTATGTCGTGTTATGAAAAGGGCGCGATTTTGCATGTCGCAATCAGCCTCCATACAATTGTAAACAGCGCCGTCTGTTATCAAAATAAAGCTTAGAATTATGACAGCTTTACCGCGTAACGTTTGTGAAATGTCAAAATGTTAACGAAACTAAACAGACTATAATAAATTAAAAGTAATAATGGATAAAAAACAAAATACGTATTCGAACTGTAATATTTAAGAAATAAGTCATATAAATTAGCATTTTTACACGTGTAAACAACCAATTTAACATTTGTTAGTAATAAGTTACCAATCTGTTTCACAGAGAATTACTTACGAATTAACTCTGTAACAGATAAGTGTCCACAGCACGTGCGTTGACTGCTAACCGCGCCAGTCATTGGCTCAACTGCTCGTGCAATGTTTACTTAACACCTAACTGCTTCGGGCAAAATGATGCATTTTACTCATTATAATACCCATTTACACTAAATAGGAAATATTTTTTAACTTCAAATACTTCAAACGTCTTTATTTTTTTTTCTTTTACCTCAAAAAAATGTTTGAGAATTTAATTTGTCAGAGTAAAAAAGTTAATATGCCGTACTTATTAAGCCTCGTCGAGGTCATGCTTATCAGTGATTGTAGCGGCCAAGCGTATATTCACTGCGGGATCAGTTTGATAAGTTACATGCATATAGAAGTAAGCATATTAGCATACGCATTACTAGGTTAGGATTTCGAATTATGGGGGAAATTCCGCTCCATACTTTTTGGACGCATATATAACGTACTTCTGACGCGCTGAACGAATATGGAACCTATTATATTAGGCCGTGGGTCGAAACCTGTACGGCCTCTATAAAATGGCAGAGGGTGCAAGTTTTTGGTGACTACATAAATATATATCAAATTAATCTGCAGAATGTGCTTGTTTCAAAACTGCAATGTTTTCCCAAAAATGTTTGTTCGATATGAAATGCCAATACTTTGAAAACAATGTATAGAATCCTGTATTGTGGACAATTGTTTGCTCTGTTCACGTACATATCAGATGTATATATGCACCTATTGGATACATATCCTGAAATTTAACAGATATGAGATCGCCGTGGTATCATGTTTGCTTTTGCTGGATCGTGAACTGAGAAAATCGGCTCATATTTTGCCTTTCTCCATTTTCGTCTAGTATTTTATTTTTCTACGCATAGAAGAGTTTCTCATTATTTATTGGCTTTTCGTTTAGTTATTTACAAATTAAGTTCATTTATCCGTCTTCTCGGCAATGGGTTTATGTTACGCTAGTTAACAATACAACATGAGAATAACGTCTGCAAAAAACACCATTCGCCATCTCTTCTGCCGGCAAAATTTTAGATTTGGCGCCAAATATTGTTGCTGTGGATATGTTATATCTGTAAATGAAATCTACACCTATTGTTATATACATGTAGTTTTAAAATTCACACTGCCTTTTATGTTTATAAGTAGATAGATCGAAATTATAGAACAATTTGTTCAAATCAGAAGTACACCATCTTTTTGACAAATGTATATGATTTTCGACAAGACATGAAATGTAATTGATTTATTTATAACATCATATTCAGAATGCCTTTAAAACAGACAATAATTATTGAAAAAAAGAAGACCACGAAGAAATAATCTATCTTTAAACAAGCGTTGAAAACATCGAAAATATAAGTGATGAACTAACGTATTCTTTTATTGGATATATTATTGGAGTTAAGATATAAAGAGCTGACAGTTCTCAATATAATAATTAAAAATAGGTTGCCAGGCAACGAAACATACGCCCACACAGCAGCTAAATCGTCCGGGCAGTCAACAAGAGTAATCCCCAGAAAAATATAATTCAAACTCACCCATAACTACGGTGTAACTGTGATATAATCAAACGTTTTTTTTAAATCAGATGATAATTGTATGACCGATGTCTAGGTCATATGTTATTTTATTATTTGTCAATTCTGTTTTAAATTTCAAAATCTATATTTTAAATTTCATTAATGCTTGGTTAGTCATTAGACAGCAATTAACCTGTCAGTCACATTATGACAGACTGGCAGCTAAAGTAGTTGATCTGTTAAGTCTCTTCTAACTATTGTTTTAAATGCTTTAAGTCTTAATCCTTTGATAATTATATGTTTATGTCAACACTTTCTAATAACTGATTTGTATAAATAGACAAATGTATGCTAGGTTATCATTAGTTGGAGAGACCAGCTTAGGGAACATGCTAGTTGGAGGTCCGATATATTTACTAAATTATAAGTTGTTAAATTGTTGCTGTTAATTATTTGCTGCTGAAAATAAAGTGTTGAAGATCCATTACAAGAATCTGTAGTCATTTCTGATACTTAAAGAACACACGTCGACGAGCTACATTCCCTGAAATTCGAACGGTGTTATATGGTGGAGAAAGCGGGTAGAGTAAACAAAATTGTCTACTCTTGATTCCGGTACAGCTAAGCGAGATAAATTATCAACATATTTTGAAGAAGAAAGGATGGATATCAACTTAATTCTTCCTTCAGCAGCTGTAGCAGCAATAAGAAGTCTGAATCAACTACCAATGTCTTGGAGTCTCAAACAGGATAGGGGTTCTACAGAAATCAGCTTTAAATGAGGCTTCTCAGAAAATTCATTACCCAGTCCGGAAAAGAAATATCGTTATTTTGCCAAAAGACAAAGGGATAGACAACGACAGCTAGAATTTTTTGCTAAGAAGGATGCCCAAAAAGCACAGATTTCTGTGGTCTCCAGTAAAAAGGATGTGGGTGTCCAAAATATTCCTGATACTAAAGATGTGGCTATTGGGAATAACCCTGTGTTAATGGTAACAAGAGAAACAATGTGTCATCCTGCCAATAGCCATGATAAAGGTTGTCAAATAAATTTTGACAGTGAGACAGCGATGAAAGATGTTTCAAATTCTAGTGCCAAAAGTACCAGCAGTCAAGACCATCGATATGTAGGAATTTGTTCAACAAGTCCACCTGTACAAGTGTCTGACAAAGTGCTTAGACAAAGAGTTAAGAACACAAAACAAGAATATCTCATTCAGTGGAAGAATTGTCCAGCAACTTCGAATTCTTGGGTTTTAGAGGAGGAACAAGATCATAGTGCTCAGCAATACATAAATGCGAATTCAAATAGAATACAAGGACCCAAACTACGTTTACCTGATGAAAACGTTTACCAGTACAATTTGCAAGAACATCATTTTAGGCCTTACAGGCATCCTATGTACAAAAATAGACATTATTATCGTGAAAAAAGTGATAGATTATGTTACTTTGATTAATTGAAAAATTGTATTAATGTTTAAAACATGGGGTCATGTTTTTGTTTGAAGTCAGGGGGATATATGACCGATGTCTAGGTCATATGTTATTTTATTATTTGTCAATTCTGTTTTAAATTTCAAAATCTATATTTTAAATTTCATTAATGCTTGGTTAGTCATTAGACAGCAATTAACCTGTCAGTCACATTATGACAGACTGGCAGCTAAAGTAGTTGATCTGTTAAGTCTCTTCTAACTATTGTTTTAAATGCTTTAAGTCTTAATCCTTTGATAATTATATGTTTATGTCAACACTTTCTAATAACTGATTTGTATAAATAGACAAATGTATGCTAGATTATCAATAGTTGGAGAGACCAGCTTAGGAAACATACTAGTTGGAGGTCCGATATATTTACTAAATAATATGTTGTTAAATTGTTGCTGTTAATTATTTGCTGCTGAAAATAAAGTGTTGAAGATCCATTACAAGAATCTCTAGTCATTTCTGATACTTAAAGAACACACGTCGACGAGCTACATTCCCTGAAAGTCGAACGGTGTTAATTGTGACCTCCAGAGGGACCACAAGCTAAAAAGGGTGATTGAGCTTTTTAAAGAGAGAAATCATTTTTATAATGATGTAAGATCACATTTTGTTTTAATTTTAATGCAAGTCACTGATTTTTTTTATGTAGCTTAGCAGGATGGGGTTGCCCCCCCCCCGCCCTCCTCTGGACCGCCCCTGACTCTTCGCATGTTTCGCCAAACACAGGGCCTAGCGGATTAGAAATTACAGTTAAATCAGAAACGATTGAATGTCAGTCTGTTTATATACATTCATATTACATATTATGTGTCGATATCTAGTTGCCAAAAGATTAGAGAGTTAGCTCTTTTTATAAAGTTTAATTGATAATTTAAATAACATTTAAGGCCTGAAGAAAGATCTGAAATAGCCATATTTAGCTCTTAAATATTGCAGTCAGTGATATGACAACAACATTCAAGCATGGGCGCTGCTAGAAATGGTTCCACTACTGCTGTCTTCCGTCTTACTCCAGTCGCAGTAGTGGTTTTTCATACAGAGTTCCTTTGCGCAAGTTTTTTAGTCAAATGACTACAAAAAGTTTACTGGCCTATGCTATAGCTCGCTTAATTTACAAATAAACTGACCCAAAGCACTACTGCACGCAGCTTAACATATAATAAATCAATTCTTATTGAAATAAAGGTGAGGCCTTACCGCATAATTATATGATTTGATGAAACCCATCTCCTACGCGAAATTTCAACTGGCCGACCGTCATGGCCGCAAGTTGCGTAATACGTCATTAGGCCTACAACATAAACAGCGCTATGCAGAGAAAAACTGTTCGGTAACTCTTTTAATGGTCCAGTCTTCACTATTTGTGATGGAATTACTTATTTTAATACACACTGTAATGATATGTGTTGGCAATTGTGCGTTTGAACCTATTTGAACTTGGTTAAGGGGTCTTAGACTGTACCAATTGTTACCTTAAACACGGCCATCTTTGATAGACTCTGACTCGATAATTTTCAGGCCTTATGCTGCCTTCTGATTGGTTAAAATTAAGTCACTTTAAAATAGCATTTTCTAAGTAGCAAACATACTTTTTTGGGAAAACAATGTTGATTTAATCATAAATAACATTATTTGATTTAATTATGATGAGATTTCCCCCTCACCAAACACTTGCAGCTAAAAATCACATTTATCTGGTTCGGCCCACGGCCTAATTTGAGTAGTTCACATACCTAACAAGTTTTTAATGTATTTTTGCATTGAAAGTTATCGATTTAACGATCTTATTACCGAGTAAACAACATGAATATGTATAAGCTACATTATGTAAATATATTTCACTAAGCAAGATACAGCTGTAACCACTATGTTAAATATTCAATTAACCGTGATTTTATATTACATGAAACATAAATGTACGCTTATGATATCATTAAAGGAGTACAATATAATGATACATGTAACATTCTGAGTATTACGTAATGGATATATTTCTTATTAAGGCCTATCAGGTTTAGAAATAAATATGATTAAGCAATATGTTGGTAACACAGAACAAAGACGGGTTTATACATTATCTAAAAGCAAACTTTGCCTATTGCAGGTCTTTATATTGTTTAGACATTTGTGCACATATCGAGTCTGTAATCAACTCTCTAAATCATCGGATGGCCGAGATTCAAATGGATAAGAACACCCGCGAGATTTGAAAAATAACAATAAATTGGATAACTAAATCTTACATAATAATGCATCTTGAATTAAATTTACGGCGTTTTATTAATAATTTATTGTTTTAATGGGGATACTGATACTGATAGCATGTTATTATAACTTATGGAGCCACTGTTCTAGGACAGTATCCCAAAAAGTAGTAGGCCTACACAAGATTTACTCGAATCGAAAACAAACTTTGTTGACACACCTTAATTTTAGGACTGTTTATATGACGGTAGTCATTATTTCCTCGGAAAGATCAATTGATCCTTTTTCCTGTCCAGAATAGGCTATTGTGATATCCCGCTGTTTTAATCTATTTAAATCTGGGCCACACGATTGACTAGAGAGTGGATTATGGGTTTGCCGTGACGTTTTTTTTACTCTTATTTGAACTAAAGCTATGACCTAAATGTCAAGCGTGGAATTCCTAAAACAACTGATCACGACCGAGGCCGCAATATTTAACGTAATCGTAGTCGAACGAATTTACGGCGACGCGAATGTTGTTTTGAAATACGGACACTCAGACACTGTCATTGACAACCGATACTTTATTTTGTTTAATGAGTGTTTTCATGAATGCTCCCTGTATAATTAATTCCCATGATTACTCCCCGTAAAATTACCGCCATTTCATTTTCGTGCATACATGAGAAGAGAAAAACATGTTTCCATGTCTTTATTGTGTACTAGTCATGTCATTTTAAATACCGGTAAATCTACCCTTCAGGTACATATTAATTATTAAGATTTCGCAGTAGTATTATATAATTATTGTGTACTAGTCATGTCATTTTAAATACCGGTAAATCTACCCTTCAGGTACATATTAATTATTAAGATTTCGCAGTAGTATTATATAATTATTTTATAAGTACTTAATAGATTTTTCTTTCTTTTCATCCCGTAAAATAATAACTTAATAAGAAGTGAAAATGAAAGGTGTTATGTGTTAGTATTAGTAATGCTAGGTTTAGGATTGATCTATTATATTTTATACTTTTATGCCTAAAAGCCTATATCTGTGATCTATGTGCCGTCAAGAATATTGCATATTTATGTCAGGTTGGGATTCTGATTCCTTGGACAATTTGGGCTGAGAAATCAACGATAAGGCATTTTTCGATTTGACCTGGTCTGGGGGCGGTAACTCCATCTAATACTATAAAAGTAGCGTGATATGCTTTAAAGAGTTGTCTCCCATGTAAATTCGATTTTTAACTATAGTTTGTGAAAGCCTTTGTATATCTTATATTTCAGAGCGCTTATATTATACCAGAGAAAATTAAATAAAGTGTAAGAAGCATTTATACCGGTTATTTGTTGACGTTTTCAAACCAATTGTAATATTTCGTAACTTACTATGAAGAACCACCAAACACTTGTATTATCAATGTGGTGTCTTTTTGGTAGCTGGATAATAAGTGATTATGTTAGCATCGATTACGTCACTGATAATCAGGTGATCTTTATAAAAACCTTCCAGTCAGGGCCGGATTAAGGTTTTGTGGGGTCCTAGGCCAAGATATCACCCAGGCATCCATCCATCCATCAAATACAAAATATCAAAATAGCATATGTATGTACATTATACATTGCATTTATTGCATTAGTTTCATTACATAGGTGATTATTGAGAGGATTTATTGAACCAAGCGAGAGCTTAAGGAAACACAGAGACCCTAAAAGTGTTGGGCCCTATTAACATTTTGAGCTACAATTTATATTTAGTTTTAAATATGTTTATGTACCCGTTTGTATTTCTCGTGTGTACTTTTCTAGTGTGCGTTTTACGACCATAGCATTTCAGAGATACATAGAAAAGGCTGGTTCCACTGAAAGCGAGAACTACGACTCACTGGTGTAAATCTAAATAAATGACATCAAATGCTCGTTAGACACATTCATAGTCTAGTCGTTAAATATGTTCATGTACTAGTCGTTAAAGATGTAATCCATTCAAGCTCCAACATCACTAATAATTCTTTATGAATTAAAATTTTGGAATTTGTTATGAATCAGACAAATTTAAATCTTACTTGCATGTCGCACTTAAAACGATACAAACTCAAAATATTTTGCTTTGTAACAATATTGACTGACCTTTACCCGTTTTTTTTAGGTGATACAGTTTTTAAAACCTACGTGGAGGCCATTTGAACCGGACGCGTTTATAGAAAACTATTGAACCCTGGATGTCAACGAACTTGGGCAACTTATGAGAGAGGGGAATTACACTAATCTTTCGGCAACAGCCTTGTATCAGGCAGGTATTGATGAATAGAATATTGTAGACAGTCCTGGATATCGATCCAGAGAGGCATGTATGGTCTATAAAATAAAGTCAGATGAGGTGGACAAAATTGTTTCTGTTATCCTAAATCACCCTTGTGAAGCGGAAAATCTTGAAATCAAATAACAAGCATGTTTAATTCCAGACATCAAAATCAGCCCGTTTGAGCGATATAATAACTTAATCCATGTGGCCATGCGAATTTCAACAATTGTGAACTCAGTTTAAGTCAAAATATAACCTGATTGTAGTAACTGGAATAAAACTGCTTTTTTGTTTAATTTTTCCAAAGAAGTCGTAATTGCATGCATCGTTGATATATTGTAACATGCTTAAACGTAAACTTACCGTTCTGATTTGTCTACAATGTCGATAAACGCGTTTTGGGTCCTAATGATCTCAGCACATGTCTATTGGACAATACCACCCCTCTAAATGCGAAACAGGAAGTGTTTATCTCCTAATTGATGTCCAATGAGCTGAATTTAACAAGCATGTTACTATTCATTTTTTTAATTCTAAATATTGTGGATAAGATTATGCTAGACGTTTATCTCCTTTAATGAAGCTTTAACGAAGGAAATGTAAGTAGTAGTGAGCAAAGGTAAAAATTGTCTCTTTAATAAACCGAGCGATTTTAGGTACTCTCGCACGTTAAGACCAGTTCTATTTTCGGAGGTGAAATGGTGGCGGGGCTACACATGCTAATACTAATGTCAATGTTCGTTGTTATTGCACAGATAAGCCAACCTACTTCTCTATATGATTTCTACTAAAACTGTCGTAAACTAGCAAAAGTGTTCAATAACATGAAAATTGTAATTATTGCACGGTGAATGCCTATTGAAAGAAAAGCTTTATTTTATAACGATATGAACAATATTCGTATCTTAAATATAATAACCATAAGGGGTGGTCCCAGGAACTAACTAAGTCAACTTAGTTTGCCCCATGGTTAGGTCGTAACAGAAATGAACTGATGTTTAACGTCCTACTATTCTGCTCCGACTGGGAAAATGAAGACGTACATACGTCATACAGTGCCTGGACAGCAATGCTACGGTCTAGTCTTATATAGAATCCAACTACCAAGGGATCCTTTACGTGCACGACGCATCTGAACTACTATTCAGTTCCGACTGGGCTAATGAAGACGCACATGCGCCATTCAGTGTGCTACGAGATATATTGTGCCAAGACACTGGCGATACGACTTACTCTCATAACTGCCAACGGATCCTTTAAGTGCACGTTCAATCCGCCCAACTGTAGGTTTTCCCTTGCTAGGCCCTCGGTCCTGCATCACTGACAAAGGCTTGGAAGCAGTTGAACAACTGGTCGTGGCAGGAACAAAAAAACAAAAATTTCTAACTGTCGATGTTTTACACATATTAGTTTTTGTATGCCGTATATATATTAGCAGTGTACGAAATATGTCTTTTAGCAGTTGAAATTCCATGCACAATAGAATTTGTAACACGATTTAATACACATAAATGTAAGTGTCCACAGTTGTACTTAGATTGAATATTTCATGAATGTGACTATCAGTCCGATGTTATAATAAAAGTATAATCACAGGCTACACTTAACGATGTACACCGTTCTAATATTTTTTTGCCTGACTACGCTCAGTGGAATACGTTTAAAATCTGAATACCATTATATAAATAACACATCAACAGTTTGTATAATAATACAGGTATTGATATTAAATATTTCAAACGTCAAGTCATGGGCCCATTATGGATGCACATTTTCCTGGCAAACTTTTTTTGTAACTTTCCAGCGACATATACTTATTCCAGCAAATGTGAAATAACGTTATACATTGCAATTAATTATTACTCACGTGTTATATATAGGCCTATTTTTTCAATTTATATTTCCAAGTTGTGTAATTTTTATTCCTTTCTCACAGACTTTTATATTTTCCTAATTTAAAACGTAATTCATGTACGGTAGTATGTAATTTGCTTAAAATAATGTATATATAAAGATGATTTATCAGTCATAAGAATACATTTAGGTGCTCTTCTTGATAAAATCATGCCAAACTATGTTCTTATAAGTTACTTACCTATTCCAAAAGCCCGACCCATGCCACCAGAAATGTTATGCACTATAGAAAGATACCTAATACACTGCGCATTGTTTAAAATATACATTTTGCATTAACCAAAAGTATGTGTTGTTCACTTTACCAGATACAAAAATCGGCTTACTTATGTAGATTCGCTTACGGAAGACCATGCACACGATCGTTATAATTTTTTGTTTTTCTATGGGTTATTTTGTTCATTCAACCTCGTGGGTTTTCTCTTGGTCCCCCGGTTTCCTCCCACTGCTAAAGACCCCTACGCGCAAGCGAATTATTGAAATAAAATTAAACAATATATGTTAGTCCCGAAATGACCTAGTTTGTGTCAAGTGGACGTTAAACCCCATTTCTCTCTGTCTCTCTCTCACTTGTTCATTGTGTACTAATTCGCTTTCAGATTATTGAATGTAAACCACGACAACGTTAAATGTTAATCATAAATAAATTATAGATTTATATCAGACAAGATTATATTTATGTTTTTCAATTAATCATTTGATGCATTATAAAATACTCTACGTACGGGTGATTAGCAGTGGGGTGAAACCAGAACACACGAAAGAAAACGGTTGACCCTCCTTTTGCCACGTTCAAGGCAGAATCGAAACCACGTCACCTGATTCAATGTCAGACCTTAATTGGCTATACAACCCTTCTTATTGGAAAGGGGGTCACATGGTTCAGTTAATAAGACGTTGGCTCGCTATCTAGAAGGTCCCGTGTTCCATCCCTGCGTTGGCCGAGAACGTTCATCCTGATTTTCCCCCTTGCCAATCAATGGTGCAGGAGGAACCGCGCTTAAAAATCCCGATGAAAGTTTTTGGCTAACGGAGGGATGGAACAAGGGGCCTCCTGGATAGCGAGCCTACGGTCAACGTACAGTCGTTGGGATGGGACGAAATACCGAGGTCCGGTCTACACATTGGCACTATTTGGCGTATGGCGGTCTTCATTAGGCCAGTCGGAGCAGTAGGGCTATAAACCCCATTTCATATGGGAAATGTATTAATTAGTGCTAATTATTATCCGACGCGCTTATTATTATCCGGCGCGCTTGTTATTATCCGGCACGAGCCAGTTATTATCCGGCACGAGCCAGTTATTATCCGACGCGCGCCAGTTATTATCCGACGCAAGCCAGTTATTATCAGGTGCACGTCAGTTATAATCCGACGTGAGAGAGTCGATTGATACGCGCTAGCGTATGGACGTGTTTTAAATGTGCTCCCGAAGTGCGGTCAAGCGGAATTGACCTCGGTCATAAGACTTTGTGTACACATTGGCACTATTTGGCGTATGCCGGTCTTCATTAGGCCAGTCGGAGCAGAACAGTAGGGCTATAAACCCCATTTCATATGGGGAATGTATTAATTAGTGCTAGTTATTATCCGACGCGCTTGGTATTATCCGGCACGAGCCAGTTATTATCCGACACGAGCCAGTTATTATCCGACGCGAGCCAGTTATTATTCGGCGCGCGCCAGATCAGGTGCACGTCAGTTATTATCCGACGTGCGCCAGTTATTATCAGGCGCGCCACAGTTATTATCAGGCGCGCGCGCCACTTATTATCAGGCGCACGCTAGATATTATCAGGCCAGTCGGAGCAGAACAGTAGGGCTATAAACCCCATTTCATATGGGGAATGTATTAATTAGTGCTAGTTATTATCCGACGCGCTTGGTATTATCCGGCACGAGCCAGTTATTATCCGACACGAGCCAGTTATTATCCGACGCGAGCCAGTTATTATTCGGCGCGCGCCAGATCAGGTGCACGTCAGTTATTATCCGACGTGCGCCAGTTATTATCAGGCGCGCCACAGTTATTATCAGGCGCGCGCGCCACTTATTATCAGGCGCACGCTAGATATTATCAGGCGCGCACCAGTTATTATTATTATATTTTTATTCTTTGCGTCCCTTACCGGGCCCCGTAATAGACATATTGTTTTTTTTATCAATTTATAACAGAATTAAGACCACCCATTTGAGAAGTTCACGTTGCTAACAAGTTTTTAATGTATTTTTGCATTGAAAGTTATCGATTTAACGATCTTATTACCGAGTAAACAACATGAATATGTATAAGCTACATTATGTAAATATATTTCATTAAGCAAGATACAGTAACCACTATATTAAACATTCAATAAGCCGTTGTTATATATAATATAAATGTATGCGTATATATACACAGAACTCAATGACCATTGAATACCGCTCGGGTTATTCAATAGTTCAAGAGAGTCCCTGCGCAAGTATTCCACGAGCGATAGCAGTGACGTCACGACCGTTTGACGTAATTCTGAAAGTGACGTCATTCTGGACAAAAGTAGTACGTTTTCGAGCCACTGAATATGGCCATAGGTTTTTCAATGGCTGTATTCAATGATATTTATTTGTATTTGCATGTAGTTATGGGTGCTTATTTGCTAAGGTGCCATAATTTTGTCCGCATTTTGTTTTTGCATATATAATTTTCGCTATTTATCTTTTTTTTTAACAAACAACATTCCACTGTACAGGGAGGTTATTTGAGGGATATATAAGACAATAGCAGAACCATACATAAAATATTTTAGATAAAATTAAAAAATTGAAGTGTATAATATGCCTGATTTTAAGGTTCAAAATGGGACATTTGAATGGCTGCCTCGGAAGATCGTTGTTATAGTGCAGATAAAAGTATTGCGGCAATCTTTTATAATTTTTATACGCCCACATTTTCATGTGGACGTATATTGTCGTCGCCCCTGTTCGTCCGTCCGTCCACAATTGTTTGTGAACAGTCTACAGGTCACAATTTTTATCCGATTTCAATGAAACTTAAAACATAGGTTTGTCACCCTAAGATCTCGGTTCCTTTCGATATTGGCATGTATAGGACTGTAACTTCATGGGTTATGGCCCCTGATTGTACGAAAAATCACGTTTTTTAGCTTGTGAACAGTGTAGAGGTCACAATTTTGAACCGATTTTGATGAAACTTGAAATGCATGTTTATAACCCAAAGTTCTTGGTTCCTTTCGATATTTGCGCCAATCGGATCGTAACTTCCCGAATTATGGCCCCTGAATGTCCGAAAAAGCGCCCTTTTTACCTTGTGGTCCCTCTGGAGGTCAAAATTGTTATCCGATTTAAAAAAAACGTTTGATTATATCACCGTTCCATGGTTATGAAGGTTGAGTTCGAATTTCGTGAAAATCGGACCAAAATTGACGGACAAAATGGCCGCCATTTGTACGCGAATAGTGTGAAAATATGTTATATCAAGGTTGTGAACAGTGTAGATGTCACAATTTTGAACCGATTTGGATGAAACTTGAAATGCATGTTTACAACACAAAAGATCTTGGTTCCTTTCGATATTTGCGCCAATCGGATCGTAACTTCCTGAATTATGGCCCTTGATTGTCTAAAAAATTGCCCTTTTTAGCTTGTGGTCCCTCTGGAGGTCAAAATTGTTATGCGATTTAAAAAACCGTTTGATTGTATCACCGTTCCATGGTTATGAAGGTTGAGTTCGAATTTCGTGAAAATCGGACCAAAATTGACGGACAAAATGGCCGCCATTTGTACGCGAATAGTGTGAAAATATGTTATATCAAGGTTGTGAACAGTGTAGAGGTCACAATTTTGAACCGATTTGGATGAAACTTGAAATGCATGTTTATAACCCAAAGATCTTGGTTCCTTTCAATATTTGCGCCAATCGGATCGTAACTTCCTGAATTATGGCCCCTGATTGTCTGAAAAATCGCCCTTTTTAGCTTGTGGTCCCTCTGGAGGTCAAAATTGTTATGCGATTTAAAAAAACGTTTGATTGTATCACCGTTCCATGGTTATGAAGGTTGAGTTCGAATTTCGTGAAAATCGGACCAAAATTGACGGACAAAATGGCCGCCATTTGTACGCGAATAGTGTGAAAATATGTTATATCAAGGTTGTAAACAGTGTAGAGGTCACAATTTTGAACCGATTTGGATGAAACTTGAAATGCATGTTTATAACCGAAAGATCGTGGTTCCTTTCAATATTTGCGCCAATCGGATCGTAACTTCCTGAATTATGGCCCCTGATTGTCTGAAAAATCGCCCTTTTTAGCTTGTGGTCCCTCTGGAGGTCAAAATTGTTATGCGATTTAAAAAAAACGTTTGATTGTATCACCGTTACATGGTTATGAAGGTTGAGTTCGAATTTCGTGAAAATCGGACCAAAATTGACGGACAAAATGGCCGCCATTTGTACGCGAATAGTGTGAAAATATGTTATATCAAGGTTGTGAACAGTGTAGAGGTCACAATTTTGAACCGATTTGGACGAAACTTGAAATGCATGTTTAAAACCCAAAGATCTTGGTTCCTTTCAATATTTGCGCCAATCGGATCGTAACTTCCTGAATTATGTCCCCTGATTGTCTGAAAAATCGCCCTTTTTAGCTTGTGGTCCCTCTGGAGGTCAAAATTGTTATGCGATTTAAAAAAACGTTTGATTATATCACCGTTACATGGTTATGAAGGTTGAGTTCGAATTTCGTGAAAATCGGACCAAAATTGACGGACAAAATGGCCGTTATTTGTACGCGAATAGTGTGAAAATATGTTATATCAAGGTTGTGGACATTATAGAGGTCACAATTTTGAACCGATTTTGATGAAACTTGACATGTATGTTTATAACCCAAAAATCTTGGTTCCTTTCGATATTTGCGCCCATCGGATCGTAACTTCCTGAATTATGGCCCCTGGTTGTCCGAAACATTGCCCTTTTTAGCTTGTGGTCCCTCTTGAAGTCAAAATTGTTATCCGATTTAAAAAAACGCTTGATTATATCACCATTCCATGGTTATGAAGGTTGAGTTCGAATTTCGTGAAAATCGGACCAAAATTGACGGACTAAATGGCCGTCGTTTGTACTCGAATAGTGTGAAAATATGTTATATCAAGGTTAGTGGACCTTATAGAGGTCACAATTTTGAACCAATTTTGATGAAACTTGACATGTATGTTTATAACCCAAAGATCTTGGTTCCTTTCGATATTTGCGACCATCGGATCGTAACTTCCTGAATTATGGCCCCTGATTGTCCAAAAAATCGCTTTTGTTTGCTTTTGGTCCCTCTGGAGGTCAAAATTATTATCCGATTTAAAAAAACGTTTGACTATATCACCGTTACATGGTAATGAAGAGAGAGGTTGAATTACGTGAAAATCAGACTAGAATTGACGGACAAAATGGCCGCCGTTTGTACACGAATAGTGTGAAAATATGTTATATCAAGGTTGTGGACCCTATAGAGGTCACAATTTTGAATCGATTTTGATGAAACTTGACATGTATGTTTATAACCCAAAGATCTTGGTTCCTTTCGATATTTGCCCCCATCGGGTCATTACTTCCTGAATTATTTCCCCTGATTGTACGAAAAATCACACTTTTTAGCTTGTGGTGCCTCTGGAGGTCACAATTATTATCTGATTTTAAAAACCAAACAAATTCTAATGATTTTCTGATAATTCCTTAATATGTGACAACTCTTGTTGACTGCCCGGACGATTTGGCTGCTGTGTGGGCGTATGTTTCGTTGCCTGGCAACCTATTTTTTAAATATCAATTAAATGCATATTTCATACCACAATAGCAATTTTGAAAATACTGCAATTGTCATTGCTAATTTTGAGTTCAAAGTCGGCCCGAACGGCCGGTCGGACGATCACTCGAAAGGCGATAATTTTGTCCAATTCGTTAAAAAAAAACAACCCTTTTTGCTGAACATTATATGTGAGAGGGGGTATTGTGACCGGTGGCTTTAATGGGCTGGTATAATAGACTTTCTGGACCGGGTGTGCTGGGTGTGGGTCAGAATTCGGAATCCTGCGATGAGGATACGAAATTCAACCGAAAATTTCATCGGATTCACCCGATTAATTATTAAGTCACCTGCACCCTGTTTGTGGGGATACGCCAGAATCCAAAATTAAAAATCAGCTTTTATGATTTTTATTTTCGTCACTCTGTACCAATGTGTTTCGTAGCCTTCCATCACAGGAGGAATCAACTAGCGCTCCCGGCAACAAAAATGGGACATTTTCAAATGAAAATATTCCTGCTGATTCAATATTTCTAACTGGTTAATCCAATGGTCAAAATTTTCTCAACTAGTCCCATTTTTCAACCAATTAAATTCTCTTGACTCTTGACGATGCAATGATTACACGTTAATTAATAATATGACGATATGATAATTTCACAGGTTGATGAGTGTAAATTACTTGCAGGTCGGGGTTTTGGCCTAAGTTAATCGATTTATGAAATATATTATTTGACAGAGATTATAATCAGATATTGCACCAAATCGCATAATTGGGGTTCATTTTTCAAAAATGTCCAGGGGAAGAGCCCCCCCCCCCCTCCGAGCTCCTCGGCCATTAAAAGGGGCTGCTCCGAAACGGGAGCCCGGGCCGGTTCCCTGCCCCAATCCGCTCCTGCAAACTGCCCTAAGATGTTTTTGGTCACTTAAAATATGAAATGAAGAAATAAAATGGGATGTAATGTCCTGCTCTTCACCGACTGAGCTACTGAAGACGGCCAGTGCGGGAAATCTGCCTGGACAGCGGCACTACGGCATACTCTTATTTTGATTCCAACAGTCAAGGATTCTTATATTAGGTGCATAAGGGGTGTCATGTTTTTGTCGAATGTGAACCACACCTGAAAATCCTGATAAACTTTCTCGGCCAATGCAGGGATTGAAGACAGAACATCCGGATTAGCAAGCCAGCGCCTAACACACTGAGTCACCCTAGCTGTCATGTAAATTACGACATGAAGCTTAATTTGACATCAATGGTCGAGATGCCCTCACTGATCAGTCAAATACCATAACAGGCATTATCTTTAAATTGACATCATTGATTCATTTAATACATACTTTTTGACATCTATATGTTGAACGTGACTATTTTAATCAGGTGTTTTTTTTTAAAATAGATTGTTTCCCTGTTAGTATCCACAGTAAAATAAACATACAGGTACTCTTTTGTATCATGGGACAATGCAGAAACACTTGAAGAAGAAGGTGCATAAGGTCGAGGGAATAAGAAACGGGACAAAATTGTGAGGCTTATTTGTCAATTTCGCCCGTTTTGTGACTGTTTGTTTATCCCAATAATTCATTTATTCTGAGACCGACTGCGGTGAGTACATTTATTTAGACCGACTATTTTTTTGACATGGTTGGAAACATTTCATAGAACAACACTCACAACAGAATAAGAGTGACAAACTTTTTTTCAAACATGACAAGCAGACATGGTTATTTTATACTATAGTTTGGTGTGACGTAGACGTGTGTAATTTAGGCTCACGGATTCACGCAAATACATAGTATTTGGGATCTATTCTGGCATTGTTTGTTTACCTCATTAGGCCTAATTCATGAAGTCGCCGATGCCTAATTTTGAGATCGACGGCAGTGAATGCACTTATTTTGAGATTGACTATTTTTCTAACGGGGAGAAACAGAATAATAGTCACAACAGAATAAGAGTGAAACACAACAATTTTTCAAACTTGATAAGTTGACAAGGTTATTTTATACTAAAGTTTTGCGTGAGTAGTGAGACGTATGTAGTGAGCACTTATTTTGATACCGACTGCTCCTATTTTGCGACCGACTGCACTGGTTTTGCGACCGACTATTTTTTTTCCCTGGGAGTGGGGTGTACCACACCCACACCCCCCCCACATTTACGCCCCTGGTTACGCAGTTAGCTATTGGTTGTTAATCGGATTATTGACCAGTCATAATTTGCAACAGAAATTTACTTCCATTACAGCAGTGTTAAGTGTGGTACGCCACCTAAGGTAGACTACATTGGACCACATTCAAGTTTTGTATTCACGGGCTGGAATGGCAGAAAAACACGTTTGCGGCAGTCAAACGTTGCTCCCAACGACCCCGTCTCCGTGGAATATAAACGATTGATTGGAATTCGACTAAGCCATCTTAGACTATATCAGTATCACCTACTGTATTGAGAGACTGGAATAGCAAGAAAACGCGTTTGAGGTCTTTAAATTTTACCTATTATTTAGGGGGGGGGGACGTCCCTAGACGTCTGTAGGCCTAACCCGAAATTTGTTCGAGCATGTCAGGATTCTGCCGCCTTAAAATTCATCAAGTCCGTATGGCTATGGAGAGCGCCCACAGAAGCCACATCGGAAGTCCCCAGAAGCCTTTGCCCCCCTAACAATTTCGGTCTAGCTACGGACCTGAATAAAATCTCTTTTAGCAAACAACTAAACAACTAGTTCGTGGTGAATCAAATCAAGGGTAAATTAAATATCAAATTTCTATTGATCAATAATTCATGAACATATCTCGTTTACAGAGAGTGTAAACAGAGTAATAGAAACAGGAATAATTCAGTCGATATTAAGTTACGGTAATATTTATAAATGATGAACATCAACTGGTTCGCGACGATGATACATCCAATGATTTAAACCGGTGGAATCACGACACAAATCAGATGAGATATTTGATGATTAAACTGTTCCCGGCGATGATTAAACTGTTGTCACGTCACAAAGCAGATGAGATATTTGACCCAAATCATTCTAATTATATTCAGTTGTACGTGATATCAGGTTAAAAAATCAGATACAATTGGGTTTAACGTCCGACTGTTCTGATTCAACTTGAACGTGACGTCAGGTAAACAGACAGGCTTATAAGATACAGTGACGTATATTATACACAATATAACAACTAGTGCATGATAAATTAAAAATATAAATTTGTAATACTCACATCGGGCTGTTTCAGGAAACATGAAAAAAAATATAAAGAATTATTAGGTAATTATTTTATAAAGACGGATTATGGGGGGGGGGGTGACAAATACGGGAATTTTCTCCTTAACTGCTTGATGTATTTCAACCTGATTTGTCGCTGATTCAGATCGTTTGTTCTACATTTTCTACTTTTCCTGAATCGCTCGAATAATATCAACCACATTTATAGACACACTGTAAACCCTTGACAGTGAAAATGATGACAAGTATTGTGTTATTGTTTGTGTGTGGTGCGGTCCCCCTGTATATTATCAATACTATACAACGATGACCATTACTATATATATAATATACTAGAAATATTACAACATGATGATAAGTACTTTATATACAAAAAACAGTACACGTTGATGACAAGTATTATACTAGAAATAGTACAGCATGATGACAGGAAAGAGTATAATAAAATTTGTGCTGTAGAAATGTTTTATCTTTTATTTACATTTCCAATGTAAGATCTAAATAGAGAATCTCCTACAAGTGTTTTTTGATATCAAAAAATATCAACACAAGTTGATAATGTAAAAAAAACGAGGCTCTGCCGAGTTTTTATTTACTTTATCAACGAGTGTTGATATTTTTTGATATCAAAAAACACGAGTTGGAGATTTTATTTATCACCCAATCCTTTCTTACATGCAGAAATAAATAAATATAATTCTTTGGTATAAATTTCACCTTTACTGGACCTAATTTCATTACTGCGTAGTGATACATCAGTTTTTTGACTGCAGTTTAGCTATTGCAAAGTCCTATATATTGACCCAATATTTCCTTCAAAGTCAATTAAATAAAAACAGTTTCTTTTTAACAAAAAAAAAAGTCACTTTTTATTTAAAATAAGTGGTTTCTTTAAAATAAAAGAAAGTAGTTCCTTTTTGATTGACCAATCAAATTCATGTAAAGCGATATCTCCTAAGGAGATATCGCAGTAGATTATGTAATTTATCATACAAGCGATATCTACTGTCAAATAAGATATTGGGTGATAAAATATGATTTAGAGCGTGTGTGTGGGAGATATGGGGTTTAACGTCCAATCGACACAAAATACTCCATTTCTAGAGGAAACCGGAGGAACCGGAGAAAAACCACGAGGTCGGATAGGCGACGCTACTCTTTGTCACGTATCATCGGGGAATCGAAACCACGCCAGTTGACTCAATGACAGACCTTATGAAACAACGCACACACGCTAACCATTCGACCATCGAACCCTGAGAGATAATAGGAAAATTGTGATTAATTATTTGTTTTCTCAAATTAAAACGAAATGAAATTGGGTTTAATGTCCGACTGTTCTGTCCGACTGGGCTAATGAAGGCGGGCATGTGCCATACAGTGTGCTTTGAGGGAAATTTTTGCCCGGGCAGCGGCACAATGTCCTACTCTTATATTGAATTCCAACTGTCAAGGGATCTTTTACATGCACGTAAATGTATACACTAATACACTGGGAGCTCGGCTTTTTGTCCCATCCGAAGACAACTGTCCTTGTCTCGTCCTCCGTCCTGACAAGGAGAAACCATGTCCAAGTCGGAAAATCCCGATGAACTTTCTTAGCCAATGCAGGATCGAACGCGTGATCTCCACGCTAGCAACCCAGCGTCTTACCCAGCTACCCACCGTGGCTCCCTTTTCTCAAATAATGAAACATGTTGCCTTAAAAAGTAAATTATTTTTCGTATTATTCAAGTAGTGTAGAATTACAATAACAGGGCGAAGGTTAGTTAGCTATGTTAATTACTTGAATACGAATTGGTGTCAGTAGTTCCCGAACCAGTAAATATACCCTGCCTAGTGTACGACACCCACCTATACTTATAGATACTGGAGCGACAATATAAACCGGATTTCAGAAAATTCCACATTTGTTGTATCTAAGGGTAAAATGGAATTGTAGAAAACCTTTAATCGGATCAAAAGCTATTAAATCACCGCAATGGTGTTAGCACGCCACTAGAAGAGTGGTAAGAGAGGGTTTTTTTCATGAGCTGCGACAACGATTCGCTGCTGTAACAATTAATACCGATATAAATAAACCTATATATATATCTATGGTTAGGCCTATACCGGAAATATAAATGCACACATATTAAACACAAATTGGCTGCACACGGGGATGGCCGATCCTGAGATTTAATCGGATCTTGGAGCAGATTTTGTCAGGTCGCATATCATAAAATAAACGAATAGACCCGAATGGTAGTGGGTGTTTATTCGTG
This sequence comes from Patella caerulea, assembly GCA_036850965.1. NCBI lineage: Eukaryota > Metazoa > Mollusca > Gastropoda > Patellidae > Patella > Patella caerulea. The sequence goes on from JAZGQO010000010.1 coordinate 6,872,618, forward strand.
TCAGTACAAATATTCCAAATTTGGATACACACGATAACGTAACTTTGTGAAACATTGAAAACCCAAACAAATATACCGCTTCCAACCCTTAACGTTACGTCATCCCAGCTCCTCATAAGTTGTTAGAAAGTTATAAATTGTGATCTAGAAGAAGAAAGAAAGATAGTCATAACCACTGGAAGCATGTACCCTAGGCCGAGATATTCTCGACACTTTCAATACTAATCTTGATTGGATCAAAACATATCAAGATTAGTATTGAAAGTGTCGAGAATATCCTAGAACCGACCACCAACCATTAGGACACCAAAACATCATACTCCGCTTCGCATTTCAAATTAATGGGGGTGCTAAAAACTATTGTATTCTGCATTCTTGCTCGGGCGAAATAGACATCCCAATCATTCTCTTCTCAAACAATGATCCAAATATTCAAATTTTGATCGATAATGAGTATGGAAGACCAAGCAGCTCTTTATTCAGTGTTCTTAGTTCTTAGTTCTAAATTCATAGTCCCTAATTCTTACTTCTTCATTTGTGGTCGTATTTCGACATTTGTACACTAAAATTAACATTTGTATCTTAAATCAATATTTGTTTCACAAATCAGACATTTGTCATATCAGATCTGTAAAATGTATTTTAATATAAGATATTATTTTTTTAATTTTTTTTTTTAGAAAATCAAAAAATTAATCTATATTTACATTTCATCAGAAAAATACAACGAAAAACAAATATCGAACAACAAATTTCAAGATAAAAATCTCCAAATACAAATCTTGCAAAAAATTTCTCTAAAAACATTTCTCCAAATACATTTCTCCAAACACATTTCTCAAAATTCATCGAACCGGGACATTAGAAATCAACCTAGCAGACAATAAGTCACCATACAATAAATAAGAATCAATCGAGCAAGCATACAACAAGTAAAATCGTACAATGACCGTGACTTTAATGGAATCACGTGCGTTTTATGTTTCTATATATAAATATATTGGTTAATATGATCTAGCATTAAATAAAATAAATTGAAAGTAGACATATGCCGTTTGATACGAAAGCCTACAGAGCTCATCTATTTTTTTTTTTTACTTCTGAGTTCCTAGTTCTCACTTCTGAGTTCCTAGTTCCCACTTCTGAGTTCCTAGTTCCCACTTCTGGGTTTAACTCTGAATTCAACGATTTGTATAAAATGCGCATGCGCACTTTCTACTTTCACATTACTTATTGGTTCGACGCCGACAGCGGTAAAATAACGAATGGGAATAGATGAATGAAAATCTAGATAACTATTCTTTTTAAAGGCATCCTACGTGTGTTATACTGCATATACCATTATGGGGATAATTTTCTTTGTCGGTTTGATTTTGGTATCCTGCCTTTCGTGTGTAAAGTGCCTACCTGTACCTACCAGCTATCTACCATGCTTGTCTAATAATGTTTTCAGTCTAAATGAGCTGATTCTTCGATATTTCAATTGTGATTTTTGTAATGGGGAAATAATGCTTCTGTTGTTGTATCTACATCAGGTCAATATCAGTTTGAGCACTCTAAAAAGACGTCTAAGATCTTTGAGATTAAAACGTAAACTCACTGGGAGTAGAAATACAATTTCTTCTTATAACGATGTGGTTAATGCAATTATAACTGAAATCGGATGTAGTGGACGTTGTATTGGATACCGATCTATGTGGTATCGTTTAAAGATTGAATGGGGCATCAGATTTCCTCGCGATAAAATTCTCAGACTTATGCGGATTGTTGATCCAGAAGGAATTCGAGTGAGAAAACGTCGACGTTTACATCGAAGATGATATATTTGTAAAGAACCAAATGCGGTTTGGCATGTAGATGGGTATGACAAGATAAAGCCATTGGATTTTGCATTCACGGTTGTGTGGATGGCTTTAGTCGACGAATTATTTGGCTACGTGTTGGGAAAACTAACAATAATCCCAAGGTAATTGCTAGATATTACCTCGAGGCGGTCCAACAGCTTGAAGTTGTCCCAGCTATAATTAGGTGTGATTTGGGAACAGAAAATTCCATATTAAAGAATCTTCAGCCGCTATTCCATTATGATGAAAATGACCCCACTGCGTGTTTGAAATCCTTTATTTGTGGAAAGAGCACTTCTAATCAGCGTATAGAAGCGTGGTGGTCCATCCTTCGACGACAATGTTTACATTGGTGGATTAACTGATTTAAAGACATGCGAGAACAGAATGTTCTTAATGACTCAAATATTCTTCACAGTGAATGTTTGCAGTTCTGTTTTATGCACATTATTCAATCAGAACTTGACATGGTCACTAGAAACTGGAATCTGCACCAGATAAGTAGGAGCCGCAAGACGGAGGTTCCAACAGGAAAACCTGATGCAATGTATTTTTTGCCACAGCTATATAATGCCAGCGATCAAGGTACCTTTGTGGTAAGAGATGTTTCTGCATGCATGACGATTTTCGAGTACGATAATAAGTCGATAGCTTCAAACCTCTGACTCATAACAAGTACTAAAATGATTATACTTTCCAGTAATAATGTGTTGTAGAAACGTGTTTTGTTCACAACAATGTTGTCCCTTTTAATACACTCCACGTCAACACCCTCCTTAATCACTGCTTGAACAAACGTTTCGATTACCTTGGGAGCATATACATGTATAATGTTTTTTTTAGCTTGCAACTAAATTGAATTATTTAGAAACACATGTGAATTGTGAATAGGCGTGTGTGTTTGTCTAGTACATCAAATATCAATAATCAGGTTATTATAGTAACTGGACACAATAATATGGGTAACAATTACTTCTTTACTAACATGCGACGTTTCGACATGGCACTAGTTGGATAAAGACAGTAGAATATACATTGTCATGTAATAAAATGTTGAAATATCGCTTATGGTTATTTATATAATCGTTATTGTGCTGTAGGCATTCAACGCAAGCGGTAGAGAGTGTCTGAGAGGTTGTTCTACTAAAACATTTTTGCAAATTAGGATTTATTTAAGCGAGGCTTTGCAGTTTGATTATCTCGAACGCGGAGCATATATTAGTATCGTAGGCATCTACCTTGAGCACTAAATGTCTGCTGGGAAGTGGGCTTTTAGGAGGAAAACTTTACATCACTATACACCGTAATCACCCAACGCTAGCGCTAAAGGTTGTGTCTAGGGTTACACCACCTAAGGAATTAAAAACAAATTACGAATGAATTTCGTGCATTTGGGACCATTGTAACACTACATACAGATAACAGAATATCAGCATAATTGATAGACCTTTATTGAGAGCATGAAATAGGCATACTCCAGGAGGAGCGCCATTCCAAGTCTTCTGAAACTAACAGTAAACTCTGGCTTATAAAGCATACAATTAATTAAGAAAAGTGATACACAAGCGATGTACATATTTGGCATTGTTTATTTATGAGATTATAGTATCTGTAACTGCACTGCATATTTAATAAGATCGTGAATGAGATCGTGCCTATTGTCAAAACGAGCAGAGGCCATTCGTGTGTAGTCCGTAAATAACATATTGAACACATTAGCTGTTTTATTAAGTCCGTGCCTTGAAGAAGTTGTGTCGAGTTGAACACGTCAATATCATTAATGATCAAAAATCAGCAGAGGTCAGAAAGTTCTATCTGTATATTTATATTTCAATATGATGTAGAGATCACTTTGTCACATTCCATCCCCACCCATTTAAGTTATTTATTAAAAATAAATAACTAATACCATTCTCACAGGTGGGACACTGTCTTCATCTCTATCAATTGAAGGTACACACAATTAAGTTAAATCACACACGAATTAAGAAGAGCACACACGATATAATAATAGTAATGAAAACACACGCGATTATATAGTTATATGATATTTTCGGAACACTAGGTCCTAGACTTTTGTAGGACGATACCATTATACCATTAAATTCTGGCATTCCTCTTGATTAATTATGACAAAGTGAATGACACTTGTTTATTTCTTGGTGCTGGTGTGGAAACATCTGTTCCATGGAGCGTATTCTCGTCCTCGGTCTCAGCCGACACCATCCCCTAAATAATCGTTATCTAACATACATTAAATACAATACAATATCAATATCAACATTGAAAAGAATTAATATGGACATCACAAATTCAAGTCCTAATTCTATAAAAACAATTACATTGATAAACATGCTACAATAATATAAGTTCAACATAAATACTCGGTTATACGTTCCAACCGAAAAAAAAAATCAACAAAAAACACTTTTTCAATGTCAATAATTTCACTGTTGCCACCACTGAATAAGTTCAGGTCATGTTAGAATTGTTCTTTTTTTTTCTTACACAGCTAATTTGATGAACGTAAACACTTCTGCAAACTGTGCTTGAGGGCCATATCTTTTGACATACTGGAATGCCCGTCTGGTTCATTGTTGCGGTACGTCAAGATAGGGTACAATAAATCCCATAAATGATCAATGTACTTGCTAAATTAGACCAATTACAATTACATTACCCTTAATTTACAACATTGATTTTAATTGGATGTAATAATACTTAATCATATTCTTACACTTAAGTGTATTTAAAATCAAAATTGTATTTACTTTTAAGTGAATAAACTATTAACAATACAATGTAATCTGCCCCTAAGTAAAAATAAGCAGTATTAATTAGTAGTTATCACCTAAAGTCATTAATAACATTGAAACTCATTAGTAGTCAGCTTTACTAATTGACAGTGACAGGTTAAGATTATAACCCGTCTTAACATTGGTGCTATATAGAGCTTCGTGTATATATCACCAGCTTGTAGCCAAGGGGTGCTATCTTACACGCGGAGAACAGAAAAGACAGACATGTGCCTGTGTGAGATGTCCATATAGATACTCCCTATTAACATTTCGTTCTGAATTCAAACGAGAAACAGCATCTTGATACAAGGGATCAGTATTTATTACAAGACCTGATTGTATGATACTCCTGGTTGTAAAAATAAAATAATTACAACCCATAAGTTATTATATTTTTGACGTTTACATGTAACGAAAAATAAAAAATTACAAATATAAGTTCTTGACGTGTACAATACATTAGTATGGTTTTACGTAACATTACTCATGACATAACAGGGAATTCAAAATTTATTCGACAGCTAATCGCACATTCAAATCAAACTTTAAATTATCCATTTTACCACGTTATACTTTTTTTTTGGGGGGGGGGAACTTATTCTCCTTTATATTTATTTAACAAAACGAGATGAATAATCCAGAAACAGTTATATTGCATAAGCTACTCGCTATATATATATTGCAATGCACCCTGTTTCAATTTAAAACATTTTTTAAAACCTAATACCAACCCACACATAGGGCCATTAAGTTTTAATTTTTCTTGGGCATTTTCCTTTATAACCCTAAAAGCTAAACGCGATTTTACACATATTCATACCTTAACCATACCCGGTTAAACACATATACATTACTTGGACATAACACTACATTACATTATTACGGTCTATAACTTTATAGAACGGAGACTTCATTTTATTTCTTTTAGCTTAGTTATACTGTTTCAGTTTTAGAATTCTTATCTATACCGACGTTTATAGAAATTATTTACCCATGTGTAAAACTAACTCTTATTTACTTAACTTAATTATTTACTAGTTTGCCATTTTTTTCGAAAACTTTATATTGATCAAATCCCTAATCTTTAAACAATTTTAAAATTATCCCTTGGTCATTTTTGGCGTTCCATTGTCAGTTACAAGGAAATATGCACCTACCTTAAAAACGACTGGAAACTTCTTCTTCCAAGGGTTTCCTCCCAGGATCGAACCCGGACGTCAGTGATTCCATGACTGCTGGCTGTGGCTGTAAGTATTGGCCCATGGTCACTGGTAAGACTTCCCGCTGGTATGGCGATTCACTCCCACGGTCATATAGTCACGGCATCCAAATCTGATACCACCCAGGACGGTCACAGCAACCAAATCTGATATCTTGACTAATTGTAATTAACAATCCCGGTTGATTACTCATGAAACCAAAATCTTTTCAACTTGCAGATTAACTGGAGAATTCTGTCTAACAAGATTGCCTGTGGCTTCATGGGACTGGATCCCGTTCTGTCTGGTTCACTGATTCACGGCGCCAAATCTGATACGACCCAGGACGGTCACGGCATCCAAATCTGATATCTGTAACACTACATACAGATAACAGAATATCAGCATAATTGATAGACCTTTATTGAGAGCATGAAATAGGCATACTCCAGGAGGAGCGCCATTCCAAGTCTTCTGAAACTAACAGTAAACTCTGGCTTATAAAGCATACAATTAATTAAGAAAAGTGATACACAAGCGATGTACATATTTGGCATTGTTTATTTATGAGATTATAGTATCTGTAACTGCACTGCATATTTAATAAGATCGTGAATGAGATCGTGCCTATTGTCAAAACGAGCAGAGGCCATTCGTGTGTAGTCCGTAAATAACATATTGAACACATTAGCTGTTTTATTAAGTCCGTGCCTTGAAGAAGTTGTGTCGAGTTGAACACGTCAATATCATTAATGATCAAAAATCAGCAGAGGTCAGAAAGTTCTATCTGTATATTTATATTTCAATATGATGTAGAGATCACTTTGTCACACCATTTCAGCAGCGATGTCCGTTAGATAAAAATAATTGTGCCCAATCCACGAGTCATTGGTAATTTGAGTCCATGGGTCTCCCACAAGTCAGTCTCTTATCACACCTGCCCCCCTCCCGCACCTAGATCCGCTACAGGATGGTTATTATAGTACACCTTATCCTTGAGATCCCCCCTGTGGACCGAGGCTAGCCCAGTACTAGGTAGTAGAATAGGTCTATTGCCCCTCCCCAGCGTGTCGTAAAATGCGACTCATGGGGAGAGTGGTCGGGTGACTCCGCAAGTACTCCCAGCGTATAAGCAGATCATCTGCGACAACATGTGGATTGGCGCAAATTGATCTCATTCTTTATTTTACCGCTGTCGGCGTCGAACCAATGTGAAAGTAGAAAGTGCGCATGTGCATTTTATACAAATCGTTGAATTCAGAGTTAAACTCAGAAGTGGGAACTAGGAACTCAGAAGTGGGAACTAGGAACTCAGAAGTGAGAACTAGGAACTCAGAAGTAAAAAAAAAAAATAGATGAGCTCTGTAGGCTTTCGTAGTTTGATCATTGAAAGAGGGCTTTATCTCTTCGAAATCATGTATATGTCAGAAAATATGTACATGTCAGAAAATATTTTACAATTTTTAATATGTATTTGGACCTTCTTAATGGTGTGCAACCCGATATCTTGTATTTCGAGTTATGCCGGTATTTTGACGTTAAATACGCTCCCCACCCCTCATTTGTTAGTGCCAGTCAATTTTTTTTCTTTTTGCCAGTTATGTAAATATAAATATACATTTTGTAGCAAGAAAAAAAACATATTTTCCAGTAGTATATGAACAAATATCGAGATTTTCTTATTGAGATCGTTTTTTAAGATTCAAATCCCCGCCACCTCCCCTCACTGAATAAATGAAATGAAGGGAAACGGAGTTTAACGTCCTACTTTTCTGATCCGAACTGGGCCGATGAAGACTGTTATAGGTTATACTCCCTTTCTCCACCTCTTTGAACAAAGAAATATGTCGCTATCAGACAAAGCCTAATTTCTGAAAAAAGACTACTGTCAATTTATTTTCGTTATCAAAGGCCCGGTCCGATTAGCTGTTCCTCGCACGTGGTTTCACTGGAGAAATGAAATGAAATAATATCCTACTGTTCTAGGCTACTTTCAATTTATTTTCGTTATTCGTTAGCTGTTCTACGCACGTGGTTTCACTAGAGAAATAAAATGAAATGGGTTTAACATCCTACTGTTCTGCTCCTAAACTAGGCTAATGAAGACGGACATACGCCATACAGTGTGCTACGGCCTACTCTTATATCGAAATCCAACTGTCAAGGGATCGTTACACTAGCGTCGCGGTCACCGAGCGATTATTCTTATTGTACATGTGCTTATACTCGATTCCCATTATTGTATGGTGACTTATTGTATGCCAGGTTGATTTCCAACTGTTCCGGTTCAATGAATTTCGAAAATTTTTTTGAAGATATGTTTTTGGAGAAATGTTTTCAGAGAAATGTTTTACAAGATTTGTATTTGGGGATTTGTATTTTGAAATTTGTTTTTCGATGTTTGTTTTTGTTGTATTTTTCTGATGACATGTAAATATAGATTATTTTTTTTATTTTCTTAAAACAATAAATATCTTATATTAAAATACATTTTACAAATCTGATATGACAAATTTTGAAATTTGTTTTTCGATATTTGTTTTTTTTGTATTTTTCTGATGCAATGTAAATATAGACTAATATCTTATATTAAAATACATTTTACAAATCTGATATGACAAATGTCTGATTTGTGAAACATATATTGATTTTAAGATGCAAAGGTTAATTTTAGTTTACAAATGTCGAAATACGACAACAAATGAAGAAGTAAGAAGTAAGAACGCTGAATAGAGAGCTGTTTGGTCTTCCATAATGAGACGGGCAAAATACAGTAATTGTTCTTCATAAGTATGTGTTATCGCTTAGAGACGGACAAAGGTAGAAAATATCGCAAAAGGCGACTTACATCAGTAGATAACGCTAGAAAAAAGATTTTCTGCATGAAAAAATAATAGACCTTTCTTTATTACCACCTTGCCGAATACACTGCAGGGCTTGAATGGAGATTTACAATGTGAATTGGTTTTGGAATAATATCCATAGGATATGCGAGCTGTTGAGCAGCAACCAAGAAAATATTTGTCTCAATCATATGAACTTTTGATATGAATAAACTAATAACTAAACATATCTCTGAGTTACTGTGTTTTTGAGATACATTGCCAGATCTCTTGAAAAGGACCATTATAACTTAATATTTTGAACGAAAACGCTAACGAAATACTACTTTTAGCTCAATTAAGAACGAAATGACTTCTGTCCACAAAAATACATGATGTCAGCCCCCCCCCCCTGCCACACACACACACCCACACACTCACACTAACGGGGAACCACCCCAGCGTCCACCCCCAACAAAATGGGAACATTATTCACATATTTAGAGATGTTTCATCCAGCTCTTAGACAATCATCATTTAAATCAACATGAACTCATTTCCCGTCAATTTTATCCCCACCCCACCCCTCGACACACCCACACCTGCTATCCCCACCCCATAAATCAAATCGTTGTCCAGGGGCGTCATAAACACTTATTTAGAGATGGGCAGTCCTAGTATTTTATGTTTTATTAATATATAAAATGATCATCATATGCACACCTACACCTGTTCCCCCAATCCCACCTCCCCCCATAAACCAAAACAGTTGTCAAGAGCAACATGAACACTTATTTAAAGATGGAAAGTCCTGTAAATTTATGTTATATTAATATAAAATGTCAACATGCCATTCCGCCCCACCCCAACCACACACATGCGCTCATTGTAGACATTTGGCCCCCATGATCACCGCCCAGATTCGGAATTACACAAAAAAAAACTGGTCTAGAAAAACTTTCACTAGACAATTGTTGATGGACGGACAGGGTGGCGACATAAAATGTCACACTAAAGTGTGGGCATATAATTAAATATTCTACCAATAGTGGGCAGTGTCCCATTATTGGGACGGGATTAAGAATGGTGATTGTTTCTTACAAAATCAAGAGGTTGCCATGCAACATAATCCACATTTTGCAAGAGATGGACAGAGAAGGAAGAAGCGATGTTTTATACAGGGGTCATCATCCAGGGAGTAAGAATTATCGAAAGGAAACGAAATCGCTTGGATATGAACATATATTGTAAGTTCCATCAAAGACGGATACAAATTTGACCTTTAGAGTGCCCTCATCCTTGGTATTTCATACTTTTACACTATTTGCGTATCAGTAGCGGTCATTATGGTCCTTTCGTCAAAAGCGATAGACAGCTTTTATTAATTTAAATAGAATCTAAAGAAAAAATCTAGACCACCTTTGTCGAGTTTGTCGATCGAACCGGAAGTGCCACCATCTTGAAACATGAAAAATCCCTAAGGCTTTTTTGCTATTTTACTTACAGACACGGGAGTTATATTTTCTGAATCCTTGAAGGATGGCCCAAAAATCGCAGGGAGCAGAATTTGGTTTAAGGTCAACTGATGGTTGCCATTTGAAGTGAATATGAAAAGTAGTAGCAATTTGATGGGCCGAGACTTTGAAACAAAATAACTCTCCTTCTAATTGAGCTAGAATGTTCAATCTTGGTGTAGACGTTCACTAGGTCAATGTCATGATTGAGTGCAAAGATGAGCATTTTCTGCCTAGGGTAAGCAGAGATAAGCATGCTGATGAATTGATTCTTTAGGGCGCAATAACTTCGGTTATAATGGAGGGAGGGTGGTGAAACTCTTGTCAATCGAGAGTCTAATAGCTAGCCTGTTGTGTGAAATCATTGTATCATTTTTTTTAAATATCAGGGATAGCCGAAAAAAAGAGATTGAAAATCCAAAAAGTCGTATTTTTTACGATTTGGAGCATGTTTAGAGGTCTTTCTCGTAAAGTCAACATAATATCTTTTGGGAACTTCTTGTACAAAGAGTCTTATCGGTAGTTTTTTATATGAAACCATCGATCAACAGTCCAAAATATCAGGAGTAGAAGAATAAAAGGATCAAAAATTGAAAACGGCACCCTTTCATTGTTAAGCAAAACATGCAGTGTGGGTGGCTACAATCTGCACAGTTAGACATCGTATAGAGCTTATTCAACAATATCGAATTCAAACTGCTAAGGGATCTTTTACGTGCACTCCAATGTGTACACGGTGGGTGGGGGGACACGCCCGAAAATCGAGATGAACTTTCTCGGCCAATGCAGGGATCGAACACCCGACCTCCTGGCTAGCAGGCCAACGCCTTAGCCACATAGTGTGGACACCCATCGTACATTTCATCCGTCAAATAAAATCATTTCATTGCATTAGACCAATAATTAATTATTCTTAATTTAAAACTTTATTTTAATATTAGTCTGGCATTATTAAATCTCTTTAAAACAATTAAATACAAAAAACAAAAAAAAAATCAATAAGCGGGTCAATTCAGGTAAGTATAACTACGGATTCTGTCCACCTTCTCTCGTCTACGGCCACACCACGTTGAAAACACCAGTTCTCGTCCGATCACTGAAGTTAAGCAACGTCGGGCCCGGTTAGCACTTGGATGGGTGACCGCCTGGGAACACCGGGTGCTGTAGACGCCTTTTTGCCCTGATTCTTCGTGAAAAAATCAATTTTCCGCCAATCAGACCACAGCGCGCACTCTTTTGCACCACTCCAGCTCTCCGCTCGGCCCGTCTCCCCAGGGAAAAAGACACAAAATGAATTTGAGTAAGCACAAGTATGGGTTCTGTCCACCTTCTCTCGTCTACGGCCACACCACGTTGAAAACACCAGTTCTCGTCCGATCACTGAAGTTAAGCAACGTCGAGCCCGGTCAGTACTTGGATGGGTGACCGCCTGGGAACACGGGGTGCTGTAGACGCCTTTCTAAAACCGACAAAAAACAAAAAAAAAATCAATAAGCGGGTTAATTCAGGTAAGTATAACTACGGGTTCTGTCCACCTTCTCTCGTCTACGGCCACACCACCTTGAAAACACCATTTCTCGTCCGATCACTGAAGTTAAGCAACGTCGGGCCCGGTCAGCACAATGATGGGTGACCGCCTGGGAACACTGGGTGCTGTAGACGCCTTTTTAAAACCGACAAAAAACAAAAAAAAAATCAATAAGCGGGTCAATTCAGGTAAGTATAACTACGGGTTCTGTCCACCTTCTCTCGTCTACGGCCACACCACGTTGAAAACACCAGTTCTCGTCCGATCATTGAAGTTAAGCAACGTCGGGCCCGGTTAGTACTTGGATGGTTGACCGCCTGGGAACACCGGGTGCTGTAGACGCCTTTTTAAAACCGACACCCCCCCCCCCCCAAATAAAAAGATCAATAAGCAGGTCAATAAGCAGACGCCTTTCTAAAACCGACAAAAAACAAAAAAAAAATCAATAAGCGGGTTAATTCAGGTAAGTATAACTACGGGTTCTGTCCACCTTCTCTCGTCTACGGCCACACCACGTTGAAAACACCAGTTCTCGTCCGATCATTGAAGTTAAGCAACGTCGGGCCCGGTTAGTACTTGGATGGTTGACCGCCTGGGAACACCGGGTGCTGTAGACGCCTTTTTAAAACCGACACCCCCCCCCCCCAAATAAAAAGATCAATAAGCAGGTCAATTCAGGAAAAGTATAACTACGGGTTCTGTCCACCTTCTCTCGTCTACGGCCACACCACGTTGAAAACACCAGTTCTCGTCAGATCACTGAAGTTAAGCAACGTCGGGTGCTGTAGACGCCTTTTTAAAACCGACACCCCCCCCCCCCCCCAAACACCAGTTCTCGTCCGATCACTGAAGTTAAGCAACGTCGGGCCCGATCAGTACTTGGATGGGTGACGGCCTGGGAACACCGGGTGCTGTAGACGCCCTTTTAAAACCGACAAAACCCCCCAAAAAATCAATAAGCGGGTCAATTCAAGTAAGTATAACTACGGGTTCTGTCCAACTTCTCTCGTCTACGGCCATACCATGTTGAAATCAGCAGTTCTCGTCCGATCACTGAAGTTAAGCAACGTCGGGCCCGGTTAGTACTTGGATGGGTGACCGTCTGGGAACACCGGTGCTGTAGACGCCTTTTTGCCCCTAAACTCATTAATTTACCATTTTGTTGTGAGCGGCTTGTTATTCTTCCTATATGACATATTGCACGTTTCTGATTTCAAAGAGGGGTTGGGCGGCTGAATGGTTAGCACGCGCGCCTGCCATTGAGTTAACTAGCGTGTTTTCGAATGCCCGGTTGTACGTGACAAGGAGTAAGGTCGCCTGTCCAACCTGCCATTTTTAATTTTTTTCCGGCAATTTTCATTTCATTTTCTCATCCGTCTCATTACAGCAACAAATTTCGGTTATTTCCCTTTAGTTTTCAGATTATTGTTATGCCTGGGTGCAATGTTTCATACTATATTTAGACTTGTAATTTTGCGAGTTTTTGACCAATTTTGATTTGATTTGTAATTTTGCCATTTTTAATTTTTTTTCCGGCAATTTTCATTTCATTTTCTCATCCGTCTCATTACAGCAACAAATTTCGGTTATTTCCCTTTAGTTTTCAGATTATTGTTATGCCTGGGTGCAATGTTTCATACTATATTTAGACTTGTAATTTTGCGAGTTTTTGACCAATTTTGATAATTTTTTCTTCTTATCCTTTTATTTAGGATACTTGATACAATCAATGACACGTGACGATGAATATGAAAGCTTTCATATCTGCATGGGACAGTAGCAGATCTAGTTAGTATTATTATTATAAAGGTCTTAATTATATTTATGGAGTTGACTTGAAATATATTATTAAAGATGCAGTATGTAAGATTTAGATAAACAGCTTTAATAGTTTAAAAATAGATTTTCAAATTACATTATTATAAGCGTCTATAATCTTACGTCGACGCGAATGTTGTTTTGAAATACGGACACTCAGACACTGTCATTGAAAACTGATATTTTATTTTGTTTAATGAGTGTTTTAATGAATGCTCCTTGTATAATTAATTCCCATGATTACTCCCCGTAAAATTACCGCCATTTCATTTTCGTGTACTAGTCATGTACTTTTAAATACCGGTAAATCTACCATTAAGGTACATATTAATTATTAAGATTTTGCAGTAGTATTATATAATTATTTTATAAATACATAACAGAGTTTTCTTTCTTTTCATCCCGTAAAATAATAACTTAATAAGAAGTGAAAATGAACGGTGTTATGTGTTAGTATTAGTAGGACCTAATGCTAGGTTTAGGATTGATCTATTATATTTTATACTTTTTTGCCTAAAAGCCTATATTTGTGAACTATGTGTCGTCAAGAATATTGCATATTTATGTCAGGTTGGGATTCTAATTCCTTGGACAATTTGGGCAGGGAAATCCACGATAAGGCATTTTTCGATTTGACCTGGTCTGGGGGAGGTAACTCCATTTAATACTAAAAAACTAACGTATGCTTTAAAGAGTTGTCTCCCATGTAAATTAGGTTTTTTTATCTATAGTTTGTGAAAGCCTTTGTATATCTTATATTTCAGAACGCTTTTATTATACCAGAGAAAATTAAATAAAGTGTAAGAAGCATTTATACCGGTTATTTGTTGACGTTTCAATCCAATTGTAATATTTCGTAACTTACTATGAAGAACCACCAAACACTTGTATTATCAACGTGGTGTCTCGTTTGGTAGCTGGATAATAAGTGATTATTTTAGCATCGATTACGTCACTGATAATCAGGTGATCTATTTAAAACCTTTCAGTCAGGGCCGGATTAAGGTTTTGTGGGGCCCTTGGCCAAGATATCACACAGGCATCCATGTATCAAATACAAAATATCAAAATAAATAACAGTAGCATATGTATGTACATTATACATTGCATTTATTGCATTAGTTTCATTACATAGGTGATTATTGAGAGGATTTATTGAACCAAGCGAGAGCTTAGGGAAACACAGAGACCCTAAAAGCGTTGGGCCCTATTTCCAGTACAACACTGTATAGAGTACTGGTGATTTAAAGACTTGTCTTTTCGACGGTATAACTTTTACTTAGCCAAAAGTGAATCTTTTTCTCCCCAGTCAGAGCATTCTTATTTATAGAATACGTCACATCAGTTATAACGAACCAGTATGAGTTTTTGAAATATTGTAATTCGAGCAGTCTGATTAGTCATCATGGTCATCATAGCAAATATTTTGACACAAGCATTGAAATGAAATTTTCTTATTATCGCCCCAGGAAATTAAGAGGACTGTTATACTCTTTCGAAGCCAATCAAAATCAAAGAAATTAACATTTTGAGCTACAATTTATATTTAGTTTTAAATATTTAAATATGTTTATGTACCCGTTTGTATTTTTCGTTTGTACTTTTCTAGCGTGCGTTTTACGACCACAGCATTTCAGAGATACAGAGAAAAGGCCGGTTCCACTGAAAGCGAGAACTACGACTCGCTGGTGTAAATCTAAATAAATGACATCAAATGCTCGTTAGACACATTCATAGTCTAGTCGTTAAATATGTTTATGTACCCATCATTTCTCCATTCCTTGTGTATGAATTTGAAAACTATGTCGCAACGACAACATTGTTACACTAACGTAACGAGGATTAAAATGTCACGTATCTGATAAAATAAGATAATAATCATCGTCGTTTAAGGCAAATTCCTCATTCTTAGTACCGTCCCAATATTCGTAGAGTTTTTTTATAATGCACCAAATGATTAATTGGTAAAAATAAATATATGATTAACATTTAAAGTTGTCGTGCAACGTTCGATCACATAAATAAGATAATAATCATCGTCTAGTAACAGGTTACATAGCCTGGATTACATTCAATAAATTGAAAGGGAATTAGTACACAATGATCGAAGTGACCACGATAGTATATTTTGAACATTTTCATAGATCAACAAAAAATAAATAGCCATCGTGTACATGGTCATCCGCATACATATCTACATAAGTAAGCCGATTTTTGTATCTGGTATATTTGTGTACTTTTTATATATATGCATTGTCTGTGTTATCACCCTAGGTAGGAGTGGACGTAAAACCCCAGGAACGAGCGAACATATCTGTATCATTTGTTTGATAACGTCGAGAGTATCCTTGTGGAAACATCGTTTAGTACCTTGTAAATATAGACGATTTTGGTCTAAACTGACACTCTAAATTTTACATCCCTAGGCTTGAAAAAAGTTATTCTAACAAAATCCGATGGTTCCATTCCATAAACTTTTCTCACTATTGCCAACGATGCTGCAAGGCCTGGATGCCGGCCAGGACCAATTTTTTTTATTTTTACCCCCCCCCCTCCTAAAAAATTTCACATAGCTGAAATGGTTAGTCCTTTCAGTGGCAGGTATTTGATAGCTGCCCTATAGTCAGTTTTGTCCATTTCTGGTGATTCCTGATGGGTTGATCACAAGATGGTCTGGTATGAAAACAATATTAACACTACAGGTGCAGTTCTGATTGTACTTGTTGGTGACAAAAGTCTCTTTCAATCTGGCCTCACAATACCATTTTATGCATTTTATCAGTTTGAACCATCATCTTTTATGGGTCTTTTCGTGTGCAAGATGCACACTTTCATTTAAAATTAAATTGAACTGATACCTCGAATGTGTGAATATAAATTTTTCTCGAGCCTCGAGGTCGATATTATGGTGTCAGCTTGGCCTGCAGGGTCGAAACCAACTGTTATGGACAATTTCGAACTCAGTGAGATGTACTCTTCCATTTAAAATGGGTTTGACTGGTACTTCGAATATATGAGTATAACCTATTTTTGACCCTTCGGCTCTGCGGTCCATATTTAGGGTGTCAATTTGGGCCGCCCAAGGGCCACAAGCGTCTGTTATGGGCAACTTCGTACCTAGTGAGATGTACTCGTTCATTTAGAGTTGGTTTTGACCGGTACCGCAAATTTATGGCCCCATTGTCAATTTGGGCCATGCCATGGGCCCAATCGTCTGTTATGGACAATTCCGTAATCAGCTTTCATTTAACATTAGTGTCTACTAATAACTCGAATGTATGAATATAACCCTTTTCTTAAGCCGCCCAGGGAGGATGGGGGTTCATATTTGGGGTGTCAGTTTGGGCAGTCCCAGGGCCAAAATCGTCTGTTATGAGCAATTTCGCACTCAGTGAGATGTACCATTCCATTTAAAATTGGTCTTGACTGGTACCTCGAATGTATGAACAAACTCTGTTTTTGCCCCACCCCACTCCCTTCGGCTTTGTGGTGTCAGTCTGGGCCATCTCAGGGATGTAATCGTCTGTTATGGGTAATTTCGTACTCAGTGGGATATACTCTTCCATTTGTAATTGATTTCAACTGGTACCTCGAATGTATGAATATAATTTTTTTTTCAAGCCCTCTGGGGTTCATATTTGGGGTGTCAGTTTGGACCATCCCAGGGCCAAAATCGTCTGTTATGGGCAATTTCCTACTCAGTAGAGTGTATTCTTTCAATTAAAATTGGTTTTGACCGGTACCTCGAATGTATGAGTTTAACCCATTTTTGGGGTCATTATAGGGGTCACCAGGGTCACACCCATGAACTGGGCCACGGCAGACGCCGACTTCTGTGCATCCCAGGTTAGTATGTAAGATGCCTATATGGTCAGATATTGGTACCTCGTTCGTCTAGGTTCGACCCTCTGGGCTCCTGGTCTATATTGTTATATTCACAAATTATTGATTATAATTTCATAACCAAACATATAGAACACACACTAGTTATTTTGATACGTTAACGGAGGTACAGTTTAGTAAACATGTTGGTAATTTACATTTTTCAAGTAAAAGCTGCTATTAAAGACTTTTGCCAAGCGCAAATTCCTAGTACGTATCGCGTATCCGTATGGATTTTGTGTGTGACGTCATCAATGTGTGTGTATTTCTCATACGTGAAACGGCACACGGATACGGCGTCCCGTATCGAATAGCTTTTATACGGAGAAGGTCCGTATAACATTGTCATCTTTTTGGACGCTGAAATGTATCATAGCGTTTTTATGAATCTATGTGTATCCAAGAACACGAAGGTGTATATTTGATGTGAATTTAACCATAATAAAGACTGGAATGTAATCATTATTTTTGATGGTTTTTCTCAGGAATTTTCATACTTTTCCCGCCTGTCTGCACGCTGGTTGATCTACGTGCTACATTTAGGTAGATATGCGAAATAGCAAATCTGTAAATGATGTGATTCTATGGTAAAGGGGTATAAATGATAAATTAGTGAAACCGAAAATTGCTGTCGAATCGAAGTCAAAGATGTTTTTTAATAAGATGCGACATTATTTTTTTTATAATAGCTCATGGGGTGGTGATCTTGGTAGATATTTGCCATCATACTGTACAGAACTAAGCTCAGCTCAGTGCCGCATACGTACGCGACACAAGAATTTGCCCAAACTCTAAAACTACTCTGACGCAACGTGTCACGTATACGATACGGATACGTGATACGGATAGGGCAAATGCCACTTGCCAATAGTCTCTGTTGTTTGAAATACACGTGTGTGAAAAATTACTAATTATCCAACGTCATTCAACACCTATAAGAGAGAGCGGCGTTAGAATAATTTTAGACATCATTTAGATTCTTTAAAGTCAAACACGCATTGAGTTCTTTAGACGACCATTTCATGATGATGTGGTTTTCTGAATCTCGCCACGCTGGTTAGTCTTTAAAAGTTGAGAGAAAGATATTAATTTTAAACATTGTAATGTAGACATAAAACGTATAGAAAACAACTATTTTGGTTCCCGTTACATATTTGATTTCGGTATCGTGAGAAAGCACAATGGTGAAGTGCTTAAGAAGAGAGATGCAACAGTAGCTAGCCCGGAGTCAAACCAACCCCTAGACGACCAGGTCAAAACAAATATATGAAGCAGTGGTAGTGCTACATTCGCCATACAATTTATGAACATCGTTGCTTTTAAACATGTGTACGATACCGCTTCTGATATTTCCTATTTGAAAATATTGTAACCTCTACAGGGTCCACGACCTTCGTATTACATACAATACACAATGTACATGCAAAGATCGGCCATTATGACGTGCAGTTTCATTTCGATTTCCCGAGATATGAATTCAACCTACAGTATGGTAGAATGTTGTGATATATTTAAACGGTTTTTAAAATCGTATTTAAAAAAATGCGACCTCTAGAGAATCCACAAGCTATAAATACGATTTGTCGTACAATCAGGGGCCATAATTCAGGAAGTTACGATCCGATATGCACGAATATCGAAAGCAACCCATAGAAAATGTTAAGAGCTAAAACCATGAAATGAGTTTCAACGTCCTACTCTTGCATTTCAAGCGTCATGAAAATCGGTTAAAAATTGTGACCTCTAGGAGGT
The DNA here is from genome assembly GCA_036850965.1 of Patella caerulea. Taxonomy (NCBI): domain Eukaryota; kingdom Metazoa; phylum Mollusca; class Gastropoda; family Patellidae; genus Patella; species Patella caerulea. Next base: position 6,891,775 of record JAZGQO010000010.1, read on the forward strand.
CCACAAGCTAAAAACGTGAATTTTCGTGCAATCAGGGCCAAAACCCATGAAGTTTCGATTCGATACATGTCTATATCGAAAATGTTGGCGAATAAAAACAACATTGCTTGAAACTTGAGGTGGATTATAATGTTTCAATCCCACACGTGACAAGAAGTTGGGTCGTAATTCTAACCTCGTGGGTTTTCTCCGGGTCATTCTTCACCCAATATACATTATATAACTGAATCTGTTCGTGATAAAATGTGATTTATAGTATAAAAGTTAACCCAACGCAGGACACCGTTTCATTTCATTTTCAAAGTATTTAACTGACTCCAGACCGTGATTTATTATAAAATAGTTCAACCCATAGAAAATGTTAAAAGCCAAGACCATACCTAGTCCAGGCAAGATAGGATAAGTGCGAGCAGATGCTACAATATGGTCGGTCACCAAAAAAAAAAAAAAAAAAAAATCCTAATCCTAAATCCGTGGTCAAATTGGCCAAAATCCGAAATGTATATTATTATGATTTCCAGCCAATTACCATAATATAATCGAATCTGGTATCAAAATATACGTTTTCGGGGTAAATGAATCCATTTCCATACACATTGTTGTGATAAGTGCTACCGCTGAGTCAATATGGGGGATTATTCAAGGTGGCGTTCAGTTTTGGTGGGAAAATTCAAACTTTGCATGAGGATCAAGTTTGGAGTCAAATATACGTTTTGGTGGTAGCTGAATCCATTTTCGTGAATATTTTAGTGATTAAGTTATTCCCGGTGTCAATATAATAGGAGCAAGTCCAATTAGTGATTTAGATTTCTGATTAGGAATGGGACATTAATGATACTCCTACCATAAACCTTTGAAGCACGTAGCAAATTTATTTCACAAATTGCTTTAAATTTTGAGACTCCGATGGATACAGTATCGCCTGTTTGTCAGATATGCAGTGACCCATTTGATAATGTTGTAACTCTACTGAAGTGGAGAGAGAGAGAAATGTGGTTTAACGTCCACTCAACATAAACTAAGTTATTTCGGGACTAACATATGGTTTTAATTTTATTTCAATAATTCGCTTGCGCGTAGGGGTCTTTAGCAGTGGGAGGAAACCGGCGCGCCCGGAGGAAACCCACGAGGTCGAGAAGGCGCCCCTATCTCCATGTCACATACGCTCACACCAGGGCTCGAAACCACAGCCGCAACCCAGACCGGCAAGCTAGAGGTTGAAGCGCGGCACTCTAGACCACTAGGCCATCCCAACCGCCCTACTGAAGTGGAGGAGCCTGTATCAAGGTATAGACGGTCTACAGTGCTAGGATTTAATTTTGCGGACCGTTGTCGTTTACATGTTCTGTAGGCAAGACTAGCAGACGGCCCATTACAACAGATATAATCGGTGTCCGCTGTTACAACAGTAAAGAGTAGAAGTCGCAACACATATTATTTGGGCATGCCATGACAAGACAAAAGAAGACTGGACATTAATCTAGTTGTATTTGACAAATCTACATTGAGGCCGGTGACCCTAAATAGATGACACTCATTAATTACTTACAGATCTAATACTAGTATTTTAAAGTAGCTTAAAGGGACAATAACACTCTTGCTGGCTTGGTAGCTCCAGAAAATAAATAATAGCCTTATTCTAAGTACTAAATGTTTTAGTGTCTTACCTGTTGTGTAAATTATCCATTACATCCTATTTTACTTTTCCAGAGGGTTCGAAATTATTTTAAAATCCAAGTCACATTTGAAAAGGTTTACGATAGACTTTTCAAATCAATAAGTTGAATTTTTCCAATTTTTTAAATTAGGTGTTTTAAAATGAAATTTTTATCATCAATTAATTGGAATATTGTAAAATAATACAATTTGTTGACCAGAATGAAGTTTGGGACATATTATTCAGTTACAACAAGAGTGTTATTGGGGCTTTAAGTCTCTAACTCAATATCGTCCAAAATCTTACACGTTGTAAATGGTAAAATAAACAATTTTACCATTGGTACACGAATCGTGTACCATAGTGCGTTTCAGCGTCAAGTGACCAGAAAGAGCGAGGCTAGACATATTCCAAAACTTACGTCAAACGGTGACGCTGGAGCGCCTGCACAATGGACTTGAATAATCAGACACTAGAAATTTCGAAACTTGGCAGGTACCGTTTGTAAACAATACCAGTCCTTTTTCATGCTTGTTTTTCTTTACTCACAGGTCGCTTAGTTTTATCATTACAGCTAACTATGTCAATGTTCAGGTCCTTAGGACTTAATCATAATCCCTTAACCATGTGTCAATGTAATGGATCACTTAGTCGTCAAATCGCGTCTACCATATGCTACAGAACTCACATTTTTTTGATCCCGCCCCCACCCTCTCCTAAAGTGCCCTAACGTTGGTCTGCCTACCCTCATTCGGAGGCCCTAGCATGCCCTTTGCTAATTACCGAACTTAGTCATGACTTTACACCAAGTTTTACTCTCTCCTAAATTCTCTTCCATTGAAATTAGTACCCCCGCTTATTATTGAACTTAGGCCTGGATCTTAATCAGCTCATTATTATCGGCATCCAATACCCGTTATCTTTCGGAATGACGGTGGACAATTCATTATCTGACAAACAGGCGATACTGTATCCATCTCTGTCTCAACACTTGAATCATTTAGTGAAATACATTCGCCAATAGGTTTGGCCATCTTGGCTCAATTTTTGAGATTGGTGATCGAAATCGAACACGCCCACGAAAAGCCCACGACGCTGCGTCTACAGTCGGCTGGAAGTGTCCCCCTTTGTCATGCCTGTTACGCTGCCTCTGCGGTGAGCAGTGGTCGGTCAGCGCGTCTAAATGAGATTTTGTTGATGCTTGATGAATACCATCATATTGGATCTGAGGCATACTTGACTACTCTTAATCCCCAATGAGATTTCCAAATATTCTAACCCAGGTGAACCAGTTAATTACCAAAATCACAAACTGTGTTTTGAAAATGGAATCAGCTGCCTCCAAAACGTATATTTTGACACCAAATGTGTTCATTTAGTAAAATTATTATTTTCCCGCCCAAATTGAGCGCCATCTCGAATTATTTCCCAATATTGAGTCCGCTGTATAACAATCAGCAAAATGGGTATGGAAATGGATTCAGCTGCCCCGAAAATATATATTTTGATATAAAACTCGATCATATTCGCATTTTCCCACCCAAACTGAGCGCCATCTCGAATTATTTACCAATAACAATCAGCAAAATGGGTTGTCAATGGATTCAGCTGCCCCGAAAGGTTATATTTTGATATAAAAAATCAAATTGATATAAAACTTGGTCATATATTATGATAAGAGGATAAAAATGGGCATTTTTCAGTCAAAACTGGCGACCATTTTGGATTTTTGCCAATTTGACCCATTTGGGCAAGAATTTCGGACTGGGACTTTTTTGGGTGATAATATACGTCTAGACCCAACATAAACTGTCGTCAGCATTTCTATTGCAGCAAATGCCCGAATTGATGCGAAATTGAGTTAAAATGCCTGGACTAACTCGTTTTGTAGGATAAATGAAATAGGTTTCAACGTCCTACTCTTTTATATAATAAATTAAAATATGATTTGTTGACTAAAACTATAGCTTCTTTATACAATAAACATAAATAAGTAGTACTCACCTCCGACCTCTGAAAAGATAAACAATACAAATAATTAGTATACAATTATTTTATAACAATATGAACATATGAATATATTTGTATTTACAATATAAGATACGCCTTGACAAAAATATTAACCAAGAGGGGTCGTGTTAGGAACTGCTTAGTCCAATTTAGTTTGTGCTATGGTTAGTTCGTGACAGGAACAGGTACACTCAAGGGGGGGGGGGGCTGGGTAATCCAGAACGGTAAGATGTAGAATGCTGATCGATTAGTGGTAGGGTTCTTCCTCTCATTCTCATAATGTTTGAAAAAAATCCACCGAAAACTATAGTCTCTGTCCCGTTCACAATGATTCACGCAGAATTTGAAATAAATCCGTCGAACACAACAGCCTCTATCGCGTTCACAATGTTTTCGGTAAAGCGAGAATTACTTCAGAACGAAAAGTCCCATGTTCTAAATCAGTAATATTCGTCCTCTCGTGACCACAATAATTCAAGCCAATGCGGCCGTCGGAAGAAAACTGGTTTTGGAAATTAGGTAACTTGAATTTTCAAGATACTAACTTTCGGTGTGGGTGTATTATCTTTCTTGTGTGGCCTCTTACTACCTGGAATTTTCAAGTTGATTGACTTACATGTCAATCTACGTGTTATCGGTGATAATCTGCTTATGTTCTGGGAATACCCGTAAGTGATCGTATAGGTTGCTCCCACACCTTATCACTAAGATTGCAGAGGATGGGACTCGAACCCTCGACACCATTGATGGCAGACTCAGGCTTAGCCTATCGGCCACCCGACCCTCTCCCCAAGAGTCGCCTTCTACGACACGCTAGGAATGGGACGATGGACACATTCTACTATCTAACTCTGCACTATAATGCACTGTCAAAAAAATTATATTTATTTTTCATTGTTTCTTGAAGTACTTCGTAACGTCTAGGGTTCTAAAGGGTGGGGCTGCGGGGGGGGGGGGGGTGCAGAGATGTCCTAGGGGCCAGATGTTCCAGAAGAAAAATGTCCGGGGGAGGGGATAAAACTCTGAGGGTAGATGTCCTAGGGGGGTGGGGGTAGATGTCCGAGGGGGGGGGGTGTCCGGTGAGTAAAAATTCGGGGGTAGATGTCCTGGGAGGGAAGATGTCTTCAGCAGGAAATGTCCTGGAGGAAAAAGTCCTAAAAGGGGGTGGGGGTATCCGGGGGCAGATGTCGTGTATAACGTCAATAAAGACTATTTTTAGAACTGGGAACTGGGACGTTTGATTCGCCATTACGTACCACATTTAATTTTTTTGTACTTCAAAAAGGTTTTCTGTGGGGCTCAAAACTGTTCTTTTACTCACAACAATTCCATATTCATAAGCCAAAAGAATGCGAATTTCCTTATTCGAAAACCCTAAAAGGAAGTAAGCCTTAATAATTGTGTCTCGGTCTATAACGCTGCCGTCCATTGCCTAAAGCATTTCATGACATACTATATCATTAGATCAAAACGCTTATTTTATAATATAACAGTAACTTTAAAATTTAAGTTAGTATCTTGAAAATTCAATTTAGCTAACTTAAAAATTCAGGTTAGCTAACTTGAAAATTCAAGTTAGTAATTTGAAAATTCAAGTTAGTAACTTGAAAATTCAAGTTTGTAACTTGAAAATTCAAGTTAGTATCTTGAAAATTCAAGTTAGTATCTTGAAAAATTGAAAATAGAATAATAAAAAAAATATGTGGCCCTATTACGCTTCAAGAGAATTGCCACCCGAGCTGTGAATTTATGAGACCAAGTTTTTCTAGACCAGTTTTGTGCGTAGATTCCCAATCTGGGTGGTGATCATTCGTTTGAGGTGACGTTTTCGAGATATAGGGGGTCAAATATATCTACAATGAGCGTATGTGTTTGGTGGGGGTGGGGCGGAATGACATGTTGACATAATATATTAATTAAACATTAATTTCTAGGACTGTCCATCTCTAAATAAGTAATTATAATGCCCCTGGACAACAGACGTGAGTGTGTGGAGGGGTGGGTGAGGATAAAATTGGCGGCAAATGAGTTCACGTTAATTTAAATGATTTTCTTAAAGAGCTTGGTAAAACATTACTTTTTAACTCCACTGCACATCTCTAAATAAGGGTATAAGATTATCATTCTTTGGGGGAGGGGGTTGGATAAATGTATTTTAAAAAATCATGTAGAATGTGGTACCACACAGGAATATGAAGGGTCTAAGAAGAAGTCCAATATCTTGTGGAACTCTTGTAGTGAAAAACACCACAGACCCAAAATTTTTGAAAAAAAAATAGATTATTTTCTAAGTCCTATATCTTGTGAAAATCTTGTGGCGAAAAACACCACAGACCCAAAACACTATCAAAATATACGGAGTCTAAGAAGAAATTTTGGAGAAAAAATGATTTTTTTCTGAGTCCTATATCTTGTGGAACTCTTGTGGTGCAAAACACTACAGTTCCAAAAGACTCTATGAATATTATTCTAAGTCGAGAATCTTGTGGAATGTAGTACCACACAGGCATATCAGGGGTCTAAGAAGAAATTTTTGAAAAAAAATTTTTTTTTCTAAGTCAAATATCTTGTGGAAGTGTTGTGATGAAAAGCTCCACACAAATGCCCCCAAACCTTGCCATAGATGGAGAACACAGCTGTCCTTGTTTGGCCCCCGTCCTGCATCACTGACAAGGGGAAAAAACGCACATTTATGAAAACATGATTTAGAAGAGGTAAAACATTCTTTCCTTTGAACAAAAAAGGGGGGTTTGGATGGGCTAATCAATAGCACGTTCGCGCTGTACCATTAGGTCTGTCATTGAGTCAACTGGCGTGATTTCGATGTACGTGTCGAGAAGTAGGGATACCTGTCCAATCTCGTGTGTTTTCTCCGGGGCCTCCGGTTTCCTCCTACTGCTAAAGACCCTACGTGCAAGCTAATTATTGAAATAAAATTGAACCATGTGTTAGTCCCGAAATGACCTAGTTGTGTCGAGTGGTTGTTAAACTCCATTTATCCCCCTCTTTGAACAAAGAAATATGTCGCTATCAGGCAAAGCCTAATTTCTGAAAATAGACTACTTTCAATTTATTTCGTTATCGAAGGCCCTGTCCGATTAGCTGTTCTACGCACGTAGTTTCACTAGAGAAATAAAATGAAATGGGGTTTAACATCCTACTGTTCTGCTCCTAAACTGGGCTAATGAAGACGGACATACGCCATACAGTGTGCTACGGCCAACTCTTATATCGAATTCCAACTGTCAAGGGATCGTTTCACAAGCGTCGCGTTGCTTACATTGTAACAAAAACTAAATCCAGATCACACATCACCCCAGTCTTGAACAAATTACATTGGCTCAGTGTTCGAGAAAGGATCAACTTTAAAATCTTATCGTTAAACTATCAATCGATAAACAAATCCGTGCCAGGTTACCTTCAAAAATAGTATCACTGTATCAACCCACCAAACGATCATTAAGACCAGAAGGACAACTCCTGGATGTACCTGCCTATAATTTGAAATCATTTGGATCCAGAACTTTTCGGTACAGTGCATCAATTGTTTGGAATACACTTCCAGAAAATATCCGACAATGTGAATCTGTGTCGGTTTTTAAATCCAAATGAAAAACGTGGTTATTTAGTCATTATCATTAAAACTTTTAATGTGTGAACATTTTCTAGCGCCTAGTGCATTCCCTAGTGGATTGAAGAGTTGCGCGATACAAATATCATTATTATTAGTAGTATTATTATAAAGGTCTTAATTATATTTATGGAGGTGACTTGAAATATATTATTAAAGATGCATTATGTAAGATTTAGATAAACAGCTGACCGTTCTTGCTTTAATAGTTTAAAAATAGATTTTCAAATAACATTATTATAAGCGTCTATAATCTTACGTCGACACGAATGTTGTTTTGAAATGCGAACACTCAGACACTGTCATTGAAAACCGATACTTTATTTTGTTTAATGAGTGTTTTAATGAATGCTCCCTTTATAATTAATTCCCATGAATGCTCCCTGTATAATTAATTCCCATGATTACTCCCCGTAAAATTACCGCCATTTCATTTTCGTGTACTATTCATGTCATATTAAATACCGGTAAATCTACCCTTTAGGTACATATTAATTATTAAGATTTCGCAGTAGTATTATTATATAATTATTTTATAAATACTTAACAGAGTTTTCTTTCTTTTCATCCCATAAAATAATAACTTAATAAGAAGTGAAAATGATTGATCTGTTATGTTTTTATTGTGTACTAGTCATGTCATTTTAAATATCGGTAAATCTACCCTTCAGGTACATATTAATTATTAAGATTTCGCAGTAGTATTATATAATTATTTTATAAATACTTAACAGAGTTTTCTTTCTTTTCATCCCGTAAAATAATAACTTAATAAGAAGTGAAAATGAAAGGTGTTATGTGTTAGTATTAGTATTGCATATTCATGTCAGGTTGGTATTCTGATTCCTTGGACAATTTGGGCTGAGAAATCCACGATAAGGCATTTTTCGATTTGACCTTGTCTGGTGGAGGTAGCTCCATCTAATACTACAAAAGTAGCGTGATATGCTTTATAGAGTTGTCTCCCATGTAAATTCGTTTTTATACGCCCACATTGAAATGTGGTCGTATATTGTTGTCGCCCCCGTCCGTCCGTCTGTCGGTCCGTCCGTCGGTCCGGCGTCCACAATTGCTTGTGGACGCTCTAGAGGCTAAAGTTAATATCCGATTGACTTTAAATTTATACACAGTGTTTAAGGTCATGAGACGAAGAAGCCTATTGTTTTTCAGCGATTTCCGAGAATAACTACCAGAGTTATGGCCCTTGATCACTTCAAAAAATCTTGTGGACGCTCTAGAGGCCAAAGTTGATATCCGATTGGTTTTAAATTTATACACAGTGTTTAAGGTCATGAGACGAAGAAGCCTATTGATTTTCAGCGATTTCCGATATTTAGTGCCAGAGTTATGGCCCTTGATCACTTCAAAAAATCTTGTGGACGCTATAGAGGCTAAAGTTAATATACGATTGGCTTTAAATTTATACACAGTGTTTAAGGTCATGAGACGAAGAAGCCTATTGATTTTCAGCGATTTCAGATAATAAGTGCCAGAGTTATGGTCCTTGATCACTTCAAAAAATCTTGTGGTCGCTATAGAGGCCAAAGTTAATATCCGATTGGCTTTAAATTTATACACAGTGTTTAAGGTCATGAGACGAAGAAGCCTATTGATTTTCAGCGATTTCAGATAATTAGTGCAAGAGTTATGGCCCTTGATCACTTCAAAAAATCTTGTGGACGCTATAGAGGCCAAAGTTAATATCCGATTGGCTTTAGATTTATACACAGTGTTTAAGGTCATGAGACGAAGAAGCCTATTGATTTTCAGCGATTTCTGATAATTAGTGCCAGAGTTATGGCCCTTGATCACTTCAAAAAATCTTGTGGACGCTTTAAAGGCCAAACTTATCATCTGATTGACTTCAGATTGATACACAGAGTTTAAGGTGTTGAAACGAACAAGTATATTGATTTTCAATGAATTTTGATAACTGAACAGCTAAATCCATGATTTTAAATGTTTCATGTATATATACTAATTCAATTGTTAGCGTGGGGTAAAACTTTATAAAAAGCAATCAAATTCTAATGATTTTCTGATAATTACATAATGAGTTGTTAATCTTAATCAGTTTTTAGAGTATTACAAATGTTTCATTACCGAAAAAAGTAAAAATATGCGACAACCCTTGTTGACTGCCCGGACGATTTAGCTGCTGTGGGCGTATGTTTCGTTGCCTGGCAACCTATCTTTTATCTATAGTTTGTGAAAGCTTTTCGTCCCTTGAGTAAGATAAGGTCGTAAGTGACAAAATCTGAAAAATCACTTAAATGACTAATAATACTATATCTATCTTACACTAGAAAATGGTCACAATAGAAGGTTTTTTTTAAGCGCATTGTGGGTAATTAAGAAAAGGTCGTAAGTGTTGAAGTTCACCATAACTTCCCTGTAATAAGGTCGTAAGTGCATATGGTTAAGTTTCAAAAAAACAAAAAATATTATTAAACCATCATTTAGTGATGTTATTTTGAAACCTTTAAATGCGATTATCTCGAAATGAAATAATTGTCACTTACGACCTTATCTTACTCAAGGGACGTTTTGTATATCTTATATTTCAGAACGCTTTTATTGTAACAGAGAAAATTAAATAAAGTGTAAGAAACATTTATACTGGTTATTTGTTGACGTTTTCAAACCAATTGTAATATTTCGTAATTTACTATGAAAAACCACCAAACACTTGTATTATCAACGTGTTGTCTCTTTGGTAGCTGGATAAGAAGTGATTATTTTAGCATCGATTACGTCACTGATAATCAGGTGATCTTTATAAAACCTTCCAGTCAGGGCCGGATTAAGGTTTTGTGAGTTCCTAGGCCAAGATATCACACAGGCATCCATCCATCCATCAAATACAAAATATCACAATAAATAACAGTAGCATATGTATGTACATTATACATTGCATTTATTGCATTGGTTTCATTACATAGGTGATTACTGAGAGGATTTATTGAACCAAGCGAGAGCTTAGGGAAACACAGAGACCCTAAAAGTGTTGGGCCCTATTTCCAGTACAACATTGTATAGAGTACTGGTGATATAAAGACTTGTCTTTTCGACGGTATAACTTTTACTAAGCCAAAAGTGAATCTTTTTCTCCCCAGTCAGAGCATTCGTATTTTTAGAATACGTCACATCAGTTATAACGAGCCAGTATGAGGTTTTAAAATACAGTATTGTAATTTGACCAGTCTGATTAGTCGTCATGGTCATCATAGCAAATATTTTCACACCAGCATTGAATTGAAATTTTATTGATATCGCCCCAGGAAATTTATACTCTTTCGAAACCACTTTTCGACCAATCAAAATCCAAGAAATTATCATTTTGAGCTACAATTTATATTTAGTTTTAAATATTTAAATATGTTTATGTACCCGTTTGTATTTCTCGTTTGTACTTTTCTAGTGTGCGTTTTACGACCATAGCATTTCAGAGATACATAGAAAAGGCTGGTTCCACTGAAGGCGAGAACTACGACTCACTGGTGTAAATCTAAATAAATGACATCAAATGCTTGTTAGACACATTCTTAGTCCAGTCTTTAAATATGTTTATGTACTAGTCGTTAAAGATGTAATCCTTTCAAGCTCCGACATCACTCTTAAATGTCAATAATTCTTTATGAATTAAAATTTTGGAATTTGTTATGAATCAGACAAATTTAAATCTTACTTGCATGTCGCACTTAAAACGATACAAACTCAAAATATTTTGCTTTGTAACAATATTGACTGACCTTTACCCGTGTTAATTTTTTTCAGGTGATACATTTTTTAAAACCTACGTGGAGGCCATTTGAACCGGACACATTTATACAAAACTATTGAACCCTTGATGTCAACGAATTTGGGCAACTTATGAGAGAAGAGGGGAACTACGCTAATCTTTCGGCAACGGCCTTGTATCAGGCAGGTATAATTAATGAATAGAATATTATAGACAGTCATGGATATCGATTCAGAGAGGGGTGTATGGTCTATAAAATAAAGTCAGATGAGGTGGACAAAATTGTTTCTCTTATCCTAAATCACCCTTGTGAAGTGGAAAATCTTGAAATCAAATAACAAGCATGTTTAATTCCAGACATCAAAATCAGCCCGTTTGAGCGATATAATAACTTAATCCATGTGGCCATGCGAATTTCGCCAATTGTGAACTCAGTTCAAGTCAAAATATAACCTGATTGTAGTAATTGTAATAAAACTGCTTTTTTGTACAATTTTTCCAAAGAGGTCGTAATTGCATGCATCATTGATTTATTGTAACATGCTTAAGGGTAAAATTAGCGTTCTGATTGGTCTACAATGTCGATAAACGCGTCTTGGGTCCTAATGATCTCAGCACATGTCTATTGGACAATAACACCCCTCTAAATGCAAAACAGGAAGTGTTTATCTCGTAATTGATGTCAGATCGATGAGCTGAATTTAACAAGCGTATGAGTATTCATTGAAACCTTAAAATAGATCGAACTGGGTCTAAAAGCACATATTATACTATGAATGTATATAGCCATTTACATGCATATTCAATTGTTAATGATATTATTTAAATTTCGATTCAATTATGTTCGGTGAAATACGTGAACAGTCCAAATTAAACACGGTCGATTTAGGGTTAGGGTCCATTCTACGCGCTTTTTTATTATCATTTTGTCGTGTGTGTATCTGCCATTACTTATTACTTCCGCATTGTTTTTTATGATATATTTTGTTTCATTACCACCATATACTACACGACTCGTGTACTGAGTATAAAATGTTCATTGTCTCTTGATCCCATATTTTTACGGTAATATAAGAACATCGATTTGGATTGAAATGTGTTAATATTGAATTCTATTTCGTGTTTTAATTTTAAATATTATGGATAAGATTATGTTAGATGTGTATCTCCTTTAATGAAGGAAATGTAAGTAGCAGTGAGCAAAAGTAAGAATTGTCACTAGACTATACCGGTCAATACTAATTTCCATGCTCGTATCCACGTTTCTACTAAAACTGAAGTAAACTAGCATAAGTGTGCAAGAACATGGAAAATATCTAGTTATTGCACATTTAATATAAGCTCCATCTAATCTAATAGAGTGAAAACAATTTGGTTATTGACAGAAAAGAAGAAAGAAAGACTCCACGTCCATGTTACAAAATATAAATAGGTCATACGCAATTATTTTATAACATCATGAACATATGGAAATAAACGCATTTTAAATATAAGATATATGACTTGACAAAAATAATAAGCAAAAGGGTCGTCTCAGGAACGAACTAGGCCAACTTAGTTTGTATCATGTTTAACGTCCTACTATTTTGATGCGACCGGGATAATGGAGACGGGCATACACCATACATTGTGCAATGAGGTGAATTTTGCCCAGACAGCAGCGCGCCGGTCTAGTCTTACATAAAATCCAATTGCCAACGGATTCGTTACGTGCACGTCGCATCTAAAATACTGCTTTGTTCCGACTTCGCCACGGCCTACACTTGTACCGATTTCCAACTGCCAAGGAATCCTTTACGTGCACGGCTCATCTGTCCGACTACAGGTTTTCCCTTGCGAGGCCCTCGGTCCTGCAGCACGGACAAGGGGTTGTAACCGCAGAAATTCCCGATGAACTTTCTGAGTTTCTCGGCCAACCCAAAAATCGAACACGGGACATGTATACAGGTTAGCGAGGCAACGTCTTTCTCACTAAGCCACCGTGGCTCCCAGGTCGTGACAAGAACAGAAAGCAAAAATTTAAAACTGTCGATGTTTTACACATATTAGTTTTGGTATGTCGTATATACATACATTAGCAGTCCACAAAATATATCACTTAGCAGTTGCAATTCCATACACACTAAAATTTGCAAGATGATGTAAGATTATCAACAGCGTGCTGATCATAAGACACATTCTATATAAAAAACACATCAACAGTTTTTACAATAATACCGGTATTGATGTTAAATATTTTTAAAATGTATATCGAATATTTTTGTATCTGGTTATACTCAGTGAAATACTATATTTTATTTCCAAAACATTTCTTAAAATTTAAACAACACATCAACTGTTTTTATGGTAATACTATTATGGATACACATTTTCCTGGCAAACTTTATTTGTAACTTTCCAGCGACACATATTTACTCCAACAAATGTGAAATAAAGTACACTGCAATTGGTAATTACTCATGTCTTATATAGGATTATTGTTTTTCAATTTATATTCATCTTAGCGTATTACTACTCTACATTGTTCTTACAAATTTTTATATTTTCTAAATTTTCATTAAACATATGTCAAAAAGCCTACAATTTAAAATCCAATTCATGTAGTATGTAATTAACTTAAAATAATCTATATACAATTGAAGGTAAGTCGATCTATCGACTGCCTTAATTATTTACGGACGATTAATCTGGACTGCGTCGAATTTGTGGGACATAGCTCCAACACATAAGATTTTCTTTGTATATTGTAATATAATGATCATAATTTATCAGTCATTAAAATACATTTGGGTGCCCGTCTTGATAAAATCATGCCACATTATGTTACTTACCTATTCCACAAGCCCGACCCATGCGTCCAGAAATATTATGCATAGAAAGGCACCTAATACATTGTGCATTGTTTAAAATATACATTGTTCATTAACCAGAAGTATATATGTGTTGTTCACTTTACCAGATACAAAAATCGGCTTACTTATGTAGATATGCTTGCGAATGACTATGTACACGATGGCTATTTATTTTTTGTAGATCTATGAAAATGTTCAAAATATACTATCGTGGTCACTTTGATCATTGTGTACTAATTCCCTTTCAATTTATTGAATGTAAACCAGGCTACGTAACCTGTTACTAGACGATGATTATTATCTTAATTATGTGATCGAACGTTGCACGACAACTTTAAATGTTAATCATCAATGAATTATATTTATTTTTACCAATTAATCATTTGATGCATTATAAAAAAACTCTACGAATATTGGGACGGTACTAAGAATGAGGAATTTGCCTTAAACGACGATGATTATTATCTTATTTTATCAGATACGTGACATTTTAATCCTCGTTACGTTAGTGTAACAATGTTGTCGTTACGACATAGTTTTCAAATTCATACACAAGGAATGGAGAAATGATGGCTGAAACAATATTAGACCGGGAGCCCAGAGGGTCGAACCTAGACGAACGAGGTACCAATATCTGACCATATAGGCATCTACATACTAACCTGGGATGCACAGAAGTGGGCGTCTGCCGGGGCCCAGTTCATGGGTGTGACCCTGGTGACCCCTTTAATGACCCCAAAATGGGTTAAACTCATACATTCGAGGTACCGGTCAAAACCAGTTTTAATTGTAAGAACACACTCTACTGAGTACGAAAATGCCCATAACAGATGATTTTGGCCCTGGGATGGCCCAAACTGACACGTGAGCTATCAAAATTGCGTATATCGTCAAAATTTCGTATATCCTTTTTTCCCAGTTTCTAAATCCCCGTCGTCTGGCGCGAATTTCTATCTGGGTCTCGTAACTCTAAACCAATAAGAAATACTCATTTGGAACACGTGAAAAAAATTCGTATTTTGATTGGTGATTATTTGGTATCGCAAAATTTCGTACCTCCGGAGAAAATTGATCGTCACCGTGTGTGGTTTTGCCGAGCTAAACAATTGGACTTGTAGGCGAGTAATTTGTTATTTTTATAACTTAATTAATGTTTACGATACTTATCAGACACGAAACTCGCTATATAAGAAACTACCAATCGGCCTGCAGAGTCCTAAATTAGGTTGATAGAGATAAGCTTCCTATGTATGCATATGTGGGTGTTATTCATGAATAAAGTTGGTAAATATATTTTCTACATATTCATTACAACATTGTATTAGCTTAGTTAAAAAAAATATAATGAATATGGACTGCTAATAACGGTATTAATTTGAAATTAGGGATATACGAGAAAATAACATAGGAATATTTCTGACGTCTAAGCCTATTGAAAATTAAGTTAGACTGTCATACGAATATTTGATATGTAATATTTGATAATGCCATGAACTGTTTATCATAAGACTTTAAAAGATATTCTCAAAATATTTTGCAGAAAATCAACAAAACGGGTGATTTTTCAAGAGGAAAGTTGCTGCTAAAAATGGCTCTAAACTCTAAAAGTAACAGACCTTCAAAACCAGGTGAAGTGGAATCAACTTCGGCGTTTCAAAAAATTCCTAAGGAGCCTGCGTGGAATAGGAGAGGATCTCAAGGAAACGTCATCTGCATCTCGAACAATACTGTCTATACCTACGTGGACGCCAAAACCAACACCCGGCTCACCCGCATCAACACCGTACGTGCCTGCATCTACTTCCAAGTTAACGCTATCAGCTATCTTCTTACTTGTAACCACGTCTTACTCACCTGCAACAGTGTCCTATTCACCCGTATCGACGACTAACTTTCCGGTAACAACGTACTAATCTTCCACACCAACGCCATGGTCCCATTTACCCGCATCAAAATCAACACTTTACATACCCCCTGAAATACCTACTTACCTGCATCAGAGTTCTTCTCACCTGCATCAACAACCGGCTTAACGACGTCCTACTCACACGCATCAACATCTTGGCCCTACTTACCTGCATCGAAATCAATTTCGTTCATAAATTCACCCAAAACCTACCCACGCCTAACAACGTGTAACCCACCCGTTAAGCAACGTCCTTGAAAACCTTACCAGTAATAACGTCATCCTACATACCTGCATCACCGTCGTGGTCGTTCTTACCTACCCCGACCATCTGCTTACCTTCTTCCACATCCTACTTAGCTAGGCGTACATCGTCCACTTATTTACCCGAATCAGTCACATTTACCTACATTAAACACATATTTACATGAAGCAACGTCTTACCTACCTGCATCAAACTGTTATCTTCTTGCGGGACAAACATCAACGTGAGTTACGGATCAAAGATGTAACAGTATACCGAGGCTCCCTAGATCAACTGATACGGAAGCCTTGTTTCATATACCAAGCTCCGATCAAGAAGCATCAACTTTACCTGAATCTATTCTAGATATTAGTCTACCAATTCCCTGTGACAATCCATTCATACCAACTTCAGCAATTAGAATACAAGGGCAGCCAATACCACAAACTACCCCGTTAAAACCTAAAGTCAATTTGCGATGCTTCGAGTTGGGTAATTTCACTGCCTCTGAGAGAGTGAGATCGCTGATGATGATAGAGATCCAGAATGAACACCAAGAAAGAAGACTTCTATGATTGAACTTGAATCTGATGATGGGGTACAGCCCATTCCGGATGATAATATTTTGATAACTATCATTAGCGATTCACCGAATACAGATATTAAAATGCACTCTAAGAGTCGTGCTAAGCATGGAAGGTCAAACCTATCAAACTGGGATAAAAATGTCGACGGTCAAAACCATCAAACTGGGATAAAAATATAAATAGGTCTGAAACAAGATGAAGGTGGCAAATATACTCTTTCAACTGAAAGGATTGGTCGAAGTGTGTAAAGTCTTGTCGAATGAGTAAGAAATGTTATGTTTTCACCTGAAAATATAGAGTCATTTGGACGTGAACACCCAAACTGCTTATCCGGAAATGTAACCCTTTTAAGATTTCGGGTCAATTTTTTCATTGGGTGACCTAATAATCAAATCCCGTTCCTTTAGGGGTCTATACAATGAATGGCTCATGTGTTGTATTGGATAACGAAAGGTTAATTTCACCTACACGTTATCTGGTGCTCCATTGCTTATACGACGCCCCACTTAAGATCAAGTCAAAAACGTACACCCATTTACAAGAACTTAAAAAGGTATTACCCTCTAATTACCCTCCTTTTTATGACAATTTACTTCATAAGGCGGAATAAGTTGAATGCACGAATTATGTTGCTTAATTGAAGTACTCGTTTCATTAATTTATATGAATGAATTTACTAAGATAATGGGGGGGGGGTCATGTTTTGTAAGGTTTAGCTAATCATAGGCCTACATTATGAAGTTTGTTGTTATATTGATAATATTGCAATTAACTTGAAATACCCACGTCCAGTAGACGTGTTCGTGTTTTGTTTTAGTCCAAATAAATTAAAAATGAACATTTTTGTTTGGTATCTTTGTTTTAACATTAGCTTCAAAAATTCGTATATCTCCTAAATGACCACATTTTCCTATTACTGCCATGTCAAATTTTCGTATGTGCCATTACGTAAAATTATATCACGATTTTCCGTTTGTGATTATTATCAGTAAGTAACGTGTAAATTAACGTTTCGCCGTTCCAAATTTCAAGATGATACGACAATATCTCACAAAGTTATTCAGTTTTTTGTTCCTCCTGTAAAATTTGTATGACTTCGTATACACCACTATACGCAATTTTGATAGCTCACCGACTTATAGATCCCAGAGGGCTTGAAAAAAAAATTATATTCATACATTCGAGGTACTAGTTGAAACCAATTACAAATGAAAGAGTATATCCCACTGAGTACGAAATTACCCATAACAGACGATTAGACACCTGGGGTGGCCCAGACTGACACCCCAAAGCCGAAGAGGGTGGGGTGGGGCAAAAATAGGGTTTGCTCATGCATTCGAGCTACCGGTCAAAACCAATTTAAAATGAAAGAGTACATCTCACTGAGTACATAATTGCTCATAACAGAAGATTTCGGCCCTGGGACTTTCCAAAGTGGCACCCCATCCCAGGGGCTTAAAAAAGGGTCATATTCATACATTCGAGTTATCAGCTGAAACTAATTTCAAATGGAAGAGTATATCCCACTGAGTACAAAATTACCCATAACAGACGATTGGACCCTTGGGATGGCCCAGACCAACACACCAAAGCCGAAAAGGGTTGGTTGGGGAGGGGGGCGAATAGGGTACTCATATAATCTGTGGTACCGCTCAAAACCAATTCTCTTGCTCATAACAGAAGACTTCAGCCCTGGGACTGCCCAAACTGACACCCAAAACATGACATCCTAAGTTTAAAAAGGGGTTAGACTCATACATTCACGATACCAGTTCAAACTAATTCTAAATGAAAGAATACATGTATATCCCTCTGAGTACGGCATTGTCCATAACAGAAGATTACATGTGACTGAGTACGGAATTGTCCATAACAGACGCTTGTGACCCTGAAACGGCCCAAACTGATGCCATAGTTATGACCCTTGGGGCTTAAAAATGGATATATTCGTACAATCGAGGTACCAGTTGAAACTAATTTTAAATGAAAGTATAGACACCACTGAGTACAAAATGGCTCATAACAGATTTACACCCCACATTGTTTTTAAATTATCTGTTATATATGGTCCAGGTTAATTGGCTTCCCTTTAATAGTTTTAAATACATTGATCTTGATAAATCAATAGGTTGCCAGCCCACTGCCTTTTAATGCCTGAAAAAGTTTCCGCTGTGATGGTTCAGTTATAAATGGCCCCCTAATCGAAGGTCTTGCGTTTTTATTGTATTTCATTGTCGTGTTATTTGTGTTGCATGTTCTTTGTATATTTGTGTACTATCTATATATTTGCACTGTCTGTGTTATCACCCTAGGTAGGAGTGGACGTGAAACCCCAGGAACCATCGAACATATCTGTATCATTTGCTTGATAACGTCAAGAGTATCCTTGTGGAAACATCGTTTAGTACCTTGTACATGTATATAGACGATTTTGGTCTAAACTGACACTCTAAATTTTACATCCCTAGGCTTGAAAAAAGTTATTCTAACAAAATCCGATGGTTCCATTCCATAAACTTTTCCTCACTATTGCCAACGATGCTGCAAGGCCTGGATGCCGGCCAGGACGATTTTTTTTATTTTTACCCCCCTCCCCCTCCTAAAAAATTACACATAGCTGAAATGGTTAGTCCTTTCAGTGGCAGGTATTTGATAGCTGCCCTATAGTCAGTTTTGTCCATTTCTGGTGATTCCTGATGGGTTAATCACAAGATGGTCTGGTATGAAAACAATATTAACACTACAGGTGCAGTTCTTATGTCCATGATTGTACTTGTTGGTGACAAAAGTCTGCTTCAATCTGGCCTCACAATACCATTTTATGCATTTTATCAGTTTGAACCATCATCTTTTATGGGTCATTTCGTTATCAGCGAGATGCACACTTTCATTTAAGATTAAATTGAACTGATACCTCGAATGTGTGAATATAAATTTTTCTCGAGCCTCGAGGTCGATATTATGGTGTCAGCTTGGCCTGCAGGGTCGAAACCAACTGTTATGGACAATTTCGAACTCAGTGAGATGTACTCTTCCATTTAAAATTGGTTTGACTGGTACTTCGAATATATGAGTATAACCTATTTTTGACCCTTCGGCTCTGCGGTCCATATTTAGGGTGTCAATTTGGGCCGTCCAAGGGCCACAAGCGTCTGTTATGGGCAACTTCGTATCTAGTGAGATGTACTCGTTCATTTAGAGTTGGTTTTGACCGGTGCCGCAAATTTCAGTCTGGGCCATCTCAGGGATGTAATCGCAGGGTTCCCGCGGACCTTGAAAATCCTTGAATATCCTTAAATTTAAAATTTCATTTTCAAGGTCTTGAATATCCTTGAATTTCGCGAAAATAGGAAAATATCCTTGAATTTGAGTTGAGATCCGTAATTTTGTTGGTAATACTGGTAAGTTGATCTAAAAAAAAACGTTTAGATTATACATGTAAGTAATGCTAGTTATACTAAACAATAACTCTGACGTATACCTGTCAATCAACTGATCTAAATAAACAGCTGTCTTTTGTCACGTAATAACAAGACATTTACGTTAGGCAACCAAATTATGGAAGCCTATTGCGGCCATTTCAGAATCTCGTCCCCTCGGCGCGAGAAGTCGAGGGCGAGGGAGCGAGAAGACGAGAACGCGAGGGAGCGAGAAGTCGAGGGCGAGAGAGCGAGGAAACAGGGCGAGAATACGAGGATCTCGCCCCGAGAACACGAGATTACTTTCACCTCGACTTCTCGTCTTCTCGACTTCTCGCTCCCTCGTGTTCTCGCCTTTGAAAAACCTCGTGTTCTCGCTCCCTCGCCCTCGACTTCTCGCTCCCTCGCGTTCTCGCCCTCGACTTCTCGCTCCCTCGTGTTCTCGCCTTTGAAAAACCTCGACTTCTCGCTCCCTCGCCTTTGAGTCAATCTCGTCCTCTCGTGTTCTCGCTCCCTCGCTTCGTCACAATCTCGTCTTCTCGTGTTCTCGCTCCCTCGCTTCGGAAGTGCAGTTATTACGCATGTCCACTGACTATACCGTATCGGCATTTGTATTTTGACATGGATTATAATAAACGAAAATGTTTGAAGTTCTAGAAAATGTAATAGTCCTAAACAAGTTTAATCTCTTCTTGCACAGATAGTATTGTATTCTGTAATTGATTTTTAAGTCTTCAGTCAAATCTTTCTTTGCTCTCTAAAAATATTCATCGGGAGTTTTCATTTGATGCGTGGTTTTGTCAGTGCTGCAGGATGGAGAGCCTGACAAGGGAAAATGTATAGTTGTTCGAATGGGATTTTAAAAAACCAGGTCCCGTGCCCGGAATCGAAATGAAGTTGGTTCTACGGTGGCTCACTGCGTAGGAGGTTTGCTCTCTAACTTAATCGAAGTTCATCGTAATTTTTCTGCCCGGAATCAACATGAAGCTGGTTCTACGGTGGCTCAGCGGGTAGGACGTTTGCTCTCTAACTTCTTCAAAGTTAGTCGTGATTTTCTGGCTATGTCCACCCTTGTCAGTAGTGTAGAACAGAGAGCCTAGCAAGAGACAACGTATAATCGTTCGGATGAAATAAAAATAACCGAGGTGACGTGTCCGGAATCTAAATGAAATGAAATGAAATAAAATGGGGTCTAACGTCCTACTGTTCTGTTCCTAAATTGGGCTAATGAAGACGGGCATACGATACAATAATACAGTGTGCTATCAAGGAAATTTTGCCCGGGCAGTGGCGCTAAGGCCTACTCTTATATCGTATTTAAACTTCCAAGTGGTCTTTTATGTGCACGCCAATAGGTGTCCTTGACAGGCCCTACGTTTTGCATCACTGACAAGGAGAAATCACGCCCGAAAAAAAAAAATCTGGATGAACTTTCTCGGCCAATGCAGGGATCGAATACCAAGTGGTGTCAATGGTGTGGGACGGGGGCCTGAGAAGGGACAATGAATAGTTGTTCGGATGGAATACAAATAACCGAGATCCCGTGGTCGGAATACAAATGGAGCTACGATGGCTCAGTGAGCAGGATCGACGTTTGCTCTTTTACTTTATCAAAGTTTTTCAGGATTTTTCGGTCGGGTTCCTGCTTGTCAGTGGTATAGGACTGAAGACCTGGCAAGGGACAACGTATAGTCGTTTGAACGGTATATATATAAAATACGAGGTGTCCGAAATCGTAATGAAGTGGTGGCTACAATGGCTCAGTGTGTAGGACGTTTGCTCCCTAGCTTCATCGAAGTGCATCGGGATAAATTTCTGGAGATGTCCTCCCATGTCAGTTGTGTAGGATGGAGGACGGAGGGCCTGGCAAGGGATAACGTATAGTCGTTCGGTTTCGATTCGCCGTGTGGGGTTTTTCCGGTTTCTCCCACTTAGACTGCGATTTAGCCCCGAAAATCGTTTCATCTCATCCCAGCAAATTCCGGGTGAAAATCTGACGCTTTGTTACATAAGTTAACCAGATAGCCGTCACTGTCACATACATTTCGTTTCCGATGCATTGCACAATACGTCAGCACTAGAATTACGCCTCGAACTATATTTGTCAAGTGTAGTCATACTGGGGTGAAAAAATCAAATTCTAAGCCAATCAGAAACCATAAATCAACGTCATAGGGGCTCGGGTCAATAGCCATAATTAGACCATGGAATACCTTTTACGAGAGAGAATTTTTCTCAAAATATGCCCGGATTACTGTATAATACCACATATTAAATGTTGCAGTAACACGATGAAAACGACTAATCCCAGATCTGTGGAATAAATATGGTCAACAGTAGAGAAATAGCACCAATGATTGAAAGAATCTGTTATTTACTGGAAACAAGTATTTTTTAAAAAATAACTTTTCAGTAAAACAATATACTAAATATCCCTGAAAACGATTTTGGCAAAAATAAACAAATGCAATAATATAAATTTCCTCATACACAACAATACCATACACTACTAGTAAGAGAAATGAGGTTTAACGTCCACTCGACACAAACTTGGTCATTTACAGACTAACATATGGTTAAATTTTATTTCAATAATTCGTTTGCGCGTAGGGGTCTTTAGCAGTGGGAGGAAAACCCACGAGGTTGAGAAGGCAACCTATCTCCATTCCACATACGCTCACACAGGGATCGAAACCACAGCCGCAAGCCACAGGTGACCGGCCAGCTAGAGGTAGAAGCGTGGCACTCTAGACCAGTAGGCCATCCCCCCCCCACACTACTAGTAAATGAAATGAAATGGGTTTTAACGTCTTACTCTTCTGCACCTAACCTAGGTTAAAGGAAGACGAGCATATGCTATACAGTGTGCTATGAGGGAAATTTTGCCTGGGCAGCACCGCTACAGCCTACTCTTATATTGAATTCCAACCTCCAAGGGATCTTTTACGTGCACGCCAATGTGTACACTGGACCACGGTTTCCCATACCATCTTAACGACTAGACAGCTGTCCTTGTCAGGCCCCTCAGTTTTGCATCATTGACAAGGGGAAACCACACCAGTAAATCAAGATGAACTTTCTCGGCCAATGCAGGGGGATCTAACACACCACTAGTATTGATGAAAAATGTATATAATAATTACATGTATAATAATATCATTGTTCTGGAGTGCGGTTTCTAATGTGCTGTTCAGATTGTTATATTCACAGAATATACACAGATCAGGTCTTGTGCCCATTTACACTGTACAAAATTAAAAGATATATACCAGTAAATAAAAATAGATATAAGAGAAAAACAAATATTTAATGATTCCAGTAAAATGAATTAGAAATGAAATGAAGTTTAACGTCCTACTGTTTTGTTCCTATACATGTACTGGGCTAATGAAAACATGCATACACCATACAGTGTGCTATGAGGGAAATTTGGCCAGGTACAGCACTATTTCCTACTCTTATATCGAATTCCAACTGCCAAGGGATCTTTTTATGTGCACACCAATGTATACAAAGGACCTCGGTTTTTCATCACATCCGGACGACTAGACAGCTGTAATTGAAACGTTTTACATGCACCCCAATGTATACAAGAGACCTCAGTTTTTCGTCACATCCAAACGACTAGACAGCTGTCCTTGTACCTTGTTAGACTCTCCTTCTGCACCACTGACAAGGCAAAACCACGTTGGAAATGAAACAGAATAAAAAAATTAAAATGGGGTTTAATGTTCTACTGCTCTGTTCCTAAGCTGGACTACTGCCTACTCTTATATCAAATTCCAACTGCCAAGGGATCTATTTACGTGCACTATTTACGGGGGGGGGGTCTAGATTGATGACTTTTATGCCAATGCAATGACTGCATTCTCATTCAGTAATAGATTCGACAGTAACAGTGTATAGAAAATGATTGACACGGACTCGGGGCCCTTTCCCATGGCCAGAGGGGCCCTTTTGTCAGACGTGGGGCCCTTCTGTCTGCCTTCAGGACCCTCCCTAACTAGGGTTCATTTTCATTTTTCTCATCGGTTTTAGCATTTTTCTCCCCTTTGCGGCTGTCATCGTACCTTTTACATGCACACCAATGAATACAGGGGACCTCGGTTTTACGAACATCCGAACGACTAGACAGTTGTCCTTGTACCTTGTTAGACCCTCCTTTTGCACCAATGGGGTTTAACGTGCTACTGCTCTGTTCCTAAGCTGGACTAATGAAGATGGGCATATGCTATACAGTGTGCTATCATGGACATTTTACCAGGGCAGCGGCGCTACGGCCTACTCTCATAACATCCGAAAGACTAGACAGCTGTCCTTGTACCTTATTTAATTGTCAGTCCCCCCCCCCCCCGCCCACGGCCTGCACCACTGACAAGATAAACCACCTCGGAAATGAAAAAGAATAAAAATAAAACAAAACCATACAATATTAATCAGCATAGTGACAAAATATAACATGAAAATTTATTGACATGTACAGTACATTTAATTAAAACATTTTTTAAAATATGTATTAAATGTATTTAAAAACTGCTTACAAATATACATGTACATGAATACAGGTTTAAGCCTACTCATAAAAAATCACATAATTTCATAGATATCATCATCAGTATTAAAATCAATGTCACTGTCGAACAATTTACACAAATCCATACAAGAAAGTTTTCACTTGTAACAAGTACATCTATCTGTAATGCAGCCTGATTTGTATCCACAGTGAAAATTTTATTTGGTGCTTTTAGATTAAAATCTCTAGTCACCCTAACCCTGTCATTTTAAACAGTAGTGTTTAACAAACGGGGCAAAAATTTTTGCAGCTACAGTAAGGCAGCCCGGGGGGAATGCGCCAGAATAGGCCCCCGTTTTGATTGGTGGTGCAAGGGCCAAAGCAACATTTTCATCCAGGGGACACATGCAAAGTCAATCTGGTGTGGAATTAATTCATACATATTTTCTTCATAAATAGGGCCTAACATGTGCTCTTGTACCAACTCATCTATTTTGGTTCTCTTTTTCTCCATACATCTTGGGTATATTTCTTAAAGTACTGTGCATGGTGTTTCACCTCAATGGTGACACAGTCTTCACCATATTAGTCCTCTATTGGTCTGAGTGGTCTTGATTCGAGTAGTCCCTACTCCTTGGTGACTGCGAGTTGTCATGCATTTAGGGATACAGAATATATCTTTATCAATCAACTGAACTTGTTAAATGATCCCCTTAACAAATTAACCAGACCTATTATTCTTTTTTTTGTTTGTAAAATTTTAGCTGCTTGCTTCTAACATCACTTTCTAACTTTCGTCAGTAAGTTTGGAATCGTGATAATGTTTCATACACAGTTGTTGTTTTTTTTACGTTGAAATGTGAGAACTCTGTATTATTATTAGTATACCCCATTGATTGAGAACTTTGTCTGCACATTCCCGGAGTTCTTTGTCTTACAAATCAGCATTTGTCTCCGGCACAAACCTGTCATTTCCATCTAATTCGATCCAATGGTTAGCCAATACCTAAAATTGTTCCCAGCTTGTCGCATTGAACGGTTTTAGCTTAGTGTTTTTAACAAAATATTCACAAGTATTCAGTTTTCGCTATCCTTCCGCCATATTTACTATCTAACCAAAGCGGTGACCTTTGACTCTACTCGACCTTGCATTGTGTGTGTCTGATTGGCGAGCTATGTCACGTGATTTGTTAAAACCAAATCACCGCGAAATTCAAATACCATCGCACATTAAGTAAGCCAGTATTTATTTTACGGTTTCTGTCAAACGTCAAAGAATGGATAACAGAAAAGTCGCGTGGCAATGAAGTAATACTAGAAGAATTAGATGATGTACATTTTTATACCCGAAACATGCTAGGACGGAAAACAGAAGCAGGCTAGCTAGAAATTTCACACCACGGCCTATATAATAAATAAAATCTAAGTGTGTATGGGTGTGTGTATCTATGTTTGTGTATGTTTTTTCGCCCATCAAGTTTCGTCGCCACACTCCACCTACACGTTATTATGTGTTATTAAATTAACCAGAATCACAACAGGAATGTTTTAGGCCAGTGAATTCGGGCCCAAGGCGAATTACGCTTCGTCGCCGAGCTTAACCCCCACATATCTCGTATCAAATTGAAAAGAACGGCTACGTATGTATTTTAGGCCATCGAATCTGTCCTACAGGCAAATTTGGGCCACGAACGAATAAGACCTCGGGCGAATTTAGGTCCGATGGGAATTTGGGCACTGGGCGAAGATGGGCCCCCTAGCAAATTTGGGCCATGGGCGAACTTGGACCCCAGGCGATCAATTTGGGCCCGTGTATAGGCGGGTAAACTACGGGTAGTTTATTTGATAATATTTGATAATATTAGCATCATAGAAAGAAGCGGGTATCGAAACCGAGCCCCCGCCCCCCTACAAACACACACACCCAAGCCAATGTGTAGCCTATACGAGACCTCGGTTTTCCTTGCCATCTGAACGACATGCTGTCCCCAGGCCTTCCGTCCTACACTGATAAGAGGGTACCTCGCAAGAAAGGCTAGACACATGACCTCGCTCTTTTAACCCAACCCTTCCTTCTCCACTGATATGGAAAAAAAACGCTAGAATATTTCCGTTGAACTTTGATGAAATGAAATGAAATAAAATAGGGTTTAACGTCCTACTGTTCTGCTCCGACTATGCTATAAGGGAAATTGTGCCCGGAAAGCGGCACCTAGGTCTCTTCTTATATCGGATCCAGACTGCCAAGGGATCTTTTACGTGTACGTCAATTTACAGCCTAGGATTTTCATCCCATCCGAACAAATAGACAACTGTCCTTGCCAAACCCTCCATCCTGCACCAATGCAATGACATGGGGAAACCACGTCGGAAACCCCGATAAACTTTCTAGTCCAATGCAGGAATCGAACACGTGACCTTCAGTTTAGTGAGCCAGCGTCTTACCCACTTAGCCGCCGTGGCTCCAAACATTCAAGTCCTACTCATTGAGCCACCGGAGCTCCCACTTCATTTTGATTCCGAACACGGGAATTGTTTTTCTATGCCACCCGAACGACTATACGTGGTCCCCTGTCAGGTCTTCCTCCTACACCACTGAAGTAAGAGAGCAAACGTCCCAATCACTGACCCACCGCAGTTCCCACTTCAATTAGATTCCGGACACGAGGCCTCGGTTATTTTTATTCATTCCGAACGATTATACTTTGTCTCTTGCTAAGCTCTCCGTTCTACAGGACTTCGGTTATTTTTATTCCATCCGAACTATTATACTTTGTCTCTTGCTAATTTCTCCGTCCTACACCACTGACAATAGTGAACATCGCCAAAAATCACGAGGAACTTTGAAGTTACAGAGCAAACGTCCTACCCAGTGAGCCACCGTAGAACCAACTTCCTTGCGATTCCAGACACAGGACATCGTTTTTTTAAAATCCCATTCGAACAACTATACATTGTCCCTTGTCAGGCTCTCCATCCTGCAGCACTGACAAAACCACGCATCACGTGAAAACACCCGATGAATATTTTTAGAAAGCAAAGAAAGATTTGACTGAAGACTTAAAATCAACTACAGAATACAATACTATCTGTGCAAGAAGAGATTAAACTTGTTTAGGACTATTACATTTTCTAGAACTTCAAACATTTTCGTTTATTATAATCCATGTCAAAATACAAATGCCGATACCGTAGTCAGTGGACATGCGTAATAACTGCACTTCCGAGGCGAGGGAACGAGAACACGAGAAGACGAGATTGTGACGAAGCGAGGGAGCGAGAGGACGAGAGGACGAGATTGACTCAAAGGCGAGGGAGCGAGAAGTCGCGGTTTTTCAAAGGCGAGAACACGAGGGAGCGAGAAGTCGAGGGCGAGAAGTCGAGAGCGAGAACGCGAGGGAGCGAGAAGTCGAGGGCGAGGGAGCGAGAACACGAGGTTTTTCAAAGGCGAGAACACGAGGGAGCGAGAAGTCGAGGGACGAGAAGTCGAGGTGAAAGTAATCTCGTGTTCTCGGGGCGAGATCCTCGTATTCTCGCCCTGTTTCCTCGCGTTCTCGCTCTCTCGCTCCCTCGCCCTCGACTTCTCGTCTTCTCGCTCCCTCGCCCTCGACTTCTCGTCTTCTCGTGTTCTCGCCCTCGACTTCTCGCGGCGAGGGGACGAGATTCTGAAATGGCCGCAATAGGCTTCCATAACCAAATACTCTCACGCGACTCCATTGTCCAATTAACATACTAGAAGCCACTACACTGACTAATCAAAATCGGTATTAGTAATTACATTAAACAATACATGATAAGGAAAAGGGAAATAACTCTGTTTTAAAAATGGCGGGAGTTTTCCCCGGTGTGCCGAAAGTCGATCTGTAATAATAAAAAACAGTTTATGTCTTCAATTATAACGATAGTTGGTAATGTTTTGGTTGTTTTAAGATGAAAAATTGTAACTTTAGGCTCTAAATATCCTTGAAAATCCTGGAATTTGACGTATAATTATCCTTGAATATCCTTGAAAAAATGTTTGACGAAGCCGCGGGAACCCTGAATCGTCTGTTATGGGTAATTTCGTACTCAGTGGGATATACTCTTCCATTTGTAATTGGTTTCAACTGGTACCTCGAATGTATGAATATATTTTTTTTTTCAAGCCCTCTGGGGTTCATATTTGGGGTGTCAGTTTGGACCATCCCAGGGCCAAAATCGTCTGTTATGGGCAATTTCCTACTCAGTAGAGTGTATTCTTTCAATTAAAATTGGTTTTGACCGGTACCTCGAATGTATGAGTTTAACCCATTTTTGGGGTCATTATAGGGGTCACCAGGGTCACACCCATGAACTGGGCCACGGCAGACGCCCACTTCTGTGCATCCCAGGTTAGTATGTAGATGCCTATATGGTCAGATATTGGTACCTCGTTCGTCTAGGTTCGACCCTCTGGGCTCCTGGTCTATATTGTTATATTCACAAATTATTGATTATAATTTCATAACCTAACATATAGAACACACACTGGTTATTTTGATACGTTAACGGAGGTACAGTTTAGTAAACATGTTGGTAATTTACATTTTTCAAGTAAAAGCTGCTATTAGAGACTTTTGGCAAGCGCAAATTCCTAGAACGTATCGCGTATCCGTATGGATTTTGTGTGTGACGTCATCAATGTGTGTGTATTTCTCATACGTGAAACGGCACACGGATACAGCGTCCCGTATCGAATAGCTTTCATACGGAGAAGGTCCGTATAACATTGTCGTCTTTTTGGACGCTGAAATGTATCATAGCGTTTTTATGAATCTATGTGTATCCAAGAACACGAAGGTGTATATTTGATGTGAATTTAACCATAATAAATACTGGAATTTAATCATTATTTTTCATGGTTTTTCTCAGGAATTTTCATACTTTTCCCGCCTGTCTGCACGCTGGTTGATCTACGTGCTACATTTAGGTAGATATGCGAACTTGCAAATCTGTAAATGATGTGATTCTATGGTAAAGGGGTATAAATGATAAATTAGTGAAACCGAAAATTGCTGTCGAATCGAAGTCAAAGATGTTTTTTAATAAGATGCGACATTAATTATATCGGATCCAGACTGCCAAGGGATCTTTTACGTGTACGTCAATTTACAGCCTAGGATTTTCATCCCATCCGAACAAATAGACAACTGTCCTTGCCAAACCCTCCATCCTGCACCAATGCAATGACATGGGGAAACCACGTCGGAAAACCCGATAAACTTTCTAGTCCAATGCAGGAATCGAACACGTGATCTTCAGTTTAGTGAGCCAGCGTCTTACCCATTTAGCCGCCGTGGCTCCAAACATTAACGTCCTACTCACTGAGCCACCGGAGCTCCCACTTCATTTTGATTCCGAACACGGGAATTGTTTTTCTATGCCACCCGAACGACTATACGTGGTCCCCTGTCAGGTCTTCCTCCTACACCACTGAAGTAAGAGAGCAAACGTCCCAATCACTGACCCACCGTAGTTCCTACTTCAATTAGATTCCGGACACGAGGCCTCGGTTATTTTTATTCATTCCGAACGATTATACTTTGTCTCTTGCTAAGCTCTCCGTTCTACAGGACTTCGGTTATTTTTATTCCATCCGAACTATTATACTTTGTCTCTTGCTAATTTCTCCGTCCTACACCACTGACAATAGTGAACATCGCCAAAAATCACGAGGAAATTTGAAGTTACAGAGCAAACGTCCTACCCAGTGAGCCACCGTAGAACCAACTTCCTTGCGATTCCAGACACAGGACATCGTTTTTTTAAAATCCCATTCGAACAACTATACATTGTCCCTTGTCAGGCTCTCCATCCTGCAGCACTGACAAAACCACGCATCAAGTGAAAACACCCGATGAATATTTTTAGAGAGCAAAGAAAGATTTGACTGAAGACTTAAAATCAACTACAGAATACAATACTATCTGTGCAAGAAGAGATTAAACTTGTTTAGGACTATTACATTTTCTAGAACTTCAAACATTTTCGTTTATTATAATCCATGTCAAAATACAAATGCCGATACCGTAGTCAGTGGACATGCGTAATAACTGCACTTCCGAGGCGAGGGAACGAGAACACGAGAAGACGAGATTGTGACGAAGCGAGGGAGCGAGAGGACGAGAGGACGAGATTGACTCAAAGGCGAGGGAGCGAGAAGTCGAGGTTTTTCAAAGGCGAGAACACGAGGGAGCGAGAAGTCGAGGGCGAGAAGTCGAGGGCGAGAACGCGAGGGAGCGAGAAGTCGAGGGCGAGGGAGCGAGAACACGAGGTTTTTCAAAGGCGAGAACGCGAGGGAGCGAGAAGTCGAGGGGCGAGAAGACGAGAAGTCGAGGTGAAAGTAATCTCGTGTTCTCGGGGCGAGATCCTCGTATTCTCGCCCTGTTTCCTCGCGTTCTCGCTCTCTCGCTCCCTCGCCCTCGACTTCTCGCGTTCTCGTCTTCTCGCTCCCTCGCCTTCTCGCCCTCGACTTCTCGCGGCTAGGGGACGAGGTTCTGAAATGGCCGCAATAGGCTTCCATAACCAAATACTCTCACGCGACTCCATTGTCCAATTAACATACTAGAAGCCACTACACTGACTAATCAAAATCGGTATTAGTAATTACATTAAACAATACATAATAAGGAAAAGGGAAATAACTCTGTTTTAAAAATGGCGGGAGTTTTCCCCGGTGTGCCGAAAGTCGATCTGTAATAATAAAAAACAGTTTATGTCTTCAATTATAACGATAGTTGGTAATGTTTTGGTTGTTTTAAGATGAAAAATTGTAACTTTAGGCTAAAAATGTCCTTGAAAATCCTGGAATTTGACGTATAATTATCCTTGAAAAAATGTTTGACGAAGCCGCGGGAACCCTGAATCGTCTGTTATGGGTAATTTCGTACTCAGTGGGATATACTCTTCCATTTGTAATTGGTTTCAACTGGTACCTCGAATGTATGAATATATATTTTTTTTTCAAGCCCTCTGGGGTTCATATTTGGGGTGTCAGTTTTGACCATCCCAGGGCCAAAATCGTCTGTTATGGGCAATTTCCTACTCAGTAGAGTGTATTCTTTCAATTAAAATTGGTTTTGACCGGTACCTCGAATGTATGAGTTTAACCCATTTTTGGGGTCATTATAGGGGTCACCAGGGTCACACCCATGAACTGGGCCACGGCAGACGCCCACTTCTGTGCATCCCAGGTTAGTATGTAGATGCCTATATGGTCAGATATTGGTACCCCGTTCGTCTAGGTTCGACCCTCTGGGCTCCTGGTCTATATTGTTATATTCACAAATTATTGATTATAATTTCATAACCTAACATATAGAACACACACTGGTTATTTTGATACGTTAACGGAGGTACAGTTTAGTAAACATGTCGGTAATTTACATTTTTCAAGCAAAAGCTGCTATTAGAGACTTTTGGCAAGCGCAAATTCCTAGAACGTATCGCGTATCCGTATGGATTTTGTGTGTGACGTCATCAATGTGTGTGTATTTCTCATACGTGAAACGGCACACGGATACAGCGTCCCGTATCGAATAGCTTTCATACGGAGAAGGTCCGTATAACATTGTCGTCTTTTTGGACGCTGAAATGTATCATAGCGTTTTTATGAATCTATGTGTATCCAAGAACACGAAGGTGTATATTTGATGTGAATTTAACCATAATAAAGACTGGAATTTAATCATTATTTTTCATGGTTTTTCTCAGGAATTTTCATACTTTTCCCGCCTGTCTGCACGCTGGTTGATCTACGTGCTACATTTAGGTAGATATGCGAACTTGCAAATCTGTAAATGATGTGATTCTATGGTAAAGGGGTATAAATGATAAATTAATGAAAACCGAAAATTGCTGTCGAATCGAAGTCAAAGATGTTTTTTAATAAGATGCGACATTAATTTTTTATAATAGCTCATAGGGTGGTGATCTTGGTAGATATTTGGCATCATACTGTACAGAACTAAGCTCAGCCCAGTGACGCATAAGTACGCGACACAAGAATTTGCCCAAAACTAAAACTACTCTGACGCAACGTGTTACGTATACGATACGGATACGTGATACGGATAGGGCAAATGCCACTTGCCAAAAGTCTCTATTGTTTGAAATACACGTGTGTGAAAAATTACTAATTATCCCACGTCATTCAACACCTATAAGAGAGAGCGGCGTTAGAATAATTTTAGACATCATTTAGATTCTTTAAAGTCAAACACGCATTGAGTTCTTTAGACGACCATTTCATGATGATGTGGTTTTCTGAATCTCGCCACACTGGTTAGTCTTTAAAAGTTGAGAGAAAGATATTAATTTTAAACATTGTAATGTAGACATA
The DNA here is from genome assembly GCA_036850965.1 of Patella caerulea. Taxonomy (NCBI): domain Eukaryota; kingdom Metazoa; phylum Mollusca; class Gastropoda; family Patellidae; genus Patella; species Patella caerulea. Next base: position 6,924,695 of record JAZGQO010000010.1, read on the forward strand.
AAACGTATAGAAAACAACTATTTTGGTTCCCGTTACATATTTGATTTCGGTATCGTGAGAAAGCACAATGGTGAAGTGCTTAAGAAGCGAGATACAACAGTAGCTAGCCCGATCTCAAACCAACCCCTAGACGACCAGGTCAAAACAAATATATGAAGCAGTGGTAGTGCTACATCATTCGCCATACAATTTATGAACATCGTTGCTTTTAAACATGTGTACGATACCGCTTCTGTTATTTCCTATTTGAAAATATTGTAACCTCTACAGGGTCCACGACCTTCGCATTACATACAATACACAATTTGCATGCAAAGAGCGGCCATTATGACGTGCAGTTTCATTTCGATTTCCCGAGATATGAATTCAACCTACACTATGGTAGAATGTTGTGATATATTTAAACGGTTTTTAAAATCGTATTTAAAAAAATGCGACCTCTAGAGAATCCACAAGCTAAAAATACGATTTGTCGTACAATCAGGGGCCATAATTCAGGAAGTTACGATCCGATATGCACGAATATCGAAAGCAACCCATAGAAAATGTTAAGAGCTAAAACCATGAAATGAGTTTCAACGTCCTACTCTTGCATTTCAAGCGTCATGAAAATCGGTTAAAAATTGTGACCTCTAGGAGGTCCACAAGCTAAAAACGTGAATTTTCGTGCAATCAGGGCCAAAACCCATGAAGTTTCGATTCGATACATGTCTATATCGAAAATGTTGGCGTATAAAAACAACATTGCTTGAAACTTGAGGTGGATTATAATGTTTCAATCCCACACGTGACAAGAAGTTGGGTCGTAATTCTAACCTCGTGGGTTTTCTCTGGGTCATTCTTCACCCAATATACATTATATAACTGAATCTGTTCGTGATAAAATGTGATTTATAGTATATAAGTTAACCCAACGCAGGACACCGTTTCATTTCATTTTCAAAGTATTTAACTGACTCCAGACCGTGATTTATTATAAAATAGTTCAACCCATAGAAAATGTTAAAAGCCAAGACCATACCTAGTCCAGGCAAGATAGGATAAGTGCGAGCAGATGCTACAATATGGTCGGTCACCAAAAAAAAAAAAAAAAAAAATCCTAATCCTAAATCCGTGGTCAAATTGGCCAAAATCCGAAATGTATATTATTATGATTTCCAGCCAATTACCATAATATAATCGAATCTGGTATCAAAATATACGTTTTCGGGGTAAATGAATCCATTTCCATGCACATTGTTGTGATAAGTGCTACCGCTGAGTCAATATGGGGGGTTATTCAAGGTGGCGTTCAGTTTTGGTGGGAAAATTCAAACTTTGCACGAGGATCAAGTTTGGAGTCAAATATACGTTTTGGAGGTAGCTGAATCCATTTTCGTGCATATTTTAGTGATTAAGTTATTCCCGGTGTCAATATAATAGGAGCAAGTCCAATTAGTGATTTAGATTTCTGATTAGGAATGGGACATTAATGATACTCCTACCATAAACCTTTGAAGCACGTAGCAAATTTATTTCACAAATTGCTTTAAATTTTGAGACTCCGATGGATACAGTATCGCCTGTTTGTCAGATATGCAGTGAACCATTTGATAATGAAATTGCTCAGTGTTTTAACTCTACTGAAGTGGAGAGAGAGAGAGAGAAATGTGGTTTAACGTCCACTCAACATAAACTAGGTCATTTCGGGACTAACATATGGTTTTAATTTTATTTCAATAATTCGCTTGCGCGTAGGGGTCTTTAGCAGTGGGAGGAAACCGGCGCGCCCGGAGGAAACCCACGAGGTCGAGAAGGCGCCCCTATCTCCATGTCACATACGCTCACACCAGGGCTCGAAACCACAGCCGCAACCCAGAGGTGACCGGCCAGCTAGAGGTCGAAGCGCGGCACTCTAGACCACTAGGCCATCCCAACCGCCCTACTGAAGTGGAGGAGTCTGTATCAAGGTATAGACGGTCTACAGTGCTAGGATTTAATTTTGCGGACCGTTGTCGTTTACATGGTCTGTAGGCAAGACTAACAGACGGCCCATTACAACAGATATAATCGGTGTCCGCTGTTACAACAGTAAAGAGTAGAAGTCGCAACACCTATTATTTGGACATGCCATGCCAAGACAAAAGAAGACTGGACATTAATCTAGTTGTATTTGACAAATCTACATTGAGGCCGGTGACCCTAAATAGATGACACTCATTAATTACTTACAGATCTAATACTAGTATTTTAAAGTAGCTTAAAGGGACAATAACACTCTTGCTGGCTTGGTAGCTCCAGAAAATAAATAATAGCCTTATTCTAAGTACTAAATGTTTTAGTGTCTTACCTGTTGTGTAAATTATCCATTACATCCTATTTTACTTTTCCAGAGGGTTCGAAATTATTTTAAAATCCAAGTCACATTTGAAAAGGTTTACGATAGACTTTTCAAATCAATAAGTTGAATTTTTCCAATTTTTTAAATTAGGTGTTTTAAAATGAAATTTATATCATCAATTAATTGGAATATTGTAAAATAATACAATTTGTTGACCAGAATGAAGTTTGGGACATATTATTCAGTTACAACAAGAGTGTTATTGGGGCTTTAAGTCTCTAACTCAATATCGTCCAAAATCTTACACGTTGTAAATGGTAAAATAAACAATTTTACCATTGGTACACGAATCGTGTACCATAGTGCGTTTCAGCGTCAAGTGACCAGAAAGAGCGAGGCTAGACATATTCCAAAACTTACGTCAAACGGTGACGCTATAACTTAGCTGGAGCGCATGCACAATGGTCTTGAATAATCAGACACTAGAAATTTCGAAACTTGGCAGGTACCGTTTGTAAACAATACCAGTGCTTTTTCATGCTTGTTTTTCTTTACTCACAGGTCGCTTAGTTTTATCATTGCAGCTAACTATGTCAATGTTCAGGTCCTTAACCATGTGTCAATGTAATGGATCACTTAGTCGTCAAATCGCGTCTACCATATGCTACAGAACTCACATTTTTTTGATCCCGCCCCCACCCTCTCCTAAAGTGGCCTAACGTTGGTCTGCCTACCCTCATTCGGAGGCCCTAGCATGCCCTTTGCTAATTGCCGAACTTAGTCATGACTTTACACCAAGTTTTACTCTCTCCTAAATTCTCTTCCATTGAAATTAGTACCTCCGCTTATTATTGAACTTAGGCCTGGATCTTAATCAGCTCATTATTATCAGCATCCAATACCCGCTATCTTTCGGAGTGGCGGTAGACAATTCATTATCTGACAAACAGGCGATACTGTATCCATCTCTGTCTCAACACTTGAATCATTTAGTGAAATACATTCGCCAATAGGTTTGGCCATCTTGGCTCAATTTTTGAGATTGGTGATCGAAATCGAACACGCCCACGACACGCACACGACGCTGCGTCTACAGTCGGCTGGGAGTGGCCCATTTTGTCATGTCTGCTACGCTGACTCCGCAGTGAGCAGTGGTCAGCCAGAGCGTCTAAATGAGATTTTTTTGATGCTTGATGAATACCATCATATTGGATCTGAGGCATACTCGACTACTCTTAATCCCCAATGAGATTTCCACATATTCTAACCCAGGTGAACCAGTTAATTACCAAAATGACAAACTGTGTTTTGAAAATGGAATCAGCTGCCGCCAAAACGTATATTTTGACACCAAATGTGTTCATATGGTAAAATTCGCATTTTCCCACCCAAACTGAGCGCCATCTCGAATTATTTACCAATAACAATCAGCAAAATGGGTTGTCAATGGATTCAGCTGCCCCGAAAGGTTATATTTTGATATAAAAAATCAAATTGATATAAAACTTGGTCATATTATGATAAGTGGATAAAAATGGGCATTTTTCAGTCAAAACTGGCGGCCATTTTTGATTGTTGCCAATTTGACCCATTTGGGCACGAATTTTGGACTGGGACTTTTTTTGGTGATAATATATGTCTAGACCCACCATAAACTGTGGTCAGCATTTATATTGCAGGGAATGCCCGAATTGATGCGAAATTGAGTTAAAATGCCTGGACCAACTCGTTTTGTAGGATAAATGAAAGGGGTTTTAACGTCCTACTCTTTTATATAATAAATAAAAATATGATTTGTTGACTAAAACCATAGCTTCTTTATACAATAAACATAAATAGGTAATACTCACGTCCAATCACTGAAAAGATAAACAATACAAATAATTAGTATGCAATTATTTTATAACAATATGAATATATGAATATATTTTCTATATAAGATACGACTTGACAAAAATAATAACCAAGAGGGGTCGTGTTAGGAACGGCCTGGGCCAATTTATGTCGTGTCGGGAACAGGTACACTCAAGGAGGGGGGGGGGGCTGGGTGAATCCAGAACGGTAAGACGTAGAATGCTGATTAGCGGTAGGGTTCATCCTCTCATTCTCACAATGTTTGAAAACAATCCACCGAAAACAATAGTTTCTGTCCCGTTCACAACGCTTCACGCGGAATTTGAAATAAATCCGTCCAACACAACAGTCTCTACTGCGTTCACAATGATTCCGGTAAAGGGGGAATAACTCCGGAACGAAAAGCCCCATCTTCTAAATCAGTAATGTTCGTCCTCTCGTGACCACAATAATTCAAACCAATGCTTCCGTCAAAAACTATAGTCTAGGTTGCGTTCACAAGGTTTTGGAAAACGGGACATACCCCCGGCACCCAAAGTAGCCGAACGTTATAAATCGATAGGATTAGTCCAATCATGACCACAATGCTTCACATAAAATTTGAAAAGAATCCACCCAAAACTCCAGACTCTATCGCTTTCACAAGTCAATTGTTGACGGACGGATGGACAGGGTGACGACATATAGATGTCTATAAATTCATCATTTAAGGCAGCGTAAATATTCTACCAGGGGCTGCCATTATGGTTCTTTTGTCAAAGGAAAATTGTTATGTTAATTTCCTGGTTGATCCGATCTTGGTCTGTCGCCATTGTTGGAACGTGGCTAATGTCATAGTGGTGGTTTTTTAGTTTTATATCGATTGTGGGATGACAAAAAAATACGATAAGCGCACTAATTATTACGTTATTGTTGAGTATAGTAATGAGGGAAAATATTTATATCACTTTTATTAGCTGTCACAGTGTTTTTTCATGAGTTTAAAATTGTCCTACTGTCGCACCTACCAAACATTGTTGCTGGGTAAAGGTCCTCTCGTAAGGCATGGTGAATTGCATATAATATAAACGCCTGTTTAAACCAAACACTTATGTTTGTGATTATTTTCTCATATTCGTATCTTGGTATATTATTTAGATAAATATATATGTATGTTTAGCTTATTATGACTAATTTGAAAAATATATATTTTATTATTGAAGGTTGCATAAGTGACAAGACAGGTAGTAATTTGTATGTACTGAGTTTATGAAAGCTGTCTTTGTGTTTTCAGTCAATCCCCATTATTGTCAACGTTATCACCGTTGGTTTTTGCCATCTTTGTTACCGTCCTCGCCGTAGATTCTTGCCAACGTTATCATGAAAGAAATAAAATGGTGCATTGCCGTTCATTGTTATTCTATGTGATCTGTCTGCTCAACCTTTGGCTGCCATTCAGTATCCCATACATGATGCATATAACAGAATGATGATACAAACTAATATTAACTGTTGTTAATCCTGGTCCATCCCAAACATGATTCCCATTTGAGTAGTTCATGTAGCTAACAAGTTTTTAATGTATTTTTGCATTGAAAGTTATCGATTTAACGATCTTATTACCGAGTAAACAACATGAATATGTATAAGTCGTATTATGTACATATTTTTTACTAAGCAAGATACAGCTGTAACCACTATGTTAAATATTCAATTAACCGTTATTATATAATATAACAAGCCAACAGTGAGGCTGATGTCCCCCGCCGAAATCCCAAAATAAATAGATAACACATATTAATTAATCGCACATTTATTTTTTTCAAACGTATCGACCAATCAAACTGAACACGAAGTGTCATCCAAAAATTGCTTATCTCTGCCTACCGTAAGAAGAAATGCTCATCTTCGAATTCCATCAAGGCATTGACCTAATAAGCATACACACCAATTTTGAACATTTTAACTCAATTCGAAGGAGAGTTATTGTGTTCCAAAGTCTCGGCAAATCAAATTGCTTATCGCTCTGCTTACCCTGAGCAGAAAATGCTCATTATCGATCATAGTCAAGGTATTACTGTAATGAAACTATACACCAAGTTTCATCACTCTCACTTAATTAGAACTAAAGTTATCGTGTCTCAAAGCATAAACCAATCAAATTGCTTATCTCTGCCTACCCTAAGCGGAAAATGCTCATCTTCGAACTCCACCAAGGCATTGACCTAATAAACATATACACCATGTTTGAACATTCTAGCTCAATTAGGAAGAGAGTTATTGTGTCCCAAAAAGTGTGACGGACAGACAGACGGACAGACAGACAGACAGACGGACGAACCCATTTTAATAGTCCCCCAACTTTCTTCGAAAGGCGGGGGACAAAAAACATAAATGTGCGCTTATGATATCATTAAAGGAGTACAATATAATAATACATGTAACATTCTGAGTATTACGTAATTGATAAAAGTCTTATTTGGGCCTATCAGGTTTAGAAATCAATATGATTAAGCAATATGCAGGTAACACAGAACGAAGACGGGTTTATACCACAGGGTCCGTATTCAAAGGTTTTCTAAAAGTTAAGTAAAAATACTTAATTTTCCCACTTTACCAAGTGTCTTACCTTAAATCGGTATTCAAAGGTTGTATTTTACACATATTTGGCTATGTGAAAACTTAACTGCACACTTAAATTATGGAATACTCACATTCGCCAAAAAGCATGAATTTTTTTATTTATGGAATACCCTCCACTGCCAAAAATCACGATTTACTGACATCGTCAGCTAGTTATGCCCCCTTAAGAGCATCGCTGTATTCTATTAAATTCTTAGTTTACATCACCAGGAAATTGTTTGTCGAAATATTATATTGTAACCCATGAAAATAGTATGATTATAATTTAAGATAAATTATGATAGTGTGCATCCTTTGCCGGAACAGCTGTTTTCATAGACTTTTTTTTTAAAAAAAATAAAAATAAAATCCATTCAAATAGATTACAATAAATAGTGGATATTGCAAGCTTTAATTTTTTAACAAAATAAAGCGAATAGAAAACAACATATTATTAGCAATATATACACAATGGCCCTCGCCTTCTAAGTTAGCCTGGACAAATTATACAGTGTTGTTTGTAAATCTATCATTTGAGAAATTCATAGATATTGTGTAAGTACCTACACTTTAGATTTTGACAGGTCTGGCATTGACGTTACATTGTGTGTACGAAATATCCATGCTTCATTATATTTTACCAAAATAAATACTACCGATTATGTATAGATGGGAATGAGGTGTAAAAATTAGATCATGCCTTGCTTCTAGCGGTAGCATAAATAATTTCCGAAATCTATAAAGCCAAGTCTCCACAAATGAATTTAACTATAATTTATGACAGCCACGGAAACATACAAACATAACATGATAAATGATCGGGAAAAGATATCCTTAACTACATCGGTGGTAATAACCTTATACTCTATTATGGCACTACAACATCAAAGTTGACGACGAAAAAATAAATTGGAGGTCAGCTACGCTCGGCGACATTGTCTTTGTTTTAATCTGAATTCCCTATCTTTTAAAATCGCCATTACGGGACTGCTTCTACAGCATTAAAATAAGTCATTATAATCTCACTTAACTTTAAGGTACCTCCCGTAGGTCACTTAAAGTTAAGTGGATATTTCTCACTTAAACTGGCCTTTGAATACCACTGGAAGACTAACACTTAAAAGTTAAGGCAGCTTAACTTTAAGGGAAAATTTGATACTTAACAGTGCCTTTGAATACCACTTGCCCTTAACTTACAGGAAGTTACGTATATTTAAGTGAAAGCTAGTAGTTAAGTGACTATCTTAGACTTAAGATATCCTTTGAATACGGACCCAGCTCTATAACTAAATCTTACACAACGCATCTTGAATTAAATTTACGGCGTTTTATTAATAATTTATTGGGGATACTGATACTGATACTGATAGCATGCTATTATAACTTATGGTGCTACTGATCTAGGCCAGTATCCTAACACGTTTGTAGGCCTACACAAGATTTACTCTAATCGAAAACGAACTTTGTATCAATTAGTTCAAACATTAGAGAAATATGGCTTATTATACGTTGACTCGCCTTAATTTTAGAACTGTTTATATGACGGTAGTCATTATTTCCTCGGAAAGATCAATATTGGGTCACAGTGAAACAGTTGTATCAGTATTTCATTGTTTAGCCTTATTTCAAGCCACTTCCGATCGATCAAAATGTCGTCATCAAGAATCTGGAAGGGTGTCTCGGTTATGTCAAAAAATGGATGTCATCCAATATGATTAAACTTAACGATGAACAAACTGAGTTTCTTCTCGTGGGTCCTGCTAACAGACTTAAGAAATGTGACATTCGATCGATCAACATTGGAAACACCGAAATTCCCGTGTCTAGAACTGTAAGAAATCTGAGAATTCTTGTCGACTCTCCTCTCAGTTTTGAAAAACATGTGAACAATATCTGTAAAATATGCCATTTCCATGTCCGAAGGATAGGGTCAATTTGTGATCTATTAACAGAAGACGCTGCTGCAACCTTAGCTCGATCCTTTGTCCTGTCCAGAATAGGCTATTGTATAATTCGGTACTAACTGGTATTACGGACGAACAGATTTCAAAACCCCAAATATTACAAAACCGCGTTGCTTACATTGTCACAAAAACTAAATCAAGATCACACATCACCCGAGTCTTGAACAAATTACATTGGCTCCGTGTCCGAGAAAGGATCAACTTTAAAATCTTATCGTTAAACTATCAATCGATAAACAAATCCGTGCCAGGTTACCTTCAAAATCTAGTATCACTGTATCAACCCAAACGATCATTAAGACCAGAAGGACAACTCCTGGATGTACCTGCCTATAATTTGAAATCATTTGGATCCAGAACTTTTCGGTACAGTGCATCAATTGTTTGGAATACACTTCCAGAAAATATCCGACAATGTGAATCTGTGTTGGTTTTTAAATCCAAATAAAAAACGTGGTTATTTAGTCATTATCATTAACACTTTTAATGCGAGAACATTTTCTAGCACCGAGTGCATTCCCTAGTGGATTGAATAGTTGCGCAATACAAATATCATTATTATTAGTAGTAGTATTATAAAGGTCTTAATTATATTTATGGAGGTGACTAGAAATACATTATTAAAGATGCAGTATGTAAGATTTGGATAAACAGCTGGCCGTTCTTGCTATGATAGTTTAAAAATAGATTTTCAAATTACATTATTATAAGCGTTTATAATATTAACAATGGTACTTCACAATCGAGACTAAGTCTATCTAATTAAATAATCAAAACTCACGGCTGTTTTAATCTATTTAAATCTGGGCCATCCGATTGACTAGAGAGTGGATTATAGGTTTGCCATGACGTTTTTTTTACTCTTATTTGAACTTTCAGAACTCACCTAAAGCTATGACCTAAATGTCAAGCGTGGAATTCCTAAAACAACTGATCACGACCGAGGTCGCAATATTTAACATAATTGTAGTCGGACGAATTTACGGCGACGTGAATGTTGTTTTGAAATACGGACACTTAGACACTGTCATTGAAAACCGATACTTTTTTTTGTTTAATGAGTGTTTTAATGAATGCTCCCTGTATAATTAATTCCCATGATTACTCCCCGTAAAATTACCGCCATTTCATTTTCGTGCATACATGAGAACAAACTGATCCCGCAGTGAATATTCGCTTGGCCGCTACAATCACTGATAACCATGATATCGACGAGGCTTAATGAGTACGGCATATTAACTTTTTTACTCCGACAAATTAAATTCTCAAACATTTTTTTGAGGTAAAAGAAAAATAAATAAAGACGTTTGAAGTATTTGAAGTTAAAAAATATTTCCTATTTATAGTGTAAATGGGTATTAAAATGAGTAAAATGCATCATTTTGCCCGAAGCAGTTAGGTGTTAAGTAAACATTGCACGAGCAGTTGAGCCAATGACTGGCGCGGTGAGCAGTCAACGCACGTGCTGTGGACACTTATCTGTTACAGAGTTAATTCGTAAGTAATTCTCTGTGAAACAGATTGACATGAGAAGAGAAAAACATGTTTCCATGTCTTTATTGTGGACTAGTCATGACATTTTAAATACCAGTAAATCTACCCTTCAGGTACATGTTAATTATTAAGATTTCGCAGTAGTATTATAATATAATTATTTTATAAATACTTAATAGAGTTTTCTTTCTTTTCATCCCGTAAAATAATAACTTAATAAGAAGTGAAAATAAAAGGCGTTATGTGTTAGTATTAGCAATGTTAGGTTTAGGATTGATCTATTATATTTTATACTTTTATGCCTAAAAGCCTATATCTGTGATCTATGTGCCTTCAAGAATATTGCATATTTATGTCAGGTTGGGATTATGATTCCTTGGACAAATTGGGCTGAGAAATCCACGATAAGGCATTTTGACTTGGTCTGGGGGAGGTAACTCCGTTTAATAAGCGTGATAGGCTTTAAAGAGTTGTCTCCCATGTAAATTCGTTTTTTATGGATAGTTTGAGAGACCCTTTGTATATCTTATATTTCAGAACGCTTTTATATACCAGAGAAAATTAAATAAAGTGTTAAAAACATTTATACCGGTTATTTGTTGACGTTTTCAAACCAGTTGTAATATTTCGTAAGTTACTATGAAGAACCACCAAACACTTGTATTATCAATGTGTTGTCTCTTTGGTAGCTGGGTAAGAAGTGATTATTTTAGCATCGATTACGTCACAGACAATCAGGTGATCATTATAAAACCTTCCAGTCAGGTCCGGATTAAGGTTTTGTGGGATCTTATGCCAAGATATTTCAAGGGGCCTATTACACAGGCATCCATCCACCCATCAAATACAAAATATCAAAAGAAGCAATAGTGGCATATGTATGTGCATTATACATTGCATTGCATTAGTTTCAGTACGTCTAGTCGTTCGGAATGGACGAAAAACCGAGGTCCCTTGTGCACATAGGCGTTTGCCCGTCTTTATTAGCTCACTTGGCTAAGGACGACGGGCAAGCGCATTTTGTGCTATGAGGGAAAATTTGCCTGGACAGCGGCAATATGGCCTACTCTTATATTGAATTCCAACTGTCAAGGGATCTTTTACACGCAAACTCATGTATGGGACCTCGGTTTTATGTCCCATCCGAAAACAGCTGTCCTTGTCTGACGAAGGGAAACCATGTCCAATGTCCATGTGGGAAAACCCCGATGAATTTTCTCGACCAATGCAGGATCGAAGACGCGACCTCCAGGCTAGCGAACAAGCGTCTTACCCGCTTAGCCACCGCGATTTCCTTTTCTCAGATAATGAAACATGTTGTCTTCAAAAGTAAATTATGTTTGGTATTATTTAAGTAATAAATAAACATATAAATAAACCTATATATATGTCTATGGGTAGCCCTGTACCGGAAATATAAATGCACACATATTAAAAACAAATTGGGCTGCACACTTTAAGTACATGTACACGGGATGGCCGATCCTGAGATTTAATCGAATCTTGGAGCAGATTTTGTCAGGTCGCATATCATAAAAATAAACGAATAGACCCGAATGGTAGTGGGTGTTTATTCGTTTCGGTACAAAAATTCAGAATTTGGATAAACAAGATAACGTAACTTTGTGAAACATTGAAAACCCAAACAAATATACCGCTTCCACCCGTCACTAGCATATGACTATTCTTTGAAAACTTAAATAGACCGAATTGGGCCTAATAGCACATATTATTATTGTTATATGAATATATGTAGTCAATTATATTCAATTGCTAATAATATTATTGAAATTTCTAACAAATTATGTTCAGCGAAATACGCGAAAATTCCAAAATGAATGACGTTCTATTACGTTTCCTTTGCCCATCTACACACTTTTTTCATATCAATTTGTCTTGTCACTCAAGAGAGCTTACTCTCTTTCAGAACTTGCCCTGTCACATTTACTTATTAAGCCATTAAAGTTGATCAATTATTTTCTTTGATTGGCATTTAGTAATTGAACATATTAACACAAGGTACAATTTTATCCTCGTTGAAACGTCACTTAGTATCAAACTCAGTAATTGTTTATCCATAAAATTGTACCTTGTGTTGATCAATTATTAAGGATTTTAAAAGTAAGGCTAAACAATGAAATATAAATACAACTATTTCGCTGTTCCACAATATTGATCTTTCTGGGGAACTAATCAACTTCGTCGTTTAAACAGACCTATAAACTTTTTTTAAGGCTACTATTTAATTTGTAGATAAATTTGTGAAATCATGGGTTCATTTAAATAAAATTAAAACGTTATTTGAAAATAAAATAAAATAAAATGGGGTTTAACGTCCCAATCCTGAATCAGTGCAGAGCATTATGACGGAAGTTTGATCTTACAGGGTCGCTACCACCTTCGTTTGTTTCGATTTCCAAGGGGATCTTTAACATGTGCCGCTTACAAATTAATGTTTAGATGTGAACCAAAAAGTCATTTTGAAATCACCATTACATATTATTAAATATGTGGCAAATAACACAAAATTCATTTACAATTATTGAACAAAATTTTAAAATTAAAAGCAAAAGTTAGGTTTTTCATCCAATCCGAACGACTAGACAGCTGTCCTGGGCTATCACATACATGATGCATAACAGAATGACCACTAATATTGATAGACCACCCATTTAAGAAGGTCGCGTAGCTAACAAGTTTTTTAATGTATTTTTGTATATATTGAAAGTTATCAATTTAACTATATTATTACCGAGTAAACAACATGAATATGTATAAGCTACATTATGTAAATATATTTCATTAAGCAAGATACAGTAACCACTACATTAAATATTCAATAAGCCGTTGTTATAATATAATATAAATGTATGCGTATATATACACAGAACTCAATGACCATTGAATACCACTCGGGTTATTCAATAGTTCAAGAGAGTATACCTGCACGAGTATTCCACGAGTGATAGTGGTGACGTCATGACATTTTGACGTAATTCTGAAAGTGACGTCATTCTGGACAAAAGTAGTATGTTTCCAAGCCACTGAATATAGCCATAGGTTTTCCAATTAGTCCAGGAGATATCAGTAATAGCCCAAAACAAATTGCAAAAGAAATAAATTTGGCTCTGTTCAACTCTGTACGGATGTATCTAAAATGTGTAAAAAATCGCCGTCGCTAGAACCAGCCGTTTTTGATATACAGGTAAAACAAATATGTCACTATAGTAACGTTAAACTAAGGCATCGACGGGCTTCCGTAGTTGATTAATTCGTCGCCGGAAGTAGCAGACGACACTAGCTAACATCAACAAAACGTCTTAGGCAGAGCAGAAATCGACCTAATAACTTCCAATAATATCATAATAGATGAAATAATACTTATTTAGTGTAAAAAGTAAGTTTTAAAATTCGTAAATATATTTAATTTCGGTAATTATTTCAATTCAGACTGAAAGTAACGTGACGTTACACGATTAAGCAAAGTACTTCAATTAGGCCTTGGCAATGTTTCGTTAAATTTGATGCAGGCATATCAATTAATGAGTCTCCTTTCAAACTTAGCATCCTAAATTTAAAATAATCTATATTCAATAGATATGCGTTAAATTTATGACAAATTTCATCAGCAGATTAAGGTAAACACTAGTAAACAGTCTTTTCAATGGCGTGATGAGGCCTTGCCGTGAAAAAAAATCTATGGAAGCCCAGTGACGGCATAAATACTCGTTTATTTATCAAGCGAATTCTCCACTTAAAGACTTTTTTCTTTCTATTTTTTTTATAGTGAGCTGTATCTTTTGTGAAAATCGTTTAGACAACGACCAACCAGTAGTAATTCTTGGACAGAAGGGTTGTGAAACTATAAACTCAATTAGTGAAAAGCTGAATCTCTCCACTAACGTAACCCCTCAACAAGCTGTACATAGAGACTGTAGGCGTAACTTCTGTAGACAAAAGGAGTTCCGACGTTCCCAGCATATTGGCAATTTATCTGAAGAGTATAGAAGGCTTCGGTCAGAAGAAGACGGGTTCGATTTTGAAAAACATTGTCTTTTTTGTCAACAGAATGCCAAACTTAGCGGGAATAAAAGAGGTTTTGAAGTCTTTCCTGTTCGAACGTTTGATTTTCAAAATACTGTAAAAGAAATTTGTTTAAAACGAAATGATGCATGGGGGAATCAAGTTCTCGCTCGACTAGAATATGCTTTGGATTTGCCCGCAGCTGATGCTATATACCATCAGACTTGTAATGTAAATTTTAGAACTGGGAAGTATATACCTGTTTCCAAGCAGAAAGACGAGTCACCTTCATCTAAGTTCTCTAGAGGGAGGCCAGAAAATCAGACTCAATTAACAGCTTTTCTTAAAGTAGCCAAGTTTCTACAAGAGAATGACGATGAACAAATAACTATCGGCGATCTGGTAAAACAGATGGATGATTTGTGTCCTGGTGATGCTTACAGTTCTACATATATGAAGAAAAAACTATTGGAGTATTTTAAAGATCAAATAATCGTTACTGAATTAAATGGCATCCCCAATGTGGTAACCTTCAAAGCAACTGCTTCCACCATACTGAATGAATTTTACAATCATCCTAAAAATCAAGATGAAAACGAGACAAAAATGTATATAATTAAAGCCGCGGCTAAACTTATTCAAAGTGACATCAAAGATCTTCCAGTCTGTAAAGACAAATATCCGTCTCCACACGATTTGTCGTCTGTGCAAGGTCAGCTAGATTACCTACCCCAGTCACTCAAGACTTTTCTTTCCTTAATGTGTCCACCAAAGACAAATTCTGTCAAAATTGCCTCTTTAGAAGGGAGAAGGAAGACAGTCCGTTAAAGAACATTGTATTACGACTCGGTGGATTTCATTTACAGATGAGTTTTCTTGGTAGTATTGGGCATCTAATGCAGTCTTCCGGCTTGCAAGATGCAATGGAAACAGTTTATGCTACAAATGCTGTACAGCACATGTTTAGTGGCAAGGCAATCTCTCGAGCTGTACGGGGACATCTTCTGGTTGATTCAGCACTAAATATGCTGATTGTTTCAGATGTATATGGTTTATCCGTTACCCCGCAAGACAGCGAACTGGGAGATATACAAGACCACGTAGATAAAGACGTTGATGTTATTGCTTCTTTGTACGATCAACTGTTGAGCAAGGCCATTGGTGTGGAGGACATAAGCAATCACCCTGTCTTTGACAACGTAAGATCGAAGCTTGAAAGACACAAACGAGAACTTCTGCAATATCCTACTGCAGGTATGTGGATCCAATATATGGAAACCGTTGACATATTACGAAGGTTTATTAAAGCAGAACGAACAGGTGATTGGGAGTTACACCTCAAAACTGTTGCCGATATGCTTCCTTACCTAGCAGCTACAGGTCACAATTTATACGTAAAGTCAGCCTATCTATATCTACAACAAATGTATGAACTTCCTAGTAACCACCCAAAAGTATATGCGGAGTTTATGGATGGACATCATGTAGTGCGAAGAAGTGACCGGTTCTGGGCAGGTTTGTCTACAGACCTTACTATTGAGCAGACTTTAATGCGAAGCTTAAAGTCCACAGGTGGAATGACGAGGGGCAAAGGAATGACAGAGACTCAACGCGTTCAATGGTTGCTTGCTATGCCCATGTGTGCTGCAGTTAATTCGGGTATGCAAACCCTCACAGAGATTTCATTTTCGTCCAGTGAACAACACAAGGAAATGTTTAGTTCAAGGCAAAAAAGGGACAGAGAAGATTTAATTACAGTTTTCGACTTTTTGGAAGCGAGAAATCCATTTGAAAAAATTAATATGTTGCGTAACATCGAGACCGGAGTAACTGCTAAAGATAATGTAAATGTTCACTTGGCTAAAACCGTCGGAGAAGACATTATAGAGAATATTAAGGACCAGTCTGTAATGGATTTATCATTTCGGAAGAAAAAGCAAGTTATTACCATGGATCAACATTCTCTTCTCAAAATAGAAAATGAAACGGTGCGAGTTAGCACACAACTTCTTTTTCAACGCTTGTTGGTTGCTGCTGCAGGCGTTACTGAAGATATGCACCAAGTATTTTCATATGAACTCAGTTCTGTACCTTCTGCTTTGTTTGATAACAGTGGGTGTATGAGGGAAGCCCATAAGTCTAGAGATGAGAGAACTGACGCTGATATGAAGTATGTTGTAGATGGTGGTTCACTTTTACATCAACTTCCTTGGTCTAGGGGATTGACATTCTCTGAAATTTGTCAACTGTATGCAAACTATGTTAATACGAGATATGGATCTCCAACTATTGTATTTGACGGATATATGGCAGGCCCTTCAACGAAGGATGTAACGCACCAACGACGATCTAAAGGCATAATGAGCACAACTGTATTATTTACTGGTGATATGCCCTTCCGTTCGAAAAAGGACCACTTTCTAGCTAATTCCCAAAACAAGCAATCCTTCATCGATATGTTATCTTTAACTCTTGGAAGTATAGGCTGCAGAATTATCCACGCAAAATCCGATGCAGATGTTTTGATGGTTAAAACTGCTGTGGAATCTACCGAAAATTTCCCCACTACATTAATTGGTGAAGACACAGACTTGTTTATCTTGTTGTGCTATTATACAATACCAAATAGTCACGAACTCCAGTTCCGTTCGGGTAAAAGTACAGGTTTAATTCATAAAGCTAAAGTTTGGAGCATGAAAAAGACAATAGATGTTGTTGGGCGGCAGATTTGTTCAATTCTTCCTGCAGTTCATGCGCTCACAGGATGTGATACCACCTCAAGAATCTTTGGTGTTGGAAAGGCCAACGTATTTAAGAAAGTCCGAACAAGTGTTTGTCTCCAAGGTGAATTCGACAAATTCCAAAAGTGTCTCAGTTCTGATGATGTGGCGAGAATCGGTGAAAATATTATTGTAAAACTATATAATGGATCAAAAGACGAAAATCTCAATCAGCTAAGATATCGTTTATTCAAGGAAAAGTCAATATGTAATACTTCAACAGTTGAAATTCATACCCTGCCACCAACCTCGTCTGCTGCGAAGTTCCACTGTATGCGAGCTTTTCTTCAAATAAAAGATTGGACAAGCGACTCGGTCATGGATGCAACAGTATGGGGATGGAAAGTTGAAAACGGTTTATATCTACCCACCCAAATCGACATTGATCCTGCTCCGTCAGCCATTCTTTCTATAATAAGATGTAAGTGCAAAGTGAACTGTGATAGTAAGCGGTGTTCTTGTCGAAAACACGGACTTGAATGTTCCATATCGTGTAAGGAATGCAAAGGACTAAGCTGCTCCAATTCACCAGCAATTGACTTTAGTGTGGATTAATCTTAATTGAACTATTGACTTCGATTCCGCAAACTATATTTTACAATTATTGTAAATACCAATTTATGTATTCAAAAATTAGAATACGTCAGCACTAAATGCTTGCTGTTATCGAAACAAATTGTGTTGTTTTTTGTTTATTTTATCAAAATCCTAGAAAACAACTTTTGTATGCCCAAACTGAATTGACAAAATGTCCCTTATTTTCGTTGTCCCAAAGTTCGAAGATAAAAATAAATAATTATATGTATGGATCAATGTAATTCAGAACATCATTTCTGAGGTCACGATCTTATGACGTCACTATGCATAATACCCTAATTAACGTCACTAATTATGCACAATGACCTAATTAAGATATAAAAAACCAAATAATTTCATACGCGGATGCCTCGTCCGTTTTTTTTTACACAATCGTTTTACAAGTATTTTATCTAAAGCAATTTCAAGATCCCCACCCCCATCTTTTTAACACTCAGGTGTTTTTCTAAATATAGTAACTTAGACAGGTGAAAAATTGCATTAAGGATCAAGGGATCGGTGGCGACTTTTGATAGGATGAACACCAAAGTCCAAAGAATATATTAACGGTAAAAACATTTCTTTTGCAATTTGTTTGAGGTTCTGGATTTATTTAGACAAGCCAACAGTGAGGCTGATGTCCCCCGCCGAAATCCCAAAATAAATAGATGACACATATTAATTAATCGCACATTTATTTTTTTCAAACGTATCGACCAATCAAACTGAACACGAAGTGTCATCCAAAAATTGCTTATCTCTGCCTACCGTAAGAAGAAAATGCTCATCTTCGAACTCCATCAAGGCATTGACCTAAGAAGCATACACACCAATTTTGAACATTTTAACTCAATTCGAAGGAGAGTTATTGTGTTCCAAAGTCTCGGCAAATCAAATTGCTTATCGCTCTGCTTACCCTGAGCAGAAAATGCTCATTATCGATCATAGTCAAGGTATTACTGTAATGAAACTATACACCAAGTTTCATCACTCTCACTTAATTAGAACTAAAGTTATCGTATCTCAAAGCATCAACCAATCAAATTGCTTATCTCTGCCTACCCTAAGCGGAAAATGCTCATCTTCGAACTCCATCAAGGCATTGACCTAATAAGCATATAAACCAAGTTTGAACATTTTAACTAAATTAGAAGGAGAGTTATTGTGTTCCAAAGTCTCGACCAATCAAATTGCGTATCGCTCTGCTTACCCTGAGCAGAAAATGCTCATTATCGAACTTAGTCAAGGTATTACTGTAATGAAACTATACACCAAGTTTCATCACTCTCACTTAATTAGAACTAAAGTTATCGTGTCCCAAAGCATCAACCAATCAAGTTGCTTATCTCTGCTTACCCTAAGCAGAAAATGCTCATCTTCGAACTCCATCAAGGCATTGACCTAATAAGCATATACACCAAGTTTGAACATTTTAACTAAATTAGAAGGAGAGTTATTGTGTTCCAAAGTCTCGACAAATCAAATTGCGTATCGCTCTGCTTACCCTGAGCAGAAAATGCTCATTATCGAACTTAGTCAAGGTATCACTATAATGAAACTATACACCAAGTTTCATCACTCTCACTTTTTTAGAACTAAAGTTATCGTGTCTCAAAGCATCAACCAATCAAATTGCTTATCTCTGCTTACCCTAAACAGAAAATGCTCATCTTCGAACTCCATCAAGGCATTGACCTAATAAGCATATACACCAAGTTTGAACATTTTAACTCAATTAGAAGGAGAGTTATTGTGTTCCAAATTCTCGACCAATCAAATTACGTATAGCTCTGCTTACCCTGAGCAGAAAATGCTCATTATCGAACTTAGTCAAGGTATTACTATAATGAAACTATACACCAAGTTTCATCAATCTCACTTAATTAGAACTAAAGTTATCGTGTCCCAAAGCATCAACCAATCAAATTGCTTATCTCTGCTTACTCTAAGCGGAAAATGCTCATCTTCGAACTCCATCAAGGCATTGACTTAATAAGCACATACACCAAGTTTGAACATTCTAGCTCAATTAGGAAGAGAGTTATTGTGTCCCAAAAAGTGTGACGGACAGACAGACGGACAGACAGACGGACAGACAGACAGACAGACAGACAGACGGACGAACCCATTTTAATAGTCCCCCAACTTTCTTCGAAAGGGCGGGGGACAAAAATATATCTCCTGGACTAAATGGCTGTATTAATAAAATAATAATAATAATCATGACTTTATTTAAGAAGGGTTCAAAATTAGGCTAAAATAGCCTTTCTAACATCCTGCCTGCCCTTCGTAGAAAATATAATACAGAAGATATAGTTAATGAATTTAAAGTTATATTCCCGGGTACAAACTGGATGATTTGATGATATATTACAACTAAAAACATATTCAAACTAATTATTTTATCATAATTTTGCTTCAAATCGTTCTCAAAACATTGTAATTGACGAGTATAGCCTGCTATAAAAATCTATCGAAAGAGACCATGTTTGCGTCAGGCGATTACCCCTCGCCGTAACCAAGGGCAACGGCAGCGGAGGACAGGGGAGAATGCATTGCATACACAAGACGATGTTGCCTGTAAGCGCTGACTATTTACTACAAATATCGAATCCTAATTAAATTCTCGGATTATCCACTGCCCGCGTCTTTTTCCGTGATTTTTATCCCAGAAATTGTTGTACGTCTAACTCAACCTGTACAAAATCGCTCAAGTTCGCGTGCAGCCTTCAACTGCAAGCGTGCAGGTATCCTTATTCGTCGGGTTGACTATTAAGGGAACCCCTTACATTTTTGTCCTGTATACGCTCCATGAGTGTTTTTCGGGGAATCCAGTATTTTTCTAGTAAGATTGGATATCTCTACTTTCCATATATACCAAAATTGTCATACTTTTATAGGCAATAATCACCCGATAAATACTAATCTGGGAACCCAACTTTAAACAAAAAACCACAATAAATTATAATAGCGGAAAGAAATATATATGGAAATCAGTTAAAAGATTAATTGATGTATATGTGTATGCGGGTCGTATAACAGAAAGTCCGATAACATATAGATATAACATGTATTAACAAATATACAATATGTACATGCTTATAATATTGAGATACACAGAACACATATAGATAAGCTTAGAGGTTTTTAAGATAAGATATTTGAAGTAGATTTAAGGTAAAGAAGAAGTTTTTTCCTGAAAAGATTCAAGTTATTTAAAGTTTTTAAAGAAGCTGGCGACGAATTCCAGAGCTTGGGGCCTTTAAAGCGTATACTGCTTTTAGCTACGTACATTGATATTTGGCTTGAGAGTAGTAAGTTTATTGTTAAGATGATTGTAAGGAGTTTTAAAATACGGTAATAGGTCAAATAAGTAACCAGGGCATCGTTTTAAAAGAATTTAATAAATAAATATACATTGATTAGAGATATGTCGATTTACTATTGTAAGAATTTTCAATTTGTCTAGTTGAGGGTAAACGTCGGCGGTATGTTTAACATCTAAAATTAATTTTAAGGCCATTATTTGATGTCGAGAAAGACGGTCAAGAGATTTAGCGTCACAACGGTCCCATATTGGGGAACAATAATCTATATGTGTTTGAAAGTGGGCATTGTAGAAAAGGATACGGAATGGAGCTGGAAGATATTTTCTAAGTAGACGGAGTTGAAAAAGTTTCTGGCTGAACTTTTTAGAGATATACTCGACATGATGTTTCCAGGTTAGATTATGATTGCGAAAAACACTCAATATGTTTACCGAGGAGACAACTTCTAATGGTTCATTACGTAATTTAATATTCAAAGTAGCAGGGAGGGTATTTCTTTTTTGTTGCGTCGTGATTGTGAATAATATTTTGAACATTTTCATAGATAAACAAAAAATTATAGCGACCGTGTGCATGGTCTTCCGTAAGCGAATCTACGTTAGTAAGCCGATTTTTGTTTAATGCAAAATGTATATATTTTAAACAATGCAGAATGTATTAGGTATCTTTCTATGCATGGGTCGGGCTTGTAGAATAGGTACGTAACTTTTAAGAACATAGTTTGGCATGATTTTATCAAGAAGAGCGCGGAAATGCATTCTTATGACTGATAAATCTTCTTTATATATAGATTATTTTAAGCAAATTACATACTACAGTACATGAATTACGTTTTAAATTTGGAAAATATTAAAGTCTATGAGAAAGGAATAAAAATTACGTAACTTGAAAATATAAACTGAAAAAATATTGGTATATATAACATATAAGTAATAATTAATTGGAATGTACTTTATTTCACATTTGCTGGAGTAAATATGTGTCGCTGGAAGGTTACAAATAAACTTTGCCAAGAAATTGTGTATCCAAATATAATGGGCCCATGACTTGACGTTTGAAATATTTAATATCAATACCTGTATTACTATAAAAACTGTTGATGTGTTATTTATGTAATGGTATTTAGATTTTAAACGTATTTCACTGAGCTTAGTCAGGCAAAAGAATATTAGAACGGTGTACATCGTCAATTGTAGCCTGTAATGATACTTTTGTTATAACATCGGACTGATAGTCAAATTCATGATATATTCAAACTAAGTACATCTTCGGACACTAAGTACAGCTTCTGATTTTCTGTTGTTCCAAACCTTTGTCAGTGATGCAGGACCGCGGGCCTGGCAAGTTGGCCTAGTTAGTTCCTGAGACGACCCCTTTTGCTTATTATTTTTGTCAAGTCGTATCTTATATTTAAAATACGATTATATCCATATGTTCATGATGTTATAAAATAATTGCGTATGACCTATTTATATTTTGTAACATGGACGGGGAATCTTTCTTTGTTCTTGTCTTTCAATAAGCAAATTCTTTTCGCTTTAGTAGATTCGATAGAGCTTAACTGTGCAATAACTAAACATTTTTCCTGTAATTGAACACTTTGCTAATTTATGACAGTTTTACTAGAAATCATATAGAGAAGTTGGTTGGGTTATCTGTGCAAGAAAAGGAACATTGACATTAGTATTAGCATGTGGAGCCCCGCCACCATTTCACCTCCGAAATAGAACTGGTCTTAACGTGTGAGAGTACCTAAAACCGGCCAGTCTATTAAAGAGATAATTCTTACCTTTGCTCACTGCTACTTACAGCTACAATTCCATATTTTAAAGTTATATTTTTAAAATGTATTAAAAAAGCCTTAAAATAGGTTATAACATCTATAAACAGTCCTACCTTGTTAAAGAATAATCTTATTAATCCAATAATTCACTATTGCACAAATGACAAAATGATATGAAAATGGTGTGTAGATGGACAAAGCAAACGTAATCGACTGTCGTTCAATTTGGACAGTTCACGCATTTTACTGAACATAATTTATTAGAATTTAGAATAATATTATTAGCAATTGAATATAATTGACTACATATATGGATATAACAATAATATGTGCTTTTAGGGCCATTTTGGTCTATTTAAGATTTCAAAGAAAAGTCATATGCTCGTGGAATTCAGATTATCGATCGGACA
The DNA here is from genome assembly GCA_036850965.1 of Patella caerulea. Taxonomy (NCBI): domain Eukaryota; kingdom Metazoa; phylum Mollusca; class Gastropoda; family Patellidae; genus Patella; species Patella caerulea. The sequence continues at coordinate 6,947,829 of JAZGQO010000010.1, forward strand.
TCAATAAATCGATGATGCATACGGTCGAAAAATAAATACAACAGTAACTTGAATTTTCAAGTTAGTATCTTGAAAGTTAAAGTTAGTATCTTGAAAATTAAAGTCAGTATCTTGAAAATTCAGGTTAGCATCTTGAAAATTCAAGTTAACTATCTTGAAAATTCAATTTACTAACTTGAAAATTCAAGTTACTAACTTGAAAATTCAAGTTACTAACTTGAAAAATTTCAAATAGAATAAAAAAAAAAAAATATGTGGCCCTGTTACGCTTCCGTAAATATGTTTCCAAGAACTGGAAAGATAGGTTGCCAGGCAACGAAACATACGCCCACAGCAGCTAAATCGTCCGGGCAGTCAACAAGGGTTGTCGCATATTTTTACTTTTTTGGTAATGAAACATTTGTAATACACTAAAATCTGATTAAGAGTAACAACTCATTATGTAATTATCTGAAAATCATTAGAATTTGTTTGCTTTTTATAAAGTTTTGCCCCACGCTAACAATTAGTATAGGAAACATTTAACATCATGGATTTAGCTGTGTATCAATCTGAAGTCAATCGGATGATAAGTTTGGCATCTATAGCGTCACAAGGTTTTTTGAAGTGATCAAGGGAGATAACTCTGGAAGTAATTATTTAAAATCGCTGAAAAGCAGTAGGCTTCTTCGTCTTATGACTTTAAACACTGTGTATAAATTTAAAGTCAATCAGATATCAACTTTGGCATCCACAAGATTTTTTGAAGAGATCAAGGGCCACAACTCTGGCATTAATTATCAGAAATCGCTGAAAATCAATAGGCTTCTTCGTCTTATGACCTTAAACTCTGTGTATCAATTTAAAGTCAATCGGATATTAACTTTGGCTTTTATGCATCATCGATTTATTGATGTCCAATCGATAATCTGAATTCCACGAGCATATGACTATTCTTTGAAATCTTAAATAGACCAAAATGGCCCTAAAAGCACATATTATTGTTATATCCATATATGTAGTCAATTATATTCAATTGCTAATAATATTATTCTAAATTCTAATAAATTATGTTCGGTAAAATGCGTGAACTGTCCAAATTGAACGACAATCGATTACGTTTGCTTTGTCCATCTACACACCATTTTCATATCATTTTGTAATTTGTGCAATAGTGAATTATTGGATTAATAAGATTATTCTTTAACAAGGTAGGACTGTTTATAGATGTTATAACCTATTTTAAGGCTTTTTTAATACATTTTAAAAATATAACTTTAAAATATGAAATTGTAGCTGTAAGTAGCAGTGAGCAAAAGTAAGAATTATCTCTTTAATAGACTGGCCGGTTTTAGGTACTCTCACACGTTAAGACCAGTTCTATTTCGGAGGTGAAATGGTGGCGGGGCTCCACATGCTAATACTAATGTCAATGTTCCTTTTCTTGCACAGATAACCCAACCAACTTCTCTATATGATTTCTAGTAAAACTGTCATAAATTAGCAAAGTGTTCATTTACAAGAAAAATGTTTAGTTATTGCACAGTTAAGCTCTATCGAATCTACTAAAGCGAAAAGAAATGGCTTATTGAAAGACAAGAACAAAGAAAAATTCCCCGTCCATGTTACAAAATATAAATAGGTCATACGCAATTATTTTATAACATCATGAACATATGGATATAATCGTATTTTAAATATAAGATACGACTTGACAAAAATAATAAGCAAAAGGGGTCGTTTCAGGAACTAACTAGGCCAACTTGTCAGGCCCGCGGTCCTGCATCACTGATAAAGGTTTGGAACAACAGAAAATCAGGAGCTGTACTTAGTGTCCGCAGATGTACTTAGTTTGAATATATCATGAATTTGACTATCAGTCCGATGTTATAACAAAAGTATCATTACAGGCTACACTTGACGATGTACACCGTTCTAATATTTTTTTGCCTGACTAAGCTCAGTGAAATACGTTTAAAATCTAAATACCATTACATAAATAACACATCAACAGTTTTTATAGTAATACAGGTATTGATATTAAATATTTCAAACGTCAAGTCATGGGCCCATTATATTTGGATACACAATTTCTTGGCAAAGTTTATTTGTAACCTTCCAGCGACACATATTTACTCCAGCAAATGTGAAATAAAGTACATTCCAATTAATTATTACTCATGTGTTATATATAGCAATATTTTTTCAGTTTATATTTTCAAGTTACGTAATTTTTATTCCTTTCTCATAGAATTTAATATTTTCCAAATTTAAAACGTAATTCATGTACTGTAGTATGTAATTTGCTTAAAATAATCTATATATAAAGAAGATTTATCAGTCATAAGAATGCATTTCCGCGCTCTTCTTGATAAAATCATGCCAAACTATGTTCTTAAAAGTTACGTACCTATTCTACAAGCCCGACCCATGCATAGAAAGATACCTAATACATTCTGCATTGTTTAAAATATATACATTTTGCATTAAACAAAAATCGGCTTACTAACGTAGATTCGCTTACGGAAGACCATGCACACGGTCGCTATAATATTTTGTTTATCTATGAAAATGTTCAAAATATTGTTCACTTTGTTCATCCAACCTCGTGGTTTTGTGTACTAATTCCCTTTCTGATTATTGAATGTAAACCATGACAACGTTAAATGTTAATCATAAATAAATTATAGATTTATATCAGACAAGATTATATTTATTTTTTTCAATTAATCATTTGATGCATTATAAAATATTAGCAGTGGGATGAAACTGGAACACCCGCAAGAAAACGTTTGAACTTTCTTTTGCCACGTTCAAGGCAGAATTAAAACCACGTCACCTGATTCAATGTCAGACCTTATTTGGATACCCAACCCTTCTTATTGGAAAGGGGGCCACATGGTTTAGTTAATAAGACGTTGACTCGCTATCTAGAAGGTCCCTTGTTCCATCCCTGCGTTGGCCGAGAACGTTCATCCTGATTTTCCAGCGTGGATCCCCCTTGCCAATCAATGGTGCAGGAGGAATCACGCTTAAAAATCCCGATGAACTTTTTTGGCTAACGGAGGGATGGAACAAGGGGCCTCCCGGATAGTGAGCCTACGGTCAACGTACAGTCGTTGGAATGGGACGAAATACCGAGGTCCGGTGTACACATTGGCACTATTTGGCGTATGCCGGTCTTCATTAGGCCAGTCGGAGCAGAACAGTAGGGCTATAAACCCCATTTCATATGGGGAATGTATTAATTAGTGCTAGTTATTATCGGACGCGCTTGTTATTATCCGGCGCGCTTGTTATTATCCGGCACGAGCCAGTTATTATCCGACGCGAGCCAGTTATTATTCGGCGCGCGCCAGTTATTATCCGACACAAGCCACTTATTATCAGGTGCACGCCAGTTATTATCCGACGTGCGCCAGTTATTATCTGGCGCGCCACAGTTATTATCAGACGCACGCTAGGTATTATCAGGCGCGCACCAGTTATTATTATTATATTTTTACTCTTTGCGTCCCTTACCGGACCCCGTATAATAGACATATATTGTTTTTATCAATTTATAACATAATTGAGACAAAAGCTGATGTTAATCCTTAACAAAAACTAATATTGATAGACCACCCATTTGAGAAGTTCACGTAGCTAACAAGTTTTTAATGTATTTTTGTATTGAAAGTTTTTGATTTAACGATCTTATTACCGAGTAAACAACATGAATATGTACAAGGTACCTTATGTAAATATATTTCATTAAGCAAGATACAGTAACCACTATATTAAACATTCAATAAGCCGTTGTTATAATATATAGTATAAATGTACGCGTATACATATAGATAGAACTCATTGAATACCGCTCGGGATATTCAATAGTTCAAGAGAGTGTATCCCTGCGCAAGTATTCCACGAGCGATAGCGGTGACGTCACGACCGTTTGACGTAATTCTGAAAGTGACGTCATTCTGGACAAAAGTAGTACGTTTTCGAGCCACTGAATACAGCAATAGGTTTTTCAATGGCTGTATTCAATGATATTTACTTGTATTTGCATGTAGTTATGGGTGCTTATTTGCTACGGTTCCATAATTGGGTCCTCATTTTGTTTTTGCATATAGAATTTTCTCTATTTTTTTTTTTTTACAAACGACATTCCACTGTACAGGGGGGTTGTTTGAGGGATATAAAAGAAAATAGCAGAACCATTCTTAAAATTGAAGTGTATAATTTGCCTGATTTTAAGTTTCAAAATGAAACATTTGAATGGCTGCCTCGGAAGATTGTTGTTTTAGTGCAAATAAAAGTATGGTGGCAATCTTTTGTTATTTTTTTTATTATTAATTCAAATGCATATTTCATACCACAATAGCCATTTTCAAAATACTGCAATTGTCATTGCTAATTTTGAGTTCAAAGTTGTCCCGAAGGGTCGGTCGGACGATCGCTCGAAGGGCCGGTCGGACGATCGCTCGTAGGGCCGGTCTTTAATCGGATCAAAAGCTTTTAAATCACCACAATGGTGTTAGCACGCCACTAGAGTGGTAAGCCAGTTTTTTTCATGAGCTACGACAACGATTTGCAGCTGTAATAAATGCCGATGTAAATAGACCTATATGTCTATGGGTATATCGGAAATATAAATGCACACATATTTAAAACAAATTGAGCGACACACGTTAAGTACATGTACACGGGGATGAGATGAGATTTAATCGAATCATAGAGCAGATTTTGTCAGGTCGCATATCATAAAATAAACGAATAGACCCGAATGGTAGTGGGTGTTAATTCGTTTCAGTACAAAAATTCCGAATTTGGATAAACAAGATAACGTAACTTTGTCAAACATTGAAAACCCAAACAAATATACCGCTTCCACCCCTCACCGTTAAAAAAACCGTCTATTTTAACGAAAAATCAAATGGAAATACAACATAGAGGTACATTTTCTTGATAGTTTATGATAGAGAATCATCTAGGGTTGTATATATAGATATAGTGTAATGACTATCCATTGTTTTTATCTCGCGGCATCGAAATTATCGACAAACAACGATATCAATCCAAAGAGGAAGAGTTGGATGAGGTCTAGTTGGATGAGGTGGACAAAACAGATTCTGTTATCCTAAATCCTCCTTGTGAAGTGGAAAATCTTGAAATCAAATGTCATCAAAATCTGCCTGTTTGAACGATATAATAAATTAATCCATGTGGCCATGTAAATTTCACAAATTGTAATTTTAATTTCATTTAAAATATAACATGATTGCAAGAACTGGAATAAAACTGCGTTTTTCTTTTGTTTATTTTTCGGTGGTAATTGCATGCATCATTGATTTATTGATGTCCGATCGATGAGCTGAATTTAACAAGCATCTCGACTATTTTTTAAAATCTTATAAATAATGGAAATTAGATAGACATGACTATTAATTTTCCAAACTCTACACAATATGATCCTTCATATTATGGTTAATAAATCGAAATGAATACTATAAAATGATACTTATTAGGAATGATTATATATATGTATATGATTTCTTATCGTTGCATTTGAAAACAGAAATAGTCCGTTATATAATGGAATGAAACATTTTATTCCTGAATTTCACGTAACTTTCCTGTCATTCCACCGTTTATTCCGTAAAATAACAGAATTAAGTCCGTTATAGAAGGGAATAAAATATTCTATCCCCAAATTTCACGGAAGTTTCCTGTTTAATACTGATATTCCACAGAATTACATAAAACACGTAATTTGAAGAAATAATTCACTCTTTTAACACAATTTCTCAAAATAATCCATCAATTAACAGAAAAAATGTGTTAAACTACGGAAAGTTTTTACAGTGTACGTCATTCGTCACCTATAAGAGAGAGCGGGACTAGAATAATTTTAGACATCATTTAGCTTCTTTAAAGTCAAACATGCACAGGGTTCTTTAGACGATCATTGTGTGAGTTTCGCTAAGCTGGTTAGACTTTTATAGTTGAGAGAAAGAGATATTAATTTTAAACATTGTAATGTAGACTATTGTGTAACTGTTGCGGCATAAAACGTATAGAAAACAACTGTTTTGGCTCCTGTTACATATTTGATTTCGGTATCGTGAGAAAACACAATGGTGAAGTCTTTAAGAAGTGAGATACAACAGTAGCTTGTCCGGAGTCAAACCAATCCCTAGACGATCAGGTGAAATCAAAGATTGTGGCAGTGGTAGTGCTACATTAGCCATAAAAATTATTAATATCTTTGCTTTTCATCATGTGTACGATACCGCTTTTCTTATTTCTTTTTTAAAAATAAAAAAAACCAACAACATTGTTTGAAAATTGATGTGGATTAGAAATGGTTCTGGTATTATTTGGATTGAACACATTCCCAGTCATGCAAAAACTTTGGCTATGACAAACGGGGGTGGGGTGGAGCCGAATGGTTAAGACGTGCAGGTTTGATCATAATGTTTTTCATTGAGTCAAGTGGCGTGGTTTCGATTCCCCACTTGTACGTGACAAAGAGTTGAGTCGCATGTCCAACATCGTGGGTTTTCTCTGGGACGTTAAGAAACACACCTCTCTCACCCAATATACGTTAGATAACTGAATCAATTCGTGATAAAATGTGGTTTACAGTATAAAAGTTAACCCAGACAGACAGACACAGGCAGACAGGCATAGAGAGAGACAGACAGAGCGGGGTGGAGACAGACGGAGAGGCCGACACAGGGGTGGGGAGAGAGAGAGGGGGAGACAGACAGAGAGAGGGAGAGGGACAGGCAGACAGACAGACACAGAGGGAGACGGACATACGGAGAGAAAGACAGCAAAAGACAGGGAGATGGACAGGAACACTGACATAGAGAGGGGGAGGAGACAGACAGAGAGGGAGACAGAGACACTGAGGGAGACAGAGAGGGAGACACGGAGAGAGAGGGAGGACAGAAAGAGACACAGAGATAGGGAGAGAGACGGGCTGAGAAAGACGGAGCGATAGAGAGTGGGACAGACAGCGAGACAGAGGGAGACATAGAGAGACGAGACAAAGAGAGAGAGAGAGACGTAGACAGACAGATAGGCATAGAGAGAGAGACAGACATAGAGAGTGGAGACACATAGAGAGACAGACAGAGAGAGAGAGACAGACAGACACATAGGGGCAGACACAGAGAAAGACAGTCATAGACAGAGAGATGGACAGAGAGACTGACAGAGAGAGGGGAGTGACAGACAGAGAGGGAGACAGACAAAACAGAGAGAGACAGAGAGAGAGAGAGAGAGAGGGACAGAGTCAGAGAGACATACAGAGACAGCCAGAGAGAGTCATAGAGAGGGACAGAGCGAGACACGGGGCGCGAGAGACCAACACAGAGAGAGAGAGAGTCAAAACGAGATACACACAGAGGGGGAGGCAGAGAGGGTGGAGACACGGGGTGGGGGGCAGAGAGAGAGAGAGACAGACAGACAGAGACACTGAGAGGGCGAGAGAGACAGATGGACACACAGAGAGAAAGATAGCCAAAGGCAGAGGTGGACAGGGAGACTGACAGAGAGAGGGGGGACAGACAGAGGGGGAGAGAGAGAGAGGGAGACAGACAGAGAGGGAGAGAGGCAGACAGAGACACAGAGACAGACAGAGAGAGACGGGTAGAGGGGGACAAAGAGACAGGTAGAGAGAGAGGGACAAAGAGACAGGTAGAGATAGACATACAGAGATAGACAGACAGAGACAGGCAGAAAGACACACAGAGATAGCGACAGAGAGAGTCAAGCAGAGAGAGTCAAGCAGAGAGAGAAAGACTGAGAGAGAGACTGAGAGAGGTAGAAAGGCTGACAGAGAGGCAGAGAGACAAGCAGACAGAAAGACAGACACAGCAAGACATACAAAGACAGAGCGAGAGAGAGTGAGACAGACAGAGAGAGACATGGAGGGAGACAGCCATAAAGAGAGGGACAGAGAGGGAGTCAAAGAGAAATACACACAGAGGGAGAGCGACAGACAGACACAGACAGACATGCACAGAGGGAGAGAGACAGACAGACACAGGCATAGAGAGAGAGACAGACAGACCGAGAGGGGTGGAGACAGAGAGGCAGACACGAGGGGGCAGAGAGAGACAGACACAGGGAGAGAAAGACAGACACAGGGAGACGGACACAGAGAGAGAAAGGCAGCCAAAGACAGAGGTGGACATGGAGACTGAAAGAGAGAGGGCGAGACAGACAGAGAGGGAGACAGACAGGTAGATATACAGAGATAGACAGACAGGGAGGCAGGCAGAGACACTGAGGGAGACAGAGAGTGAGACAGGTTGAGAGAGTGGGGCAGACTGAGAGACAGGGAGAGACAGAGAGCGGGACACAGAGAGAGACGACACAAAGAGAGAGGGAGGCGACAGAGAGAGAGAGGGAGAGAGAGAGAGAGAGTGACACAGAGAGAGACCAATAGAGAGAGACACAGAGACAGACAGAAAGAGAGAGAGAGAGAGGCAGACAGAGACTGGGAAAGAGACAGACAGAGACAGAACAGAGAGACGGGCAGAGCGAGAGAGAGAGAGGGAGAGAGAGACCAATAGAAAGATAGTCAAAGAGAAAGACAGAGAGAGAGAGGCAGACATAGAGAGAGAGATAGACAGGCAGGCAGAGAGGGGTGGAAACAGACATAGGCAGATAGAGGGGGAGGGTCAGAGAGACAGATAGAAAGAAAGAAAGATAGAGAGAGAGACAGAGGCAGACAGAGAGATAGACAAAGAGACTGACAGAGTAAGAGGGAGGGGGGACAGAGAGATAGACAACGAGACAGACACCAAGAGAGACAGACAAAGATACAGACACCAAGAGGAACAGACAAAGAGATAGACAGAGATGGGTCGTGCATCAGAGGCGTTGCACAGTCAGTATACACGTAAGCCCTCAGTATTCACGTGGAACTTTTGCGTAATGTATAATTTTCCTAATTTTTGTTTAAATACCATTGTCAGTATTTACAGTTTCCTGGGGAGGTTTCTTGTGTTTCATATTTCGGATAACTTTCGTAACCTGCACTTGAGTAAATAAATAAATGAAATTAATTATTAAATCAGACTTTACAACCCCCCCCCCCAAAACAAACTCGTAAACATTATTGAATGAACCATTATGCGCAACAATTTACAAAGGAACATAATAATCATTTAATATATTTAATCTTTCCAAATGTAATAATATACATTTTCCGTCCTCTGAAATGTACAGTTTCAGCACATTTAAATTATCGCAACATTCCATTTATAGATAATAACAAGTAAAGTCAAAATCCATACATTGAAGAGACGCCCACGTTATAAATAGCAGCAGACGACATTAATAGATACAGTCAGCCACTCGATGCGCACACGTCTCTGCGCATCGTACTTTGCAACTTCGTCATGTTTGGTGCATTTGCCTATTAGGATCCCATATTTTATTATACGGTAATATAAGAACATCGATTTGGATTGAAATGTGTATATTGAATTCTATTTCGTGTTTTAATTTTAAATATTATGGATAAGATTAAGCTAGACGTTTAGCTCCTTTAATGAAGGAAATGTAAGTAGCCGTGAGCAAAAGTAAGAATTGTCTCTTTAATAGACTGACCAATTTTAGGTCTATAACAATGTTCGTTGTTTTTGCACAGATAATCCAACCCACTTCTCTATATGATTTCTACTAATACTGTCGTAAACTAGCAAAAGTGTTCAATAACATGGAAACTGTCTAGTAATTATTGCACGGCGAATCTCCATCGAATCTACTGAAGTGAATATGACATTAAAAATGATCCGCAACAATCCAATATGGCGGCAATCCAATATGGCGGCTAAAATGGCACCGCAATTATGTATTTTGTGCTTTTCGACCAAACATGGTGTTGTAATATGTCGACTAATATGTTTTCCACGTTAAGTACATGTACACTGGGATGGCCGATCCTGAGTTTTAATCGAATCTTAGAGCAGATTTTGTCAGGTCGCATATCATAAAATAAACGAATAAACCCGAATGGTAGTGGGTGTTTATTCGTTTCGGTACAAAAATTCCAAATTTGGATAAACAAGATAACGTAACTTTGTCAAACATTGAAAACTCAAACAAATATACTGCTCCCGACCCCTGGGCCGTAAAAAGCAGTCTATTTTAACGCAAAATCAAATGGAAATACAGCACAGCACAGAGGTACATTTTCTTGATAGTTTATGATAAAGAATCATCTAGTGTTGTTGTATATATAGACATAGTGTAATGACTATCCATTATTTTTATCTCGGGGCACCCTAATTATGGACAAACTAGGATATCGATCCAAAGAGGCAGATTATGGTCTATAAAGTAAAGTCGGACGAGGTGGACAAAATAGATTCTGTTATCCTAAATCCTCCTTGTGAAGCGGAAAATCTTGAAATCAAATGTCGTCAAAATCTGCCTGTTTGAACGATATAATAACTTAATCTATGTGGCCATGCGAATTTCACAAATTGTGAATTCAGTTTAATTAAAAACATAACCTGATTGTAGTAACTGGAATAAAAATGCTTTTTTGTTTAATTTTTCCAATACATCATTGATTTATTGATGTCCGATTGATGAGCTGAATTTAACAAGCGTATGGCTATTCTTTGAAACCTTAAAATAGACCGAACTGGGTCTAAAAGCACATTTTATTGTAATATGAATGTATATAGCCATTTACATGAATATTCAAATGTTAATAATATTATTTAAATTTCGATTCAATTATGTTCTGTGAAATACGTGAACAGTCCAAATTAAACACGGTCGATTTAGGGTTAGGGTCCATTCTACGCGCTTTTTTATTATCATTTTGTCGTTTGTGTATCTGTTATTACTTATTACTTCCGCATTGTTTTTTATGACATATTTTGTTTCATTACCACCATATACTACACGACTCGTGCACTGATTATAAAATGTTCATTGTCTCTTGAATATTGGCTATTAGGATCCCATATTTTTTTCGGTAATATAAGAACATAGATTTGGATTGAAATGTGTTAATATTGAATTCTATTTCCTGTTTTAATTTTAAATATTATGGATAAGATTAAGCTAGACGTTTAGCTCCTTTAATGAAGGAAATGTAAGTAGCAGTGAGCAAAAGTACAAATTGTCTCTTTAATAGACCGAGCGATTTTAGGTACTCTCGCACGTTAAGACCAGTGCTAATACTAATGTCAATGTTCGTTGTTATTGCACAGATAAGCCAACCCACTTCTCTATATAATTTCTACTAAAAACTGTCGTAAACTAGCAAAAGTGTTCAATAACATGAAAACTGTCTAGTAATTAATTATTGCACGGTGAATCTCCATCGAATCTACTAGAGTGAAAACAATCTGCCTATTGAAAGAAAAGCTTTATTTTATAACAATATGAACAATATTCGTATTTTAAATATAAGATACGACTTGACAAAAATAATACCCATAATGGGTGGTTTCAGGAACTAACTAAGTCAACTTAGTTTACCCCATGGTTAGGTCGTAACAGAAATGAACTGGTGTTTAACGTCCTACTATTCTGCTCTGACTGGGAAAATGAAGACGGACATACGCCATACAGTGCCTGGACAGCAATGCTACGGTCTAGTCTTATATAGAATCCAACTACCAATGGATCCTTTACGTGCACGACGCATCTGAACGACTATTCAGTTCCGACTGGGCTAATGAAGACGCACATACGTCATTCAGTGTGCTACGAGAGAAATTGTGCCAACACAGTGGCGATACGACTTACTCTCATAACTGACAAGGGATCCTTTAGGTTGTCCCTTGCTAGGCCCTCGGTTCTGCATCACTGATCGACAAAGGCTTGGAACAACAAAAAATCCGGATGAACTTTCTCGGTCAAAGCTGGGATTTGACACGGGACCTCCAGGTTACCGGGCCAACGTCTTACTCACTGAGTCACCTTGGCTCCAAGGTCGTGACAGTAACAAAACACAAAAATCAAACATGTCGAACTGTCGATGTTCTACACATATTATTTTTTTTATATGTCGTATATATAATAGCAGTGCACGAAATATCTTTCTCGGCAGTTGAAATACCATGCACAATAGAATTTGTAAGATGCTGTACTTAGTTTGAATATATCATGAATTTGACTATCAATCCAATGTTATAATAAAAGTATAATCACAGGCTTCGCCATACAATGTATTAACACCGTTGCTTTTAAACATGTGTACGATACAGCTTCGGTTATTTCCTTTTTGAAAATAAAAGATAACAAGCGGTTGCCATGCAAGAAACGTCCACATTTTGCAAGCTAAAAACAAAAGCTTTTTTTCGATAAAGTTATATTTTAAGTTTCATTAATTTCGAACAAACATTGTAACCTCTACAGGGTCCACGACCTTCGTATTAATAATAATAATAATAATAGTGAGTTCTTATATAGCGCACAAATCCATTAAAATTAATGCTCAAGGCGCTTTTAGCTCTCCACTATCACAAGATGTTAATAACTAATAAGCAGTCTTAAAAAGATGAGCCTTTAATTGCTTCTTAAAACAGCTAAGGGATTGTGAATTCTTTAAGGTCAAGGGTAATGAATTCCATAGATTTGGTACAGTGTATGAGAAGCATCTACAACCAAATGTCTTAAGCCTATAGTTGGGTACCACCAGACGCAGTTCATGTTGGGACCGAAGATTTCTTTTGGGGACATAATCAATGAGCATTGAGGTCAAGTATTCTGGTGCTTCACCTCTCTGGCATTTGTAAGCTATGCACAGAATTTTGAACTTAATTCTACTTTCCACTGGAAGCCAATGTAAATCCTTTAACAGCGGTGTGATATGGCAATTTCTACTAGATAGGCAAACAATTCTAGCCGCGGTATTTTGTACAAGTTGTAATTTGTATATAAGACTGTTGTTTATGCCAAATAGAAGGCTGTTGCAATAGTCGAGTCTGGATAAAATTAAAGATCGAACCAGTGCACGTGCTGCATCTTTTGTAATCAAATTGCGAATTCGACGTATGGACCTCAAATGAAAGAAGCACGTCCTGCAAATTGATTCACTTGTTTTTCCATGCTGAGTTGAGAATCAAGATAAACCCCAAGATCTTTCAGGTTATCAACTATGTTGACTGTGGAGTCAGCGATTGTTATTGACTTTAGACTGATGTTTAGAAGCTGTTGTTTGGTGCCACATAACATGACTTCTGTCTTGTCATCATTCAATTTGAGCATGGTATTGGTCATCCAAGATTTAATATCAATTGTACAATTGTTTATTTTATTAAAAGAAACATGTGTGGACTTGAATCTGTCCAATATTTGTGTGTCATCAGCATAGCAATGATACAAAAGATTGTACTTCTTTAAAATACTGGCGACGCTTACGGTATACAATACAAACAACACTGGTCCAAGGACGGAACCTACCTTGGGGTACTCCATTCTTTAACTTAACTGAATCTGATAATTTGTTGTGTACTTGCACAGATTGCGAGCGGCCCATGAGGTATGATTGAAACCAGCTCAAAGCATTTTCTGATATTCCAAATTCATCATATAATTTCTGGAGGAGTACAGATGGATCGATAGTGTCGAATGCAGCAGATAAATCCAGCATTACAAGGCAGCAGCAATCACCATCATCAACAGCCGATCTGATGTCATTAACAACCTTTAACAAGGCAGTTTCGGTGGAATGGTTTTGTCTATAAGCAGATTGACAGTTATCCAGTCCAGAATAATGATTAAGATGGTCTTTTAACCTTTTGTTAACCGCTTTCTCCAAAACTTTAGAAATAAATGATAAGTTTGAAACGGGTCTGAAGTTTTTAAAGTTTTCAGAGTCTAAGGTCGGTTTCTTAAGTAGAAGTTTGACGACTGCTTCTTTGTAAATCTGAGGTGACGCTATAACTTAGCTGGGGAGCATGTACAATAGACTTGAATAATCACACACTAGAAATGTCTATTCAGTTTAGACTCATGCCATATTTCGCTGGACATAACCGATTTGAAATTAGAGTCAAAACGGAAACAATTGAATGTAAATCAGTTCATATACAATCAGATTACATTATTATATGCGTTGCGGCCCTTTGGGTCAATTTCTCAGTCCCAAATATTAGCGATTTAGCTTCTTTAAAGGCTCATCCCTCTGTGTAACCTAAGCAAAAATTCTCACTGTAGAGGCAGGTAGTCAATCGCTTACCCTGATCTCATAAAGGCAGAAACTGTAAATGGTTAATAACGCTCGAATCCAATGAGATTTCGTACTAGGGTATAGGGTAGTCCGCGGGGGTGGCTATGTGCCCCCTCTACCGAAAATGTGCCGTCGAATTTACACAGACATTCCTTAAATAGTTCAGGAACTGTCCACCCCAATGAAAACATTGTGCCCCTTTTTACAACTGCCTTTCCCTTGTTGCAACCAAATCCAGAGATACTACAAACCAATTGCACTCAATGCACGTAAAGAATATATATGTCCGTTTCTCATTGATGATGTAAGGGTTCCATATCAGCCCCTGATTTCCACGGATGACTTCCAGAATAGATTTAACAGCCAGATTGATGTTTCCATAATATTCAGAATTAACTGGTTTGTCTTAGTGTTATTTTTGTATTTAAATGAATTTAGGAAAATTGCAACACGAGCGATGGGAACATTTTTTCCGGTTAGCATCCTCAAGTCCAAAAAGCTAACCGTTACCACAATCTATTTAAAATTCAGATCTATATTTCGTTTCGGTTTGTATAGTTTCGATGGCCTACCCTTAGATCTAACAAGTTATAGCGGGAGGCCACGTTCAGCCATTTCAGATGTCAAACACGCGACATTTGACCCTATAAACTCAGTCATTCGATTAACCAATCAGAACCATTGTTGCTTTGTTTTGATTTCTATGGCTGTTAATGCCTACCCACAATTCCGCGCAAAAAAGGTCAAACTCTCGATTCGATAGACAATTTGATTGGCTGACCCCTCATTTCAAGCAGAACACGAGTTAAATAACAAGTCTTTCCGATCCTAGTGTAGTAAAGACAAGTAAAACGAAATTTTGAACTATAAAAACCAGGAACTCTACTGACATTTAATTCCGTGGCCTGACTTAAGGCTTAAAGCGGGAATTTTACATTTTTCTAAGAAAGTCAAAACATAATTATTTCTATGTCTTTTGCTCAAAAGGTTGTCAACTCACTATTATACGATCATGGGCATTATTTCTTAGGCATTAAAATCAGTGACACAGGAAATAATAACACATTCCCCCAGTGGAATAGCAATCTTCAAACGTTTGAATTTGAATTTGAAAATGATATTATAAGATTTATAGGATTATTCTTCAACAAGGTAGGACTGTTTATAGATACAATCTATTTTAAGGCTTTATTTTATTACAGTTTAAAAATATAGCTTCAAAAAATATGAAATCGCAACTTTAACGTGTATCCTGATCACCTTCTCGTTCTTGGGGTTGTCAGTCTAATTTCATTTGTACCCCGTTACCCATCCTCTCATTATGTAACAGAATCGAATGAAACTTGGCAGGTATCCTTTGTAAACAATACCAGTCCTTTTCCATGCTTGTTTTTCTTTACTCACAGGTCGTTTAGTTTTATCATTGCAGCTAACTATGTCCATGTTCGGGTCCTAAGGACTTAATCATAATCCCTTGTGTCAATGTAATGGATCACATAGTCGTCAAATCGCGTCTATCATATGCTACAGAACTCACATTTTTTTTATCCTGCACCACCCTCTCCTAAAGTGCCCTAACTTTGGTCTGCCTACCCTCATTCGGAGGACCTAGCACGCCATTTGCTAATTGTCGAACTTAGTCATGACTTTTCACCAAGTGTTACTCTCTCCTAAATTCTCTGCCATTGAAATTAGTATCTCCGCTTATTATTGAACTAGGCAAGGATCTTAATCAGCTCATTTTTATCGGCATCCAATACCCGTTATCTTTCGGAATGACGGTGGAAATGTCATTATCAAATGGTTCACTGCATATCTGACAAACAGGCGATACTGTATTCATCTCTGTCTCAACACTTAAATCATTTTATGAAATACATTCGCCAATAGGTTTGGCCATCATGGCTCAATTTTTGAGATTGGTGATGGAAATCGAACACGGCCACGACACGCACACGACGCTGCGTCTACAGTCGGCTGGGAGTGGCCCCTTTCGTCATGCCTGCTACGCTGCCTCCGCCGTGAGCAGTGGTCATCCAGAGCGTCTAAATGAGATTTTGTTGATGCTTGATGAATACCATCATATTGGATCTGAGGCATACTCGACTACTCTTGATCCCCAATGAGATTTCCACATATTCTAACCCAGGTGAACCAGTTAATTACCAAAATGACAAACTGTGTTGAAAATGGAATCAGCTGCCGCCAAAACGTATATTTTGACACCAAATGTGTTCATATTGTAAAATTCGCATTTTCCCGCCCAAACTGAGCGCCATCTCGAATTATTTCCTAATATTGAGTCCGCTGTATAACAATCAGCAAAATGGGTATCCGAAAGGATGTATTTTGATATAAAACTCGATCATCTTATGTGGATAAAAATGGGCATTTTTAAGTCAAAACTGGCGGCCATTTTGGATTGTTGCCAATTTGACCCATTTGGGCAGGAATTTCGGACTGGGACTTTTTTTGGTGATAATATACGTCTAGACCCACCATAAACTGTGGTCAGCATTTCTATTGCAGCAAATGCCCGAATTGGTGCGAAATTGAGTTAAAATGCCTGGACTAACTCGTTTAGTAGGATAAATGAAAGGGGTTTTAACGTCCTACTCTTTTATATAATAAATTAAAATATGATTTGTTGACTAAAGCTATAGCGTCTCTATACAATAAATATAAATAGGTAGTACTCACCTCACATTTCTGAAAAGATAAACAATACAAATAATTAGTATACAATTATTTTATAACAATATGAACATATGAATATATTTTTATTTTCTATATAAGATACGACTTGACAAAAATAATAACCAAGAGGGGTCGTTTTAGGAACGGCCTGAGCCAATTATGTCGTGTCAGGAACAGGTACACTCAAGGGGGGGGGGCTGGGTGAATCCAGAACGGTAAGACGTAGAATGCTGATTAGCGGTAGGGTTCGTCCTCTCATTCACACAATGTTTGAAAAGAATCCACCGAAAACAATGGTTTCTGTCCCGTTCACAACGCTTCATGCAGAATTTAAAATAAATCCGTCGAACAAAACAGCCTCTACAGCGTTCACAATGTTTCCTGTAAAGGGAAATATCTCCGGAACGAAAAGTCCCATGTTCGAAATCAGTAATGTTCGTCCTCTCGTGACCACAATAATTCAAACCAATGCTTCCGTAGAAAACTATAGCCTCGGTTTTGGAAAACGGGGCACACCCTCGACACACAAAGTCGCCGAACGTTATAAATGGATAGGGTTCGTCCAATCATGACCACAATGCTTCACATAAAATTTGAAAAGAATCCACCCAAAACTCCAGACTCTATCGCTTTCACAAGTCAATTGTTGACGGACGGACGGACAGGGTGGCGACATATAGATGTCTATAAATTCATCATTTAAAGCATCGTAAATATTCTACCTGTGGCTGCCATTTTGGTTCTTTCGTCAAAGGAGGTTTTATCAATTTATATAGAATCAGACGAAAAATCCTAGATCAACTGTAAGAAGCAAACTATCAATAATTCGTTTTATTGTTTCATTTAGACTGACCAGTCTTAAATTTACACTTAACGTTTAGTTGGAAAGAAATGTTGTCCACATTTCTACTCTTTAAGTTAATTGTTATGTTAATTTCCCGCTTGACCGGATCTTGGTCTGTCGCCATTGTTGGAACGTGGCTAATGTCATAGTGGTGGTTTTTTAGTTTTATATCGATTGTGAGATGACAAAAAATACGATGAGCGCACTAATTATTACGTTATTGTTGAGTATAGTAATGAGGGAAAATATTTATATAACTTTTATTAGCTGTCACATTCATAAATTGTTTAATATTGACTGATTGTAGAACTTAACAGACATGGTTTCTGAGTAAATGCCCTCTCATAAGGCATGATGAATTGCATGTAATGTTAACACCTGTTTAAGCCAAAAACTTATTCTCGTGATTATTTTCTCATATTCGTATCTTGGTATATTAATTAGATAAATATGTATGTATGTTTATCATATTTTGACTAATGTGAAAGGTGTATATTTTATCATTGAAGGTCCCATAAGACAGCCAGGTAGTAATTTGTATGTACTGAGCTTATGAAAGCTATCTTTGAGTGTTCAGTCAATCACCATTGTTGTCAACTTTATCACCGTTGGTTCTTATCATCTTTGTTACCGTTCTCACCGTAGTTTCTTGTCAAGGTTATCACGATCGAAATAAAAAATGGTGCATTTCCGTTCATTGTTATCTTATGTGATATGTCCGCTCCACCTTGTGCTGCCATTCACCATCCCATACATGATGAATAGAACAGAATGATGATACAAATTAATATTAACTGTTGTTAATTCTGGGCCATCCCATACATGATGCAAAACAGAATGATGAAAAAAACTAATAATGATAGAACACCCATATGAGTAGTTCACGTAGCTAACAAGTTTTTGGTGTATTTTTCCTTAAAAGTCATCGATTTAACTATCGTATTACCCTGTAAACAACATAAATATGTAGAAAACATCCATTTGAGTAGTTCACTTAACTAACACGTTTTTAATGTATCTTTGCCTTAAACGTGGTCGATTTAAGGATCTTATTACCCAGTAAACTTCATGCACATGTTAAAGCTGCATTATGTAAATATATTACACTAAGCAAGATACAGCTGTAACCACTATGTTAAATATTCAATTACCCTGATTTTATATTACATGAAACATAAATGTACGCTTATGATATCATTAAAGGAGTACAATATAGTGACACATGTAACATTCTGAGTATTACGTAATGGATATAAGTCTTATTTGGGCCTATCAGGTTTAGAAATAAATATGATTAAGCAATATGCAGGTAACACAGAACAAAGACGGGTTTATACTTCAAGATACATTATGTAAGAGCAAACTTCGCCTATTGCAGGTCTTTATATTGGCTTCAAATGTTATAAAAACTATTTTTTATACGCCCACATTTTCATGTGGACGTATATTGTAGCCCCACCCCCCGTTTGTCCGTCCGTCCGCAATTTCTTTATGGACACTCTACAGGTCACAATTTGTATCCGATTTCAACTAAACTTGAAATATAGGTTTATCTCCCTAAGATCTCGGTTTCTTTCGATATTGGCATGTATTACAACGTAACACCAGGGATTATGACTCATTGTACGACACTCTAGAGGTCACAATTTTGATGAAACTTGAAACGCATGTTTATAACCCGTACATCTTGGTTCCTTTCGATATTCGCCCATATCGGATCGCAACTTCCTCAATTATTGCCCCTGACTACGAAAAATCGCGTTTTTGGCGTTTGGTCTCTCCAGAGGTCCCATTTTTTTTTTATCCAATTTAGAAAACCGTTTCATTATATCTCCGTTACACCGTAATGAAGATTGAGTTCGAATTTCGTGAAAATCGAATAGTGTAAAAATATGGTATATCAAGGTTGTGGACCCAGTAGAGGTCACAATTTTAATCCGATTTTGATGAAACTTGAAATTCATGTTTACGACCCAACGATCTTGGGTCCTTTAGATATTTACGCATATATAATCTTAACTTCATGAATTATGTCACTTGATTCTAGGAAAAATCACTTTTTATACGCCCACATTTTCATGTGGACGTATTATGTCGTCGCCCCTGTCCGTCCGGACGTCCGTCCGTCCGTCCACAATTTGTTTGTGGACTCTCTACAGGTCACAATTCTTATCTGATTTTGACGAAACTTGAAATATAGGTTTATCCCCAAAAGATCTCGGCTGCTTTCGATATTGGCATGTATCGGATCAAAACTTCATGGATTATGGCCCCTGATTGTACGTACGAAAAATCATGTTTTTAGCTTGTGGACCCTATAGAGATCGTAATTTGGAACCGATTTCGATGAAACTTGACATGCATGTTTATAACCCAAAGATCTTGGTTCCTTTCGATATTTGTGCCTATCGGAACGTAATTTCCTGAATTATGGCCCCTGATTGTCCGAAAAATCACCTTTTTTAGCTTGTGGTCCCTCTGGAGGTCACAATTATAATCTGATTTAAAAAACCGTTCGATTATATCACCGTTACACCCTAAGGAAGGTTGAGTTCGAATTTCGGGAAAATCGGACCAAAATTGCCATACAAAATGGCCGCCGTTTGTTCGCGAATACTGTTAAAAAATGGTATATCAAGGTTGTGGACCCTGTAGAGGTCACAATTTTAATTTGATTTTGATGAAACTTGAAATTCATGGTTATAACCCAAAGATCTTATTGCTTCCTTTCGATATTTGCGCATATCGGATCGTAACTTCTTGAATTATGACCCCTGATTATACGCAAAATCGCCTTTTTTTAGCTTGTGATCCCTCTGGAGGTCACAATTATTATCCGATTACAAAAACGTTTGATTATATTACCGTTAGACGAAGGTTGAGTTCGAATTTCGGGAAAATCGGACCAAAATTGCCATACAAAATGGCCGCCGTTTGTACGCGATTACTGTTAAAAATGGTATATCATGGTTGTGGACCCTGTATAGGTCACAATTTTAAAATTCGATTTTGATGAAACTTGAAATGCATGGTTATAACCCAAAGATCTTGGTTCCTGTCGTTTTTTGCGCATATCGGATCGTAACTTCCTGAATTATGGCCCCTGATTGTCTGAAAAATCGCCTATGGTCCCTCTGGAGGTCACGGTTATTATCCGATTTAAAAAACGTTTGACTCTATCACCGTTACACCCTACGGAAGGTTGAGTTCGAATTTCGAGAAAATCGGACCATAATTGCCAGACAAAATGGCCGCCGTTTGTACACATTTCTAGGTTGTGTACCGTCACACCATAATCATTGTCAGC
Organism: Patella caerulea; assembly: GCA_036850965.1. Taxonomy (NCBI): domain Eukaryota; kingdom Metazoa; phylum Mollusca; class Gastropoda; family Patellidae; genus Patella; species Patella caerulea. Next base: position 6,968,859 of record JAZGQO010000010.1, read on the forward strand.
TTCGAATTTCATGAATATCAGACTGGAATTTACCTACAAAAGGCTGCTCCCAATACAGTATGAAATACAGGACTTAATGATGTAGGAAAAATCACTTTCGGTATTGCTTGTTCTCTATCCATCTCTCGAAAATGTGGGCGTATCCTGCCTGGCAGTGCCAGCCTATCTTTTTAGCTTGTTCTCTATCCATCTCCTATCCTGTCTGGCATCCGCTGGTTTTAGGAATTTGTCCACATTGCGTGTCTGTAATTAACCCTCTAGACAATCGGATGGACGAAATTAAAATATTAGAACCCCGAGAGATTTTAAAAGTAACAATGAATTAGACAATGTCGCAACGACAATAGTGCTACAATATATCTCGAATTTTACTATCAATCCCATGTTTTAGTAAATATATATTCGCAACTTCACACAAATGTATGTCAAAGTAAATCAACCTGGCGTTAATGTTATCACTTTGTTATCGACCCTACATTTTCCCTGAACTCTCCTTGAACGTCCATAAGCGACACTGTACACCATTCCAATATTTCTTTTTTGCCTGGCTACGCTCAGTGAAATACGTTTAAAATCTAAATACCATTACATAAATAACACATCAACAGTTTTTATAGTAATACCGGTATTGGTGTTAAATATTTCAAAATATATGTGGAATATATCATCAGCATTTTCAAGTTTTTCAGGGGTAAAACAAGGCGAGTCACTATCCCCTCTTTTATTTTTAATATTTATCAACGACTTAAGAGAGTTTCTATTCAACGAAAATCTAAATTTTATACATTTAGAAAATATGATTATATATTCATTACTCTTTGCTGACGATACGGCCCTCTTTGCTACAAAACCGGAAGCTTTACAAATACTTTTAAACAAATTTGTCGATTTTTGTAAAATTTGGAATTTAGAAATAAATGCTAAGAAAACCAAAATAGTAATCTTTCACCGTGGAAGGCTACAAACAAATTTCAAATGGTTTATAAATGATACTCAACACTATGGTTTCATCTATTTTTAATTATGCTTGTAAAGTTTGGGGTTTCCATAAGGGCAAATCAATAGATAAAGTACATAATATTTTTATGAGATATATTTTAAAAGTAGGTAAAAATTGCCCTGTTGCTGCAATGTTGAGCGAATTAGGAATGCTTCCAGCTATAGTTAACCGTAAAATAAGATTAATAAGTTATTGGTATAAAATATTGAACAATAAGAATTCACTAATATATAAGGTATATACTATTCTATATAACGATGCGTTAAATGACTCTCCAAACTGGGCTGCTGACATAAAATTACTTTTAAATAATGCGGGGTTTTCTTATATTTGGGACCAACAAGACGCGTCTGACCTTTCCACCTTACCACTAATACAACAACGCATAAAAGATCAATATTACCAGGAATGGTTTGCCTACGGAAGCCTCCTGGTGCCACGATTTTTTTTTTAGCGTAATTGTGACTTTTTTTTCTCCTAATTAGGACTTTTTATCTCCTAATTAGGACTTTTTATCTCCTAATTAGGACTTTCTATCTCCTAATTAGGACTTGTTATCTCCTAATTAGGACTTTCTATCTCCTAATTAGGACTTTTTTATCTCCTATTTTTTTTTTAGCGTAATTGTGACTTTTTATCTCCTAATTAGGACTTTTTATCTCCTAATTAGGACTTTTTTATCTCCTAATTAGGACCTTTTATCTCCTAATTAGGACTTTTTATCTCCTAATTAGGACTTTCTATCTCCTAATTAGGACTTTTTTTATCTCCTAATTAGGACTTTTTATCTCCTAATTAAGTAAAACAGTAGTATTTAAGCGAATCTCTTCGCGCTTGGTGGTATAATCATGGATGAACTTGTGATGCCAGTGTATAGAGTTCCTTGATTCAAATATCGGAGGATATCGACATTATTGGTTCTTGCGTGTGTCGAGAACGAAAACCGAGGAAACGCGTAAATTCTTCGTTCAAGTTGATCGCAACCTCCCAGAAATAGACTCAAATCCTATCACTACTCGTCAGAAATATAAAATATAATCATACCAATTAGAAATATACACAAAAATCATCACTTCCCTTTAGACATATCCACAAAACTCATCATAACCTTATACAAATTTCCACACAACTCATAACTATCCTTCAGAAATGTCCGCAAAACCCATCACTACCCTTCAGAAAGGTCCACAAAACGCATCACTACCCTCTAGAAATGTCCACAAAACGCATCACTACCGTATAGAAATGTCCACAAAACGCATCACTACCCCTTAGAAATGTCCACAAAACCCATCACTTACCATTCGAAAACTCCAAAAAACTCTGAACTACCATTTATAAATACTAGTATATGATAGAAGTAAGTGTTGTATATAGCAGTATATGATAGTAGTAAGTGTTGTTTATAGTAGTATATGATAGTAGTAAGTGTTGTTTATAGTAGTATATATTAGCAGTAAGTATTGTTTATAGCAGTATATGATAGTCGTAAGTGTTGTTTATAGCAGTATATGATAGTAGTAAGTGTTGTTTATAGTAGTATATGGTAGTTGTAAGTGTTGTTTATAGCAGTATATGGTAGTAGTAAGTGTTGTTTATAGCAGTATGTGATAGAAGTGAGTGTTGTTTATAGCAGTATATGATAGTAGTAAGTGTTGTTTATAGCAGTATATGGTAGTAGTAAGTGTTGTTTATAGCAGTATATGGTAGTAATAAGTGTTGTTTATAGCAGTATATGATATAAGTAAGTGCTGTTTATAGCAGTATATGATAGAAGTAAGTGTTTTTATAGCAGTATATGATAGTAGTAAGTGTTGTTTATAACAGTATATGATAGTAGTAAGTATTGTTTATGGTAGTATATAGTAGTAGTAAGTGTTGTTTATGGTAGTATATAGAAGTATATTACTTAATTAGGAGATAAAAAAGTCCTAATTAGGAGAATAAAATTCCTAATTAGGAGATAAAAAGTCCTAATTAGGAGAATAAAATTCCTAATTAGGAGATAAAAAGTCCTAATTAGGAGAATAAAAGTCCTAATTAGGAGATAAAAAGTCATAATTGGGAGATAAAAAGTCCTAATTAGGAGATAGAAAGTCCTAATTAGGAGATAACAAGTCCTAATTAGGAGATAAAAAGTCCTAATTAGGAGATAGAAAGTTCTAATTAGGAGATAGAAAGTCCTAATTAGGAGATAAAAAGTCCTAATTAGGAGATAAAAAGTCCTAATTAGGAGATAAAAAGTCACAATTACCCTAAAAAAAATAAAATCGTGGCACCAGGAGGCTTCCGTATTTGCCACACTGGAAGACTCAAGTAAACTTAGATTTTATAAATTATTCAAGACTAATCATGAACCTGAAAGCTACCTTCAATCGAATATTCAAATGAAATACAAAACTATTATCTGTCATTTTCGTTGTGGTATTCTCCAACTAAATATTGAAACCGGGAGCTATAACAAAATCGAAAGAAAAAACAGATTATGTAAATGTTGCAATATTAGAGCTGTTGAAGATGAATTTCACTTTCTGTTGTGCTGTCCCGCTTATATTTCTCTCCGAAGAAAATATTTTTCGCGTTATTTTTGGTCTTTTCCATCACTCCAAAAGTTCAGAAACCTGATGATTCAAGGTAATAACAATATAAAGTCACTGGCTAATCTTGGAAAGTATTTATACTATTCAATGAAAATTAGAAATCAATTGTTAGAATCGTAATACTTTTAATTATAAATCGACCTTAGTCAATCATACTATGCTTGAGTGCGCGGTGACGGGGTGGGTATAATTCGTTTTTACATGATGGCGATGTGTTAATTTTTGCGTGTGTAATAGTTACATGTATAAGGTTTTATTTTATCTAAATTATTATTTGGTAAAAACCGAAAGGGGGGTTGGGGTGGGGGGCGTTATCAAAATAGTATATTATATTCTATGGTCTTTGTCCCTGATAGGCCTATATATAGATATATATGTGTACATAAATTTTCGAAGTATTTGGGGTAACACTCTATTGTTATTCATACTTTTATTAATTATCAATGTATATTTTTATATATATATATATATATATGAATAACAATATATATATATTTGTATACATGTTTTGGCTACAGCAAAACACTTTGCTTCGCCTGTAATAAAGTTCAAGTTCAATATGTTTGTGTCTGGTTACGCTCAATGGAATATTATTTGTCCCCTATTTTTTTTTTTAAATCTAAATACTTGATCATGAATAACACATATTCATCTCAGTATGTAATCTCTATTTTGTTCTTACAAATTTTTATATGTGCTAAGAATATATCTTGATAAATTCAAATCAAACTAGAGTATGTTTTGATAAGTTATTTCCCTAGTACACGCCACGAAATGTACCTAATACATTGTGTATTGTTAAAGCGATAATTTCATATTTTCTAAGAAAGTCAAAACATGATTATTTTTTTGTCTTTTTCTCTATAGGCGGTAAACTCACCATTATACGGTCATAGGCATTATAAATCACTAACACAGGATATAATAACACAACTACCTCTCTTGATTTCTATTTCCACAATGCAATACCTATCTTCAATCAGTGCAGTCGGTCGCTAAAATAGGACCAGTCGGTATCAAAATAAGTGCTCACTGCATACGACACGCTCCTCACGCAAAACTTTAGTATAAAATAACCTTGCCAACTTATCATGTTTGAAAAATTGTTGTGTTTCGCTCTTATTCTGTTGTATGTTCGTCAAGAACAAAATTTCACCCAGCGAGAAAAATAGTCGGTCTCAGTGCAGTCACGGCAGTCGGTCTCAAAATTATGCACCGCCAGAAAAGATCCCAAATGCTATGTATTTGCATGAATCCGTGAGCCTAAATTGCATAAGTCACACAAAACTATAGTATAAAATAACCATGTGTTTGAACAAATGTTTGTCACTGTTATTCTTTTGTATGTTGTTCTATGAAAATAGAAAACTAGCCGGTCTCAAAATAAATTACTCACTACAGTCGGTCGCCGACTAAATGAATTAATGAGGTAAACAAACAATCACAAAAACAGGCCAAATTGATAGATAAGCTTCAAGATTCTGTCCCATGTCTTATCCTCTCGTTAACGAGAATGTGGTTCCTTTCGCCATGACATTGAAGAACATTTTCAAGCCCAGTCCCAAAAATTTAAAAGCTCGGTTACATATCTGAAATCTTTTGGTGCCTTCGGCGCTCGATTCCATTATAACATTCTTCTACTCCTCTGTTGTCTTATACTGCCACAGCACAATCATATTCACGGTTATGGTGAACTGCCCAGTTTGCAGTACCACTTGTGTGTGGATAGTGGGACGTCAGACTGTACAAATGTTCTGTCAACTCTTGCAAAACAGATCTCGAGATTCTGTTTCATTGACTGACATTTCTTGTCCACTCATCCACAAGAATTGCTTGCAGCAATGACATCAAATGCCAGGTTATTGACTCAATTTTTCAAAATGTTCTCAAATTGCTCGTTGTTATATGCACAATCATCATATATGACATAAACTTCATGTGAACTTAGTGTTATAGCCAGTATTTTGTTCACATTCATTGTGGGGTGGGATTGTGGATGGCGCCCTAGATTTGCCCCCCCCCATCCCACCACTCCATATTCACAGCTTCTAGATCCGCTACAATACTCGCACATGTGGTGCTCGGCTACTTACTGCGTCACTCGTTTCGGGGGGGGGGGGTATGTGCATCAGTCGGTCGTATTTTGGCTACCCCCCCCCCCCAAACAATACCGTTATGAACGACCCTGCCTACGCCATTCGGCACCTATAAGAGAGGGCGGGGCTAGAATAATTTAAGACATCATTTAAATTCATTAAAGTCAAACACACAATGGGTTCTTTAGATGACCATTTCATGATGTGGTTTTCTGAGTCTCACCAGGCTGGTTAGTCGTAATAGTCTTGGGATTGAGATAAAGAGATGTTATCTTTTTTAACATTGTAATGTGGACTATTGTGCAACTGTTGTGACATAAAGCGTATAGAAAACAACTGTTTTGGCTCTTTTTACATATTTGATTTCGGTATCGCGAGAGAACACAATGGTGAAGTCCTTAAGAAGTGCGACACAGCAGTAGTCAGCCCAGAGTCAAACCAACCAACGTTGTTTTTAAACATGTGTACGATACCGCTTTTGTTGTTTCATTATTAAAATAAAAAAAACTCCAACAATATTTGAAACTTGAGGTGTTACAGATGGGTTTGGTATTTGGATAAAAAAAATTAACTTTAGAGGATCCACAACCTTGGTATTTCATACTTTCACACTATTTGCGTATCAGGAACGGCGTTATGGTTCTTTCGTCAAAAGCGATAGAAAGGCTTTTATCAATTTATATAGAATCAGAAAAAAACTCCTAGACCATCTGTAAGATGAAAACTATCAATATGTCGTTTTATTGTTTCATTTAGACTGCCGAGTCTTAAATTTACACTTGATATTTAGTTGAAACGAAATGTTGTCAGTCGATATCTTATGAATCATGAACCAACAAATACATATTCTCTTCGACAAGTTTTTAAACCAGCGGCTTTCAGGCAGATACGCCCACATATTACAAGCGATGGATAGACAACTGTGGAAGACCAAATGGGACAATATTCATGATTCCTGTTTCTACATTCCAGTTTGAACATTTTAGACACGAACGCAACCCAACTAATGATTCTTGTTTCTACATTCTTACGTCAACATTTCATGCACAAAATCAACATTTTAAACACAAAATTGACTTTATATGTTTCATATTAGGCGTTTTATCGGTAACTTTTATATATCATTCAATATTAAAATCAAAAAATAATTTCCCAATTTTACACGACAAAGAAATCAATTCATTGGTTTCTGAAAGTATCTAAAAAAAATCTGGAATTCTTGAAGTTAAAATCTTAAACTGAAAATGTCCAGAAAAATATGACGAATATCAACATTATTACACCAGAGGACGTAATACAGACTATAGATTAGAAATCAAAAGTAGACTTTTCCCCGGATGGAAGTGCGCCCCTGTTGTGTTGACAGTAATTAGTTGCATAACATAAATTAAGCTCGAGATATAATAACAATACAATAAACCCTCTCTGGCCATTGCTGGATTAGCTACTGTTTCTTGAACTTTTGCGGGAGTGTGTCTATTATTCCCGTTCAAACAAAGCTATCACTTGAGTACAGCAACATGACAGTCCTTCGTTTAATCTGGATCTTCCCTAAAACTCTGATAAGTTCAAAATTGAGACCTCTACACAGTTCACAAGCTAAAAACCTGATCTTTCGTACAATCAGGGGCTATAACCCATGAAGTTACAGTCCAATACAAGCCAATATCGACAGGAACCGAGATCTTAGGGTGATAAACCTACATGAAAATGTTGGCGTATAAAAACTAGTTATAATTATCACGAAAATAAGTGTTACCTTTATATTAGAAAATAAAATTTTAAAACATATTAATGCAAAGTATATATATTTAACAGATACCCCGACCACACCCCAAAATATACTATTACCGTAAACATACTAAAATATCGCACACCGGGCTAACTGAACATGCAAAAGAGGTGTACGTCAATTTTGCATCAAAAAGCACCCCAAAAAGGTTTTTTGTTTCATGGAATCAAGAGATGAATAAACTACTAGAATACAAGATTGCAGAAGGTTCCTGGCGTTTCGAGAAATATTACCGTAAACATACTAAATATGTGGGATAAATCGGGTAGGTACGCTCACTGCGCACGCCATGATTTTCCAATTAGCTCTGGTGGCTTCAAATATCTTTATTTCACTTAAAGGACACATGCATAAGGTATGCACATGCAAAATTTCATTAACTTTCTATGTTGGCCCGTTGAGTTATATCACCGCAAAGTTAGTAGCACCCGGATTCGAGGTGGAGTTTGTGGGTACGCTCACGTTGCATCAAAAAACGACTCAAACCAGCTTTGGTGGGAAAATATCTTTGCTTCACGGAATCAAGTGATGAATAAACTAATATAATACAAAATTTCAGCAGGCTCCTATGCTGGCATTTTGAGATATATTACCGTAAACATACGAAACAGATGGGGGAATCTGATAAGGGTAGACTCACGGCGCACGTAAATAACGTATAAACAAGATCAGGTGGCTTCAATATCTTTTATTTCACTAAAATCGACATATGCGTAAGGTATGCACATGCAAAATTTCATTAGAGACTTTTTCTAAGCGAAATTTTTCCTATCCGTATCACGTACCCATATCGTATACGTAATATGTTGCGCCGTAGTTTAAGAGTTTTGGCAGATTTTCGCGTCGCGTCCGTATGCACCGCAGAGTTGCGCGTTGTTCTATTACAGTATATTTGCAGGATGTATCTACCAAGATCACTATTAGTACTAGCCAAGTGCCTAGCCTACTATTTCCCGGGGGGGTGAAGTCACTCGACAGTCACTGAATTATTAAAAGATAGGCTGGCACTGCCAGGCAGGATACGCCCACATTTTCGAGAGATGGATAGAGAACAAGCAATACCGAAAGTGATTTTTCCTACATCATTAAGTCCTGTATTTCATACTGTATTGGGAGCAGCCATTTTGTTGGTCAGTTCCAGTCTGATATTCATGAAATTCGAAGCCGACAATGATTATGGTGTGACGGTACACAACCTAGAAATGTGACTTTTCGGCAAAATCGGATAAGAATTGTGACCTGTAGAGAGTCCACAACCATGATATACCATATCTTTACACTATTCGCGTACAAACGGCGACCATTTCATCCGGCCATTTTGGTACGATTTTCACGAAATTCGAATAATTCAGGAAGTTACGATCCGATATGCGCAAATACTGAAAGGAACCAAGATCTTTGGGTTATAACCATGCATTTCAAGTTTCATCAAAATCAAATTAAAATTGTGACCTATACAGGGTCCACAACCATGATATACCATTTTTAACAGTACAAACAGTACAAACGGCGGCCATTTTGTCTGCCAATTTTGGTCTGATTTTCCCGAAATTTGAACTCAAACCTCCCTTAAGGTGAAACAGTGATATAATCAAAGGTTTTTTTAAATCGGAAAATAATTGTGACTTCCAGAGGGACCACAAGCTAAAAAGGGTGATTTTTCGTACAATCAGGGGCCATAATTCAGGAAGTTACGAATCAATGAGCGCAAATATCGAAAGGAAACAAGATCTTCGGGTTATAAACATGCATGTCAAGTTTCATTAAAATCGGTTCAAAATTGTGACCTATATAGGGTCGACAACCTTGATATAACATATTTTCACACTTTTCGCGCACAAACGGCGGCCATTTTGTCCGTCAATTTTGGTTCGATTTTCATGAAATTCGAAGTCAGCCTTCATTACCATGTAACGGTGTTATAATTAAACGGTTTTTTAAATCGGATAATAATTTTGACCTCCAGAGGGACCACAAGCTAAAAAGGGCAATTTTTCGGAAAATCAGGGGCCATAATTCAGGAAGTTACGATCCGATAGGTGCAAATATCGAGAGGAACCAAGATCTTTGAGTTATAAACATACTTGTCAAGTTTCATCAAAATTGTGACCTCTATAGGGTCCACAACCTTGATATAACATATTTTCACACTATTCGAGTACAAACGGCGGCCATTTTGTTTGTCAATTTTGGTCCGATTTTCACGAAATTTGAACTCAACCTTCATTACCATGTAACGGTGATATAATCAAACGGTTATTTTTAAATCGGATAATAATTTTGACCTCCAGAGGGACCACAAGCTAAAAAGAGCGATTTTTCGGACAATCAGGGGCCATAATTCAGGAAGTTACGATCCGATGGGCGCAAATATCGAAAGGAAACAAGATTTTGGGGTTATAGACATGCATGTCCAGTTTCATCACAATAGGTTCAAAATTGTGACCTCTATAGGGGCCACAAGCTAAAAAGATAGGCTGGCACTGCCAGGCAGGATACGCCCACATTTTCGAGAGATGGACAGAGAACAAGCAATACCGAAAGTGATTTGTCCTACATCTTTAAGTCCTGTATTTCATACTGTATTGGGAGCAGCCATTTAGTTGGTCAGTTCCAGTCTGATATTAATGAAATTCGAAACCGACAATGATTATGGTGTGACGGTACACAACCTAGAAATGTGACTTTTCATCAAAATTGGATAAGAATTGTGACCTGTAGAGAGTCCACAACCATGATATACCATATTTTTACACTACTCGCGTACAAATAGCGACCATTTCGTCCGGCAATTTTGGTACGATTTTCACGAAATTAGAACTCAACCTTCCTCATCAAAATCGAATTAAAATTGTGACCTATCCAGGGTCCACAACCATGATATATCATTTTTTTAACAGTATTCGCGTACAAACGGCGGCCATTTTGTCTGTCAATTTTGGTCCGATTTTCCCGAAATTCAAACTCAACCTTCCTTACAGTGTAACGGTGATATAATCAAACGTTTTTTAAATTGGCTAATAATTGTGACCTCCAGAGGGACCACAAGCTAAAGAAAGGGGGATTTTGCGTATATATAACCAGGGGCCATAATTCAGGAAGTTACGATCCGATATGCGCAAATATCGAAAAGAACCAAGATCTTTGGGTTATAAGTTTCATCGAATTAAAATTGTGACCGTTACAGGGTCCACAACCTTGATATACCATTTATAACAGTATTCGCGTACAAACGGCGGCCATTTTGTTAGGCAATTTTCGTCCGATTTTCCCGAAATTCGAACTCAACCTTCCTTAGGGTGTAACGGTGATATAATTAAACGTTTTTTTAAATCGAATAATAATTGTGACCTCCAAGCTAAAAAAAAAGGCGATTTTGCGTATAATCAGGGGCCATAATTCAGGAAGTTACGATCCGATATGCGCAAATATGGAAAGGGAGCAAGATCTTTGGGTTATAACCATGAATTTCAAGTTTCATCAAAATCGAATTAAAATTGTGACTGTTACAGGGTCCACAACCTTGATATACCATTTTTAACAGTATTCGCGTACAAACAACGGCCATTTTGTAAGGCAATTTTCGTCTGATTTTCCCGAAATTCGAACTCAACCTTCCTTAGGGTGTAACGGTGATATAATTAAACGTTTTTTTAAATCGAATAATAATTGTGACCTCCAAGCTAAAAAAAAAGGCGATTTTGTGTATAATCAGGGGCCATAATTCAGGAAGTTACGATCCGATATGCGCAAATATCGAAAGGGAGCAAGATCTTTGGGTTATAACCATGAATTTCAAGTTTCATCAAAATCGAATTAAAATTGTGACTGTTACAGGGTCCACAACCTTGATATACCATTTTTAACAGTATTCGCGTACAAACAACGGCCATTTTGTAAGGCAATTTTCGTCCGATTTTCCCGAAATTCGAACTCAACCTTCCTTAGGGTGTAACGGTGATATAATTAAACGTTTTTTTAAATGGAATAATAATTGTGACCTCCAAGCTAAAAAAAAGATAGGCTGGCACTGCCAGGCAGGATACGGCCACATTTTCGAGAGATGGACAGAGAACAAGCAATACCGAAAGTGATTTTTCCTACATCTTTAAGTCCTGTATTTCATACTGTATTGGGAGCAGCCATTTAGTTGGTCAGTTCCAGTCTGATATTTATGAAATTCGAAACCGACAATGATTATGGTATGACGATTCACAACCTAGAAATGTGACTTTTCGTCAACCTAACTCAACCTTCCTTACGGTGTAACGGTAATATAATCAAACGTTTTTTTAAATCGGATAATAATTGTGACCTCCAAGCTAAAAAAAAGAGGCGATTTTGCGTATAATCAGGGGCCATAATTCAGGAAGTTACGATCCGATATGCGCAAATATCGAAAGGAACCAAGATCTTTGGGTTATAACCATGAATTTCAAGTTTCATCAAAATCGAATTAAAATTGTGACCTCCACAGGGTCCACAACCTTGATATACCATTTTTTAACAATATTCGCATACAAACGGCGGCCATTTTGTATGGCAATTTTCGTCCGATTTTCCCGAAATTCGAACTCAACCTTCCTTAGGGTATAACGGTGATATAATCAAACGTTTTTTTAAATCGAATAATAATTGTGACCTCCAAGCTAAAAAAAAAGGCAATTTTGCGTATAATCAGGGGCCATAATTCAGGAAGTTACGATCCGATATGCGCAAATATCGAAAGGAGGCAAGATCTTTTGGTTATAACCATGAATTTCAAGTTTCATCAAAATCGAATCAAAATTGTGACCTCCACAGGGTCCACAACATGGATATACCATTTTTTAACAGTATTCGCGTACAAACGGCGGCCATTTTGTATGGCAATTTTCGTCCGATTTTCCCGAAATTCGAACTCAACCTTCCTTAGGGTGTAACGGTGATATAATCAAACGGTTTTTTAAATCGAATAATAATTGTGACCTCCAGAGGGACCACAAGCTAAAAAGGGTGATTTTTCGGACAATCAGGGGCCATAATTCAGGAAATTACATTCCGATAGCCGCAAATATCGAAAGGAACCAAGATCTTTGGGTTACAAACATGCATGTCAAGTTTCATCAAAATCGGTTCAAAATTGTGATCTCTATAGGGTCCACAAGCTAAAAACGTGATTTTTCGTACAATCAGGGGCCATAATCCATGAAGTTTTGATCCGATACATGCCAATATCAAAAGCAGCCGAGATCTTTTGGGGATAAACCTATATTTCAAGTTTCGTCAAAATCGGATAAGAATTGTGACCTGTAGAGAGTCCACAAACAAATTGTGGACGGACTGACGTCCGGACGGACAGGGGCGACGACATAATACGTCCACATGAAAATGTGGGCGTATAAAAAGGCGATTTTGCGTATAATCAGGGGCCATAATTCAGGAAGTTACGATCCGATATGCGCAAATATCGAAAGGAAGCAAGATCTTTGGGTTATAACCATGAATTTCAAGTTTCATCAAAATCGAATCAAAATTGTGACCTCCACAGGGTCCACAACCTTGATATACCATTTTTTAACAGTATTCGCGTACAAACGGCGGCCATTTTGTATGGCAATTTTCGTCCGATTTTCCCGAAATTCGAACTCAACCTTCCTTAGGGTGTAACGGTGATATAATCAAACTGTTTTTTAAATCGAATAATAATTGTGACCTCCAGAGGGACCACAAGCTAAAAGGGGTGATTTTTCGGACAATCAGGGGCCATAATTCAGGCAATTACATTCCGATAGCCGCAAATATCGAAAGGAACCAAGATCTTTGGGTTACAAACATGCATGTCAAGTTTCATCAAAATCGGTTCAAAATTGTGACCACTATAGGGTCCACAAGCTAAAAACGTGATTTTTCGTACAATCAGGGGCCATAATCCATGAAGTTTTGATCCGATACATGCCAATATCGAAAGCAGCCGAGATCGTTTGGGGATAAACCTATATTTCAAGTTTCGTCAAAATCGGATAAGAATTGTGACCTGTAGAGAGTCCACAAACAAATTGTGGACGGACTGACGTCCGAACGGACAGGGGCGACGACATAATACGTCCACATGAAAATGTGGGCGTATAAAAAGGCGATTTTGCGTATAATCAGGGGCCATAATTCAGGAAGTTACGATCCGATATGCGCAAATATCGAAAGGAAGCAAGATCTTTGGGTTATAACCATGAATTTCAAGTTTCATCAAAATCGAATCAAAATTGTGACCTCCACAGGGTCCACAACCTTGATATACCATTTTTTAACAGTATTCGCGTACAAACGGCGGCCATTTTGTATGGCAATTTTCGTCCGATTTTCCCGAAATTCGAACTCAACCTACCTTAGGGTGTAACGGTGATATAATCAAACGTTTTTTTTAATCGGATAATAATTGTGACCTCCAGAGGGACCACAAGCTAAAAAAGGGTGATTTTTCGGACAATCGGGGGCCATAATTCGGGAAATTACATTCCGATAGCCGCAAATATCGAAAGGAACCAAGATCTTTGGGTTACAAACATGCATGTCAAGTTTCATCAAAATCGGTTCAAAATTGTGACCACTATAGGGTCCACAAGCTAAAAACGTGATTTTTCGTACAATCAGGGGCCATAATCCATGAAGTTTTGATCCGATACATGCCAATATCGAAAGCAGCCGAGATCTTTTGGGGATAGACCTTTATTTCAAGTTTCGTCAAAATCGGATAAGAATTGTGACGTGTAGAGTGTCCACAAACAAATTGTGGACGGACGGACGGACGTCCGGACGGACAGGGGCGACGACATAATACGTCCACATGAAAATGTGGGCGTATAAACATGATATTTCGTACAATCAGGGGCCATAATCCATGAAGTTCCGATCGGATACATGCCAATATCGAAGGAACCGAGATCTTATGGGGATAAACCTATATGTCAAGTTTCGTCAAAATCGGATAGGAATTGTTACCTGTAGAGAGTCCACAAACAAATTGTTGACGGACGGACGTCCGGGCAGACAGGGGTGACGACATAAAACGTCCACATGAAAATGTGGGCGTATAAAAAATAATGTCGAATCTTATCAAAATAATCTCGACTGCAATGTATCATTTTACAGAGTTTATACCCCTTTACCACAGAATCATTTTCAAACTTGAAGGGTCCCACCTCCATAAATTAAGCACGTAGATCAGCCAGTATTCAGACAGACAGGAAAAGTCTAAAAATTCCAAGAAAGAAACATCAAAAATATAGATCAAATTCCAGTGTTTATCGTTGTTAAAGTCACATTAAATCTATACCCTCGTTTTCTAGGATACAGATAGATTCACAAAACGCTATGATGTGACACTTCAGCGTCTTAAAATAGCAAAAAGACGGTAAAAAGACGACAATATTATACGGACCTTTTCCGTATGAAAGTTGTTCGAAACGTCCTGCCGTATCTGTGTGCCGTTTCACGTATGAGATACATACATACATTGATGACGTCACACGCAAAATTCACACGGATACGTGATACGGACCAGGAATTTACGCTTGCCAAAAGTCTCTATTAACTCTCTGTGTTGGCGTATCGAGTTATACTAGCACCCGGATTTGAGGTGGAGTTTGGTTAGGCCGTAATGTGAAATTTCTAGCAAGCTTGCTTCTGTTGCTCCATCCCGACAATTTTCAGGCGGAAAACAAACTACATAATCTAATTCTTCTAGTATTACTTTGTACTTCCACACAACTTTTCTTTTATCAATTCTTTGACGTTTGAAAGAAAACGTAAAATAAAAATGGGCTTACTTATCAATGTGCGATGGTATTTGAATCTCGCGGTGATTTGGTTTTAATAGATCACGTGACAAAGCTCACCAATCAGACGCACACGACGAAAGGTCAACGGGTCGTGTAGAGTGAAAGGTTTGTTTACGTTTTGATAGTAAAAAAGCGGAAGAATAACTAGAACTGTATACTCCGTGTAGATTTTGTTTAAAACACCGATGTAAAACCGTTTACTGTGAGAAATTGGGAAAAATTTAGGGTATGTGCTAACCAGTGGATCAAATTAGATGGAAATATTGATATGTTGGACAAAGAATTGTAGGAATGTGCAGACAAAACTCTCTCTCATTCTAACAATACAGACTTCTCACATACATTACCAACGTAAAAAAAAACCAACAACTGTGTATGAATAAAGAACTATGTTTAGAGCAGCTAATATTTTACCAGCGAAATAAGAAAAAGAATAATAGGTCTGGTTAATTTGTTAAGGGGATCATATCTTAACATTTTCCAATTTCATTGCAAATGCAAGTTGATGAAGATATTCTCCTATTCCTAAATGTATGTCAACTCAGACTAAGACAAAAGACCACTATGGAAAAGACTGTGTCACCATTGAGGTGAAATACCATGTGCATTACTTTAAAGTTGCCTTACTGTATCTGCAGAAATTTATGCTCTTCTTGTTAAACTCTACTGTAACAAATGACAGGGTTAGGTTGACTATAAAGACCAAGAACCAAACAATATTTTCTCTGTGGATGCAAATCAGGCTGCATTAGGCTACAGATAGTTGTATTTGTTACAAGTGAAAGCTTTCTAGTATGGATTTGTGAAAATTGTTTGAATATGAAAGTGACAGTCAAATGATATTGATGAAATTACATGATTTTTTATGAATAGGCCTACACCTGTATACATACATATGTATTTTTGTAAGCGGTTTGGACATTGGTGTGCATGTAAAAAGACCCCTTGGCAGTTGGAATTCGATATAAGAGTAGGCCATAGTGCTGTGCCCAGACAAAATTTCCCTCATAATAAACTGTATAGCGCACGCCTGTCTTCCTTAACCCAGTACATGTATATAGGAGCTACAGATAGATGTATTTTTTAGAAGTGAAAGTTTTCTAGTATGGATTTGTGAAAATTGTTCAAATATGAAAGTGACAGCCAAATCATATTGATGAAATTGTGATTTTTATGAGTAGGCCTAAACCTGTATACATATGTATTTTTGTAAGTGGTTTTTACATTAAATATTTTAAACATGTTTTACTTAAATGTGCTGTACATGTCATATCATATTTAGCTATTTTAAGTTGACATATATGTTTTTATTTTCCTTTATTATTCCAATTCAATTCGGACGTGGTTTCTCCTTGTCAGTGGTGCAGGCAGAGGGGCTGACAAGTTACAAGGACTGCTGTCTAGTCGTTTAAATTTGACGAAAAACCGAATTCCTGTGTAACATTGGTGTGCACGTAAAAAGGTCCCTAGGCAGTTGGAATTCGATATAAGAGTAGGCCATAGTGCTGTGCCCAGGCAAAATTTTCCTTGTAGTACACTGTATAGCGTATGTCCGTCTTCATTAGTCCAGTACATGTATAAGAGCAGAACAGTAGGACGGCGTTTAACTCCATTTCATTTCTTATTCATATTACTGGAACCATTTTATTTAGTTAACTGTTTGTTTTTCTCTTATATGTACTTTTCTTTACTGGCATATATCTTTTAATTTTGTACAGTGTATACGGACACAAGACCTGATCTGTGTGTAAATACATGTAGTCTGTGCGGTTTAGCCCCCCCCCCCAAAAAAAATGATGATTTCTTAGGAGTATTCTTAGCCGGCCACATCCTCAGCCCCTCCAAAAAATTCTGTACCCCCCCCCCCCCAATTTTATGAGCTGGTGACGGGCCCGATTCTGTGGATATAAAAATCTGAAAAGAAGATTAGAAACCATTCTCCAGTATTAATACACTATATAAATGATGTTATTATTATTATATACATTTTTCATTAAAGATACATTATATAAGATTTAGATAAAGAACTAGCCATTCTTGCTATAATAGTTCAAAAGTAGATACTGTAAAATAAATAATTTGAAAATTTCATTCAAATTACTCTATTGCAAGCAAAGATATTAGCCTTTAAAGGTTTGGCAGACAATTTCAACCACTGTACTGTTTGATCAAAGCTAAGTCTCGGTCCTCCATATTTGATTAAATCAAAGTATCGCTGAATCATTTTAATCTATTTAATATCGGAGAAATCTCATGCCATCGAGTGTTGTTGTTGAATACTGTATGAGGAAGTATATAAAATTGCATTCATTTCTTATTTTTTAGTACTGTATTTATTTCTATAAAATAAATGTATACTTATTTGACATCTCTTATAATATGTCTTTATTGTTTTGTTTTTTTAAAAACAAGTATAATTGCATGTTCAGGGTTGTTAGGTGAATCATTATTAATATTCTGTTGTATCAGTGGGCTTATGTAGATAATATTATTTTTTTTGTTTATTTCTCAACATTATATATAATTATTATACCGAACCACTATTTCAATCATGCCAAAAACGTTTTCATCTGTATACTATATTTATATTTCTTTTGCATATTGTTGTATTGAAATAAAATGGAAAAAATACTTTTTCCAGGAAATATCACATTCATTGATACAATTTCGCTTTTGACCATATTTTTTCCGCAAATCAGGGCCTAGCCTTGTTCACGGTGTCAGCACAACATTTATCTGATGTTATTGTCCCTTTAATTCAGGCATATTTGCAGAAAAATTCTCTCATACAAATGTAAACAAGCCAACGTGTTCCGTCTCGTAAAAGGTATTCCCTGGTCTATTTATGGCTATTGACCCCTGACCTAATGACGTTGATTGCTTTTATGGTTTCTGATTGGCTTAGAATATGATTTCTTCACCACATTATGGCTACACTTGACAAATATAGTCCGAGGCGTAATTCGAGTGTTGGTCTGATTGTACAAAACATCGCAATAGAAATGTGTACTAAAGTGACGACTTACTTGTTTACTTGTGCAGCAAAGCGTCAGATTTTCGCCTGGAATTTGCTGGGACAAAATGAAACGATTTTCGTGGCTAAATCACAGCCTAGGTGGTTCAATAAACAACGGGTACGCCCACGCTGCATTTATATGTTTTAAATGAAATGAAATGAGGTTTAACGTCCTACTGTTCTTCTCCTAACCTGGGCTAATGGAAGACGGGCATACGCAATAGAGTGTGCTATGAGGCTAGTGGTCTAGCGTGCTGCGCTTGTGGCTGTGGTTTCGATCCCTGGTGTGAGCATACGTGGCATGGAGATAGGGTCTCTCCGGTTTCCTCCCACTGCTAAAGACCCCTACGCGCAAGCGAATTTTTGAAATAAAATTAAACCATATATCAGTGCCGAAATGACCTAGTTTGTGTCGAGTGGACGTTAAACCCCATTTCTCTCTCTCTCTCTCTCTCTTTCTTGGTGCTAGGAATATGTGTGCTAACTTGATCTCGAATCCAGGTGATGGAATACGTCGAGAGAATATGCATGCTTGATCTCGAATTCCCGGGTGCTGTAATAAGCGTCAGAGATTCCGCTCGGTTAATTTTTCTGCTGTTTACATTATTGGAGTTATTTGTATTGTTATTATATCTCAGGCTTAATTTCTGTTTCATGCAAATAATTACTGTAAACACAACGGGGGCCCACTTCCACTCGCCACTCGGCAAATCTCGACAGATTCCGTAAACTACATCTAGTCTCGGATGTAAAACAGTAAGTGATATGTACCTACGCCGATACATTTGCGATGCGGCTACCGTTTTACTTTAACAGGAAAACTTAGCGCTATTACACAAATTGGGAACCTATTCGGCTAGCAACCTATTCGACCGATCGAGCTGCAACCTGATCGTTGGAAACCTATTTATAATAAAGACAACAGTCGAATTAACTCATCTATTTATCAACCAATAAAATCCAACGTTATGTCTATCAAATGAAAGTAGAATATAGAAGTGTAATTTCGTCATTATCTTACAGCTGGATCGGTCGAGTACGTCATTAGCCAAATAGGTTGCCAATTTGTGTTCGGTATGGGCGCAGCCATCTTTCATCCTGGACCTTTAAAGTGGTTCAAATATGGCGGAATTCGTCATACAGCCGAGGTTAGATGTAGGTTCCATAGGTTACGGAATCTGCAGAGGTTTGGCGAGTGTTCCACTCGCGGGGAGGTCTACTTTTGATTTCTAATCTATAGTCTGTATCAAAGTTGTACACATACGGTAACGCCCTGCGGTGTAATAATGTTGATAATTAATTATATTTTTCTGGACATTTTCATTTCAAGACCTTTTTGAAACGTAGAAAATATTTTCATAAGAGTTCAAATTCCAGATTTTTTTTGGATACTTCCAGAACCAATGAATCGATTTCTTTGTTGTGTAAAATTGAGAAATTATTTTTTAATTTTAATATTTAATGATACATAAAAGTTACCGATAAAACACCGAAAATGAAACATAAAGTCATTTTTTTATTTAAAATGTTGATTTTGTGCATGAAATGTTGACATATGAATGTAGAAACAAGAATCATTAGTTTAGAATGTTGCGTTCGTGTCTAAAATGTTCAAACTGGAATGTAGAAACAAGAATCATGAATATTGTCCCAATTGGTCTTCCATAGAAAAAGCAATTTTTCTTTCAATCAAGGCCAATAATTAAGGAAGTTACCATACGACATGCGCGAGAAATCCACTATGGTAATAGGTACATTCAAGCGGGAGTAGGGTCTTTAGCAGTGGGTGGAAACCGGAGGAGACGGAGAAAACCCACGAGGTTTGACAGGCTAATGGAAGAGTGGTTGTTCTTTAGTTTTGTATCCATTGTGGGATGACACAAAATTCGATGAGCATATTAATTATTACGTTATTGTTGGGTATAGTAATGAGGGACAATATTTATATAAATTTCATTAGCTGTCACAGTGTTTTTAGATGAGTTTAAAACTGTCCCATTGTAGAACCTTCCAGACATGGTTGCTGGGTAAATGCCCTCTCATAAGGCATGGTGAATTGCATATAATGTTAACGCCTGTTTAGGCCAAACACTTATTCTAGTGATTATTTTCTCATATTCGTATCTTGGTATATTAATTAGATAAATATGTATGTATGTTTATCATATTTTGATTAATGTGAAAGATGTATATTTTATCATTGAAGGTTGCATAAGACAGTTAGGTAGTAATTTGTGTGTACTGAGCTTATGAAAGCTATCTTTGTGTGTTCAGTCAATCACCATTGTTGTCAAGGTTATCAAAGTTGGTTCTTGCCATCTTTGTTACCGACCTCATCGTAGATTCTTGTCAACGTTATCACGAAAGAAATACAATATGGAAGGATATCGCTACCAATATCAAATGCTCTGCTGAAATGTCTTTTCCGTTGATAACTTGTAAAAAGTACAAAGTCTTTTAAGACCGGTAATGATAAAGTCAAAATATCTCTTCCAATGTGTCAAATGACAAATGTTTTATTGCAAAATGCTACTTTTGACGAGTGAACATTAAACATTTCCCACATTACATTTGCGCTCTGTCAATTTTCATTTGTCGTTTACGCTTTCGACATATCATCTTACAGAGAGCCTCAACTATGATATGCAAATGTAGATATTGCGTGACTTATTAACATATACGGAAACGAGGCCGAGATCAACCTGGCATACAGTAATACAGCACCCGATAGATTTGAAAAATAACAATAAATTGGATAATCGAGACTTAGACATAACGAACAGTCAATGAACATCACTCAGAATAAACTAATGTGAATGGAATTTTCAATGTTTTCATTTTTCATTATCTGTTATAGCAAGAACGACCAGCTCTATAACTATACTCATAATCTGTTATAGCAAGAACGGCCAGCTTTATAACTATATCTTACATAATCTGTTATAGCAAGAACGGCCAGCTTTATAACTATATCTTACATTATCTGTTATATCAAGAACGACCAGCTTTATAACTATATCTTACATAATCTGTTATAGCAAGAAAGGCCAGCTTTATAACTATATCTTACATAATCTGTTATAGCAAGAACGGCCAGCTTTATAACTAAATCTTACATAAAACATCTTGAATTAAATTTAACTGATACTGATAGCATGTTATGGTGCCACTGGTCTAGGCCTAAACACATTGAAATTTATCGACAAACTAAATAGTATCCTTAGCCGCTCCTTATATAATTGTTTAAAAATAGATTTTCAAATTACATTATTATAAGCGTTTATAATCTTAGCAATGGCACTTGACAATCGAGACTAAGTCTATGTAGTTAAATACCTAGTTTGATTATCTTTGGCCGGGCTACGCTCAGTGAAATACGTTTAAAATCTAAATACCATTATATAAATAACACACCAACAGATTTTATAGTAATACAGGCATTATTAAATATTTCAAAAGTCACGTCATGGGCTCATAATTGATACACATTTTCCTGGCAAACTTTATTTGTAACTTTCCAGCAACACATATTTACTCCAGCAAATGTGAATTATACATAGGACTATTATTTTAAACTTATATTCATCTTAGTATGTAATCTCTATTTTGTTCTTACAAATTTTTATATGTGCTAATTTTTCATTGAACAAATGTCAGTCAAAGACTCCTGCAATTTCAAACATAATTCGTGTTGTACAGAACTTGCTTAAAATAATCTATTAATTATTTACAGTCTATTGGTTGAATTGTCTCAATCTGGACTGTGTCTCATTTGTGGGACATAGCTCTAAAACAAAAGATATGCATTGGATGTAATAATATAATGAATGCAGTCGGTCGCTAAAATAGGAGCAGTCGGTATCAAAATAAGTGCTCACTGCATACGACACGCTACTCACGCAAAACTTTAGTATAAAATAACCTTGCCAACTTATCATGTTTGAAAAATTGTTGTGTTTCGCTCTTATTCTGTTGTGAGTACGTTCGTCTAAGAACAAAATTTCACCCAGCGAGAAAAATAGTCGGTCTCATTGCAGTCACGGCAGTCGGTCTCAAAATTATACATCGGTGACTTCATGAATTAATGAGATAAACAAACACTGCCAGAAAAGATCCCAAATGCTATGTATTTGCGTGAATCCGTGAGCCTAAATTGCATAAGTCACACAAAACTATAGTATAAAATAACCATGTGTTTGAACAAATGTTTGTCACTGTTATTCTTTTGAATGTTGTTCTATGAAAAGAGAAAAATAGCCGGTCACAAAAGAAATTACTCACTACAGTCGGTCTCAGACTAAATGAATTAATGAGGTAAACAAACAATCACAGAACAGGCCAAATTGATAGATAAGCTTCAAGATTCTGTCCCATTTCTTATCCTTTCGCTAACGAGAATTTGGTTCCATTTGCCATGACATCAAGCCCAGTCCCAAAAATTTAAAAGCTCGGCAATCTGATTAAAACACAGATCCAATTTCGTTTCGTTTTTTATAGTTCAAAATTTCGATTTTACTTGTCTTCACTACTCTTGGATCTGGAGGACTTGTTATTTAACTGGTGTTCTGCCTGAAATGAGGGGTCAGCCAAATTGTCTGTCGAATCGACCGTTTGTCCTTTTCATGCGTGGAACTGTGGGTAGATATCACATGACATAAACTTCATGTGAACTTAGTGTTATAGCCAGTATTTTGTTCACATTCATTGTGGGGTGGGATTATGGATGGCGCCCTAGATTTGAAAGCGCCCCCATCCCACCACTCCATATTCCCAGCTTCTACAATACTCGCAC
The DNA here is from genome assembly GCA_036850965.1 of Patella caerulea. Taxonomy (NCBI): domain Eukaryota; kingdom Metazoa; phylum Mollusca; class Gastropoda; family Patellidae; genus Patella; species Patella caerulea. The sequence continues at coordinate 6,991,972 of JAZGQO010000010.1, forward strand.
ATGTGGTGCTCGGCTACTTACTGCGTCACTCGTTTCGGGGGGGGGGGGGGGGGTATGTGCATCAGTCGGTCGCATTTTGGCTAAACACCCCCCCCCCCAAACAATACCGTTATGTACGCCCCTGTCTACGCCATTCGGCACCTATAAGAGAGGGCGGGGCTAGAATAATTTCAGACATCATTTAAATTCATTAAAGTCAAACACACAATGGGTTCTTTAGATGACCATTTCATGATGTGGTTTTCTGAATCTCACCACGCTGGTTAGACGTTTAGTCTTGGGATTGAGATAAAGAGACGTTATTTTTTTTAACTTTGTAAAGTAGACTATTGTCTAACTGTTGTGACATAAAGCGTATAGAAAACAACTGTTTTGGTTCTTTTTACATATTTGATTTCGGTATCGCGAGAAAACACAATGGTGAAGTCCTTAAGAAGTGCGATACAGCAGTAGTCAGCCCAGAGTCAAACCAACCAACATTGTTTTTAAACATGTGTACGATATCGCTTGTGTTGTTTCATTTTTAAAATAAAAAAAACCCTAACGTTATTTGAAACTTAGAGATGTCCTTAAGAAGTGCGATACAGCAGTAGTCAGCCTAGAGTCAAACCAACCAACGTTGTTTTTAAACATGTGTACGATACCGCTTTTGTTGTTTCATTTTTAAAATAAACACTGAGGTGTTAGAGATGGGTTTGGTATTTGGATAAAAAAAAAAATAACTTTAGAGGATCCACAACCTTGGTATTTCATACTTTCACACTATTTGCGTATCAGGAACGGCGTTATGGTTCTTTCGTCAAAAGCGATAGACAGGCTTTTATCAATTTATATAGAATCAGAAAAAAAACTCCTAGACCATCTGTAAGATGAAAACTATCAATATATCGTTTTATTGTTTCATTTAGACTGCCGAGTCTTAAATTTACACTTAATATTTAGTTGAAACGAAATGTTGTCAGCCGATATCTTATGAATCATGAACCAACAAATACATATTCTCTTCGACAAGTTTTTAAACCAGCGCCTGTCAGGCAGATACGCCCACATTTTACAAGCGATGGATAGAAAACGAGCTAAACAAAAAGCTTTTTTTCGTTCAATCAAGGGCCACAATTCAGGAAGTTAGCATACGATATGCGCGAAAAATTATGGACCATAATTCAGCCGGTACGATATGTGCGAGAAATCCACAGGAACCAAGATCGCTGGGATATGAACATGTATTTCAAGTCTCATCACAATTGGATCAAAATTGTGACTTTTAGAGGGCCCAAAACTGTGATATACCATATGTTTACACTATTTGCCTACGAGTGGCGGCCATTTTATCCGACAGTTTTGGTCCCATTTTCACGAAAGTCGAGCTCAGTCATTAAGGTATAAAGGTGATATATTCAAACGTTTTTTCTCAAACAGATAAACATTGTTACCTGTAGAGGGACCATAAGCTAACAACACGATTTTGCGTACAATCAAGGGCCAGGGTGTTACGGTACGATAAATGCGATAGTGATATATTCGAACGTTCTTTTTTAAATCTTATAATAATTGTGACCTCTAGAGGGACCACAATCAAAAAACGTGATTTTTCGTACAATCATCGGCCATAAATCAGAAAGTTACAATCCGACAAATATCGAAAGGAACCAATATTTTTGGGTTATAAACATGAATTTCAAGTTTCGTCAAAATCAGATGAAAATTGTAACATGTGGAGTGTCCACGAGCTATAAACGTGAATTTTCATACAACCAGGGGCCATAATCCATGAAGTTATGGTTCGATATATTATGCTAATATCGAACGGAACCGAGATCTGTGGGCAATAGACCTATATTTTAATTTTCTTCACAATCGAATAAAAATTGTGACCCGTAGACTATCCACAGTCAAATTGTAGACGGACGGACAGAGGCGACGACAATATAGGTCCAGATAAAAATGTGGGCGTTAAAAATATTGAATAGGAGACTGAACCGCTCGGTCACAGAGCAAACGATTAAAACATGTAAGATTAGATCACTGTCCGATTACTCACTACATATTTTCTTTATCAAGTTCCGTGGATTTGATTAAATCCAAACTATGATATAAGCCTAAGCAATATTAGTAAGAAAGGAAATCCGCAAAAAGGGAATTCCTCAACGAAACACGAAGGTCTCATGTGAAAATATACATTGACGGATCTCACGGTTAAAACTGCGCTTGATGTCAACACTAATTCATCCAGATTTATTAGTCCAGTAGGACGTAAAGCCCTATTTTATTTTATTTGCAGTATTTAATGTCAATTTAGAAAAGGGTTACCGTCGTTCCTTACTGGAGTTTAACGTCCACTTCCATCTAGGGTGATATCGTATACAAAAATAGGTTGCCAGGCAACGAAACATACGCCCACACAGCAGCTAAATTGTCCGGGCAGTTAACAAGAGTTGTCGCATATTAAGTAATTATCAGAAAATCATTAGAATTTGTTTGGTTTTTATAAAATTCTGCGCCGTGCTAACGTTTAGTATACGAAACATTTAATATTATTTCTAAACTTGGATAATAATTGAGACCTCTAGCTAAAAAAAAGTCAATTTTGCGTACAATCGAGGGCTATAATTCAGGAAGTTACAATCCGATATTATCCGTTGAATATTAAAAGGAACCAAGATCTTTGGGTTATAAACATACATTTCAAGTTTCATCAACATCAGATTAAAATTGTGACCTCTACAGGGTCCACAACCTTGATATACCATATTTTTATAGTATTCGTGTACAAGCCATTTTGTCTGTCAGTTTTGGTCCGATTTTCATGAACACCAGAGGGACCACAAGCTAAAAAGGCCAATTTTTCGGAAAATCAGGGGCCATAATTCAGGAAGTTACGATCCGATGGGCGCAAATATCGACAGGAACCAAGATCTTTGGGTTATAAACATACATGTCAAGTTTCATCAAAATCGGTTCACAATTGTGACCTCTATAGGGTCCACAACCTTGATATAACATATTTTCACACTAATCTTGTACAAACGGCGGCCATTTTGTGCGTCAATTTTGGTCCGATTTTCACGAAATTCAAACTTTCATTACCATGTAACGATGATATAATCAAACGGTTTTGTAAATCGCATAATAATTTTGACTTCCAGATGGACCACAAGCTAAAAAGGGCGATTTTTCGGACAATCAGGGGCCATAATTCATGAAGTTACGATCCGATGGGCGCAAATATCGAAAGGAACCAAGATTTGGGGGTTATAAACATGCATGTCAAGTTTCATCACAATCGGTTCAAAATTGTGACCTCTATAAGGTCCACAAGCCAAAAACGTCATATTTCGTACAATCAGGGGCCATAATCCATAGAGTTTCGACCCGGTACATGCCAATATCGAAAGCAGCCGAGATCTTATGGGGATAAACCTATATTTCAAGTTTCGTCAAAATCGGACAAGAATTGTGACCTGTAGAGAATCCACAAACAAATTGTGGACGGACGGACATGGGCGACTGCATAATACGTCCACATGAAAATGTGGGCTATAAAAAAGGGTTACCGTTCGTTCATTCGTTCGTTTCTTGGGTTTAACGTCCACTTCCACCTAAGGTGATATCATAGACAAATTGTTTTCAATGAATCTAGCCTGTACCAGCCACAGGAAAGAGGGCTGAGTTGGCTATTTGGGTAAGACAGTGTTGCGGGGTAACAGCTATGATTGGTCTCATCTGGGGGAGAGGCTCCAGTTGTTGCAGGGGAAGGAAATGGCACGCGGACGCGGTCTGGTCCACTTTGCCATGTATGGTAGAGTACTTTGAATTTAAGTGTAGGGTGATTTCGTATGACTGTCAGGTGGGCCCGGGGGCCAACCGTGGGTCAATCCTGGGTAAGTGGGTGCAGCAATGTTCTCCGGGCTGGTCGTTTACTAGCCGTTGTCCCTCGTCCAAAAACAGAAAACGACCCCCTAGGGTCCTCGACGTCCCTCCACATAGGGGCGTCCGTTCGTTACTGGGAGTTTAACGTCCACTTCCGACCGAGGTGATATCGTAGACTAATTGTTTCCTAGGAAACTAGCCTGTACCAGCCACAAGAAAGAGGGCTGGGTTGGCTGTTTGGGTAAGACATAGTGTCTTTGCTGGGTAGCAGTCATGGTTGGTTTCATCCACCGTTCGTTCGTTCGTTACTGGGAGTTTAACGTCCACTTCCACCAAAGGTGAGTTTCATCCACCAAATGGATGTTCTATTTATACAGTAGAATCAAGGGTAGGCCTAATATATCCACAGCTTTTGATTGGATTTTATCAGCGACCAATCAAAGAGCTGACATTGTGTTAGGGGTAATATATCCACAGCTTTTGATTGGATTTTATCAGCGACCAATCAAAGAGCTGTCATTGGGTCAGACTCTCTTAGCAGCAATGAGTCAATAACACAAATAAAACAACATCTAGACCATATATATTGCTCAGAATATTCGGGCAAGTGTTGATTCCCTACGAAATAAAAATAAAATCCGTAGGCAATCTTTCTCGCAACGAGCTCAATGCTTGCAAGAACAAATACTTTGAGACTCGAATTAAATGTAAATTTAGATGTAAAGACGGGGGTCAATGACCTGTAGCGCAAAATTTGTGAATTTGTGTTTTTTCTATCTTCAGAACAGTACGACGTTAAACCCTATTTCATGTTTTTATATCTTTCATTTTTTACTATCGAGATTTATGATACCAAACACCTAGTTACTTTAAGTAATGTAAATTCGTTTACGGTAAAATTCCATTCCTAAATTTGAAATAGTGGCTGCGCGTTAGTGGCAGCTCCTTTCAAATGAAAGTTGTTTTATGCATTTGTATCGCACAATTCCACTTGAAAATAGTGTTGGATTTTTATAAATTTGTGTCGGAGGTGGCAAGAAATGATTCCTTTTGGCGACTAAAGCAGAATCACGGAGTAAAATAGACGGTAAGCATTCCAAAATAGTCTTAGAACGGAGATGGGGGGAAAGCCTTATTTTCATATTAGTTGTCTCTAAGGACTGGCAGTAACGTAGTAGAGAGCAGAGCGGAAACAAATTTACGTTACTTAAAGTAACTCCCGAACACCAATCAGCTAAACCTCCTCTTCTAACTTGATACCGTAATTTAGTGGCTTTTTTTTTATAAACAATAACTGTTTCATTAATTTACTTTCTTTTAGTTTAATTACCCCCTCGTACGTAAATAACCTTAATTTTATCAACCTGTCCACCATATTATAAATAACCTTATATAAATAAACCAGTCCATCATATCACGTATTGGAAGTTATATTTGTAATAACCAACAACTGTATCAGTATTGTGCTTGTTAAAACAAGAGAATCATTGTAAAAACGTAGCTCGGATTAAAAACACAGTATTTTGATTTAAATGCAAACAACCTAAAACTTCTATTATATTAAATAGCTCAAAATGTTTATACAGAAGTATTTATCAATTTTATTTGTGACCATTGTCATACATTGTTAAAATGGCTTGCCTATCATTTCTTTCCACCAAACAAAATATAAAATTCAGCACAAATAAAGTTGAACTTACACTATTAGAGTGATGACTTTATCTGTACCACTTTCTGGTGTTTTATTTGTTTCATCCTCCTTGTCCTGAAATAAAACAGGAAGGTAAAATATTAAGATAGACGCCTTTAGCTTTTTACAATATATAAAATAGTATTGAGAGTATACATATATCTAGAAGAATACATGGACCTGATGCATGATCTGTCTTTAATCCAAGTGACAACCACTGTACGTAGTATGGGGAGTTCCAGAAGGAGTGAGTACGTCTATTACGAATTGCAGCTATATGATAATTAGTTGATAAAATGTTCTAGTAAAGTGTCTTATTGATAAATAGATAATAAACCTTCCAGTAACAAGTGGCTCTGGCCATTAGTCGTGAAATCCTTTAATTATAAGGGGGGGGGGCGAATGGTTAGCACGTGCGCGCTGTATCATAAAGCCTGTCATTGAGTCAACTTGCGTCGTTTTGAATCCAGGGTTGTACGTGACAAGGAGTAGGGTCGCTTGTCCAACCTCGTGGGTTTTATCCGCCCCTCCCCCCCCCCCCGTATCCTCCCACAGCTAAAGAAAGACCCCATGTTAGTTCCGAAATCACCTAGTTTGTGTCGAGTGGACGTTAAACCCCAGTTCTCTCTCTCTCTCTCCCTTTCTCTCTCTACCGCTCTATATTTTTAATTATAATTTGTCGTAATCTTTATTCATAGTTATAGAGTGTCAAAAGATGTTTATATATTGTCGTCATCTTTAAGTGTGGTTATATTTTGTCGCCATTATTAAAGTTACATTATGGGAGATAAGATAAAGAGATGGCAGTTCTCACTATAATAGCTGAAAACTAGATAGTGTAAAGATAATTTGCTGAAAATTTCAGTCAAATTGATTCACTATTAGCCGAACAAAAAGCATTTAAAATATTCATAGCCTCGGTCATCATTACTCAAATCATTAATATAAACAGCATAGTCTCGATTATCCACTTGATTGATTTAATTATCAACCGCCATTAAGCGGCATATACGATTTCAATCTGCCAACATCGAAGGCTAGCCTTGACATAAAGAGTTTATTATGGTCTGGATGTGTTAATTAATGTCTAATTGATTATTTAGATAACATCTCAGGCTTAAACAAAGACTTGTAAAAAGCAGATTTTGCTCTTGCATAATGCTATTTTAATTATAGTTACATATTGTCGTCATCTTTTTGTCCACTGAATCTTGGAACATATTTTAAGACGCCATATTAAATATGGTTATCCATCAATATCTAGTGTTTTGAATACAGAAATATGTGTCCATTAAAGATACATTATGGGAGATAAGATAAAGAGCTGCTACTTATATAACAGTTAAGAATTAGATAATGTACAGGGATTTCGCTGAAAATTTCATCCAAATTGATCCACACTGATCCGAAAATTTAGCCATTGAATTTTCCGCCTAGCCTCGATTATTACACAAGTCGGTGCGATAAATCATAGTCTAGATTATCTAGTTCATGATATAACCATACCATGAATGAAAGTTGAGCAGCAAATCGGATTCTAATCTAGTAAATAGCGCAGGCTAGCGACGACACCGAGAGTTGATTATGATCTGGTTAAGTTAATTAATTTAAATGTCTAATCAATAATTTAGATAACATTCCAGGCCTACAATAGACAAATTTAGCTCTTGCATAATGTATGTTTACAGAAATGTATACGGTAAAATCTTACTGGTAATAAAGCTCTTTCTGTTTGCTGTGCAGCAGATATATCTGCATCTGCAAGAAAAGAATACAACAATTTATCATCATAAACAGTAGAAAATATAGTTTGGCCCATTTGTCTAAATTGAACTTTAATTAATTACCGTTTACAGAGAGAGAACATTGAAGTGAGATATTCTTCAAATTAATTAGTACTACTACTTGATGTCAAGAAATAAAGTCTTGCAAATAGTTAAACTGTTCAATGTATTACAAGTTTGTCCTTTCGTTTGGATCCTGAAGTGACACAATGTCTGTATCTCATGTATAAATAATGATGACGTCCGAAATGTAATGACATCCTTTGATACAACGCGCAGACTTGGGTGACGATACTACTTACCTATTAATAGCATATCCACTACTACCTTTAATTCCATTTCCCTCAAGCACGTGACAAATTCCTTAAACACACCTTCATCCTTTGTGCAAAGCAGATTGATCAGCGTCGATACTCCCGTTTCTGGGTCGCCCGCATCGCTAACCTCTTGAATTCTCTCGAATTCAAATTCTTGCACAACACGCTTTTCAAGTAATCTTGCCGTGAGGTCTCCGCAGTATTTAGCAAGCTTGGAAATTAACAGTCGTCTATTTCGTTGGAGTTTTAGTTTGTGATCAGCATCATAACCTGAACATAATGAAAAGAGAGGTTGTCAGAAAACAAAAGATACATCCACGAGCAACTGTTTCAAAAGGTACAACATGGGCTCTCATTGTTCGAATGGTTTGTTAGGAAAGTACCTATATTTTGTCACAGATATGAAAACATTAATGAATTGTTCCAAAATACAATGCATTTATGAAAAAACATTTGCATGGTGCGTGGGCGGCGGTTATTCAGATCTCGTTAAAACTGCTAACTATTGCTTCCTGTACCAATGCATTATTTTATTACAGAGTGGTTTTTTTTAAGGTATCCTAGTACAAACAAATATTTTTGTGTTTCGCGATATAATGAGTAGGAAAGAAAGTTAATATTGTGAATAGATGATGTAGGCCGAATTAAAGTTGGCTTACTAATAAATACATCAACACGTAAGCGAAACGAGAAGAACTGGGAGTATAAAGTTGACTTACTCTTTAATACATCAACACATCTTGGTTCAAATCGTTTATTAACGTCTGATAAAGGTATTCTACCATTACTATCCGCACTGTTAACAGGGGAACCGGCTTCCACCAACTGTCTTATAATACCAGGCGCATTAATATCCAGTCTTCCCACATTACAACTAACGACTTCATGTATAGGTAATCTGTTGTACTTGTCGACAGACTTGGCGGTGGCGCCAAGTTTGATTAGACAGGCTATTGTAGCTTCCTTCCCTCTTGCGGTAGCCAAGTGTAACGGGGTGCGGCCATCTCTATTTTTGGAATTAACCTTGGCTCCTTTATCTACTAGAAATTGTATTATTTCCACGTTGTCGTAGATCGAATTACAGGCATGGTGAAGACAGCCTTCCATAGACTTAATATTGATATCGGTAACGTTGGCTAAGTGTTGTACTATCTCAATAGTGTTTGACTCGACAGCAGTGAGAAAGAAATTATCAGTGTCCATTGGGAATGCTGGTGAAGTAGATAATGTGCCACATTTTTGATTACGTAGATAATCTATCTTCTCAATTGGGTCTTTTGTTGAAGCACCAGCCAGATTATAGAAATCTAATCCTCCTTTTGTCGAGGCATCGAATAGCTTAAAAACCCTTTTGTTGGAATGTCGTGTAATTAGTTGGAGGCTTTCCACACAACCAAACAAGCATAAATAGTGAAGGAAATGGCCCCTGTCATTTGAATCGTGGATCGTTAAATTCATTGTTAACTCATCATTGAAAAGTAATTTAGACTTATCTTGTTCCAAGTAAACTGCTAAAAATTGGGTGTCGAGAAAAGCTTGGTGAAATAACACGTCATGTTTTTTTTTCTGCAATTCATGGACAAATCTTGAGCACAGGTTGGGGAAAAAACGAGGTTTAATCAGAACATGATATTTGGTTTCATTTACAGACGTAGTCACCATATCCATTAGTAGGTCCAAAGGACAGTGTTTTATGGCTACTTGGATAAAACGGCTGGAGAGATGAAGCAGGTAACTTCTTACCACCGGGTCAGTTAACAACATGCTCCCAGCATCGTCTGTTATAAAGCTACCAACAAGTGATTTACAGGAATCAAAAACATCATGAATGTTTACGGGCTTGCCAGCTATTTCATCAAGGACTGCGTTCTGGTCTGTCATACCGCCAGCTCTAAGCTCGTCTTCAATCAATGGTTGGGACGAAAAAACAAGACTTAAACTTAGGTACTTTCTTCTGTCTTCTTTCCAGAGAATTTCAAACTCTGAATATAAGAACTCAAATAGGCTTGTTCTGAATCCCAGTGACGGTAAATGTCGTTTCCATGATGTGCTACACATCTGGGATATGTACGGAAATCCGACTGCCACTGAGCCTGCGCTAATCATTTCGTACAGTTCGTGATCAATTTTATCTCCAAAATGATAACGTAAAATGTCCATTTTTTCATCTTTGTTGAGTTGGAAATGGTTGTCATTCAGATGTATTCGCGTTTCGTGTGCAAAGATCTCATATGCATGTAGAATATGATAACAACCCTGGCTGATATCATTTCTTACTGTATAAATGAGAGCTAGTTGTTTCTCCTTTATCTTCAGGTAAAGTAATTCGAAATGTTTTGGCCAATCTTGTATTTGTTGTTTCATTGTTCGTGTCCAAATACCAAACATATTATCTACTATAAGCAGGTACTTATTGTTCTCTGAACAAGAAAAGGAGTTCATATCATTAGGAGACTTTACTACCACAGGAACAAAGTCTTTGTTTTTCTGTAAGAAGGTGTTAGCTACCATCCGCGACATTATGGTCTTCCCGTCTCCAACAGCTCCAATGATACCCAGTACAAATTTTTCACTGAGTATACGCTCCCCTTCTTGACAAGCCCTTATCTTTATGAACTTTTTTGAATTCGTCTCATAAAGAAAGGTTTCAGCTTCGGCTACAATTTAAAATACATTACCGTTATATTGACATGTACCAGCTAATTATTAAATAAACTATGGCATAAATAAATGCAGTGCGTCTTAGTACTTTCGGTAAATAAAGAGTGATATCAAGTGTTCTATATAGAGTTTACATACACTGCCTCATACATAACATATTACACCACTTTTAACTCATTTGAACAATGTCTATCACATATTAATATTTTAATATTGATTAATATTTCTTAATGATTTATACATGAATAAATATATTGGTTGATCATTATTATAGGGTGAAAGCTAGAAGTACCAACCAACAGAAATATACATATATGATAAACTAACCTTGTAGAGAATCCAGTCGACTACCCACTTCAGGGATTACCCTTCTGTGGTGGTATATTATTTCCTCCATTGGAGTCGATTCTAAAAAAATAAAGTCACAACTTTGTTTCACGATAAACAATGAATGCAAACACAAACTGTTTTCAATTTTGGTTTAGCAACATTTTAACATTTTCAAAGTACCCTTCGAACATCACGATAAACGCTGAAAAGCTCAAACAAATACGGAAACGAACTGTATTCAACATTGGTTTAACAACAAAAGAGAGAGAAAGAGAGAAATAGTAGTATATAAACACTTACCGTTGCATTTTGACTGGATATATTCAGCCAGTTCACTTTGTTTAACATCTTTGCGATGTAAGTATGCAATTAAAAGTGAAACCCATTTAAAGCCGGTATCCTCTCCTCCTTTCTGGGACAATATGTCCCATAGATGACCTGCTGCAGCCGTTCTACCTCTAAGTTTCATTCTAGCTTGAACCATCTCCTGTAGATACGACATCAATTTAAAACAAGTACTTAATATTACATCTTGTTACTTGATATAATAACATTTCAACCACAACAGACTTTGGTCATTTCATCCAAGTTAATTATCCGACAGATCTACGATATAATCTCTAACATTTATTTGTTTTTGTTTGTTATTAATGGTTTCCTGGTTACCTGTATGTCATGTTACTGTAACGATGTCAAGTCGACACGCCTTGCATAGTTAAGTTCTGGTTTACATTTATTTAGACTGGCCCAGTCTCTTCTATTTATTTTACATTTCGATTTATATAAAAGTAGTAATGTTTAGTAAACCAACACTTTCGTTTCCATTTGTATAAAAAAAAAAATTGAGTAAACCTGTAACCAGCACCAGAGACTGGACAATTTGCGAGCTTCACAATAAAATGGGCGTTTCTTGTAATGATTTACGTTGTTCCTTATTTGGAATGATTGACAGTTGTCAAGCAAGCCCCGAGTCACGTGACACGAATTTGTAAATGTGATGTCTAAGATAAATTAAGTTCGATATTTACCTTCACGAATCATGCGTCTCGAATGGAGTGCAAAGCAGTCATGCTGAAACCGTCTGCGGGCTGATGTCACGTTTTTGTTTCCATTCGCCATTCGGCTTCGTCCCGATACGCATGAACTGGCTTCGTTAAGTTGTTATAATGATGTCGTGTGTAATTATTTATGTTCATTCACCTCATCCCATACGTTGTATCCGTTCATTCGACAGATATTGTCCGTCAACAAAATTCTTAGATCGTTAAAGTATCACTAAATAACAATAACTGTTATCCACAACAAACATCTCGCACCTACACCAGTTTGCCAGTGCAAATGCAGAAATCCCGTGCACGACGTCACACGACCAACATAATGCAGATTGACCTACTAGATGAGAATGAAGCTCTATTTGCCCAGTCTCTAGAGATTACGGTTTTTTTTTCGTTTTTTTTTTTTTTGAGAGTACTGGCCAAATTTTGCAGATCACTAATTATTGCCCCATTGACTTTAATGTTAATTCTCGTCTCTTAGACCGGTCGTAACTTTTTCCCAAATATTCGTTGGGCAAAACGCTTTCTGCCACAGATGGAGCAACATGTGGCAGACTCTTGCCCAAAAGCATGTATGAGGTTCTTCATGAAAAACTTGAGATAGACAAGCTGGAAGTAGAGACAGCTAACCTTGCAATTTTCGGCCCTCCCTTTCAACGTAACCAACCTCACAACTCTTGTGTCCTTCCGCCTCAAAATCATGAATATTCACCAAAACCTGGCAGGAAATGTATTTTCAAACCCTTTTCTTCGATTCTACACCAAAAATTCAACAAAAATCGCCATGCAAAAGGGGGGAAAAGGGAAAGGGAGAGAAGGACTAAAAATAACTTTCGCCCTTGTTTCGTGGGTGACTGCCCATGAATATTTGGTGATCTGTGTCCTATATAGGGGTGAAACTTCGGATATCACCAAAAGGCCTTTTGTATTTGCTTCCCATATGTTCTGGCAACATGCTGGTGAAAGGAAATCAAAATCAAAGAATAACTGCAAAAATGATGGCCCTTTAAGTATACATGCTGCTTTAAGTACAGTGGTGCATCTCAGGTCCCTGGGCCTTTTGTGCTAAAATTTAAAAAATCTTTTTTTAATAGAGGCAGTATTTGAGCTCTGTGAAAAAATTAGACAAGTTGCAAACAAACTACATAGAAAACACTGATAATTTGGAATTTTTATCAAAAATATATTTCTTTACTGCCATGTCATGAAAAATGTACAAAATTTACATGTAGCATCTTTCAAAAACCCAATAATTTTCCACTTTTTTAGATAGCCAGACTGGCAAGTAATATATTTTTGGAAACCCTGGACAATATGCAAACAGAAAAATCACAAAACTGTTGCATTGATTGAAATTATAAAGGTCTATACTGAAACATGTAACCCCACCCCCTAAAAATGTCAATGACTGAATCAATCTTATCTTTGGTTGCAGAGCCAACTTTACCAAAGGAATCTGTCTAACAGATATGATTTACCATCCCTGGCTAATATATGAACATAAAAACTAAAATAGGTGCAATAAATGTGAATTATGGTTAAAATAGGCCTTGCTGAAAGAAAAAAATGCCATAATTGGCCCATGTCCACCCCTCTCTAACAAAAGAGTCACAGAAAACACAATTTTCACAAATTTGGAAATAGTTTAATGTTTTCAACATCTCAAACCTCAGAGGCATCATACAAATCTTTATTGCAATTATTGTACTGAAGCAAGATGTCTGGACCTTTACATCAATTGCCTTAAAAAATGAAGTCAAAAAGGTAGTTATGACATAGTTGACAACATAAAAGAGGCCTGAAAAGGAGCAAAATTAACATTTTACTGTTCTATAAGTGACATAAATGCAACAAACACCACAAATCCTAGATTTTGATAAGAAAATATTAACCATTAAGCTGACATTTACACATCTACACCAGTTCTGTATCAGGGTGTGGTCTTACTGGCCTGACATGTCTCAAGGTTCTAAGTTTGACTATGAACAAAAAAGGTCAGAAATCCTTGAAATGTACAAAATGACCATTTATTGGCAAAAAATAACATTCCCATCTGTAATTCAACAACAAATTCCAATTATTATCATTTAATTGTCAACACTGGTGCAATTAAATCTCTCAAAACACATTAATAAAAACGGGTGGGGTGGGGCATTTATAGCCCCTCTAAACAGAAAGATGGGGTGAAAAATGTTTATAAAGACTGGGATATTGCTTCCTACATGAAGAAAGTGCAAGAATTTAATGATTCAAAGAAGAAAAAAATGCTTGTTCTGGGTAAAATAGTGGCCAAATTGAGCCTACCCCTGTTTTGAACATTTTGTACAAACCCATCTGCTGTATATTATTAACTCAGTGTTGCCAATTTTCCATTTTCTGTAGGAAAGCTGGAGCTATTTCTAAACTTGAAAACTTATAGATCCCATCTAAGTTACATTAGCAATGAAAATAAGGGCATTTTAAGAAATTTTGAGTCATTTGAGTAGGTATGAAAGCATTAATTTTTACATCGAAATGGGAGAATCTGGAGATTTTCTGTGAATATTCCTGATTTTTAGACAAAATTAGGTGAAATTACAATGTTGTTCACTTTATCTGTGCTTTCTGAGGCTGAATACACCAAAATTGGACATTGAAATATTTTTCTTACTGTTAGAAATTAAATAAAAACTGAAAATTGGAAAATTTGCAGTAAAATCACAATTTTTCCCAAAACTTTGATAAATTTTTTTTTTAAATTTAATTTTTTTTAGTTTTTCTGTAGTCAAGGTATTTTATACATATTTTCTGACAAATTAGTCATCATAATTTCAAAACTAAGGCATATCAGTCACAGCCTTGGCATACGCAGACAGGCCACAGATCACTAATTATTGCCCCATTGACTTTAATGTTAATTCTCGTCTCTTAGACCGTTCGTAACTTTTTCCCCAATATTCGTTGGGCAAAACGCTTTCTGCCACAGATGGAGCAACATGTGGCAGACTCTTGCCCAAAAGCATGTATGAGGTTCTTCATGAAAAACTTGAGATAGACAAGCTGGAAGTAGAGACAGCTAACCTTGCAATTTCGGGCTCTCCCTTTCAACGTAACCAACCTCACAACTCTTGTGTCCTTCCGCCTCAAAATCATGAATATTCACCAAAACCTGGCAGAAAATGTATTTTCAAACCCTTTTCTTCGATTCTACACCAAAAATTCAACAAAAATCGCCATGCAAAAGGGGGAAAAAGGGAAAGGGAGAGAAGGACTAAAAATAACTTTCGCCCTTGACCCAAGTGTATTATTGTAGTTACCTCCCTTGTTAGTCGAGATTATCTAGGCTATTGTATCTGGGGAGCACGTGTAGTGGACGTTGATAATAAAGATGGGGATGAACTGTTACAGTTATGCTTTATGTAATTATTATTTGGTCCTGGTTAACCTTTAACACCCCGGCGAGTTACGAAGGAGTGGGCCATGTGGACAGGAGCCCTGAAGTCGTAACGTTACATTAAGGGGTGATCTTGGATACCAGCACTGCTCTATATTTAAATCACACGGGTCAATAGATATGGTCACTGATACATACTGATACAAAATATAGACACTCATCACTTGCTAGAAAAAACTGCGCTATTAGGTATTCGATGTAAACAACAACTTACCATTTCTGTTTCTGTGATGATTTCCTTTGAATACAGAAAATCCATTAATGGCGATGGCTCAATATTATAAATAAATCTATTTCTAATATCATTAGTGGTGGTTTTATCATCCTGATGATCAACTGGTGCTTGGTGAGTTTCAACTTCTAAATAAAGAAATGGAATGGGCGTTTCACATCTCGTCAAAACAATATTTCGGTTGAAAAGAAACGGACATAAATAAAACAAATTATCGAGTAAAAGATGACAATTGTTCTGTTGATACCCGCTATTTCTATTTCTATTTAGTATTCTTTACACGTGGATTAAATATTCACTTAAAAATGTTAATAACTACACAATTCTTATATTAAAATATATACTTGTTAGTTACCTCTTGTGGAACGGTCTGTGTTTTGATTCTGTAATACAGAATACAGGGTTATTTAATTAAATGATTGCACTCTGATTAAGAATATCACACCATATTCTATATCTCACCATATTATATATCCCACCATCTACGTCCCAATTGGATATATCACACAATATTCTATACCACATCATACTCTATATCACATCATATTCTATACCACACGATACTCTATATCACACCGTCTCAGGCGCGGATCCAGGATTTTTTGCAGGGGGGGGGGGTTCTAGGTTTGATAATTGCCCAATCAATTAACGGGGGGGTATGGGGGCCCTCCCCCAGAAAAATTTGGTAAATTAGATTCAATTTGGTGCATTCTGACGTATTTCCGGAAGGTAAATTCCAAGATTACAGGTCTAAAAATTGTTTTAAATGCGGTATAAAAAAAGTATTACGAATGACCACGACCTGTCGGAAGTATTTTACCTGCACTCCATCGCTGTAGTGTAGGCCTACCTTCCACTGTTTCGCGGTAATGGCATATTCCAAGTTCACCTAATAAGACATTCTCTTCAGGTATAATAATAATTATAATAATAATACATAAGCGGTGAATATGTCATCTATCAAATTTTTAAAGAATCTGATAAATTCCGCTAGCATATTTTTTTATTTTTTTTTTAAATTTGATAAAATAAATGACCAGGTTTTTTTCTTATCTACGCTGCCGATAAAATTAAAAAGCAAACACAACAATATTCAACGTCAATAGGCGAACAGCCAACAGCGTTAATAAAACTTATATTTTCATACCGTACGGTATTAAAAAATTACCATTGTCAATAGGCGATTTGCCGTAGGGTCAATTCGTCCCGACGGCGATTTATGCTGTCGACGTTTTTGGCTAATTGCCAGAGCTGTATGTGACTATTTGTGGGTTTTTTGCCCACAATGGAATGAAAGTCATGAGTCGCAATTTTTAGGTCAGATTCAGGCTTTTAGATTTAAATTTCAAATTTTCAAGCCTGAGCAAGGGGGGGGGGGGGGCGGACCCCTGGACCCCCCCCCCCCCCCCCCTCTGGATCCGAGCCTGCATCTACGTCCCGATTGGATTAAATCATTATGCATTATAATTAGGTTTGCGTAAACCAGTTGCCAAAACCCATCTAAAGCCTTGACGTGGAAATCTTGTCCACCTAGTAGAATGTTTTTAGGTGGATAATATATCTTCAATATGTGTAGATTCAGATTCCGGATGATGCCACTCTGACACCCCTGAGGAAATTATATATCTTCAATATGTGCAGATTCACAATCCGGATGATGCCACCCTGGCACCCGTGGGGAAATTAAAATATTCAAGATGGTCGCCATAGGACAATTCTGGTTATTTGCTGAAGATATATAACCCATCAAAAAACAATGGGTGGACTACATTTCCAGGTTTGTGGACCTGCTGCCGGACTATATTTTAACGATTCGGATATCGAAATATGTATACATTTGACTATACCGTAAATTCACGTCAAAATTTAATTGTTTTTTTAAATCCAGGTACAAAGTACCAAATCTGATACAACGGACCTATATACTTACATCAAGCTGATTTGTAGATAATTCTTCTGGTGGTGGAGACGTGGAGGGACACGTGTAATCACGACCACATGCCTTACATCTGGATAATTCTTCTGGTGGTGGAGACGTGGAGGGACACGTGAAGTCACGCCCACATGCCTTACATCTGGATAATTCTTCTGGTGGTGGGGACGTGCATGGACACGTGATCTCACGACCACATGCCTTACATCTAGCACCCGTTTCATCAGCATCTAATCCAAATCAAAGAAATCATATAGATGGTGGATTATAATTCATAGTACATAATATGATATGTCTAATAATAATAACATCCACAAACATATCACACTCTTTGTTAATAGTGTATTATGAATGGTTAGGAAATTAACACTTCCTGTTTCGCATATAAGGACATGTTATCATGACAGCTGGGGAGTGACGGATATTGTGTCTGCTTCACAAAAATTGTGGGTCTTTCCCTAGAGTCCAAATTTGACGACAGGAAATAGCGTTGGACGCTGCAGTTGCGGGTATTAGCCTTGAATACAAACAATAGCTATGTTGGCAACAGTCTTAAATATGTAAATTTTATATACTTTTTTATTACATCGTCCATCCACAAACAAAGTGATTTGACGAAATAGTAATCTTACTAAGTAATATTATTATTTTTAAATGGAATCTACTTACCTTTATCACCCCTTTTCTGTCTACATGGAATCTGGAATAAAAGGGTTAAATTAGAAATTGAATGGGGGTTCACTAGTCGGCGGGTTCACTAGTACGCCGCTGCACTAGTCTGCTGCTATAAGAAACACTATAAATATGGGTATCAATAAATCTAACCCTAAACCTAACCCTATCCAAACCTTAATAATAGATATCGATGGACTAGTGAATCTGTCCACTGGTTGCCGTTAATTTCTGAAGAATTAACAATATATATCTCAACTCAATCGGTTAAGAATTAAGTGAAATTGGTTTTTGGTAGCTATTTTAATTGCACCCAGATGTGACGCATATATGTTGTGCGAGAAATGGTACATTAATACGACTACTGTGGATAATTGGCGACAATTTCTTCACTGGAACTCGATATGTATTGGTAACTTATTCCACATCTTAGGTACCTCACCATCTTCAAAAATTTATGTCTCTCTTGTTTTTTGTTATTGACGGACATTTAATGATATACCTGAATTATTTATAAGTTGTGAAAACTGCCCGAAACTTTAGTTTGTCAATATGCTCATTTAACAAATGTATCATTCTCACCTTCAAATTAACCGTTCCCGTGCTTCGATAGGCACTTTGTTCATCTATTTTCGCTTCAAAAAATTGTTTGCTTCTTCCAACTGTTGATTCAACTAGATCGTAAGAATATACAAACGTGTTAATAATAAATAACCATCAGATATATGTGGAATTACATACAGCTTACATCTATCACAAATAACAGATAAAATACAAGAAAATAGCCTACTACTATAAACACTACTAACTTTAACAAACAACGATTTACTCTTTCATACACATGGTATAATGTTCTATATTATCTTATTATAATTAAACATATCATGGAGAAAATAACGAATTTAAAACTGGCCATTATATAACATCCTTACTTAACGGTTAATCATCTATTGACACTAAGAGACACGATACGGCAACATCAAGGTCACCGGAAAACTTCCATGATCAGAAGGACTAAAATTACGTCACGGGTTTTTATCTATGGCAATATAAAGACTCTCAATTGCACTACATTACGCTTACGTAATACTACTAGCTTTTCGAATAAATCCGTGTACCGTAGACCATGCTACCCTGATAACGTTCACGAAACAGTTGTCATTTCAGCTTAATTCTGGTTTCAACAATTTCTATTTAACTCGATTTAAAGGAGCTAAATCGCTGATATAGGGGGCCTGGAAATTGACCCAAATGTGTCACAACGCATATTTATAATAAAGTAATCTGAATGTACATAAACTGATTTACATTTAGTTGTTTCCGTTTTGACTCAAATATGTTATTTTCAGCGAAATACGACATGAGTCTCAATCAAATGGCAATTTCAGTCTGTCGCGCATGCTCTCCACATAAGATCTGGTTTGACTAGCCTCGTTCTTTCTATTTACTTGTTACAAATGACAATGAATTGCACTATGGTACACGATTCTTGTGGTAAAATGTTTATTTTGTCTTAAATATTGGATATCAGAAACTTACCCTTTCCCGATAAGATTACAACATCAATGTTGATTTGTATTGACAAATAATTCGATTTTTTAAGGTGTAGGATTTTGGGTGATTTTGAGTTAGAGACATAGCTACTTTAACGTGACGATATTGTATTTTAATTGATTCATAACATTAGATACTAAGTGTTCCTTCTAAACCTGACGGCCACGGATTCTTTAGGATTCTGAGGTATGATTTCCCCTTGTCAGTTGAGCAGGATGGATGATCTTGCAATGTCTACTCGTTCGGATGGGATACGTATACACATTGCGCATGGTCGTGCACGTAAACGAACCCTTGGCTGCTGGAATTCGAAATAATAGACACTATCCTTCAAATTTCCCCCCAAAGCACACGGTATTGTAAAATCCCTTCTTTATTTTATTCCTTCTGAAATTAACAATATTCAAACTTACTCTGGGTGTCTGTATCTTGTTTAACTTGTGTACTATAAATAGAAAATGTTTCATATTAAATATTTATTAGCGTTTGTATTTTGTACTTTACCCAGGTTAACGTTTACAAATTGATACAGTATATACAGATTAAAAAGATTAAAAAAGGTTACAGTAAGTCGGTCGACAATGGTTTCGGGATCATTTACTCGACAATATCCGTCAATAATAAGACGACCACGAAGAGATCGCGATGTTAAAGGAGCTACACCACTATAAAAAAAACGCGTAAAATGGACAAATTGTGGTAAACGTTGGCAGTTCAGTTAGGAGTGTTTACCTATTTCCCCCACTGTAATTGATTTCAAATCACTACAAATACACTTATCTTGCATTCACATTTGCGTTAATAACCCATTTTCGTATATTTTAACGTCCTGAAGAATAGAGCAATGCACCCTTTAAACATAAAACCTACCTGGACGCCATTTTTATATTTCAAAATTGGAAACTATCACAATTACACTGGCAGAAATTCGATTTCCAAGTTGAAACCTGAAACTATTGAATAATCTGACATTAAAGATACATTAGTTAAAGAATTTTATAAAAAGTTGACCATTCTTGCTATAATAATTCAAAAATAGGTGATAAAAAAAGAAAATGTTGAAAATTTAATTCAAATTACCATGTTCGGAACGGAATTATCGCAGATTGGTGCTTTAAATCACATTCTTGGTGTTTCGCGATTCAATTCATATGATAAACTGCTACGCATTATGGTGTATGTTCAACGCTCTCTTCAAAACTTGAAATATTTTCATGAACATAAAAATGCTAAGGTAGTACAGTCTGGTCATAACAACATTCTGGTACCCACAGTTGAAGAAATACAAAAGGTGGAACGCATTATTCAGAGAGCACACCAAAGGGAATATTTTAATTCCGAGTATGAATTCTTGGTTAAAGAGGTAGACATGGTGAAAACAAGACATCAACTTTTACGACAACTTCACCATAAATCAATTTGGGCCCCAAAAATGTAGTTAGGTTCTTAGTATGCTAGTCGTGGCTTACTGTACTCCAAACAATAGAGGGTTCGAGTCTTAGGATTTCTACTTAATTGCCTAACTATAGACACTCTGAATTTAAATTCGCTGTTAAATTGAACACATTCAAGAACACAATATTTTTTTATATAACTGTTATTAAGTACAATTGTGTGCCCAAATTCCCCCAGCATTTTGTGCCCCCCCCCCCCCAGCTCGTCCACCACTGATGGTATGTGGAATATTCCACCCAAGATGATCACTATTAAATGGTGGGACACAAAATGTCCCGTATAAGAGAGAGAAAGAGAAATGGGGTTTAACGTCCACTCGACACAAACTATGTCATTTCCGGACTAAAACACGGTGCAATTTTATTTCAATAATTCGCTTGCACGTAGGATTTTTTAGCAGTGGAAGGAAACCGGACGACCCGCAGTAAACCCACGATGTTCGGAAGGCGACCACGTACAACCGAGGAAACGAAACCACGTCAGTTGTCTCAATGACAGACCTTACGGTACAACGCGCACGTGCTAACCATTCACACCCCTACCTCCTTTACAAGTAAAAAAGTACATTTGAAGGTTGAACCGAATGGTAATGCCTACATGTAGTCTACTTGTGTGGCATTAAAAAATACGGATTCTCTTGACAGCCGAAGATTCAGTTGATTAATTTAGTAAAATCTAATTGATTAGAAACGATTTGCATGAATATAAGACAAATGACAACAGCATCGTTTTCCATCACGAGTAACCTATCCGTGTGTCAAAACGGGTAATAATTCAATAAGGAAGGTCAATTCTGTCAAGCCACAAAGCATTATGATAGCGATAGGCTACGAACAATTTTCAAATTACTTTTCATTTTATTTTTCTTTTAACTTTTATTGAATTTAATTTTTTAATATGAAATTGGTTTTGATTTTGATTTATTTTTTATTTTAATTTGATTTCAATTTGATTTTAATTTTTATTTCATTTTACCCTCAAATTTCATTTTACCTTCCAATTTTTGATTTAACTTTTACTTGTAATTTAATTTTAGTTTTAATTTCAGATTAATTTTGATTTTAGTTTCATTTCATTTTCGAGTTTAACATATTTTTGTTTATTTTGTGATATTTTATTTTTTGATAAAATAATATTCTGTATGTATTTGCATGAAGTGATTCGGAATGTTTCTGGTCTCTTTCCACACTTGTTTTGTTTTATATTAAAGATACATTTGTCACTTACATATCAAATTTCTTACGGCCTTACCCAGGCTAATATGTACGCAGATTGGCAGTGTGAAGTTGAATCGTTTTTCGTTATTCACCAATAACGAATAACGAATAACGAGGTGACTTACGAATAACGAGGCCATTCACCTCGTTATTCGTTATTCAACTTTATATTCGGGATTCCAATATGCAGCTAGCCATTAGAATGATGGATGACAAGTATCCCCCAGTAGTATAAAACACAGTAAAACAAACTTTAAATCCAAAACCGTACATTTTGTTATTAAGGTAGCGAATAACGAGCTATTTGTTATTCGTTTTTCACCTCGTTATTCTGCAGATTGGCAGTGTGAAGTTGAATCGTTTTTCGTTATTCACCAATAACGAATAACGAATAACGAGGTGACTTACGAATAACGAGGCCATTCACCTCGTTATTCGTTATTCAACTTTATATTCGGGATTCCAATATGCAGCTAGCCATTAGAATGATGGATGACAAGTATCCCCCAGTAGTATAAAACACAGTAAAACAAACTTTAAATCCAAAACCGTACATTTTGTTATTAAGGTAGCGAATAACGAGCTATTTGTTATTCGTTTTTCACCTCGTTATTCGAGATTCACATATCATGTGTTTATTTTGTGAGGGCTCATGAATGTAATTAGATGTGATATTTTGTAAGGATTAGTATTCCCTCCCGTTAGAAAATGTTGTATATATTTGATATTTTGTGAGGATTAAGGATTGACTCACGCGGTCAATTAATTCTTATTCTTACCTTTCTGCTTTACTTACAACAAGTTAAAAAAATTGTTATGAGTTAGACCAACATGTATAAAACTCCTCTACTACTAGTATCAATTTTTGCTGTTCGATATATACGTACACCTAATATAATATATTGCTACATTAAGCCAATTGAAAAAATAGGTTGCCAGGCAACGAAACATACGCCCACACAGCAGCTAAATCGTCCGGGTAGTCAATAAGAGTTGTCGCATCTTAAGCAATTATCAGAAAATCATTAGAATTTGTTTGGTTTTTATAAAGTTCTGCCCCATGCTAAGGTTAAGCATACGAAACATTTAATATTATGGATTTAGCTGTGCAATTATCGATTTTCAAAATATTCACTCACAATTAATGTATAACGGTGATATAGTCAAAGGTTTTTTTTTAAATTGGAATAAAATTGTGACCTCCATAGGGTGCACAAGGTAATAAAACATGATTTTCGTACAATCAGGGGCCATAATGCAGGAAGTTATGGTCCAATGTGCCTGAATATCGAAAGGAACCGCATCTTTGGGTTATAAACTTAATTTCAAATTTCATCAAAATCGGATTAAAATTTTGACCTCTACAGAGTCCACAACCTTCATATATCATATTTTTACACTATTCGCGTATTAGCGGCAGCCATTATGTCGGACAGTTTTGGTACCATACTTTCGAAATTCGACCTCAACCTTCATTACAGTGAAACAGTGATATAATCAAACGTTTTTTTTTTTTGAAATCGGATAATAGTTGTGACCTCCAGGGGGACCACAAGCTACAAAGGCAATTTTCGTACAATCAGGGGCCATAATTCAGAAAGTTACGATCCGATATGCGCAAATATGCAATGGAACCCAGATCTTTAGGTTATAAACATTTATTTCAAGTTTCATCAAAATCGGTTCAAAATTGTGACCTCTATAGGGTCTCAACCTTGATATAACATATTTTCACACTATTCGCATACAAACGGCGGCCATTTTGTCCGTGAATTTTGGTCCGATTTTCACGAAATTCTAACTCATTCTTCCTTACCATGTAACGGTGATATAATCAAACGTTTTTTTTTTAAATCGGGTAAAAAATTTGACCTCCAGAGGGACCACAAGCTAAAAAAGCGATTTTCGGACAATCGGGGGACATAATTCAGGAAGTTACAATCCGATGAGCGCAAATATCGAAAGGGACCATGACCTTTGTGCTATAAACATACATGTCAAGTTTCATCAAAATTGTGACCTCTATAGGGTCCACAACCTTTTCACACTATTTGCGTACAAACGGCGGCCATTTTGTCTTTCATATGAAAGCTTATTGTTTCTGTTAAGATTATTATTTTTTGTGTGTGTTTTTCCTGCAAATCGGATTTCACAGAATCTAACCATAGGATGTTTCTGAAACTTTGACCTACCCCCCCCCACCCCTCACCCCCAACAAAATGGGTGGTGGCTGTTGATTAAATATATTTTCAAAACGTTATGCGAATTCGAAATCACCAAATTTTACGAACGAAAAAATTAACAATGCATAGTCGTAACTTTGTTAGTAATAAACCTCGTGGGTTTTCTCCGTGTCCTTCGGTTTCCTCCCACGGCTAAAGACCCGTACGCGCAAGGGAAGTTTTTAAATAAAATTAGAAAACATATGTTAGTCCCGAAATAACCTAGTTTGTGTTGAATTGGACGTTAAGCCGCATTTCTCTCTTTCTCTTTTATTTTTAAAGTTTTGTAATAATCGGTTGGTAATCAAAGGTACTGTAAAAGTGATCAAACAGAAAATTTCGCCCGGTTGTAATGTTTCTCACTTTAAAGTCAGCAATTTTACGATTTTAGGGGGCAAACGTTTATTGCGAACGATTAAGTTGGTCAGGGAAGTTTATTTTTAAAAGTTTTGTAATATTCGGTTGATAATTAAAGGTACCGTGAAAATTAAACTGTTAAAATAGAAAATTTCGCCCGGTTGACATGTTTCTGGCTGTAGATCAGCAATTTGCCAAATTTAGGGAGGTCACGTGGCTGAATGGTTAGCACCCGCGCTCTGTATCGTAACGTCTGCCATTGAGTCAACTGGCGTTTTTTCGATTGAAATGCCCGGTTGAAATGTTTCTTGCTATAAGTCAGCAATTTCCCGATTTTAGGGAGGCTGAATGGCTGAATGGTTAGCATGTGCGCGCTGTATCGTAACGTCTGTCATTGAGTCAACCGGCGTCGTTTCGATTTCCAGGTTGCACGCGACATGGAGTATGGTGTCCAACCTCGTGGGTTTTCTCCGTGTCCTTCGGTTTCCTCCCACTCCTGAAGACCCGTACGCGCAAGGGAAGTTTTTAAATGTATAAAACGAAGTGCATATGCTCCGTGGTCTCAATTGTAATTTTTTTTCATACCGTGAAATTTTTCTGCACGCAACGGAAGTGGCGTAATATTAACAAAAACTACAATTTTGACAGTTCAGTACGACTTTTTGAAAGCAAATATTATTTTTTTTCGAAATCTGATATAGCAAAAAGGATGCGCGCTGTAAAGGGGCACAAATCGTTAGCTCAGATTTATTAATTTCAATTTCATTTTCGGGCCTTTTCGAATAAATGTAAAACAAGTGTCACAATCAGTTATTTACAACCTATTCAACGTCTTCATATTTTGAACTATTTATTCGTAACTTTCATAAACTCGTAGTAATAATCCAGACGAGGAGAATGTATGCAAAAAATAGTTCGTAATATGAGCAATTGCCGAGAAATATGCAATTTTGCATGCATCACTTTTCACGTTATTTAGCCTATAAAAGAGTAAATTATTATCCGATTTTCAATATTTTTTTTTTTTTCATTCGATCGCCTAATGCCAATTTGGACTAAGTTAAGCCAATTTTACAGTTTCACTGTTACCGGAAATGACGTCATTTTGGCGAAAACTGTATTTTTAACATAAAAAACAAATATTTTATTCAAATGAGTCTTTTTTATAATATTTTTAAAATTATTAAATTTGAATCCCATCAACGAATAGCATGAACCCATACGGTCATACATCAGATACCACAAAAAAGTTTCTAACTTGTACGGTTGCTTAGAAATAGACGATTTTCTACAAGTCACTTTTCAAGCTTTTTGGCGTATAAAAGTGTCAATTATTATTCAATTTTCATACAATTTTCACCATGTGATGCCTTATGCCATTCATGATTGCAGTGATCTGATTTAACATTTCCATTATCACCGGAAGTAATGTCATATTTGCAAAAACCGTATTTTTAGACTTCGAAATAAATATTTTTTTGAAGTGAGTTATATTTATTATTTGTTTTACGTTATAACGTTTGATTCTAATGGCCATTTAGTTTGGATCAATATAATCATACTGATATCAAAACATTGCGTCTAGCATATTCCCTTGTCGAGAAATAACCAATTTTCTAAGGATCACTTTTTAAGTTTTTTACCTTTTTGATTTCAGTTTATGGGTTCTAAGTTTATTATTTATTGCCTGATATGTATAAAACAATTCTCAATTGCGAATTCTCAACTTATTTGTTACCGATAATGATTTCTTTTGGCACCGGAAGTGAAGTAAATTTGCCTGATTTTACAATTTTGACCAGTATATTTGCAAGCAAATAATACTTTTACAAATCTGATAGAGGGTGTCACTGAATCATAACAACTACAGTATCGTTTGGTAGCTCGATTAATCGGCTATTGTATGACGCACTTCCTGTCTGATTCCTGAAAGCCGATTCAGTACTGAAGGTCTGCAGGTCTAGTTATTATTATTTTTTTCCGCGGGAGCCTCTTTCTCCATGATCGAAAACAGATATGGATCTGGAACCAACCTTGCTATCTAGAAAACATGTGGTGGCTACTTGATAAACTATTTTACAAACCTCTGCGCATACCGGAAGTGGCCGAACTTTGTACGTCGTCTAAAAATTGAAAATAGGCCATAGTTTTGTCAATTCTTTACCAATTTTAAAACAAATGACATTTTCAGGAACCCTGAATCTTTTCGGAGATAATGGCTATCTCATATTTTTCAATTTCGAAAATTCGTCTAGGACTTCTATCGTTCTAAAATTGAAAACACGTTGTTTATGACACAATTTTTGTTATTTTTCAAACTTTTCAAATTTGGCCTACATTTTTTTATTTCTGTAGTCTATGCGATTCCAGTAATATCCGTTTCATTTAGAGTTATCGCCCTTAATTTTTCGATTTTTTTTCGAATTTTCTGCCCATTTTGTAACCCTTATTTATTTTGGAAAGGATAAAACGATATTTCTGAAACCCCTGAAACATAAAGCCATATTGCCAGACAGTTGCATAAAGCAATTTCAACAATGATTCGTAAACCGGAGGTAGTCGAAATAATGTCTGATATTTTGAAAAAAAAACTCAAAAATGGGGGTTTGGGAAAAACGTGATTTCTTCGTCCCATATCAACCGATCAAATGGATTAAGGTATCGTTGTTTTACATCGGAATTGGAGTATCGTATGATACCCAATTCATACAGATACAGATACGATGGTCCGGAAGTAAAATATGGCACGCTGAAAATCAAGTATTTTCAGATTTGGAGCGTTTTTGGACGCCTTTATCTCGAAAACTGCTTTAACTTTATCTATCGATGATCCTTCCGGTAGTGTTTAGCATAGATCCATCCATTAAGACCTTCAAAGGCAAAAAAGGGACTGAAAATTGAAAAAAGTCAAAAAATCATGAAATTTTGAAAAATGCTCTACTTTTTTTTTTGTTTTAAGAGATTTGCAAAAAAAAGATATATATTCGAATAGCTGACCTAATTACGGTTCTAACGATGTATAATATGAATGTAGTTATTGAAATTTAATTTTCAATAGTGACATTTTGACATTTTTGTCTCTTTTGAATATAGGATTTCTCAGAAGTATTTTTTCTTATCGTATAGTGTAGTGTATCATTAGAGAGCCCTC
Organism: Patella caerulea; assembly: GCA_036850965.1. NCBI lineage: Eukaryota > Metazoa > Mollusca > Gastropoda > Patellidae > Patella > Patella caerulea. The sequence goes on from JAZGQO010000010.1 coordinate 7,019,905, forward strand.
TTCCCATTCAAACTCCAAAACCGGATGTGAAAACTACTCAACAGTGATTCAATTGTCACGCAAGATGGTGGATTAAGACAGACGTGTCGAGGATCAGAGCTAATCTCCTTCAGTTTTACCAATGTTTTACTTTAGATGGCCTATCAAGATTTTGTGTCTAAACTGAGTATGTACTGAAGTAACTTTTAATATGTTAACTGTGACTAAAATATGCAAAAGGATAGATATTGTGATAATAAATATAAAATCGTCAATAGTATTTAGGAATACAGTTCACCTGAGTCTGAGTTCAGTCCAGCACTATTACACAAGGTTAGTCTATAGTACAAACTTTTAAACTACATCCAAATGCCGAAATCAAGACAGCCAAAACGAACCAGAAGAGAGATGACTTCAAATTCCAATCAAAATGATTCAAATAGTATCAATGATTTTCTGGATAATGTTTTAAAGGACGATGGATCGTTACGATCATTTATTGGGGAATTGTTCAAACGCGAAGTGATAATGACCCATATTGTTAGAGTGGTTCAGAGACACAGTATTTGTCCTTATAAAAACTGACCCGCTTATCTGTGTGATTGCTCCGTCGAGAAATCTTCTGAAGTGAGCAGAAGTTAGCGCCGCGCACGTGGTTTAGGAAGTCGCAGCAAATATACGTCACATGAGGTATTTTTACAAACATGTATTGGTATATAACGCCGAGTAAAAAATACACTCATTACGGGCTTCGACTTACGTGTTTATTAAATAGCGAACGTGAGCAAAAATTTCGATTTCACTCCTTGATTTGATTTTTGATTTTGGCGATTTTGGTGATTTAAATACAGAGCTAGCTATAATAGCTTCGTTTCATTTCTAACTTTCAAGTAGGTGAAATCGCCCAGATAAATTCACTACAACCTTTCGAGATTTACTTTTATTAAGTGGCTACATTCTTGGTTTACGCTGGCGACTATTGTGGTTAGGAAATAGATATTTGTTAGCTCTAAATACGCAGAACTATTTGAGACCGGAAAATAACCGAAACAAACTTTTTATTTGTAGTCTTTATTTTCCAGACCCTTTTCGGTAATATGGTGTAAATTATTTTTATAATCATAGTATATTATCTAACCATCCTGTAGCCATAGGCTTTGATCGACGGACTTATTTTTTTCTAGATTTGAGACTGAGCCCTGCAAGATATCGTCCACGGATGATTTGCTATCCAGCATTGGATTGGACAAGTACCCCTATGATTTGGGAACTGTAACAAACTACCTATGACAAAAATCACAAATAGGCTTTATGCTATGTTAATAAATTCCCGACAACTTCGGAGCATCGGTCTATCATGACTGCTTTACATGACGACTGTGTGACTTTTGGTGACAAATACATTCAAAATAGACTGGTCAGACTGACGACAAAGACTAGGAAGGTGAGTAAAAGTAAGGTTAAGTCCACTAAAATGTATGAAATCATACGATGATTTTCTTGACACCCCATTTTTTCCGTGATAGTTTACGTTACTCCATCGGCAGACACAAGTGAAATTAATTTAATAAACAGAGAGACTCGGACATCTGCCGATGCGACCTTAACTGATTTAGATAGAAAGAAAAGTATTTGCGGCGATTGTCATAAAAGCACAATCACCAAGTTTAAAAAAAAAATCAACTTCCGAAGACTAAAAAAGAAATGATTCGCATGAAGGCTAATAATGAAAATAAAAAACAATTGGCAGGTAAAAAGAATGGTTGCAAGTCCAAACCTTTTTAGATGAACGAAAGAATTTAGTATGATGTCAAAAATCAAAGATACACAGCAGAATGCCATAATTTGGTCATGAAACTTAAAAATCTAAACGTTTCCAATGGTAACGTAGCAGTGGTTATAACCGCATGTTTGGCTCTCGCGGAAAAAAAATATAATTACACTCCATCAAAATCTACAGTTCAAAGAATATCATGTGAGCGCGTCGGTGTCCACATGTTTAGGAAACCTTGAAGTCGACGAAAAATACCACCCTTTATAGGCCTACAGACGAAACTACAAAATTTGGCTCTAAATTCGGTACATACGCAATAATCGCTGGCTCGGCGCATACGCCACTTACCCAGCAATGTGTTTTTTTTTCATAACAAACATCATGCAGTACAAAATATTTATTTATCTGAGGGACAAAAAATAAAGTCTTAAATTAATAGTTTTATTGGGGTGTTTATCCCTCTCTCTCACTCCCCGTATTACATGTCATTATATTTTCCTCGTACTTTACCCGGCAATTTATTTTTCATAACAAACATCGTACTGCACAATATAATATTTAGTTATCTTTGAGATAAACATTAAAATGTTACATTATTAGATTTATAGACCCCTCTCTCTCCCTCTGTATAACATGCCGTTATAAATAGGCCAGTGTCTGGGTATAAATAAGTAAACGCACTGTTCATTTTAATATATGTATGAGGCTAATCTTGAAATAATTCATGTCAAATGCCGATCTTTTCATCTCCAGCTTAACCTGTATTTTAATTTCTACTGTAGCATTATAAACACAGTTAATATAAAGACATTTGAAGGCGCGGGTTCAGCGCTCACGCTGTCGATCGCCAAATTCGCCAATTGCGATTTAAATATAATTTTGGCTAAAGAATATTCAATTTGGCGAAATTTTTGGCGATATTTTTTTCCTGTATGGCGATTCTTTTTTTACCTGGAAATAAAAAAATTATCGGCACAAAGCTTTGATTTCCGCGCGTACATACTAAACAGTGTACCGTCGATCGCGCTTCGTTGAGTCAATCAACAATCAATTAGGTATCAATAATAGCCCTGTCTTTTGTCTCTTGATCAATCTGGGATTAGTGTTGATAAGTATTTACAGTCAGAGTAGTAATAAACTAATTAAGAGACAAAAGATTTAATTGTGTGTTTTCAAATACGAATCAGTTGCTTTGTTGATGGTTTCGATATATTCAAAATGGCGGACACTGTAAACAATACTCACTCGATTTGTTCGGGATTATTGGATTATGACTGCTGTTTGATCTATTTCAAACCGAAATTGACGATATCGTTAATAAATGAAGCCAGGTATGTTGTCACAGTTTATAAATGCGTATATAAACTTGGGACTGTCAAATCATATGCCATGGGTCGTAAGCGAAAAATTGAACAGCCTTCTTCAACGTCTGACAGAAGAATCTCAGTTTTTTTTAATATTCCACCACCAAAATGGACGAAGACTACAGATGATACTGACATGATGATATTACAGCCCTAGATATTGAACGGATACCCTAAAAGACCACCGCAGAGAAATATTTCGAAAAACGTAAAATAATAAGTGCATTTGGAAAAGGTAGATCTTTCACTTTCAGGGATGAATCGAAATTTTCAAATTCTTGGTTAAGCTATGATGCAGCTAACAAAACAATGTTTTATTAAACATGTGAATCAGTCTTCAAAAAATGGGAGTCTGCAAAGCAGAGAAGAATTTTGTTAAATTTTAAGATATATATTGTATGTATTTATGTAAATAAAATTCCCGTAAACATTTTTTAATAGTTATTTTATTTTGGCGGAAAAAATATCTGGCTGATAAATTAAAATGAAAAATTGGCGGAAAAAAAAATGGAACCCAGAGTGAGCACTGCGCGGGTTTACTGTTAAAACAACGAAGCGTTCGCGCATGCGTACATATGTCAAATCCAATCGTCTCATAGAGTGTATTCGGTTACTTTGCAGTATGGAAATAAACGATATTTTCCGACTGCGATCAAGTTATTTCGTTTCCGGGACGTGCGTAGCTTGGATCACTAAATATTTCTACGCCGGTACCCACAAATTGTAGGGCCAAGTTATTTTTAGTCTTTCTCTCCCTTTCCCTTTTTCCCCCTTTTGCATGGTGATTTTTGTTTACTTTTTGGTGTAGAATCGAAGAAAAGGGTTTGAAAATACATTTTCTGCCAGGTTTTGGTGAATATTCATGATTTTGAGGCGGAAGGATACAAGAGTTGTGAGGTTGGTTACGTTGAAAGGGGGGGGCGAAAATTGCCTGGTTAGCTGTCTCTACTTCCAGCTTGTGTATCTCAAGTTTTTCATGAAGAACCTCATACGTGCTTTTGGGCAAGAGTTTGCCACATGTTGCTCCATCTGTGACAGAAAGCGTTCTACCCAACGAATATTTGGGAAAAAGTTACAGCCGGTCTAAGAGACGAGAATTAACATTGAAGTCAATGGGGAAATAATTAGTGATCTGTGGCCAACTCCTTTGATTATGGAAGCCGGGAAGATTTTGAGCCATTTATAATATATGTCCAAATGATTATATATCCTCAAAATTCAGAAGTGGCCAGACTTCCATTGTTGATCAATGAAGTTTTTATAGTAAGTCTTATCATATAATGTCTTTACTGTCCCGAAATAGTGTCTGTTTGTTATAAAACATTTTTAGCCTGAACCACTCTAATATTGTACACTTAATTCAACCCAAATTAACCCAAGATCTAGTTAACCGCATCGACCTCTTAGAAAATAGGATTGATGAACTTGAACAATATTCTAGAAGAACATGCCTTAAATTCAGTGGTATTAGTGAGAGAGCTGGTGAAAATACAGATAAGCTCATACTGGATATCATAAATAATCACGTTTTAAATGATGGAGATGACTGCTTAACAATTAACCAAATAGGTCGTACACATAGAGTTGGATCTCGGAATAAAGATTACCATAGAGACATAATTGTCAGGTTTATCAGCTACAGGGATCGTGCTGCAGTATATGGAAATAAAAAAAGGCTAAAGCAATTCAACATAACAAATAACACTAAAGTCTTTATTAATGAAGCCTTGACAAATAGAAAATCTCAGCTGTATAAAAAGACACGCGAACTTTTCAAACTAAAAAAAATAAAAAACTGCTGGACATATGACGGTCGAATATATGCCAGAAATCTAAATGATGACAAAAGTATATTAATTAATTGTGAAGTTGACATCAATCAGTTTTATGACACGCCGATTGCTGAACAGCAAATGAACACTGATCAGCCCGATCACCTGTCGTCGAACAGTGCTCCAACCTTGTTAAACCAACAAACAGCCAGATCAACTTCATCTGTACCCACAGCTCAACCCGTTAATATAGCTGAATTTAATCAGTCAACAGTCTTTGTTAGATCTAAGTTTATTTACTTCCACACCCAATCCAAAACCGAATGAAAATGTTAAATAAGATTGATTATAAAACATCATACAAGTAAATGTGCGCACTTGAACTTCCAAATGTATTTTAAATTACAGAAATACAAGCTGCTTACATATTACCCCAACCTTTAGTCGTTTCTAACGTGATTACTATAAATAAAAAATTATTGATTGACTTAGCAAAATGGCAAGGCAATTAATAAAGATTTAATAATTACTCAACATGAACAAAATGAAAATTACTATTATATCTTGATGAAAGTTCACTTATATAATTATTGAAGTTACCCCCCCCCCTCTAAAAAAACCCAACACAACAACCTTATTGTACTAATATCACGATGATATTGCAGTTATTGACACAACCTACTATAGGTTAGTGAATATCTTATTATGAACTTGAAACAATTAAATTATACATAAATACGGTACACAATAGTAATCTACAACAACGAAAAGTATACTCTAACATTGAAAATACTTGCGATAATTATCTAATAGCCCACTTTCATCCAAGTGTCCTGATTACCGCAGATGTATGTTCCATTTGATTGTATTGAAGAACTGTACCTACTTGCATATATGATTAGAGCCCCCCCCCCCTTACACATATCTTAATATTACTTGACTAGTTTAACTGTTGGAAAGGTTAACTCTTACCTCGTTATAATCATGAATTGATTTATGATTGTGATTGTAAATACTGTTCTAATGTTCTCTATATTGTCTTGTAATATATTGTATATTTGTTTATCACATTTTCGTTATTCCATTTATCTATCTTCTAGGAGTGTAAAGTGTATTGTTTTCATATTTAAAATAATCATTAATATGAAGCCATATCCCATTATAGGTACGTACCCAAATATGTATAAATATATGTCTGATTGTTCCGGTTTTACTTGTAAACGTAAAATACTACTAAACGACAGCTGTGATTAAAACTAATAATTTTTGGCCTCTCAAACGGAACAATCAACATGCCTTATATGTAGTCTTACGTCCTATCATGTGCTATGGTATAGATACTTATCTACTGATGGTAATTAAAACGTTGCTATTTGTCGGATGCATAGAACAACACCCACCCTGGTCCGTTCAATGCATTAAGTACATGTAATATTTCCATTGTCCACAATAATGTATGTAGTTTATTGCCAAAATTAGATATAATTGAAGCTGAATTCTCAGATTATGATATAATATGTATTACTGAATCCCACCTAGACAACACTATTAAAGATTCAGAGATATTACTGCCCGGTTATAGAAGTCCTATTAGATTAGATAGAAACAGGCATGGGGATGGGGTTGTTGTTTATATAAAAAATAATTTACACTTTCAGATTAGGCATGATCTCATAAACCCCAATATTGAATTAATTTTTATAGACTTATTTACTGATTATACGTAATTCCTACTCGGGGTACTATAGAGACCCCCAAATACAAGGGTTGCCTTTTGGGATATTTTTTTACGATACATTATCTAATGCATTAGATAGTGATTCCTTTTTTATCCTAACAGGGGATTTTAATATCAATATTTTAAGTAATTCAAGTAATTGTGCTAAATTTGAAAAACTATTACAAAGATTAAATCTTGAAAATCTTATAAAAGAACCGACTAATTTCACAACGCTACCAGGTTCATGTATTGATCTTTTTATAACTAATAGGAAATCACTTATATCGGAAACTCATGTTAATGCACCTATATGTAGTACACATTCACCAATAATCTTATCTCTAAATATAAAAACATACAAACAATTAACATACAAGAGAACTGTTAGAAATTATAAACTTGCTGATTATGAAGGCTTAAATAATGAATTAATAACTGTTGATGGGTCAAAAAATGTTTTTAAAAATGATGATATTAACAAAATTTATGAAAGTTTTTTAGATGTTTTAAATAAAACATTAATACAATATATCCCAACAAAAGTAGTAACTATAAGACCTAATGATAAGCCATTTATGAATAACGCCATACGCATAAAAATTCGAAAACGAAATAGAGCACACAAACGCGCCAAAAAAACAAATAGTCCTAATCATTGGCTATTATTTAGAAAAGTAAGAAATGAAGTAATAACATTAATTAGAGAAGCTAAAAGTAATTTTAAAGACAAATTAGAACAACAAATAAATATTAAAAACTTGCCTCCAAATAAATGGTGGAACATAGCTAAAACTATTACAAATTTTGATCAGAAAAATGTAACCACCTCCCCATTATTAATTGAAAACTCCGTTTACACACACCCACTTGATAAGGCTAATATCCTAAACACTTATTTTGCCTCGATTTCAAAATTAATGTACCTGACCTTCCATACTTTACTGCTAGCAGTAACAACGAACTACATAATTTTATTGTAAGTGAACAAGAAGTGAAAGACCAATTACTAATTCTTAACTGTTCAAAACCTTCTGGTCCCGATAATATTAGTCCAGCTGTACTGAAAAAGATAACTCCATCAATCACAAGCCCTCTTACAAATTTGTTTAACCTTTCATTAGAACTCCAATTATTACCTGATATTTGGAAGACTTCACATATCATTGCAGCCTATAAAGGAAAGGGTGATCCGCATTCCCCTGACAACTATAAACCAATTTCATTAACATCCTCATTATGTAAAATACTAGAAAAAATATTATTTAAAAACCTTTATAATTTCATAAAAGATAATAACCTTTTATATAAATATCAGTCTGGTTTTCAACCTAACGACTCTACAATAAATCAACTCTTAGAAATTTATGATGTTATAATAAGTAATCTTGATAAAGGAAAGCAAATTCGATTTATATTTTGTGATGTATCAAAAGCATTTGATAAAGTTTGGCATATAGGTTTATTGGCTAAATTAAAACAATATGGAATTAATAAAACATTATGTAAATGGATTGAACACTATTTAAGTAATAGAAAACAATGTGTAGTTTTAGAAGGTTTCAAATCAAGTTATTTGCATACCGATTCTGGCGTCCCCCAAGGAAGCGTGCTGGGTCCTATCCTATTTCTAATTTATTTAAATGATATCTCCGATAATATTACTAACAACATACGACTATTCGCCGATGATACCTCACTTTTTACAATTATTCATAAAGATCCTCTAAGTAGCGCAAACTCTATAACTGAAGATCGGAATATTATATCATCGTGGGCCAAGCAATGGTGTGAAACTTTTAACCCAAATAAAACAAAAAATATTATTTTTACTAAGAAAACTACCATCCACCCAGACGTTAGTTTTGAAAATACAAAAGTTGAAAACGTAACTACTCATCGTCATTTGGGATTAACATTTCAGTCCAATGCATTATGGTCAAAACATATTTCAAATATATATCAGAAAGCCTGTGGTCGACTAAATATTTTGCGTATACTAAAATATAAAATTAACAGAATCTCACTTAATAAAATATATCTTGCTTTTATACGCCCGATTTTAGAATATGTCGATATTGTTTGGGATAACTGTTCAAAGAAGGATTCTGATCTATTGGAGAGTGTTCAAATTGAAGCAGGTAGAATAATAACTGGCCCTAGAAGAAACTCATCTAAAAACAATTTATATAAAGAGCTTGGTTTGGAATCACTATCTATCCGCAGAATAAAACACAAATTAATTTATTTATATAAAATAAAGAATAACCTAAGTCCCAGTTATCTGTCAGAAGTCTTTAAAAAATTTGAACCGTCATTACCAAATTATAACCTCCGTAGTGAAAATTTGAACTTCAACAATCCGCTTTGTAAAACCAGTTCATATTCAAATAGTTTCTTTCCCTGCACAATTAAACTTTGGAACAACTTACCCGAAAATATTAAAACCTCACAATCGTTAAGTACATTTAAGTTGGGTCTATCACGTGTGTATCCTATAATTAGACCACCACAATATTATAATACTGGAAATAGGAAAGAGAATATTATCCATTGCCAATTAAGGAATAAATCTAGTAATTTAAACAATCACCTATTCTACCATTTTATTAGTGTAACAAAAGAGTGCCCTAGGTGTAATTCTGCTGATGAAGATAATTACCATTATTTTTTCATATGTCCAGCATACTCTGCCCCAAGAACCATTCTTAAAAATAACCTACACCACCTTGAACAAAATGTTACAATTGACCTGATCTTATATGGTAACCCCGCTCTTTCATATAACACCAACTCTAACATATTCGAAATAGTGCAAAAATACATAAAAGACAGCAAGAGATTTTAATACTTTAACATTTCAACTCTGAATTTACACTCCAAGAAATGTATATATGTTTATAACTCACTGTCTGTACATATGTCCACATTGTATTTAAACATTAGATTTAACTATTTTATATGTCCACAATGTATTGTAAACATAAGATCTAACTATTTTATTTGTATGGAGAGAACTTAAATAGCCATTTGCCTGTTGTTCAATCCAATTCAGCTTATTGAATAAAATATTGTTTAAACTTACAGTGATTCGTATACCAGAAGTAGTTCGACAAACGAAGAAAAGGATAAAAAAGATAAAAAAAAATGGAGCTCTTGCCAAAAATTCGAATTCTCCGTGACATATCAGCGGACCAAAACAATGAAATTGCCTTTGGATAGTGCCATGAATGGACTATCTTATGACATCTGAATGATTCGAATTCAATTGTGAGGAAATAAATTATGACACGCCGAAAATGAAGTACTTTCAGTATTGAAGCATTCTAAGACGCCTTTATCTGTGGTCTAGAGTGTGTATCCAAAGAGAAAAGCATTGTAATAATGTAGGTGTTCTAAAAGTGGCCTCAATGTTTGAAAAAAGTGAAAAATGGTAAAATTATTGAAAATGCTTTTTTATTTATTTTTTTTCTCGGAAAATACTCCATGAATGTTTCTGACACTTATGGTACAGGAAGTTAAGTATCTAAACAACATGTTAAAGATATCCCGACGATGATCCCAAAACCGGAAATAGTCGAAAAAATATTCCATATTTTGAAAAAAAAGTACAAAAATGCCCATCTTGCGAAAATAAATGATAACTATGCCAGATTTCACCGAATCAAAAAAACCAAAGTGCCATTGGATAACCCGAACAATGGGCGATATTTAGACAGTCAAATGGTAAATATTCGCTGATTAGGCAAAATATTACGGGACACTGAAGATCTAGTATTTTCCTTTTTGGACTTTAATATATATATATCAGAATGATACAAATTCGATGGTTAGGCAATATATTATGAGATGCCGAAAATGTAGTATTTTCCTCTACTTCTATTTCTCTTCTTAAACTTCTGTTACCCCCAGTCCTATCGGTCGTTTAGAGTATAAATGTACATTTAAAAGCATGACAATGATATAAAGGACCCCGAAAGCCGATTCAGCACTGCTATGCAGGTCTAGTTATTATTATTATTTACCGTGGGAGCCTATTTCTCTATGATTGAAAAGAGATACCGATCTGCGGTTCATCTTTCTATCTGGAAACCATGTGGTGGTTACTCAATAAAGCAATTTTTGAACGATCTGCGCAGACCGGAAGTGGTTGAATTTTGAACGTTAAGTGGAAAAAATAAAAAATCGGCCGTGGTTTCGTCAATTCTTTACCTATATTCAAACAAATCACATGTTTGGAAAGCCTGAGACTTTTCCAACACAATAGCAATCTCACATTTTGCAATTTCGAAACTTCGTCGCTGACTTCTATCGTTCGAAAATTGTCGCCTACGAGACAATTTTTGTTATTTTTCAAAATTTACAAACTCGACCTATATTTTTGGATACCTGAAGTCCATCCGATTCCAGTAATCGCCCTTTATTTTTCTATGTGGTTTCGTTTTACGGCCAAAATGTTTCTGAAACTTATGGAACATGAAGTTATAGTCCAATACCAACTGATAAAGCAATTTCGACAAGGATCCTTAAACTGGAAGTGGTCGAAATAGTGTGCAATATTTTGAAAACAATGCAAAAAATGGATGTTTTCGGGGAAAACGTGATTTCTCCGTCCGATAACAACGCCTACGATTTTTCCTAAACTTTTCTTACACAAAGTGCTATCGGTTGTCTATATAGTGAATCCAAGATGAAAAGCATTGAAATAAATGAGAAATCGTTAAATTTTTGTAAATGCTCTTTTATTTATCTTTTTTTTTTTCCTAAACTATTGAATGAATGTTTCTGACTCTTCTGTTACAGAAAGTTAAGTATCCAAAGAACTTCTTAGAGCTATCACGACAATGATCGTAAAACCGGAAGTAGTCGAAAAAATGTCAGATATTTTGAAAAAAATTTTTTTTTTACGAAAACCTTTTTTGTTTATGAATATTTTTTGGCGGTATTTTACACAGGGTTAAAGGGTTAAAGTATCATCCTACTTGAGCAGGAGTAGAGAGAATTTTGTCTCAGTAATTTGCGTTAGTCGCCATTGGTTAATTTAGTTTTTCAGGCCTAGATTTATTATTTATTGTTCGATTTGTATAAAACAAAGTTCATATGATCCGTGATCCCAATTGTAATTTTCTTTGTTACGGCGACATTTTTCTGTCGGCAACGGAAGTGACGCAATATTAACAAAAACTACAATTTTGACAGTTCGGTGCCACTTTTTGAAAGCAAATATTATTTTTATCAAAACTGATATAACTATCAGTTTTGTACAGGCGCACAAAATCTTTAGCTCAGATTTTTTAATTTCAATTTCATTTTCGAGCAATTTCGAATAAAATGTAAAATAAAGTAAAAAAAATCAGTTATTTACAATCCATTCAGCATCTTCATAGTTTGAAATATTTATTTGTAATTTTCATAAACTAGTAGCAATAGTCCAGACGAAAAGAATTTTATCGAAAATTAATTTGTAATATGAGCAGTTGCCGAGAAATATGCAATTTTGCATGCATCACTTTTCACGTTATTTTGCTTATAATCGAGTCAATTATTATTCAATTTTCAATATTTTTTCCCCATGTGATGCCTAATGTTAATTTGGACTAGGTCAAGCTAATTTTACACTTTCGCTGTGACCGGAAATGAAGTCTTTTGGGCAAAAACTATATTTTTAACCTAAAAAACAAATATTTTATTTAAATGAGTCTTCTTTATAGTATTTTTAAAATTATGATATTTGATTCCCATCAACGAATAGCATAAATCCATGCGACCGCACAGATACCACAAAATGGTTTCTAACTTGTAGGTTTACAGAGAAATAGGCGATAAGTCACTTTTCGAGGTTTTTGTTATATAAAAGTGTCAATTATTATTCGATTTTCATAAAATTTTCACCATTTGATGCCTTATGCCATTCATAAATTCTATGAACTAATTTAACAATTTCAATATCACCGGAAGTAATGTCATTTTTGCAAAAAACGTATTTTTAGCCTTCAAAACAAACATATTTATGAAGTGATTTATATTTATTATTCGTTTAACTTTATAATGTTTGATTCTAATAGACAGTTAGATTGAATCAATATAGTCATATTGATGTCAAGAAAACGCCTCTAGCATATTCCCTTGTCGAGAAATAACCAATTTTCCCAGGGTCACTTTTTTTTACCTTATTTATTTCAGTTTATGGGTTATAGGTTAGTTATTTATTGCCTGATATGTATAAAACAAAGTTTGTATTTTTCATGTTGCGAATTTTCGACTCATTTTTTACCTACAAAATTTTTTTTGGTACCGGAAGTGACGTAATTTTGTCCAAATATTACTTTTACAAATGATAGAGGGTGTCATTGAAGCAAAACAACTAAAGTATCGCTTGGTAGCTCAATGGATCAGCTATGCTATAACAAACTTCCTGTCTGATTCCTGAAAGCCGGTTCGGTGCTGCTTGCAGGTCTAGTTCTTCTTCTTCTTATTTTTTTCCCCACTTGAGCATATCTCAGAAACTACTTGTCGGATTGATTCGATTTCTTCATTTTTACTGGGAAAGTGGGTGTGGCTTAGACTTTAAAGCTATTTCGAACTTTCTGCGACAATGCGAAATGCCCGAAATCCAAAAGTTGTCGTTTTTTTTTAAATATTGCTGTAATATTTACAATATTCATTGGATTTTAATATTTGATACATTTTGACATAGCCTGAAACAGGGCACATGGTTCTTTAAATTTTTTCAAAACACTTTTTTATTCATGAATATTTTTTTATGGCGTTTTACCCATAATTAAAGGGTGATGTGATTTGAGCAAACATATGAACAAATTTTGTCTCAATAATTTACCTTGGCCGTTATTGGCTAATTCAGGTTATTGTCCGGGTTAATTATTTATTGCTCCATATGTATAAAACAAAGTTCATAAGCTCAATGGTGCACAGTCTCAACTTTTTTATTACGGATAAAGTTTTCTGTCGGCACCGGAAATGACTTAATTTTGACAACAACTGCAATTTTGGCGGTTAGGAACGTCTTTTCGAAAGCAAATATTATTTTTTTAAAATATAAGTAAAAAGATGTGCCATGTAAAGGCGCAAAAATCATCGGAAGCATTTTTTTAATTTCGATTTCATTTTTGCGCCATTTCGATTTAAAATGTCGTTTCTATCTAAAATCATAGAAAAGGTCGAAGCTTCCAGATTTAAGGATCATATTGCACAGAACAACTTAGATGAGCCATTTCAGTCTGCCTACAAGAAGTGTCACAGTACTGAGACCGCCCTTGTACGAGTCCATAATGATATCATTAGTCGGATGGACAGCACTGACTGTGTATTCCTGGTCATGCTTGACCTTAGTACCGCTTTCGACACCATAGTCACCTCCATATTATTATATAGATTAAAGCATCGTTTTGGGATTGAAGACAGTGCATTATCATGGTTCGCCAGTTATCTTGATTGTGGGGAGCAAGTAGTGAATATCCATAACACTAACTCACCTCCACAAAGGCTGAAATATGGTGTACCGAAAGGTTCGGTCCTGGAACCACTCTTGTTCACAGCATACACATCTCCTTTAGGAAACGTCATAAGAAAACACAAAATCGACTACCAACTTTATGCGGACGATACACAAATGTATATCGCGCTGAATAAGAGTAACGAGACCGAACACATAACAAAGTTGGAGGCCTGGATTGCGGATGTTCGATCTTGGATAAAACTAAATCTTTTAAAATTGAACGATAATAAAACTGAATTGATAAAACTATTTAAACATAAATGTAAAACAAATCTTAAGTTAACACATAATTCGGTCAAAATTGGAGATGCCAGTATTCCTTTGTCAACGTCTATACGAAATCTTGGTGTAAATGTCGACTCTGCACTGGACATGAAATCCCATATCTCATCTATTTGTAAATCATGCAATTTTCACATGTACAACATTGGTAGAGTCCGTCCTTATATTAATTTTGAAACCTGTAAGCTACTTGTAAACTCCTTTATTACATCCAGACTCGATTATTGCAACTCACTGCTTGTTGGACTTCCCGCAACAAGTTTATACCGTCGTAAACTCATTCAGAATAAAGCTGCTCGTATCGTTTCACTAACATCGTATCGTTCACCCATCACCCCTGTCCTTAAACAACTTCACTGGCTCCCTGTTTCTTTTCGCATAGATTTCAAAATTTTGTGTCTTACATATCAGTCAATCAACTGTCCTGAATCGCCTGCATATCTCAAAGATCTTCTTAACCATTATAAACCCTTACGCCAACTTCGTTCTTCAAATATTCACCTCCTTGAGATTCCAAAAAGTAGAACACTTTTCGCCCGACTCTCCTTTTCGGTAGTAGCACCGAAACTTTGGAACGACATATCCTTTAAAACAAGGACCAGTTCAAGTTTTGACTTTTTTAAACAGAACCTTAAAGCAGAATTGTTCCAAAGAGCCTGCATGTAATTTATCTCTTTTACCAATTATTTTAATGTTTTATACTTTTTCTGTACACTGCTTTTTATTTGTTTTACCAAATAGTTTAATTTTCATTTGTGATTTTCTATCTATATTTTATCTAATGCTCTTATCTTGTTTTATCAAACAGTTTTTATGATTTTCTATCTATATTGTTTTACATTGTGTACTCATTATCATATATTTGGTTTTGTACAAGCGCCACCGAGCAGCTTTACAAGATGGATTTTGGCGATATACAAGTTCAATAAATTATTATTATTAAAAGTGAAAAAAGGTGTAAAAATGGTCTATTCAAGACCCATTCAGGCTTTTCATTTTTTAAAATATTCCTTCATAACTTTCTTATCTTTGTAGCATTTATCCATACGAAGAGAATGTTTGTCAAAGTTTGTTTGTAATATGAGTAGTTGCCGAGAAATAGGCAAGTTTGCATGAGTTACTTTTTACGCTTTTTTGCCGGTAAATGAGTCAATTATTATTGGATTTTCATAAAAGTGACACCATTTGATGCGTAATGTCACATGTGACTAGGTCAATCCAATTGAAATGTTTTGATGTCACCGGACATGACGTCATTTTGGCAAAAACTGCATTTATAGCCCTTAAAACGAATATCTTATTCAAATGAGTCGTCATGGTCATTTGTCTAAAATATTGGTATTTTATTCTAATTAACTATAAATAGAATGAACACATACGATCATATAGATATCAAAAAATGGTTTCTAACTTGTTCGGTTGCGGAGAAATAGGCGATTTTCAACAGGTCACTTTTCAAGGTTTTTATTCCTTCAAAGTGTTAATTATTATTCGATTTTCGTAGTTTTCACCATGTGATACCTAATGCCTATTACGATTTCATGCATGTAATTAAAGATTTTTATTATCACCGGAAGTAATGTCATTTTTGCGTAAACTTTATTTTTAGCCTTCAAAACAGATATTTTATTCAAATGAGTCTGATTTGTAATATTTTTAAAATTATGATATTTTATAGCAATCAACAAATAGATTGCAACCTTACGATCATACAGATATCACAAAATGGTCTCTAACTTGTACGGTTGCCGAGAAAGTGACGTATGTTCAAGAGTAACGTGGCACCGAAAGTGACACCAGTTCAAAGGTAACGTGGCACCAGTGAAACCCGTCATAACTGCTACGCAGGTCTAGTTTCATTTTACTTTTACAAGGTTCTTAAAACTATTGTTGAGTTGTCTAATGTGTGTGTTTCTAAATTCAATTTCTTGTTCCATGTTTCGTAAAAAAGTAGTCTTGATTATCCCGATCTGTCAATTAGATCGGTAGACTGGTTAAGCGAGACTAATTTCAAAACAAGGGCACGTAACCTATCTTTTACTCAAATGTGTCTGTACGCCACTCCAAACCATTTTCAGTATTATTTATGTATGGTTAAATGGCCATAGCTTATTAAGTACACCATGGTCGTTTATTTAGTGACTATAAATGTGTGAAACAGATTTAAGGCGTGGTAAATATATTAGTATTGTGGTGTAATTGTCGAAATATTTGGAGATATTCATTTTGGGGTGGGGCACCCTACTTGCCAAGACTAAAACATATTCGACATGTGCAGTTTCTTACATAACTTATATCCATGGTTCATGTTGGCTATTTGCGCTATTTCTACATGTATATACCGCGCGAATTTCTCGCCTAATCTAAACGCGAGTCTTTATTTTATATTTTGTTTTTGACCAGCCATGTCCATTGTGGAGGCGAAAGTCGGCGGATCGTCACGTGAAATTTTTGTTTTATATATTCGTGCTGAACTCTATCTACAAAGAAATTAATAAGTTGCCTGCCAAATTCCGACTGTCCTGCATTACTTGGAAAGGCTAATGATGGAATGTCTTTAGCAAAGACTTGCACGTTTTCCTCGGGTTTCTGTCTGATTTTTGTAACACAATTGAGGACATATCACTTAACATCCTCCACACATGGAATCAATTAGATGAATAGTAACAGATCGTCAAAGAATGGCTGTCACAAATATGGCGCATTTATTTCGAGAAAAGTAGGTCTTGCATTAAGGCCTCGTGTCGGTTTCCTGAAATTAATACAGGTTCCCATTCACGTTAGCTAAGATGTCAAGGTTGCTCCGCATGGAAATTTTGTGTAAGATGCTGAGCCGAAAAAAAATTGCTAAATTATGAATGATATATTCCTTTATAAGATCCACCTTCATTTATAAATGGTCGTAAAATACAATTTTCCTGAGGTGACCAATATTTTATCGGCCATACTGTAATGGTGAAAGGCGTGCCAAATGTAGTCTCTATCATTCAGACGAATATTTCCCACTCGGCAAACCTCAGCAGATGCCAGTACCCTACATCTAGCCTCGATTACCAACGGCGTTGCCCATGACGACGCCTTTGAAGAATGTTTTATCTTACAAAGTTTTCAAAGTTTGAAGCTGTTTTCTTTCAAGTTTGTCCGATTTTCTTTAGACAAGGTCATGTTTGCACTAAAAATCCTACACACCCTACGAACGACGCAATTTTGAGAACTTCTTTCCAAAAGCGGCAAGTTTTCCTTATAAGTAAACCGGTGCCGCATCGTAATTGTATAGGCATAGGTACATATCACTTACTGTCATACAGCCGAGGCTAGATGTAGGGTCCGGAATCTGCCAAGGTATGCCGAGTGGAATATTTCCTGCACTAGGAGATACTGGTGACCCAGATTATATCAAACAGACGACTGTTAGGCACATGCAAATACGAGAAAATAATTTAAATATTTACGATTTTAATTCTTCGAGACTGAATATGTTATTTACGAAAAGAATAAAAGCAGTTTGAATCGTGTGCTTTATCAATTTCGCGTTAAATAAAAACATATTACGGTCCATATGGCCAGTCGTTATTTCCTTTTAGTGTCAAAAATTAAGCCCCATTGATAATTTCATTTGATTATTGTTTACCAATACTGTTAATCATATTTACTCTTAATTTTTCAGGTTCCTAGATTTTCCCTTAATTTCATCCCATTTAAAAAATGTTCAAATAATTTTATTGTTCATTTTGACTTAGTAAATGTGACGTAGACATACATGTGGTGTAACAGGTTTTTGTTCGTTAGGATTTATTTCCTTTTATTCAGTTTCATATTTTATTGAATATTCAATATAATTGGTCAAAGAAAACATACTTCCGATTTTGATTTTTTTTTTATTCCTTCAGCCGAAAACCAATGTTCAAGGTCTAATCAGTATTTTTCTTTATGGTTTTGTTTAATATTGTTTTTTTAATTACTTTTATGTATGAAATATTGCTGATTTCCTTTAGATTTTCTCCAAATATCAGTTATAAACATTATTTTTTCGTTGATTTTAGTAAATATCTAGCACATGTGTGTAAAATCTGAACCCGATCCTTAGTCATTCAGTCAGCCAGAATATTATATTTTTTTTTTCATTTTTGCTTGTTTTGGACGAAATTTGTGAAAACGCTGCTTACCTGCTATATATAAAACTAACTAAACAATAAAAAGTTCCGAACCGATTTTAAAATTTTAAACAGATTAATGATTCTCGGGATTTTGGTTGGCACATGCTAGTCAAAGACAATTATTTTTACATCAATGGAAACTTATATTATATATATGAGAGAATCTCAACCAACTTCATCCTCAAAGCTATTAGTCCAGTTGCCAAACCCCATTTTAGGCTTTTATCCTGGAAATATAGTCCACCTAATATTTTTTGATGGATTATATATCTTCAGTATGTGTAGATTAAGAGTCCGGATGATGCCACCTTCGCACCCATAGGGAAATTTAAGTATTCAAGATGGCCGCCATGAGGCATTTTCTGTTTTTTTTTAAATGTGGTAAAATATGTAACAGATTCCCACGGACCTCGGTTTGAAGAAGTGTTTTATAAGAATTTGCCCCATTGAATCCAATGAGCATGGGTACTCCTAATACAAGTGACGGTTAATTCCGCTAGGGGGCCAAATTCAAAATGGTGGTTTATTTTGGCAGGAAACTTATCAAGTTCCCTAAAACGGTGTTTAATAATTATTTAAATATAGGTTTTTGGTGTATTATATATATTCAATATCTGTAGTTTCCGAATCCGGATGATGCCACCTTGGCATCCTTTAGGGCATCAAAAAATAGAAAATGACCGTCATGAGACATTTTCTGGTTATTTACTTTATTTTAGTGGGGTAAAATTCGGGATAGATTCTCTCGGACCTCGATATAAAGGTGATTTCTGTCAGAATTTGACCCTCTGAATCCACTGAACTTGGATATTCTTCCTAAAAAAGCTGTCCGATTTCCCTACAGGCCAAATTAAAAATGGAGGCTCATTTTTTTCGTGGGAGGGGGGGGGGCTCAAAAAGTCGTCACAAAAAGCTGTACAATATATTAAACAATAGGTTTTCGATGTCACTTACATCAGATATAAACATAAAAACATGTTTCGACCAAAACGTATTCCAGATTGACCTTAAATCCAAAATGGTGGCCATATTTGGCAAGTCATAACAATATTAGTAATGTATACATATTATTTAATAAATGTATTTTCGACTCTCTTTTAAATTTTGTAATCTTGATGCTTTACTCCATTAGTGCATAATTAATCTCATTCGAGATTGGTTTGGATGTTATTAAATTTAGATATTTTTCAATTATATATTTTGGGGTATAGGATAGAAATACTGTGTACATATCTTTATATTCTCAGTTTCATGTTTCAGTGTAAAAAAAAACAAAAAAAACTAGTTTATTTTTTGTGATGGGTAAAGGGGTGGGGAAGATTGGTCATTATACAACACAATTTTATTAGTATAATAGTTATTTCTCTGTTTTCTGTTAAAATTCAAATGTGTATTTACTGTTTTCCAATCATGTTTGAATAAATAATGATTTATCAAAAACTATTACTGCATCATCAAATTTCTGAAACTATGCATATTGAAGATATATGATACACCAAAAACCTCTATTTTAGGGAACTTTATAAGTTTACTGTCAAAATAAACCACCATTTTGAATTTGCCCCCCTAGCGGAATTAGCCGCCACTATTAGGAGAAATACCCATGCTCATTGGATTCAGTCTGTCAAATTCTTATAAAACATATTATCTTCAAACCGAGGCACATAATTTACCCCATTAAATAACCAGAAAATGCCTCATGACGGCCTTCTTGAATATTTAAATTCCTCCAAGGGTGCGAGAGTGGCATCACTCGGATTCTGAACCTACACATACTGAAGATATATAATCCATCAAAAAACATTAGGCGGACAATATTTCCAGGTTGCGGCCTGCTGCCGGACTATATACGAATTATCCTGATAGTCCCGGAGCTAATGACAAAATACTATGGTCACCAGTTACAAAAGGGTTGACCCCCCTCCCCCACGCCCAAATCTTTAGCAGGTGTCCGTAAAAGTAAAAATCAGTCGGTCAGATCGGGCACTGCTAGGGCGTATAGCCGCAGCAGCACCTTGAAGTAGCTCCCGGGGTGCCTAAAATTAGGTCACAAGTTACAGGACTAACCAAAATTTCCGGGGCTTTCCCCAAGTCAGACCACGCCCAATATCGCCTTATGGGCCTAATAATTCATTCACATTTATATATCGAAGTATGTTTTTGCTATGAAGACCTACTTCCCGGAACAATATTACCCAGTATGATTATCAGCACATCAACTGTTCGGATGACAACATTACTTTAAATTATAGGGGAATTGAGGTGGAATATCATTCTTGAATCGACCTACTCAGCCCATTTTCTTCCCTTTTTCATACTTATCCATTGGAGGCACAGCATGAAAAACATTTTTCTTGGCAGGTCACAATTATTTCTTTGTTCTGCAATATAATGGCTGAGCCATCACTAGAAAGGTAATCACCGACTCTTTGAATTTATCAAGGCCTTTAAAAAGTTTGCAGGTCTTTGCACGGGACTAACAATTTGGGTGCGTCGACTCTGAGATATTTATAGACAGAGTTACAGTTCTGTCAAAAACCAATTCTATCCTGGAAGCTTTCAAGTGACAAAGCCTAAAAACACTAGAATCTAGAATCTAAATTAAATAATAATTCAAATTGCTCGGTTACCTATAACGAATACAATAACGTGAAAAACAATCTTAACCATATGTTGACTCGTGAAGTAGAAGGTATTCAATTAAGAACTAAAATAAACTGTTACGAATTTGGCGAAAAAAATACAAAATACTTTCTATATTTAGAACAAGGCCACGATGAGGCGGGTGTCCCCCGCCGAAATCCCAAAATAAATAGATTACACATATTAATTAATCGCACATTTATTTTTTTTCAAACTATACTGTAAGTTTCATAACTGTCTATGCGATAGAATCAAGGTTATCATGTCACAAAGCATCGACCAATGAAATTGCTTAGCTTTAGCTCGAATTGTTAATCATTGACTCGGTCAAGACATTCACCTGATGAACATCTACATCAAGTTTAATCATTCTACTTCAATTAAAAGCTGAGTTATTATGTTTCAAAGTGACCAGTCAAATTGCTTATCGCTTCTAAGCCTAAGCCGAAAATTTTCACCGTCAATCTTAGTCAAGTCTTTCAAATACAGTTTCGAAAACAACAAGATCACTAGTCATCAAACATCCGCGTCCTTGCACTTGTTTCGAAGAAATAATAATAATAATAATAATGTACATTTGTAATTGCGCTAACTCCATCCATATTGCATGCTCTAAGCGCGAGGATGATAGCTAATCCTGATAATATGTCACAAACAAATGAGTTTTGAGTTTGGATTTGAACACAGCTAATGATTGAGAACTCTGTATCTCCAATGGTAAATTGTTCCACAAACGCGGTCCACAGACACTGAAAGCTTTATCCCCATATGATTTCAGTTTAGCTTGCGGCACAGCCAATGAGGGCTTATTTTGTGAACGAAGTGGTCGATTTGGTTGATATGTTTTAATGAGATCAGTAAGGTAAGATGGGGAAAGATCATGTTGACACATATAAACCAATGTCAGAATCTTGAAAGTTATCCGGGCTTCTATTGGTAACCAATGTAATGATTTTAAGATGGGAGTTATGTGAGAATACTTTTGTGTTCTTGTTATTATTCTGGCTGCGGTGTTCTGAATTTTTTGGAGTTTTGCACACAGGTTTTGGGGAATTCCAATCAAAGCACTGTTGCAGTAATCGAGCCTCGAGAATATCAAGGAACGCACAAGCAGCTTACAGGCTTCCAAAGTCAAGAGGTGTCGAATATTACCAATACATCGAAGATGGTAATTGCACGTACGGCAAAGTTGATCGACCTGTTTCTCCATGGTTAAGGAAGAATCCAGTAGTACACCAAGATTCTTCACACAGGATGAAAACTGAATTTTGGTTTCACAGATTACCACACTTGAATTTGGAGTAGACCTAAGTCGTTTAGATGTCCCTACAAGCATGGCTTCCGTCTTGTCATCATTCAGTTTGAGCTTACTCTCGTTCATCCACGATTTTACAGATTTGGAGCAGAGTGTTACCTGATGAAGAGACTCATCAATTTTATTTTGATAAGTGTCACCAATTAATTGGGTGTCATCAGCGTAGGAGTAGTGACTGATCCCGAAACTCTCTATTACATCGCCAAGGCATTTTGTGTATAAGACAAACAACACGGGCCCGAGTACGGACCCCTGAGGCACACCACAATCAAGTTTAACAGGATTTGATTCGGAACTGTTTACGAGAATCTTTTGACTTCTATCTGACAGATATGATGATATCCAACACAAAGCCGTTCCAGATATATGAAAATATTCACGTAATCTATGAACAAGGATCTGGTGGTCCACGGTATCAAATGCTGCGGACAGATCCAAGAGAATTAAGGATGCAAGCCTACCACCATCAACTATCCGCAGGAGATCATTCAACACCCGAACTATAGTTGTTTCAGTACTGTGATGGGATCGGTACGCCGATTGAAATTTATCCAATAAGTTATTATTGTTGACAAAAACCTGTACTCGATTGTTAACAGCCCTTTCTATTAATTTGGAGAGAAAGGACAGATTGGACACGGGTCTGTAATTTTTGAGGATGTTGCGATCCAGGCCAGATTTTTTGATTAGAGGTCTAACCACAGCCTGTTTAAATAATTCTGGAAAATAACCTGTTTTCAGACTGGTATTAATAATTACTGTAATGACCGGCAGAAGAAGATCTAGGTGTTCAGTTAAAAGTTTGGTTGGTATGGGGTCTAGTGGACAAGTTGTCTTTTTGGATGTATTTATAATCCTTACGATTTCATCTTCACTATAAGGTTCAAAATCAGTCAGATAATTATCACATGGTGGTAGTACCGAAATATGAGTTTCAGTTACTGAATCGGACTGATCAAGTTGCTTCCTTAGTATATCAATCTTATTCGAAAAATATTCTGAGAACGTGTTAGCAAGCTTCACGTCATTATCTGAGTCTGGAAATATGGTTTCTGAGGTGATACCTAATAAAGATTTTATAAATGAATAACACTGACTAGGTGTTTGTGATTCATTGGTCAGTTTTTCAACGCAGTACCTTGATTTAGCGTTTTTGATGGTTCTTGTTTAGATGTCCCTACAAGCATGGCTTCCGTCTTGTCATCATTCAGTTTGAGCTTACTCTCGTTCATCCACGATTTTACAGATTTGGAGCAGAGTGTTACCTGATGATTTATTTTGATAAGTGTCACCAATTAATTGGGTGTCATCAGCGTAGGAGTAGTGACTGATCCCGAAACTCTCTATTACATCGCCAAGGCATTTTGTGTATAAGACAAACAACACGGGCCCGAGTACGGACCCCTGAGGCACACCACAATCAAGTTTAACAGGATTTGATTCGGAACTGTTTACGAGAATCTTTTGACTTCTATCTGACAGATATGATGATATCCAACACAAAGCCGTTCCAGATATATGAAAATATTCACGTAATCTATGAACAAGGATCTGGTGGTCCACGGTATCAAATGCTGCGGACAGATCCAAGAGAATTAAGGATGCAAGCCTACCACCATCAACTATCCGCAGGAGATCATTCAACACCCGAACTATAGTTGTTTCAGTACTGTGATGGGATCGGTACGCCGATTGAAATTTATCCAATAAGTTATTATTGTTGACAAAAACCTGTACTCGATTGTTAACAGCCCTTTCTATTAATTTGGAGAGAAAGGACAGATTGGACACGGGTCTGTAATTTTTGAGGATGTTGCGATCCAGGCCAGATTTTTTGATTAGAGGTCTAACCACAGCCTGTTTAAATAATTCTGGAAAATAACCTGTTTTCAGACTGGTATTAATAATTACTGTAATGACCGGCAGAAGAAGATCTAGGTGTTCAGTTAAAAGTTTGGTTGGTATGGGGTCTAGTGGACAAGTTGTCTTTTTGGATGTATTTATAATCCTTACGATTTCATCTTCACTATAAGGTTCAAAATCAGTCAGATAATTATCACATGGTGGTAGTACCGAAATATGAGTTTCAGTTACTGAATCGGACTGATCAAGTTGCTTCCTTAGTATATCAATCTTATTCGAAAAATATTCTGAGAACGTGTTAGCAAGCTTCACGTCATTATCTGAGTCTGGAAATATGGTTTCTGAGGTGATACCTAATAAAGATTTTATAAATGAATAACACTGACTAGGTGTTTGTGATTCATTGGTCAGTTTTTCAACGCAGTACCTTGATTTAGCGTTTTTGATGGTTCTTGAAACCTTAAACCTAGCTGCCTTGTAGATTTGTCGGTGTACCTCCAATTTAGAATGGCGCCATTTGCGTTCTGCACGTCTGCATTCTTGCTTTGCCTTCGCTACATCTTCTGTGTACCATGATCTGCCAGGTCGTAGTAGCACCACCTTTGTAACAACTGGTGCGTGTTTATCCAGAAGAGTTATTAGTGTGTTGTTAAAGGCACAACATAGATCATCAATGTCAGAAGGAGGATTGCATAAAAGATCTGAAGATTCAAGATTGTTTCTAAATGCACCTCTATCTATGGATTTGAGTTTTCTAAATGATATAGTTTCGGTTGGTAATTTCGGTTTCTCAAAATTCCATGTGGAAGAAATAAGATAATGGTCTGATATTTGAATATCACTAACATTTACACTGTCAACAAGAGTACAGTTTTCAGGCGTAAGAAGCCAGTCTAATATATGACCTGATTTGTGAGTTACACTGTGAACATGTTGTTGAAAACCATGAGAGTTCAAAAGCTTGATTATTTTTCGGGAATTCGGTTGGTCAGGTTCATCATAATGAATGTTGAAATCGCCTAATATAACTGAATTGGTTTTGGATGTGTTTGTAAGAAGTACGGAAAGTTCATCTGCGAAATCTGACACTGTACTCTG
The DNA here is from genome assembly GCA_036850965.1 of Patella caerulea. NCBI lineage: Eukaryota > Metazoa > Mollusca > Gastropoda > Patellidae > Patella > Patella caerulea. The sequence goes on from JAZGQO010000010.1 coordinate 7,045,385, forward strand.
ATTTTTAGAAGATGTTGGAGGTCGGTACAGGCAAACAACATGTGCACAGATATTAATGGAACTGACTTTCAAATCGAGTGATTCGAAAGAAAAGTAACGATGGCTTGGTAGTACTTCAATACAAAGTGAACCTCTGTAAACTACTCCAACACCACCGCCAATGCCAGTTGATCTGGGAACCTGAGTAAAAGCATAGCCATTCGGGGTTAGTTCTGATATTCTGGACTCATCGCCGAGTGCTTTAAACCATGTTTCAGTTAAGAATAGGATATCTATTTCGTCATCAATAATAAGATCGGCAATGTCTAAAACCTTATTACGACAGGATTGTGCATTTAAAAGGGCAACGTGTAATTTTGATGTAGAGTTGGTGCTTTTTTGTGTCTGTCTTTTTTGCTTATAAATTGGGTTTCCGTTTGGTAGTTGCTTGATATCAGTTTTATATTTTGTACCACCGCGTTTCCCACGAAAACGTTTTAGGATACACAAAAACTTGAGGTGTTCAAAAAGTTCAGTTGATAATTTAACATTTCTTGATTTGTATCTGAGTAGATCATCACGAGAATAAGAACTCATCAAGTGTTTAATCCAGGAGGGTGATTAAAATGTTCACTAGTTTGAAAGTAACCACTGATTGAACTGAGTAATCCTTAAAATCACAATCATTGTATTGGCAAGACTGTTAAACAATGTTCAGGAAAAACTACAAACCATGTAAAATTCACAATGAATATATACAGATATGACTTTAAAAACGTTAAAATATCTAACACAAATCACACACTAAGCACAAAAAGTAGCTTAATCCGACCGCTGTAATGTTATGCAGGTCTCAGCCAAGTGTTAATCCAAATTCAAATCCGGTTTATGAAATATTATCAAAAAACTTAGACAGCCATTTCATGTGCAGCCTGGTTGGGCGCCATCTTGAATCAATAAGGAAAAAAATAACTTTTAATTATGCTATTGGCAATCAATATAAAAATGTATCATATTTCGCAAACAGTGTCACTGCACTGGTCCTAATATTGTGGTCCTGTTTAGTAGATATTGCTCTCTATTTCTGAAAACAAATGACTGGTTGCTATTTACTAGAAGACTTGAGATAATGTATGATTAACCTCTGGTTTTAAAAATTAGACATGACCACATAGCAAATAGAGATATTTTGCAAGTGGAGATGACTGCAGCTCAATTAATAAAAAAAACTGTTATATATACATGTATATATATATGACTTTTATTAATGTACATATAGCTGTTTGTATTGTTACAAAGTTTTGAACCAATCAATGAAAGAATGGTAAAATTGACAATACTCAAATAACCTAGAACAGGCGTTATATATACCGGTAGTATAATTTATGCAAAGTATCATTAGGATTGTACTGCAAACGTTTACACTAGCATGTAAATGATTTAGTAACACTAATATATGTACATGTATGTACATAATTCATTAGAACAACTACAGTAATATGTGTATGTACAAAGTTTCATGAAGATATCTTGCATGGTTTATGAAACATGCTGAGGAAACAAAATTGTACACCAAAACCTAAGTCAAATTTGTTTCCATGGAAACACAAAAAATATAAATCCCAGAAATTCCTAAGTAGCAAAAGGCACAACTAATGTACATGTAATAGGTTGGTGTGTGTACAAAGTTTCAGAAAGATATTTCTAACGGTTTATGAGATATGCTCCGGAAACGAATTCGGGACGGGACGAACGGACGGACGGACCCCGTTTCAGTATCCCCCCCTAACTTCGTTCGGCGCGGGGTAATAAATTATCTATTTCTCAAAGACAGTCATTAATTAAACTATTACCTAAAGCCAATAAGGACTAAACAAATATCCGAAATGTATGTCATATTACTAAAATATTTGAAAAATGTATCCAACTATCTATGTATATATTCAATTTTATATATCTGAAAATAAATCTTATGCAGATTTAGAACAGGTAACTTAAGACTACCTATAGAGACCGGTAGATGGCTTTGTATTCCAAGACAACAGAGAACCTGCAATATCTGCACACTTGAACTTAAAAGTGACGAGTTTCATTATATATTCGAATGTCCAACCCTAAGTGAACACTAACTTAATTCCTAAAAAATATAATAAAATTTAGAAATATTATTTCATTTTATAACCTATTTAATAATTATAAATATAGTACTTTAAATAAATTTATATTTATTATTCAACAGACATTAAACTCCCCCATCAACTTAACATATTGTATATTATATTCATGTTATTATTATGTTACTCCCCTATCAACTTAACGCATTGTATATATATTCTTAATGTTATTATTATTATGTTCTCTTAATTAGATTACACTATTTTTTCACTACGCTGTTTATTGTAACGGTTATTTGAGAATAACGTTATTAATATTGTTATGGTAATAACAAACACGTTAAAATTAATAAATCATCAATGTATAAAAATACATCATTTAAGAATAACGATTTAACATTTGTCACAGATATTATTAATACAGGAAATAATTCAACTAATTTAATTATTAGAAGCTTAAAGTCATCAGTTAAATCTGTATCTAAAAATAAATTATATAACAATCAACAAGTGGTAAATAACCTAGAAACTCCAAACCCTAATCTATGTGATTATTTTATAAGAAAAATAATTTAAGCGATTTATAATAAAGATCTATTAAAAATAAAAAGTAAAGATGTCTACAACACATTAATCTTAAATAAACATCAGAAACCGACACCAATAGAAAAATGGGAACGACTACTTAACATGGAACTAAACAAAGAAGACACCAAAAAAATATTTCAAATATCAAAAACTACATGTTATAACATTAAATTGCGTTGTTTTATATATAAATATATCCACAATATTATCTACACTAATACCCGTTTATGCCATTTCTCGCCAACGGAATCAACTCTATGCATCTTTTTGTTACTCATATAATGGGGATGTTAACCACCAATTTACCCATTTGCTAAATATCTGGCAAGAAACCATCAGTATTAAAAGACTATAATATCGATGGTTTATCCCCACGAAGGCGCAGTTTTTGACCATAACGGATTAAAAGAGGTTGTTTTCGACGATTTCGCGGGAATCCAGCTCCTAGGGATTAAAATGGATTACAAACGTGACAATGGTGTTATAGATTGTTATGATACGAATTTACACTTTCATAATCCCCAATGTAACTAATTAACCAACATTTTAGCATCATTTTTGGCATACGAAATAAAACCATAAATATACCAGAACAAAAATTAATTTAATTTCGCCATATAAGGAATTAAAAAATAACTATGCTATAACAAAAATTAATAGAAATAAAAACATATGGTGGAACATTCGTCTGTATGCGAAAACATTGGCGTTTATCTGTCAGGAAGAAAAAAAAATGCCATGGGGAAAAGTTAGCCATTAATGCTGCCGTCGTGTATTGTGTAAAAGTTGGTAAAATATATTGGGAGTTACTGTAGAAGGTACCGTTTCCAAAAATAGTATCTGACTGGCAAAGCAAAGCTATCATTCACCGCCACGAAGTTACTCAGTTCTTCATCAAATAAAGTCGAAATTGGTTTTTAGACAACGGACAAACAGCGACGGCATAATACGTCCACATGAAAATGTGGGCGTATAAAAATGACAATGATTGAGAGTGAACGAATAGGTGAACACTCTTTGGATGATTTGATGATATTCATCATAAGTTGCCAATTGGTGAATAAAATTTCGAATGAACATAAATTGATAAAATCTTTAACACCGTTAATTGGGTCTTAATAACAACATGTCTCTCTTCAAACGAAAGCCGACAAGTTGATATCTGCGCCTTCGCAGGAAGGATATATTTTGGTCACGCTCTGTAACTGCGCCTTCGCGGGAATACACCCAATCGATACACACCTTGGAGTTTATAAACAAGATAACCAAAGTCTAACCAATTTCCAACACTATCTGTCACACTTCTAAACCACATACTAATATTTACAAAGTTCTATATATATATACATAGTAAATATAAACTAAAAAACACCATACCAAATAAAAAGGAGAGAGAGAGAGAGAAATGGGGTTTAACGTCCACTCAACACAACCAGGTCATTTCGGGACTAACATACGGTTTTAATTTTATTTCAATAGTTCGCTTGCGCGTAGGGGTCTTTAGCCGTGGGACGAAACCGGAGTTCCCGGAGGAAACCCACGAGGTTGAGAAGGCGCCCCTATCTCCATGCCACATACGCTCACACCAGGGCTCGAAACCACAGCCGCAAGCCAGAGGTGACCGGCCAGCTAGAGGTCGAAGCGCGGCACTCTAGACCACTAGGCCGTCCCAACCCCCCCAAATAAAAAGGAATATACATCATACATAATCAACATTAAAAACTAGAACCTGCAAATACTCATCTCCATGAAAAATGGAAAACACAAACAGAATAAAACCTGCTATATACAAGTAATATTATAATAACCACAAAATATCTTATAATTTACTACAATATCTATTTTGAAACGAATTAATAAATATATGTATAAATCCATTCAAAATGGATATTTCTTATAACATATTTACATAAAATGTATATTTTGAAATATGCACTAGTATATACTTTTAAGAATAATTATGAAATAGCTAGTATGTACATGTAGTATAATATAAATATCCGAAATGTATGCCATATTACTAAAATATTTGAAAAATGTATTTAACTACGATGTATATATTCAATTTTATATATCTGAAAATATACTAATTTTTTAAAAAAAAGAAAAAAATAGACGCGAGAAAACAACGTGCAGCATCTCGTTGTTTTGTGGTTGAGTATCGGTAGACATTATTTATATTGGACGATGAATTTGAATTTTGTGAAAAGATAGATTTCCGTTTTCGAAATTTTGGCATTTGAAGAGGTTAGTCTATCTAAAAAGCTGGTAAATGACAACTAGTGATCCCATTTTCAAAATACTGGAACTTCGGGGTTTTTTTTAATTACTCTCAAACGTCAATAGATAACTACCAATGACAAATATTGCAAAATGATATCAGATTAAAAGAGTTCAAAATCTGACATCGTATATGTATAGAAAAGACACAGAATAGTATTTTAAACATGCAGAAAAGATAATTAATTAGACGGTGTTTTTTCATTTAAATCTTATACAAAAAAGATACGAGATTAAATAGGTTTTTTGTTAAATTATACAGAAAAAATAATAATTAACGTTTGTTTAGTCTAGATGTGTAAACAGAAATTATTTACAAATGGATTGGTTTTTAATAAGAAATGGAGCTTGTTTTTACTTAAAAATATGAAATAATACATTTTAGTAATTGCATATGTAAGGTAGTTAGGAGAGAAACAAAGAGGCTATATATTGCTATTTGGGGGCTATTAAGCGAGTTTAAATCATAGGCTTTAGCCTACATATATGCCCATATATAGTGACCACTCTTGGCGTAAGAATTCATGAGCCAAATCAAAAAACGGTTTGGATATGTTTTAGTCAATTTGAGTTTTTTCTTACTCTGTCCCATTGTTTATGTATAAAGTGAAAAATTGATTTAGCCAAATCTGATTTATATTATTAGCTAATTAGAGCAGTTGATAGCCATTGGCGATTGTCTAGGGAGGTCACCACTCATATACACGCATAAGAAGACATTTATCGCTGTATGCTTTACGTCCACTTCCACAGATGTGAAATCATGCACAGGATGTTGTGATGAATGTAACTAGCACTTAGCTGTTAAACCAGTGTGAAACGGGATTCCCTCACGAAAATGAAGTAATGACGAAGTGAAAAATTTGATACCCGAAGTGTTCATGTCTACAACACTTCCATAACAACACTTCAAAATTTAAATGAAAAAATGAAGGCAGACATGATGTTGAAGCGAGCCATACCAAATATGCAAATTAGGCTTCCACGAAGTGTTGACTTCAACTTGTGGGGTGTTTTTCTCACTTCGCCCAAATGCTTATCGATTGTTTATTAGGCGTTTTGCTCACTTCAACCCAGTGTTCATCGGGTGTTTTGCTCACCCAGTGTTTATCGGGTGTTGTGTCCACTTCAAACCAGTGCTTATCAGGTGTTTTTCTCAGTTTGGCTGTGTGCGTATCGGGTGTTTTGTCCACTTCGACCCACTGCTTATCAGATGTTTTGTTCACTTATTGAGTGTATTGCTCACTTCCAACCCCCACTTCCAACCGGTGTTTTTCTCGCTTCAACACAGTGCTTATCGGGTGTCTCTCTCACTTCAACACAGTGCTTCTTAAGTGTTTTTCTCACTTCCCCTGAATGTTTATACATTGTTATCACTTCGACCAGGTGTGTGTGTGGTGGTGGTGGGGGGGGTTATTTCATTCCAGTGTCGTTCAAGAAAGTCCCACCCCACCCTGATTGTCTGCACCGTTTGCCTGATCAGTGGATCTAAGGCCTGGCAAGGACAAAGCGCCATGTTTAAATTATTCATTCAAAGAAGACTAAATTTCTATCATAGCACACTGATTTGTCCCAGATATAGTGAAAAGTAGCAAACATGATACAAAATAACACTTTGATGATTATTTATTACTGTTTTCAAAATATTAAAATACAATTGATACAATTAACAAGTGGTTGCCATCTACGATACACTTAACATTTTCACTTAACATTTTGCAAAAGAGATCAGGGAATATCAATAGGGCCCATCCACTCATTGTCCCAATGTTTCATATAGAATTAAAAATAAATCTGTTAATAAATTGTAGCCTTTATCGATTTCACATGTTTTCCGAAAAAGACGGTTAAGTCTGAATTGCCGAAATTTACATGTGTAGGATTTGTCCTCTCATAGCCCCAATGCTCACTCCAAATTAAAAACTGACGTCTCATCACATTCACAAGCTTTTTTTGAAAAAGGAGGTCGTCATTTTCGAATTGCTGCATATCGATGAGGATTGTGATTTCATGAACCAAATGCTTCACATCAAATCTGAAAAGGAACTATTAGGAACTGGAACCTCTATGGAATTCAGTTTTTTGCTAAGGGGCAATAACCCATGAGGTCACAAACAGGGCTTGATTGGTGGAAGATCGGGTTGTAACTTTGTTCAATACAATTATATACATAAATATTTGCGAGGTTCTTAGATGCAGAAATAAAGGTGATTGATTAGATACAAACTTTGAAATCCGGTATTTTAGTCAGGGTCATACAATTGTGTGTTGTTAGATTTTTAAAGTTCAAATTGAATTGGCTAAATAACTTAAATTATAGAGAGATACATAACATGTAGCTGAATCTCCAAAGTTATTTGAGTATTATCTCTCATTTTCGGCCTAAATAACTTAAATTATAGAGAGATACATAACATGTGGCTGAATCTCCAAAGTTATTTGAGTATTATCTCTCATTTTCGGCTGCAGATAGTTTATACTGTAGATCGTCATAATGATTTATTTTGACTTTTACTTTGTTTACTGCTTTTGCATCTATTTGTCCGAAAAAGTACCATGCTTTTTCGCAAAGGTCTGTGTCCTGGGCTCTATTCATTAAATTGGCATGTTAAACCTTTTTCAGATAATTGTGGGTTTTTTTCAGCATAAGTTTGCGATTAATATCGGTGTTCGATAGTTTAATGTTATGACTGGTTTATTTCTGTCTCTGGCTGGAAGTGGGGGAAAGACTTGAATTTATTCGAATTTAATTGAAATGTCGACAACCTTTGTATAGACTGCATGAATGCTTGTTTATCATCAAGATCTCGTTCGACCATCCTTGTCCGATTTTCAATATCTTTATACTTTTGGAAACACATCCACAATTTACAGACGACAGTTGGAATTATATTTTTTTATTACATCTAGATAACTTTCAAAATGATGTCAGCAAAATGAAATTGTTTTTAAAAAAATGAAAATCTTTGAAATCATGGTCAAATATTGACGATAAGCTAGTAAGTAGGTCATAAAGAGCTTATTTTGAAGGTTTAATCAAAATTTTACGATGTCTTATTCATACTATAGTTTAATATGGAATTTAGAGATGCACATGAATAAAAGTATGATACTCCTGGATGCAGTTTTCCTTAATTTTAGAGATGCACATGAGTATGATACTCCTGGGTGCAGTTTTCCTTAATTTACTATGATACCAAATGACAAACTAAAATAAGCTTAACATGAAAAAAGAAATAAAGTCTTTAAGTAATATTATTTTAATGTTGAGTATGAATGAAAGAGTGATACATGTTGACACTCTAAGAAATTTTCCATCCCACCCTCCCAAAAATGACAGTAAAGGTAGATCTTCACAGCAAAAATAACAGATAATATTTAAGATAGATCAATAAAGTAAAGACAAAGTTTATTTGAACAGTCTGACTCTTTGGTGACCTGCTAGTTAGATTTTAATGACAATAACAGATTCTGTACTCAAAATCATAACATTTGTTGAAGCCAGCAAGTCAACCGTGCATACCTGTCAACAAACTATAATTATCAACCAGTTTACTCTCTTGAAATCAATTTGGCCATTGGCTGAATTTTGAGTTCTAAAATTCAATGTATAACCACTTTCATTAATATGTTAGTATTAACAAGAAACTGAAGAGAATGGTGCTGTTGTTTTCACAGATTTGATTAAAGACAGAAAGATAAGTATAATTTATTACTTTTTCAACAATAATATTCAATAAGATAAGATTTATGTGATTTTGTTATTTACTAAACTTTATTTAACTATTATTTTACCTATATTTCAGTTCTACCAAGAAAACAAAAACTTGTAAAGTTCTGACTAGTGAATCAGCAGCAGCATTTAGATTCGTCCATGAGGAAAAAAATAATCTTACCAATTTCGAAGTAATCTTGGGCTAGCTATATGTATTCCCAAAATAAAAATTAATAAAAAAATCTGTAGATTTCTATAATACCCATTCTACAGAAAACTGTAGTGACCGAATTTCCAAACTACAAAATACTACAGTATTCATTCCTATACATAACTGTAGAAATCCTACAGAAAGTGCAATAAAATAAAACCCTATAGAATACTACAATATTTTCCTATAAAAATTATCCCATAAATCTGTAGGAAAAACTACAGGATTTGCATCCAATTTTCAATATCTTTATACTTTTGGAAACATATCCACAATTTACAGTCGACAGTTGGAATTATATTTTTTTTTATTACATCTAGATAACTTTCAAAATGATGTCAGCAAAATGAAATTGTTTTTAAAAAATGAAAATCTTTGAAATCATGGTCAAATATTGACGATAAACTAGTAAGTAGGTCATAAAGAGCTTATTTTGAAGGTTTAATCAAAATTCTTTTGTACACAAAGCTCTGTGCAATTTTTAAAAAACAAGAAATTGTGCCAGCTTGAAACTTTTTTCGTTATAACCAAGCGACCTTTTAGCTGATTTGAACAATTCTTTTTTCTTTCAGATTCTCGTTAAAATCCAATACATCTAACAAGGGGTGGGAGAATAAATAAATTGTTGTTCTTTACTTCATGAATGATTTTAGAGGCGAAATATGGCGAAAATAACGAATTTGACAAACTATTGTCAACAAATGTATTTTTATACGGCCACATTTTCATGTACCTGTCCGTCCGTCCACAATTTGTTTGTTGACACTCTACAGGTCACAATTTGTATTCGATTTTGACGAAACTTAACATATAGGTCGATCTTCCAAAGGTCTCGGTTCTGTGCGATACTGGCATTAATCAGACCATAACTTCATGGATTATGACCCCTGGTTGTACGAAAAATTAAGTTTTTAGCCTGTGGACACTCTACAAGTCATAACTTTCAACTGACTTTGATGCAACTTGAAATGCATGTTTATAACCAAACGATATATGCACATATGGGATCGTAAATTCCTGAATTATGATCCCTGATTGTACGAAGAATCACGTTTTTTGCTTGTGCTCCCTCTAGAGGTCACAATTATATATTATCCGATTTAAAAAATCGCCCGAATATATCACTGTTGCACCGTAATGATGCTTGAGGTCGCATTTCATAAAAATTGGACCAAAACGGCAGGACAAAATGACCGCCTATCGTACGCAAAAAGTGTAAAAATATGGTATATCAAAGTTGTGGACCCTGTACATATCACAATTTTGATCCGATTTTGATGAAACTTGAAATACATGTTTATATACTAACTTTGTTTCACCTGTTGGGACACATAAATATGTAATAAACTTGCTGCAGATTTTCTAATATTTTACATTATATAAAATATTCTATAGTCGGAAAAGGGGCAACCATCATGTCTTTTTTTTGTATAAAAACCTAGAAATACATTTGTATATATCAAGATTCAAAGAGCTAGAAAAAATGTATTTGGCTCGGTCCGCTAAACAGTTCCTTCTTTTCTAATATCTCTTTGCCGCGAATGATAGGTGTTCCACACATCGGTAATGAATCAAAACGTAGAATATTGCGCAAACATACGAAACGGAAATAAGGATCTCACAAACTGTTTATAGGAGCTTTTACGGGTTTCCATTTTGACGTCATTTTCGGTCATGCGCAGACCCTGGCCTTATTCGTAGACTGTAACCCATAGGCCAGTGTGTGTTTTTTTTGTGAAAATACCGCCGTACAGTGAGCTTGTTTTACATAAAATGGATCCGATCGCCATTTCTATATACATGTAAGGTTTACCGACCGATGCCAGATACCGATATTTACAAAAACTTCGATATAGAAAAGATACGGCAAGTTTACCAGACCCGTAATGGCCGTTGCAATTTAGGAAAACAAGTTAAGACTGGTCCGTGCTCACGGTGTGAACTAGAATTTGGTCTCAAATTCATTACGCATTTTACGACCAAACAAATTTTATCTATTAATTACAGGACTATTAACACAAAAGATTCTTTTTTAAATCTGGTCTAGATCATATTTACATTCAGCTGACGACTGTACAGTATTTGCACGGTTGATATATCGTCCGCTAAAGCGCTGCAGCATGCTACACTCTTACACAAAACACGGTTATGTTGAGCATTGATGCTATCGACTTAAAATAATTCCAGCGAATGATACTATAAATAGTATGCAATATGCAAATAAGATTGTCTATGCGTGCTGTTAACCAATAGTACTGTAATTTTCCCCGCGTTTAGACGGCTCTAACCAATGATAAAATAGTTGTTTGATGCACGGAGTAAAACGTCAGCCATTTTATTAAAAAAAAATCATCTTGATGGAATATGAATAACAAAAAGAATAAAACGATGATCAATTTGAATCTGTGAATATTTTTAAAATCTTTTTTTTTCCAACCACATAAATCGTTTTGGCACAACTTTTGACACTCTGTGAAATTTTAATCCGGTCAGTTTATGTCGCAACCCAAGAATGAAGAACGATATATTTGCGTCCATTTTATCAATTTCTAATTAAGTATTTGGTTCATAGAACACATGTTGAATGCAAATATATTATTTGCTCTTTTTTTTTTTAGATTTGCTACGGTCCTGCTTTAAAATATCGTCTTGAATCTTGAATAATTCTTTCGTGAAGCCACAGGTCACCACTCTATAACCCATTCTATTATTTACTCTTTTGCTCGATTTCGTGGCATTTTACAACCAAACAGATGTTATCTATTAATTGTTTGCAATAAAATTAACACAAAACATATAAATCGGCTTCATACATCAATGCATCTTTGTAATCTTTTGGGTACAGCGGTCAACTGCAGACCGCGTGCGAGCTTAGCATGATATCGTCTGCTACAACGCAGTATATCGTCAATAAAACGAAAAAAAATAATTTAGACATAATTTGAAATCGGTAATTTATTACGAATGCTACACATATCTTACAACAAGGATGGCATTCAAGAATACGTTTTATATTAAAAGATACAGACGGAAAACCCCGTTTTCCTTAGCGTTTGCCATGTTAAGATACGACAGTGAAAAGGCCAGGCTAAAAATAGACACCGGAAATACGTCACGCTTAAAACCTCCTATATGTAACAGACAAAAAACTGCACTTTATTTTTTCGTTTACTTTGCAAAGAGGTTTTTTCTCTGAAAAATCACAAGAAAAGATCCCGGAGATTGTGCCAATTCTCTTGTTTAAGGCCATGATTTACGAAGGTCAAGGTTACAGATCTTGGGGCCGCGGGCCAAGCCGGAGTATTATATAAAATGTTATAAAATATGAAAATTCACAATTGAGATAAAGACGTAAAAAGTGTATTTGGATAAGTCTGCTCAACTATTTTCTTTTTCTTATATCCCTTTTTTTCAGAATGGTCGGAAATAAGAATTTAACCAAGTACACTTTTCAGTTTACTTGTCGCGGGTTTCCTTTTAGAAATTGGTCCATTGGTATGCATCCACGCATCACTCTGCTCTGCAACAACCTCGTTTGCACCCCCTCACCCTTTTTCCTTTTTTTAAAAAAAAAATTCCTGTGAAAAATAGTGTGACAATTTGTCCACAGAATGTCCTCGTCATAATTTTTGAGTCGTGTATCTAGTGTTAAAGCCAAGTTGAGAAATATAAGATATGGAAACCTGCTGCGTTTCATAAACAATATTTATTTGTTTATTTACCTTGTTTACAACATAAATAAAGTGGAAGTAGAACAGTTTACGTGAACATTATTCGTATGTAATAATTAAGTTAAAATACGACAGCCTTAAACTGGGATATCCTGTCCTACACAAGATTTTCAGTTGTGTGTCTAATACAAAATCTAATTGCAAGTAGATAAGACATGGACACCATAGCGTTTCATAACCAAGATTGTACGCCAGCCGAAGATAAATGCAATACAATGAAATGGTTTTTAATGTTTTAACTATTCTGCCCGAGTGGGCGAATGAAGACGTGCATTTGTCATACTGTGTGGTATTTTTTTGGAAATTTTTACGTACACGCCACTGACCCAAGGAAATCACGCCGGAAAATTCCGATGATCTTTCTCAATAAATGCAGCAGACATCGAGCACGGAACCTCCAGGCTAACGAACCAACGTCTTCCTCACTGAGCTACCGTGGCTCCCTTTACAAATATAGAGGTAGAGAGAGAGATGGGGTTTAACGTATGCTCAACACAAACTAGGTCATTTCGGGACACACGGTGCAATTTTATTTCAATAATTCGCTTGCACGTAGGAGGTTTTAGTAGTGGGAGGAAACCGGGGAAAACCCACGAGGTTAGACAGGCGACCCTACTCCTTGCCACGTACAACCGGGGAATCGAAACCATGCCAGTTGATTCAATGAAAGACATTACGATACAACGCGCACGTTCTAACTATTCACCTAAACACCGACCCCACCCCACCCAACTCCGCATTTACAAGTAAAAAAGTACATTTGAAGGTTGAACCGAATGGTAATGCCTACATGTAGTCTACTTGTGTGGCATTAAAAAATACGGGTTCTCTTGACAGCCGAAGATTCAGTTGATTAATTTAGTAAAATCTAATTGATTAGAAACTATTTGCATGAATATCAGACAAATGACAACAGCATCGTTTTCCATCACGAGTAACCTATTCGTGTGTTAAAACGGGTAATAGTTCAATAAATTAAATTCTGCCGAGTGACAAAGCATTATGGGGTACTATGATTGTGATTGGCTACAGACAATTTTCAGTTTATTTCTATTTAAATTTCATTGAATTTCGTTTTTAATATAAAATTGGTTTTGATTTTGATTTAAAGTGGCTTTTTGATTAAAGATACATTAGTTAAGAGTTTTGTAAAGACTATGAATAATATGATGTTTACTATATCATAGTCGGAAACATCGTATCGTGTGTTGACAAGTACAGTATTCTCCGGAAATATATGCTTTCACTTGATATACATTGTCAATATGACTAGTTATACACACATCCCCAGCAATCAGAAGACCACTTCAATTATTTAATACAACCACTTATATCCAATATAGCGTCACTGTATACGGTAACCAACAATTATCGTTTCTCCAGAAAGAGTCGTTTCACAAGAATCTACCATCTCTCCGGATGTGATCGCTTTAAATGTCTATGTTTGGTCATATGTCGCTATATTTCATGGGTATATACTAGATAAAAACTGTTCTAGCCGACTCGTGGGTGAGGGTGGGGCTGAAGTCCTGCCTGTTAGCCATATTTCATTCGGTAATCCATACAATCCCTTTTGTCTGAGTTTGGTATCATCAGCCTTGTCTGAATACCCCTTTCTTTAGGACCCCACCGTCCGGTGTTTCAGTCGCTCTTTAGAGAGCTAAGGTGAATATGATGATTATGCTCCTATTTTCACGGATGGTTCTGAGGATTGTGATTGGGTACAAAAATATCCGTTTAAAAAACGAAAAAAATTCCAGAATCAAAATTTACCAGTAAAATTTTATCAGGTTTTTTTTTTACTGTAATTTACAGAAATTCCCCCGTTTAACATAAATTCCATTCTCAAATACAGAAAAGGTAAATCCTGGTAATTTTCGTTTCCTAGACATACAAATGATAAAAATTTCATTGAATTAACCATTGACCTTATACGCGTGTGTGAAATAGCTTTATTTATCGCCCGCTTCCACCGAAGTGCTATCGCTGACAATCTTTATACGTAACTTCTTTCCGATAATATAAGATAATATCAAAAACAACTGTACTCGTCAGTGACTGGACCGTTTAACGCAGGTACGTTAACTCTGCCATAGAGACAAACCCGCTTACACTGGCCAATCGGTTATATTATCCGGATTTAAGCGTGCTTGGTTACCAGATAATACAACTTATTCTCTCTGGGCGCTGAAACATATATTTACACATTTATGAAATTACTTAAAATCTGATTACCGTAAGATGAATGACAATACACTTTATAGATCTTATAAATAATGGAAACTAGATATACATGACATCTAATATACCCAACTTTACAAAATGATTCTTCATATTATGGTTAATAAATTGAAATGAATACTATAACATGATAACTATTAACAATGATTATGATTACTTTTCGTTGCATTTGCAAACAGAAATAATCCGTAAATTCCTGGTCATTCTACCGTTTATCCCGCACAGTAACAGAAAAAAGTTCATTATAGAATGGATAAAAACTATTTTATCTGGTCGTTCCACCCTTTATTCCTTAAAATAACAAAATTAAGTCCGTTATAGAAGGGAATAAAATATTTTATCCTTAAATTGAAAAATCTTGGCTCTAGAGGCTTAAGTTAATATCTGATTGACTTGAAATTTATACACACTGTTTAAGGTCATCAGACGAAGAAGCCTATCGATTTTCAGCGATACACTATAATTACTGTTAGAGTTATGACCCTTAATCACTTTGAAAAATATTGTGGACACTTTAGAGGCTAAAGTTATCATCCTAATAATTACTGCCAGACTTATGGCCCTTGATGGGACAAACAATCGAAACACTTCTAACTATTTCTGGTAATTACTTAATGGGCTATTACTCGTAATAAGATATTCATATGTTCTAAACGTTCTCCTTACTGACAAAAGTAAAAATATGTGACAACCCTTGTTGACTGACTGGACGACTTAGCTGTTGTGGGCGTATGTTTCGTTGCCTGGCAATCTATCTTCTGTGTTTTTAAATACACTGTACATGTATATATACGTTACTACAATAGAAACAATGTTACACAATAAAAAGGACACACAATTAACAGTAATTATCACGCCACACTACCCCCCCCCCAAACCTACCAACTACAGGCAGTGTAAATACATGATATATTTTAGATTTCCCCGAGTTATAGTTCGTCTTTCGTTACGACACGCTTTATCAAGTTTGTTGGTTGTAATTTATAAGTTTTGAATTTTTGGATGTATACATATTTTACGTAAGTGTATAAATGAGTTGAAATTATCTTGTATTTTGAATTCTCTTCATTTTGACCTTGAGAGGTCAATGTTTGTGAATTCTCTCAACCGATCATATCCATATTTATTTACTTTATTTATTGACATTTATTTTATCGAATGTTGTTGTACCTTGAGTACAATATGGTTGTTTGAAACAACATATTAAACCGTGATATGTAACAATATTAACTTCAATATTATACCGTTTTCAAAAGGAATCGAACTTTTCATTTTCATCCAATAGATCTGATATTCTGTATATTCCCACTCCATTTCTTATAGAAGTAATTTTGTTATTTAACTTTATATTAGAGTTATACCATATGACAGAGTATTTATGAAATGGGGTTTAACGTCCTACTCTTTTGCACCTAACCTTGGCTAATGGAAGACGGGCATGCGCCATACAGTGTGCTATGAGGGAAATTTTGCCCGGCCAGCGGCGCTACGATCTACTCTTATATCGAATTCCAACTGCCAAGGGATCTTTTACGTACACTCCAATGTGTACACGGGACCTCGGTTTTTCGTCCCATCCGAACGACTAGGCAGCTGTCCGTGTCAGTCCCTTCTTCTGCATCGCTGACATGGGAAAATCACGCCGGAAAATCGAGATGAACTTTCTCGGCCAATGCAGGGATCGAACACCCGACCTCCAGGCTAGCGAACCAGCTCCTTATCCACTTGGCTACCGTGACCCCCCCCCCCGAGTATTTATGGCATAAGGGAGTGAAATAAACATATACCCAAGATGTAAAAATATCGCGTATGAACTTATTGTATGAATATTTTTTTTATATAAGCAACATCTTTTGGGTTTAAATTGAGTTCAAAGGGGTTGATTAATTTTGATTGTTGAAATGTATCCAAGATTGAGTTCCTCCAGATTTGCTTAGTATTATTTTGTATGGCGCGTTTCATCCAATTACAGGGGCGGATCCAGGGAGGGGGGGGGGGGTCCAACTGCTCAGCTACATAAAAAAAAATAATGCCTTGCATCAATGACATTACATCACAAAGTGATCCTACATCAGTATAAAAATGATTTCTCTGTTTAAAAAGTTCAATTTGTATGTATGCCTATGTAATTTAGAGACGATGATGGCAGATTTCCGTGACAGAAACCTGGCAAACCCCCTCCTGCAAAATTTCCTGTATCCGTCCCTGAATTAATCTTTATTCATTTAGTGAAAATATCTGGGGCATTTAAACCAACCTGATCAAAAGGGCTGCACATTTGTTCTTTTTCAAATTTTGGCTGGCTTTTCATCCCATATAAAACTAAAAAATAATTTATCTATTTCACTTAGTGTTGGTAACATAGATAGTTTCTAAATACTTTTTGGTAGGATTATCGATTTTAAAATTACAATTCGGCCACTCAGTGTTTTGGATTTACTCCTAACCGTCATCAGGGTATTGTTCATGTTATCTATCTTATTTTCATAGTTATATTTATATATATTTCTTCTAGTTTGTTATTTAGAGGAAGAGGGATCCCCAGGATACATATATTAGTTTTTATAATTCTGATATTGTTTGGAACTGTGTAGACCCAAATGTCTAAGAGCGCCGAGAGGGGCAATTTCACATTTATCATAATTTGCTTTTAATCCACTTGCCATTTTAAATTCTTCCATGATACTTAATACTTTCCCCCCACCTAGCAACAGTGTTTAACGTCTACTAATTGTGAAATTTTAATATTATTTTCGTTTACGTTAATTCCTTCTATTGGTGGCTCGTGTTTAACGTCTACTAATTGTGAAATTTTAATATTATTTTGGTTTACGTTAATTCCTTCTATTGATGGCTCGTTTAACAGTGTTTAACGTCTGCTAATTGTGAAATTTTAATATTAGTTTCGTTTACGTTAATTCCTTCTATTGATGGCTCGTTTTTAATTACTGATGAGAATATTTCAGCGCATAAAATAAATAAATATGGGGATCGAACGGTTATTGTTACATATTACCGTTGAGTTCGAATTTCCTGAAAATCGGACCCAAACTGCCAGACGAAAGTGTAAACACCGGAGGTCACAATTTTGATCCGATTTTGATGAAACTAAAATTGAATATTTATAAGAACTTGGTTCCGTTCGATATTCGCGCAGATCGGATCGTAACTTCCTGAATTATGACCACTGATTGTACGAAAAATTGCGTTTGTAAGTTGTGGTCCTTCTAGAGGTAACACGTTGTATCCGATTTAAAAAAAAACGTTCGAATATATCCGTTACAACATACAACAT
Organism: Patella caerulea; assembly: GCA_036850965.1. Lineage (NCBI taxonomy): Eukaryota > Metazoa > Mollusca > Gastropoda > Patellidae > Patella > Patella caerulea. The sequence continues at coordinate 7,063,539 of JAZGQO010000010.1, forward strand.
AATGTTGGTTGTGTTCAAATTTAGGAACAATCGAAATGGAACGCTTAAAAAGATTGGTTTTAAGAAAAGTTTTTAAAACAATTCTTAAAACCGAACTTTTTAAACGTGCTTTTAAACTATGAACATGGCGACATTTTAATGTGTTAGAACTACATTGCATTTGTTTTACTTTGTATGTATTTAACTGTGAAGAGCGCCGCGGGGCAGCTGTTAGCTGGAACATTCAGCGCTATACAATGCAAATTGATTATTATTATTTATTATTATAACTGCGCAAATTGTGTAAAAGTATGTAATACGAAGAATGTAAACCCGCTAGAGGTCACAATTTTTATCCAATTTTGAAGAAACTTAAAATATATCTTTATATCCCAAAGTTCTCAGTCCCTTTTGGTATTCGCAGCATTTCACACCATAACTTTGTGGAATATGCCCCCTGATTGTACGAAAAAACCGCTTTTGTTTTTAACTTGTTCTCTATCCATCTCTTGCATAATGTGGGCGTATCTTTACAAAATTTGAACTCAACCTTCATAGATGTTTAACGGTGATGTATTTAAACGGGTTTTTTTAATTGAATACAAATATATTATTCAGGATATATTTCACGACAAATTTGTTTCCAAATTTCAATAGTTCCCCAGTATGATTTTAAAATGCATTCAGATAATATACTTTTTCCGAATTTCTTGTTTTTTCTAGCCTTGGTGTTTGAGATGTAACCCATACAGTATTTTATTTTTGGTAGGTGTGATTTAAGTTAGGTTTCCCCTCGTCAGCAGTGCAAGACGGGGGTCGGGCATGGACCCGTAAGTGGTATTACAACCAGTCGTTTGGTGCTACAAAACCTCATCTGGTGTTTTGAACCGAATCTGGTGCTTGCTTGTATGAGCTGGGTGCATGGAACCGAATATGGTGTTTTGAACCTAATCCGGTGCGCAAGATATAAATCTGATTATTAATGTTACATAAGATATTGCGATTATTATTAGCAGCAAGGTTTCTAGTGGAAATGCTGCAGGGAATTGAGGAAAATAAATAAGGTGGCCTGGAACCGAATTTGGGCACTAAAGGGACGTTGAGACTGCAGCTGATATTATGTCCAAAGATCATTCCAGTTGGTTGTAGTGTAGGAGTTTCATCCATGACTTATTATATATTTAATTCAATGAATTTCCATCCATTAAATTTCTTAACTACATAGTTGTTTTGTTATATTATAAAAAGTCAAACAACGGTGCTGTGAGTGTAGTAGTGTGCACCTTTCTTGCAAAGCTACCTGTCCTTCATCGCCTGTTCCGCCTTCAGTATTTTTACTTGAAACTTTCTTCGAGATACAAGGACAAGGCTTCTTTATAAACAGTAGGTATCTATGCAAATATAAGGGCCTTCATCGTCCGATAAGACGCGTGGTTTCTACCTTTTAACACAGACGAAGTAGTGAATCCATTGAAATGGCTTTTCCCATGAAAAGGGTGGCCAGTAATTCGTTATAAAATTTCTATCATGTCGACATTATTGTAATAAAGGATGAACCAAAAGATAGGATTTGTAGTCCTCGACAAAGTTAGGCAGGTATCTTTTCAGAAGTGTGGACATTAAAGTGCAAGGTTACACAAAAATCATCGAGGTTTCATTCTATTGACAGTATGAATACAAATAAAAACATATTCTAGTTCAAACAATATACGTAAAATAACTGGTTAAAATTCAGAATAATATTCTGCGTTACTCCATTTGAATTTACATAGGGAAATCCGTTCCCAGGAAATGTTTATGTCATTATGAGCTTCAAGTCTGCTATTGTGTTCTGAACTAGTACTATTCACACTGTTTATCAACAACATAGATACTGGATATTGTGATATAGTTTTGGAATCGCGTTCACGGGATCTATTATTGAAACAATACAGTATTTTAAAAAAAGTCCATCATTCACGTATCTAAAGCTTTTTTGGAACCTATTGTGAATACTTATCATTAAAATATCCTTCAAAAGGCTTATCGTTTTCATTTAAACGGTCATTGATAAACAGTCACTTCATTTCAAATATTATAACTGTTGTCATTTTCAGTATGTAATGTAAATTATCAATGAAAACTGTTAAAAGTAGAAAGTTGTACTTATTTAACAATTTGGATGATAAGCTGATTGAGATGTATCATTGACACAAAAGTAAACTATTGAATATGAAAATATTTGTGAATAACTAAAATTGGTTTATGAATTTTATAAAGTATTTTGGTGGGTTTTTTTTGTCTTATTATGTGCAAATAAATACTGTTGTCCGGCATTTTGGGGGTTTAAATGAAAATATTGTGACAGTTTTAGTGTCATGTTACATCTTGCATGAAAAAATGCCCATAAATGATGATTATCCATTTAATTTTCACATCAAAACTATATTAATTATAGACGCATTTCTGTGTCTCTTCCATGCACCAAAAGGAATAAGGTTTTCAAATTCTGTATTGGAATAAAACATTTTCAAAGATGCACACGGTGTCTAATATTATATCTCTTACTTCCATTTAAATCTGTAATTATTTCAAATTCTGCAAATGCTCAAAATAACTTATTTCGAAGAGCCAAGAATTAACATTAAAGTCAATGGAGAAATATTTAATGATCTATTGCTGTATAACAAAGCTGTGACTGATATGCCTTAGTTTTGAAAATATGAAGATTAAATTATCATAAAATATTTTGAGTACAGAAAAGCTAAAAAAAAATTCTAAAAAAGTTAAATTCTAAAAACAATTATCAAATTTTGGCGATAATTTTTGATTTTATTGCAAATTTCCCAATTTTCAGTTTTTATTTAATTTCTGACAGTAAGAGGAATATTTTAATGTCCAATTTTGGCTTATTCAGACTCAGAAAGCACAGATAAAGTGAACAGTATTGTAATGTCACCTAATTTTGTCTAAAAATCAGGAATATTCACCAAAAAATCTCCAGATTCTCCTATTTCGATGTATAGAAATTAATGCCTTCATGCCTACTCATGAGTCAAAATTTCTAAAAAAAATTCCCTTATATTCATTGCTAATGGAACTTAGATGGGATCTATAAGTTTGTTAGGTTTAGAAATAGCTCCAGTTTTCCTTCAGAAAATTGAAAATTGGCAACACTGAGTTAATAACATACAGCAGATGGATTTGAACAAAATGTTCAAAACAGGGGTTGGCTCAATTGTGCCACTATTATACCCAGATTAAGCTTTTTTTCTTCTTTGAAACATTAAATTCTTGTATTTCCGTCATGTAAAAAGCAATATCCCAGTCTTTCTAGACATTTTTTACTCCATCATTCCATTTAGAGAGGCTATAAATGCCCCACCCACGCTTTTTAGTAATGCCATGGTAATGTATTTTGAGAGATTTAATTGCGCCTGTGTTCACATTAAATGATAGTAATTGGAATTTGTGGTTGAATTACAGCTAGGAATATAATTTCTCACCACAAAATAGCTATTTTGTACATTTCAAGGATCTCTAACCTTTTTTGTTTAAAGTCAAACTTAGAACCCTGAAACATGTCAGGCCAATGAGACCACACCCTGGTACAAAACTGGTGTATATGTCAGCCTCATGTTCATTAAAATTTTAATGTTGCTCCTTTGACTTCATTTTTTCAGGAAATTGATGTAAAAGTTCAGACAATTTGCTTCAGCAGAAGGTTTGCAATAAAAATGTGTATGATGCTTCTGAGGATTCAGGTGTTGGAAACATTGAAATATTCCCAAATCTGTGAAATAAGTGTATTTTGTGACTCTGATAGAGAGGGGTGATCATAGACTAAATATTACATTTTTTCATTCAGCAAGGCTTATTTTTAGCCATAATTTATATTTATTGCACTTATTTTAGTTTCTATGTATATATGTTGTTAGCCAGGGATGGTAAAACATAGCTGTTAGACAGATTCTTTTATAATATTAGGTCTGCAACCAAAGATTAGATTGATTCAATCCGTGGCATGTCCAGTGGGTAGGGATACGTGTTTCAATATAAATCTCTAATATTACAATCAATGCAACCGACTTGCAATTTTTCTGTTTGCATATTGTCCACATAATATTCTAAAAATATATTTGTTGCCAGTCTGGATATTTAAAAAAGTGGAAACTTATTGATATTTGAAAGATGCTACATGTAAATTTTGTAGATTTTTCATTACATAGCAGTAAAAAATTATATTTTTGAGAAAAAAAATCCAAATTATGAGTGTTTTCGTGTCTGAGATGCACCGCTGTACATAAAGCAGCATGTATACTTAAAGGGCCATAATTTTTGTAGTTATTCTTTGATTTTGATTTTCGTATACCAGCATGTTGCCAGAACATATGGAAAGCAAATAAAAGGGCCTTTTAGTGATAACTGAAGTTTTACCCCTATATAGGACACAGATTACCAAATATTCCTAGGCCGTCACCAACTAATGCAGGGCGAAAGTTATTTTTAGTCTTTGTCTCCCCCTTTCTGCATTACAATTTCTGTTGATTTTTTGGTGTAGAATCGAAGAAAAGGGTTTGAAAATGCATTTTCTGTGAGGTTGTGGTGGATATTCATGATTTTGAGGCGGGAGGATACAAGAGTTGTGAGGTTAGTTACGTTGAAATGTAAGTCCGGGAATTGCATGTGTACTTGTCTCTACTTCCAGCTTGTGTATCTCAGGTTTTTCATGGTAAACCGCATACATGCTTTTGGGTAAGAGTATCCCACATGTTGCTCCATCTGTGACAGAAAGCGAAAATGGGGGGAAAAGTTAGAGCAAGTCGAAGAGAGGTGAATTAACATTAAAGTCAATGGAGAAATATTTAGTGATCTGTTGCCATATGCAAAACAGTTAGGACGTTAAACCCCATTTTATTTTTAAGGTTAACAGAATTGTGACGATTTTAACAATTTGGCTTTCCTTTTACAATGCGTGACAAAATCCGTCACATCTAACGGTAAATTGTTTCAATTTGAAATGTTTTTTCCCAATCACTTGGTTTAATATTTGTTATGTTTCGCTTACAATGTTTGTGTTGCTGTGTCTTTTCCGTTCGGGTTTGTAGTCCACCCCCCCCCCTTCTTAGCTCAGCATTAATGACTTTTAAAATTCCAGACAAAAACCAAGTCAACAATACATATTGTTCTACTAGATATATATATATAAGTGAGTGATTGTGTTCTATAAGAGCTTTCATCCACATTATCCGGCGTGATTCCTCCCTATCAGTGATGCAGGACGGGAGGCCTGACAAGGACAGCTGACTAGTTGTTCGGATGGGACGAACACCCGAGGTCCCGTGTACACACTAGCGTGCAAGTAATAGATCCCTTAACAGTTGGAATTCGATATAAGAGTAGGACGTAGTGCCGCTGTTTTGGCAAAATTTCCCTCAAAGCACACTGTATGACGTATGCCCGTATTCACTAGCCCAGTTCGGAGCAGAATAGTAGGACACTAAACCCCATTTTATTTCTATAAGAGGTATCAAAGTTGATTTTATTTTACTTCCTTCGTCAGCCATCTTGTAATTTGTCTTCTTTTTGTATGGTTACTTGAAGAAAAAACACCTTTCTTGTTTCTTGTTTCGGAAATATTTTTATAAAGATATGTCTCTGCTTTTATGGATTTTACGTTCGCCGGGGTGTTAGATGGGCGGACGTTTTTCACTGGCTAATTCGCTACCGACCGCAGTCAGGCCATTCTGATTATAGTAGGCCTGTATTGGATAATACAAAAAATATTACATTATAATAAATAATAACTGACCTGTTCGATGTAATAATTAACCTTTCAAACAGTTGACACGATAAAAAGATTTAAAGAATTACCACACTTTAGATATTATGCACAAGCAAGCAATCCGTGTTATATAAGTGAGTGACCAAGTCAGACCTAATTCGTTTCTAAGACAACGATTATAATTTGAGTTGAATAATATGAAACGGAAATAATATTAATGAATCACAATAGTGATAGAAATAGACGCTATAGCGTGGATACGACAGAGACTAAAGCTATAGGATATGAACAACTATTAGTCCAGTGGCTGAAGGGGGGGGGGGCGCCACCCGAGCTGTGAATTTATGAGACCAAGTTTTTCTACGCCAGTTTTTTGTGTAGATTCCCAATCTTCGTGTTTTATTAATATATTATGCCAACATAATGACATTACCCACCATACCCGCCCACAGCCATTGTAAGACTTTGGACCCCCTATATCTCAAAAAGCCCCCCCCCCCCGCCCAACTCGAAACGCCTGATCACCACCCAGATTCGGAATCTACACAAAAAACTTGGTCTCATAAATTCACAGCTCGGGTGGCGATTCCCGCCTTCAGCCACCGGACTATATAACATAATATGATTTGTATAGGGTGATACATGTATAATTAACAGGACATATTAAATACGGAGGTTTCTGTTAGTCGCTATAAACCTTTGATATATTATGGAGATTGGATGATGTAGTGGTGTAATATGTGCTCGTGAAACCATAAGGTCTGGAATTGAGTCAATGGGCGTGGTTTCGATTCGTTGTACGTGACAAGGTGTAGGGTCGCCTGCCCATCCTCGTGGGTTTCCTCCCACTGCTGAAGACCCCTACGCACAAGCAAATTATTGAAATAATAAATTTGAACCACATGTTAGTCCTAAAATGACATAGTTTGGGTCGAGTGAACGTTAACTCTTTGCAACCTTTCCAGTGTTAGGCCATGGAGTAGTTGAATGGGAAGTTCCCTTTATGGAAACATGTCGTTTGGTAGTAAATCAATAGAGACAACAAAAATACGGGCAATTTCACGTCGTCTTTGCAGGTTATTACGGACTTTTGGCAAGGAGGATTTTTCCCATCCGTATCACATGTCCTTATCGTCACGTGATTTTTTTTTTTCTAAACAATATCTTTATTCATTAAATCTGAATTTGGATTGGGGAACAGGCTATGCCGATGTGCAACCCATCTCTCAGATTTACATACATGTACACATTATAAAAATATATACATACTTACATAATGGATAATATAGAGACTCTTATTTGTTGGGGTTTATTTTACTTAGTTTTATAATAAATATGTTGGTGGAAATATTGGTGACAATCTATTTACAAGTACTGTTTGATAATGTTGTGTGTTTGTAAGGCCTGTACAACGTGCAATCGTCCAATATCTCCAAATCTCACAAACCAGTTAAGCGAGGCGAGGATACTGTACGAGTGTACGATGTGAGGGGGGGGGGGTAGGAAGTAACTTAAGCGTTGTTTATGGAGATTTAAATCTTTTTGATAAAAGAATAAATTGTTGAACTTCTTGGAAAATAAGTGTGTTTATCTCAGGACTAAGTTTTTTTGACCCATAGACAACTGATCGTTTTATTGATGTATCATTTCAGAAAGTTTATACCCCTTTACCACAGAATCACATTATTTACAGATTTGCAAGGGAGAGAGGAGAAATGGGGTTTAACGTCCACTCGACACATTTCGGGACAAACACATGGTTGAATTTTATTTCAATAATTTATTTGTGCGTAGGGGTATTTATCAGTGGGAGGAAACCGGAGGACCCGGAGAATACCCACGAGGTTGGACAGGCGACCCTACTCATTGTCACGTACAACCAGGGAATCGAAAAGACTTGAAAGGATATTCCACCTCACTAAATTTAGCGCGCAGATCAACCAGCATGCGGACAGACAGCAAAGGCGCCAGCCTCCTCGCCAAAAAAAAAATAAAGAAGTTGAAAAATTAAAACGGGAGAATAATGCTAAAACCGAAGAGATAATGAAAATGTACTCTAGTTAGGAAGGGCCTTAAAGGCAGACAAAAGCCCCTACCCCCACATCAGGGCCCCTCTGGTCAACGGAATCAGAGTCAATCGTTTTTTTTTATACACTGTTACCGTCGAATCCACTACTGAATAAGAATGCATGAAAATCATCAATCCGGACATCACCATTCGGGCTTCAGACGAGTATCGAATTAGGCCTCCTGTGCTCGGGACCAGACCCCCCCCCCCTTATGCGAAAGAGGGCTCTCAAAATAGTATGGCCTCTGCCATGATAAACCTTAAAACGCCCCTGACAGACAGACAGGAAAATATGAAAATTCGGAGAATAACTCATCAAAAATAATGATGAAATTTCAGACTTTATCATGGTTAAAATCACATCAAATACACATAGATTCGTAAAAACGCTATGGCACAACATTTCAGGGTCTAAAAGAAGCATAAATTTAAAGACGGTTAAAAGACGACGAGGTTATACGGACCTTTGCGTGTGAAAGCTGTTCGATACGTGTTGTCGTATCCGTGTGCCGCATCACGTATGAGAAATACACACACACACATTGATGACTTCACACGCAAAGTCGATACGGATACGCGATACGGACCAGGAATTTACGCTTGCCAAGAGTCTCTATTATTTAGATGCCCGTCTTACCGTAACCTCCCCTTACTCCTACTCTTCAGGTTTGGTAGATGTGCTTTTAGCACACTACCCCCCCCCCCTTCCGCCCCCAATGCCTAACTTCACTATTCGCCTTAATCCAACTATGGTCATGAAATCGTTGTTCATTCTCCTCCGTACTCACAGACGATGGCTGGGTATTTATGTCTAGCAGACGTTCTTCCACCTTCAGTTTTGATATAAGTCTTATTTGTATACCCCTCACAGTCTACCACAAATGGCTGTTTTTTTTATACATTCCTCGGCACTCACAGATGATGACATGGTATTTGATGTCTCGCTGTGTGTCTTGGTATGTTGCGGAATGGTGTTGTGTCTTTAAGACTTTCGTTTGTGTATCTGTCTGCCCCTTCCCTTTGGTGTCACTTGTAATGGAATCCACACATGCGCTAAATCGATTCCTCTCTCTAGGACTCTCTGATACAGGTTCTTAGTTTCCAAAATGACTTCTGATCTTAATGGTGAGTTGTCGGTTTGGATTCAAATCAAGCTGCTCAGCGAGTCACTTGGTATGCTGTACTTACTAATCTTCTATTGGGAGATACATAAAATAATATCACGGATAACCGCTATCTCGGCATTGTACATGGAGCAGTTATATCACAACGGAGGCTAAAGGGCCGTAATCTAAGACAGGGCGTACTAGAGCACGAAGCACCATCAATAGTGTGACTCGTTGGTTCTTCACGAAATTCTGATTATATCGTACTGACTTCATTAATGACGACTGAGGCTAGGCGAAAATTTCAACCGCTTAATTCTCGGTTCATAGTGAATCAATTTGAATGAATTTTTCAGCAAATTGCCTTTACATTATCTTAATGTGTGGGAACCTGATATCTCGGAAACCGCTAACCGGGAGTGGTTGAAATTTTGGCTACTCTGAGAAATTATTATTGTTGTCATATTCTGTAAGTTTCGTGGTTATCGGTTTATAATTGCGGTTTGAAATGTGTGGTAACCTGATATCTCGGAAAGAGCTAACCGGAACAGACCGAAACTTTGCCTCAGTGATTTTATTAATGTTATTATAATCTGCAAGTTTCATTGAAATCGGTTGGTAATTGTGGTCTGTAGCCATGCAACATGAAATGTGTGGTAACCCCCATATATCGGAAACCGCCAACCGGAAGTGGCCGAATGTTTGGCTACTCAGAGATATTATCAATGTTATCATAATCTGTAAGTTTCATTACATTCGGGTAACAATTGCGGTCTGTAGTCGTGGAGATATTTTGAAATTCTTGCTTATCACATGTGGCAAACAGCCACTGCCTTTATTGAAACACCCTCGAGCAGTATCAATATATCGAGGGGTCAATATATCGAGGGGGTGGGTGGTCGAATGGTTAGCGCGTGCTAATCTATGTAATAATTTAAATTGGAATGTGAAATTATCAAAATTTAAGCAACTCTTAAGTTTATGGACCAGACGGAAAATTACATTGGCGAGGAAAGTAACCGTTATACAGTCACTTCTGCTGTCGAAACTATGGTACGCATCCAGCGTTGTCCCTTTACCTAAAGATGTTGAACGCGAGGTAACAAAGTCAGTTCTTGCATTCCTCTGGCGTAGAAGACCACCCCGTATTAAACATATCATTCTTGTAAATATAAAGAATGATGGGGGGCTAAATTCAAATTAAAATGCCAAGCTTTGTGTCTTTGGTTAAAAAAAATTCTGTGATTCCAACTACAAGTATATATGGAAAGATATATTGAATTATTATACATGTAAATATACCGAGTTAACCACTCCTACAGATATCTTAAAACTAGATTTAAATAATAATCTTTTATCCAATTTACCTATATGTTACCAATATTTGTTCACTGCCTGGGATGATTTAAACTGTAAAGTTAGACCTGATCCTCTAACTATTAAAGATATATCTATCCAGCCAATTTTTAATAATAAATATATCAAGCATAATAATAAAACCTTAGATTTTAAACTGTTTAAAACAGTAGGATTTAAGTGTATTTATGATATTATATATTTTGTACAACCTGGGTTTCTACCCAATCATTCAATAATTGATTATATGGATAATATGAATGTAGATTATGACAGAGATAGGATTATTAATTTGTATGATATTATAAAATCATCAATTCCTGAAAGATGGAAATCTATTAATGAAACTCAGACTTCTGATCTGAAAAGCAAAGATGTTATCACTTTAAATGTTAATAATGTGAACATTAATTCAAGTGAACTTACATCCAAATTATGTTATAGTATTTTATTAAAGAATTATGTAAATGAACCTACTTCCTATGATTATTGGGTGAAAAACAATTTTACATTTAATACTAATGAAATATGGAAAAATGTATTTGAATTACAAGAATCCTAGAAGTATAGATCTAGATTATGAAATATTACACAACATTATCTGGACAATGGAAAAATTATTTAAAGTTAAGATAAGAGACTCAGATATATGCCCAGTTTGTAAATTAGACATAGAAAACATTATTCATATGTTTGTAGATTGTGATAAACTTGTTAACCTAAAATCACTACTAAGGGAGATAATCCATGATATTTTGAAATGTAATATTGATGACTGTACCTTTAGATCCTTTTTATTGTTTGGTATTCATCATGCCACAAAGAAACTTCCAAATGAATTATGCAGTATCGTTTTATCATCTGCTAGAGAATCTATATATAAGCATAGAATGATTATGTTAGATAATGAACATGCAATTGTAAATGTTATAAACCTGTTCAAAAATATACTTAGAGATAATTTATATTACATAAGTAAATATTTTGATATTAAGTCTAGATTTGTACAAATATTTATTAAACCCTCATTTTTATTTATTTATGAATCGGATGGATCTATAACCTTGGATTTTTGACAAAATCCCCCCCCCCTCCACCTGTCTCGTAACTCCTTATCGAGACAATCCCTCCAGGGATATAGCTATTCTCGGTTACATTTTTGTTGCCCAGACTGTCTCGAAAACTTTCACCCTTTTAAAACCTTTCAACTGTTTGGTTTTTAATTTTCGCTAATCTCTTCGAGGCATTAGGTTATTAGCTAAAACATGTATAAATCTAGATTTGTAATTATTACAACACACGTGTATAATTAAAATTTGATGGAGATAAGTAATATTTAATAACACAACATAAACTAGACAGTAAGTTAAGAATTTAAAAATATATAATAAGTTACTATCTATCTGGATGTTTTGTTTACTATGTATGACCTAGTTTAGACCTGCTTGTCTACTACAGAATGTGTCGTGTGTGTAAAGAGTTATAGTCACGTGATCACGTGCTGCGTCGTCTGTCGGACGCAGACGACCTTTTTTACCATCCTAAAAACCTTAAAGAAAGTGTTAAAATAATTATATCTTTGTATAAATTCGAAAGTTTTATCCTCGTATCTCCCTAGGAACGGGAATACTAGTTTCTTCAGAGCTGCAGACGAGATCTACAATTTAACACTGTGACTATATAGTTATCTTGTTGTACGACTGTCTGTTCCACGCCCACTCTTCGTGTGAACGAGAGATAAACTGTGACCACGTGACCTAAGCTCCGCCCAAAACACCTGTTTCATAAAATAGGACTATGAAAAGGAAATATAACCTTCGATCTTTAATTACGATGTTTAAATCCACTTAATTATATAATTGTGATAATGTCTACTCTTATATATCTTGTATTATCTTATTATATAACAATGAAATACCAGTCATAATGAAAAGTCTAGCAGACGACAGAACACAATGTTTATTTTATTAATTTTCATCTTGTAACGTTCAATTTTAAAGTTTTATCTTAAGACAAGAAATTTAAAGACTAATTTGAATAAATTTACTTGAATAGAAGCCGTCTGCACGCCGCTGACCCACTTTTTCAACCTAACATGTAAACATCAGAAACACTGAATCTGGGCCAGCAATACAAGCCCTTATTATCCAGTTTAAAGTCGCCTATATATCAACCATAGTAAACTTGTTTATCCAGACCACCAAAAAATTTTAACATGGAAATCTGCTATTGCAAACCTGTTCATCAGATTTTCTCAACAATTTCTTTAGTATTAACAACTTTTTTGTTCAGTCCTTCTTTTTTATGTATTAAAGTCACCAAATATAGTAATGCCTGCAATACGAAAGACTATATTTTAAATTTAAAGCCTATTTTTCTGTTAGACACTGTGTATCCAACACACCATTACCTCCATACTAGAAGTCCTACTGTTAACCTTTTTTTAAAAGAAATTATTTGCAAGTCCTTAATTTAATACAACTCTTTCACTAAGAATAGTAGCCATTTAGGTCAATAGTCATCTAATAATGTAATAATTCTAGCATTAAGAATGATAATCATTTAAGGAAAACATATATTGTCTTTGATAGCGAGGCACATAAAACTATTGTAAATATCCTGTTCTATAAATGTGTATTTGACAGGCAAGAATTTAAATTGTAAATAGTATATTTTAACTTTTTTACTCTTTTGTACATACTCGACTCATCATATACATAATATAAATAACCAAAAATATTTGTTCTTATTACTAAACATTAATGCACTAGTAGCCTGTATACACATAATTTAGTATTTTTCATTGTATATAAGTATAAAATGTTACAAATGTTTTGAAATTATCAATTATTATAAGTATTCTTATGTATACATATGTTTTATGTGAATAAATATTTACAAGAAAAAAAAAAAAAAAAAAAAGCATGTTTGTGTTGTATCATAAAATCTGACATTGAGTCAACTGGCGTGGTTTCGATACCCCGGTTGTACCTGACAAGGAGTAGGGTCACCTGTCCAACCTCGTGGGTTTTCCCAGGGTCCTCCGATATCCTCCCGCTGGTAAAGACCCCTACGCGCAAGCGAATTATTGAAATAAAATTCAACCATGCGTTAGTCCCAATATGACCTAGTTTGTGTTGAGTGAACGTTATACTCCATTTTATACTCTCTCGACCATGAAACCACATATAATTTAATATACATTATGCAAGAGTTAAATCTGCCTAGGTTAACCATATTTTACAAACTAGTCAACAAACTGCCCCCCACCCCCCAAAAAACCAACAAAAAACAAAAAACCTTATGTCTTCTTGTCCCACCTAAAATATCTGACATTAATCCGTATTTTCTGCGCGATACCAACTCTCTAAGATTTGCCCATTGTTACACAGAAACCTATAAATCTTCCTTTCTCCCACTAACAGTTCGCGATTTGAATGATCTACCTGCCAATGCTAAAGATTCCTCTCCACGTAAAATGTTTAAACAAATCTTTCCAAACATGATAAACAAGTCCCCTCATATTTCTACTTTGGTAATCGCTCAGTAATTGTCGTCCATACGCAACTTAGACATGGTAAAAACACACTAAATTATCATAAATTTCTTATGCATGTCTCCGGAAATCCTTCATGTAAGTGTGGCTACTACATGGAAAATACAGAACACTTTTTCTTCTTCTGCCCATTGTACATAGAAGAACGAATCAGTACCATTGATAATCTCCCCTACCATTTCCACAATATTTCAGCAATTCTTGACGGAAACCCGAACGTGAATGAGTGTGAGAACCAGGCCTGTTTTGAAATTGTTCATTCGTATATAAATGCTACAAAACGATTTAAACTGATAAAGTACTGGTCGAATTTACTTAAACACCTAAACTACTCGGTGTCACTTTATGTGTCGGATTTTTTACTGGATTTGAATCCAAAAATTGATAATCGAGACTATATGTTGTTTTTAATCGTACCTACTTTCTTAATGATGATCGAGACTAAGCCTAATATGTATGTTCGGAGTGGAGTAATTTGATTGAAGATTTCAGTATATTCCCTTTACATTATCTAGTTTTAAACTATTATAGTGTGAACTGTGAGCTCGTTATCTAATCTCCCATTATGCCCTTTAATTGTATCCTGTGTAGTGAGTGGTCTTCTGAGAAATGAACCACTGACAAGGTCATGGGTATTTCCACTCCTACATTGTTTACGATATACATATTTCATAATATATAGGACACAGAAATTTCATATTTATCAACTTATAATTTCCGTTTTGTTGAGAATTTTAAGATCCTTGATTCATTTGTTTGTCGTGAGTATAAATAAGACCACTAGATAGAAAATCCGGGTAATGAAGTGGTATAAATATAACAACTGTTTGGCCCGTCGAGATTTAGTAATAGGTCACAAACAGGGTAGGCATTATTCAACAATCTAACGTCCTATTGTTCTGGGCCCTGTCCCCCTAAAATCGTCTTAAACTAAAATTTCATCCTAACCTAAGATAGATGAGTTTCACAAAACAATTTTAAGCATTTTAGTTAAAATCCACTAAAATAATATTTCAAGTTAAAATCTTAAAATAGTGGCGTTTCACAAACCCATTTTAAGGACAATTTTAACTAAGGATAGCCGTCACCCTGTCCTAACTTAAAATCAAGACATTAACAAACATTGATTAGAGCTACATTCAGGGGCATAGCCGTGAAATATATATTGGTGGGGGGGGGGCCGCAACTTACCCCCATAAGTCTCAGTCTTCTGTTAACATTGTTTGGCATATTTTGCATGGTTAAACTAAAACATCACACCAATACAACGTTTATCATGTTTACAGACAGCGGCACCGGTCTTCCCCGAGAGGCGAAAAGCGTGGCTTACCCCCACCTAAGAAAATTTTGGAATATTTGACAGCTGCAAACACCTTTTCCTGCTATTTCAGCCCATGAACAAAGTAATTTCAAAGTGGTCTAATATTACCTAATTAAGGTGGCTTGCTGACTCGAATTCCAATCAATCGTTTACACCCATGAAGACGGGACCAATGGGAGAAAATTTTGAGAATTTAACTGCCACAAACGCGTTTTCCTGCTATTCCAGTCTGTAACCTGTGAATACAGCAACTTTAATTTGATGGCCGCAAATGCGTTTTACTGCTATACCAGTCCTAAAATTAGTGTTTTATTAGATTTCGGGCACTTTATTTTGCCAAATTATTTTTTTTTTTTTTTTTTTTGGGGGGGGGGGGGGGTCCAAGTATATTCAGACGCCCCCCCTCCAGACCCCCCATGTGTGATGCCCCAGGCTACATTGTTACATATATTGCGACATACAGATATAATTGGAATAATGGTAATATTGTGAACGCCTGGGACACATAATTTTGATATTCCAACCATCATTTACGAAAACAACTCTCATTCAAATTCTTTTCACAACGTGAAAGATAGGCTGGCACTGCCAGGCAGGATACGCCCACATTTTCGAGAGATGGACAGAGAACAAGCAATACCGAAAGTGATTTTTCCTACATCTTTAAGTCCTGTATTTCATACTGTATTGGGAGCAGCCATTTAGTTGGTCAGTTCCAGTCTGATATTAATGAAATTCGAAACCGACAATGATTATGGTGTGACGGTACACAACCTAGAAATGTGACTTTTCATCAAAATCGGATAAGAATTGTGACCTGTAGAGAGTCCACAACCATGATATACCATATTTTTACACTATTCGCGTACAAACGGCGACCATTTCGTCCGGCAATTTTGGTACGATTTTCACGAAATTAGAACTCAACCTTCCTCATCAAAATCGAATTAAAATTGTGACCTATACAGGGTCCACAACCATGATATATCATTTTTTTTAACAGTATTTGCGTACAAACGGCGGCCATTTTGTCTGTCAATTTTGGTCCGATTTTCCCGAAATTCAAACTCAACCTTACTTATAGTGTAACGGTGATATAATCAAACGTGTTTTTAAATTGGATAATAATTGTGACCTCCAGAGGGACCACAAGCTAAAGAAAGGGGGATTTTGCGTATAACCAGGGGCCATAATTCAGGAAGTTACGATCCGATATGCGCAAATATCGAAAAGAACCAAGATCTTTGGGTTATAACCATGCATTTCAAGTTTCATCAAAATCGAATTAAAATTGTGACCTTTACAGGGTCCACAACCTTGATATACCATTTTTTAACAGTATTCGCGTACAAACGGTGGCCATTTTGTATGGCAATTTTGGTCTGATTGTCCCGAAATTCGAACTCAACCTTCCTTACGGTGTAACGGTAATATAATCAAACGTTTTTTTAAATCGGATAATAATTGTTACCTCCAAGCTAAAAAAAAGGCGATTTTGCGTATAATCAGGGGCCATAATTCAGGAAGTTACGATCCGATATGCGCAAATATCGAAAGGAAGCAAGATCTTTGGGTTATAACCTTGAATTTCAAGTTTCATCAAAATCGAATCAAAATTGTGACCTCCACATGGTCCACAACCTTGATATACCATTTTTTAACAGTATTCGCGTACAAACGGCGGCCATTTTGTATGGCAATTTTCGTCCGATTTTCCCGAAATTCGAACTCAACCTTCCTTAGGGTGTAACGATGATATAATCAAACGTTTTTTTAAATCGAATAATAATTGTGACCTCCAAGCTAAAAAGATAGGTTGCCAGGCAACGAAACATACGCCCACAGCAGCTAAATCGTCCGGGCAGTCAACAAGGGTTGTCGCATATTTTTACTAATTTCGGTAATGAAACATTTGTAATACACTAAAAACTGATTAAGAGTAACAACTCATTATGTAATTATCAGAAAATCATTAGAATTTGATTGCTTTTTATAAAGTTTTACCCCACGCTAACAATTAGTATATACATGAAACATTTAATATCATGGATTTAGCTGTTCAGTTATCTAAATTCATTGAAAATCAAAATACTTGTTCGTTTCAACACCTTAAACTCTATGTATCAATCTGAAGTCAATCGGATAGTAACTTTGGCCTCTATAGCTTCACAAGAATTTTTGAAGTTATCAAGGGAGATAACTCTGGCAGTAATTATTTGAAGTCGCTGAAAATCAATAGGCTTCTTCGTCTCATGACCTTAAACACTGTGTATAAATCTAAAGTTACTCGGATATTAACTTTGGCCTCCAGAGCGTCCACAAGATTTTTTGAGGTGATCAAGGGCCATAACTCTGGCACTAACTATCGGAAATCGCTGAATATTAATAGGCGTCTTTGTCTTATGACCTTAAACACTGTGTATAAATTTGAAGTCAATCGGATATTAACTTTGGCCTCTAGAGCGTCCACAAGATTTTTTGAAGTGATCAAGGGCCATAACTCTGGCACTTATTATCGGAAATCGCTGAAAATCAATAGGCTTCTTCGTCTTATGACCTTAAACACTGTGTATAAATTTAAAGTCAATCGGATATAAACTTTGACCTTTAGAGCGTCCACAAGATTTTTTGAGGTGATTAAGGGCCATAACTCTGGCACTAATTTTCGGAAATCGCTGAAAATCAATAGGCGTCTTCGTCTTATGACCTTAAACACTGTGTATAAATTTAAAGTCAATCGGATATTAACTTTGGCCTCTAGAGCGTCCACTTTTTGAAGTGATCAAGGGCCATAACTCTGGCACTAATTATCGGCAATCGCTGAAAATCAATAGGCTTCTTCGTCTTATGACCTTAAACACTGTGTATAAATTTAAAGTCAATCGGATATTTACTTTGGCCTCTAGAGCGTCCACAAGATTTTTTGAAGTGATCAAGGGCCAGAACTCTGGCACTAATTATCGGAAATCGCTGAAAATCAATAGGCTTCTTCGTCTTATGACCTTAAACACTGTGTATGAATTTGAAGTCAATCGGATATTAACTTTGGCCTCTAGAGCGTCCACAAGATTTTTTGAAGTGATCAAGGGCCATAACTCTGGCACTAATTATCGGAAATCGCTGAAAAACAATAGGCTTCTTCGTCTCATGACCTTAAACACTGTGTATAAATTTAAAGTCAATCAGATATTAACTTTAGCCTGTAGAGCGTCCACAAGCAATTGTGGACGCCGGACCGACTGACGGACCGACGGACGGACGGACGGGGGCGACGACAATATACGACCACATTTCAATGTGGGCGTATAAAAAAGGCAATTTTGCGTATAATCAGGGGCCATAATTCAGGAAGTTACGATCCGATATGCGCAAATATCGAAAGGAAGCAAGATCTTTGGGTTATAACCATGAATTTCAAGTTTCATCAAAATCGAATCAAAATTGTGACCTCCACAGGGTCCACAACCTTGATATACCATTTTTTAACAGTATTCGCGTACAAACGGCGGCCATTTTGTATGGCAATTTTCGTCCGATTTTCCCGAAATTCGAACTCAACCTTCCTTAGGGTGTAACGGTGATATAATCGAACGGTTTTTGTGACCTCCAGAGGGACCACAAGCTAAAAAGGGTGATTTTTCTGACAATCAGGGGCCATAATTCAGGAAATTACATTCCGATAGCCGCAAATATCGAAAGGAACCAAGATCTTTGGGTTACAAACATGCATGTCAAGTTTCATCAAAATCGGTTCAAAATTGTGACCTCTATAGGGTCCACAAGCTAAAAACGTGATTTTTCGTACAATCAGGGGCCATAATCCATGAAGTTTTGATCCGATACATGCCAATATCGAAAGGAACCGAGATCTTTTGGGGATAAACCTATATTTCAAATTTCGTCAAAATCGGATAAGAATTGTGACCTGTAGAGAGTCCACAAACAAATTGTGGACGGACGGACAGGGGCGACGACATAATACGTCCACATGAAAATGTGGGCGTATAAAAATACAGGTACGGTCCACCTGTTTATTTTATTGTAAGTCAATTTAAGCATTTGCATAGCGCTCCATATTAGAACTGCAAGAAAAAAAAATAGGCTGGCACTGCCAGGCAGGATACGCCCACATTTTCGAGAGATGGACAGAGAACAAGCAATACCGAAAGTGATTTTTCCTACATCTTTAAGTCCTGTATTTCATACTGTATTGGGAGCAGCCATTTAGTTGGTCAGTTCCAATCTGATATTAATGAAACTCGAAACCGACAATGATTATGGTGTGACGGTACACAACCTAGAAATGTGACTTTTCATCAAAATCGGATAAGAATTGTGACCTGTAGCGAGTCCACAACCATGATATACCATATTTTTACACTATTCGCGTACAAACGGCGACCATTTCGTCCGGCAATTTTGGTACGATTTTCACGAAATTAGAACTCAACCTTCCTCATCAAAATCGAATTAAAATTGTGACCTATACAGGGTCCACAACCATGATATATCATTTTTATAACAGTATTCGCGTACAAACGGCGGCCATTTTGTCTGTCAATTTTGGTCCGATTTTCCCGAAATTCAAACTCAACCTTCCTTACAGTGTAACGGTGATATAATCAAACGTTTTTTTAAATTGGATAATAATTGTGACCTCCAGAGGGACCACAAGCTAAAGAAAGGGGGATTTTGCGTATAACCAGGGGCCATAATTCAGGAAGTTACGATCCGATATGCGCAAATATTGAAAAGAACCAAGATCTTTGGGTTATTTCAAGTTTCATCAAAATCAAATTAAAATTGTGACCTTTACAGGGTCCACAACCTTGATATACCATTTTTTAACAGTATTCACGTACAAACGGCGGCCATTTTGTATGGCAATTTTGGTCTGATTTTCCCGAAATTCGAACTCAACCTTCCTTACGGTGTAACGGTAATATAATCAAACGTTTTTTTTTAAATCGGATAATAATTGTGACCTCCAAGCTAAAAAAAAGGCGATTTTGAGTATAATCAGGGGCCAAAATTTAGGAAGTTACGATCCGATATGCGCAAATATCGAAAGGAAGCAAGATCTTTGGGTTATAACCATGAATTTCAAATTTCATTAAAATCGAATCAAAATTGTGACCTCCACAGGGTCCACAACCTTGATATACCATTTTTTAACAGTATTCGCGTACAAACGGCGGCCATTTTGTATGGCAATTTTCGTCCGATTTTCCCGAAATTCGAACTCAACCTTCCTTAGGGTGTGACGGTAATATAATCAAACGTTTTTTTAAATCGAATAATAATTGTGACCTCCAGAGGGACCACATGCTAAAAAGGGTGATTTTTCGGACAATCAGGGGCCATAATTCAGGAAATTACATTCCGATAGCCGCAAATATCGAAAGGAACCAAGATCTTTGGGTTACAAACATGCATGTCAAGTTTCATCAAAATCGGTTCAAAATTGTGACCTCTATAGGGTCCACAAGCTAAAAACGTGATTTTTCGTACAATCAGGGGCCATAATCCATGAAGTTTTGATCCGATACATGCCAATATCGAAAGCAGCCGAGATCTTTTGGGGATAAACCTATATTTCAAGTTTCGTCAAAATCGGATAAGAATTGTGACCTGTAGAGAGTCCACAAACAAATTGTGGACGGACGGACGGACGGACGGACGGACGGATGTCCGGACGGACGTCCGGACGGACAGGGGCGACGACATAATACGTCCACATGAAAATGTGGGCGTATAAAAAGACACTTAAAACCCCAGTAAACTAAACACTAAAAGAAAGTCATTTATTCATATCCAATGCCTTGGAAAGAAGAGCCCTCTTATCTACAAAGAAAATATGTTCGTGTACAATGGTTTAATATGGCCCATTTCTTGGTTTTAGAGAGAGAGAGAAATGGGGTTTAACGTCCACTCAACACAAACTAGGTCATTTCGGGACTAACATATGGTTTTTAATTTTATTTCAATAATTCACTTGCGCGTAGGGGTCTTTAGCAGTGGGAGGAAACCGGAGTGCCCGGAGGAAACCCACGAGGTTGAGAAGGCTCCCCAATCTCCTTGCCACATATGCTTACACCAGCCGCAAGCCAGAGGTGACCGGCCAGCTAGAGGTCGAAGTGCGGCACTCTAAACCACTAGGCCATCCCAACCTCCCCTAAAGGCCTATAAATACTAGGCAAACCATATTTATGTATTATTTACTCACGCTTTTAGGGGGTTCTGATGATTTGTAAAAAGATAAATCAATAATCTCAAATGTGTTTATTGATAAATGTTACAGGCCTATTTTAAATTCAATTTTAATATCAAATCTAATATTATTTCTTAATGAAGTCTTACGTTAATAAAACAACAAAAATAATTGACATTTTAGGAGCCAAAGCTATTTTATCTTGGTTAAAAAATCATTGAATTGAGTATCTTTTTCAAGGTATCATTGTAAGGGTGGGTCTATGAGAATGACATATCGAAGTCAAATCTAGGCATCAGAACATTGGCAATTTGGTGTATTAATTTCAAAGTTGATCAATACTTTTTAGATAGGCTGGCACTGCCAGGCAGGATACGCCCACATTTTCGAGAGATGAATAGAGAACAAACAATACGGAAAGTGATTTTTCCTACATCATTAAGTCCTGTATTTCATACTGTATTGGGAGCAGCCATTTTGTTGGTCAGTTCCAGTCT
The DNA here is from genome assembly GCA_036850965.1 of Patella caerulea. NCBI lineage: Eukaryota > Metazoa > Mollusca > Gastropoda > Patellidae > Patella > Patella caerulea. The sequence goes on from JAZGQO010000010.1 coordinate 7,085,397, forward strand.
GATATTCATGAAATTCGAAGTCGACAATGATTATGGTGTGACGGTACACAACCTAGAAATGTGACTTTTCGTCAAAATCGGATAAGAATTGTGACCTGTACAGAGTCAACAACCATGATATACCATATCTTTAGACTATTCGCGTACAAACGGCGACCATTTCGTCCGGCAATTTTGGTACCATTTTCACGAAATTCGAAAGATAGGCTGGCACTGCCAGGCAGGATACACCCACATTTTCGAGAGATGGACAGAAACAAGCAATACCGAAAGTGATTTTTCCTACATCTTTAAGTCCTGTATTTCATACTGTATTGGGAGCAGCCATTTAGTTGGTCAGTTCCAGTCTGATATATCATTTTTTTAACAGTATTCGCGTACAAACGGCGGCCATTTTGTCTGTCAATTTTGGTCCGATTTTCCCGAAATTCAAACTCAACCTTCCTTACAGTGTAACAGTGATATAATCAAACGTTTTTTTAAATTGGATAATAATTGTGACCTCCAGAGGGACCACAAGCTAAAGAAAGGGGGATTTTGCGTATAACCAGAGGCCATAATTCAGGAAGTTACGATCCGATATGCGCAAATATCGAAAAGAACCAAGATCTTTGGATTATAACCATGAATTTCAAGTTTCATCAAAATTGAATTAAAATTGTGACCTTTACAGGGTCCACAACCTTGATATACCATTTTTTAACAGTATTCGCGTACAAACGGCGGCCATTTTGTATGGCAATTTTCGTCCGATTTTCCCGAAATTCGAACTCAACCCTCCTTAGGGTGCAACGGTGATATAATCAAACGTTTTTTTAAATCGAATAATAATTGTGACCTCCAAGCTAAAAAAAAGGCGATTTTGCGTATAATCAGGGGCCATAATTCAGGAAGTTACGATCCGATATGCGCAAATATCGAAAGGAAGCAAGATCTTTGGGTTATAACCATGAATTTCAAGTTTCATCAAAATCGAATCAAAATTGTGACCTCCACAGGGTCCACAACCTTGATATACCATTTTTTAACAGTATTCGCGTACTAACGGCGGCCATTTTGTATGGCAATTTTCGTCCGATTTTCCCGAAATTCGAACTCAACCTTCCTTAGGGTGTAACGGTGATATAATCAAACGGTTTTTTAAATCGAATAATAATTGTGACCTCCAGAGGGACCACAAGCTAAAAAGGGTGATTTTTCGGACAATCAGGGGCCATAATTCAGGAAATTACATTCCGATAGCCGCAAATATCGAAAGGAACCAAGATCTTTGGGTTACAAACATGCATGTCAAGTTTCATCAAAATCGGTTCAAAATTGTGACCTCTATAGGGTCCACAAGCTAAAAACGTGATTTTTCGTACAATCAGGGGCCATAATCCATGAAGTTTTGATCCGATACATGCCAATATCGAAAGGAACCGAGATCTTTTGGGGATAAACCTATATTTCAAGTTTCGTCAAAATCGGATAAGAATTGTGACCTGTAGGGAGTCCACAAACAAATTGTGGACGGACGGACGGACGTCCGGACGGACAGGGGCGACGACATAATACGTCCACATGAAAATGTGGGCGTATAAAAATTCAGGAAGTTACGATCCGATATGCGCAAATACCGAAAGGAACCAAGATCTTTGGGTTATAACCATGCATTTCAAGTTTCATCAAAATCGAATTAAAATTGTGACCTTTACAGGGTCCACAACCTTGATATACCATTTTTTAACAGTATTCACGTACAAATGGTGGCCATTTTGTATGGCAATTTTGGTCTGATTTTCCCGAAATTCGAACTCAACCTTCCTTACGGTGTAACGGTAATATAATCAAACGTTTTTTTAAATCGGATAATAATTGTGACCTCCAAGCTAAAAAAAAAGGCGATTTTGCGTATAATCAGGGGCCATAATTCAGGAAGTTACGATCCGATATGCGCAAATATCGAAAAGAAGCAAGATCTTTGGGTTATAACCTTGAATTTCAAGTTTCATCACAATCGAATCAAAATTGTGACCTCCACAGGGTCCACAACCTTGATATACCATTTTTTAACAGTATTCGCGTACAAACGGCGGCCATTTTGTATGGCAATTTTCGTCCGATTTTCCCGAAATTTGAACTCAACCTTCCTTAGGGTGTAACGGTGATATAATCAAACATTTTTTTAAATCGAATAATAATTGTGACCTCCAAGCTAAAAAGATAGGCTGGCACTGCCAGGCAGGATACGCCCACATTTTCGAGAGATAGACAGAGAACAAGCAATACCGAAAGTGACTTTTCCTACATCTTTAAGTCCTGTATTTCATACTGTATTGGGAGTAGCCATTTAGTTGGTCAGTTCCAGTCTGATATTAATGAAACTCGAAACCGACAATGATTATGGTGTGACGGTACACAACCTAGAAATGTGACTTTTCATCAAAATCGGATAAGAATTGTGACCTGTAGCGAGTCCACAACCATGATATACCATATTTTTACACTATTCGCGTACAAACGGCGACCATTTCGTCCGGCAATTTTGCCGAAATTAGAACTCAACCTTCCTCATCAAAATCGAATTAAAATTGTGACCTATACAGGGTCCACAACCATGATATACCATTTTTTAAACAGTATTCGCGTACAAACAGCGGCCATTTTGTCTGTAAATTTTGGTGCGATTTACCCGAAATTCGAACTCAACCTTCCTTATGGTGTAACGGTAATATAATCAAACGTTTTTTTAAATTGGATAATAATTGTGACCTCCAGAGGGACCACAAGCTAAAAAAAAGATAGGCTGGCACTGCCAGGCAGGATACGCCCACATTTTCGAGAGATGGACAGAGAACAAGCAATACCGAAAGTCCTGTATTTCATACTGTATTGGGAGCAGCCATTTAGTTGGTCAGTTCCAGTCTGATATTAATGAAATTCGAAGCCGACAATGATTATGGTGTGACGGTACACAACCTAGAAATGTGACTTTTCATCAAAATCGGATAAGAATTGGGACCTGTAGAGAGTCCACAACCATGATATACCATATTTTTACAATATTCGCGTACAAACGGCGACCATTTCGTCCGGCAATTTTGGTACGATTTTCACAAAATTAGAACTCAACCTTCCTCATCAAAATCAAATTAAAATTGTGACCTATACATGGTCCACAACCATGATATATCATTTTTTTAACAGTATTCGCGTACAAACGGCGGCCATTTTGTCTGTCAATTTTGGTCCGATTTTCCCGAAATTCAAACTCAACCTTCCTTACAGTGTAACGGTGATATAATCAAACGTTTTTTTAAATTGGATAATAATTGTGACCTCCAGAGGGACCACAAGCTAAAGAAAGGGGGATTTTGCGTATAACCAGGAGTCATAATTCAGGAAGTTACGATCCGATATGCGCAAATATCGAAAAACAACCAAGATCTTTGGGTTATAACCATGAATTTCAAGTTTCATCAAAATCGAATTAAAATTGTGACCTTTACCGGGTCCACAACCTTGATATACCATTTTTTAACAGTATTCGCGGACAAACGGCGGCCATTTTGTATGGCAATTTTGGTTTGATTTTCCTGAAATTTGAACTCAGCCTTCCTTACGATGTAACGGTAATATAATCAAACGTTTTTTTAAATCGGATAATAATTGTGACCTCCAACCTAAAAAAAAGGCGATTTTGCGTATAATCAGGGGCCATAATTCAGGAAGTTACGATCCGATATGCGCAAATATCGAAAGGAAGCAAGATCTTTGGGTTATAACCACGAATTTCAAGTTTCATCAAAATCGAATCAAAATTGTGACCTCCACAGGGTCCACAACCTTGATATACCATTTTTTAACAGTATACGCGTACAAACGGCGGCCATTTTGTATGGCAATTTTCGTCCGATTTTCCCGAAATTCGAACTCAACCTTCCTTAGGGTGTAACGGTGATATAATCAAACGGTTTTTTAAATCGAATAATAATTGTGACCTCCAAGCTAAAAAAAAGGCGATTTTGCATATAATCAGGGGCCATAATTCAGGAAGTTACGATCCGATATGCGCAAATATCGAAAGGAAGCAAGATCTTTGGGTTATTACCATGAATTTCAAGTTTCATCAAAATCGAATCAAAATTGTGAGCTCCACAAGGTCCACAACCTTGATATACCATTTTTTAACAGTATACGCGTACAAACGGCGGCCATTTTGTATGGCAATTTTCGTCCGATTTTCCCGAAATTCGAACTCAACCTTCCTTAGGGTGTAACGGTGATATAATCAAACGGTTTTTTAAATCGAATAATAATTGTGACCTCCAAGCTAAAAAAAAGGCGATTTTGCATATAATCAGGGGCCATAATTCAGGAAGTTACGATCCGATATGCGCAAATATCGAAAGGAAGCAAGATCTTTGGGTTATTACCATGAATTTCAAGTTTCATCAAAATCGAATCAAAATTGTGAGCTCCACAGGGTCCACAACCTTGATATACCATTTTTTAACAGTATTCGCGTACAAACGGCGGCCATTTTGTATGGCAATTTTCGTCCGATTTTCCCGAAATTCGAACTCAACCTTCCTTAGGGTGTAACAGTGATATGATCAAACGGTTTTTTAAATCGAATAATAATTGTGACCTCCAGAGGGACCACAAGCTAAAAAGGGTGATTTTTCGGACAATCAGGGGCCATAATTCAGGAAATTACATTCCGATAGCCGTAAATATTGAAAGGAACCAAGATCTTTGGGTTACAAACATGCATGTCAAGTTTCATCAAAATCGGTTCAAAATTGTGACCTCTATAGGGTCCACAAGCTAAAAACATGATTTTTCGTACAATCAGGGGCCATAATCCATGAAGTTTTGATCCGATACATGCCAATATCGAAAGCAGCCGAGATCTTTTGGGGATAAACCTATATTTCAAGTTTCGTCAAAATCGGATAAGAATTGTGACCTGTAGAGAGTCCACAAACAAATTGTGGACGGACGGACGTCCGGACGGACGGACGGACGTCCGGACGGACAGGGGCGACGACATAATACGTCCACATGAAAATGTGGGCGTATAAAAAGGCGATTTTGCGTATAATCAGTGGCCATAATTCAGGAAATTACTATCCGATATGCGCAAATGCGCAAACTATCCGATATGCAACCATGATATATCATTTTTTTAACAGTATTTGCGTACAAACGGCGGCCATTTTGTACGACAATTTTGGTCTGATTTTCCCGAAATTCAAACTCAACCTTCCTTACAGTGCAACGGTGATATAATCAAACGTTTTTTTAAATTGGATAATAATTGTGACCTCCAGAGGAACCACAAGCTAAAGAAAGGGGGATTTTGCGTATAACCAGGGGCCATAATTCAGGAAGTTACGATCCGATATGCGCAAATATTGAAAAGAACCAAGATCTTTGGGTTATAACGATGAATTTCACGTTTCATCAAAATCGAATTAAAATTGTGACCTTTACAGGGTCCACAACCTTGATATACCATTTTTTAACAGTATTCGCGTACAAACGGCAGCCATTTCGTATGACAATTTTGGTCTGATTTTCCCGACATTCGAACTCAACCTTTCTTACGGTATAACGGTAATATAATCAAAAGTTTTTTTAAATCGGATAATAATTGTGACCTCCAAGCTAAAAAAAAGGCGATTTTGCGTGTAATCAGGGGCCATAATTCAGGAAGTTACGATCCGATATGCGCAAATATCGAAAGGAAGCAAGATCTTTGGGTTATAACCATGAATTTCAAATTTCATCAAAATCGAATTAAAATTGTGACCTCCACAGGGTCCACAACCTTGATATACCATTTTTTAACAGTATTCGCGTACAAACGGCGGCCATTTTGTATGGCAATTTTGGTCCGATTTTCCCGAAATTCGAACTCAACCTTCTTTAGGGTGTGACGGTAATATAATCAAACGGTTTTTTAAATCGAATAATAATTGTGACCTCTAAGCTAAAAAAAAGGCGATTTTGCGTATAATCAGGGGCCATAATTCAGGAAGTTACAATCCGATATGCGCAAATATCGAAAGGAAGCAAGATCTTTGGGTTATAACCATGAATTTCAAGTTTCATCAAAATCGAATCAAAATTGTGACCTCCACAGGGTCCACAACCTTGATATACCATTTTTTAACAGTATTCGCGTACAAACGGCGGCCATTTTGTATGGCAATTTTCGTCCGATTTTCCCGAAATTCGAACTCAACCTTCCTTAGGGTGTAACGGTGATATAATCAAACGGTTTTTTAAATCGAATAATAATTGTGACCTCCAGAGGGACCACAAGCTAAAAAGGGTGATTTTTCGGACAATCAGGGGCCATAATTCAGGAAATTACATTCCGTAAGCCGCAAATATCGAAAGGAACCAAGATCTTTGGGTTACAAACATGCATGTCAAGTTTCATCAAAATCGGTTCAAAATTGTGACCTCTATAGGGTCCACAAGCTAAAAACGTGATTTTTCGTACAATCAGGGGCCATAATCCATGAAGTTTTGATCCGATACATGCCAATATCGAAAGCAGCCGAGAACTTTTGGGGATAAACCTATATTTCAAGTTTCGTCAAAATCGGATAAGAATTGTGACCTGTAGAGAGTCCACAAACAAATTGTGGACGGACAGACGGACGGACGGACGTCCGGACGGACAGGGGCGACGACATAATACGTCCACATGAAAATGTGGGCGTATAAAAAAGGCGATTTTGCGTATAATCAGGGGCCATAATTCAGGAAGTTACGATCCGATATGCGCAAATATCGAAAGGAAGCAAGATCTTTGGGTTATAACCATGAATTTCAAGTTTCATCAAAATCGAATCAAAATTGTGACCTCCACAGGGTCCACAACCTTGATATACCATTTTTTAACAGTATTCGCGTACTAAATTCGAAAAATTCAGGAAGTTACGATCCGATATGCGCAAATACCGAAAGGAACCAAGATCTTTGGGTTATAACCATGCATTTCAAGTTTCATCAAAATCGAATTAAAATTGTGACCTTTACAGGGTCCACAACCATGATATACCATTTTTTAACAGTATTCACGTACAAACGGTGGCCATTTTGTATGGCAATTTTGGTCTGATTTTCCCGAAATTCGAACTCAACCTTCCTTACGGTGTAAAGGTAATATAATCAAACGTTTTTTTAAATCGGATAATAATTGTGACCTCCAAGCTAAAAAAAAAGGCGATTTTGCGTATAATCAGGGGCCATAATTCAGGAAGTTACGATCCGATATGCGCAAATATCGAAAAGAAGCAAGATCTTTGGGTTATAACCTTGAATTTCAAGTTTCATCACAATCGAATCAAAATTGTGACCTCCACAGGGTCCACAACCTTGATATACCATTTTTTAACAGTATTCGCGTACAAACGGCGGCCATTTTGTATGGCAATTTTCATCCCATTTTCCCGAAATTCGAACTCAACCTTCCTTAGGGTGTAACGGTGATATAATCAAACGTTTTTTTAAATCGAATAATAATTGTGACCTCCAAGCTAAAAAAAAAGGCGATTTTGCGTATAATCAGGGACCATAATTCAGGAAGTTACGATCCGATATGCGCAAATATCGAAAGGAAGCAAGATCTTTGGGTTATAACCATGAATTTCAAGTTTCATCAAAATCAAATCAAAATTGTGACCTCCACAGGGTCCACAACCTTGATATACCATTTTTTAACAGTATTCGCGTACTAACGGCGGCCATTTTGTATGGCAATTTTCGTCCGATTTTCCCGAAATTCGAACTCAACCTTCCTTAGGGTGTAACGGTGATATAATCAAACGTTTTTTTAAATCGAATAATAATTGTGACCTCCAGAGGGACCACAAGCTAAAAAGGGTGATTTTTTGGACAATCAGGGGCCATAATTCAGGAAATTACATTCCGATAGCCGCAAATATCGAAAGGAACCAAGATCTTTGGGTTACAAACATGCATGTCAAGTTTCATCAAAATCGGTTCAAAATTGTGACCTCTATAGGGTCCACAAGCTAAAAACGTGATTTTTCGTACAATCAGGGGCCATAATCCATGAAGTTTTGATGCGATACATGCCAATATCGAAGGAACCGAGATCTTATGGGGATAAACCTATATGTCAAGTTTCGTCAAAATCGGATAGGAATTGTTACCTGTAGAGAGTCCACAAAAACCTATATTTCAAGTTTCGTCAAAATCGGATAAGAATTGTGACCTGTAGAGAGTCCACAAACAAATTGTGGACGGACGGACGTCCGGACGGACAGGGGCGACGACATAATACGTCCACATGAAAATGTGGGCGTATAAAAATGCTACGAAAAATTACAACCTACATTAGCCGTTTTAGTCACAAATATCATAATATGTTTGTGACAATTCTCCATAAATCTACAAATCCATGCGATTTAGTTTCTTGATATATACATTATTTCCATTATTGAAGCCTATGAGTAAATCAAATTCTCATGTTACGAATCAAATGCCAAGTTCAAGGCCAACCCACTGATACTTTTCGAATCACATATTACGCAGTAAACTCGTTTATTTCACCTCGCTACATTGCTTCAACGTATGAAACTCTCCCCATTGATATTGGAACCTTTAATTCAAACTGCCAACAGTATTATACAATGACATCCAAGCTAAGCATGAATCCCTTCATATAAGTTTGTTCTACGGTCATTTACATTACGATGTTTGTAATATTGTAAGAAAAAGAATAAAAGTGTGGGGACTAAGGTACACATACAGAAGGCACTCAGTGATACTACTATACGCAGGCAACGCAATTATGACCAAAGGACCGAAACCAAAAGGGGGAGACAGACTTCGAACGACTCTTCAAATTGGTTATTCTGGTACACAAAATACAACAGGTTCAGTACGTGTTGATAAACTTAACTATTCTAACATCAAAATAAACCATTCAGTGTTGTAATACAGCGTTGACACAGCGATTGACTGAAGACATAGACTTTGTATATGATGCATACAAAATGTAGCATCTTAGTCATGATAAACCTAATCTAAAGTGAAGGAGATTTCAATGTACAGACTAATTTGCTATTCCTATATGCAAAACATAGGCCTACATAATTGACATCAATAAATGACTAATGGGATCACTAATCAGACATGTACAATACCTGGAATCAAGTGCGACCATACTGTTACCATGCAAAATGTGACAAATTTCAGACACTAGACAAATTGACAATAATATTCAAATTCCGTAAAAATTTGAGCATAAACGATGACAGGTCTGCTGTGACCGATAAATGATATTCTAATACATATAATTATGCAATAAAATAAATGAGAAAACGATTTTCTACAGTGTTAGTATGCTCTCTGACTCTGTACCAACTTCTACCCACAGTGACAGATATAACTCTATGCGATAATCCCAGCTGCACGAGATATTCCCAGCCTCCCTAGCGAGTAGCCTCAGGGTTAAGACCACAAAAAATATCTGCATTATGCCTATTCGGGATCAGACAACTGATTATTCTCAAAAATTAACTTAAGACAATCAATCTTCGTGAAACGCATAAAATTTAAAATTTCATTTTGATTTTAGTTAAAATCTATGTTAGTGATTTTAGCTGAAGTTTTTGTGAAACAGGGCGCTGCTCCGTCTGGGCTAATAAAGACGGACATGTACGTGCCATTCAGTGTGCTATACGGCGAATTTACCCGACAGCAGTGCTATGACCTTCACTTATATCGAAGTTCAAGAACGTCCTCGCTTTTCGCACCACCCAAACGACTAGATAGCTACATGTCCTTGCAAGGCTCGACATCCTACATCACTGACGAGGAAAGCAACGCCGGAAAAATCCGAGGAAGTTTCTTTGCCAACACCCGGAGTGAACCCGAGACCTCCCGACCAATGAGCCGGCGTCTTACTCACTGATTAATCGCTAGATCTTGCTCGAGCCACGGTAGTGGACCGTACTAAGGCCTTTCACTACAATTACACTAACCCTAAACTGTAATAAACCGATTCTCATTGAAATGAGAGAGAGAGAGGCTGAGTCGAATTCCAATCAATCGTTTATATTTCACATCCCTGGAATCAGGCACCCCACAAATCATGCCGTTTTTGAAGCCGTTTTGAACAAGTTGCGGGCGCCCAACAAATCTGATTCAGCATTATGTAAAATGTTAAAGCGCCCCACTATTCATGTCATTATGGGTGTCTCTCCGGGAGAAGGCACTCCAAGGATCAGGCCGTTTTGGGCGCCTAATTCATTCGTGGGCGCCTAACTAATCCCACTGGCATTATATCATGGGCGCCCCTCCTGGATGGGGCACCCCACGAATTATATCGTTTTAATTTTAAAGACTATCAAGCCGTTTTGGGCGCCCAATTGATTCAATTTTTGGGCGCCTAACCAATCTAACTAGCATTATAGGCGGCCGTGATCTCGGCATTATGGGCGACCCTTTTTACTAAGGCACTCCCGCAAATCATGCTGTTTTGGGCACCTCATTGATCTAGTCGTGGGCGCCCAACCAATCTGATTCGGTATTATGCACTATGTGCGTCCCAGCATTATAAGGCGGCCCACCAATCATATCATTGTGGGCGTCTCTCCGGGATAAGGCACCCCACAAATCAAGTCATTTGGGCGCCCTTTCTGTTGTGGTGTTAATCGTGTGGTGTTACTTGATATTGGCATTGGTTGGGCGCCAATATCGTCATGGGCGCCCAACCAATGTCACTCAAATTTATGTGACGCCCATACTATTATGGAGACGTTGGTCGTTGGTCTGTGTTGCATCATTTGACGCCCATTGAGGGAGTCGATTTTTCCCCAAGGGGTAAAGGGCGCGCCGAATTTTTCCAGGGGAGGGGAGGGGGATATGTGTTGAAAATTTTGCAATTCAACCTAATCTGACTTGCACCAAGCCACGAATAGTGTATCAATTGCAGCTGTAGATAAGAATTATCACGGCTATAAATTGCAGCTAAGTAATCTCCGAACATATTTTCTTTGCAGTCGGTGAATCGAGGAACGGTGGTTGTCATAAATCAACTCCGATAAGTTACTATGTCGTAACGTTACAGCCTTCGCGGATATGCCCAAATAAGGTCCCCGCGTATTTATCACTGACCGACTTCAAATTAGTTTGTAAAATTCATGTATTATGTTTGATGTGGTTACATTCATAATACTGCACAACATCTGACGTTTGTTTTTTTACAATCCAATACTATTTTCAAGTAGAAGTTTACGATTCATCAACATAATATTTCGTTTCTATTTTTTCGACAAACTGTAAAATCAATTGATTTCTGTAAGAGGCCAAGCTACGAAACACTCAAACAGCTTGCATTCAATACTATCAATCAATAAGATAAAAGTACAATACTATAAGTCCTTTAATTGTGAAAATTAAACAAATTATTATCAGTTTATTACTGTACACATTTTGCACTTATGTGAAATTAATATATAATTACTTACGACCTTTTGGTGTCAATAAAGTAGCCTATGTCCCACTAGTCGCAACACTGTAGGCTTTGGTACATGACATTTTTACCTTCATAGCATTTTATTCTCAATTCTCTCTGCTGATTCCAAATAAGCAGGAATATAGCAAATTCTTCTGTTACACTGTAATCCCCCAAATTCCAAACTTGACGTCCCCACCATGGACACCGGCTGCCATCGCTTTTCATAATAAGCCCCCCTTACGAAGGTTGGTAAAGGGGGGCTCAGATCGACCTTACGACGCGACTCAACTGGTCGCCGACTGGTTTTCCGGCGACTGCCGCCGATCGTCGCACAATTTTCCGTCGTCGATTCTAGTCGATCTGAGTCTAGCTACGACCGTCGTGCGACAGTTTTTCACGATCGGCGACTGAGTCGCAGGAGTTGAACATGTTCTACTTCTACGACGCGACGGAACCAGTCGCCGACTCGTCATCGTCGACGTGTGTGTTTCTGCGATCGGTTGCCGACTGCGCTGTTATTCCCACTTCTGAAAGACTGTTAAAAAACGATCATTCTATTCACTCTTTAAAAAAATTCATGAAGGGAGAGAGAGAGAGTTTATTCTTTTATTTATTCTTTTGTTTATTCTTTTATGTGTTTAACTTTATCCGTTGGAGCCCGAAAAATTTGGTGGCGCCCTCTTTCCTCGCGGTACGCTAAGAGAGAGTGAGAGAGAGAGCGAGAGAGATCAGAGAGAGAGAGAGAGTCGGGGAGAAATAGGTTTTAACGTCCACTCGACACAAACTAGGTGATTTCAGGACTAACATATGGTTTAACTTTATTTCAATAATTCGCTTGCGCCTAGGGGTCTTTAGCAGTGCTGTGGAATCGGAGCACCCGGAGAAAACCCACGAGGTTGGACGAACGGTACCGTACGCTGAATCAACAGACCAAAATGGCGAACCTCATTCATGCTTTTGGGCCAGAGTTTGCCACATGTTGCTCCATCTGTGGCAGAAAGCATTCAACCCATCGAATATTTGGGGAAAAGTTACAGCCGGTCTAAGAGACGAGAATTAACATTAAAGTCAATGGGGAAATAATTAGTGATCTGTGGCCATATACTAGATAAGATATGCAGCTTATTATTGCCACTCGGCAAATCTCGACAGATTCCGTAAACTACATCTAGTCTCGGTTGTATGACAGTAAGTGGTATGTACCTACGCCATACATTTGCGATGCGGCTACCGGTTTACTTTAAATAACAGGGAAACTTGACGCTATTACACAAATTGGGAACCTATTCGACTAGCGGCCTATTCGACCGATCAAGCTGCAACCTGTTCGTTGGAAACCTATTTAGAATAAAGACAACAGTCGCCCTAACTCATCTATTTATCAACCAATAAAATAGTCTCGGTTGTATGACAGTAAGTGGTATGTACCTACGCCCATACATTTGCGATGCGGCTACCGGTTTACTTTAACAGGAAAACTTGACGCTATTACACAAATTGGGAACCTATTCGACTAGCGATCTATTCGACCGATCAAGCTGCAACCTGTTCGTTGGAAACCTATTTAGAATAAAGACAACAGTCGCCCTAACTCATCTATTTATCAACCAATAAAATAGTCTCGGTTGTATGACAGTAAGTGGTATGTACCTACGCCCATACATTTGCGATGCGGTACCGGTTTACTTTAACAGGAAAACTTGACGCTATTACACAAATTGGGAACCTATTCGACTAGCGATCTATTCGACCGACCAAGCTGCAACCTGTTCGTTGAAAACCTATTTAGAATAAAGACAACAGTCGCCCTAACTCATCTATTTATCAACCAATAAAATCCAACGTTATGTCTATTAAATGAAAGTAGAATATATTACTTTTTATTCATTCCTGTAGCTCAGAATAGAAGTGTAATTTCGTCATTATCTTACAGCTGGATCGGTCGAATAGGTCGCTAGTCAAATAGGTCGCCAATTTGTGTTCGGTATGGGCGCAGCCATGTTTCATCCGGGACCTTTAAAGGAGTTCCAATATGGCGGAATTCGTTCTGGGTAAAATAGTGGCCAAATTGAGCCTACCCCTGTTTTGAACATTTTGTACAAACCCATCTGCTGTATATTATTAACTCAGTGTTGCCAATTTTCCATTTTCTGTAGGAAACCTGGAGCTATTTCTAAACCTGACAAACTTATAGGTCCCATCTAAGTAACAATAGCAATGAAGATAAGGGCATTTTTAGAAATTTTGAGTCGTTTGAGTAGGTATGAAAGCATTCATTTTTACATCGAAATGGGAGAATCTGGAGATTGTCTGTGAATATTCCTGATTTTTAGACAAAATTAGGTGAAATTACAATGTTGTTCACTTTATCTGTGCTTTCTGAGGCTGAATACACCAAAATTGGACATTGAAATATTTTTCTTACTGTTAGAAATTAAATAAAAACTAAAAATTGGAAAATTTGCAGTAAAATCACATTTTTCCCAAAACTTTGATAAAAATTTTAAAATTTAACCTTGTTTTTAGTTTTTCTGTAGTCAAGTTATTTTAAACATATTTTCTGACAAATTAGTCATCATACTTTGAAAACTAAGGCATATCAGTCACAGCTTTGTCATACACAGACATATAGGGGTGAAACTTCGGATATCACCGAAAGGCCTTTTGTATTTGTTTCTCATATGTTCTGGCAACATGCTGGTGAAAGGAAGTCAAAATCTAAGAATAACTGCAAAAATGATGGCCCTTTAAGTATACATGCTTCTTTAAGTACAGTGGTGCATCTCGGGTCCCTGGGACTTTTGTGCTAAAATTAAAAAAATCTTTATTAATAGAGGCAGTATTTGAGCTTCGTGAAAAGATTAGACAAGTTGCAAACAAACTACATAGAAAACACTCATAATTTGGAATTTTTATCAAAAATATATTTTTTTACTGCCATGTCATGAAAAATGTACAAAACTTACATGTAGCATCTTTCAAAAAAAAAAAATAATTTTCCACTTTTTTAGATAGCCTGACTGGCAAGTAATATATTTTTGGAAACCCTGGACAATATGCAACCAGAAAAACCACAAATTAGTTCCATTGATTGTAATTATGCTGTACATAAAGCAGCATGTATACTTAAAGGGCCATAATTTTTGCAGTTATTCTTGATTTTGATTTTCGTTCACCAGCATGTTGCCAGAACATATGGAAAGCAAATAAAAAGGCCTTTTAGTGATAACTGAAGTTTTACCCCTATATAGGACACAGATTACCAAATATTCCTAGGCCGTCACCAACTAATGCAGGGCGAAAGTTATTTTTAGTCTTTGTCTCCCCTTTTTGCATTACAATTTCTGTTGACTTTTTGGTGTAGAATCGAAGAAAAGCGTTTGAAAATACATTTTCTGTGAGGTTGTGGTGGATATTCATGATTTTGAGGCGGAAGGATACAAGAGTTGTGAGGTTAGTTACGTTGAAATGTAAGGCCGGGAATTGCATGTGTACTTGTCTCTACTTCCAGCTTGTGTATTTCAAGTTTTTCATGGTAAACCGCATACATGCTTTTGGGTAAGAGTATCCCACATGTTGCTCCATCTGTGACAGAAAGCGAAAATGGGGGGAAAAGTTAGAGCAAGTCGAAGAGAGGTGAATTAACATTAAAGTCAATGGAGAAATATTTAGTGATCTGTTGCCATATGCAAAACAGCTAGGACGTTAAACCCCATTTTATTTTTAAGGTTAACAGAATTGTGACGATTTTAACAATTTGGCTTTTCTTTTACAAGAAAATCCGTCACACCTAACGGTAAATTGTTCCAATTTGAAATGTTTTTTCCCAATCACTTGGTTTAATATTTGTTGTGTTTCGCTTACAATGTTTGTGTTGCTTGTGTCTTTTCCGTTCGGGTTTGTAGTCCATCCCCCCCACCTTTAGCTCAGTATTAATGACTTTTAGCTTGATTTTGATAATTCCATTTTCGTTAAAATTCCAGACAAAAACCAGGTCAACAATACATATTGTTCTACTAGATATATATAAGTGAGTGATTGTGTTCTATAAGAGCTTTCATCCAGATTATCCGGCGAGATTCCTCCTTATCATTGATGCAGGACGGAAGGCCTCACAAGGACAGCTGACTAGTTGTTTGGATGGGACGAACACCCGAGGTCCCGCGTACACACTAGCGTGCAAGTAATAGATCCCTTAACAGTTGGAATTCGATATAAGAGTAGGACGTAGTGCCGCTGTCTTGGCAAAATTTCCCTCAGAGCACACTGTATGGCGTATGCCCGTATTCACTAGCCCAGTTCGGAGCAGAATAGTAGGACGCTAAACCCCATTTATTTCTATAAGAGGTATCAAAGTTGATTTTATTTTACTTCCTTCGTCAGCCATCTTGTAATTTGTCTTCTTTTTGTATGGTTCCCTTACTTGAAGATAAAACACCTTTCTTGTTTCTTGTTTCGGAAATATTTTTATGAAGATATGTCTCTGCTTTTATGGATGTTACGTTCACCGGGGTGTTAGATGGGTGGACGTTTTTCACTGGCTAATTCGCTACCGACGGCAGTCAGGCCATTCTGATTATAGTAGGCCTGTATGGGATAATACAAAAAATATTACATTATAATAAATAATAACTGACCTGTTCGATGTAATAATTAACCTTTCAAACAGTTGACACGATAAAAAGGTTTATAGAATTACCACACTTTAGATATTATCCACAAACAAGCAATCCGTGTTATATAAGTGAGTGACCAAGTCAGAACTAATTAGTTTATAAGACAACGATTATAGTGTCAATAATTTGAGTTGAATAATATAAAACGGAAATGATATTAATGAATCACAATAGTGATAGAAATAGACGCTGTAGCGTGGATACGACAGAGACTAAAGCTATAGGATATTAACAACTATTAGTCCGGTGGCTGAAGGGGGGGGGGGGGGGTCTCCACCCGAGCTGTGAATTTATGAGACCAAGTTTTTCTAGACCAGTTTTTTGTGTAGATTCCGAATCTTGGTGGTGGTGGGGGGGGGGGGGCTTTTTGAGATATAGGGGGTCCAAAGTCTTACAATGGCTGTGGGCGGGTGGGGTGGGCAATGTCATTATGTTGACATAATATATTAATAAAACAAATTTCTAGGACTGCCCATCTATAAAAAAAAGTTTTTATGATGCCCCTGGACAACTGTTTTGATTTGTGGGTAGAGTGGGGATATAATTGGCGGGAAATGAGTTCATGGGATTTAAATGATGATGTTTATAAGATTCCCATGAACTCATTTCCCGCCAATTATATCCCCACTCTACCCACCCTCCACACCCGCACACCCACCCCACCTCCCCACAAATCAAAATAGTTGTCCAGGGGCATCATAAAAACCTTTTTTTATAGATGGGCAGTTGTAGGACTTTGGACCCCCTATATCTCAAAAAGCCCCCCCCCCCACCCACAACCCGAAACGCCTGATCACCACCCAGATTCGGAATCTACACAAAAATTTAGTCTCATAAATTCACAGCTCGGGTGGCGATTCCCGCCTTCAGCCACCGGACTATATAACATAATATGATTTGTATAGGGTGATACATGTATAATTAACAGGACATATTAAATACGGAGGTTTCTGTTAGTCACTATAAACCTTTGATATATTATGGAGATTGGATGATGTAGTGGTGTAATGTGCTCGTGAAACCATAAGGTCTGGAATTGAGTCCATGGGCGTGGTTTCGATTCGTTGTACGTGACAAGGTCGCCTGCCCATCCTCGTGAGTTTTCTCACAGTCCTTCGGTTTCCTCCCACTGCTGAAGACCCCTACGCACAAGCAAATTGTTGAAATAATAAATTTGAACCACATGTTAGTCCCAAAATGACATAGTTTGGGTCGAGTGAACGTTAACTCTTTGCAACCTTTCCAGTCTTAGGCCATGGAGTAGTTGAATGGGAAGTTCCCTTTATGGAAACATGTCGTTTGGTAGTAGATCAATAGAGACAGCAAAAATACGGGCAATTTCACGTCGTCTTTGCAGGTTATTACGGACTTTCGACAAGGAGGATTTTTCCCATCCGTATCACATGTCCTTATCGTCACGTGATTTTTTTTTTCTAAACAATATTTTTATTCATTAAATCTGAATTTGGATTGGGGAACAGGCTATGCCGATGTGCAACCCCTCTCTCTGATTTACATACATGTACACATTATAAAAATATATACATACATACATAATTACATAATGGATAATATAGAGACTCTTATTTGTTGTTGTTTTTTTTTACTTAGTTTTATAATAAATATGTTGGTGGAAATATTGGTGACAATCTATTTAAAAGTACTGTTTGATAATGTTGGGTGTTTGTAAGGCCTGTACAACGTGCAATCGTCCAATATCTCCAAATCTCACAAACCAGTTAAGCGAGGCGAGGATACTGGACGAGTGTACGATGTGAGGGGGGGAGTAACTTAAGCGTTGTTTATGGAGATTTAAATCTTTTTGATAAAAGAATAAATTGTTGAACTTCTTGGAAAATAAGTGTGTTTATCTCAGGACTAAGTTTTGTTGACCCATACAACAGACAACTGATCGTTTTATGGTTGTTTTAGAGCTTTGACAAATTTTCGCGCCGCGTACGTATGAGTAGCTAGCTGATCTTAGTTCTTTCACAAAATGATGGCAGTTATCTACCAAGATCACCATCAGTACTTGTCAAGTGCCTAGCCTACAAATCACTGGAGGGAGTGAAGTCGCTCGACAGTCGCCGAGTTACTAAAAAAAAAATAATGTCGAATCTTATTAAAAATCGTGGACTCGACAGCAATGTTGGTTTCATTAATGTATCATTTCAGAAAGTTTATACCCCCTTACCAGAGAATCACATTATTTACAGATTTGCAAGGGAGAGAGGAGAAATGGGGTTTAACGTCCACTCGACACATTTCGGGACAAACACATGGTTGAATTTTATTTCAATAATTTACTTGTGCGTAGGGGTATTTAGCAGTGGGAGGAAACCGGAGGACCCGGAGAATACCCACGAGGTTGGACAGGCGACCCTACTCCTTGTCACGTACAACCAGGGAATCGAAAAGACTTGAAAGGATATTCCACCTCACTAAATTTAGCGCGCAGATCAACCAGCATGCGGACAGACAGCAAAGGCGTTTTATAGCGGAGGCGCTGGAGGCGCCAGCCTCCTCGCCAAAAAAAAATAAAGAAGTTGAAAAATTAAAACGTGAGAAAAATGCTAAAACCGATGAGATAATAAAAATGTACTCTAGTTAGGAAGGGCCCTAAAGGCAGACAAAAGGCCCTTCCCCAACATCTGACAAAAGGGCCCTTCTGGTCAACGGAAGGGGCCCCCGAATCCGAGTCAATCGTTTTTTATACGCCCACATCTTTATGTGGACGTATATTGTCGTCGCTTCTGTCCGTCCGGACGTCCGTCCATAATTTGTTTGTGGACTCTCTACAGGTCACAATTCTTATCTGATTTTGACGAAACTTGAAATATAGGTTTACCCCCATAAGATCTCGGCTGCTTTCGATATTGGCATGTATCGGATCAAAACTTCATGGATTATGGCCCCTGATTGTACGAAAAATCACGTTTTTAGCGGTCACAAATCACGTTTTAGAGGTCACAATTTTGAACCGATTTTGATGACACCTGACATGCATGTTTATAACCCATAGATCTTGGTTCCTTTCGATATTTGCGCCTATCGGAACGTAATTTCCTGAATTATGGCCCCTGATTGTCCGAAAAATCACGCTTTTTAGCTTGTGGTCCCTCTGGAGGTCACAATTAATTATTATCCAATTTAAAAAACCGTTTGATTATATCACCGTTACACCCTAAGGGAGGTTGAGTTCGAATTTCGGGAAAATCGGACCAAAATTGCCATACAAAATGGCCGCCGTTTGTACGCGAATACTGTTAAAAAATGGTATATCAAGGTTGTGGATCCTGTAGAGGTCACAATTTTAATTAGATTTTGATGAAACTTGAAATTCATGGTTATAAACCAAAGATCTTGGTTCCTTTCAAAATTTGCGCATATCGGATAGTAATTTCCTGAATTATGGCCACTGATTATACGCAAAATCGCCTTTTTTTTTAGCTTGTGGTCCCTCTGGAGGTCACAATTATTATCCAATTTAAAAAAACGTTTGATTATATTACCGTTACACCATAAGGAAGGTTGAGTTCGAATTTCGGGTAAATCGCACCAAAATTTACAGACAAAATGGCCGCCGTTTGTACGCGAATACTGTTTACAAAATGGTATTACTTTCGGTATTGCTTGTTCTCTATCCATCTCTCAAAAATGTGGGCGTATCCTGCCTGGCAGTGCCAGCCTATCTTTTTATACACTGTTACTGTCGAATCCACTACTGAATAAGAATGCATGAAAATCATCAATCCAGACATCACCATTCGGGCTTCAGACGAGTATCGAATTAGGCCTCCTGTGCTCGGGACCAGACCCCCCCCCCCCCCCTTACGCGAAAGAGGGCTCTCAAAATAGTATGGCCTCTGCCATGATAAACCTTAAAACGCCCCTGACAGACAGACAGGAAAATATGAAAATTGGGAGAATAACTCATCAAAAATAATGATGAAATTTCAGACTTTATCATGGTTAAAATCACATCAAATAAACATAGATTCGTAAAATCGCTATGGCACAACATTTCAGGGTCTAAAAGAAGCATAAATTTAAAGACGGTTAAAAGACGACGGGGTTATACGGACCTTTCCGTGTGAAAGCTGTTCGATACGTGTTGTCGTATCCGTGTGTCGTATCACGTATGAGAAATACACACACACAAATTGATGACGTCACACGCAAAGTCGATACGGATACGCGATACGGACCAGGAATTTACGCTTGCCAAGAGTCTCTATTATTTAGATGCCCGTCTTACCGTAACCTCCCCTTACTCCTACTCTTCAGGTTTGGTAGATGTGTTTTTAGCAGACTACCGCCCCCCCCCCCTTACGCCCCCAATGCCTAACTTCACTATTCGCCTGGCGTAGAAGACCACCCCGTATTAAACATACCATTCTTGTAAATATAAAGAATGATGGGGGGCTAAATTTACCTAATGTCAAATTAAAATGCCAAGCTTTATGTCTTAAATGGTTAAAAAATTCTGTGATTCCAACTACAAGTATATACGGAAAGATATATTGAATTATTATATATGTAAATATACCGAGAAAACCACTCCTACAGATATCTTAAAACTAGATTTAAATCATAATCTTTTATCCAATTTACCTATATGTTACCAATATTTGTTCACTGCCTGGGATGATTTAAACTGTAAAGTTAGACCTGATCCTCTAACTATTAAAGATATATCTATCCAGCCAATTTTTAATAATAAATATATCAAGCATAATAATAAAACCTTAGATTTTAAACTGCTTAAAACAGTAGGATTTAAGTGTATTTATGATATTATATATTTTGTACAACCTGGGTTTCTACCCAATCATTCAATAATTGATTATATGGATAATATGAATGTAGATTATGACAGAGATAAGATTATTAATTTGTATGATATTATAAAATCATCAATTCCTGAAAGATGGAAATCTATTATTGAAACTCAGACTTCTGATCTGAAAAGCAAAGATGTTATCACTTTAAATGTTAATAATGTGAACATTAATTCAAGTGAACTTACATCCAAATTATGTTATAGTATTTTATTAAAGAATTATGTAAATGAACCTACTTACTATGATTATTGGGTGAAAAACAATTTTACATTTAATACTAATGATATATTATGGAAAAATGTATTTAAGAATTACAAGAATCCTAGAAGTATAGATCTAGATTATAAAATATTACACAACACTATCTGGACAATGGAAATTTTTTTAAGATAAGAGACTCAGATATATGCCCAGTTTGTAAATTAGACATAGAAAACATTATTCATATGTTTGTAGATTGTGATAAACTTATTAACCTAAAATCACTACTAAGGGAGATAATCCATGATATTTTGAAATGTAAGACAGGCCACAGATCACTAATTATTTCCCCATTGACTTTAATGTTAATTCTCGTCTCTTAGACCGGCTGTAACTTTTTCCCAAATATTCGTTGGGTAGAACGCTTTCTGCCACAGATGGAGCAACATGTGGCAAACTCTGGCCCAAAAGCATGTATGAGGTTCACCATGAAAAACTTGAGATACACAGGCTGGAAGTCCAGACAACTAAACAAGCAATTTTCGGCCCTCCCTTTCAACGTAACCAACCTCACAACCCTTGTATCCTTCCGCCTCAAAATCATGAATATTCACCAAAACCTGGCAGAAAATGTATTTTTAAACCCTTTTCTTCAATTCTACACCAAAAAGTCAACAAAAATCGACATGCAAAAGGGGGAAAAAGGGAAAGGGAGAGAAGGACTAAAAATAACTTTCGCCCTACATTCGTTTGGTATTCATCATACCACAAAGAAACTTCCAAATGAATTATGCAGTATCGTTTTATCATCTGCTAGAGAATCTATATATAAGCATAGAATGATTATGTTAGATAATGAACATGCAATTGTAAATGTTATAACCCTGTTCAAAAATATACTTAGAGATAATTTATATTACATAAGTAAATATTTTGATATTAAGTCTAGATTTGTACAAATATTTATTAAACCCTCATTTTTATTTATTTATGAATCGGATGGATATATAACCTTGGAGACAACCCCTCCAGGGATATAGCTATTCTCGGTTACATTTTTGTTGCCCAGACTGTCTCGAAAACTTTCACCCTTTTAAAACCTTTCAACTGTTTGGTTTTTAATTTTCGCTAATCTCTTGGAGGCATTAGGGTATTACATGTATAAATCTAGATTTGTAATTATTACAACACCCTAAATGCTAAAAAAACATGTGTATAATTAAAATTTGATGGAGATAAGTAATATTTAATAACACAACATAAGAATTTAAAAATATATAATAAGTTACTATCTGGATGTTTTGTTTACTATGTATGACCTAGTTTAGACCTGCTTGTCTACTACTACAGAATGTGTAATGTGTGTAAAGAGTTAGTCACTTGATCACGTGCTGTAGGCCTATCGTCTGTTGGACGCAGACGACCTTTTTTACCATCCTAAAAACCTTAAAGAAAGTGTTACTATAATTATATCTTGGTATAAATTCGAAAGTTTTAACCTCGTGTCTCCCTAGTAACGGGAATACTAGCTTCTTCAGAGCTGCAGACGAGATCTACAATTTAACACGAGTTAAGCTATCTTGTTGTACGACTGTCTGTTCCACGCCCACTCTTCGTGTGAACGAGAGATAAACTGTGACCACGTGACCTAAGCTCCGCCCAAAACACATGAAATCGTTGTTCATTCTCCTCCGTACTCACAGACGATGGCTGGGTATTTATGTCTAGCAGACGTTCTTCCACCTTCAGTTTTGATATCTTATTTGTATACCCCTCACAGTCTACCACAAATGGCTGGGTTTTTTTTATACATTCCTCGGCACTCACAGATGATGACATGGTATTTGATGTCTCGCTGTGTGTCTTGGTATGTTGCGGAATGGTGTTGTGTCTTTAAGACTTTCGTTTGTGTATCTGTCTGCCCCTTCCCTTTGGTGTCACTTGTAATGGAATCCACACATGCGCTAAGTCGATTCCTCTCTCTAGACAGGGTGTATTAGAGCAGGACTAAGACTAGTAATTATTTCCCCTCATTTCATGATGGAATGTAGTGCGATTTATAAATAGACAATTTTTCCCTTATTTTTTTTCTCCCCTCTTCCTGTATTTTTGGATTGACTTTTTGGTCTAGAATTGGAGAAAAGGCATCAAATTTTCAATTTCATAGCAGTTTTGGGTAATACTGAGGATATTACAGCGGAGGGATAGGGGGTGTAAAATGTCTTTCTGCCGAGCAATCATTGTGTCAGAAGTGAGATTTTCACCCCAATCAACTTAAAATCCCCGTAGCAAAAAATCTAAACGGTCAACCCCCTACAAACTTATGATGAGGAGATTGCCAAATGTGGTCCCCATTGTGCCTAAAAAGACTGGAAGCAACGGAATGTTGAGAAAAAAACTACAGCCTGTGATGTTACAGGCATTTAACATTGAAGTCAATGGGCAAATAATTACTAGTCTGATTCCTGATATCACAACATGCAATGAAGACGTATATTTTCTCAGCCACTTATTTCCTGAAGTTTTGAACGGAAAGTGTCAGAAATGGTAAGAATACTGTTTTTTTATTGCTCAGCAGTAAGTTTTGTGTCTATTACATATCAAAATAGCCATTATTGGGGGGTATCTGTTGGCCGAGGGTGAATTTGAGGTGTAGATGTTAAAATTTCGTTCGCTATTATGGTGTCAAAACGTGGTTTTAAGTCTCAACATTAAGGCCTATTCAACTGCAGATTTGGCCTAAAGGTCCCGAGATGTAAACAGAGCTGACCCTAACCCTAACCCAAGACCCAGCCCTTACCCTAACCCTAACCTACAATCTCGTCAACAAGCATGTGCCCTAGGCCCAAGCCAAAACCCAGTCCTGACCGTAGCCCTAACCCACAATTTTGTCCAAAAATCATGCGCCCACAACCCAATTTACAGGTGACCTTGAACCAAGTCTGCAGTTGGCCTTAATATTTAGACCTAAAATGTTTTGCCTGCACACAATGACATGTTAACAGGTACACTCCAAAATACACACCTGTGGGACTTTTGACCAAATCTGCAGTTGACCTTGACATTTAGACCAAACTTCAAAAGATGGTATCTACCTTTGAGATTGCCTTAGACTTACGTGACACTCAAGTTTACTTTTTTTACTGACTACTGACTGTGAACTGGTTACTAGTTGTAGGTCCAGTGACGGGATGTTTGCTAGAAACAAATAGGTTTATTTCTATTTCCAATTGAGACCATTTTTTTTCCTTTCTTATTATCCCACAGTTTTTTATTGCATATTTATCCCCAGCTTTCTATCATTTCAGGTGCCAAGGCTAATGTTTCATTCATAGAGTTGATTGATTGACCTCAACACAAGCTTTAAAAAGAAAAAAAGAAGCAAAACAGGTGAGATAAATGTGCATTTCATACACTTTACGAAGTACATCCAACCTGATCCCCACTTCTGCTGACTAAAGGGCTGGAAATTTGGTACTGCATGGGTTTTTCTTCTCCCCTTGGCATGTAACTGAATGACAGAATTGCACATTTTGACCATTTTCTGGATGTCAATGATCCATTTACCTGGATAGTATTCACCCCAGAATGCTCATTATCGTCCAAATTTAACATTTCAGGTCTACATCTCAAAACCCGATGAATTCCTGGACTGGCTTTAGTAGAATGATGATGCATATCAATTTCATCCCTGATCTCTATGACACCGG
Source organism: Patella caerulea (assembly GCA_036850965.1). Classification (NCBI taxonomy): domain Eukaryota; kingdom Metazoa; phylum Mollusca; class Gastropoda; family Patellidae; genus Patella; species Patella caerulea. The sequence continues at coordinate 7,110,322 of JAZGQO010000010.1, forward strand.
TGGTGAAAGTGGAAGGCAAATCGTAATCAGTTTGGGTTCCAGCCGAGGACCCCTGTAAACTTTGCTTTTTGATGATGATTTCATTTCCGAGCTTGAACAGGACACCCTTGTGTTTATCATGACCTCTCATTTTGGAAGATAACATAAATGCCAATAAATGGCCTGTGTGTTGACGGTTGTTCATATCTCTTTGCCAGGAAAGTTGTAGGCACCATCACCATTGTAAATCATTTGACAGACCAGAGTGAACAGGGTGACCTATGATTGGTCAGCAGTGTATCTGATTCAATACTGGGGCGTGGGGATGAAAAAAACTGGTGTAGTGTTACATAATCAGATTTTTTCCACTAACTTATCCTGTGGAAATACAGCTATATAGGTGATATTTTGATATTCATAGGCACTTCATTTTTCAACATCTTAGATTTGGCTACAATTTAGCACTTGAAGCTGTGTTAACAGAGAAAACTGTGTGATTTTTTGATGAAAGTGTCAAAAAGTCTAATATTGCATCATGTTTACTGTTTTAAAGTATTTTCATGTTTCATTTATATTGAATTTATCTCATCTTTTTACAGAATGCATTTATGTTCAATAACAAAAATGTTCTGTGGAATTCAAAATTCATGTGCTTTCAAATTATACGATTTCATACTGGGGGGTGGGGTTGAAAAAGCTGTTGTAGTGTTACACAATCAGATTATTTCAACTTACTTATCCTGTGGAAATACAGCTATATAGGAGACATTTTAAAATTGATAGGCACTGCAGGTTTCAACATCTTAGATTTAACCATAATTTGACACTTGAAACTACGTTAACTGCGAAAAACTGTGTGGTTTTTGATGAAAGTGTTAAAAAGTCTAATATTGCATCATGATTGCTGTGTTAAAGTATTTTCATGTTTGATTTACATTGAATTTATCTCATCTTATTACAGAATGCATTTATGTTCAACAATAAAAATGTTGTGTGGAATTCAAAATTCATGTCCTTTGAAATTTCTCTCTGAAATTCCGCAGTTTTCTGATGTATTATAGTGTTTGCAGAATGCAGCACTGCTCATCTGAAAATGCATGGATTTTCATAATCTTTGGGCAAATAATTACTAGTCTGAGTCCTGATGTGTGGTAACCCCCATATATCGGAAACCGCCAACCGGAAGTGGCCGAATGTTTGGCTACTCAGAGATATTGGCGGTGCTCGATTCACAGTCCAGAACGTCCTGAATCGACAGAATTACAATCGAGTGACGCGGAATTCAGTCCTGTCACAGTTCTGCCAGTCCCGACAGCAGAGGTGGAGTGAGTAGAATCGTGACGTATTCCTAGGTAAAAAATATGTTTCAACAGTCATGATTGGTTGGGATACTTTTTATACAGTCGACGCATGCGCTGTAATCCGAAATTCTCCTTTTCACTCGATTGACACCAGTTTTGGAATTCAATTCCGGAACTGTGAATCGAGTATCGCCTAAATCAATGTTATCATAATCTGTAAGTTTCATTACATTCGGGTAACAATTGCGGTCTGTAGTCGTGGAGATATTTTGAAATTCTTGCTTATCACATGTGGCAAACAGCCACTTCCTTTATTGAAACACCCTCGAGCAGTATCAATATATCGAGGGGGTGGGTGGTCGAATGGTTAGCGCGTGCTAATCTATGTAATAATTTAAATTGGAATGTGAAATTGTCAAAAACTAAGCAACTCTTAAGTTTATGGAGCAGACGGAAAATTACATTGGCGGGGAAATTAGTAACCGTTATACAGTCACTTCTGCTGTCGAAACTATGGTACGCATCCAGCGTGGTCCCTTTACCTAAAGATGTTGAACGCGAGGTAACAAAGTCAGTTCTTGCATTCCCCTGGCGTAGAAGACCACCCTGTATTAAACATACCATTCTTGTAAATATAAAGGATGATGGGGGGCTAAATTTACCTAATGTCAAATTAAAATGCCAAGCTTTATGTCTTAAATGGTTAAAAAAATTCTGTGATTCCAACTACAAGTATATATGGAAAGATATATTGAATTATTATACATGTAAATATACCGAGTAAACCACTCCTACAGATATCTTAAAACTAGATTTAAATAATAATCTTTTATCCAATTTACCTATATGTTACCAATATTTGTTCACTGCCTGGGATGATTTAAACTGTAAAGTTAGACCTGATCCTCTAACTATTAAAGATATATCTATCCAGCCAATTTTTAATAATAAATATATCAAGCATAATAATAAAACCTTAGATTTTAAACTGTTTAAAACAGTAGGATTTAAGTGTATTTATGATATTATATATTTTGTACAACCTGGGTTTCTACCCAATCATTCAATAATTGATTATATGGATAATATGAATGTAGATTATGACAGGGATAAGATTATTAATTTGTATGATATTATAAAATCATCAATTCCTGAAAGATGGAAATCTATTATTGAAACTCAGACTTCTGATCTGAAAAGCAAAGATGTTATCACTTTAAATGTTAATAATGTGAACATTAATTCAAGTGAACTTACATCCAAATTATGTTATAGTATTTTATTAAAGAATTATGTAAATGAACCTACTTCCTATGATTATTGGGTGAAAAACAATTTTACATTTAATACTAATGAAATATGGAAAAATGTATTTAAGAATTACAAGAATCCTAGAAGTATAGATCTAGATTATGAAATATTACACAACATTATCTGGACAATGGAAAAATTATTTAAAGTTAAGATAAGAGACTCAGATATATGCCTAGTTTGTAAATTAGACATAGAAAACATTATTCATATGTTTGTAGATTGTGATAAACTTGTTAACCTAAAATCACTACTAAGGGAGATAATCCATGATATTTTAAAATGTAATATTGATGATTGTACCTTTAGATCCTTTTAATTGTTTGGTATTCATCATACCACAAAGAAACTTCCAAATGAATTATGCAGTATCGTTTTATCATCTGCTAGAGAATCTATATATAAGCGTAGAATGATTATGTTAGATAATGAACATGCAATTGTAAATGTTATAAACCTGTTCAAAAATATACTTAGAGATAATTTATATTACATAAGTAAATATTTTGATATTAATAAGTCTAGATTTGTACAAATATTTATTAAACCCTCATTTTTATACGCCCACATTTTCATGTGGACGTATTATGTCGTCGCCCCTGTCCGTCCGGACGTCCGTCCGTCCACAATTTGTTTGTGGACTCTCTACAGGTCACAATTCTTATCCGATTTTGACGAAACTTGAAATATAGGTTTATCCCCAAAAGATCTCGGTTCCTTTCGATATTGGCATGTATCGGATCAAAACTTCATGGATTATGGCCCCTGATTGTACGAAAAATCACGTTTTTAGCTTGTGGACCCTATAGAGGTCACAATTTTGAACCGATTTTGATGAAACTTGACATGCATGTTTGTAACCCAAAGATCTTGGTTCCTTTCGATATTTGCGGCTATCGGAATGTAATTTCCTGAATTATGGCCCCTGATTGTCCGAAAAATCACCCTTTTTAGCTTGTGGTCCCTCTGGAGTTCACAATTATTATTCGATTTAAAAAACCGTTTGATTATATCACCGTTACACCCTAAGGAAGGTTGAGTTCGAATTTCGGGAAAATCGGACGAAAATTGCCATACAAAATGGCCGCCGTTAGTACGCGAATACTGTTAAAAAATGGTATATCAAGGTTGTGGACCCTGTGGAGGTCACAATTTTGATTCGATTTTGATGAAACTTGAAATTCATGGTTATAACCCAAAGATCTCGCTTCCTTTCGATATTTGCGCATATCGGATCGTAACTTCCTGAATTATGGCCCCTGATTATACGCAAAATCGCCTTTTTTTTAGCTTGGAGGTCACAATTATTATTCGATTTAAAAAAACGTTTGATTATATCACCGTTACACCCTAAGGAAGGTTGAGTTCGAATTTCGGGAAAATCGGACGAAAATTGCCATACAAAATGGCCGCCGTTTGTACGCGAATACTGTTAAAAAATGGTATATCAAGGTTGTGGACCCTGTGGAGGTCACAATTTTGATTCGATTGTGATGAAACTTGAAATTCAAGGTTATAACCCAAAGATCTTGCTTCTTTTCGATATTTGCGCATATCGGATCGTAACTTCCTGAATTATGGCCCCTGATTATACGCAAAATCGCCTTTTTTTTTTAGCTTGGAGGTCACAATTATTATCTGATTTAAAAAAACGTTTGATTATATTACCGTTACACCGTAAGGAAGGTTGAGTTCGAATTTCGGGAAAATCAGACCAAAATTGCCATACAAAATGGCCACCGTTTGTACGTGAATACTGTTAAAAAATGGTATATCAAGGTTGTGGACCCTGTAAAGGTCACAATTTTAATTCGATTTTGATGAAACTTGAAATGCATGGTTATAACCCAAAGATCTTGGTTCCTTTCGGTATTTGCGCATATCGGATCGTAACTTCCTGAATTATTCGAATTTCGTGAAAATGGTACCAAAATTGCCGGACGAAATGGTCGCCGTTTGTACGCGAATAGTGTAAAGATATGGTATATCATGGTTGTTGACTCTGTACAGGTCACAATTCTTATCCGATTTTGACGAAAAGTCACATTTCTAGGTTGTGTACCGTCACACCATAATCATTGTCGACTTCGAATTTCATGAATATCAGACTGGAACTGACCAACAAAATGGCTGCTCCCAATACAGTATGAAATACAGGACTTAATGATGTAGGAAAAATCACTTTCCGTATTGTTTGTTCTCTATCCATCTCTCGAAAATGTGGGCGTATCCTGCCTGGCAGTGCCAGCCTATCTTTATTTATTTTTGAATCAGATGGATCTATAACCTTGGAGACAACCCCTCCAGGGATATAGCTATTCTCGGTTACATTTTTGTTGCCCAGACTGTCTCGAAAACTTTCACCCTTTTAAAACCTTTCAACTGTTTGGTTTTAAATTTTTGCTAATCTCTTCGAGGTATTAGCTAAGGCAGCGGCTAAATACCACGCTTCAAAATACCACGCTCGCCTTACTTCTTCTATACACACGAAACGTGGTACGCTTTTTCGGTACCACTTTCTATTTAATTATAGGGATTTTACATTATATAAAGCTAATTTTGCAAATTATGTTGATCATTTAATCAATTTTGATGTTTTTATTGGTTATATTTACACTTAATCTTAAAATAAATTACAATACAGATAGCCGATCGGTCGGTTAATGCATCGAGCCGTACCTATGCTATACGGTTTATAATACGGTGTAACCGTTATTATACCCTATTCAAAAAGACCCTACGTGGTATATTGGAATATTATGTATGCGACTATGCATAGATATGAAACAAAACACGGAAGGTAAAAACTATCGTTGTATAATCCTGTATACGGGCAATAAGAAAGGGCGATAAGTTGACAGTAAAAAAGTGGTATTCCGGGGCCGAGATAACCGTACCACGTTCGCCTTGCTTGTGCTATACAAACGGAACGTGGTACGCGACTTCGGTACCACGTCCTTTTTATTTATAGAGATTTTACATTATTTGTAGTAAATTTTTCAAATTATGTTGATTATTTAATCCATTTTGATGTTTTTATAGGCCATATTTACACTTTATGCTAAAATTAATTACAATACAGATCGGTAATAATGCCGTGTAAATTAAAAAAAACCCAACGTGGTATATTGGAAATGAAATGAAATGGGGTTTAACGTCCTACTGTTCCGCTCCGACCGGGCTAATGAAAACGGGCATATCAGTACCTCGCTCGACTTTCTCTGTCTACAAAAACGAAGCGTGGTACGCGACTTTGGCTTATTTTTCAAATTGGATCATTTTGATGTTTTTATAGGCCATATACTGTATCCGATTTAAAAAGACCCTACGTGGTATATTGGGTAGATATGAAATAAAACGTGGCAAGTAAAACGGGGTATAATAAAATATGTGGATTATACGAGAGTACCTTGAGTCGAATATAGTTAAACAAAAGTGGTATAATAGAATCCGGTGCTGAGATAACCGTACCACGCTCGCCTTGCTGGATCTATAAAACCGGAACGTGCTACCCGACTTCGGTAAATAAGAATCGTAGTAAAATATAATCCAAGACTGAGACAACCGTACCACACTCGCCTTGCTGATTCTATATAAACGGAACGTTGTACGCGACTTTGGTTCTATACAAACGGAACATGGTGCGCCACTTCAGTTAAAAAACGTGGTATAATAGAATCAGAGACTGAGATAATCGTACCACGCTCGCCTTACTGGTTCGTGGTACGCGACTTCGGTTAAAAAAACGTGGTATAATAGAATAAGAGACTGAGATAATCGTACCAAGCTCGCCTTACTTGTTCTATACAAACGGAACGTGGTACGAAACTTGGGTTCAAAAACGTGGTATAATAGAATCCGAGACTGAAATAATCGTACCACGCTCGCCTTACTTGTTCTATACATAAACGGAACGTTGTACGCGACTTCGGTAAAAAAAAAAAGGTGGTATACTAGAATCAGTGACTGGTATAACCATGGCACGCTCGCCTACTGGTTGTACACAAACGGAATGTGGTGCGCGACTTCGATACAAGAAAAGTGGTAAAATAGAATCCGAGACTGAGATAACCGTAATTAGAACCAAAGACTGGGATAACCACGCCCGGCTTACTACTTTTATACGACTGAAACGTGGTAAACTCGCTCTACTTCTCCTATACAACTGAAACGTGGTACGCGGCTTTGGTACCACGTCCTTTTTAATAATAGGGATTTTACATTTTTCGATGCAGATTTTGCAAATTGTGTTGATTATTTGATCCATTTTGATGTTTTATAGGCCACTTCGGTACAAACAACGTGGTATACTAGAATCAGAGACTGTGATAACCGTAGCACGCTCGCCGTATACTGGTTCTATACAAATGGAACGTGGTACGCGACTTCGGTACAAAAAACGTGGTATAATAGAAACCGAGACAGAGATAACCGTACCATGCTCGCCTGACAGGTTCTGTACAAACGAAACGTGGTACAAAAACGTGGTAAACTAGAAACCGAGAGCAAGATAACGGTAACTAGAAACCGATACTGAGATAACCGTACCACGCCCGGCTTACTACTTCTATACAACTGAAACGTGTTATGCTCGCCTTACTTCTCATATGCAATTGAAACGTGGTACTAGGCTAATTGGTACCACGTCTTTTTTTAATTATAGAGATTTATACATTATTCAAAGCAGATTTTGCAAATTGTGTTAATTATTAAATCCATTTTCATGTTTTATACTATAGGCCATATTTACACTTTATGACCATAGGGATACTAATAAATGTACTGAGACAATCGTAACAGTACCACGCTCGTCTTACTGATTCTATACAAACGGAACGGTGTACATGACTTCGGTACAAAAAACGTGGTATAATAGAATCCGAGACGGAGATAACCGTACTACGCTTGCCTGACAGGCTCTATACAAACGAAACGTGGTACGCGACTTGGGTACAAAAACGTGGTAAACTAGAACCCGCAACCAAGATAACGACTAGAAACCGATACTGAGATAACCGTACCACGCCCGGCTTACTACTTCTATACAACTGAAACGTGTTATGCTCGCCTTACTTCTCATATGCAATTGAAACGTGGTACTAGGGTAATTGGTACCACGTCTTTTTTTAATTATAGAGATTTTACATTATTCGAAGCAGATTTTGCAAATTGTGTGGATTATTTAATCCATTTTGATGTTTTAACTATAGGCCATATTTACACTTTATGATAAAATAAATTATCGTGTATCATAATGCGTTTCAGCGCCATTTGTAACTAGGGACTCGAAGAACGAGGCTAGACTTATTCCACAAGTCATGTTAAACGGTGACCGCATATTTTTATCTGGAGAACATGTGCAATAAACGTAATCGACGTAGACTGATATAACCAGACGCTAGAAATTGCCATTCGATTTCGCCGAACCTAACTGATTAGAAATTACTGTAAAAACAGAAACGATTGAATGTAAATCAGTTTATTTTTTTTCATATTACATTAATATATGCGTTGCGACCCATTTGTGTTAATATCGAGGTCCCAGATATTAGCGATTGAGCCCCTTTATTTATAGGGATTTACATTTGTACCGAAGTCGCGTACCACGTTCCATTTGTATAGAACCAGTATAGGGCGAGCGTGGCACGGTTATCTCAGTCACTGATTCAATTATATCACTGGATTAAAAAATCAACATAATTTGAGAAATACGACAAATTCGGTTATCTCAGTCTCGGATTCTATTATACCACGTTTTTTTTGTACCGAAGTCACGTACCACGTTCCGTTTGTATAGAACCAGTACAAGGCGAGCGTGCCACGGTTATCCCAGTCTCTGATTCTAGTATACCACTTTTTTTTTACCGAAGTCGCGTATAACTTTTCGTTTGTATAGAACCAGTAGAATGAACGTTATACGGTTATCTCAGTCTCGGATTCTATTATACCACGTTTTTGAACTGAAGTCGCGTACCACGTTCCGTTTGTATAGAACCGGTACAGGGCGAGCGTGCCATCCCAGTCTCTGATTCTAGTATACCACTCTTTTTTTTTTACCGAAGTCGCGTATAACTTTTCGTTTGTATAGAACCAGTAGGATGAGCGTTGTACGGTTATCTCAGTCTCGAATTCTATTATACCACCTTTTTTTCGTACCGAAGTCGCGTACCACGTTCCATTTGTATAGAACACGTAAAATGAGCGTAGTACGATTATATCAGTTTCGGATTCTATTATACAACATTTTTTTGTATCGAAGTCGCGGGCCACGTTTTTCTAGACCCAGTTTGAGTTAGACGATCGTGGTGCGATTATCTCAGTCTCGGATTCTATTATACCACGTTTTTGAACCGAAGTTGCGTACCGTGTTCCGTTTGTAAAAAACCAGTAAGGCGAGGGTGGTACGATTATCTCATTCTCGGACTCTATTATAAAATATTTTTTGTACCGAAGTCGCGTACCACGCCCTGTTTGTATAGAACCAGTAAAGCAAGTATGGTACGATTATCTCATTCTCGGATTCTTTTATACCACGTTTTTTGCATCGAAGTCGCGCAACACGTTCCCTTTTTATAGAACCAGTACGATTATCTCAGTCTCGGATTCTATTATACCACGTTTTTGAACCCAAGTTTCGTACCACATTCCGTGTGTATATAACCAGTGAGGCGAGCTTGGTACGATTATCTCAGTCTCGGATTCTATACTACCACTTGTTTTGTACCGAAGTCGCTTACCACGTTCCGGTTGTATAGAACCTGTAAGGTGAGCGTGGTACGATTATCTCAGTCCCTGATTCTATTATACCACGTTTTTTGAACCGAAGTCGCGTGCCACGTTCCGTTTGTATAGAACCAGTAAGGCGAGCGTGGTACGATTATCTCAGTCTCTGATTCTATTATACCACGTTTTTTGAACCGAAGTCGCGTACCACGTTCCGTTTGTATAGAACCAGTAAGGCGAGCGTGGTACGATTATCTCAGTCTCGGGTTCTGTTATACCACGTTTTTGAACCCAAGTTTCGTACCACGTTCCGTTTGTATAGAACAAGTAAAACGAGCTTGGTACGATTATCTCAGTCTCTGATTCTATTATACCACGTTTTTTTAACCGAAGTCGCGTACCACGTCCCGTTTGCATAGAACCAGTAAGGCGAGCGTGGTACGATTATCTCAGTCTCTCATTCTATTATACCACGTTTTTTTTAACTGAAGTGGCGCACCATGTTCGGTTTGTATAGAACCAGTACGATTATCTCACTCTCGGATTCTATTATACCACGTTTTTGAACCGAAGTCGCGTACCACGTTCCGTTTGTATAGAACCAGTAAGGCGAGCGTGGTACGGTTATCTCAGTCTTTGATTCTATTATAAAACATTTTTTGTACAGAAGTCGCGTACCACGTCCCGTTTGTATATTCTAGTTCGGTACCATGTCCTTTTTATTTATAGGGATTTAGCATTATATGTAGTAAATTTTGATTATTTAATCCATTTTGATGTTTTTATAGGCCACATTTACACTTTATGTTTAATCTAATACTGAGTAAAAGTTAATAAACTATTCCCTATTTAAAAAGACTCTACGTGGTATATTGGAAATGAAATGAAATGGGGTTTAACGTCCTTCTGCTGTTTTCCGACTGGGCTAATGAAAACGGGGCATATCAGTACCTCACTCGACTTTCTCCGTCTACAAAAACGAAACGTGGTACGCGACTTAGGCTTTTTTTTCAAATTATGTTGATAATTTAATTCATTTTGATGATTTTATAGGCCATATACTGTACCCTATATAAAAAAAGCCTTCTGGTATGGTGGGTAGATATGAAATAAAACGTGACAAGTAAAACGGGGTATAATAAAAAAAAAAACGTGGAGTATAAAATACGTGGATGATACGAGAGTACCGTGAGTTGATAGTTAAACAAAGCGTGGTATAATGGAATCCGAGACCGAGATAACCGTACCACGCTCGCCTTACTGGTTCTATACAAACGGAACGTGGTACGCTACTTCGGTCCAAAAAATGTAGTATAATAGAATCCGAAACTGGCATAATCGTATGCACGCTCGCCTTACTGGTTCTATACAAACGGAACGTGGTACGCGACTTCGGTTCAAAAACGTGGTATAATAGAATCGGAAACTGAGATAATCATACCACGCTCGCCTTGCTGGTTCTATACAAACGGAACGTGGTATAATAGATTCAGAGACTGGGATAATCATACCACGCACGCCTTACTGTTTTTTTTTTAAAAAAACGGAACGCGGTACGCAACTTCGGTTCAAAAACGTGGTATAATAGTATACGAGACTGAGATAATCGTACTGCATCTATACAAACAGAACGTGGTGCACGACATCGGATTCTATTATACCACGTTTTTAAACCTAAGAAGCGAACAATATACGGCCTATAAAACATCAAAATGGGTTAAATTATCAACATAATTTTAAAAATAAGCCAAATTGGTATACCAGAATCAGAGACTGGGATAACCGTGGTACGCCCGCCTCATACTGGCTCTATGCAAACGGAACGTGTTACGCGACTTCGGTACAATAGAAACTTGGTATAATAGAATCCGAGACTGAGATAATCATACCACGCTCGCCTTACTGGTTAGAACGAGTAAGGCGAGCTTTTTACGATTATCTCAGTCTCTGATTCTATATTATACCACGTTTTTTTAACCGAAGTCCCGTTTGCATAGAACCAGTAAGGCGAGCGTGGTACGATTATCTCAGTCTCTGATTCTATTATACCACGTTTTTTGAACTGAAGTGGCGCACCATGTTCCGTTTGTATAGAACCAGTACGATTATCTCACTTTGAACCGAAGTCGTGTACCACGATCCGTTTGTATAGATCCAGTAAGATTATCTCAGTGGTACGATTATCTCAGTCTCTGATTCTTTTATCTATTATACATTGTACCACTTTTTTGTAGAATACCAGACTGAGATGATCGTACCACGCTCGCTTTACTGGTTCTATACAAACGGAACGTGGTACGATCATCTCAGTCTCGTATTCTATTACATCACGTTTTTGAACCAAAGTCGCGTACCACGTTCCGAGCGTGGTACGATTATCTCAGTCTTGGATTCTATTATAAAACATTTTTTGTACCTAAGTCGTGTACCACGTCCCGTTCAGTAAGGCGAGCGTGGTACGATTATTGCAGTCTCGGATTCTAGTTCGGTACCACGTCCTTTTTATTTATAGGGATTTAGCATTATATGTAGTAAATTTTGATTATTTAATCCATTTTGATGTTTTTATAGGCCACATTTACATTTTATGTTCAATCTAATACTGAGTAAAAGTTAATAAGCTATTCCCTATTTAGAAAGACTCTACGTGGTATATTGGAAATGAAATGAAATGGGGTTTAACGTCCTACTGTTGTGCTCCGACTGGGCTAATGAAAACGTGCATATCAGTACCTCACTCGACTTTATCCATCTACAAAAACGAAACGTGGTATGCGACTTTGGCTTATTTTTCAAATTATGTTGATAATTTAATCCATTTCGGTGCCTTTATAGGCCATATACTGTACCCCATATAAAAAAAGCCTTGTGGTATAGTGGGTAGATATGAAATAAAACGTGGCAAGTAAAACCGGGCATAATAAAATACGTGGATGATACGAGAGTACCTTGAGTTGATAGTTAAACAAAACGTGGTATAATGGAATCCGAGACCGAGATAACCGTACCACGCTCCGAAACAGATAATCATGGATTAAATAATTTAAAAAAATGTAATATAATGCTAAATCCCTATAAATGAAAAGGACGTGGTACCGAACTAGAATCCGAGACTGCGATAATCGTACTTCACTCGCCTTAATGGTTCTGTACAAACGGGACGTGGTACGCGACTTCGGTACAAAAACGTGATGTAATAGAATATGAGACTGAGATGATCGTGTAAGAATCCGAAACTGAGATGATCGTACCACGCTCGGAACGTGGTACGCGACTTCGGTTCAAAAACGTGATGTAATAGAATATGAGACTGAGATGATCGTGTAAGAATCCGAAACTGAGATGATCGTACCACGTTCCGTTTGTACAGAACCAGTAAGGCGAGCGTGGTACGATCATCTCAGTCTCGGATTCTACAAAAAACGTGGTAGAATGTATAATAGAAGCAGAGACTGCGATAATCGTACCACACTCAAATTACTGGTTCTATACAAACGGAACGTGGTACACGACTTCGGTTCAAAAAGGTGGTATAATAGAATCCCAGACTACGGTTATCCCAGTCTCTGATTCTAGTATACCACGTTTTTGAACCGAAGTTGCGTACCGCGTTCCGTTTTTTAAAAAACAGTAAGGCGAGCGTGGTATGATTATCCCAGTCTCTGAATCTATTATACCACGTTCCGTTTGTATAGAACCAGTAACGCGAGCGTGGTATGATCATCTCAGTTTCGGATTCTATTATACCACGTTTTTGAACCGACGTCGCGTACCACGTTCGGTTTGTATAGAACCAGTAAGGCGAGCGTGGTACGATTATCTCAGTTTCGGATTCTATTATACCACATTTTTGGACCTAAGTCTTACTAGTTCTATGCAAACGGGACGTGGTACGCGACTTTGGTACCACGTTCCGTTCATATAGAACCAGTAAGGCGAGCGTGGTATGATTATCTCAGTCTCGGATTCTATTATACCAAGTTTCTATTGTACCGAAGTCGCGTACCACGTTCCGTTTGTATAGAGCCAGTGTAAGGCGAGCGTGCCACGGTTATCAAAGTCTCTGATTCTAGTATACCACGTTTTTGAACCGAAGTTGCGTACCGCGTTCCGTTTTTTAAATATCCAGTAAGGCGAGCGTGGTGTGATTATCCCAATCTCTGAATCTATTATACCACGTTCCGTTTGTATAGAACCAGTAACGCGATTATCTCAGTTTCGGATTCTATTATACCACGTTTTTGAACCGAAGTCGCGTACCACGTTCCGTTTGTATAGAACCAGTAAGGCGATCGTGGTACGATTATCTCAGTTTCGGATTCTATTATGCCACGTTTTTTGGGCCGAAGTCTTACTAGTTCTATACAAACGGGACGTGCTACGCGACTCTGGTACCACGTTCCGTTCATATAGAACCAGTAAGGCGAGCGTGGTATGATTATCTCAGTCTCGGATTCTATTATACCAAGTTTCTATTGTACCGAAGTCGCGTACCACGTTCCGTTCGTATAGAGCCAGTATAAGGCGAGCGTGCCACGGTTATCCCAGTCTCTGATTCTAGCATACCACGCTTTTGAACCGAAGTTGCGTACCGCGTTCCGTTTTTTAAAAAACCAGTAAGGCGAACGTGGTATGATTACCCTAGTCTCTGAATCTATTATACCACGTTCCGTTTGTATAGAACCAGTAACGCGAGCGTGGTATGATTATCTCAGTTTAGGATTCTATTATACCACGTTTTTGAACCGAAGTCGCGTACCACGTTCCGTTTGTATAGAACCAGTAAGGCGAGCGTGGTACGATTATCTCAGTTTCGGATTCTATTATACCACGTTTTTTGGACCTAAGTCTTACTTGTTCTATGCAAACGGGACGTGGTACGCGACTTTGGTACCACGTTCCGTTCATATAGAACCAGTAAGGCGAGCATGGTATGATTATCTCAGCCTCGGATTCTATTATACCAAGTTTCTATTGTACCGAAGTCGCGTACCACGTTCCGTTTGTATAGAGCCAGTATAAGGCGAGCGTGCCACGGTTATCCCAGTCTCTGATTCTAGTATGCCACGGTTATCAAAGTCTCTGATTCTAGTATACCACGTTTTTGAACCGAAGTTGCGTACCGCGTTCCGTTTTTTAAAAAAAACAGTAAGGCGAGCGTGGTATGATTATCCCAGTCTCTGAATCTATTATACCACGTTCCGTTTGTATAGAACCAGTAACGCGAGCGTGGTATGATTATCTCAGTTTCGGATTCTATTATACCACGTTTTTGAACCGAAATCGCGTACCACGTTCCGTTTGTATAGAACCAGTAAGGCGCGCGTGGTACGATTATCTCAGTTTCGGATTCTATTATGCCACGTTTTTTGGACCGAAGTCTTACTAGTTCTATACAAACGGGACGTGGTACGCGACTCTGTTACCACGTTCCGTTCACATAGAACCAGTAAGGCGAGCGTGGTATGATTATCTCAGTCTCGGATTCTATTATACCAAGTTTCTATTGTAATCAAACCACGCTCGCCTTACTGGTTTTATACAAACGGAACGTGGTACGCGACTTCGGTTCAAAAACGTGGTATAATAGAATCCGAAACTGAGATAATCATACCACGCTCGCCTTGCTGGTTCTATACAAACGGAACGTGGTATAATAGATTCAGAGACTGGGATAATCATACCACGCTCGCCTTACTGGTTTTTTTTTAAAAAAAACGGAACGCGGTACGCAACTTCGGTTCAAAAACGTGGTATAATAGTATACGAGACTGAGATAATCGTACTGCTTCTATACAAACAGAACGTGGTGCACGACATCGGATTCTATTATACCACGTTTTTAAACCTAAGAAGCGAACAATATACGGCCTATAAAACATCAAAATGGGTTAAATTATCAACATAATTTTAAAAATAAGCCAAATTGGTATACCAGAATCAGAGACTGGGATAACCGTGGTACGCTCGCCTTATACTGGCTCTATGCAAACGGAACGTGTTACGCGACTTCGGTATAATAGAAACTTGGTATAATAGAATCCGAGACTGAGATAATCATACCACGCTCGCCTTACTGGTTAGAACAAGTAAGGCGAGCTTTTTACGATTATCTCAGTCTCTGATATACCACGTTTTTTTAACCGAAGTCCCGTTTGCATAGAACCAGTAAGGCGAGCGTGGTACGATTATCTCAGTCTCTGATTCTATTATACCACGTTTTTTGAACTGAAGTGGCGCACCATGTTCCGTTTGTATAGAACCAGTACGATTATCTCACTTTGAACCGAAGTCGTGTACCACGATCCGTTTGTATAGATCCAGTACGATTATCTCAGTGGTACGATTATCTCAGTCTCTGATTCTATTATCTATTATACATTGTACCACTTTTTTGTAGAATACCAGACTGAGATGATCGTACCACGCTCGCTTTACTGGTTCTATACAAACGGAACGTGGTACGATCATCTCAGTCTCGTATTCTATTACATCACGTTTTTGAACCAAAGTCGCGTACCACGTTCCGAGCGTGGTACGATTATCTCAGTCTTGGATTCTATTATAAAACATTTTTTGTACCTAAGTCGTGTACCACGTCCCGTTCAGTAAGGCGAGCGTGGTACGATTATTGCAGTCTCGGATTCTAGTTCGGTACCACGTCCTTTTTATTTATAGGGATTTAGCATTATATGTAGTAAATTTTGATTATTTAATCCATTTTGATGTTTTTATATGCCACATTTACATTTTATGTTCAATCTAATACTGAGTAAAAGTTAATAAGCTATTCCCTATTTAGAAAGACTCTACGTGGTATATTGGAAATGAAATGAAATGGGGTTTAACGTCCTACTGTTGTGCTCCGACTGGGCTAATGAAAACGTGCATATCAGTACCTCACTCGACTTTATCCATCTACAAAAACGAAACGTGGTACGCGACTTTGGCTTATTTTTCAAATTATGTTGATAATTTAATCCATTTCGGTGCCTTTATAGGCCATATACTGTACCCCATATAAAAAAAGCCTTGTGGTATAGTGATAGTGGGTAGATATGAAATAAAACGTGGCAAGTAAAACCGGGCATAATAAAATACGTGGATGATACGAGAGTACCTTGAGTTGATAGTTAAACAAAACGTGGTATAATGGAATCCGAGACCGAGATAACCGTACCACGCTCCGAAACAGATAATCATGGATTAAATAATTTAAAAAAATGTAATATAATGCTAAATCCCTATAAATGAAAAGGACGTGGTACCGAACTAGAATCCGAGACTGCGATAATCGTACTTCACTCGCCTTAATGGTTCTGTACAAACGGGACGTGGTACGCGACTTCGGTACAAAAAATGTTTTATAATAGAATCCAGGACTGAGATAATCGTACCACGCTCGGAACGTGGTACGCGACTTCGGTTCAAAAACGTGATGTAATAGAATATGAGACTGAGATGATCGTGTAAGAATCCGAAACTGAGATGATCGTACCACGTTCCGTTTGTACAGAACCAGTAAGGCGAGCGTGGTACGATCATCTCAGTCTCGGATTCTACAAAAAACGTGGTAGAATGTATAATAGAAGCAGAGACTGCGATAATCGTACCACGCTCAAATTACTGGTTCTATACAAACGGAACGTGGTACACGACTTCGGTTCAAAAAGGTGGTATAATAGAATCCCAGACTGGGATTCTATTATACCACGGTTATCCCAGTCTCTGATTCTAGTATACCACGTTTTTGAACCGAAGTTGCGTACCGCGTTCCGTTTTTTAAAAAAACAGTAAGGCGAGCGTGGTATGATTATACCAGTCTCTCAATCTATTATACCACGTTCCGTTTGTATAGAACCAGCAACGCGAGCGTGGTATGATCATCTCAGTTTCGTATTCTATTATACCACGTTTTTGAACCGACGTCGCGTACCACGTTCGGTTTGTATAGAACCAGTAAGGCGAGCGTGGTACGATTATCTCAGTTTCGGATTCTATTATACCACATTTTTGGACCTAAGTCTTACTAGTTCTATACAAACGGGACGTGGTACGCGACTTTGGTACCACGTTCCGTTCATATAGAACCAGTAAGGCGAGCGTGGTATGATTATCTCAGTCTCGGATTCTATTATACCAAGTTTCTATTGTACCGAAGTCGCGTACCACGTTCCGTTTGTATAGAGCCAGTGTAAGGCGAGCGTGCCACGGTTATCAAAGTCTCTGATTCTAGTATACCACGTTTTTGAACCGAAGTTGCGTACCGCGTTCCGTTTTTTAAATATCCAGTAAGGCGAGCGTGGTGTGATTATCCCAATCTCTGAATCTATTATACCACGTTCCGTTTGTATAGAACCAGTAACGCGAGCGTGGTATGATTATCTCAGTTTCGGATTCTATTATACCACGTTTTTGAACCGAAGTCGCGTACCACGTTCCGTTTGTATAGAACCAGTAAGGCGATCGTGGTACGATTATCTCAGTTTCGGATTCTATTATGCCACGTTTTTTGGGCCGAAGTCTTACTAGTTCTATACAAACGGGACGTGCTACGCGACTCTGGTACCACGTTCCGTTCATATAGAACCAGTAAGGCGAGCGTGGTATGATTATCTCAGTCTCGGATTCTATTATACCAAGTTTCTATTGTACCGAAGTCGCGTACCACGTTCCGTTCGTATAGAGCCAGTATAAGGCGAGAGTGCCACGGTTATCCCAGTCTCTGATTCTAGCATACCACGCTTTTGAACCGAAGTTGCGTACCGCGTTCCGTTTTTTAAAAAACCAGTAAGGCGAGCGTGGTATGATTATCCCAGTCTCTGAATCTATTATACCACGTTCCGTTTGTATAGAACCAGTAACGCGAGCGTGGTATGATTATCTCAGTTTAGGATTCTATTATACCACGTTTTTGAACCGAAGTCGCGTACCACGTTCCGTTTGTATAGAACCAGTAAGGCGAGCGTGGTACGATTATCTCAGTTTCGGATTCTATTATACCACGTTTTTTGGACCTAAGTCTTACTTGTTCTATGCAAACGGGACGTGGTACGCGACTTTGGTACCACGTTCCGTTCATATAGAACCAGTAAGGCGAGCATGGTATGATTATCTCAGCCTCGGATTCTATTATACCAAGTTTCTATTGTACCGAAGTCGCGTACCACGTTCCGTTTGTATAGAGCCAGTGTAAGGCGAGCGTGCCACGGTTATCCCAGTCTCTGATTCTAGTATGCCACGGTTATCAAAGTCTCTGATTCTAGTATACCAGGTTTTTGAACCGAAGTTGCGTACCGCGTTCCGTTTTTTAAAAAAACAGTAAGGCGAGCGTGGTATGATTATCCCAGTCTCTGAATCTATTATACCACGTTCCGTTGGTATAGAACCAGTAACGCGAGCGTGGTATGATTATCTCAGTTTCGGATTCTATTATACCAAGTTTCTATTGTACCGAAGTCGCGTACCACATCCCGTTTGTATAGAGCCAGTATAAGGCGAGCGTGCCACGGTTATTCTAGTCTCTGATTCTAGTATACCACGTTTTTGAACCGAAGTTGCATACCGCGTTCCGTTTTTTAAAAAACCAGTAAGGCGAGCGTGGTATGATTATCTCAGTCTCTGAATCTATTATACCACGTACCGTTTGTATAGAACCAGTAACGCGAGTGTGGTATGATTATCTCAGTTTCGGATTCTATTATACCACGTTTTTGAACCGAAGTCGCGTACCACGTTCCGTTTGTATAGAACCAGTAAGGCGAGCGTGGTACGATTATCTCAGTTTCGGATTCTATTATACCACGTTTTTTGGACCTAAGTCTTACTAGTTCTATGCAAACGGGACGTGGTACGCGACTTTGTTACCACGTTCCGTTCATATAGAACCAGTAAGGCGAGCGTGGTATGATTATCTCAGCCTCGGATTCTATTATACCAAGTTTCTATTGTACCGAAGTCGCGTACCACGTTCCGTTTGTATAGAGCCAGTGTAAGGCGAACGTGCCACGGTTATCCCAGTCTCTGATTCTAGTATACCAATTTGACTTATTTTTGAAATTATGTTGATAATTTAATCGATTTTGATGTTTTATAGGGCGTATACTGGTACGCTTCTTAGGTTTAAAAACGTGGTATAATAGAATCCGATATCGCGCACCACGTTCCGTTTGTATAGAACCAGTACGATTATTTCAGTCTCGTATTCTATTATACCACGTTTTTGAACCGAAGTTGCGTACCGCGTTCCGTTTTTTTTAAAAAACCAGTAAGGCGAGCGTGGTATGATTATCTCAGTCTCTGAATCTATTATACCACGTTCTGTTTGTATAGAACCAGTAACGCGAGCGTGGTATGATTATCTCAGTTTAGGATTCTATTATCCATGTTTTTGAACCGAAGTTGCGTACCACGTTCCAGTAAGGCGAGTGTGGTATGATTATCTCAATTTCGGATTCTATTATACCACGTGTTTGAACCGAATTTGCGTACCACGTTCCGTTTGTATAGAACCGGTAAGGCGAGCGTGGTACGATTATCTCAGTTTCGGATTCTATTATACCACGTTTTTTGGACCGAAGTCTTACTAGTTCTATGCAAACGGGACGTGGTACTCTGGTACCAAGTTCCGTTCACATAGAACCAGTAAGGCGAGCGTTGTATGATTATCTCAGTCTCTGATTCTATTATACAAAGTTTCAATTGTACCGAAGTCGCGTACCACGTTCCGTTTGTATAGAGCCAGTATAAGGCGAGCGTGCCACGGTTATCCCAGTCTCTGATTCTAGTATACCACGTTTTTGAACCGAAGTTGAGTACCGCGTTCCGTTTTTTTTTAAAAAAAAAACAGTAAGGCGAGCGTGGTATGATTATCCCAGTCTCTGAATCTATTATACCACGTTCCGTTTGTAAGGCGAGCGTGGTTTGATTATCTCAGTTTCGGATTCTATTATACCAAGTTTATATTGTACCGAAGTCGCGTACCACGTTCCTTTTGTATAGAGCCAGGATAAGGCGAGCGTGCCACGGTTATCCCAGTCTCTGATTCTAGTATACCAATTTGGCTTATTTTTAAAATTACAGTATGTTGATAATTTAATCCATTTTGATGTTTTATAGGCCGTATACTGGTACGCTTCTTAGGTTTTAAAATGTGGTATAATAGAATCCGATGTCGCGCACCACGTTGTTTGTATAGAAGCAGTACGATTATCTGAGTCTCGTATTCTATTATACCACGTTTTTGAACCGAAGT
Organism: Patella caerulea; assembly: GCA_036850965.1. Classification (NCBI taxonomy): domain Eukaryota; kingdom Metazoa; phylum Mollusca; class Gastropoda; family Patellidae; genus Patella; species Patella caerulea. The sequence goes on from JAZGQO010000010.1 coordinate 7,130,890, forward strand.
TGCGTACCGTGTTCCGTTTTTTAAAAAAACAGTATGGCGAGCGTGGTATGATTATCCCAGTCTCTGAATCTATTATACCACGTTTTTTTGTACCGAAATCGCGCACCACGTTCCATTTGTGCCACGGTTATCCCAGTCTCTGATTCTAGTATACCACTCCTTTATTTACCGAAGTCGCGCACCATATTCCGTTTGCATAGAACACATAAGACGAGCGTGGTACGATTATATCAGTCTCGGATTCTATTATACCACGTTTTTATGCCACGTTTGTATGGAATATATAATCATTACAGTTTGGAAAATTTGCTTCAAATAATGTAAATCCCAATGATTAAAAAGGACGTGGTACCAAAGTCGCGCACCACGTTTCAATTGTACAGAAGCAGTAATGTGAGGTTGATTGGGTTATCCCCGCTTCGGATTCTAATATATTAAGAAGTTTGTTTTACACAATATTGTTAACGGTATGGTAATTAACGGGTCGATCGGCTATTTTTATTGTAATTTATTTTAACATAGAGTGAAAATAGGGCCTATAAAACAACAAAATGGATTAAATAATCAAAATAATTTGAAAAATAAGCATTATATAATTTAAAATAAGTCAAAGTCGCGTACCACGTTTCGTTTGTATAGAAACAGTGAATGAACTTGGTACTGTTATCTCAGCCTCAGATTCTATTGTACCACGTTCTTTTTATTTATCAACTCACTGTTCTTTCGTGTCATTCTCATTCTTTATTATACCACGTTTTTAACTGCTACGTTTTAGCATATCTACGCAGTAGTGCAATATACCACGTGGGGCCTTTTTAAATAGGTAACAATAACGTGTACACCGTAGATTAATGGCGATTATTTTAACCGACTGATTGAATTGTATTATATTAAATATCAAGTGTAAATATGATCTATAAATAGTATAAAACATTGAAATTATTTAAATAATAAATGTAATTTCCAAAATTAGCTTTTAAACGGGTAAAATCACCATAATTAAAAAGAACGTGGTACCAAAATCTCGTACCACGTTACATTTGTATAGAAGCAATAGGGACGAGCGTGGTATTTTGGAGCGTGGTATTTAGCCACTGCCATTAGCTAAAACATGTATAAATCTAGATTTGTAATTATTACAACACCCTAAATGCTAAAAAACATGTGTATAATTAAAATTTGATGGAGATAAGTAATATTTAATAACACAACTTGTGAAACACTATTGTTTTTGTTAAAATTATTATTAGGGTTTCACACTGCGTAGCTTGTGTGAAACACTATTGTTTTTGTTAAAATTATTAGGGTTTCACACTGCGTAGCTTGTGTGAAACACTATTGTTTTTGTTAAAATTATTATTAGGGTTTCACACTGCGAAGCTTGTGTGAAACACTATTGTTTTTGTTAAAATTATTATTCTTATTATTATTATTATTATTATTCTTCTTTTGTTTTGAGTAGATCTCAGCAACTGCTTGTCGCATCGTTACGATTTCTTCGGTTTTACTGGGAAAGTGGGTGTGACTTAGAGGATAAAGCTATTTTGAACGTTCTGCGACAATGCGAAATGTCCGAAATCACCGAAGTTAGCGTTTTTAATAATATTGCAGTAATTTTAACAATAATCATTGGATTTTAACTGTCGATACATTTTGGCATAGCCGGAGACAGGGCACATAGCTACGCTACTTTCGATTTTTGATTTTCGGCAAATCTTCGAAGATATTAGGCGCCAAATTTCGAAAATTTAAAATTTTACAAAAAACTTTTTTATTTATGAATATTTTTTAGTCGTGTTGTGCACAGAAATAAAGAGTCATCTGACTAGCGCAAAAATGTTAAAAAATTTTGTCTCAGTAATTTTCCTTGGCCGCCATTGGCTAATTCAGTTTTTCAGTCCTAGATTAATTTTTTATTGTTCGATTTGTATAAAACAAAGTTCATATGCTTCGTTGCCTCAATTGTCATTTTTTTTATTACCGAAAGTGTTATCTGTCGGCACCGGAAGTGGCATAATTTTACCAAAAACTACAATTTTGACAGTTAGGTACATTTTTCGAAAACAAATATTACTTTTTTGAAAAATTATATGACTCAAAGAGTGTGTCCTTTGTAGGCGCAAAAAATGTCGGAAGCAGTTTTTTTAATTTCGATTTCATTTTCGAGCAAATTGGATTAAGAGGCTAAAAATGGTGTAAAATTGACCTATTTACAACCCATTCAGGCTTTTCAGATTTTAAAATATTTCTTCGTAACTTTTAAAAACATGTAGCTATAATCCATACGAAGAAAATGTATGTTAAAATTAGTTTGTAATATAAGCAGTTGCCAAGAAATGGGCGGTTCTGCATAAGTCACTGTTTTCGTTAGTTTGCCAGTAAAATAGTCAATTATTATTGGATTTTTATAAAAGTGACATCATTTGATTCAAAAAGCATGAAGCGTCATATCAAGTTGATTACAATTTAAAATTGACACCGGAAGTGACGTCATTTTGTCAAAAAACTGCATTTTAAACTTTTTAAATCAATGTTTTATTCAACCAAGAATTACTTAATATGTATTAATAATTTTAACTTTTGGTTTAAATTCACATATAAACACAACTCATATGGTCATATAGATATCATAAAATTGTTTCTAACTTGTTCGGTTGCCGAGAAATAGACGGTTTTCTACAGGTCACTTTTGAAGGTTTTGGGGCCATAAAAGTGTCAATTATTATTCGATTTTCATAAACGTTACACCATGTTATACCTAATGCCATTTGGGATTTCATACAAGTAATTTAAGATTTTTATTATCACCGGAAGTAACGTCATTTTGGCAAAAACTGTATTTTTAGCCTTCGAAACGGATATTTTATTCAAATGAGTCTGTTTTGAAATCTTTTTCAAATTATGGTATTTGATGCCAATCAACAAATAGAATGAACCCATACGATCATACAGATACCACAAAATGGTTTCTAACTTGTACGGTTGCAGAGAAATAGCCGATTTTCTACAAGTCACTTTTCAAGTTTTTTGGTCTTTAAAAGTGGCAATTATTATTCGATTTACATAAAATTTTCACTATATGATATCGTATGCCATTTCTGATTTCATAAAACTAATTGAACATTTTCATTAACACCGGAAGTAATGTAATTTTGTCAAGATATTGCTGGATTTGGTTGATTCTGCGTCCATTTTATTTGATGTGAGCAATGTTTATTTGGAAATCTGTTTAGTGGTTTTGTTGGTGCCGGAGGTGACATATGTTCAAGGGCAACTTGGCACCGGAAGTGATATGTTTAAGGGTAACGTGGCACCAGTGAAACCCGTCATTCCTGCATGCAGGTCTAGTTCTTATTATTATTATTCAGATTCCAATTTGAATAGATCTCAGCAACTACGTGTCGCATCGTTATGATTTCTTCGGCTTTACTGGGAAAGTGGGTGTGACTTAGAGGATAAAGCTATTTTGAACGTTCTGCGACAATGCGAAATGTCCGAAATCACCAAATTATCGTTTTTTAAAATATTGCAGTAATTTTAACAATAATCATTGAATTTTAACTTTCGATACATTTTGGCATAGCCGGAGACAGGGCACATAGCTACGCTACTTTCGATTTTTGATTTTCGGTCAATCTTCAAAGATATAAGGCGCCAAATTTTGAAAATTTAAAATTTTACAAAAAACTTTTTTATTTGTGAATATTTTTTAGTCGTATTGTGCACAGAATTAAAGAGTCATCTGACTAGTGCAAAAATGTTAAAAAATTTTGTCTCAGTAATTTACCTTGGCCGCCATTGGCTAATTCAGTTTTTCAGTCCTAGATTAATTTTTTATTGTTCGATTTGTATAAAACAAAGTTCATATGCTTCGTTGTCTCAATTGTCATTTTTTTTATTACCGAAAGTGTTATCTGTCGGCACCGGAAGTGGCATAATTTTACCAAAAACTACAATTTTGACAGTTAGGTACCATTTTTCGAAAACAAATATTATTTTTTTGAAAAATTATATGACTCAAAGAGTGTGTCCTTTAAAGGCGCAAAAAATGTCGGAAGCAGTTTTTTTAATTTGGATTTCATTTTCTAGCAAATTGGATTTAGGGGTGAAAAAGGGCGTAAAATTGACCTATTTACAACCCATTCAGGCTTTTCAGATTTTAAAATTTTTCTACGTAACTTTTATAAACTTGTAGCTATAAACCATACGAAGAGAATGTATGTGAAAATTAGTTTGTAATATAAGCAGTTGCCGAGAAATTGGCAGTTTTGCATAAGTCACTGTTTTCTTAATTTTGCCTGTAAAATAGTCAATTATTAATGGATATTCACAATAGTGACATCATTTGATTCAAAAAGCAAGTATGCGTCATATCAAATTTATTATAATTTAAAATTGACACCGGAAGTGACGCCATTTGGTCAAAAACTGCATTTTTAACTTTTAAAATCGATATTTTTTTCAACCAAGAATTATTTGATATGTAATAATAAAATTAACTTTTGGTTTAAATTCACATACTAACAAAACTCATACGGTCAAATAGATATCATAAAATTGTTTCTAACTTGTTCGGTTGCCGAGATATAGGCGTTTTTCTATAAGTCATTTTTGAAGGTTTTTGGCCCATAAAAGTGTCAATTAATATTCGATTTTCATAAAATTTTCACCCTTTGAAGCCTAATGTCATAGACGAAGTTATAAAACTAATTTAACGTTTTCATTATCACCGGAAGTAACGCCATTTTGGCAAAAACTGTATTTTAAGCCTTCAAAAGAGATATTTTATTCAAATGAGTCTGATTTGTAATGTTTATAAAATTATGATATTTGATTCCAATCAACAAATAGATTAATCCCATACGGTCATATAAATACCAAAAAATGGTTTCTAACTTGTACGGTTGCCAAGAAATAGACGATTTTCTACACGTCACTTTCCAAGGTTTTTGGTCTATAAAAGTGGCAATTATTATTCGATTTACATAAAATTTTCACCATGTGATGCCTTATGCCATTTCTGATTTCATAATATTAATGGAACATTTACTTTATCACCGGAAGTACTGTAATTTTGTCAGGATCAATTACATGTAACAAATGTATAAAATCAATTGATATTGCTGGATTTGTTTGATTCTGTTTCCATTTTATTTGATGTGTACAATGCTTATGTGGAAACCTGTATATTGGTTTCATTGGTACCGGAAGTGACATATGTTCAAGGGTAACGTGGCACCGAAAGTGACACAAGTTCAAGTTCAAAGGTAACATGGCACTAGTGAAACCCGTCATTCCTGCATGCAGGTCTAGTTATTAGGGTTTCACACTGCGAAGCTTGTGTGAAACACTATTGTTTTTGTTAAAATTATTATTAGGGTTTCACACTGCGTAGCTTGTGTGAAACACTATTGTTTTTGTTAAAATTATTATTAGGCTTTCAGACTTTCGTCTGAAAGCCTATTGAGATTACTAAAATTATTATTATTATTATTATTATTATTATTATTATTTACCGCGAGGGCCTAGATCTCCATGATCGAAAACAGATATCGATCTGGAATTAGCTTTTCTATCGGGAAACCATGTGGTGGCTACTTGATAAAATATTTTTGAAATTTCTGCGCATACCGGAAGTGACCGAACTTTGTACTTTCTCTAAAAATTGAAAATCGGCCATAGTTTCGTCAATTCTTTATCCATTTTCAAACAAATTACATTTTTGGAATCCCTGAATCTTTTCTGAGACAATGGCTATCTCACATTTTTCAATTTCGAACATTCGTCTATGACTTTTATCGTTCGAAAATTGAAAACATGTTGTTTACGAGACAATTTTTGTTATTTTTCAAAATTTTCAAATTTGACCTACATTTTTGGATACCTGAAGTCCATCCGATTCCAGTAATATAAGTTTCATTCAGAGTTATCGCCCTTTATTTTCCGATTTTTTTCGAATTTTCTTCCCATTTTGCGAGCTCGGGTTTCGTTTTATGGTAGAATTGACGTTTATGAAACTTCTGGAACATGAAGTTATAGTCCAATACCAACTGATAAAGCAATTTCGACACGGATCTTCAAACCGGAAGTGGTCGAAATAATGTTCAATATTTTGAAAAAAATGCAAAAAATGGATATTTTGGGGGAAAACGCTATTTCTCTGTCCGATATCAATGGATTAAACGAATGAAGGTACCGTTTGATGGCACGATTGTTGGACTATCATATGATACCCCATTCATACGGATACTATGAACAGACAGCAAAATATGGCACGCTGAAAATCAAGTATTTTCTGATTTGGAGCGTTTTTGGACGCCTGTATCTCGAAAACTTAACCTGCAATATTTTTTAAATTTTTTCTATCGAGAGTCCTTTGGGAGGTATTTGACATGAAGCCATCCAATAGGACTTTGAAATGTCTGGAATAGGATAAAAAAGGGACTGAAAATCGAAAAAAGTCGAAAAATCGTGAAATTTTGGAAAATGCTCTACTATTTTTTTATTTTAAGAGATTTTTAAAAAAAGGTTGTATATTCAGATAGCTGACCTAATTACGATTCTAACGATGTATAATATGTATGTAATTATTAAAATTTAATTTTCTATATTTTAAATTTTTTGCATTTTTGGCACTTTTGAACATAGGATTTCTCAGGGGCATTTTATCTGATCAGATAATGTAATATATCATTACAGAGCCCTGTGGCTATTTTAGTGCCCAAACCGGCTATTAGAACTATTCCGACAATAATAACCATACCGGAAGTATTCAAAAAATGAAAAAAAAGAGTAAAAACATTGTCGCACTTGCGAAAAACTTGATTTCTCCCTTAGGTAATAGCGGACCAAAAGAACTAAAGTGTCGCTGGATAGCCCTATTAATGGACCATCATATGGTATCTAAATAATACGATTTCGATGGTAAGGAAATAAATTATTGTATGCCAAAAATCTAGTATTTTCCAATTTTTTAACATTCTGAGACGCCCTTTTCTCGAAAACGACGCCTACGATTTTTCTTAAACGTTTATCACTCAAAGTCCTGTCAGTTGTCTATATAGGGAATCCAAAATGAAAAGCATTGAAATAATATAAGTGGTCGAAAAATGGCCTCAAACTTTGAAAAAAATTGAAAAATCGTTAAATTTTTTGAAACGCTCTTTAATTTATCTTTTTTTCCAAAACTACTCAATGGATGTTTCTGACACTTCTGGTACGTACAGTTAAGTATCCAAAGGACTTCGTAAAGCTATCACAACAACGATCGTAAAACCGGAAGTAGTCGAAAAAATGTCCGATATTTCGAAAAAAATTAATTTTTTTACGAAAACCTTTTTTATTTATGAATATTTTTTGATGATATTTTACACAGGGTTAAAATATCATCGTACTTGAGCAGAAATGAGAAAAAAAATTGTCTCGGTAATTTGCGTTAGCCACCATCGGCTAATTTAGTTTTTCGTACCCAGAAAAATTATTTATTGTTCGATTTGTATAAAACAAAGTTCATATGCACCATGGTCCCAATTGTAATTTTTTTTGTTACGGTGAAATTTTTCTGTCGGCAACGGAAGTGACGTAATATTAACAAAAACTACAATTTTGACAGTTCGGTACCACTTTTTGAAAGCAAATATTATTTTTTTTCAAAACTGATATGACTAAAAGGATGCACCCTGCAAAGGTGCACAAAAACCTTAGCTCATATTTTTTAATTTCAACTTCATTTTCGGGCAATTTCGAATAAAATGTAAAATAAAGTGTAAAATTCAGTTATTTACAATTCATTCAGCGTCTTCATATTTTGAAATATTTATTTGTAATTTTCATAAACTCGTAGCAATAATCCAGACGAAGAGAATGTATGCGAAAATTAGTTTGTAATATGAGCAGTTGCCGAGAAATATGCAATTTTGCATGCATCACTTTTCACGTTATTTTGCCTATAAAAGAGTTAATTATTATTCGATTTGCAATATTTTTTTTCCATTTGATGCCTAATGCCAATTTGGACTAGGTCAAGCCAATTTTACATTTTCACTGTGACCGGAAATGACGTCATTTGGGCAAAAACTGTATTTTTAACCTAAAAAATAAATATTTTATTCAAATGAGTCTGCCTTATAATATTTTTAAAATTATGATATTTGATTCCCATCAACGAATAAAATGAAGCCATACGACCATACAGATACCACAAAATGGTTTCTAACTTGTACGGTTACAGAGAAATAGGCGATCTTCTATAAGTCACTTTTCAAGGTTTTTGGTCTGTAAAACTGTCAATTATTATTCGATTTTTACAATTTATTTACCATTTCATGCCTTATGCTATTTATGACTTCTATGAACCAAGTTAAAATTTTCAATATCACCGGAAGTAATGTAATTTTTGCAAAAAACGTATTTTTAGCCTTTAAAACAAACATTTTTTTGAAGGGATTTATATTTATTATTCGTTTAACTTTATAACGTCTGACTCTAATGGGCAGTAAGACTGGATCAATACCATCATATTGATATCAAGAAAAATCTTCTAGCATGTTCCCTTGTCGAATAATAACCAATTTTCCGAGGGTCACTTTTCAGTTTTTTACCTTCTTAATTTCAGTTTATGGGTTATAGGTTAATTATTTATTGTCCGATATTTATAAAAAAAAGTTTGTATTTTGTATGTTGCGAATTTTCGACTTATTTTTCATCTATAAAAATTTCTTTCGGCACCGGAAGTGACATACTTTTGCCATAATTTACAATTTTGACCGGTCTTTTAGCCAGCAAATATTACTTTTAGATATGATAGAGGGTGTCACTGAAGCAAAACAACTAAAGTATAGTTTGGTAGCTCAATGGATAGGCTATGGTATAATAAACTTCCTGTATGATTCCTGAAAGCCGGTTCAGTGCTGCTTGCAGGTCTAGTTCTTATTATTATTATTATTCAGATTCCAATTTGAATAGATCTCAGCAACTACGTGTCGCATCCTTACGATTTCTTCGGTTTTACTGGGAAAGTGGGTGTGACTTAGAGGATAAAGCTATTTTGAACGTTCTGCGACAATGCGAAATGTCCGAAATCACCGAAGTTATCGTTTTTGAAAATATTGCAGTAATTTTAACAATAATCATTGGATTTTAACTTTCGATACATTTTGGCATAGCCTGAGACAGGGCACATAGCTACGCTACTTTCGATTTTTGATTTTTGGCAGATCTTCGAAGATATTTGGCGCCAAATTTCGAAAATTTAAAATTTTACAAAAAACTTTTTTATTTGTGAATATTTTTTAGTCGTATTGTGCACAGAATTAAAGAGTCATTTGACTAGTGCAAAAATGTTAAAAAATTTTGCCTCAGTAATTTTCCCTGGCCGCCATTGGCTAATTCAGTTTTTCAGTCCTAGATTAATTTTTTATTGTTTGATTTGTATAAAACAAAGTTCATATGCTTCGTTGTCTCAATTGTCATTTTTTTTATTACCGGAAGTGTTATCTGTCGGCACCGGAAGTGGCATAATTTTACCAAAAACTACAATTTTGACAGTTATTTTCCTACTTCGAAAACAAATATTATTTTTTATACGCCCACATTTTTATGTGGACGTATATTGTCGTCGCCCCTGTCCGTCCGTCCGTCCGTCCGTCCGTCCGTCCGTCCGTCCGTCCGTCCGTCCGTCCACATTTTTTTGTGAACAGTCTACAGGTCACAATTTTTATCCGATTTCAATGAAACTTAAAATATAGGTTTATCACCATAAGATCTCGGTTCCTTTCGATATTGGCATGTATCGGACTGTAACTTCATGGGTTATGGCCCCTGATTGTACGAAAAATCACGTTTTTTAGCTTGTGAACAGTGTAGAGGTCACAATTTTGAACCGATTTGGATGAAACTTGACATGTATGTTTATAACCCAAAGATCTTGGTTCCTTTCGATATTTGCGCCCATCGGATCGTAACTTCCTGAATTATGGCCCCTGATTGTCCGAAAAATCGCCCTTTTTAGCTTGTGTTCCCTCTGGAGGTCACAATTGTTATCTGATTTAAAAAATCGTTTGATTATATCACCGTTGCATGGTTATGAAGGTTGAGTTCGAATTTCGTGAAAATCGGAGCAAAATTGACGGACAAAATGGCCGCCTTTTGTACGCGAATAGTGTGAAAATATGTTATATCAAGGTTGTGGACCTTATAGAGGTCACAATTTTGAACCGATTTTGATGAAACTTGACATTTATGTTTATAACCCAAAGATATTGGTTCCTTTCGATATTTGCGCCCATCGGATTGTAACTTCCTGAATTATGGCCCCTGATTGTCCGAAAAATTGCCCTTTTTAGCTTGTGGTCCCTCTGGAGGTCAAAATTGTTATCGGATTTAAAAAACCGTTTGATTATATCACCGTTCCATGGTTATGAAGGTTGACTTCGAATTTCGTGAAAATCAGACAAAAATTGACGGACAAAATGGCCGCCGTTTGTACGCGAATAGTGTGAAAATATGTTATATCAAGGTTGTGGACCTTATAGAGGTCACAATTTTGAACCAATTTGGATGAAACTTGACATGTATGTTTATAACCCAAAGATCTTGGTTCCTGTCGATATTTGCGCCCATCGGATGGTAACTTCCCGAATTATGGCCCCTGATTGTCCGAAAAATTGCCCTTTTTAGCTTGTGGTCCCTCTGGAGGTCAAAATTGTTATTGGATTTAAAAAACCGTTTGATTATATCACCGTTCCATGGTTATGAAGGTTGAATTCAAATTTCATGAAAATCGGACGAAAATTGACGGACAAAATGGCCGCCGTTTGTACGCAAATAGTGTGAAAATATGTTATATAAAGGTTGTGGACCTTATAGAGGTCACAATTTTGAACCGATTTTGATGAAACTTGACATGTATGTTTATAACCCAAAGATCTTGGTTCCTTTCGATATTTGCACCCATTGGATCATAACTTCTTGAATTATGTCCCAGGATTGTCTGAAAAATCGCTTTTGTTAGCTTTTGGTCCCTCTGGAGGTCAAAATTATTATCCGATTTAAAAAAACGTTTGACTATATCACCGTTATATGGTAATGAAGAGAGAGTTTGAATTACGTGAAAATCGGACTAGAATTGATGGACAAAATGGCCGTCATTTGCACATGAATAGTGTGAAAATATGTTATATCAAGGTTGTGGACCCTATAGAGGTCACAATTTTGAACCGATTTTGATGAAACTTGACATGTATGTTTATATCCCAAAGATCTTGGTTCCTTTCGATATTTGCGCATATCGATTCGTAACTTTCTGAGTTATGGCCCCTGATTGTCCGAAAAATCGCCTTTTTAACTAATTGGAGGTCACAATTATTCTCCAATTTAAAAAAAAAAAAAACAAACTATGATTATATCACCGTTACACCTTAATGAAGGTCGAGTTTGAATTTCATGAAAATTGGGCCAAAAATTGCGGGACAAAATGGCTGCCGTTTGTAAGCGAATAGTTTAAAAATATGGTATATCAAGGTTGTTGGCAAGTAGAGAACACAATTTTAATCCGATTTTGATGAAACTTGAAATTCAGGTTTGAAACCCAAAGATCTTGGTTCCTGTCAATATTTGCGCATATCGAATTGTAACTTCATGAATTATGGCCCTTTATTGTAGGAAAAATCACTTTCTTTTTAGCTTGTTCTCTATCCATCTCTCGAAAATGTGGGCGTATCCTGCCTGGCAGCCGCTGGTTGGAAAAATTATTTGACTCAAAGAGTGTGCCCCTTCAAGGCGCAAAAAATGTAGGAAGCAGTTTTTTTAATTTCGATTTCACTTTCGAGCAAATTCGATTAAGAGGCTAAAAATGGTGTAAAATTTACCTATTTACAACCTATTCAGGCTTTTCAGATTTTAAAATATTTCTTCGTAACTTTTATAAACTTGTAGCTATAATCCATACGAAGAAAATGTATGTTAAAATTCGTTTGTAATATAAGCAGTTACCAAGAAATGGGCAGTTCTGTACAAGTCACTGTTTTCGTTATTTTGCCTGTAAAATAGTCAATTATTATTGGATTTTTATAAAAGTGACATCATTTGATTCAAAAACCATGTAGCGTCATATCAAGTTGATTACAATTTAAAATTGACACCGGAAGTGACATCATTTGGTCAAAAACTGCATTTTAAACTTTTTAAATCAATGTTTTATTCAACCAAGAATAACTTAATATGTATTAATAATTTTAACTTTTGGTTTAAATTCACATATAAACAAAACTCATATGGTCATATAGATATCATAAAATTGTTTCTAACTTGTTCGGTTGCCGAGAAATAGACGGTTTTCTACAGGTCACTTTTGAAGGTTTCGGGGCCATAAAAGTGTCAATTATTATTCGATTTTCATAAACGTTACACCGTGTTATACCTACTGCCATTTGGGATTTCATTCATGTAATTTAAGATTTTCATTATCACCGGAAGTAACGTCATTTTGGCAAAAACTGTATTTTTAGCCTTCAAAACAGATATTTTATTCAAATGAGTCTGTTTTGAAATCTTTTTCAAATTATGGTATTTGATGCTAATGAACAAATAGAATGAACCCATACGATCACACAGATACCACAAACTGGTTTGTAACTTGTACGGTTGCAGAGAAATAGCAGATTTTCTACAAGTCACTTTTCAAGTTTTTTGGTCTTAAAATTTTACATAAAATTTTCACTATATGATATCGTATGCCATTTCTGATTTCATAAGACTAATTGAACATTTTCATTAACACAGGAAGTAATCTAATTTTGTCAAGATCATTTACAAGTAACAAATGTATAAAATGAATTGATATTGTTGGATTTTGTTGATTCTGCGTCCATTTTATTTGTGTGCAATGTTAATTTGGAAACCTGTTTAGTGGTTTCGCTGGTACCGGAAGTCACATATGTTCAAGGGTAACTTGGCACCGGAAGTGACATGTTTAAGGGTAACATGGCACCAGTGAAACCCGTCATTCCTGCATGCAGGTCTAGTTCTTATTATTAGGGTTTCACACTGCGAAGCTTGTGTGAAACACTATTGTTTTTGTTAAAATTATTAGGGTTTCACACTGCGAAGCTTGTGTGAAACACTATTGTTTTTGTTAAAATTATTATTCTTATTATTATTATTCTTCTTTTGTTTTGAGTAGATCTCAGCAACTGCTTGTCGCATCGTTACGATTTCTTCGGTTTTACTGGGAAAGTGGGTGTGACTTAGAGGATAAAGCTATTTTGAACGTTCTGCGACAATGCGAAATGTCCGAAATCACCAAATTATCGTTTTTTAAAATATTGCGGTAATTTTAACAATAATCATGGGATTTTAACCTTCGATACATTTTGGCATAGCCGGAGACAGGGCACATAGCTACACTATTTTCGATTTTTGATTTTCGGTAAATCTTCAAAGATATTAGGCGCCAAATTTTGAAAATTTAAAATTTTACAAAAAAAATTTTTATTTATTAATATTTTTTAGTCGTATTATGTACAGAATTAAAGGGTCATCTGACTAGTGCAAAAATGTTAAAGAATTTTGTCTCAGTAATTTACCTTGGCCGCCATTGGCTAATTCAGTTTTTAAGTCCTAGATTAATTTTTTATTGTTCGATTTGTATAAAACAAAGTTCATATGCTTCGTTGTATCAATTGTCATTTTTTTTATTACCAAAAGTTTTATCTGTCGGCACCGGAAGTGGCATGATTTTACCAAAAACTACAATTTTGACAGTTAGGTACCATTTTTCGAAAACAAATATTATTTTTTTGAAAAATTATTTGACTCAAAGAGTGTGCCCTTTCAAGGCGCAAAAAATGGCGGAAGCAGTTTTTTTAATTTCGATTTCATTTTCGAGCAAATTCGATTAAATGGCTAAAAATGGTGTAAAATTGACCCATTTACAACCTATTCAGGCTTTTCAGATTTTAAAATATTTCTTCGTAACTTTTATAAACTTGTAGCTATAATCCATACGAAGAAAATGTATGTTAAAATTAGTTTGTAATATAAGCAGTTACCAAGAAATGGACAGTTCTGTACAAGTCACTGTTTTCGTTATTTTGCCTGTAAAATAGTCAATTATGATTGGATTTTTATAAAAGTGACATCATTTTATTCAAAAAGCATGTAGCGTCATATCAAGTTGATTACAATTTAAAATTGACACCGGAAGTGACGTCATTTTGTCAAAAACTGCATTTTAAACTTTTTAAATCAATGTTTTATTCAACCAAGAATTACTTAATATGTATTAATAATTTTAACTTTTGGTTTAAATTCACATATAAACACAACTCATATGGTCATATACATATCATAAAATTGTTTCTAACTTGTTCGGTTGCCGAGAAATAGACGGTTTTCTACCGGCCACTTTTGAAGGTTTTTGGGCCATAAAAGTGTCAATTATTATTCGATTTTCATAAACGTTACACCATGTTATACCTAATGCCATTTAGGATTTCATACAAGTAATTTAAGATTTTCATTATCACCGGAAGTAACATCATTTTGGCAAAAACTGTATTTTTAGCCTTCAAAACAGATATTTTATTCAAATGGGTCTGTTTTGAAATGTTTTTCAAATTATGGTATTTGATGCCAATCAACAAATAAAATGAACCCATACGATCATACAGATACCACAAAATGGTTTCTAACTTGTACGGTTGCAGAGAAATAGTCGATTTTCTACAAGTCACTTTTCAAGTTTTTTGGTCTTTAAAAGTGGCAATTATTATTCGATTTACATAAAATTGTCACTATATGATATCGTATGCCATTTCTGATTTCATAAAACTAATTGAACATTTTCATTAACACCGGAAGAAATGTAATTTTGTCAAGATCATTTACAAGTAACAAATGTATAAAATGAATTGATATTGCTGGATTTGGTTGATTCTGCATCCATTTTATTTGTGTGCAATGTTAATTTGGAAACCTGTTTAATGGTTTCGTTGGTACTGGAAGTGACATATGTTCAAGGGTAACTTGGCACCGGAAGTGACATGTTTAAGGGTAACGTGGCACCAGTGAAACCCGTCATTCCTGCATGCAGGTCTAGTTATTCTTATTATTATTATTATTATTCTTCTTTTGTTTTGAGTAGATCTCAGCAACTACGTGTCGCATCGTTACGATTTCTTCGGTTTTACTGGGAAAGTGGGTGTGACTTAGAGGATAAAGCTATTTTGAACGTTCTGCGACAATGCGAAATGTCCGAAATCACCGAAGTTATCGTTTTTACAAATATTGCGGTAATTTTAACAATAATCATGGGATTTTAACTTTCGATACATTTTGGCATAGCTGGAGACAGGGCACATAGCTGTGCTACTTTCGATTTTTGATTTTCGGCAAATCTTCGAAGATATTAGGCGCCAAATTTCGGAAATTTAAAATTTTACAAAAAACTTTTTTATTTATGAATATTTTTTAGTCGTGTTGTGCACAGAATTAACGAGTCATCTGACTTGCGCAAAAATGTTAAAAAATTTTGTCTCAGTAATTTTCCTTGGCCTCCATTGGCTAATTCAGTTTTTCAGTCCTAGATTAATTTTTTATTGTTCGATTTGTATAAAACAAAGTTCATATGCTTCGTTGTCTCAATTGTCATTTTTTTTATTACCAAAAGTGTTATCTGTCGGCACCGGAAGTGGCATAATTTTACCAAAAACTACAATTTTGACAGTTAGGTACATTTTTTGAAAACAAATATTATTTTTTTGAAAAATTATATGACTCAAAGAGTGTGTCCTTTAAAGGCGCAAAAAATGTCGGAAGCAGTTTTTTTAATTTCTTTTTCATTTTCTAGCAAATTGGATTAAGAGGTGAAAAAAGGCGTAAAATTGACCTATTTACAACTCATTCAGGCTTTTCAGATTTTAAAATATTTTTACGTAACTTTTATAAACTTGTAGCTATAATCCATACGAAGAGAATGTATGTGAAAATTAGTTTGTAATATAAGCAGTTGCCGAGAAATAGGCAATTTTGCATGAGTCACTTTTCACGTAATTTTGGCTGTAAAAGAATCAATTATTATTCGATTTTCAATTTTCTTTCGCCATTAGATGCCTAATGCCATAGTGGACTAAATCAAACCATTTTACCTCTTGCGCTGCCACCGGAAATGACGTCATTTGCTCAAAACTTAAATTTTAGCCTTCAAAAAACAATATTTTATTCAAATGAGTCGTATTTGTTATTTTTTTCAAATTGTGATATTTGATTCTATTGATCAAATAGATTGAACCCATACGATCATACAGATACCACAAAATGGTTTCTAACTTGTACGGTTGCAGAGAAATGGGCGATTTTCCTTAAGTCACTTTTCAAGGTTTTTGGTCTATAAAAGTGTCAGTTATTATTCTATTTTCATAAAATTTTCACCATATGATATCATCTGTCATTAATGATTTCATAGAACTAATTTAACATTTTCAGTATCACCGGAAGTAATGTCATTTTGGCAAAAACTGTATTTTTAGCCTTCAAAACAGACATTTTTTTCAAATGAGTCTGATTTGTAATATATTTCAAATTATGATATTTGATTCCAATCAACAAATGGATTGAACCCATACGATCATATAGATACCAAAAGATGGTTTTTATCGTGTACGGTTGCATAGAAATAGACGATTTTCTACAGGTCACTTTTCAAGGTTTTTGGTCTATAAAAGTGGCAATTCTTATTCGATTTACATACAATTTTCGCCATTAGGCTGCCTTATGCCATTTCTGATTTCATAAAACTAATTGAACATTTTCATTATCACCGGAAGTAATGAAATTTTGCCAGGATCACTTACAAGTAACATATATATAAAATGAATTGATATTGCTGGATTTGGTTGATTCTTCGTCCATTTTATTTGATGTTTACAATGCTTATGTGGAAACCTGTTTGATGGTTTCATTGGTATCGGAAGTGACATATGTTTAAGGGTAACGTGGCACCGAAAGTGACGTGGCACCAGTGAAACCCGTCATTCCTGCATGCAGGTCTAGTTATTATTATTATTCTTCTTTTGTTTTGAGTAGATCTCAGCAACTACGTGTCGCATCGTTACGATTTCTTCGGTTTTACTGGGAAAGTGGGTGTGACTTAGAGGATAAAGCTATTTTGAACGTTCTGCGACAATGCGAAATGTCCGAAATCACCGAAGTTATCGTTTTTACAAATATTGCGGTAATTTTAACAATAATCATGGGATTTTAACTTTCGATACATTTTGGCATAGCTGGAGACAGGGCACATAGCTGCGCTACTTTCGATTTTTGATTTTCGGCAAATCTTCGAAGATATTAGGCGCCAAATTTCGGAAATTTAAAATTTTACAAAAAACTTTTTTATTTATGAATATTTTTTAGTCGTGTTGTGCACAGAATTAAAGAGTCATCTGACTTGCGCAAAAATGTTAAAAAATTTTGTCTCAGTAATTTTCCTTGGCCTCCATTGGCTAATTCAGTTTTTCAGTCCTAGATTAATTTTTTATTGTTCGATTTGTATAAAACAAAGTTCATATGCTTCGTTGTCTCAATTGTCATTTTTTTTATTACCAAAAGTGTTATCTGTCGGCACCGGAAGTGGCATAATTTTACCAAAAACTACAATTTTGACAGTTAGGTACATTTTTTGAAAACAAATATTATTTTTTTGAAAAATTATATGACTCAAAGAGTGTGTCCTTTAAAGGCGCAAAAAATGTCGGAAGCAGTTTTTTTAATTTCTTTTTCATTTTCTAGCAAATTGGATTAAGAGGTGAAAAAAGGCGTAAAATTGACCTATTTACAACTCATTCAGGCTTTTCAGATTTTGAAATATTTTTACGTAACTTTTATAAACTTGTAGCTATAATCCATACGAAGAGAATGTATGTGAAAATTAGTTTGTAATATAAGCAGTTGCCGAGAAATAGGCAATTTTGCATGAGTCACTTTTCACGTAATTTTGGCTGTAAAAGAATCAATTATTATTCGATTTTCAATTTTCTTTCGCCATTGGATGCCTAATGCCATAGTGGACTATGTCAAACCATTTTACCCCTTGCGCTGCCACCGGAAATGACGTCATTTGCTCAAAACTTAAATTTTAGCCTTCAAAAAACAATATTTTATTCAAATGAGTCGTATTTGTTATTTTTTTCAAATTGTGATATTTGATTCTATTGATCAAATAGATTGAACCTATACGATCATACAGATACCACAAAATGGTTTCTAACTTGTACGGTTGCAGAGAAATGGGCGATTTTCCTTAAGTCACTTTTCAAGGTTTTTGGTCTATAAAAGTGTCAGTTATTATTCGATTTCCATAAAATTTTCACCATATGATATCTTGTGTCATTTATGATTTCATAGATCTAATTTAACATTTTCAGTATCACCGGAAGTAATGTCATTTTGGCAAAAACTGTATTTTTAGCCTTCAAAACAGACATTTTTTTCAAATGAGTCTGATTTGTAATATATTTCAAATTATGATTTTTGATTCCAATCAACAAATGGACTGAACCCATACGATCATATAGATACCAAAAGATAGTTTTTATCGTGTACGGTTGCCGAGAAATAGACGATTTTCTACAAGTCACTTTTCAAGGTTTTTGGTCTATAAAAGTGGCAATTCTCATTCGATTTACATACAATTTTCGCCATTATGCTGCCTTATGCCATTTCTGATTTCATAAAACTAATTGAACATTTTCATTATCACCGGAAGTAATGAAATTTTGCCAGGATCACTTACAAGTAACATATATATATATATATATATATATATAAAATGAATTGATATTGCTGGATTTGGTTGATTCTTCGTCCATTTTATTTGATGTTTACAATGCTTATGTGGAAACCTGTTTGATGGTTTCATTGGTAACGGAAGTGACATATGTTTAAGGGTAAGGTGGCACCGAAAGTGACGTGGCACCAGTGAAACCCGTCATTCCTGCATGCAGGTCTAGTTCTTATTATTATTAGGGTTTCACACTGCGAAGCTTGTGTGAAACACTATTGTTTTTGTTAAAATTATTATTCTTATTAGGGTTTCACACTGCGAAGCTTGTGTGAAACACTATTGTTTTTGTTAAAATTATTATTCTTATTATTATTATTATTATTAGGGTTTCACACTGCGAAGCTTGTGTGAAACACTATTGTTTTTGTTAAAATTATTATTCTTATTATTATTATTATTATTATTCTTCTTTTGTTTTGAGTAGATCTCAGCAACTACGTGTCGCATCGTTACGATTTCTTCGGTTTTACTGGGAAAGTGGGTGTGACTTAGAGGATAAAGCTATTTTGAACGTTCTGCGACAATGCGAAATGTCCGAAATCACCGAAGTTATCGTTTTTAGAAATATTGCGGTAATTTTAACAATAATCATGGGATTTTAACTTTCGATACATTTTGGCATAGCTGGAGACGGGGCACATAGCTGCGCTACTTTCGATTTTTGATTTTCGGCAAATCTTCGAAGATATTAGGCGCCAAATTTCGGAAATTTAAAATTTTACAAAAAACTTTTTTATTTATGAATATTTTTTAGTCGTGTTGGACACAGAATTAAAGAGTCATCTGACTTGCGCAAAAATGTTAAAAAATTTTGTCTCAGTAGTTTTCCTTGGCCTCCATTGGCTAATTCAGTTTTTCAGTCCTAGATTAATTTTTTATTGTTCGATTTGTATAAAACAAAGTTCATATGCTTCGTTGTCTCAATTGTCATTTTTTTTAATACCAAAAGTATTATCTGTCGGCACCGGAAGTGGCATAATTTTACCAAAAACTACAATTTTGACAGTTAGGTACATTTTTTGAAAACAAATATTATTTTTTTGAAAAATTATATGACTCAAAGAGTGTGTCCTTTAAAGGCGCAAAAAATGTCGGAAGCAGTTTTTTTTAATTTATTTTTCATTTTCTAGCAAATTGGATTAAGAGGTGAAAAAAGGCGTAAAATTGACCTATTTACAACTCATTCAGGCTTTTCAGATTTTAAAATATTTTTACGTAACTTTTATAAACTTGTAGCTATAATCCATACGAAGAGAATGTATGTAAAAATTAGTTTGTAATATAAGCAGTTGCCGAGAAATAGGCAATTTTGCATGAGTCACTTTTCACGTAATTTTGGCTGTAAAAGAATCAATTATTATTCGATTTTCAATTTTCTTTCGCCATTGGATGCCTAATGCCATAGTGGACTATGTCAAACCATTTTACCCCTTGCGCTGCCACCGGAAATGACGTCATTTGCTCAAAACTTAAATTTTAGCCCTCAAAAAACAATATTTTATTCAAATGAGTCGTATTTGTTATTTTTTTCAAATTGTGATATTTGATTCTATTGATCAAATAGATTGAACCCATACGATCATACAGATACCACAAAATGGTTTCTAACTTGTACGGTTGCAGAGAAATGGGCGATTTTCCTTAAGTCACTTTTCAAGGTTTTTGGTCTATAAAAGTGTCAGTTATTATTTGATTTTCATAAAAATTTCACCATATGATATCTTGTGTCATTTATGATTTCATAGAACTAATTTAACATTTTCAGTATCACCGGAAGTAATGTCATTTTGGCAAAAACTGTATTTTTAGCCTTCAAAACAGACATTTTTTTCAAATGAGTCTGATTTGTAATATATTTAAAATTATGATATTTGATTCCAATCAACAAATGGATTGAACCCATACGATCATATAGATACCAAAAGATAGTTTTTATCGTGTACGGTTGCCGAGAAATAGACGATTTTCTACAAGTCACTTTTCAAGGTTTTTGGTCTATAAAAGTGGCAATTCTCATTCGATTTACATACAATTTTCGCCATTATGATGCCTTATGCCATTTCTGATTTCATAAAACTAATTGAACATTTTCATTATCACCGGAAGTAATGAAATTTTGCCAGGATCACTTACAAGTAACATATATATAAAATGAATTGATATTGCTGGATTTGGTTGATTCTTCGTCCATTTTATTTGATGTTTACAATGCTTATGTGGAAACCTGTTTGATGGTTTCATTGGTATCGGAAGTGACATATGTTTAAGGGTAACGTGGCACCGAAAGTGACGTGGCACCAGTGAAACCCGTCATTCCTGCATGCAGGTCTAGTTCGTATTATTATTATTCAGATTCCAATTTGAATAGATCTCAGCAACTATGTGTCGCATCGTTATGATTTCTTCGGTTTTACTGGGAAAGTGGGTGTGACTTAGAGGATAAAGCTATTTTGAACGTTCTGCGACAATGCGAAATGTCCGAAATCACCAAATTATCGTTTTTTAAAATATTGCAGTAATTTTAACAATAATAATTGAATTTTAACTTTCGATACATTTTAGCATAGCCGGAGACAAGGCACATACCTACGCTACTTTCGATTTTTGATTTTCGGCAAATCTTCGAAGATATTAGGCGCCAAATTTCGAAAATTTGAAATTTTACAAAAAACTTTTTTATTTATAAATATTTTTTAGTCGTATTGTGCACAGAATTAAAGAGTCATCTGACTAGTGCAAAAATGTTAAAAAAATTTGTCTCAGTAATTTTCCTTGGCCGCCATTGGCTAATTCAGTTTTTCAGTCCTAGATTAATTTTTTATTGATCGATTTGTATAAAACAAAGTTCATATGCTTCATTGTCTCAATTGTCATTTTTTTTATTACCGGAAGTGTTATCTGTCGGCACCGGAAGTGGCATAATTTTACCAAAAACTACAATTTTGACAGTTAGGTACCATTTTTCGAAAACAAATATTATTTTTTGGAAAAATTATTTGACTCAAAGAGTGTGCCCTTTCAAGGCGCAAAAAATGTCGGAAGCAGTTTTTTTAATTTCGATTTCATTTTCGAGCAAATTCGATTAAATGGCTAAAAATGGTGTAAAATTGACCTATTTACAACCTATTCAGGCTTTTCAGATTTTAAAATATTTCTTCGTAACTTTTATAAACTTGTAGCTATAATCCATACGAAGAAAATGTATGTTAAAATTAGTTTGTAATATAAGCAGTTCCCAAGAAATGGGCAGTTCTGTACAAGTCACTGTTTTCGTTATTTTGCCTGTAAAATAGTCAATTATTATTGGATTTTTATAAAATTGACATCATTTGATTCAAAAAGCATGTAGCGTCATATCACGTTGATTACAATTTAAAATTGACACCGGAAGTGACGTCATTTGGTCAAAAACTGCATTTTAAACTTTTTAAATCAATGTTTTATTCAACCATGAATAACTTAATATGTATTAATAATTTTAACTTTTGGTTTAAATTCACATATAAATACAACTCATATGGTCATATAGATATCATAAAATTGTTTCTAACTTGTTCGGTTGCCGAGAAATAGACGGTTTTCTACAGGTCACTTTTGAAAGTTTCGGGGCCATAAAAGTGTCAATTATTATTCGATTTTCATAAACGTTACACCATGTTATACCTAATGCCATTTGTGATTTCATACAAGTAATTTAAGATTTTCATTATCATCGGAAGTAACGTCATTTTGGCAAAAACTGAATTTTTAGCCTTCAAAACAGATATTTTATTCGAATGAGTCTGTTTTGAAATCTTTTTCAAATTATGGTATTTGATGCCAATCAACAAATAGAATGAACCCATACGATCATACAGATACCAAAAAATAGTTTGTAACTTGTACGGTTGCAGAGAAATAGCAGATTTTCTACAAGTCACTTTTCAAGTTTTTTGGTCTTTAAAAGTGGCAATTATTATTCGATTTACATAAAATTGTCACTATATGATATCGTATGCCATTTCTGATTTCATGAGACTAATTGAACATTTTCATTAACACCGGAAGTAATTTAATTTTGTCAAGATCATTTACAAGTAACAAATGTATAAAATGACTTGATATTGCTGGATTGATTGGTTGATTCTACGTCCATTTTATTTGTGTGCAATGTTAATTTGGAAACCTGTTTAGTGGTTTCGTTGGTACCTGAAGTGACATATGTTCAAGTGTAACTTGGCACCGAAAGTGACATGTTTCAGAGTAACTTGGCACCAGTGAAACCCGTCATTCCTGCATGCAGGTCTAGTTCTTCTTTTGTTTTGAGTAGATCTCAGCAACTACGTGTCGCATCGTTACGATTTCTTCGGTTTTACTGGGAAAGTGGGTGTGACTTAGAGGATAAAGCTATTTTGAACGTTCTGCGACAATGCGAAATGTCCGAAATCACCGAAGTTATCGTTTTTACAAATATTGCGGTAATTTTAACAATAATCATGGGATTTTAACTTTCGATACATTTTGGCATAGCTGGAGACAGGGCACATAGCTGCGCTACTTTCGATTTTTGATTTTCGGCAAATCTTCGAAGATATTAGGCGCCAAATTTCGGAAATTTAAAATTTTACAAAAAACTTTTTTATTTATGAATATTTTTTAGTCGTGTTGTGCACAGAATTAAAGAGTCATCTGACTTGCGCAAAAATGTTAAAAAATTTTGTCTCAGTAATTTTCCTTGGCCTCCATTGGCTAATTCAGTTTTTCAGTCCTAGATTAATTTTTTATTGTTCGATTTGTATAAAACAAAGTTCATATGCTTCGTTGTCTCAATTGTCATTTTTTTATTACCAAAAGTGTTATCTGTCGGCACCGGAAGTGGCATAATTTTACCAAAAACTACAATTTTGACAGTTAGGTACATTTTTTGAAAACAAATATTATTTTTTTGAAAAATTATATGACTCAAAGAGTGTGTCCTTTAAAGGCGCAAAAAACGTCGGAAGCAGTTTTTTTAATTTCTTTTTCATTTTCTAGCAAATTGGATTAAGAGGTGAAAAAAGGCGTAAAATTGACCTATTTACAACTCATTCAGGCTTTTCAGATAAAATATTTTTACGTAACTTTTATAAACTTGTAGCTATAATACATACGAAGAGAATGTATGTGAAAATTAGTTTGTAATTTAAGCAGTTGCCGAGAAATAGGCAATTTTGCATGAGTCACTTTTCACGTAATTTTGGCTGTAAAAGAATCAATTATTATTCGATTTTCAATTTTCTTTCGCCATTGGATGCCTAATGCCATAGTGGACTATGTCAAACCATTTTACCCCTTGCGCTGCCACCGGAAATGACGTCATTTGCTCAAAACTTAAATTTTAGCCTTCAAAAAACAATATTTTATTCAAATGAGTCGTATTTGTTATTTTTTTCAAATTGTGATATTTGATTCTATTGATCAAATAGATTGAACCCATACGATCATACAGATACCACAAAATGGTTTCTAACTTGTACGGTTGCAGAGAAATGGGCGATTTTCCTTAAGTCACTTTTCAAGGTTTTTGGTCTATAAAAGTGTCAGTTATTATTCGATTTTCATAAAATTTTCACCATATGATATCTTGTGTCATTTATGATTTCATAGAACTAATTTAACATTTTCAGTATCACCGGAAGTAATGTCATTTTGGCAAAAACTGTATTTTTAGCCTTCAAAACAGACATTTTTTTCAAATGAGTCTGATTTGTAATATATTTCAAATTATGATATTTGATTCCAATCAACAAATGGATTGAACCCATACGATCATATAGATACCAAAAGATAGTTTTTATCGTGTACGGTTGCCGAGAAATAGACGATTTTCTACAAGTCACTTTTCAAGGTTTTTGGTCTATAAAAGTGGCAATTCTCATTCGATTTACATACAATTTTCGCCATTATGATGCCTTATGCCATTTCTGATTTCATAAAACTAATTGAACATTTTCATTATCACCGGAAGTAATGAAATTTTGCCAGGATCACTTACAAGTAACATATATATAAAATGAATTGATATTGCTGGATTTGGTTGATTCTTCGTCCATTTTATTTGATGTTTACAATGCTTATGTGGAAACCTGTTTGATGGTTCATTGGTATCGGAAGTGACATATGTTTAAGGGTAACGTGGCACCGAAAGTGACGTGGCACCAGTGAAACCCGTCATTCCTGCATGCAGGTCTAGTTATTATTATTATTATTATTCAGATTCCAATTTGAATAGATCTCAGCAACTACGTGTCGCATCGTTACGATTTCTTCGGTTTTACTGGGAAAGTGGGTGTGACTTAGAGGATAAAGCTATTTTGAACGTTCTGCGACAATGCGAAATGTCCGAAATCACCGAAGTTATCGTTTTTATACGCCCACATGGAAATGTGGTCGTATATTGCCGTCGCCCCCGTCCGTCCGTCTGTCGGTCCGTCCGTCCGCTCTCCCGTAGGTATACTTACGGGGACTTTACACAGTATATGGGTTACTTGTGGGATTTTTGGTCACTTACGGGGTGCACCACGGAAGTGATGATGCAAAAATGTGTTTAAATGATATTTGTGGGCTGCTGAAAGAATATGGGAAAATCACCCCTCAATTATTACGGACGAAATTTAAATCGGACAAACTGAACGGACGGACGATTTATTACCGTTAATCTCAGCTCAAAATGGGAGTTATCTCTCTTAAACGACTTGTTAAGCAAGACTATTGGATATGCATGCGCAGTAGAACGAAGCGTGAGTACTGCTCATTGACGTCAATGGTACTGCTAGTCTCAATCAGTCAGACAGCTAAATTCCGTATGCTGAAGACTATGTAATTATGGGTGTCCGAGACTAGACTATTTGACGTCAATGACAGCAGTACACGGCATACTACTGGGGTTATACTCTGTGGTATTTTCTACGCCATTTAGCTGATTTCGCGGTTGAACCTGAAGATTAATGGTAGATCAAGCTTTAGTTAAATAAAGAGAGAGGTAATGTTTTTTTTAATCCGTGTTCAAGCAAACACGCATTGTTATTAGTTTGCCAAATTCTGTTGAGGCCAATTCAACTTACAGTAACACTGTGTCCGAGATCCGAATCGCCATTTTGTTTATTCGACATTCCAAGTGATTAATTTATCACAGAAATATGGTTTATGGATAGACATGTTAGGTTTGTCGATTTAGTTCTTAGTTCTTTATTTAGCAAGGACTATTCCTGTTTCTGTTGATTATGCCGTTAAAAATGGAGAGCAGGTCGTTTCACCCTATTACCGTTTCCCCCGGGCTGTTTCATCCCACAATTCCACGGGTCTTTTCATCCCACAATTACACGGGTCGTTTCATCCCACTTATATGGGTCTGTTTCACCCCACAAAATAAAAAAAGCCCAATTATTACGTATTTTTAATATCTTTTTTCGTACATTAACAAAAATAACAATATGATATCAGTGTTTCACGTTTGACGCGAGTGATAGCTCGCGCTTTTCTCAGCTCGCACCAACGTAAAATTAGAAGATCTTTTTATTGCTGTCCTCCGACGATATAATCGCTCTCATCACATTTTACATATTTGTCAAAAAACGAACCCCCGAACTGCAAATGAAGCTCATGTAAAACAATCTTCGAATAATTGTCCAATGGAAATTTTTGTTTTGGCCCGAAGAAAAATATCGCTAAATTTGTTTTTTTGTCAAAAGTGAAAATATTCCCTTTTTTAATCTATATAGTGGCAAGTAAATATTTTTGTTCACGTGAAAATATTACTTATTGTTATTGTATATTATGGCAAACTAGGTAGCACACTAATAAAATGTGTACATTTTTATTTTACAGGGTGTAAAGTATGGGCAAAACTACCTGGTGTAAAGACATCTGGTCAGTAATGGTCGTTGAAGTTCATAATGCTGGTAATTTAACAGTATGTGATGTTAACTGTCAATCTGCTGATTCAGAGTAAGTATTTTACATAGTGATCAGTGTGAGCCTCATCCATCTCAATGGTGTTTCATATTAAAGTATGGCGATTAAAATTAAAAGAGGAAGGAATTTGATCAGAACACCCTTTATTTGAGATGGATCTGTTTCTCTGAAACATAAGCTCTTTGTTCTTTGACTTTAGATTTAGTGTCATTAGTAAGAGTGTTTTTTCTTTTAAAACATTTGCTTTAAAGAGACTGGTTTGGATGAAATTTAGTAATTAGTTTCAATTATGTGTTATAATTTTATTTTCGTTGTATGATCTTTTTCAGCAAGCTATATTATAAGTAACTAAATCTTAAACTCAATATTATCTATAATTTTTGACATTAACAATATGAAATATCATTTAACTGGTTTATTTCAATCAATATTGGTGTAAGCATACCGTTGGCGCAAATATATGATATGCGTTCATTTAAATGTACTTTTCGACCAATTGCAGGATACTGATACATTTGAAATGTTCACCAACAAGAAATTGGAGAAAATTCAGCTAGATGGTAAGTACTGATTTTCTTGTTGAAGTTGTCTTCATACATAAAGATCTCTGAAAACCGAATCTGCAATAAATGTCATTTTGAACAAATAGATGAACATGCCACATGTGAAGTAGAGCATACTTGCTCTTTCGTGAACAGCTGGTTCATTTTCACAGGTTTGTGTCACGTACAGGAATGCCATGTTATATAATTTCTCAGTTCTTGCGATGTAGGAATATGTTTTTTTTTTATTTGATTGCCCTTTTCAAATAACCACCTGTAATTTAAAAATAAACCACTGAAAAACATCAGGTGAGGCTATTATGAAGTGGTTGACTTCTAATGTTCAATAATATTTTACTTATAGATACTATCGCAGATGAAAATACTGATGAGAAGAATTGTATAGATAAGATTGAAATGGAGGATTTTATAGATGACCCGATTGAACCAACTGCAAAACGACGCAAACGTAATGATACTAGAACCAAGTGGACAAAAGATGGGGCAGAAGAAATAAGAATAACATTTAAACACTATTTTGAAAAAAAATAAGACCGAAACCAGCTGCTTGTTAAAAAGCCATCGAGAAGAGTCGAAAACTGACTTTATTTGTAAGCGATTGAAAGAAACCTTAATAAAAACCCAAAATAATCCCGATAATAAGAGTGTAACACTAATAGAAGAAATTTCATACATATTTGCCTGCCGATTCAAAATGTATCCGGGTTTAAAGTTTATAAAAGTAATGTATATAGAAATATCACGTTTCTTCATAAAATCTTTAAACATGTGACCATCTGCACTTATAAGGTTTAAATAATGATTGAAAGCATTTTTAGTTTTGTACTCCAAAGATTATCTTGGAAATTAATCACTATTGCTTAAGCTGCATAGGTAGCACAAAATAGAGGCTCATTAATTGAACAAATAAGTAACTAACCATAAAAAATATTGTTTTTTTTTGGTTACAATAGAATTACATTTTCGCTTTTTGATATTTATTGGAACATTCTGTATACCGCACTTTGAACAAATATCTAAAAACTAACTTTTCTGTTTGGGTTAGAAATAGACAATAAAAAATATGCCAGATGACCTTTTAATCTAAATACCAGCAAAATCATGTTAATAAAAATTGAGTTCTATTCAAATATATATGATATTATGTCAGCAAAATCATGTTAATAAAAATGAGTTGCATTCAAATATATGTGATCTTATGTTCATCTTTTAACATGCAGAAGAGAAAACAAGTACATGTATCACCACATTGGAAAAATCGTGCTCATTAGTGAGTGTTAGAAATAGATTCAAATATGATTAAGCAGGATATATTAATGACATCTTGATACCATCATTTTGATATCCATCAGATGGATTATCTGGTCTGTTAGCTGTATTATCATCAAATATGTTTATAAACAGAATTAGTGAGCCTTTTGACCGAAATTAATGTCGATTTTTCAACTAATTTGTGGGTTTCTAGCTAAAATTAAAGTTGGTTTTTCAACAAAGAATAGTGGGTTGTTTGCCACGCTTGAGGGGTAATATATATGACATGTAATGGCCCGTAATTGACTAAATTGTGGGCTCATTTTTCTGAAATTTAGCCGGCTCTTGTCCAAAATTAAAGTAGATTTTTTTACCTTAGGTGTGGGATCCAAGGAATAACGCCCTTCGTCCTGTCCCGAAAAAAGGAAACACCATGGAGATATGGTCTCAATAGATGTCAAAAAATGCAAATTTGAGCGAACATATTTTTTTGGCCTTCAAATTGTCATCTATGTAAATCTCTGATTTGAATTCTATTAAAGATAATGGGCTGTAGTTTGGAGAGTTACCTCTTCAGGGATTCATGTATTAATTTCAAGGCCGTCGGGTGACTAGAAGGATCAAAGCAGTGGGTTTCAGCTATGCATGGGTTGGCCGTGCTTTTTCGGGCTATATCGCTCAATTGAGCATGTATCAACCCTTATATTTTTATAAATATTGGAGCTATGAAGCTGAAATTTTCAGAGCAGCTTTGTACAGTCTGCAGCAAGGTTGTGTCAAAAGGAGGCCCAGTTCGGCTTATTTCGTGTCGTAGGCTTCATGCAGCATGTCTATGCATATGTATCAGCCCTTATATTTTTGGAAATATTGGAGCTATGAAGCTGAAATCTTCAGAGCCTCATCCTACATGTATTCCTGGGTAGCCCGGACAATTTCAGACTGATTGGTGAAAAATTAAGAGATTCCCAGAAAATTCAGTTCCGTGTATTTTGAGCGCGTTACGCCTCTTATTTCTAAACTATTTGGACTGATTAACAGCCTTCCCGTAAGAATATTGCCTTGAAATTTTCCCAGAATTTTCGCACTGCACAGACATCATTCCCGTGGTCGGATCGGATTCAAAAGAGAATGTAGCCTTTGATTCTAGCTATCACATATCCAAAGGAGAAGTGTGTTCGACCCCGGAAACATGGTTGATAAATTCGAATCCCACCCCCAACCATCAAAGATTTTTTTAATAAAAAAAATTGCCGTATTTCATCGAATTTTTATTGTTCTTTATATCAGATATTTTTCTCCTTTTATTATGTGATAGATAGCACCCCTGCGCAACCAACCGCTAGAAGGGATGCCCCAGCAGTCAAAATCGGAACAAATTATGACCGATTTTGGTTTTTAATCCAGCAAACATGGTTCCCGTGAATTTAAAAATTTTTATTTTAAAGGAAAATGTACACGATACCATTAAAACCACATTAAATTTGTGAAGAAACGTTTTTTTGCCAATTTTTTTTTTCATCGGATCAAATGGGCATATCGTGTCCAAATTTCAGGTTCCTCGGACAATTTTTAGGGCACCTAGGTACCTACGTGAGAAGTTGATAGCCGGAATTTGGTAGGCATCGTGCCTTTGGTTCCAGCGCTACGCTTGCGCGAAGGTAAATCCAGCAAAAAAAGTCGTTAAGAAGAATTTTTTTAAAAAAATGGTTGAATCTCTTTGAAACTTCGGCTACCCCCATTTTCATCATCTGGGCATCCACAAATGGTATCGAAATTAAAATCAAACTCCTGTTTTTGATGTTTTACTTTATGTACCCCCGGGAAAATGCCCCCCGCTCGGCCCCCAGGGGTCGGAACCCGAATTTTTTTTTTAAAGTGTGACCGGGACCATAACGAAGGTACCCAGTCAAGTGTGCGTGCATGAAAGTAAGGGTGTGGTACGCATGCGCGCGCGTGTATTTTAATTTTTACCCAATTTTCCTCCGGAAAAGGGCCCGTACTCACGGGTGGACAGGTGTGTTGGGTACCTGCCCATAAAATTTGGTGACGATTGGGCGTCAGGAAGGGTCAAGGCGTTAGTACAGGGGTGCCTGGTAGCTGAATTCCGACAGTCGCCATTTTCAATTGAATATCCCGAATAATTCTTTTAAAAATGAATAAATCTGTTCGAAATTTTGGCTACCCCCCCCCCCCATTTTGAACCCTTGCAATCAAATCTCTCAAAATTAAAATCAGTGCATCCTACGATTTTTTTTTCATTTTGGTACCCCTGGGAAAATGGCCCTCCCTGGGTACCGGAAGTCGAAACCGGAAGTCCTTGGTATGGACAGATGCCCAATGTCCCAGACTAGGTACCCAGTGAATTTCACATCGTTACCTACGAAGGTACGGATGTGGTGAGCATCCGCGCACGCAACTTTCGTTTTTTGGCCGGCAGGAATTAGGTCGAGTAGGGTTCAGATCCGACACTTGCTTACCTATAATTCGACTTTTACGGGAGAACTTAAATAAACTCGGGCCCCCCTGGTCGATCCGGTCTGCTCTCTAAATTTCACGGGCATATTGCCCATAGGGGATGAGTTATGGGCTTTTTCTAGGGGCACCGAAATGCACAAATCAATTTTTTGCCGTTTTCGCCGATTTTTCAGTAGGATTATCGCTACGCCCAATCCTTCCAAAGAAGGGATCGACACCAAATTTTCAGTGCAGGTACATCACCACATTGGTCATCTCTGGGGACTGAGTACGTGCCCCTTTTCGGAGCAAAATTCTATTAATTTGGGCTAAAAATCCGAATACACTTGTCCGTACCTTCGGGGGTTTCAACGTGAAATTCACTGGGTACCTACCCTAGGAAATTGTACAGCGTCCCATATCACCTCTTCCGGTTTCGGCATCCGTAAGTCGAGGGGTGGCCATTTTTCCGAGGTTACTTCGATTTTAATTTTGAGACCAGATTCAGATGGCCTAGGAATTAGGCCTAACCCACCTAAACCGGGAAAAAGAAAACACATTTGTGTCAACATCCCTAGAGGGGATTAGGTCGAGTAGGGTTCGGATCCGACACTTGCCTTACCTATAATTCGACTTTTACGGGTGAACTTGAATAAAATCGGAAACCCCTCCAAATTTCAAGGACATGGTCAAATGACTATCATGGACCATTTTTATCCACTTCCACAGAAAATTTGCGAGGTCACAAAGTGGCGCGCACGGTCGATTTAGTGGGGGTAGCCGCGAGGACAAGTTACGTGGAAGACCTGAAATAGTTACAACAATAATTAATGAAATATGACGTTTTGGGGCCCCGGAGCCCTAAGTGACCGCGGTCGGGGCTTTAGAGCATGGGACCAGGTGCGTAGGACTCTTCGGCGTAACAGTCCGAAAATTCAAACGTCTGGGACTTCCGGTTCGGGAATGGGGCCCAAAAAGCAGCTTTTTTCAATCGTGTCTTTGGCGTCGATATCGCCCACTTCCGGTATCCGCATGGCCATTTTTATGTGACCGGGGGACTTTTCGGGGTTAATAAACTTACAAATACCCAATCTGGGACCCTGCCCAAGAGCCGTTTGGAATGTGACGTTATACCTAAAATGCCGCCGGGGAGAGGTTCTGCCAACTAAGGTCATGACCTTGACCCGTAAGACAGTCCCATCACCGGGCTTGTTTGCCGTGACCTTTGAATCGACCTTGATACTTATGGCGAAATTTTGGACGTACATGAAGTTTTTGGACTTTTTTAAACCAAAGGTCAAAGTTCAGGTCAAAGGTCAAGACCAAATTCAAATGGTCAGTGAGGTGTCCATCCAAGGTCATGACCTTTGACTTGCCACGTAGAACTAGGGCCCCGCGAGAGCCAGAGGAAGACACGAGTGGGTAGAAATTATGGTGACCTTGACCCTTTCAGATGACCTTGACCTACTAAGATCACGTGGGCCATGATAAAATGTCGGGAGGTCAAGGTCTCGTGGTCTTGAATTTATTAGTTTTGCCTAGAGTGGGAAAAAACCGATAAACTTCCGGGGCCCCTAGTGGGTCAAGGTCGCGACTTTTTGTGGGCAAAATTTAAAAATGAAGAACAAATATGGGGTCGCTCTATCCGGCTACCAAATCCCGGGCCGATGGGAAGACATTTTGGGGCAAAATTGTCTGAGAAAGTCAAATAACTTGCTTTTTACTGCTGTGGTCAAAGGGGAGATAACTGGCATCTCCCGAATCGCACCCGACGACCGGGGGGTCGCGGCCTCTTGAACTAAATCAACACCTGGGAGTCGTGTGGTGATCTTGGTTTGACCCTTCAAGGTCAAGGTCATGGTCAAATGGCTATCATGGACCATTTTGTTCCACTTCCGGTCGCCGAAGAAAATTTTCGAGGGCACCACGCGACGCACAGGGGTCGATTTAGTAGGGGTAGCCGCTAGGACAAGTTCCGCGGAAGATTTGGAAAAATTAGAAAAAATAATTATGAACTGCAAAATATATTTCCCACAAAAACGGCCAGAATTCCTCATAATTTTGTCACTTTTACCCCTCAATTGCCGTCCGAAGCTTATCGCGTAAGTAGCGTTCGTACCCCCATGAAGCCCGCAAAATATTCCCCAAAAAAAACCGCCAGAATTCCCCATAATTTTGTCACTTTTACCCCTCAATTGCCGTCCGAAGCATATCGCGCAAGTAGCGTTCGTACCCTCACGAAGCCCGCAAAATATTCCCAACAAAAAAACCGCCAGAATTCCTCATAACTTTGTCACTTTTACCCCTCAATTGCCGTCCGAAAACGTATCGCGCAAGTAGCGTTCGTACCCCCATGAAGCCCGCAAGTCAGAAATTGCACAACTATAGCTACGGGAGTACGTCCGTCCGTCCGTCCGTCCGTCCGTCGGTCCGTCCGCTCTCCCGTAGGTATACTTACGGGGACTTTACACAGTATATGGGTTACTTGTGGGATTTTTGGTCACTTACGGGGTGCACCACGGAAGTGATGATGCAAAAATGTGTTTAAATGATATTTGTGGGCTGCTGAAAGAATATGGGAAAATCACCCCTCAATTATTACGGACGAAATTTAAATCGGACAAACTGAACGGACGGACGATTTATTACCGTGAATCTCAGCTCAAAATGGGAGTTATCTCTCTTAAACGACTTGTTAAGCAAGACTATTGGATATGCATGCGCAGTAGAACGAAGCGTGAGTACTGCTAGTCTCAATCAGTCAGACAGATAAATTCCGTATGCTGAAGACTATGTAATTCTGGGAGTCCGAGACTAGACTATATGACGTCAATGACAGCAGTACACGGCATACTACTGGGGTTATACTCTGTGGTATTTTCTACGCCATTTAGCTGATTTCGTGGTTGAACCTGAAGATTAATGGTAGATCAAGCTTTAGTTAAATAAAGAGAGAGGTAATGTTTTTTTTTTAATCCGTGTTCAAGCAGACACGCAGTGTTATTAGTTTGCCAAATTCTGTTGAGGCCAATTCAACTTACAGTAACACTGTGTCCGAGATCCGAATAGCCATTTTGTTTATTCGACATTCCAAGTGATTAATTTATCACAGAAATATGGTTTATGGATAGACATGTTAGGTTTGTCGATTTAGTTCTTAGTTCTTTATTTAGCAAGGGCTATTCCTGTTTCTGTTGATTATGCCGTTAAAAATGGGGAGCAGGTCGTTTCACCCTATTACCGTTTCCCCCGGGCTGTTTCATCCCACAATTCCACGGGTCTTTTCATCCCACAATTACACGGGTCATTTCATCCCACTTATAGGGTCTGTTTCACCCCACAAAATAAAAAAAAGCCCAATTATTACGTATTTTTAATATCTTTTTTCGTACATTAACAAAAATAACAATATGATATCAGTGTTTCACGTTTGACGCGAGTGATAGCTCGCGCTTTTCTCAGCTCGCACCAACGTCAAAATAGAAGATCTTTTTATTGCTGTCCTCCGACGATATAATCGCTCTCATCACATTTTACATATTTGTCAAAAAACGAACCCCCGAACTGCAAATGAAGCTCATGTAAAACAATCTTCGAATAATTGTCCAATGAAAATTTTTGTTTTGGCCCGAAGAAAAATATCGCTAAATTTGTTTTTTTGTCAAAAGTGAAAATATTCCCTTTTTTAATCTATATAGTGGCAAGTAAATATTTTTGTTCACGTGAAAATATTACTTATTGTTATTGTATATTATGGCAAACTAGGTAGCACACTAATAAAATGTGTACATTTTTATTTTACAGGGTGTAAAGTATGGGCAAAACTACCTGGTGTAAAGACATCTGGTCAGTAATGGTGGTTGAAGTTCATAATGCTGGTAATTTAACAGTATGTGATGTTAACTGTCAATCTGCTGATTCAGAGTAAGTATTTTACATAGTGATCAGTGTGAGCCTCATCCATCTCAATGGTGTTTCATATTGAAGTATGGCGATTAAAATTAAAAGAGGAAGGAATTTGATCAGAACACCCTTTATTTGAGATGGATCTGTTTCTCTGAAACATAAGCTCTTTGTTCTTTGACTTTAGATTTAGTGTCATTAGTAAGAGTGTTTTTTCTTTTAAAACATTTGCTTTAAAGAGACTGGTTTGGATGAAATTTAGTAATTAGTTTCAATTATGTGTTATAATTTTATTTTCGTTGTATGATCTTTTTCAGCAAGCTATATTATAAGTAACTAAATCTTAAACTCAATATTATCTATAATTTTTGACATTAACAATATGAAATATCATTTAACTGGTTTATTTCAATCAATATTGGTGTAAGCATACCGTTGGCGCAAATATATGATATGCGTTCATTTAAATGTACTTTTCGACCAATTGCAGGATACTGATACATTTGAAATGTTCACCAACAAGAAATTGGAGAAAATTCAGCTAGATGGTAAGTACTGATTTTCTTGTTGAAGTTGTCTTCATACATAAAGATCTCTGAAAACCGAATCTGCAATAAATGTCATTTTGAACAAATAGATGAACATGCCACATGTGAAGTAGAGCATACTTGCTCTTTCGTGAACAGCTGGTTCATTTTCACAGGTTTGTGTCACGTACAGGAATGCCATGTTATATAATTTCTCAGTTCTTGCGATGTAGGAATATGTTTGTTTTTTTTTTATTTGATTGCCCTTTTCAAATAACCACCTGTAATTTAAAAATAAACCACTGAAAAACATCAGGTGAAGCTATTATGAAGTGGTTGACTTCTAATGTTCAATAATATTTTACTTATAGATACTATCGCAGATGAAAATACTGATGAGAAGAATTGTATAGATAAGATTGAAATGGAGGATTTTATAGATGACCCGATTGAACCAACTGCAAAACGACGCAAACGTAATGATACGAGAACCAAGTGGACAAAAGAAGGGGAAGAAGAAATAAGAATAACATTTAAACACTATTTTGAAAAAAAAATAAGACCGAAACCAGCTGCTTGTTAAAAAGCCATCGAGAAGAGTCGAAAAGTGCATTAATTTGTAAGCGCTTGAAAGAAACCTTAATAAAAACCCAAAATAATCCCGATAATAAGAGCGTAACACTAATAGAAGAAATTTCATACATTTTTGCCTGCCGATTCAAAATGTAACCGGGTTTAAAGTTTATAAAAGTAATGTATATAGAAATATCACGTTTCTTCATAAAATGTTTAAACATGTGACCATCTGCACTTATAAGGTTTAAATAATGATTGAAAGCATGTTTAGTTTTGTACTCCAAAGATTATCTTGGAAATGAATCACTATTGCTTAAGCTGCATAGGTAGCACAAAATAGAGGCTCATTAATTGAACAAATAAGTAACTAACCATAAAAAATATTGGTTTTTTTTTGGTTACAATAGAATTACATTTTCGCTTTTTGATATTTATTGGAACATTCTGTATACCGCACTTCGAACAAATATCTAAAAACTAACTTTTCTGTTTGGGTTAGAAATAGACAATAAAAAATATGCAAGATGACCTTTTAATCTAAATACCAGCAAAATCATGTTAATAAAAATTGAGTTCTATTCAAATATATATGATATTATGTCAGCAAAATATAAGTTATAGACAATAAAAAATATGCAAGATGACCTTTTAATCTAAATACCAGCAAAATCATGTTAATGAAAATTGAGTTCTATTCAAATATATATGATATTATGTCAGCAAAATCATGTTAATAAAAATGAGTTGTATTCAAATATTTGTGATCTTATGTTCATCTTTTAACATGCAGAAGAGAAAACATGTACATGTATCACCACATTGGAAAAATCGTGCTCATTAGTGAGTGCTAGAAATAGATTCAAATATGATTAAGCAGGATATATTAATGACATTTTGATACCATCATTTTGATATCCATCAGATGGATTATCTGGTCTGTTAGCTGTATTATCATCAAATATGTTTATAAACAGAATTAGTGAGCTTTTTGTCCGAAATTAATGTCGATTTTTCAACTAATTTGTGGGTTTCTAGCTAAAATTAAAGTTGGTTTTTCAACAAAGAATAGTGGGTTGTTTCCCACGCTTGAGGGGTAATATATATGACATGTAATGGCCCGTAATTGACTAAATTGTGGGCTCATTTTTCTGAAATTTAGCCGGCTCTTGTCCAAAATTAAAGTAGATTTTTTTACCTTAGGTGTGGGATCCAAGGAATAACGTCCTTCGTCCTGTCCCGAAAAAAGGAAACACCATTGAGATGTGGTCTCAATAGATGTCAAAAAATGCAAATTTGAGCGAACATATTTTTTTGGCCTTCAAATTGTCATCTATGTAAAGCTCTGATTTGAATTCTATTAAGGATAATGGGCTGTAGTTTGGAGAGTTACCTCTTCAGGGATTCGTGTATTAATTTCAAGGCCGTCGGATGACTAGAAGGATCAAAGCAGTGGGTTTCAGCTATGCATGGGTTGGCCGTGCTTTTTCGGGCTATATCGCTCTATTAAGCATGTATCAACCCTTATATTTTTATAAATATTGGAGCTAAGAAGCTGAAATTTTCAGAGCAGCTTTGTACAGTCTGCAGCAAGGTTGTGTTGGTCAAAGGGAGGCCCAGTTCGGCTTATTTCGTGTCGTAGGCTTCATGCAGCATGTCTATGCATATGTATCAGCCCTTATATTTTTGGAAATATTGGAGCTATGAAGCTGAAATCTTCAGAGCCTCATCCTACATGTATTCCTGGGTAGCCCGGACAATTTCAGACTGATTGGTGAAAAATTAAGAGATTCCCAGAAAATTCAGTTCCGTGTATTTTGAGCGCGTTACGCCTCTTATTTCTAAACTATTTGGACTGATTAACAGCCTTCCCGTAGGAATATTGCCTTGAAATTTTTACAGAATTTTCGCACTGCACAGACATCGTTCCCGTGGTCGGATCGGATTCAAAAGAGAATGTAGCCTTTGATTCTAGCTATCACATATCCAAAGGAGAAGTGTGTTCGACCCCGGAAACATGGTTAATAAATTCGAATCCCACCCCCAACCATCAAAGATTTTTTTAATAAAAAAAATTGCCGTATTTCATCGAATTTTTATTGTTCTTTATATCAGATATTTTTCTCCTTTTATTATGTGATAGATAGCACCCCTGCGCAACCAACCGCTAGATAGGATGCCCCAGCAGTCAATTTCGGAACAAATGACCGATTTTGGTTTTTAATCCTGCAAACATGGTTCCCGTGAATTTAAAAATTTTATTTTAAAGGAAAATGTGCACGATACCATTAAAACCGCATTAAATTTGTGAAGAAACGTTTTTTTGCCAATTTTTTTTTCATCGGATCAAATGGGCATATCGTGTCCAAATTTCAGGTTCCTCGGACAATTTTTAGGGCACCTAGGTACCTACGTGAGAAGTTGATAGCCGGAATTTGGTAGGCATCGTGCCTTTGGTTCCAGCGCTACGCTTGCGCGAAGGTAAAATCCAGCAAAAAAAGTCGTTAAGAAGAATTTTTTTAAAAAAATGGTTGAATCTCTTTGAAACTTCGGCTACCCCCATTTTCATCCTCTGGGCATCCACAAATGGCATCAAAATTAAAATCAAAGTCCTGTTTTTGATGTTTTACTTTATGTACCCCCGGGAAAATGCCCCCCGCTCGGCCCCAAGGGGTCGGAACCCGAATTTTTTTTTTTTAAAGTGTGACCGGGACCATAACGAAGGTACCCAGTCAAGTGTGCGTGCATGAAAGTAAGGGTGTGGTACGCATGCGCGCGCGTGTATTTTAATTTTTACCCAATTTTCCTCCGGGTGGACAGGTGTGTTGGGTACCTGCCCATAAAATTTGGTGACGATTGGGCGTCAGGAAGGGTCAAGGCGTTAGTACAGGCTGCCCGGTAGCTGAATTCCGACAGTCGCCAATTTCAATTGAATATCCCGAATTATTCTTTTAAAAATGAATAAATCTGTTCGAAATTTCGGCTACCCCCTCCCCCATTTTGAACCCTTGCAAATCAAATCTCTCAAAATTAAAATCAGTGCATCCTACGATTTTTTTTTCATTTTGGTACCCCCGGGAAAATGGCCCTCCCTGGGTACCGGAAGTCAAAACCGGAAGTCCTTGGTATGGACAGATGCCCAATGTCCCAGACTAGGTACCCAGTGAATTTCACGTCGTTACCTACGAAGGTACGGATGTGGTGAGCAACCGCGCACGCAACTTTCGTTTTTTGGCCGGCAGGAATTAGGTCGAGTAAGGTTCAGATCCGACACTTGCTTACCTATAATTCGACTTTTACGGGAGAACTTAAATAAAATCGGACCCCCCTGGCTGATCCGGTCTGCTCTCTAAATTTCACGGGCATATTGCCCATAGGGGATGAGTTATGGGCTTTTTCTAGGGGCACCGAAATGCACAAATCAATTTTTTCCGTTTTCGCCGATTTTTCAGTAGGATTATCGCTACGCCCAACCCTTCGAGAGAAGGGATCGACACCAAATTTTCAGTGCAGGTACATCACCACATTGGTCATCTCTGGGGACTGAGTACGTGCCCCTTTTCGGAGCAAAATTCTATTAATTTGGGCTAAAAATCCGAATACACTTGTCCGTACCTTCGGGGGTTTCAACGTGACATTCACTGGGTACCTACCCTAGGAAATTGCACAGCGTCCCATATCACCTCTTCAGGTTTCGGCATCCGTAAGTTGAGGGGTGGCCATTTTTCCGAGGTTACTTCGATTTTAATTTTGAGACCAGATTCAGATGGCCTAGGAATTAGCCCTAACCCACCTAAACCGGGAAAAAGAAAACACATTTGTGTTAACATCCCTAGAGGGGATTAGGTCGAGTAGGGTTCGGATCCGACACTTGCCTTACCTATAATTCGACTTCTACGGGTGAACTTGAATAAAATCGGAAACCCCTCCAAATTTCAAGGACATGGTCAAATGACTATATATCATGGACCATTTTTATCCACTTCCACAGAAAATTGGCAAGGGCACAACGTGGCGCGCACGGTCGATTTAGTGGGGGTAGCCGCGAGGACAAGTTGCGTGGAAGACCTGAAAAAGTTACAACAATAATTAATGAAATATGACGTTTTGGGGCCCCGGAGCCCCAAGTGACCGCGGTCGGGGCTTTAGAGCATGGGACCAGGTGCGTAGGACTCTTCGGCGTAACAGTCCGAAAATTCAAACGTCTGGGACTTCCGGTTCGGGAATTGGGCCCAAAAAGCAGCTTTTTTCAATCGTGTCTTTGGCGTCGATATCGCCCACTTCTGGTATCCGCATGGCCATTTTTATGTGACCGGGGGACTTTTCGGGGTTAATAAACTTACAAATACCCAATCTGGGACCCTGCCCAAGAGCCGTTTGGAATGTGACGTTATACCTAAAATGCCGCCGGGGAGAGGTTCTGCCAACTAAGGTCATGACCTTGACCCGTAAGACAGTCCCATCACCGGGCTTGTTTGCCGTGACCTTGGAATCGACCTTGATACTTATGGCGAAATTTTGGACGGTACATGAAGTTTTTGGACTTTTTTAAACCCAAGGTCAAAGTTCAGGTCAAAGGTCAAGACCAAATTCAAATGGTCAGTGAAGTGTCCATCCAAGGTCATGACCTTTGACTTGCCTCGTAGAACTAGGGCCCCGCGAGAGCCAGAGGAAGACACGAGTGGGTAGAAATTATGGTGACCTTGACCCTTTCAGACGACCTTGACCTACTAAGATCACGTGGGCCATGATGAAATGTCTGGAGGTCAAGGTCTCGTGGTCTTGAATTTATTAGTTTTGCCTAGAGTGGGAAAAAACCGATAAACTTCCGGGGCCCCTAGTGGGTCAAGGTCGCGACTTTTTGTGGGAAAAATTTAAAAATGAAGAACAAATATGGGGTCGCTCTATCCGGCTACCAAATCCCGGGCCGATGGGAAGACATTTTTGGGCAAAATTGTCTGAGAAAGTCAAATAACTTGCTTTTTACTGCTGTGGTCAAAGGGGAGATAACTGGCATCTCCCGAATTGCACCCGACGACCGTGGGGTCGCGGCCTCTTGAACTAAATCAACACCTGGGAGTCGTGTGGTGATCTTGGTTTGACCCTTCAAGGTCAAGGTCATGGTCAAATGGCTATCATGGACCATTTTGTTCCACTTCCGGTCGCCGAAGAAAATTTTCGAGGGCACCACGCGACGCACAGGGGTCGATTTAGTAGGGGTAGCCGCTAGGACAAGTTCCGCGGAAGATTTGGAAAAATTAGAAAAAATAATTATGAACTGCAAAATATATTTCCCACAAAAACGGCCAGAATTCCTCATAATTTTGTCACTTTCACCCCTCAATTGCCGTCCGAAGCTTATCGCGTAAGTAGCGTTCGTACCCCCATGAAGCCCGCAAAATATTCCCCACAAAAAACCGCCAGAATTCCCCATAATTTTGTCACTTTTAACCCTCAATTGCCGTCCGAAGCATATCGCGCAAGTAGCGTTCGTACCCTCACGAAGCCCGCAAAATATTCCCCACAAAAAAAACGCCAGAATTCCTCATAACTTTGTCACTTTTACCCCTCAATTGCCGTCCGAAAACGTATCGCGCAAGTAGCGTTCGTACCCCCATGAAGCCCGCAAGTCAGAAATTGCATAACTATAGCTACGGGAGTACGTCCGTCCGTCCGTCCGTCCATCGTCCACAATTACTTGTGAACGCTCTAGAGGCTAAAGTTAATATCCGATTGAATTTAAATTTATACACGGTGTTTAAGGTCGTGAGACGAAGAATCCTATTGATTTTCAGCAATATCCGATAATTACTACCAGAGTTATGACCCTTGATCACTTTGAGAAATCTTGTGAACACTCGAGAGGCTATAGTTAATATCCGATTGACTTTAAATTTATACACGGTGTTTAAGGTCGTGAGACGAAGAAGCCTATTGATTTTCAGCGATATCCGATAATTACTACCAGAGTTATGACCCTTGATCACTTTGAAAAATCTTGTGAACGCTCTAGAGGCTATAGTTAATATCCGATTGACTTTAAATTTATGCACAGTGTTTAAGGTCATGAGACGAAGAAGCCTATTGATTTTCAGCAATATCCGATAATTACTGCCAGAGTTATGACCCTTGATCACTTTGAAAAATCTTGTGAACGCTCTTGAGGCTTTAGATAATATCCGATTGACTTTAAATTTATACACAGTGTTTAAGGTCATGAGACGAAGAAGCGTATTGATTTTTGGTGATATCTGATAATTACTGCCAGAGTTATGACCCTTGATCACTTTGAAAAATCTTGTGAACGCTTTAGAGGCTAAAGTTAATATCCGATTGACTTTAGATTTATACACAGTGTTTAAGGTCATGATACGAAGAAGCCTGTTGATTTTTTAGCAATATCCGAGAATTCCTGCCCAAGTTATGACCCTTGATCACTTTGAAAAATCTTGTGAACGCTCTAGAGGCTAAAGTTAATATCCGATTGAATTTAAATTTATACACGGTGTTTAAAGTCATGATACAAAGAGGCCTATTGATTTTCAGCAATATCCGATAATTACTGCCAGAGTTATGACCCTTGATCACTTTTAAAAATCTAAAGTTAATATCCGATTGACTTTGAATTTATACACATTATTTACGGTCATGATACAAAATAGCCTATTTATTTTCAGCGATATCCGATAATTACTGCCAGAGTTATGACCCTTGATCACTTTGAAAAACCCTGTGAATGCTCTAAAGGCTAAAGTTAATATCCGATTGACTTTAAATTTGTACACAGTGTTTAGGGTCATGAGACGAAGAATCCTATTTGATTTTCAGTGATATCTGATAATTTCTGGCACTTGATCACTTTGAAATATCTTGTGGACAAAGGCCTTGAGACAAACCATCAAAAACTATTCTAATCATTTCTGATAATTATTTAATGGGCTATTAGTCGTAATAAGATTATCATGTGTTGTAAATGTTCTCCTTACTGATAAAAGAAACAATATGCGACAACCCTTGTTGACTGCCCGGACGACTTAGCTGTTGTGGGCGTATGTTTTGTTGCCTGGCAACCTATCTTTGAAAATATTGCAGTAATTTTAACAATAATCATTGGATTTTAACTTTCGATACATTTTGGCATAGCCTAAGACGGGGCACATAGCTACGCTACTTTCGATTTTTGATTTTCGGCACATCTTCGAAGATATTAGGCGCTAAATTTCGAAAATTTAAAATTTTACAAAAAACTTTTTTATTTATGAATATTTTTTAGTCGTATTGTGCACAGAATTAAAGAGTCATCTGACTAGTGCAAAAATGTTCAAAATTTTTGTCTCAGTAATTTTCCTTGGCCGCCATTGGCTAATTCAGTTTTTCAGTCCTAGATTAATTTTTTATTGTTCGATTTGTATAAAACAAAGTTCATATGCTTCGTTGTCTCAATTGTCATTTTTTTTTGTTACCAATAATGTTATCTGTCGGCACCGGAAGTGGCAT
Source organism: Patella caerulea (assembly GCA_036850965.1). Lineage (NCBI taxonomy): Eukaryota > Metazoa > Mollusca > Gastropoda > Patellidae > Patella > Patella caerulea. The sequence continues at coordinate 7,174,431 of JAZGQO010000010.1, forward strand.
AATTTTACCAAAAACTACAATTTTGACAGTTATTTTCTTATTTCGAAAACAAATATTATTTTTTTGAAAAATTATATGACTCAAAGAGTGTGTCTTTTCATGGCGCAAAAAATGTAGGAAGCAGTTTTTTTAATTTCGATTTCATTTTCGAGCAAATTCGATTAAAAGGCTAAAAATGGTGTAAAATTGTCCTATTTACAACCTATTCAGGCTTTTCAGATTTTAAGATATTTCTTCGTAACTTTTATAAACTTGTAGCTATAATCCATACGAAGAAAATGTATGTTAAAATTCGTTTGTTATATAAGCAGTTACCAAGAAATGGGCAGTTCTGTACAAGTCACTGTTTTCGTTATTCTGCCTGTAAAATAGTCAATTATGATTGGATTTTTATAAAAGTGACATCATTTGATTCAAAAAGCACGTAGCGTCATATCAAGTTGATTACAATTTAAAATTGACACCGGAAGTGACATCATTTGGTCAAAAAATGCATTTTAAACTTTTTAAATCAATGTTTTATTCAACCAAGAATAACTTAATATGTATTAATAATTTTAACTTTTGGTTTAAATTCACATATAAACAAAACTCATATGGTCATATAGATATCATAAAATGGTTTCTAACTTATTCGGTTGCCGAGAAATAGACGGTTTTCTACAGGTCACTTTTGAAGGTTTCGGGGCCATAAAAGGGTCAATTATTATTCGATTTTCATAAACGTCACACCATGTTATACGTAATGCCATTTGGGATTTCATACAAGTAATTTAAGATTTTCATTATCACCGGAAGTAACGTCATTTTGGCAAAAACTGTATTTTTAGCCTCCAAAACAGATATTTTATTCAAATGAGTCTGTTTTGAAATCTTTTTCAAATTATGGTATTTGATGCCAATCAACAAATAGAATAAACCCATACGATCATACAGATACCACAAAATGGTTTCTAACTTGTACGGTTGCAGAGAAATAGCCGATTTTCTACAAGTCACTTTTCAAGTTTTTTGGTCTTTAAAAGTGGCAATTATTATTCGATTTACATAAAATTTTCACTATATGATATCGTATGCCATTTCTGATTTCATAAAACTAATTGAACATTTGCATTAACACCGGGAGTAATTTCAAGATCATTTACAAGTACATGTAACAAATGTATAAAATGAATTGATATTGCTGGATTTTGTTGATTCTCCGTCCATTTTATTTGTGTGCAATGTTAATTTGGAAACCTGTTTAGTGGTTTCGCTGGTACCGGAAGTGACATATGTTCAAGGGTAACTTGGCACCGGAAGTGACATGTTTAAGGGTAACATGGCACCGGTGAAACCCGTCATTCCTGCATGTAGGTCTAGTTCTTATTATTATTATTATTATTCAGATTCCAATTTGAATAGATCTCAGCAACTACGTGTCGCATCGTTATGATTTCTTCGGTTTTACTGGGAAAGTGGGTGTGACTTAGAGGATAAAGCTATTTTGAACGTTCTGCGACAATGCGAAATGTCCGAAATCACCGAAGTTATCGTTTTTGAAAATATTGCAGTAATTTTAACAATAATCATTGGATTTTAACTTTCGATACATTTTGGCATAGCCTGAGACAGGGCACATAGCTACGCTACTTTCGATTTTTGGTTTTCGGCAAATCTTCGAAGATATTAGGCGCCAAATTTCGAAAATTTAAAATTTTACAAAAAACTTTTTTATTTATGAATATTTTTTAGTCGTATTGTGCACAGAATTAAAGAGTCACCTGACTAGTGCAAAAATGTTAAAAAATTTTGTCTCAGTAATTTTCCTTGGCCGCCATTGGCTAATTCAGTTTTTCAGTCCTAGATTAATTTTTTATTGTTCGATTTGTATAAAACAAAGTTCATATGCTTTGTTGTCTCAGTTGTCATTTTTTTTGTTACCAATAATGTTATCTGTCGGCACCGGAAGTGGCATAATTTTACCAAAAACTACAATTTTGACAGTTATTTTCTTATTTCGAAAACAAATATTATTTTTTTGAAAAATTATATGACTCAAAGAGTGTGTCTTTTCATGGCGCAAAAAATGTAGGAAGCAGTTTTTTTAATTTCGATTCCATTTTCGAGCAAATTAGATTAAGAGGCTAAAAATGGTGTAAAATTGGCCTATTTACAACCTATTCAGGCTTTTCAGATTTTAAGATATTTCTTCGTAACTTTTATAAACTTGTAGCTATAATCCATACGAAGAAAATGTATGTTAAAATTCGTTTGTTATATAAGCAGTTACCAAGAAATGGGCAGTTCTGTACAAGTCACTGTTTTCGTTATTTTGCCTGTAAAATAGTCAATTATGATTGGATTTTTATAAAAGTGACATCATTTGATTCAAAAAGCACGTAGCGTCATATCAAGTTGATTACAATTTAAAATTGACACCGGAAGTGACATCATTTGGTGAAAAAATGCATTTTAAACTTTTTAAATCAATGTTTTATTCAACCAAGAATAACTTAATATGTATTAATAATTTTAACTTTTGGTTTAAATTCACATATAAACAAAACTCATATGGTCATATAGATATCATAAAATGGTTTCTATCTTATTCGGTTGCTGAGAAATAGACGGTTTTCTACAGGTCACTTTTGAAGGTTTCGGGTCCATAAAAGGGTCAATTATTATTCGATTTTCATAAACGTCACACCATGTTATACCTAATGCCATTTGGGATTTCATACAAGTAATTTAAGATTTTCATTATCACCGGAAGTAACGTCATTTTGGCAAAAACTGTATTTTTAGCCTCCAAAACAGATATTTTATTCAAATGAGTCTGTTTTGAAATCTTTTTCAAATTATGGTATTTGATGCCAATCAACAAATAGAATAAACCCATACGATCATACAGATACCACAAAATGGTTTCTAACTTGTACGGTTGCAGAGAAATAGCCGATTTTCTACAAGTCACTTTTCAAGTTTTTTGGTCTTTAAAAGTGGCAATTATTATTCGATTTACATAAAATTTTCACTATATGATATCGTATGCCATTTCTGATTTCATAAGACTAATTGAACATTTGCATTAACACCGGGAGTAATTTAATTTTGTCAAGATCATTTACAAGTAACAAATGTATAAAATGAATTGATATTGCTGGATTTTGTTGATTCTGCGTCCATTTTATTTGTGTGCAATGTTAATTTGGAAACCTGTTTAGTGGTTTCGCTGGTACCGGAAGTGACATATGTTCAAGGGTAACTTGGCACCGGAAGTGACATGTTTAAGGGTAACATGGCACCGGTGAAACCCGTCATTCCTGCATGCAGGTCTAGTTATTATTCAGATTCCAATTTGAATAGATCTCAGCAACTACGTGTCGCATCGTTACGATTTCTTCGGTTTTACTGGGAAAGTGGGTGTGACTTAGAGGATAAAGCTATTTTGAACGTTCTGCGACAATGCGAAATGTCCGAAATCACCGAATTTATCGTTTTTTAAAATATTGCATTAATTTTAACAATAATCACTGGATTTTAACTTTCGATACATTTTGGCATAGCCGGAGACATGGCAAATAGCTACGCTACTTTCGATTTTTGATTTTCGGCAAATCTTCGAAGATATTAGGCGCCAAATTTCGAAAATTTAAAATTTTACAAAAAACTTTTTTATTTATGAATATTTTTTAGTCGTGTTGTGCACAGAATTAAAGAGTCATCTGACTAGTGCAAAAATGTTAAAAAATTTTGTCTCAGTAATTTTCCTTGGCCGCCATTGGCTAATTCAGTTTTTCAGTCCTAGATTATTTTTTTATTGTTCGATTTGTATAAAACAAAGTTCATATGCTTCGTTGTCTCAATTATCATTTTTTTGTTACCGATAATGTTATCTGTCGGCACCGGAAGTGGCATAATTTTACCAAAAACTACAATTTTGACAGTTATTTTCTTATTTCGAAAACAAATATTATTTTTTTGAAAAATTATATGACTCAAAGAGTGTGTCCTTTCAAGGCGCAAAAAATGTAGGAAGCAGTTTTTTTAATTTCTATTTCATTTTCTAGCAAATTGGATTAAGAGGTGAAAAATGGTGTAAAATTGACCTATTTACAACCTATTCAGGCTTTTCAGATTTTAAAATATTTCTTCGTAACTTTTATAAACTTGTAGCTATAATCCATACGAAGAAAATGTTTGTTAAAATTCGTTTGTAATATAAGCAGTTACCAAGAAATGGGCAGTTCTGTACAAGTCACTGTTTTCGTTATTTTGCCTGTAAAATAGTCAATTATTATTGGATTTTTATAAAAGTGACATCATTTGATTCAAAAGGCATGTAGCGTCATATCAAGTTGATTACTATTTAAAATTGACTCCGAAAGTGACGTCATTTTGTCAAAAACTGCATTTTAATCTTTTTAAATCAATGTTTTATTCAACCAAGAATTACTTAATATGTATTAATAATTTTAACTTTTGGTTTAAATTCACATATAAACACAACTCATATGGTCATATAGATATCATAAAATCGTTTCTAACATGTTCGGTTGCCGAGAAATAGACGGTTTTCTACAGGTCACTTTTGAAGGTTTTGGGGCCATAAAAGTGTCAATTATTATTCGATTTTCATAAACTTTACACCATGTTATACCTAATGCCATTTAGGATTTCATACAAGTAATTTAAGATTTTCATTTTCACCGGAAGTAACGTCATTTTGGCAAAAACTGTATTTTTAGCCTTCAAAAAATATATTTTATTCAAATGAGCCTGTTTTGAAATATTTTTCAAATTATGGTATTTGATGCCAATCAACAAATAGAATGAACCCATACAATCATACAGATACCACAAAATGGTTTCTAACTTGTACGGTTGCAGAGAAATAGCCGATTTTCTACAAGTAACTTTTTAAGTTTTTTGGTCTTTAAAAGTGGCAATAATTATTCGATTTACATAAAATTTTCACTATATGATATCGTATGCCATTTCTGATTTCATAAGACTAATTGAACATTTTCATTAACACCGGAAGTAATTTAATTTTGTCAAGATCATTTACAAGTAACAAATGTATAAAATGAATTGATATTGCTGGATTTGGTTGATTCTGCGTCCATTTTATTTGTGTGCAATGTTAATTTGGAAACCTGTTTAGAGGTTTCGTTGGTACCGGAAGTGACATATGTTTAAGGGTAACTTGGCACCGGAAGTGTCATGTTTAAGGGTAACGTGGCACCAGTGAAACCCGTCATTCCTGCATGCAGGTCTAGTTGTTATTTGTTATTTGAAGCTTCAACGTGTAAATGAAAGCCTTCATTCACAACGAAGCGAAGACAGAGAAACCGACAGCGTGTGTACATGGAAGTAGAACACATGTAAAATTTTGTATCTTTACTAATCCAGAAACATTGAAAACGCATTTCTTTGTACTTTTGTTTATCACAAAGTATATAAAATACAAACTTAGTCTAATTCCATTCCTGTCGAACGAAAGCAATAGAGGCTTATTGAAATTGTTCTATTTGATCTGCCCGTCCGCCTACCACACGGAGCTAGTCTATCCATCTATTTCGTTGCCAACCGCATGTATTATCTGCGACCTGTAGTTTATATTTTTTATTTTTCATTCCTATATTTCATTCCCTACCAATAGAGAGAGAGAGAGAGATAGAGTTTAACGTCCACTTGACACAATGTAGGTCATTTTGGGACTAACACATGGTCCAATTTCATACCAATAATACGCTTCCGCGTAGGGGGTCTTTAGCTGTGGCTAGATATCGGAGGACCCGGAGAAAACCGAAGAGGTTGGACAGGCACACTACCCTCTCTTTCCCTATCGTTTATTTTATTGTCAAACATATCATTCATTTACAACTTCTCACATAGGCGTACCAGCCAGGGATTTCTTAAAATTGACTAAGGGATTAAAATTCGGCATAAAATTTAGAACATTTAAACTCAGTTTAATACACAAATGTTTTGGAAGGAGATCGGGGGGGGGGGCGATGATCAGGCCGAGTAGAGTTCTGATCCGACACCTGAATAAAATCGGAACCACTTGGTCGATCCCGCTCATTTTTGTCGGGCGCCATCCAAATTTCATGGACCCACTGCCCATAGGGGCTGAGTTAAGGGCTTTTTCTAAGGGGCACCGAAATGACAAAATCGATTTTTGCTACACCAGACCCTTCCCGAGGGTCAATTGACACCAAATTTTCTGGGCAGGTACTCCACCCAAGCACCCATCTTTCGACCAAACACATTTCCCAAAAGAAAATGTTGATCCCGACCCATGGGGAGTGAACGGTGGCCATCTTCGCTTTAAATGTCTCATACTAGACCATTAAACGCCATTAATTTGTTAAAGTGTTTTCCATTAAATATGATAGAAACCTATCCCAAAACCAACCAAATGTACCGAATCCACCGCCAGTTTATTTTAATATAATATTATATAATTATGTACCTACATACGCTATGTGGGAGTTTTTATTTTTTGAAAATCCCTTTATCACAAAACTATCACACGACATGCTTCAAATCTACTTGTTATTTATTAAAAACACTCTCTACTTTCGTGTTAAGAGTCATTTGCGTATAGAACATTTGTTTGTTTACCATATTATACTATTCAAAAAAAGTCGGCCAGTGACAGGGAGGAAGGTGTCAGAGGCCGACCCGCGATCTGCCGTCGGCCAGTGACGGGTACGAGAAATTGTCGATGGTCGACCCGAGACGTCGGCCAGTGACCCGGAGTGCCTCTTCTGGTTAGGTCGGCCACGACAAGGAGGAAGGAGTCAGAGGGGCCGGCCCTGCGATCTGCCGTCGGCCAGTGACGGGCACGAGAAATTGTCGATGGTCGACCCGAGACGTCGGCCAGTGGCCCGTAGTGCCTCTTCTCGTTAGGTCGGCTACGACCAGGCGTCGCCCAGAGGTGGTCGGCGAGGCACAGGTTGCTGCCATGTGCCCGCTACCGCCACCGTCGTTAACAGGTGACGGGACTCTAATAGGGAAACAATCTATTTAAAAAAAACACCTGATTAAAATAGTCACGTTCAACATATAGATGTCAAAATGTATGTATTAAATGAATCAATGATGTCAATTTAAAGATAATGCCTGTTATGGTATTTGACTGATCAGTGAGGGCATCTCGACCATTGATGTCAAATTAAGCTTCATGCCGTAATTTACATGACAGCTAGGGTGGCTCAGTGTGTTAGGCGCTGGCTTGCTAATCCGGATGTTCTGTCTTCAATCCCTGCATTGGCCGACATGACACCCCTTGTAAACATTGGTATGCACATAATATAAGAATCCTTGACTGTTGGAATCAAAATAAGAGTATGCCGTAGTGCCGCTGTCCAGGCAGATTTCCCGCATTGGCCGTCTTCATTAGCTAAGTCGGTGAAGAGCAGGACATTACATCCCATTTTATTTCTTCATTTCATATTTTATGTGACCAAAAACATCTTAAGGCAGTTTGCAGGGGCGGATTGGGGCCTGGAACCGGCCCGGGCTCCCGTGTCGGAGCGGCCCCTATTAGTGACCGTGGAGCCCGGAGAGGGGGGGGGGGTCGAGGGCTCTCCCCCTGGACATTTTTAAAAAATGAACCCCAAATATGCGATTTGGTGCAATATCAGATTATAATTTCTGTCAAATAATATATACTATTCAAAAAAAGTAGGGGATATTGGATTTTTAAGTGTTATTAAAGTCACCTAATGAAACTGACGAAGAAACAAATGACAAAATGAAATGAAGTTCACATTCATCGATTTATTCCAGGCACAGACTAACCATTATAAGGGTAAAATGATACCCGGGGTCAAACAGCAAAGTTACCACAGCATCACAACAAAGTCAGTAACGGGTAAATCCTCCTCTGTTTGCCAAACAAGCATTGATCCAACGTGGCATACTCCTAATGAGACGTCTAAGGTCATTTTGGTCCAGATTGTCCCATTACTGTTGCAACGCAGCAGCAAGTTTTTGGACATTGGCAGGACGTTGTTGACGTTGACGTAACCTCTGTCCAAGCATGTCCCAGACATGCTCGATGGGGGAGAGGTCGGGACTCAGTGCTGGCCAAGGTAATGTGGTGATGTTCTGTTGTTGGAGGTAACCTGTAACGATCCTGGCCCTGTGACATCTTGCGTTGTCATCCTGGAAGATGAAACGGCGACCATGACGTCATGCGAACGGCACAACATGGACTGCCAAGATGTTGTCCCGGTAGTACTGGCCTGTAACACGCCCTGCAACAACATGTAAAGTCGTTCTTCCAGCAACAGTGATGCCTCCCCACACCATAACAGAACCACCCCCAAATCGATCATGTCTGATGACGTTAACGTCTTGGAAGCGCTCGTTTCGACGACGCCACACCCTCCTACGTCTGTCCAAAAAATCAACAGTGAACCTTGACTCATCTGAAAACATCACATTGCCCCAGCGTCGATTATCCCAGTGTTGACGATCCCTACACCAACGACGTCTTGCCTGAATGTGATGAACTCTCAAACGAGAGATCACGCGAGGACGTCGAGGCAGTCGATTCCGAATCGTCTGGCCACTCACTCTCACACCAGTGTCTGTTTGAAGACGAGCGCTGATCTGATTTGCTGTGATGACACGATTTCTCAAGGCCAAAGTACGGATAAATCGATCCTGGGCTTGAGTTGTCGTCCTTGGTCAACCTGAGCGTGGTCTGTCCTGTACAGATTTTGTATCACGGTATCTGGACCATAGCCTGCTTATGACAGACTGAGAAACATTCATCGTCCGCACCACAACCGCCTGTGTTGTGCCGATCTGTAGCATGCCAAGGGCACGTAACCTTTCATTTTGGGTAAGCCGACGCATATCAAAATTTGTTTTCTGGTCACTAAAACAATTAAACTCATGTTTCCACCCTGGAATTCAATGCCACAATGACTGTAACATTCAAAGTAAGAGTCGTGCAAATCTTGGGCTGGACCCCCATGATGATCCCAAGCATCACCTGCATTCCATGCGGTAGCTATTGGTGCGTTTGGGCGTCACATGTAACTGGAAATGTTTCTTCTGTTAGGTTCTATAGTGACCTTTTTCGTAGTCATTTGCATATTTTAGTATTATGCCCCCAAAATCAAATATCCCCTACTTTTTTTGAATAGTATATATGAATAATTGTCAATATTCATATTTTACCTGTCAAAAGTCGACCATGCGTGATTCGCACCTTGAGCTTTCGCTACGTGTTCTATGATTGGTTACACACGACCAATCAAATCAGCGTTTAATTGTCGACGTTCAGCGCTGATCGCACGAGCATTTCGCTGGTAAGAGCGTATATAAGCAACCGAATTCATCACTTGCATTTCTCACACCAGATCAATTAGTACTCGTACTGATAACACCTAATGCACCAGAGCTCCAGAGCTATCGTCTAAATTTATCTTAAAGATAAAGTAGCCTAGCAAAGACTCGAGAAAGACTCCCCACCCGACTTTAAGACTCTACAAAGATTCTTCAGTTCCAAGGTTGTCTTTCTACTTTCATTATTTATTTTACTTTTTTTTTTTTTTTACTCTTTTACCTGAATAAGGTATAAGACTCTTTTTTTTGTTTGCTCTATTTCTTTTTCCCTTTACTTTTGACAGCTCTTTTTCAGTTATTCTGTTTAATTATTTTATTATTTCATTCATTTTTACTATTTTTTTTCTTCTTTTTACGCTTAGTTGGGCCATCTCATTTTGTTTTTTTCTTTTTTTTGTTTTATACTTTGACTTTTTTCTCGATTACTCTAGATTAGTTTCTTTTTTGTTTTATACTTTAATTTTGGCCTCTAGTTTTACTTCTCTTGTATCATTAGCCTCATATTTTTGCTTATTCTTATATTTTTGGTAGTTATTTCTCATATTTTTTTTTTCACTCATTTACTTTCATAGTTACGTTATCGTTACAAGGGCTTCAGTTCTATCTCTTTGTTAAGCAATCAGTACCCAAGCGATCAGAGATTAGCTCAAGCGATTGAACTACACTCAGATCAAAGATATTAAATCAAAGGCTTTACCGCCTTTGTTGAGGTAACGATCTGACAGCTGATCTACTCACTGGCTTATACAATCAATCAATTACCGTATAACGCTTTTTTAATGCTTTTGTTTTAATAACTGCTCTGCCTACTGACCTATACAAACATCAGGAACCTATAGTTAATTAGTATAACCAAATCTGATTGACTAGTGGATCTGTGTGGAAGGGGTCAATAGCAGATCATCAGGTAAACAATCAACCAATTACAACTTAATCTTAAGCACTCTACTCTAGAGTACCAATTAGATTCATCTCTTGTTGATCCCTCTTTTTAATTTAGACTTTCGAGGCAGGAAAAGGGAAATGGAGTCCGTGACTGAGCTCAACATGTCGATGGTTGAGGCTTTCAACAGCAGTCCGGCACCACCGACCTTTCCGGCAGCTAAAAAGAGGGAGGAACAAGCCTTCGTAGTCCAGGTGAGGCCCGCTGAAGGCAATTCCTTCAAAGGGACCAAACTGACGGCGATAGGGAAGGAGATCAAGAAGACCTGGGGTATTATCGATATCCCAGACATCAGAGTAACTGTCCCTGGACATGTCCGACTGGCCTTTAAATCACAGAAGGACATGGACAGGGCGGTGAACCAGGTATCCCTTCTCGGCATAGAAGTGACGGTATCCCAGCCGTCAACCTTGTCAACCGAAAAGGTGGTGGTACACGGGATTCCCTCCGAGTATGACGGAGAAGAGATCCTGGAAGACCTAAGAGACAGAGGGTATGCGGTCGCGGAGGTATACCGTTTCAAGATCGCCGAAGGTAAAGGCCAGGGAAGCGTCGCCCTGACCTTTAACAACAAGGCACCTGAGATGGTAAAAATAGTATACCTATCCCGAAGGACCCACGCATACATAAACAGGGTAAGGCAATGTTCCAATTGCCAAAAGCTAGGCCACACAGTCAAGTACTGTAAGAGAAAGACTGTGTGTGCCAAGTGCGGTGGGAGTCACGCGGTGGCCGAGTGCGGGGCGGGCATTCATACAAAATGCTCGAACTGCAAGGGCGGACACGCAGCGAACTCCCCCGATTGCCCGAAGATACAGAGCACCAGGGCTACCCTAAAGATACAGGGTAAGGAGAAAGTGAGCTTCAGTGAGGCAGCACTAATTCTTAAAAAGAAAGAGCGGGTGACAAAAGAAGTCAGGAAGACGGCTCCGGTTAATAAACCAACTACGGAGCCAATTCCATCGACATCGGCGCCGGAAGAACCACCCTAGGCTCCCCGCTCAGAACCACTACCAATCAAGATGACCAACCCAAAGAATAAGGAGGAACAGAAAACGAAGGCTAATGAAACCCACTTCATTCCGAAATTCAAAACGGAGAGTGGTTTCATGAGTTTTATGATTGAATTCCTGAAGGTAGCAGTGTCAAATGAGGACCAAACAACAAAGATGGCAAGCCTCCTAGGGAAACTAAGAACGTATATGGTCAATGCAGACGCTCTAATCAACTCCATCAACACAGTCAAGAAAAGAGCTAGAGATGACGACGAGGAAGCTGAAAAGAAAGATCAAGAGGTAAATCTCGCTCTACGTAGGAGGATATCTCATGTTCGCCACTACAACACTGGCGATATGCCCAGTTGCCTGCCGGTGTTAACACCAAAGGCGAACAACAGTGAGGTACCTTCTATGGAAAGCGAGACACCAGTAGATCAATAGAAGACACAAATTGAGAGGCATCAATCCGGAAAGTCATCATGGCGTGCCAGGTAAAGTTTCTACAACTTAACGTTAACGGACTGGCCACAAGATGTGCTGAGCTGAGAAAATACATCACCCGCAACCCCAAAGATGTAATATGCCTCCAGGAAACCAAACTTATATCAACTAAGAACGACATCCTCCTACCCGGTTACACTTGTCAGAGAAGGGACAGGCCGGGCAGCACGACTAATGGTGGCGGTCTTGCCATCTACGTCCGTGATAACATAAATTATATTTCTTTTTCACTGGATGTGGAGGGCCCTCTAGAAGCAATGGGCATAGCCATCACATTGAGCAATAAAACAAATTTGACAATAGTGAATGTCTATGCACCCCCAAGGGTCACAATAAAACCAGATGACTTCCAGTCACTTATCGACAAGCTTCCACGGGGTGAATCTGTGCTTTGCGGTGATTTTAACGCTAAGCACGCCCTGTGGGGGTCACCGAGGAATGACTGCAGGGGGACTAGCCTATGCTCAATTATAGTAGGGAACGACCTATGCGTACTGAATGATGAGAACCAAACATTTGTAGGAGGAAATGCCCCACCTTCACACCTGGATCTTACATTATGTACACTGGGTCTGGCAAACCGCTGCGACTGGCAAGTACACGAAGACGAAACACTAGGCGGTGACCATCTGGTGATAGAATTCAGCATCCAAGCCGAAACAATCAGGGAAGTCTATAACGGAAGACCCAATTGGAAAATGAAAGAAGCCGATTGGGCCAACTTCCGTGTAGGCTGCCTCGATTGGAAGGAAGAAGACATCATTGATACCAACATCGACGTGTACTCTGCCAACATTACGAGTGCTATCATAGGTGCAGCAAACGACTCGATTCCCAAGACGTTTGGCAAGATACCAAGGGTTAGAAAACCTTTGTGGTCCCCAGAATGTCAGAAGGCAGTTGACCAAAGAAAGAAGGCACTTCGCCTTCGGAAACGCAACCACAACGAAGCCAACCACCAAAACTACCTGAAGTTGAAGTACGCCGCAAGAGACACCATCAAGAAGGCGCAAAGTGGGCACTGGATGACATTCTGTAATGCGTTGAACAAAAACACGTAAACAGGTGTCGTCTGGAAGAAACTAAACGCAATGAACGGGAAGCGCAGATCATTCAACATACCAAACCTTGAAAATGGAGATGAGTACGTTACCAACGGCAATGAAAAGGCAGACCTATTGGCAAAAGCATTCGCAGACGCCAGCAGGGACGAAAACCAATCACCATAGTTCCAAAAGAGAAAGGAAATCTTCTACTCACAGCATCCTTCATTAGTAATTGAGCCTAATGAGGATGCTGAACCAATGTAACAGTATTTTAGTTATTAGAGAGTCAGCTTCGTATACGTATGGTTTATTTACATCGGGAACAGAATATCAACAAATACACAAATAGGCCTACATCTACACTACAGGAACTAGTCTATATATACTGTAACATATCTAACTACATTGTAACATCCATTCTACACCGCTGCCAACGCAGCGGCTGGACTCAGGCAAGTCCACACGCCGGTCTCTGCTGCCGGCTCTCTCTCCCTCTCTCTCTGGCTGTCTTGTCTTTCACTAATCTACTGTGAGTATACACTACTGTATATAAAGCCTCCAACACTTCGGGAAGGTGGACAGGAGGGATCATCAAATAAGGAAGTTCTATGGCGTTTGTACATATCGTATGTAGCTAGTAAATAACATATGGAATAAATTATGTAGTTAACAAGATCGTGCCTTAAATAAGTTTAGACAGTAAAAGAAACGTCCACTATAATAAATATCAAAACTAACAGAGGTCATACAGTTCTTTGCACCTAAATGAATGTTCAGACAACTTTGTTACATTTCCTTTCTCACCCACAGTTTATTTACGAAAGTAAATAAATAACACCATTCACACAGTTGGGACACTGGGTTCATCTCCATTAATTAATCACACGCGAAATAAGAACGGCACACACGATATTATAATAATGTACACAATATAGACGTCGATCGTAAACATTTCTAAAAGGGAATTCGTATACTTGAAATATAATGTTAATAAAAAAATAGCAAACATTTTATAAAATAGAAAATGTACATAATATATAGTAAGAAATTAATATAGGATTTTGTCATTTTGTTTTTTACTTGAGATAAATGGTAAATGAATGATTTGAACACATTTTACTAATCTTAAATAAGATATTTTCAAAGAACTTATCAAAATTAACAACGGTTTATCTCTCTATTCTTTAAACAAAACAAAACACCACATACGCTTCTAACCTAAGCGCGACCCTTCTTCCTTGAGGGTATACAAAACCGATTCCTCCTTATAGGAATACACAAATCTCTCGAATTTACGAGGTAAAAACTCTTGAAAAAACTCTCCCGTTACGTCGGGGTATATAAAAACACACAAAAAAATTAACAGGAGATAAAACCGTGAATATTATGTGAATGTTTGTGAGTTAATATCTTCACCGCAAATATGGCGATGGACGATGAAAAATCTATTCAACCGTCTATTCAAGAATTTCCTAATTAGGAACTTAACTCAATTCCAGTCAAACAATCACAAAATATTTTACTTCTTACTACAAACTTCTTAATACTTTATTACGATTCACTTTAACAGCCAAAATATGTGTTCAAAAACAAACAAGGACAATTTACATTCTTTTAAAAACAAAACGACTCACCGTAAAACAACAATCACACACATTTTTCTCGCTGTTCCGTCGCCATTAATCGGAACGTCTTTCGTGGCTTTTTGTTCGTCATTTCCCCGTGTTTGGTGATTTGCTCCATTTCCATCCGTGAATTAAGAATTTTTTATATCAACGAAACCGCGCCTGCCACTCACGGTTTCACAGATAAACGTTTCAGTCCTGGATTTTTATTTAAACTTTTTTTTTTCACAAACGCAACGGGCGGCTGGCGGTGAAACTTCATTTGTCTGCCACGCGGGATTTTTTTTCTGGTTGACGGGAACACACCCAAGGGTCTTCCCGGTCGATGCACCAAATCTAATCACTGTAACAGTATTTTAGTTATTAGAGAGTCAGCTTCGTATACGTATGGTTTATTTACATCGGGAACAGAATATCAACAAATACACAAATAGGCCTACATCTACACTACAGGAACTAGTCTATATATACTGTAACATATCTAACTACATTGTAACATCCATTCTACACCGCTGCCAACGCAGCGGCTGGACTCAGGCAAGTCCACACGCCGGTCTCTGCTGCCGGCTCTCTCTCCCTCTCTCTCTGGCTGTCTTGTCTTTCACTAATCTACTGTGAGTATACACTACTGTATATAAAGCCTCCAACACTTCGGGAAGGTGGACAGGAGGGATCATCAAATAAGGAAGTTCTATGGCGTTTGTACATATCGTATGTAGCTAGTAAATAACATATGGAATAAATTATGTAGTTAACAAGATCGTGCCTTAAATAAGTTTAGACAGTAAAAGAAACGTCCACTATAATAAATATCAAAACTAACAGAGGTCATACAGTTCTTTGCACCTAAATGAATGTTCAGACAACTTTGTTACACCAATCAACCTGCCCTTCTCTGAGGAAGAGTTAAATAAAGCTCTTTCCCTCAAGAAGGACAGCGCGGCCGGCGAGGACGAAGTAAAGTACTCAATGCTGAAACATCTACCTGAGAATGCCAAAACGATACTACTCAACTTCTTCAACACTTCCTGGCTGACAGGAGAGGTACCTAAAGAATGGCGGAAAGCCAACGTCATCCCTCTACTGAAACCAGGAAAAGAGAGAACAAAGGCAGAATCCTATCGTCCAGTATAAGCTTGACATCCACACTATGCAAAACCTTGGAGACAATGGTTAACATCCGACTACAATTCTATCTGGAGAGTAACCGACTGATCGACGAAAATCAAAGCGGGTTCAGGAAGGGACGATCAACAATGGACCACTTGGTGCGACTACAGCAAGTCATGTCTCAGGCACTCCTTTCGGGGAACCTGTTGTGTGCCGTGTTCGTGGATCTAACCAAGGCTTTCGATTTAGTTTGGTTGGACGGGTTGCTCTTCAAGCTAGGACGTATCGGTATAACGGGCATAATGTTTCGGTGGATCAAAAGCTTTCTGAGTGATAGAAGAATACAGGTGAATGTTGGCAAATTCCTGAGTGCCGAGCAAACATTAGAAAATGGCACGCCTCAGGGGTCGGTCATCAGTCCCACTCTCTTCAATATAATGATCAACGACATACAGAAATCGTCCTACCTCGACGCCAGAACCGAGTTAGCGAAATTTGCTGACGACAGCACAATATGGAGGAAAGGGAAGAGATTCTGCGAACTACAAACGCACATGCAGAAGGCCTTAGATAAGTTCATGGCATGGGCAAACGACTGGGGATTTAAGGTCTCAGAGAAGAAGACGGTCGGCATGCTTGTGAGCAGGGATAGTGGGATAAACAGAATGACTCTGTGTATGAACGGGAAAACCATCGAATTCAAAGACCAAACCAAGTTCCTTGGCGTAATCTTTGACCGAAGGCTGACCTGGAAACCGCACATCGACTGGACTGTAGATAAATGCTCTAAAATCCTTAACTTAATGAGAAAAATAACGGGCAGCTCGTGGGGAGCCAACAGAGTAACACTAATGATGGTGTATCGTGCTCTTATACGCTCTGTATTAGACTACGACTCTTTGGCCTTCATGAATTGCACGCCAACACTCTTAAGCAAGCTTGATACAATCCAATACAAAGCTCTGTGTATTGCGATTGGCGTAGGGCTTGGGACTAAGAGAGAAGCATTACTACAGGAAGCCGGAGAGTTGCCCCTATCTCTAAGAAGAAAAGAACTAGCGACGAGATACTGGGCTAAGATCTCGCAATTAGGCGATAGATCACCAACCTTCGTCAGCCTAAAGAAGACAAGATATGTAAAGGATCCCAAAAAGAAAAGCTTCGGACAGGGTATCAGAGAAACAGTCAGGGAACTACGATTGGAGGAGCTCGTGATAAATGAACACGACCCACCGGTTGTCGCCCCTTGGACACTCCCGATATCTCGAGTGAATCTAGACCTACTACAAACAACCGATAAGAAAAACAACCCAACTGATGCACGGGCACTATCCCTAACACACATGGAGGACAACTGGCCGTCTGATGACTGGGAACATGTTTACACGGACGGCTCACGCAATCCTGAAAGGGGCACCAGCTCGTTTGGAATATACCTGCCAAACGGGGAACAGGGAATAAGCAGGAAACTGCCCAATAACTGTTCGGTGTACACTGCAGAGATCGTGGCCATCCGTGATGCTATATCATGGATCTCCCATCAAAAGACGGGCAAGTTCGTCATTCCAAGCGACTCTCTGAGCAGTCTGATATCACATTAGTGGAAGCGGACGTTAAACATACCATTCCAGTTTCACTTGCATTTGTACCGCGGCCGGCGCTGAATATAGGTACGGGAATAGTAACTATTCCATTTATTAGCCGGGAAAAGTAACTTTTCCGCCATGCTAATAGACTATATTTAATTTTGGGATTTATTTGTCGATGATTTAAGAAGTATTTAAACGTCGTGATTTGATTAGGTTTACGCGAGATGATTCTGTGGAGCTTTTTTTAATTTTGTGGACTTTTGTCTGCATTTAGCTGATTCGGTCTTGGTTTTTCGGGTCATTAGTTTTATTGTGCGAAACTTTGTGCAAACCGGTACCTGCATTGTGTCGCGTTTAAATGACTGTGCCTGACCGTCTGAATTTTATCTTGCTCAGAGCTAATTCTGGCATTTAGGACGTGGTCTTGAATGGGTGGAACCAGTATTAATATAAGCGGAAAGACGCGTAACATTTTTACTTGTTGAAAGTTACTGTGAAACATTGTCATGGAATGTCGAGATTGCATTTAAATTAGGTGTTTTACTAAAAACGTACCTTGATATTCATCTAGATAAAGTTAAACCCCTATCCTGTATTTTGAAGTCCGTTTTATTGATTAGGGATAAACTCCTCGATTCATTCATACATTTATGTATTTACTTGTTACCCAATTGTCAGAAGTTACAATTGGTATAATAAAACTTTGTAATAATAAATATTGTTGTTTTCTCTGAGTTGATGTTTGGGGCAAACCATTGAGGATACAGTATACGAATCCCTGTTTCTTCTGAACAAACCCACAGTTGGAGGTTTTGTGTCTGGTAAAAGGGGTGGGACTTATTTTGCATTTATTCAAACTGAGGATCGAGACGCGATTGGATCCCAGGTACCTTTGATTCGTGGCGAGCTTGAACCTACATTTGTGCTTATAAGTCCCTAGATGCTTCATTTTTGTCACGTTTGTCCTCGTATTGCAAATTGGCGAGATTCGTGGAGTACTTTTTGTCAGTCATAAGCCCCTCCTACTACACTATATGAAGTGTTTTACTGGGAAAATATTGCTTCTAACAAGTACACGGGACATAGGTTCGTCTCAGCCGAATGACGTACTATAAGTCGTCCTTTGCCAGATCTTCCGTAAGGGGCCGGAAACTCCAGATAAACATTTTCGGCCGGAATCACTAGATTAGCGAGTCAACGTCTTACTGACTGCGCTACCGTGCCCACCCACCCTATTTGGTACACTAAAGTGCATTAAGGTTGGTTGGCGGGAAGGGGGTTACGCATGCACTTTGTATCAGAAGGTGTTATGTAGTCAAGTAGCGAGCGTGGATTTGATTCTGTGCTTGTACACGTCGAGGAGTAAGACCGTTTTTCCAATCTCGTGAGTTTTCTCTGAGTCCTCCCACGACTAATGACCTCTATGCGTAAGTGAATTATTAAAAGAAAACTAAACCATATGTTAGTCCAGAAATGGCCTAGTTTGTTTCGAACAGACTCTCCCTTTCTGTGTAGTCTATCAGGGTATACGGTGAATATCAAGGAGTAAGGCCGCGTGTCTAATCTCGTGGGTTTTCTCCGGGTCCTCCCAAGGCTACAGACCTCTATGTGCAAGTGAATTATTAAAAATAAAATTGAACCATGTTAGTCAGGCCCATAGCCAGGGGGTGGCAAGGGATTGCCCCCCCCCCCCTGAAAAAATGTCCCCCCCCCGCGAAAGAGGATTTGCCAACCATAACTCTAAAATACCTACTGTGGAATGTAACAGGTGTGCCCCTCCTAAAAACTTCACTGCCCTTCCGACGCCAGCAATGGCAGCAAGCTGCCTACGGGCCTGATGTTAGTCCAGAAATGACCTACTGTGTGAGTCCTGGTAAATAATAAACGGATTTCTTCGATTATGAACAAACTAGTTACCTTTGGTTTTTATAAACTTACCTGTGTGTTTGAAATTAACTCCCGTTAAATAAAATCCATTGCACAATAAAATATCTCAACGAATAAAAACGGTTCTCTCTTGAAAGATTTGAATATTTACTTATTATAACATTGCTTTCGTCACATATTGGACGAATCCAACCCACGGAAGCGAGGTTGTTCAAATTTGACGCATATTTTGTCAAGCACGCGCTATACTCAAAGCAAAGCGCCAACATTACAATCGTTTGAGTTTGGGCGACGAAAATATCAATTGAAGGCAATTACATAGGAGCTTCCCTTATGAAAAAGTCCTATAGAAAGAGTATAGGTTCCTATAGAAGTTTGGGGGATTCTATAGAATGCTATAGAATACTAAAGGAAAACAATTTCATTCTGCAGTTTTTTTTCAGATGACTATAGATTCAAAAACATTTACTATAGTTTGTGTAGGATCGGTAGATGAGTTTTTTCGAAGTGTAATTTCCTATAGAATCCTATAGAATACTGTAAGAAACTATTGGAAAAAAAATAAACCTATAGATTCATCGGTGCTGCTATAGAATTGGTGGTAAAAACTATAGTTTTCTGTACAACTAACTTGTATCCTCGAGACAGTTGAGTAATCCTTTAGTTTTCTGTAGCCTTTGTAGTAAAAACTATAGTTGGCTATAGAACTAGCCTGTATTCTAAAGTCAGTTGTTGTTCCAATAGATTTGATGGTAAAAACTATAGTTTTCTATAGAACTATCTTACTGTCTCAAGTCAGTCGTGTAATCCTATAGTTTTCTATAACATTCTGTAGAAAACTATGGAAAAATATTTTATTCTATAGGTTTTGTAGAGAATTTATATTTATAGGGTACTTAAACCATTTTAAAAAAAATAACATACTATACTGTAGTTTCCTACATAATAATGTAGTAACAATGTTCTATACTACAGATTTCAAAATTAAACGCTGACTTATTCTTACTATAGTTTATTATAGAATAATGATGCACATGTGTGAATTAGTTAAAAGTATCTAACAAAATACTCTTGGATGCAGTTTTTCGTAATTTACTGTGATACCAAATGGCAAACTGAAATAAGATTACCATGAAAAAAAATGAAGTTTTAAAGTAATATTATTTTAATGTAGAGTATGAATAAAATAGTGATACATGTTGAAATTTTCCAACCCGCCCACCCAAAAATGGCAGTAAAGGTAGATCTTCTCACCAAAAATAACATAATATTTAAGATATATCAATAAAGTAAAGACAAAGTTTATTTGAACAGTCTGACTGTTTGGTGACTTGCTAGTTAGATTTTAATGACTATAACAGATTCTGTACTCAAAATCATATTATTTGTTGAAGCCAGCAGGTCAACCGTGCATACCTGTCAACAAAGTATAATTATCAGCCAATTTACTCTCTTGAAATCTGTTTGGTCATTGGCTGAATTTTGAATTTTAAATTCAATGTATAACCACTTAGATTAATATGTTAGTATTATTAGCAAGAAACTGAAGAGAATAGTACTGTTGTTTTCACAGATTCGATTAAAGACAAAAAGATAAGTATACTTTATTACTTTTTTGACAATAATATTAAATAAGATACGATTGATGTGATTTTGTTATTTACTTAACCAATTATCAAACTATTATTTCCCCTATATTTCAGTTCTACCAAGAAAAAACAACATGTAAAGTTCTGACTAGTGAATCATCAGCAGAATTCAGATTCATCCATGAGGGAAAAAACAAGCTTATCAATTTGGAAGAAATCATGGGCCAACTATATTTATTCCCAAAATAAGAATTAATAAAAAATCTGTAGATTTCTATAGTACCCAGAAAACTGTAGTGACCGAATTTCCAAACTACAAAATACTACAATATTCATTCCTATACATATCTGTAGAAATCCTACAGATAGTACAATAAAAAACCTATAGAATACTACAATATTTTCCTATAGAAATTATCTCATAAATCTGTAGGAAAAGCTATAGGATTTTTGTTACAGAAACTGTAGAATATTTTGGGGCCGTTATTTCCTACAGGCGCCCCAAATTCTGTAGAATACTATAGAATTTTATCCTACAGAAAATGGGACACGCCCCCCACAAAACTCTATAGATTTTTTTATAGAATTCTTTAGAAAACTACACTGGTATTCTGTAGGACTTTTTGCTAAGGGTTTATCTTTATATTGAAACCATTGATCGCCAGTCTATCAAATTTTATTCACAATGAAAGAATCACTGATTGCACGGATACTCGTAAAATAAAGTCGTATATAAAATATAGATTTTAATATCCTATCTTCTTTATGTAATAAATAGTTTAACACAGATCATGAAGCACATCTCCGAAGTGGCTGAGTCTCCGAAGTGGCTGAGTGTATTATTAATTTGATCTCATTCTTTCGATTAAATAATAACCGCTTCAGTGACATTTTTAAGCGTGTTGCGACGGCGTTCAAAGTGCCTTATAATGGCATTGGGTGGCGCATGCCATGCCGATAAGTCCGTAACGCCCTGTAAGAAAAGGAACATTAATTGTAAATGGCCTGCACATACATTATGGGAGAGCAAAAACTGACTTTTGTCGGTCTTCCTTTGAGCCTCAGATGTCATAGAAATTATAAATTAGATCTTTATTTAAACAACAAGCCCAAAATGAACACTGTAGACCCACGGATGGCTTGGATTGGGCTCGGATTAAAACAGGATTTCGTCGACTGATTTAATCACTATGGCGTCGTGGGTGGGGTTTCTCCGTGACGTTGACGTCATCATACTTCCGGAAATTATTCATAAAAGACAGTGATGACCGAGGCTATGCACAAGCTTCACTAGATACCGTTTAAACATTACTTGATGATCGAGACTATGTAGGTGGAGTTAACGCCTGTCAATCAACAATCGGCCATAGTGGGAAAAGGGTGTCGATGATTTTAGCTACCATTTCTAGTAAAAAATTATAGTGGTGACAACTTTGTTCAGGATAAAGTTATTTGACTGAAATTTTCAATATATTCTTGTTTCAACATCTATTTTTGAACTTTTATAGCAAGAATGGCTAACTCCTTGTCAAAATCTCCCATAATGTATCTTTAAATAATAATATTATCATACCATATTATAAAGATGGGTAATATTTACGGCCCGTGAAAAGAATGTAGTTATTTTTGTTCCTCATGCGTGTTAAAAAGAAAATTATCCGATACGAGTCGCTAATCAAATAATTAAGACGGCAACAAATTTTAAAAAAATACAGGTTGTTATGTGTGCGAACGCTCAAACTCAATGCCGAGTCGAGACGTGCTTAACTTAAACCAAACTTGAATTGACTTAAAAATGCCACATTTGCTATGCTGTCACCCCTAATACAAAGTGATATCTCCCGAGGTGTGCAGGCGCGGATCCAGGATTTTTTGCAGAGGGGGGGGGGGGGGGTCTAGGTTTGATAAAAGGCACTCAACCAATTAACGGGGTTTGGGGGCCCTCCCCCAGGAAAATTTGGTAAATTAGATTCAATTTGGTGCATTCTGACGTATTTCCGGAAGGTAAATTCAAAAATTACAGGTCTAAAAGTCGCCAATAAAATCGCATAAAAATTTTTCAAGTCTGAGCAGGGGGGGGGGGGTCGGACCCCCTGGACCCTCCTCTGGATCCGCGCCTGGGTGTGACGTAACCAGCTGCCATATTGATCTTTTTCTTAACCGAAAGTTTGTGGGATTTCAATTTTTCAAGAGAGAACTGTTTAATACGTTGGGACATTTAGTGGTGCGACGGATTTTATTTAACGGGAGTTCATTTTAAACACACAGGTAAGTTTATAATAACCAAAGTTAACTAGTTTGTTCATAATCGAAGAAATCAGTTTATTATTTACCAGGACTCATACAGCAGTTTGTTTCAAATGGTCGTATGGCGATTGACTCTCTCACTCTTTCGCTGTCTCCGTGCGGTCCGTCAGGTTATGCAGTGAATATCAACATAAAATAAAACATTGCCAAAGACAGACAAGTAATTACTAAAATGAAGTATTTTATTATTATCTTATTGTACACAATCTATTCTTTCTACACCCTTTTTTTTGGACGATTCGTTTTTATTTTTCATTATTTAGCAGCATGTTTAGATTTCATTTGTTTTGGTTTCTTTTTTATCTACTCGAACCTTTTATTTTCAAAAAATGTTTATTTCCAAATCATATACTTGAATAAAACTATTTTGTCTTATTTAAACTTTTCAAAGACAGGTCATATGGTATGGTTCTCTTTCGGGTAGTCACCGCTAGGCTATAAATAGACCTCCAATGGCACTCTGCCAAACGAAGTTTGTTGTAGTATTTATTTTCGCATTTTTACTGCAACGAAAATGATATATGTTCATTTTGTAGGATGAGGATAAACTAGTTTAAGTGCTTTGATAGGCCAGAGAATATCGATTTAAAAAAAAGAATGGCGAATAACAAAAAAGAATGGCGAATAACAAAAACGAATGGCAAACTAGACCTGCATGCAGGAATGACGGGTTTCACTGGTGCCACGTCACTTTCGGTGCCACGTTACCCTTAAACATATGTCACTTCCGATACCAATGAAACCATCAAACAGGTTTCCACATAAGCATTGTAAACATCAAATAAAATGGACGAAGAATCAACCAAATCCAGCAATATCAATTCATTTTATATATATGTTACTTGTAAGTGATCCTGGCAAAATTTCATTACTTCCGGTGATAATGAAAATGTTCAATTAGTTTTATGAAATCAGAAATGGCATAAGGCATCATAATGGCGAAAATTGTATGTAAATCGAATGAGAATTGCCACTTTTATAGACCAAAAACCTTGAAAAGTGACTTGTAGAAAATCGTCTATTTCTCGGCAACCGTACACGATAAAAACTATCTTTTGGTATCTATATGATCGTATGGGTTCAATCCATTTGTTGATTGGAATCAAATATCATAATTTGAAATATATTACAAATCAGACTCATTTGAAAAAAATGTCTGTTTTGAAGGCTAAAAATACAGTTTTTGCCAAAATGACATTACTTCCGGTGATACTGAAAATGTTAAATTAGTTCTATGAAATCATAAATGACACAAGGTATCATATGGTGAAAATTTTATGAAAATCGAATAATAACTGACACTTTTATAGACCAAAAACCTTGAAAAGTGACTTAAGGAAAATCGCCCATTTCTCTGCAACCGTACAAGTTAGAAACCATTTTGTGGTATCTGTATGATCGTATGGGTTCAATCTATTTGATCAATAGAATCAAATATCACAATTTGAAAAAATAACAAATACGACTCATTTGAATAAAATATTGCTTTTTGAGGGCTAAAATTTAAGTTTTGAGAAAATGACGTCATTTCCGGTGGCAGCGCAAGGGGTAAAATGGTTTGACATAGTCCACTATGGCATTAGGCATCCAATGGCGAAAGAAAATTGAAAATCGAATAATAATTGATTCTTTTACAGCCAAAATTACGTGAAAAGTGACTCATGCAAAATTGCCTATTTCTCGGCAACTGCTTATATTACAAACTAATTTTCACATACATTCTCTTCGTATGGATTATAGCTACAAGTTTATAAAAGTTACGTAAAAATATTTTAAAATCTGAAAAGCCTGAATGAGTTGTAAATAGGTTAATTTTACGCCTTTTTTCACCTCTTAATCCAATTTGCTAGAAAATGAAAAAGAAATTAAAAAAACTGCTTCCGACATTTTTTGCGCCTTTAAAGGACACACTCTTTGAGTCATATAATTTTTCAAAAAAATAATATTTGTTTTCAAAAAATGTACCTAACTGTCAAAATTGTAGTTTTGGGTAAAATTATGCCACTTCCGGTGCCGACAGATAATACTTTTGGTAATAAAAAAAATGACAATTGAGACAACGAAGCATATGAACTTTGTTTTATACAAATCGAACAATAAAAAATTAATCTAGGACTGAAAAACTGAATTAGCCAATGGAGGCCAAGGAAAACTACTGAGACAAAAATTTTTAACATTTTTGCGCAAGTCAGATGACTCTTTAATTCTGTGTCCAACACGACTAAAAAATATTCATAAATAAAAAAGTTTTTTGTAAAATTTTAAATTTCCGAAATTTGGCGCCTAATATCTTCGAAGATTTGCCGAAAATCAAAAATCGAAAGTAGCGCAGCTATGTGCCCTGTCTCCAGCTATGCCAAAATGTATCGAAAGTTAAAATCCCATGATTATTGTTAAAATTACCGCAATATTTCTAAAAACGATAACTTCGGTGATTTCGGACATTTCGCATTGTCGCAGAACGTTCAAAATAGCTTTATCCTCTAAGTCACACCCACTTTCCCAGTAAAACCGAAGAAATCGTAACGATGCGACACGTAGTTGCTGAGATCTACTCAAAACAAAAGAAGAATAATAATAATAATAACTAGACCTGCAAGCAGCACTGAACCGGCTTTCAGGAATCATACAGAAAGTTTATTATACCATAGCCGATCCATTGAGCTACCAAACTATACTTTAGTTGTTTTGCTTCAGTGACACCCTATACCATATGTTAAAGTAATATTTGCTGGCGAAAAGACCGGTCAAAATTGTAAATTATGGCAAAATTACGTCACTTCCGGTGCCGAAAGAAATTTTTATAGGTGAAAAATAAGTCGAAAATTCGCGACATACAAAATACAGACTTTGTTTTATCATATCGGCCAATAAATAATTAAGGTAAAAAACTTAAAAGTGACCCTGGGAAAATTGGCTATTATTCAACAAGGGAACATGCTAGAAGCCTTTTCTTGATATCAATATGATGGTATTGATTCAATCTTACTGCCCATTAGAGTTAGACGTTATAAAGTTAAACGAATGATAAATATAAATCCCTTCAAAAAAATGTTTGTTTTGAAGGCTAAAAATGTTTTTTTTTGCAAAAATTACATTACTTCCGGTTATATTGAAAATGTTAATTTAGTTCACAGAAGTCATAAATTTCATAAGGCATCAAATGGTAAAAAAATTATTAAAATCGTATAATTATTGACACTTTTATGGACGAAAACCCTTGAAAAGTGACTTATAGAAGATCGCCTATTTCTCTGTAACCGTACAAGTTAGAAACCATTTTGTGGTATCTGTATGGCCGTAAGGCTTCATTCTATTCGTTGATGGGAATCAAATATCATAATTCTAAAAATATTATAAGGCAGACTCATTTTAATAAAATATTTGTTTTTTAGGTTAAAAATACAGTTTTTGCCCAAATGACGTCATTTCCGGTCACAGTGAAATTGTAAAATTGGCTTGACCTAGTCCAAATTGGCATTAAGCATCAAATGGAAAAAAAAATTGCAAATCGAATAATAATTCCCTCCTTTATAGGCAAAATAACGTGAAAAGTGATGCATGCAAAATTGCATATTTCTCGGCAACTGCTCATATTACAAACTAATTTTCCCATACATTCTCTTCGTCTGGATTAATGCTACGAGATTATGAAAATAACAAATAAATATTTCAAAATATGAAGACGCTGAATGATTTGTAAATAACTGAATTTTACACTTTATTTTACATTTTATTCGAAATTGCCCGAAAATGAAATTGGAATTAAAAAATCTGAGCTAAAGATTTTGTGCACCTTTGCAGGGTGCATCCTTTTAGTTATATCAGTTTTGAAAAAAATAACATTTGCTTTCAAAAAGTGGTACAGAACTGTCAAAATTGTAGTTTTTGTTAATATTACGTCACTTCCGTTGCCGACAGAAAAATTTCACCGTAACAAAAAATATTACAATTGGGACCACGGAGCATATGAACTTTGTTTCATACAAATCGAACAATAAATAATTGTTCTGGGTACGAAAAACTAAATTAGCCGATGGCGGCTAACGCAAATTACCGAGACAATTTTTGTTCTCATTTCTGTTCAAGTAGGATGATATTTTAACCCTGTGTAAAATACCATCAAACAATATTCATAAATGAAAAAGGTTTTCGTAAAAAAAATTTTTTTTTTCAAAATATCGGACATTTTTTCGACTACTTCCGGTTTTACGATCATTGTCGTGATAGCTTTACGAAGTTCTTTGGATACTTAACTTTACGTACCAGAAGTGTCAGAAACATCCATTGAGTAGTCTTGGAAAAAAAGATAAATTAAAGAGCGTTTCCAAAAATTTAACGATTTTTCAATTTTTTTCAAAGTTTGAGGCCATTTTTGGACCACCTACATTATTTCAATGCTTTTCATTTTGGATTCACTATATAGACAACCGATAGGACTTTGAGTAAGGAAAGTTTAAGAAAAATCGTAGGCGTCGTTTTCGAGAAAAGGGCGTCTCGGAATGTTAAAAAATCGGAAAATACTAGATTTTTGGCATACAATAATTTATTTCCTTACCATCGAAATCGTATTATTTAGATACCATATGATGGTCCATTAATAGGGCTATCCAACGACACTTTAGTTCTTTTGGTCCGCTATTACCTAAGGGAGAAATCAAGTTTTTCGCAAGTGCGACAATTTTTTTAACCTTTTTTTTCATTTTTTGAATACTTCCGGTGTGGTTATTATTGTCGGAATAGTTTTAATAGCCGGTTTGGGCACTAAAATAGCCACAGGGCTCTGTAATGATGTATTACATTATATGATCAGATAAAGTGCCCCTGGGAAATCTGGTGTTCAAAAGTGCCAAAAATGCAAAAAAATTAAAATATCGAAAATTAAATTTCAATAACCACATACATATTATACATCGTTAGAATCGTAATTAGGTCAGCTATCTGAATATACAACCTTTTTTTGAAAATCTCTTAAAATAAAAAAATGGTGGAGCATTTTCCAAAATTTCACGATTTTTCGACTTTTTTCGATTTTCAGTCCCTTTTTTATCCTATTCCAGACATTTCAAAGTCTTATTGGATGGCTTCATGCAAAATACCTCCAAAAGGACTCTCAATAGAAAAAATTTAAAAAAAATTGTAGGTTAAGTTTTCGAGATACAGGCGTCCAAAAATGCTAAAAATCAGAAAATACTTGATTTTCAGCGTGCCATATTTTGCTGCCTGATCATAGTATCTGTATGAATTGGGTATCATACGATAGTACAATCCTAGTGCAGTCCAATGGTACCCTAATTTGTTTAATCCATTGATATCGGACGGAGAAATCGCGTTTTCCCCAAAACTATTCATTTTTTTGCATTTTTTCAAAATATTGCACATTATTTCGACTACTTCCGGTCTACGGATCATTGTTGAAATTGCTTTATTCCTTGCAATGGTCATTTGGCTTCATGCCTTAGAAGTTTCAGATTCGCCAATTCGGCCATATAACGAAACCCGAGCTCACAAAATAGGTAGAAAATTCGAAAAAAATCGAAAAATAAAGGGCGATAACTCTGAATGAAACTTATATTACTGGAATCGGATGGACTTAAGGTATCCAAAAATATAAGTCAAATTTGAAAATTTTGAAAAATGAAAAAAATTGTCTTTTAAACAAAATTTTTCAATTTTCGAACGCTAGAAGTCAGCGACGAAGTTTCGAAATTACAAAATCTTAGATTGCTATTGGCTCGAAAAAGATTCAGGGTTTCCGAAAATGTCATTTGTTTGAAAATGGGTAAATAATTGACGAAACTATGGCCAATTTTCCATTTTTTGACAACGTACAAAGATCTGCCACTTCCGGTATGCGCAGAATTTTCGAAAATACTTTATCAAGTAGCCACCACATGGTTTCCCGAAAGAAAAGTTGATTTCAGATCGATATCTGCTTTCGATCATGGAGAACTTGGCCCCCGCGGTAAATAATAATAATAATAACTAGACCTGCAAGCAGCACTGAACCGGCTTTCAGGAGTCATACAGGAAGTTTCTTATACCATAGCCGATCCATTGAGCTACCAAACTATACTTTAGTTGTTTTGCTTCAGTGACACCCTCTATCATATGTAAAAGTAATATTTGATGGCGAAAAGACCGGTCAAAATTGTAAATTATGGCAAAATTACGTCACTTCCGGTACGGAAAGAAATTTTTATAGGTGAAAAATAAGTCGAAAATTCGCAACACACAAAATACAAACTTTGTTTTATACATATTGGGCAATAAATAATTACCCTATAACCCATAAACTGAAATTAAGAAGGTAAAAAACTTAAAAGTGACCCTGGGAAAATTGGCTATTATTCGACAAGGGAACATGCTAGAAGGCTTTTTTTGATATCAATATGATGGTATTGATTCAATCTTACTGTCCATTAGAGTCAGACGTTATCAAGTTAAACGAATAACAAATATAAATCCCTTCAAAAAAATGTTTGTTTTGAAGGCTAAAAATACGTTTTTTGCAAAAATTACATTACTTCCGGTGATATTGAAAATGTTAACTTAGTTCATAGAAGCCATAAATGGCATAAGGCATCAAATGGTAAAAAAATTATAAAAATCGAATAATAATTGACACTTTTATAGACCAAAAACCTTGAAAAGTGACTTACAGAAGATCGCCTATTTCTCTGTAACCATACAAGTTAGAAACCATTTTGTGGTATCTGTATGGTCGTATGGCTTCATTCTATTCGTTGATGGGAATCAAATATCATAATTTTAAAAATATTATAAGGCAGACTCATTTGAATAAAATATTTGTTTTTTGGGTTAAAAATACAGTTTTTGCCCAAATGACGTCATTTTCGGTCACAGTGAAAATGTAAAATTGGCTTGACCTAGTCCAAATTGGCATTAGGCATCAAATGGAAAAAAAATATTGCAAATTGAATGATAATTCACTCTTTTATAGGCAAAATAACGTGAAAAGTGATGCATGCAAAATTGCATATTTCTCGGCAACTGCTCATATTACAAACTAATTTTCGCATACATTCTCTTCGTCTGGATTATTGCTACGAGTTTATGAAAATTACAAATAAATATTTCAAAATATGAAGACGCTGAATGAATTGTAAATAACTGAATTTTACACTTTATTTTACATTTTATTCGAAATTGCCCGAAAATGAAATTGAAATTAAAAAATCTGAGCTAAGGATTTTGTGCATCTTTGCAGGGTGCATCCTTTTAGTTATATCAGTTTTGAAAAAAAAAAATATTTGCTTTCAAAAAGTGGTACCGAACTGTCAAAATTGTAGTTTTTGTTAATATTACGTCACTTCCGTTGCCGACAGAAAAATTTCAACGTAACAAAAAAAATTACCATTGGGACCACGGAGCATATGAACTTTGTTTTATACAAATCAAACAATAAATAATTTTTCTGGGTACGAAAAACTATATTAGCCGATGGCGGCTAACGCAAATTACCGAGACAATTTTTTTTCTCATTTTTGCTCAAGTAGGATGATATTTTAACCCTGTGTAAAATACCATAAAAAAATATTCATAAATAAAAAAGGTTTTCGTAAAGAGATAAATTATTTTCAAAATATCGGATATGTTTTCGACTACTTCCGGTTTAACGATCGTTGTCGTGATAGCTTTATTAACTTCTTTGGATACTTAACTTTCTGTACCAGAAGTGTCAGAAACATCCATTAAGTAGTTTTGGAAAAAAAGATAAATTAAAGAGCGTTTACAAAAATTTAACGATTTTTCAATTTTTTTCAAAGTTTGATGCCATTTTTGGACCACCTATTTTATTTCAATGGTTTTCATTTTGGATTCACTATATAGACAACCGATAGGACTTTGAGTAAGAAAAGTTTAAGAAAAATCGTAGGCGTCGTTTTCGAGAAAAGGGCGTCTCAGAATGTTAAAAAATCGGAAAATACTAGATTTTTGGCATGCAATAATTTATTTCCTTACCATGGAAATCATATTATTGAGATACCATATGATGGTCCATTAATAGTTCTATCCAGCGACACTTTAGTTCTTTTGGTCCGCTATTACCTAAGGGAGAAATCATGTTTTTCGCAAGTGCGACAATATTTTTAACCTTTTTTTTATTTTTTGAATACTTCCGGTATGGTTATTATTTTCGGAATAGTTTTAATAGCCAGTTTGGGCACTAAAATAGCCACAGGGCTCTGTAATGATATATTACATTATCTGATCAGATAAAATGCCCCTGAGAAATCCTACTTTTAAAAGTGCCAAAAATGCAAAAAATGTAAAATATCGAAAATTAAATTTCAATAATTACATACATATTATACACCGTTAGAATCGTAATTAGGTCAGCTATCTGAATATACAACTTTTTTTTAAAAATCTCTTAAAAAAAAAAAATAGTAGAGCATTTTCCAAAATTTCACGATTTTTCGACTTTTTTCGATTTTCAGTCCCTTTTTTATCCTATTCCAGACATTTCAAAGGCTTATTGGATGGCTTCATGCAAAAGACTTCCAAAAGGACTCTCGATAGAAAAAAATTTAAAAAAATTGTAGGTTAAGTTATCGAGATACAGGCGTCCAAAAACGCTCCAAATCAGAAAATACTTGATTTTCAGCGTGCCATATTTTGCTGCCTGATCATAGAATCCGTATGAATTGGGTATCATACGATAGTACAATCCTAGTGCAGTCCAATGGTACCCTAATTTCTTTAATCCATTGATATCGGGCGGAGAAATCGCGTTATTCCCCAAAATATCCATTTTTTGCATTTTTTTCAAAATATTGCCCATTATTTCGACCACTTCCGGTTTAAGGATTCTTGTCGAAATTGCTTTATAAGTTGGTATTGGACTATAACTTCATGTTCCAGAAGTTTCAGAAACGTCAATTCTGCCATAAACCGAAACCCGAGCTCACAAAATGGGAAGAAAATTCGAAAAAATTCGAAAAATAAAGGGCGATAACTCTGAATGAAACTTATATTACTGGAATCGGATGGACTTCAGGTATCCAAAAATGTAGGTCAAATTTGAAAATTTTTAAAAATAACAAAAATTGTCTCGTAAACAACATCTTTTCAATTTTCAAACGATAAAAGTCATAGACGAATGTTCGAAATTGAAAAATGTGAGATAGCCATTGTCTCAGAAAAGATTCAGGGATTCCAAAAATGTAATTTGTTTGAAAATGGATAAAGAATTGGCGAAACTATGGCCAATTTTCATTTTTTAGACAACGTACAAAGTTCGGTCACTTCCGGTATGCGCAGAAATTTCGAAAATATTTTATCAAGTAGCCACCACATGGTTTCCCAATAGAAAATCTAATTCCAGATCGATATCTGTTTCGATCATAGAGATCTAGGCCCTCGCGGTAAATAATAATAATAATAATAATTTTAGTAATCTCAATAGGCTTTCAGACGAAAGTCTGAAAGCCTAACTAGATCTGCTACTGTCCCATGCAGATATGAAAGCTTTCATATTCATCGTCATGTGTCATTGATTGTATCAAGTATCCTAAATAAAAGGATAAGAAGAAAAAAATTATCAAAATTGGTCAAAAACTCGCGAAGTTACAAGTCTAAATATAGTATGAAACATTGCACCCAGGCATAACAATAATCTGAAAACTAAAGGGAAATACCTCAAACTTGTATTACTGTAATGAGACGGATGAGAAAATGAAATGAAAATGGCGGGAAAAAAATTAAAAATGACCGGTTGGACAGGCGACCTTACTCCTTGTCACGTACAACCGGGCATTCGAAAACACGCTAGTTAACTCAATGACAGGCGCGCGTGCTAACCATTCAGCCACCCAACCCCCCTTTAAAATTAGACACGTGTAATATGTCATAGGAAAAATAACAAGTGGCTCACAAAAAATGGTAAATTAATGAGTTTAGGTCAAAAGGTTGAGCTACTGTTTTAGAGTATTTTTTTTATGTTTTAAAGAGACACGTTAAGGGTTGTTCATACTTAAATGAAAGTTTAATTTTAAATAAGACCAATAAAATTAGGATTTAATAATGCCAGACTAATATTAAAATAAAGTTTTCAATTAAGAATAATTAATTATTGGTCTAATGCAATGAAATGCTTTGATTTGACGGATGAAATGTACGATGGATGTCCACACTATGTGGCTAAGGCGTTGGCCTGCTAGCCAGGAGGTCGGGTGTTCGATCCCTGCATTGTCCGAGAAAGTTCATCTCGATTTTCTGGCGTGTCCCCCCACCCGCCGTGTACACATTGGAGTGCACGTAAAAGATCCCTTAGCAGTTGGAATTCGATACTGTTGAATAAGCTCTATACGATGACTAAATGTGCAGATTGTAGCCACCCACACTGCATGTTTTGCTTAACAATGAAAGGGTGCCGTTTTCAATGTTCGATCCTTTTGTTCTTCTACTCCTGATATGTTGGATTGTTGATCGATGGTTTTATACAAAAGACTACCAATAAGACTCTTTGTAGAAGAAGTTCCCAAAAAATATTAAGTTGACTTTACGAGAAAGACCTCTAAACATGCTCCAAATTGTAAAAATACGACTTTTTGGATTTTCAATCTCTTTTTTTCGCCTATCCCTGATATTTAAAATAAATGATACAATGATTTCACACAACAGGCTAGCTATTGGACTCTCTATTGACAAAAGTTTCACAGCCCTCCCTTCATTATAACCGAAGTTATCGTGCCCTAAAGAATCAACAAATCAGCATGCCTATCTCTGCTTACCCTAGACAGAAGATGCTCATCTTTGAACTCAATCATGACATTGACCTAGTGAACGTCTACACCAAGTTTGAACATTCTAGCTCAATTAGAAGGAGATTTATTGTGTTTCAAAGTCTCGGCCCTTCAAATTGCTACTACTTTTCATTTTCAATTCAAAATGGTGACCATCACGTGACCGAAATCAAAATTCTGCTCCCTACGATTTTTGGGCCATCCTTCAAGGATTCAGAAAATATAACTCCCGTGTCTGTAAGTGCAATATCGCAAAAGTTCATTTGTTTTTTCACGTTTCAAGATGGTGGCACTTCCGGTTCGATCGACAAACTCCATATTTTGTGTAGGAATCAGTAATTACTTGTCGAGTATCGAAAAAATTTTTTAGGTCATTCTGACCTATATTTCGACGATTTTTTTGAAAATTTTGATCCTTAATTTCACCAAGGGGAGATAAATTAGAAAATTTCTAATTATATTTTTGAAGTCACATCGGTAAGATCTACTTGTATACTAAATTTCATGAAAATCGTACAACTATTAAAGAAGTTGTCAAATTGGTCTAAACTTCCGGTTCGAAATCACAGCGACGAATTTTCGAAATTCGAAAATGTGAAAGTGCAGATCAAAACGATTTTTTTCAAGGTATTCAAAGAAAAAAGAATTAGTAAAATCGGTCAAAAAATAACAAAGTTACGACTATGCATTGTCAGTTTTTTCGTTCGTAAAATTCGGTGATTTCGGATTCGTAAAACGTTTTGAAAATATATTTAAACAACGTTCGCATCCCATTTTTGGGGGGGTAGGTCAAAGTTTCAGAAAGATCCCATGGTTAGATTCTGAGAAATCCGATTTGCAGAAAATACACAAAAAAAAAAAATAATAATAATCTTAACAGAAACAATAAGCTTTCATATGTAATATGAAAGCTTAATAATTTTAGTAATCTCAATAGGCTTTCAGACGAAAGTCTGAAAGCCTAATAATAATAAGAATAATAATTTTAACAAAAACAATAGTGTTTCACACAAGCTTCGCAGTGTGAAACCCTAATAACGTAAACGAATGGCGAATAACTCTTTGCCATGCGCATGGTCGAATATCCTCTGCCTCAAAAAAATGATCTAGAATTTAATTTGTCAGAGTAAAAAAGTTAATATGCCTGACTCATTAAGTCTAGTCGATGTCATTCACATCAGTGTGTGTAGCGACCAAGCGAATATTAACTGCTGACCAGTGTGCAAAATAGTATCCAGGAAGCGACTACAGACTTATCCAATATCTTAATAGATAATAACTATAAATGTAAACCAGAACTAAACTATGCAAGGCATGTCGACTTGACTTCCCTGCATTATTCTCAGTTAATACAATTTTGAAAAGAACTATGATAATGAAATCCAAGCATTATTTCTTTAAGCGATACATTCGCAGATTTAAAAATTTCAAAAATGTTGAACAGCACCAATATTTGCAATCATTCTATTCCTGTGGAAACTTATTTTGAAATTGATGATAAGACTCGTTGGAGATTCTCTATGTCATCAACACTTAAACAGTTATTTCCTTTGTTAGCTTCAATTTTGAATGTTTACATTTTACGTGTGATTATCACATGGTGGTTTATCTTTGGAACCAATAGAGGTCAGAAGTAAGACCGTCCATGTCGAAAACAAGCAGATACCGCTTGTCGAGACAAGTTCGTGAAAGTTGAACTAGTTGCTTTGGGTTGTAAGAAACGCTCAGGTTGACCATTTTCAGTCGCCGATGAGCCAGTTGGCGACACGCTTGAGTCCCCCAGTCGTTAAAGCGTCGGGTGTTTCCTATTGAAACGTCAGATACTCCCAGTTGTATAAGGTCGATATAAGCACCGCTTTAATTGCACCCGGTTTCCGAAACGCCGTGTGACCTTAGTCATGAGGTTTGTATACACACCAATTCAGTGGTTCTCAGTTGTAATTAGGTCGATATTAAAAATCACGTTAGTTGATCTTAGTGTTATTGTCGATATAAGAACCACCTAATGCTGGGGAATGAAAGACTGGAGAAAATAACCCAAGAAAAACAAAACCGATTCCCGGAGGCCGAGGTTTTTTCCGTCGAGGACGCTACCTTGCTTATAAGCCCTCTATGTTTACATATGCGCAAAATTCGAATATCCCAGAATTCCCGTGACGAAACCGTATATCATGTTTTCTAATGGAAAATAACCCTACCTTCAACGAATAACCCTTTACGAGATTAAAGAAAAGCTTTCAGAAGAATAACTCCAAATTCCTATGTATATATCCATCACCGCTCCCGACGTTCAGACCTCAAGTTATTCAGGGCATAGAATATGGCCCAACGATCAAAGAGATTTACCGTTACCAGTTTATAAGCTCATAATAAGAACCACTTTAATTGCTGTATAATACGGGATGTGGGTTTAACTAGTAATATGTCGGGATGAATGATAGTGGCCAGCACACCGGTGAAAATATATATACATAGAACATCAATGTCTACATCCATCCATATTTCATACAACTAAACCACTTTAGACCAACAACTGAAATTGTCGATATCATTGAATATCTTTTGTTGGTTCGTGTAGGCCCGTATTCGATTCCGGTGCTGGTATGGTTCTCCTCTGGCCAGAATATCTTACTTCGAATCCCAACTTCCATGAGTTTTTTTATGGTTTATGTGTACGTAAATGTGTAAATTGGACCTCGTTTCTTTAAACCCTCCGACCGACTAGATGCCGTTCATTTCTCACCATGCTCTCGCGGTTAGCAGTCAGACCGGGATATACCAGACGTAAGTCGCTTTTTCGCCACGCCTATTGAGACTGCGCCATGTTCACCCGGCCTCGTTCACTTTCAACGCAGAGAACAACCAAACTTTAAGCGAGACTGGAGATTATGGACGAGGCGCAGCACCTTCCTTGTATAAACAAAAAGGTCGTAACAGCGTAGCAAGCATTCCAGCTCGACGGCAACTTGGTTAAAGGTGTTGGGGACGTGGCTGTGAATGTAATACTTGCTAAGAAGCCCTCGTGGCATAGATTATGTTATGGCATCAACTGACTTCCAAGCTGAATGTGGAAAGCTGTCGCGTTAAAAACATAAAGTATGTCACCACTTACACAACGACGTGGCCACCAGTTCTTTCAATGGTGATGACATTGATGTCTTAGATGACGAGTCAAGTAAATAATTTATCAGTTGCAAGTCTCACATTTTTAACAATCGTTAATTTTGTATCTTATAACTGACGCCACCAAGTCTTAAAATTAGACTGATCGACCAAGTAAATGGGCTATTTTCCTGGAAAATCGATGTTAGCCCAGTGGTCCGAGTGAGTAGGCGTTTCAGTCCCATGAAAAAACAATATTTGCTCAGTGGTCAACTCGGATGAGAAATTTCATTGTTGGATAATATACTACTCAAAAGAAGTTTAGGGTGAAACCTTTTTTTCTACCAGGTAATTGTCTATGTACATATCAGATATATATATAAAATTATTGTCGGAAATCGTGTTAAAATTTATTCACGATATCCTGACGACAAAACCTGTATACAAGGCATTTTTCATTTTCAAACAAAACGATTTTGACAGTCTCTTTTGTATCCATAAACTGAAGCTCAAAACAAGGCTCCTCAAAACTGTTTACATCGACCAAACGCTGTAGGGTACGACTTTTCGGAGTTGATTATGTCCTTGCACGTGCACTATGCATTTTCCATGAACAGTTTTGGCATAAAAAAAAATCTTCCATGACCGTGCTGCTCTCAGTTGAAATTTCAACATTGTCAGACGTCAGCTGAGTGAACTTGACAGAGGAAGCGTGGCTTCAACAGGGTTTTACACAGAGGAATGTGGCACAGAGAACCGGTTGTAGTCAGAGTGTGATTCGGAGACTATGGCAGCGTTTCCAGGCAACCAATTCAATTCAGAATCGCCCACGGTCTGGTATAGGCCAAGATTAACGTCACAACGTCAAGACCGGCATGTCATTCAAATGGCCTTACGTCAGCCCGTTGTTACAGCGAGATGTCTGAGAGATGAACTGCGAAATGCCTGTGGTGTTCAGGTATCGGATCAGACCATAAGAAATCGTCTGCGAGCCCACAACATTCGATTTCGACGACAAGCGGTTCGACCATCTCTTCTTCAACGTCATACGGCAGCACGTCGTGACTGATGCACACGTCATAGAGATACTGGGTATTCTTCACTGCTGAGTCCCGATTTGCATGGGATGCGTTGGACAGACGTGTGAGAGACAA
This sequence comes from Patella caerulea, assembly GCA_036850965.1. Taxonomy (NCBI): domain Eukaryota; kingdom Metazoa; phylum Mollusca; class Gastropoda; family Patellidae; genus Patella; species Patella caerulea. The sequence continues at coordinate 7,212,411 of JAZGQO010000010.1, forward strand.
TCATAGGCAACCTGATAATTGTCAAGAATTGGTGCAATTCCTTCTGGCAGAGTGGCAGGTCATTCCCCAGATGTTTTTCGACCTCTGATCGACAGCATGCCTCGTTGTGCCGACTGCATACGAGCACGTGGTGGTTTCACTCGTTATTAACAAAGTTATCGAATTTGAGACAGTTTTGTTGGACCTCATTGTGCTCAAAATGGTGAATTTTCATCAAATCCTCAGAATAGTTGTGTATAAAATGTGCATATGCTATTCTTTGCATAACAGACTCAACATTGACGCATATTGAACTCATTCTGCTTAAAAGTGTTGATTTACATGTTCCCTGTGTCTAATAAAATGTCAAACAAAAATAATTTGTTGACCTTTAACTTCTTTTGAGTAGTATAGGTGAAACACGTCACTGACTTCCAGGAACGTACTACAATCCTATACAAAACAGAAGTGGAATCAGAAACCTTTTCAGTATTATGTTCAGAAAGCCGTCTGGTCGACCACAAACGATAACCATCATGGAAATATGCTGAATGAATGGACATACCATCATTTCATGCAATTTTAAATGGCAGAAATCGAATCTGCATTCCGAAAACACATATTTGACACGACTACTTAATCAAAATCAGCACATCGTTCCACTATACTGCTACAAATAGCAGTAATAATAGAAACATGTGATCATACTACAGTTGTTAACGACAGAAATGGAATCTGCGCCCCAAAAGTATATACATTTACACCAAAGACGATTAATTAAGTGTCATTCCATGAGAAAATCATGCAGAATCGGGAAGGTGGGGGGTCGGCAGATCGAGTTCATCTTGGGGGGATTTTATGGACTCCTCAAGACTACTTCACAGCCAAAAGAACCGATCTCAAAATTTAACCGTTATTGAGATACAGCCTCGGGCTGATTTTTGGCCAATTTTGCCATTTTTCAGGTCATTTTTGGTCAATTTTCAGCCACTTATTCTGGTGAGTCTATGGTTTGGATGAAATTAGTGGTGGTTGGCGATGTTAGTGGGGGTCTTCCTGTGCCCCAATATACAGACCTTAAGGTCACATCTATTCTGAGGGAGTAATGGTCAGCAAAATGGTAACATATGGCGAATAAAGTATAAAATATACACCTTCGAAGATTAGCCCTATTTTCTATGATGCGGGGGTAGGTCAAAATATCGAAATGGTTTTATGCACAGCTTGACCCCCTCTATTGATATAAGAAATAAAATCTCTGTCATCTCGTTTCATTCAATGCGAAATCATATGTCAAAGTTGGTGAATTTTCGCTATTGTAATCTCGGATTCTCTATGAAATGATCAACTACTTTCATACATGGTAAGTCAGCTTTCTCCAATTCTTTGCCAAATCATTCGCCCATGCTCGCTGGTAGCAGCAGTAAACCGGCTCGAGCAAAACTGGTCTATTTGATGAAGCTTGGTATCCAATGCAAGATGGCCGCGTCCGGGACCGCAGAAAATTTAGGTTTTTCTTCATTTTTGGCCATTGAATGTGGCACATATCCCACACATGAGAACTAAAATGACTTCATACAATTGAAAGACTGTACTAAAAACATTTAAGTCCACTCTTTAGCATATTACGTAGCAATAAGTGATGTGAGAACCGAATTGGAACTGATTTCTTGACGTATAGTGGAAATTTTGACCTTAATGTGCTGCCTATTGCTACCGCTTGGATTTCAAACGCAATATTCCCAAAGGACGTAAACATCCCCTGCATGGTACCACACCTAAGGGAAATATATAGACAACCCGTGTTGTGTCACTTAGAATCAGCTAAGTTTAATAAAATACTATTGAAAAAAGAAAGGAATAAAACTGTGTCTTTGAAATATCAATAAAAACCTTCTATGTGTGCTTGACCACAACTAATTTAGCAGAAAAGAGTTGTGCGGTATATACACAATTGGCCGAAAAGAGTTGTGCGGTGAACCTCTAGTTGACTGGGTAAAGTCATGGGCTTTAGAAGTCCTCAAACATGCTGCCTTGAGTCTGATATAGCTGTAATACCTTTACTGAAGGTGTTGTTGTTAGTTTTAGATATTTTTTTCTTCTATTCTAGGTACATACCGGAAATGTGATGCTGTCCATAATGAGGAATGGACCGTGAAAAAAAAACAGGCTAGTTCTTCAAATAAATAATATGGCATGGGGTCCAAAATTCAACTTCATCATATAATCATTTTCAGAGCCCAAAATGGATCTTATCAGACCTTGTAAAACTACATGTGTACATGAAGGGGAGTCAAAATGTTGTATCAAGCATATTTTGCAAAATTCACTTTTTTGCTTAGTCAGAATGAGAATTTTCTTGCGCATCTTTTCATCTGGTTGTCGTATTTCTAAGCCAATAAAAAGAGGGTTTATAGATATTGTTTCAAAATGTTGTATATGGGGTGTTCCAAAAAAAGAAATTATTAAGAGCGAAAATGTTGTATTTTCTTGAAAAAAATCAACTTTGTGTCTCACTTAAGTAATACAATCAAATGAAATATAGCCAGTAGTGTTTTATGATTAAATACTTATTATTGAAATTATTGTTTAGGCTTACTTTGTGAAATCTATGAAATTGAAGCAGGTAAAGGTGAATATTTTTCGGAGATACGTCTTTGCTGTATAGAATTGCAAATAACGAGCTTTCACTCATTATTTCTGTACTAGATGTTGAGCTTGATATGTGCAGGTAGTTACATACTGTTTAAATGGCTACACATGCATTTTGTCAATAAATATTTGAGAAAAGCTTCAGAAATATGACCTTTTACATACAGCATTTTGATTCTTATGCTTGTCGTGTGCTTGTTTAGGCTCTCCTGGACGATTTCCCAAAATCCAGATACGACCTTTTGACTCCCCACCCACGATATTTCTATCAGGGGCCACCCCTCAAAATATCATCTGCAACGTATATATTTGCCATTGAAAATTTTCTTGTATCTAGTCTCCGAATGATGGACTGGCCGGTAACAGGGACCAGACTAGTTGATCAGTTGGACACTTGATTTGTAAAGAAAATTTTTCAAATTTTGATCCATGCAAATACTTAGAAAATAAATTTAATAAATTATTTTATATGGAATAAGTTTAGAAAATTGTTTTATGTGATTTGAAATTACTGTTGGAACTAATGACATCCCTCCCACTTTTGGCAGTTCTATGTACTAGTAGCTGTTACAGGAAGTGGTGGCGGTGTTTCAATACTGCTACCCATAGCTGCAGATGATGTTGTAGCAGTAGACTGATAATAGGTGTTAGAGGCACTACCAGTAGCTGCAGATGATGTAGCAGTTGGATGGATGTCATTAGTTCCCACAGTAATATCAAACCACGTGAAATAATTTAGTTTTAAAAGGCCTGTCAAGATCCATTTTGGGCTCTGGAAATGATCACATGATGCAGTTGAATTTTTGACCCTATACCATATTATTTATTTGAAGAACTAACCTGACTCTTTTTACAGTTCATTTTCTCATTATTGACATTGTAACATTTCCAGCATATACCTAGAACAGAAGAAAAAAGTTCTAAAATTTACAAGCTAGCCTCCAGTGAAGGTATTACAGCTATATCAGACTCAATGCAGCTAGTTTGAGGACTTCTGGAGTCCATCGCTTAAGTCAGTCAATTGTTGTCGATTACACATACAAGATTTGATTTTGTTTATCGATATTTCACTTACCCCATGCAATAGGAATAAACAGATTCTAAGTGACACATCAAGGTCTTTGTATGGATTCCCCTTATGGAATATTCCGTTTGTAACCGAGGCGGTAGCGATGGGCAGCACATGTTACTTTTCCATCTAAACTCGACGAATCAAGATAAGAAATATACACTTCGTCAAGAATTCAGCTCCCATTCGGTAGTCACATCACATAATGCTATGTAATGTGCTAAAGGGTGGACCTTAATGTGATGTTCTTATATTAGTACACTCTTAGTACACAGCAAAGTCTTTGTATGGATTTCCCATAGGTGTGGTACCATGCAGGAAATATTTACGTCCTTTTGCATTTGAGATCCAGGCGGTAGCGACTGGATCAAAATTTCCACTTCGTCAAGAAATCAGTTAATTTTCGGTTCTCACATATCTTATTGCTATGTAATGAGGTGGACCTTAATGTTTTAAGTGCAGTCTTTCAATTGTATGAAGTCATGTTATTTCTCGTATGTTGGGATATGTGCCACATTCAATGGTCAAAAATGAAGAAAAACCTCAATTTTCTGCGGTCCCGGGTGCGGCCATCTTGGATTGGATACCAAGCTTCATCAAAGTGACCAGTTTTGCTCGAACAGGTTTACTGCTGCTAAAAGCGAGCATGGGCGAATGATTTGGCGAAGAATTGGAGAAAGCTGGCTTACCCTGTATGAAAGAAGTTGGTCATTTCATAGAGAATCGGAGACTTATAATATGGGAAATTCACCAACTTTGACTCATGATTTCGCATTGAATGAAACGAGGTGACAGAGATTTTATTTCTTATATCGATAGAGGGGGTCACGTTGTGCATAAAACCATTTCGATATTTTGACCTACCCCCGCATCATAGAAAATAGGGCTAATCTTCGAAGGTGTATATTTTCTATTTTGTTTGCCATATGTTACAATTTTGCTGACCATTACTCTCAGAGAATAGATGCGATCATAAGGTCTTTACATTGGGGCACAGGAAGACCCCCACTAACATCGCCAACCACCACTATTTTCATCCAAACCCTAGACTCGCCAGAATAGGTGGCTGAAAATTGACCAAAAATGGCGTGAAAAAGGGCAAAAATGTCCAAAAATCAATCTGAGGCTATATCTCAATAACGGTTAAATTTTCAAATCGATTCTTCTGGCTGTGAAGTAGTCTTGAGGAGTCCATAAAATCCTCCCGAGATGAACTTGATCTGCCGACCCCCACCTTCCCACCTTCTGCATGGTTTTCTCGTGGAATGACTCTTAATACCGTCCCATAATCAAATCTCTGCCAAATCACAGTTGATATATCGATAACATTATAAATAAGGTAAAAAAAAAAATAGTTGGAATATTGCAAATAATGGCCTCCCATACTATGAAGACCTACTGTCATTAGAAAGCATAACCTTCTAAATAAAGCTTATTCGAAATACGATTCAGCAAACAATGAAAACGGCGTACAGGAGGGTACTGGCAACCATATCAAATGTACGAGGCAAAACATACAGCTAAATCTACTTATTACAGGTCTTTCTTCGGGCCTGAAATGTTATCTAAATTATTAATAAAACATTAATTAACTGAACCAGGCCATAATCAACAATTGATTAGAACGCGTCAACCATATATTGATTTAATTAAAATGGAGGAGTGGTTGAAATTATTGCACACATCTTGTAAAACGTTAAAAGGCTTATATCTTCGCTCGTAATAGAGTAATCTAAATGAAATTTTCAATTTATTCGTTTTACATTATTTATTTTCGAATTTGAATTTTCATAGCACGAGTGTCTAACTCTTGATCTAAGTCTTACATAACATCTTTAAGTAAGGGTTTTTGTTTTTTTTTTAATTTTGAAATTTGCACAGGCCGTCATATTTAATTTGTATAAGACGTGTCTTTCTTCATTGTTGATCTGTTATTTCTCATATTTGTGGGTTAAAGAGCCGTTGGTGCATAAAATCAGGGGAATAACTTCGGTAATCTCCGAATCTCTGCCAAACAAATTGATCAAAATTTTTACACTTTCAATTTTTCACAAATGAATTTTTTCTGGTATGCGCAATCCTGATCATTAAAGTGCAGGTAACGTAATTCAATACAGTCTTCTTTACCGCCGCTGTTACTGGGATTGTCTGGTGTCCAATAATGAGGATCGAGTAGAATGCTAGACCCATCATTCCACCTCCAATCACCTTCTGTAGCCTTATCATTACCACCCAACCAATATCGTCTATCTGAAATTTCTGAATAAGAGACAAAAACATTTCATTAGCTGTGTTTCGATTGTCCGAAACATCGATATAAAGGTTTCATTATCGGTCTTTCCTTTGCCATGCACTTAATAAAGTCTGTTTATTCCTTTTTCATTTGCGGTAACGTGGAATTTGAGATTTTATGATCAATCCACATGGAAACTGACACGGGACTAGGATACACGTTTGGTTATTAGGTTTTCCATGCCGAATTAATGGAGTTCTATTTATTAACGGAGAACGCTAGATCGGAGACGGTCCTGCGCATTTTATGACGTCACATGTGGGTTAAGGTAAGGTTTAGGCTTGGCCCAGGGTTAGACTTTGACGAAATCTACAGGTCCTAGCCCTTACCCTAACCCACAATCTATATATGACGTCATATGTGCTAAAATGTGTAGGACCGTCTTCGATCTAGCGTTATCCTTTATTAACATCTATCTGCACCTGTTCCGTTAAACCATACACTGTCCTGTGCGGGAAAGTGCGCATAGAGAAATACAGGAGGTTTACGTCCACTTGACACAAACTAGGTCATTTGGGACTAACATATACATTCAATTTTATTACAATTCGCTTGCGAACTGTGATTTATGAGCAGTGGGTGGCAACCTATGAAGATAAGCACGTCAGATATAATATAGAACAATAACGTGGTTTCCTTGGAGTTTTGACAAGTTGCCGTCATGACCGAGAACCGCAACTAGATCCCGTGCACATTGTTGCTCCTGTAAGCTTTCAAAACAAAACTGGTACCAAGGACTGGAAACTCACTCATGGCCATATGTAGAACTATTGAAACCTCGTGTCCTGCATATCATCACAGGGTGGAAGAACAAGACGATGATTAAAAGCAGGTCGCAGATGCCTCCGCCCCCTCATGAGATATGAGCTACCGACGAACGATTCGCAGACACACAACACCTCACACGAGATCTACCGTAGAACGACTCACCGACACCCACTTCGTCACAAGGAATAAGCAACCGATGGACAGTCGGGCGACCTGACAGCGATAAAAATACGCATTACGGTACAAACGATGAACAAAGTTAAAGGTATGAACGCTTATAACTACTGCTTGTAATTTCTACATTTCTCCCTTTCAGAATGCGAAATCACGACTTGTACATTCTCGGTGATATTTGAAATGAAATGAAATGGGGTTTAACGTCCTACTCTTCTGCACCTAAACTGGGCTAATGGAAGACGGGCATACGTCATACAGTGTGCTATGAGGGAAATTTTGCCCGGGCAGTGGCGCTACGGCCTAGTCTTATATCGAATTCCAACTGACAAGGGATCTTTTACGTGCACTCCAATCTGTACACGGGACCTCGGTTTTTCGTCCCATCCGACCAAGTAGCTGTCCTTGTCAGACCCTCCGTTCTGCATCACCGACAAGGGGAAACCACGCCGGAAAATCGAGATGAACTTTCTCGGCCAATGCAGCGATCGAACACCCGACCTCCAGGCTAGCGAGCCAGTGCCTTAGCCAGGCGATCCCCGAGTGATATTTAAAGGGGTCAAAAGCATAAATCACGAATGGTAGTTAAAGGTTCCCATAGAAATGGGATCGGTTGTGTTTTAGGCTTCCATGGAAATTGGATCGGTTGTGTTTTAGGCTATAATAGAAAGGGGATTGGCTATTTTTAGGCTCCCATAGAAAGGGGGTCGGTTTTGATTTAGGCACCCTTGTTTTGATAAATTAAATAAACTAACCTGGAATTATCCTTTTCAATACCTCTTGCTTCAAAAAGAAATCATCCGACTTCATTGTGAGAAGTTGACCACCATTTTGTGAACATGTGTTTTTCGCAGTAGCCCAGTTCTGCTGATCATCGAATGTTTTAATACAAAACTGTCCACCGAAAAGGGGATAATCTGTCACATTACAGCTTTCTATTATTAAAATAAAAAAATCTCTTCAGCACTGGTTGAACGTATAAGTTGTCATTTTTCTTGAAAATAATCGGCATCCACACAAAAACCTTTCAGAAACTAACAACACTTACTTTCGACACGACAAGGTCTGACTGAATGGTGAGCTAGCTTGATGAGGGGATCACGGAGGGTTAGACACGGACGTGCTGGCCTGGTGATCGGGTGTTCGATCCTTGCACTAAACGGGAAAGTTCATCCAGATTCTGGTCACTTTTATGATTCTTTTACCCCCGCGCATGATGTATGTAAAAATAGGAATAAAATCCACCCAGGCATACTTAGTTGGCGAGAGGTGAAGTTTAACACCCACTAGTGATTAACACCGACTAGTCATTATCCTAGTGATTGGGGAGGTGAGGTTTAACACCCACTAGTCATTAAGCTAGTGATTGAGAGAGGTGAGGTTTAACGCCCACTAGTGATTGGGGTAGGTGAGGTTTAACACCTACTAGTCATTAATCTAGTGATTGAGAGAGGTGAGGTTTAACGTCCACTAGTCATTAACCTAGTGAGGTTTAACACCCACTAGTCATGAACCTAGTGATTGAGAGAGGTGAGGTTTAACGCCGACTAGTCATTAATCTAGTGATTGAGAGAGGTGAGGTTTAACGTCCACTAGTCATTAACCTAGTCATTTTGGGACTTGCATGGCATATTTGTATTTTAGTAATTCATGTAATACAGCGTTAGCTAGCGATATCACGGGGGTGTTGCCATGCAACTTAACAGCTTATCAGCTACAAAACGGTATCGACGCCATTACTTGCATAGATAGCACGTGATACCGGTCGTCTTCATCTCAGTGAATGCTGGAAAATGTCTTAGTCGTCTACTTGGGGCTCCGAGAAAGTTCCTCGGAATTAGTCGACGTTCGGTCTTGGATTTCGCGAACAATGTTTGCTCGTTATGCCGAGACAAAAAAAAAGAGGTCGGCTGTCCATGTTGGCATGCACTAACAATAAACCTTGTCCTGTCAGAATTTGCAAGGGATATGTCCATCCTCATTACCTTGGTTGGCGCAAGAAAGCCCCATTTAATTGCCTTTTTGCAGTTGTATCCAACCCTAGCAATTTTTCTCGGATTTATTCCGGATATAAAGATACATTCCCGGGTACAAACTTTGTTATCAGTCCAAATATATCATCAAATCACAAAGTTTATATCAATCAGGGAATGTGTCTTTAAGTCCGGAATAAATCTTAAACGAATAGCAAGTATCACTGTAAAAAGGTGGATAAAGTTTACTTCGGCTGGGTCATAACAATCCTTACCTCTCCAGTTCTCTAACCCAAACATCGTTGTTATATTGATGGAGCCTGTAGCTGGTGAATTTAGAATGTAACAAGTACTAGATTCATAGTGAAACAAGTTACATCCACGTATAGACATACACAATCGCCCACATTCCGTAACAACAACACCCGTTACTGAGACGGAATACTCCATGATGACTGGCCCGTCAAAATTCACTCGATTGTACATGACTTCCTTGCCCTCAACGCCAACAAGTATGCAAAGTAGAACAGAAAACTTCAACATTTTTAACACGATTCAAATCGAGACGAAAATGAAAATGAATCGTAACTGATTGCGGCTATCTGTTTCTAGAACATTGACGCTGCACAAACTGTTAAAATTAGAATGGACAATAACTTGAATCGTCTAGATTTATTGCTGTTATTTCAGATTAAACAAATAATTGACGCTGTACAAACCCGTGAAAATTAGAATGGAAAATGACTTATTTCTAGACTTATTTTTGTTATTTCAGATTCTACAAATATTAAACAGTGGTGTTCGTAACGATGTTTGGTTGTCTTCCAAAAGCCGCGAGTTTCAATGGCTCTTCATAAATAGGCCATTATTGATTTTACTAAAAAACTATTGCATTGTCTTATATATGTAACAAGTCATAATTAAGCCATTATTGACATTACTTAAAGAATGCTGTGTCACTTATATGTTTAAATATGACCTTGTTTACTTTGATCTTTAAAATATTATTATATATGTTTGAATAAGACTTTGTTTACTTTGATCTTTAAAATATTATTATATACTATTCAAATAAAGTAGGGGATATTTGATTTTTAAGTGTTATTAAAGTCACCTAATGAAACTGACGAAGAAACAAATTACAAAATGAAATGAAGTTCACATTCATCGATTTATTCCAAATGATCGTTAGACTAAGTAAGGCACAGACTGACCATTATAAGGGTAAAATGATACCCGGGGTCAAACAGCAAAGTTACCACAGCATCACAACAAAGTCAGTAACGGGTAAATTCTCCTCTGTTTGCCAAACAAGCATTGATCCGACGTGGCATACTCCTAATGAGACGTCTAAGGTCATTTTGGTCCAGATTGTCCCATTCCTGTTGCAACGCAGCAGCAAGTTCTTGGACATTGGCAGGTCGTAATGACGTTGACGTAACCTCTGTCCAAGCATGTCCCAAGCATGCTCGATGGGGGAGAGGTCGGGACTCAGTGCTGGCCAAGGTAATGTGGTGATGTTCTGTTGTTGGAGGTAACCTGTAACGATCCTGGCCCTTTGACATCTTGCGTTGTCATCCTGGAAGATGAAGCGGCGGCCATGACGTCGTGCGAACGGCACAACATGGACTGCCAAGATGTTGTCCCGGTAGTACTGGCCTGTAACACGCCCTGCAACAACATGTAAAGCCGTTCTTCCAGCAACAGCGATGCCTCCCCACACCATAACAGAACCACCCCCAAATCGATCATGTCTGATGACGTTAACGTCTTAGAAGCGCTCGTTTCGACGACGCCACACCCTCATACGTCTGTCCAAAAAATCAACAGTGAACTTTGACTCATCTGAAAACATCACATTGCTCCAGCGTCGATTATCCCAGTGTTGACGATCCCTACACCAACGACGTCTTGCCTGAATGTGATGATCTCTCAAACAAGGGATCACGCGAGGACGTCGGGCGCGAAGGTGACCCCTATGCAGTCGATTCCGAATCGTCTGGCCACTCACTCTCACACCAGTGTCTGTTTGAAGACGAGCGCTGATCTGATTTGCTGTGATGACACGATTTCTCAAGGCCAAGGTACGGATAAATCGATCCTGGGCTTGAGTTGTCGCCCTTGGTCGACCTGAGCTTGGTCTGTCCTGCACAGATTGTGTATCACGGTATCTGGACCATAGCCTGCTTATGACGGACTGAGAAACATTCTTCGTCCGCGCCACAACCGACTGTGTTGTGCCGATCTGTAGCATGCCAAGGGCACGTAACCTTTCATTTTGGGTAAGCCGACGCATATCAAAATTTGTTTTCTGGTCACTAAAACAATTAAACTGATGTTTCCACCCTAGAATTCAATGCCACAATGACTGTAACATTCAAAGTCAGAGTCGTGCAAATCTTGGGCTGGACCCCCATGATGATCCCAAGCATCACCTGCATTCCATGCGGTAGCTATTGGTGCGTTTGGGCGTCACATGTAACTGGAAATGTTTCTTCTGTTAATTCTATAGTGACTTTTTTCGTAGTCATTTGCAAATGTTAGTATTATGCCCCCAAAATCAAATATCCCCTACTTTTTTTGAATAGTATATATTCTTATATATATATATATCATGTACATCAGTTGATATAAGAAATAAATACCTTGTTTGCTACCGGTCTCAAACTTTTATGTTACTCATGGTTCCGGTTTCAGGATTTTGTCGAGGGGTGGGGGCATGCATTGGAGCACAGGGCAATACGTCGCAATCTTGGATTGCTTGGGCGGAGACAATGCGAAAATCATGTTTATATCATCTATCAAAGGGCAGATATGTGAACTACAACAGTAACAAAGCAAACGAAAATGAAAATCGGTGGGGGTGGCACGGCCCCCTGCCTCTGACCCCCTGGATCCGCGTCGGGATTTTGGAGATCTAGCATTCTCCAAGTTATAGTGGGAGTTCACTTCTGGGGTTACGCGAGCGGCATTTAACCCAAGCCGTCAGAAATTGCTTGATCAATCAACTTTGACGTTTCAGTGGTTCACAATTCCGTCCAGTGTGACAAAGTGATCTCTACATCATATTGAAATATAAATATACAGATAGAACTTTCTGACCTCTGCTGATTTTTGATCATTAATGATATTGACGTGTTCAACTCGACACAACTTCTTCAAGGCACGGACTTAATAAAACAGCTAATGTGTTCAATATGTTATTTACGGACTACACACGAATGGCCTCTGCTCGTTTTGACAATAGGCACGATCTCATTCACGATCTTATTAAATATGCAGTGCAGTTACAGATACTATAATCTCATAAATAAACAATGCCAAATATGTACATCGCTTGTGTATCACTTTTCTTAATTAATTGTATGCTTTATAAGCCAGAGTTTACTGTTAGTTTCAGGAGACTTGGAATGGCGCTCCTCCCGGAGTATGCCTATTTCATGCTCTCAATAAAGGTCTATCAACTATGCTGATATTCTGTTATCTGTATGTAGTGTTACAGATATCAGATTTGGATGCCGTGACCGTCCTGGGTCGTATCAGATTTGGCGCCGTGAATCAGTGAACCAGACAGAACGGGATCCAGTCCCATGAAGCCGCAGGCAATCTTGTTAGACAGAATTCTCCAGTTAATCTGCAAGTTGAAAAGATTTTGGTTTCATTAGTAATCAACCGGGATTGTTAATTACAATTAGTCAAGATATCAGATTTGGTTGCTGTGACCGTCCTGGCTGGTATCAGATTTGGATGCCGTGACTATATGAACCTGGGCTTGAATCGCCATACCGGCGGGAAGTCTTACCAGTGATAATGCCAATAATTACAGCCACAGCCATCAGTCATGGAATCACTGACGTCCAGGTTCGTAACCGGGAGGAAACCCATGGAAGAAGAAATTTCCAGTCGTTTTTAAGGTAGGTGCATATTTCCTTTTAACTGACAATGGAACGCCAAAAATGACCAAGGGATAATTTTAAAATTGTTTAAAGATTAGGGATTTGATCAATATAAAGTTTTCGAAAAAATGGCAAACTAGTAAATAATTAAGTTAAGTAAATAAGAGTTAGTTTTACACATGGGTAAATAATTTCTATAAACGTCGGTATAGATAAGAATTCTAAAACTGAAACAGTATAACTAAGCTAAAAGAAATAAAATGAAGTCTCCGTTCTATAAAGTTATAGATCGTAATAATGTAATGTAGTGTTATGTCCAAGTAATGTATATGTGTTTAACCGCGTATGGTTAAGGTATGAATATGTGTAAAATCGCGTTTAGGTTTTAGGGTTATAAAGGAAAATGCCCAAGAAAAATTAAAACTTAATGGCCCTTTGTGTGGGTTGGTATTAGGTTTTAAAAAATGTTTTAAATTGAAACAGGGTGCATTGCAATCTATAGCGAGTAGCTTATGCAATATAACTGTTTCTGGATTATTCATGTCGTTTTGTTAAAGAAATATAAAGGAGAATAAGTTTAAAGTATGTGTTCACCCCCCCCCCCCCCAAAGAAAAAGTATAACGTGGTAAAATGGATAATTTAAAGTTTAATTTGAAAGTGCGATTAGCTGTCGAATAAATTTTGAATTCCCTGTTATGTCATGAGTAATGTTACGTAAAACCATACTAATGTATTGGACACGTCAAGAACTTATATTTGTAATTTTTTATTTTTCGTTGTATGTAGTAAACGTCAGGAATATAATAACTTATGGGTTGTAATTATTTTATTTTTACAACCAGGAGTATCATACAATCAGGTCTTGTAATAAATACTGATCCTTTGTATCAAGATGCTGTTTCTCGTTTGAATTCAGAACGAAATGTTAATAGGGAGTATCTATATGGACATCTCACACAGGCACATGTCTGTCTTTTCTGTTCTCCGCGTGTAAGATAGCACCCCTTGGCTACAAGCTGGTGATATATACACGAAGCTCTATATAGCACCAATGTTAAGACGGGTTATAATCTTAACCTGTCACTGTCAATTCATAAAGCTGACTACTAATGAGTTTCAATGTTATTAATGACTTTAGGTGATAAGTACTAATTAATACTGCTTATTTTTACTTAGGGGCAGATTAAATTGTATTATTAATAGTTTATTCACTTAAAAGTAAATTCAATTTTGATTTTAAATAAACTTAAGTGTAAGAATATGATTAAGTATTATTACATCCAATTAAAATCAATGTTGTAAATTAAGGGTAATGTAATTGTAATTGGTCTAATTTAGCAAGTACATTTATCATTTATGGGATTTATTGTGCCCTATCTTACCGTACCGCAACGTTGAACCAGACAGGGGAATTCCAGTATCTTAACGTACCGCAACGTTGAACCAGACAGGGGAATTCCAGTATGTCAAAAGATATGGCCCTCAAGCACAGTTTGCAGAAGTGTTTACGTTCATCAAATTAGCTGTGTAAGAAAAAAAAAGAACAATTCTAACATGACCTGAACTTATTCAGTGGTGGCAACAGTGAAATTATTGACAATGAAAAAGTGTTTTTTGTTGATTTTTTTTTTCGGTTGGAACGTATAACCGAGTATTTATGTTGAACTTATATTATTGTAGCATGTTTATCAATGTAATTGTTTTTATAGAATTAGGACTTGAATTTGTGATGTCCATATTAATTCTTTTCAAGTGTTGATATTGATATTGTATTGTATTTAATGTATGTTAGATAACGATAATTTAGGGGATGGTGTCGGGTGAGACCGAGGACGAGAATACGCTCCATGGAACAGATGTTTCCACACCAGCACCAAGAAATAAACAAGTGTCATTCACTTTGTCATAATTAATCAAAAGGAATGCCAGAATTTAATGGTATAATGGTATCGTCCTACAAAAGTCTCGGACCTAGTGTTCCGAAAATATCATATAACTATATAATCGCGTGTGTTTTCATTACTATTATTATATCATGTGTGCTCTTCTTAATTCGTGTGTGATTTAACTTAATTGTGTGTACCTTCAATTGATATGAAGACAGTGTCCCACCTGTGAGAATGGTATTAGTTATTTATTTTTAATAAATAACTTAAATGGGTGGGGATGGAATGTGACAAAGTGATCTCTACATCATATTGAAATATAAATATACAGATAGAACTTTCTGACCTCTGCTGATTTTTGATCATTAATGATATTGACGTGTTCAACTCGACACAACTTCTTCAAGGCACGGACTTAATAAAACAGCTAATGTGTTCAATATGTTATTTACGGACTACACACGAATGGCCTCTGCTCGTTTTGACAATAGGCACGATCTCATTCACGATCTTATTAAATATGCAGTGCAGTTACAGATACTATAATCTCATAAATAAACAATGCCAAATATGTACATCGCTTGTGTATCACTTTTCTTAATTAATTGTATGCTTTATAAGCCAGAGTTTACTGTTAGTTTCAGGAGACTTGGAATGGCGCTCCTCCCGGAGTATGCCTATTTCATGCTCTCAATAAAGGTCTATCAACTATGCTGATATTCTGTTATCTGTATGTAGTGTTACACCAGTCAATTTATGATTTTAACCCCAACAAATTGCAAGAAAGGGTTTTAATGCATTTTTGCGTTTATTTACGTGTACTTTATAATATCCAAAAAGTTTACCAAATTTTGCGAACCGGAAAGTGGTAATAATTGGTAAAATCCGAGATGGCCGACATTTAACTATTCCATGTTCAAGAAAATCCTAAATGGTTGGTTTATAATTAACATTTAAGAATAATATGTTATAAAAATGTCAAATGACCTCATTAAAAGTAATAAGACGTCATATAGCCGTATAACGACATACTATGACGACCGGCATATCTTAAGTACAAAAACGTTTAAACTTTTGGTTTTATTCCTGATAAATCTATATAGAGGTTGTCCGAACACGACACTGAAGTGTCCTTAGACCATTAAAATTACACCTGACATTACAATGACGCAACATGGACAGTTAATGGTGTACTGGCATGCCTTGTCTTCATGGGGTTGTCATCTTTTAGCTCATGTAAACTGCCCTGGAAATCTCCAACTAAAAAGTAAAATGTTACACAGTGCACAGGGAATGTGATAGCCTACAATTATAAGTTAGGATAAGGGTTAGGGTAAGGGTTGTGGCCTGCAGATTTCGTCACAGTCTCGAGATGTAGACAGGGCTAGCCCTAACCCTAACCCTGGGCCAAGCCTAACCCTTATCTTAACCCACAATCCACATATGACGTCATAAGACCAGGCTGCGGTGGATGGAAAAAAACGTTTACAACTTCTCACATCCGATTGGTTAAAAAGCATAAACCCCGCCCCTTCCGTCATTATAGGACCATGGTCTCTAGGCTATTTTTCATTCAGTTTAATACCTCGTATCATATAGTTCATAGTCTGCAACGCACGGAGGGTCCGGGACCGTTGTCAATATTTGACGTAAAGTCCATTGCCCATGCGTAACCAGGAGTTGGCTTTTAATGATGTTGATTATCCAGTGTCGTCTGGACAAGTCAAGTAAGAGTTGTGCCCCTTCCGTAATAAATCCCATAATTCTTGCATTAATATATACAAACATGAATCGTGGCGACGAATTAGAATTAAATTTTAGAAACATGGATACGGCCCAAGAAGAGAGAAATTTTACATTAAAAGAAATTAAGAGTGTTGAATATTAAACTGGCATGCAATCAAATGGATTATTTGAAATGGCAGTCTTAAATTAATTTCATGGGCGTCATCATCTCTTATGACGAGTTACCTCCCTTAGACCCTGTTAACGGTATTGTAAAAGACTGGATTATCTCATCAATGACCGATTTTTATACGCCCACATTTTTATGTGGACGTATATTGTCGTCGCCCCTGTCCGTCCGTCCGTCCGTCCACAATTGTTTGTGAACAGTCTACAGGTCACAATTTTTATCTGGTTTCAATGAAACTTGAAATATAGGTTTATCACCCCGAGATCTCGGTTCCTTTCGATATTGGCATGTATCGGACTGTAACTTCATGGATTATGCCCCCTAATTGTACGAAAAATCACGTTTTTAGCTTGTGAACACTGTAGAGGTCACAGTATTGAACCGATTTTGATGAAACTTGAAATTCATGTTTATAAGTCAAAGATCTTGATTCCTTTCGATATTTGCGCATATCGGATCATAACTTATTGCCCCTGATTGTACCAAAAATCGCCTTTTTTAGCTTGTGGTCCCTCTTGAGGCCAAAATTATTATCCAATTTGAAAAACCGTCTGTTTATATCACCGTTACACCGTTAAGAAGGTTGTGTTCGAATTTCGTGAAAATCGAACCAAAATTGACGGACAAAAGTGTAAAAATATGGTATGTCAAGGTTGTGAACACTGTAGAGGTCACAATTTTGAACCGAATTTGATGAAACTTGAAATGCATGTCTATAAAATTCATGTTTATAAGTCAAAGATCTTGGTTCCTTTCGATATTTGCGCATATCTGATCGTAACATCCTGAATTATGGCCCCTGATTGTACGAAAAATCACGCTTTTAGCTTGTGGATATTATAGAGGTCACAACTTTAAACCGATTTTGATGAAACTTGACATGTATGTTTATAACCCAAAGATCTTAGTTCTTTTGATATTTGCGCCCATCGGATCTTAACTTCCTGAATTATGGCCCCTGTTTGTCCGAAAAATCACCCTTTTTAGATTGTGGTCCTTCTGAAGGTCAAAATTATTATCCGATTTAAAAAAAACGTTTGATGATATCACCGTTGCTTGGTAATGAAGGTTGAGTTCGAATTTCATGAAAATCAGACTAAAATTGACGGACAAAATGGCCGCCGTTTGTAAAGATATGTTATATCAAGGTTATGGACCCTATAGAGGTCACAATTTTAATTCGATTTTGATAAAACTTAAAATACATGTTTATAACCTAAAGGTCTTGGTTACATATTTGCGCATATCGGATTGTAACTTCCTGAATTATGGCCCCTGATTGTCCGAAAAATCGGCTTTTATTGCTTGTTGTCCCCCCTGGAGGTCGCAATTATTATCCAATTTTAAAAAAAACCCATTTGATTATATCACTGTTACACCGTAATGAAGGTTGAGTTTGAATTTCGTGAAAATCAAACCAAAATTGCTGGACAAAATGGCCGCTGCTTGTAAGCGAATAGTGTAACAATAGTGTATATCAAGTGGACCTGTAGAGGTCACAATTTTAATTTTATTTTGATGAAACTTGAAACAGAGTTTAAGGTCTTGAGACCAACAAATATATTGATTTTCAATGAATTTTGATAATTGTACAGCTAAATCCATAATATTAAATGTTTCGTATACTAGACATTAGCATGGGCCAGAACTTTGTAAAAAACCAAACAAATTCTAATGATTTTTGATAATTACTTAATATGCGACAACTCTTGTTGACTGCCCGGACTATTTAGCTGCTGGTGGGCGTATGTTTCGTTGCCTGGCAACCTATTTTTCTCAAATGTTGACAACACATCCAGACTAATATTCGTAGAATATTTTTCTGTGTGATATAGACTAGATAGTTCATGAACACAGTTCCTTTGGGGACGACAGGGGGGTGCTTGTAGCGCAACATAATCACTCTAAACTGTAAGATGGCGACCACAGAAAAACATGACGTAATAATAGTACGAAATAAACGGTCTATATTGCACATTCTGTTGTGACAGGATCTCCGGTAATAAGCTTTTGGCACAACAATTCTTAGTCAATGCCATGGACCCTGGATGTGCTATCACAACCATTGAACCACTGAACGTGTGAGGAGGGGGGGGGGCTAGTGGTCTAGAGTGCCGCACTTCGACCTCTAGCTGGTCGGTCACCTCTGGCTTAAGGCTGTGGTTTCGATCCCTTGTGTGAGCGTATGTGGCATGGAGATAGGGGCGCCTTCTCAACCCCGTCAACCCCGTGGGTTTCTTCCGGGCACTTGGGTTTCCTCCCACTGCTAAAGACCCCTACGCGCAAGTCCCGAAATGACCTAGTTTGTGTCGAGTGGACGTTAAACCCCATTTCTCTCTCTCTCTCTCTCTCTCTCTGAACGTGTGAAAAATAAGGGCTTGGAAACCTACTCTAGAGAATGGGTTAAGTTAACCCCACTGAGCATATCTTCAAATGAAATACTGACTCCCAAAACATTAGTTCAGAAACCAAATTTGCTATTTTATGACGAAGTCGTGCAGAGTTTTGCCTATTCGTAAATTTGGGATTTTTGTCACAGTTTGTATCGTTTCGGTCGAAGATTATGGCGTAGGGATACATCTGAAAACGGTGTAAGGGACCAGTTACCATCACTAGGTATATCTTCCAGTGCTATTTATGACGCAACAGTGCAGAGTTATGCCTATTCATATATGTGAGTTCCCGGTGATAGGTTTCTAGGGTAGGACTGGCCCCGTAAACGGCACAAGGGGGCATCGGCCTTATATGAAAACAATTTCATATGAAAGAATTGACTTCTTTCTGCTAGTCTGAAATTCTTTCCCTTTACAGGAAAATAGTTTAAAGAATTTAGCATTTACCCTCAAATTTGGCTACTTTCCGGTACTCAGATTTTGGTAAACTTTCATGGTGGAATTCAGTACACGAACACACCCAGAAATCACCAAAATATAACTTTTCTTGCAATTGTTTGGGGTTAGCCTCCATTTTTTCCATAAATTGACTAATAGGCCTAACAATTTATCTCAAATTTAAGTACTTCCCGTTTTGGTAGACTTGCAAAAATTTTATGACGAAGTCGTGCAGAGTTTTGCCTATTCGTAAATTTGGGATTTTTGTCACAGTTTGTATCGTTTCGGTCGAAGATTATGGCGTAGGGATACATCTGAAAACGGTGTAAGGGACCAGTTACCATCACTAGGTATATCTTCCAGTGCTATTTATGACGCAACAGTGCAGAGTTATGCCTATTCATATATGTGAGTTCCCGGTGATAGGTTTCTAGGGTAGGACTGGCCCCGTAAACGGCACAAGGGGGCATCGGCCTTATATGAAAACAATTTCATATGAAAGAATTGACTTCTTTCTGCTAGTCTGAAATTCTTTCCCTTTACAGGAAAATAGTTTAAAGAATTTAGCATTTACCCTCAAATTTGGCTACTTTCCGGTACTCAGATTTTGGTAAACTTTCATGGTGGAATTCAGTACACGAACACACCCAGAAATCACCAAAATATAACTTTTCTTGCAATTGTTTGGGGTTAGCCTCCATTTTTTCCATAAATTGACTAATAGGCCTAACAATTTATCTCAAATTTAAGTACTTCCCGTTTTGGTAGAATTGCAAAAAAAACCTGCAATTGGTGACGTGCGTAATTCCAGTTCAATTAATGATTATCAATGGTAGAGTCTCCTAGTCGTGAGGTCACCCAGTAATACACAGTGATTGTATTACATAGAATTGTCCAGTTCAGTAGGGCTGTGTCCAGTTTATAGCCAGTTCAGTAGGATTGTCTTTTAATCAGATCGCCAATCTCCAAGGGAAGATTTGGGAAAGCAATTTGCATGTACACCTGGCAATAATATTAAACAATGATATTACTATGGAGCCTTATATGAGCCTAACAGCCCTTTTTATAGATCGGGATTGGGAATTAAAGTCCGTTATCTTAGGTGCTATTCCGTTCCGTGATGATCACATTGGGGCTACACATGGCAGAAGGAATAAAAGTGACCCAGGCGAAGTGGAATTTGAAGTTGGATAATGTGATAAGTGGAACAACAGACAATGCCTCCAATAATTCTACGATGCTTCCCATCCTAAAGAAACATCAACTGCCCTGTTTTGATCACAATATGGATCTAGCTGTTAATGAAGGTTTAAAGATTGACACTGTAAGTAGAGCTGTAAGACTCGTCAGAGTAGCTGTGGATACATTTACCAGAAGCTGGAAGAAGAGTCGAAACCTAATGGTGAAACAGAAAGAACTGAACTTTCCAGAACACAAACTCATCCATGACGTGGCCACACGATGGGGTTCAACTGCGTCGATTTTTAGAGCAACACAAACCAGTGAAGTCAGTACTTTTATTGACAGATAGTACTGGCATGTTATGATACAGCTATCCTAAGATGTTTTGAACAAACTGATAACATTTTGTATCGGTTGTCTAAACTTACCGACACTTTTAGTGATGGTCAATATGTTACTGTAAGTGCTCTGTTACGTGTCTTAGATTATTTCAGTGAGACATTATTAAAGATAAAAAAGGGGATGACAGTTCACTAGAAATTAATTTAAAGAAACGAAATGATTTGGGGTTTAACGTCCTACACTTCTGCACCTAACCTGGGCTACATAATGAAAACGGGTATACGCCATACAATGTGCTATGGGAAAATTTGCCCGTGCAGAGGCGAAACGATCTACTCTTATATCGATTCCCTCATAGCACACTGTATGGCGTATGCCCGTCTTCATTATGTAGCCCAGAACAGTAGGACGTTAAACCCCATTTTATTTCATTTATTTTTGTGGAATGGCGGAATAAACATCAAATCGTCATCTATTCTTATTTCAATTTAAAAATCTGCACTGCGCATAATTTCCCGTCATTATAAGATAGCATTAGATATAATCAACATAATTTAGTCACACTAGCTTGAGTTCATTTAATATAATCTGTAACATCTGTCAAATCACTGATGTCACCAATTATTTCATTGACCAAACAATTATTTAATCGATGGTTTTCAAATTCACCTATATATTAAATAACTAGACACGCATTTTAAAATTCCACCTCTTTCTAATTCGGAGACCGATCAGGATGTTGGATGCAGTTGGGGATGTGTTTTTGTGCTCTAACGTAACTTGGGCACTCTTGACAGTTCTCGTATCCTTATTATGGTGGCGTTCAACACGTCCGTTGTCGGATGTACCGCCAGGACCCCGACCAATGATACCGATTTTAGGCAACATTTTACAATTAGAGACTGATCCCCGTAAACAATTTGCTAAATTTCGTCGACGATATGGTGACTTATTTAGTTTATACATCGGGAATAAACATATCATTGTATTAAATGGATTTGAAACATTAAAGGACCTGCTTGTCAAGAGTGGTGATAAGTTGAGCAATCGCCCAGAAGCGAGGACGCTGGAAATAGTGTGCAAATACAACGGTAATTTGTTAACAAGGCCAACAAACAAACCTGTGTTGTTTTTAATGTATTTTTCTCTGGGATTTGTGGGTTTGTTTTTCTCTGGGGTCTACTGTAATTGCTGAGAAAGCTTCGCGAAAATAACACCGAAATTGCAGTGTTGGAATATTTGGCTACACAAAATCAATTTAATGAGTTAAATGATTAAGGAGCTGAAGCTGTGCTGTTTTGATCACCAAATCCCCTAAAGACAATTATATGAGAAAACGATCACTGGTATTTTTATTTGCCGAAACGTCGTACTGTGTTTGTACACCAGCGATTGTTGTGTTCATGTGAATAGTGTTGTGGGTTTTTTTTATGTTCAATCGCTAAATGTCACTTAAGGATTATAGCGCACAGATGTTGCATATAGACGTCTTTAGAAAGCTTAATGCACTTGTAAGGATTGACTGTCTCGAATGTACCCCCCCCCCCTTTATTGCTCATGCTGGAAATAGGGTCTAATGAAGACAGGCCTACGCCCTACAATGTCTTGTGAGTTACATTTTGCCTGGATAGCAGCGCTATAACGGCATACTCTTTTATCGAAATTCATTTTGTTCTTACGTGCACGCTAAATGACAATATTTCGTCCTGCAACACTGTCGAGGAGGAACTGCACCGGAAAACTATCTCGGTGTTAACACTTTGGTTGAACACGGGGCCGCCAGGTTAACGACCAAACGTCGTATTCACTGAACCACCGTGGCTGTCTGAAGTTGTTCGAAAGCCTCGTATATGTATTAGGTAAACAAGATATCGATGAAATATATCCAAATGTGATTCTTCTTAAAATACAGATGTGACGTCACCTTTTGATGTTGGCGTACCATTATATCAAATAATTGTACACGCAACTTGTCAATCATTCAATATCTATACTAAATGAAATATTGGACTAGTGTGACGAATTTCACGTGCGGAGTGTCTGTATTTTAAGTAGTTTAATGGTCCCGAGACATTGCCCTCATGTTGTTACAATATATTTCACTGTAAACGCTCATGTGGAGTGCCTGTATTTTAAGTTGTTTAATGGTCTCGGGCTTAAGACATTGTGTAATATAATGTAAAAAACATTCGGGCACTTAATGTCTCGCTCTCGACCATTACACCACACATATTACACGCTTAAAGTAACAGTGAAACGATTATATAATTTTTCAGGTATTGTCGCATCTTCTGGTAAATTGTGGCGAGAACAAAGAATGACTTCATTGGCTTTGCTTCGGAAACTCGACTTCGGAAAACAATCTATGGAGGGCAAGATACAAGAAGAAAGTGTTTATTTATTGGACGCTATCGGTAAAGAAAATGGAAATTCGTTTGATCCAACTGCGGTGTTAGGAAACGCGGCTTCCAACATAACATGTAACATGATATTTGCTCAAAGATACGACTATGACAACGATCACTTCCGGTTGATTCTGCACAATATCAGCGAAACGTTAAAAGTGAGTGGATCCTTCGCGGCCATGAATTATTTTCCGTTTCTTGAGTATGTTCCGGGTGATTTTTGCGGTTTGGGCAAATTGAACGCATTTGCAGAAACTTTCAACGAAACCATTTTAAATCCTATGATGAAATATAATATTGATAATTATGATCCCGATAACTGTAACAGCTTTATTGCTCTGTATTTAAAAGAGATGTATGCTAGGCAGGATGCAGGTGAAGAAACTACGTTGGATGGTACGTATTTACTAGGCTGTAGATAAGGGGCTGGCCGTTCTATTATAGTTCAGTAGTATGAAATATTTCTCTTTACTACTCTAAAATAATGACTAACCAATAATTAGTTTTTTTTTGTTGGTTTTTTTTTCATTGATACTATTTCTTTTATTCTTTGATTCCGAAACACATATAAGAGGGGGAGGGGACTTTTAACGGGAGTTCACAATCACTCACAAAAAACCGGGTGAAAAGTTTGTATGTGCTCAAAGGTCTCTACGTTTTATCTACGATCTTCTACGGTGTCTAACATACGCAAACGATGCGTATGTTTCACAAAAGTTTTCCTCGTAGACTGTCCGTAGAAGCACGTACGGCGGGATGTGAACTAAGCTTTATGATTTGGTAGCTCGCAGACCAGGGCCCTGTTTCACGAAATTTTAACTAAAGATAAAATCCATATTTTAGCGGATACTTCAATTTTGATTGGCTAAGAACTAACATCAATCTAATATTGTCCAATCAAATAACTAAAATTCAAATCTTATCTTAGTTAAAATTTTGTGAAATAGGCCCCAGGCTTTAGATGACATTGCGGCTCAGACTGCACAACATCCACTTTTACTTTAAACCCAATTAATTGATTGAACCAGCTGGTGTGGTTTCGAATCCCCGGTTGTTTGTCACAAGGAGTACGGTCGCCTTCCAGCGTCGTGGGTTTTCTCCGGGTCCTCCCACTGTTAAAGATCCCCTACGCACAAGCGAATAAAATTGAACCATATGTTAGTCCCAAATTCTTAAACCTAATCCTATTGCACTTATCTTTAACAATTATTACGTATCACGGTAACATGCATAGTGTGTAGAAATGTCGTCAGAGCTTTTAGTATTGGGCTTCTGCGTTAGAAAATCCTCTGAGCAAGTAGTAAAGCTTAATTATGGTTACTATTAATGAAAACTAGTGAGAAATATACGTGTTGTCAGTTTTCCTTAAACCCGTCAGTACTTGTACCGTACGTCAGTATTTCTGTTAATGGTCAGTAATAATCATACGGTGAGTATGTGAGTTAATTGGTTAGTATTCCTTACTTTTGTCAGTATGTAAAAAATACGTGAGTAATTAAATAAACGTGAGTTTATCTAAACATACCACTATTGAGGCACGTGCGGGAGAAATTGACGAAAGCGTGACTAATTAAGAAAACGTCACTATTTGAGCTAACGCTCACTATCTGAGTATAACCGCCAGTTACCTTTGATGTGCGTTAGTAATTGGACACGGCGCCAGTAGAGCGTGAAATCGTTAACTATATACATTTCTGGTGAGTATTGTTACTATAGGTAATTTAACTTCCCGATAAATTGTCGCTACCTTCTGAATAAAATATTAATTATTTATTGTTATTCTCGAATCAGAAAATGTTTTATTTTTTTTAACAATAATGGATGGTAGTGAACACGGGTATTTTTCGGTTACCGCCGTAGTTTGCAGAAACCTTTTTTTAAACATTAACGGGTGTATTTTTCTCCGATTTCCATAACCGCCGTAGTTCGCAGAATACGGGGCAATGTGTAGTTTGTAGAATACGGGGTTTGCAGAATACGGGGCAATGTGTAGTTTGCAGAATACGGGGCAATGTGTAATTTGCAGAATAAAGGGCAATGTGTATAGTGTTATTTCATTTACAATTTATATTTATTCTCGTTCATGCAGATTAGCACTTGTTTTGGGACGTGCGGCGCTTTACTATCTGTATGGTTTAAATTGGAATCACAACTAATGGTTAAAAAAGATCACCAACACAAATCTGTTTTCACTAATTTTATTGAAACAGATAACATGATAGCTGATAACACAAATAATGAATTTCAAACATTCGCATACAAGCTGAAATTCTTAGCACTGAAGAATCGTGTGCATACCGGACTGGTATGAGGCATCGCACATCTTGGGTTGTCGCTTATCGTAAAATAGTTCCAAATCTTACTACTTCACGTTAGTTTTATCTAGATCACTGCTGGTATTGTCTGGATACTTAATCATGATGAATAGAAGTATTGGAAAAGGCGGGAAAATATACCGCATGGTTTACGTGTGAGTAGCATGAAAGATGAAAGGGAGGATATCCCTTTGATGTCACAAGATTGACATTCCAGCTTCTAGATGCCAGTGAAAATTTAGAAATATTTTTGTGATTTCTTTTGCTATGCTAGGCTACTTTAAGAATTTAGACATAATATGCATCAACAAATAATAATTTATGATATAGATCATACTTTATTTATTAATAATATTACAAACAAATAAGTTCCCATTAGATGGTTTATAGTTCTGGAAATGACGAAAGAATGTCACGTGATAGCTCTTCGCTATGATGTTTCATTCATTGCCGCGTGAACCTTTCAGTTCAGACACCTATTATAGACATACAGGTGCCAATCATTTTAGGAATTACATCGGAATCAACACTAGTTACTATCGTACTTATAGTAACTATCGACTATCAACACATGACATATTATAATCTCGACTTTATTTAATGATACAGCAAAAAATTAACGTCCGCTTGACAAGATAGATGGAGTGTATTTGTGATTGCGTAGGAAGCGTGACACAATTTTATTTCTTCAAAAACGCGGCGTTTGTGCTTATAACCGAGGTAAAATAGTACCATACGTTCCCTGACTAACAGTGACATTCATCTACAAGGATTATTATGCCATTCGAGACATTTCAATGTGTAATAGTATTATATCCACCACTATCGATAATTATATGTATCAGCCGATATTATATGTTGCTGTCAATATTTGATATCGGTAAAACTGATAGGTGTCATATCGGACCATCACTATTTAGTATTAATGTATTTAGGACCTAGAAATTGACCCAAATGGGTCGCAACGCATATATTAATGTAAACTGATTGTATATGAGCTAATTTACATTCAATTGTTTCCATTTTGACTCTAATGTCAAATCAGTTACGTTCAGTGAAATACGGCATGAATCTGAACCCAACCATGTCATATATTTGTTAATGTTTGCTTAATATTTAGCTCGGTGTAAGAATTTAGAACCAAAGAGAATAGTCCATACATTAGTAATATAGGTCGAACGCGACGAGAATATACATTCACTTGATACACTCACTCCGTTCATTTGACACCTCCCTCTTTGTTAGGATAAGCTGCTGATTTGGCGACGAACAGTATCGGACCAGCTCAATTTATCTCGACAGCCAGTGTCTGAATGCTGCCTGGATGCATTTCCGACAGTTTATTTCACAAAATATTTTGGTGAATATATTCATTCACATTGAGTCACTCACCCCGCCCGTTTGACACTTTCCTCTGGTCGGATAAACTAGTGATTTTGCGACATTTTCGAGAAAAAATAAGTTAAAGATATCGTTAGATTTTAACACTAAATCACGTAACAACCATGTCATATATTTGTTAATGTTTAATATTTCGCTCGGTGTTAGAATTTAGAACCTAAGAGAATAGTCCGTACATTAGTAATATAGGTTTTGTATATTAAATCTTTTATGGGATTAAATTCTGTTAATCTCACCACTTAATTAGCACCTTTGTGTTATAGTGCTCAAGAGATTAAGAATGTTGATTGGCTAGGTTTATCACCTCAATATAGCGTGAAATCATTTTTATGTAGTTAAAACTATATAAATTTCTGTTAAGTTTATTGATAAACTGTATCATTAAAAGACAATTTGTTACCGGTGTGACTATTGAACAAAAACTCAAACGACAATTTCGGATATGTAAGTGACAAATTTTAAGAAATAAAAATGCTCTATAAATTTGTTGGAAATCTTTAACAAAAGTTTTGCTATTGTGTTTTCAATTTCTTGAAATTTCCCGTGTTTAGAATTGTCTCAGTTTTGAATATGTAATATAGTGTAGTTATAAATGTGTTTTTTTAGGGGATAATTTTCAATGTTCCTTTAGAAGTATTTCTATCAGCCTTTTGTTTTAATAAAGAATTAATCGCACAGGATATCTACATGAAAAATATCCCAAGATCGAACGTCGGACATGGTTTTACTATTTCAACATTGCATACAATGTATCAATTATATTTATCGTGTGCTAAAAAAACAATTTCTAAATTATTAATAGAATCGTCTGTGCTGATAATTTCGAATTACTTGAATGAAATTTATTATTTTTCTGTTACGTACGATCAAATAGTATTTTAACTTTGTGTATCGTACCTTATTATATGCTATTATTATTTTCATCGTTATTTATATTGTTTCATTGCTATATATATTGTTTAATAGCTATTATTTCTCAAAAGTAAATAGATAATCACACGATTCTTCGGTGTTCAGAATTTCAGCGTTCATATGTGTATGAAGTTCAATATTATCTGCTATCATAATTTATTTCAATAAAATTACCGAAAACAGATTTGTGTTGATGATTGTCTTAAACCATTAGTTCTGATTCCAAATTTACTAATCCTTACCGCGCCACCTACCCCAAAATATGTGCCAACCCGCATGTAACGAGAATACATATAAATCGTAATATATATTGCGCTGTATTCTGTATGGGAACCCCGTTGTAAGAACGTGAACGGGTACAGATAATGTGACGAATCAAACCTCGCCACTGAGCATTTAAATTCATATTTATATATGAAGTGGACTCTGTCTCATCCGAACTCTGATCACTGTATTTAGAGATCGATCTATCTAACTATCTTTGGCGTTTTTTTTGCAAACTACGGCGGTAAGCGAAATTGCCGACAAATAGTCCCTTTACTCATTGCCACCAATTATGGTTTAAAAAATCTCCTCCGATTCGAGTATATTATTCTTGAATCGGAGGAGATATTCAAGTTAGTAATAAAAATATTATGATCACTTACAGTAACAATACTCGCCAGTATTTTATATAGTTAATGATTTCACGCTCTACTGACGTCAGGTCCAATTACCGACGCACATCAAAGGTAACTGGCGGTTATACTCGGATAGTGAGCGGTAGCTCAAATAGTGACGTTTTCTTAATTAGTCACGCTTTCGTCAATTTCTCCCGCACGTGCCTCAATAGTGATATGTTTGGATAAACTCACGTTTGTTTAATTACTCACGTTATTTTTACATACTGACAGAAGTAAGGAATACTAACCAATTAACTCACATACTCACCGTATGATTATTACTGACCATTAACAGAAATACTGACGTACGGTACAAGTACTGACGGGTTTAAGGAAAACTGACAACACGTATATTTCTCACTAGTTTTCATTAATAGTAACCATAATTAAGCTTTACTACTTGATCAGAGGATTTTCTAACGCAGAAGCCCAATACTAAAAGCTCTGACGACATTTCTACACACTATGCACCTTGTAGTGTAAGATCATACATTCATATATTTTTATTATTCTTTTCGATAGTTGAAAATTTGAAACAGATTGTCAATGACATCCTAGGAGCAGGAACCGATACGACCACATCAACACTGCGATGGTTGTTACTCTATATGGCAACAAAGCCAGAGGTGCAAGAAAAGTGTTACCAAGAACTCCAAACACACGTTGGTAATGGACGATCACCTGTCTTGACTGACCGGGATAATTTGATATATGTTCAAGCTGTCATTACTGAAACTTCACGGTTGGCTGCTGTCATACCAATGGGTGCTCCTCGTCGTGTGGCCGAAGACATGTGGTACAAAGGATATCTCTTGCCGCGTAATTCCATGATCATTACCAATTTGGATTCTGTTCTAATGGATGAAAAGATTTGGGGCGATCCAAAAGTCTTCAGACCCGAGAGATTTATTTCAGAGGATGGTAAATTGATACACAGAGAAGAACTCATTCCTTTTAGTATGGGTACGTTTATTTGGTCCTTAATATGACACAATGGAAGGATATAAGCATAATTACGACCATGCTACCCTCAACAACATCGATATGAAGCGACCTGCATCTCGGGTTCTCCCATCCCCGCCTCTTCTTCACCCTTAAAATCTAGTGATGGCTTTAAAGGCCAGGGGAGTACTGTCGATATACAACGTCCCATCTCCTTTTCCATGCGAACGAGGTTCTGTATTACACATCTAAGTCACAGCCTCTTTATCGGAGCTTTGCTTGACTATCTGTTTGTTCTTGTCTTCTTTTTACTTTCAGGAAAACGAAAATGTATGGCGGAAACTACAGCCAAGATAGAGGTCTTTCTTTTCTTTTCGCATATGATTCAAAGATTTAAATTTACAACAGAACCCGGAAAGCCAACCCCTGAATTCGAACCTGTTGTTGGTGCAACCAGTGCCCCTAAGGCTTTTAAAATATGTGCTATTCCCCGGTAAACACTAAATAAAATCTGAAAAGACCAAACACGTAATGGAATTCCATTTGCACCAAAAGCGCTTTCTGCAGATGATGCCATTTTTGTTCGACGCAATGCCTAATAGGATTTAAATCGGACGTACAACCAATCAAAGTTTATCAGTCTGAAATCAGTAAAAAATAATTTCTGCCCTTTATCTTGGCGGTTGATTTTCAAATGATCAGACGCAGTGTTTGGTGTTAAGAGTTAATAAACGAGTTAATGTGTCACAGTTTAAAACGAACGGGGAATGGTATTAAATGTAAAGTTCGTCTGGTCTGGATCATTTCCGGTGGGTGGGGTGAGGCATCCAGACAAAGAGTGAAATCTTTGCTGACTGCTTTATTTAATGTGAATAAAATTATTATCTTAACATATATTTTTTTACAAAGTTAAAGGGACTGACTGGGATGGAGATGTGTTTGTGCGGGGGGGGGGGGGGGGTTAATGTCCACTCAACACATTACGTCATTTCCCAACTGAACCAATTTTATTTCATACATCGCAGTGGGAGGCAATCGGAGGACCCGGATAAAATCCACAAGGTGGGATAGTCGACCCTATTCCTTGCCACGTTCAACTGGGGAATCGAAACAACGCCAGGCAGAGCTTATGATACAGCGCTCAACTGCTAACCATTCCTCCACCCCACCCAACCAAACCCTACAAATTAAGATCCCCACTGCTAGTATACTGAATGTCTGGAGTTTGAAATGGAATTAAAGCATATGTTAATCCCTAAATAACGGAGAACGCTAGATCGGAGACGGTCCTACGCAAGTTATGACGTCATATGTGGATTGTGGGCTAGGGTAAGGGTTAGGCTTGGCCAAGGGTTAAGGCTAGCCCTGTTTACATCTTGTGACTTCGACGAAATCTACACTTCCTAGGCCTTACACTAACCCCAACCCACCATCTATACATGACGTCATATGTGCTGAATTGCGCAGGACCGTCTTCGATCTAGCCTTCTCCCTAAATAACGATAATATGTGCTCTATTTTGAAGATCCGATGAACAGAGCCCTCTTGCGCCCGTAAATGACTTAAGGACATTTATTCATTAATATGCATATAATCTATAATTAATTTAACTATAATAAAATGATGATAGTATAATAAATTGTTGCTAATTAACTCAATTAAAAATCTGAATTCAATCAGTGCACTTAAACGGTCTGTAATCTCTATGAACTTCGCTCGAATATAGCGCCTCGTGTTCCCACTACGCCTCATTTCATTTCAATTAGAAGTCCAGGCAAGATATTATAAAAGCGGACAGCTGCTACAGTAGAAATGCTGACCACCGTTTATAGTCGATCTAGACGTTTATATAGTCTCTGCTCGAAATCCGAACCCAAATGGGTCAAATTTGCCATAATCCGAAAAAGCCGAGGGTTTGGCTAAAATGGCCGCCGGTTTTTGCTGGTAAAGCTGCTCAATTTCCACCAAATTATCATAATATGGTATCAAAATATACGTTTTCTGGTTTCTGAATCCATATTCATACACATTTTACTGATTTGTGATATGAATTTGGGCGGGAAAATTGGAATTCTATTGAACTCTTTGAAACCTCACCGAAGTTTTCACCTTAAAAACATGCCCTATTGCACTTCCGGTGGCTGTTATAAAAGCTCTACCGAAGTGCCCATTTCATTGCCACATCTGACAGATGATCCATATACAAATTGTTTTCATTCACACGTGTAAAGATAGTCTAAATACAATGAAGCGAAATGAAATAGGGTTTAAAGTCCTAATAATCTGCTTCTATACTGGGCTAATTGAAGACGGCATACGCCATACAGTGTGCTATGATTGAACATTTGTCCGGGCGGTGGCACTTGGCCTACTTTCATATTGAATTCCAACTATCAAGGGATCTTTTACGTGCACGCCAATGTATACACAGGACCTGAGTTTTCGTCCCATCCGAACTACTAGATATAGGTGTCCAGGTAAGGCCCTCTGTCCTACACCAACTGACATGGAGCAATCACGTCAAAAAATCCCAATCGGCTATGCAGGGATCGAACACGCGATCTCCTGACTAGCGTGCCAGCGTCTTAGCCAGCGTCTAAATACAACTTAGCGTGCCAGCGTCTAAATACAACTACATTTCATTCATATTTCGGACAGAATATTTTTTAAAAAACTGATCATTTCATTAACACTTCTGGGAGGACCATTTCTGTGTCATCCCTGCATGTCTTTAACACTTAACATTTCATCGACATTAACTACCCGGACTTAAAGTAGGGGGGTACTTTAGAATACAAGTAGCAAGCCCCAAACCCCAACTAGATTGCCGAACTTGAAGGCGGGAATCATTTAGAATACAAGTAGCAAGCCCCAAACCCCTATTAGATTGCCGAACTTGAAGAAGGGAATCATTTAGAATACAAGTACCAAGCCCCAAACCCCTACTAGATTCCAGAACTTGAAGGAGGGAATCATTTAGAATACAAGTAGCAAGCCCCAAACCCCTACTAGATTCCCGAACTTGAAGGGGGGAATCATTTAGAATACAAGTAGCAAGCCCCAAACCCCTACTAGATTCCCGAACTTGAAGGAGGGAATCATTTAGAATACAAGTAGCAAGCCCCAAACCCCTAATAGATTGCCTGACTTCTTATGGTATTTGCTTGTATATTTCATATAAGTTCACAATATTACCCTTGCTTTACAGTGGCTGCGATTCTTCTAAAACCGCGAACGCAGAAAATGAAATGAAATGAGTATAACGTCCTACTGTTTTGCTCCTAAACTAGGTATACACCGTACAATGTGATATGAACGAACACCCGACATCCAGGTCAGCTAGCAAGTGTCTTACCCACACAGCCACGCCCCCCCCCCCCTGCAGAAACATAAATAGGGAAAATACGACGTGATATCGGTATTTCTTTATATCCCGCGTGGGTTTTTTTCGGCTGTGTTTTAAAATATCCGCCTTCTCGTATTATTAGCACGTGACATTTATTCGTTTCGTTGTGAATTCCTGGTAGTTATGATTTTACGGCAGAATACAAAAAAACGCGGGAATTAAAGTAATAATAACCGTCAAGTTGCACGAGCTCTATTTTCGGCGTTCGCCGTTTTAGGAGTATAACGTACAATTTGCTTTTTTTTTTAGTTCACTTTTACAACATCTGGACGTTGCTATATAGAACTGCTACTCCTGGTTTGTTTTGAGTGGACGTTAAACTAAACCCCAAATTATCTAGCGTCCAATCACAGGTTGTGACAAAGTGACCTCCTCGGAAACCTTGACATTTTTGCTCACAAGCTGGTCTTGTATCCAATCGTAATTTGTGCCTAAATATGTATGAGTAAAATAGCTATAGTATGTGAAGGGCTTGATAAGATGTACGTAGTTAAAGCAAGATCAAGCCTTCTATTGAAGATGTTGAAGGAGACAAATGTGGTTCAACGTCCACTCGACATAAACTAGGTCATTTTGTTTGGGACTAACATGGTTTCAATTTTTTTTCAATAATTCGCTTGCGCGTAGGGGGTTCTTCAGCAGTGGGAGAAAACCGGGGTGCCCGGATGAAACCCAGGAGGTTGAGAAGGCGCTACTATCTCCATGACACATATGCTCACACCAGGGATCGAAACCACAGCCGCAAGCCAGAGGTGACCGGTCAGCTAGAGGTCGAAGCGCGGCACTCTAGACCACTAGGCCACCCCAACCCCCTTACACAATCAACTCTATGACAAGGTCGAAATGAAAGTACTTTGAGGCCTTGTTCTGCTCCTAAACTTGGCTAATGATGACGATTATGTGCCTTACAGTGTGCCGAGGGAAATTTTGCCTGGGCAGCGGCGCTACGACTTACTAATATATCGAATTCCAACTGCCGGGGGATCTTTCACGTGCACGCCAATGTGTACACGGGACCCTGTACCACGAAATCTTAAAGGACTTTGACCCTTACAACTTAAACCACAAACATGAGTCTGTTTAAGGTCATATTTCATTGAGCCTAAAAGTAAAATTATGAAAATTATATTTGGAGAGAGAGAGAGAGAAATGGGGTTTAACGTCCACTCAACACGAACTAGGTCATTTCGGGACTAACATATGGTTTAATTTTATTTCAGTAATTCGCTTGCGCTTAGGGGTCTTTAGCAGTGGGAGGAAACCGGAGTGCCCGGAGGAAACCCACGAGGTTGAGAACGCGCCCCTATCTCCATGCCACATACGCTCACACCAGGGCTCGAAACCACAGCCGCAAGCCAGAGGTGACCGGCCAGCTAGAGGTCGAAGCGCGGCACTCTACACCACTAGGCCATCCCAACCCCCCAATTATATTTGGTGTTTGGCGTTATACGGTCGTGACATTTGAAGACCCGGGCGTTTAGATACATTTTTAAAAATGTTCTCGCGATAGATGAGTTAAATTTAGCTTTGGTTTTTAGGCGTTTCAGATTAGTTGATTGTCTCTGCGATTTAATGAATTAAACATGAACTAGGCCAATAAACGTTTCAATACACGCATTTCTACAACAAGAAATTGATACTACAAATAGTCGAGACAAGATAGCATAACTGTGGCCCGTTGCTGCAATAGAAATGCCGTCCACGGTTTATGGTCGGCCTGGACGTATATTATCACCAAAAAAGAGTCCCAGTCCGAAATCCGTGTCTAAATGTGTCAAATTGGCCAAATTCCAAAATGAACACCAGTTCTGGCTTGTAAATTCCGATTACCACCCAATTGTTAAAAAATAGTACGTACATTCCCTTGTTTTTATTCCTTTTAAAACTTATAAAAACATGGTAATGCGCGGAC
This sequence comes from Patella caerulea, assembly GCA_036850965.1. Classification (NCBI taxonomy): domain Eukaryota; kingdom Metazoa; phylum Mollusca; class Gastropoda; family Patellidae; genus Patella; species Patella caerulea. The sequence continues at coordinate 7,247,327 of JAZGQO010000010.1, forward strand.
TTTTTCTGGTTTTCTTTCGTGTTCTCCTGTCTAATGGCAGTCAATTCCTTTTATGAATTGTCAGATATCCCCTCACAGTCATCTTGGCTCTATTTTCGAGGTTGGTGATCGAAATCGGACACGCCCACGACGATCCCAACCACAGTGGGCTGAGAGTGGCCCCTTTCGGCATGCCTGCTACGCTGCTTCCGTAGTAATCTGTGGTCCGCAAAAACGTCTAAATGCAATCGTATTTAGATCTGAGGCAGACTCGACTACCCTTAACCCCCAAATCTCAAATTGGATTATCACATATTTTGACTCAGGGGATCTAGTTAATTACCAAATGAAAAAATGTGTCGACAATGGAATCAGCTACCTCCAAAACGTATATTTTGACACCAATATTTAATGTGGTCATTTTGTAATATTCTAATTTTCCGACCAAAACTGACGGCCATCTTGAATTATTTCTCAATATTGACTCCGCAGTAATCACACAAATGTGTATGGAAATGAATTCAGCTACCCCTAAAGGATATAGTTTTGACACCAAACTCGATCATATTATTACAAGTGGACAAAAACTGGCATTTTCCAGTCAAAACAAGCGTCCATTTTAGATTTTTGCCAATTTGACCTATTTGGACACTTATTTCTGACTGGTACTTTTTTTGGTGGTAATATACGTCTAGACCGACCACGGTCTTCTTTTCTATAGCAGCAACTGCCCGGAATGGTACAAACTTGAATTAAAATTACATACAAACCGAATTAATTTCGTGAAACTGAATTTTCATGGAGCTGTTCTAAATTTTAATCAAATACCTCAAAGTGAATCTAAAGAAGAGTTCCTTCGATAAAGAAACTTTTGTTGACTGTGTCCGAAATAGGGAGCCACAGATACTTTGGCTGTTGTAATTTGATATAATGTTAGGCTGCAGTACCCTTGTCTAGGCAAAATTTCCCTCATAGCACACTGTATGGAATATGCCAGTCTTCATTGGCTCAGTCGGAACAGAACAGTAGGACGTTAAACCGCACTTCATTATAAGATATAATCAACATAATTCAGTCACGCCAGTTTGAGTTCAATTACCAAAACCAGTAACATCTGCCAATTCACTGATGTCACCAATTAATCAATCGATGGTTTTCAAATTCACCTATATATATTAAATAACTAGACACAGATTTTATAATTCCATCTCCTTCTAATTCGAAGACCGATCAGGATGCTGGATGCAGTTGGGGATGTTTTTTTGTGTTCTAACGTAACTTGGGCACTCTTGACAGTTCTCGTATCCTTATTATGGTGGCGTTCAACACGTCCGTTGTCGGATGTACCGCCAGGACCCCGACCAATGATACCGATTTTAGGCAACATTTTACAATTAGAGACTGATCCCCGTAAACAATTTGCTAAATTTCGTCGACGATATGGTGACTTATTTAGTTTATACATCGGGAATAAACATATCATTGTATTAAATGGATTTGAAACATTACAGGACTTACTCGTGAAAGGTGGTGACAAATTGAGTAACCGTCCAGACACCAAGACGATGGAAATGGTGGGAGGATACAAAGGTAAATTGTTCACAAGGCCAGCAAAGAGAGAGAGAAAAATGGGGCTTAACGTCCACACGATACAAACTTGGTCATTTCGGGACTTACATATGGTTTTAGGGGGGTTGGGATGGCCTAATGGTCTAGAGTGCCGCGCTTCGACCTCTAGCTGGGCGGTCACCTCTGGCTTGCGGCTGTGGTTTCCAGCCCTGGTGTGAGCGTATGTGGCATGGAGATAGGGGCGCCTTCTCAACCTCGTGGGTTTCCTCCGGGCACTCCCACTGCTAAAAACCCCTACGCGCAAGCGAATTATTGAAATAAAATTAAACCATATGTTAGTCCCGAAATGACCTAGTTTGTGTTGAGTGGACGTTAAACCCCATTTCTCTCTATATATATGGTTTAATTTTATTTCAATAATTCGCTTGCGCGTAGGTATCTTTAGCAGTGGGGGGCAACCGGATTGCCCGGTGAAAACCCGCGAGTCTGGACAGGCGACTCTACTCCTTGCCACGTACAACCCGGGATTTGAAACTACGTCAGTTGACTCAATGACAGGCTTAATGATACAGCGCGCACGTGGTAACCATTCGGCCACCCCACCCCCCCCCGGTATGCTGTAGATAAACCAGTTATCGATGAATTTTATTCGAATGTGATTATTCATATTACACACACGTAGAAAGTGCTTGTGAAACGATTATATTTTCTTTTCTTTTAAGGTATTATCTCAACATCTGGCAAAGTATGGAGAGAACAACGAATGACTTCATTGGCTTTGCTTCGGAAACTCGACTTCGGAAAACAATCAATGGAAGACAAGATACAAGAAGAAAGTGTTTATTTATTGGACGCCATCGCCAAAGAAAATGGAATGGCCTTTGATCCAAATCCGGTGATAGGAAACGCGGTTTCCAATATAACATGTAACATGATATTTGCTCAAAGATACGACTATGACAACGATCACTTCCAGCTGGTTCTGCACATGATCAACGAAACGTTACACATGGTTGGAGCTTTCTCGGCCATGACTTTTTTCCCGTTTCTGGATTACATTCCGGGTGATGTTTTCGGCGTTGGCAAAGTAAAAGCCAATTTAGAAAAATTCAGCGAAATCATTTTAAATCCAATGATAAAACATAATATTGATAATTATGATCCCGATAACTGTAACAGCTTTATTGCTCTGTATTTAAAAGAGATGTATGCTAGGAAGACTTCCGGTAAAGAAACTGCATTGGATGGTACGTATTTAGTAGGCTGTATTTGAAAATGCATTATGTAAGATTTAGATAAAGAGCTGACCATTCTTGCTATAATAATTTAAAACATTTAAATAATATGGTGATCTTGAAAATTTCAGTCAAGTAACATTATTCTGAGCGTGGGAATCACGGTGGCTAAGTGGGTAATGCGCTGGCTTGCTAACCTGGAGGTCGGGTGTTCGATCCCTGCAAGGGCCGAAAAAGTTCATCTCGATTTTCCGGCCTGGTTTTCCCTTGTCATTCAGGCAGAACGCAGGGCCTGACAAGGACAGCTGTCTAGTCGTTCGGATGGGACGAAAAACCGAGGTCCCGTGTACACATTGGAGTGCACGTAAAAGATCCCTTGGCAGATGGAATTCGATATAAGAATAGGCCGTAGCGCCGCTGCCCGGGCAAAATTTCCCGCATAGCACACTGTATGGCTATGTCCAAGGTTAGGTGCAGAAGAGTAGGACATTAAACGCCATTTCATTTCATTTCGTTTATTCTGAGCGTAGTATTTCAAATTTGCCAACATATCGGGAATCCTCGTATTTAAGCCCTGTCGTTATCAAGCCATGGGCTCTATAACGAGTTTAAATTTCTAATTGAAAATCTATTTAAGAGTGGTCTCCTTTTTCGATTTTCAAACCACTGTTGTCGGATATTTTGTACACGGTGAGCAGTCCATTTGCTGATTACACTATTTTTAGGACTTCGAATTTTGACTAATGGTTTGGATTGTTCGTACTTGGTTTTATTTTATTGGCATTAATTATCCATTTCAATGTTTACTTATTAAATGACACTGGGTTTTCCAATTCATTTAACAGCTTTTGGCCACCGAAGACCTGGTGGGATGGTTAGGGGTTTGTAAGGGGAATGCATGTCTAAATTATACCTTATATCTATCTTACATAAATCATCTTTAAATTTATCAGCGCTTCGTTACAAATCATTTACCTCCTCTTTGTAAGTACCATCAAGCTAGACTATTTGTACCCAGGGGCTGATCGTTGCTTTGTAAGTACCATCAAGCTAGACTATTTGTACCCAGGGGCTGATCGTTGCTTTGTAAGTACCATCAAGCTAGACTATTTGTACCCAGGGGCTGATCGTTGCTTTGTAAGTACCATCAAGCTAGACTATTTGTACCCAGGGGCTGATCGTTTGGACGAATTCTTGACATGGTTTATTTGGCGCTGTAACTGACAAGGCACGTGCGTGTGTGTCGTAATCAGGAAATGGAGTCGATAAAATTTCGTAATAGCTCATTTATCTCCATCCCTACGCTTCAAGAGGCTATCACCTCGACAAGAACAACAGTCCAATGCCACATGGGTGCATATTTGTTTATCGCAGAATTTGAGACAAAATAAATGTACTGCTGCGGGACCGATTTTGTTTTAAGGACCAGCATGCATAGTGGTCATATCGTTGAAGAGGCGAAGCACCTGATCCGACCCGAGACGTTAAACCCAATGTTATTTAGCATTTATGATCATCATGCATTCATATTTTTATTTAATATTTCATATAGTTAAACATCTGGAACAAGTCGTCTCCGACTTATTAGCCGCGGGAACCGAGACGACCACATCAACACTACGATGGTTGTTACTCTTCATGGCAACAAACCCAGAGGTGCAAGCGAAGTGTTACCAAGACGTCCAGACACACGTTGGTAATGGACGAAAACCTGTCTTGACTGACCGTGATAATTTGATATACGTTCAAGCCGTCATTACGGAAACTTCACGATTGGCCGCTGTCATACCAATGGGAGCTCCTCGTAGTGTGACTGAGGACATGTGGTACAAAGGATATCGCTTGCCGCGTAATTCCATGATCATTACCAATTTGGATTCTGTGTTAATGGATGAAAAGATTTGGGGCGATCCAAAAGTCTTCAGACCCGAGAGATTTGTTTCAGAGGATGGTAAATTAATACACAGAGAAGAACTCATTCCTTTTAGTATGGGTACGTTTATTTAGTCCCTTTCAAATAATATCACAAAATTGAATATAAACATGATCAAATTAACTGTAGAGCGAACTACACCCCCCCCCTTCCGTCTCCAAACGCTCTTGGAAACATAATAGACTATTTTAACTTTCAAAGCTGATGCGGAGCTTTAGGGCCATGCGAGTACTGTCAATATCTAACGTCCCAGCCCAATATCTATGTGAACGCGCTACTACTACTCCTACCTGGTGCTTTAACGTCTGCTTCCACAGAGGTGATATCGCAGGCTGCAGCTGTAAATATGATGAGATCAGGCCCTAAATTCACAAAACATTCTCAGACTTAAATTGAGCATTTACTCAAAATTGCTCGCCGTATTTTATCTTAAACATATAGCTTTCTATAGAATTTTTGATGTTTTAGTGTATCAAATACACCAATAGAAACTATGTGTAGAGTTTGTGTTTCTGGGTCAAATATATATTCTCAGAAACAGTGAATGAAAGTTGAGTAAATTCTCAACTTAAGTTGGAGAATGTTTTGTGAACTTGGGACACAGATTTCATGAAGGCACATGCCAACATTAACCTCTGTATTCAACATCTAAGATTGAAGTGGCTATCCCTTTATTACAATTTTTCTTTTATTTACTTTCAGGGAAACGGAAATGCATGGCAGAGACTACAGCCAAGATAGAGCTCTTTCTTTTCTTTTCTCATATGATTCAAAAATTTAGATTTATAACCGAACCCGGAAAGCCAGCCCCTGGATTCGAACCCGCCTTTGGAGTAACCAGTGCCCCTAGGGCTTTTAAAATATGTGCTATTCCCCGGTAAACGCCAAATCATATCTGTGGAGACCAAGCATGTGATGGAATTAAATGTGTGCTAAAAGCGCTTTCTACGTCATATTTTAACGTAACACCTGATGGGATTTAAGGTGCTTTCTACGGATAACATCACATTTTGACGCCATGTCTGGTGGGATTTAAAATGGACAAATAAACACACATACATGTTGTTAATAAGCCAGAAACCGCTATCTTCATGATTTAATCTTGACAAAAAGCACCCATTATAATCTCCGAAACACATGTCTACCTGAATATAAATGTAAAACAAATATTTTCTATAATTCTTTCATACCATCGTCAATTAGAGAATGGAACAAATTAAGTGCAGACACAAAAAATTCGTTATCTCTAAATATTTTTAATTCTAAACTTACGTCTCTCCTGCAGCAATCTAAACGGGCACAAATTTTTACGTCACATTTCTGATAATCCATGCTGTAAATGTGGTCATCACTTTGAAGATACTGAACACTTTTTATTGAATTGCTCCTTATATTCAGATGCCCGAAAAAATACAATAAATAATTTAGCGACCATTTACCAAAACACTGCCGTTTTATTGCACGGAACTGACGACGTGGAAAACTCGCTCAATATTTTCAAAATTGTCCACTCGTTCTTCGAAATCACCAGACGGTTCCAGGGACAACTATAACCACACATTGTACATATATTTTCACTATAATCATAAATGCATATGTACATTGATAATTAATGTCTAAAATGTAAATACATGTATCTATATCTGACAGGGAGAGGGGTTTAATATAGGCTATGCCTGTTCCCCAATCCCTATTCAGATACAAATCTGAATAACATACTGCTTAAAAAAAAACCGGTAGGAAACAATTCCCTCCGATAAAATGCCCGACCATTTTTTTCAAGTCACGCCCTGTCACAACACCATAAAAGAAAGGTGCATAGAAAAAGATGTTTTTTGAGGCTGATTTTCAAACGACTCAAGCGTTTTGATTGGTCAATTAGACACTGTCTATTGGACAATAACACCCTTCTGTTTTAGTAATGTCTTTTAAAATCCTAAAAAAAAACATGTTACAATGTCGATAAACACTTCCTGTTTCGCATTTAGAGGGGTGTTATTGTCCAATAGACATGTCCTGAGATTTTACATTAGAATGATCTCAGGACATGTCTATTGGACAATAACACCCCACTAAATGCGAAACAGGAAGTGTTTATCTTCTAAATAAAACAATGTCTTGTATGTATCACGATGTGAATAAAAAGTTTATATCATCTTTGTATTAGATATTTAAAATGTTTGCCTTTCACATATTTCTGAATACAATGGCCTATACCTGAATCAAGAGATAAGTCCGAGAGTGGGTGAGGGTGGGGGAGGGGGGGTCGAACACCACACTCGTAACATGACTGTTAGAAAACCTAATGCTGAAGACGAGTGGTGGCATGTGTGAATCAATAGCGCTATATTGATACAATTGATTCATAGAAAATACAGGCTGTTACAATGTTTTAATTAAATTCTGATTTTTGATTGAGTTAATTAGAAAGCAACAATTTATTATACCATTATTATCCTCATAATTTTATTATAATTGTATAAATTAAATAGTTGAATTAACTACAGATTATATGAATCGGGGAAGGGGCATCGACAAGTTCGGACGACGCTACTAGAGAGTCCAATCTATAATATATTGTGTACCCATAGCTTGTATTAAATTTAATATTACTTATAACATTATCTTTCAGATTTATTGTATGTGTACTGTAGGCTGTTGCCTTATAGTTATAAATAAACTGTTTGTTTGTTTGTTTGTACCCCATGCTGACAAAGTGGTATAGACACGTGAATTCACAAGAGCTTACCATGACTAAAAAATATGAAATATGAATTGACTTTGCGAAGTTTTCGTGCGTTATCAAAATTTTGACGCGCTGTTGAAGACCCCTTAGCTTTGAAATTTTAGTCCCGATATGAACTGGTTTGTGTTGCTCGGTGTCTAGTCCTTCGGATGCGTCAACAGCTGCGCTTCTGTGTAAACGTACATGTCAGACAAGCTCTGACATTAAATTCCATTTGCTTTCTACTTGTGTGACATGAGTTCAGTAGGGACTAATCATTATTTTCCTGTGTATGCTTGTAACCCTGTTGGAACGGTGAAGTAGCACCGCAATTAATTTAGTTCTTTTCCTTTATGGACTAAACAGCGGTATATAGGGGCGTGCCGTGAATTTTAGAGAGGGCGGGAGCGATTGGGACAACGTCAAGTATTTCTGATCATTGATATGGCGGTTACAGAGAGAGAGAGGGAGATGGAGTTTGACGTCCACTCGACACAAACTAGGTCATTTCAGGACTATATTTATGGGTTAATTTTATTTCAATAATTCGCTTGGGCGTAGGGGTCTTTAGCAGTGGGAGGAAACTGAAGGACCCGGAGAAATCCCAGGAGGTTGGACATGCGACTCTACTCCGAATATCAATGAATAAATGTTCTTAAGCCATCAGAGAGCGTAAGAGGGCTCTGCTGTCCTTTGGAAACTAGGTCATTTTGGGACTAACACTGGCGCGTAGCCCTGGGTCTTCAGCAGTGGGAGAGAGAGATGTGGGATTTAACGTCCACTCGACACTCGGGACTAACACATGGTTCAATTTCAATTGAATAATTCGCTTGCGCATAAGGGTCTTTAGCAGTGGGCGGCGGACCGTAGGAGCGAAGAAAACCTACCAGCCTTCATGGCATAAAGTTGATTGTGGCCATTAAAAGGCAGAAGCAGAAGGTTGGACAGGCAACCCTACTCCCTGTCACGTACAATCGGGGAATCGAAACCACGCCAGTTGACTCAATGACAGGTCTAATGATACAGCGCGCATGTGCTAACCATTCGATTGTGCTGTTGATTGTGCAGCTTGGGGTACAGGTCAAATCGTATTGGAGATTCAATCAAAGCGGCAAGCATGGTCACAATATCACGAGTGCACGGTTAGTGAGTGTCGTGATGACGGTTGTCTTGGTTCCTGACTGGTAGTTGGATTTGTAATGGAGATTACGTGGGATGGTTTCCTATTAATCGAAGTTTGAAGCATTTTTTTTATATTGAAAATAGAAGCTGTTGTCTCTTTCTGTTTCCACGGTGAGATTTATCCAGAATGATGTGTTTTGAGTTGATGTAGTAAGGACTGGGGGTCGTGACCATGTCACGAACTTACCGTGATGTTATTTCAAACTTTTAATGGATTAATGTTAAACTCCGATTACAAAACTACAGACATAATTAAAAGAAAAAATAAGTCAACGCCTTAAACTCGAGTTTGTGTGATAGTAGGGAGAGAGAGAGAGAGAAATGGGGTTTAACGTCCACTCGACACAAACTTGGTCATTTCGGGACTAACATGATTTAATTTTATTTCAATAATTCGCTTGCACGTAGGGGTCTTTAGAAGTGGGAGGAAACCGGAGTGCCCGACGGAAACCCACGAGGTTGAGAAGGCGCACCTATCTCCATGCCACATACGCTCACACCAGGAATCGAAACCACAGCCAGAGGTGATCGGCCAGCTAGAGTTCGGAGCGCGGCACTCTAGACCACTAGGCCATCCCAACCCTCCCGTGTGATAGTAGATATCTCTCACTACAAGGTGCATAGTGTGTAGAAATGTGGCCAGAGCTTTTAGTATTGGGCTTCTGCGTTAGAAAATCCTCTGAGCATGTAGTAAAGCTTAATTATGGTTACTATTAATGAAAACTGGTGAGAAATATACGTGTTGTCAGTTTTCCTTAAACCCGTCAGTACTTGTACCGTACGTCAGTATTTTTGTTAATGGTCAGTAATAATCATACGGTGAGTATGTGAGTTAATTGGTTAGTATTCCTTACTTTTGTCAGTATGTAAAAAATACGTGAGTAATTAAATAAACGTGAGTTTATCTAAACATATCACTATTGAGGCACGTGCGGGAGAAATTGACGAAAGCGTGACTAATTAAGAAAACGTCACTATTTGAGCTAACGCTCACTATCTGAGTATAACCGCCAGTTACCTTTGATGTGCGTCGGTAATTGCACCTGACGTCAGTAGAGCGTGAAATCATTAACTATATAAAATACTGGCGAGTATTGTTACTGTAAGTGATCATAATATTTTTATTACTAACCTGAATATCTCCTCCGATTCGAGAATATTAATAAATAAATAATTAAAATTATTTATTAATTTTCTCGAATCGGAGGAGATTTTTTAAACCATAATTGGTGGCAATGAGTAAAGGGACTATTTGTCGGCAATTTCGCTTACCGCCGTAGTTTGCAAAAAAACGCCAAAGATAGTTAGATAGATCGATCTCTAAATACAGTGATCAGAGTTCGGATGAGACAGAGTCCACTTCATATATAAATATGAATTTAAATGCTCAGTGGCGAGGTTTGATTCGTCACATTATCTGTACCCGTTCACGTTCTTACAACGGGGTTCCCATTCAGAATACGGCGCAATATATATTACGATTTATATGTATTCTCGTTACATGCGGGTTGGTACATATTTTGGGGTAGGTGGCGCGGTAAGGATTAGTAAATTTGGAATCAGAACTAATGGTTTAAGACGATCATCAACACAAATCTGTTTTCGGTCATTTTATTGAAATAAATTATGATAGCTGATAATATTGAACTTCATACACATATGAACGCTGAAATTCTGAACACCGAAGAATCGTGTGATTATCTATTTACTTTTGAGAAATAATAGCTATTAAACAATATATATAGCAATGAAACAATATAAAAAACGATGAAAATAATAATAATAGCATATAATAAGGTACGATACACAATGTTAAAATACAACTGATCGTACGTAACAGAAAAATAATAAATTTCATTCAAGTAATTCGAAATTATGAACACAGAAGATTCTATTAATAATTTAGAAATTGTTTTATTTAGCACACGATAAATATAATTGATACATTGCATGCAACGTTGAAATAGTAAAACCATGTCCGACGTTCGATCTTGGGATATTTTTCATGTAGATATCCTGTGCGATTAATTCTTTATTAAAACAAAAGGCTGATAGAAATACTTCTAAAGGAACATTGAAAATTATCCCCTAAAAAAAACACATTTATAACTACACTATATTACATATTCAAAACTGAGGCAATTCTAAACACGGGAAATTTCAAGAAATTGAAAACACAATAGCAAAACTTTTGTTTAAGATTTCCAACAAATTTATAGAGCATTTTTATTTCTTAAAATTTGTCACTTACATATCCGAAATTGTCGTTTGAGTTTTTGTTCAATAGTCACACCGGTAACAAATTGTCTTTTAATGATACAGTTTATCAATAAACTAAACAGAAATTTATATAGTTTTAACTATATAAAAATGATTTCACGCTCTATTGAGGTGATAAACCTAGCCAATCAACATTCTTAATCTCTTGAGCACTATAACACAAAGGTGCTAATTAATTGGTGAGATTAACAGAATTTAATCCCATAAAAGATTTAATATACAAAACCTATATTACTATTGTACGGACTATTCTCCTAGGTTCTAAATTCTAACACCGAGCGAAATATTAAACATTAACAAATATATGACATGGTTGTTACGTGATTTAGTGTTAAAATCTAACGATATCTTTAACTTATTTTTTCTCGAAAATGTCGCAAAATCACTAGTTTATCCGACCAGAGGAAAGTGTCAAACGGGCGGGGTGAGTGACTCAATGTGAATGAATATATTCACCAAAATATTTTGTGAAATAAACTGTCGGAAATGCATCCAGGCAACATTCAGACACTGGCTGTCGAGATAAATTGAGCTGGTCCGATACTGTTCGTCGCCAAATCAGCAGCTTATCCTAACAAAGACGGAGGTGTCAAATGAACGGAGTGAGTGTATCAAGTGAATGTATATTCTCGTCGCGTTGGACCTATATTACTAATGTATGGACTATTCTCTTTGGTTCTAAATTCTTACACCGAGCTAAATATTAAACAAACATTAACAAATATATGACATGGTTGGGTTCAGATTCATGCCGTATTTCACTGAACGTTTCTGATTTGACATTAGAGTCAAAATGGAAACAATTGAATGTAAATTAGCTCATATACAACCAGTTTACATTATTATATGCGTTGCGACCCATTTGGGTCAATTTCTAGGTCCTAAATATATTAATAGTGATGGTCCGATATGACACCTATCAGTTTTACCGATATCAAATATTGACAGCAACATATAATATCGGCTGATACATATAATTATCGATAGTGGTGGATATAATACTATTACACATTGAAATGTCTCGAATGGCATAATAATCCTTGTAGATGAATGTCACTGTTAGTCAGGAAACGTATGGTACTATTTTACTTCGGTAATCAAGCACAAACGCCGCGTTTTTGAAGAAATAAAATTGTGTCACGCTTCCTACGCAATCACAAATACACTCCATCTATCTTGTCAAGCGGACGTTAATTTTTTGCTGTATCATTAAATAAAGTCGAGATTATAATATGTCATGTGTTGATAGTCGATAGTTACTATAAGTACGATAGTAACTAGTGTTGATTACGATGTAATTCCTAAAATGATTGGCACCTGTATGTCTATCATAGGTGTCTGAACTGAAAGGTTCACGCGGCAATGAATGAAACATCAAAGCGAAGAGCAATCACGTGACATTCTTTCGTCATTTCCAAAACCTAAACCATCTAATGGGAACTTATTTGTTTGTAACATTATTAATAAATAAAGTATGATCTATATCATAAATTATTATTTGTTGATACATATTATGTCTAAATTCTTAAAGTAGCCTAGCATAACAAAAGAAATCACAAAAATATTTCTAAATTTTCACTGGCATCTAGAAGCTGGAATGTCAATCTTGTGACATCAAAGGGATATCCTCCCTTTCATCTTTCATGCTACTCACACGTAAACCATGTGGTATCTTTTCCCGCCTTTTCCAATACTTCTATTCATAATGATTAAAGGGACAATAACATTCTTGCTGGCTTGGTAGCTCCAGAAAATAAATAATACCCGTATTCTAACTACTAGATGTTTAAATGTCCTACCTGTTGTGTAAATTATCCATTACAACCTATTTTTTTTGTCCAGAGGGTTCGAAAATATTTTAAAATCCAAGTCACATTTGAAAAGGTTTACGTTAGACTTTTCAAATCAATTGGTTGAATTTTTCCAATTTTTTAAATTAGGTGTGTTAAGATGAAATTTATATCATCATTTAATTGGAATATTCTAAAATAATACGATTTGTTGACCAGAATGAAGATTGGGACATATTTTTCAGTTACAACAAGAGTGTTATTGGGGCTTTAAGTATCCAGACAATACCAGCAGTGATCTAGATAAAACTAACGTGAAGTAGTAAGATTTGGAACTATTTCACGATAAGCGACAACCCAAGATGTGCGATGCCTCATACCAGCCCGGTATGCACACGATTCTTCAGTGCTAAGAATTTCAGCTTGTGTGCGAATGTTTGAAATTCATTATTTGTGTTATCAGCTATCATGTTATCTGTTTCAATAAAATTAGTGAAAATAGATTTGTGTTGGTGATCTTTTTTAACCATTAGTTGTGATTCCAATTTAAACCATACAGATAGTAAAGCGCCGCACGTCACAAAACAAGTGCTAATCTGCATGAACGAGAATAAATATAAATTGTAAATGAAATAACACTATACACATTGCCCTTTATTCTGCAAATTACACATTGCCCCGTATTCTGCAAACTACACATTGTCCCGTATTCTGCAAACCCCGTATTCTACAAACTACACATTGCCCCGTATTCTGCGAACTACGGCGGTTATGGAAATCGGAGAAAAAAACACCCGCTAATGTTTTAAAACAGTATTCTGCAAACTACGGCGGTAACCGAAAAATACCCGTGTTCACTACCATTCATTATTGTTAAAAAAAATAAAACATTTTCTGATTCGAGAATAATAATAAATAATTAATATTTTATTCAGAAGGTAGCGACAATTTATCTGGAAGTTAAATTACCTATAGTAACAATACTCACCAGAAATGTATATAGTTAACGATTTCACGCTCTACTGGCACCGTGTCCAATTACTAACGCACATCAAAGGTAACTGGCGGTTATACACAGATAGTGAGCGTTAGCTCAAATAGTGACGTTTTCTTAATTAGTCACGCTTTCGTCAATTTCTCCCGCACGTGCCTCAATAGTGATATGTTTAGATAAACTCACGTTTATTTAATTACTCACGTATTTTTTACATACTGACAAAAGTAAGAAATACTAACCAATTAACTCACATACTCACCGTATGATTATTACTGACCATTAACAGAAATACTGACGTACGGTACAAGTACTGACGGGTTTAAGGATAACTTACAACACGTATATTTCTCACTAGTTTTCATTAATAGTAACCATAATTAAGCTTTACTACTTGCTCAGAGGATTTTCTAACGCAGAAGCCCAATACTAAAAGCTCTGACGACATTTCTACACACTATGCATGTTACCGTGTCTGTTCATCTGTAAGGAGGGTATGCTGGCTAAGATTGATAAATAATTGGGAATGTGTTCGTTCTGAGAATTAGAGTTTTAGCTGGTTGATCTTCATATTTTCTAAGAAAGTCAAAGCATAATTATTTCTATGTCTTTTGCTCAATAGGTTGTCAAGTCACTATTATACGACCATAGACATTATTTCCCACTCTTAGAAATCTTTCACACGGGAAATAATAACACAATTACCTCCCTTGTTTTGCTAACCCCCCCCCCCTCCCCATACAAAAGCTATCTGCAAACGTTTGAATTTGAAGTTGAAAATATATATTTGCCAATTATGGGATAAATAGGATTATTCTTTAACAAGGTAGGACTATTTGTAGATACCACCTATTATAAGGGTTTATTTTAATAAATTTTAAAAAAAACCTTAAAAATATGGAATTGTAGCTTTAATTTCGTGTTTCATCATAAGCATGAATAGTTTGGCACCAGTTTCAATCTTTTACTTAAAGGGTTTTATTTATCAGAACGTGGAGGCAACCTGGGGAAGTTGAACTTCAGATAATTCGAACATACACTGTTTTAATGTCTTGATAAAGTCGAGAAAAAAACCCTCGTCGAAACGTTGCCAGAGATGAAGATCTTAGTAACCATCTTCCACAGAGTCGTGCCGTGTGTTTAAATAGCTAGGTTCATGGTAATTCAAGAATTAAAAAAATAGTTTGAAAAACTCGTGTACGACCTCTTCTGGGTCAGAATTAGATTCCGTTCTCTTGGGTTCATCATCAGAATCAACAAGTTCATCAAACGATGCAGTGCTAATGTCACATCCGTGCTCTAGATATGGAGTTGCAATGATCGCGGTTAGACAATAATTGCCGGGAACGTCCCGATTTACTTTTTGCAAGCTCCCCATTGCAGGGGTACTTCACCGCTGAAAATGCTTGACGGCGGCCATTAACGATTTGCTGGGATTTGTTGAGGGTTTTCAGATAGTGTTATAGACTTATGGCGTTACAGTTAGCTTGTGGGCCATTGGGCAATTAGGGGTGTGTGGTATGTCGGTATGTTAATCTATTTTAGCGTTTGGGGCGTCTTGACAATTAGAATTCCCTAACATGACAATTTACGCAAATCTGATAAATTTAATGATTTTGTCGATGATCTAATAGCGGAAAAGCATATGCGATGCACAAACAATACATTATCAACCTGTCGAAATATTATGTGAAGAAAAAGTGAGAAAAATTTTATATTGCGGACGGATACCTCAACCAGAAACGCCTGTAACGGTTTTTCCCAATGCCGATTTTCGTAGATTTTCCTCTTATCTACTTGTGTGTCTATATTTGCTTTTGAATGTAGACAAGCCACGTACACTTCTCTATTTGGTTGATTAGATGCGATTTTTCTTTTATAATTATAATATTTTGTTAATATTATTGCGTGATTCACAAAATACACTTTTCATAAAAAGCAAGAGAGGGGGGGGGGAGAAAGAAAGAAATTGGGTTAACGTGCCATCATCACGAACTGGGTCATTTCGGGAGTAACATATGCTTCCATTTTATTTTAATAATTCGCATGTGTGTAGGGTTTTTTAGGGTGGGAGGAAACCGGAGGACCAGGGTAAGACCCACGATGTTTAACAGGCGACCCCGCGCCTTGTCACGTACGACCAGAGAATCGAAACGACGCCAGTCGACTCAAGTCAATGACAGATTCGCCCTATCCTGCCCACCACAGTTGGTGCTCGAAGGACATTTATTCATTAATTTTCATGGGAAATGCTAATTGTAGACCGGTTGGGAGGTTCCGAGGACCAAAATGGCCGCTTTATAAAAATGAGAATTTCCTTTTTAGAAGACTGAACGTGGGTCCAATTTACCTTTACCACCCCCACCTTAAATGGATTGGGTTAATATCCTCCCAAATACTCATTTATATAAAGCGGCCATTTTGGACCCAAGAAATACCCGAACCTCCCCAACCGGTATACTGTTAGCATCTCCCAATATTCATATAATCTGTAGTTAATTTAACTATTTTATTTATACAATTATAATAAAATTATGAGGATAATAATGGTATAATAAATTGTTGCTTTCTAATTAACTCAATCAAAAATCAGAATTTAATTAATACATTGTAACAGCCTGTATTTTCTATGAATGAATTGTATCAATATAGCGCTATTGATTCACACATGCCACCACTCTTCTTCAGCATTAGGTTTTCTAACAGTCACGTAAGGAGTGTGGGGATCGCTCCCACACGCTCATCCTCCTTGGGGCTAATCTCTTGACTGTATGCTGACAAGGTTCAAGTATAGGTTCTTGTATTTAGAAATATGTGAAAGCCAACCATTTTAAATATGTAATAACTAGATGATATAAATTTTTTATTCACATTAAATAAGGCACCGTGATATATACACGACAGAGCTTATTAGCTCTAACACTGAATATTGTGCTGGATCTTTTGAACATCAACCGGAAGCTATCAACCGGAAGGAACATCGTTTAAAAATATAACTTCCGAAAAGAAACACACTTTCACTTTACATTCATGGTGTTGTGACTCGGGGTGACTTTATCAAACCGGCCCTGGGGTTTACTGGTAGGTGGATGGGTGTTTCTTACCGGTTTCTGGTTGATTAAACGGGCGTCTGCCTTTGTACGATTTAAATCAGATTTAAATTTAGCTGTTGACCAATATGGAATTCCGTCACATTCTTGGTCTCCTCATATCTGATTTGGTGTTGACCTTGGAAAAGCACATATTTTGAAAGCCTGGGGAGCATTTGTAGCCGCGAAGACGGATTCGATTAAAGGGGCTGGCTTTTCGGGTTCGGTTATAAATCTAAATCTTTGAATCATATGAGAAAAGAAAAGAAAGACCTCGCTCTTGGCTGTAGTCTCCGCCATGCATTTTCGTTTTCCTGAAAGTTAATAAAAGACAACTTGTAATAAAGAGATAGCCACTGAAATAATCCTAAACTGATACAATGGCTTGACGAGAGATAGGCCCAAACAACACCTTATCGAAAGGGAAAACTTGGATGTCGAATGCATTTGATAAGGATGTTATGTGCCTTCAGGACTTCTGATCTGATCGTGCTTACCACTGTAGCCTCTAGCGTGTTCACATGGAAAAGAAGACACGACGTTACGTATCGATGGTACTCGCGCACCCACTTTGAAAATAAAATGGCTTCTATAGATTAACAAGAGTTTTGGGGTTGGGGGATTCCCGAAATGTAGGAAATGAAATGAAATAGGGTTTAACGTCCACTGTTTTGTTCCGACAGTGCTAATGAAGACGGGAATACGCCATACAGTGTGTTATGATGGAAATTTTGCCCAGACAGTGGCATTATGGCCTACTCTTATATCGAATTCCAACTGCTAAGGCCAAAATGTAGGTTGCTTAATATCGATGGGGTAGGTATTGACATGGCCCTAGTGCTCAAAGGGTAATTTAAACAACATGATACTCAAGGTTGTGATATTATTTGAAAGGGACTAAACAAACGTACCCATACTAAAAGGAATGAGTTCTTCTCTGTGTATTAATTTACCATCCTCTGAAATAAATCTCTCGGGTCTGAAGACTTTTGGATCGCCCCAAATCTTTTCATCCATTAACACAGAATCCAAATTGGTAATGATCATGGAATTACGCGGCAAGCGATATCCTTTGTACCACATGTCCTCAGTCACACTACGAGGAGCACCCAGTGGTATGACAGCGGCCAACCGTGAAGTTTCAGTAATGACAGCTTGAACGTATATCAAATTATCATGGTCAGTCAAGACAGGTTTTCGTCCATTACCAACGTGCCTTTGGACGTCTTGGTAACACTTCGCTTGCACCTCTGGGTTTGTTGCCATAAAGAGTAACAACCATCGTAGTGTTGATGTGGTCGCCTCGGTTCCTGCGGCTAATATTTCTGTGACTATGTGTTCTAGATTTTCAACTAAAGAAAAGAATAAAAAGATATGAATGCAGGATCATAAATGCTACATCACTTTACCAAATAAAATGGAGTTGAATGTCTCGGACAACACCGGGGTCGAACCTTGTACTTCCTTTCGAAAGATCAATTTCGCCACTTGAACGATACTGGCCACCCTGCCTGCTGTCAGTCGTCAACAATACGCCTATTTTGTCACAAAATTATTCGTGGGTGATAAGCTCTTCAAACCTAGGTTGGAGATGGGGGGGGGGGGATAAACGTCCGCTCGACACAAACTATGTCATTTCAGGACTAGCATATTTTTCAGTTTTATTTCGATAATTCGCCTGTTCGTAGGCCTCTTTAGCAGTGGGATGAAACCGGAGGATCCGGAGAAAACCCACGTAGTTGAACAGGCGACCCAACTCCTTGTTTCGTACAACCGGTGACTCGAAACCACGCCAGTTGATTCATTGACAAGCTTTATGATACAGCGCGCACCTGCCAACCATTCGGTCATCCAAATCCCCATTTTCAAGTCCAGTCTAGTAAATACGTACCATCCAATGTAGTTTCTTCACCTGCATCCCGCCTAGCATACATCTCTTTTAAATACAGAGCAATGAAGCTGTTACAGTTATCGGGATCATAATTATCAATATTATGTTTTATCACAGGATCAACAATGATTTCGTTAAATTTTTTAACATTTGCTTTCATTTTTCCGACGCCGAAAACATCACCCGGTAAGTACTCAAGAAACGGGAAATAATTCATGGCCGTGGAAATTCCTACTGTTTTTAAGGTTTCACTAATAATACATAGAACCAACTGAAAGTGATCGCTGTCATAGTCGTATCTTTGACCAAATAGCATGTTACATGTTATATTGGAAACCGCGTTTCGCAACAACAAGTTTGGATCAAAGGCCATTCCATTTTCTTTAGCGATGGCGTCCAATAAATAAACACTTTCTTCTTGTATTTTGTCCTCTGTTGATTGTTTTCCGGAGTCGAGTTTCTGGAGTAAAGCCAATGAAACCGTTCTCTGTTCTCGCCATAATTTGCCAGACGTCGAGATAATACCTTAAAAAGAAAATAAACTATTCCGATAATCGTTACCACTTGCACCAACCATAATATCTCGCAGAATAAAGTATTTGAATGAAATTTTCAGCATATTATTTTTCATTATCTATTTATGAATTATGAGAGTAATTAAGGTCATCTGTTTATCTAAATCTTGTATAATGCATCCTTAATCCCCTAAGTAATTAGGGGGCTTGGGATGGCCTAGTGGACTAGAGTGTCGCGCTTCGACCTCTAGCTGGCCGGTCACCTCTGGCTTGCAGCTGTGGTTTCGATCGCTGGTGTGAGCGTATGTGGCATCGAGATAGGGGCGCCTTCTCAACCGCGTGGGTTTCCTCCGGGCACTCCGGTTTCCTCCCACTGCTAAAGACCCCTACGCGCAAGTGAATTATTGAAATAAAATTAAAACCATATGTTAGTCACAAAATGACCTAGTTTGTGCCGAGTGAACACCGTGAAAAAGAAAATAATAAATCACATCCTTGTTTGTTTGCCTTGTAAACAATTTACCTTTGAATCCGCCCAACATTTCCATCGAGTTTGTTTCTAGACGGTCACTCAATTTGTAACCACGTTTCACTAGTAGGTCTTGTAATGTTTCAAATCCATTTAATACAATGATATGTTTATTCCCGATGTATAAACTAAATAAGTCACCATATCTTCTACGAAATTTAGCAAATTGTTTACGGGGGTCGATCTCTAGTTGTAGAAAGTTGCCTAAAATCGGAATCATAGGCCTGGGTCCTGGCGGTACGCGAGACGGCACACCCGACCAAGGATATGCTGAACGCCACCATAGCAAGGATACGAGTACAATCTGAAGTGCCCAAGTTACGCTAGAGCAGACAAACACATCCCCAATTGCATCCAACATCCTAGTTGTATTTCTAGTTATTTATTATACAGGTGAATTTGATTAAATAATTGTTTGGTCAGTGAAATAATTGGTGACATCAGTGATTTGACAGATGTTACAGATTATATTAAATGAACTCAAGCTAGCGTGACTTAGTTATGTTGATTATAGCTAATAATCAAAGAACCAAGTTTGATTTCATAATAATCAAAGAATGAAATGGCACGTCCTGTACAGGCGCGGATCGAGAGGGGGGGGGGGTCCAGGGGGTCCGCCCCCCTCCCCTACTCAGACTTGAAAATTTTTATGCGATTTTATTGGCGATTTTTAGACCTGTAATTTTGGAATTTACCTTCCGGAAATACGTCAGAATGTACCAAATTGAATCTAATTTACCAAATTTTCTGGGGGAGGACCCCCAAACCTCCCGTTAATTGGTTAAGCGCTGGGGGCGGTGGGCAAAAAAATCCTCGATCCGCGCCTGCTGTACGACTGACAAGGAGGAACCACGTGGTCGCGACCCGCAAAATCCGGAAGAACTTTCTCGGCTAACACAGTGATCGAAGACTGGTTCCCCATGGCTTCCCATATAAATGCTGTAACATGCGTAGGTGTGCATTTTTCTTTCAAGCGTCGATAAATACTTGGTAAGACACCTCAGCATTTTACATGAATCTCCGTTTTCACATATTTTAGTTAACACAAGTAAGGCAAATTTTTAAAATTAGATCAAGTTATGAATTTCTGCCATGTTCGTTATATCTAGTTAGTGAGTTAATCATGCACTTGTTGTGGGCAGGGTTGTATTTAGCGGAGGTGCAGGGGGGTACAGGCACCCCGAGAAATGGCTCCCCTACGCGATTACTTGCCAGCGACTTTGATTGCGGTTGTCCCCTCGGTCAGAAGTCCGAGTACGTATGACATTTAAGCGCCAAACAATAGAGGAATGGCGTATTTACCTTGTCTCAAAATGGCAGCTCAAAATATTGAGTCGTTTGGACCTAAAGGTCAAAAATGCTTATCCGGACACGTAACCCTTTTAAGATTTCGGGGCAATTTTTCGTTGGGTGCCCTAATAATCGATTCTCGTTTCTTTGGGGTCCATACAGTAATGACCCATCTGCTGTACCTGATAACGAAAGGTAAATTTCACCTACACATTATTTTTTATGAAATAAACTTCGCCAACACATTATTTGTATGAAATAAAAGTCTGGTTTTATCTAGACACCGCACTATACGGCCGGGGGGGGCGATTGGTTAGCGTGCGCGCACTCTATCATACGGCCCGCCATTGAGTCAACTGGCGTGGTTTTCGAATCCCCGGTTTTCTCGGGGTACTCCTGTTTCCTCCTACTGCTACAGACCCATACGCGCAAGCGAATTATTGAAATAAAATTAAACCATATGTTAGTCCCGATATGACCTAGTTTGTGTCCAGTGGACGTTTAACCCCATTTCTCTCTCTCTCTCTCTCTTTCTCTCTCTCTCTCTCTAATACAGCTGGGAGCACCGGTGTCCATTTCCAGATGAAGACTGACGGGTTTAAGTTGTTTCAGTTAGTTGCTCGACCCCTAGGTAGATGATTTTAAGCCTTTTAAACACAAATTTAAGCATTTCTATTCTCCAAAATATTTATCGGGATTGGAACTTTAATAGCTGTTCTGTTTTGTTTTATCCGCGGGTTTGTCCTCTGACTCTCTGTGTGTGGTACGGTTTTCCTAGAGCGCGAATGATTATATTGAAAGGGAGGTAACTCAATGAGTACTGATTTCAGACCACCAATTACTTATCGTTCAAGGTATCAATCAACATGTTTCGTTTATTTTGTAGCATATTAATACAGGTAGTTGTTTTCCAAAGGATGGGGGCGAATGGTTAGCGCGTGCGCGTTGCATCATAAGGTATGCCATGCAGTCAAATGATGAGGATTCGATTCCCTGGGTCTGTACGTGACAAACTGTAAGGTCGCCTGTCCAACCTCGTATGTTTTCTCAGAGTGCTTCGATCGGTTTCCCCCCCCCCCTATTATTTTAATTATTGAACTATGTTTAAGTACCGAAAAGATCTAGTTTGTGTATAGTGGACGTTAAACCCCATCTCGCTCCCTCTCTCTGTCTCTCACTCACTCTCTCTCTCTCTCTCTCCCTACCCTGGTAAATATATCCGTCAGCACGTGGAATAGTATTCCATGATTGCTAAATGTGATCTTAAGGGATGAGTTTGACACATCAAGCACGGAGACCACCTCACTGATTCATCTCTCAAACTCATTTAGTTCACATTCGTCAAGTTCCTGTTTACGGAGAGGCATCGCATGTTAAAGGGATACTGTTCCATGATGGCGGGGAACATCGCATGCCGAGGGAATACTGTAGAAAACATGTATCTCGCTGTCTGCCGTCTGCTATACTATGATGAAGTGTATAACACATGTCTACAGCAGACGGCTAAATAACAACAAACGTTCTACTGAGAACTTGAGCGCGTGAGAGAAGTAAAAATATGCCGCTAGTCAACAGACGGATATTTATAGAATACGAAGAAAAACTTTGTCGAGAGAGAAACTTTGGCAATTTAAGCAAAAACAGAGCAGTTGGTTGATTGTAGGAGAGGAATAGCCTCGCTTAAAGACACGATTTACAGACACTGAGTGAAATCGCTAATATACCGAAGACAACCTGTCGGAGTCGATGATCAAATTACGGCCACGTAGGAATGACACAGTGATAATTATTGTTGTGAATGTGTTCTGTGTAACGTTACATGTTGCAATTGGCTTCAAGTAGCGAAATGATGCCGTTAAACAGTCAGAAGTGAGGCTATACGCGCTGATGTGTGGTATACAACTAGCGAAAGAATGTTCACGAGAAACCGGTTCTAGCAAACGTGGATATAGGAACCTGCTGACGTAATAAGTATGGGTTATAGGTCCAGCCGGTATTTCTTGTGATTGGATATCGAAGGTGTGGTGCTGATCAATCGCCATGGTAACGAGTAGGCCTCGAGCCCACTCGGCTTCTTCTATTAAATTAACGTTGATCAATTCCCGGGATAACTCTGCCGCCCGTAGTACCCCCGAACTTAGGTCCATGTTGACTGGCCTTGAAACAACGGTGCCCCAGAATTTGTCACCAGACGATTTCTCGACGACACATAGACCTCGTCGCGTGAAGAGGAAAGCTGTCGAAATGACTTCAGCAGACGATGGGTGTTGTGTTTGTTGCAAACGGTGTTGTGGGTGTTGTCGGTGCTGCCGTTGTCATATTCTTCTGGTGATATTACAGCTGTTGTTAGGATGTGGAATAACGGCGTTGACATTCTATGTTCATCTGTATTACCCAGTGATAGGAATGAGAGAAACACCATACTGGGCTGGTGTTCCGGTATGTATGTTGATATGTCTAAATTATACAGCTTGGAGAAATTTCAATTTTACACGTAAATGAAATGAAATGAGGTTTTACGCCCTCCTGTTCTGCTCAGGCTGGGTTAATGGAGCCGGACACGCGCCATACAGAGTACTGTAAGGGGAATTCTGCCCCGACAACAGCGGCATTTTTGCCCATTCCTCATCGAATTCCGACAGCCATGGCTGAAATGTTATATATAAATTATTAATTAGACATGTATTGGGGAGTTTGGATGGCCAAGGGGTCTAGAGTGCCGCGCTTCGACCTCTAGCTGGCCGGTCACCTCTGGCTTGCGGCTGTGGTTTCGAGCCCTAGTGTGAGCGTATGTGGCATGGCGATAGGGGCGCCTTCTCAACCTCGTGGGTTTCCTCCGGGCACTCCGGTTTCCTCCCACTGCTAAAGACCGCTACGAGCAAGCGAATTATTGAAATAAATTTAAACCATATGTTAGTCCCGAAATGAACTAGTTTGTGTTGAGTGGGCGTTAAACCTCATCTCTCTCTCTCTCTCTCTCTCTTTCTAGACAGTTATTAACATGCCAAGAGCTGAATCAACTGTCGATATCATCTGATGAGCACGAATTTAAAACAGATTTGAATATGATTTCCAATTAACCGTAAACCGTAAAAGTGGACAATCGATGTAAATGAGAGTTTAAAGGTTGATTGGGTTGAAATGTTGGGCGGAAAATTGCACGTTTACTGCTCATTCTAGGTTATGTATCAAGTTTTCAATGATGAACCTCATACGCGCTAGCCTGGAGTTCGGGTGTTATCCCTGCATTGGCCGTGAAAGTTCAACTCAATTTTCCGGCGTGATTTACACTTTTCAGTGATGCAGAAGGAGGGCCCGACAAGGACAGCTGTCTAGTCGTTCGGATGTTACGAAAAACCGAGGTTCCGTGTTCACATTGGAGTGCACGTAAAAGACCCCTTGGCAGTTGGAATTCGATATAAGAGTAGACCGTAGCGCCGCTGCCCGGGCAAAATTTCTCTCATAGCACACTGTATGGTGTATGCCCGTCTTCCATTAGCCCAGGTTAGGTGCAAAAGAGTAGGACTTTAAACCCCATTTCATTTCATTTCATACTTGCTACCCAACGAAAAATTGGGGGAAAGGTTAGAACAAAAGAGAATTAACATTAAAGTCTATGAGGGGGGGGGGCATTGGTGATTTGTGGCCGTTGACATAACTAATGTAATTCTCGTGTTTCCGGTATGCTTCGAGTATCAAACCGCGATTAATAAAAACAATACGCAAAAGATAGAACGGCATTTATAGGGACGGATCCAGGAATTTTCGCAGGAGGGGGTTTGCCAGGTTTCTGTTACGGAAATCTGCCATCATCGTCTCTAAATTACATAGGCATACATACAAATTGAGCTTTTTAAACAGAGAAATCATTTTTATACTGATGTAGGATCACTTTGTGATGTAATTTCATTGATGCAAGGCATTATTTTTTTTCATTTAGCTGAGCAGGCCACCCCACCCCCTTCTGGATCCGCCCCTGGTATTTATAATACCAAGACTTTCACTGAATTACAAGCGTGGAATAATATACACCACTGTTTTCTATGAGGCACAGAAACATGTGGAGACAAACTATCGGGAGAAATTGATATCCCGTGACCTTTAACCCTGTTTATTGTAATAGTAAGATATCTATGTACACATGTATTGATGACCTGGGTAGGAGTGGGATATGATTGATGTAGAGTAAGGTGGTATTAATTACCTGGTAGGAGTGGGATGTGAAGCATGGTGGTATTAAATACCTCGGCCGTGTTTCTCTAAATCTTCTTTCTCTTTTAGTAGATATTTCAATTTAGAATGGCCAAGCATTAAAATCAATATATTTTCCAATCAAATTACTAAAAATTGGATTTTATCTTAGTTAAAATTTCGTGAAACAAGCCACTGGTATGAGTGGGATATGATTGGTTTGAGTCTAGATGGTATAACTTGGCTAGTATGAGTGGGATAGGTTTGGTGTGGGGCTAGGTGGCGGTACTTATAGCTGGTAAGAGTGGGATAAGATTGGTGTTGAGGAAAGGTGACATTATCGTGTTTAGTGTTTTTATTATCCGTGTTGTGGTAATAACCAATGCCGAATTTATCTATATGGTTGGCGTACTGATGCTTTGGGCCTCAGGACCTAGTCCCACCCCCACCCCCGGTCAAGGTGTACGATATTTTTGATACTGTCATAAGCTTTTCTTTCACACATCCGTCATCATCATCGGCTTTGTATTTTAAAATAAATTAACGTCATCCTTTAGCCATGATGATTTGGGCCTGGGCGACGGGAGAGCGAGGTAAATGGAGTTGATCTCCACTCGACACAAACTAGGTCATTTCGAGACTAAAATTTTATTTTAATAACTCGCTTGTGCGTTTTGGTCTTAGGTGTAGGGGTTTTTAGCGGCAAGGAAATAGCATAGTGCCTCTCATTATCTAGCTCCGACGCTAGTGGTATTTCTGTGTTTAGTGTTGATATAAACTTCATCCTCATCAGCGATACTTACATAAGGATGAAAACCCACGAGGTTGTGACCGGCAAAAACATTTCCCTTCAGCATTTCCAATCTATATTAGCAGGGGCGGATCCAGAGGGGGGGGGGGTCCAACCCCCACCCCCCCTGCTCAGCTACATAAAAATATAATTCCTTGCATCAATGAAATTACATCACAAAGTGATCCTACATCAGTATAAAAATGATTTCTCTGTTTAAAAAGCTCAATTTATATGTATGCGTATGTAATTTAGAGACTTAGAGACGATGATGGCAGATTTCCGTGACAGAAACCTGGCAAACCCCCTCCTGCAAAAATTTCTGGATCCGCCCCTGATTAGCCCAACTTAAGCATACCGTCTTACTGTTCGACCCCGACTGGGCTCATGAAGACAGGCATACACCATCAGGGGCGTTTTAAGATTTTTCATGGCGGAGGCTATACTATTTTGAGGGCCCTCTTTCGAAGGGGGACTGGGTGTGCCTTGATTGATGATTTTTATGCTAATTCAATGACAGCATTCTCATTCAGTAATGGATTCGACAGTAAGATTGTATAGAAGACGATTGACTAGGACTCCGGGCCCTTTCCATTGGCCAGAGGGCCCCTTTTATCAGACGTGGGGCCCTTTTGTCTGCCTTTAGCCCCCCCCCCCTTAACTAGGGTACATTTTCATTTTTCTCATCGGTCTTAGCATTTTTCTCCCGTTTTATTTTTCCAATTTCTTTGATTTTTTTTCGCGAGGAGGCTGGTGCCTCCAGCAACTCAGCTATAAAACGCCTTTGTACACCATACAGTGTAGTACAGGCTTCTCTTATCTCGAATTCCAACTGTCAAGGGACCGTTTACGTACTGACAACGTCGGCCGGGGGGCGGAAAATCTCGATGAACTTTATCGACGATATTAAAAATCACCACACCATATCACAGAATTTTCCCCCAAACCATGATATCAAAAACACGCACTGGATCGCCGCATGTGTATTTATTTATTTATTATAAGAGGAAATATAATTATATGTTTTATGATTTAGTAGATAGGAAGTTTATGTATATTATTTATATAAACACCATGATTTATAGCTGATGATGATGACGTAGTTATATTAACACTACTCTTGATGTTGATGAATCACAATATTATTTCCATAAAAATTGAAAACTTGTTACATAATGTGGGCGTGTGTGTGAGAGAGAGAGAGAGAGAGAGAGAGAGAGAGAGAGAGAGAGCGCGACGGTGTTTAACCCCCACTCGACACAAACTAGATCATTTCAAGACTAACATATGATTTAATTTTTTTTCAATAATTCGCTTGCGCGTAGGGAGTTTAGCAGTGGAATGAAACCGGTGTACCCAGAGAAAACCCACGAGGTTGGAGGGGGGCGTGTGTGTATTTTAGTATATAAATAAACATCTTTTTATGGATTGGTATAACTCCCTTGTAATGCCAGGGGCGGATCCGGGGGCGGGGTCGGGACGCCAACCCTCCTCGTGCTCAGCTAAGTAAAACATTTTTATGAGACAAGTGTAACGGTCGTATGCCAGTGATATAGGAACCTGTGATATCAACATTATTGCTTTGCATCAATGAAATTGAATCACAATATGATCCTATTAAAATAGCATTATGCAAGAGCAAAATCTGCTTATTACAGGTCTTTCTTTAGGCCTGAAATGTTTCTTCATAATCAATTAGACATTAATTAACATATCCAGACCATAATAAACTCTTAAATTCAAGGCTAGCCTTCGATGTTGGCGGATTGAATTCCTATATGCCGCTTAATGTCCGTTGATGATTAAATCAATCAAGTGGATAATCGAGACTATGCTGTTTATATTAATGATTTGAGTAATGATGACCGAGGCTATGTGAATATTTCAAACGCTTTTTTCTCAGCTAATTATGGACCATTTTGACTGTCTAGTTTTTAACTATTATATAGTGAGAACTGCCATCTCTTTATCTTATCTCCCATTATGTAACTTTAATTTAAATATTGACGTCCACGTGTTGGATCTCCCTCTTTTAAAAGCTCGATGTGTATGGTACCGGGCGAATCCCCTCCTGCAAAAATTCTTGGATCCGTCCTGAATGCCGAATAAATTTAAGAATAATTCACTCATAAAATACAAACATTATTTTGATTTTAAAATTTAAAATAATTCCCAAACGTTAAACAATTCACAAACTAATTTCCCAATCTAATCAAAATTCAGATCTATATTTCGTTTGGTTTTTTATACTTTCGACGGCCTACACTCATGTCGTGAAGACAAGTCGAACGAAATTTTGAACTATAAAAACGAAACGAAATAGGATCTGTGTTTTGATCAGATTGCTAATTTCTTAACAAAATACATTATAATGTTAGACTAACTTCCCAACAAAATACATACATCATACGTTTTAAACTAATTTCCAAACAAAATTAATTATAAAGTTCAGACTAATTTCCTGAAAAAAAAACGTATATAATATGTTCCCAGTCATCCATACTGAAGTTGTGGCTACCCGCCGAAGATCAAAGAAAATACTGTCTTATATATGAAAACAAATCGTATACGCGATAAATTAGGCTAAAAATAGCCTAAAAGAATTTCTACGTTTTGTCTTTCTACAGTGTTATCAGTTTTTGAGCAGTGAGAGAAAAGACGAAATTAAAAAAACAAAACTTTACGGTTTTAAAATAATTTCTACGTTTTGTCTTTCCACAGTGTTATCAGTTTTTTAGCAGTGAGAGAAAAGACGACTTTGAAAAAAAAAGTTTTACGGTTTTAAAATAATACTAATTACCTCGATTTTATTTATTCTTATTTATTTATTTTTAATTATTTAGTTCTTTCCAGACAAAGGGACACGCCTACATTGAATCAGTCAATGGATACTTATCATTAGCTTATTAAGTACAACATATATTCGTTTATTTAGTGACTATAAATGTGTGAAACTGATTTAAGTCTTGGTATATATATAAATATTGTGGCGTAATTGTCGAGATATTTGAAGATATTTATTTATGGTGTGTCACCCTACATATGGCCAAGTACTTAGATATACAAATGAAGACATTTTAAATGTGTAGAAACCGTGTGTTCAAATTCAGTAGGACAACTTGTATAACGAAGTTAACAACGATAATTTAAAAATAAACACCTTCATTTTAATTTCAATTTTTGATTGGGTGCCCTCCTGTACCCCTACCCACTCTTGTATCCCTGCACCGCCCTCCACGCGTGTATCTGTTAAACAGCTGATCGGTGTTTTGAAAAAAGGTTTACTTAGCCCTAGGTTTAAACTCGCTGGAATTTATCTTGAAATTGGTTTCATTCTGTTAAAACAGCCGGAGAACGTGGACCAAACGTCAATATGGCGCGTGTTTGTTGGTACACATGTTTTAAATTGTTGTACAGGAAGGGTTGAACTTCAGCCGTACACAAGGTGGTTTTTATTGAAACGTTTAAAAATAGCTACCTTAATGACGTACCTATTCAACTCGTGTTGAAATAAATCGACAAATTAGCATATAGATTGATAATTTATAACGAATTACAGGTTGATGTGTATTAATGATTTTATAGTCGTGATTATCATCGCATCATTTGCAGGCTGATGGTTATAATATTGGGCAATTCAGAGAATGAGGGAGGGTTGGCGGAGAGAGAGAGTGTGTGTGAGAGAGAGAGACGGTTTAACATCCAAAGAGAGAGAGAGAGAGACAGTTTAACATCCAAAGAGAGAGAGAGAGAGAGATAGAGAGAGAGAGAGAGGCAGTTTAACATCAAGAGAGAGAGAGGGTGGGGGTTAACGTCCGCTCGACACAAACTAGGTCATTTCGGGACTAACATATGGTTCCATTTTATTTTAATAATTCGCACGAGTCGGAGGAAACCGGGGGACCAGGATAAAGATACGTAGGGGTATTTTGCGGTGTGAGGAAACCGGGGATGATCGGTTACACAGGCAACTTGACTCAATAAGAGACCTGAGGATTTTAAGCGCACCTGTTGCCATTAAACCATTCGGTCCTCTATGACTATTAATCGTCGTTCTAGACAGAGGTGTGGTAATGCCCAAAACCATTCAACCAAATTTTAGTCCAAAAATGACCTAGTTAATATCAATGACCTAGTTATTTGTCGAGTTAAAATCTCCAGCTCTCCCACACACGCACACCCACACACGCGCGCACGTACGCACCCGCGCACGCACGCACAATCTAAGCGACGGTCGCTATTTTTATTTCAAAAACATTTGAACATTTGGCGTTTTATAATGTTATAACATGGACAAAAGGACTAAATGAACCATATAAAAGCCTACGCATATTTATTTCTACCAAGAAAATAGTGCGCATATTTATGGGCTACATTTTTGTTTTAATCTTATTTGCTGATTTAACCTTTGAAATGAAACACCAGAAATCATGTCACGTTGTAAGGCTGTAATACCTTTCTAACCGTTTCCTCTTGTTGGCTATTAGAACAATATGAATCGTATTTATATACAGATTTAATGACTGCCATATTTACCAAACAATGGCTGATGTGGTAACTAATGTTAACGTTATATCATGATTCATACACGTTACTGGTTGATTATTAAAATGTGACAGAGAGAGAGAGAGAGAGAGGGGGGGGGAGGTGTAACGTCCACTCGACACAAACCAAGTCATTTGGGGATTAGCGTATGATGTTGTGATCTTACCGGGAAAAGGGGATGCTCGATTCACAGTCCAGGGGCCGGTTGCTCAAAGCTCTGTTAACTTTTAACGATCTGTTAACATGGAGTAAACGGATCGTTAACTTTAACGGAGAGAAAGGTTGTTGTTGGAAGCCCTGTTAACTTTAACGGATAATGAAATTGACTGTCCAGCAAGAGAAATTTAACGGACCGTTAACAAACAACACATGAAAGATAACGATCCGTTAGTTTAACGGATCGTTGAAATAATTTAGTTTTGAACAACCGGCCCCAGAA
This sequence comes from Patella caerulea, assembly GCA_036850965.1. NCBI lineage: Eukaryota > Metazoa > Mollusca > Gastropoda > Patellidae > Patella > Patella caerulea. The sequence continues at coordinate 7,278,293 of JAZGQO010000010.1, forward strand.
CGTCCCGAATCGACAGAATTACAAACGAGTGACGCGGAATTTAGTCCTCTCACAGTTCTGCCAGTCGCGACAGCTGAGGTTGAGTGAGTAGAATCGTGACGTATTCCTAGGTAAAAAATATGTTTCAGCTGTCATGATTGGTTGAGATATTTTTTATGCAGTCGGCACATGCGTTGTACTCCGAAATTCTCCTTTTCACTTGATTGACATCAGTTTTGGAATTCAATTCCTAAGTATGTGTTTTGTCACTAAGGTGTTAAAGCTCTGACTATTGTCCGGATTTGTGTAGTCAGTAATGATGAGGACTTGAATTAGACGAGCTTTTAAAACGGCAATTGCATATTTATTAGTTATATTTTTAAAATATATTAAAATAAAGCCCGAAAATAGATTGTATCTATAAAAAGTCCTACCCTGTTAAAGAATAATCCTATTAATCCTATAATTCACTATTGACTATTGCCAGTTGAGAAATTGCCAAAAATATATTTTTCAACTTCAAATTCAAACGTTTGAAGATCGCCATTGCATGGAGGGGAATGGGAAAACAACGGAGGTAAGGTAATTCAAGTAATTGTGTTATTATTTTCTGTGCCGGGGATTTTTATACCTGTGAAAAATTGCCCATGATCGTATAATAGTGAGTTGGCAACCTTTTGAGCAAAAGACATACAAATAATTATGTTTTGACTTTCTTAGAAAATATGAAATTTCCGCTTTAAACTAGAAGTTGCGTCTTTACAAGTTAGACGCCTGCCACTTTCTGTACATTTTAAACACCACTTTAGAGTAATGCCCCTTGTTTGATTCCTGGATAAATCTTTTCATTAGTGAAAGGCCTGGGTTCGCACAAATACTGGATCTTTCCGAACGGACAAATATTTTCCCTTGGGTTAGGGTTAGGGTTAGGTTTATCTAAAACTATTCTGGAGGGTTAGGGTTAGAATTGTGGCTATAAACACGGAAAAATATTTGTCCGTTCGGAAAGATCCAGTATCGTGCCCTGGGTTCATACGTCAACGCTGTCAGTTAAACAGTGATAAATAAACCACGAAACGTAACTGATATCTGATTTTAATTATATTCATGGCAATCTGTCTAGGTTTGTGCCATACGATTACATCATGTGTACCTACTTCAAGAATACACATGATGGCAAATGGCCGCCATTTAAAATACTACGCCCGCCTCTTAGAGACGATAACTTAACTCGCTATAAATTGTAAAAAAATTTACTTCGGCTAGAATTAAAAAACACCTAAGATTAACATTTGCTAAAAATTTCTAAAAAACAACCTAAATTTATGGAAATGGGGCCAAATCAAATCAGGCAAATTACATCAAATAGTCCATGTTAAACGTATAGCAAACATTTTAAACTAACGCGAGCACGCGCGTTTCTAGTCAACGCCATAGCGGGTCATAGCAACCAGTGAGTATAAATTGGAAATCCCCAATGACGTAGATATTATAAATTGGAAAGCCGAGTCTGTCTTAAAATAAGTAGTACCGTCAGTAAACAAGATGGAAGCCATCTGCTATCGTGTTTGATCATGGAGTAGGCAAGCACAGGTGTGTCGTATGGGTTTGTGCCTACCTATCAATGATGTGGTATGAAATTATATATACCTTCAAAGATATCATACATACACATATAAATACTCTCAAAGATTCCAGTACACATATCTTAAACATATGTTCGATTCACAGTTCCGGAATTAAATTCCAAAACTGGTGTCAATCGAGTGAAAAGGAGAATTTCGGAGTAGAACGCATGTGTCGACTGTATAAAAAATATCTCAACCAATTACGACAGCTGAAACATATTTCTTACCGAGCAATACGTCTCTATTCTCCTCACTCTCCACCTCAGCTGTCGGGACTGGCAGAACTGTGACAGGACTGAATTCCGCTTCCATCGATTGTAATTCTATCGATTCGGGACGTTCTGGACTGTGAATCGAGCATCCCCATTATGTATGTGTGAACTGTCCTTGTCAGCCCCCCCCCCCCCACGTCCAGCATCACTGACAAATCTGGCAAATCTGTGTGAACTGTTGCGGCAAATCCAGGGATCGAAGACCCGAACTCCAGGCTAGCGAGATCAAAACATTATAAGTAATACCTTTACTAGCATTGGATTGTGTCTTGATGTGCCTATCATCCTATCATCTTTTAATTACGTTCTACTTTCAATTTCAGTTGACATTAGCTGGACTTGTTGGTATTTATTTTTGTTGTGCTAAATTATCTTCCATAGCGGAATCGTCTAAATCATGTGTTATTCAGGTGAGTTGACTCATTACTAAAAAAACTTGATGAACTTGAGAATTGTTAGTAAATTATAGCATTTATTTGACAATTATCCCGATTTTCACCTGGTCATAAATCGAGTTTGTACAAACATTTTGCTTGGAATTCATTTTAAAGGAATTTTTAGTTTCTTTAATTTCGAAATTCACGATGCGGAATTGGGTTTCTTAGCATGCTAATAATTCTAGCTGCAGGACTAATAAATATGCTTTACCGACACTCCCGATTGACATAAATTGGACACTCCCGATTGACATAATTCGGACACTCCCGATTGACATAATTCGGACACTCCCGATTGACATAAGTCGTCCATATCGAGCGTCTAACTTGCGACGTCTGATTGACATAATTCGTCCATTATAAGATACATAACATACATTCGGACACACCCGATTGACATCATTCGTCAATTATAAAATACATAACATTCGGACACACCCGATTGACATAATTCGTCAATTATAAAATACATAACATTCGGACACACCCGATTGACATAATTCGCCAATTATAAGATACATAACAACGCCATTTTTTTCTCTTGTACTACAACATATTTACTGAGAAGTTATGTCAGAGTCCAGCCTAGTTCCTTTAGGTACTGTATCTGAGCGGACGATTTTCACTGACAGTCCTTGTCGGGTCTTATATAGTGGCAATATGAAAATATGGTAAAATACTGCTCTTCTTCACTTCTCATGGGGCTGTTTCAGAACGCTTACCTTCTATTTTTCACCGTAACTCTTTATTTGCCACCAAAAGTAATCATTTATCACTATATTTGACATAAATTTTCAATAATTCAACACTTTTTTCAAGTAGAATTTAGAGATGAAATAAACATGAAGTTTGCGCATGTTCGGGTCTCGTAATGGCTCTGTATGGTTTTTATCGCAAAATTCTACTTGAAAATAGTGTTGAATCATTATAAATATGTGCCAGCTTTGGCAAGAAATGATGCCTTTGGCGAATAAAGTAGAATCAAGGTGAAAAATAGTAGGTAAGGATTCCAAAATAGCCTTAGAACAGAGGTTGGGAAGAGCGGTATTTTAATATTGCAGCAATATATAAGGCCCATGATTGTCCGAATTATGTCACTCGGGAGTGTCCGAATTATGTCAATCGGGAGTGTCCGAATTATGTCAATCGGGAGTGTCCGAATTATGTCAATCGGGGAGTCGGAAGGCATTGACTATATCTGGCCCGACAGAGGCAGTTTCTAAAGGAACTAAGTTCAACCGTTTGGTTCCTATCGGGAAGTAAAAAATTGGCTCGTTCATATAAATAAAATGTCTGCTATATTTTTTATTTTTATTTTTCAGGCTCTGTGTTTCATTTTCTCCATTGTTGCCATATTTGTAAACGTCATAGCCAGTGTGTTTCCCGCCATTCAGCTCTATCGTATTTACACGTACATTACATGTCGTCTGAACGTGACTCGGTGTGAATGTTTTAATTCAGACTCCCGCGTTTTTCTCTATCCAAATGTATATGGGTGTGGGTTCGTGTACCTCGAGATTAAATACTATATGTTTATTATCGGAGGCCTGTGTCTGCTGGGTGCCATTGTTTCTCTGTGGTTTGTTATCTTACTCTGGAAGGAAAGGTACGGACGATTCTATTCTGGAGCTGGTGGTGACACCCCGGTTTTGAGACGAAGACGCGTGAGACTGGATATAGCGAGGCTACCACCGGAGGCGTGACTGTATAGGATGTTTCCAATGCAAAATAGACGAAGACCAAAATAGCACGTGACAGATCAGAATCCGAATCTTGATTCCATGATGGTGGCGATATCATAATCTTGAATCCGTCCGCGTCCGTTATTTTTTTAGTCTGGTGATAAAATAGAAAGTCTATTTAATATCTTGCCGGAGAGTCCTGCTTTCACATTGGCAACGTCATCACGTCAAATGGACAATCATACAAATTTCACGCCAATCTTACATCATTTAGCGTAGCCCCCTCCCCTCATACAAGAAGAGTAGCCTGTGTCTGTATTGTCGGGTTAAATTTCGTGATGTCGCCCTTCATCAGGCTACAATCTGACATGATACCAATCAGCCACCATAGTAGTCCTTTAAACAAATGTTGATAATTATGAAATACACATAGGGGCTGATTAATGATTTGTCTCATGATTTTTGGTTTCCCCATTAGTAAGTTAGGACTTTGAACGGTTGGACGAATCAGATACTGTCTGCTGATAAAAAAAAACCCCAATAGAATGGGCCGGATGCCGACATTATGGAGTTATATATTCCCGACAATTTTCCATTCTGTTGCACAAGAACATTTATTACATGTGTTTTTGGACATGGCCATCCTTACCATTTAAGTTAAAACAGGCTGTTTATTTCTCCACCCTCAAAGCGGTCATGACGTCGTGAGACTTCGATGACGTGAACACCTGATGAATTGAATTGTTATTTGTGCCTGTTTTTGATTCTGGTGGATTTAGTTGTTTAAAATAAACAGGGTGTTAATAAATGCTTAGCCATCTGACGCTGAACTTGAAATAATCCGGATTCTGACAGGTTTTAATTAGAATTACAAAGAGAAATACATAACCAAATCCGATAGAATTTAATCAGAATTATCGATACCGCTTGCGGTTAGGGTGGGGACAATTGTTTGACTTGTTACTTTTAATATAATCTTTAGCTATTACAATAACATTTTGTTCATATCATGGTATTCATATTAATGGTGCTTTTGAAAAGATTGTCTCAAGAAGATAAAGATCATATAAGTATCTTGTATTGTTGGCATTCCAACTGAGTATCTCGTATCCACATGTTTCTTAAAAGTTGGTTGATTACGGCCCTTGGGCCTCTTGTTGTTTATAAAGAGAGAGAGAAATGGGGTTTAACGTCCACTCGACACAACCTAGGTCATTTTGGGACTAACATGGTTTCATTTTATTTCAATAATTCGCTTGCTCGTAGGCAGTGGGAGGAAACCGGAGTGCCCGGAGGAAACCCACGAGGTTGAGATGGCGCCCCTATCTCCATGCCACATACGCTCACACCAGGGCTCGAAACCACAGCCGCAAGCCAGAGGTAACCGGCCAGCTAGAGGTCGAAGCGCGGCACTCTAGACCAACCTCCCTTTTTGTTTATGCAGACATTAAAAATATTAAATATGGGGTACAAACTTTGTGATTTGATGATATATTTAGACTGAAAACACTTTCAAAGTAACCAATCTATCAAAAATTTGCCTCAAATCCCTCTCAAAACATTGTATTCGCTGGGGATACCTATAGTTTTAAGTAGGAGAACGCAAGACCGGGGTGGTCCTGCGCATATTATGACGTCATATGTGCACTGCGGGTTAGGGTTAGGACCAGCATATTTCGTCAAAGTCTCGAGATTGAAACAAGGCTAGCCCTAACCCTAACCCTAGGCTAAGTCTAACCCTTACCCAAATATGACGTCATAATATGCGCAGGACCGTCTTCGATCTAGCGTCTCCCTTTAAGTAAGCTGTTGTTAGACGCAATGTCTGTCAACTTAGCTTCATTGTGGGAGGGTCCATTTTTCAGAATGTATTTATCATCACTTATTGTACATTTACCATACATATTATTTCCTGCGTCAATGATTATTAAGTGTGGGGAATAATGCCTATGATCGTATAATAGTGAGTTGACAACCTATCAAGCAAAATACATAGAAATAATTATGTTTTGATTTTTTTTTTAGAAAATATGAAATTCTCGCTTTAAGTCATGTAGTTGAGACATGTCTTATCTTACTGATCCGTGTTTTATCATCACGATTCGTCGTTTTGAAGAAATCTTGAATTACTATAGCAAAATATTTCTTGCCCTATTTCATGTTTTTGTTTCTCAGGATATAAATTACTGTTTATTTTCATGAAGCCAAATAATTTAACATTGTACCTTATCAGAATGTTGTCAGCTTTGAACGATGCTGATTCATACACATCCAAAATTCATCTTCGCAGCCACTAAAAACTATAATTGCCAAATTCCGAGAAGATTGGGAGGGGAACGGAAAGTGGATATATCACTGTGTGGTGCGGTCCCAAGGAAACCAGTTGGTCTGGGTAACAAGAGCTACCCGTGAATCCGCGTAAGTGTGTATGTGGTGCGCAATCCGCACTGAGTCATCCGAATTCATCCGACTCATTTCAATCGAGTGTCATGACAGTGAAATGCCTACAATAATTCGGAACCAAGGTTTTCCAAGTTATATCTGACCCCGTAAAATAATTAAAGCTGTGAGTTCTACTTATACGCACATTAAAGTTTTTGTCAGCTTGGCTTTTAACTCATTCTTTATGCATTGCTATGATCAAAATTCATTGAAATAAATACGGTTTAGACTTAAATACCATAATATCATATCATTTTTCACGCGTGACGAAGGCGTGTATATCTAAAACAATAAATAAAAATGTATGCCATGAATAATAAATTTATATGAAATGTTCCACTTTCACTTATGTATTCGTTTATTTAGATTAGTCGTTGAGTTGCAGGGTCGAGATCGGACAAGGACAGTAGTCTAGTCGTTCGGATGGGACGAAAAACCGGGAACTCGTGTACACGTTTGCGTGCACTTAAAAGATTGCATGACAGATGTATTTCGATACAAGAGTAAGCCGTAATGCCGCTGTCTGGGCAAAATGTCCCCCATAGCACGCCGTATGCCTGTCTTAATTGGCCGAGTAGGAGAAGAACAGATAAGCGTTAAACCACTATTTATATCATTTTTGATCGTTGAGTGGCATTTTGGGATTGATCATAATAACACCCACCCACCCCATCCCACCCCATCCCACCCCGCCCCAATTTCCATGGAATACAATCACTGGTTTATACACATATAAGTATTCTCTTATCGGCTTCAAGCTCAAATGATCAAAGAGGGAGAGAGAAATGGGGTTTAACGTCCACTCAATACAAACTAGGTCATTTCGGGACTAACATATGGTTCAATTTTATTTCAATAATTTGCTTGCGCGTAGGGGTCTTTAGCAGTGGGAGGAAACCGGAGTGCCCGGAGAAAACCCACGAGGTTGAGAAGGCGCCCCTATCTCCATGCCACATACGCTCACACCAGGGCCCGAAACCACAGACGCAAGCCAGAGGTGACCGGTCAGCTAGAGGACGAAGCGCGGCACTCTAGACCACTAGGCCATCCCAACTCCCCTCAAATGATCAAAGAATACTGTGTACAGTACGTGTACATACACGAGTGTTGCTCTGACTGGACTGTTATATATAATGCCTATAAATAGTGCAATGGTCGGGATAATCTATTTTAAACACTCAGTTATTTCGTTTGGTTTTTATGCTCCTGAATTTCTGCTCTACAAATGCCCCAATAACACCCAGAACGGCTGCAGTGTAGATTAATGTCCATTGCATGACCAATCCATCCATTTATGAGTGGAATACGTGGCCTGAAAGTTCCGATTTTTTTTTTTTGGGGGGGGGGGTGACTTTTTACTTAGTTGGTTCAGTAGACGAAAACTAGGATATCAAGACAGACATAGGCCATGGGGGTATGTTGCTCAGGCCATCTTATTTCAACAGTCAAGGGTTCTACTTTTAGAGCGCGCCAAATTGTACTCCGTATTACGTCCCATTCCAACAAACTAGACGATGTTCTTTGCCACCCCACCCGACAAAGGGGAAACAATTATGGCAATTTCTAGCCAATCCCGGGACCTTGGCGCCACGTTTTTGTAAAATGTACTTGTTTTTGTATTTGTGTACTCAATTTTACTCCTGGTATAATTGTTTTAAGATAATCAGAATTCTGCCCCCCCCCCATTCGAGGAAATGGCACTTCAGACTCTACATTCAAACATTTTTCCTGGGGAGTATGCTCCCTACCCTCTAAAAAGCTTGAACATGCAATGCTCAGATCGATGCTGGATCACTCGTGTTAGGGGCCTGTGTATCAATCGGTCACATCAGTCATAAAAGGTCTCTCCTGTCGCTCTCTCTCCCCCTCCCTTTCTCAAGACGCACTAAATTAGAAGTATAAAATGGACTTTAATCAAGATAACTTTATAAAATGTATAATTAATGTCAAGATAAATTATTTAACAGCTAAAATTAACAACACTTATTTATAATCAATTAATCATTTAACATACAATTACAATTAACAGCTTGTTCAGCATAACTTATATTAGCACACTGCTTGATCAGCAAAACTTATATTAACATACAGCCTGATCAGCAAAACGTATATTAACATACTGTCTGGTCAGCAAAGCTTATATTAATTAATATATCATACAGCACGGTCAGTAAAACTTATATTAATCCGGCAGAGAAAAGGTATATCTATATTTATTTATATCTATTACAGCTTTGTGGGAAAGATATTTTGTATATTAATTAGGCCATGGATCTTATAAATACACAATGTTATAATGTACAGAGGCGGATTCAATGGGGGGGGGGGGGGGGTCGACAGTGCCCTTTTTTACTACTGAAAGTGCCTTTCAACTAGCTTTTTTGCTCGATTTTGAGGCTCTTTTTCTACGATTGCCGAACGTTCAGGCGAAAATGTCAGCCAAATAGCTCTTGAATTGGCTACAGATGCAAGGATGACAGATAATTTTCTTGGGGCCCCCATCCCCTCTCAGCGGCGTGCCCCGTCTCCGTGGTCAGTGCCCTCATTTTGCGGCGACCCCCCCCCCCTTCAAAATTCCTAGATCTGCCCCTGATGTATATACCTCCTCATGGAAGTAAGGGGTATTACCCCCGTAAAATAGACTGGGCAGTAGTGGGGGAGGGGGTAGTAATGATGCACATGAATAAACAAACATTGGATCAATTTCAAGAATACTAATCCTAAAATTTAACATAAATAAAACTTTTAAATATTAACATCTAATATAATAATAATAAGAGGAACAAGAGTACAAAATATATATAGTCTACTATATTATTTTTTGATACTAATCAAAAATGTCTGGTGATATTAGGAACATATATTAACTAGTTAGATATATCTACAATATTATGTTGGTAAAATGCTTAACCAGTGTGAAATATCTTCAATATGTCAGTAGAATGATTAACCAGTTAGATATATCTACAATATGTTGGTAGAATGATTAACCAGTGTGATATATCTACAATATGTCAGTAGAATGATTAACCAGTTAGATATATCTACAATATATCAGAAGAATGATTAACCAGTGTGATATATCTACAATATGTCAGTAGAATGATTAACCAGTTAGATATATCTATACTATGTCGTAGAATAATTAACCAGTGTGATATATCTACAATATGTTGGTAGAATGATTAACCAGTAGTGTGATATAACATCCATAAAATGATTAACTAGTTTGTTGTACTCTCCCCAACCGGGATAGATAGATAGAGGGAGAGAGTTAGAGATAGAGAGAGAGAGAGTTTTAAGGTCCACTGACATAAACCAGGTCATTCAGGACTAACATATGGTTTAAATTTTATTTCAATAATTCGCTTGCGCGTAGGGGTCTTTAGCAGTGGGAGGAAACCAGAGGACCCGGAGAAAACCCACAGGGGTTGGACAGGTGACCCTACTCCTTGTCACGTACAACGGGAAATCAAAACTACACCAGTTGACTCAATGACAGGCCTTATGATACAACTTCCACCCCTGGGATATTTTACAACAATTTAAATGGAAAACAAATTTTCTGACCAACAAATTGTATATAAGTACATACAGATAACTGGGTTTTTATGAAACAAAATATTATAACAAATTGATGACCCAAGGTAAACGATGTTGATCAATATAATTAAAAGATAAATACTGCCATAAGTACAAGAATTTGGCCTTAATGTTTATTAAAATAAATATGACAGGGGCCTAATTTGCGGCCTGTGATAGCAAATGAGTCAGAAATCAGAAATCTTTATGGTATCTAGCTACACAAACAAATATGTTCAAACAGGGTAAATTATCGTTTTAATTTCTTTTTTTAAAAACAATATTTTTAATGATATAACACAATAGGTGAAAATTTAAATTTGGCAAATAAAGCAAACTTTTTATATCTTAAACAATGACTTGAGTCTTTTGACTGATTTTGCCGCTACAGGTCACATTTGACACTTCATGGTACAGAATATGTTGATCATTTTCATGAAAATATATACAATGTCAATCTTACACACTAAGACCAATATTATACTATTTACTATTGTCAGGAGCAGAACCAGGGGGTGGCCCAGGGAGCTGTGCCCCCCCCCCCCCCAGTGACATAGTTGATTTTCATTTTCGTTTGCTTTTGTTACTGTTATAGTTCACATATCTGCTCTTTAATAGTAATAGATTATATAAACATGATTTTCCCATTGTCTCCGCCCAAGCAATCCAAGGTTGCAACGTATTACCATTTGCTCCAATGTATGCCCCTCCCCACCCTCCCCCCCCCCCGCTCCAACAAAATCCTGATTGTCACTAGGAGAATTTGTTAGCCTATCTATCAGATAAATATATAGCCAGTTAAGTTTCTAAGGGGGGGGGGGGAGAAAAATCTACAGTAGGTTTTTTTAGAGCTATGGTCGGCAATTTTGGGGTTTTTTTTGGGGGGGGGGGGGTACATTGAAATCTATTATTCTAAGAAAATATATATATATATACATTTGCAATATTTTGTATACATTATTAATATCTAAAGACGCCAATAGAAGGCAGACAGATAGCTTAGATGATTTAATGTATGTTAGAATGAACTAAAGTGGAGAATTTTTTACCTGAACGTATTTTATTATTTATTTATGCATTTTATCTTCCGTAAACAAAGAAGTACTTGTACTTTATCTACTTTAATATATATTTACACACATATATATATATATATATATCAAGAAGATGTAAATGAAATTAAATAGAGTTTAACGTCCTCCTAAAGCGTAAACCTAACACTCATCATATAAATAATCACAACTATAAGTAGGATGTAAGTGTAATGGAAGTATGTGTTTTCGATGAAGATTAACGAATAATATGATCAACACAATCTTCACATTATTATATATATAGCACCTATCAATTCAAACGGCAGTTTTTCTGATCAAATTAACAATATGAAATAAGATGTGGTTTAAGTTTTACTTTTCTACATTAACATGGCATGGTTCAATTTTATTTCTTTGGCAGTGGGAGAAAATATAAGGAGCATGAGAAAACCCACAAGGCAACCCTACTCGACTCAATAACATACCTTATTATACAACACGCTCATCCAATTCCCACACCTGGCAAACGAAGATTGGCATAAGGCATAATGAGCCCAGAAAGCTGCGTTCATTGCTGCATATTCTTCAAAAAAATCCAACTGCAACGGATTGTTTTACAAGCAAAAAACCATCTAGATCCAGGTCGTATTGAACAACCAGGGTCCCGATTCTCGAAATCTTAACAAAAGATAAAATCCAAATTTTAGTAGATGCTTCAATTTTGATTGGCTAAGCTCTAAAATCAAACCTATATTATCCAATCAAATTACTAAAATTTGGATGCTAATAAATAAAATGTATTGAGATTTAACGTCCTACTTTTCTAGTCTGATCTGGCAAATGACAAGGTGCATATGCCACACAGTGTGCTTTGGGGTTTATAGTCCACTTGACACAAACTAGTCATTTCAGGACTAACCTATGGTTTAATTTTATTTCAATAATTCGCTTGCGCGTAGGGGTCTTTAGCAATAGGAGGAAACAGGAGTACCCAGAGAAAAAACACTAGGTTACATGAATATGAAAGGAATAATAATATTGATTGTGAAATGTAGATTTTGATTAATTCAGATTCATTTATAGATATGTAAAAACATTAATCAATATATACATCAAGGTTTTCATTTCAACAGTTTTCCAGCTGGTCAGGTATATGCCAGACAATTTTGCAATTATTCGCATCGTCTCCAATCTATAAATCAACCTTTAGGAGTATTTTTACACATAAACAATCCTTATTAAATATACTGGGGTTTTATTTAAAGGTTTCGCTTTCCACTACAGGCCTAGAACTCTACATTCCAGTGGGAGCTAATGGATCCATTCAATTACTGGGGTTTTATTCAAAGATTTTGCTTCTCACAACAGGCCCAGGACTGTACATGTAAATGGTAGTTTACGGCTAGTCCCTGGATCCGTTCAATTGATTCAATAATTCTGTGTGTTCCCAATGTTCGCCGAGTTTAGTTAATGTGTGGTATGGTTCTCCTGCAGTCTCGACAGATGAATCACACCAAAACAATACCCTGACACTTATACCTACATATCTATAAAATATATCTACAATATCTACAATTATCAATTTAGTGATGTTCGGTGGGGCGACAGACACCAAAGAATTATTTGCACAATTCAACTTTTACGTACTTTTGGTCATTTTGGACATATTTCATCAACACAGTCCCAAATTTGATAAAGCTTTAGTAGAGGTAGGGTGGGTTTCAAATTTGCGTACAAAAGTCACATTGTTAACACGTACACTGTCCAACTGTTAAAATAAATACAAATATTTCTGGCACTGGATCGAACAAGCTGTCACATACGAACAGCAGCAAGGGGGTGGTACAGGGTTCTTTGATGGGCCCTAAAATAATTCAAAATTTATATTTCCAAGAGCCAATTTTCTCACTTTCTGTTCGATACCATGATTCCATCATTTCTCCATTTTGTTCGGCATTCCATCCCTCCGTTCTGGAAAATCCTGGCGCCATCCATTGATATAATCAGAATAGACTATGAGCTAATTTTATCTATAAACTCTGATGGTTCATGGGGAACGTCGGATTCTGTAACAATCCCATTCTCTGTTTCTGTTTTCGTTGTTCGGTCATCTACGTAAAATAAAAATATGTAAAATTAAGGTGGGAAAAAACAACTAATATCCTAAAATAAATTATATAAAATTAATGTAGGAAAAAACAACTAATATCCTAAAATAAAATATATAAAATTAATGAAAGAAAAAAACAAGTAATATCTTAAAATAAAATATATAAAAATAGACAATGGACGATAGAGATTTAATATAACACCAAGGTTTCAAAACACATCTTTATTCTAGAATTAAATAAATTGAACTACTGGGCTTAAGTTACCTCAGTCCTGAGTACGACTTCCTTTAGCGTAGTCTTATAAGGTATGGTAATGATCTACACTCAATACATAACAAGCAACAAAAGAAAAAAAGGACGGATTGTTTTACCTGATCTTTTAGATCATTGAGTTGTGAAGATAAATTCTGTATTAATTTATTGGTACCATCTAATTGGGCCTGTAAATTACGTAACTCATTAGTTTCACCTTCACTTTCTTCTGCCGTCAGCGACATGGCACACATTCGAGGGAACCATTCTAACTTTTTCTCCTGCAACAAAGTAATTCAATGGAAAGCATTACCGATAGAAATATATGATTCTAGGAAATGCAATGAGTTTTCAGACACTTCTGAAGGTAAAGGGTAAGTTGTATTTATGGGACATTAGTAAAAATAACACCATAGCTATTACTATTTGCGGGGCTTTGGATGGCAAAATTGTGCGCTGTATCATCTATCTGTCATTGAGTCATTTGGCGTGGTTTCGAGTTCCGTACATGACAAGGAGTAGGGTCACCTGTCCAACCTCATGGGTTTTCTCAGGTACTACAGCAGTTTTATCCCACAGCTAGACCTCTATTGCAAGGGAATTATTGAAATAATATTGAACCATATAATAGTCCGAAATGTCTTAGTTTGTATCAAGAGTATGTTAAACCCCATTTCTCTCTCTCAGGTATTGCTAGTTGGGATGAAACAAGATCTATATTTATTAGATTGGGCGAGAGGTGTGGGTCATGCCATTTCGAGAAATTGTTGGCTATGTATTTTTCACACTGGTTAAGTAATATGATTACGAAGTAGTAAAGATAAGAATCTGCAAATAGCATTAAAAATTGCATTGAAACCACAATTTTATTATTTTCGTTTTTAGACGTGGCACAAAATATCTAATATCACTCCATGCATTGAAACCATTTTTTTCTTTTCCTGGTCTACTACACCTCCTTCGTTTAGAGAGAGAGAGAGAGAGAGAGAGAGATGGGGTTTAACGTCCACTCAACACAAACTAGGTCATGTCAGGACTAACATATGGTTTCAATTTTATTTCAATAATTCGCTTGCTTGTAGGGGTCTTTAGCAGTGGGAGGAAACCGGAGTGCCCTGAGGAAACCCACGAGGTTGAGAAGGCGCCTCTATCTCTATGACACATACGCTCACACCAGGGGTCGAAACCACAGCCGCAAGCCAGAGGTGACCGTCCAGCTAGAGGGCGAAGCGCGGCACTCTAGACCACTAGGCCATCCCACCCACCCTCCTTCATGTAGACCTCAGGGATTAGGAGGTCAAACTGTTTTAACAGGATCACTTTTGATCATAAGGTCTGTCACTGAGTCAAGGGGCTTGATTTCGTTTTCCCGCTCGTATGTGACAAGGAGGGGTCGCCTATCCAACCCGTGAGTTTTCTTCGGAATCTACGTTTTCCTCCCACTGCTAACGACCCTTGCATGCAAGAACCCTATATATGTACTTGAGCCATATGTTAGTCCCAAAATGATCTAGATTATTTCCACTGTAGGTCAAACTCTCTCTCGCTCACACACTCCCTCTCACACCAGGACCCCAATGGAATTACGAACCTTTATCATGGAATAAACATAGCTCTCTGGTCCAGTAAACTCCGTCGGATCTTTCACATTAACTAATACAATAAAATATAAATAATGCCACATGTTGTGCTCCGATTGAACATGTTCTTCAAATGATACAGTACGATTGTCGAACGCAGATCGCTCCAAACCTGGAAAATACCAAAAAACTGGCATGGAAAATACGATTTACACAGCCTTTTTTTTTATTTTGAAACAAATAAAATATACACATCCATAACTTGAGTAAACAGGAGCATTACGGTTGTGATAATGTAAAGTCAATCAAATTGACAAGAATAAGGCTGTTTGGAGCCATTTCATATTTTCATAAGGCTGTTGGGAGCCATTTCATATTTTCATAAGGCTGTTGGGAGCCATTTCATATTTTCACAAGGCTGTTGGGAGCCATTTCATATGGCTGTTGGGAGCCATTTCATATTTTCATAAGGCTGTTGGGAGCCATTTCTTTTTTACTTGAGGCTGTTGAGAGCCATTTGATATCTTCACAAGAGGTTGTTGGGAGCCATTTCGTATTTTTATGAGGTTGTTGGGAGCCATTTTGTATTTTCATGTAGGTACTGGGAGCTATTTGATATTTTCACAAACTGTTGGAAGCTATTATATATTTTATATATTTTGGAAGTCATTCAATATTTCGACAAGGGTTTGGGGAGTCATTTGATATTTTCATGAGGTTGTTGGGAGCCATTTGATATTTTCACAAGGCTGTTTGGAGTCATTTGATATTTTCACAAGGCTATTGGGAAGTCATTTCATATTTCTATAAAGCTGTTGGGAGCCATTTGATATTTTCATGAGGTCGTTGGGAGCCATTTAGTATTTTCATGCAGTTGTTTTGGGGGCCATTTTATATCTTCACAAGGCTGTTTGGAGTCATTTAATGTTTTCATAAAGCTGTTGGGAGCCATTTGATATCTTCAAAAGACTGTTGGGAGTCATTTGATATTTTTATAAAGCTGTTGGGAGCCATTTCGTATTTTCACGAAACAGTTTGGATCCGTTTGATTTTTCAATAAAGCTGTTATGAGCCATTTCTTTTGGTTATATAAAATCTTCTCACCACAAATAAAACATGAATTCTTTAATATCTCTTCCTTCTGTTGTTTTTCACTTCTGAGATCGGCGAACGTGTCAATGATGACACCAAAGATGAGGTTAAGTACAATAATGATGATAATGAAGAAGAATAATAGATCATAAACAACCCTCATCACAAACAATGGCTCCTGAAATAAACATAGGTTGCCAGGCAATAAATTATATATGTATTGGCAATACAGTGCCAGATTGAGATGAAGAGAGGCCCAAGAGTTTTCCACTTATAAGGCCCCTCCCCTCACGGTCTACAATCCTAACGACTAGACAAAGATGAAAATGTGTTTTAAACACAACTGAGGTATTTTGGGACTAACATATGGTTCAATAACATTTCAATAATTTGCTTGTGCATAGAGTCTTTAGAAGTGGGAGGAAACCAGAGGACCTGGAGAAAACCCACGAGGTTAGAGAGGCAACCCTACCCCTTGTAATGTACAACCAGGCAGGGTTCAAACTAGGGGCAAATTTTAGGGAGAAGTCACTTCTCCCTACAGGCAGAATGGGGAGAAGTGGACATAGGGAGACTCGATGGAGAGGTCAAATTTCATGCATTGACACTACCAATTTTATTAAGTTACACAACATGCTAAGAAATTATTCTTTTGACACCCCACTCACACATTTAAATTGTTTAAACGTTCATGTGTTTAGCTTGTGGAACTAATAATATTTCTGTATCTTTAATCATCAACCCGACATTATACTTATCATTTCGTTAAATTTGTTTTCATTTTGACAACAATTGACAAATTGTTATACTATCACTATCGTTCTATTTTCACTATCGTTCTACAGAAATTTTCACTATCACCACAGAGGTGTTGTGCCTCTATCACTATCACCTTTTGCCCTCTTTCATCACATATTTATATTTATTATTCTTTTTATCATCAAATTATTACAACGAGATAGAACTAAATCAGCATTTTGTCTTTATCTAGACAGAAATACATGAAAAACTTTGTATCCGCCGCCATATTGACCATAATGGCTTTTGATAGGCTGTTATATTTAGACTAAGCTAGAGGTTGTAACGGAGATTTATGATTCAAGTCTTTCGCTTTGTTTTTAAGAATTTTATTTCCTGTTGACATCAAATACAATGTTTATCATTGAAACTATTAAACATTATGACAGCTAACACAGAGAAAGTTGAAAAACAAAATATTAAATACATGTTTTGCTTTTCACAACTCTTCTAAATTTCCTTTTTCCTTTCGAAGCTCACAATGTGAACCACGTGTTGGGTTGTTTTGAAAATGCTTTATTTACCGTTGATATCGATGTCGGTTACTACTTCGCCCTTACACAAATGTACGGCGAAGTGAGGGCGACTTCAACTTCGCCCTATTGCCTTTTAGGGCGAAGTCAGCCATGGATTAGGCGACTATTTCGCCCACGTCGCCCGCTAAGTTGAGCCCTGCAACCGGGCATTCGAAACCACGCCAGTTGACTCATTGACAGGTTTTATGATATAGCACGCACATGCTAACCATTTAGCCATCCAACCCCCCAAAATTACATAACAATTTTCCATACCTTGCTGCTTGGTTTACGTAAGACATCTCCGATACCCCCTCCATTACGTAAACCTTGATTTAATGATGTTAAAATACACATGATCAGAGAATCACAAGCTCTTTGTTTATCTTCTTCATCTGGTTGTGCGATTCCAGTCTCTAAAATAATAAAGAGTCTCTATAATAATAAACAGTCTCAATAATAATATAGAGTCTCTACAATAATAAAGAGTCTCTAAAATAACAAACAGTCTCAATAAACAGTCTCTACAATAATAAACAGTCCCTACAATAAGTCTCTACAATAATAAACAGTCTACAATAACAAACAATAAAGTCTTTATAATAATCAACAGCCTCTATAATAATAAACAGTCTCTATAATAATAAACTGCCTCTATATAAACAGTCTCTATAATAATAAACAGTCTCTAAAACAATAAACAGTCTCAATAATAATAAACAGTCTCTACAATAATAAACAGTCTCTAAAATAATAAACAGTCTCAATAAACAGTCTCTAAAATAATAAACAGTCTCTAAAATAATCAAAAGTCTCTATAATAATAAACAATCTCTAAAATAATAAACAGTCTCTATAAACAGTCTACAATAATAAACAGTCTATAATATAATAATGAACAGTCTCTATAATAATAAACAAATGGAAAGAAATGTACTTTAACTTCCTACGGTTCTGCTTCCACTGGGCTAATGAAAATGAGCATTCATACCGTGTGCTATTATGCAAATTTTGCCTGAGCAGCGATTGAATTCCAAGTGTCAAGGGTTCTTTAATGTACCAAGACAGAGGCGGTACAGCCTACTCTTATATTGGCTTCCGACTGCCAGGGGATCTTTTATATGCAGACTAATATGTACACAACAATAAAAGAGTCTGTACAATAAAAAAAATTACCTTGTTCCATGTGAAGAAACTGACTGACTATAGACTGTGTGTTTGAACAATTACCATCAGCAGAACAAGATCCTGTTGTATCATCTGAAACATGTGATAAAATACATAATATAATCTGTAACCAAGCACATCAAATGAAATGAAATGAAATGTGGTTTAACGTCCTACTCTTTTGCACATAACCTGGCTAATGGAAGACGGGCATACGCCATACAGTGTGCTATGAGGGAAATTTTGCCCAGGCAGCGGCGTTACGGCCTACTCTTATATCAAATTCCAACTGCAAAGGGATCTTTTACGTGCCCTCCAATGTGTACACGGGACCTGTTTTTCATCCCATCCAAATGACTAGACAGCTGTCCTTGTCAGGCCCTCCTTCTGCATCACTGACAAGAGGAACTTTCTCGGCCAATGCAGGTATCGAACACCTGACCTCCAGGCTAGCAAAACAGCGCCTTATCCACTTAGCCACCGTGACCCTCCAAACACATCAACATCTATATTTAGTAACGAACATTCTAAAACAATCTGCCAGTCTTGAAATGAAATGAGGTTTAACATCCTCTCACCGTCTCATATAATATCTTTTCATCGGCAACGGAAATATTAGTGAAATAAAATTTGATCCTGTGTCTGTTATCGCTCGTTACTTCAGTCAGTTATGTAGGATAACTCATGTTTGACGGCATTCCCCGTTCATTCCAGTGTTTGTTACACATCTCCCGTAGCAATGATCTCTGTGTTAAAATTATATTTGGAATGTATTTTAGTAGTTCTATCACATATGTCATAATGACAGGCACCAATATTGTCCTTTATAGATACGTTATGTCAGATTTAGATAAAAAAAAAAGCTGGTTGTTCGAGAGGGAGGGAGAGAAATGGGGTTTAACCTCCACTTGGCGCAAACTGGGTCATTTTGGCACTAACATGGTTTACAGTCGTTGTTTTTTGTATTTCATAGGAGAGCCAAAAAAAGCTCCCCTCAATCAACAAAATGAAGAAAATGGCTCTCCTGAGGGGTTCTCCCAATTTCGATCAACGGAATGCTTTAGAAATTAAGGAGAGTGATTTAGAAATTAAGGAGAGTGATCTGATATTAAGGGGAGTGATTGGTAGATAAATGTTAATAAAACCCCCGATGACTTTGTAAAGGAGAGTGATTTTCAATTTTAAGGGGAGGGAAATAAAACTCCCCTCAGTCGACATTCAGGTGAGCTGTAGGCGCTCGAGAGCGATCACTCGCCTTAAAAAACAATGACTGGGTTTAAATTCATTTCAGGGTGGTTTCTCTGTCCAATCACGTTGGCTTTCTCCGGGTCTTCCCCCGTTTTATTTCCACTGCTAAAGACATCTACGTGCAAAAGGCTTATTGAAATGATTTTCTTTTTTTTTTTTAAAACCAAATAATGCTTACAAATAATCCACGTAGATGTCTTTAGCAGTGGAAATAAAACGGGGGAAGACCCAGAGAAAGCCAACGAGATTGGACAGAGAAACCACCCTGGAAAATTCTGGTGAAATTTCTAACTTGCTCAACCAACACTGGGAACGAACCCTGGACTCTCAGCTCTTTACTCATTTAGCCACATGACTCACTAGCTGATTCAAAATGATAATATAATACTAACTTGCAATTTGTTGAATGTCAAGAGATTCCACCTCCATGAGAAAGTCATCTTGGAAGAAGATAAAGCCTATGATCGAGAAGAGATAAATCAAAATAACAGCCAGGACAGCTGTCATGATGATAGATCGGCCATTTCTCGTCACAGAACGAATTACATTAACCAATGTTTCTTCTCGATAAACGACATCCAATAGCTAAAAGAAACAACCAGATTCATAGGACTCAAAATTTATTCAAAATTCACGTTTACTACCCGTTCCAAGTTCCAAAAATAATTTAAAAGTACGAATGAATCAAGTTTACAAATGATTCAAGATTACAAAGACAGAGAGAAAGAAATGGGGTTTAACGTTCACTCAACACAAACTAGGATATTTCGGGACTAACATATGGTTTTATTTTATTTCAATAATTCGCTTAGGGGTCTTTTAGCAGTGGAAGGTAACCAGAGTACCCGGAAAAAACTCACAAGGTTGGACAGGCAACCCTACTCCTTGCCATGCCTGTTGAATCAATGACAGGCTTTATTATACAGCATGCACGCACTAACCATTCAGCCATCCAAGCCCCCAAATGATAAATGAATGATTCAAGATTACACAAATTATTCCAGATTGCACAAACAATTCATAAAGATTAAAGATTACACAATTCATTCAAGATTACAAATAACAATAAATTGATGGATGATTACCACTGATACACAAATTATTTAAGATTAGAAATTTAATTCCATTTGTCAAGTATTCTAACTTTAAGCTGTACAACAAGTTTAGCCCCAAACGCACCACTAACAAAGGTATAAACTACCCTGGGAATATCGGAGAACTTTCTCAGTCATCATCAGGATCAAACAGAATACCTCCCGGTTAGTGAGTCAGGGACTCACGAAATGAGCAATCCTAGTCTTTATCATCCACACAAATATTCTACGAATATTAGTCTGGATGGGTCCTCAAAATTTGACGGAAAGCAGGTCATTGTCTGGATTATCCAGTCTTTTAAATTACCACGTACTGAATCTATCAAAACATCTCGCTTGTCAACAATGACACTCTCTAAATTTTGTTTGTAAAGGATTTAATTGAAATGGAAATTTTCTCTCATCATGAATCAGACGTATGGCTTCTCATGACAATCTTCTTAATTCTTCATGCTTTATTCCTCGTATCTATTTTGTTTGTAATAAAAGATGTGCTAAGTGAATTGTGGGATATATTTCAGACTCGCTTTATACAATTCTAGCAAAATCGGCCCGGCTTCATAAGATCTAGCACTTACCCAGACTTTAGCCAAAAGGTTCCATTAATGCGTAACCGGGAGTTTGGATTTTATGTGGTAGATTATCCAGTAATTTTCGTCAACAATTGAGAACCGACCCAGACCCGACCCGTACGTTGAAGACTAGGGAGTTCTAGGTGACCGAGACTAGCAATCCGAGCTCCCAAATATACAAATACAAACCAAATATCATATAACGTACCAGTAAACTGTAGAAGAATTCATGAACACATAATCCCAGCATACATAACGTTAAATATAAACTATCATACATGAACTCAAAATCGGTGATGATGTGTCGAATTGGTTTGGTGAACGTACCACGATTACCCATCAAACTTGTTAAAAATATCGCCTTGTTAATAACCTAAAATATTTAAAAAAATCTACAAATTGTAGTATAATTACTACAAATTTTTATATTGTGTCATTTCCACAGACAGTGTTCAAAGGAGAGAGAGAGAGAGAGAGAGAGAGAGAGAAATGGGGTTTAACGTCCACTCAACACAAACTAGGTCATTTCGGGACTAACATTTGGTTTAATTTTATTTCAATAATTCGCTTGCACATAGGGGTCTTTGGCAGTGGGAGGAAACCGGAGTGCCAGGAGTAAACCCACGAGGTTGAGAAGGCGCCCCTATCTCCATGCCACATACGCTCACATCAGGGCTCGAAACCACAGCCGCAAAGGTGGTGACCGGCCAGCTAGAGGTCGAAGCGCGGCACTCTAGTCCACTAGGCCATCCCAACCCCCCAGTGTTCAAAGGTGCTTTACGATAAATGAAATGAAATTGAGTTTAACGTTCTACTGGGCTAATGAAGACGGGCATATGTCATACAGTGTGCTATGAGGGAAATTTTGCCCGGACAGTGGCACTACAGCCTACTCTTATAACAAATTTCAACTGCGAAGGGATCTTTTGCCTGCACGCCAATGTTTACACGTGACCTTGGTTTTTCATCCCATACGATTGACTAGACGGATTTCCTTGTTAGGCCCTCTGTCCAGCAGCTTAACAATAAACAAATTGTAAAAACAAGAATGCATGGAATAAAAAGATTATTTTCAAAATAAAAATATCACAAATCTTCAAATTAAAAATATCACAAATGTTTAAATTAAAAATATCACAAATGTTTAAATTAAAAGTAAAATATAAGTGGAAACCTAAAGTATTTCGATAACATACAAGGCTCAATATTTAGAATAAATGCCAGATTTATTCATTCAAACCATTAAAATGGTACATATAGCAAGAGAGAGAGAGAGAGAGAGAGAGAGAGAGAGAGAGAAATGAGGTTTAACATCCACTCGACACAAACTAGGTCATTTTGGGACTAACATTTGGTTTGGCAACTTATTCCTATTACTTAAAGTAGCAAACCAGGAATCTAATCTATCTTTACGTAACTGATATTTAATAAACCTCAAGGTCGGTTCAGATTGAATCAAAAAAATCAAACAACAAGGGCTTTAAATAATTTACATAACTTACATTTAATACGCCAAGGAGCCACAAAGTTGGTTCAAGACCAACCGAAAATATCAAACGTAAAATAGTTGACAATATCAGTACTCTAATTACACCAGGACTTGGCAACGTTATCACTATCGCCAAGGAAACCAACATGGCCGTCCACACTAACGTCGAAAGTCGAGGATCCAATTCTGGAAATAAAAATAAAACAAAAATATAGCGTTTCTTCATGTACTGACTGTACGTACTGGCATAGTGTTATCTATTATTCATTTATTGGTAAACATTAACCTGGTTATGAATCATAACACAATTCGTATACCAGCACCTGAATCGCAATATATATCGTATGATAGCACCTAAATCCAGTCGTTTTTTGTATTGCAGAGGAGAGCCAAAAAAGCTCCCCTCAATCAACAAATTGAAAAAAATGGCTCTCCTAAAAGGATCTCCCAGTTTCTATAAGAGGAATGCTTTAGAAATTAAGGAGAGTGATTCAGAAATTAAGGAGAGCGATCACTCGCCTCAAAAAACAATGACTGTAAATCGCAATACAAATCGCCTTCAAGTTGTACAAAAAAACTGTGCTCGACTAGTTGCCAAGTCATCTTCTAGAGATCATGTATCAGAAACTCTTAAAAATCTTCACTGGCTGCCTGTGAAAGCCCGAATCGATTTTAAAGTGCTACTAAATGTCTATAAAGCTTTGTTTTCGGATACTGCTCCCTCCTACTTGAAACAATTATTAACATTCTACAAACAGGAAAGACCGAATCTTCGTTCATTCACAGATACTACTTTATTATCTGTACCTGCTTACAAGAGACTCAGAGGAAAATTATCTTTCCCTATAAATGGTGCCCATATGTCGAATAAGCTACCAAGGTCAATTAGAGAAAGTTCATCTTTTGTTAAATTCAAATCAGAGTTAAAAACACACTTGTTTAAATATTATTACCATCTGTGATGTGACATTTGTTAAGTGCTTAGAAATATCACCGGATATAATGAAGCGCTATAGAAGATGAATTATAATAATAATAATAACACAGGATTGAGAAAGTCTTCTAATATCTCTGTAAAAGATATGCTGTCTTCAACACGTGACGTAAATCTTTAGCTCAACAGTGCGTGCATTGTTTACAAAAGATGCTATTGGTTCAGACAAAATGTTGTCTTTTACTCATTTTAATACCATTTACACTAAACAGAATAATTTTTACCTAAATATTTTTTATTTTCCTATTACATAAAGAAATGTTTTAGAATTTAATTTGTCGGACTAAAAAAGTTAATATTTGTGGCTCATGAAGTCACATCAATATCATCCTTATCAGTGATTGTAGCGACCTACCAGAATGATTCAATTCGTCGGAGGAAAAAAATAATATTTTTGGTTCATTAAGTCGCTTCCGATGTCATCCTTATCAGTGATAGTAGTGGCCTAACTGATATTCACTGCTGATCAGTGTCGGCAATACCCACTTACCCAGCATTACCAAATAAGGAAATAGCGTTAGTTACAACTTTCAGTTCATCAAAAGAGAGGGTCAAATTATTACAAACAGGGTCATATTCTTCAATTTCGTATAAAAGTGAGCCAAATTATTAATCAAGCCACAATAATTAAGTCTTAAACAACCACATAGTTTAAGAACAATATTGACATCTTCAAAATTTGATTCCATATCTTCTTCACCCACAGTTTCTAAATGTAATGATAATCGAACTTACCTTTTTTTGAATCATCAAAAGGATAAAACAAGGCCACTAATAGATTAATTATCACAGTAAAATTAAAGGACATGCTACCCCATAGTAACATGTGACTACTGAACCAAAATAACAATGGATTGGCTGAAAATAAAAAGTACAACTAGTCACATTTCTGATCAATTAAAGTAAAACAAAAGAGAGATAGAGAGAGAGAGAGAGGGTTTAACATCCACTCGACACAAACTAGGTCATTTCGGGACTAACATATGGTTTAATTCTATTTCAATAATTCGCTTGTGTATAGCGGTCTTTAGAAGTGGGAGGAAACCGGAGTACCACTCAACACAAACTAACACAATGATCAATCTTTATTTCAATTAATTTGCTTTCTGGTAGGGATCTTTGGCAGTTGGAGGAAACCGGGAAGCGAAAGAAAACCCACGAGGTTGGACAGACGACCCTATTCCTTGTGACACCAAACAGGGGAATTGAAACCACGCTTGTTGACTCAATGACAGACCTAATGATATAAATGAAATGAAATTTAACGTATTACTGTTCTGCATCAACTCAGCTATTTCAAATTCCACTTGTTAAGGGTTCTTTTACATGTACACTAATGTGTTCATGGGACTATGTTTTTTCATCACATCCGCAAACTATACATTGTCCCTTTCCAGATCAAAAGCAACTAACCTCGTAACTTTTTCTGCCACTGCATCTCTCTAAGTATATCTTCATGACGATCAAAGAAATCGGCCACCTTACTCCCTTGTTCATCTCTTTCAGCTGATTGGTAGACTTTCACCATCGTCTCCTCCGTTACATATTCACAGATTTCAGGAATAGGGAAGACAATTCTCTCCATCGTACGGTCCAAACGGGCAATCTAAAATATACATTCAATCATACAAATTTGACAACATAGATTCAATATAATAATCCCAAGAAGACGACGATAAAACCTCACACACGATAGGAATAGAGGGGCGGAAGAGTCCCCATAACAGTGCAGGCAAGTTTGGATCTCAGTGATGCATCCGAGGAGAAGCAGGAACCATTCCTTGTAGATAAATCATAGTAAAAAATCCCCGGTAACAAACTAGACAAGACTGTGTAGATATAAGAAGGTTTTATCCAGGACGCGTTTCGGGCGTTCGCCCTTTATCAACTGGTTACAAAAATAATCCTGTTTTATCGTCCTCTTCTTGGGATTATTATATACTTTATTTTTACGGACGATTTAGCATCCTCTGTGGATCCCTTCACACTTCAGAGACACCCGAACGCCAATGGCGCACTATCTCACAGCCTCAACCTACCAGCATGGAAGAAGAAAATCCAAATAAAAACACCTAGAATGATACCAAATCTGAAACGATTTTTTAACTGCTTTTATTATCAGCTAGAAACTTCAAGAAAACCAAGTTAAAAATGCTGTACTCTCCTTTGCTATATACCGCCATTTTTTTCGACACCATTTGAAAACTGATACTGAATATTATCATATTCACCTTTTTTTTAAAAGCAGAATAGATTTAATGTTTCGACAATACCAATAACAAAGAAATAAGAAGATTAATCTATACACACTTGGGTTTTATTTAGAATAACCTACTTCTTCCTTAAGAAAAATAAAATACGACCAGTACATACCAGATTAAGGAATACCTATTGAACCCTAATCTACAGCTCATTTTTACAGCATCCGTTGATGCGATAGATTTTAGAGAAACTGTTATTCGGACAACTTCACCTTTTAACTATACTTCGTCCTTCTTTTCTCCCGTGGCCCTCTAATTATAGAATCTACTTTGATTCATAGAGGTGACCAACAACCTTCCTATTTACCCGTAAAAACGATCTTTCGTCCTTCAGCATCACTGATTTCACGATCCAGAGTTAAACCACTAACTACGCATTTTAGAGTCGATCGCAGCAAACTCGTTACGTATAGGCCCATTCTACCTCTGCACGTTTGAAGACTAGGAGGTCCCCGAAGATCGAAGATCGAGTCTATACGTATTCATCTCTACGGAAACCACCACCATTGATGTTACCTGACAACAGTCACTTGATGATAATCAGCATTTGTATATATATTTTTTTGTTTTGTTTGTTTTTTTAAAAATAACTTTAATGTTGTTTGTACATTCATTTTTTTATATTTATCATTTTTTTAAATTTTGTATTTATATAAGTGACCTTAATTCTGTCTATATTTATTATTATTTTCATAATCCCAGTATAGGGATTAAATAATCCTAGTAGTTTAGGGATTATTAATTCGCAACGTTATGCGCATGCGCAATAATTCTTTTGTCTATATATACCCGGTAACGGGATTATTTTTGTAACCAGTTGATATCGCGTCCTGGATAAAACCTTCTTATATCTACACAGTCTTGTCTAGTTTGTTACCGGGGATTTTTTACTATGATATATTCAATATCATTACTGGTTCAAGGGATGTGGTCATAATGGCCATAAACAAAAGAGGCCAATATTTACATTGGAGAGAGGGAGGGAGAGAGAGAGCGAGAGGCGTATGGCTCTATTCATTGGGGTTTAAGGTAACGCCCACTTCACAACTAGGTCATTTGGGGGTTAGTATATGGTTCAATTATATTTCAATAATTTGCAAGAGAGAGAGAGAGAGAGAGAGAGAGAGAGAGAAAGAATGGAGTTTAACTCCACTCAACACAAACTAGGTCATTTCAGGACTAACATATCATTTAATTTTATTTCAATAATTCGCTTGCACGTAGGGGTCTTTAGCAGTGGGAGGAAACCGGAGTACCCGGAAACCCACGAGGTTGAGAAGGCGCCCCTATCTCCATGCCACATACGCTCACACCAGGGCTTGAAACCACAGCCGCAAGCCAGAGGTGACTGGCCGGCTAGAGGTCAAAGTGCGGCACTCTAGTCCACTTGGCCATCCCAACCCCAATAAGAGGGAGAGAGAGACATGTGGTCAGAATGGCCATAAACTAAAAAGGCCAATATTTATTTTGGAGAGAGAGAGAGAGAGAGACAGAGAGGAGTGGGGTTTAATGTCAACTCGGCACAAATCAGGTTATTTTGGGACTAACACATGGTTCAACTTTATCTCAATAATTTGTTATAGAAACCAATTGAAATCTGTACCACTCACCTCAATCTGTGCTGTGTGTTTGGCGTAAAATTCTAAAGCTTGGTCTCCATACAAGTCGGTTCCACTTGGTTTTAGAAGTTCTGAAAGTTCTTTATTATGTTGCGAAAGTTGATGAGCGAGGATAAATATATTGTGACCAACAGCCTTCGGGGATGCTTCTCGCTCTTCATCGTCTTCTTCGTCATCTTCGACTGCATCTTCAGAATGGAATGCTTGCTTCGCTACATCCACCTTTATTACACAATTAATAGAAATAATATGAAATGGGAGAGAGAGAGAGAGAGAGAGAGAGAGAGAGAGAGGGGGTTAACATTTAAAACTATGTCATTTTGGGACTAACATGGTTTTTAATTTTATTTCAATAATTCGCTTGCGTGCAAAGGTCTTTAGCAGTGAGAGGAAAGCGTATCCCAGAGAAAATACACGAGGTTAGAAAGGCCACCCTAGTCCTTGTCACGTACAACTGGTGATTTGAAACCACGCCAGTTGCCTCAATACAGCACGCACAGGTTAACCATTTGACCATCCAACCCTCCTCTCAGCTGATGATGACAGAATAATAAAGCCACGAGGTTGGACAGGTGACCCTAATCCTTGTCACGTACAACCAGGGAATAACAGACCTTAGGATACAGTGCACATATGCTAACCATTCTGCCATGCAACCCCACACATACATTGAACTAACAAAGAATATCAAATTTTGGCTTAAAGCCATTGATTATCATCTGAGAGGATTTCGAATCTATTTCAAACTACAAAATAACTAAAAGTGAATCTATCCGTCCAACAGCGGTTTAATTCCGTTAAGAATTCACGCAAACAAGATAAATTGAATATTTCACAAAAGGTCTTCTTCCACTGTAGACGATATATACATGGCAGAGCTTAGCCCCCCCCCCCCCCGCAAATATTTCGCCAAAAATAATGATTTCTTAGCAGTGTTCTTAGCCGGCCACATTCTCAGCCCCTCCAAAACATTCTGCAGCCCCCACAAAACATTCGGTAGACCCCCTAAATTTTATGAGCTGGCTATATGCGCCCACGGCAGAGCCACCTATTTCTAATCGTTTTGCTTGTCTTTACTACACTAGGATCTGGAAAAGTTGTTACAGATGTTCTTATTGATGTGAGGATTTAGCCAATGAAACGGTCTCTTATAGCAACTTCTTGGCATTCTTTGTGCGGAACTGTGGGTAAACCCGTAGAAATGTCAACGCTGATTGTTTAATCAATTGATTCCATGCTGGGTTGTTGATATTTACTTTAGCAGTTGGACCACACCAAACTGCCCTTTAGGGCCTTACACCGCCCATATTCCTGAAGCAATGGCCTGAGAAATCCCTCTCTGGCCATTGCTGGAATAGCGTCTGTTTCTTGAACTTATGCGGGAGTGTGTCTATTCTTTCCGTTCAATGAAAGCTATCACTTAAGTACAGCAACATGACAGTCCTTCGTTTAATCTGGGTCTTCCCTAAAACTTTGGACAGTGATTTAATGTATTAAAAACGGTGAAAGTATGTTGTTTCCAAACAGGATTGTTTACATTTCATTCGACTTGATAGCCTCGTTTGTCACACAATTAGTTTTACTGCAGTATTCTGCCATGCACGGGTTAATTAGGCATAATAAAATCGTGAGCCATGACGTAGCGTTATGTAAACATATATATTTGGTCCAATATTGGCACTCGTTTTAAATGTAAAGCTTTTGTAGGGCAGCTAGTGATTGGTTGGTAGACAGACTACTGACCAATCAAAATTTAAAACAACAATATCCACTCATAATAGCAGTGTGTAGTAGGATTACCTCTAATCAAATGCAACACTGTGCGGAGTATGTACGTCGCCCTACCTATGACTCCTTACACCGTTTTGTCATGTAGACAATTGTGGTCCAGAGGTCTAAGGGATACAAATTTCAGAGCGTTTCTGGAGTGCACCGGAACTACAAGATTTAAAATATCAGTTTGCTCAAATTTTCTTTAAGGAACTGTAGTTAATATTCACATGTAAATGGTTAAATAAAAACCAATCAATTTTAGTAGACTCTCGAGAGTAAATCAAACATTTCATAACCATTATAATTTTTATTGAATCAACCATTGATAAAGGAACAACACACTAAATCATTCAAATATGCTTGAAAAGTCAAAAATATGGATTATTTTAACATCAAGACTTGTTATTACATAATCAAGTACATCCCAGTATAAAATATCGTCATGCAGAACGAGCTGATGGTGGAATAAAATAAATTAAAACCAATCCAAAGTTAGAATGAATGCTATAAAGAGAGAGAAATGGGGTTTAACGTCCACTCAACACAAACTAGGTCATTTCGGGACTAAAATATGGTCCAATATTATTTCAATAATTTGCTTGCACTTAGGGGTCTTTATAATTAGCAGTGGGGGAAAACGGGTGTACCCAGATAAAACTCACGAGGTTGGTCAGACAACCCTACTCATTGTCACGTACAAAAGGGGATTCGCAACTCATGCCAGTTTACTCAATGACAGGTTTTATTTTACTTCTTGCAAGTGCTAACTGTTCTGCCATCACACCCCCCCCTCCAATGAATGATATAAGTAATTTTTGGACAAAACTGTGGGTTTTTTTTATTTGAGTGTCTTAGTATATAAAAAACAAATGAAATGAAATGGGGTTTAACATCCTACTTTTCTGCTCCGACTGGGCTAATGAAGGCGGGCATACGACATACAGTGTGCTATGAGGAAAATTTTGCCAAGGCAGTGGCAATATGGCTTACTTTTATATCAAGTTTCAACTACTAAGGGATCATTCACGTGCACACACAGGAAATGACTAGACAGCTGTCCTTGTCAGACCCTCCTTTCTGTATCACTGACAAGGAGAACACCACGCCGGAAAATCAAGATGAACTTTCTCGGCCAATGCAGGGATCGAACACCCAGCCTCCAGACAAGCCAGCCAGCGCCTTACCCACATGATCCCCCCACTGACAAGGGGAATCCACATTGAAAGATTGTCTTAATACGGATATTTACTCTTTATTCTGGCATGTTTGGGCTTTAAATTAACAGAGAGAGAGAGGGTTTAACGTCCACTCAACACAAACTAGGTCATTTCGGGACTAACATATGTTTTAATTTTATTTCAATAATTTGCTTGCGCGTAGGGGTCTTTAGCAGTGGGGGGAAACCGGAGTGCCCGGAGGAAACCCACGAGGTTGAGAAGGCGCCCCTATCTCCCTGCCACATATGCTCACACCAGGGCTCGAAACCACAGCCGCAAGCCAGAGGGTGACCGGCAAGCTAGAGGTCGAAGCGCGGCACTCTAGACCACTAGGCCATCCCAACCCCCAAATTAACATAGATTAACTGATTTAATTTTTGAACACCTCCATCCAACTTAAATCCATTTAACCTAGTCTGGTGGTATTCAATATCATCTCAAACCATGCACAATTATCACAGAAAACATTCTAACAATTACCAAAAATTGCTAATTCTTTATCCACAATTTTCACACTAACCCAAGGCTTTCACTTCAGAATTTTGTCGAACAGTCAATTTTTGACAAATTTTGTTTACTTCAAATTAGCAAGATGTTCCTGTTAGTGTAACTCTAATATTTTGAAATATATTTTTAAAGATGCATGACTCTAATATTTTGAAATATATTAGTTGCATTATGTAACATTTATACCGTTCTTGTTATAATAGTTCAAAAACAAATAATTCAAAATTAATATATTGTAAATTTCATTCCAATTAATTTATTCTGACTAAAGTTATCACTGTTAGTAGTCTTGACTTAGATTGTTTATTATAGTAGCAACGTCACTGGTTAATCGAGACTTAGCATTTGTCTCATGTTGTTTATATGTTGTTTATAGTAATGTATGATTATCCAGTATCATTTATCTCATGATGTTTATAGGAAAGTAAGATTATCCAGTAACAATTATGTCATGTTGTTTATAGTGATGTATGATTATCCAGTAACATTTAAGTCATGTTTTTTATAGTAACGTATGATTATCCAGTATAATTTCTGATTGTTAATAACATTTATCAGGGTTGGGTACTTGATAATTGAGCCTACAGTATATTTCGGATTTCATTCAAATTATTTTATAAGGTCCTGTAAATAATCAGTGGAAAGTAAACATGGGGTTATTTATTCAGACAGTTTCTAATTTTATATATTTTGAAATAAAAATGGTTCATGCATCCCTTTTTAAATGATGTTGGCGTATCTGAAAACCAGAGTTTTGGGGTTTTTTCACACCCGAAGAAAATGTTTCAATCATTGTGTGTTCTACTTATCCTTGATACAAAGAAGAGTTCTAATTAGCTAGGAACCGACAACGATATCATCACAGCCTTCTCTGAATCCCAATGTCATATGAAAAATTGTAGTCTGTAAATCAATGCACAATTGGAGCAAATTTGGGCGATTTTGACATGACCATCACAGATTTTGATGATTTTTGGTGTGCAAGTTATAATTATAACCATGACGAAGTTTGAAGGTCAGTCGAAAAGGCCCATATTTTGTGATGGTCATGTCAGAACCTTGTGTACACTTAACGTGTAATCCCGCAATTGCCAAAAATCAATGCACAATTGTCCAAAGGACATACATGCAAAGTCTCCTGTCTATATAGTACTCGATCATAAGCATCAACCCCAGATCAAGAGTAGTAAGTATAATGCAGCCAGTTCCCGATTCAAAATCATGAATATATCCACATTGCTATTAGTATTTTTCTCTGCCAATTTGCTGTTGGGCAATATATTTGAAAACAATTTTTCAGCTGGAATACACAGCCCTTACCTATTATTATAAACACACATTCATTAATAAAATCAAGACAAAAACAAAACATCTAGATAACAACCAGGAAATAGAAACCTTTAAAGAGTAGAATATATCGCCCTCTAATATTTCTTGTTTAAAAACTCGTTTAATCGAGTCAACCTGAAACAACATTATTATATGATTACTGGATCTTTATTCACGACAACTTGGAGCTCAAACAGCTTGGCTAACAGCTTGAACATGAATATTAATGACCTTTGTATATATAAATAGAGAAAGAGAGAGAAATTGGGTTTAACGTCCACTCGACACAAGGTTGAGAAGGCGCCCCCATCTCCATGGCACCAGGGATCGAAACCACAGCCGCAAGCCAGAGGTGACCGGCCAGCTAGAGACCGAAGCGCAGCACTCTAGACCACTAGGCCATCCCAATCCCCCATATATGAATAGCATTGAGATGTGTGTGTGCAGTCATAGATCTAGTTGTCATGGTAAAGCATGGACAAGTCTTCTGTACATCAAGAGAGACAGAGAGAGAGAGAAATGGGTTTTAACATCCACTCAACACAAACTAGGTAATTTTGGAACTAAAACACAGTTCAATATTCGCTTGCATGTTGGGGTCTTTAGCAGTGGGAGAAAACTGGAGGACCCGGAGAAAACCCACGAGGTTGAACAGACCCTACTCCTTGTCACGTATAACCAGGGAATCAAATTTACGCCAGTTGACTCAATTGCAGACCTTATGATACAATGTGCATGTGGTAACCATTCAGCCCCTCCCTCGGAAGCACCATGAAATGAAATGAGGTTTAACGTCCTATGAGGGAAATTTTGCCCGGGCAGCAGCGCTACGGCCAACTCTTATATCGAATTCCAACTGCCAAGGGATCTTTTACGTGCACTCCAATGTGTACACAGGACCTCGGCTTTTCGTCCCAGCCAAACGACTAGGCAGCTGTCCTTGTCAGGCCTCCTTCTGCATCACTGACAAGGGAAAATCACGCCGGAAAATCGAGATGAACTTTCTCGGCCAATGCAGGGATCGAACACACGACCTCCCGGCTCGAAAGCACCATGAATCTGATTATCAATAAAATACTTACTAATTGTTTTGGACTCATGTTGTAGAGGATTCTTTCAGCATTTTCACTATCATGCCGACTTTCCATTATGGCTAATAACAGCTTCGAAGCATTATTCTGTAAATCAAACAACATTTTATAATGTATAAATAAAAAAAGTTAAATAACAAACACAAATATATCTAATCAAATCAAATCAATTCCATTGTGAATAAATTACACATTTATATTTCATTTCGTTTTTCATACTTTCGAAGGCCTACATTACATGAAGATCTGAACAGTTGTTGCCTTAGGTCACGTCAGATGTCATACCAGCAGCTTTTGACCAATCAAGATTGATGTCATTATTGGATTACCCACAATTACGTGCAAAACATCAAACTGATCCCGCAGTGAATATTCGCTTGGTCGTTACAATCACTGATAAGCATGACATCGACGAGGCTTAATGAGTACGGCATATTAACTTTTTTACTCCGACAAATTAAATTCTCAAACATTTTTTTGAGGTAAAAGAAAAATAAATAAAGACGTTTGAAGTATTTGTAGTTAAAAAATATTTCCTATTTAATGTAAATGGGTATTAAAATGAGTAAAACGCACCATTTTGCCTGAAGCAGTTAGGTGTTATGTAAACAATGTACGAGCCGTTTAGCCAATGACTGACGGCACGTGAAGTCAATGCACATGTTGTAGACAGTCATGTGTGACAGAGATATATCGTAAGTAATTCTCTGTGAAACAGATTGGCAAAACATGCCTAAAGCTCACAGTAACAGGCTGTTTCATTGGCTAATACCTCACACCATTAAGAACACGTTAATGATAATAACTCGTGTAGTGAAGACAAGTAAAACGAAATTTTGAACTATATAAAACGAAACGAAATAGTATCTGTGTTTTAATCAGACTGGTTAATTTCATAAAACTGAAAAAGTTTTTCATTCAAATAGCATTATGCAAAAGCAAAATCTGCTTATTACAGGTCTTTCTTTAGGCCTGAAATGTTATCTAAATAATCAATTAGACCAATCTAATTAAAATATAGATCTATATTTCGTTTCGTTTTTTATACTTTCGATGGCTTACACTCATGTAGATCTAACAAGTTATAGTGGGAGCTCACATTCTATGACGTCAGGTATCAAGCACAGGACATTTGACCCGATAACGTCAGTCATTCGATTAACCAATTAGCGACCGCCATGCTTTTTAAAATCTACTTTTGTTTTGATTTCTATCCGCTGGTGTTAGTATAGACGTATCTACCCACAGTTCCAAGCATGAAAAGGTCAAACGGTCGATTCGACAGACCATTTGATTGGCTGACCCCTCATTTCAGGCAGAACACAAGTTAAATAACAAGTCCTCCAGATCCAAGAGTAGTGAAGACAAGTAAAAACGAAATTTTGAACTATAAAAAACGAAACGAAATTGGATCTGTGTTTTAATCAGATTGCAATTAGATATTAATTAACATATCCAGACAATAATAAACTCTTAAATTCATGGCCAGCCTTCGATGTTGGCGGATTGAATTCCTAAATGCCGCTTAATGGCCGTTGATAATTAAATCAATCAAGTGGATAATCGAGACTATGCTGTTTATATTAATGATTTGAGTGATGATGACCGAGGCTATGTGAATATTTCAAACACTTTTTTCTCGGCTAATAGTGGACCAATTCGACTGAAATTTTCAGCAAATTACCTTGACACTATCTAGTTATTAACTATTATATAATGAGAACTGCCAACTCTTTATCTTATCTCCCATAATGTAACTTTAACTACACTTACCTTTAATTCTAGTACCAGATCCATTCGTTGTTTACCCAGTGGATTTATATCGTTTAATAACAATGCTATAATTATATCTATACCATTACTCTCATGCATAGCTATAGCATTCTGTAATATACAATAACATAGAGATTTATATATTGATAGTGATCCAGAGAGAGAGAGAGATGTGGTTTAACCTCTGCCAGGGCCATATGTAGGATCTTAAAAGTGGGGGTGCAGCAAGTGATGGGGCGCCAATATAATGCCTGAGTTACTGAGGGAGGGAGGGAGGGAGGGAGAGAGAGAGAGAGAGAGAGAGAGATGTGGTTTAACCTCTACCAGGACCGTATATAGGATCTTAAAAGTGGGAGTGCAGCAAGTGATGGGGCGCCAATATAATGCCTGAGTTACTGAGGGAGGGAGGGAGGGAGAGAGAGAGAGAGAGAGAGAGAGAGATGTATGTGGTTTAACCTCTGCCAGGGCCATATATAGGATCTTAAAAGTGGGAGTGCAGCAAGTGATGGGGCGCCAATATAATGCCCGAGTTACTGAGGGAGGGAGGGAGAGAGGGAGAGAGAGAGAGAGAGAGAGAGAGAGTTTAATCTCCATTTAGAGAAGAGGTTGGACAGGTTGACCAGAGAATCAAAAGCATGGCAGTTGACTCAATAACAGCCCACACACTTTAACCATCCAACGGGGAACCGCGCTGAACGATCACGAAACTCTAGACCTTCTGTTTATTGAGCCAGCACCATACTCCCTGAGCCACCATGACTGCCTGGGCCAAAAAAAAAAAGAAAATTGTCCAGAACATTACCTGATTAATATGACAGGGTCCCTGGCAGTATTCTGTTAAACTTGTCAGAGCTTGATTAATCAAGCCTACATTATTAACATTGATATAAAGACCTAGTAGACCCAGTCCTCCAGTCGTACTGCCACAAATACAATCAAGGAACTGCAGAGTTTCACACACAAGATTGTAGCTGGTCTTATTATCCTGCTGTCGTAAATTGTTCTACAAATATAAAATAATATAAATATGTATAAGAATAATAAACAAGCAGTAACCATGCAAGATACTCTCACATTTTTGCAAGAGATGGACAGAGAACAAGTTAAAATAAGTGATTTTTCCAGGCCCTCTGTCCTGCAACACTGACAAGGAAGACCACAACGGAAACTCTTGATGAACTATCTCAGGCAACTTTGGGATCGAGGACTGAAGTACAGATTAGCGAGCCAACGCCCCACTCACTGAGTCACTGTGTCCCAATTTTGATAAAGAGCTAAACTATAATATTTCAAGAACAGGTAAGGATGCATATGGTTAAGAGAAAGAGAGAAATGGGGTTTTTATGTCCACTCGACACAAACTGGGTCATTTTGGGACTAACATATGGTTTCATTTTATTTCAATAATTTGCTTGCACGTAGGGGTCTTTAGCAGTGGGAGGAAACCGGAGTGCCCGGAGGAAACCACGAGGTTGAGAAGGCGCCCCTATCTCCATGCCACATTCGCTCACACCAGGGCTCGAAACCACAGCCGCAAGCCAGAGGTGACCGGCCAACTATAGGTTGAAGCGCGGCACTCTAGACCACTTGGCCATCCCAAACCCCCATCATTTCGTTAAGCTGCAGGCCTTTCTACAGACTTGTATTTGGAAATGTAATGTTTCCGGCGTGATTTCCCCTTGTCAGTGATGCAGAAGGAGGGCCTGACAAGGACAGCTGCCTAGACGTTCGGATGGGTCAAAAAGCGAGGTCGCACGTACACATTGGAGTACATGTAAAAGATCCCATGGCAGTTGGAATTCGATATAAGAGTAGGCCGTAGTGTATGGCATATATGCCCGTCTTCCATTAGCCCAGGTTAGGTGTAAAAGAGTAGGACGTTAAACCCCATTTGGAAATGTAATGAAATGGAAAGGGGTTTAACGTCCTACTCTTCTGCTCCGAACTGGGCTCATGAAAATGGGCATACGCTATACAGTGTGTTATGAGTGAAATTTTGTCCAGGCAGGGACACTACGGTCTACTCTTATATCGAATTCTAACTGTCAAGGGATCTTTTACGTGCATCGACATCGTGTACACAGGATCTTGGTTTTCTGTACCATCCAAACAACTAGGCAGCTGTCCTTGTCAGGCCCTTCTTCCTACATCACGGGGGAACCACGTCCGAAAATGTGGATGAACTTTCTTGACCAATGCAAGGTCGAACACCCGACTTCCAGGCTAGCGAGCCAGTGTTTAACCCACTTAGCAACTGTGACCCCCGACTTGTATTTGGCATGTCATGGATTTCTTATCAATGGCAATACCTGTAAATCTCTATTGTGATTTTCACATAAAAGTTGTAAAAATCGTAAAATTGGTTGCATCATGGATATTTGTGCCGTTAACTTCTTCTCATCTTTATCTCTGGTCGGTCTGTGATCTGCCGCATCATCATGCACTATATGATTTCGTCCATCATCTCCGTCATCTACATGGCCCTGTGTTTGGCGTAACTGACCCATGGTTCGACTCGTAATGCTGGTTGATTCATCAAACTGGGCCCGCAATTCGTCCGTTATCATACCATCCCCTTTTCCTGCTGAAATCGAGAGTGAAATAATGGGGCTATATGCGTGGAAAATAAAACATACAGAATTTCCTAAAAAAACGCCCACACAGGATATTATGATATTCATATTCAATTGATTGTGTCCAGTGCATTTATAATATATAATTTTCCACTGTCCAATTCACATTTAAATAAATATTTAAAATACATTATGAAAACATTCTCTTAATATTAACGGCAGCTAACCTTCCGACTCGGATTATCTCATTCACAAATTTGAGTAGCATTTTACCTTTTCTGTTATTTTTACCATGACTACCACCGTGGGTATCCTCAGAGGATTTTTTACTACTTAACGTATCACTTGTGTTTACGGTGATTGTATTCTTTATCTCTAGCTCAGCCTCTTTCATCCGATCATAAAATGTTCGATAAAAGGTTTCAGAACTTTTATCATGTGACAAACGATTGTAGAGAGATGTCTGAAAAAATAAACAACATATTTGAGAGAAATTTGTATCATGTGACAAGCGATTGCAGAGAGATGTCTGAAAAAATTAACAACATATTTGAGAGAAATTTGTATCACTACAGGACTGGGACGGTACAGTGAAGTAGACACTTCCGACTAACCCCCGGATCCATTCACGTAAGTTGATATGGTTATTTGTTTGTGATTTCTGCATATTGTCCATGGATTTGTTTTTTATGTAAATTATGCATGAACCTGACAGGAAATGATTTGGGGTTTAACGTCCTACTCTTCTGCACCTGACCCGTACAGTGTGCTACAAGGGAAATTTTACCCAGTCAGTGGCACTACAGCCTACTTTTATATCGAATTCCAACTGCCAAGGGATCTTTTACGTTCAAACGTCTAGACAACTGTTCTTATCAGGTCCTCCATCATGCACCACTGACAAGAGGAATCCACACATGAAAATCCGGATGAACTTTCTCGGCCAATGAAAGGATCGAACAAGAAATCTCCAGGCAAGCAAGACAGTGTCTTACTCACTTGGCCACTGTCGCTCCCAGAAATATGTAAGATTTAGATAAAGAGCCGACAGTTGTCTCTGTAATGGTTTAAAATATAGATGATGAAAAAAAATAACTTTGTTTGTCGGATAAGAAGATCTGATAAGAGACAGTTACCTCCCCCTGACAGTAGTAAACATTTACCTGCATTACAGAGTTACCTTCCCCTTACAGTAGTAAACATTTACCTGGATTACAGAGTTACCTTCCCCTTACAGTAGTAAACATTTACCTGCATTACAGAGTTACCACCCCTGGCAGTAGTAAACATTTACCTGTATTACAGAGTTACTTTCCTCTTACAGTTGTAAACATTTACCTTCCCCTTACAGTAGTAAACATTTACCTGCATTACAGAGTTACCCCCCCCCCTAACAACAGTAAACATTTACCTGTATTACAGTGTTACCTCCCCCAAACAACATTTACCTGCATTACAGAGTTACCTTCCCTTACAGTAGTAAACATTTACCTGTATTACTGAGTTACCTCCCTCTAACAACAGTAAACATTTACCTGTATTAGAGTTACCTCCCCCTAAAAATAGTAAACATTTACCTGTATTACAGAGTTACCTCCCTCTAACAGTGCTATACCAAGTTCTACTGTTTCCAGAAAGATACGATTGCTGGTATTTCGAATGATTAAATCTACCACTAGGTCTGATGCACCTTCGCGATCCAAATGGCACTGAAATAAACAAAACAATTGGGTTTACCCCTGGCAAAGAATCAAAATCAAAAATAAATTATAAAGAAATGAGACAGGGTTTAACTTCCTACTTTTTTGCACCAATTGAAGAGAGAGAGAGAGAAATGGGGTTTAACCTCCACTCAACACAACTAGGTCATTTCGGAACTAACATATGGTTTAATTTTATTTCAATAATTCGCTTGCGCGTAGGGGTCTATTATAGCAGTGGGAGGAAACCGGAGTGCCCGGAGGAAACCCACGAGGTTGAGAAGGCACCCCTATCTCCATGCCACATAAGCTCACACCAGTGCTCAAAACCACAGCCGCAATCCACAAGTGACCAGCCAGCTAGAGGTCGAAGCGTGGCACTCTAGACCACTAGGCCATCCCAACCCCCGCACCAATTGGAAGATTGGTTTACACGATACCATGTGCTACGAGAGAAATTTTGCCTGGATAGCTACTCATTTTCAAATTCAAACAGCCAAGGGATATTTCATGAGCACTTAAAAGTGTACTGGGACATTGTGTTTTTCTTGATCTTTCCAACTGAACTACTAAACGATGTCCTTGAGGCGCTCATTCCTGCACTCTAAAATCCAAGAGAACCATCACAGCTAACATTAAGATCGAACCTGCTCCTTTTGGTTAACCAGCCAGTACCTTACGCACTAAGACTAAGACGCCACAGCTCACAAACAAGCGACATACCCAATGAGACACTGTAGCCCATACTTGTACTTCACAGAGAGAGAGAGAGAGAGAGAGAGAGAGAGAGGGTTTAATGTCCACTCAACACAGGTCATTTCGGGACTACTTCTACTTCAGAGAGGTCCCATTTACACATTGGGGTGCCCATTTACACATTGGGGTGCACATAAAAGAACCCCTGAGAGAGAGAGAGAGAGAGAGAGACCAACCTGTACATCATGAAGAGTCATCTCAGCACGACTTAAAACCACAGAACCCGGACCAGAACCAATTCCTCTACCATTGGTGGTACCAATCGTACTCTCACGACGATTCCGGGGATGAGATCTACCGTAATACCTTGTTAACAAACTCTGCCGTAAAGCCTCACCCTGGAAAATAATCAAAGACGATGAGAGCACACAAAAATAACGGTGAAACGTTCGATGGATTAAATTCTTATTTCTATGTTTACAATATTAATGGAAATGAAACAAAATTTATGAATATGATAAAGACATCTGTTCATTCTGTTTTGACCTGCAACTGGGTGAAATGAAATGAAAAGTCAGTGAGCATATGAAATGTAAAACTACTTTTTTTTTTTTTTTTTTTTTTGTCGAAGAAACAATGTTATATATATATTGTAGACATGAGACACAAAATAATTGAAGAAGTTTATGACATGCTTTTCAAAAATCAAATCAATCAAAAACTCAAAAAAACATAAAACAAATTCTACTACAACGTTCCATAGTTTAAATCAAAGACAACTATAAAACATAACGCTAACGCTACAATATACGTCCACATTCCTGCTTTGATTGATATGGTACTTTGTCAAGAAAGCTAGGCGTTTGGTTTGTTTAGCGTTGAGGGTCGTGCACCAACATTAATAGTTGCCGTCCTTAGAGTATAAGGAATAACTATACCAAGATAATCCATTCAGAATTGTGCCTTCCTAACACTAAAGGCAAAAAGTGGGCGCGGCTCTGCCCCTGGGGGTCGGGACATTCATCAAAATCAATAGTGGACGCCCTCAGGCTATAAGGAATACATAAACCAAGTACCAAGCTGATTCATTCAGAATTGCGGCCTGTAAACGACAAACACAAAAATTGGTCGTGTCTTGCCTGTGTGAGTCGGGACATGCAGTTGACGTCCTTAGGCTATATGGAATACATATCCCAAGTTTAAAGACGATCCATTAAGAATCGTGGCCTGTAGACAACACACATAGACACGAAGTAAAAATGGGCATGACTCTGCCCCTGGGGGTTAGGAAATCACCAAAAACAATAGGGGTCATCTTTATGCTGTGACAAAGTGATCTCTACATCATATTGAAATATAAATATACAGATAGAACTTTCTGACCTCTGCTGATTTTTGATCATTAATGATATTGACGTGTTCAACTCGACACAACTTCTTCAAGGCACGGACTTAATAAAACATCTAATGTGTTCAATATGTTATTTACGGACTACACACGAATGGCCTCTGCTCGTTTTGACAAAAGGCACGATCTAATTAAATATGTAGTGCAGTTACAGATACTATAATCTCATAAATAAACAATGCCAAATATGTACATCGCTTGTGTATCACTTTTCTTAATTAATTGTATGCTTTATAAGCCAGAGTTTACTGTTAGTTTCAGAAGACTTGGAATGGCGCTCCTCGCGGAGTATGCCTATTTCATGCTCTCAATAAAGGTCTATCAATTATGCTGATATTCTGTTATCTGTATGTAGTGTTACAGATAACAGATTTGGATGCCGTGACCGTCCTGGGTCGTATCAGATTTGGCGCCGTGAATCAGTGAACCAGACAGAACGGGATCCAGTCCCATGAAGCCGCAGGCAATCTTGTTAGACAGAATTCTCCAGTTAATCTGCAAGTTGAAAAGATTTTGGTTTCATTAGTAATCAACCGGGATTGTTAATTACAATTAGTCAAGATATCAGATTTGGTTGCTGTGACCGTCCTGGGTGGTATCAGATTTAAATGCCGTGACTATATGACCCTGGGAGTGAATCGCCATACCAGCGGGAAGTCTTACCAGTGACCATGGGCCAATAATTACAGCCATAGCCATCAGTCATGGAATCACTGACGTCCGGGTTCGATCCTGGGAGGAAACCCTTGGAAGAAGAAGTTTCCAGTCGTTTTTAAGGTAGGTGCATATTTCCTTGTAACTGACAATGGAACGCCAAAAATGACCAAGGGATAATTTTAAAATTGTTTAAAGATTAGGGATTTGATCAATATAAAGTTTTCGAAAAAAATGGCAAACTAGTAAATAATTAAGTTAAGTAAATAAGAGTTAGTTTTACACATGGGTAAATAATTTCTATAAACGTCGGTATAGATAAGAATTCTAAAACTGAAACAGTATAACTAAGCTAAAAGAAATAAAATGAAGTCTCCGTTCTGTAAAGTTATAGATCGTAAAAATGTAA
Source organism: Patella caerulea (assembly GCA_036850965.1). Classification (NCBI taxonomy): domain Eukaryota; kingdom Metazoa; phylum Mollusca; class Gastropoda; family Patellidae; genus Patella; species Patella caerulea. The sequence goes on from JAZGQO010000010.1 coordinate 7,321,271, forward strand.
TGTAGTGTTATGTCCAAGTAATGTATATATGTTTAACCGCGTATGGTTAAGGTATGAATATGTGTAAAATCGCGTTTAGGTTTTAGGGTTATAAAGGAAAATGCCCAAGAAAAATTAAAACTTAATGGCCCTTTGTGTGGGTTGGTATTAGGTTTTAAAAAATGTTTTAAATTGAAACAGGGTGCATTGCAATATATAGCGAGTAGCTTATGCAATATAACTGTTTCTGGATTATTCATGTCGTTTTGTTAAAGAAATATAAAGGAGAAGTAATGTTACGTAAAACCATACTAATGTATTGTACACGTCAAGAACTTATATTTGTAATTTTTTATTTTTCGTTACATGTAAACGTCAGGAATATAATAACTTATGGGTTGTAATTATTTTATTTTTACAACCAGGAGTATCATACAATCAGGTCTTGTAATAAATACTGATCCCTTGTATCAAGATGCTGTTTCTCGTTTGAATTCAGAACGAAATGTTAATAGGGAGTATCTATATGGACATCTCACACAGGCACATGTCTGTCTTTTCTGTTCTCCGCGTGTAAGATAGCACCCCTTGGCTGCAAGCTTGTGATATATACACGAAGCTCTATATACACCAATGTTAAGACGGGTTATAATCTTAACCTGTCACTGTCAATTAGTAAAGCTGACTACTAATGAGTTTCAATGTTATTAATGACTTTAGGTGATAAGTACTAATTAATACTGCTTATTTTTACTTAGGGGCAGATTAAATTGTATTGTTAATAGTTTATTTACTTAAAAGTAAATACAATTTTGATTTTAAATAAACTTAAGTGTAAGAATATGATTAAGTATTATTACATCCAATTAAAATCAATGTTGTAAATTAAGGGTAATGTAATTGTAATTGGTCTAATTTAGCACGTACATTGATCATTTATTGGATTTATTGCACCCTATCTAATTGTACCGCAACGTTGAACCAGCCCGGGACATTCCAGTATGTCAAAAGCTATGACCCTCACGCGCAGTTTGCAGAAGTGTTTACGTTCATCAAATTAACTGTGCAAGAAAAAGAACAATTCTGAACATGACATGAACTTATACAGTGGTGGAAAGAGTGAAATTATTGACATTGAAACAGTGTTTTTTTTTTGTTTGTTTGTTTTTTTTTTCGGTTGGAACGTATATAACCGAGTATTTATATTGAACTTATATTATTGTAGCGAGTATTTATATTGAACTTATATTATTGTAGCATGTTTATCAATGTAATTGGTTTTTAGAATTAGGACTTGAATTTGTGATGTCCATATAAAGGCTTTTCAAGTGTTGATATTGATATTGTATTGTATTTAATGTATGTTAGATAACGATAATTAAGGGGATGGTGTCGGGTAAGACCGAGGACGAGAATACGCTCCATGGAACAGATGTTTCCACACCAGCACCAAGAAATAAACAAGTGTCATTCACTTTGTCATAATTAATCAAGAGGAATGCCAGAATTTAATGGTATAATGGTATCGTCCTACAAAAGTCTAGGACCTAGTGTTCCGAAAATATCATATAACTATATAATCGCGTGTGTTTTCATTACTATTATTATATCGTGTGTGCTCTTCTTAATTCGTGTGTGATTTAACTTAATTGTGTGTACCTTCAATTGATATGAAGACAGTGTCCCACCTGTGAGAATGGTATTAGTTATTTATTTTTAATAAATAACTTAAATGGGTGGGGATGGAATGTGACAAAGTGATCTCTACATCATATTGAAATATAAATATACAGATAGAACTTTCTGACCTCTGCTGATTTTTGATCATTAATGATATTGACGTGTTCAACTCGACACAACTTCTTCAAGGCACGGACTTAATAAAACATCTAATGTGTTCAATATGTTATTTACGGACTACACACGAATGGCCTCTGCTCGTTTTGACAAAAGGCACGATCTAATTAAATATGCAGTGCAGTTACAGATACTATAATCTCATAAATAAACAATGCCAAATATGTACATCGCTTGTGTATCACTTTTCTTAAAATAGCATTATGCAAGAGCAAAATCTGCTTTTTACAAGTCTTTCTTTAAGCCTGAGATGTTTGTGACAAAGTGATCTCTACATCATATTGAAATATAAATATACAGATAGAACTTTCTGACCTCTGCTGATTTTTGATCATTAATGATATTGACGTGTTCAACTCGACACAACTTCTTCAAGGCACGGACTTAATAAAGCATCTAATGTGTTCAATATGTTATTTACGGACTACACACGAATGGCCTCTGCTCGTTTTGACAAAAGGCACGATCTAATTAAATATGCAGTGCAGTTACAGATACTATAATCTCATAAATAAACAATGCCAAATATGTACATCGCTTGTGTATCACTTTTCTTAATTAATTGTATGCTTTATAAGCCAGAGTTTACTGTTAGTTTCAGAAGACTTGGAATGGCGCTCCACCTGGAGTATGCCTATTTCATGCTCTCAATAAAGTTCTATCTGTATATTTATATTTCAATATGATGTAGAGATCACTTTGTCACATTCCATCCCCACCCATTTAAGTTATTTATTAAAAATAAATAATTAATACCATCCTCACAGATGGGACACTGTCTTCATCTCTTTCAATTGAAGGTACACACAATTAAGTTAAATCACACACGAATTAAGAAGAGCACACACGATATAATAATAGTAATGAAAACACACGCGATTATATAGTTATATGATATTTTCAGAACACTAGGTCCTAGACTATACCATTAAATTCTGGCATTCCTCTTGATTAATTATGACAAAGTGAATGACACTTGTTTATTTCTTGGTGCTGGTGTGGAAACATCTGTTCCATGGAGCGTATTCTCGTCCTCGGTCTCAGCCGACACCATCCCCTTAATTATCGTTATCTAACATACATTAAATATAATACAATATCAATATCAACACTTGAAAACATTTTATATGGACATAACAAAGTCAAGTCCTAATTCTATAAAAACAATTACATTGATAAACATGCTACAATAATATAAGTTCACTATAAATACTCGGTTATACGTTCCAACCGAAAAAAAAATCAACAAAAAAACACTTTTTCAATGTCAATAATTTCACTGTTTCTACCACTGTATAAGTTCAGGTAATGTTAGAATTGTTCTTTTTTTTTCTTGAACAGCTAATTTGATGAACGTAAACACTTCTGCAAACTGTGTTGAGGGCCATATCTTTTGACATACTGGAATGCCCCTGTCTGGTTCATTGTTGCGGTACGTTAAGATAAGGTACAATAAATCCTTTAAATGATCAATGTACTTGCTAAATTAGACCAATTACAATTACATTACCCTTAATTTACAACATTGATTTTAATTGGATGTAATAATACGTAATCATATTCTGACACTTAAGTTTATTTAAAATCAAAATTATATTTACTTTTAAGTGAATAAACTATTAACAATACAATTTAATCTGCCCCTAAGTAAAAATAAGCAGTATTAGTTAGTACTTATCACCTAAAGTCATTAATAACATTGAAACTCATTAGTAGTCAGCTTTACTAATTGACAGTGACAGGTTAAGATTATAACCCGTCTTAACATTGGTGCTATATAGAGCTTCGTGTATATATCACAAGCTGGCAGCCAAGGGGTGCTATCTTACACGCTGAGAACAGAAAAGACAGACATGTGCCTGTGTGAGATGTCCATATAGATACTCCCTATTAACATTTCGTTCTGCATTCAAACGAGAAACAGCTTCTAGAATCCAAGGGTTCAGTATTTATTTCAAGACCCTAATTGTATTATACTCCTGGTTGTAAAATAAAATAAATAACCATAATCCATAAGTTATGATATTCCTGACATTTATCACATATAACAAAATAACAATTTACAATTCTTGACGTCTCCAATACATTAGTATAGTTTTACGCAACACTACTCATGGCATATCAGGTAATTCAAAATGTATTCGACAGCTAATCGCACATTCAAATTCAACTTTAAATTATCCATTTTACCACGTTATACTTTGTTTTTGGTTTGAATATTACTTAAAACTTATTCTCCTTTATAATTTGTTAACAAAACAACACGAATAACTCAGAAACAGTTATATTGCATAAGCTACTCGCTATATATTGCAATGCACCCAGTTTCAATTTAAACATTTTTTTAAAACCTAATACCAACCCACACAAAGGGCCATTAAGTTTTAAATTTTCCTTGGGCATTTTCCTTTACCCTAAACTTAAAAACGGATTTTACACAGATCCACACGTTAACCAAACCTGGTTAAACACATATATATACATTATTTGGACATAACACTACATTACATTATTACGATCTATAACTTTATAGAACGGAGACTTCATTTTATTTCTTTTAGCTTAGTTATACTGTTTCAGTTTTAGAATTCTTATCTATACCGACGTTTACAGAAATTATTTACCCATGTGTAAAACTAACTCTTATTTCCTTAACTTAATTATTTACTAGTTTGCCATTTTTTTGAAAACTTTATATTGATCAAATCCCTAATCTTTAAAAAAATTTTTAAATTATCCCTTGGTCATTTTTGGCGTTCCATTGTCAGTTACAAGGAAATATGCACCTACCGTAAAACGACTGGAAACTTCTTCTTCCAAGGGTTTCCTCCCGGGATCGAACCCGGACGTCAGTGATGCCATGACTGCTGGCTGTGGCTGTAATTATTGGCCCATGATCACCGTTAAGGACTTCCCGCTGGTATGGCGATTCACTCCCAGGTTCATATAGTCACGGCATCCAAATCTGATACCACCCAGGACGGTCACAGCAACCAAATCTGATATCTTGACTAATTGTAATTAACAATCCCGGTTGATTACTAATGAAACCAAAATCTTTCCAACTTGCAGATTATCTGGAGAATTCTGTCTAACAAGATTGCCTGCGGGTTCATGGGACTGGATCCCGTTCTGTCTGGTTCACTGATTCACGGCGCCAAATCTGATACGACCCAGGACGGTCACGGCATCCAAATCTGATACGACCCAGGACGTCAGTGATTCCATCTGTGAGGATGGTATTAATTATTTATTTTTAATAAATAACTTAAATGGGTGGGGATGGAATGTGACAAAGTGATCTCTACATCATATTGAAATATAAATATACAGATAGAACTTTCTGACCTCTGCTGATTTTTGATCATTAATGATATTGACGTGTTCAACTCGACACAACTTCTTCAAGGCACGGACTTAATAAAGCATCTAATGTGTTCAATATGTTATTTACGGACTACACACGAATGGCCTCTGCTCGTTTTGACAAAAGGCACGATCTAATTAAATATGCAGTGCAGTTACAGATACTATAATCTCATAAATAAACAATGCCAAATATGTACATCGCTTGTGTATCACTTTTCTTAATTAATTGTATGCTTTATAAGCCAGAGTTTACTGTTAGTTTCAGAAGACTTGGAATGGCGCTCCACCTGGAGTATGCCTATTTCATGCTCTCAATAAAGGTCTATCAATTATGCTGATATTCTGTTATCTGTATGTAGTGTTACATGTTATCTAAATAATCAATTAGACATTAATTAACACATCCAGACCGTAATAAACTCTTTATGTCAAGGCTAGCCTTCGATGTTGGCAGATTAAAATCGTATATGCCGCTTAATGGCGGTTGATTATTAAATCAATCAAGTGGATAATCGAGACTATGCTGTTTATATTAATGATTTGAGTAATGATGACCGAGGCTATGAATATTTTAAATGCTTTTTTTCTCGGCTAATAGTGAATCAATTTGACTGAAATTTTCAGCAAATTATCTTTACACTATCTAGTTTTTAACTATTATAGTGAGAACTGCTATCTCTTTATCTTATCTCCCATAATGTAACTTTAATTAATTGTATGCTTTATAAGCCAGAGTTTACTGTTAGTTTCAGAAGACTTGGAATGGCGCTCCTCGCGGAGTATGCCTATTTCATGCTCTCAATAAAGGTCTATCAATTATGCTGATATTCTGTTATCTGTATGTAGTGTTACAATGCAGCCTGTAGGCGACAGACAAACAAATACACGGAATGGGTGTTGCTGTCCCATGGGGGTCGGGCATGCACCCAAAACAAAAGGGGTCATCCTTAGGGTATAAGGAATAAGTATTTTAAGTTTCAAGATGACCGATTAAGAATTATGGCCTGTAGGCGACACACAAAAAGAAAATGGGCGTGACTCTGCCCCTGGGGGTTGGGCTTGGGCATGCACCCCAAATGATAGAAATGTTCCTTAGGGTACAAAGAATAATCATTCAAAGTTTCAAAATGATACGTTAAGAAATGTGGCTTGTAGACGACAAACAAATAAATACAAGGAATGGGCGTGGCTCTGCCATTGGGGGTCGGGCTTGCACCAAAAAACAATACGGATCATCCTTAGGGTAAGTATACAAAGTTTTAAGAAAATACAGTTAGAATTGCGGCTTCTAGGCGACACAGAGACACACAAAAAGAAAATGGGCGTGGCTCTGCCCCTGGGGGGTTGGGCATGCACCCCAAACGATAGGGATCATCCTTAGAGTATAAAGAGTAAGTATACAAAGTTTTAAAGAAAATCCAATAAGAATTGTGGCCTGTAGGCGACACAAAGACACACGATAAGAAAATGGGTGTGGCTCTGCCCCAGGGGGGTTGGGCATGCACCCCAAATGATAGGGATGTTCCTTAGGGTACAAAGAATGTGTATGCTAAGTTTCAAAATTATAAGTTAAGAAATGTGGCCTGTAGACGACAAACAAATACATACTAGAAATGGGCGTGGCCCTGTCCCTGGGGGTCGGGCATGCACCAAAAACAATAGAGATCTTCCTTAGGGTATAAGGAATACGTATACCAAGTTTGAAGAAAATCCAGTAAGAATTGCGCCCTGTAGGCCACACAAAGACACACGAAAAGAAAATGGGCGTGGCTCTGCCCCTGGGGGTGGGGCATACACCCCAAACGATAGGGATGTTCCTTAGGGTACAAAGAATGTGTATGCAAAGTTTCAAGATTATAAGTTAAGAAATATGGCCTGTAGACGACAAACAAAGAAATACTAGAAATGGGCGTGGCTCGGCCCCTGGGGGTCGGGCATGCCCCAAAAACAATAGGAATCTTCCTTGGGGTATAAGGAATAAGTATACCAAGTTTGAGGAAAATCCATGAAGAATTGCGCCCTGTAGGCGAACCACAGACACACACACACACACACATACCTGCATCTAAGTCTTTGTCAGGTCCTTGACAGTAACCACACTTGTGGGGACTAAGCTTTATTCTTATATTTTTATCTTAAATATATTACTGATCGGTCTAAAGTACCAACGGGTAATGAAAAATGTGTTATAATAAATCTTTAATATTAAACAGTAGCAATTGAGATTGTTGGGACACTTTAGTGGGACGTTGTGTGACAAATCTTGTTGATGGACACTTAAAGAGCCGTACCGTCAAAGTGGTATAGTTACACTTATTATACACAAGTTACACACCCAGGATTTAATGAACTGCTGGGACGTCCTGATAATTACTTCTATTTAATTGTACACACCTATGTTTTAATGCACTATTGGGACGTCCGTATAATGACGTACATAATGGTTATCGAGAGGGTCCCGTTAAAGACGTACATTCAATTCACACACCACAAATTTAATAAACTGTTGGTACTGAAGGTGTCCTTATAACGATGTATATAATTAATTCACACACGCTGCTGGAACTGAACATGTCCAAGCTAGATTTGGTATGAAGTGTGACAAGGCTGCAATTAGCCCACATTACAGGCACACCAAGATTGGTCTCCCCTTTGACCACGAATCAATATAAATTTGTTTTGACTTAAAATCTGGACACACACTAAGTCATTGTATCACTACTGGGACCAATTCGATTAAATTGTGAAGAGTTAAAAGGCAGTTAATAACGATCCAGTCCATAAGAATTCTTAAATTGCTGGTGACATCTCCATCATTACAGTACTTTAAACTTTAATCAGGATCAAATTATAACGGCGGCCCATGCAGGGGACCTAAAGTCAAATAGAAAATAAAACACAGGGCAACAAGCGACATAACCTAATCTGATCGCGGATTAAGCCACAAATGTATACACATTACATTGAGTAGAAATACAATCAAAATAAAATAAAACCCAATGAGTTTTACATTCACTCAACACTAACTGTGTCATTTTGGGGAAATTCTTTGATATTTCTATTACATAAAATTAAAGGGCATGACTCTTTGGTGTGGGGAAGAAAGTGCAGAAATTAAGCTCACTACTAGACTCCACCCCCCTCCCCTCTTTACCTCGGACAAAGACAGATAAACTATCAGCTGCAAATATTACTAATAATTAAGCGAGGAAGAGAGAGAGAGAGAGAGAGAGCGAGCGAGAGAGAAATGGGGTTTAACGTCCACTCAACACAAACTAGGTCATTTCAGGATTAACATATGGATTAATTTTATTTCAACAATTCGCTTGCGCGTTGGGGTCTGTAGCAGTGGGGGGAAACCGGAGTGCCCGGAGGAAACCTACGAGGTTGGGAAGGTGCCCCTATCTCTATGCCACATACGCTCACACCACGGCTCGAAAACACAGCCGCAAGCCAGAGATGACCAGCCAGCTAGAGGACGAAGCGCGGCACTCTAGACCACTAGGCCATCCCAACCCCCCTAATAATTAAGCATGTAAATCAATAAATGACAATAAGGAAACACAGTTGGTTAGTCTAACTGGTAAATATAACTTGGGATAAGGTAAGAGTCGTTGTTGACTGTGCGACAAACTGAAAGTTGGTTTACGGTTGTGTTTTGGATTGTGACTTGTCTGACCTTTCCTCTAAATTCGTAAAACTGTGGCACACTGGTACACGTGTACTATTGGATGTTCCATGGGTGGGTTTCAATTTTCAAAATGCAGTAGAAACTGGTTTGGGTAAAACAAAATACTTCATAATTCACTTTTTGTTTTAATTCTTTATGATTTTAACACAAAAGCAATTTCACTGAAGTCCAACAACATTTTAAACTTAACAATGGATACCCTCAAAAGTTAAATTCGAGAAATTAATATTCTGGAATCTTTAATACTTTTGAGTCAGTTTTTAAGAATTCAATTATTGGTTAAATAAATGTCCATTACTCTGTTCACACAGGGCCAGTTTCACCACCTTAAAACCATATTGTTTGTGATGCACATTTCACATTCAATATATCCTGCTCTCCTCTGCTCTTCACCAGACCGTGTTTTCATATTCCCTGAAATGATACAATAATAGTGGTTACTAACACTTGGGTTGGGCTAAGCTTTGATTACTTCAAATCCAGAGAGGGGGAAAGAGAGACTGATGTCCACTTATCACTCAAATGGGTGAAGAGAAACTACCATCCACTGAACACTTATTATTTCTATTATTACAGCATATTTCTAGTACACCTTTTCACACCAAGGTGTTTTTTTTTAAGAAATAAAATTTTGAAGTGCCCAACATCTTAATTTTAAAGTTAAAATATTATTCTATAACACAGGGCTTTGAAACCCAGTTGAACAGTTTGGGCTTTAAGACTTGTTTATGAGATGAAGATAGTAGGTAAAGAGAGGCCAAAAGAACGATGAGAGAAGACAGAGATGCAGAGGAAACAGAAAAAAAGAAAGGAGAAATAGAAAGAATAAATGGAGAGAAGAGAGTCTGGTGCCCACCTAACACTTGAAAGGGGAAGTGTGAAAGGGAGCATGGAGGAAGTGAGAGATGGTATGGGAGAGAGAAAGGGGGCGAGATAAGGTATTTCGCAACCAACTACACCATATGGTGCAATTGTACTTCAATCGGTTTTTAACAGTGAGAGGAAACCAGAGAGAGGACGATAAAGATGCAGGAAGGGAAAGAGGAGAAGAAAGCGAAACATTCTGGCTTCCACACAATATTCAAGAGAATAGGGGGTCTTGAATGAGGCGTTGGGGGAGATATAGAGGATGTGGAAATGCGAGGGGGATAAGGATACCAAGGACAAAATGAGAGAGAGGAGAGTATGAGAGAGGATACGAGGAGAGGGGTGAGAGGGATGGGGATACAGAAACCAGAGAGAGGACTATAAAGATGCAGGAAGGGAAAGAGGGGAAGAAAGCGAAACATTCTGGCTTCCACTCAATATCTAAGAGAATAAGGGGGCTTGAATGAGGAGAGACATGACAATATAGATGAAGAGGGGAAGAGAGGCGGTGGGGGAGATATAGAGGATGTGGAGAGAGAGGAGAGGTAGAGAGAGGATACGAGGAGAGGGGTGAGAGGGATGGGGATACAGAAGAGGGATAGAAAAGAACAGATACAGAGGAGGATATGCATGAATAGAAATAGGGATGGTAAGCGAGAGAGATGAGAGATAGGACAAGATACAGGGGAATAGAGTGATAGAGAGATAAATGGTAATAAAGACAGGGAGGGGGGAGATTAAAGTTGGGATAGAGAGAAAGGGAGGGGATTGAGGGGAATCGAGTGCGAGGAGAGATAAGCAGGAATACGGAGAGGATGGAGAGAGAGAGAGAGGAGAAAGCGCCTTTCGGGACTAACATATGGTACTATTCAGGAGTCTTTAATAGTAACATGAAACTGGGGGACCCACAGTACTGCTCATGTTATCGGACAACAAAATCAGGGCCCTTGAGCCAATGACGGACCTTTAGATTTAAACAATACGCGTTATTTATTTCAATTTCTTCCCATTTTTTGCAAAAAAAAAAAACAATTTTTTGACAAATCATAATTTTGTACAATTTTGACAGCATTAAAATTGAAGTAGTTGAGACATAATGTAAGCACTTACCTATTTCTTTTTTCTTTCTACTGTAAATTTCTAGAGATGTATCCTCTTCTCAACAGAACAAAGTGACTAATAACTTCAAATTTACACCCGCACAATTTGATTAATTATCAAAACTTTTCTATAACAATACCCAAATCAATAATTTCAGTCATTGATAGGACTTATTGCCAATTTGATAATGAACCATACAGGAAATACACTCTAATGTTCTACTTAACGTTTATTGGTATCATATATTGGCTCTCCCTTAAGAAAAAATATACTTCTAGACCGTTGCTTAGCTTTGGGTAGTATCAGGCGACACTTATCTGTACCTTTCGCAATTAAATGCACAAGTTGTGTGAAAAAATTTGAGTAGCCTCTTCTGTCAGGACTTTAAAGAAATGGCCTCTGATTGGTCAATATATCTAACTTTGTAACTGACCAGCTGATTGGATATTGATAATACCCATGCTTCAAACACTTCAAATGTGTGTGATATAGGAAGTAAAATGTGTGTTCAGTGTGTGAGACTGGCATGATTTTCCACATTTAGTAGGACTTGTGTAAGATTGAAAATATATAGTTTTTAGGTGGTTTACAAGGCCCTGGTACAAAAATAATTGTGGGGACCTGAGTGTAAGTCCCAACAATTCAAAATGTCCTAACAACGTTGGTGTTCTTTCAACTTCGCGTCCTGCTAATACACCATATGCAAACACACACATACATACATACACACACACACACACACACACAGACAGGGGCGACGGCATAATACGTTCACATTATGAATGTGGACGTATAAAAAGGATTAATAAGATTTAAACAAAATATAGATAACCTAATTGCCAATGTCGTGCTACATGTATGCGTTACGATTGGGTCCACGATCTGCTACGTGCAGGTTCGTCCAGATACGTTTCAATACATTTAACACTCCTGAATCATCAGAAACTCGCATATCAAGAGCAATTTCTCTGCTTGAGCTTGCGGATAATGTTATTCAATCATTGTTAGTAACTTGTTTTGAACGATAGACATCGAAAAGAAATTTAAAAATAATTAAGTTTCAGAATATTGTGGGGTTTCTTTCTTTGATTTATTTCTTGACTTGTCAATTCAAAGTAGGCTGGATGAAATAAAGCCTTTGTAAACTTTCCTATAAACCAGTAAATATGGACATGCAAAAGCTTGGGACAAAAAGGTTTTTTAAAAAAAATATCATGATGACAAACGATCAAGAAAATATTCAAATAAAACTAATTTTTGAAAACGTAAGTAAAAGAAAATCTCCTGAACAGATAGTCACTGATACAAATGAAATGAAGTTTCATGTGTCCGATTTTTTTTGCACTAAATCATCTAACGAAGATAACACGTCATGCTGTGTGCTATCAACGAAATTTTGTCTGGATGGTGTCATTTCCTCTTAAAGCCCCAATAACACTCTTGTTGTAACTGAATAATATGTCCCAATCTTCATTCTGGTCAACAAATCGTATTATTTTACAATATTCCTTAAATGATGATATAAATTTCATCTTAACACACCTATTTTAAAAAATTTGAAAAATTCAACCAATTGATTTGAAAAGTCTAACGTAAACCTTTTCAAATGTGACTTGGATTTTAAAATATTTTCCAACCCTCTGGACAAGTAAAATAGGTTGTAATGGATAATTTACACAACAGGTAGGACACTTAAACATCTAGTACTTAGAATAAGGGTATTATTTATTTTCCGGAGCTACCAAGCCAGCAAGAGTGTTATTGCCTCTTTAATCTTTATCAAATTCCAACAACCAAGGGTTCTCTAACATGTGTGTTAATGTGTACACAAGGCCTTGATTTTTATCCCATCCGTACAACTAGACACCATTCCTTGTCAGACCCTCTAGCTCGTACCACTGACAAAGGGAAACCACACTGATAATCATGAGCCCCCTTTTTGCGAATACCAGGATCAAATCTCACTCGGCAAACCTTGCTCGGCAGATTCCGGAACCTACATCTAGCCTCGGCTGTATGACAGTAAATGATACGTATCTATGACTATACAATTGCGATGCGGCGCCGGTTTACTTATTAGGAAAACTTGTCGCTTTTAGAAAGAAGTTTTCAAAATTGCGTCGTTCGAAGGGTGTGTAGAATTTTCAGAGCAATCTTGTCCTTCTCTAATGAAAATCGGCTAAACTTGAAACGGCGTTGGTAATCCGGGAACTTGAAAGTAGTTCTAATGGCGGACTTCTTCATACAGCCGGGGCTAGATGTAGGATACAGGAATCTGCGGAGGTTTGCTGAGTGGATCGCATCTGTGACTCCCAAGATAGGTGGAGCCACCACGACTCCTAGTCTCTGATACATATCATCAAAGACTGGACTATATTATGTACTGACCATCGATACTTTTATGCTACTTTCACTTTGTTGTACCTGGATGTGCATGTCTACATCCTGTCATGCATGTGTAAATAAATATGGATGAACATTAAACATAGTTCTTGGGATAAACATTGTCATCTTTGTCATGTGCGCAAAGAACCACCCGCAAATAACATGACATAATATATATAATTTTACCAAGTTCCAAAAATTCAAAGGAAATTTGGCACCAAAAAAATAAGATGAAATGAGCACGGTTTTATGGATGGAATGATACAACAGCTACTGTAGGATCATTGTCCCATACACTAAAGCTAACGTCGAATAAAAAAATATATATATAAACATTCAAAGCAAAAATTTACAATTAGCAATGATATACAAAATAAATTAAATTTATAAAGCAAAAAGAAATTAAAGGCTGGATTAAGGCTGGACAACATTTATCTATATATCTTACCCTGCGATGGTCATCTATTTCACATTTAGACATGTTCTTCCAGTCCATCTTTTATTATTAATTTACATATGTAAGTTATTTGTTAATTATATAAACATGTACACTACAAACTCTTTGATGATGTTCTACATGTGTTAGTGGGGGGTCTTACAAACTCCATCAAGCAAACCATTGAAAAACAGAAATGGGGTTTAATGTCCACTCGACACAAACTAGGTCATTTCGGTATTAACATGTGCTTCAATTTTATTTCAACAATTTGTTTGTGTGTAGGGGTCTTTAGCAGTGGGAGGAAACCGGAGTGCCCGGAGGAAACCCACCAGGATGAGAAGGTGCCCCTATCTCCATGCCACATCACACATAACGGCTCGAAACCACAGCCGCAAGCCAGAGGTGGCCGGCCCGCTAGAGGTCGATCAATGACAGACTTTATGATACAACACATCATAAATTGCGAGTTATAGTGTACATGTAGTTTTAACTCATCACAAAAACACACAAGAGTATTTTATGTCGACTTAACAATCAACATGAACATATTCTGTCTGGGTAAAATGATGTAAATGAATTTTAAATGGTAAATATTAATCTATGTGAGATGATTATTTCTGACCACGTATCAAATAGTCAAAATTCAATCATTAAAGTGATAATTTCATATTTTCTAAGAAAGTCAAAACATATTTATTTCTATGTCTTTTGCTCAAACGGTTGTCAACTCACAATTATTATTATTATACAATCATAGGCAATATTTCAGGGAGGTTTAAATCGCTGACACAGACAATAAAAACACAATTACCTCTCTTGTTTTCCCATTCCTCTGCATGCAATGGCGATCTTCAAACGTTTGAATTTGAAGTTGAAAGGGATATTTTTGCAAATTTCTCAGTGAATTATATGATTAATAGGATTATTCTTTAACAAGGTAGGCCTGTTTACAGATACCATATATTTGAAGGCTATATTTTAATATATTTTAAAAATATAACTAAAAAATATGAAATTGCCATTTTAAGGATTTCAATAATAAAATGGGGTTTAACTTCCTACTGCTCCGACTCATGAAGATGTGCAAAAGACTTACAATGTTCTGTGTTGGAAGTTTTGCCCAGGCAGCGGCACTGTGGCCTACTCTTACATCAAATTCCAACTGCCAGATCATCTTTTATGTGCCAGCCAATGTATACATGTGACCTCAGTTTTTTGTCACATACGAACGACTAGACAGTTGTAGCTTAATGTAAGTTAACATACAAACTGTTCATGTTAATATATTAAGTCAACATACAAACTGTTCACATATAACACTAATATTAAAATACAGTAGCAGTGATTAGTGAACAGCAAATTATACTGTGCAATATTTTATATTTATTTTATTGATGATTGTCCCTGTGCTGTTATTATATAAGATGCTATATAGACATTTTATCAATATTTATTTATTTATATATGTTTAATAATTCAACATATTGTACAGATAATAAATCATAATACAATAAGAACTGAATATATCTTAAAGAGAGAGAGAGAGAGAGAGAGAGAGAGAGAGTGGGGGGGAGGAATCAGGAAATAACTGATAGACTTGGTTAAACCTATTCTAAATATAATTTTAACACACATGGATCATTGTTTTGGATGATTCTTAATTCGTAACAATGATTTGAAGAGTCCGGAAGTAACACAAAACAGGGGAGAGAGAGAGAGAAATAGGGGTCTAAACCTCCTCTCCCACAATCTAGGTCATTTCAGGACTAACTTTGAGTTCAATTTCATTTCATTAATTTGCTTGCATGTAGGAGTCTTTAGCAGTGGGAGGAAACTGGAAACCTCGGGGAAATCCCACATGGTTGGACATGCGACTCTACTCCTCGACACTTTCTGTGTCATACTCACAGGTGTTAGAGTGGGGAGGGACAAAACAAACGCCAAACAATAAATATTCTGATTCTACGATAAAAACCTTCCTCCAATACCAGATTTTTACTAAGGATTTTCTGAGATCTAGAATTTATCTTTTTTGGCCTAAAATGTGCTGGATTAAGGCCTAATATGTGCTGCATTAAGGCCTAATATGTGCTTCATTACGGCCTAATATGTGCTGCATTACGGCCTTATATGTGCTGCATTAAGGCCTAATATGTGCTTCATTAAGGCCTAATTAATATGTGCTGCATTAAGGCCTAATATGTGCTGCATTAAGGCCTAATATGTGTTTTTTACTGAAAATGTCTTATAATTATCACTAACAATTCAATCAGAACAATGCTGTTTTTCTAGGAAAGTTATTAATTTAACACTAGTAATTTGTTAAGAAAAGTTCTATTTCATTGAGAGACATTATTAAATATTATCAATACATACCTTATCTCCAAACTCAATATCTATGGTCATCATTTCTTTCAATGTCTGTAAGACCTTTATACAAAGCTTCTCTTCCTTCTCTTCTAACAAAGTCTTTGTATGTTTTATTAACCTGTAATATAAACAGTCATACAACTCTGGCATCAAAGGGGGTTGGGATGGCCTTCGACCTCTAGCTGGCCAGTTACCTCTGGCTTGCGGCTGTGGTTTCGAGCCCTAGTTTGAGCGTATATGACATGGAGATAGGATGTCATAGTGGTCTGGAGTGCCGCGCTTTGACCTCTAGCTGGCCGGTTACCTCTGGCTTGCGGCTGTGGTTTCGAGCCCTAGTTTGAGCGTATATGACATGGAGATAGGGGCACCTTCTCAACCTCGTGGGTTTCCTCCGGGCACGCCGGTTTCCTCCCACTGCTAAAGACCCCTACGCATAGGGGAATTATTGAAATAAAATCAAAAACCATGTTAGTCCCGAAATGAACTAGTTTGTGTTGAGTGGACGTTAATCCTCATCTCACTCTCTCTCAACTCTGGCATCAAATCAAAGAGTGACATTAAATAAAGTTTTTTTGACTTTTGGAAAAGAGAGAAAAAAATGGATTTTACCGTCCACTTAACACAAACTATTTCATTTTTGGATTAAAATATGGTTCAAGTTTATTTCAATAATTCGCTTGCACATTGGGGTCTTCAGAAGGGAATGTGAGAAAATTTACGAGGATGGACATGCGAGTCTACTCTTTGTCAAGTACAACCAGGGAATTGAATTCACACAGTTGACTCAATGATAGGTTTAATGATACAATCTGCATGTCCTAACGATTCAGCCACCCAGTACCCCTACGTAAAAGACGCACTGCTACATATAATATCAAAAAAACAAGGAGCAATTTTAATTTCTATTTATGCTTTTATTATATCTTTCTCATGTAAGACTGATTATTTGGTTAAAGTCAATGATTTTCATTTGTGCAAGAAATGGTTCACATCTAAAAATTTTGCAGGCTTATTCAGCATCTTTGGCCAACGAAGTAAACAAGCCAAATAGGTACCTGACAAAACATGAACTGGTGCATGGAAGTGACATATGGCTTACATCCAGGCATCATGAAATAAAGGTTGGTTGCCAGGTAACAAAACATGCAAGAGAGAGAGAAATGGGGTTTAAAGTCCACTAGACACAAACTATATCATTTCGAGACTAACATATGGTTTAATTTCATTTGAATAATTAGCTTGCACGTGGGGGTCTTTAGCAGTTGGAGGAAACAGGAGGACCCTGAGAAAATCCTACTCCTTGCAACTCCTTGTCACGTACAACCGGGGATTCAACAAAACCTATGGCTACAGATAAGCAATTATTTGGTGCGCGGGAAATTAAAAGTTTCGTCTAATATTTAATTTATAAATGCATCTCGGGAAATTAAAGTACTCGGCTAGTAATAAGACGCTTGACATAATTAAAAAGTCTGTCCATTTCTAAACCCCTCTCGGAGAAATTAAGCCTGTATCATTAAATTAAGCCATAGTACTAATTAAACCATTTTTGTAATTTTCAAACGATTATAATCAATTATCAAACGAGGTTTTGAAATTAAACTCTATAGCATTTTTTAAAGTCTAAAAACCCCAAATTAAACAATGCCAGTTTCCCAGTGAGAGAGCTCACAAGAAATATCGATATAACAACAGATATTATTTCTCACCTCGATATGAAACCTCCACTTTCACATTTCTTTCTAGCATCCGTTCCTGGTGGAAACAGTAACTCGGGACGATGTAATACATCCACAAGGACAGATAACTCAGCTTGTACAAGTGGTCGTAACTGATCTTCAAGAGTTGATACAATGTCCTTCAAATAAAGATAGCCATGATAATTAACTTAAGTGACATATGACTTGGTTAGAGACAAATGGAAAGTCAGAACAATGTTCAGAGGTTTTGAGGAAAACAGAAATCAAATGTCAAATTTTCAATATGTGTATGTGTACGTAAAAATCACAAGATTAAAAGTATTTCTATAAAAGTTTCCGATCAATAAGATATTATCAAGGGTCTTTTTAAATCAAAAGTTATTGATCATCGTTTGGAATCCTTTCTAGACCTCGGTAGAACGGAATGACAATGAGAGATAGAAATGGGTTTAACGTCCACTCGACACAAACTAGGTCATTTCGGGACTAATGTATGGTTTAATCTTATTTCAATAATTTGCCCGTGCGTAGGGGGTCTTTAGTAGTGGGAAGAAACCCAAGGACCCAGAGAAAACCCTGAAGGTTAGATAAGGGACCCTACTAGATCCCTACACGCATGCAAATTATTGAAATACAATGGATTCACCCCTCATCGTCGTGTTCTCTTCTCTCCTCCGTCTCTCTCTCTCTCTAAAACCAAAAAGCTTGAGTGCATATCAGAAATGAGATGGGGGTTTAACGTCCTACTCTTTTGCACCTAACCTGGGCTAATGTAAGACGGGCATATGCCATACAGTGTGCTATGAGGGAAATTTTGCCCGGGTAGCGGTGCTACAGGCTACTCTTATATCGAATTCCAACTGCCAAGGGATCTTTTATGTGCACTCCAATGTGTACACGGGACCTCGTTTTTTTGTCCCATCCGAACTACTAGGCAGCTGTCCTTGTCTGGCCCTCCTGCATCACTGACAAGGGGAAATCACGCCGGAAAATCGAGATGAACTTTCTCGGCCAATGCAGGAATTGAACACCCGACCTCCAGGCTAGCGAACCAGCACCTTATCCACTTAACCATCAGAGAGAAGAAAGTCAACCAACCTGTAGCCCTTCTATGATATTCCTGTAATCTCTTTGACTGGTAGAAGTTGAGTCATGACGATTCTGACGAACGTTCAACCATTTATTCGTTGTCTTTAAAACTATCTGAGATTTCTCAAACAGACTGTTCACTTGACTGTCCAAGTCTACTGGTATGGCAATGCCTCGGGTCTTCGCTACAAGAAAAAACATAATAAATTTAAATGTGAAGTTTAAAAAAATTTCCTCACAAAAATAAATTGAAAAAGATATTTTCAAATAAAGATTTTACTTTTACAAATCTTTAATCTGTACTCAGACACCTACTCTCTTTGCTTGATAAAGACGGGAGAACCCTCGTCAAAACATCGCTGAAATAAATTCTTTAAGTAACTTGTATTCCATATAATTGTGTCATGTGTTACCTTCTCTCTTATAAATAAAATTTCACAGTCTTCACTTCTACAGTAGCTACTTGCGGCTTAAATTTTAACCTGTCTACACTTCTAAACTAGCTACTGTTAAGAAGTTTAAAAGTATCATTTCCCATTTTACCCACTGCATGGCAAGGGACAACATATTATCGTTCAGGTGGGGCGAAAAAATAAGGTCCTGTGTACGCATTTGCAAGCACCTAAGTCATGAAAGAACCTTCAGCAGTTGGAATTCAATATAAGAGTAGGCTGTAGTGCCGCTTTCTGGGCATAATTTCCTTCATGGCATGAATCCTTCATTAGCCCCGTTGGACACATTGGAGTGCACGTAAAAGATCCCTTGGCAGTTGGAATTCGATATAAGAGTAGGCCGTAGCGCCGCTGCCCAGGCCAAATTTCCCTCATAGCACACTGTATGACGTATGCCCGTCTTCCATTAGCCCAGGTTAGGTCTAAAAGAGTAGGACGTTAAACCCTATTTCATTTCATTACACCTGTCTTCATTAGCCCAGTTGGAGCAGAACAGTAGAACGTTTAACACCATTTTATGTTCTGTTTACAGTAATGTATGATTATCCAGTACTATTGATGGTACAGGAGCATCTAGAACCAGAATATTTCATATCATGGTCTTATTGTGACAGACAAACATATTTTAGGAAACAAGGTACTTTATTTATGGGGATGGGGGTTGGGATGGCCTAGTGGTCTAGAGTGCCGCGCTTCGATCTCTAGCTGGCCGGTCACCTCTCGCTTGGGGCTGTGGTTTCGATTCCTGGCGTGAGCGTATGTGGCCTTCTTAACCTCGTGGGTTTCCTCTGGGCACTTCGGTTCCTCCCACTGCTAAAGACCCCTACGCCCAAGAGAATTATAGAAATAAAATTAAACCATAGGTTAGTCCCGAAATTACCTAGTTTGTGTCGAGTGGACACATTTCTCTCTTTATTAATTTAACTGTATTAGATAGCGTTTCAATGAATTTACTTGTATCAGAATGTGTCTTGATACAAAGTGCTACATGAATTTACCGGCATCAGAAAATGTCTAAATACAAAGTGCTACATGAATTTACCTGTATCAGAAAGCGTCTTTATACAATTTTCTACATGATATCGTTGTGTTCCTGTTAACCAATCACAATGAGAGAGACGAAAGGCACCTTGTAATAGTCTCACAAACACTGGTTGATTTGTCTGAAATAAGAAAAAATATAAAAATTGAAATTAACTAACGAACCCTGGTTTAATATTTCAAAACAAACATTGAAAAGTAGAGGAAATTTCATGAGTTGCCACGGTAACCATCAGAAATAATTCTACATATTTAGTGAGTTGTCTTGGTAAACATCAGACCCCTAACTCACTACATATCACTATTTTATGAGAAATATATTTGATCCAGAAACACAAAACTTTGCACATAGTTCCTTATTGATGTACTTGAAACATTAAAACAACAACAGTTTTATGAAGGGCTATATCTTAGTTAAATTTTGAGTAAATTTTTAACCGAAGTCTGAGAATGTTTTGCGAAGTTGAGGACAGATAAAAAAAAAAAAAAAACAGCCCCGAGTGCTAAGGCCTACTCTTATTTCGAATTTCAACAGGCAAGGGTTCTTTTACATACATGAGAATGTGACAAAAGGGAGTTTAGTGTTTCGTTCCATCTGAAAGACTAGCATCTCTAAAGCTACTACTACCTGAACTGACGTGCTCTGATCGGAGAACGCAGAACTAAAGTAAGTGGAGATAATATTCATAACTGTCACTGTCACATAATTCTCCATCATCGTGTCTGCATGTTTACGGTCACAAGTAGCATTACAAACCTGGAAAATATTAAATATAGCATTACAGGCCTGGAAAATATCAAACATTACAGGCCTGGAAAATATTCAACATAAATAGTTAAAACCTGCTGATAGTTATTTGTAAATTATGATCAATATCTAATTGTTTATGGTTTAATATACACCGAGTCAAATTGATTATTTATATAATGATGACAGATAATCTCTTATCCGTGATCCAATCAGATTAAAAATTTAAAAATAAGCCAACTTACCATAGCCATATCCACCAGAAAATCTTCAAATAACGTCCACATATGTCTACTGTTGAATAACTCTTTCATTTCAACTTCTGTATCAACGTAGCAGTGATTGAGAAAGTTAATGTAAGCAGATTTTACCTATAAAAAATATAATATGGAAGATTAGATAAAGAGCTGGCAGTTCTCACTATAATATACTATTCAAAAAAAGTAGGGGATATTTGATTTTGGGGGCATAATACTAAAATATGCAAATGACTACGAAAAAAGTCACTATAGAACCTAACAGAAGAAACATTTCCAGTTACATGTGACGCCCAAACGCACCAATAGCTACCGCATGGAATGCAGGTGATGCTTGGGATCATCATGGGGGTCCAACCCAAGATTTGCACGACTCTGACTTTGAATGTTACAGTCATTGTGGCATTGAATTCCAGGGTGGAAACATCAGTTTAATTGTTTTAGTGACCAGAAAACAAATTTTGATACGCATCGGCTTACCCAAAATGAAAGGTTACGTGCCCTTGGCATTCTACAGATCGGCACAACACAGGCAGTTGTGGCGCGGACGATGAATGTTTCTCAGTCTGTCATAAGCAGGCTATGGTCCAGATACCGTGATACACAATCTGTACAGGACAGACCACGCTCAGGTCGACCAAGGGCGACAACTCAAGCCCAGGACCGATTTATCCGTACCTTGGCCTTGAGAAATCGTGTCATCACAGCAAATCAGATCAGCGCTCGTCTTCAAACAGACACTGGTGTGAGAGTGAGTGGCCAGACCATTCGGAATCGACTGCATAGGGGTCACCTTCGCGCCCGACATCCTCGCGTGATCCCTTGTTTGAGAGATCATCACATTCAGGCAAGACGTCGTTGGTGTAGGGGTCGTCAACACTGGGATAATCGACGCTGGAGCAATGTGATGTTTTCAAATGAGTCAAGGTTCACTGTTGATTTTTTGGACAGACGTAGGAGGGTGTGGCGTCGTCGAAACGAGCGCTTTCAAGACGTTAACGTCATCAGACATGATCGATTTGGGGGTGGTTCTGTTATGGTGTGGGGAGGCATCACTGTTGCTGGAAGAACGGCTTTACATGTTGTTGCAGGGCGTGTTACAGGCCAGAACTACCGGGACAACATCTTAGCAGTCCATGTTGTGCCGTTTGCATGACGTCATGGCCGCCGTTTCATCTTCCAGGATGACAACCCAAGATGTCACAGGGCCAGGATCGTTACAGGTTACCTCCAACAACAGAACATCACCACATTACCTTGGCCAGCACTGAGTCCCGACCTCTCCCCCATCGAGCATGTCTGGGACATGCTTGGACAGAGGTTACGTCAACGTCAACAACGTCCTGCCAATGTCCAAGAACTTGCTGCTGCGTTGCAACAGGAATGGGACAATCTGGACCAAAATGACCTTAGACGTCTCATTAGGAGTATGCCACGTCGGATCAATGCTTGCTTGGCAAACAGAGGAGGATTTACCCGTTACTGACTTTGTTGTGATGCTGTGGTAACTTTGCTGTTTGACCCCGGGTATCATTTTACCCTTATAATGGTCAGTCTGTGCCTTACTTAGTCCAACGATCATTTGGAATAAATCGATGAATGTGAACATCATTTCATTTTGTCATTTGTTTCTTCGTCAGTTTCATTAGGTGACTTTAATAACACTTAAAAATCAAATATCCCCTACTTTTTTTGAATAGTATAGTTAAAAACCAGATATTATAAAAGGAATTTGCTGAGAATTTCAGCCAAATGGATCCACTCTGAACCAAGATATTAGCGATTGAATTTACAGCCTAGCCTTGATTAACATTACTAAAGTCAGTACGATAAAAAACATAGTCTTGATTATCCATTTCATGATTTAATCATGAATGAAAGCCAAGTTGCAAATAGGATCCTAAACCAGTAAACATCGCTGGCTGTTTATGAGAAATATCTTTGATCCAGAAACACGTAGTTTCTTATTGATGTATTAAGGTTAAGAGCAGAAATAAACCAAACCAAACAGATGACACACATTACTGAGTTCAAAAATATTGTCACAAGACAGACAAACCAAATTAGATTCTCCTCTGCTTTCTCCTAAAACCGGAGAACATATTGAAAGAATTTATTTGCTACTTTTTCCCCCCGAACCATAACATACCTCTGGTATACAATCTTTATGTGTAACAACTCTCACGATATCATCCAATGGTAACAATGAATGACACTTGATCTCGGTGTACACGTTTTTACCCTCTGTACTTAATGCCAGTACTTGCACCAGGTTGATATGATACTTCAGTGCGCTGCGTTCATCGGTCCTATTTCTCTCCTGGTTCATCAGATTAATCAAGGTCTCAAATGATGCTCTGTCATTATAAAATACCAGCACCTCTTCTCCAACACTGATCAACTAAAACAAATAAAATGAGGTTTAATATTCTACTGCTCTGCACTGAGAGAGAGAGAGAGAGCGCGCTTAACAATAAACAAAAGTATTTCGATAACATACAAATCTCTAGGGCTACTATATAAGGCTCAATATTCTAGAATAAATGGCAGATTTATACATTCAAACCATTAAAGGTAAAAAATCAGTGGTATATAGAAAAAAAAAATATCAAATAGCGAGAGAGAGAGAAATGGGGTTTAACGTCCACTCGACACAAACTAAGTCATTTCGGGACTGACATATGGTTTTACTTTTATTTCAATAATTCGCTTGCGTGTAGTGGTCTTTAGCAGTGGGATGAAACCCGGAGGAAACCAACTAGGTGAGACAGATGACCCTACTCCTTGCCCTGGGCTAATGAAGATAGATGTATGTCATGCTGTGTGCAATGAGGGCATTCTTGACTGGACTATGACATACTCTTTAGTTTAAAATCCAACGGCCAAGGTTTTTTTTTATTTGCATAAAAATGTCTAAATCAGTAAAAGGGACCACACTTTTCCAGCCCTTCCAAATGACTAGACATTACCAAAAGAAATTACAAGAGTTGATTTACACAAGTGTAATGTAACCGTAATATTTTACAATAATAATAAAAAAACAAAAACAATCATAAAACTCCTTCATGAATAACAACCACTTATTAGTAATGATTTGTTTAACTAAACATTTGTATGACTTAGTGAGCTAGGTCAGCGAACTTTTCATCAGTTTGATGCCAATATTACTTTATCTAAACACTTTGCTACTATTTTGGTATTTGAATAACCAGGGGTTTCCATTTGGAGTATCAAATGCATCTACACTGTTTCAGAAGACAATTTGTCTTATTCAGAATTCATGTTACAGTCAAATGCAAATAGACCATGCATAAGTAAGAAACTAGACACAAATTTCCTTTATTCAAATGCTCTAAATTTTCTGACAGATAAGCCGGGATTTATTATATATTTTGAAAAATTCTAATCACATATCAGGTACTTAAAGAAACATCTTAATACCTCTGACATCACCATCTCTTGACACCGCCTAACATGCTGACCTTCTGCTTTCACAATAGTTTGAAGAAATTTAAGATACTGAACATGACGCCCATGCGTTTCAATACAATGTACAAAATGTTGGACAACACGCTCTGTAACCTCGTTACATAGGTTGACATTGTCTTGGAAAATGGCTGAGGCAGTTTTTGCTTCTAGCAACTGAAAATAATTAAATCTTTATTTTAGTACATTTTAAAGATGCCTTATGTAAGTGCTAAATCTGTCTATTCTGGGTTTTGATATCTAAATTGAAGGTTGCTAAGGACTATTAAGCGAAATTTATTCTGAAAATGTCCCAAGACTTTGAAGTCTGTTTTCTCAATTTGGCGTTTTTCCCATTTCAAAACACCAGCAAACTTTAAAATATCATAAATTTCTTATTTCTGGTCCGAATTTAAAAAGAGTTACATTTTTGGAAAGCCCAGGATGTAGACTGTGTAATTATGCAATCAACTCAATTTTTATAAAATTGATCAAAAGCCTGGTTTTGCTGGAGCTGCTCACAATCTGTCTATTCCTGGTCTAATTTTCTAGCTTCAAATGTATTATCAAAGCAATAACACATGACGATCAAGAATATCTCAGAATAAAGTAATTTGACTGAAAAGTTCATTCAATAGGCTCATTTTTCATTATCATTTTTGGAACTTTCATAGAAGGAACAACTCTCTAATACCGGTAAACATCTATTTTAGAAATTATATCAGGAACGACAAACTCTTTACATAAATCTTACATAATGCATCTTAAACAATAAATTCATGGAAAAAGACCATCTATTGTAGTGAAGTACATACCTACATCTTACTTCAACATAACATTACTTTAATCGACGGATAAAAATAAAATAAATGGTTTCATACTTACTCCTGGATTGAGAAACAGATCAAGACTTTGGTGAAGTAAAGCTTGGTTTGGTTGATTACCTAAACAAAATGCCTGCAGAAATTCGTGGGCTAATTTCATAATTTCTTGCATTCTGACATCAGCAGTCTAAAAGTAAAATAATTCAGAACTTAATTTCCTCAAAGTTTGTTTGAATAAAATGGTATTTAATGTCCTACTTCTGCACCAGATTAATGACAATCTCTTTAAAACACAGATCCAATTTCGTTTCGTTTTTTATAGTTCAAAATTTCGTTTTTACTTGTCTTTACTACTCTTGGATCTGGAAGACTTGTTATTTAAGTCGTGTTCTGCCTTAAATGAGGGGCCAGCCAATCAAATGATCTGTCGAATCGACCGTTTGACCTTTTCATTCGTGGAACTGTGGGCAAATATTACCAGCGGATAGAAATCAAAACAAAACAAAAGTAGATTTTAAAAAGCATGGCGGTCGCTAATTGGTTAATCGAATGACTGACGTTATCGGGTCAAATTTCCCGTGCTTGATATCTAACGTCATAGAATGTGAGCTCCCACTATAAATTGTTAGATCTACAGGAGTGTAGGCCATCGAAAGTATAAAAAAACGAAACAAAATAAAGATCTATATTTTAATTAGATTGGATTAATGAAGACAGACATACGTTTTAGAGTATTCCAGGAGGGTGATTTTGAATAGACACGCACGCCAACATTTTCCATTTTTCATTCTATCTGACATACTGCCCGCAGCGTTTCGTTTGATTAGAGGTAATCCCACTACACACTGCTATTATGAGTGGATATTGTTGTTTTAAATTTTGATTGGTGAGTAGTCCATCGACCAACCAATCACTAGCTGCCCTACAAAAGCTTTACATTTAAAACGAGTGCCAATATTGGACCAAATATGTTTACATAACGTTACGTCATGGCTCACGATTTTATTATGCCTAATTAACCTGTGCATTGCAGAATACTGGAGTAAAACTAATTGCGTGACAAACGAGGCTATCAAGTCGATTGAAATGTAAACAATACTGCTTGGAAACGAACATACTTTCACCGTTTTTAATACCTTAAATCACTGTCCAAAGTTTTAGGGAAGACCCAGATTAAAAGAAGGACTGTCATGTTGCTGTACTTAAGTGATAGCTTTCATTGAACGGAAAGAATAGACACACTCCCGCATAAGTTCATCTGACCAATTTCATTAGTTCACCAGTGGTATCGTTCCGTTCTACTTCATTAATTCTCTGGGTCCATCTACATTTAAATTAACTGTTCTTGATCCTAGCTTGTTTCTACGAACCAATCAAAAACAGTTTACATCCAGTCTTAGCGTCATTGTTTGCATTCACCACAATAATCTTAGTTGCAATAAAATGCAAGTTACTTCCCTTATCCACTTAAATGGTCGGGAAAAATAGCAGAAGTACCAAGACAGATAATTTGAGTACGTGATTCTCAACCAATGTGTCACAAGATCTTCCTTAATGTTTCGCAAAATTTTGAACGGCACACAAAAATTGCTCACTAAATAAATCATCTTTTTGAGTGATGAAAGTCGAAACACTGCAATAAAGTAAGTTCATAGCTGTGTTTTTCTTTATTGTATTTGATTCATTCTGTGTTTACGACTAGTCAGAGTCTATAGTTATATTATGTCTTCTATGACTTGCAAAATTTATATATTTTTCATAGATATGTAGCCAGGTGTGCCGATATTTGTTGTGGTGTTCCAAGGTGATAGCCAGGTGTGCCGATATTTGTTGTGGTGTTCCAAGGTCTGCCGTTGTCGAAAAAAGGATGAGAACCACAACTGTAGATGGACCTTTAGTGGAGTAGAACGGAACGATACGACTCGATATACCGAGAATGCTAGTTCACATAGGTATGAAATTCTTATTATACTACATACCTTATCATAAGGAATCTGTAACAATTCTAGAACCACAGAGTGAGCTCCCATGTTCCTGAGTAACCTTTGTTCGTGACGACGAGGTTTTCTTGTTCCATCACCAGCACCAAGATCTTGAACACATAGCTTGGTTAGACGCAACAAAATCTGGAAAATGAAATGAAAAAAAAATGCAAATAAAGGTGCACTACCTGTCAAATAAAATTTAAATCTGCTGAGGTGAAACCAATTTAATGTTTAGTTCCTTCTACGTCTTGATCAATAAACAGCCAACTCCATTGTTGTGTGCAATGTTTTGATTAAAGATACATTATGTAAGATTTAGATAAAGAGCTAACCATTCTTGCTATATTGAAAATTTCATTCAAATTATTTTATTGCGAGCGAAATTTTAGCTTCTGACAAGATGTGTGCATTATTGGTAACCACCGTACTGGTTTTTCGCAGGCAAGCCTCACTTCTCCATTTTTAAATTAAATCAAAATACGGCTGAACCATTCTAATCTACCTAATATTGGAGATATCCGATGGCATCAAGTGTTTATTAGAGTTTAATTAATAATTTAGATAACATTTCAGGCCTAAAGGTAGGCCTGCAATAAACAGATTTAGCTTGTACCGTACATAATTATTTTTTTCCTCAAAAAATTGAAGACAGAATTTCCCCTACTCCTTGTCACATACAACCTGGGATTCGAAACCACGCCAAATGACTCAATGACAGGCCGTGAGATACAGCGTGCGCATGCTAACCAATCAGCCATCAAACCCCCACCTGCACATAACACATACATCAGGTATACACATACAAAAAATACAACATCTTACCGATTTCATTCTCTTATAGTTTTTAGCTGACGACTGATCAATAGCTGGCCCAAGATCCAGATCAATGGCAGATCCTTGGTCATCAGAGATATTCTGAAAATGCAAGACAGGTTGCCAGACAACGAAACATAACAACTAAATTGTTTGGGAGGTTGAAAAGGAATGGTAAATATTTCTTCGTTTGTGGGTAATTGGTGACATTTACAAGACAACTTCAAACAGATCAAATTATAATTTTTGTTGATACAGGGCCATAATTTACATAAATTGTTGAAATTCAACAGGTTTTTTCGTTTTACTAATTTAAATAATGCATACATTTACACTTTTCACATACAAGCGGTGGCCATTTTGTCTGGCAATTTTGGTCTGATTTTTAGACCAAGTTCGAACTCAACCTTCTTTACGGCATAATGGTGATATAATCAGACGTTTTTTTTTAAATCGGATAATAATTATTGCCTCCAGAGGGACCACAAGCTAAAAAGGCGATTTTTCGTACAATCAGGTGCCATAATTCAGGAAGTTACGAAAGAAACCAGATCTTTGGGTTATAAACATGCATATCAAGTTTCATAAATATCAGAGTAAAATTATGGTCTCTATGGTGTTTACATGCTAAACAGGTGATTTTTCGTACAATCAGGGGCATAATAATCCATGAAGTAACAGTCCGATACATGCCAATATCGAAAGGAACCAAGATCTTAGGCTGATAAACCTATATTTCAAGTTTCATTGAAATCGATTAAAAATGTTCAAAAACAATTGTGGACTGACGGACAGACAGGGACAAAATAAAATCATGAGTCATAACGGAACATTATGTAAACATATTGGGTGACAATTTGGAACGGGCAACACTACGAAGAGTATGATAAAACACAACCTACCATAACTGTAGAGGATGATTTGGAATCTCCAGCACCTTTCTCCTTTCCATCCTAAAAGTGGACAAAAATGACCAAAATGTAATGAAATGGAGTTTAATTTTAACATCCTAATTTTCTGCTCCTAAACTGGGCTGATGAAGTGGACAGAGAAAAGATTCCTTGACAGTTGGAATTTGATATACAAGCTATAGCCCACAAGGTTGAGAAGGCGCTCCTATCTCCATGCCACATACACTCACACCAGGGCTTGAAACCAGAGG
Source organism: Patella caerulea (assembly GCA_036850965.1). Classification (NCBI taxonomy): domain Eukaryota; kingdom Metazoa; phylum Mollusca; class Gastropoda; family Patellidae; genus Patella; species Patella caerulea. The sequence continues at coordinate 7,350,865 of JAZGQO010000010.1, forward strand.
TGACCGGCCGGCTAGAGGTCGAAGCGCGACACTCTAGTCCACTAGGCCATCCAAACTCCCCAAATATCAAGCTTGATAACGACTAGAGAAGCCTAGTCGAAACGTCTCTCAGTAATAAGCAGTAATTGTATTCCATAGAATTTGTCACCTGTATACTCCAGTTCAATTAATAAATGCCATTTTAACAGTTTAAGTCGTAGCTTATATAAATTTCTCATCCAAGTACCTTTTTGTCATCTCCTTCCGCGGATTTTTTCTTTTTCTTCCCTGAATCCTCTCCAGGTTTAGATTTAAAGACCCAAAGTTCGGATTTTTCTACCATTAGTCGTAGTCCGTCCAAATCGGTTTTGATCTGTCGATAATTTTCTACGTCACTTGCTGTTACTAAAAGCTGAACCTGCAACAAGAAAAAAAAGGTAATTTCTTTAAAGCGAGAATTTCATATTTTTAAGTTTTATCTTTAAAATTTATTAAAATAAAGCCTTAAGAATAGTCATATTAATCCTATAATTCACTGTTGCCAGTTGAGAAATTGGCAAAAATATCATTTTCAATTCCAAACTCAAACTTTTGAAGAAAGCTATTCACATGGAGGAATAGAAAAACATGGGAAGTAAGTTTGTTATTATTTCCGGTGTGAATGATTTTTAAGTGTGAGAATGATACCTATGATCGTATAATAGTGAGTCCACAACCTTTTAAGCAAAAGACATAGAAATAATTATGTTTTGACTTTCTTAGAAAATATGAAATTCTCGCTTTAACTATGGAAATCTGGCAATGGATGCGCTATTATCAGAGGACAACATGCTTAGTTTCATGTAGATCCTGCAGGAATTGGCAGAGCCCGCGAATGCTTTGTGAACGCGGGGTCTGATTCACGCAGATACGAATGATACTAAACTTTATTTGAATGGAGGTCAACCCATACAGACTGTCATAAATTACGGGAATGGTTGACACTGTGGCTCAGAGAGTAAGGGGCTGGTTCAGTAACCAGGAGATGTGGCTAAGTGGGTAAGACGCTGGTCGCTAGCCTGGAGGTCGGATGTTCGATCCATGCATTCGCCGAGAAAAGTTCATCCAGATTTTTCGGTGTAGTTTCTCTTTGTCAGTGATACAGGACTGAGAGCCTGACAAGGACAGCTAGTCTTGTCATATGATGCGACGAAAAACCGAGGTGCCATGTACGCAATGAGGTGCACGTAAAAGATCCCTTGGCAGTTGGAATTTGATATAAGAGTAAGACATAGCGCCGCAGTTGGGGCAAAATTTCCCTCTTTATACACTGTATATGCCAGTCTTCATTAGCCCAGAGCAGTAGGACGCTAAACACCACTTCATTTCATTTCATTAAATTACCAGGAGGTCTGGGGTTTGTTCCCAGGGCGACTGCATCACATAGGCCTCTCTTCATTAGCCATATTCATGCAGAAACATAGGACGGTGAACTCCATCTCGATTCATTTTATTAGGTCAAGCTTCAAGCGATATGACGAAGTAATCTTTGAATTGATGTAAATTAACATTCATACACCTACCTGTTTAAAAGCCTGAAGAACTTCTTGTCTTTGACTAAAATGACGAAATAACAACTGCAGTGCTCCGGACACAAGGGAAGGGTAGTCATGCATAACCAGGTTTAACAGGACACGTAGGAACATTTTACCACCTTGCCCATCCAAATCTAGCTCAGCAGTCTCTGTACTGAAAGTATAAGACAGCAAAATAAATAGAGAGAGAGAGAGAGAGAAATGAGGTTTAACCTTCACTCGATACAAGCTAGGTCATTTTGGGACTAACATATGGTTTTAATTTTATTTCAGTAATTCGGTTGCGCGTAGGGGTCTTTAGCAGTGGGAGGAAACCGGAGTGGCCGGAGGAAACCTACGAGGTTGAGAAGGCGCCCTTATCTCCATGCCACATACGCTCACACCAGGGATCGAAACCACAGCCACAAGCCAGAGGTGACTGGCCAGCTAGAGGTCGAAGCCCGGCAATCTAGACCACAGGGCCATCCCACCCACCCCGCCAAATAAATAGATATACAAGTTTAACAGATAGGTTTCAATAATTCAGTCAGTCAGCCCCACCCCCAACCCTAGCCCCAATCTCTGAAACACCAGTTTCAATTCACTATAACATAGACAAAAGCCATAACACATTCACTAAGCAATTACCTTCCACCAAAGATATCTTCTGCTTGAGTTGCAATACTCTCTAGATCCAAACCTATTTGATACAAAACCAAATCAAATTTAAAACTGTTAAATGTAAAAATAAATCAGTTATCAACAAAATCATAAATCTGCTGACTGATAATAATGCTTTAATTATCATGAATTACATTAAATAAATTTAATTTTGTATTTTTTAAAAATTTACTCTCCTCTGTTTGAACAAAACAATTTTCTATATTAAACATTCACTATGTAAAAACTAAATCTGTGAATTGCAGGTTTTTTTCTTCTTTCAAACCATGTCTTCCATTTCGGCTCTGTAAGCCGGTCATGACCACTTGGTAAAACAAATTGACCAAAATGTCTTGGGACCCATCGGACAATTTACATGTCGTAATACCCCATTTTTTTTCCGAACATCGCTACAATCGACTTTTGCCATGTATAAAATTCTACTGCCTGTGCAGAACCTTAGCATTATTATAAATGTTTTTTTTTATAGACATTTATTCAGTTGGATAGCTAGAATATAAATTGGATTAGATCATCCATGCCATTGAAAAGGTTAACGTTAAAAAGGAAAATCAAAACTTTATTATCTTAACAAAGGCAATCAAGACTGTTATTCTTGTATCCAAATATTCATAACTTTGCTCAGAAAAAAGTAATAAAATTTTCAGTATACTGCCAAGATAGTCTTGATTCTCAGATACCATTGCTGTGATAAGAAAAAAAATCTGAATTATCCATTTTAACGTTGAATTATTAAATGGCTAGAGATTTGATTATGGCTTGTCATGTAAATAAAGGTTTAAATAATTCATATAACAGCTAGAAAAAGGACCTGCAATAAGACAGATTTCGCTCTTAGATAATGCATTTTCCAAAGAGTGCTGCCAGTAATTCATATAAGATCTTCTCCTTATAGCTAGAAAGGCATAGATAAGATTAAATATATATTCCATAAACAAAGAAAAAAGACAAATTTGTTAGTAACAAGCTATATATCACTATTAGAATGTCCAGATTAAAAACTGACTGTTTATAGTTTTGAAATGTCATACAAAAAGAAGAAATTATTCGCTACCAGGGTAGATTAGAGTTACGGTAAACCTAGTAATGGTTAGCTTGTGGGTATGGTCAGGGTAATTCTATAACATAAATACAGTATCTACAAGGTTATCTTTATTCATAAATGCAGTATTCACGAGGTAATGTTTATTCATAAATACAGTATTCATGAGGCAATGTTTATTCATAAATACTGTTATGAAAATCTTTATTCATAACTATTGTATTTACAAGAAAATCTTTATTCATAAATACGGTCTTTACAAGTTATTCATAAAAACAGTATCTACAAGTTATTCATAAATACAGTATCTACAATTAAAGTTATTCATAAATACTCTATCTACAAGGTAATTATATACAGTATCTACAAGGTTATTTTTATTCAATAAATGCAGAATCTACATGTTAATCTTTATTCATAAATACAGTATTTCCGAAATAATCTTCATTCATAAATACAGTATTCATGAGGCAATCTTCATTCATAAATACTGTATCTAAATGTTAATCTTTATTCAATAAATACTGTATCTACGAGAAAATCTTCATTCATAAATACTGTATCTACGAGAAAATCTTTATTCATAAATACTGTATTTACTAGGCCATCTACAAGGCCAGGTCACCTTTATCTGTAAACACTGTGGTTACGAATAACACTGTTCTATTGAACAAATACAGACACAGGCACAAAAATAACAATATTCATGTGTGTTAGGGTTAGGAAAAGTGAACCGGGTTAGGTTACGAAAATAAGTGATACAATTAAAATCTACTTTCAAATCAAAATATTGTTTCTAAATGAAAATGACTTTCACAGTTAAAATCTACTTTCAAATAAAAATATTGTTTCTAAACGAAAATGACTGTTACAGTGTTTAAACATAATAACTACACTATACATTGCTTATACACGTTACGTTACGTTACGTATCTATCATTATTCAAAATCTACAAAAGACATTTATCCAGGGTTCATACAATTTGATCGACAGAAATCAGATCGATGACATCAATAATGATCACATGAAATGACACACATATATATGTTCAGTGAATTGAAACTACACAATCGATACAAATTAGGGTGTTCGATTACGAATCAAATGAAGGAATTGAAATGTGGTTTAACTTTCTAATAATCTCAGAAATTTGGATTTGCACCTTTTTCAATTGGTTTTGAGTGATTCGATCAACACCCCTAATACAGATTGATTGAAAAAGTCTGATATCAAATCCCCTGTCGCAGACATGCCAGGCACATGTTAAGGCTTTGCCATGTCCAATCTCTCTCTTGCCTGTCATTTTTTTATTTATCAGTTCTTTAATGGTGTTGGCACAAAATTCAAATTATCTTGTGCGAGAGGGCAAAATTGGGTCTAACGTGGAGTCGACACACAAACTAGGTCATTTTGGGACTAATACAAGATACATGTGCCTATGTTGTAATGATTTGGGTACCTGAACTTCAACATCGTGGCATTTTGTAAAAAAAAGCACAATTTAAACACAAACATCATGGACAATAACATAACATATTTGATATAGCGCACATTACTGCCATGTAATCAATAGCGCTTCACAAAGTCTTAGACAAATGTTACCGGAATACAATAAATGAAATGAAATGGGGTTTAACGTCCTACTCTTTTGCACCTAACCTGGGCTAATGGAAGACGGGCGTATACGCCATACAGTGTGCTATGAGGGAAATTTTGGCCGGGCAGCAGAGCTACGGCCTACTCTTATATCGAATTCCAACTGCCAAGAGATCTTTTACGTGCACTGCAATGTGTACACGGGACCTCGGTTTTTTGTACCATTCGAACGACTAGGCAGCTGTGTGTTTTTAGTTTTCTTTTAAAAACCGTCACAGTTTGGCATTGTTTCATACATTCTGGAAGGGTATTCCAGAGCGACGGTCTTAAGACACTGAATGATCTATCAGCAAATGTTTTATTTTTTGTCTTTGGAATGAATAACATGTTTTTTGATGCACATTAACATTTAGTAACTTCAAGTGTGTTTTTATATGTGGCTAAATGGCAACATGATGGCACAAACTATAACAGTAGATTTGGCTAAGAAATGGAACCAATCACCAAAAGAGAGAGAGAGAGAGAAATCGGTGTTAACGTCCACTCGACACAAACTATGCCATTTCGGGACTAACATATGGTTTATTTTCATTTCAATAGTTCGCTTGCGCGTAGGGGTCTTTAGCAGTGGGAGGAGACCGGAGTACCCGGAGGAAACCCACGAGGTTGAGCCAATCACTTAAAGCTGACAAAATGAGGAGGGTTACTATAGAAAAGTCAACAAAATTTTGCATATCCTCTTGATTATGGTACCCAGCCTCCAAAGGTCTGGCAGTACAGTATATCTCTAAAAAATTATTATTTTCAGTAACAGTTTAAAGGATATCTTGTCACCGCCACCGATATCTGAGCAACATTTCGACAGACAAACTTTGATGTAATATTTATTTTCCATTATTCTAATACTATTTATTTCGCGAATTTGACTGATTGTTCTTAATGCACGCAATTACTTAATGAGCACATGTATTTACTCACATCTCGTGGCAAACCCTGGTTGCTCCAATCTGTGTAGCCGTCAACTGTGTATATGTTATAGTACTTTTCACATTGAACTATTGTTACTAAAGCGCAAGGTCTTGATTCACGTCCTCGGCAGAACAAAACTACGGACCAGGCAAGGGACTATGTATGATGTTGTGACTGGCATCGTCGAATTATGACGTCACAACAAAAATCAAAGTCCATTGATCAATAAGCAATTGCCCAAGACACTAGACTTATAATTTTCCTGGAAAAGCATCACCTCAAGGAACAACAAGAACATTTTCAGACTTGAAGCTGAACTCAGATTACTTAATTATAGAATTAATTAAATAAAACAAACGGTAAAAGCCTAAACAGTCTGAGAATGTTTTGTGAACTCGGGGTCAGTTCCTGACCTCTAAAGTATTTCTGCATAAAAATAAACACACTTGTATGGATATACTACTTCTGAATTTTATTGACATGCTACGTTTCAATACACATACAGGTATCGTTATCAAGCAAATGTTTCAATATGCATACATGTACCGTTATCAAGCAAATAATAATTATTTGCTTGATAACGATACCTGTATGTGCATTGAAACGTAGTATCTGTAACACTATATACAGATAACAGAATATCAGCATAGTTGATAGACCTTTATTGAGAGCATGAAATAGGCATACTCCGGGAGGAGCGCCATTCCAAGTCTTCTGAAACTAACAGTAAACTCTGGCTTATAAAGCATACAGTTAATTAAGAAAAGTGATACACAAGCGATGTACATATTTGGCATTGTTTATTTATGAGATTATAGTATCTGTAACTGCACTGCATATTTAATGAGATCGTGCCTTTTGTTAAAACGAGCAGAGGCCATTCGTGTGTAGTCCGTAAATAACATATTGAACACATTAGACGTTTTATTAAGTCCGTGCCTTGAAGAAGTTGTGTCGAGTTGAACACGCCAATATCATTAATGATCAAAAATCAGCAGAGGTCAGAAAGTTCTATCTGTATATTTATATTTCAATATGATGTAGAGATCACTTTGTCACATTCCATCCCCACCCATTTAAGTTATTTATTAAAAATAAATAACTAATACCATTCTCACAGGTGGGACACTGTCTTCGTCTCTATCAATTGAAGGTACACACAATTAAGTTAAATCACACACGAATTAAGAAGAGCACACACGATATAATAATAGTAATGAAAACACACGCGATTATATAGTTATATGATATTTTCGGAACACTAGGTCCTTGACTTTTGTAGGACAATACCATTATACCATTAAATTCTGGCATTCCTCTTGATTAATTATGACAAAGTGAATGACACTTGTTTATTTCTTGGTGCTGGTGTGGAAACATCTGTTCCATGGAGCGTATTCTCGTCCTCGGTCTCAGCCGACACCATCCCCACTCCCCTTAATTATCGTTATCTAACATACATTAAATATAATACAATATCAATATCAACACTTGAAAACATTTTATATGGACATCACAAAGTCAAGTCCTAATTCTACAAAAACAATTACATTGATAAACATGCTACAATAATATAAGTTCAAAATAAATAATCGGTTATACGGTCCAACCGAAAAAAAAAATCAACGAAAAACACTTTTTCAATGTCAATAATTTCACTGTTTCCACCACTGTCTAAGTTCAGGTCATGTTATATAGAATTGTTTTTTTTTCGCACACAGCTAATCTGATGAGCGTAAACATTGCTGCAAACGGCGCCTGGGGACCATATCTTTTGACATACTGGAATGCCCCTGTCTGGTTCATTGTTGCGGTACGTAAAGATAGGGTACAAATATCCCATAAAAGATCAATGTACTTGCTAAATTCGACCAATTACAATTACATTACCCTTAATTTACAACATTGATTTTAATTGGATGTGATAATACTTAATCATATTCTTACACTTCAGTTTATTTAAAATTAAAATTGTATTTACTTCATTGGGAATAACCTGTATTAATAATTGTTAATTCTATATACTTTTAATTGATTAAACTATTAACAATAGAACTTAATCTGCCCCCGAAGTAAAAATTAACAGTCTTGCATTTAGCGAAGAAAGTAGAAACGTGTTCAGGGACTTAGGAACGTCGACAGAATGGCAGACAATTTGAATGAAGAACAAATTGCCGAATTTAAAGAGGCGTTTAGCTTATTTGATAAAGATGGCGACGGGACGATTACCACCAAAGAATTAGGAACTGTAATGAGGTCATTAGGCCAAAACCCAACGGAAGCTGAATTACAAGATATGATAAATGAAGTAGATGCAGACGGTAATGGTACGATAGATTTCCCCGAATTTTTGACGATGATGGCTCGAAAAATGAACACAGTTGATTCCGATGAAGAACTTAAAGAAGCATTTAAAGTATTTGATAAAGACGGTAACGGTTTCATAAGCGCAGCCGAATTAAGGCATGTTATGATAAATCTAGGTGAAAAACTCACCGAAAATAAAAAATTACAAATAAAAGTTCTTGACGTGTACAATACATTAGTATGGTTTTACGTAACATTACTCATGACATAACACGGAATTCAAAATTTATTCGACAGCTAATCGCACATTCAAATCAAACTTTAAATTATCCATTTTACCACGTTATACTTTTTTTTTTTTTTTTTTTTTTTTTTTTTTTTTTTTTGGGGGCGGGGGGTGGGGGGGGTGAACACATACTTTAAACTTATTCTCCTTTATATTTCTTTAACAAAACGACATGAATAATCCAGAAACAGTTATATTGCATAAGCTACTCGCTATATATATATTGCAATGCACCCTGTTTCAATTTAAAACATTTTTTTAAAACCTAATACCAACCAACACAAAGGGCCATTAAGTTTTTAATTTTTCTTGGGCATTTTCCTTTATAACCCTAAAACCAAAACGCGATTTTACACATATTCATACCTTAACCATACCCGGTTAAACACATATACATTACTTGGACATAACACTACATTACATTATTACGATCTATAACTTTATAGAACGGAGACTTCATTTTATTTCTTTTAGCTAGGTTATACTGTTTCAGTTTTAGAATTCTTATCTACACCGACGTTTATAGAAATTATTTACCCATGTGTAAAACTAACTCTTATTTCCTTAACTTAATTATTTACTAGTTTGCCATTTTTTTGAAAACTTTATATTGATCAAATCCCTAATCTTTAAAAAAAAAATTTAAATTATCCCTTGGTCATTTTTGGCGTTCCATTGTCAGTTACAAGGAAATATGCACCTACCTTAAAACGACTGGAAACTTCTTCTTCCAAGGGTTTCCTCCCGGGATCGAACCCGGACGTCAGTGATTCCATGACTGCTGGCTGTGGCTGTAATTATTGGCCCATGATCACCGGTAAGACTTCCCGCTGGTATGGCGATTCACTCCCAGGGTCATATAGTCACGGCATCCAAATCTGATACCACCCAGGACGGTCACAGCAACCAAATCTGATATCTTGACTAATTGTAATTAACAATCCCGGTTGATTACTAATGAAACCAAAATCTTTCCAACTTGCAGATTATCTGGAGAATTCTAACAAGATTGCCTGCGGCTTCATTGGACTGGATCCCGTTCTGTCTGGTTCACTGATTCACGGCGCCAAATCTGATACGACCCAGGACGGTCACGGCAACCAAATCTGATATCTGTAACACTATATACAGATAACAGAATATCAGCATAGTTGATAGACCTTTATTGAGAGCATGAAATAGGCATACTCCGGGAGGAGCGCCATTCCAAGTCTTCTGAAACTAACAGTAAACTCTGGCTTATAAAGCATACAGTTAATTAAGAAAAGTGATACATAAGCGATGTACATATTTGGCATTGTTTATTTATGAGATTATAGTATCTGTAACTGCACTGCATATTTAATGAGATCGTGCCTTTTGTTAAAACGAGCAGAGGCCATTCGTGTGTAGTCCGTAAATAACATATTGAACACATTAGACGTTTTATTAAGTCCGTGCCTTGAAGAAGTTGTGTCGAGTTGAACACGCCAATATCATTAATGATCAAAAATCAGCAGAGGTCAGAAAGTTCTATCTGTATATTTATATTTCAATATGATGTAGAGATCACTTTGTCACACATACCTGTATGTGTATTGAAACATTTGCTTGATAACAATGCCTGTATTGAAACGTAGCATGTCAATAAAATTCAGAAGTAGTATATCCATACAAGTGTGTTTATTTTTAGTGAAATCTATTTCTATACAAATGTGTTTATTTTTAGTGAAATCTATTTCTATACAAGTGTGTTTATTTTTAGTGAAATCTATTTCTATACAAGTGTGTTTATTTTTAGTGAAATCTATTTCTATACAAATGTGTTTATTTTTAGTAAAATCTATTTCTATACAAATGTGTTTATTTTTAGTGAAATCTATTTCTATACAAATGTGTTTATTTTTAGTGAAATCTATTTCTATGTCTTATAAGGATAATTTCTGCATATTTGATGTACATAAGGAAAGAAGAAACTAACACTGATGAGACATAAACATAAACATAACAAACAAAAATGTCTGGGATTTCTGTGACCTGTATGAACCCTGTTTTATAAACCAAATTAAACATCAACATACTGATGTCCACGGTGGCATCGATTTCAATTTCACCGGAAAGTTGAGGAATAATTTCTTGTTTAAAGTTCGATAGAATCCAGGTGACGCGATAATCCAGTCGTATCTGAGTTAAGTACTGCAATAGATAGAGGGAGGTAACTCTTTATATAACTGAGGATATAAATATGTATTATATGGTATGGATTAAAAAGTGCAATAGATAAAGGGAGGCAACTCCTCAATTGGGGATATAAAGGTATAGAATGTGTATATATATAAATATATGTGTATGTTATATGGTATGGAAACTATGGATTAATAAGTGAGTTCTGCAATTGATAAAGGGAGACAACTCCTCAACTGGCGATACACATGTATAGAATGTGCGTATATATGTGTGTGTGTGAATATGGTATGGAAACTATGGATTAATAAGTGAGTAGGCCTACTGAAACCAATAAAGGGAGGTAACTTCTCAAGTGAGGATATGCATCTGTATGGTATTGATTAATAAGTGAGTGCTACAATAGACAAAGGGGGTAAGTCCTCAACTGAGGATATATCTGTGTATGTGTGAATATGGTATGGTAACTATGGTAAATAAGTGAGTAGGCCTACTGAACCCAACAAAGGGAGGTAACTTCTTAAGTGAGGATATGATATGGTTTAATAAGTGCAATATATAAATATGTATACATAATATGATTCAGATTATTTTGTCAATCATGTGCCCAATACACAGAAGAAATAGGGTGTGAGAAAAAGGATAGAGTCTATTGATAAAGGAAGGTTGCTAGGGGATATATATATACCCATAATAACATACTGTTAATGCATGCAAAATCTAGACCTACATTAATAAAATATACTTCCTAAATTAATTAATTAATGTATGTAAATGTTTTTAAAGGGAAAGAAAGATTTGTTTTTTGTCCATTTTCTTATAAATGTTAAAAAAAATCTTGTTCCTTGCAGTATGATAATTGCTGCGGAATTAAATAGATTGACCGACCTACATAAATAAAATATAAATCAATTAATGTGTTTTATGAAGTTTTCATATTGTATATATACCATCGCATGCTTCATGTTTCAAAGGACAAAGACATCTTTTTTCCAAGAGTACCTAATCTCTTTCTTTTGACTTAATGTTAAAATTATTGTACGTTGCTTTGAACTGACGATCAAAAGAGCTAACAGCTAGCCGTTTAGCTGTTTAATTGTTTTATGTAGATGTTTGAAGCTTATTAGAAAAGAATTTATAGTATAAGCCTGAAGATAAACTTAGAGCCATGCTGTTTAAACAATAAAGAAGTATCGCAACTGTTACATTTAGATTTACATCTAGATAAGTATAATTAAGTGTAACTACACATTATAATGTTTCGCTTAATTCACGCTTACAGTTTACACGTAATAGGTGGCGACACAAACTTGGACCATGATCGCGATAGGCCTTCATTACTGATAGATTGTCAAACATGACAGCAGGCACATGTTTTGTGTACGCCTCTTCTTATTTTGTCTACATGAAGAAGAGGATCTTCTCTTTGGATTTAGGTTGTGTAAACCACAATTCAGAGAAAACTTATGGACTGGATCATAGATATTAAACAAGCGAAGTGTTGTGAACTTACAGTTATAGAGGCTGCTATCCATCGGGCACACTCTTACGAGTCACGACGCACGCTTCACGTCATACGTCACAAAAACTGTTCAACTATCTTAATGTAAATTATGTCTAAATTTCAAGTTGCGAAACCTCTCTAATATGTAACAGTAAATAAAACCGAACTTTTAGTAATTATACATGCAGTCCAACATTTCAAATTTCTGCACATTATTGAATATAAATTTCAGCACAAACAAAATTCAATACCCGGTTGGCTTGTTACCAAGTTGAACATAACTTTCTGGAAACAGAGCTAATTGGCTGGCACGTTACTGAACATAAATTTTTTTATGAATAAAATTAGTTTTGGGAACAGAGGTACCTGGCTGGCCCTTTACCTTAAAATCAGTGATAATTAAACAACAAAAATCTAACGATGGATATATCACAATATTATTAAGTCCAAATCACCTTAAAAGAATGTTAGTCAGTGCGATCTAAGAGAACCCCCAAAATAGTATGAATGCTAAAATTTTAGTACGACACGCAGTCATGCACAACCAAAATTTGAAATGTATTTCAATAGCAATATAAAAGAAAGGAAGAGTAAACAGACAGAGGAAAAAGGTTTTGATTTAATGAGCTAAAAATTGTTTGTACCATCGGCAACTTTAGGTGTTGTGTTGATGTCATGTTCTTGTTTGAAGATAGATAAGAGGCAGGTTATGCGGTAATCTAGTCTAACATTTAAAATAAACTGAAATAAAAACACAACATTAACAATCACAGTGGTGATATATAAATATATATTTATTACACATCTACTCAATTAGATCAACTGACTCCTATATATATATATATACAAGCCTGGATATAAGGTATCGGTCACAGACATTATCAGGCACAAACTCAGACTCACGACACAATTATATGGAATACATGTTACTTGAAAGATTTTTTCTCAGGATGTTTCGACGAGCGTTCTCTTGTTTTTAACAAGCAAAGACAGAGAGAAAGAGAAATGGGTTTAAGGTCTACTCGACACAAACACATATAGTTCAATTTTATTTCAGCAATTTGCTTGCATGTTGTCGTCTTTAGCAGTGGGAGGAAACCGGAGGAAACCGGAGGACCCGAAGAAAACCCATGAGGTTGGCCAGGCGACCCTACTCCTTGTTACGTACAATCGGGAAACCGAAACCACGCCAGTTGACTCAATGACAGACCTTATGTTACCACGAGGGTTCTCTCGACTGTATCAAGCAAAGACGAGAGAAACCTCCTTGAAACATCGCCAGAAATAAATCCTTCAAGTAACATATATAATTATGTCCCATGTTATTCTCCTCCAGTTACTAAAATCCGATTAAACAACAAATTAAGACTTTGTCAGGCACAATCCCTCTGGCACTTGTCATTTTTTTTTTGGACAAAATTGTCTTTTTCTGTGATTTTATTATTAATAGCGGTCTGATATTTTGTCACATATATGTTCAATTAAAAAAAGTTATATCCAAGCCTGCATATGTGGTGTTCCTACATCAAAACTAAAGTTGTATTTTAATCTGAAAATTAATTTCTCATTTAGATATCCAAAAAACAACGCTCAACAGTATTTTTTGTGGTACAAAATCAAAATACCATGCTAGGTGATCTGCCGGCTTGGATTCAATCGGATTAAAAACAGACCCATCAATTTGGGAGAAAGAGAGAGACAAATGGGTTTAACGTCCACTTAACACAAACTAGGTCATTTCGGGACTAACATATGGTTTTATTTCATTTCAATAATTAGCTTGCACGTAGGGGTCTTTAGCAGTGGGAGGAAACCGGAGGACCCGGAGAAAACCCACGAGGTTGGACAGGGAACCCTACATATTACCAGTTGACTCAATGACAGGCTTTCTGATACAGCCGGCAAGTGCTTTCCATTCAGCCACCCAACCCCAAACCCCCTATCAATTTGGTTCACAGCAAATGAATATAGTAGAGGTTGTTACATAGAGAGCAGCATGGATCGATGGAATTTTCCAATTCGTGAAAGCAAATCGAACAATTATTGGATTATTCAACTTTTACATTATTGAGCAGCATGGATCGATGGAATTTTCCAATTCGTGAAAGCAAATCGAACAATTATTGGATTATTCAACTTTTACATTATTGTAGTCTGCAAGGGAAATTGGAGTATTATTCAACGAAATAGGTAAGTTTACCCAAAATTAATATATTATTCATGTATATAAGAATACAGAGAAACTTAATAACATTTCACAGTATATTCAATTGCAAACCTAATCGCTCGGTGTGTGGTGAAAACATGTGGTATTAAATTTGCTACCACAGGCATTATCTGTCAAATATACCTGATCTTCTCCAAAAATAAATTCCAAAATTTCCATCCCAACTATCAATGTAATGTAAATTTATGTCTGAACAAAGACAGAAATTTGTTTTTTTTTTAGCTTATCACATATATTTCTTAGTTGAGAAATGAAATGAAATGAAATGGGGTTTAACGTCCTACTCTTTTGCACCTAACCTGGGCTAATGGAAGACGGTACGCCATACAGTGTGCTATGAGGGAAATTTTGCCCGGGTAGCGGCGCTACGGCTTACTCTTATATCGAATTCCAACTGCCAAGGGATCTTTTACGTGCACTCCAATTTTTACAGAGGACCTCAGTTTTTCGTCCCATCCTTGTCAGGCCCTCCTTTTGCATCACTAACAAGGGGAAATCACGCCGGAAAATCAAGATGAACTTTTTCGGCCAATGCAGGGATCGAACACCCAACCTCCAGGCTAGCGAACCAGCGCCTTATTCACTTAGCCACCGTACCCCCCAGTTTGCAAGGCATAAACTCACACTCACAGACTTTAACTTTTAATATTCAAATATACAAGTTTAGCTGATGTAGGAACACGTTTAAATGGTCGGTGGTGGAGTAGAGAAGAGTAGAGGAAAAAGGTAAAGTGTACAAAGATATCAAAACAAGATTCAATTCCTAAATTTACAACCATGGTTGCTAGGGCTCTTTAGCATTGGGAGGCAACCAGAGGACTCAGACCAAAAACTCGAAGAGATTGCACAGGCAACCCTATTCCTCGTCACGGACAACCAGGTTATTGAAACCACGGCAGTGGACTCAATGACATACTATATCATCCAACACACCACAATTTTACTGGAAATAACTATCGTATAAATACTTTTGTGGGAATTCATCTTTAAGTTAAGATCTTTGCACTCTTTGAATTAAATAGAAAGAATGTGTTATTACAGTACATACATATAATTAGAACTGAGCTAGAAAATATATAAACACTATAAGAAGTTGTATTAGAAATTCTAAAAATGTATAAATGCTGTATGAAGAAGTTATATCAGAAATTAGAAAAAAGTGAGAAAAATAGACATTTTTGTTAAGTGGACCAGTTGCCTATAAATCGAATAGACCTATATTGATGTGAATCAAGTAAACTTTACAAGACGTGTGTAAAATAAATAATTAAAATAGGTCATTCCAGGATTAAAACACGATAAAAATTATTAAAATAATTCACAAGTGTGAAGGGTCTTTATAAGTGTAAGGAAAACTAGATAACGGGTTGAGCATGAGAGAGAGAGAGAGAAATGGTGTTTAACGTCCACTCGACACAAACTAGGTCATTTCGGGACTAACAAATGTTTTTTTTTTTAAATTTTATTCCATTAATTTAGCAGTGGGAGGAAACCGGAGAACCCAGAGACAACCCATGAGGTGGGAAAGGTGACCCTCTTCCTTGTCACTTACAACAAGAGAATCAAAACCATGCCAGACCTTACCACGAGGTTGAGAAGGCGCCCCTATCTCGAAGCACGGCACTCCAGACCACTCGGACATCGGCCACGCCCCCCACCCCCTTGTTGATAAACAGGTGTTTTATGTGTAGGGTAGAATTAGACTTCAGAAATGGAAGATAATGATATATGTATATTTAGGACAGATTTGAATAACTGAAATATAAACAATAATAGCATATATAGGTATATGTATATGAAGGACAGATCTAGACTTCAGAAATGGACGATAATGATATGTGAATAACTGAAAATAAACAATTAATAACATTGCGAATGACAATAACCTATCCCCAGCTTCAATTAATAACATTGCGAATTACAACCTATCTCCAGCTTCAATTAATATCATTTATAAACACATTGTCAAGGCATCATTTTCTCAGAGTTCAATAAACTGTCATATCTAGAGTAAGTTCATGTTTTCTTATTCAAATTCATCTTTTTTTAAGAATGAGAAAGATGACAGTAATGCAAAAACATTCTGCCAGATGAAGTTTTCATAATCCTTGTGGAATGTACTCTGTCGGAGAAAGATGCCTCATTATGTCTTTGTTCTGGGGATAGGTTCGTGGTGATAAACTATAGTATAATTCAATGTTAAATATTGAAATTCACCCCCCTCCCCTCTAAAAAAAACCCTAGAGAAATCTTATGAAAACATAAAACTAATATTAGAGTGGGATTTAGAGATTGAGATACACATTGGTAACGACAAGTGGCAACGTTTTGCTTTTGGAACAAAAGCTAGATATGCTTTCCAATAAAAACTGTGTTCTGTTACCGGGTAACATAAAACTAAGTTCAAATGTCTTATTTTTCCTGCACTAGATACATAAAGACAACTTCTCAGAGAAATGTCATAATTTAAACTACCGGTAATTTACAATAAAATGGAGAGAAAGAGAGAAATGGGGTTTAACGTCGACTCGACACAAACTAGGTCATTTTGGGACTAGAGAGAGAGAGAGAAATGGGGTTTAACGTCAACTCGACACAAACTAGGTCATTTTAGGACAAACATATGGTTTAATTTTATTTCGATAAATGGGTCTTTAGCAGTGGGAGGAAACTGGAGTACCCGGAGAAAACCCATGCGGACAGATGACCCTACTCCTTGCCACAATATAATAGAATAGGGTTTAACGTCTCATGGAAATTTACTTCAATCGTATTCAGCTTATAATTAGCATACAGTGAAATAAATTAAAAAAGAAGAAAAAAAAATATTGATAAGATATTCTCACCTTGAGTATTTCTATTATTTTAAGTTTTGTGTCCATGACAAGTGTATCTTCCTGATCTTCCTTCATTTTGGATTTTTGTACAAGTTCTACTGTTGCTAGCAGTAAACTAGGTTCTCCACTACCAGCATCTTCAACTTGATAAAGAGAGAGAGAGCGTAGAATGAAGTTTACTGTCCACTCAACAAAAGAGAGAGAGAAAAGATGGAGTTTATGTCCACTAATCAAAAGAGATAGAGAAATGGAAATGAAATGAAATGGAGTTTAACGTCCTACTCTTCTGCGCCTAAAAGAAGACGGGCATATGCCATACAGTGTGCTATTAGGGAAATTTTGCCTGGGCAGCGGTGCTACGGCCTACTCTTATATCGAATGCCAAATGCCAAGGGATCTTTTATGTGCACTCCAATGTGTACACGGGACCTCGGTTTTTTGTCTCATCCGAACGACTAGGCAGCTGTCCTTGTCAGACCCTCCTTCTGCATCACTGACAAGGGGAAATCACGCCGAAAAATCAAGATGAACTTTCTCAGCCAATGCAGGGATCGAACACCCGACCTCCAGACTAGCGAACCAGTGCCTTATCCAATTAGCCACCGTGACCCCCTTTCAACTTGATAAAGAGAGAGAAATGGAGTTTATTGTCCATTCAACACATTTCGGATGTAAACTTTATAAAGAGAGACAACTAGGGTTTAAGTTCCACTCAACACAAACTCATCATTTTGGGACTACCATATTGTCCAATTTTATTTCAATAATTCGCTTGCACGTAAGTGGCTTTAGAAGTGGGAGGAAACCAGAGAACCCAGAGACAACCCATGAGGTGGGAAAGGTGACCCTAATCCTTGTCACAACAAGAGAATCAAAACCATGAGAGACCTTACCACACAGCGCACAGGTGCAAACCATTCGGCCATCCAACACCCCACTTTATACAGAGCAATGAAATCCAGCAACCCTAAAACCTAATCTATACGGGACCTTGGTTTTGCATCCGATTTCAACAATTAAATGTTGTCTATGCCAAGCCATCGGTCCTGCATATATGACATGGGTGAATTCTCTCGACCAATACAAGGATTCAACCCTAGACCTACCAGTAAGCTTTTTTCACTTGGCCTCTGTAGCTCCCAAAAAGGGAGCCAGAGCCATAGTTCAATATCTACATATGTATTCATGGCATTTATGACCTGTGAATATACCCAAATTGCTACCTTACCATCCATTGTCTTTGAAAGGCATTTAGTGAATCAATATATAATAAACAAATAAACAAAAAAGTTTATGGATAACATTCACTAGATTTATTAACTGCAAACTTCAATGAGGATACTCGTATTGTTATCAAGCAATGATGATGAGAGTACCCTCATTGAAACATTGCAATTAAAAAACCTTGTGAATGTTATCCAGCATTATCAAGCAATGAGAGAATCCTCATTGAAACATTGCAATTAATAAACCTCCTGAATGTTATCCATAAACTTTTCTGTTTATTACTTACCATCTATATTTGGAAGATTGGAACTAATAGTTTCTGGAATACAATCTAAGATACTGAGTAACGTTTTTGTGAGTCGCAGCAAGTCACTGAACGTGTAGAATCCGAAATAAATCAGTTGGCGAGCTAGATTCACAACCTGTAAAGATAAAACAAAATTAACAGAAAGATGATAAAGAGATGTCACCACAGAAGTAAGGGGCAGCAAATGTGGGCCGCAGCCCCAAATCTACAAGCAACGGCTGAAGGTGCCTAAAGCATGTTGAACATGGGTTTTTTTCCCTCAGAAATTGGGCCTAAAATAAAGCATATGTCCTTTTGTTTTTTAAAGTTCAACATATGGTTTACTTGTCATCACTACATAGGTCTGTAATATCTTAATCTTTCTCTTCCACAAAAAAAATATCATTTGGCTTACCTCAAAGGTCAGTTTATTCTGTTCTTTTTCTGCCCAGGCCTTATTAACAATATTACACAGATAGTCCTCTACAAATGTAATAGTTTGTTGAAACTTGTGTTTAACTTGCTCCTTCTCAGGAATTTTACTAACATGAGCTTCGTAACTGAAAATTGTCAATCATATACACCATTATTTTAAATATTGACTAGTGTAACTAACAATAAAGTAAGAAAACTTTGCTGAATAAAAATAGTGCCCTGGTGTAAACATAAATGCATATCCATCTATATTCTTCCCTCGAACTTTAACTAAGACTGTTAGAAGATAGTTTTATTTCAGAAGTAATCAGTATATGATATGTTATAGTCTATATTGCATACAAAGGCGGGACTTATTCATGTCTTTGACAATTGTATTTGTCAGCAATCAGCAAATTAATCGATTACATTGCAAATGTAACAATGTAAGTGTAATTTATTCAATTCAAATAAAAATAGCTGTCATCATAATCTAATTGCAATTGATTATATTGCAATGTTGATTCAGGAAAATATTAGAACAATTCCTAATCAATTAGAGAGAGAGAGAGAGATGGGGTAAAACATTCACATAACACAAACTAGGTCATTTCGGGACTAACATATGGTTTAATTTATTTCAATAATTCTCTTTCATGTAGGGGTCTTTAGCAGTGGGAGCAAACAAGAGGACCCAGAGAAAACCCATGAGGTTGGACACCAAATTAATGCCTTTATCAAAATAGACACAATACGCATTAAGCATAAATTCTTAGCTGTCAAATTTTTTCGATACCATCCATTAAAATGAATGAATGAATAAGCGAATCATTTTGATATAATTGGAGAATTAGTATAACGTAAAATGTGATATATAAATTTCCAAATTTTTTTCAAACGCACAAAGTTTTCTTGCTTTATAGTACCGGTATATGTAACACATACATTATACTAACATTATACATACATTGATATACAGATCTACAGCTTCACAATGCTTAAGACTAACATTTAAATCTAAAAAGCATGACAATGTTTCTTTTTAATACTAGCAGAAAAAACATGATTCTTGCAATGCTTATTAATTAATATTATTTTGTTTTTGTATAGAAAGTCATTTACAAACCATACATTATGTTGGCCTAAAAAAGCATAACGCAGTAATGAGAACAAAAAGGTTTATGGCTCATGGATAGTTTGCACTAATTTGTTAAGCATTCCTAAAGGACAAACCACTTGTAGTTATTATTCATGCTTGACAATTTGATTAAATTCAAAATACATTGCGTTATTTGCTGAGGCCATACACTTGTGAAAGGGAAGAAGAGAGAGAGAGAAATGGGGTTTAACGTCAACTCGACTCAAACTAGGTCATTTTGGGACTAACATATTGTTTTAATTTTATTTCAATAATTCGCTTGTGCGTAAAGGTCTTTAGCAGTGGGAGGAAACCGGAGTGCCCGGAGGAAATCCACGAGGTTGAGAAAGCCACATACGCTCGCACCAGGGATCGAAACCACAGCCGCAAGCCAGAGGTGACCGGTCAGCTAGAGGTCGAAGCGCAGCACTCTAAACTACTGGGCCATCCCAACCCCACACTTGTGAAAGGGGATTGCATATTTAACATCTACAAATAACTGTGCCACTCAACAGTCGCCTTGTAGATACCAAATGTCAAATGAATGCAGAAATAAAAAGCAATTCATAGACTTTGTAAATATATCACTTAACATATATAGAGATGAATTCAGACCATTTATCTTTAGGCTTGAAACTGTCAGAAATGTATGAACCCTCAATCATGCTTTTATTAACTTGAGTTCTATTATATAAAATGCAGCCAATAAATATGTTTTGAGATGCACCAGATCTTTAGTCACTTAGTAATACATGACTAAGAGAGCATGCAATATTCAAGCAGGATTCATGCAACTACAGGTATATGGAGAAGAAACGGTTTACTGTCTCATGCAAACACATATCATGCAAGAAGGGCATACACATGATTTTGTATTCAAAGTTGCAGATAAATGAAAATGAAGCTGAATATCGTCGGCTGTGGCTTTTACGTTCACATACATGTAACAGCAATTGAGCTTATGAAGTTAAATGCAGACATCATTCCACCATGAATATTTTGAGAAAATGGTACCAAACATTAAAAAGATTCAGAAATGAAAAGTAATTTGTAAATTTTCTAAAGTGTCTAATGATTCCACAAACAATGGTAATGACAGTAAATTTGTTCAAATGTTTCATATTTTCAAAACAAAATGATGTAACTATAAAAATTTGACCAAATGCACTTTGGGGAAAGTTCTACAACCGGTTAACCAATACAAAATTTTTTGTCCAAACAATGATAAGAATAAAAAAAACCCCATAAAATATTACTTTACAAAATAAGCTGATGGGTTAATTTTTGAGTGGATTTCTGTCCTGCAATCAAATTTGTGATAGGCAATCGAAATGCTGACATACAATCGGGCAAAATAATTGTGATAGTTCTTGTTAAAAAAATGATCATCTATCAAATAGGATACAATATTGATATAATGCAGTATTGGGATCTAAGGTAAATAACATAATTCTAATATTAATCAAATAAAACTAGCTTGGTTCTTTTCAAATTGACAGTACTTTTCCAAAAAATAAATGAAAAAAATCATTCCTAAATGCATATGCATTTCTGAATATTTAAATAACTGTTCAATTAATGATAAAGTAGAATCTTTTTACTTTTTTTTCAAAATGTTGAATTCTGAAATTTTTAACATGCTAACAGTCAACAACAATTTATTTAATGATAAAGTGGTATTTTTTTTAAATGCCCATTCCTGAAATTTTTAACATGCTAAGACCAAACAGAACTGAGTTAGTTATTCAATTAATATTTCATTCTATTCTATTCATTTTAACATACTTCAAATGCTGTTGAATAGCATTATAACTGTAAAGCAAATTATAAATATATGAAATACAAATGTTTTAAAAAGCAAATAATAAAAAAAGCAACACTTGACATGAAACAGCTGATATAAAGTAACAATTAAATACACAATATAATTATAGTCTCACTTTTAAAGCTATAACAATCTCATGCTAATTTTAGTTTATCTTACTATCATACTATTTATGAGTTTTCCAATTAGTGGATACAATTGAAAATGGGATGTGTGTTTTTTAAGACATACTACAACACATTTACTACGACTAAAAAAACTAAACATTACGTTTTTTTACAAAAAATCGAAGCTATATGATATATCTGTGCAAGTCAATTTACAAACACAAGAGAGATATGGGAATGTCTAAAACAAACCACAAACATCTGACAATATTACACATTTTACTACTCATTTTCTCACTACATTGTAGGTATCTAAATAAAGATTATATTAGCACATATTTACTTACTCTTCAATAGATATTTTAGTAGGAATTTCTGACCAGAGTCGAGCATATTTTACAGGCTTCACCTGTTCCTGTGGATCACGATCTACATGCATGTGAAGCATAAGTCGACAGAACGAAGCTCTCAGGTCTGCTGGTAGAGATTCATCTTCCATACATCTGAATACAATCAATATTACAAAATGTAGTTAAATATAAAAAAGGAACCTAATTTAAATAGTAAGGTCATTTCGGGACTAACATGGTTCATTTTCATTTCAATAATTCACCTGCATGGTGGGGTCTTTAGTAGTGCGAGGAAACTGGATTACCCAGCGAAAACCCATGAATGGATCTGAGAGCTAGCCGTAAGTCCTGGGCCTGCAGTGATTCAAGCTTCACTCGAAATGAATCATAGAAACCATTAACGTTTCTGAGATTTTAATCTGAGACAAACATATTATAAATTTCTATTTCTAAGTCTGTGTGTTTATGCAAGGGAGGATAATTTTTCAGAGAAATTTACAGTCAAGTTTTTTTAATGTGCATGCCAATGTGTACATGTGTAGAACTTTATCAAAAACTCTGAGATTTTTCTCTGGATACCAAGCTGGAACATTCTTGTTGAGCGTCCAGCACCCTTATCACTGAGTCCCATATCACTTTCTACACAATACAATTACAACATCTATGATATGACATAGGTCACAATTCTATGGAATAAAATATCTGATTACTATTAAGACTAGAAAAGCATAGTCACACCATTGCTCAGCAGTAAACAGTCATTGTGTTCTGTAGATTTTGTGTCTTGTATATTTCCAGTTCAATCACATAATGTCATTAAAACAATTCTATCTGTCTGGAGGCTCAGTGCAGAGGGGTGTCCATCAAATGGAAAACCACACCCAAACATTTTTTATAGTAAAATTTTGCCGAGTGGTAATCAGTCTGCCATTGGGATGTTTCGGGACATTTGTGATCAAAGGTCAAATGAGGTCATTTGCACTTAAAGTGAATGCACAGTCATTCTTCTATCATGGAAATGCCACTGAAACAATTCTATCATATTCTGTCTGTTTTCAATAAAATTTTTATAGAAAAATCGGCAAAATGAAAAATATTAACTTACTTAAGAATAAGATCAACATCTAATTGTGGTGATAATTTGTTTATAGCCAGATACTGACGATCTAAGCACATATGAGCGAACAGGTTTAGTTGATGTCTGGAACATAAAAAAATGAATTCAATAGATTAGTTTGTGGAGAGCAACCTCAAGTAATGATATATGATTTCCATTTTTCAGAAAATGTTAAGTTTCTCTTTGTTTAGTCCTCAGATTGACTATTGAACATTTACTGGTAGTTAAGAATAAAGATAGGCTGGACTGCCAGGCAGGATACGCCCACATTTTCGAGAGATGGATAGAGAACAAGCAATACCGAAAGTGATTTTTCCTACATCATTAAGTCCTGTATTTCATTCTGTATTGGGAGCAGCCATTTAGTTGGTCAGTTCCAGTCTGATATTCATGAAATTCGAAGCCGACAATGATTATGGTGTGACGGTACACAACCTAGAAATGTGACTTTCCATCAAAATCGGATAAGAATTGTGACCTGTAGAGAGTCCACAACCATGATATACGATATTTTTACACTATTCGCGTATAAACGGCGACCATTTTGTCCGGCAATTTTGGTACGATTTTCACGAAATTAGAACTCAACCTTCCTCATCAAAATCGAATTAAAATTGTGACCTATACAGGGTCCACAACCATGATATACCATTTGTTTAACAGTATTCGCGTACAAACGGCGGCCATTTTGTCTGTCAATATTGGTCTGATTTTCCCGAAATTCTGCCTCAACCTTCCTTACGGTGTAACGGTGATATAATCAAACGTTTTTTTAAATCGGATAATAATTGTAACCTCCAGAGGGACCACAAGCTAAAGAAAGGGGGATTTTGCGCATCACCAGGGGCCATAATTCAGGAAGTTACGATTTGATATGCGCAAATATTGAAAAGAACCAAGATCTTTGGGTTATAACTATGAATTTCAAGTTTCATCAAAATCGAATTAAAATTTTGACCTATATAGGGTCCACAACCGTGATATACCATTTTTTAACAGTATTCGCGTACAAACGGCGGCCATTTTGTAAGGCAATTTTGGTCCCATTTTCCCGAAATTCGAACTCAACCTTTCTTACGTTGTAACAGTAATATAATCAAACGTTTTTTTAAATCGGATAATAATTGTGACCTCCAGAGGGACCACAAGCTAAAAAAAAAGTTGATTTTGCGTATAATGAGGGGCCATAATTCAGGAAGTTACGATCCGATATGCGCAAATATCGAAAGGAACCAAGATCTTTGGGTTATAACCATGAATTTCAAGTTTCATCAAAATCGAATTAAAATTGTGACCTCCACAACCTTGATATACCATTTTTTAACAGTATTCGCGTACAAACGGCGGCCATTTTGTTGGATGGTCCGATTTTCCCGAAATTTGAACTCAACCTTCCTTAGGGTGTAACGGTGATATAATCAAACGTTTTTTTAAATCGGATAATAATTGTGACCTCCAGAGGGACCACAAGCTAAAAAGGGTGATTTTTCTGACAATCAGGGGCCATAATTCAGGAAGTTACGATCCGATATGCGCAAATATCGAAAGGAACCAAGATCTTTGGGTTATAACCATGAATTTCAAGTTTCATCAAAATCGAATTAAAATTGTGACCTCCACAGGGTCCACAACCTTGATATACCACTTTTTAACAGTATTCGTGTACAAACGGCGGCAATTTTGTATGGCAATTTTGGTCCGATTTTCCCGAAAATTCGAACACAACCTTCCTTAGGGTGTAACGGTGATATAATCAAATGGTTTTTTTAAATCGGATAATAATTGTGACCTCCAGAGAGACCACAAGCTAAAAAAAAAGTTGATTTTGCGTATAATGAGGGGCCATAATTCAGGAAGTTACATTCCGATAGCCGCAAAGATCTTTGGGTTACAAACATGCATGTCAAATTTCATCAAAATCGGTTCAAAATTGTGACCTCTATGGGGTCCACAAGCTAAAAACGTGATTTTTAGTACAATCAGGGGCCATAATCCATGAAGTTTTGATCCGATACATGCCAATATCGAAAGCAGCCGAGATCTTTTGGTGATAAACCTATATTTCAAGTTTCGTCAAAATCGGATAAGAATTGTGACCTATAGAGAGTCAACAAACAAATTGTGGACGGACGGACGTCCTGACGGACAGGGGCGACGACATAATACGTCCACATGAAAATGTGGGCGTATAAAAATCAAAATACAAGAGATGATTTTCTATCTTGTATTCCAATTGATTAAAAACAGGCTCATCAATTTAGTCCATGGTAAATAAAGATGGCTGTAGGCTTGTATAGGAAGCAGCATATATCGTTAGAATTGACAGCAGGCATTAATAGATTAAACAGAACAGGTTTAACACCATCCCCATAAACTATGGTATATCCATGTCCATATATATGGCTTTATCCATATCATTTTTTATGAGATATATTTGGTTGTTCATTAGAAATATTAACCTTCAGGAAAATCTATAAGGCATGGTATGTCTTTATATGTATCGTTTATTTTTGACATTCATTTGTTAGAAGCCTTTTATTCCTTAGAAATGTTAAACTTTCAGAAAAATCTGCTATTAGGTATCAATAATTTGGCATTATGTTTTTAAGATGGTAACTTAAGTTTACCTGTAATATTCGAGACTTTCTTTATCATCTTTTATGTTATCTGCTGATGCCATGGCCAGTTCTCGTATACCTTTCTGTTGTTGATGGTCGTTGACTTGATTCCAGATTAGCACCACCTCTTCCTCTTCTTCCACTGTTATAATCGGATCTACTGGTTCCCCATCTGGGGAATCTACTTCTAGTTCCGTTTCTACCTGAGTTGTCATCAACCTATTAATAAATCATATGTACAAAGGTCTACTTTCAATTTAATCTTTTGTCATCAACCTATTAATAAACAGCATATACAAATGTCTACTTTAATTTCTTGTCATCAAGCTAATAATAAATCACATGTAAGAATAATCACAATGGCAGTTCTACTATCACATAACAGTTTTGCGTGATAAATGGGGGGAAAAAAGTCCACTTCACACACAAGGTTCAAATTTTTTTTTAATAAAGCGAGTGCAATTAGGGGGACAGTGGGAGAAAACGGAGGAAACCCACGTGGTTGGGCAGCCGATCGAAACCATGCCAATTAACCTAAGTCAACCATTCGACCACATACCCCCCCTCCTCCACCATTAATAAATCATAAGGTCATACAGGAACCACAGTGGCTCAGAGAGTAAGATGCTGGGTAACTGAACCAGGCGGTACTGGGTTTGATACCGGTGTTGGTCAAGAATGTTTAAAGGGATTCTCCCACCCTGGTTTCCCTATTTCAGTGTTTCAGTGAGGAGCAGCGTCATGAAAATGAACCCTTAGTTTTGTGAGCAAAACGTAAAAGACCTATTGACAGTTTGAATTGATGAAGAGTAGAAGGAAAAGACGTCTAGTCATCAAGATGAAACCTAACTTCTGGTAACAAGCTGGGATGAACGTAAAAGAACCATTAACAGTCTGAATTGATAAATAGTAGATAGAAAAAACACTGTCCGGGCAAAATTTCCCTTACAGCACACAGCATGGCATATGCCATTAGCCTTATTGGTGTTGTGAAGATCATTAGAATCACTACCAGTGTTCTCAGTGTCACTCCAGATTTATTAACATACCTTGTGTCTATCAAAATATCAGCATTTTCTGAGCTCAACAGACATTTACAGATCAATTCCTGAGTTCCTGGTATAGCTACCTTATTACAGACACACAGATCCGATAAATAATCTAAATACCTGCACAAAACAAACAAATATATACAAATATCAATAATATATCTTCAATACCTGCACAAAACAACAATATATGTATATTTAAAAGACAGATGTGACGTTAACCTTTGATGTTGGCATACCAGTATTTCAAAAAATGTACGGCCAACTTGCCAATCATTATATATCTATACTAAATTAAACATTGATCTCGCGTGATGTATTTCATGTGCAGGAAAGTGTCTGTATTTTAAGCAGTTTAATGGTCTCTAGCTAAAGACATTGCATAATATATTGAAACAACATTTGGCTAACGCCTCACACAGTATCAATACACACTTTATTACATGTATGTCTCGCTCTTGACCATTAAACCATAGAAAACCATTGTAAATATTTAAACCTATATCACTTGGTTTTTGGGACATACTTGATTGCAGTTTTGTTACTTTTTTTTACTTCACAAGAGTTTTTCAATATACACATATCTTGAAACTGTATACTATAAATTTCAAAGACACTTTCATAAAATACAATTCACATACTTTGGTTCTCTTTTTTTGCGAACAAGTGTAACAAAAGTATCTATTTCAGATTCTTTAATGTGTTTTTCCAATAATTTACGATTGTTGTGTAGTAATCCGGTAATAGTTTCTTCAGCCAGAACTTCATAGCCGATTTGTTTTTGCATAAATGGTAGTTTTTTGGCAATATATTCCTGTAATATAATAATTTAAATATAAATTAAAACAAGCTTTCTTTTCTTCAACATCAATCATTTTGGTTTTAAAGGAAAATTGTTTAGAATTGTGTCAAGTGCAATGAAGAGAAAGAGACAGTGCCTCCCCTTAACATCCACAAGACACAAACTATGTCATTTCAGGACTAACATATGGTTTTAATTTTACTTCAATAATTCGCTTGCTTGTAGGGGTCTTTTAGCAGTGGGAGGAATTGGAGAACCCAGAGAAAACCCACAAAGTTGGACAGGCTCTTGCAGAAGGAAAATGGTAAATATCTTTGCCTGTGCTAACAATATATTTTACGAAACTATACCTGATTTTTTCTATAATTCTGTTGTGATAATTTTAAAATACGATAACACAGTCGACAGATGTGTCTAAATGGTGCATGTCTTTGGTCTGCTAGCTCTTCCATTCGTAGAAAGGGACCTTGACCCCTATCTGTGAATGGTGCTTGAAGTATCTTGAAAATCTGAGAAAAAAAAACACAAAAGAGATCAGTATAAATATGACTAGTAGTACATGTACAGAGAGCCATAGAATCAATTTGTATATCTTACACTATAAACCGCAGATTGCCTCGTTTGGCATTTCTGTCCAAACGAGGTAAAACAAATGCCTCGTTGTCTGGAGTTCCAAAACAAGGTTTTTCTAAATTGCCGTTCAGAACGAGGCTTGGTAAAAATGCAGACACATATGGCTACCTTGATTAATTTATTGGCCCCAATAAATTGTCACGACACCACAGTTGTGGTAGCTGATGTTGCTTTACACCTACATCTATGGCGTGTATTCTTGTCTTGTCTATTTCTCTGATTATAATATCATAGTTTGGACTGGTTTTATTTTCGTATTAAATAACATAAATTTTAATTTTTACAAATTCGCTGATAGGAAATACTGCTAATAACTATCTTGAAAAAAACATGTTTATTAAATGAGGTATTTTTACCAAGCCTCATTCTGAACGAAATACCTCGTTCCAAAAACAGGGCAATTTAAAAAAAACTCGTTTTGGAACTCCAGACAACGAGACATTTGTTTTACCTCTTTTGGTCAGAAATGCCAAACAAGGCAATCTGCGGTTTATAGTGTTACTGTTTGTTTAAATAGTCGTGTATCTGGAATAAATATGACTTTATAAGAAATGAAATGGGGTTTAACGTCCTACTGTTTTGCTCCGAACTGGGCTAATGAAGATGGGCAGAGGCCATACAATGTGCTATGAGGGATATTTTGTAAGGACAGCGGCACTGCAGCCTACTCTTATATCGAAGTCCTACTGTCAAGGGCTCTTTTACGTGCACATAGGATCTTGATTTTTCATCCCATTCGAATGACTAGACAGCTATCTTTGTCAGGCCCTTCGTCCAGCATCACTGACAACGAGAAACCACGCTGGATAATCTGGATGAACTTTCTTGACCAATGCAGGGATCAAACACCCGACCTCCAAGCTAGCGATATTTCTTGAATATAAAATGTCCTCTTTTCAAATATCAATTTCTCACCTGTTCTAAAATATTTTGTTCCCTGAATAATTTTTGTCGTTCCCGATCCTGTTTAGTGACTTGTAAATCCAGTGGTTCGACTCCTGTGTTTGACATTTCTAGATTGGCCAGAAAAAATATCAAATCAGACAAAAGTTGAGTAACGAACCTGAAATAATTAAAACATTTAAAAATTTGAGTAGTGAACCAGAAATATCTAAAACATTAAAAAGTTTCTTAAATTGTAAACTGTATTAAAATCTAAAGGACTGCAAACTAACACCATGATTTTCGGTACAATCAGGAGACATAATCCTTAAAGTTACAGTCTGATACATGCCAATATCAATACAAACCTAAATTGCGACTTGTAGAGAATCCAAACACAAAATCTGGACGAATGGACAGACTGACGGACATATAAGAAGTATTGACAAACCTTCGTTCATTTTGAGTAATGGCACCACGCTCTAACTTTGATGCAATATCTGCCAAAAGCTTACTGGCATCGTTTGCAAAATCTAAATCTCGAACTTCCGCTGGACTGACAGGAACGATAGCAAAAGCTTCTTTATCTTCTTTTATCTTGGCACAACCAACCTAAAATAAAATAAAATGGGGTTTAAGGTCATCCTTTCTAGTACCAACCTGGCTTATGAAGATGGGCATACACCATATAGTGTGCTTTGATGGAAATTTGCTCTATTCAGAAGCGTTATGATCCACCTTTATTTCAAAACTCCAAAGGGCTCTTTTACATGCCTGCCAAAGTGTACACAGGACCTTGCTTTTTGTCCCATCCCAACAACTAGACAGTTGTCCTTGTCATGCCCTCCCTTCTGACAACATGACAAGAGGAAACCCCGCTGGAAACTTTCTCGACCAACACTGGGTGTGAACAAGAGACCGCTAGGTTAGCGACCAAGTGCTGTATTTAATTTCAACATTAACTAAATAAGTGATTCTGAATAATAATACAATATCCAAATACGAACTTTCATCACATATGACCAATTTTTAAATATGTCATGTGACACTGTACCTTATTTCTGATTGGTTTATCCTCCTCCTTATCAATCGGTATACTTGTACTGTGAACCCAAGAATCTGTACATAGGTGATGAAGACGGACAAAAGTTTGTCTGAAAATTTGAAAAGAAGTTAAGAATAATGAATTGTATTTGATAAATCAAAGATCAGCATAATCAGTTATATGATTCAATTTGTGAAGGATGAGAGGAATGGAGCATATACATACTGTCCACTTATTTTAATATAGCCACCTTCCTTTTTTGAAAGACGAGAGACAATCGAATTAGTGATTGGGCTGGGTAACATATTTATTGGAAATCTTTGTAACTGTACTCTAACATTTCGTCAATCCAGATGAGGAATATAATACAAGTGAAAATACATATAACTTTAAAAAAATCAGAATCTAAATGTGGTGCACTGGACTGTTAGAAGTGGTCCTTTACATCCTTGTGAAAACAATATGAAATGAAATGAAATGGGGTTTAATGTCCTACTGTTCTGTTTCGAACTGGGCTAATGAAGACACGCATATGCCATAGCGATAAAGAATGGAGGAATCCCATTCATTATTTTTTCAAAATTGTATTATTTCACTATTCAAAACAGACTCACAAGTCTCATTCAAGATAAGTAACGTTTATCAGATTTTTGTTTATTATGTAAGAATTCTAATTATGTCTAGAAAAATTACTTTTACAGGGCGTCGACAGGTATACAAGAGTTGTATAGCGCATCTGGTACTGTATAAACAGATTGAAGCATGGTATGTAACAGATTGAAGCATGGTATGTAACAAATTGAAGCATGGTATGTAAAAAATTGAAGCATGGTATGTAACAAATTGAAGCATGGTATGTAACAGATTGAAGCATGGTATGTAACAGATTGAAGCATGGTATGTAACAAATTGAAGCATGGTATGTAACAAATTGAAGCATGGTATGTAACAGATTAGACACCCCTGCTTCAATCAAATTCAATCAGTTTGCAAAAGAGAATACGACTCCTTAGAGAAATCTAAATCATGTTTCTTTACCTCGGAACTAAAGAGTCTCCACGGATCATAGTAGTTGGATCAAGTTCAAATATGGACGCGATATCATGTCCATGCGGTACTGAGACGAGACAGAACACCTGCCAAGCAATCTGACCTCGTAATTTATTTCTGGTTACATCAGGTGTTGGATCGTTATCCACCTGTAATATATAACAAACAGTATAGTATTAATGATATTATAATCAGAGACCTACTGTAAATAAATGAAAAGGGGATTCCGATTAACGTCCACTCAACACAAACCAGGTCATTTTGGGACTAACATATGGTTCAATTTTTTTATTTCAACATTTCGCTTGCGCGTAGGGGTCTTTAGCAGTGGGAGAAAACCTGAGTGCCCGGAGGAAACCCACGAGGTTGAGAAGACGCCCCTATCTCCATGCCACATACGCTCACACCAGGGCTCAAAATAACAGCCGCAAGCCAGAGGTGACCGGCCAGCTAGAGGTCGAAGCGCGGCAGTCTAGACAACTAGGCCATCCCAACCCCCCGATTTTATAATCGGAGACCTACTGTAAATAAATGAAATGGGGATTAACGTCCTACTCCGACTAGGCTAATGGCAAGCATACCCCATACAGTGTGCGATGAGAAAGGGAGATTCTCGTGTGCCATCTTTTGTTAAAATTTTTAAAAAGCAACTAAGTATTTTTTTTCCTTAAAGATACATTATTCAATTCAAGACCTACATTTGCCTGCAGGTCTTTCTTTAGACCTGAAATGTTATCTAGTTTATTAATTATTAGACCAGGGGTTCTAAACCTTTTTTTGCTAACGGCACACCTTGGGAAACATAAAAACATAACGGCACACATGGCTCAATATATAGGAAAAATATTTGAATTTTGTAAAAATAAAAACATAGCAAGTCATAGACGACATACAATCGTAGACACAGATCAGTCATAGAGACATCGACTGACTCAATTAGGATAATCTGGTTTTTCGCATTTTCTTCGTGTGTCGTTCAAAATTTCGCAGCACACATTGGAAGTTTTTGCGGCACACCGGTTGAGAACCACTGAATTAGACATTAATTAACTTATCCAGACCATAATTAACTCTTGATGTTATTGGATTAGGTTTCAATTTGCTGTTCGACTTCCATTCATGATTTAGTTTTTTATCGTACCGATTTTAGTAATGATGATCAAGGCTAGGTCGTAAATTCAATCATTAAAATCTTGAATCAGTGTGGATCAAAATGACTGAAATTTTCAGCAAATTCTGTCTACATTATCTAATTTTTAACTATTAAATTGAGAACTTCCAGTTCTTTATCTAAATCTTACTTTAAGACAGAATCGTGTATAAATCCTGACTTACCTCTGCTGCCAGATATTGCCCAGTAGCTAAATGTTTAAAACGAAATAAACTGTTCCAATGACCAGCTCCACCTCGACAAGCATCGTGCTGCACTACCTGAAATACATTTTATAATAATAATAAATGAATGAATGAAACGTTGTTTAACTTCCTACTTTTCGTACCAACTGGGCTATGGAGTATACTGGTCACAATATTATGGAATACAATTACGGCTTATTACTGAGCGACGTTTTGCCTGGGCTTCTCTAGTCATTATCAAGCAATGATAAAATATAACAGGATGTACAATATACACATGTACACAACAATACTTGGTTAATGCTGACAAACCAAAGATGCCGTTCCAATTACCTTCAAGGGAACCTTTACTTCACTCAGTTATAATATGCTGTAAATGTATTCCATAAAATTGTGACCTCAGCTTTTTGTCCCATCCAAATGACTAGACAGCTCTGCTTGTCAGGCCCTCTGTTCTGCATCATAGCTTACTCTTATCAAGCTCTTTTTAATGATTTTGATAGAAAAAACTAAGTGTTCATTCAAGTTCCATTTAATAAAATTGAAAAATGTTTGATATGACGGCCAATTAGGACACAGATCCTTTCTTGAAGAGGGGTGGGGAGGATGGCCTAGTGGTCTAGAGTGCCGCGCTTCGACCTCTACCTGGCCTGTCACCTCTGGCATGCGGCTGTGGCTTCGATCCCTGGTGTGAGCGTATGTGGCATGGAGATAGGGGCGCCTTCTCAACCTCGTGGGTTTTCCTCCAGGCACTCCAGTTTCCTCCCACTGCTAAAGACCCCTACATGCAAGTGAATTATTGAAATAAAAATTGAACCATATGTTAGTCCCGAAATGACCTAGTTTGTGTTGAGTGAACGTTAAACCCCATTTCTCTCTCTTTCTCTTTCTTGAAGCAGAAAGTTTTCTGTGTTGCTGACACCTGCGAATGATGTTATGGAGTAAATTCGAACCACATTACCTCCACTTCCCATAATGCTTTAGAACTTGTAGCAGCAGTAGCGGAAGTTCGTCCAGTAGTTCGGAGGAAAACATATTGCTGATTCTTGTATTCATCACCTGTTAAAAACTTCTCCTGTTCAGCGTGGAATAATCTAACAACATCTCCCTACAAAAACAACCAACAGAAAATAAATTGAAATGAGTTTAAATGTCCTACTGTTCTGAACCGAATGGGCTTATAAAATGAAATGAAATGGGGTTTAACGTCCTACTCTTTTGCACCTAACCTGAGCTAATGGAAGACGGGCATACGCCATACAGTGTGCTATGAGGGAAATTTTGCCCGGGCAGCGGCGCTACAGCCTACACTTATATCGAATTCCAACTGCCAAGGGATCTTTTATGTGCAATCCAATGTGTACACGGGACCTCGGTTTTTCGTACCATCCGAACGACTAGGCAGCTGTCCTTGTCAGGCCCTCCTTCTGCATCACTGACAAGGGGAAATCACGCCGGAAAATCGAGATGAACTTTCTCGGTCAATGCAGGGATCGAACACCCGACCTCCAGGCTAGCGAACCAGCGCCTTATCCACTTAGCCACTGTGACCCCCATACAGTGTGGTAAGAGTCTACTATGGCTTACTCTTATATTGAATTCCAACTGCCAAGGGATCTTTTACATGCACTCCATGCACTTAGTCCCATCCTAATGACTAGATAGCTGTCCTTGTCAGGCCCTCCGTCCTGCATTACTGACAAGGGGAAACTATTATTTATCAAACATGACAATAGAGGTAATAATATGAAGTTACATGATAATAAGATGATAAGATGTGAAAGTTTTGATGAGAAAAAAAGTAATGATGTCATGAATGACCAGCCTCTTGAGGATCAAGCCTGTAAATAAAGCACTTGTCACAGGCAATGTCAGACAAAGATTCAGGCTTTGCCAGGAACTAAAGCTCTGGTGCATGCTATTTTGCCCGGAACTGATTAGTCTTTTTAAATTGATATTATCAGGTACTATTTTTTTAGTACCGGTACCTTAGATTTTGTCAGGTAAATCTAAAACCGTTATTTCCAGGCCTGTTGAGGATGACCGATAAAAACCTGCTTAGATTAAAACTAGGTTTATTTCCAATGGAAACCACGTCGGAAAATTTCAATGAACCTTCTCAGGCAATGCAGGGATTGAACAAGCAAGCCAGCGTCTTACTCAACTAACCATCGTGACCCCGTTGTTAGGGAGAGAAAATGGTATTACTCAAATGTAATTACGAAAACTTGTCTTACCCCTTTAACTATATCATCTTTATTTTCCCGATATTCCATAAATAGAATAACTTTCCAACATGTTGTACAGTTGACCGAGTTAACTTCCTTACATCCTGGGTTATCTATCAGATCACAGTTACTAGCATGTAGAGGTTGTCCAGCATTCACAGGATTCAACACAACTTTATCACCAACTACAACCTGTAAAACACAGAAACAGAGAGCTGGGGTTTAACATCCACTCGACACAAGTATAAGATACGGTTCAATTATATACATGTAGATAATTTGCTTGGAGTAGGTCTTTATAAAGGGCTATGTTGTAGTTAAAATACATGTAAGGTGAACAATTTTGAGTAAATTCTTAACTTAAGTCTGAGAATGCTTTGTGAACTCGGGGCCTGGTCTTAATAGTGGAGCGATCGTAATCCGTTTTAGTATGAGTATGAAGAAAAGAATTAGTTCTTTTAAAATATGGTCCTCATCAATATCGTGATATAAAACAGTTTTGTTTCTTCGACACCGACATGACTTAAGAATATCAATAATTCGATCATTTATCCCATGTTTTTCTTGGTGAATATTATTCTGATTATATGAATCGTGATATGTATTGCATCATGATTGTAGAGGCAGTAATTCAACGGGAAAAAATGATGAAAGGAACAAAAACTGACCTTATCCCCTTGTGAACTATGTTTATAAAATGGTTGTATATAAAACCAGGATCCTTCATTGCCAGAAGTATCTAAATTAACTCTCATTGCATTCTTCTCTAATAACGCGGGAAGACGTTTATTTACTGTTAAAAACTTGTTGCTTTTTATGTGAAGTAACTGCAAAAAAGAAAAACATGTATTCAATAAGTAACACTAGGGACCGGGTATCATTCAGATTTGATGAAAAAAGGTAAGAAACTGAGCTTACCATCTAGAATCTAATACACATATTCAGTTAATAGATTGCCATCCAGAAAGTGTTAAATACCATCAAGATTCATCAAAAACCGCCCAGTTTGTGCTACTATTTAGTTTAAGAAATACCGTTTAGTTTTGACATCCATCATTTAGTTTATGACCATTTAGCTTAGTTTTGATATTGGTCATCCAGTTTATAACCCTTTAGTTTCATAAACTAGACAAATGATGTCAAACTAAATGGTAGCACAAACTGGGAGGTTTTTGATGAATCTTGATGGTATTAACACTTTCTGGATGGCAATCTATTAACTGAATATGTGTATTAGATTCTAGATGGTAAGCTCAGTTTCTTACCTTTTTTCATCAAATCTGAATGATACCCGGTCCCTAGTGTAAGCTATAAAAAGTTTGAATAGGTGGATAGAGAAATAGAGACACACACACTTATTGGGTACAAGTCATTTTGGGACTAACATGTGGTTCAATTTTATTTCAATAATTCACATTAGTAGGGGGAGGAAACCGGAGGACCCAGAGAAAATCCATGAGGTTGGACAGGTGACCCTAATTCTTGCCACGTACAATCTGAGAATCAAAACCATGCCAGTTGATTTGTCAATGACATATCTTCCAAACTCCAATAGATGGACAGACTAGAGGAACGGACAAATAACCTTATTTTAATAATGACCTACATTATTATGTACATATTTATTATAAACCGAACTTGGTACATGTAGGTGCATTGAATGACGCAATGGATAGAAATTTCATTTTTCCTATCAGAGCTATCACACTTTCATACAAGAATAGGTTTTGTTGGTCAAATAATTGACCTAAATAAAGAGAGAGAGAGAGCGAGAGAGAGAGAAATGGGGTTTAAACCCCACTCAACACAAACTAGGTAAACTCCACTCAACACAAACTAGGTCATTTCAGGACTAACATATGGTTTTAATTTCATTTCAATAATTCGCTTCCGCGTAGGGGTCTTTAGCAGTGGGAGGAAACCGGAGTGCCGGGAGGAAACCCAAGAGGTTGAAAAGGCGCCCCTATCTCCATGCCACATATGCTCACACCAGGGCTCGAAACCACAGTCGCAAGCTAGAGGTGACCGGCCAGCTAGAGGTCGAAGCGCGGCACTCTAGACCACTAGGCCATCCCAACCCCCCGACCTAAATAAAACTGGAAGGATTATATTCTCCAATATTCAGAGACACATGTACTGAAATAATAACCTGATTCTATTTATAACGCCTGTCAAACCTCGTGAGTTTTCTCCGGGTCCTCTGGTTTCCTCCCACTAATGACCCCTACATGTACGTGCAATAGAATTATTGAAATAAAATTAAAACCGTTAGTCCCAAAATGACCTACTGTATAGTTTGTGTCGAGCTGCCGTTAAACAGCATTTCTCTCTCTCTCTCTCTCTCTCTCTCTCTCTCTTCTATCTTCTCTCTCTCTCTCTCTATGTATGCAAATTGTCTATAATTTCATTTCTTATCATGCTTTCATTTAAAAACAAATTGAACAAATAAATTGAGTTTGAAGAAATATATCTCTAAACTGTATTCTGTATGCCTGTTGTCATTAGCCCAGTTCGGAGAAGAACAGGGCGACGTTAAACCCGCTTTCATATCATTTATAAACAGCTTCTATCAGACTTGTCTTAATATAGTGGTTATACAGCTTTATTTAAACACATCGCTATCATAATATAATAGTGAGAAGACAAGTCTAGAAGATCAAAAATAAGCTGGCCGTTAAATCTATCCATAAACCAGCCACGTAGAAATTATCCCCACCATTATTCACTGAGACACATACATAATTGATCAGACTTCAACAAGTCATTTGTACGCTCAACTTGAATTGCAACCAGCAGACATCGACATGTACATATATATATATAGTCATCAAATGAAATTACTTCCATTGATTTACTTCTGCTTAAATAAGACGCAATTTTATTAGCTTCATTTTTAGTCTGAAAATAACTCGAATCATTACCAATATAGCTAAACTATGCAGGTGTTATTCAATTTTTTATGAAATCAGAGAGAGAGCGAGAGAGAGAGAGAGGCCATCCACACCCAACGCCCCACACCCCCAGAGAAAGAGAGAGAGAGAGATGGGGTTTAACACAAGCTATGTCATTTCAGGACTAACATATGGTTCAATTTTATTTCAATAATTCGCTTGTCAAGTTTGGACAAGTGACCCTGGGAATCGAAACCATGCCAGTTGACTCAATGACAGACTTTACGATACACCACACTTTCAGAGCCTTTAAGGATAATACAAAAATGTTTGACCATCACAAAATGGACTGCTCAATATGCCTTTTAGAAATGAAATAAAATGAGGTTTCGCATCCTACATCTCAGCTTCGACTGCGCTCATGAAAATTGACATAAACCTTACAGAGTGTTATGAGGGAAATTTTGCCACGGCAGCGGCACTATGGGACTATCGCATGGTCTAAACCTCCATCACTAGTGAAGTAAACATATATACATGTATGACAAGGACCAGCCCTCCTTCCACTACCCACATAGATTACATTACAGGGTACTAAATGTTCATATTCGTATGGTTCCACCAAAACTTTTGTGGTCCCACCAAACGCATACTTTGTGCAGTGTTTCGTTTGATTAGAGGTAATCCCACTACTCACTGCTGTAATGAGTGGATATTGTTTTTTCAAATTTTGATTGGTCAGTAGTTCGACTACCAACCAATGACTAGCTGCTCTACAAAAGCTTTACATTTAAAACGAGTGCCAATATTGGACCAAATATGTTTACATAACGTTACGCCATGGCTCACGATTTTATTATGCCCAATTAACCCGTGCATAGCAGAATACTGCAGTAAAACTAATTGTGTGACAAACGAGGCTATCAAGTCGAAAGAAATGTAAACAATACTGTTTGGAAACGGACATACTTTCACCGTTTTTAATACCTTAAATCACTGTCCAAAGTTTTAGGGAAGACCCAGATTAAACGAAGGACTGTCATGTTGCTGTACTTATTAAGTGATAGCTTTAATTGAATGGGAAGAATAGACACACTCCCGCAAAAGTTCAAGAATCAAAAGCTAATCCCGCAATGTCCAGAGAGGGATTTCTCGGGCCATTGCTTTAGGAATATGACAGAACGCGATATCACAATTTATCAGTTGTTTTATTTTGGAACAATATATATTTATATCCTCACACAAAGGGAATGAAACCATGACCACAAGTCAGAGATTGACCTGCCAGCTCGAGCTTGATGTGCAATAGTCTAGACCACTGGACCATCCCAAACCCCTAGTGGGCTTAAACCTGTATAACAATCTCTATTTTTGTCATAAGATCACCCAAACAAAGGGCATTAACTCTGCTAAAATTGAAAGGGTGAGATTATCACACATGCATATCTTATCAGATGTCAATCATGAATACATTGTATATCCACAAGCTGTCCACAAGCTGACACAGAGAAACAGACAGATTCTTATATACACCTTGATGTATATATGTACCCTGTACTTGATAACGACAAGAGGACACTTGATGAAACGTTGAACTATTAAAGTTGCTAGTGATTGTTATCCTGTGTTTGTGTTTTTTTCAATGTTAGTCCTATCACTAAATGCTTTTATAAACAATATAAACAATGTATGTACACCTTTGTACAAGGGTTTTTTAAAGAAATATCCAGATATTTCTTGATAGGTTGCCAGGTAACAAAACATACACCCAA
Source organism: Patella caerulea (assembly GCA_036850965.1). Lineage (NCBI taxonomy): Eukaryota > Metazoa > Mollusca > Gastropoda > Patellidae > Patella > Patella caerulea. The sequence continues at coordinate 7,390,800 of JAZGQO010000010.1, forward strand.
AGCAGCAAAGGCGTCTGAGCACTGGGGTTGTCGCATATTTTTTGTTTTGTCACAAATGAAAACATATACAACATATTAAAATTACATGTCTTTCTTTTTTGAGTGAAATAGTATATAAATTATTACAAAACACTAAAATTTTGAGTGAAATGTTATCTAAATTATTACAACACACTCAAATTACATGTCTTGCTTTTTTGCGTGAAACGTTATCTAAATTATCAATTAGAAATGAATTAACTTATCCAGACCATAATCAATTCTCGATGTCATTGCTAGTCTGCGATATTTACTGAATTAGGATCTGATTTGCTGCTCGGCTTTCATTCATGATTTAATCATGAAATGGATAATGAGGACTATGTTTTTTATCATACCAACTTTAGTTATGATGATTGAGGTTAGGTCGAAAATTAACTTGTTAAATTCTCAGACTGAAATTTTCAGCAAATTCCCTTTACACTATCTAGTTTTTATCTATAACAGTGAGAACTGTCTGCTCTTTGTCTAATGCATACTCCGCACAGCGTTTCGTTTGATTAGAGGTAATCCCACTACACACTGCTATTATGAGTGGATATTGTTGTTTTAAATTTTGATTGGTCAGTAGTCCGTCGACCAACCAATCACTAGCTGCCCTACAAAAGCTTTACATTTAAAACGAGTGCCAATATTCGACCAAATATGTTTACATAACGTTACGTCATGGCTCACTATTTTATTATGCCTAATTAACCCGTGCATGGCAGAATACTGCAGTAAAACTAATTGCGTGACAAACGAGGCTATCAAGTCGAATGAAATGTAAACAATACTGTTTGGAAACGAACATACTTTCACCGTTTTTAATACCATAAATCACTGTCCAAAGTTTTAGGAAAGACCCAAATTAAACGAAGGACTGTCATGTTGCTGTACTTAAGTGATAGCTTTCATTTATAATGGGAAGAATAGACACACTCCCGCATAAGTTCAAGAAAAAGATGCTATTCCAGCAATGGCCATAGAGGGATTTCCCGGGCCATTGCTTCAGGAATATGTGTCTAATGTCCCATAATCTATCTTTAATGGAACTGAGTCCCGAAGGGTTAATAGTTAAAATATTTTATATTTCAAATATGTTGGTTGTGTTTATAGGGAGATAATTGTAAGATTATTCCACGCTGAACAGCAGAAATTATCAGAAATCATTAGAATTCGTTTTGATTGCTTGTCTCATGACCTTAAAAAATTAACTTTTGTCTCTAGCGTGTCCATAAAAGTGATCTGGTGGTAATTATTGGATATCGTTGAAAATCAATAGGCTTCGTCTCATGACCTTAATTACTGTGAATAAATTTAAAGTCAATTGGGTAGTCACTTTAGCCTCTAGAACGTGCAGAGAGTTTCCAAAGTGATTAAGGGCCATAACTCTGTCAGTAATTATCGGAAATTCTTTAAAAACTATAGGCTTCATGACCTTAAAACACTGTGTATAAAGCTTAAGTTAAATAAATATCAACTTTAACCTCTAGATGAGCATCCACAAGATTTTTCAAAGTGATCAAGTACAATAATGCTGACAGTAATAATCGATAATTGTTGAAAATCAATATGTTTTTTGGTCTAGAAAGTCCACAAGCAATTGTAGACACCAGGCCGACAGAACACCAACAGACCTGAGCAGCACCAATGTACGAACACATTTCAATGCGAGTAAACCAAACTTTGTAATATTTTTGTTAATTCTTTTAATTATGACAGTATGCTACTAATTTTAAACCAAAACACACGACTAATACAATCAACATTTGACGAAAAGAAAAACGCTTATATTTACGACTACGATATCGATTTACAAATACAAGTTAAGTTATATATGCATGGCACATGTTTACTGTATGTGAATATCAAAAACATTTATTTCTCATCTTTCAGAACACAGATGTAAGAAAACCGGCAATCTATGGGGATATATCTATCATGGGGAGAAAGAGAGAAATGGGGTTTAACAGCCACTCGACACAAACTAGGTTACTTTGTGACTAACATGTGGTTTATTTTTATTTCAATAATTCGCTTGCGCATAGGTGTCTTTAGCAGTGGGAGGAAACCGGAGTGCCCGGAGGAAACCCACGAAGTTGAGAAGGCGACCCTATCTCCATGACACATATGCTCACACCAGGGATGGAAACCACAGTCGCAAGCCAGAGGTGACTGGCCAGCTAGAGGTCGAAGTGCGGCACTCTAGACCACTATCATGGATCAATGAAGAATTGGTATAGAGGATGTCAACCACATCTGATAATTCTATCAGCACAATCCAATATTTATTGTTTATTTCTTGTGTAATGTCTGTACTACTTTTTCTTGTCTGCAAAGTTTTTTTTTGTATGTAGGGTGGTTCTCCTGCACACTTGCTATTAAATGAATAAAATGGCGTGGTTTTGATTCCCTGGTTGTATGTAACAAAACATAGGGTTGCCTGTGTAAACTTCACAATTCATCAAACTGCAAATCAGTTTTAATGACGTACAAACCAAAGGAATTAATTGTGAAGTAATCAAAAGGATAAGAGGCAGTTCTCATTAGGTTTGGCTCTCTTTATTTTGGGGTTTCAAGTTCATCATCAGATATTTCACCTAATGTACCGGGATCAAAATTGATTGTTCGTCCCCATTGTGGTTACACTGTATCTCCATCAAAGTAGTTGGCATTATATTAATATGCAGTGATTTTTCTTATTGAGAGGGGTGTTATTGTCCAATCAACAGTGTCTAATCGACCAATCAAAACGCACAGAGAGAGAGAAATGGGGTTTAACTGCCAGTCGACGAAAAACTAGGTCATTTCGGGACTAAATCAAAACGCAAGATTCATCCATAAGTATGTTCCAATGCACAATAACACCCCTTTAAATGCAGTCCCTAAAAAAGCTCCCCTTAATCAACAAATTGTGAAATTTCCTTCCCTAACAAAGCTCTCCCAGTTTTGATAAGAATAGTGATTAAGAAATTAAGGGCTGTGTGTATGAGAAATGTTTCGAAACATCAATAACTGCATGTAATGTGGTCATTCCTGTTTTCATAAATGATAATAAATCACTCATAACTTTGTAAAGGAGAACGATTTTCAATTCTAAGGGAAAAAAAACCTCCCCTTGTTCGGCATTCAGGTGCACAACAGGAGCTTGACAATGATCACTCGCCTGACTGAAATGCGACACAGAAAGATTTACGTGTAATTATCTCATAATTAAACAGAGCGACATTTGATATTTCCAAAAAAATACAAATCACTAATTGTTACTTTAACCAGTGAGCAGCCAACATAAATCTTTTACGATCTAAATTCCTTAAGGCCATTTCATGTTCTTTTTTCCCCACTACTAAATGGAAGAAAAACATGTACATGTACCATGCTTATAATCACTCCTTGTTTAAAAAAATAAAGATTCATCAAAATAATACAGTGTGGTTGGTTACCTGGACAACGCCACCATATTGTAAAACCGTTCCAATTAACTTTTTATTTTCTCCTTCATTCTGTTTTTTCTCCAGTTCTGCTGCATGCTGGAAAATAAAACAAAGATAACCAGGGATGAAATTAAAGTAGTTTATTTACACAGCCTCGATAATCGTAGTTTCTCTAATGCTGTTTATATGAGTAGCTTTTCGGCACGCGCTGCATTTTTAATTTACCAACAAACATTCTCAAAATAGAGACATATTTCCTGGGAGAGAGAGAGGGAGAGAGAGAGAGAGAGGATTAAACATCCACTCAACACAAACTAGGTCATTTCGGGACTAACATGGTTCAATTTTATTTCAATAAATCGCTTTCACGCAGGGGTCTTTAGTAGTGGGAGGAAACCAGAAAAACCCACGAGACTGGACAGACGATGCTACTCCTTGTCACATACAACAAGGGAATGACAGACATTATGATACACTCCCGTACACACCCACCCATCCCTGCAATCAGCCCTCCAGGACCTTGGATACAACAAACTATCTGCTACTGTAAACTTTTATAAACTTTTAATTCACATCACATAAATAGATGTCATTTGGTTTCACAACTCAAAGCAGTTTGGGGAAAAAAATATGACAAGATTGAAAATGTTGAAGCCGTTAAATGTTAAATATGCAAAGCTCGTCAATTTTATTGCTAGATCTTCATGATCAGGTTCTTGATAAATAGAGAGAGAGAGATGGGTTTAAATGTCCGCTCGACACAAACAAGATGATTTCGGGACTATACGGTTTAATTTTATTTCAATAATTTGCATGCACGTAGGTGTCTTAAGCATTGGGAGGAAACTGGAGGACCCAGAGAAAACCCACAAGGTTTGAGAGGCGACCTTACTTTTTGTTACGTACAACCGGGGCATAGAAACCATGCCAGCATGACACACACGGTAACCATTGCTAACCATTCGGCAACCCAACCCCCCTATTTAGTAAAGCAAAACAAACCACAAATTGGTGTGGCCTAACATGAATCTAAGGTAATAATTGGATACAGTACATGTTGTGTTTCACTAATATATTGAGGGAGGAAAAGAGAGCTATACTAAACTAAACTAAATAAGTTAATTTTACACAGAGAGAACATCCGTCATACAGAACTAGAACATGAAATAAAAATACATCCTGGTTCTATTTTAGTACGATTTAAAAAACAGAGGTGAGGATTTAAATCTTTCAAAATGATTAAATCTCGTATTAAATTTAGCAGCCATAACTAATTGTGCTCTGCTCAATGTATGACCAGGTAAAACTAGAGCAAAGTTAATTTGAGGTCCCGGCCATTATAAATTAGCCAGAAGCCAGAAGTTTAACTCTTTAATTATATTAGAGACATTGTTTTATAAATTATTATCTATTGTCTAGGCATTAATGTATTAAGGATTATAAAGTTAGGGTTACTAGGAAACAAAGTTAAAGGTATAAAAGTCATGAAATTTGTATATTCAGAAAAAGGAGTTGACCACAGACAGGCAGATGGACATACTGAGGAACAAGTCTCTGATAAGTTGTTTCATGGATACTGTTAGATTACCTAGCCTGTGGGTCAGTATTGATATATATTATTATCAAGTATTGTTACAGAATATAAGATTATACCAAGAAGAAGTGAGTTGTTCAATTATTATATGTCTCAAAGAGGTTGAAAATATAACCCATCGTCCGAAGATTGGACTATAAGCAGGTCCATAAACCCAGGATGATAAATGTTACAGAATGAGGGTGTTGAATTTTTTACTTTCTGGCATGGTTCCCTCTTATCAGTGGTGCAGGACACAGTGCCAAGCAAGGCCAAGGGACAATGTATAGTGTCCACCACAGAATCAAATTTGACCTTTTTTTGGTTTTTAACATTTATGAAACAAGTCTGGCACAAGTTCAAAATGTCAAGTACCGATACTACATATAGTTCATTAGTAACTGACATTAAGCATAATAAAATAAACCCAAGTAAGAAAAATCCAAACCAGCAGACAAAATTCAAAGTCCTAAACACATGGTACATGTATAGGCAAAATGGTGTAATCAGCAAATGGACTGTATGTGGTAACAGGTGTCCGGAAGAGTAAGCTCACCCTGCCTGGCACCACACCCTCCATAACTGGTGTAATACAGATTTGCTAGAATTGTAGATTAATAGTTTTCAAAATTCTGATTTATAAATCTGACGAAACCTGCAGGGTGAAACACTTCAATCCTAGAATAGGCTTCAAAGCAAATCATCATATCAAAGGGTTTTAAAAAACTTCTGAATCTCTGCAAGAAACTTATGAAAATATTGACGAGATCTACATGTATAAGGTCACTTATTGAGAAAATATTTTTGATGTGGCAAATGATGGCTAAATAGCTAGAGCATGGTTCCCAAATTTTATCGAGCCATCGTACCTTTGGCTCTCAATGTAGCTTTTAATATCATTGAGCCATACTGTTTTGTTTTATACTACTTGGAATTTATCTAATGGTTTGGATTGTTCGCACTTGATTTTATTTTATTCATAGGACGTTCGACACATGTTAGTCTTACAGTTTCTTTTTTTCTTAAATCTTTTTTTTTATTTTGTCCCCTTCCCCCCAACCTAGTGTTTAGACATCGCATCTTTAGATTTCCTCTCTCTCTCTTTTTTTTATTTTGTCCCCTTCCCCCCAACCTAGTGTTTAGACATCGCATCTTTAGATTTCCTCTCTCTCTCTCTCTCTCTCTTTCTCCTCTCTCTCCCCTCTATCTCTCTCTCTCTCTCAAATATAATAACCTTCATAATAAAATACACTGGACTTTAACATTCAACAGAAAGCTGCGACTGTACGTATGTTGAGAATGTTAGGTCATTAAGAACTGATTATACTCTAATCACAGAGAAAGCAGAACATCCCCTCCAGATAACATTCTCTCCTTCTCAATCATAAACAGACCTGTTGATGACTTTACTCAGATCTATTTTAGCTGCATACAATATATTGCACAAATTGATAAGAAATCTTCTCACGATGGCACTCTACCTTAAAAACGATAAAATTACAATGTTTTCCGGTGTGATACAATGGTTTATCAGAACGAAACATAACAGACTTGTTTATTGACATGGAATAAACGGTGAAGGGAAAGAGAGGAGGAGTTCATTTTTGGACAAACATATGATGCAGAGAGAGAGAAAGAAACTTCAGCTGGATACCTCAGAATAATAAAACAGAGATAGAGAGATGGGATTAACGTTCACCAACACAAACTAGATCATTTCGGGACTAAGATATAGTTTAATTCTATTTCAATAATTCGCTTGCGCGTAGGGGTCTTTTAGCAGTGGGAGGAAACAAGAGTGCCCAGAGGAAACCCACAAGGTTGAGAAGGCTCCTCTATCTCCATGCCACATACCGTCACACCAGGGGTCGAAAAATAATAAAACAAGCTAGAACATTAATAATATAAATTACTTCACAACCCACGTGGATTTCACTTCAAAAAATATCCAATTAGTCAAATTTTGACTTATTTTGTTCACAACAGATTTGCAAGATATTTTTAGCTTTATTTAAGCTTTATGACTATTAATAAATAAGATATTTTCAGCTTTATGACTATTAATAAATAATATTTCAAGTGCTTTTGCATAAAAAAAATGAAAATTAACTGTATTTATTTTGTTTCAAGATTAAATTCTTTCAAATATCTAATTATATGATATAGCTGGTCCTACCGAATCTCGGAAAACTGTACGTTATCCTATTTTACACTGTTACCCCATTTTTATCATTCCTGTACGCTTACAGTATGCGTATAATTATCCAGAAACTTATGTTGATTACATTAATAACAATTTTTTGAGCTTGGGTTCCTATTTTTTGGAGTAATTGTAATTAAACAGAACTGTTTACACTTTATAAATGTACATGTAATTCTGTTTACTTAAGATATCTAATAACACTGTAAATCATAAATGTTGCTTTTTTCAAGTCACCAATATAATAGTAATCTTCTGTCGCAAATTAACCGCATTACAATGCCCTAAAGGTAGATAGCCAGGTAATGAAACATGTTGTGTTTTCCTTCCACTGCTAAAGACCCATACGTGCAAGTGAATTATTGAAATAAAATTGAACCACATCTTAGTTGCGATGTGACCTAGTTTGTGATGAGTGGACCTTATACTCCCATTTCTCTCTATCTTTCTCTCAACATAAAACTGGTATATATATAAATTCAAAGTCAACTGGATGATCACTTTAGCATCCAGAACATCCAACAAACTATAACAGACGGATAGTAATACGGGAGTAATAGTTAATTACAATAATTATTATTGCCGTAAAATATGTTTAGAAAACAGGATGCTAGCTTCATTAATACTAATTACTTCATGCACGATAAAACCCAAATTATAATAATCTACTTGCCAAAATAAACATCAATATTATATTATAGCTATACTTGAGATACTGAGGCGCATGATGGTTGTGTACTATCTCTACTGTATAGTAATAATCTAAGTCTATTTTATACTGTAATCTTGGTATCATTTAATCTTTTGAATCTAGTTCTAATTTCTTTCACATGTTTAATATCAAATCTTTGTTTAAAATCACAGCAAATCATCTAATTTTTACTGGTACTTGTTTCCAGTTTAAAGCTGACCATTCAATTTTGATAAATTTAACAAAACATCGCCCATTCAACTACCATTGTTGAATGATACCATCTTGTCGTTCTTCGTAATACCCCCGCTAATCCCGTGAGTAGTAATTAATGAATGGACTCCCACTGATCAGGTAAAAAGAAATGTGAAAATTAACCCGGGATTACATGTATCTGTTAATTAATCTTTTGTTTTATTAAACAACTATAAATAATAACCTGATCATTGTTTTCACACATAACGGAACATTATTTGATACTGATTGAATAAACTGAAGAATATCGACGAAAAGCCGAGTTTTGTCACGATCAGGTAGCATCTCTTTTCCATTGCCACCATGCTGTTAAATAGACGTTTTTAGTGCCTCCTATAATATCACACACAGAGTTACACTTCCTGTGAATCGATGGCAATATCAGCGATGTTTATTTTGCTCAAGTGCTTTTTTTAATAAAATTCAATTAATTCATCGATTTCATTCACATAAATGGATAAATATTACTGAATGCATCACAATGATAGACAGTAGTATTGAAGGTTGCTACAAAATGACAAGTTTACGGAAGTTATGTCCAAGATTCAGCGACGGCCAAATTTACCGATGCAAGTATTGGTGTTTGCTTCCAATGCATTCAATCGTAATATTAGTTTATGTCAGCACATTTTATTAAGAGGCCACTCCCTTTGAGAGGTCAATCGTAAAAATTCTCTTGGGTGGCTGCTTAATGCAGACTCTACTGTAGTTGTTTTCCGAACCTAACATCAAATTAGTGAGGCCTAATATATATATTTTATCTTAGAATGCATCATTCGGCATTTAAACAAAATATTAATAAGCTCAATTTCACCAGATGGTATTCTTGTGTGTGTACTTAACTTTGTTGGACTAAGTGAACCAAGGATTCTGTGGCGCCATCAATATGTTTTGGCACCCATCTCAATTTTATTCTTTCTGTTCATGAAAACTGAGCAGAAAATTGAGAACACAAACTCTACAATAAACAATTTATGGGTGCAGCAAAAAGTCCTAAGGAGTAGTAGTAGTCCATACTTTGTTTTTTCATGAACTGTCTATTATCAGTATTTATTTTATGATCAGTAGTGGAATACCGCGTTTTATCAGTGAAATAAAAGTGTTATTCCACTGGCTAGCAAAGTAGTCCATGTTGTATTACCTAAAATGATTGTAAAATCATAAAATAAACAGAACATTTGTCGTTTTGTCGTGAATAACATGTTTTATTTCATCTCTAAGCAAGAAAACGTTTATATTTTCACTCTAAAACGACAAATAACCTCTATATATTATTAGGGAAATGAAATGTAACAAGAGAGAGGGAATGGGGTTTAACGTACCCTCTACACAAACTAAGTCATTTCGCGACTAACATATGGTTTATTTTATTTCTATAATTCGCTTGCACGTAGAGGTCTTTAGCAGTGGGACGAAAACCCGAGTACCCGGAGAAAACCCATGTGGTTTCGATCCCTGGTGTGAGCGTATGTGGCATGGAGATAGGGGCACCTTCTCAACCTTAATTTAACATTATCCAATCAAATTACTAAAATACAGATTTTATCTTAGTTTAAATTCTGAGAAACAGACCCCTGTTCCCCAATCCCATTCAGACATCCTGAATAAAATATTGTATAAAAAAAAAACCAAAACCAAGTGGAAGCCTATCATTGAGCTGGTATATTCACCACTGAGCTATATTAGGAAATTGAATCCAGGACAAGTAAATGAAACTCCCTCAGTGATCAATTAATTTCACATGGTTTGCTACATTGATAACTTAACAATTACTATATAAAATCAAATGGAACGAAGAAAATCCATAACATTTCATCCACAGTTTAATTTAAAGAGTTACAGAGTGCAATGATAGGGACAATTATATAGTATAGTCCTTTGATGGGATGAAAAACTGAGCTCCTGTGTAGGGTTAGTGCATGTACATGTAAAAGATCCTTTGGCAGTTGGAAGTTGATATTAGTGTACAGGTCATATTGCCACTGTCCAGTCAAAATTTCTTACAGTACACTGTATGGTGTATGCTTGTTTCCATTAGCCCAGTCAGAGCAGAACAATAGGGAGAAAGAAATGGGGTTTAACGTCCACTCGACACAAACTAGGTCATTTTGAGACTAACACATGGTTTCATTTTATTTCAATATTTCCCTAATAATATATAGAGGTTATTTGTCGTTTTAGAGTGAAAATATAAACGTTTTCTTGCTTAGAGATGAAATAAAACATGTTATTCACGACAAAACGACAAATGTTCTGTTTATTTTATGATTTTACAATCATTTTAGGTAAATCCGATAACAATTTTGAACTCCAGAGGGTAAAAAGGGCAATTTTTCGGACAATCAGGGGCCATAATTCAGGAAGTTACGATCCGATTGGCGCAAATATCGCAAGGAACCAAGATCTTTGGGTTATAAACATACATGTCAAGTTTCATCAAAATTGGTTCAAAATTGTGACCTCTATAAGGTCCACAACCTTGATATAACATATTTTCACACTATTCGCGTACAAACGGCGGCCATTTTGTCCGTCAATTTTGGTCCGATTTTCACGAAATTCGAACACAACCTTCATAACCATGGAACGGTGATATAATCAAACGGTTTTTTAAATCGAATAACAATTTTGACCTCCAGAGGGACCACAAGTTAAAAAGGGTGATTTTTCGGACAATCAGGGGCCATAATTCAGGAAGTTACGATCCGATTGGCGCAAATATCGACAGGAACCAAGATCTTTGGGTTATAAACATGCATTTCAAGTTTCATCCAAATCGGTTCAAAATTGTGACCTCTACACTGTTCACAAGCTAAAAAACATGAGGTATGTCCATGCCGCATACATGTACGCTCACACCAGGGCTCGAAACCACAGCCGCAAGCCAGAGGTGACCGGCCAGCTAGAGGTCGAAGCGCGGCACTCTAGACCACTAGATCATCCCAACCCCCCCAGAACAATAGGACGTTTAACTCCATTCCCATTCCTTTTAACTTTTAGGTTATTCGGGAGGGGGGAGGAGGGTGCAGGGCTGAATGGTTAGCACATGCGTTCTGTATCATAAAGCCTGTCATTGAGTCAACTGGCTTGGTTTCGAATCCCTGGTTGTATGTGACAAGGAGTAGGGTTGCCTGTCCAACCTCGTGGGTTTTCTCTGGGTCCTCAGGTTTCCTCCCACTGCTAAAGACCCCTTCGGGCAAGCGAATTATTGACATAAAGTTAGACCATATGTATTGTTAGTCTCGAAATGACCTGGTTTGTGCTGCGTGAATGTTAAACCTCATTTCTCTCTCTCTCTCTCTTTTAGGGCATTCTGAGTTTAACAAAGAATGTTGTCCGTATAAAAAAACAGAAATGTCAACCAGCGCTTGCCTCAAATCAGGGATAAGTTTAAATCAATATTCACATGTATAGAGAAATAAAAACATGCTAAACCTCTTCAACGCAATGACACAAAATCTTATCAATTTTTTTCTATCAATGAGAAATTCGTCTAGATCGACAGATCACAAAAGGAAACTATAAAATATCATTTTCACCTTTGATTATCTGAAATCAATTGTTGTAGATACTTTTTCTTCGGAATGGAATACTTCGGGAACTCAGTCTAGGGCAAACAGGTCATTAATTAAATGAAATAAAGGAATAATGGGTCTAAGATTAGGTCTAAAGTCATCTCTCTCCGTGTAATTTGTATTCATCAAGACTCAACTCTTTTTTAACTCGAGTCTGAAGAGAATTAGTTTTAGTTACAAGTCAGAACAACCCTGTTATTGTATCTCCTTATTAACTTGAGACAGAAGCGAATCGGTTCTACTCAGTAGTCCCACTCCCCCCACCGGGAGATTGTGTCAGGGGTCATACTGGCGGCTTTTGACCCTATGACGTCAGACGTTTGACATTCCTTGGGGTTTACGTACAGTTAACTTGCCATAACAAACCGTTTCTTTGACTAATTCCTCAAATTAACTAGAATAGAACACCTGTTACATATCAACTCTTCTAGATCCTATTGTTGTTAAGACAAGTAAAACGAAATTTTGAATTTTAAAAAATGAAACGAAATAATAGGATCTATCTGTCCCAAACTTGTAGGTAACCTCGTGGGTTTTCTCCAGTTTCTAAAGACCAATCCTACTGAAATAAAATGTACCCTTGCTAGTCATGAAATCATGTACATGTAGATGTTAAAATGCATATCTTTCTGTCTCTCTCACATTCACAAACACACCATGAGCATGAGAATAAGAGATCTATTTTTAACTTACATGCAATCTGTCGAGTAAAATAGGATCTGTGCCAGTTTGTCTTGCTGCTTGCCAATACTGCTTTTGGGCAGAATATCTGGACAACGGACATATTTTAAACAAACAATCTGAAAGATACATTTATCAAAAAAAAAATAATCAAAATATTGCATGGAAGACAAGAGTTATGTTGTGATTCGCATGATTATTTCTTTATCAAAATATCACATGGAAGACAACTGACGAGCATTATGTTGTGATAGTGATATGCACAAGTATCGAAAGGAACTGAGATCTTTGTGATATAAACGTAAATTCAAAGTTTCATCAAAATCGTATAAAAATTGTGACCTTTAGATTGCCTACTAGCTAAAAAAAACATGTTTTTGCGTACAATCAACAACAACCCATGAAGTTATTGTCTGATGCATGCCAATATCGAAAGGAACTGTGATCATTTTGAGATTAAGCTATTTCAATTTTCGTCAAAATCAGATAAAAATTGTGACCTCTAGAGTGCCTTCAGGAAATTGTGGACGACGGACGGACAGGGGCGACGACAATATGCCAGCTAAAGATGCATGGTATCTTTAATGTATATTTTGTACTACATGTATTCATTCAACTATAATAACATGAGTATTGGGGACAATGATTATATCAACCATACATTATATGCCAGAGCTAAATCTGCCTGAAATATTTCTCAAATTACAATGTAGTAGTAATTAATTGGACATTAATTAACTTATCCAGACCATAATCAACTCTCCATGGCATCGATAGCCTTAGAGCTTTTGTGGATTATGATCGACTTTGTTGCATAACTTTCCTTCCCGATTTCATCATGAAAAGAATAATCAGGACTATGTTTTTTATCGTACTGACTTTAGTAATGATGACCAAGGCTAGGCAGAAATTTTAACCACTTAATTCTTGGTTAATAGTTTATCAATCTGACTGAAATTTTCAGCAAATTCCCATTACTTTGTCTAGTTTTTAACAGTTATAGTGAGAAATGCCAACTTTAATTTCCCATAATGTATAGCTTTATTGATAGATGAATCATATGTTAAAGTAACCTATTACTGTCTATAGTCTTTGCTTTACCAGCCCATTATTAATCTATCATGGAGAGAGAGAGAGAGAGAGGGGGAGAGAGAGAGAGAGATGGTTTAACATCCACTCGACACAAACTAGGTCATTTCGGGACTAACATATGGTTTTACTTTTATTTCAATAATTTGCTTAAGCGCTGGGGTATTTAGCAGTGGGAGGAAACCGGAGGACCTGGAGAAAACCCACGAGGTTGGACAGGCGACCCTTCTCCGTGTCAGGTACAATCAGGGATTTGAAACCATGCCAGTTGACCAAATGACAGGCTTTACGATACAATAACCACATGCTAACCATTCGGCCATCCACCACCCCCCCACATACATGTAGTACATCATGGGTGCCAAGTTACATTGTAATTGCTGTATGTCTATGAATACATGTACATGTAGCATCAATTAGTGTCTTGCAAAAACAGTGACATTTCCTTAAATAAGTACATATAATATAACTGAGGAATTGTTTTTTGTATTTCAGAGGAGAGCCAAAAAAAGCTCCCCTCAATCAACAAATTGAAAAAAAAATGGCTCTCCTAAAAGGTTCTCCCAGTTTCGATAAGAGGAATGCTTTAAAAATTAAGGAGTGATTTAGAAATTAAGGAGAGTGATTGGTAGATAAATGTTAATAAACCCCCAATGACTTTGTACAGGAGAGTGATTTTCAATTTTATGGGGAGGGAAAAAAAAAAACTCCCCTCGGCCGACATTCAGGTGAGCAGTAGGCGCTCGAGAGCAATCACTTGCCATAAAAAATATTGACTGCACCAAGGAATGAAGCTGCTTTAAAACAATTATAGTCTAATTGAGCCTCTGGACAGCCCTGGTGCAGTTGGCAACCCAAAAGTCAAATAACAGTTGCAAATAGATACATGTATCAACTAGAAATAATATCACTTCTATGATACAGTGTCATGGAGAGACCCATGATGTTCATTAAGCAACGTCCGCAAGTTTTACAAACATTTAACCGTTGCTTCAATACACAGCAATTCCCGAACATCTACACCTGTTGTGTTTACATGTAACTAATTAGCATTGTCCAATCAGAGGTCGTGACACATAACAGACTGTAAACAAGCATGGCGTCCTCCTTGCAAGGTGTTTCAGAATTTGAGAATTGGGGATCAAGCTTCCATTTACACATATATTTACACAGATGGTGATCAGGTAGCTTGGGCTATCATCAGGTACATTTTGTACATGTACTTGGGCCACATCAAGCCATCTGGAATCATTTCTGTTACACTTCCAGTTCCACCCGCTGCTTCCATATTTACTGCTGAGCTCCAGGCCATTTTCAGACAGAGTTCATTCAATCCTCAGGGGGGATGGATGGCCGAACGGTTAGCATGCGCGTGCTGTATCACACGGCCTGCCATTGAGTCAACTGGCATGGTTCTGAATCCCCGGTTGTACCTCGCAAGAAGTTGGGTCGCCTGTCCAACCTCCTTGGTTTTCTCCGGGTATTCTGGTTTCCTCCCACTGCAAAAGACCCCTATGAGCAAGCGAATTATTGAAATAAAATTAAACCATATGTTAGTCCCGAAATGACCTAGTTTGTGTCGAGTGGACGTTAAACCCATTTCCCCCTCTCTCATTCAATCCTCTTCATCTTTAAAACGTGTCATTTACTGATTCTCTATTGTCCTTTTTATAAATTAAAGGCAACTAACAACAAGCAGCTTGTTCACCTCTTAACAGCAGACATTTATGGTCTTCAACTGTCATTCAAGTTTAATGGCATGGACATCATCTTCTTATATCACAATTTTTTTACTTTTTTACAGATTTTAAATCCTCAATAAATTATTTATATATACAGGCGCTGAAAACGGTCTTGGGTTCTTGCAGACACAAATAAACTTAAACACATTAAGCCTATCTTAGGAGAAGGACCAACCTCTAATAAGTCCAATAGAAGGGATGAAGTTGTTTTGCGTCAGTCTCCCATGTATGTCATACATTTTTGACTCATATTTTCATTTTAAATTTAAAGAGAGAGCCTCAACCAGAATGTGAGCACTGTAAAGTTCACTTGACAGTTCACGTTTTGATCGAGTGCGAGTATCTCAACGATACATGTATAACAAAAACATACCAGCGTTGCCAGTCTTTGCACAATCTACATTTTGTATTTCCCCAAATGGGTTTATATGGAAGTATTATATTTGATTTACTGTTGATACCATTTATTGTAATTTGATTATATTTGATCTACTGTGATATTTTGATACCATTTATTATAATTTGATAGTGATCTGTAATATGATTTTAAATATATTTAAAAATATACATCATGCGATTCCATATACAGTGAAATCCCTCTATTAAGACCACCCATGGTACTGTCTAGATGTTGTCTTAATAGTGAGTTGGACTCATTACAGAGTAAGCATACTTGAAGCAATTTCAAAGAGAAATAGACAATGTTACATGTGGGTAAATTATAGACAGTTGATGGACAATCATGGTGGCTAAGTGGGGAAAGACGATGGCTCGCTAGTCTGGAGGTGGGCTGTTCGACCCGTGCATTGACCGAGAAACTTCATCCATATTTTCCGGCGTGGTTCCCCCCTTCTCAGTGATACAGGATGGAGGGCCTGACAAGGACAGCTGTCTTTTCGTGCAGATTGGACGAAAAACTGAGGTCCTGTGTACACATTGGCGTGCATGGAAAAGCTCCCCTTACAGTTGCAATCTGATATAAGAGTAGACCGTAGTGCTGCTGTATGCTGAATGCCCGTATTCATTAGCCCAGTTCCGAGCAGAACAGTCGGATGTTAAACTCATTTCATTTCCTATCATGTGAGTAGCCTGTAATGCGGAGTTAGACGTTAAGCTGGATTTCATGTACATTTACATGTAGTCTGTCACGCAAAATTCACCACAGATACATAAAGAGCATAGTAGGTGCTGACATGCTTTAAACAAAATTTCATTGGCAAGATGGCTGCCCGCTACCTGTCTCTATATTTAAGTCAGAATAGCGCAGTGACGTAGGATGTCATTTACATGTAGAGCAGGTTATCCAGTTTAACTATACCCTGGGCTATGTTGTCCAGTTTATGAAACTAAACTAAATGGTCTTAAATAAACTAGATGACCGATTGTCTAAACTAAATGGTGTTTCATAAACTAAAAGGTAGCACAAACTGGGCGTTATTGTATGAATCTTCAACACTTTCTGGACAGCAATCTATTAACTGAATATGTGTATTGGATTCTAGATGGTAAGCTCAGTTTCTTTCCTTTTTTCATCAAATCTAATGATATCCGGTCCCTAGTGTAACTAATCGAACCATTCCCATCAATGTGAGGATTCATTCGAGATATAAGTGAAAAATTCTGACACGTGGTTGGATATTCTTATTTCACGTACTGTATCATGACTGAAGGGGTTTTATGTTTACTTAATTTGTTGGCCTACTTGACCTAAAACAATCACCACAATCTACCTGTCAACACACTACCAGGTATTTTATCACTTAAATATCTCCACTTTATCTCAAAATCATAAACGGTTAACCCAGCAATAGAAAGTTTAGCCATTAAGATAATGACATGTTTATCTCCAAGTAAATCTATCCATCATAAGGAGTCATCGATATTGGGGTACAATAAAGGTGGGACAGGAGAGATAATAATTAGTCCAGTCATAAAGATAGACGTACCTGACATTATCTACTTATTGCCGGACATGTATTAATAATACATCATCAGGCCTGTTTTAGATGGACCTGACAAAATGTCAGACACTAATAAAATAGTACCTGACATTTTCAACTTAGTGCTGGACATGTATCAATAATATCAATAAAAAAGACAAATCTGTGCAGGACAAAATGACAGGCACCAGAGGTTTTGTGCCTGACAAATCCTGATTCGGTGCCTGACATTGTCTGGGACAGGTGCCTTATTTCCAGACTTGTGAGTGGCCTGTCACAGTTCTGCTTCTCCCTACAGCTGTTGTCATGTGGACTATATCCATAGGTAATTGAACACAAAATAGTTGGTTGATAGAGAGAGGTTTAAGTCTGCTGCACTCGGCAATTCTCCACAGATTTCGGAACCTACATCTAGTCTCGGCTGAATGACAGTAAGTGATATGTACCTACGCTCATACATTTGCGATGCGGCTACCGGTTTACTTTAACAGGAAAACTTGACGCTATTTCAAACAAACAAGACACCATGGGCGCATCCATGTTTCATTCAGGACCTTTAAAGTAGTTCCAAGACACCATGGGTGCAGCCACGTTTCATCCGGGACCTTTAAAGTAGTTCCAATATGACGGAATTCGTCATACAGCCAAGAATAGATGTAGATTACGGAATCTGTCGAGATTTGCCGAGTGAGTCTGCTGAACACAAACTAAGTCATTTCAGGACTAAAATAATCATGGTTCAATTTTATATCAATAAATTTCGAGTATGTACAAGTTGGATTTAGCAGTGGGAGGAAAGGAACCAGAGAAACCCAATGAGGTTTGGCCTGAGACCCTCTACTCCTTGACAGGTACATGTATGTGTACAAGATAGGGGGAGGCGAAACTAAGCAACTTAACTCAAAGACAGACCCTATGATATAAAGTGCATGTGACAGACCATTCAGCTGTTTTTATAAGTTGTCTGACACTATAATATACATGTAACTTTGTATGTAGCAGCTGTCTTCATTTGCCCAGTCGGAGCAGAACAGTAGGACGTCATAAAACCCCATTTTATTTCATTTCTATGTACGAGTTGTTGACATTAAATGAGACCTGGTTTACCTTCCACTACCCACCATGCATTAATAATGAGATAGTTTATTAATGAATTCAGAAGACCACACTTAACACAACAATCCATACATGTACAAACATATAACTTGACAATAAACAGATAAATAAATACAAGAATGCCTTCGTAATGGTCTGGTCTGGTCAAATCATATACTGGCTGGGTTTTCATCTAATGAAAGCCTTTGAATGTAGCTTGAGTAACTTTTTAATTCAACATACTGTAATCAGTCACATCTCATTAGCCATTGTTATGTACTGATTTTTTGTCCCAATTCTGATAGAACGGATCAAATGGGGTTAAATGCCCTCAGACACAAACTAGCTCATCTATGGACTTACATACATGTAACTTATTTCAATTATTTGCTTGATTATTGGGGCCTGTAATGGTGGGAAATGAAATGGGTTTAACATCCTACTGTTCTCCCCCGTAATCAGCTAATGAAGACAGGCATCCACCATACAGTGTGCTTTGAGGGAAATTGTGCCCGGACAGTGGCCTTATGGCCTACTCTTATATCGAAAGGGATCTTTTACATGCACTCCAATTTGCACACAGGACCTCAGTTTTTCGTCCCATCTGAACAAAATCAATGAAGTTGAACATCTGGGATTCTACATAATTATCACTTCTAAATGGCATATATACATGTATAAATACATGTATTTCGTTCTTATTAATAAATATAGGTGAATGGCATACATGTAAATTTGTATGTTAATTAATTGATGTTTATTAAAAATACACTATGAGAGATTGGATAAAAAGCTGGCAGTTCTCACTATCATAGTTAAAAACTATACATAATGTAAATTGAATTTGCTGAAAATTTCAGTCATATTGATCCACAGTGGACCAAGAATTTATGCTTAGTCTGAATCATCATTATTAAAGTCAGTACAATAAAAAAAATCATCAATGATCAGTTTCTATTCCAGTAAATGTCGCAGAGGCTAACGATGCCATCAAGAGTTAATTATGGCCTAGATCTGTTTATTTATTTCTAATTAATAGCTTAGATATCATTTCAGGCCTAAAGAAAGATGTGCAATAGGCATATTCGCTCTTGCATACATGTATTAATGCGCATGTTTAATGTAAAATAACTACATGTATTTATATACATTACATGTACATGTATTGCAGTCTACAGTCACAATGTTTCTATTTTGGGACAAGATTATATGTCCAGCTCTGTTTAAATATAATATACACATGTACATGTAGCTCTGTATTATTAATAATGTTAATGAATACATGATGTATATTATCAGTTTCTAGAAATCTGTAAACAAGAATGACAAGAGATGTACATGTGATATCTGTAATATAATCTACATTGTAGTACTGGCCATTTATTACATGAGCCCATTACTATCTATATATACATGTACAGTATAACACTTACTGATCTCAGTTTGTATTCATCATTCAATAATAAACATGACACATCTTACAGTTACATGTAATGAAAGGGAGAGAGAGAGGGAGAGAGAGAGAGAGAAGAGAGAGAGAGAGAGAGAGAGAAATGAGCTTTAACATCCACTCAACACAAACTAGGTCATTTTGGGACTAACATATGGTTTTTAATTTTTATTTCAATAATTAGCATGCGCGTAGGAGTCTTTAGCAGTGGGAGGAAACAGGAGTGCCCGGAGGAAACCCACGAAGTTGAGAAGGCGCCCCTATCTCCATGCGACATACGCTCTCACCAAGGATCGAAACCACAGCTGCAAGCCAGAGGGGACCAGCCAGCTCGAGGTCGAAGCGCTGCACTCTAGACCACTAGGACATCCTAACCCCCCTACACATAATAAAATGTGATTTTTCTTTCAATGTGATTTGACATATAATGTGATTTGACATGCTATACATGTACATGTATGTGATTTGACATATAATGTGATTTGACATATAATGTGATTTGACATTTAATATATTATTTGACATATAATGTGATTTGGCGTAATGTGATTTGACAATGAAAGGGATATGACTTTCTTTTAATTTGATTTGGTAACATTTAATGCGATTTGACATTTTTGACTAATATGACTTTCAATGTGAAATGTGATTTGATTTTTAATGTGATTTAATCCTTGGTGTGATTGGACTTTAAATGTGATTTGACCTTTAATGTGGTTTGACTTTAAGCTGACTTAGCTGGAATTTTGACCCAAATCAAATGTAGTAAGATGCAAGAAACCCTTGAAAATACATATGGCGTAAAGTATGCACATATATAACCTAATACAAACACTGTTACAAAGTACTAATTGCAGTGGTACATGGGTACATGTAGGTCAAGGACAATATAATGTTAATGGTTATATGTTGGTTTATAGACATTTGGTGAGAGAGAGAGAGAAATGGGTTTTAACACCCACTCGACACAAACTAGGTCATTTCGGGACAGACATATGGTTTAATTTTATTTCAATAATACGCTTGCGTATAGGGAGGGGTCTTTAGCAGTGGGAGGAAACCGGAGAAAATCAACGAAGTTGGACAGGCGACCTACTCCTTGCCATGTACAACCGGGCATTTGAAACAACGCCCGTTAAATCAATGGCAGGCCGCATGATACAGCACACGCACGCTAACCATTCAACCCCCTGTTACTTGGTGAATGAAATGCAATTTAATGTGGCTCAACTAAACAAGTTACAAATGTACATCTACTTGTACATGAGTCTTATTTTTTATTTTCAACTCGTGAGGGGATCAACCCTGGGTAGGGGATTCCAAATAGCACACTGCATGGTGTTTGACCGTCTTCATTAGTCCAGTTTGAAGAAACTTAGTCTAGTAAAACCCCATTTTACTTTTTGGGGTAAAGATTGATACATGTAATTCCTCTTCTTACATGTATTTATAAACTTTATCAATTCTGAGGCCTTTCACAAAATTTTAACTAAGATAAAACCCAAATTTTATTTATATGATTGAATAATATTAGATTGATTTTAGTGCTTAGTCAATCAAAACTGAAATATCTACGAAAATTTGGATTTTATCTTAAGTTAAGATTTCGTGAATCTGGGCCCTGGGCGTACATTATCATTTCTATATTAATTGTATTTTATATACAGTAGTAAGACTAGACTGGTAATTGTATTCTATATACCATAGCAAGACTGTCTGATCAGCAGAATACATTATTAACAGGCTATGTATTTCCTCTACCATCAAGAAGTTGTTAAATAGACTCTATTATATCTATATATGCCTCATTACCTTTCAATAACCAACTTATCACCTCTTTCATCTTTCATCATCTCTCTCTTACCAAATACCCTTCTATTAACTGTTACTTTCATAATACTAACTTACACACACTACACAGGAGTATAAACATTGATTACTTTTTACTAGACAAAATATATACTTATGAGAGAAATGGGTTTAACGTCCACTCAACACAAGCTAGGTCATTTCGGGACTAACATATTGTTTAATTTTATTACAATAATTTGCTTGTGTGTAGGGGTCTTTAGCAGTGGGAGGAAACCGGAAGACCCAGAGAAAACAGTTCTCGCTATAATAGTTGACAAATATAGGAAGACACAGTGGATGGCGAACTCTCCCTTAAAACTGTATTAAAGCTGGACAGGCTTAGACATCTATCTGGATACTGGATCAAAAACTGATACCGGCGGGCCGGCAGGAGTAATAAAGTGAAATATATAAAGATCACAGTGCAACAGCATCGCAAATAGATTGTAGGTAGTTGAGAAGATCTATTGGCACAACGTTTCGGGTTGAAATACATGTACCCTTTATCAAGTGATGATTATAACGATCCTGCGACGCCTTTTTATAAGAATAATGGACAATAATAGTGGACAAATAGATAATAAAAACAGTAGAATATGCTGAAAATTACTTCAAATTGAACCAAGATATTAGTGATTCAATTTTGTACAATAATCAAAGTATCGATTATCCATCTTTAAATTAAATTATCCAATACAAATGTGGACCATAAGGAGAGTGACCTGATACATGTATTAAGGAGAGTGATAAGTTTGGACGCAATTCCCTGTTTCATAAATTACATGTACATGTATAATAAACCCCTCATGACTTTGTAAACGATTTTCAATTTTAAGCCGAGGGTAAAATTTTCAAAACCTGCTCCAGGTTGACATTCAGGTGCACTCTACAGCGACGCCTTAAAAAATAATGTGTGGTTGTTATAAAACAGAAAGTCTGTTAGTTCTCTCTATAGGAAACCAATCAGTCAAAATTATTCACTTCATACCAGACATCTAATGATGCTATTTATTTTGTAATGGATGTAGCATTTGATGATGCAATTAACAATTAATGAGGAGTAGCCTAATATTTTAACATAAAAGAAACATTCCAGAATATACCAGACCATACTTTTTCCAGAGTAGCCCATTAACGTCAAAATCAAATACATGTACATCTATGCTATGCCAAGTTATTATGTATGGTACATGTACATGTATTTAGTAACATCAAAATCAAAACAATACATGTACATGTAAGAAACTCATGATCATCTGTGCTATGCCAAGCGATGTATGGTACTGCACATGTATTTAATAATAACATTTGTTCCAATGAATGAACAGTCTTGCTAAAACACCTTACTGTACATCATTCTCTATATAGAGAGAAAGAAAAATGGGGTTTAACATCTACTCCAAACAAACTACATTAGGTCATTTTGGGACTAACATATGGTTTTTAATTTTAATTTTTTATTTCAATAATTCGCTTGCGCGTAGGGGTCTTTAGCAGTGGGAGGAAACCCGATTACCCGGAGAAAACACACAAGGTTGGACAGGCGACCCTACTCCTTGCCACGTACAACAGGGGATTCGAAACCACGTCAGTTGACTCAATGGCAGGCCGTATGATACAGCGCGTGCACGCTAACCATTCGAACATCCACCCCACCCCACCCCTCTAATATAACAGACTGCACAAGGTTTACAATATGGTTTGTATGTAATATGTACCAGGAATCACAGAGGCTAAGTGGATAAGAGACTGGCTCGCTAGCCTGAAGGTCAGGCGTTCCAACCCTGCATTGGCTGAGAAAGTTCATGTAAAGTTTCAAGCGTGACCCGGTTGCTTTTTCCCTTGTCAGTGATGCAGGACAGAGGGCCTGAAAAGGACAGCTGTCTAGTCATTTGGATGGGAAGAAAACTGATGTACCGTATACACATTGGAGTGCACGTAAAAGATCCCTTGGCAGTTGGAATTCGATATAAGAGTAGGCCGTAGCGTCCCTGCCACGGCAAAATTTCCCTTACAGCACACTATGGCGCATGCCCGTCTTCCGTTAGCCCAGGTTAGGTGCAAAAGAGTAGGACGTTAAACACCTTTTCATTTCATTTCATTTGTACATGTACGGTGTAATATCCGTAGTGAGTGAAATGGGGTTTAATGTCCTACTCTTTTGCACTTAACCTGGGCTAATGGAAGACGGGCATACGCCATACAGTGTGCTATGAGGGAAATTTTGCCCGGGCAGCAGCGCTAAGGCCTAATCTTATATCGAATTCCAACTGCCAAGGGATCTTTTACGTGCACTCCAATGTGTAGACGGGACCTCGGTTTTTCGTGCCATCTCAATGACTAGGCAGCTGTCCTTGTCAGGCACTCCTTCTGTATCACTGTCAAGGAGAAATCACGCCAGAAAATCGAGATGAACTTTCTCGGCCAATACAGGGACCGAACACCCGACCTAGCGAGCCAGCGTCTTGCCCACTTAGCCACCGTGACCTCCTAATATCCGTAGATTTATAAATGTGTACATGTATAATGTATACACTGTACATCCACATGTATGTAAATTTAAAAAGACAAAACAATATGACTGGACATAAGGCTGACAAGTACACAAGATTCAAGCCCAGACAAACGGATCAAAGCTTTTTGGGAGGACTCCTTGAATTTAAAATTTCATGTATGTAAATTGTCTTACCTCTGAATTTTTTCGGAGGATTGTTGAGATCACCTGCATCTGGCTGTACAACACATCTATCATCAACTAATCTGAAAATATAAATATTGATATTAATGTAGATGATGATAATGATGAACAGATATGTTGTGTATTAACTAATCCAAGATATATACCTGACTTTCAAGTGGTGGATATACAATTCAAACAACTAATGATCACACCAAACCAGAGAGAGAGAGAAACAGAGAGAGACAGGTTTACATGTAACTCCACTCAACACAAACTAGGTAATTTGGGGAATAACACTTGATATCCAGGAGAGAGAAAGAGATGAGAAAAACAGAGAGAGATGAGACAAGAAATCAGACAGACAGACAAAGATGACACAAACTGTGGTTCTACAACACACTCATTATTAACATAAATGGTTCAAATATGTTTAAATTATTTACTTGCACTTAGGGGTCTTTAGCAGTGATGGGAAACAGGAGAACTGATGATGTCTCCTGGCAATACTGAAATTGCAACCATTCGGCCATCCAACCCACCTGGCAAATATTTCAGGACTAAAATTTGGACATCCAGTCCTAATAATGGAATAGAGAGAGAGAGAGAGAGCGCGAGAGAGAGAGAGAGAGAGAGCAAGAGGTTAATGTCCACTGTACGTAAATTATTTGTATGATTCAATTTAATTCCATCTTTCTGAAGTTCGTTGGGGTCATCAGCAATGAGCAGTAACAAAGTAATGGTTTCACATTTGTAATTTTGGGTCAATCTATTTCCTAACATTAAACCCAGTGCCAGATATAAAGTAGCTATGCTATACATTTAAGCAGATCCTTCATATTCATGGGGCCTCCTCCAAGGATTATATTCTTGACACTATGCACTGCAGTCGAAAGAATCCTCAGGATTTCTTAATTGTGTTAAAGGAGCTAAATTGTTAATATTTGGGACCTAGAAATTGACACAAATGGGTTGCAACATGTATAAAAAAAAACAGATTTACATTCAATTAGTTCCGTTTTCATCCTAATTTCAAATCAGTTACATATGTTCGGCGAAATAGCCAGAAGACTCAATCGAATGGCAATCTCTAGCGTCTGGTACATGTAATTCCAATGGTATTTATTTTGCTTGTTCTCCAGAAAAGAATATGACTTCACCGCCTGACATGACGCTAAATCACCTTGACATGTAACACACTGATACCATACTCTGTTTCTATTTTAAACTCATTTAACTACGTCAACTATTCAATCAATAAATACATAGACTGTAAGAAAAGTTAAATGATGTCTATAAACATTTTCCTTAAAGGGACAATAACACTCTTGCTGGCTTGGCATGCCCAGAAAATAAAAAATAGCCTTATTCTAAGTACTATATGTTTAAGTGTCCTACCTGTGGTGTAAATTATCCATTACGGCCTATTTTACTTGTCCAGAGGGTTTGAAAATATTTTAAAATCCAAGTCAAATTTTTTAAATTAGGTGTGTTAAGATGAAATTTATATCATCAATTAATTGGAATATTGTAAAAGAATACAATTTGTTGACCAGAATGAAGATTGGGACATATTATTCAGTTACAACAAGAGTGTTATTGGGGCTTTAAGCAACTTACGCGAGTTTTACAACATCTAACCGAAGCTTCAATACTCAGCAATTCCTGAACTTTTGCACCCGTTGTTTTTACCTATGATTAATTAGCATTGTCCAATCAGAGGTCGTGGCACCTAACACACTGTAAACAATCAGGGTTTACAGCCATTGAAAGTTTTTTTTAAATTGAGAAACTTGTGGAAAAAAAACAGCAACCTTGACATTGATCGATCTTTGAACTCGACTGTCACATGTAGGCATTTTAGCTAAAATCCTGAGACTTGGTATTCATGATGACCGATGAATCTGATAGGCTCCCAAGCTACATATAGGCTTGTGTACCCAATCCAACTTTAGTGGTGAAATATGCAGGGTATTAAGTGAAGGACTTGATAAGACGTATTTGATTAAGGCGAGATCAAGCCTTCTATTGAAGATGGTCTATTATAGGTCCAACACCATGTAGATATACAAGTAAAATGAAATAGGCTTTAAGTTTAACATTCTACTGGGCCAATGAAGTGGCTATGACTTATGAGTGAAATATTGTTCAGAGAGAAAGAGAAATGGTGTTTAACGTCCACTCGACACAAACTAGGTCATTTTGGAACTAAATATGGTTTCATTTTATTTCAATAATTCGCTTGCGCGTAGGGGTCTTTAGCAGTGGGAGGAAACTGGAGTGCCCGGGGGAAACCCACGAGGTTGAGAAGGCGCCCCTATCTCCATGCCACATACGCTCACACCAGAGCTCGAAACCACAGCTGCAAGCCAGAGGTGACCGGCCAGCAAGAGGTCGAAGCGCGGCACTCTAGACCACTAGGCCACCCCCGGAATATTGTCCAGGCAGAGGCAAAACTGTAGATCACTCGGGCACCCCATCTGGTTTGTGTAACAAGAGCGAACTTTTACTACATTGTATTTAACTTACCCATGACACAAACTAGGTCATTTCAGACTATTCAGACTAACATAATACATGAGTGATTCGCTTGTGTGTACATGTAGGGTCTTAAGCAGTGGGAGGAAACCAGACGACCCCAACAAAACCCAAGACTGGCCACGAGGTTGGACAGGAGACCCTTCTCTTTGTCACGTACATGTACAACCAGGGAACCCAACCATGCCAGATGACTCAATGACATGCCTTATGATACACGCCACATGCTAAATAGCCGCTAAACATTCAGCTTTCCAATCCCCCTATAAAAGAGATACTACTGCAGGTGCTACTACTGAGACAAGTACATCATAGACATTTTACAAGTGTTCTCAGTGTGGGGTATTGTAACAGAGATGATCAAATAAATCCAATTCACTAATTGCTTCCAGAGAAGGTCAGGGTACTACCAAGATGAGTCTACAGGTTTTATTCCTTCCTATTATACATCATGAGAGAGAGAGAGAGAAATGGGTTTTAACGTCCACTCGACACAAACTAGGTCATTTTGGAACTAAATATGGTTTCATTTTATTTCAATAATTCGCTTGCGCGTAGGGTTCTTTAGCAGTAGGAGGAAACCGGAGTGCCCGGAGGAAAACCCATGAGGTTGAGAAGGCGTCCCTACATGTATCTCCATGCCACATACGCTCACACCAGGGCTCGAAACCACAGCCGCAAGCTAGAGGTGACCGGCCAGCTAGAGGTCGAAGCGCGGCACTCTAGACCACTAGGCCATCCCAACCCCTTATACAGTAATAGAGCAGTCATGCAACAAATTCTATACACAGGGGGGTGGGGGGAATTTCCGAATGACTGATAAAAATAAATGATATGTAGGCCCTGGTAATAACGGTTTTAGATGTACCTGACAAAATGTCAGGCACTAATGAAATAGTACCTGACATTTTCAACTTAGTGCAGGACATATATTAATAATATCATTGAAAAAATACAAACAGTGCCGCACAAAATGACAGGCACCAGAGGTTTTGTGCCTGACAGGTGCCTTATTTCCAGGCTTGCAATGATGTGCTAAAAGCAGGGATACAAAATAAATTTAGGTTCCCTTTTCATCAGATCGAACAATGTATAGTGCTCCTACGATTAGGTTTTTTTTACAACTCGATGTAATGGGGGACATCTCCGAATAACCGTGCCATTGAATTCGAACCGTTTAACCGCCCAGTTCTAACCGTTTATGGCTATCCAACTAGCCGTAGGAGGAGCACTACCGATTTATACATGTACATCTATCATACAATGTGTACAAGTATGGGATTTAGACGTCACAATACTCGGACTCGCTGACAGACCTTATGATCTAAAGTGCATATGTCAGAATGAAATAGCCTCCCACAAACTCCCCATTCCTAATTTCAATGACCCTCACTTAAAAAGTTCTTGCATTACAAAGTTCGTTTGGATTTGGTCTTTAATGATTTTGGTCATATAGTGAGTGATCACCAAGGCCCGTATTTTCGAACAATGTCTAAAATAATCTGTGATTAGGTCTAATCAGTAACTAACTAGCTAGTTAGAGGTTAGTGGTTGACTAAGTTTGGTATTCTCAAAAGTCAGATTAGCTAATCTTTGACTATAAATTTTTCTAATCAACGCTTAAAGTTCAAGGTTTAAACTTTGATTATAATTAAACATTCAATTAATGATTATATATAATCAGTGATTAAAAATGCTTTTATCATTGATAAAGGGGCCCAATTACAGGAAGTAGATTAGAAAAGTACATGTTTTTATAACAGTTTTTACCATCCTAGAGTCTATAAAATTATTTCTAGGGTCCACAAAGTCAAAGGGTTCATATCGGTGGGCGGGAAAAAAATAAAATATGTAAAAAAGTAAAATAGAGTTCGGATATGTTTAGTATACGAAATGAAATGAAATAGAAGTTACTATTGAACTCCAGCTGAGCTAAGGGAGACGAACATACGACATATAGTTTGCTGTGAGGGAAATTTTGCCCACTGTTACACAAAATTCTAACTGCCTAGGGTTATTTTACCTGTGCCGCAATGTGTACACAGTACTTCGGTTTGTTATCCGATCCAAATGACTCCACAATGTCCCTTAGTTGCAAGGCCCTTCATCCTGTATCATGGTGACTCTGTTTTAGCAATCGAAATATGAATTTCTGTCGCTAATATCAAAGTCACATTTGTTCTCCTGATGCAACAGAAGCACAGGAAGAGATTAATTTTATGCCCCCTTTTTTCTATTAAATTCCGAAATTATCACTACATGTATTTGTCTATTTTGCATGAACTTGCTATATCTGTTATCTGTATTCTTTATTTATTTATCCTCTTTTAATACTACACTTTCCCAAATTGTAGTATGATTTTGGTGGGCTTTCTTTTGGGGAGGGGGGGGGGAATTTATATGGGCCATTTTGGAGAGATTATAATGTAATTATTATCTTACGGGTTGTTTGATCTATCAAGCCACAAAAAATATACACTGTTTTTTTTTCTATACAACTATTGAACTGAGTGCTAAACATATAAAATGTCATTTAGCAACATTAATTATCGTATAAAAATGTGAAATATTCATTTACATTTATTAAGTTTCAAAGAACATGACTCCTTCGCTTCTTAAATCGCTTATATCGAAAACATTGTTTGTTAAAACAGCTAAAACTAAGAATGTAGTAAATTCTTTTTTATTGACAAAAAGAAAGCCTTTGTGGATATACACAGTGTTTAAGTCTATGAGAGGAAGGGATTGCTGATCTTTATTACAAGAGTTATAGCCCTTGATAACTTTGCAAAATCTTGTGGACGCTCATAAGAGGCTAAAGTTAATACTTGATTGATTTTAAATTTATACACAGTGTTTAGGGTCATAATTTTAGATTACGAATCCTATTGATTTTCAACGATTTCCGATAATTGCTGCCCTTGATCACTTTTGAAAATCTCATGGACGCTCTGGAGAATACATTTGGTATCCGATTGACTTTAAATTTATACACAATATTTAAGGCCAAGAGATGAGGAAGTCTGTTGGTTTTCAACGATTTACATTAATTACTGTCAGAGTTATGTCCCTTGATCTTGATCACTCTGAAAAATTTTGTGAACGCTCAAGAGACTGAAGTTAATATCTGATTGACTTTAATTTAAGTCTATTGATTTTGAGCGATATGCGTTAATTACTGCCAGTGTTAGTGCCCTTGATCACTTTGAAAAATCTTGTGGACGCTCTTGTGGCTAAGTTGATATCCGATTCACTTTAAGTTTATATACAGTGTTTACGGACGTGAGATGAAGACTCCTATTGATATCGAACGATTACCGATAATTACTGTCAGCGTTATGGTCCTTGATCACTTTGAAAAATCTTTTGAGCGCTGTAGAGGCTAAAGTAGGTATCCGAATGACTTTAGTTTTATACACAATGTCTAAGGTCTTGAGATGAGGAGACCTATTTATTTTAACGATTTCCGATAATTAATGCCATAATTATGACCCTAGATCACTTTGAAAAACCTTGAATATGCTCTAGAGTTAACATTCGATTTATACACAGTGTTTAACTTCATGAGAGGAGGAGGCCTATTGTGTTTTGTATAGTAAATGTTCGCTAGAACTAGAAACCAAACAAATTCTACTGATTTCTGATTATTACTTAATAAGGGGTTGTTACTCGTACTTAGATTTTAGATTCGTAAATGTTTTCATTACTGATCAAAAAAAAAACAAACAAATGTGACAACACTTGTTGACTGACAGGACGACTTAGCTACTGTGTGTTATCTTTTGAGTCAACATATTGATTTGCTCCGTTCTTTGCAATTCCTTTTGTAAAAGGTTCCTTGACACTTCTAAAAATTATTTGTATTTTGTAGTTTATTCATTTTGACGAAAGTGCACATAATTATTTATATGTTTTATATTATAGAGAAAGTTTAATATTTATATTTAAAAAAAAAAACACTTTCAACCGAATTCACTGTGTATGTGAATTTGTTACTTGCGTGGCAAAAAATAAGTGCAATGTGTCTGAATTCAATGAAAAATAATCATTTCTACAATATTCAATACATTGTAATTGCATATCCATGTACTTAATCCTTCGTTAAACTACCCCCCTGAGATGACTAAGTTTTAGGGTGATTTAGTCAATGATTAAGTACAAGTCAACGTTCGAGAATACCACATTTTATGGTATTCTCGAACAATGATTAACTCAATGATTAGGCTAATCAATGTTTACAAAAATCTTAGCTTAAAATTTAATCAGCTTTTCAGAATATGACTGGTTGGAAAACCAGGGATTAAATCTATGATTAGCACTAAACCACTTTCGAAAATACGGGCCCAAAAGTTTAAAATCAAATTCGTGAATGAAAAATCTAAAATATCAATTCTTGTCATTATCAAAAGTGTTAAAAAAGTCCTTATCATTTAAAGATATTTACCGTGATAGAAAGAATATGTATGTAGTCGCCCGTGGGCAGTAATATTTAGGAATGTCACATGACAAGGTCATTAAGAGTCATGGCCAGTATTACCCAAAGGCCCATTTAACTGTTACTAAATTAAATTCATGAATCTGTTCCCACGTACATACATGTACATATTATCTCCCACACTTAAACAAATTTCTTGTGGGAGGATTTAAAGACCGAGTGGCCTAATAATGTACCGGTACTATATATATGCTGTGGATCATCAACTTTAGAAATTGTGTGTTTAAGATATTATTATGTTAAGGGTTTATAGTCTGTCAAGTGTCTAGCCTAGTTTTCTCTTACTGCTTTTACAGGCCTGCGCTGTGCCGGGTAACATTTTTAAAGAAATTTTCAAATTTGATATGTTCTTGTTCTTCTCAGGAGTGTGATTGTGAAATAATATGAAATTGGGTTGAACGTCCTACTGTTCTGCTAAAAAACTTGGCTATTAAATGAAGACAGGCATACACCATACGGGGTGTTACCAAGGGCAATTTTGCCCGGACAGCGGCACTACGGCCTACTCTTATATTAAATTCCAACTGTCAAAGGAACTTTTACGTGCAAACCAATGTGTACATGTACACGGGACCTTGGTTTTTCCTACCATTTGAACGAGTAGGCAGTCTCACATAAAAAGAAAAAACAAAACATAAATTTTTAACAGACTTAATTATTCACCAGAGTTTGAAATGTTGACGGAAGGAGTCGTAAAAGTCGTCAAGAAGTCTGAAAGGTCGTCTGTGTTGAGTCCGAAATGACGGGGGACAGAAATGTCGTGCTACCGACTGAACAATCTACATGTAGGTGTCCCTAAAAATGTGCATGTGTATATGTAGATATAATCCTACGAACAATCTTAAATAAAATCGTCGAAACAAGATGGCCTGATTATCACGGTACATCGATAGCTTTTACGAAACATGAATTAGATTAAGAGATGCCCATTCTTGCCATCGAGATACGGAGAAACAGGCTTTAACATCCCCTCGACACAAACTAGGTCATTTCGGCAGTGCTTCACGTTTAAGGCGAGCTTTCGCTCTTGCTCCTCTCGACCCACCTCGGCTTTCCTTCGCTGGAGTCATTAAAGACTCCTGCAAATTAGCTAAATCACTCTCCTAAATATTGAGATTAATAAACTACTTTCAGTTATTGTTTACTTTTAAACTGCATACATACATTCAAGCTATCAAGTTTCCATGTTGATCATTTCCATGCTACCATCTTCACCAAATATTAAACAATACTCAAGTATAAATATAATATGACTACAATACAAAGAGTTATTCTACAGGAGCTTTTTTCTCATTTTTGAAATTGGCAGGAGCTTTTTATGACTCCCGCACAATTTTATTTTATAAACGTAAAGGACTGATTTTGGGACTAACATATGGTTTAATTTCATTTCAATAATTCGCTTGTGCATCAGGGTATACAGTAATTAACCATTACACACATGTAGGAAAATCTCCAAAGTATTAATCATCTTAATGTCCCTTTAAATTGGAAAAATCAATTAACCACACATGTATGTAATGTTAATGTTTGATTTTAAATACGTAACTTAAACTAGGTCACTGGAGCAAAAGTTCTATTCAAACGGTTGACATAGATACTGTATGTACATGTAGTCATGTAACATTATTAACTGTAGATGTAAAGAATAAATATACCTTCACCACACCCTATTGAAAGCTGTTTTTGTAACGGAAATACGGTATCATAAAATACTCACCCGAGTGTTGAGATAAATCCATTCACACTACCCTCTGCATACAGTGACACAATGTCACCGATATGGAGAAAACTTGCCGACATTTTACTAATTTTAGTGGATCTGTCGCTACATTCTAGCTTAATGTACACGTATACACAAGCTTCTCGTATGAATCAAAACGAACAGTAAAGAAGCCAAATTGGTTGTTATATATCCCACTTTAATTTAGCACTCCACGAAACTGTCTGCACGAACGAGTGAGTGGATGACAGCGTGAACCAGAGAGATTAGTTCATGTATGTTTACGGTCACTCCCTTTAATTATTATTTTTCTGCATGGTCGGCTGTTCCGGGCACCGCTCTCGCTGCTTGTTTTCGAGCATGAATAACACTGCACGTTACAATATTTTGTTGTTCACCCAAGACTGCAATAATCCCATCGAAAACCTGCTACTGCAGAAGAAATCACTCTTAGTTTTTACTTTGCCTTTCGTTCCCCACCTGTCAATAAACTACTTCCGTTAGTTCGTTGCTCTTCGCTTATTTCCGACGGCCGTCATTCGGCAGTCTCCGTCTTTAGCAGTCCCGAGTACCGCGATTTATGAAATGAAATGAAATGGGGTTTAACGTACTACTCTTCTGCACCTGATCTGGGCTAATGGAAGACGGGCATACGCCATACAGTGTGCTATGAGGAAAATTTTGCCCACACAGCCGCACTACGGCCTACTCGTATATCGAATTCCAACTGCCAAGGGATCTTTTACGTGCGCGCCAATGTGTACACGAGACCTCGGGTTTTCGTACCATCCAAACAACTAAAAAGCTGTCCCCGTTCGACACCCCGTCCTGTATCACCGGCAAGGGGGGATCACGCCGAAAAATCTGGATGAACTTTCTCGACAATGCAGGGACCGGAAGCGATAAATAAATAGAATGAATTCATAATTGTTTAGTAATAGTTATTGTATAATGTGCAAAAATACAAATTATATAACATCACCTTTAGCGCTTGAATGTGGTTATAAAAAATGTTATCCTATGAAATTTGTAGTCCGTAAAATAAAAATACATCTGATTACAAATTCAGCTTTAAAATTGAAATTATTCGTCACTTTAAGGCGTAAACGCTATTTTCCAAAATTGTCTGGGGTAGCGCATCCTAGACCCTTCTCCCGAAAGGAGGCGAGCCCAAAGTACCGTTCAACATGGACCGTCATAAGGAGGCGTGCACCCAGCAGACCCATCGCCGCCCTGAAGCCTTTGCTCACACCTTTCCAAGAATTTTGGGCTAGCTACGGGCTGGAGAGTCCACTAAAAAAAGTCAGAAAATTCAGTGCAGACGACGAGTGGTCATCGAAGAGTTGTTGTTATTTAAGTTAGAGCCCGGCCCGGACTTCCGTGTCGGAGCGGCCCATTTTACTGACCACGGAGTCCGGACATTGAGGGGAGGGGGGGGTGACTATATAGTTACTAGTCACCCCCCTCCCACTTGTGTATAGGAATCCCGGGCCCTACAAGCTTCCACTGGGACATGCACGCATGGTCGTATATATATTATATAGCACATGGTGCGCATCTTATCAGACACACATTCAGCATCTATGTTACTAGCGGCAGAAATTAGCTCCGTAAATTCAAATCATCATATTCTCATATTATTAATTAACGTATTATCATTTCATCGTCAATGATAATACGTTAATAATATCCCCACAACAGGGTGCAGGTGACTTAATAATTAGTAAATTTGCGGGCGACAGTGTCAGGTGAATCCGATGAAAATTTCGGATGAAATTCGAAATCCCCATTGCTGGACTCCGAATTCTGGCCCACACCCAGCACACCCGACCGAGAAAGTCTATTATACCAGCCTATTCCAGACTCCAGTGATGGCGAGGCGGCCAGTTAAAGCCACCGGCCACATACAACAATATCATCATCGCTACATGGCTGATCCAATACCCCTTCCCCCATATAATGTTCAGCAGATGGCGAGGCGGCCAGTTAAAGCCACCGGCCACATACAACAATATCATCATCGCTACATGGCTGATCCAATACCCCTTCCCCCATATAATGTTCAGCAGAAAAAGTTTTTTTCTAGATGAATTGGACAAAATTATTTTTTTTAATTTTTGTCCGACCGGCCCTTCGGGCGATCGCCCGATGGCCCAATACGCCCCTGGGTCGATCCCGATGTTGAAAGAGAACGTTTCCCGGTATTTTCCAGTGGGATTTCCCCTTCTCAGCACTGTCCAGTCAAAAAACTGACCCTAGTCCTTGGGGGTGGGTGGCAACTGAGGTCATGTGTACACATGGCCGTAGGTGCAGTAGGCAATCATCAAACTGATACCGCAGTGAATATTCGCTTGGCCGCTACAATCACTGATAAGCATGACATCGACGAGGCTTAACTTTTTTACTCCGACAAATTAAATTCTCAAACATTTTTTTTAAGGTAAAATAAAAATAAATAAAGACGTTTGAAGTATTTGTAGTTAAAAATATTTCCTTTTTGGTGTAAATGGGTATTAAAATGAGTCAAATGCATCATTTTGCCCGAAGCAGTTAGGTGTTAAGTAAACATTGCACGAACCGTTGAGCCAATGACTACGAGGCGTGCAGTCAACGCACGTGTTTTGGACAGGCATCCGTTACAGAGATAATTCGTAAGTAATTCTCTGTGAAACAGATTGGGCAATCATAGCACACCACACTGCATAGCACATGATCGTCTTCATTATCTCGGATGGCACAGACATAGGAAGAATACAGTTCTTTTGACATAAGGACGCCGTATCGACACAAGTAGACTGGCCCAGTCTCTTCTATTTATTTTACATTTCGATTTATATAAAAGTATTAATTTTTAGTAAACCAACACTTTCGTTTCCATTTGTATAAAAAAAAAATTGAGTAAACCTGTAACCAGCACCAGAGACTGGACAATTTGCGAGCTTCACAATAAAATGGGCGTTCCTGTCCAGTTTTACGTTGTTCCTTATTTGGAATGATTGACAGTTGTCAAGCAAGCCCCAAGTCACGTGACACGAATTTGTTTCCATTCGCCATATTTGATTCGGGTGTGTTTGTGTCACAACTTCTGATTGGACGCCATCGTTCCCGTGTCGGCGTTAAATGAAGATAACGTATGTATGTTCGGGAGTTGCAAACTATATAACAACGTCTACATGTTGTAAAACGCGCAGCCGTTGCTTCCAGAGCGTGAGCAAAGTAGGACGTTACCAATTCTTCTTATGCCTGTGACGTGTTTGGTGGTCCCTGTTGTTAACCTATTGATTCAGGTATCTATTACTCAGAAAAGAGAGAGAGAGAGAGAGAAATGGGGTTTAACGTCCACTCAACACAAACTAGGTCATTTCGGGACTAACATGGTTAATTTCATTTCAATAATTCGCTTGCGCGTAGGGGTCTTTAGCAGTGGGAGGAAACCGGAGTGCCCGGAGGAAACCCACGAGGTTGAGAAGGCGCCCCTATCTCCATGCCACATACGCTCACACAAGGGCTCGAAACCACAGCCACAAGCCAGAGGTGACCGGCCAGCTAGAGGTCGAAGCGCGGCACTCTAGACCCCTAGGCCATCCCAACCCCCCCACTCAGAAAAGAAAGAATAAAAGACATTTCAAAGGTTTTATGACAAATGAAATAAATCAATAAATAGTTCAGCTTGTACAAGTTTAACGACGATTATTTCAAACAACTAACTCACTCAGGCGCGGATCCAGAGGGGGGCGCACCCGGCGCACGCCCCCTCTATTTTTTGAGACGGCGAACATTTTTTTAGCTCCATATATTCTCGCGAGAAAGAAGAACAAAAATAGTTTATGTTGAAAATAGTAATTTACAGTACTAGTATGAAATTAGTCCTTGTGGGCATTTTTTCCACTCAAAAATCGCGGACCGGGCTTCGCACTCCGAAGTGGGTGCGGCACGCCCCCTCTTTCTGAAAATCCTGGATCCGCCTCTGTCACTCTTTGATTTAGATGCCTCTCGTAAAGGGCTAATCCTGATAATTTTTTGAAGAATATTACTGCTAAATTTTGTTTTAAAATCCCCTACCGAAGGGCAAAGCAACTAACTTAGTATTTGTGATACGTTTTCAAACAACTTAAACACATCAGTCTTTGGAAATTGAGACGGGTGCCCCTAGCTGTATTATGCGGTGTCTACGTAAAACCAGGCATCCTTTTAAATAAAAATAATGTGCAGTTGAAAGTAGCTTTTCGCTACCAAGTACAGTTCATGGACCATTCACTATATAGACATCTCAAGGCACGAGAATCTATTATCAGGTCACCAACGAAATGATTGACCCGAAATATTAAAAGGGTTACGTGTCCGGATAAGCATTTTTGACGTTCACGTCCAAACGAGTCAATATTTTGAGCTGAAATTTTTAGACAAGGTCAACACACCATTCTCCTATATTTTGGCGTTTAAATTTTATATGTACTCGGACTTTTATTTCTGAGATTCTGTTGAAATCGGGACTGTCCCTTTAAAGCGGGAATTTCATATTTCCTAAGAAAGTCAAAACATTATTATTTCTATGTCTTTTGCTCAAAAGATTGTCATCTCACTATTATACGATCATGGGCATGACTGTCACAGGAAATAATAACACAATTACCTCCCTTGTTTTCCCATTCCCCTCCATGGAATGGCATTTTCAAACGTTTGAATTTGAAGTGACATTTTTGCCACTTTTTCAACTGGCAATAGTGAATTATAGGATTAATAGTATTATTCTTTAAGTAGGACTGTTTATAGATACAATCTACTTTAATTTTAGGGCTTTATTTTAATGCATTTTAAAAATATAACTTAAAACTTAAAAATATGAAATTGGAACTTTAAATGGGTGTCTATTTGGTCACCGATGAGTTTTGCAGCTAGCATCTGGGTGACCACACTTCCCCACAAAGTCCTGGAAGAGCTGTTGGTATCGGTTGAATATAGGGTCCGTTTTAACTTCCGGTAGATCCCAACGCCTTTCTGGCGATTTTAATGCTTATTCCTGTTGGGGGTTTGGGTGGCCGAATGCTTAGCGTGCACGCGCTGTATCATACGGCCTGCTATTGAGTCAACGGGTGTGGTTTCAAATACCCGGTTATACGTGGCAAGGAGTACGGTCGCTGGTTCAACCTCGTGGGTTTCCTCCGGGTATTCCGGTTTGCTCCCACTGCTAAAGACCCCTACGCGCAAGCGAATTATTGAAATAAAATTAAACCATATGTTAGTCCCTAGTTTGTGTCTAGTGGACTTTAAACCCCATCTCTCTCGCTCTCTTATTCGTGTATATTCTTTGCTAGTTTTGGACGCAAATATAAATGATGTAATTCTACGGATTATTTTAGTACTTCGGGTGGGACGAAAAACTGGGATCCCATGTACACATTGGGGTCAGGGCCGTATTTTCCCTCCAGAAAACCAAGGTGCCCTGAGAAATGGAGCCCCTACGAGATTACTCGCTAGCGACTTTGATTGCGGCAGTACACGCGCTCAGTAACTTGGGTATTCAGGGGCGGATCCAGGGGGGGGGGGGTCCCTGCTCAGCTACACAAAAAAAAAATAATGCCTTGCATCAATGAAATTACAACACACAGTGATCTTACGTCAGTATAAAAATGATTTCTCTGTTTAAAAAGCTCAATTTGTATGTATGCCTATGTAATTTAGAGACGATGATGGCAGATTTCCGTGACAGAAACCTCCTCCTGCAAAAATTCCTGGATCCGCCCCTGGTATTATAGTAGTAGTAGCCATATTATTGGCGCCCCACCACTTGCTGCACCCCCACTTTTAAAATCTTACATATGGTCCTGATTGGTGTGGGCGTAAATGAACCCTTGGCAGTAGCACCGCTGTCCTGGAAAAATGCCCTGCATTGCTCACTGTCTTCAGCAGGGGGAGTCGGAACATATATCAGTACGATGTTAAACCCCATTTCATTTCAATTTCTATAGACTTTTATGGTAACTAGCTACAGTCTACTAGAGTTATCCACGATTCCCTGTCATATAGTAATTAGCAATGTTTATGTTTAGATTTATCAATAACAGTTCAAGGCCCCAATAATGCAATAATCATAGCAAACACGTCCCACGCTGCTATAAATCATCTTGCGACAGAACATTTCCTGTATAGCTGTAGCTTGTTATTGAAATACCTACCGTAAGAGTAGATACAGCTGAGTCACCAATCATGTGACATCTTGCACCAGAGAGTTCAGTTATCATTGAGAAGCAAGAGATTTAGTATACCAGAAAATATGCAATTTCCTCGAATTAGGTATGGACGTCCCACAAGATGTACTAGAGATGAAAACATACGTGTTTGTGAAAACTGCCAAGAATTATAGACCATTTTAGTTTATTCACTTGATTTCAGAATTCTGTGATCCATGGTCTTGGTTTTTCTGTGCTGTACATCTTTTGTCTCCAGGTTATGGTTTGGTTGTTTGTGGGCCCTTTACAAGAAAAATATCTTAAAAGAAATCTAAAAATTGAATCCTTTTAACTGTGACCATGTTGACATTTTAATTTTTTATTGTTTTAAAACTTTTTTACGTTATTAGCTGGAATACTCAACGCTATACAACTTGGTTTTTATTCTTATTCTGACAAAACTAGGAGATTATTATATGGGACATATTCGTTAGTTTGACGGATTCTTACACTCAACTTTATATTTTGAATGTGCCAAAGGCGATGCAGGAAATCTACATAATATAGACAGAAACACAGATGAACACAGCATCGCCCAACACACAATAGATGAGGAGCATGGTGATAGAACCGTAGGAATGTGGTCCCCATCTCCGCAATATTATGTGACGTTGTTCACGATTTACATTTAATTAAGGGTCTCACAACGCGGTAAAACATTATGCGACGAATTCGGTTTCTCGCAACATTGTAATACAATGTACATTATTCTGTTACGTTGTACACGATTTCAGGTTTACACCAATAGACGTCATTGGTTTACACGACATTGTGGGACATTATTATGTGACGTTGTACACGATTTTAGGTTTTCACAACTATGTAAGACATTATTATGTGACGTTGTACTCAAGTTTTCACAAAATGAACAAAACTTGTGCAGACTGTGATCTGTATTTACTAAGCAGAAAAATAAGTGACGCTTACTCAGCAATCTGTTTATTTCACGTTGTCTTGCAAACTTTGATCTGTATAGCAGGAACGGTTGGTAACAGCTTGGTTCTCGTCGTATCCTTGTCCAACAAACCCAAACAAAAGAAGAACGCAGATTTGACAGCGATCGTAGTCTTGGCTTTTGTTGATTTATTTGTTTGCATGTTTTTGGTGCCGTATGAGATCCACAAAGCCAACAACTACTACACCCAACTTAGTTCCATCACGTGTAAAACATTTGAATGGATCCAGGCTTCATCTTTAGCTATGTCATGTTTCGTGCTCTTGGTGGTAGCTGTTGAGCGGTGCAAGTGTATCTGCAGTGGTCAGCCGCAAGAATTCGGCTACTCCAAAAAGTTACGATACATCCTTTTGGCTGTGGTTACTATATCCGCGATAGTTACGTGCCCGACGCTCGTTTTTAAAGGAATTCAAACAAGGCCAGTGGATGTGTATTTATTGCACCGTCTGGGCATATATGGATATAACGAAAGCTCTTTTCTCGTGAACATTTCTACCGTTACAGCCTGTGAATATTTAGATGCTTATTATAACACATGGACGTTACAGGTTTACGGTATTATTTTCATTGCTATATTTATCGCTCTTATTATTATAACCACAATTTGTTATGGAAAGATTTACTTTGTGCTAAATGGTAAACCAAATGTTTCACGAAGAAAAATTATTAAAGTGGAGCCAATGAAATCAAAGACGACAGACGATCAGAAAAACAAGATGGCCGAAACTCTTGTGCAAACTCGAAATGCATGTACAACACAGACACAAAGGCAGGAAGAAAAGATGGCCGAAACTCTTGCGCAAACTCAAAGTGCAAGTACAAAACAGACACAAAGGCGTCAATTGCATAGTGAATCTTCAATCGGCGATACCGAAGAAGTCGATTTGTTTTATTCCTCCGAGACAAAAACAGATGATACGAAAATATCCATCAGTTTTAAAAAGAAGACACGTGACGATCGAATAAACGGAACCAACCAAGTTACAGGCGATCCCTCATATCAGTTCAAGTCGCCAAATCGCAGAAGACAGATTTTTATTGCGAAAATTTTGTGTCTGATCACCGGCTTTTTCATCGTGTCGTGGTTGCCATTTTGGGTGATAAACATGTGCTATTTATACATTCCCGATTTAGACAGTCGTCTTAACAAAGTAGAGGTCGCGGTCATACATACTTTATATCATCTGTACTTTTTAAATAATGCTATCAATCCAGTATTATATGCTATATATAGCGCCCAATTTAGACGACACTGCAAAAATATATTTCAATCTTTTTGGCTTCGTGTTAAACGGGTGTTTTGTTCCACAAAATAAATTAAAGACTCTCAGAGGGAGAAAGAGTCGCTTGAACACTGGATTGATTCCACGAATCCTATCTGTTTACTAGAATTTACTATAAACTTGTAAGCTAGTAGCTAGTAAAGTGCATGTTAATTTAAAATGTTCATTGTTAAAGCCCCAATAACACTCTTCTTGTAACTGAATAATGTCCCAATCTTCATTCTGGTCAACAAATCGTATTATTTTAGAATATTCCAATTAAATGATGATATAAATTTCATCTTAACACACCTATTTTAAAAAAAAATTGGAAAAATTCAACCAATTGATTTGAAAAGTCTAACGCAAACTTTTTCAAATGTGACTTGGATTTTAAAATATTTTCCAACCCTCTAGACAAGTAAAATAGGTTGTAATGGATAATTTACAGGTATATAGGACACTTAAACATCTAGTACTTAGAATAAGGGTATTATTTATTTTCTGGAGCTACCAAGCCAGCAAGAATGTTATTGTCACCTTAATTATTGTCAACTGTTAATTTAAGCTGTTTACTAGTATCCGTTTTCAACCATACTTCAGGAATATGGTTTTCAACTAACTTAAAACTGTTTACTAAGTGTTAATATAAACTGTTTAAGTAGTAATTGGGGGGGGGGTCTAGGTGCCGCGCTTCATCCTCTAGCTGGCCGGTCACCTCTGGCTTGCGGCTGTGGTTTCGAGCCCTGGTGTGAGCGTTTGTGGCATTGAGGTAGGGGCACCTTCTCAACCTCGTGGGTTTCCTCCGGCACTCCGGTTTCCTCCCACTACTAAAGACCCCTACGCGCAAGCGAATTATTGAAATAGAATTAAACCATATGTTGGTCCCGAAATGACCTAGTTTGTGTTGAGTGGACGTAAAACCCCATTTCTCTCTCTTAACTAGTAGTGCCGCGCTCCGTCCTCTAGCTGGCCGGTCACCTCTGGCTTGCGGCTGTGGTTTCGAGCCCTGGTGTGAGCGTATGTAGCATGGAGATAGGGGCGCCTTCTCAACCTCGTGGGTTTCCTCCGGACACTCCGGTTTCCTCCCACAGCTAAAGACACCTACGCGCAAGCGAATTATTGAAATAAAATTGAACCATATGTTAGTCCCGAAATGACCTAGTTTGTGTTGAGTGGACGTTAAACCCCATTTCTCTCTCTCTCTTAACTAGTAATTGTTGTCATGTCAACCAATGTGGCAATAGTAAAGTGTTATTTCAAACTGTTTTAAAACTTATATCTGTTGTCAACATTCGAATAATAGTAAAGTGTTATTTTAAACTATACTACTCAAAAGAAGTTAACGTTCAACCAATTATTTTTGTTGGACATTCGACACACAGGGAACATGTAATTCAAAACTCTCAAGCACACTTTTGGTTAGAATGAGTTCAATATGTCTCAATGTTGAGTCTGTTATGCAA
Organism: Patella caerulea; assembly: GCA_036850965.1. Lineage (NCBI taxonomy): Eukaryota > Metazoa > Mollusca > Gastropoda > Patellidae > Patella > Patella caerulea. The sequence continues at coordinate 7,433,743 of JAZGQO010000010.1, forward strand.
AGCATATGCACTTTTTATACACAACTATTCTGAGGATTTGATGAAAATTCGCCATTTTGATCATAATGAGTTCCAACAAATCTGTCTCAAATTCGATAATGAGCGAAACCACCACGTGCTCGTAAGCAGTCGACACAACGACGAGGCATGCTGTCGGTCAGAAGTCGAAATCTCTGCCCACACCATCACCGTACCACCTCCAAAGCGATGGCGTTGTCTGACGTTAACATCAGCAAATCTTTCTCCTTGCCGCCTATAGACGCGAAGTCTGCCATCATTGAACTGAACTGTAATGCAAATCGGGACTCACCAGTGAAGAGTACCCGCCCCATTGTCGCCGTCTCCAGTCTCTATGACGTGTGCACCAGTCACGACGTGCTGCCTATGACGTTGAAGAAGAGGTGATCAAACCGCTTATCGTCGCGATTGAATGTTGTGGGTCCGGCCGATACCTGAACACCACTTGAATTTCGCAGTTCATCTCTCATCAGACATCTCGCTGTAGCAACGCGCTGACATAAGGCCATTTGAATGACATGCCGGTCTTCACGTTGCGACGTTGATCTTGGTCTATACCAGACCGTGGGCGATTCTGAATTGAATTGGTTGCCTGGAAACGCTGCTCTTGCACAATGCTATATTAACTCATACACGGGTAGTAAAAATGTTAACAGGAATGTATACATCCGAGGAATAAACACCCCTATCAGAAATAAAAGTTTGGGCACTGTGATGTCTCTGGCGTCTAAGACGATTAATTCGTTGGCAACCTGGAACTTCAGGGGGGGGGGGGGATTAGGAAAGCATTAAAATTAACGTGTGTGTCGTAAACACTGCCTTTAACTAACCTACACGTGACTTTATATGGTCATTTATGTGCTTATTAATATTCATTCACCATTGTAATACATCGATCTTTCGCTGTGTCCTTGGAACCGAATGATTCCATTTAGCAAATAAAACTTAATCAACTAAATAACAAATTAATTGAATTTTGAATCAAATATAGATGATAATAATGATGAGCAAATATGTTGTGTATTTACTAATCGGGTATATATATATCCGACTGTCAAGTTGGTGGATATACAATTAAAACGACTAATGATAACACTAAACATATAATCGAGGTGAATTAAAATGGGGTTTAACGTGTAGCAAACTAAGTTGAAATGAAATAGGTAGGGTTTAACGTGTAGCAAACTAAGTTGAAATGAAATAGGGTTTAACGTCCTACTGTTCTGCTCCGACTGGTCGAACTAAGACATGCATACCCCCCACAGTGTGCAATGGGTAAAATTTTACCCAACCAGCGGCGCTATGACCTACCCTTACATCGACTTCTAATTGTCAAGGGTTCTTTTACGTGCTCGCCAATGTGTACACGGGACCTCGGTTGAAGGGCCAATAGAATTGACAATGTATTTTTATAGTGAATTGCCTGTGTATCTAAAAAAAAAATAGTACCAATTTCCAAAATAATTGAAGCTGTGTCAGGATGTAACGAAATTTGCTAATTGTCGTTTATATGCTATGATATAGTTTAATTGCGGTGTCTAAATTTAGAAACAAATGAAGGTTGAGGATGGTGATTGGTATATTACAGCAATGATTATTATTAGCAGTGATTGAGAGAGAGAGAGAGGGAGAGAGAGAGAGAGAGAGAGAGAGAGAGAGGAGAGAGAGAGAGGGGGGTGGGTGGTAACATCCACTCGACATAAACTATGTCATTTCGGAACAATTCAATAATTCAGTTTCAGGTATGGATCTTTAGCAGTTGAAAGAAAAAAGAAAATGGAGAACTCTCGGGGAAAACCCACGACCATATTCGAAACCAAAACCTTGTGACCATAAACCTCTACCCCCCCCCCCCACGGACTCACAAACTTGAGTCAAGAGGTGTGGTTTCGATCACAAGCTTGCACGCGATAGTAAGTCTCTTTGTCCAACCGAACGGGTGCACTATAAAGTGCATGCGAATTATTGATATAAATGTCTTAGTTTGTGTCGAATGGATGTTAAAAAATTAGTGGTTTAATTCCATATTGGACTCGTCCATAGTTAACTCCCCTTAATTGATTCCGAATGTATTTTGGACGAGTAATAGTTATTATACTTTCCGATTGAAAGTTCAAAAAGCATTCCTAGAATTAAGTTCAGAATTTACTCAAAATTGTCCGCTTTATTTTACCTAAAATATAGCCCAACATAAAAAAATGTTGTTTTGATATATCAATAACAAACTATGTGCAAAGTTTTTTTTAGTTTTTTTTTTTTCTGAATCAAAGATGTTTGTGATAAACAGTGATTGAAAGTTGAGTAAATTCTTAACTTGAGTCCAAATTTGGGCTACAATGAAATGAACCCGGGTTAAACGTCCTAGACATCTGCACCGGCTGGGTGTGCTATTGGGAAATTTGTTCTCGGACAGCGGCAGTACGACCTAGTCTTGTATCATGATTCCAACTGCCAACGGTTCTTATACGTGCACGCCAATGTGTACACGGGACCGTGCCCGTAGCCAGCTCATAAAATTGGTGGGTAAGGGGGCTACTGAATTTTTTGGAGGGGCTGATGACGTGACCGGCTAAGAACACTCCTACTCCCAAGAAATCAATACTGTTGGTGAAATATTGGGCGGGTGGGTGGGGGGGGGGCTATTTCAATTTGGGGGGGGGATCAGCCCCCTCATAACCCCTCGTGGCTACGGACCAGGTTTTTTCGTTCCATCCGAACGACTAGACAGTTGTCACTGTCTACCCCCCCCCCTCCACCACACACAGGAGAAACTATGCTGAGGAACTCTCTCGGCCACCACCCGGAGAAAACCCGAGACCTCCAGTCCAACGAGTCGGCGTCTTCCTCACCGAGCCACAATGGCTCCCAAATTTTTGAGTGAAGAAATCAATCTGTGATAAACCATAGCTGTGAAATCGAAAAAGGGCGACAATGATTCAAGTCTTAAGTGAGACGTTAGTGTCCAATGAACACACGTCAAGCCATAATGAACTCTCTAGATTATCCATCGGATGGTGCAGATTTCAACAGTCGCCATTAATTTAACGAATTAAAATTCAAAAATGGAGAAGTGATTAACGAGTAACGTTGCTCCGATATTAAACGATAATCGTCTAACGAGAGAGAGAGTTGGGGTTTAACGTCCACTCGACACAAACTAGGTTTCAATTTTATTTCAATAATTCGCTTGCACCTAGGGGTCTTTAGCAGTGGGAGGAAACCGGAGCGCCCGAAGGAAACCCATGCCACATACGCTCACACCAGGGCTGGAAACCACAGCCGCAAGCCAGAGGTGACCGGCCAGCTAGAGGTCGAAGCGCGGCACTCTAGACCACTAGACCACCCCCCCCCCTTATTTCTTATCTAACACTTGTGGATAGACGTGAACTGTATATTACTTATGTTTAATATTTGCAGGCATTTGGTACTGGAACATCCAAGCAAGACAAGATACAACACTCATACAAAAAAAAATAGAATAGGGCAAAACATAAATTTTAAAATATAGCAGGAAACACATTTCTAATCTTATACGTGATGCGCATAAATCTTGTAGAAATCTTCGTACAGATCAGGGTTATTGAAATATTTTTCCACATTCGCTGTGATTGTTTTCATAGTCATGTGAAACCGTATAAATGTTCTGTAGGTCAGAGGTGCTTTCTGACTACTCCCGAGAAGAAATCCGGGCAAAGTATATAGTAAACTGAGATCCCTACCTACACAACCATTCACAGCAATATAAATGTAAAGGGTGATGAAAATAAACATACTTCCAACAAAATCAATGATTAAACATTACAAAACATAATTAGGCCTAATACAAACATTTGAAGAAACAGTTCACAGAAAAATGTTGATTAAATCATAATGTTGGTTTTGACGATCAAACTGTGAAGGAATGATGACGCAGTGAAGTTAAATAGATTTGGCCATTTTGGTTTGTCATATCCAACAGTGCAAACCCAATTTGTAAAAATCATTAAAGGGCCAATGGGGAATAAAACTACTTAATTTTGTGTTAAAATCCCTTAAAAACCCATTACCTAAGGCCAACCAACTAATCCGTTATTTGTAAATAACTAAAACCTGACAGTTTTCATCTGGAAATGGAGACCGTTGTATTATACAGTATCTGGATAAAACCAGACTTTTTTCTATAAAAATAATATGTATGTGAAATTTACCTTTTGTTATCAAGTACAGTACATGGGTCATTCACTGTATAGACCTCTCAAGAAACGGGAATCGATTATCAGGTCACTCAATGAAAAAATTGACCCGAAATCTTAAAAGGGTTACGTGTCCGGATAAGCAGTGTTGACATTCACGTCCAAACGACTCAATATTTTGAGCTGAAAGTTTGAGACACGGTTAATACACCATGCCTCTATATTTTGGTCCATAAATTTCATAAATACTCAGACTTTAATTTTTTAGACCCTGTTCTTATCGGGATTGTCCCTTTAAGTAGGTCATTTATATTTACATATGTTGCTCTGGTTGTTTCCAGAAGAAATTCTGAATAAATGATTACGTGGTTAAGTTATCAAATTTGACGCATTTGGTTTGTTATATTGAATAGGGCAAATCCAAATCATTAAGCTCCTCACTTATGCTTGCATAAGTTATTCGACTTTCGACTTGTTCTAGAAAAAAATTCTGAATAAATGATGACGCAGTTAACATAATGAAATTTGACCTATTTGGCTTGTCATACAGATTTCGGAAAAAAAATGTATGGAAGCCTATTGGAACCATGTCATAATCTCGACTTCTCGTCGCAAAAAAAATCGGGGGAGCGAAAAGTCGAGGCGCGAGTGAGAGAACGCGAGGACTTCTCCCCGAGAACACGAGATTATTTTTACCTCGACTCCTCGTTCGTTCGTCCCTCGACTTCTCGCTTCCTCCCGTTCTCGCCTTTGACAGTCGCACTCACCTCTCGACTCCTCGCTTACTAGCATTCTCGCCTTTGAGTATTTTCTGCCTTCTTATACTATCGTTCCCTTGAGTTCTCGTTCGAACGACTATACGTTGTCCCTTGCCAGACCCTCCGTCCTACACCACTGACAAGGGTGAACTGTAGCACCATGGACCTTTCTGTCAGACGTGGAGAGCGGGCCATTGTCAAACTTTTCGCCACATCCTACGTAAGGCCCATGCATTTCTTCTTGCTACATATCTTAGTAGCCTTGTGGTCGTCTAGAATTTGTCTCTGGTTGTCTTTCTTTAGATTGAAAACAATGTTGCAACGACGATATTGCTACAGAACCCCGTCGAAATATTCGACTGAAAAATTAAAATCGAGTTACAATACTGTCTGTGCAAGTAGAGTTATAAAATTGTTTAGGACTATGAAAACTTTCTAGAACCTCAATCATTCCCTCTAAATGAATCCATGTCGAAATATAAGTGCCGATGCGAGAGACAGTGGGTATGCCCAAACTTTGCACTCCCGCGGTGAGTAGATGAGAAGTCGGGATTGTGGCGAAGCGAGAAATACTCAAAGGCGAGAACACGAGGGAGTTAGAAGTTCTCGGCGAGAATGCGAAAACGCGAATATTTTCAAAGGCAAGGGAACTATAGAAGTCGAGGCGCGAGAACTTGAGGTAAAAATAATCTCGTGTTCTCGGGGCGAAATCCTTGCATTCTCGCTTTATTTCCTCGCGTTCTCACACTCCACTTCTCGCACCCTCAACTTCTCGCTCCCTCGACTTCTCGTATCCGACTCGCAGAGAGAAGAAGTCGAGATTATGAAATGGTCGCAATAATCTTCCGTAGATATCACCATGATTACGTAAGTTGTTATATTTGTTTCCAGGAAAATCTATTTTTAGTGGCGACACTATATATAAGACGATGGTTTGGTGGGCTGAAATTTTTCTACCTGCATGCTTTGACCTGCATTTTTCTTTGGAACGTATCATCTGGACAATTCAAAATGTAAGTTATATAATTAATATAATATGGTTTTATGGCGGTATAATTGCCAAGGAGAAGGAACAAAGTATTTGTCATGCTGGTATAAGCCTACAATGAGACCAGAAATAATGGAGATATTTTGGACTAAGTTTGTTTTTATAATCCAATCTCTCTCGTTGATGAATATATTCGCTATCGGGATTTTGTCATAAAATTTGATGTGACGAATTTGGATAATGTCGATGAGAAATATTTTGTATTTCGTCCGGGCTTCACCAAAACAGGACACCATTAATAGATCTTTGTGTGCAAACTGATCCCGCAGTGAATATTCGCTTGGCCGCTACAATCACTGATAAGCATGACATCGACGAGGCTTAATGAGTACGGCATATTAACTTTTTTACCCCGACAAATTAAATTCTCAAACATTTTTTTGAAGTATAAGAAAAATAAATAAAGAGGTTTGAAGCATTTGTAATTAAAAAATATTTCCTATTTAGTGTAAATGGGTATTAAAATGAGTAAAACGCACCATTTTGCCCGAAGCAGTTAGGTGTTATGTAAACAATGCACGAGCCGTTTAGCCAATGACTGACGGCACGTGAAGTCAATGCACATGTTGTAGACAGTCATGTGTGACAGAGATAATTCGTAAGTAATTCTCTGTGAAACAGATTGCTTTGTGTGCTGTCGTCAGCCCTTACCCTCCGTCAATAATTGGCTCGAATGGGGTTATAGGTTTTGACTGTTTTTCGTCAGAAGGGGGGGGGGGCACAAGACCGTATCGATTTTCAGCGCTCTGCGACCCTTTGCGCCGTTTTCGGAAGACATTGTGATCGTGATAGAGAAGCATTGGCATCTTACAAAAGACAGTTATTATTTCGCTTTGGGTCTTTAATATTTTCATTCCTAGATTAATCCAGTATTTTTATTCCAATCCAGAAAAATGTCTAAACGAGTTAAAAATCCAAGACGTACAGTGCACCTAGCTAAATCAAGCTGTCGTGGAACTATCAAGAAAAATAAAACTAGGTCCTCGGGTCGCCTTGCTAAACAGGTAAGTTATAATATAAGACAGTCGCTACAAGAACGTTATTATTGTCCCTAAATTTATGACTGTAAGAGCTAAGTCTGCCAATAAGAGATCTTGCTTTTGGCTTCAAATGTTATATGAATTAATAATTAGTCATGTATTCACAAGCCTATAATTCAACTCTATGGTATTTGGTAGGACATACACTACACGATAGTTGTTATATGACATTGATTTTTTAATCCCTAAAATTGTCCATTCGTTTTATTTCAGTCCAGAAAAATGCAGAAAACATCTGGTACATTAAGGCTGTCCAAATCCACAATTAAGGCTGTGCGCCAGAAAAATACTAAGAGCACTGTTGGTATTGTGGGACGGTTGACCAAAAGTCCTAAAGGCGTCACATTAAGTTGAACAATGTGGACAACAAAGAGTGTATTCATTCCCAACTGAAAGAGGAAGATAAAACCATTTTAAAAATATAATTATGATAATGTAATATTTCATTTGTAATGATTGATATGCCTCAAGCAAAATAAATAGCAAGGCTAAGCAATGGATTTATTGGTTTATTAAGAATAACAAGTACCACTGTACTATGGTAGTATTTAACTATGCCCTCCTTATCGTAGCCATTTGTGAATTGTCACGTCAAATTCGAATTCATCCAGTAGACATGGTACAAGGGTTAATCAGCGAAATGGATGTATGAGATGTGTTGTTGACGTTTGGGAAAGTAGACGAGGGAGTGTAGGGAGTGATGTTTAGATGTATTATGAATGGTTAGAGTGGCTGTGGTGTTACGGTGAAATACTATGCCGCCACCGTAACACCACAGCTTTATGATTTGTTAGACAGGAGTGATGTAATAAGTGCGACAATAATAAATAACATATTTCTGATTTTATTGTCGTCTTTTCCCACTTGCACTGGTTGTACGCCATTTTGAAACTAGCTGACGAAGACAGCTCGGGCGGCGATTGCTCGACTCCGGGCTGCTCTGTCAGTATCTAACAAACGCATTTAGTTCGCGTACAACTTTTAACGAGAGTTGCCAGGCAACGAAACATACGCCCACAGCAGCTAAATCGTCCGGGCAGTAAACAAGGGTTGTCGCATATTTTACTTTTTTCGGTATTGAAACATTTATAATACACTAAAATATGATTATTAAAGTCAATCGGTTATTAACTTTAGCCTCTAGAGGGTCCACAAGATTTTTTGAAGTGATCAGAGGAGAGGGGTGATATAGGCTTTGCCTGTTCCCTGATCCCATTTCATGTATTTCTGAAATAAAATATTGTTTACAAAAAAAAAAAATCAAGGGCCATAACTCTGACAGTAATTATCGGAAATTGCTGAAAATCAATGGGCTTCTTCGTCACATGACCTAAACTCTGTGTATAAATTTTAAGTCAATCGGATATTAACTTTGGCCTCTAGAGCATTCACAAGAATTTACGAAGTGATCAAGGGCCATAACTCTGACAGTAATTATCGGAAATTGCTAAAAATCAATAGGATTCTTCGCTTCATGACCTTAAACACTGTGTATAAATTTAAAGTGAATCGGATAGTAACTTTGGCCTCTATAACATCCACAAGATTTTTTGAAGTGATCAAGGGCCATAACTGTGACAGTAATTATCGGAAATCACTGAAAATCAATAGGCTTATTCGTCTCATGGCCTTAAACACTGTGTATAAATTTAAAGTCAATCGGATATTAACTTTGGCCTCTAGAGCATCCACACGAATTTTTGAAGTGATCAAGGGCCATAACTCAAACAGCAATTATCGGAAATCGCTGAAAATCAATAGGCTTCTTCGTCTCATGACCTTAAACACCGTGTATAAATTTAAAGTTAATCGGTTATTAACTTTAGCCTCTAGAGCGTCCACAAGATTTTTTGAAGTGATCAAGGGCCATAACTCTGACAGTAATTATCGGAAATTGCTAAAAATCAATAGGCTTCTTTGTCTCATGACCTTAAACACCGTGTATAAATTTAAAGTCAATTGGATATTAACTTTAGCCTCTGGATCGTCCACAAGCAATTGTGGACGCCGGACCGATGGACGAACGGACAGCACTTACTACACTCGTCACTAGGCTTCCTATACATATTATAATATTCAATTTACACCCTTTTTAATTAACACACCTTGTCTAGAGTTATAATCCGACATTCGTAGGTATTTACCTTGTTTGCTAGATTTTTATGCGGCAAACGTATAAAACCTTGACCTATTACTCGGTGATAAGCTTCCGCTGCAAAAAGAGTTCTCGCCTTTTATTATGAGTATCATGTGCGGCAGGTTAGTTTGCTTCTAAAATCGCTGTTCTCCGTTCCAAAAAATACAAAAGTAATTTTCTACCAGACAACCATGGTTCTATTCACCGAGACTAGATAATTTCTCTCGGTGTAAGGATATTATCGCTATGAATAAATTCATACACTGTTGAGAAAATAATACCGTTGGTTTGCTTTGCAACAAATGGAGCGCGCATCAACTCAGTCCTAAAAAATTTTCGCGTAATAAATATGAACGGTCTTCAGACATTCGGTTTATAATTAGCGATACACAGGTACAGTGGCAAGTGTTATGCTTCACAGAATAATAACTCAAAAGTACCTACGCGCGAAATCCCAGATTTTGGTACATGGAAAACAAAAAAAAATAGTGCCCGTGCGCGTGCCAGTAATAGAAAAACTAAGAGTTCGCGCATAAAAAATGCACGAACGTACCAGGCGCGATGTCATCCAGCCAATGGATGCGCAATTTTCCCTGGAACAAGAACGCCAATTTTCATTTGGAACAGCCATATCTATCCAAGTAGCATGCTCTCGTCAAAAGGCAACATCTAGTAACTCACTTTTTTGTATCAAAATTGAGTTAGGACCAAATTAGTAGTTACTAGACTGTGTGCTTCCTGTTGTACTATAGATATTCCAATCTTTTGATTTTGTAAGCAGTTCCATTACACAACCTAGTAACTTCGTTCATTTGCCTAGAATACCACAGAAAAACCTAGTAACCCAATAGTAATATCAATGGATAAGCTGGGATTAAAATATTCATTCATTACGTTTCCTTTGTTTTCTCAAAATAAGAAAAAAGTGAGTTACAAGGTTTGCCGTTTGACGGGAGCATGCTTGTAGTTTACAAAATAATCTCAGATCGCAGAAATCCCGAGAACTTTATCGGCCAACTGGTTAGGGACTCATTGCTGTCATCAACCCCCTCCCCCGCCAAATGCCATTGAAATAATTTGGTTGTACGTTCACAAATGCAGTAGGCCTATTAACCAGAAATGGATTCTCCAGTTAGCCGATGGGTATGGGTTTTTTTTCGAGTATATCCATTAGGCCGGCAACCCATCCGTTTTTACGATTACTTAGCCACAAAGAACAGGGTCAATAAACATTGTTTTGTGTAGGTTTGTATTATCTTATCCGAGTATGGATTATAATTTTCAGCTTCACAATTCACCCAATACCCCGATAAGACAAATCTAAATAACAACTGATTTAATAATATACACAAATGATAAAATGACATTGGAGCAAATGAATATAACAACTACAAATCATAAAGTAATATTGGGACAAATGAGTATGATTAAGTATAAATATAATCAAAATTTTTTGGTGTATGGTAGCCTTTATTAGCCCAGTCGGGGCAGAACAGTAGGACGTTAAAATAACCGCCATTCATTCAATTACTATATATGCTGTATGTACGCCAATTTTACCAGGATATTCTTGTTCAAGTCTTCTTTGCTCTCGGCTTTGAAGTCACAGATGTCTTCTCGGCGTAACTGTAAACGCAGTTATTTGTTATCTTAGCCTAAAAGGCACAAGGCTGTATATCGTTATTTGTTATCTTGGCCTAACAGACACTAAGGTTTATAATGTTATCGACACATGCTCTGTTTTCGATCCTTCAGAAAGTACGAACGCCGAAAAAAAAGGGAAAAGTGAGGATTGGTGATCTGGACTTGTTTACATCCCGGGCATTAGCTATTCCTACTAATGTTATTCACTAAGTAGCTGGTTTTCCACGAAATGTATTTTCAGCTTTCTAAGAAAATAATCTGTGTCAACTTGGAGGATTAGGTGGCCGACTTGTTTACGCGTGCACGTTATATCATAAGGTCTGTCATTGAGTCAACTGGTGTGGTTTCGATTCCCCGTTTGTACGTGACAATGAGTAGGGCCTGTCCAATCTCCAGGTCCATCAGTTTCGCCCAACTATGAAGACCCCTACCCGCAAGCGAATTATTAAAATAAAATTGAACCCCCGTCATTTGGAATTTCATTCTTAACATAATGTATGTCATGATCAGATGCCGTCTTTACGTAGCCCAGGGCCCACTGTGGCTAAATGGACCAGACGCGGGTTCACTAGCCTGGAGGTTGGGTGTTATTTACAGGACGGTAGGTCAAAACGGAGTTCCCGTAAACACACTGGAGTGCACGAAAATGATCCCCTGACAGTTGGAATATTCGATATAGGAGTAGGCAACAGAGCTTTTGCCCCGGCAAAATACCCCTCATAGTACACTATGGTGTATGATCTTCATTATCCCAGTTTGGAGCAGAATAGTAGGACGTTAAACTCCACTTTAATTCATTTTCCATAGCCCCGGTTGAGTCGACAGCTCAATTTAAAAAAAAAATCAGTTATAGATTATCACTCTTTCAAATAAAAGTGAACAGTCCATTAATTTGAAATAACACATCAGAATTAACCCTATAGAGTATGTATCTTCATTAATAGAAATGGCACATCAGATAACCAGATACGATAAGTCAAAGCAGTTAAGCTTCTTATAAAATATAGTACAAAGTCTCAGAACGAGGCTACAGTAAATCATGACTGGGCGTGTATTGACATTACGGATAATTCTTAGAAAATCGCTTATGGTAGCCTACTTCGTGTTCTATTTTACAACAGCTATTGGTATGCATATCTCATGACAAGTTGACAGGTCAGAGATAAATAAATGGGGTTTAACGTCCACTCGACACAGACTTGTTCATTTCGGGACTAACATATGGTTCAATTTTATTTCAACATATAGCTTGCGCGTAGGGGTCTTTACCAGTGGGAGTAAACCGGAGAACTTGGAGAAAACCCGTGAGGTTGGACAGACGACCCTACTCCTTGTCACGTACAACCGGAGAATCAAAACCGCGCCAGTTGAAGCAATGACAGACATTATTATACAACGTGCGCGCGACAAAGACGTCAACCATCTAATCCTCGCAGCCGACACAGATTATTTTCTTATAAAGATGAAAACCGTGTAGCCTACTAATAAGTGAATACCATTGTTGGGGGAGACTATAACTGCGCATACAGGGGGCCTAGTCCAATAGGGGATCCATGCTTAAAAGGGTTAGTTGGTATATGGGGCGAGGGGAGGAGTGCATGTTGTTTTCTAAATTAATTTGATTCTGTCTTAATACATAAATAATAATAGGGGTAGCATTTCTGGGGGGGGGGGGGTACAGCAAAATGGCAAATACACGCGGGATATAAACAAGTCCAGATCATCAATACTCACTTTTATTATGGGTATTAAGATCACATTCAAATTTATGTCCCCGTTTATGGATGCAGAACAATATTTTTTTATATACCATAAGTCGACAGTCATAAACACCATCAGAATAAGGGTATAATAAAAATCATTATGGAGCTAAAAACGAGAATTGTACATTCCCACTTGCTAAGTACTGCAACCAATTTATTTGAGTACAAAACTGTTTCAGCGGCATTTAGTAATTGGGCTGGAAAGGTTCAATCGATTATTATTATTATTGTATATTCCTGAGCACAGTTTCGACTAGGCTTCTTTTTGCCATTATGGTAATCAACATTTGTCATTTTTATAAAATGTAGTTGAATTTCCTTGAACCCTTGTGCGGACACATCGCACGTAAAACGTTGTCGGCAACAAGGGGTAATCTAAGACCCGAGACATAAATAGGTTTTTGGATTCTTAATTTTACTCAAACACAATCAAACTACAGCTTCACATAAAGACTAAATAATAATCAATCAGGCTATAACAAAATATATTTGAAGTGTTATCAGTGACGATATGAATTATAAGATATTTTTCAAACCATACAAATCTACAAATAACTTAATATTCATTTCCATGTAGAACCCTCTTTGGATGGGGTTGGTAGAGTACCTAGATTTGCTTTCAGATCTAGATAACTAGCATGGCCAGTTTGGCGGTATATTAGTGCCAAAATTCTAACATGCTTTCGTCTAATTTCTTACTTCTATTCATGTAATTTCTAACCTCCATTCATGTAACTTCTAACTTCTATTCATGTAATTTCTAAATTAAGACAATGTATAATTCAACTTCTTTATTTGTTCAGTGTAAATATCAATTCTATTTCATCTTATTTCTAATATTGGGGCGAAAAATGTCTACTTCATTGTGGTGTTACATGTTAAGCATGAACGGCAAACAAATTTAGAATTTTGATACATCTACCTAGCAACCATCATTATGACATCGTTTGGTGTCGCCACCGTGTGCTCAGTTTGGGAATTGAGCACCTGATCGGGACCATTCTATTGATACAAACGACTCCCTCTTCGTCAGATTGTGTGGCTTGCCTGAGTGTTAAAATTGAAAACAACATCGGGAGAGAGAGATGGGGACATCGGGTTTAACATCAACTCGACACTAACCAGGTCATTTCGGTATTAACACCGTTCAATTGTATTTCAATAATTCGCTTGCGCGTAGGAGTTTTTAGCAGTGGAGGAAACCGGAGGACCCGGAGAAAACCCACGAGGTTGGAAACGCGGCTCTGCTCCATGTCACGTTAAAACGGGAAATCGAAACCACGCCAGTTTATTCAATGACAGACCTTATATATGTTACAGCGTGCACGTGCTAACCATTCGGCCATCCTATACCCTCTAAACAACATATTGAACGTGATATAAATGTATGGTTTGCAAATATTATATCGAATACCGTGGCTAAGTGGGTAAGACGCAGGCTCGCTAGGCTGTGGGTCGGGAGTTCGATCCCTGCATTGGTCGAAAAAAGTTCATCCAGATTTTCTGGCGTGGTTCCCCCTTATTAGTGTCTTGTCGTTCCGATGAGATGAAAACCCGAGGTTCCATGTACATGTTGGCGTGCACGTAAAAGATCCCGTGACCCTTAGACTTCGATATAAGTCCACGTCGTAGATCCGCTCTCCGGGCAATATTTCCCTAAAGCACACTGTATGGCGTATGTCCGTCTCCATTAGCCCGGTTCGGAACAAAACAGTAGGGCGTTAAACCCTCTTTCATTTCATTTCATTTTCTATTTCAAATATAAGCTAAACGGGATTTGGAGAATTTTATTTTATTTTTTTTTTACGGTTGAGCCAATAATTAATATCTATATGCAGTTGGTCTATATTAACACAGGGTATAAATGTTATGGATAGGCCTACACAGATACTGAGTTTTATTCTAAGTGACCTCTCTCTCTCTCTCTCAGCACTCCTTCCAACCTTCAACCAAACGAAGAATGGGTCGTTTATACCAATTATGGTCCCGATCAGGTGCGCAATCATCCAATTCAGCACACAGTGGCGACACCAAACGATGTCATAATGATGGTTGCTAGGCAGAAGTATCAAAATTCTAAATTTGTTTGCCGTTCATGCTTAACATGTAATACCACAATGAAGTAGACATTTTTCGCCTCAATAATAGAAATAAGATGAAATAGAATTGATATTTTCACTGAACAAATAAAGAAGTTGAATTATACATTGTCTTAAATTAAAAATTACATGAATGGAAGTTAGAAGTTACATGAATGGAGGTTAGAAGTTACATGAATGGAGGTTAGAAATTAGACGATAGCATGTTAGAATTTTGGCACTAATATACCGCCATAGGCCAGTAGAACATATTAGACACTTGTAACCAGATAAATGTTAAAAAGAAAGGGTAGGGGGCTCATAAGACCCCTGGTATCCGATAATGTAATACTCGTAGTTTCTTGTCAATTAATAAAGAATGTTGCCACTGCCTCACTTCCGTTCTATTTGTAGTACATGTATTATACACATACAGGGCCTATTTTAAAGGGATAATAACATTCTTGCTGGCTTGGTAGCTCCAAAAATAAATAATACCCTTATTCTAAGTACTAGATGCTTAAGTGTCCTACCTTATGTGTAAATTATCCATTACAACCTATTTGACTTGCCCAGAGGGTTCGAAAATATTTTAAAATCCAAGTCACATTTGAAAAGGTTTACGTTAGACTTTTCAAATCAATTGGTTGAATTTTTCCATTTTTTTAAAAATAAGTGTGTTAAGATGAAACTTATATCATCATTTAATTGGAATATTCTAAAATAATACGATTTGTTGACCAGAATGAAGATTGGGACATATTATTCAGTTACAACAAGAGTGTTATAGGGACTTTAAGGATTATTTGACGAAGCAGGGTCTCCGTGTCAATGCTTATTTTTTGGGGGAGGGGGGATCCGGGTGGGTTCGCTCCCCCCGGCCCCGGGAAAATTTTCAAAATTCGACCGCCAGAAACACCATTTCCGAGTAGAAAGTGATCAGTTCAATGTAGCTCCTTAGCTTTCAGAAGATGTGACCAAACAGATCATGAGCTATGAACAAACAATCGTGTAAAACTCAGAAGAAGTAAACCAGGAGCGGATCCAGAGGGGAAGTGGGCCCAGGGGGTCCGGCCCCCCCCCCCGCTCAAGCTTGAAAATTTTTTATGCGATTTTATTGGCGATTTAGACCTGTAATTTTGGAATTTACCTTCCGGAAATACGTCAGAATGAACCAAATTGAATCTAATTTACCAAATCCACGTTAATCTGTTGAGCGCAATTAGTTAAGCAATTATCAAACTTAGACCCCCCCCCCCTGCAAAAAATCCTGGATCCGCGCCTGCACGTTAAAATAGGCCCTGCCCACACACGCTAAGGATATGGTGAGAGGATCACCACAAGGGTTATAGCGACATGTCCCTGACTGGTCATTATTAACTAAATATTGTTTTACATGTATATACATGTAATGTCTCATCATATTGTGTCTCTTCAGTGAATTTTAACACGGTGTTTTCACTCGCGTAAGTAATCTTAATGAAATCAACGTGTCCATAATAGCATGTGTTACACCAAATCTTATTTCTCATCATTGGTTAATAAATACGAGAGAAGCCCAACCAAAACATCATTCAGGAATATATGGTAATTCTATTCCATAGTTAGAAGTGTACCATATACAGCCAGTACATAGGAATCTAGAATTACTACCATATATTTATAAGTGATAGATTTATATTCATAAATTCATTGTTTAATTTGTCATCTATTTATTTTGCGTTAAACCAATTAATCATTACAAAAGAAATATTCATTTATTAATTTTAATGTATAAAATACATGTTGGTTCCAGCAGGAATCGTCAGCCTTCTAGTTACACTCCTTGTATGACTGAACGTGACACCCTTTCGACTGACTGTCATTCGACTGGTAATACCAGCAGTGTTCTTTGTATGAGTTCGTTGTACAACTCCTCTTATCGTGTTTGATATCCTGATTTGTCTGGTAACTTTCTTTTTTCTGGTCTGAAAGAAGGGATTAATTTAAGTTATTCAAGATGTATTGATGTAAGATTAAGATCAAGAGCTGGTCGTTCGTGCTATATTAGTTTAAAATAGATCAATGAAAAGACGTGAATATCTTTAAAATTTCAGTCAAATTATTTCATACTGAGTAAAGTTATGGTCATTTAAAAATTAGCGTAGTCCAGATTCCCATTGCTACCATTGTTACAATGTGTCGATTATCCATTTAAAATTAAATTATAAAATGGCGATCGTGATTCAATCCGTTCAAAATCTCAACCAAGCGATGACCTACAGCTCGTTGTTCCATTGGCATTTAGTAATTGAACTGGAGATACACAGATCACAATTCGCTAAGTAATAAGCAATATTTGTATTCCATTAGTTTTATTTATAACTTGCTTAGGTATTTTCCTGGACTGAAAAATTAAGGGATTAAGATTTTAAGATGTAAAGACAGTGATATATATTAACTTTCTTCTCGTGACTGTCCAATCAGATGGAAAAACAACTTCCTCCTAGTGACTGTCCTATTATATGATAACTTACCCCTTTGGTAACAGCGGAATTTCGCTTATTTTTGTTTCTTTTCTTTGATTGCTTCGACATTTTCCTGAACTGAAAACAAATGAATGAATTAATTTCGGGATTGACTTAGTTTTATTTTTCACCACAGTTTCACGACTGCCTGATTGGGTTTGGTGTACAATATAGTAATGACATTTAACACGTTTTGGTATTTTCCGGGACTGAAATAAAAATACTGGATTAAGTTAGACAAAAATATTAAAGACGCATAGCGAAATAATAACTGTCTTCTATTAGACCCGGCGCTTCGCACCAAATCTGACCGAAAAATCATCTCTTAACGTCTATCACAATCTCAAAGTCTTTGAAAAGGGGCGTAAAGGGTCACGGGGCGTTGTAAATCGATAAGGTCGACAGGGTTCCTCTTCTCGTGGCCCCAATTCATCACATTAAGTCTGACGAAAATCTGTAAAAGCCTGTAACCTCTTTCGAGTCAATTATTGATGGGGGTAGGGGGCATTGATCACGACATAATACACCTGCTGGATTTATCGTCTAACAAACAAAAGAAATGTTTGATCGTTCAAATAATAGTGTCGTGTTTTGGTGAAACCCGGACGAAATACAATATACAATATATTTACAGTTTCGAATCAACATTCGTCGCATCAAATTTCATGGAGGATATATTGAATGACATAACCCCGATACCGAATACATTAATCATCGAAACAGAAAACTTAGTCCAATATATTCCCATTATTTCTGGTCTCGTGGTATTTTAGGATGACAAATACTATGTTCTTTCTTCTTGACAATGCAGTGTTATAAAACTATATTAATAGTTGGGGATCGCGGACGGTGGCTAAGTGGGGAGGACGCCGGCTCTCGATCCCTGTATTGGCCGAGATAGTTCATCCAAATTTTCCGGCGTGGTTCCTTGTCAGTGATGCAGGACGGAGGGTCTGACAAGGACAGCTGTCTACTCATTCGTATGGGACGAAAAACCGAGGTCCCGTGTACATATTGGCGTGCAATTAAAAGATGCCTTGGCAGTTGGAATTCGATAAAAGAGTAGGCCGTAGTGCCGCTGTTGAGGCAAAATTTACCTCATAGCACATTGTATGGCGCATGCGCGTCTTCGTGAGCTCAGTCGATTCATTTCATTTTATCTGATTTCATTTCTATTAATAGTAATTGTGTATCTTACCTGTAGTTGATTGAGTTGCTTATTTAACATCAGCTACCGTTAAAGTGATAAACTTGCGCCACAGCGCAATCGTTTTATATAGTGTCGCCCGCTAAAAATAGTTTTTTTCTGGAAACAAATAGAGCTTGTTATTCTTTTCAATGTGACAAAAGAAATGGGTCAAATTAGATTATCTTAGCTGCGTCATCATTTGTTCAGAATTTTCTGGAACAAGTCGAATAACTTATGCCAGCATAGTTAACGCACTTTATGACTATCCAATATGACAAACCCAATGGATCAAAATGACTTTAAAAAATCGGGTTTGCCCTATTCAATATGACAAAATAAATGGATCAATATAGAACTGAACTCGGTAATTGTGTATCCATAAAATTGTACCTTGTGTTAACAAAATTACCATAATAATGAATTCATAATGTGAGAGACAGCAATGGCGTTTAGCGTCCACTTGACACAAACAAGGCGCGTTTCTGTTAGAATGTTCGGAAATGAACCCTTTGCAGTTGGAATTGAAAAAAGCGCAGACTACTATGTAGAAACGGTGCTGTCATATTTCCCTCTTTAGTGCACCCTATCTGATTTCAACCCTTCACAATGAAATTAAAACGAGTAATCCTATTTATTTAATCCTATAGAGCTTGTATCTACATTAATAGAAATACGATATCATATTAACTCAATTCAATAAATATTATACAAATTCCAAGAATCGGGCTACAGGAATTCGTGACTGGGTTTATTTGGATAAATGATGTAGATGAGAAAGAGTAAATATTTTGTATTTCGTCCGGGCTTCACCAAAACACGACGCCATTAATAGATCTATGTGTGCTGGGTGGACGATGAAACCCAGGAGGTGTATTATGTCGTCAGCTATACCCCTCCGTCAATAATTGGCTGGAAAGGGATTACGGGTTTTGACTATTTTGCGACAGATTTAACGTGATGAATTTGGGCCACAAGACCCTATCGATTTTCAGTGGTCTTTGCGCCCTACCCGAAGACATTGTGATTGTGATAGACGTTACAGTTTTTATACGCTCACATTTTTATGTGGACGTATATTGTCGTCGGCCCTGTCCGTCCGGACGTCCGTCCGTCCACAATTTGTTTGTGGACTCTCTACAGGTCACAATTCTTATCTGATTTTGACGAAACTTGAAATATAGGTTTATCCACAAAAGATCTCGTCTGCTTTCCGTATTGGCATGTATCGGATCAAAACTTCATGGATTAGGGCCCCTGATGGTACGAAATATCACGTTTTTAGCTTTGGGACCATATAAAGGTCACAATTTTGAACCGATTTTGATGAAACTTGACATGCATGTTTATAACCCACAGATCTTGGTTCCTGTTGATATTTGCGCCTATCAGAACGTAATTTCCTGAATTATGGCCCCTGATTGTCCGAAAAATCACCTTTGTTAGCCTGTGGTCCCTCTGGAGGTCACATATGTCATGTGATGAGACAGTCACTCCAAGAACGTTATTATTCTATCAACTATTAGGGTTGTCCCTAAAGTTTGTGACTGTAAGAGCTGTAGAGATTTTGCTTTTGGCTTCAATTGTTATATGAATTATTAATTAGTAGGTAGAGGAAGTGACAAATCGTCATACCGTAACTAACTGACGATAAGTCACTTCCTCTACCTACCGACGATTTTATTCACAAGCCGGGGGTCACGGTGGGTAAGTGGATAAGGCGCTGGTTCGCTAGCCTGGAGGTCGGTTGTTCGATCCCTGCATTGACCGAGAAAGTTCATCTCGATTTTCCGGCGTGATT
The DNA here is from genome assembly GCA_036850965.1 of Patella caerulea. NCBI lineage: Eukaryota > Metazoa > Mollusca > Gastropoda > Patellidae > Patella > Patella caerulea. The sequence continues at coordinate 7,453,895 of JAZGQO010000010.1, forward strand.
TCCCCTTGTTAGTGATGCAGAAGGAGGGACTGACAAGTCGTCAGCTGTCTAGTCGTTCGCATGGGACGAACAACCGAGGTCCCGTGTACACATTGGAGTTCACGTAAAAGATCCCTTGGCAGTTGGAATTCGATTTAAGAGTAGGCCGTAGCGCCTCTGCCCGGGTAAAATTTCCCTCATAGCACACTGTATGGCGTATGTCTGTCTTCCATTAGCCCAGATTAGGTGCAAATTAGTAGGACGTTGAACCCTATTTCATTTATTCACAAGCCCATAATCAACTCTGTAGCTCATCGCTTGGTTGGGATTTTGAACGGACTGAATCACGATCGCCATTTTATAATATAATTTAAAAATGGATAATCGACACATTGTAACGAAGGTAGCAATGAGAAACTGGACTACGCTAATTTTTAAATGACCATAACTTTACTCAGTATGAAATAATTTGACTGAAATTGTAAAGATATTCACTTTTCATTGATCTATTTTAAACCAATACCGAAGTGTTGGTTTCTGTGGGTTGTAGCTTATTGATTTCCAACACTAACGACGAAAACTCAGATATTTAGTTAAAATTGTACTTTTAATAAACGAGTGTCCAAAATGGTTAACGGTCACAATAACGAGATAGGAATCGCTAGGGCGAGCCGGTCAACAGACAAAAGTTACAGTAGAATATAGAACATATATACAAGCTTAAGATGAAAATAATTATATAATGATGTTTGATAAGATGTTAAATTGAACATATGAAACAGATGTTTAAATACAGAAGAAGATATGGACATAGCAAGAACGCTTGTTAACTATAATTACGTAAATATCGTTACATTAAGTATAAACTCAAACAGTTAAAAGACTTGAAAGATTAGTGAGATATCAATTCGGACATTGGTCAATTACTACATTAACATAAATCATATAATAAAATATATACATGTACAAAGAATTCAGGGGCGGATCCAGGATTTTCAGAAAGGGGGGGGGGCGTGCTGCACCAAGTTGGGAGTGCGAAGCCCGACCCATGATTTTTGAGTGGACAAAAATGCCCACAAGGACTAATTTCATACCAGTACTGTAAATTACCATTTCCAACCTAAACTGTTTTTATTCTCCTTTCCCGCGAAAATATATGGAGCTAAAAATTGTTCGCCACCGCAAAAAAATAGAGGGGGCGTGCGCCGGGTGCGCCCCCCTCTGTATCCGCGCCTAAAGATACACTATGACTATAGCGCGAACGATCAGCCCTTTGTCTTAATCGTACATATTAATCTTGAGTAACTTAATTTTTAAATTAATCCCTTCTTTTTTTTTCTTTCAGTCCAAAAATATTCCAAAGAAAGTCACCAGACAAATCAGGATATCAAACACGATAAGAGGAGTTGTACAGCGAAATCATACAAAGAACACAGCTGGTATTACCAGACGAATGACAGTCAGTCGAAAGGGTGTCACATTCAGTCAAACAAGGCGTGTAACTAGAAGGCTGACGATTCCTGCTGGAACCAACATGTATTTTATACATTAAAATTAATAAATGAATATTTCTTTTGTAATGATTAATTCGTTTAAAGCAAAATAAATAGATGACAAATTAAACAATGAATTTATGAATATAAATCTATCACTTATAAATATATGGTAGTAATACTGGTTTATTATGTAGTGACTGTTAAAATTCAAAAATGGAGAAGCGATTAACGAGTAACGTTGCTACGATATTAAACGATAATCGTCTAACGAGAGAGAGAGTTGGGGTTTAACGTCCACTCGACACAAACTAGGTTTCAATTTTATTTCAATAATTCGCTTGCGCGTAGGGGTCTTTAGCAGTGGGAGGAAACCGGAGTGCCCGAAGGAAACCCATGCCACATACGCTCACACCAGGGCTGGAAACCACAGCACTCTAGACCACTAGGCCACCCCTCGCCGCTTATTTCTTATCGAACACTTGTGGATAAATGTGATATTACTTAGGTTTAATATTTGCAGGCATTTGGTACTGGAACATCCAAGCAAGACAAGATACAACACTCATACAAAAAAAAATAGAATAGGGCAAAACATAAATTTTAAAATATAGCAGGAAACACATTTCTAATCTTATACGTGATGCGCATAAATCTTGTAACAATCTTCGTACAGATCATGGTTATCGAAATATTTTTCCACATTCGCTGTGATTGTTTTCATAGTCATGTGAAACCGTATAAATGTTCTGTAGGTCAGAGGTGCTTTCTGACTACTCCCGAGAAGAAATCCGGGCAAAGTATATAGTAAACTGAGATCCCTACCTACACAACCATTCACAGCAATATAAATGTAAAGGGTGATGAAAATAAACATACTTCCAACAAAATCAATGATTAAACATTACAAAACATAATTAGGCCTAATACAAACATTTGAAGAAACAGTTCACAGAAAAATGTTGATTAAATCATAATGTTGGTTTTGACGATCAAACTGTGAAGGAATGATGACGCAGTGAAGTTAAATAGATTTGGCCATTTTGGTTTGTCATATCCAACAGTGCAAACCCAATTTGTAAAAATCATTAAAGGGCCAATGGGGAATAAAACTACTTAATTTTGTGTTAAAATCCCTTAAAAACCCATTACCTAAGGCCAACCAACTAATCCGTTATTTGTAAATAACTAAAACCTGACAGTTTTCATCTGGAAATGGAGACCGTTGTATTATACAGTATCTGGATAAAACCAGACTTTTTTCTATAAAAATAATATGTATGTGAAATTTACCTTTTGTTATCAAGTACAGTACATGGGTCATTCACTGTATAGACCTCTCAAGAAACGGGAATCGATTATCAGGTCACTCAATGAAAAAATTGACCCGAAATCTTAAAAGGGTTACGTGTCCGGATAAGCAGTGTTGACATTCACGTCCAAACGACTCAATATTTTGAGCTGAAAGTTTGAGACACGGTTAATACACCATGCCTCTATATTTTGGTCCATAAATTTCATAAATACTCAGACTTTAATTTTTTAGACCCTGTTCTTATCGGGATTGTCCCTTTAAGTAGGTCATTTATATTTACATATGTTGCTCTGGTTGTTTCCAGAAGAAACTCTGAATAAATGATTACGTGGTTAAGTTATCAAATTTGACGCATTTGGTTTGTTATATTGAATAGGGCAAATCCAAATCATTAAGCTCCTCACTTATGCTTGCATAAGTTATTCGACTTTCGACTTGTTCTAGAAAAAAATTCTGAATAAATGATGACGCAGTTAACATAATGAAATTTGACCTATTTGGCTTGTCATACAGATTTCGGAAAAAAAATGTATGGAAGCCTATTGGAACCATGTCATAATCTCGACTTCTCGTCGCAAAAAAAATCGGGGGAGCGAAAAGTCGAGGCGCGAGTGAGAGAACGCGAGGACTTCTCCCCGAGAACACGAGATTATTTTTACCTCGACTCCTCGTTCGTTCGTCCCTCGACTTCTCGCTTCCTCCCGTTCTCGCCTTTGACAGTCGCACTCACCTCTCGACTCCTCGCTTACTAGCATTCTCGCCTTTGAGTATTTTCCGCCTTCTTATACTATCGTTCCCTTGAGTTCTCGTTCGAACGACTATACGTTGTCCCTTGCCAGACCCTCCGTCCTACACCACTGACAAGGGTGAACTGTAGCACCATGGACCTTTCTGTCAGACGTGGAGAGCGGGCCATTGTCAAACTTTTCGCCACATCCTACGTAAGGCCCATGCATTTCTTCTTGCTACATATCTTAGTAGCCTTGTGGTCGTCTAGAATTTGTCTCTGGTTGTCTTTCTTTAGATTGAAAACAATGTTGCAACGACGATATTGCTACAGAACCCCGTCGAAATATTCGACTGAAAAATTAAAATCGAGTTACAATACTGTCTGTGCAAGTAGAGTTATAAAATTGTTTAGGACTATGAAAACTTTCTAGAACCTCAATCATTCCCTCTAAATGAATCCATGTCGAAATATAAGTGCCGATGCGAGAGACAGTGGGCATGCCCAAACTTTGCACTCCCGCGGTGAGTAGATGAGAAGTCGGGATTGTGGCGAAGCGAGAAATACTCAAAGGCGAGAACACGAGGGAGTTAGAAGTTCTCGGCGAGAATGCGAAAACGCGAATATTTTCAAAGGCAAGGGAACTATAGAAGTCGAGGCGCGAGAACTTGAGGTAAAAATAATCTCGTGTTCTCGGGGCGAAATCCTTGCATTCTCGCTTTATTTCCTCGCGTTCTCACACTCCACTTCTCGCACCCTCAACTTCTCGCTCCCTCGACTTCTCGTATCCGACTCGCAGAGAGAAGAAGTCGAGATTATGAAATGGTCGCAATAATCTTCCGTAGATATCACCATGATTACGTAAGTTGTTATATTTGTTTCCAGGAAAATTTATTTTTAGTGGCGACACTACTATATAAGACGATGGTTTGGTGGGCTGAAATTTTTCTACCTGCATGCTTTGACCTGCATTTTTCTTTGGAACGTATCATCTGGACAATTCAAAATGTAAGTTATATAATTAATATAATATGGTTTTATGGCGGTATAATTGCCAAGGAGAAGGAACAAAGTATTTGTCATGCTGGTATAAGCCTACAATGAGACCAGAAATAATGGAGATATTTTGGACTAAGTTTGTTTTTATAATCCAATCTCTCTCGTTGATGAATATATTCGCTATCGGGATTTTGTCATAAAATTTGATGTGACGAATTTGGATAATGTCGATGAGAAATATTTTGTATTTCGTCCGGGCTTCACCAAAACAGGACACCATTAATAGATCTTTGTGTGCAAACTGATCCCGCAGTGAATATTCGCTTGGCCGCTACAATCACTGATAAGCATGACATCGACGAGGCTTAATGAGTACGGCATATTAACTTTTTTACCCCGACAAATTAAATTCTCAAACATTTTTTTGAAGTATAAGAAAAATAAATAAAGAGGTTTGAAGCATTTGTAATTAAAAAATATTTCCTATTTAGTGTAAATGGGTATTAAAATGAGTAAAACGCACCATTTTGCCCGAAGCAGTTAGGTGTTATGTAAACAATGCACGAGCCGTTTAGCCAATGACTGACGGCACGTGAAGTCAATGCACATGTTGTAGACAGTCATGTGTGACAGAGATAATTCGTAAGTAATTCTCTGTGAAACAGATTGCTTTGTGTGCTGTCGTCAGCCCTTACCCTCCGTCAATAATTGGCTCGAATGGGGTTATAGGTTTTGACTGTTTTTCGTCAGAAGGGGGGGGGGGCACAAGACCGTATCGATTTTCAGCGCTCTGCGACCCTTTGCGCCGTTTTCGGAAGACATTGTGATCGTGATAGAGAAGCATTGGCATCTTACAAAAGACAGTTATTATTTCGCTTTGGGTCTTTAATATTTTCATTCCTAGATTAATCCAGTATTTTTATTCCAATCCAGAAAAATGTCTAAACGAGTTAAAAATCCAAGACGTACAGTGCACCTAGCTAAATCAAGCTGTCGTGGAACTATCAAGAAAAATAAAACTAGGTCCTCGGGTCGCCTTGCTAAACAGGTAAGTTATAATATAAGACAGTCGCTACAAGAACGTTATTATTGTCCCTAAATTTATGACTGTAAGAGCTAAGTCTGCCAATAAGAGATCTTGCTTTTGGCTTCAAATGTTATATGAATTAATAATTAGTCATGTATTCACAAGCCTATAATTCAACTCTATGGTATTTGGTAGGACATACACTACACGATAGTTATTATATGACATTGATTTTTTAATCCCTAAAATTGTCCATTCGTTTTATTTCAGTCCAGAAAAATGCAGAAAACATCTGGTACATTAAGGCTGTCCAAATCCACAATTAAGGCTGTGCGCCAGAAAAATACTAAGAGCACTGTTGGTATTGTGGGACGGTTGACCAAAAGTCCTAAAGGCGTCACATTAAGTTGAACAATGTGGACAACAAAGAGTGTATTCATTCCCAACTGAAAGAGGAAGATAAAACCATTTTAAAAATATAATTATGATAATGTAATATTTCATTTGTAATGATTGATATGCCTCAAGCAAAATAAATAGCAAGGCTAAGCAATGGATTTATTGGTTTATTAAGAATAACAAGTACCACTGTACTATGGTAGTATTTAACTATGCCCTCCTTATCGTAGCCATTTGTGAATTGTCACGTCAAATTCGAATTCATCCAGTAGACATGGTACAAGGGTTAATCAGCGAAATGGATGTATGAGATGTGTTGTTGACGTTTGGGAAAGTAGACGAGGGAGTGTAGGGAGTGATGTTTAGATGTATTATGAATGGTTAGAGTGGCTGTGGTGTTACGGTGAAATACTATGCCGCCACCGTAACACCACAGCTTTATGATTTGTTAGACAGGAGTGATGTAATAAGTGCGACAATAATAAATAACATATTTCTGATTTTATTGTCGTCTTTTCCCACTTGCACTGGTTGTACGCCATTTTGAAACTAGCTGACGAAGACAGCTCGGGCGGCGATTGCTCGACTCCGGGCTGCTCTGTCAGTATCTAACAAACGCATTTAGTTCGCGTACAACTTTTAACGAGAGTTGCCAGGCAACGAAACATACGCCCACAGCAGCTAAATCGTCCGGGCAGTAAACAAGGGTTGTCGCATATTTTACTTTTTTCGGTATTGAAACATTTATAATACACTAAAATATGATTATTCAAGTCAATCGGTTATTAACTTTAGCCTCTAGAGGGTCCACAAGATTTTTTGAAGTGATCAGAGGAGAGGGGTGATATAGGCTTTGCCTGTTCCCTGATCCCATTTCATGTATTTCTGAAATAAAATATTGTTTACAAAAAAAAAAAATCAAGGGCCATAACTCTGACAGTAATTATCGGAAATTGCTGAAAATCAATGGGCTTCTTCGTCACATGACCTAAACTCTGTGTATAAATTTTAAGTCAATCGGATATTAACTTTGGCCTCTAGAGCATTCACAAGAATTTACGAAGTGATCAAGGGCCATAACTCTGACAGTAATTATCGGAAATTGCTAAAAATCAATAGGATTCTTCGCTTCATGACCTTAAACACTGTGTATAAATTTAAAGTGAATCGGATAGTAACTTTGGCCTCTATAACATCCACAAGATTTTTTGAAGTGATCAAGGGCCATAACTCTGACAGTAATTATCGGAAATTGCTAAAAATCAATAGGCTTCTTTGTCTCATGACCTTAAACACCGTGTATAAATTTAAAGTCAATTGGATATTAACTTTAGCCTCTGGATCGTCCACAAGCAATTGTGGACGCCGGACCGATGGACGGACGGACAGCACTTACTACACTCGTCACTAGGCTTCCTATACATATTATAATATTCAATTTACACCCTTTTTAATTAACACACCTTGTCTAGAGTTATAATCCGAATGTTATTTTTTTTATCGACATTCGTAGGTATTTACCTTGTTTGCTAGATTTTTATGCGGCAAACGTATAAAACCTTGACCTATTACTCAGTGATAAGCTTCCGCTGCAAAAAGAGTTCTCGCCTTTTATTATGAGTATCATGTGCGGCAGGTTAGTTTGCTTCTAAAATCGCTGTTCTCCGTTCCAAAAAATACAAAAGTAATTTTCTACCAGACAACCATGGTTCTATTCACCGAGACTAGATAATTTCTCTCGGTGTAAGGATATTATCGCTATGAATAAATTCATACACTGTTGAGAAAATAATACCGTTGGTTTGCTTTGCAACAAATGGAGCGCGCATCAACTCAGTCCTAAAAAATTTTCGCGTAATAAATATGAACGGTCTTCAGACATTCGGTTTATAATTAGCGATACACAGGTACAGTGGCAAGTGTTATGCTTCACAGAATAATAACTCAAAAGTACCTACGCGCGAAATCCCAGATTTTGGTACATGGAAAACAAAAAAAAAATAGTGCCCGTGCGCGTGCCAGTAATAGAAAAACTAAGAGTTCGCGCATAAAAAATGCACGAACGTACCAGGCGCGATGTCATCCAGCCAATGGATGCGCAATTTTCCCTGGAACAAGAACGCCAATTTTCATTTGGAACAGCCATATCTATCCAAGTAGCATGCTCTCGTCAAAAGGCAACATCTAGTAACTCACTTTTTTGTATCAAAATTGAGTTAGGACCAAATTAGTAGTTACTAGACTGTGTGCTTCCTGTTGTACTATAGATATTCCAATCTTTTGATTTTGTAAGCAGTTCCATTACACAACCTAGTAACTTCGTTCATTTGCCTAGAATACCACAGAAAAACCTAGTAACCCAATAGTAATATCAATGGATAAGCTGGGATTAAAATATTCATTCATTACGTTTCCTTTGTTTTCTCAAAATAAGAAAAAAGTGAGTTACAAGGTTTGCCGTTTGACGGGAGCATGCTTGTAGTTTACAAAATAATCTCAGATCGCAGAAATCCCGAGAACTTTATCGGCCAACTGGTTAGGGACTCATTGCTGTCATCAACCCCCTCCCCCGCCAAATGCCATTGAAATAATTTGGTTGTACGTTCACAAATGCAGTAGGCCTATTAACCAGAAATGGATTCTCCAGTTAGCCGATGGGTATGGGTTTTTTTTCGAGTATATCCATTAGGCCGGCAACCCATCCGTTTTTACGATTACTTAGCCACAAAGAACAGGGTCAATAAACATTGTTTTGTGTAGGTTTGTATTATCTTATCCGAGTATGGATTATAATTTTCAGCTTCACAATTCACCCAATACCCCGATAAGACAAATCTAAATAACAACTGATTTAATAATATACACAAATGATAAAATGACATTGGAGCAAATGAATATAACAACTACAAATCATAAAGTAATATTGGGACAAATGAGTATGATTAAGTATAAATATAATCAAAATTTTTTGGTGTATGGTAGCCTTTATTAGCCCAGTCGGGGCAGAACAGTAGGACGTTAAAATAACCGCCATTCATTCAATTACTATATATGCTGTATGTACGCCAATTTTACCAGGATATTCTTGTTCAAGTCTTCTTTGCTCTCGGCTTTGAAGTCACAGATGTCTTCTCGGCGTAACTGTAAACGCAGTTATTTGTTATCTTAGCCTAAAAGGCACAAGGCTGTATATCGTTATTTGTTATCTTGGCCTAACAGACACTAAGGTTTATAATGTTATCGACACATGCTCTGTTTTCGATCCTTCAGAAAGTACGAACGCCGAAAAAAAAGGGAAAAGTGAGGATTGGTGATCTGGACTTGTTTACATCCCGGGCATTAGCTATTCCTACTAATGTTATTCACTAAGTAGCTGGTTTTCCACGAAATGTATTTTCAGCTTTCTAAGAAAATAATCTGTGTCAACTTGGAGGATTAGGTGGCCGACTTGTTTACGCGTGCACGTTATATCATAAGGTCTGTCATTGAGTCAACTGGTGTGGTTTCGATTCCCCGTTTGTACGTGACAATGAGTAGGGCCTGTCCAATCTCCAGGTCCATCAGTTTCGCCCAACTATGAAGACCCCTACCCGCAAGCGAATTATTAAAATAAAATTGAACCCCCGTCATTTGGAATTTCATTCTTAACATAATGTATGTCATGATCAGATGCCGTCTTTACGTAGCCCAGGGCCCACTGTGGCTAAATGGACCAGACGCGGGTTCACTAGCCTGGAGGTTGGGTGTTATTTACAGGACGGTAGGTCAAAACGGAGTTCCCGTAAACACACTGGAGTGCACGAAAATGATCCCCTGACAGTTGGAATATTCGATATAGGAGTAGGCAACAGAGCTTTTGCCCCGGCAAAATACCCCTCATAGTACACTATGGTGTATGATCTTCATTATCCCAGTTTGGAGCAGAATAGTAGGACGTTAAACTCCACTTTAATTCATTTTCCATAGCCCCGGTTGAGTCGACAGCTCAATTTAAAAAAAAAATCAGTTATAGATTATCACTCTTTCAAATAAAAGTGAACAGTCCATTAATTTGAAATAACACATCAGAATTAACCCTATAGAGTATGTATCTTCATTAATAGAAATGGCACATCAGATAACCAGATACGATAAGTCAAAGCAGTTAAGCTTCTTATAAAATATAGTACAAAGTCTCAGAACGAGGCTACAGTAAATCATGACTGGGCGTGTATTGACATTACGGATAATTCTTAGAAAATCGCTTATGGTAGCCTACTTCGTGTTCTATTTTACAACAGCTATTGGTATGCATATCTCATGACAAGTTGACAGGTCAGAGATAAATAAATGGGGTTTAACGTCCACTCGACACAGACTTGTTCATTTCGGGACTAACATATGGTTCAATTTTATTTCAACATATAGCTTGCGCGTAGGGGTCTTTACCAGTGGGAGTAAACCGGAGAACTTGGAGAAAACCCGTGAGGTTGGACAGACGACCCTACTCCTTGTCACGTACAACCGGAGAATCAAAACCGCGCCAGTTGAAGCAATGACAGACATTATTATACAACGTGCGCGCGACAAAGACGTCAACCATCTAATCCTCGCAGCCGACACAGATTATTTTCTTATAAAGATGAAAACCGTGTAGCCTACTAATAAGTGAATACCATTGTTGGGGGAGACTATAACTGCGCATACAGGGGGCCTAGTCCAATAGGGGATCCATGCTTAAAAGGGTTAGTTGGTATATGGGGCGAGGGGAGGAGTGCATGTTGTTTTCTAAATTAATTTGATTCTGTCTTAATACATAAATAATAATAGGGGTAGCATTTCTGGGGGGGGGGGTACAGCAAAATGGCAAATACACGCGGGATATAAACAAGTCCAGATCATCAATACTCACTTTTATTATGGGTATTAAGATCACATTCAAATTTATGTCCCCGTTTATGGATGCAGAACAATATTTTTTTATATACCATAAGTCGACAGTCATAAACACCATCAGAATAAGGGTATAATAAAAATCATTATGGAGCTAAAAACGAGAATTGTACATTCCCACTTGCTAAGTACTGCAACCAATTTATTTGAGTACAAAACTGTTTCAGCGGCATTTAGTAATTGGGCTGGAAAGGTTCAATCGATTATTATTATTATTGTATATTCCTGAGCACAGTTTCGACTAGGCTTCTTTTTGCCATTATGGTAATCAACATTTGTCATTTTTATAAAATGTAGTTGAATTTCCTTGAACCCTTGTGCGGACACATCGCACGTAAAACGTTGTCGGCAACAAGGGGTAATCTAAGACCCGAGACATAAATAGGTTTTTGGATTCTTAATTTTACTCAAACACAATCAAACTACAGCTTCACATAAAGACTAAATAATAATCAATCAGGCTATAACAAAATATATTTGAAGTGTTATCAGTGACGATATGAATTATAAGATATTTTTCAAACCATACAAATCTACAAATAACTTAATATTCATTTCCATGTAGAACCCTCTTTGGATGGGGTTGGTAGAGTACCTAGATTTGCTTTCAGATCTAGATAACTAGCATGGCCAGTTTGGCGGTATATTAGTGCCAAAATTCTAACATGCTTTCGTCTAATTTCTTACTTCTATTCATGTAATTTCTAACCTCCATTCATGTAACTTCTAACTTCTATTCATGTAATTTCTAAATTAAGACAATGTATAATTCAACTTCTTTATTTGTTCAGTGTAAATATCAATTCTATTTCATCTTATTTCTAATATTGGGGCGAAAAATGTCTACTTCATTGTGGTGTTACATGTTAAGCATGAACGGCAAACAAATTTAGAATTTTGATACATCTACCTAGCAACCATCATTATGACATCGTTTGGTGTCGCCACCGTGTGCTCAGTTTGGGAATTGAGCACCTGATCGGGACCATTCTATTGATACAAACGACTCCCTCTTCGTCAGATTGTGTGGCTTGCCTGAGTGTTAAAATTGAAAACAACATCGGGAGAGAGAGATGGGGACATCGGGTTTAACATCAACTCGACACTAACCAGGTCATTTCGGTATTAACACCGTTCAATTGTATTTCAATAATTCGCTTGCGCGTAGGAGTGTTTAGCAGTGGAGGAAACCGGAGGACCCGGAGAAAACCCACGAGGTTGGAAACGCGGCTCTGCTCCATGTCACGTTAAAACGGGAAATCGAAACCACGCCAGTTTATTCAATGACAGACCTTATATATGTTACAGCGTGCACGTGCTAACCATTCGGCCATCCTATACCCTCTAAACAACATATTGAACGTGATATAAATGTATGGTTTGCAAATATTATATCGAATACCGTGGCTAAGTGGGTAAGACGCAGGCTCGCTAGGCTGTGGGTCGGGAGTTCGATCCCTGCATTGGTCGAAAAAAGTTCATCCAGATTTTCTGGCGTGGTTCCCCCTTATTAGTGTCTTGTCGTTCCGATGAGATGAAAACCCGAGGTTCCATGTACATGTTGGCGTGCACGTAAAAGATCCCGTGACCGTTAGACTTCGATATAAGTCCACGTCGTAGATCCGCTCTCCGGGCAATATTTCCCTAAAGCACACTGTATGGCGTATGTCCGTCTCCATTAGCCCGGTTCGGAACAAAACAGTAGGGCGTTAAACCCTCTTTCATTTCATTTCATTTTCTATTTCAAATATAAGCTAAACGGGATTTGGAGAATTTTATTTTATTTTTTTTTTACGGTTGAGCCAATAATTAATATCTATATGCAGTTGGTCTATATTAACACAGGGTATAAATGTTATGGATAGGCCTACACAGATACTGAGTTTTATTCTAAGTGACCTCTCTCTCTCTCTCTCAGCACTCCTTCCAACCTTCAACCAAACGAAGAATGGGTCGTTTATACCAATTATGGTCCCGATCAGGTGCGCAATCATCCAATTCAGCACACAGTGGCGACACCAAACGATGTCATAATGATGGTTGCTAGGCAGAAGTATCAAAATTCTAAATTTGTTTGCCGTTCATGCTTAACATGTAATACCACAATGAAGTAGACATTTTTCGCCTCAATAATAGAAATAAGATGAAATAGAATTGATATTTTCACTGAACAAATAAAGAAGTTGAATTATACATTGTCTTAAATTAAAAATTACATGAATGGAAGTTAGAAGTTACATGAATGGAGGTTAGAAGTTACATGAATGGAGGTTAGAAATTAGACGATAGCATGTTAGAATTTTGGCACTAATATACCGCCATAGGCCAGTAGAACATATTAGACACTTGTAACCAGATAAATGTTAAAAAGAAAGGGTAGGGGGCTCATAAGACCCCTGGTATCCGATAATGTAATACTCGTAGTTTCTTGTCAATTAATAAAGAATGTTGCCACTGCCTCACTTCCGTTCTATTTGTAGTACATGTATTATACACATACAGGGCCTATTTTAAAGGGATAATAACATTCTTGCTGGCTTGGTAGCTCCAAAAATAAATAATACCCTTATTCTAAGTACTAGATGCTTAAGTGTCCTACCTTATGTGTAAATTATCCATTACAACCTATTTGACTTGCCCAGAGGGTTCGAAAATATTTTAAAATCCAAGTCACATTTGAAAAGGTTTACGTTAGACTTTTCAAATCAATTGGTTGAATTTTTCCATTTTTTTAAAAATAAGTGTGTTAAGATGAAACTTATATCATCATTTAATTGGAATATTCTAAAATAATACGATTTGTTGACCAGAATGAAGATTGGGACATATTATTCAGTTACAACAAGAGTGTTATAGGGACTTTAAGGATTATTTGACGAAGCAGGGTCTCCGTGTCAATGCTTATTTTTTGGGGGAGGGGGGATCCGGGTGGGTTCGCTCCCCCCGGCCCCGGGAAAATTTTCAAAATTCGACCGCCAGAAACACCATTTCCGAGTAGAAAGTGATCAGTTCAATGTAGCTCCTTAGCTTTCAGAAGATGTGACCAAACAGATCATGAGCTATGAACAAACAATCGTGTAAAACTCAGAAGAAGTAAACCAGGAGCGGATCCAGAGGGGAAGTGGGCCCAGGGGGTCCGGACCCCCCCCCCCGCTCAAGCTTGAAAATTTTTTATGCGATTTTATTGGCGATTTAGACCTGTAATTTTGGAATTTACCTTCCGGAAATACGTCAGAATGAACCAAATTGAATCTAATTTACCAAATCCACGTTAATCTGTTGAGCGCAATTAGTTAAGCAATTATCAAACTTAGACCCCCCCCCCCCCCCTGCAAAAAATCCTGGATCCGCGCCTGCACGTTAAAATAGGCCCTGCCCACACACGCTAAGGATATGGTGAGAGGATCACCACAAGGGTTATAGCGACATGTCCCTGACTGGTCATTATTAACTAAATATTGTTTTACATGTATATACATGTAATGTCTCATCATATTGTGTCTCTTCAGTGAATTTTAACACGGTGTTTTCACTCGCGTAAGTAATCTTAATGAAATCAACGTGTCCATAATAGCATGTGTTACACCAAATCTTATTTCTCATCATTGGTTAATAAATACGAGAGAAGCCCAACCAAAACATCATTCAGGAATATATGGTAATTCTATTCCATAGTTAGAAGTGTACCATATACAGCCAGTACATAGGAATCTAGAATTACTACCATATATTTATAAGTGATAGATTTATATTCATAAATTCATTGTTTAATTTGTCATCTATTTATTTTGCGTTAAACCAATTAATCATTACAAAAGAAATATTCATTTATTAATTTTAATGTATAAAATACATGTTGGTTCCAGCAGGAATCGTCAGCCTTCTAGTTACACTCCTTGTATGACTGAACGTGACACCCTTTCGACTGACTGTCATTCGACTGGTAATACCAGCAGTGTTCTTTGTATGAGTTCGTTGTACAACTCCTCTTATCGTGTTTGATATCCTGATTTGTCTGGTAACTTTCTTTTTTCTGGTCTGAAAGAAGGGATTAATTTAAGTTATTCAAGATGTATTGATGTAAGATTAAGATCAAGAGCTGGTCGTTCGTGCTATATTAGTTTAAAATAGATCAATGAAAAGACGTGAATATCTTTAAAATTTCAGTCAAATTATTTCATACTGAGTAAAGTTATGGTCATTTAAAAATTAGCGTAGTCCAGATTCCCATTGCTACCATTGTTACAATGTGTCGATTATCCATTTAAAATTAAATTATAAAATGGCGATCGTGATTCAATCCGTTCAAAATCTCAACCAAGCGATGACCTACAGCTCGTTGTTCCATTGGCATTTAGTAATTGAACTGGAGATACACAGATCACAATTCGCTAAGTAATAAGCAATATTTGTATTCCATTAGTTTTATTTATAACTTGCTTAGGTATTTTCCTGGACTGAAAAATTAAGGGATTAAGATTTTAAGATGTAAAGACAGTGATATATATTAACTTTCTTCTCGTGACTGTCCAATCAGATGGAAAAACAACTTCCTCCTAGTGACTGTCCTATTATATAATAACTTACCCCTTTGGTAACAGCGGAATTTCGCTTATTTTTGTTTCTTTTCTTTGATTGCTTCGACATTTTCCTGAACTGAAAACAAATGAATGAATTAATTTCGGGATTGACTTAGTTTTATTTTTCACCACAGTTTCACGACTGCCTGATTGGGTTTGGTGTACAATATAGTAATGACATTTAACACGTTTTGGTATTTTCCGGGACTGAAATAAAAATACTGGATTAAGTTAGACAAAAATATTAAAGACGCATAGCGAAATAATAACTGTCTTCTATTAGACCCGGCGCTTCGCACCAAATCTGACCGAAAAATCATCTCTTAACGTCTATCACAATCTCAAAGTCTTTGAAAAGGGGCGTAAAGGGTCACGGGGCGTTGTAAATCGATAAGGTCGACAGGGTTCCTCTTCTCGTGGCCCCAATTCATCACATTAAGTCTGACGAAATTCTGTAAAAGCCTGTAACCTCTTTCGAGCCAATTATTGATGAGGGGGGGGGGGGCGGGGCATTGATCACGACATAAATACACCTGCTGGATTTATCGTCTAACAAACAAAAGAAATGTTAGGTCGTTCAACTAATAGTGTCGTGTTATGGTGAAACCCGGACGAAATACAATATCTTTACAGTTTCTAATCCACATTATCCAAATTCGTCACATCAAATTTCATGGGGGATATATTGAATGACATAACCCCGATACCGAATACATCAATCATCGAAACAGAATTTGACTGTAAAGCAAACTTAGTCCAACATATCCCCATTATTTCTGGTCTCGTGGTATTTTAGGATGACAAATACTATGTTCTTTCTTCTTGACAATGCAGTGTTATAAAACTATATTAATAGTTGGGGATCGCGGACGGTGGCTAAGTGGGGAGGACGTGGTTCCTTGTCAGTGATGCAGGACGGAGGGTCTGACAAGGACAGCTGTCTAGTCATTCGTATGGAACGAAAAACCGAGGTTCTGTGTACATATTATTTTTTTGAAAAATTATATGACTCAAAGGCGTAAAATTGACCTATTTACAACCCATTCAGGCTTTTCAGATTTTAAAATATTTTTACATAACTCTTATAGACTTGTAGCTATAATCAATACGAAGAGAATGTATGTGAAAATTAGTTTGTAATATAAGCAGTTGCCAAGAAATGGACAGTTCTGCATAAGTCACTGTTTTCTTTATTTTGCGTGTAATAAAGTCAATTATTATTGGATTTTTATAAAAGTGACCTCATTTGATTCAAAAAGCATGTAGCGTCATATCAAGTTGATTACAATTTAAAATTGACACCGGAAGTGACGCCATTTTGTCAAAAACTGCAATTTAAACTTTTTAAATCAATGATTTATTCAACCAAGAATTACTTAATATGTATTAATAATTTTAACTTTTGGTTTAAATTCACATATAAACACAACTTATATGGTCATATACATATCATAAAATTGTTTCTAACTTGTTCGGTTGCCGATTTTCTACAGGTCACTTTTGAAGAATTTGGGGTCATAAAAGTGCCAATTATTATTCGATTTTCATAAATGTTACACCATGTTATACCTAATGCCATTTGGGATTTCATACAAGTAATGTAAGATTTTCATTATCACCGGAAGTAACGTCATTTTAGCAAAAACTGTATTTTTAGCCTTCAAAACAGATATTTTATTCAAATGAGTCTGTTTTGAAATCTTTTTCAAATTATGGTATTTGATGTCAATCAACAAATAGAATGAAGCCATACGATCATACAGATACCACAAAATGGTTTCTAACTTGTACGGTTGCCGAGAAATAGCCGATTTTCTACAAGTCACTTTTCAAGTTTTTTGGTCTTTAAAAGTGGCAATTATTATTCGATTTACATAAAATTTTCACTATATGATATCGTATGCCATTTCTGATTTCATAAGACTAATTGAACATTTTCATAACAACGGGAGTAATTTAATTTTGTCAAGATCATTTACAAGTAACAAATGTATAAAATGAATTGATATTGCTGGATTTGGTTGATTCTGCGTCCATTTTATTTGTGTGCATTTGGAAACCTGTTTAGTGGTTTCGTTGGTACCAGAAGTGACATATGTTCAAGGGTAACTTGGCACCGGAAGTGACATGTTTAAGGGTAACGTGGCACCAGTGAAACCCGTCATTCCTGCATGCAGGTCTAGTTTTATCTGATTTCATTTCTATTAATAGTAATTGTGTAACTTACCTGTAGTTGATTAAGTTGCTTATTTAACATCAGCTACCGTTAAGGTGATAAACTTGCGCCACCGCGCAATCGTTTTATATAGTGTCGCCCGCTAAAAATAGATTTTTTCTGGAAACAAATAGAGCTTACGTAAGCAAGGTGATTTGTTACCCTATATGAGCAACTAATGCAAGCATAGATGGCCTACTTAATGACTTTTAAAATCGGATTGCCATATTCAATATGACAAAATAAATAGGTCAAATCATTCATTCAGAATTTTCTGGAAACACGAAGAACAACTGATGCAAGCATAGATGGCCTACTTAATGACTTTTAAAAATCGGGTCTACCATATTCAATGTGACAAAAGGAATGGGTCAAATTTGATTATCTTAACTGCGTCATCATTTATTCAGAATTTTCTGGAACAAGTCGAATAACTTATGCCAGCATAGTTGATGCACTTTATGACTATCCAATATGACAAACCCAATGGATCAAAATGACTTTTAAAAATCGGGTTTGCCCTATTCAATATGACAAAATAAATGGATCAAAATAGAACTGAACTCGGTAATTGTGTACCTTGTGTTAAAAAAATCGGGTCTACCCTATTCAATGTGACAAAAGAAATGGGTCAAATTTGATTATCTTAACTGCGTCATCATTTATTCAGAATTTTCTGGAACAAGTCGAATAACTTATGCCAGCATAGTTGATGCACTTTATGACTATCCAATATGACAAACCCAAATGGATCAAAATGACTTTTAAAAATCGGGTTTGCCCTATTCAATATGACAAAATAAATGGATCAAAATAGAACTGAACTCGGTAATTGTGTACCTTGTGTTAAAAAAGTTATCATAATAATTTATTCAGAATGCGAGAGACAGCAATGGCGTTTAGCATCCACTTGACACAAACAAGGCGCGTTTCTGTTGGAATGTTCGGAAATGAGCCCTTTGCAGTTGGAATTGAAAAAAGCGCAGACTACTATGTAGAAACGGTGCTGTCATATTTCCCCCTTAGTGCACCCTCCTTCAATATTCCGGTTGGGTTAGCAGTTGAATACAAACCGATTGGCTATATCTCATGTCGAAATTTCAACCCTTCACAATGAAATTAAAATGAGTAATCCTATTTATTTAATCCTATATAGAAATACGATATCATATTAACTCAATTCAATATTATACAAATTCCAAGAATCTGGCTACAGGAATTCGTGACTGGGTTTATTTCAAATTGTGTATTGACATTGCTGGACATTCTTAGAAATTCGATTACGATGGCCTATTTTATATTTTACAACAGTTATAAACCTCCGGTGGCTGACAAAGTGAGTTTCGTGGAAAGCTAAAAATATATTTCTTGGAAAACTTTATTATTAATTACATAAATTACACGGCCGAATGGTTGGCGTGTGCGTGCAGCATCATAAGGTCTGTCATTGAATCAACTGTCGTGGTTTCGATTTCCCGGTTGTATGTGGCCTAGTTTGTTTCAAGTGGACGTTAAACCCGATTTCTCTCCCTCTCTCTGTAAATTTGGAGTAGTTTCTTAGTATACCGTTCACTTCTGTCTTTAAATTTCAAATAAATTGTCGCCGTGTGTGTGAAATAGCTTTATTTTATTTAACATCAACTTCCACCGAAGTAATCACTGCCAATATTAAACATGCATTATGCAAGAGCAAAAACTGACTTTTATCGGTCTTTCTTTAAGCCTCAGATGTCATCTGTGATTTAATCACTATGGCGTCGTGGGTGGGGTTTCTCCGTGACGTTGACGTCATCATACTTCCGGAAATTATTCATAAAAGACATTGATGACCGAGGCTATACACAAGCTTCACTAGATACCGTTTAAACATTACTTGATGATCGAGACTATGTAGGTGGAGTTAACGCCTGTCAATCAACAATCGGCCATAGTGGGAAAAGGGTGTCGATGATGTCATCTACCATTTCTAGTAAAAAATTATAGTGGTAACAACTTTGTTCAGGATAAAGTAATTTGACTGAAATTTTCAATATATTCTTGTTTCAACATCTATTTTTGAACTTTTATAGCAAGAAAAGCTAACTCCTTATAAAAATCTCCCATAATGTATCTTTAAATACTCTTCTAAAATGCCCTTTCCATTGACGATAAGATATTTACATTATCTGCGATATCCCCTCGGTGAAAACGGACGTTGAAACCTCACTTGCGTTGAGGTAATGGCGCCCCTGCATTCTCTTGCCCCTTCAACCCGCCCTCCATTTTAAAATCCTACATACTATGACACTTTACTAATTATATTATCAATGTGACTGTTCATTTACAATTGGTTTGAAACATAAGTCCAAGATGTTTGTGTTCAGTTACTTCCTTTATTCTTATTGATTTCATTAATAGGGGTGGTTTCACAATGTTGCGTTTAGTTGTGAGGGTTAGGGTTCCTGCATTGATTTTTTTGTAGATCTTTGTTTAAGGTAACTGTGCATGCCTCTATTTTTAAATAAAGAGAAGTGTCATCTGCAAATAGTCTAATGTTTGATTGTATATCATCAACAATATCGTTGATATATAATAAAAATAATAGTGGTCCCAGTACACTGCCCCGTGGGACACCAGCGGGGGTGCCCCTGGAGTCCGAGGGGGTTCCCATGTATTACGACCCATTGGTGTCGATTATCTAAATAATTCTTGAACCATAATAATAACCTCCCTCGGACCCCAGGAGCATCTAGCTTGTGACAGAGTCCGGCATGCCAGACTCTGTCACAGACCTTGCTTATGTCACAGAAGACGATCCTGGTATATTTATTATGATCGATGGCGTGACAAAAATAGGGATTTAGATCTATTAATTGAAAGATGGTAGAATCAACTGGTAGGAAACCACGTTGCAGTGTTGTTAGTATAGAGTTGTCCTTGAAGAAATTAAAGACGTGTTTATATATTATTTTCTCAATTATTTTTACAATAATACTAAGGAGCGAGATGGGTCTGTAATTCTGCATTCATTCGGGTGACCTTTTTTGAAGATAGTCATAACATTTGCAATTTGGGACGGTGTGAGTTTCAAGTGAAAAACGAAAGAGTCGGCACAGGGGATCACTAACTTCATTTACAATAAATTTTAAAATTTTCGAACTTACTCCGTCCGGTCCGGAGGCTTTAGTTGCATCTAGACTGTTAATTACTTGTTTAATTTCTCTTGGTGTTGGTATAATCTTGTCTCGACAATTAGAATTCGTTTTAAGGGGTGGAAGAGATTTATTGGTACTTGGTAATTCAGGTAATGTAATGTAATGGGAGAAATGTAAAATGTAGACCCGCCACAAAACAGCCTTTTCCAATAAATGACACATTATACTTGACGTTTTACATTTTACTTTGGCCTTAGAGGTATTTTAACTTTATCAATACCGGTTTTAGGATTTCGTACATTGTACTTTTTACATATAATCAGTAGTAAAGACATTTTAGTAGAGCATTAAATATTGGCAGCAATACCCCTCCATCTGCTTTATATAGTGCCACGTGGTCAGGGGATACGCTTCAAAGAAAACTGGTGGTCCAATACAATTTTTTTTCTGGGAAACAACCAAACAGGTGACTGATTTAATCCCTTAAAACATGTAGTTATACATACATGTGGCTTTAAAAAATGACAGACCTGTCTCAAATTTGATCATCTTAATTGCTTCATTGTCGATCATTTATATTTCTATTGCTGTGAATGGTTGTGATAGAATTCCAGTGTACTGCTCTGCCCGGGGGTCTATCATGCTCTAAAGCAGTTAAAAAATAACTGCAAATATTAAGTCTAAGTAACATACAGTTCAGGTTTATCAACACATTTAAGTCCAGCAAAAAGATGTCCGACAGGGGTTAAGTGGCAAAAACCTGCCTCATACATAAGTAATAGGTTAGATCAATATCGCATTTTATCGTAGCGACGTTACTTGTTAATCGAGAATCAGCTTCGCTTCTCCACTTTTCTTTCCATTAATCGAATTTCAATCCGTTTACATCTGCGCCATCCGCTGATCTGGAGAATTGATTATATGCTTGGCATGTGTCCATTCGACACAAACGTCACATTAAGACCTGAATCATTTATGTTTGGCATTATTTTTTTACCGTTATTTTTTTCTGGTAGAAGGCATTTAATTCATTACTGATTTTTTTACTAAAAATGTGAGAGATACGGTAGTTAAATGAGTAATACACAGGCTCGTTATAGCCTGATGTTCTCGAGTTGTGTTGGTCGAGAAAGTTCCTCGGGACTTACCGGCGACGTCACTGCTTGTCAGTAGTGCAAACTTGGTGGGGGTGGGGGTCAAAGACAATTTTATAGTCGTTCGGATGGGACGGGAAACCGAGGTCTCAGCGAGTACACATTTGCGTGTGCGTGCATGTATAAAAATCCTTGGCAGTAGGAATTCGGTATAAGAGTAGGTCGTAGTCCCGAAAATTTGCCCACATAGCAGATCCAGTGGGTGCCAAAAAGTAGGACGTTAAACCCGGTTTCATTTTATGTCATTGTACCCCAAATTACAATTAAGTAAATATCAATTGATTAGTATGATAACGATTATTCGCCCTAAATACATAAGGGGTATGCCCGGCTCCCAGTTCCGGTATTAAATTCTCTCAATTCCAAAACTGGTGTCAATCGAGTGAAAGGGAGAATTTCGGAGTACAAACGCATGTGCCGACTGCTTAAAAATATCTCAACCAATTATGACAGCTTAACATATTTTTTACTTGGAATACGTCACGATTCTACTCACTCCACCTCAGCTGGCGGGACTGGCAGAACTGTGACAGGACTGAATTCCGCGTCACTCGATTGTAATTTCTATCAATTCTGGACTGTGAATCGAGCATCCCCATAGAATCAATTAAGAGGATATAACTATATGGTTGAGTACAATATGGATTTAAACGACTAATTATTTACGTCCATTCGACGTCCAATCTCAGACATCCAGGCACTTATAACATACGATACAGTTTTATTTCAATAATTCACATGCTCTTATGGATGTTTAGCAGTTAGAGGAGACTGGACGACCCGGAGTATACCTATGAGGTTGGACAGACAGACTCATTGTGACGTACAAACTTGTGATCGAAACCGCCCCACTTGATTCGATGTCAGCGTGTGACCATTCGACCACTGTATGTTTCTTATTCCATTTCCCTAACACCATATGAGTTTTGGGCTAAACTATAGATGCTTTAAAAGTTTGTGAATCTAAGTGGAGGATGAGGGCAGTGGTTTATGGTCATAAATTTTGACGTTTGTGTGGATTCGAGCGTGACAAGGAATAGGGTCGGCCGTCCAACCTTGTGGGTTTTCCCCGGTTTCCTCCCACGCGCAAGCGAATTATTGAATTGTAACGAAATGACTTAGTTTGTAGCGAGTGGACGTAAAAAACTTCTCTCTCACACACACTAAGTCACTGTAAATAATAATAATTGCTATAATATGCCAATCCATCATTATCATCTTGGAATTAGATACATGAGTAGGTCGTAGCGCCGCTGCCCATGCACAATTTCCCGCATAACAAACTGTATGGCAGTCAGAGCAGAACAGTTGGATTTTAAACCCCATTCCATATTTCATCTGGCCAAGAGTTTGCCACATTATGCTCCATCTGTGGCAGAAAACGTTCAACCCTTTGAATATTTGGAAAAATGTTACAGCTGGTCTAAGATATGAGAATTAACATTGAAGTCAATGGGGAAAAATCGACATACCGGGTGTCGCAGAGTTAATGTCCTTGTAACCGAAGAGGTTTAACGTTCCACTGTTCTGCTCGAACTTGGCTAATGAAGGCGTGCATAAGCCATACAGTGTGCTAAGAGGGATTGTTTGCCGGGGCAGCGGCGATATGGCCTACTCTCAAACCGAATTCCATCTGTCAAGGGATCTTTTACCTGCACTCGAATGTGTACACGGGACCTCGGTTTTCGTCCCATCCGAACGACTAGACAGTTGCCGTTTGGGGGGGGGGGCGGGGGTCACGCAGGCAAAATCTGGATGAACTTTTGGCCAATGCAGGCAAGCGAGCCAGCATCTCACCAACTTAACGACAGTGAACTTTTTCGGCCAATGCAGGCAAGCTAGCCACCGTCTTACCCACTTAGCGACCCTAACCCCACATATGAATTTCATGACGTCGACAGCTCCGTATAAGCGATCAATGATCAAAAGAGGAACACCCTTCTTTTCTGAAGGGCATGGAGAATTTTGCAATGGGACACGCGTAAATCCAACATCTAAAGCAGTGGACACATTAGCCGAATCATTCGGGCGAATGGTTCGGCCGAATCAATCGGCGCCGAATTTTATTCGGCAGAATGGGTGGACACACTAGCCGAATGCTTCGCCCGATTCACCAGTCGATTACATCACCTTTCACGTCCCACGATTAAAACATGGCGGCGTCAATGTCTTCAAACAATCACGTGACTTCTCGATATGAGTGACGATTGGCTAATGAATTCTACATTCGATTCGGCGAAGCGGACACACCAGGCGAATATCATTCGGCCGATCAAATATTCGGCCGAATATATCAAACCTGTTTGATTCGGGCGAATCATTCGTCCGAATAACAGTGGACAATTTTGACGCCGATTGATTCGGCCGAACGATTCTGCCGAATCATTCGGCTAGTGTGTCCTCCGCTTAAGTTACGGTTGAAGTATGATACCTGACAAAAACAAACCGGCCCCAACACTCACATAAACGGATCATAATGTTTACAATCCCCACAAAAGTCCGCATCCTGGCCCGACCAAAATTTAAAGCGAGAATTCCATATTTTCTAAGAAAGTCAAAACATAATTATTTCTATGTCTTTTGTTCAATGGTGGGTTGGATGGCCGAATGGTTAGCGCGTGCGCGCTGTATCGTACGGCCTGTCATTCAGTCAACTGGCGTGGTTTCAAAATTCCCGGTTGTACGTGGTAAGGAGTAGGGTCGCCTTCCAACTTCGTGGGTTTTCTCCGGATACTTCGGTTTCCTCCCAGTGCTAGAGATCCCTACGCGCAAGCGAATTATTGAAATAAAATTAAACCATATGTAGTCCCGAAGTGACTTAGTTTGTTTCGAGTGGACGTTAAACCCCATTTCTCTCTATCTCTCTCTCTCTCTTTTGCTCAATAGGTCATCAACTCACTATTATACGATCATAGGCATTATTTCCCACACTTAAAAATCATTTACAGCGGAAATAATAACACAAATACCCCCCCCCCCCATGCAATAGCTCCAAACGTTTGAAGTTTAAGTTGAAAATGACAATTTTGCCAATTTCTCAACTGACAATAGTGAATTATTGGATTAATAGGATTATTCTTTAACAAGGTAGGACTGTTTATAGATACCATCTATTTTAAGGCTTTATTTTAATACATTTTAAAATATAATTTAAAAATATGAAATTGTGGCTTTAAACGCGAGAGATGTTGTAAGTAAATAATGTAGTCTATACAGAAAGTACAGATTATCAAAAATTATAGTCTAGGGGCTGAGTGAGTCCAGAAAGCAACGTTCCTAGATTCACTGGTAACAAAAAGAAAACAAGTACGTTCGGAGATTATAACCAATGATATTTTACATCCACTCGATACAAACAAGGTAAATTTGGGATTATCATATGGTTCAAATATATTTCAATAATCCACTTGTGTGTTGAGGAGACTCCGCTCTTTGTCACGTGCAAGCCGAGAATCGCTACAACCCACCCCCACCAAGTGCCAAATAAAGCTTGTGTTGCTATTTGTATTGCTTGGTAAAGTACACTTACTACTTTAGCCAACGATGTTTTTTATTTTTGCACATCCATAGTCGCATATTAATCTTATCCTTGACCTATATATAACAACCAATAACAGAGTAGTTTTATTTGTTCCGTGTCATATGCCCGTCATGCACGGCATTACATCCATACATTATGTCCTCTTATTACAATTTCAATATATGAAAAACATTTTGTGATTAAAGCTTTTCAACTGACGTGGTTTCGATTTCCCGGTCGTACGTGGGGTTTCTCCGGGAGCTCCGGTTTCCTCCCAATGCTAAAGACCTCCACGCGCAAACGAATTATTGGAATAAAATTGAACCATGTGTTACTCCCGAAATGACCTAGTTTGTGTCGAGTGGACAATACCCCCCCCCCCTCTCTCTCTCCCTCTCTCTCTATTGTGAAATGGTCGCAATATGTTTCCATACAAATCACCATGATTGCGTAAGTTGTTATATTTGTTTCCAGGAAAATCTATTTTTAGTGGCGACACTATATATAAATCACCATGATTGCGTAAGTTGTTATATTTGTTTCCAGGAAAATCTATTTTTAGTGGCGACACTACTATATAAGACGACGCTTTGATGGGCTGAAATTTTTCTACCTGCATGCTTTGACCTGCATTTTTCTCTGAAACGTATCATCTGTCTGGACAATTCATTCAAGAAATAATCAAAATGTAAGTTATATAATTAATAATATAGTTTTATGGCCGTATAATTGTCAAGGAGAAGAAACATAGTATTTGTCATGCTGGTATAGGCCTACAATGAGACCAGAAATAATGGAGATATTTTGCACTTAGTTTGTTTTTATAATCCAATCTCTCTCGTTGATGAATATATTCGGTATCGGGATTTTGTCATTCAATATATTCTCCATAAAATTTGATGTGACGAATTTGGATAATGTCGACGAGAAACAGCAAATAGTTCGTCCGGGCTTCACCAAAACACGACACCGTTAATAGATTTTTGTGTGCTGTCGTCAGCCCTGGCCCTCCGTCAATGATTGGCTCGAATGGGGGTCATAGGCTTTGACTGTTTTTCGTCAGAAGGGGGGTCACAAGACGGTATCGATTTTCAGCGCTCTGCGACCCTTTGTGCCGTTTTTCGAAGACATTGTGATCGCGATGGAGAAGCATTGGCATCTCACAAAAGACAGTTATTATTTGGCTTTGGTCTTTAATATTTTCATTCCTAGATTAATCCAGTATTTTTATTCCAATCCAGAAAAATGTCTAAACGGGTTAAAAATCCAAACAGAACAGTGCACCTAGCTAAATCAAGCTGTCGTGGAACTATCAAGAAAAATAAAACTAAGTTCTCGGGTCGCGTTGCTAAACAGGTAAGTTATACTTATATGTCATGTGATAAGACAGTCGCTACGTTATTATTGTCCCTAAGTTTATGACTGTAAGAGCTAAGTCTGCCAATAAGAGATCTTGCTTTTGGCTTCAAATGTTATATGAATTAATAATTAGTCATTTATTCACAAGCCTTCAATTCAACTCTGTAGCTCATCGCTTGGTTGAGATTTAGAACGGACTGAATCACGATCGCCATTTTATAATTTAATTTAAAAATGAATAATCGACACATTGTAACGAAGGTAGCAATGAGAAACTGGACTACGCTAATTTTTAAATGAACTTCACTCATTTGACTGAAATTTTACACATATTCACTTTTCATTGTCTATTTTTAACCAATACCGAAGCGTTGGTTTCTGGGGGTTGTAGCTTATTCCAACACTAACGACGAAAACTCAGATAAATAGTTAAAATTGTACTTTTAATAAACGAGTGTCCAAAACTGGCTAACGGTCACAATAACGAGATAGGTATCGCTAGGGCGAGCCGGTCACCAGACAAAAGTTACAGTAGAATATAGAACGTATATACAAGCTTAGGATGAAAATAATTATATAATGATGTTTGATAAGATGTTAAATTGAACATATGAAACAGATGTTTAAATACAGAAGAAGATATGGACATAGCAAGAACGCTTGTTAACTATAATTACGTAAATATCGTTACATTAAGTATAAACTCAAACAGTTAAAAGACTTGAAAGATTAGTGAGATATCAATTCGGACATTGGTCAATTACTACATTAACATAAATCATATAATAAAATATATACAAAGAATTCAGGGGCGGATCCAGGATTTTCAGAAGGGGGGGGGGGGCGTGCTGCACCAAGTTGGGAGTGCGAAGCCCGACCCATGATTTTTGAGTGGACAAAAATGCCCACAAGGACTAATTTCATACCAGTACTATAAATTACGATTTCCAACCTAAACTGTTTTTATTCTCCTTTCCCGCGAAAATATATGGAGCTAAAAATTGTTCGCCACCGCAAAAAAATAGAGGGGGCGTGCCCCGGGTGCGCCCCCCTCTGTATCCGCGCCTGAAGATACACTATGACTATAGCGCGAACGATCAGCCCTTTGTCTTAATCGTACATATTAATCTTGAGTAACTTAATTTTTAAATTAATCCCTTCTTTTTGTTTTCTTTCAGTCCAAAAATATTCCAAAGAAAGTTACCAGGTTATCAAACACGATAAGAGGAGTTGTACAGCGAAATCATACACAGAACACAGCTGGTATTACCAGTCGAATCACTGTCAGTCGAAAGGGAGTAACGTTCAGTCAAACAAGGCGTGTAACTAGAAGGCTGACGATTCCTGCTGGAACCAACATGTATTTTATACATTAAAATTAATAAATATTTAGTTTATAATGATTAATTCGTTTAACGCAAAACAGATAAAGACAAATTAAACAATGAACTTATGAATATAATTCTGTCATTGATAAATAATTGCTAGTAATTCTTGATTCCTATATTTTGATACATTTCTATGTATATGGGGGTGGGTGGGATCCAGAGGGGGTTAAAATTTGATGTTGTTCATTATTATGAATTTAGGTTCCAATACGTACAATGTAATACATGATATTTTAATATTTTAATTATTTTAAATGTACATTCTGTATGGTGTATTTATTGATTAAAAAAAAAGAAAATAAAAACATAAATTAACCGGGGAACCTTGTATTCGTTCATGGAAATATGTTGATTCAAGTGTGAAGATAATGTTTGGTTTTGACGATAAAATTTGAATGAATGATGACGCAGTCAAGATGATCAATTTGACCCAAATGGTTGTCGTATAGAATAGGGCAAACCCGATTTTTAAAAGCCACCTGTATCATTTATATAGGATGGGTTAATATTGTTCTCCCTACGCGTTTTAAAAGTATTAAGTGAGCCACCTATCATTGCATAACGACCAGCATTTTGTCTTTGGAACGTATCACCTGAGTCATGTGCCAATTTATTTGAAATTTAAAGACAAAATAGGAACGTAAGGAATAACTCCATGTAAGTTACAAAAGTACTATAAAGTTTTATCAGCATTAAAGGGACTTTCCCGATTTGAACAATGTCTCACAAATAAAAGTCGGAGTACGTATGAAAGTTGAGCGCCAAAATATAGAGGAATGGTAATTTATCCCGTCTCAAAATTTCAGCTCAAAAATGGAGTCGTTTGAACATGAACGCCAAAACTGCTTATCCGGTCACGTAACCTTTTTAAGATTTCGGGTCCATTTTTTCATTGGCTGACCTGATATGAAACTCTGGTTTTATCCAGACATCACATAATACATTCTGGGACACCGGTCTTGCAGATGAAGACTGGCGGGTTTAAGTTGTTTGAAAATGTCTGGTTTTATCCAGACACCACATAATAGCCTACAGCTCTAGACACCGGTCTCCATTTCCAGGCTGACGGGTTTAAGTTGTTTGAAACTGTATCACATAATAATATGATGTGTTAGTTGCTCGGCTCTAAGGTAGGGGATTTTAAGGGATTTTAACACAAAATTAAGCAGTTTTATTCTTCAAAATATTATGAGGAATTTGCCATTTAATGGCCAAGGAGAAGAAACATATAGGATTTGTCCCCCATAAAATACCACGAGACCAGAAATAGTGTAGATATGATGGACTATAAGTTTGTTTTTATAATCCAAACCTGTTTCGATGATGAATGTATTCGGTATCGGTATCGGTATCATTTCATTCAATATATTATCCTCCATGAAGTTTGATAATGGGGATGAAAAAGTGTCGATATTGTATTTAGTCACGGTTTCACCAAAAGGCGACACCATTATTTGAAATGAACTGAAATGATACGGGTTTAACGCCCTACTGTTCTGCTCCGACTGGAATATTGAAGAGCATACACCATACGGTGTGCTATGAGGGAAGCGGTACTATGGACTACTCGTGTCGAATTCCAAATGACAAGGGATTTTATACACGGCTTTTCGTTTCATCCGAACGGATAGACAACTGTCCTTGTCAGGCCATCAGTGCCCTGCACCACTGACAAGGAGAAACTACGTCGGAAAAGCACGATGAACACGCGACATCTGAGCTAGCGAGCAGCGTTCTACTAACTTAGCCACAAAGCTAAGGTTTATAACGCAATCAACACTAATCATGCGATGTTTTCGATCATTCAGAAAGTACGAATCTGTGTCATCTTGGAGGATTGAGTGGCCGACTTATTTGCGCGTGCACGTTGTAGCATAAGGTCTGTCATTGTGCCAACTCTTGTGGTTTTGATTCCCTGGTTGTACGTGACAAGGAGTAGGGCCTCCTGTCCAACCTCGTAGGCTATCTCCGGTGCTTCAGGGGGTCAAGTGAATAAGGACTGGTTCGCCAGCCTGGAGGTCGGGTGTTCGATCCCTGCATTGGCTGAGAAAGTTAATCTCGATTTTCCGGTGTGATTTCCCCTTGTCAGTGATGCTAAAGGAGGGACTGACAAGGACAGCTGCCTTGTACACATTAGAGTGCACGTAAAAGATCCCTTTGCCGTTGGAATTCGATAAAAGAGTAGGCCGTAGCGCCCCTGCCCGGGCAAAATTTCCCTAACGGGTTCTTTTACACCCACCCCTGCCGTCCCTAGTCTCTGTCTCCCAGAACCCCCTAGTCTTCAGAGGGGGGGGGGGGGGGGCTAGTGGTTTTAGAGTGCCGCGCTTCGACCTCTAGCTGGCCGGTCACCTCTGGCTTGTGGCTGTGGTTTCGAGCGCCTGGTGTGAGCGTATGTGGCATGGAGATAGGGGCGCCTTCTCAACCTCGTGGGTTTCCTCCGGTTTCCTCCCACTGCTAAAGACCCCTACGCGCAAGCGAATTATTGAAATAAAATGAAACCATATGTTAGTCCCAAAATGACCTAGTTTGTGTTCAGTGGACGTTAAACCCCATTTCTCTCTCTGTCCCCCTAGTCTTCAACGTACGGAGGGTCTGGGTCGTTTGTCGATTATTGACGAAAATTACTGCATAATCTACCATATAAAAGAAAAACAAACTCCCGGTTACGCATGGGCAATGGAACCTTTTGGCTAAAGTCTCGGTAAGTGCTAGATCTTATGAAGCCGGGCCGATTTTGCTAAATTCTATAAAGCGAGTCTGAAATATATCCCACAATTCACTTGGCACATCTATTATTAGAAACAAAATAGATACGAGGAATAAAGCATGAATCGCGATGAAGAATTAAGAAGATTGTGAAAAGTCATACGTCTGATTCATGACGAGAGAAAATTACAGTTTCAATTAAAACCTTTACAAACAAAATTTTAGAGAGTGTCATTGTTGACAAGCGAGATGTTTTGATAGATTCAGTAAAAGACTGGATAATCCAGACAATGACCTGCTTCCGTCAGATTTTGAGGACCCATCCAGACTAATATTCGTAGAATATTTGTTTGGATGATAGAGACTATGTCGTCCCGCGAACCCCATCGATTACAAGGGTTATTTTACGCCCCTCCTGCTACCTCGAACTACCAGAACTTTCTCCCCTACCACTGATAAGGGTAAAGTAGACTGGAACATTTCGAAGTTAAGGTAGACCGAGAACGTTTATCGAGATTTTCCAGAGTGGTTTCCCCTTACCAGCGGTGTTGGACAGAGAGGCCGGATGGGACGAAAAACGGTGGTCCCGTGTAGCCTATACCTGGGTGTGTATGGTGTATATCGTCTTCATTATCCCCAGGGCCTGCGACATTGACATTCGGCCCTGGGACAAGCAACTCGCTGAGGACCCCCTCCCCCCTTTCCTCGATAATTTTTGATAGATACATGTAAAGACTCGTTAAAGTGGAGATAACGGATCGCTAGTCTGTTGCTGTAAGCCCCGATCAAGTATCAGTGTATTTTTACATCAATTTATAGCAACAATTGTTTTTTAAACATTACTCGGTATATATCGATCACTGGGGTCCCTGGACAACTGTTGGAGGATCAGACGTGTTGATGCATTTTTTTTAATGAAGAAATTTCATCTATCGGGAATTTTCAAACTACCCAACACACCGACAAATAGACTCACCCAAAAGTTCAAACAAAGGTATACACCCACTTTTAATCGCAGCAGCCCATCTTGTTTCCTAGAAAACTGATTACGTCGAGATTTGTTTCAAATTAACAAAGTTTTCAGCACAGAAGAGACAAGAAGGGTAAGAATTATGAATATCAATTAATTGATTAATTTCATTGAAAATACAGAGTACGCAATCACAATGTCATTATGTGTACCTCTGTGTGGATCTTGTCGAAGGTGAGAATGTGGGACTGACATGAAAGCAAGGATTTTTGACCTTCGCGAACGATCGTACCGTACATAGGCTATGGTTGGCGGCTTCCTTGTCACACTGTTTTGTAGCATATACACTCTAAACCCGGCGTCCACTTTTAGAACACCAAATACGCTATTTTAGAACACCAAATACGCTACTTTAGAACACTATTTTGAAACACTTTTTGAACACCCTGACGCGTCTTTTTTCTACCAGAACACTTTGTGTTTATTTTCAGAACAGTATGTGTTCAATTTTAAACGTTTTTCCCTCTGGGTTTTAGAACACATTTGACGCGTAAAATGTGTTCTGTTTTTTGAACACTATACGTTCAACTTTTCCCCCTGAATCTTTCCCCATATTGGACGCGTAAAACGTGTTCTTTTTAGAATACAATAAGGTGTTCAACTGAATGAAACAGATAATGAACACTAAAAGGTGTTCGGTGATCA
This sequence comes from Patella caerulea, assembly GCA_036850965.1. Taxonomy (NCBI): domain Eukaryota; kingdom Metazoa; phylum Mollusca; class Gastropoda; family Patellidae; genus Patella; species Patella caerulea. The sequence goes on from JAZGQO010000010.1 coordinate 7,486,497, forward strand.
TATTTTGAACACCGTTCGTTCAGAATTTCACACACAGGGGGAACATTGTGTTCTAAGCAGACACCGGATGTTCTGTTGTGATAGAATGGCTGAAATCTTAACAAACAATTTAAAAATCGGCTAAAAGAGTCTTAAATCATTAATTATTTCGTATGATAAAAGCGTGGCACAAAAATTTAAAACAATTTAAACACAGTTTACAAATTTATTGTATTTTCTAAATTTTATAATACAACTTGGACATAGATAATGTGACAAAACATACGTCGATAATATGCCCAATGAAAACAATTCGCATATTAATATCGGAATGTATAATATTGGCAAGTAAAACGTGATATGTGGTACACATAATGTACTGTCTTCTAGTTCTTACACAATGTCTCTCTCTAGTCGTTAGGATGGACCTTGGCGAGCATCCATAACTCTTGACAGAAGTAAGCGGAAAAGCCACCGTCTGGGTAAAATTTCTCCCATTGCACACGTGATGCTTTTTGGTCTTCATAGGCCGAGGAAGATAAACTCCATTTCATTATCCCACCTGCAATAGAAATATTAACATCAATTAAAACACAGGAAATCGGTATAAGATTGCTTATAATGAAAATGTAAACTAATAAAAAATGGATATAATACCTAAGCATATAGACTTACCGTTTGAACGTATAATATCTGCAACAAATTTATTTTCTAGAAGACTGGGTGGTCCATTCGGTGGCCTGTACCAATTTTTATTTTTTCGCCATCTTCTGTTGTTACCGTGAGCTATTATATCAAGAAAAAAGATGACTATATAGAGGGTTTTAACATCACACTGTTCTGCTCCGACTGGGCTAATACAATAAACCATTCTACCGGGTCAAAATATTCTACCGACAAAATGGCTTAATAAATTAATATTTTTAAATATATAGACAGTTATATCATGTATTGAGAATCATAGATGTGGACAATCGAATACGTCTTTTAGACCTATTTATACCTTCCTTGTCTGTCCCGTCATCCATATGTCCCGGTTGGTGCAGAAAAGTTGTAAGTGAAACCCCAATGCAAGATGATTATTAATTTTGCATACTAGTGTTCTATACATGTATACGTAACAGAATGTGTTCCGTATATAACAGAATATGTTCTATAAGGAACATCATGTGTTCAAACAAATGGAAGAAGAAAATAATTTGTCAAATTCGACCCCAAATCTCAATAACATGCGCTTTTTGATAAGCGGGAATAATTTATTAACACAAATTAATATGCTTAACGAGAGTTTCAGAGTTGATTTGGTAATAAATACGGGTCTAGGGCCAGGCCTAGAAGCTTATATAGGTCAAGGCTATTGGCACTATTCATATTGTTAATCAAGCAATATTTCCCGCATTCCATGTCTACTTCGAAATTCAAATATCTAAGTTTCCCTGTTACTTTTGAAACAACTTGTCTACCGTATTAAAAAAACCCAACAACAATACTTTACCTTAAATAACACTTGTTGAAACAGTCAGAGCTTTTAATTCAAACCAGCGTCCTGCAAATGGCGATTTTGAAAATAACCCGCATCACGTGATGCACCGTGCGCATGTCATATATCGAACTTGAACACATGGTGCCCAAATTGATATTCCGTTATGAACACCCCTGAACACCATGCGTTCCTTAATGGTATTTTGCGTCCGATGTGTTTCAAGTGCGAATGATTTCAAAGATCATTGAACGGAAAATGCACACAATGTGTTCAGTTTTGAACGGATTTTAAGGATTTATGTACGTTTTAGAACGGCGGTGTTCATATGTGAACATTAACGTGTTCACATTTCAGCGCAAAATGTTCCAATATGAACACATTCAGACGCGTCAGGCGTCCGTTGGATTTACAGTGTAGAGGCTATGACCAGTGCTGGATATACCCATAGGCGAAGCAGACTGGAGCATATGGCCTCAACATCTAGGGACCTCCAACCAAGGTGTACATGTATAATATTTTTGACACGGCCTTACACATACTGTACTACATTTAAATATCCGCCATCATACCAGGCATACCCAAGTTGTGTTTAAAACACAATTTCACCTTCCTGTAGTTCGTCTAAATCCGAGACTGGCTAGTGGCAGAGCCTTATCTTTAAATAAGGCGCTGGCTAGTGGCATATGGCGGGCGGTTTTACATGACATTCTTATTCATTATTTGCAGCCCCTAGTATCTGATCGGGATACGCCCCTCGTATATTGTGCATTGTTTCTGGTAAACATTTGTAACATAATACATGTACCGTCTCTCAAATATGACAAATATAGGATACCCAGTCCAAAGTTTACCGGTTGAATTGTTCCAGCGGCCATAGACATTAATTGCTAGATACCGCCAATATAAGCAGTGACATATTCAAACCTCTTTCAAAAGACAGAGTAATTGAGTGGGTGCTAGATTGAACGTTCCAGAAATGAATTCTCTCAATCCAGAAAATAGTGACAATCGAGTGAAAGGGTGGCTTTCTGGCTACAACGCATGCGCCGACTGAATAAGTAAATATCTTCACTCGGCAAATCTCGGCAGATTCCGTAAACTACATCTAGCCTCGGCTGTATGACAGTAAGTGATATGTACCTACGCCCATACATTTGCGATGCGGCTACCAGTTTACTTTAACAGGAAAACTTGACGCTATTACACAAATTGGAAACCTATTCGGCTAGCGATCTATTCGACCGATCGAGCTGCAACCTGTTCGTTGGAAACCTATTTAGAATAAAGACAACAGTCGCCTTAACTCATCTATTTATCAACCAATAAAATCCAACGTTATGTCTATCAAATGAAAGTAGAATATATTATTTTTTATCCATTCCTTTAGCTCAGAATAGAATTGTAATTTCGTCATTATCTTACAGCTGGATCGGTCGAATAGGTCGCTAGCCAAATAGGTCGTCAACTTGTGTTCGGTATGGGCGCAGCCAAGTTTCATCCGGGACCTTTAAAGTAGTTCCAATATGGCGGAATTCATCATACTGCCGTGTTTAGATTGTCCGAAATCCTCCGAGGTTTGCCGAGTGTAAATATCTTAACCAACCATGCAGCCGAAACATATTCGCTGTGTTTAATTACGTCACAATTCTACTCACACCAAAGCCCTGTATAGGGAAAGTTGCGACAACTCATTTACAGGCGCCATTGTGGGTCCCAACTATGACGCCATAAAAAGTATGACGTCATGGCGTCATATAGCTTTACTAAACAAAACGTTTTATCTTTCTCTTGGGGTTACGTTTTACGGGCTACAATTTATAATAAACTAATTGGAAAAGAAACCAATGCTGTTAGGTTCAATGATAAAAATGTCAGACAAATTCATACTCAAAAATTCGGCCAAGGAAAAAAAGACGTAATTAATATAATTCAATACGGCGTCGCGTTCTCCGGAGAGCGGTATCTCGTAATCAGTGTCTTTCGGTGGTGGGAGGATAAATAATTTCTTTTTAAATTCCTCAAACACAACTACCAGGACGGGTCGTGGGCATCTAAATTGTAGTTCGGGTAGAGTCTCTAAACCATGACACTGAGACTCTAAACCATGATGTATCCTGTAGTTCGGACAGTCTCTAAGCCATGATCTACCAGGTAGTCTCCAAAACATGATGTACCCTGTAGTTGTGATAAACCATAGTTTTGTAAATATGAATTGTAGCCTACGGTATGTTAACCCAGAAATGATATATATAGTTACTCTTATATGCATATATTGTAAACGCGCCTTAAAGGACAATATTGGTGCCAGTCATTATCACATATGTGATACAACTGATTAAACACTTCCCAAATATAATATTAACACAGAGATCATCGCTACCATAGAGGAGTAATAAAGGATTCATGAATCGGAAGTGACGAACCCCAAAGGAAAACACGAGTTATCTCGCTATGTGAATGACTGAAGTGACGAGTGATGACAGATAAACGGCCGAATTTCTGCTCACTAATAATTCCTTCGAAGACAAAAAGTTGTTATATGGGACCGCAAGAGGTTATCTGACGATACAATAAAGTAATTAAGTGTCATAAGATAAGAAAACACGGGAAAAATAGAAATACTCCGTACAGCCCCTTTTTTTATTCATTCTATAGGGGAGACCGGGGCACATTGAACCACTTTGTTCACATACATGTTTGTCCTCATTTCATATCAAATGTTTTTATTAGAAGATCTCTTTATTTCATGATCAAAATTTAAAAAAAAAATCAATATGCCCCCTTATATGGATCAAACCGCGGTTTATCTGGATTGTATAGATTAGAATATATGAACTTAAGTACAAGAATTTCCTAGACTAAGAAGTTAACATGTATGGAAGATTTTTCTCTTTTAAGCGCTTTTTTGAAAAATTCACTGCCTAAGAAAATAATTGACAGCATGTGGCTTATTGATGGAGAAATGGGTCTAAGAAGTTATCTCACTTCTGTATAGTGTTGGGTTGTATAGTTTTATTCATAAAGGATATATCCATGGTGGTTCAATGTACCCCGGTCTCCCCTACCTTATAAAAACATGGTAATGCACTGACTTTCAATCTGTTTTTCTTTCCTGTTCTCTTATCTAGTGGCAGTCAATTCTTTTTATGAATTGTAAGATATTCTCTCACAGTGTCACGCAGCAACTGTAGGTCTTCGAGGGAATTATTAGTGAGCAGATATTCGCCCATGTATCTGTTATCACTAGTCACTTCAGTTAGTTATATAGAGGCTATGGTTGGCGGCTTCCTTGTCACACTGTTTTGTAGCATATATAGGCTATGACCAGTGCTGGATATACCCATAGGCGAAGCAGACTGGAGCATATGGCCTCAACATCTAGGGACCTCCAACCAAGGTGTACATGTATAATATTTTTGACACGGCCTTACACATACTGTACTACATTTAAATATCCGTCATCATACCAGGCATACCCAAGTTGTGTTTAAAACACAATTTCACCTTCCTGTAGTTCGTCTAAATCCGAGACTGGCTAGTGGCAGAGCCTTATCTTTAAATAAGGCGCTGGCTAGTGGCATATGGCGGGCGGTTTTACATGACATTCTTATTCATTATTTGCAGCCCCTAGTATCTGATCGGGATACGCCCCTCGTATATTGTGCATTGTTTCTGGTAAACATTTGTAACATAATACATGTACCGTCTCTCAAATATGACAAATATAGGATACCCAGTCCAAAGTTTACCGGTTGAATTGTTCCAGCGGCCATAGAAATTAATTGCTAGATACCGCCAATATAGGCAGTGACATATTCAAACCTCTTTCAAAAGACAGAGTGATTGAGTGTTTGCTAGATTGAACGTTCCGGAAATGAATTCTCTCAATCCAGAAAATAGTGACAATCGAGTGAAAAGGTGGCTTTCTGGCTACAACGCATGCGCCGACTGAATAAGTAAATATCTTCACTCGGCAAATCTCGGCAGATTCCGTAAACTACATCTAGCCTCGGCTGTATGACAGTAAGTGATATGTACCTACGCCCATACATTTGCGATGCGGCTATGGAAAATGAAACGAAATGAGGGTTTAACGTCCTAACGAAAAGTAGCCTATAGCTGCACATACTATCATTATTATTATACAACACAAAGCGTATATTATTGTTTTATAAATTACTGATAAGAAAATAAAATAGAAGATCACCAGATAAGACTGATAAGAGAGGTATGCATTAAATAAATTTAAAAATCAGATTCATCTGAACAATTCTGAATAGGCTAAATGGAGCAATAGAGCAAGTTCACCTTGATGTTGACAAATACGTAAGACTACATGAAATAAGATATTTTTATGATATGATTCAACTATATAAATGGTATGCAACCAGACGGCATTGTACGTCTTATATGTTGAGCTGAATGAATTATGATTTTTCCCACTATTTGATTTGTTTATTTTTTGCAATGTCTATTTTCTGTCTTGTCCGCAGATTTATCTTTAAGATTTTCTTGGGTTTGCGTGAAGTGCGATCCTGCATCCAGATAATTAAAGCGCGTTAACAATATATTCATATCATTTCTGGGTTAACATATCGTAGGCTGCAATTCATATTTACAAAACTATGGTTTATCCCAACTACAGCGTACATCATGTTTTGGAGACTACCTGGTAGATCATGGCTTAGAGACTGTCCGAACTACAGGATACATCATGGTTTAGAGTCTCGGTGTCATGGTTTAAAGACTCTAGCCCGAACTACAGTTTAGATGCCCACGACCCCCGATCCATCCTGGTAGCTGTGTTTGAGGAATTTAAAAAGAAATTATTTACCCCCCCACCACTGAAAGACACTGATTACGAGATATCGCTCTCCAATAATCTCCGGAGAGAGCGACGCCGTATTGAATTATGTTAATTACGTCATTTTTTCCTTGGCCGAATTCGGCCGATTTTGAGTATGAATTTGTCTGACATTTTTATCATTGAACCAAACAGCATTAGTTTCTTTCCAATTTGTTTATTATAAATTGTAGCCCGTAAAACGTAACCCCAAGAAAAAGATAAAACGTTTTGTTTAGTAAAGCTATATGACGCAATGACGTCATAGTTTTTATGGCGTCATAGTTGGGACCCACAATGGCGCCTGTAAATGAGTTGTCGTAACCAAAGCCCTGTATATAGTCTAGTCAAATTAGCATTTGACGTAGAACAAATTGCAACAAAAGGTTTTTTGTTTTCTATTGACTCATTATGATGTCCTAAGTAAGGAAAAGAAAGTTTACCAAAATCGGAGTCCAAATAAGGGCAGGGACGTGGCCAAATCCAAGATGGCGGCTGTCGATCAAAACTCGTGAATATCTCTAAAACTATTGGATTTAGACACCATAAATGTATTGCGGACATATAGGAAGTCGGTACCAGCGACTCCAAAAATGGCGACGTTATGTCTCTATGACGTCATGACGTTACTGTGACGTCACAACGGCATATCAGACGTCGTATTTCTTCCAAAGCCAGTCCATTTACGCGTGTTAACAGCAGAAACAAATGCTGATGCAGAGAAGAACAAAATGTTGCAATAATGTAGGGGGTTTAAAGTAAATAAATATTGCTGCATTGTCGGTAGGTGGTACTATTAGTGTAGCTGTAGGAACCCGGATTCATTTCAGTTGTTGGGAGAAATGAAACGAAATGGGGTTATGCATCCTATTGGTCTACTCCGACTAGGCCACCCTGGTGTGCCATGAGGGCAAATGTGTCCTGCAATGCCACAACGGCCTACGCCCTTTACTGGATAATTGCATTAAAGGTTGAATCGACGGGGTTGATCAACTTTGACATTCGGCCTAAAAATTATCAGAAAGTTTTTTATTTTGACACAAATTTCTTAGATGTTCCCGAGATGTGCTACAAAACCATTTTTGGCGGTAATGTCCCAAAAAGCATTAATTAAGAGTGGTGTTTTGGGGGTCCAGATCATATCTGAGCAGATACGAGTTCGAAAAGGTGAAAATCGATAGGCACTGCTCATTCGACAATCAATGCACAAGCTTAAATGGGTGTCAAAACATGGCCTCACTGAGCTCCTTAGTTAATGTCGCTTGTTTTTATCTTTTGGCCACTGCATCATCGCTCTCATCTTCAAAATTGATAGTTACATAGTTATTTTAGACCCCATTTTGAAGCAGTTCTAATATTTGTCACCAATACGACTCGTTGAATCCAAAGAGCTTTGGAATCGCCCCCCTAAAAGTGACTGCGAATTCTGCTAGGAAAACAAAATCAAAATGGAACAAATTTTGAGAGAAAATCACAAAGTTCCCTGTGTATGTTTTAGTGTACCCATAATTCGGATATCAACATAAAATATGTTCCAGGAAGGTATTCCAATTTGACCGCTATATTTGCATTGGCGGGGTTTAACGTCCTATACAACTCTGCCCAAACTGGGATAATGAGCACGGTAGTTATGGGAATAAGATAGTGTACTACGTTTAAATTGGAGGTTTTCCACTTAGCCGAATTCATATCTGAACTGCTAAATTTACTATTTTCTTCCATGGTCTCCTGAACATGGATATTTTGTTGAATTTGAGTCCCATAATGGTGTTTTAATCGGTCATGGCACATTTTGCGATTGAGATATTAATTTGTCTACCTCGAAAACCTACGATTTGACGTATTATACAATCACATTGCTAACATCGAAATTTCACGCAACATTTGGCCATATTGTTAATAAAGCCGTCATATTGGAATACTAATATGTATTCAAATTGGCATCATCCGAATTCTGAATCGACACATATTAAAGATATATATAATCCATCAAAAACATTAGATTGTCTTTATTTCATGACCCTGGGACAAGCAACTCGGAAAAACGTTTTGCGAAACAGGCATATCTTATGTCTGGGGTAAGTGGAAATCACTTTACCATAAGCACATCGGAAAAGGTCCGCAATTAGCTAAAAATATCAAAAAACATCGCGATTTTTAGCGTCTAATGAAAATATAAGTTCCGCTTCCCGTTTCGCTTTTATTGATAGGATACCTGTCAGCCCAGAGCGATCATTAGTTCATTGAAGCGTTCTTCAGGCCCGGATATGACTGGGACATCCTGACGATGATGATAGCATCAAATGGAACGAGAACGGGTCGGGGCTCCACAGCACTAAGGTCTGGGCAGGTGACTTACATTTCTTGATTTACCAATTATTCCCAAAAAGGTGAACTGACATAATCCAATTCTAATCTTACCCCTGGAACTAGGTACCAACATTCAGAAAAGTTTTCTTCTGCTTTACGATCAAGTAAAAGTTTTTTTTATTTGTTCTATTATACCAACAAATGTTGTTGAAAACATTACTTGGCATACCGTCGGTACCCTCTGAGTTCTAGACACCTGGACAAGTGCCCAAGTTGCCTTACCCCTCTTACGGGCCCTGCTTTATTTCCATCGCAAGACTTCACCTGGTGATTGACTACTGGACTACATGTAGTATCATTTCAGCTAGAGCCAGTGGCAAAACGTAAAGATCGGGTAGACCAATTTTCACCTTTTTAAAATCTGTGGTTCAATCTGAACATCTGATACACGCTACCTATGGAGAAGTTATCTCAGACACATTCAGTTGCCATTATATCCCTATCACGTGATCTACACATCACAGGAAATGGGGTCAACAAACAAAATGTCAACATCCACATTCCACAACACGTTACATTGTTTCCTTTGCAACCTTTAGGACTATATCATAATCCGTACAGCCCCAACAACATGTTGCCCATTCTTTCAATGATTTTTCACGAAAAATAACATCTACAACTCATTTAATTGACGTCGTTTTCAATGACAGCTTAAGCGAATGGCGGTTCATGGCGCCCACCATCTTGCACTATTTTGTGCTTCGGTCGTGTCTATTTCAGATATACACAATCAATTCTGTTATGTTTTTAGCCTGGAGATTGACTTATAGTTAGTTCATTTATTTCAGTTCTAAACAAATATTTTAAATTTTGACGCTGGTATTATCTGTCCATGTGAAAGTAGCTCCCTAAGTTATGCTTTCAGAAACACTACCAGGGGGTGCTGTTCGCATTTCGGTCCAAATTGGTTTTGGAACAATCTCGACGACACCTGTGTCAAAATATAAATCCTTTGGAGATTAAACTACTTCTGAGTGAGCCAAATGTCAAAATCAGTCAGCCTTTAATGTACTGGTCCAGGAAAAGAACCCTTAGCAGTGGAAATTCGATATAAGAGTGTCGTTGCCCCACTGCATGGCAAAATTCTCCTCACAGCAAACTGATGGAAACTAGCGGGGAGCAGAACAGTAGGTCGTACATGCATAACCTTATTTCATTTCATTTCTTAAAATTGGTGTAGACTATTTTTGTCAACAATTGATACGAATGCGCGTTCCTACGGCTATTGCAATAGTATCAATTTACGACAATGCAGTCATACTCATATACTATTAGCCCACTTTTACGTTAGTGTAACACATTGTTCTTCTTTATGAACCCATAATGGGAATATCCTCTTCTCTGCATCAGCATTCGTCTGTACTCTAAACACGCGTAAATTAACTGGTTTTGGAAGAAATGCGACGTCTGATATGCCGTTGTGACGTCACAGTAACGTCATGACGTCATAGAGACATAACGTCGCCATTTTTGGACTCGCTGGTACCAACTTCCTATCTGTCTGCAATACATTTATGGTGTCTAAATCCAATAGTTTTAGAGATTTTCTTGAGTTTTGATCGACAGCCGCCATCTTGGATTTGGCCACGCCCCCTATCCTTATTTGGACTCAGATTTTGGTAAACTTTCTTTTCCTTACTTAGGACATCATACTGAGTCAATAGAAAACAAAAAACCTTTTGTTGCAATTTGTTCTACGTACGACATCATTTAACCGTAGTTTGACCCGCCTAATAGGGAAAGTTACGACAACTCATTTACAGGCGCCATTGTGGGTCCCAACTATGACGCCATAAAAAGTATGACGTCATGGCGTCATATAGCTTTACTAAACAAAACGTTTTATCTTTCTCTTGGGGTTACGTTTTACGGGCTACAATTTATAATAAACTAATTGGAAAAGAAACCAACGCTGTTAGGTTCAATGATAAAAATGTCAGATAAATTCATACTCAAAATCGGTCGAATTCGGCCGAAGAAAAAATGACGTAATTAACATAATTCAATACGGCGCCGCGTTCTCCGGAGATTATCGGAGAGCGATATCTCGTAATCAGTGTCTTTCAGTGGTGGGAGGATAAATAATTTCTTTTTAAATTCCTCAAACGCAGGTACCAGGACGGATCGGGGGTCGTGGGCATCTAAACTGTAGCGCTATGTACAATGCCGTCTTTTTGCATACCGTTTATATAGTTGAATCATATCATTAAAATATCTTATTTCATAATTATAGTCTTACGTATTTGTCAACATCAACGTGAACTTGCTCTATTTAGCCTATTCAGAATTGTTCAGATGAATCTTGTTCAGATACTCTGTGTGTTGTATAATAATAATGATAGAATGTTCAGCTATACTTTTCGTTTTAAAAATATATGTTTTATCTCCAATAGAATCCTTTTCGAGGACATCTATGACATATCTATCCACACCCTGTATGTATGGGAAGCCAATTGCGACACAACAATTAAATAGGGCATATTATAAATAGAAAGTGCGTAGGTACTTGGGACCCAAGATGGCGTCTTTTTACACATAACGTCATATTTTCATGGCGTCATATGGATTTTCTGGCTTCACAGTTGTCGCAACTTTATCTATATACGGCTTTGATATAGCTTTACTCAACAAAACGGTGTTTTTTTCTTGGTATATCGTTTTTCGGAATACAATTTATCCTACACAAATTGCAAAAGAATAGTTCGGATAGTCTCCAAACCATGGTGTACCCCTCTTAGTTAGTATTATCCTGTAGTTCAGATAGCCTCCAATCCATAATCTAGACTGTAGTCTCTAAAACATGATGTACCCTGTAGTTCAGATAGAGTCTAAACCATGTTTACACTGAGATAAACCATAGTTTTGTGAATGGGAGGTCGGTCGTCAAATGAATATGAATTTTACGATATGTTAATCCTGAAATGACATAGTTTCTCTTAATGAATATATTGTTAACTCGCTTAAAATCTACGGACCCTACGCTCACCTCTCCCAGGAAAATTGAGAAAATTTGACGACCTCAAACGCGTTTTCTTGCTATTCCAGTCCCTGAATTCAGTGGGTCGTCTGATATAACCTTACTATGGTGGCTGGGTCGAATTCCAATCAATTGTTTATATTCCACGGATATGGGGAGGTCGTGAGCAAATTTTGACTGCCGCAAACGTGTTTTCCTGCTATTTCAGCCTATGAATACAGCAACTGAAACGTGGTCCAATATAGTCTACCTTGGGTGGCGTACCATACTCCTTGCAGTGTTTCGTTTGATTAGAGTTAATCCCACTTAACACTGCTGTATTGGAAGAAAATTTCTGCTCCAAATAATAACTGGTCAATAACCCGATTAACAACCAATAGCTAACTACGTAACAATGTCATTACGCGTTCAACAGAGCTCTAAATTGGACGATTTTATCATTAACCAGTGCATAGCAGAATGTTACAGAAAAAATAATTGCGTGACAAACAACGCTATCTAAACGGGTACAATACCTTAAATCACTGTCCAAAGCTTTAGGGAAGACCCCAGATTAAACGAAAGGCTGTCATGTTGCTGGCCAGCAATGGCCGAGGATGGATTTCATGGGTTATTGTTCAAGAATATGGTGGCTTACCCGAACCCAATACAACCGCTGCATTATTATGCGGGTTTTTTTTGGGGGGGGGGGCTATTCTAAACAAAGAGTAAAGCAACTTCCAATTTTCCAATCTTTTTGTAACCGAAATCCCACTCTATTCCGACCTGAATTCCAACCATCCGATCGGAGTGTGGCAGCTGCATCCACAAATAATAACCGATGCCCGAAATATGTGGCACAAAGTAGTGTGGCTTCAGACAAAATGTTTTAATCCATTGTCAATTTAGTACTAATTCGCAATATTCTATTATAAGAAAAGTAAATTTAGAATTAGTGTTTTATTATACGCCCACATTTTCATGTGGACGTATTATGTCGTCGCCCCTGTCCGTCCGGACGTCCGTCCGTCCGTCCACAATTTGTTTGTGGACTCTCTACAGGTCACAATTCTTATCCGATTTTGACGAAACTTGAAATATAGGTTTATCCCCAAAAGATCTCGGCTGCTGTCGATATTGGCATGTATCGGATCAAAACTTCATGGATTATGGCCCCTGATTGTACGAAAAATCACGTTTTTAGCTTGTGGACCCTATAGAGGTCACAATTTTGAACCGATTTTGATGAAACTTGACATGCATGTTTGTAACCCAAAGATCTTGGTTCCTTTCGATATTTGCGGCTATCGGAATGTAATTTCCTGAATTATGGCCCCTGATTGTCCGAAAAATCACCCTTTTTAGCTTGTGGTCCCTCTGGAGGTCACAATTATTATCCGATTTAAAAAACCGTTTGATTATATCACCGTTACACCCTAAGGAAAATCGGACCAAAATTGACATACAAAATGGCCGCCGTTTGTACGCGAATACTGTTAAAAAATGGTATATCAAGGTTGTGGACCCTGTGGAGGTCACAATTTTAATTCGATTTTGATGAAACTTGAAATTCATGGTTATAACCCAAAGATCTTGGTTCCTTTTGATATTTGCGCATATCGGATTGTAACTTCCTGAATTATGGCCCCTGATTATACGCAAAATCGCCTTTTTTTAGCTTGTGATCCCTCAGTAGGTCACAATTATTATCCGATTTAAAAAAACGTTTGATTATATTACCGTTACACCGTAAGGAAGGTTGAGTTCGGACCAAAATTGCCATACAAAGTGGCCGCTGTTTGTACGCGAATACTGTTAAAAAATAGTATATCAAGGTTGTGGGCCCTGTAAAAGTCACAATTTTAATTCGATTTTGATGAAACTTGAAATTCATGGTTATAACCCAAAGATCTTGGTTCTTTTCGATATTTGTGCATATCGGATCGTAACTTCCTGAATTATGGCCCCTGGTTATACGCAAAATCCCCCTTTCTTTAGCTTGTGGTCCCTCTAAAGGTCACAATTATTATCCGATTTAAAAAAAACGTTTGATTATATCACCGTTACACCGTAAGAAGGAAGGTTGAGTTTGAATTTCGGGAAAATCGGACCAAAATTGACAGACTAAATGGCCGCCGTTTGTACACGAATACTGTTAAAAAAAATGGTATATCATGGTTGTGGACCCTGTATAGGTCACAATTTTAATTCGATTTTGATGAGGAAGGTTGAGTTCTAATTTCGTGAAAATCGTACCAAAATTGCCGGACGAAATGGTCGCCGTTTGTACGCGAATAGTGTAAAAATATGGTATATCATGGTTGTGGACTCTACAGGTCACAATTCTTATCCGATTTTGATGAAAAGTCAGATTTCTAGGTTGTGTGACGTCACACCATAATCTTTGTTGACTTCGAATTTCATGAATATTAGACTGGAACTGACCAACTAAATGGCTGCTCCCAATACAGTATGAAATACAGGACTTAATGATGTAGGAAAAATCACTTTCGCTATTGCTTGTTCTCTATCCATCTCTCGAAAATGTGGGCGTATCCTGCCTGGCAGTGCCAGCCTATCTTTACATTTCAGGTACTTTTTTTTTGCCACCCATATGAGAGCGACCTGTTTGAATTTTGAAGATTATCAAGCCATTTCGGGTGCCCAATTCATTCGTAGGCGCCTAACTTATCTCATTAGCATTATATTGTGGGCACCGGTGATCTCGTCATTATGGGCGCCCTTACGGGATGAGGCACCCCACAAATCATGCCGTTTGAATTTTTAAGATTATCATATTATTGGTGTCAACGATCTCGGTATTATGGGCGCCCTTCCGGGATGAGGCCCCCACAAATCATGCCGTTTTGGGCGCCCCGTTGATCAAGTTGTGGGCGCCCAACCAATCTGATTCGACATTATGCACTATGTGCGGCCCGACATTATACGGCGCCTCACCAACCATTATGGCCGCCTCTCCTGGATAAGGCAATCCACAGATCAAGCCGTTTTGGGCGCCCAATTCATTCGTGGGCACCTAACTAATCTCACTAGCATTATATTATGGGCGCCCATGATCAAGTCGTTGGCGCCCAACCAGTTCAATTCGGCATTATACACTATGTGCAGCCCATTATTATAAGGTACCGCACCAATCATGTTATTATGGGCGCCTCTCCGAGACAATGCACCCCACAAATCAGGCCGTTTTGGACACCACATCAGTTGTCGTGTTAATCGTGTGGGTTCTTATGAGACGGCTCATATATAGCGACATGATTGGCGAGGCGCCCATAAAACCAAGTGACATTGGTTGGGCGCCCATCTCGTCGTGGGCGCCCAACCAATGTCACTCGGCTTTATGTGTCGCCCATACAAATATGGAGACTTTGGTCGTTGACCTCGTGTTGCGCGCTTTGGCGCCCATTGACGGAGCCGATTTTTCCACAACGGCCAAAGGGCCCCCATAGGGGGCGCCGAAATTTTCCAGGGGAGGGGGACAGTTGCCCCCTTTGCCCCCCGCTTGCTACGGGCCTGAATAGATTTGTTCTACAAAGTTCTAGTTACACACTGTTAACCACACATAGACGTCTTATGTCAATAATTCATACTTTATTCAGCTCGACGAAAATTAAAAAAATTATACACAGTTGGATAAACTTGAATGTAGATTTAATTAATCTACGTTGCATATACATAATGTATGTACCTTTCGGTTATACACAGTTCGTTAAACTTGAATGTAGATATAAATAATCTACGTTGCATATACATATAAAAATATCTTACTTCATAAAGTCTTACGTATTTGTCGACATTAAGGTTTACGCCTACTTGTTCTATTGTTCCATTTAGCTTTTGAATTTTCTTGTTTCACATTTAGTAGAGATGTATGATTTTATAGACCGAACAAAAAGCCGATAAATGTTGGGATATGTGGAACAAACTCGAGACAATTTGTAACAAATCTGATATGTCTTTGATAGGGCCTGCTGGTTGAGAACCAGAACAACATCATGCTTTTCATTGGAAATGTGTGTGGGGGGGCAAATACCCAAAGGAGTCGGACAAACTCAAAACTAACTGCGTCCCCTTCATTGTCTAGGCCGACCTATGGAATAACATGTATTTGTATCTGTTAAATTTGTGTCGTTTATAGGGCCTATATTAGACAAACACATGTCGCGCATAGACATAAAGAAATTTCGATTTTTGAAATATTGATGATACAATTAATGATCGATGACCGAAAACTGACACACAGGAATGGCTCCAGTCCAAAATTCGCGCAACATTCCATATCCCTGTCGGGGCAGGCAACTTCGACACAGCAATGTAATTGGGCATAAAATAGATAGTGAGTAAGCAATGACTTGGGACCCAACATGGCGTCTTTTTACAATTGACGTCATATTTTCATGACGTCATATGAAATTTCTTGCTTCACAGTTGTCGCAACTTTATCCATATACGGCTTTGGTCGTAACTAGGTAAGCATTTTTTTCCGTCCACCGGAGCCTGGTCTTATGACGTCATATGAGGATTGTGGGTTAGGATAAGGGTTAGGATAAGGGCTGTGGCCTGCAGATTTCGTCACAGTCTCGAGATGTAGACAGGGCTAGCCCTAACCCTAACCCTGGGCCAAGCCTAACCCTTATCCTAACCCACAATCCACATATGACGTCATAAGACCAGGCTCCGGTGGACGGTAAAAAACGTTTACCTCGTAACTTTCCCTATACAGGGCTTTGAACGTCATATTTTCATGACGTCGTGTGAATTTTCTGGCTTCACAGTTGTCGCAACTTTAGCTATATACGGCTTTGGTATATCCCGCGGTTCGGGTAGAGTCCCCCTAAACAATCATGTACCCTGTAGTTCGGATACTCTCTAATACATGATGTACCCTTTAGTTAGATGTATCCTGTAGTTCTGATAGTATCCAATCCATAATCTACCCTGTAGTCTCTAAAACATGATGTACCCTGTAGTTCAGGGTCCGTATTCAAAGGATATCTTAAGTCTAAGACAGGCACTTAACTACTAGGTTTTACTTAAATATACGTTACTTCCTGTAAGTTAAGGGCAAGCGGTATTCAAAGGCACTGTTAAGTATCAAATTTTCCCTTAAAGTTAAGCTGCCTTAACTTTTAAGTGTTAGTCTTTAAGTGGTATTCAAAGGCCAGTTTAAGTGAGAAATGAGGTACCTTAAAGTTAAGTGAGATTATGACTTCTTTTAATGTTGTAGAAGCAGTCCCGTAATGGTGATTTTAAAAGATAGGGGATTCAGATTAAAACAAAGACAATGTCGTCGAGCGTAGCTGACCTTTTTTCGTCGTCAATTTCGATGTTGTAGTGCCATAATGGAGTATGAGGTTATTACCACCGAGATATGTTAAGGATATCTTTCCCCGATCATTTGTCATTTTATGTTTGTATGTTTCCATGACTGTCATATAATAAATTTAAATTAATTTGTGATGACATGGCTTTATAGATTTCAGAAATTATTTATACTACCACTAGAAGCAAGGTATGATCTATTTTTTACAACTCATTGCCATATATACGTAATCGGTATTTAGTTCGGTAAAATATAAAGCAACATGAATATTTCGCACACACAATGTACCGTCAATGTCAGGCCTGTCAAATGGAGGTAGTCACACAATATCTATGAATTCCTCAAACGATAGATTTATATACAACACTGTATAATTTATGCAGTCTAACTGAGGAGGCAAGTGTCATTGTGTATTTCTAATAATAAGTTATTTTCTAGTCGCGTTATATTGTTAAAAAATTAAAGTTTACAATATCCATCATTATACTACCACTATTTATTGTAATCTATTGGAATAGATTTTTTTTTTTGTAAAAAAAAGTCTATGAAAACAGCTGTTCCGACAAAGGATGCACACTATCATAATTTATCGTAAATTATAATCATACTATTTTAATGGGTTACAATATAATATTTCGACAAACATTTTCCTGGTGATGTACACTAGGAATTTAATAGAGTATAGTGATGCGCTTAAGGGGGCATAACATGCTTGCAATGTCAGAAATTCGTTATTTTTGGCAGTGAAGGGTATTCCATAAATTGAAAATTCATGCTTTTTGGCGAATGTGAGTATTCCATAATATAAGTGTGCAGTTAAGTTTTCACATAGCCAAGTATATGTAAAATACAACCTTTGAATACCGATACGGTCAGTAAACAGTTAAGTGGAAAAATTGAGTATTTTTACTTAACGTTTAGAAAACCTTTGAACACGGACCCAGATAGACTCTCTAAACCATGTTTACACTGGGATAAACCATAGAAATGACATAGTTTCTCATAAATGAATGTTATTTTGTCAACACGCTTAAAATAGATGGATGCAATAGATTTGGTGTAGAAAATTCTAGTTACACCCTGTTAACCACACAAAGATGTCTTATGTCAATAATTCATATACTTTATTCAGCTCGACGAAAATTTAAAAAATTATACACAGTTGGTTAAACTTGAATGTACATATCAATAATCTACGTTGCATATTCGGTTGAATCATATCATAAAAATATCTTATTTCATAAAGTCTTACGTATTTATCGACATTAAGGTGTACTTGTTCTATTGTTCCTTATAGTCTTTGAATTTTCTTGTTTAACATTTAGTAGGGATGTATGCTTTTATAGATGGAACAAAAAGTCGGTAAACAACATCATTCTTTTCATTGGAAATGGGGCGGGGGGGGGCAAATACCCAAACGAGTCGGACAAACTCAAAACTAACTGCGTCCCCTTCATTGTCTACCTGTGGAATGACGTCTTTGTATGTTGCATTTGTGTCGTTTATATATAAGACAAATTGATATTATTATTGACACATAGGTGGGGAGTGATAACGTCTTACCCCAAACAATTTGCAAAAGAAACCATAAAGTTTCGGAGAGCGATATCTGGTATCGCATGACACTCATAAAACATATGCCCGGAACACATGTCGCGCATACACATATAGCAGAGTGGCGATAGAAACCTTTTATTTAAATTACACTGATTTTAAGTTATACTAATTTCAAATGTTGTATCCATCCGTCAATTTAAAGAAATTTCGATTTTCGAAAAATTGATGATACAATTAATGATCGATGACTGACGCACAATCCGGAATGGCTCCAAACCAAAAAATCGAGCGCATATTTTGCCGGCTAGAGGGAAAAATGGTTTATCTCCCAAATTATTATATATATTTTGATTTTCACTTTAACCGTCTGCACAAAAAAAATCTGATTTTTACAAGCGTATGCAAGTTAAATATATTTAATAGCGCTTTCATCTGGGAAATCTTTTACTTCATGCTCTTATGAATTCGGCTATATAACAATGTACTCTTTGGGTAGTATAATAATTAATAATGATAGTATGTTCAGCTATACTTTTCGTTTTTAAAAATGCATGTTTTATCGCCTATAGACTCTTTTTCGCGGAATTCTATATTATATCTATCAACATTCCATATCCCTGTTGGGGCGGACAACTTCGACACAGCAATATAGTTGGGCATAAAATAGATAGTGAGTAAGCAATGACTTGGGACCCAAAATGGCGTCTTTTTACATTTGACGTCATATTTTCATGACGTCATATGAAATTTCTGGCTTCACAGTTGTCGCAACTTTATCTATATACGGCTTTGACTCACACCACCTCCGTGGTCGGGACTGACAGAACTGTGACAGGACTGAAATCCGCGTTAGTGCGTTACTCGATTGCAATTCTGTCAATTCAAGACGTTCTGGACTGTGAAACGGGCATCTCTATGGTGCCAAAAAGTTCATGAATGAGTCAACGTTGTAAAAATAGGTCTATGAGGTTAAAAGGGCCATCAAGATCATGTTGGGGTAAAGTAAGGAAATGCTACATAACTGAAATCATTGGGATCAAGTAGACATCGATGGATTCATATAAGGGCTAACCGGGATCGAACACGGGACCTCCAGGTGAGCAAGTCCATCGTCCTGTTCACTGAATCACCGGGGAGAGAATGGGGTTTACTATATTATCAACGCAATAAACTGGTCATTACTGTACAGTGTATTGTATTGATGGAATAATAACCCCCCTCCCCACACCGCCTAGCTTATCCCATTTTCAGCCAAAACACGGAACTGCTTGGTGGTATTTTACTTTGTAAAAATAATAATGAAACAAAATATATATTTATATATTGTTTTGAAAATAAAATATATGAGGAGAATTTTTACCTATTTCCCAAAGGTTTTTGTTTACTGTGGTGGAGGGGGGCCGGGGAGGGGTATGACCGTGTCGATAATAATTTTGCCTTGTCAGTACATGGCCGTAGATATCTAAAGTAAATCGACATACCGGGTGTCGCAGAGTTAATGTCCTTGTAACCGAAGAGGTTTAACGTTCCACAGACCTTATGATGGTGCGCGCACACGCCGACCATTCGGCCGTGTAATTTATATAATTAATAATAAAGTTTTCCAAGAAATATATTTTCAGCTTTCTACGAAACTCACCTCTTAGTACTTGAAAGAAGTGTGAATGTATGGGAGTTAACTGATGCAACGAAAAATATATATAAAAAAAATAAACGTATTTTAATTCAATAAACAGAAAATCTTGAAAAATAAAATAAAACCTATTACTAGACTATAAAACGGGACGAGGGAAACTGTACTCAGTACTTGTGTATCCATCAAATTGTACCATGTATTAATGTGTTCAGTTACTAACTGCCAATCAAAGAAGCTAATTTTGTTGTCGTCCAATAGCCTCTTCCAAACAGTTTATTAACCTTCTACGAAACGTAACTGTGTCAGCTTGATATACGAACCTATGATAATAATTTATTGGTCTTTTATGTTTTTAAATAGACCAATTACATGTATAGGTCATCTTAAAACGGCAATTTCATATTTTTTAGTTAAATTTTCAAAATATATTAAAATAAAGCACTAAAATAGATTGTATCTATAAACAGTCCTACCTTGTTAAAAAATAATCCTATTAATCCTATAATTCACTATTGCTATTGAGAAATTGGCAAAAATATCATTTTCAACTTCAAATTCAAACGTTTGAAG
The DNA here is from genome assembly GCA_036850965.1 of Patella caerulea. Taxonomy (NCBI): domain Eukaryota; kingdom Metazoa; phylum Mollusca; class Gastropoda; family Patellidae; genus Patella; species Patella caerulea. The sequence goes on from JAZGQO010000010.1 coordinate 7,507,235, forward strand.
ATCGCCATTGCATGGAGGGGAATGGGAAAACAAGGGAGGTAATTCAAGTAATTGTGTTATTATTTTCTGTGTCAGGGATTTTTTGCCTGTGAAATATTGCCCATGATCGTATAATAGTGAGTTGACAACCTTTTGAGCAAAAGACATAGAAATAATTATGTTTTTGACTTTCTTAGAAAATATGAAATTTCCGCAGGCAATGTTGATAGACAATTTTAAACAAACTCCGTCACGCATTACTGTAGCCTAGTCTCGAAATTTGATATTATATTTAAAAATACATTATGTAAGATTTAGATAAAGAGTTGGTCTTTCTTGTTATAATAGTTTAAAATGGATAATTAAAAATGCTTGCATTGAAAATTTCATTCAAATTACTTTATTCTGAACTAAATTATGAGAGATTAAAGTTATGAAAATATTATAGTCTCTATTCTCAAGTACGAATCCTACAATAGCAAACAAAATAATCTCGAATATCAATTTTAGTTAATTTAAATGGCGATTGTGTTTTAATCCATTCAAAATCGCGGTCATCAGATGGTTTAGAAGGTTGATTATGAGCTTGTGAATAAATGCATAATTAACATTTGATACTAGAAAACAGACCTACATAAGACGGATGATAGTGTTTCGCTGGAACATAATTTTCGTCCATCTTAAGGCTCCAAAGCACAGATCCATACCCCCTTCAATTAATTGTTCTGGAGTTTCAGATAGTTGGCACAACAATTGGAACTTCCATGACAAATAATTTAAGGGCTTATGGATCTATTCTTCGGGGCTATGAAATGAACGAAATTGAGCCGAGAGAGAGAGAGAGAAGAGAGAGAGAGAGAGAGAGAGGTCACTTCCACAACACAACTAGGTAATTCCGGGACGAACATATATATGGTTTGATTTTATTTCACTCCTCTATCTGTAAACTCCCTGTATTACAGCAAGGACGCCCAAGTTCTTTAGTTGAAGTAGATAAGTCTTTAACTCAATATCATTGAAAGTCTTCGACGTTGAAAACACAAAGTATTTGTCAATTTAAATCAACATTGATGTTGTGGTCTTACCAGGAAAAGATGGGCTTCTGATATCCAATATTTAAGACGTAATATTTATTTTACCATTGGTTTCAGACACATTTTCAGCTAGAGACCCGTGTATTGTTTCTACATAAATTGAAATACTTGTGGTATATAAACGACCAAGGCGACACAATTGAACAAAAATTGCCTAAATGATGCCCGGGGGGGGGGGGGAAGTTCAGACATGTCGGACGAATGGGATTGCTTGTATATGTAGGCATTAAGATTTTCTTATCAAATGAGTTCGGTTTGCAACTGGTTGTATATGTGTTCCCTTGGGACCAAGGCATTACGTATTTGCCCATATATAAACCCTGTATGATATGAATTTTGAAATGTCACAGGAACCGCTCAGGTTGCCAGTAGAAATCATCTTGGAGCAATAATTTAGACTCGGCAACACAACGCAACACAGTAGAAATCATCTTGGAGCAATAATTTAGACTCGGCAACACCACGCAACACAAATCATTTGTTATCCACACCCCCAATAATGGAATGCATAAATGATAAGGGATTTAAAGTCTTGCTGGTCTTTCCCAATCGGGCTAATTAAGGACATCAATCGAATTCCAACTGTTGTTTACGAACACGGGGCATCGGTTTTTCGTTAGTCTCTATCGTCCAGAAAAATATTGTACGATGAAGACTAGGAGGTTCTTGGTGACCGAGACTAGCTTTCCGCCCCTTCTCTCTGCCCCACACCACTGAAATCCCCCCTCCCCCAGCCCCCCCCCCTTTTTGTTGGAGTCGCTTGAAATATAACATACCCAGCTAGCCCTATAACTGCAAAACTTATCGATTAAATTATTTAAGCGATGAATTTGGTCAGCCATGGAAATTCATTTATAGATACCATCAATATAAGCACTGACATGTACACGCCTCTATTAACTTATATGGAAAATGGACGGGGTTTATTCTGCCCAATGTTGCCTTCTCTTGAGAGAGAGAGAGAGAGAGAGAGAGAGAGAGAGAGAGAGCAATGGGGTTTAACGTCCACTCGACACAAACTAGGTCATTTCGGGACTAACATATTGTTTAATTTTATTTCATTAATTCGCTTCCGCGTAGGGGTCTTTAGCAGTGGGAGGAAACCGGAGTGCCCGGAGGAAACCCACGAGGTTGAGAAGGCGCCCTATCTCCATGCCACATACGCTCACACCAGAGGTGAACGGCCAGCTAGAGGTCGAAGCGCGGCACTCTAGACCACTAGGCCATCCCAACCCCCCGCCTTCTTGAGATTTTGACGTGAGTTTAAAAAAAAAAATCCGGCGAAGCAATCGTCTAGATTTAAAAGAGATGATGCATACCCGAGTCAATAAGGATTATCTTAATTGTAATTGGAGGGGGGCAGGATTTTAATAAATAACAATAATCCATTGATGCTTCCAAGTGCAACATGGGCGGTGGAAAGATGAGGTCCCTAATCTAGTCTAGCTGGGTGGCCAAATCGTTTGACATGTGCGCGTTATATATCGAAACGTCTGTCATTGAGTCAATTGGCGTGGGTTTTTTCTCCGGGTCCTAATGTCCCTCAGACTTACCGTTAATGACCCCTACGCGCAAGCGAATAAATGAAATAAAATCAAGACATACACGTGAATCACCTAGTTTGTGTCGATTGGATATTAAATTTCTCTCTCTCAATTTTCACTTATGTATATAGTGTATCTATATTTTTTTCAGAGTAAATACAAAAACTAAACAGATATTTAAATCTAAGAATAACTTAGTTAAGAAGGTAAATACATACTTATGTGGTGTTGTAGAACATTTCAATCTGTTTAATTCAGACTGGTTGAAAAGTACAGCGCAGTCCAATGACATTTCTTTAGCACATTAATTTCTGCACCGACTGGGCAAATGAAGGTAGACTTACACTATACAGTGTTCTATGAAGGAATTTTGCCCGTACAGCGGCACTACAGCCTACTATTATTTCGAATTCAAACTTAAGGGTCTTTTCCATAGCGCTCTTATTTGTAGACGGAACATCGGGTTTTTGTGCCATCTGACAGGACACCATCCTTGACACTATCCTTGACATATCCGTCACCTCCTGTTTAGAGAGCCAGCGTCTTACTCACTGGGCCACCGTGGCCAACAATAACCTCTTCCCAGTAGCTAAATACAAGGTGCTTGGAATGTGTACCCAAATGGGAAGTGGTTTGATTGCTGTAGTTGTTCTGGAAGGGGTTAACCCCATTAATTAACTATGCTGTAGCTTGCACGGTATTTTAAACCAATATTTTTATTTCAGTTTAGAAAAATGTCGAATCAGCCAGTTGCGAAGGGAGCCGGTCCACGCAACCAAGTTAGGGTATCGCATGTTGAGAGTGTGAAGGAACAGGTGACTGTCAGTCCAAAGAGTCTCAAAGTATGTCAAGTAAGGCAGGAAATCGACAGAGTGACAATTCCTTTAGGAACACCGACTGGGAAACAGGCTGGAAAGCAGATCCAAGGAAAACGTTGACAATGGAATATTACTTTTGTAATGATAATGAGTTCAACTCAAAATAAATAAAAAATGTTGAACAATGAATTTATTGGTCTATTATAAATAAAAAAAATATATCTAACAATGATTATTCTACAATGTTTCACCAAGAACTCGGAAATGGGGTCAAATTGGTCAAGTTTGGAAAAGTTGCAAAAAATAGGTCAATGAGGTCAAAAGGGTCATCAAGGCGTTAATGAATCCAATGGTATATTACTTTTGTCTTAACTTCAAATTAAAAGCTAAAGCTGAACAGTTACTGGCCTATTAATAAAAACGATATATTTACCAGTGGTTAATCTAGTATTAATCTAAGAAGTTTTAGATTTTGATTCAATGTTTTACCAAAAGCTCGGAATGGGTTCGAGTTACGAGACGTTGCAAAAATAGATCTGGTGTAAAAAACGCCATCAAGGTCAGATTGGGGGTAAAGTCGGAAATGGGGGTTAAAAGGGCCATCAAGATCATATTGGGGGTAAAGTAATGAAATGCTACATTAATGAAATCATTAGAAATAGTCATCATTGCGCTCATATAAGAGCCGGGTCCGTAGCCAGGTCTTAAAATTTGGGAGGGGAGGGGCTACTGAATTTTTTGGATGTGGAGGGGCTGAGGATGTGGCCAGCTAAGAACACTCCTAACAAATATTCGCGGGGGGGGGGGGAGAACTAATTCAATTTTAAGCCCCCCCCTCCCATTGTCCCCCCCGCGTGGTTATGGGCCCGATAAGGGCTAACCAGCTACAGGTTATATAGTATTTATCTTCCTAAGCATTTTCTCGGTTAAAACCGCGATCGAACACGGGACTTCTGGGTCAGCCAGCTAACGTCCTATTCACTGAATCACCAGGGAGTTAATGGAGTTTACTGTATCATCAACACAATAAACTGGTCATTGTGTTGGTGATCCAACTAGGCCAATGAAGGCAGGCATACACCATACAGTGTGCTATGAGGGAAATTTTGCCCGGGCAGCGGCACTACGGCCTACTCTTATATCGAATTCCAACACCCATGAGATCTTTTACGTGCACTCCAATGTGTACACGGGACCTCGGTTTTTCGTCCAATCCGAACGACTAGGCAGCTGTCCTTGTCAGGCCGTCCATTCTGCATCACTGACAAGGGGAAACCACGCTGGAAAATCGAGATGAACTTTCTCGGCCAATGCAGGGATCGAAAACCCGACCTCCAGGCTAGCGAGCTTGCGCCTTACCCACTGCGGCACTACTGAGATTATCAATGAGATTTTTGACATCCACTCGATACAAACAAGGTAAATTTGGGATTATCATATGGTTCAAATATATTTCAATAATCCGATTGTGTGGCAGTTAATCGGAGGATCCGGAAAAAACCCCACGAGGTTGTACAGGTGACTTCGCTCCTTGTCACGTACAAGCTGTGAATCGCTACCTCTACCCCCCCCCCCCCCCAAAGGCAAATAAAGCTTGTGTTGCTATTTGTATTGTTTGGTAAAGTAAACTGTTTACTTTAGCCAACGCTGTTTTTTTTTATTTTTGCACATCCATAGTCGCATATTAATCTTATTGTGTTTGATGTAATTACCTGTCTGTGTCCGTTATTATTTAGTATGGGCTAGTTTATCTCCCTTTAATACTACAGAGGGGGCTACTTTGTTTACCTTCGAGCCCGCCATGCTGTCAGACGCCGAACAAGACCACAGTCTTTTTACCGCACATACACACACATAATATCATGTCATCATAGCCACCATACATTTGTCTTGGTTAGTCAACAAACTTAAATCCACAGCACTCTTACGTTCTTACCAAGCTTGTACTGTTTAATGTATTAAAATACATATTTTGAAGAACAGAGTCTCTTTGATAAGAAGTTTAAACGACATTGACCTTGCTGCAAATCCAGGCCCATTCGACATCATATTATTATTAGTGTTGGTTTAGCTATATGCAATCCCGTATACGACTTACAAAAAACAAGTCACACACAGGAGAGGCAGAATAGTAAAAAGACTAAGAACCTTGTCAACAACATTCACAGCTTACGTGACTACAAGTACAACTCGCACACCGGTAGCAATAGTTACTAGCTACTGTATGGACGACCTGTACAGCCAAAAGTTCAAGTAACCAGGTAAACCAAAACAATCCTTGCTTTATTGAAGTTTACGCTTAGTTATAAGTACAAATCGATATTCATCTTATAAAACAGTTTCACAACCAGCCATGGAACAAGAAATTCCAAACAAGGAAATATCAGAAACCAAAACAGCAACTTCGTACAAAACAAGGTCCTGTGCTTCATCAAAAGATACTCTTCTCAGGATGATTGCGTAAGCCCGTGCAAAGGCCTCGTCAGCAAAAGCTAAAATACCTTTTGTAGAGAGAGAAAAGCATTTAAAAACCACAAATGCCGAAATCCAGGCATCCCTTGAACTTTTACAACAACAAAAAGAGGCAGCGACCGCCGAAGCTGAGCTACAGGCTTTATTGACTGAATGTGATATGGAACAAAATTCGGTCTATACAAATCTCCCTGGCGTTCCAGAGGAAAACACACAAGTAAGAACTTCCAGATATGTTCTTCAACATGGTAAAACACCAGAAGCTTGCACATGCGGTAATTCTTCTACAGAACAAAACCAAGCTGTTCCTCCAACCGATCAATCGCAACACACCCTGAATGCTGCTGACAATTGTGTCCATCCTGAGCCATCATATCCAATTTCTGCTGCTCATAATGCCTCGCCTGATACACCTAGAAACTCAGAGTCACCACACATTACTGACTTCACACGTTTTCTTCTTAAAAGAGAGCTAATTACATCAAGATTTATCACTTTCAACGACCAACCCGAGAGTTATGCTGTATGGAAGGCCGGATTTCGACAGATTATAATTGAACTACAAGCTACGCCAAACGAAGAATTAGATCTTCTTCAAAGGTGGCTTGGGCCATCTTCTGCAAAACAAGCAACCACCATAAGAGCATCAAACATGGGCGATCCACAACGTGGTTTAGAAAGAATATGGAGAAGATTAGATGATCGTTATGGCTGTCCCGAAATGGTAGAGTCTGCTTTGAAATCTAAACTAAATAATTTTCCAAGAATGTCCATTAAAGATGTCAAGAAACTGTACGAGTTGGTAGATATCATAACCGAAATCGAGTCAGTAATGGAAAATGACACATATAAGTCCCTGATGGCCTACTTCAATACATCATCAGGCGTTATTCCAATTGTAAATAAACTGCCATTTGCCTGGCAAGAGAAATGGACCAATGAGGCAGTGAAATATAAGAAATCCCACAAGACATCATTTCCACCATTCAGAGTGTTTGCAGGGTTTATTCGAGATCTTTGTAACGTTAAGAACGATCCGAGTTTTGCCTATGAAAACTACGCACCTTCAGCTTACAACAAGGAAAGGACTCCAAACAGTTCTTTGATGAAGGGTCGTATTTCTACCAGGAAAACTGACATCGCTCAAACCCCTCCAAACATGGATAATTCTAAATATTGTCCTTTCCACAAATCCAATCACCACTCTTTAAACAGATGTCGAGGCTTCAGATACCTTTGAGTGAACGTCGAGATCTACTTCGTCGCTATAAATTCTGCTTCCGATGTTGTTCTTCAGAGCAACACGCTTCTCCAGACTGCAAGGAAACAATCAAATGTGGTGTTTGTGGAGATAATACTCATCCATCCGCCATGCATTTGGACTCTGTAAAGCAACCCATACGTACGCATGGCGGGGAGCAACATGCTGGTGATGCACCGCGAACCACACCTACGCACGGTGGAGAGCAGTCACAACCTCCAGTGGTTAAATCTACATGTACTTCAATTTGCGGCGATTTATCATTTAGCAGATCTTGCTCGAAGACAGTTTTGGTAAAGGTATATCACCAAGATCACCCAGAGAACCAGTTGTTGGCTTACGCTATTATAGATGATCAAAGCAATAGCTCCTTAGCCAAACCGGAGTTATTCGACAAGCTTAGTCTTCCATCATCTCACATTTCCTACACACTTTCAACCTGTTCTGGTGAACTTGAACATCATGGTAAACAATCTATGGGTGTTATGGTGGAATCATACGATGGTCAAACTACGGTAAAAATTCCTAATATCATTGAATGTGGTAATATTCCAAACAACAGAGAAGAAATTCCTACGCCAGAAATTCTTTCTCAGCACCCACATCTACAAAGTATTCAACACCTCATTCCAAACTTACATCTACAAGCGGATATTCTACTGCTGTTGGGAAGAGACATTCCAATGGTTCACCATGTGCTAGATCAAAAGACTGGTCCTCCAAATGGTCCTTATGCACAGAAGTTGTCCCTCGGATGGGTTGTAGTTGGCAATGTTTGCTTAGGCAAAGCACACTTACCTCACCGACTCGACGTCAAGAAAACCTACATATCATTAGATGGTCGACAGTCTTTGTTTCCACCTTGCGAAAATCACATGACGATTAAAAGCTGCTCTCCTGTCATGAAGACTGACCATGATGACATTGGTAACGACGTGTTTCGCACATCGATCGATGATGAAAAGACTGGCTTATCTGTTGAAGACCGCCAGTTTCTCTCAATTATGGATCGAGAATTTTCTAAGGATAGCTTGACTGGAAACTGGTCAGCACCACTCCCCTTTAAACTTACAAGGCCAAGATTACCCAACAATTATGAGGTCGCCTTACAACGAGCCAAATCACTACATTCAAGTCTACAAAAACACCCTGAGAAAGCAGTCCACTTTAAATCCTTCATGGATAAGATTTTAGCCAATCAACATGCTGAACCAGCTCCTCGTGTGAATGATGGCGAAGAGTGCTGGTACCTTCCTATCTTCTGCGTATACCACCCAAAGAAGAAGGATAGTCTTAGGGTTGTTTTCGATTCTTCATCCAAATACCAAAATCTGTCCCTTAACGACGTGCTTATGAAAGGCCCAGACCTGATTAACCAACTGATTGGTGTGCTCATACGGTTTCGGAAAGAACCAATTGCCATGACTGCTGACATCGAACAGATGTTTTATGGATTTAAGGTTCAAAAACAACATCGTAATTTTCTTCGCTTCTTATGGTACTCCGATAACGACTACAGCAAACCACTTACAGAATGGCGCATGACTGTTCATGTTTTTGGCAATAGTCCGTCCCCGGCTGTTGCAACATATGGCCTTCGTCAAACAGTGACACATCCATCCGCTAACTGTGACGAGGAGGTCAAAAGATTTGTGTGTCGTGACTTTTACGTAGACGACGGCTTGACATCAGTTCAAACTCCAGAAGAGGCTGTTAGTTTAATGAAACGCACGCAAGAAGCCCTTAAGCTAAATGGAAATCTTCGCTTACACAAAATCACCTCCAACAGCATTGAGGTTATGGAAGCTTTCCCTAACGAAGACCTTGCCAAGGATGTTAAGGAACTTGATTTGAGATTTGACGAAGCCCCTATCCAAAGAAGCCTGGGGTTATATTGGGATTTGAAGCAAGATGCCTTCACCTTCAACATATGCTCTGATGAGAAACCCTTCACTCGCAGAGATATATTGTCAACAGTCAACAGTATTTATGACCCTTTGGGTTTCTTAGCACCGGTAGTCATTCAAGGTCGGCACCTACTACGAACAATGATGTCTCAAACAGTAGATTGGGATGAACCCCTATCTGAGGATTATCTAACCGACTGGGAACAGTGGAAGAAATCTTTACAGGATCTTCATGACCTACAGATACCACGTACCTACACGGATTCCATAAAGACTTCTACAAAGACAGAACTCCACATCTACTCAGATGCTTCCCAGAAAGCCATTGCAGCCGTGGCTTACCTAAAGACGTACGGTTCAGATGGTAACATCCAACTCGGCTTTGTGTTTGGAAAAGCGAAATTAGCTCCTGTCAAAGGCCATACAATTCCACGTTTGGAACTCTGCGCTGCCGTGCTTGCAGTCGAGATCTACAGCCTTGTTCGTGAACAGTTGGATACCGAAATTCATACTACCCAGTTTTATATTGACAGCAAGGTCGTACTCGGCTATGTACACAATGAACAAAGAAGGTTCCACATCTATGTTAGCAATCGGGTCGAAAGAAGTCGCAGACTCACAACCCCAAGCCAGTGGAAATTCATTAGTACTGATTCGAATCCTGCAGATGAAGGCACCAGATTTTTGCCTGCAGATCACATGAAGAACTCAGCATGGTTAATTGGCCCAAAACAGTTAAGATGCCAAGGCTATACACCGGATGAAGATTTCTACCCCTTACAAGATCCTGAAAACGACAAGGAGATTAGGACAGAAATCAAGACCTTAGCTACCCATATCACTTACAGCTTAGGAACACAGCGGTTTGAAAGGTTTTCATCCTGGTATCGTTTAACCAGGGCTATATCATTACTCTGCCATGTTATCCAGTCCACAAAGCAACCTACAGGGGATTGCCAAGGATGGCATCTTTGTAATAGAAGAAAAGATCCTAGGCTTATTCATACTGCTGAGAAAATAATTATTAAAGCAGTCCAAAGAGAGGTTTACACAGTTGAAATCAGAAACCTGGATGCCGGAAATCCACTGCCTAAGGACAGTTCACTACTTCCACTCAACCCACTTCTTGATACAGATGGAGTTCTACGTATTGGGGGAAGACTTCGAAAGTCACAGTTAACAATAGAGGAAATTAACCCTATGATACTTCCTTCATCTCACCATGTTTCAAAACTGCTGGTTCGACACTTTCATGAGCAGATCCACCACCAGGGTAGACACCTCACGGAGGGAGCCATATGTTCTGCCGGATTATGGATTGTCGGATGCAAAAGATTGGTGTCTTCTATCATACATTTTTGTGTCCAGTGCAAAAAACTTAGAAGCAAACCACCATATCAACTAATGGCCGACCTACCTGTAGCACGTCTCACCCCAGCACCACCCTTCACGTATGTTGGGATCGACGTCTTTGGACCATGGTCAGTTGTCACCAGAAGAACCAAAGGTCATGTTGCTAAGGACAAGAGATGGGCTGTACTCTTTACTTGTCTCTCTAGCAGAGCTGTCCACCTTGAAGCTATAGAGGACATGAGTGCATCAACCTTCATCAACGCCCTCAGACAGTTTCTTTCCTTAAGAGGCAAAGTTTTAGAATTCTACTCAGATCGGGGAACCAATTTTGTTGGTGCTGCACGTGAACTAGGTGTCAACTCCATATTCGACGAAGATGGTCCTGTGGTGGATTTTCTAAACAAAGAAGGATCACGATGGATATTCAACCCACCCCATGCTTCACATATGGGAGGAGCATGGGAACGAATGATTGGTGTTGCTCGACGCATCCTTGATGCACTACTTAAAGACATCTCATCCAAGCATCTCACCCATGATGTTTTGGTTACACTTCTAGCAGAAATAACAGCTATCATCAATGGTAGACCACTAGTTCCAGTTTCTACAGATCCTGAAAATCCTTTCGTCTTGTCACCTGCCGCGCTCCTTACCCAGAAGACAAATTACCACACCAACTTTGATCTAACCTTCAATGTCAAGGACGAATACAAGAGACAGTGGAGGTGTGTTCAGCATTTGGCTGATAACTTTTGGCATCGGTGGAAGACTGAGTACCTCAGCACTCTACAACAAAGATCCAAGTGGACATTAGATCAGCCCAACTTACACAAAGGTGATGTTGTCCTGTTGAAAGATAATGATGCGCAACGGAACCAATGGCCGATGGGCGTGATCACTGAAGTTCTACCTTCTGATGATGGGAAGATCAGGAAAGTTGTTATTCGCGTCTTACGAGATGGTATACCAACAACCTACACCAGACCAATTAAAGAAACTGTTTTATTATTATCTAAAACGAACTGATTCTTTATTCCTTTATTTTGTGTTATGTTAACGTTTTAACATAAGGCGGGGAGTGTGTTGGATGTAATTACCTGTCTGTGTCCGTTATTATTTAGTATGGGCTAGTTTATCTCCCTTTAATACTACAGAGGGGGCTACTTTGTTTACCTTCGAGCCCGCCATGCTGTCAGACGCCGAACAAGACCACAGTCTTTTTACCGCACATACACACACATAATATCATGTCATCGTAGCCACCATACATTTGTCTTGGTTAGTCAACAAACTTACATCCACAGCACTCTTACGTTCTTACCAAGCTTGTACTGTTTAATGTATTAAAATACATATTTTGAAGAACAGAGTCTCTTTGATAAGAAGTTTAAACGACATTGACCTTGCTGCAAATCCAGGCCCATTCGACATCATATTATTATTAGTGTTGGTTTAGCTATATGCAATCCCGTATACGACTTACAAAAAACAAGTCACACACAGGAGAGGCAGAATACTTATCCTTGACCTATATATAACAACCAATAACAGAGTAGTTTTATTTGCTGTGTGCTATACGCCCGTCATGCATCACATTACATCCATACATTCTGTCTTCTTATTACAATTTCCAGAGGCGGATTTAATGGGGGCGCATGAGGCGCGAGCCGCCCTTAATTTTCGATAGTGCCCTTTTTTACTGCTGAAAGTGCCTTTTCTCAGCCAAATAGCTCTTGGAATGGCTACAGATGCAAGGAAATGACGGATAAATTTCTGGTGGCTCCCCCGCACCCCCTCTCAGCGACGTGTCCTGTCTCCAAGGTCAGTGCCCTCATTTTGCGGCGCCCCCCTCCTTTTCAAAATTCCTAGATCAGTTCCTATCCTGTCTTATATAGCTGCAATATGAAAATACCGCTCTTCCCCACCTCTTTTCTAAGGCTATTTTGGAATTCTTACCTACTATTTTTCACCTTGATTTTACTTGAATCGCCAAAGGAATCATTTGTTGCCACAGCTGACACACATTTATAACGATTCAACACTATTTTCAAGTAGAATTCTGCGACTAAAAACATACACAAAATACGTTTGAACTGAGAAGCCATTGCGAGACTCCCAGAAGCTTTTCAACTGACGTGGTGTCGATGGTGTCGATTCCCCGGTTGTATGTGGGGTTTCTCTGGTCCCCCGGTTTCCTCCCACTGCTAAAGACCCCTACGCGCAAGCGAATTATTGAAATTAAAATAAACCATATGTTAGTCCCGAAATGACCTAGTTTGTGTCGAGTGGACATTAAACCCCATTTCTCCCTTTCTCTCTCTCTCTCTCTCCCTTTCTCCCCCTCTCCTCTCTGTCTCCCTCTCTCTCTCTCTCTCCTCTCTTGCAGACCTACATTTACTTGTATTAGCCTACATCTTATATAACACGGTTACACGCCGCCAGTTTTTTTTGACAATTAACATAACGTTAAATGGAATCACGTGACACTATAGAACACGAGAGCACGCCGCTGCTTCAATTCAGCTGGAATATATAGCTGAAGTGAAAGGTAAGAAATATCTACGTGACATAATTCGACATGGATTTTGATATCCCCAAATAATATCAGACCCTAGATTGTGTGAATAATTTCAACTCTCTACGACTTCAGTAAGTACTAGGTGTACGAATGTGCAGTAGCGCCGTATATGTTATAAATGTCAAGCTTGTTTACAGCCAGTAATAAACACTATGCAGAAGTTGCCTATTATATTTACCCATCTGTGTAAGGGAATACGTGTGTATCGAAGCAAATATTCGCTAGTTCATATATAAATATCGTACAGCGTTGTATCACAAAGGCTGTCATTGAGTCAACTGGTGTGGTTTCGAATCCCTGTAGGTACGTGATAAGGGGTAGGCCCGCCTGTCCAACCGCGTGGGTTTTCTCTGCGTCCTCCGGTTTCCCCCTATGCGTAAGCGAATTATTTAAATAAAATTAAACCGTATAATAGTCTGGAAATGACCTAGTTTTTGTCGATCTCTGTTTCGGCCACCAGGTATGTTGATGCAGTCAGAAACAACCGATTAATTGAGTAACTTGTAGGAAACATGACACCAAATCAATTGTTTTTATACTGATACCAGAAACTGTTTAGCGTACTCGTCGCCCTATAGAATGACGTGCATAAAGGCCGGTCTACACTGTCAAACATTTGTTGGCCAGGGAGAACAGGGTCTGGTCGTAAATGAACGCGTGACTGTTGGAGTTAAGTTGCTGTACATGCCGAGACAAAATGACACCCATAATACCCTGCATGGCGCATGCCCGTCATCTTTAACCCGGTTGTAGCAGATCAGTAGAGCTTTAAACAGCTTGCGGCTGTGGTTTCGAGCCCTGGTGTGAGCGTATGTGGCATGGAGATAGGGGCGCCTTCTCAACCTCGTGGGTTTTCTCCGGGCACTCCGGTTTCCTCCCACAGCAAAGACCCCTGCGCGTGCGCTAAGATAATGAAAATGGAAAAATATGACTTGTCTGCGATATCACCTTTGGTGGAAGCGGACGTTAAACACCAAGAACAACAACAGCTAGCAGTTTGGCTTGGTGTGTTCAGTAAATATATATAGTATAGTTTGGTGACGTATGTACTGGTGGGGTTGTATTTGGTGATGTTTGGGGATGTATGTTCGGGTACGGTTGTGTTTGGTGATATTTGTTATGGTATGGTGGTTATGTGTTTAGTAGGTTTGGTGATGTTCATTTGTGTTTGTGTCGCTGGTTCAGTTGTATTTGGTGATACATGCGCTGGTTCGGTTGTATTTGGTGATACATGCGCTGGTTCGGTTGTATTTGGTGATACATGCGCTGGTTCGGTTGTATTCGGTGATGTTTGGTCTGGTTCGGTTGTGTTTAGTAAGTTTGTTGATGTTTGCAAACAAAGATTGATAGTGTAGACCCGACTGAAGGTTGTTGGGGAGTCCTCTCTTGTCCACTTTTGGAAACATTATAAAAAAAACCCTCACATCCTACTACGCGCTACATCATTCAAGCTACTGTAAAGACCCCAACAGAATATGTTGGCATACCCTACGATGTCTTGTATCATTTATTCTAATATTAAATGTATAATTTTGTTCCAGCTTGTTCAAAATGTGGCTTTGTATCATAACCATATTAGTCGGTTACTGGACCGTAAAATGGTTCTTGGGGAGGTTAAAGGTCGAGAATTATGGAGAAAAGTACGTCTTTATAACTGGATGTGATACCGGTTTTGGAAATCTTTTAGCAAAAAGATTAGATGGTTTGGGATTCCATGTTTTTGCTTCATGTCTAAAACAAGATGCTGCAGATGAATTGAAGAAGACGTCATCGGAACGTCTTCAGACACTTCAATTAGATGTTACGTCCGAAGATGACATCAAGTCTGCACTCACCAAGGTGAAGTCTATTTTACCTCCTAATAAAGGTGAGTTTGATTCATAATCCGATGAAGGGTGCGCTGATCGGTTTATTCCCGCGAAGGCGTAGTTATTGACCGTAACGGATTAAAAGAGGTCGTTTTCGACGACTTCGCGGGAATCCAGGTCCAAAGGATTAAAATGGATTAAAAACGTAACAATGGTGTTATAGATTCTTATGATAAGAATTTACACTTTCATAATCCCCACTGTAACTAATTAACCAACATTTTAGAATCATTCTTAGCATAAGTTTTAGAAACTTAACAAGACTAAAACAAAAACTAATATAATTTCACCAAATAAGAAATAAAAACATAACTATACTATAACAAATTTCGCCAAATAAATAAAAAACATAACTATACTATAACAAATTAGTTTAATTTCGCCAAATAAGACACCCTGTCTAAATACTCGATTAAATTCAATTCTTCTTCCTTTTATTTCCTGGAGATGGCTTTGATTTGGGTATATTTATGCCTATTCCTTGGTGATTCCTGCCCCCTGCATAATGGATGCTTTTTATCTCATTAATATTTTGTTCTTGTTGCAAAAATGCGATCATTTCAAACATATTCGGATGGGCTTCTCCAACGAGTTTCTTGAATACCACCCTTCCAGATTGTTGTTGGTTCTGTGCTCCTCGGTGTCGTAGTGGTTCCACTGACGAATTGAAAATTCATCCTCGATATGCTTCCATACCTCGAACCATCGATAATCTAATGCATACCATTCGGTTATTTTTGGATTGGCTGGCATTGGGGTAACAAAACCAAGAATTCTATCATCGGCACCATCATCGATTAGGTAAAATCTTTAACACCCTTAATTGGGTTTTAATAACAACATGTCTCTCTTCAAACAAAAGCCGACAAGTCGATATCTGCGCCTTCGTGGGAAGGATTAATTTTGGTCACGCTCTGTAACTGCGCCTTCGCGGGAATACACCCGTTGATCACAAATATAACCAAAGGTATCCCTCCGGTAGTACCCGAACTTCAGCTTATTGGGAAATTCAATGAAATTGGGTATAACGTCCTTCTGTTTTTTTCCCCTTTAATATCCTTTATCGACTTATGTTGAATTTTTTTTGATATAGAAAGTCTCGTAGTAGATTGTCTATATGTGTATACGTAGGTTTATGGTTTATTTTCAGTGATAATCTTTTATTTATATATATATATAACAATAGATGTATGAAGTTGAAACCGTGGTAGTTTTAATATAAAAAAAAATAAAGGTTAAAAATGCCTTTAAAAAGTACTATTGTTTAATTGTCTACATGTTTCGCCTGAGCTAGTCAAGACATACAATAACAACGACGTGACGTCATGGAAGAATAAACATACATATTTATATATTTATCTTTGTATATTTATATAAATATACTCTCCTAAAAAAGAAACGCAATGTTACATTTCGTCGTCAGTATATCCTCGCTCTACTATCGCCTTGTTGCAACAAGAACGGCGACACGTCGCTGAACCAAACTGCTCTCCAGTGTTGCAGTGGCCATAACCTCAGTGCCTGAATCCATTAAAGTTGGATTTCATGGTGTCGGCGTATTTCAAAACAGAAGCTCTAACGGGGACGTCTGCCTCGTTATTCGGTTTCACGTAGGCGTTTGCCTACTGTCTGGTACGAGATTCTACGCCGTCCGGGAATTGCTGCTGCAGTAGAGGTCGCTGTTGAAAACCATTTACGCCAATGACGTAATCGGAAGTGACGACCCAGGACAAGTGGGACCACACTTGTTTGGCCTGAGCTTGGGCGTTCTCCCAAAGGCGAGAAATGGAACTAAGGGAAACATTCAGCAGCCTGGCTACATCTGTCTTGGAGTCACCTGCTTGTAATCCACCAATATCGTTGTTGCGTTGGTCTTCGTTCGGATGTGGCATCACTTGGGTCTTTGAGTGTTTACATGTGCAACTGATTTGGAAACCGAGAACCCCGGGATTTTAAAGATCTTAGATTTAGGTTCCATGAGAAAAGCTCGCGAAGTTGTTAAATTCATGTTTCTTGTTGCAATCAAGCGATAAAAAAAAATTCGACAAAAAGGATGACCAGTCACAATTAGTGACCCTACCTTTAAAATCAACAATGCATTTCTTTTATCCTTACATAATGGCATTAAAAACAAGTAAAATTTACCGAAACAAAGACCTGGTTCAAATAAGAAAATGATTAAAAATGGGTTGTGCGTTTCTTTTTTTGAAGAGTATATATATTTATAGGTCTATGGGCTGTTGTAAATAATGCTGGTATAATGGGTGCTATATATTTATAGGTCTATGGGCTGTTGTAAATAATGCTGGTATAATGGGTGCTATATATTTATAGGTCTATGGGCTGTTGTAAATAATGCTGGTATAATGGGTGCTTTGGGACCTTCAGAATTTTTAAACAGAAAAGACTACATGGATGCAATGGACGTTAATGTATACGGTTTAATTGACGTCACTAAAATGTTTTTGCCACTGGTGAGAAAGGAAAGCGGGAGGATAGTAAACATGGCCAGTGCTGCTGGTCGTCTATCGGGTGGGTTTCCTATATACTGCGTCACCAAGTATGGAGTTGAAGCCTTCTCCGATGGCTTAAGGTAAAATCTTTTACAATTTAGAACTGAGTAATTCGTGGGTGGAGGAGGGAGAAATGGGGTTTAATGTCCACTCGACACAAACTAGGTCCTTTCAGGACTAACATATGGTTCAATTGTATTTCATTGATTCGCTTGCTCGCAGGTATCTTTAGTCATGGGAGGAAATCGGGGGACCCGGGGAAAACCCACGAAAGTGAACAGGCGACCCTACTCCTTGTCACGTACAGCCGGGAGGAGGAGGGGGCACGAAACCACGCCAGTTGACTCAGTGATACAACGCGTACGTGTTCACCATTCCACCATCCACCCCACCCCCCTAATTCGGGGTTGGGGTTGATCGAATGGTACACTGGCATAGCAAGAGAAAACGTATGATCTTGCGGGTGAGACAAAATACCGAGGTACCGTGTACAAATTCCCGTGCACGTAAATGACCCTTGATAGTTAGAATTGGATATAAAAGTAGGCCGTAGCACACTGTATGGCTTATTACCCTAGTCGGAACAGATGCGTGGGACGTTAAACCCCATTTCATTGCATTGCATTTTTTGCTATTATTCAGACGCGAGTTATACTACCAGGGCATTAAAGTGAGCATCTTGGAACCCGGAGCTTTTATAACAAATATAACAAATCCTACGTTAATCAAGGAAAGCTATCAGAGAACGTTCAAGCATGCGGATGCCGCATGTCAACAGTATTATGGCGAGGATTTTATCAATAAACGTAAGTGTTCGCAAATTAAAAAAAATAGCATTATATTATAGCTCAAAATATATTTCGCAAAGATTGGTCGAACAGTGGAATCGACGAAACATAATAGTCCTTGAATTTCTTGGAGCGACCCACCACAGTAACTACAAATCCTACACCTTCAACCTTAATCTTCGTAGAATTCTGACTAGAGGTTAGGGGTAAACAGGATCTTCCCATAACGATTCGCAGACTGTGGCCCTCTTAGATGATGTTTAAATGGGTTAAGGGTGTTAAAGAACCAAGTCCAGTACAGGTGATCAGTATTCCCATTATAATGTCTCATCATAAATACTAAATCATTTCCTTGTCTACGATATCACCCCCGGTGGAAGTGGACGTTAAACTCCGGAATCGAACGAACGAAGACAGATCGCACCACCCACCCCGAGAATGGTACAAGGGGCATCAGAGAGAGAAAGAGAGAAATGGGGTTTAACGTCCACTCAACACAACTAGGTCATTTCGGGACTAACATATGGTGTAATTTTATTTCAATAATTCGCTTGCGCGTAGGGGTCTTTAGCAGTGGGAGGAAACCGGAGTGCCCGGAGGAAACCCACGAGGTTGAGAAGGCGCCCCTATCTCCATGCCACATACGCTCACACCGGGGCTCGAAACCACAGCCGCAAGCCAGAGGTGACCGGCCAGCTAGAGGTCGAAGCGCGGCACTCTAGACCACTAGGCCATCCCAACCCCCCAAGGGGCATCAGGATTTATATCCTGGGTAAAAGACTTACAGGCAGCAAAAAGACTGCCAAACTGTACAGCTTCGAAATTTACGCGATCAAAGAAGTCACAGTGTGGATATCCAGCCAAATGAAATCAAACTATTTTGTTCTCAGTAACTCTTTAAGTAGCCCGGATTCATGGGACCAGAGATCGGACGTCCGTACCGAACCATTGACCCAGATCTAGCTAGCGCATGGAGAGTCCCGGGCAAAGGGCAATCAGATAGTATTGACTTTGGTCCCGTCGCACCAAACCTAGGGTGAAGGAAGAGGCAGACTGGTGGATTGGTATCCTAGATATTGATGTGATCCCGAAGGGACGAAAAGAGTGTTTTACTTTGTGAAGACTTGCGGTTTTACTACAAGACCCAACGAACGGGATTCATAATTGATCATCGTGAGGGTTACTGTTAGTCGGGCGTCCCTACATGAAAGGATGTACCCACAGGCCGCTTTTTGTTTTGTGGGTAAGGCCAACGGAACGATAACGCCTAGCCCGGGATATATTGCTTGCATACCCGAACCTTGGTCGGACAGGCGGCTGTGGGCCCTATGGCCTGACTGACAGTCAAACTTAAATTTACCTACTTTATCTTAGATCGCAGCATTGATAGCCAGACTATGCACACTCGCAATTCATCCATTCTTCCTTTCTTTTCTAACACCAGGGGCTTCTCCTTTTGATGAATTCCACCTTTTGCGCTATCCTGCAAAGATATCGTCTCCTATCCAAAAGCTGGGCCGAGCCTATTTTGTGGCTTCTTCTAGCATGTGTCCTAGTGAACACTTGTCTACGATTTCACCGTTTGGTGGAAGTGGCCGTAAAACTCCAGGAACGGCAAAACGAAAGAAGACACTTCAAACCCACTTCTTTCTACAATGGCTTATGCACAATTGCACACGAAGTTTAATCCCACAGTAAATGGCGGTACATACCTATCCTATGTGTTACGTGTTGCATGGTGCTATTTATCTTATTTGCCTTTCTTCTTGTGGACATTTTTGGGTTTGATTACTGAAGAAATATCTACATATTTGAGAGATTAATAAACAAATGAATTCAAAGCCCTTAGACAGTCCGACCTGATTTACCAACCATATTTTAATTTACTTTTCAGGCATCAACATGCACATGAAGGTTCTGGAGTTTCCAGGGAATATAGATGTGGTGATAGATGCCTACGAACACGCCATTACTGCCAGGTATCCGAAATACAGATATCTTTGTGGGAACGATGCAAAGTACTTCTACAGATTTTTATGGACTGTTCCAGAATGGATGTCTGATTTTATTTTGTGCTACAGTTCCCCTCGGCCTGCAGGAATCAAATAACTGTTACTTCAGCTGCGCCTGTTGTGTCAACCATCTATCGCTTTACTATATATTTTATGAAGATCATTGCTAAATCTTATATGTTGTCTAGGAGGGTTGGATAACCGAATGGTTGGTACTTTCGCGTTGTAACATAACATCTGTCATTGACTCAACTGGCGTGGTTTCGATATCCCGGTTTTACATGACAAGTAATAGGGTCGCCTGTCCAACCTCGGGGGTTTGGGATGGCCTAGTGATCTAGAGTGTCGCGCTTCGACCTCTAGTTGGCCGGCCACCTCTGGCTTGCGGCTTTGGTTTCGAGCCCTGGTGTGAGCGTATGTGGCATGGAGATAGGGGCGCCTTCTCAACCTCGTGGGTTTCCTCCGGGCACTCTTGTTTCCTCCCACTGCTAACTCATATGTTAGTCCCGAAATGACCTAGTTTGTGTTGAGTGGACGTTAAACCCCATTTCTCTCTCTCTCTGCCCAACCTCTTGGGTTTTCTCCTGGTCCTCCGTTTTGAAATAAAATTGAACCATGTGGTAGTCTCGATACGACCCCATTAATCTCTATATATATGTGTGTTGTCTAAATTCACGTAACCCTCCAATATACGGTATTTAACATAGCTAACACAATTGCTGCCCAGCATAGACAATTTCAATCACATCATACCTGGATTATGAAGTGGACTATTACAGAAGCATTGTTATATCTGAAGTGGCTACTCTCTACTCATCACTTGTGGCACCCTTCCTACCGTACCATAGCACATTTTACACAGGCAGTGGCATTCCCACATACCCTTTATCCAATTCCAACTTCAAGGGTTTTTTATCTACTGGGCACACCAGATGACGATTGGGCGCTGTTCCTTGCCACGCACGGAGAAACCTCGCCCAGCATGCTCATTATTAGATGATATATTATACGACTCTAGACATGATTGTTCCCCCTTGTCAGTGATGCAGGACGGAGGGCCTTGCTATGACAGCTGTTTTGTCGTTCGGAAGGGGCGAAAATCCGAGATCCCGTGTACACATTGGCGCGCACGTAAAAGATCCTTTGACAGTTAGAATTCGATATAAAAGTAGGCCTCATAGCACAATATATGGCGTATGTTCGTTTTCATCTTCGAAGCCGAACAGTAGGACGTTAAACCGCATTTCATTTCATTTCATTTCATAGTGGTCATATTATTAGACCGACCATATCATATGAGTTCTGGTACTAAAGACGTGTAATATTATATCTTTATCATAGTTTCTTTTTGAATAGTATTGTAACAACATACAGAATGTATCCCATTCTAATGAAAGGGGGGTTGGGATGGCCTAGTGGTCTAGAGTGCCGCGCTTCGACCTCTAACTGGCCGGTCACCTCCTCTGACTTGCGGCTGTGGTTTCGAGCCCTGGTGTGAGCGTATGTGGCATGGAGATAGGTGCACCTTAACCTCGTGGGTTTCTTCCGGTCACTCCGGTTTCCTCCCACTGCAAAAAAATAAAATTAAACCATGTTAGGCCCGAAACGACCAAGTTTGTGTCTCTCTCGCTCTCATTTGCGTCTATTTCTTGGTCCCAAATATTAGCTTCTTTAAATCAAATTAAAAAAAAGAAAAAAAAAGAGATGTTGAATAAAAATAAACCGAAGAAAAAACAAACAAAAACGGTAAATGTATTGATTTCATCCATTTATTAGGAACAGCACGGGAACGAAAATTAAAATCATACAAACCATTGTAATTTAATATGTGCTGTAGAAACAACTGTCTTACGTGGTTTATGTTGCAAGCAGCGCAGGGACTGTTCTAGTCTGCCCACTATTTGTAGACTGAAGTAAACTATGGTATAGCAATCATCTTTACACTAGCCTGAGCTGGCTCATAACAATTAATCATAGTTTGTTATTTGACCTTTGACCTATGAAATCTTACATCCCCCTTCTTTAATAAAAAATGAATTTTACTCTCACTTTAAATTTTAATATCACTTTAAATTTTAATGTCTTAATTTCGTAAATCTGTATAAACAAAAATAAAACTTTGGTCGTAATGGTTCTACCGCCTGACATTCTCTGTTTTTCATATCGTCGATGGCTGTATTACAAACAGTACAGGAACATAAGATAAACGAATCTGGTCGAAGGTCTCGGCTCATAATGGTTCTACCCCGTTAACATCTTTTGTCGCAATATTACCACCTGTTAAATTTCTGTCGTCTCCAGTTCTAAGTATATAATGATATAAGTACTTAATAATAAATAACATAATATTTAAAACATAATATTATCTAATACAATGACGAGACAACATTGACTAAAATACGAACATTTAAACCATTATAGAACGGGCACCTGCCCTTTAAACTCTGTGAATATAAATATATAAACAGCTAACATATCTATGATTATAAATATACAGTATAAACCCCAATCTGATTCAAACACAAATCTTATTTCGTTTCGTTCTTTATACTTCAAAATTTCGTTTTACATAAATATACTACACTAGGATCTGGAAGAGTTATATTACTGGCGTGTTGGTTATATTGGGTGATACGCCAATGAAACAGTCTGTTACAGCAACTTCTTGGCATGCCTTGCATGCATATGTGATTACACCTCTAGAAACGCCAGCGCTGATTGATAAATCAATGTCTGACGTCATAGCGTCAAAAACCCTGGCGAGGCCTTCGAGTACAACTTGTCCGATCTTCATGTAGTGTAGGCCATCGAAATTATTAAAACTTTTATATATCATTTACTTACACAGAATGAGTCATATAATAATATAAAGAGAGCGTTCCCGGGAGCCAGTAGGGCCAGATGCCATCTATCTCAGAGATAAACAGATCACAATTCTTATGGAGTAAAATTACTGCTTATTACTGAGCGACGTTTCGACTAGGCGTCTCTAGTCATTATCAAGCAATAATAAAATATGAAAATATATACACGTAAACAACAATACTTGGTTAATGCTGACCAACAACAGATTCTTGGTTAATGCTGACCAACAACAGATACATTTTAGTTACATGTAGCCAAAGAAGTAATTGTATTCCATAGAATTGTGACCTATTTATTCAAGTTCATTGAAACAATTTATCTCAGATATGTGTAACAAGGAGCAAGCATACATTGCCGTATGTGCGGCTCTTGTCAGAACTTGTAGAACGGGGGCAGCGAATCTAAATATCTATCTAATCATATCTCACTGAAAATGTTCGCAGACATGTATGGACAACTGTTCTTTCCTCAATTATTGTTCTTCCAGGCGTCCATTTAACCGTTTCATACATACCATCTGAGTACATGAATCCAGCCCACTGTTGACAAACCAATTTGTCTGCTACGAGTTGAACAGCTCCTAGGGTTGTGGTGTCTAGTATTATCAAGCTTGAATTCATCAGATGAATGTTGTGGACGTCAATAGCCTGGTAAGATGAATCAAGATGTTTAATAACAATCTTGAGAGATTTCCAGCTGGTAGCAGCTGAATACAGGTCTTCAACAGCACCCCAAGTTATTCCATCAAACGGATCCAGCGTCACAATCTTCGTCCATCTTCGACTCTCTACGTACCATACTATATCTTCTCGGCCCGAAAACCCCCAAATGTATAAGTCCGACTCCGACATGTAGGTACACGAATTGACCATTCCATTTGTTGAAGCTCTTGATCTTATGATCTGAAGTCGGTGAGCATCCCATAGTGTAAGATTAAAAATATCGACCGTTATACCAGATACCTCATCATTGGTCAAACGGACATCATGTAGTCTGGATATAGTATTGCCGATCCTTACTTTTATAGGCTTTCCGTTCCGAACAGCAGCTGTCAGATAAGATTTAGAACCATTGATTCTTCGACCAAATGAATCGTGTGAATAGGCAAAATTCCACCCAGAGTCAATGTGCCACGACCATCTCATATTACAGGAGTTAGATCCAGGTTTGAAGCCATGGCTGATGCGATACCAGCGTAATGCTTTGCAATTTCCATCGCTACTAATGATTGCGCTGTACCAGAAGGACGGGAGCAGAAATTGTATGATGTTTT
Organism: Patella caerulea; assembly: GCA_036850965.1. Classification (NCBI taxonomy): domain Eukaryota; kingdom Metazoa; phylum Mollusca; class Gastropoda; family Patellidae; genus Patella; species Patella caerulea. The sequence goes on from JAZGQO010000010.1 coordinate 7,531,560, forward strand.
TGCCTAGATTGCTTACCAATGGGACGATTATTTTAGAGTTGTCTAAAAATGTATATTGTGAATTCAGTGAATACATAGCAAAAGTAATATGGAAATCGGAACCACTATCCAGGGCATCGCGAACATCCAAAACAGATCCACTGGTAACGATAGCGTCCTTATCGAAAGCTAGTACAGGAACAGTGTCGGCTATGCTAGCAGATGACCAGTCTATATAGGCAATATCACTGACTAGTATTTCGGTAGAAGATTGTAATTCACCCCCTATTGTTGAAATGTTTTTATTGGTAATTTGTTTCGTAACACGCATAATGGTCTGGTTTCTTCGGTCGTTAAAATTTACAGAAATATGATCATGAGTCTGAGCCCAGACTTCTTCCAAATAAAACCCTGCCACTATAATAGTATAGATTGCATCGTTATCTGCTCCTCTGACACGAATCTTGTGAACTTTGTGATGTATAATGGCATGAATGATGTTACTGATACTACCATTATGAAAGGTAGCACTGGTTGAGTATTGGCTATGTCTCGAAATATTCTGGCAACAACCTTCAAAATGAAATGATAAACATTTTACACAACATGCGGTTTATGAAATTGATGCTCTCTGTGCTTCCCAGGCCAACTCCCCATATACCATACAGTGTAACTGTTGAACAAATAGGAAATAAAATGACTTGCAAAAGACGTTATGTAGAGATAAATTGGGTTTGACGTCCGCTCAACACAGACTAGGTCAATCAGGCACTAACATATGATTCAATTTTATTTCAATAATTTGATTGCTCGTTGTTAACTTTATACGCGGGAGAAACCCGGATACCGGATATTGGACCGGCGACTTCTCCTTGCACCGATAAATCATTTTTATTTGCTTTAAACGAAAGAGAGAGAGAGAGAGAGAAAGAGAGAGAGAGAGAGAGAGAGAGAGAGAGAGAGAGAGAGAGAGAGAGAGAGAGAGAGAGAGATGGTGTTTAACGTCCACTCGACACAAACTAGGTCATTTCGGGACTAACATTTTAAAAAAAATTATTTCAATAATTCGATTGCGCGCAGGGCTCTTTAGCAGTGGGAGGAAACCGGGGTGCCCGGAGGAAACCCACGAGGTTGAGAAGGCGCCCTTATCTCCATGCCACATACGGTTACACTAGGTGTCGAAACCACAGTCGCAAGCCAGAGGTGACTGGCCAGCTAGGGGTCGAAGCGCCTTCTCAACGACGTGGGTTTCCTCCGGGCACTCCGGTTTCCTCCCACTGCTAAATACCCCTACGTGCAAGCGAATTATTGAACTAAGATTAAAAACATATGTTAGTCCCGAAATGACCTAGTTTGTGTCGAGTGGACGCGAAACCATCTCTCTCTCTCTCGCTCTCTCTCTGTCTCGTCATACACTTATTAGTCCGTCCATTCAAAAAAATGTACCTTATTGAAAGTCCGAATCCCTGCCCTTGTAAACATTATATACGGATACATATCCAAATCCTCCTTGCACTGACAAATAGAGTTGCCTAGAAACATCTATCTATTGGTGTTGCTGTTACATCAATTAATTAAAGTACTTACTTGGAACAACCAAATTACACCCGGATCCTGAAAAACCTGCAGGACATTGACACATACCATTGTAAAATATCCCACCATTTGAGCAACTTTGCTGAAATCTTTTTGTTAGAATATTATTTATACATTAGACTAATTGTTAAAACGTATGAGCTGGGGAGGCGTTTGGACCGAAGTCTCTATCGTGCCAGAAAAATATTCTACGAATATTAGTCTGGATGCGATGTCAACGGCCCCAGACCCTCCGTACGATGGCAAGTATGAGGTTGTGGGTGACCGAGACTAGATGGGTCGGTTTTTAGCAACTGAACCTATCGGATAAATTTGTTAGGCGGGGCCATAATAAAATAAGACAGGGCATCTGTGGCCTAGTGGTCTAGAATGTCGCGCTTCGACCTCTAGCTGGCCGGTCACCTCTGGCTTGTGGCTGTGGTTTCGAGCCCTGGTGTGAGCGTATGTGGCATGGAGATAGGGCCGCCTTCTCAACCTCGTAGGTTTCCTCCGGGCACACCGGTTTCCTCCCACTGCTAAAGACCCCTACGCGCAAGCGAATTATTGAAATAAAATTAAACCATACGTTAGTCCCGAAATGACCTAGTTTGTGTTGAGTGGACGTTAAATCCCATTTCTCTCTCTCTCTCTCTCTCTCTCTCTCTCTCTCTCTCTCTCTGATAATCGGGACAGTGTCGATTATTTAGAAATAAAATGAAATGGGGTTTAACGTCCTACTGTCCTGCTCCGAACTGGGCTAATGAAGACGGGCATACGTCATATAGTGGGCTATGAGGGAAATTTTGACCGAACAGCGGCACTACGCCTATTCTTATATCAAATTCCAACTGTCAATGGATCTTTTACTTGCACACCAATGTAAACACGGGACCTTTGCCCCATCTGTCTTGAACTTTCTTGGCCAATGCGGGGATCGAACACCCGACCTCCAGGCTAACGCGCCAGCGCCTACCCACTTGGCCACCGTGATCCCTCGATTATTTAGAAGAGTTGGCTGTTTCAGTGGGTTTAACGTAGCAGCTGGGGACTAGAAAAAGGACCGTTATCTATTTATAATTATAAACGGACAATTTGGCATAGTGATGCAAATCTGTCCACTCGACACAACCCATTTTAATTCGTTCCTAACAAACATGGTCAAATTTTAATTCAATAATTCGCTTGTGCGCTTAGGGTGTTTTAAGATTACGAGGAAATCAGAGTACCCGGATTTATGTACTTCATCTTATTATGAGAAAGAGAAATGTCGTTTAACGTCCACTCGACACAAACTAGGTCATTTCGGGACTAACATATGGTTCAATTTTATTTCAATAATTCGCTTGCGCGTAAGGGTCTTTAGCGGTGGGAGGAAACCGGAGTGCCCGGAGGAAAACCACGAGGTTGAGAAGGCGCCCCTATTCCATGCCACATACGCTCACACCAGGGCTCGAAACCACAGCCGCAAGCCAGAGGTGACCGGCCAGCTAGAGGTCGAAGCGCGGCACTCTAGACCACTAGCCCCCCCCCCCCCCCCGCGAGGTAATCAAATACGATACGGAATCGACATCAAAAGATAGCAGTCTTAACACATTTAAGTGAAAAAGTACCATGGAGGAACTAGAAGAAAAGCTGAAAATACTGTAAAAATAAATAAGTTTTAAACTAAACATACTGAGACGTTCCTCCAGCTGGTACGCACTCTGCCTCTTGCTTTCTGTATAATCGAATACCTATGCTGTGAATATGATATATTCTGAGATGTTATAAATATTTTACCGAGTTCATATTGATCTATAAAAGCTTCGATTTGGTGCCTCAATTTAGTGGGGGATGGCCGAATGGTTACCATGTGCGCGCTGTATCATAAAGCCTGCCATTGAGCCAACTAGCCTGAAACTGGCGAGGTGTTGAATCCCCGGTTGCACGAGACAAGGAGTAGGGTTGCCTGTCCAACCTCATCGGTTTTCTCCGGGTCCTCCGGTTTCCTCTAAAGACCCCTACGCACAAGCGACTTATTGAAATAAAATTAAACCTAGTTTGTGTTGAGTGCCCCCCCCCCCACAAGGCTGGGCAGGTGACCCTACTCCGTGTCACGTACAACAGAGGAATCGAAACCACTTCAGCTGACGCAATGACAGACCCTATATTGCAGCACGCACACGCTAAATAAATTGATGTGTAATAAGCAAACATTTGGTAAGATATATATGCAAATTCTCGTGTGGGAAGTGGTATTAGATGGTTAGCTTCAGTTCTCTGTGGTTGTTTGCGAACTAATAAAAATATTCAGTGGTTTTGTGCGAATGAAAAAAAAAATATTCATTGGGATTGTGGGAATTAAAGAGGAAATTCCGAATTGAAATGTCCGATTTAAAGAAGATATATTCAATGGTAAAGTCATTCTGATTCCAACACAGCTCCTATTTCGTTTCGTTTCCTGTAGTTCAAAATTTTGTTTTACTGGTCTTTACTACACTAGCATCTAGAAGAGTTGTTAAAAAATAGGCGTTCTATTGATGTGAGGAATTAGTCAATGAAACGGTCTGACACGGCGACTTCTTGGTTCTTGTATGCGCTTAGACAACACCGTGTCCGCGATATCACCGCCGGTGGAAGCGGTGGTTAAACACTAATAGAAAAATTTGAATAGCAATTTCAGTTCTTTACCCAGATTTACATTCACTTAAATGAACCCTGGAATAAAGAATTTGATTTGTTTTTAGTGGATCATGATTCACCTTATAGCCCACTTTACGTAATTTTCCTTTGTTTTCTGCTTTTCTAAAAGATTAGACTCTCCTTCCGATGTATTCAATTAATGCAACGTTTACATTTTAAGCTTCTTTTCAAGAAAATAATTTCGAGATTTAAGTTACTCGATCCCTCATCAACTCTAAAACTTATTCAGAGTATCCACGTGGGTATAGTATATTCGATACTTTAAGCGAAGGCCAGTTTTGCTAACGTTTCTTTGTTATTAATGTTTTGGAAATAAATATAACATACTTGAGAATGTCAGTTCACGTAACTCTACGTTGCTTACAGATGTTTTGTGAAACAAAACTCACCTTGAATAACTAGAATTTAAATAATTAAAATACACTCTTGTAGGATAGAGAAAAGGTTTATTTTACTCAGTTTCGTCAAGGTACCAATCTAAACAAATCTTATATTACACGTTTAGTAGCTAAGGTTAAATACTTGAGATAGACTTTATATATATCATTGGAAATTATTAATCAACTAATCATTAATCCAGGACCATTGATTAGTATTACTAATTGACGCAAGCTGAATTATCAGCCAGTTGTTTAAATTATAGATTGACACTCAATGTAATTGTGATATGGTTAATCCATTAAAAATACGATTAGAATTTAAAGATTTTGTTCCCGCCAGTTTTCAAAAAGAATCGCTAGCGCCACAAACCATTATCGCCAAAATCAAATTTTAATCGCCATTTTCATATTTTTTATCTCAAATTGCGACATTGGCGACCGACAACGTGGACCTTGACCCGGTCTTGCATTGAGTTCTTAAATCTTAATAGTCAAAGTTTGAGAAGGGTATGGGTCCCATACTATGGGATGTTCGTGCCCGAGAACATACCCTCCCATCTATCAATGTACTATAGCCTCTAACAAGGTACGAGAGAAAACTCCAATTATTGAGACATATGAGAATGTTTGGCGGTGGGGGCATGCCTGTTATTCCCGACAGTAACTGAAGTACCCAACTGTTCAGGGGACATAGCTCTGCTATTCCCAACATTAATTAAAGCTCAAAACTGTTGACGCGGTATCGCTGACAGTAATTATAGCACGGAACAAAATGACCTCAATATAAATTTCAATTTTTGTGTCTTGAAATTAAACATCGGATACGACATCCCATATAAATTCAATTTTTAAGAATTTAAACTAAACTTCTGATAGGACTTCCCATATAGTCCAGTCAATTTATGAAAGAAAAGGGGGTCAACCCTCAACAAATTGCAAGAAAAGGGTTTTTGATGGGTTTTGGTAGCATTGGGTATACTGAATGGCATCCTAAAAGTTTACCAAAATTGGAGTTCCGTAAAGTCCCACATTTTGAGGCCAAAGTATGGGATTTGAGTTATTTTCCTTCAAAACGTACAACTTGAGACAAACAAAAAGTCATCAATTTTTAACAGAAACACATGAAACTGATACCATGCATTAGCTTGTCGGGGGCCGCTCTCCGGGCAAAATTTCCCACATAGCACACTGCATGGCGTATTGCCGTCTTCATTAGCCCAGTTTGGAGCTGGGCAGTAGGACGTTAAACCCCATTTCACTTCATTTCTAAATAATCGACACCTACCCGATTATCAGGTGCCCTGTCTTATGCAAGAATGTTCCCAACTCACAACTTTATCCAATAGGTTCAGTTGCTAAAACCCGAACCAACTAGTCTCGGTCACCCACAACTTCATAGTCATCATCGTACGAACAACGCTCCCAGACTAAAATGCATTAGCTTGTCGGTGTCAAATTTTTGTACGGCATGGTTTTCATAGATGCCTGGTGCTCTCTTGAACCTTTTTCAGGGATTTCATTGCCTGGGAAACATGCAGACCAGAATCCACATTTATCATGGGACATAACTCTGCATTGTTTTATCATCAAATAGCAATTGTAGTCTCAAAATTAGTATCTTTGGGGCCATTATTTCATTTGAAGATCATATTCCTGAAGCAATGGCGCGAGAAATCCCTCTCTTACCATTGCTGGATAGAAGTCAGATTCTTGAAATTGGGCGGGGCGTGTCTCTTTTTAACGTCCAATCAAATCCCCCCTCTCTTCTCGCATTCGGCATAATTTTCAAAATGGCCGACGAAGAAAACATGTTGGCACTGGATAATCGAGCATAATAAATTTCGCGGGTTATGACGTAAACAAGTCGCGATTGTCACTAGATACATTGCGGTAACATATTTTTAGGTCTGGTTAACCCCGATATTGCTTGTTACAATGTAGGTCATTGGTTGGTAATGGCACTACTGACCAATAATAATTTAGCACAACAATGTTCACTCAAGATAGCAGTGTGAAGTGGATTAGTTCTAATCAAACGAAACACTGCGCAGGAGTATGTTTGAAGATATGTAACAAAGTTATGTGAACATTCATTTAGGTGCAAAGAACTGTATGACCTCTGTTAGTTTTGATATTTATTATAGTGGACGTTTCTTTTACTGTCTAAACTTATTTAAGGCACGATCTTGTTAACTACATAATTTATTCCATATGTTATTTACTAGTTACATACGATAGATGTAGGCCTATTTGTGTATTTGTTGATATTCTGTTCCCGATGTAAATAAACCATATATATACGAAGCTGACTCTCTAATAACTAAAATACTGTTACAGTGATTAGATTTGGTGTCATCGACCAACGAGACCCTTGGGTGTGTTCCCGTCAACCAGAAGAAAATCCCGCGTGGCAGACAAATGAAGTTTCACCGCTAGCCGCCCGTTGCGTTTGTGAAAAAAAGAAGTTTAAATAAAAATCCAGGACTGAAACGTTTATCTGTGAAACCGTGAGTGGCAGGCGCGGTTTCGTTGATATAAAAAATTCTTAATTCACGGATGGAAATAGAGCAAATCACCAAACACGGGGAAATGACGAACAAAAAGCCACGAAAGCCGTTCCGATTAATGGCGACGGAACAGCGAGAAAAATGTGTGTGATTGTTGTTTTACGGTGAGTCATTTTGTTTTTAAAAGAATGTAAATTGTCCTTGTTTGTTTTTGAACACATATTTTGGCTGTTAAAGTGAATAGTAATAAAGTATTAAGAAGTTTGTAGTAAGAAGTAAAATATTTTGTGATTGTTTGACTGGAATTGAGTTAAGTTCCTAATTAGGAAATTCTTGAATAGACGGTTGAATAGATTTTTCATCGTCCATCGCCATATTTGCGGTGAAGATATTAACTCACAAACATTCACATAATATTCACGGTTTTATCTCCTGTTAATTTTTTTGTGTGTTTTTATATACCCCGACGTAACGGGAGAGTTTTTTCAAGAGTTTTTACCTCGTAAATTCGAGAGATTTGTGTATTCCTATAAGGAGGAATCGGTTTTGTATACCCTCAAGGAAGAAGGGTCGCGCTTAGGTTAGAAGCGTATGTGGTGTTTTGTTTTGTTTAAAGAATAGAGAGATAAACCGTTGTTAATTTTGATAAGTTCTTTGAAAATATCTTATTTAAGATTAGTAAAATGTGTTCAAATCATTCATTTACCATTTATCTCAAGTAAAAAACAAAATGACAAAATCCTATATTAATTTTTTTCTATATATGTACATTTTCTATTTTATAAAACGTTTGCTATTTTTTATTAACATTATATTTCAAGTATATGAATTCCCTTTTTATTATGTTTACGATCGACGTTTATATTGTGTACATTATTATTATGTCGTGTGTGTCGTTCTTATTTCGCGTGTGATCAATTAATGGAGATGAACCCAGTGTCCCAACTGTGTGAATGGTGTTATTTATTTACTTTCGTAAATAAACTGTGGGTGAGAAAGGAAATGTAACAAAGTTATCTGAACATTCATTTAGGTGCAAAGAACTGTATGACCTCTGTTAGTTTTGATATTTATTATAGTGGACGTTTCTTTTACTGTCTAAACTTATTTAAGGCACGATCTTGTTAACTACATAATTTATTCCATATGTTATTTACTAGTTACATACGATATGTACAAACGCCATAGAACTTCCTTATTTGATGATCCCTCCTGTCCACCTTCCCGAAGTGTTGGAGGCTTTATATACAGTAGTATACTCACAGTTAGCAGAGAAGTGAAGACAGACAACCAGAGAGAGAGAGCAGACGGCAGAGACCGGCGTATGGATTCGCCGGAGTCCAGCCTCTGCAATGGCAGCGGTGTAGAATGGATGTTACAATGTAGTTAGATATGTTCCAGTATATATAGACTAGTTCCTGTAGTGTAGATGTAGGCTAGGCCTATTTGTGTATTTGTTGATATTCTGTTCCCGATGTAAATAAACCATATATATACGAAGCTGACTCTGTAATAACTGAAAATATGTTACAAAAATATGTTACAGATATGCCCAGTGGTGTTAGGTGGTTCCACTACCCCAAAACATTTTGACGCCAAAACCCAAATTTACGCATATTCGTAACTCTGCAAGACTTCTTCATCACTTACCTGCATATTTGACAGTCGCGAAAGAAATTATTTACCAATTTGTTCTTCAAAGAATGAAGCGTTATGTCGTCTCTATGATTTCCAATACACACGAGGGTGTTTTTCATTAACTGAGCAACTTTTGCTAAAATAAGCACCAATCTCAGTTTGCTCGGCTATAGAATGTTATTATTTGAATCACATTTACTGTTATACATTCAAATGACATTAAGGTAATACTAGTAGCGGATCTAGAAGCTATGAAAAGGGTGTTGGCGGTTCCAAATCTAGGGTGTCAACCATAATCCCACCGCACAATGAACATAGATCCCACCCCACATAAGGGTGTTTTTCATTAACTTGGCAACGTTTGCTAAAGTGAGCGCCAATCTCAGTTTCCTTGGCCATAGAAATTTATAGTCTGAATCATATTTACTTTTATACATTCAAAGGACCTTAACGTAACGCCAATAGCAGATCTAGAAGTGAATATAGAGTGGGGCGGTTATAAGTCTAGGGTGCTATCCATAATCCCACGGCGCAATGAGCATAGACCCACCCCTTCAAAGAGCATAGATCGTATTACCTATAGTTGTTTGTGGTTCGTTACCTTGCCAGGAAATAGTTTTATTCAATTTGACATAAATTCTTGCCATATTATCATTAGTAATATTTTTTTGTGAACCTTCGGGGCAGTGGCTATACCACCGAGTAATCCGAAGGGAAGAAAATTTGAGTCAACATCATGGCTTTTGAGAACATAGTTGTGGATGAATTCTTGTGAACGAGAGGATTTGAAATACTACTCAATGGGGCAGAACCTTGGGATCGGTCTGTCAATTCCGCCTGTTTTGCGAGAGTTGACAGAACAGTAGTACAGCCTGTCGCCTAACGCTCTACCGGTGCTACTAACAGGGCGGTTCACTATAACCGTGAATATGATAGTGCTCAGATAGTATAAGACCACAGAGGAGTGGAATAATTATTTTGGACTGGGTCTGAAAATTTTAATCAATTCCCTGGAATTTGGGTTCATTGATGGAGCGAATTCTTGTGCACCATTTGATTATTTTGGATTTGTCTGATTATAAGAAATGGGACAGAATCTCGGGGCCTGCCGATTAATTCTGCCTGTTTTGTGAGCGTTGAAAGACCATTTCTATAGTCTGCCGCCCCCAACGACTCACTCACTAATCGTACTACCAACTGGGGGATTCACTATAACCGTAAATATGATAGTGATACGATAGTATAAGAACATAGAGGAGTTGAACAGTGATGAAATTATGGAATCAAGCGCCTTAGGCGCGAAAAAAGTTAAGATATGGACAAATAATAACTGATTTTTTGATTATTTTGGATTGGGCCTGAGGAGATTTTGTCTAACAGTGTGCTTACTTGGCCTCATGACCCCCACTCCTTCCCTTTAGATGTTTTGTTTACATTGGTTAGGCAGATATCTGCCAGTTCGGATTTTAACAGATTTTACTGCTTTAAAGGACCAGTGAAGACCACAGGATATATCTTCAAATGAAAGAATGACCCCCAAAATATTAATTTACATATTCATAATACACTTGTAGGGTCTTAAACAGGACACTTGGGATTTTCTTGTACACAGATTTGACAAATGTCGGTCATCTTGGATTTTACTTATTTTTACCGCTTCAAGGGACCAGTTAACCCTAGGCTACTTGCAAGAGCATTAATTATATGTTCATTATACATTACTGGGGCCTTAAAAAACAACCATTTAGATTTTTTGGGTACATTGTTTGGGCAAATGTCAGCCATCTTTGATTTTAACAGATCTTACCGCTTTATAATAAGAGACCGGTGAACACAACAGAATAATTCTTCAAATGACAGAATGACCCAATAAACATTAATTTATTTAGCGTGTGCGCGCTGCATGATAGGGTCTGTAATCGTCTCAATGACAGGCTTTATGATAAAGCGCACACGCTGACCATTCAGCCACCCCGCTCATATTGAGGCACCAAACCGAAGGTTTTACAGATCAATATGAAATCGGTAAAATATTTATAACATCTCAGAATATATCATACAGGTATTCGATTATTCAGAAAGCAAGCATACCATGTGAAGGAATCTGTCAGTATGTTTAGTTTAAAACTTATTTATTTTTACAGCATTTTCAGCTTTTCTTCTAGTAACTCCATGAAACATTTTGACTTAAATGTTTTACAGCTGCTATCTTTTGATGTCGATTCCGTATCGTATCAAATTATTTCTTGTATGGAACATGGAAGCGCATTATTTTGTATTTCAACGTGTTTACAAAATTCCGAATGCGATGCAGCAGTGGTGTGTAAGACCAGTGAAATACGACAATGTTTTCATGTTAAAGGGAATGTACTGAATCATGTTCCTTTTGGGAACTCTACAGCTGATGAATGTAAGCTTATTATACGGGTAAGTATATAAACAATTATTGCAGAATTTAGGTTCATGTATTATCTAATATACATCCGCTTTCACCTGTCTGTCGCCTGACTACAGACCTTGAGTAGTGGGCGGAGCCGGTGTACAGTTGTTATCAGTCCTGAAAATAAAATGGTGCCTTACCCTATTGAAACTGATTCGACAAACTTAAAATGTTGAACGAGGTTGTGTGCTGTAGTAGTTAAACACGTGACAATGGGTAAGATCGCCCGTGGATCGCGTGAGTTTTGTCCAGGTCCTTTGATTTCCTCGTAATGTTAAAGCACCCTTCGCACAAGGAATTATTTTAATACTCTAGTTTGTGTCCAGTGGACGTTAAACGACATTTCTCTTTCTCATAATAAGATGAAGTACATATGCAAATGAATCAGGGCCCAGTATAATGAAGACAAATGTCATGTCTGATGACTTGTTTGTCCACCAATTAGTTCACTATTACAGTGTCGCCAATTATTAAACTATTACAGTACCACTGATTAGTAAACTATTACAGTACCATCGATTAGTAAACTATGACAGTGTCGCCAATTATTAAACTATTACAGTACCACCGATTAGTAAACTATTACAGTACCACCGATTAGTAAACTATGACAGTACCATCAATTATTAAACTATTACAGTACCACCGATTAGTAAACTATTACAGTACCACCGATTAGTAAACTATGACAGTGTCGCCAATTATTAAACTATTACAGTACCACCGATTAGTAAACTATTACAGTACCACCGATTAGTAAACTATGACAGTACCACCAATTAGTAAACTATTACAGTACCACCGATTAGTAAACTATGACAGTACCACCAATTAGTAAACTATTACAGTACCACCGATTAGTAAATAATGATTGGGGGGAATCCTATAGTTGCCAGACATTCGAATTGTGTAATTTTCCAGAATGTTTAAACCACGGTATTTTTGTGTGTGTGGGTGTGTGTGTGTTTGGGTGTGGGGGGGGTCTAGTGGTTTTAATCGAAGGTCTGTCAATGGGTGAAGTAGCGTGGATTCGATTCCTCGCTTGTACATAACAAATAAATAACCGGCTTTATTCGAGTCCTAAGCAACCACGCGAAACCCATTGATTGGGCCAACTTTTATAAATAATCGGAGACTAAGTGAGTAAGACGCTAGCTTGCCAGTCGGGAGGTTGGGTATTAGATCCCTGAATTGGCTGATGAAGTTCAAGACGAAGGTCCTGACAGCTATCTAGTCGTTCGGATGGGTGGAAAAAACCGAGGCCCCGTGTTCACATTGGCGTGCACGTAAAAGATCCCTTGACAGATGGAATTCGATATAAGGGCAAGCCGTAGTGCCGCTCTCCGGGCAAAATTTTCCTCATAGCACACTGTATGGCGTATGTCCGTCTTCATTAGCCCAGTTCGGAGCAGATTAGTAGGACGTTAAACCCCATTTCCATTGATTTCTAAATAATCGACACCGTCCAGATTATCAGGTGCCCTGTCTTATGCAAGAATGACCTCGACCCACAAATAAATCCAATAGGTTCAGTTGCTAAAACCCGACCTAACTAGTCTCGATCAACCACAACCTCCTGGTGCATCGTACAGAGGGTCTGGGACTGTTGACAACGCATCCAGACTAAAATTCGTCCAACCGTCTCTCCAGCTCGTACATTTTAACAATTAGTCAATGTATAAATCTATGTTCAACAAAATTATTTCAGCAAAGTTGCTCGAATGGTGGAATATTTTACAATGGTATGTGTCAATGTCCTGCAGGTTTTTCAGGACCCGGGTGTAATTTGTTTGTTCCAAGTAAGTACTTTAATTAATTGTTTTACAACAACACTAATATATAAGCGTTCTTGCGCAAGGATTCGGATATTTACCCGTATATTATGTTTACATGGGCGGGGATTCTGAGAGGAGAGAAATGGGGTATAACGTCCACTCGACACAAACTGATATATGGTTTAGTTTTATTTCAATAATTCGCTTGCGCGTAGGGGTCTTTAGCAGTGGGGGAAAACCGGAGTACCCGGAGAAAACCCACGAGGCCAGGGATTCTGAATTTCGAAAAGTTACATTTTTTTTGAATGGACGGTAAGGCGACAAACACTTGGCAAACCTCGGCAGATGCCAGTACCCTACATCTTGCCTCGGCTGTATGACGAAGTCCGCCATTAGAACTACTTATAAGTTCCCGGATTACCAACGGCGTTGCCCCTGACGACACCTTTGAAGAATATTTTATCTTACAAAGTTTTCAAAGCTTTAAGTTTATCCGATTTGCTTTAGACAACGACAAGTTTGCACTGAAAATTCTACACACCCTTCGAACGACGCAATTTTGAGATTTTCTTTCTAACAGCGGCAAGTTTTCTTCGGCGCCGTATCGCAATTGTGTAGGCGTAGGTACATATCACTTACTGTTATACAGCTGAGGCTAGATGTAGGTTCCGGAATCTGCCGAGGTTTGCCGAGTGGGCGACTACATACCCCGACATATAAGGATGGCATATGAAACGTTATTTAAAACAAATCGAAATGCTTTAACAGTGCACGACATGTTAATTGTGATGCCAAGAAAGGGTTAGGCCCAGGAAAGGGTTAGGCCCAGGAAAGGGTTAGGCCCAGGAAAGGGTTAGGGCAGGAAAGGGTTAGGGCAGGAAAGGGTTAGGCCCAGGAAAGTGTTGGGCAGGAAAGGGTTAGGCCCTGGGCCCTGATTCACGAAATCTTAACTTAAGATAAAATTCAAATTTTAGTAGATACTTCAGTTTTGATTGGCTAAGCACTAAAATCAATCTAATATTATCCAATCATATAACTAAAATTTGGGTTTTATCTTAGTTAAAATTTCGTGAATAAGGCGCCAGGAAAGGGTTGGGGCAGGAGGAGTTGGGATATGAATGGTTATAGAGTGCGCGTGATGGGGTTTAGATTCATGTCCGCTTGTACGTTACACTGAGTAGAGTCGCCTCTTCAACATCGTGGGTTTTTCTCGGATAACCCGGATTCCTTCCACTTCCAAAGACACATACGAGCAAGAAAATTATTGAAATAAAATTAAACCATAAGTTAGTCCCTGATTGAACTAGTATGTGCCAAGTAGACCATAAGGGACAATAACACTCTTGCTGGCTTGGCAGCTCCAGAAAATAAATAATACGCTTATTCTAAGTACTAGATGTTTAAGTGTCCTGCCTGTCGTGTAAATTATCCATTACGACCTATTTTACTTGTCCAGAGGGTTCGAAAATATTTTAAATCAAAGCCACATTTGAAAAGGTTTACGTTAGACTTTTCAAATCAATTAGTTGAATATTTCCAATTTTTTAAATTGGGTGTGTTAAGATGAAATTTATATCATCAATTAATTGGAATATTCTAAAATAATACAATTTGTTGACCAGAATGAAGATTGGGACATATTATTCAGTTACAACAAGAGTGTTATTGGGGCTTTAAAACCCATGTCTCTCTCTATGTGTCTTTTGCAAGTCATGTAACTTCTCAATTGTTCGACGGTTACGCTGTATGGTATATGGGGAGTTAGTGCGGGAAGCACACAGTTCATCCATTTCATAAACCGTTACATTTTATGGTATGTAAAAACGTTTATTTTTATTTTGTTTTTAAGATTGCTGCCAAGATGTTTTCCGACGTAAACAGTATTCAGCCAGGACCGGTGGCACCATTGATAGTGGTAGCACCAATAAAATCATTGATGCCATTAAACGTCAGGAAGTTCACAAGATTCGTGTAAGAGGAGCAGATCACGATACCATCTATTCTATAGTAGCGACAGGGTTTGAAAGCAAAGATGTCTGGGCCCAAACGCACGATCATATTTCTGTAAATTTTAACGATCCAAGAAACCAGACTATTATGCGTGTTACGGAACAAATTTCAAACCAACACATTTCAACATTACGGGATGAATTAAATTCATCAATAGAAACAGAAGCCAGAGTTATTACAGATATAGAATGGTCATCTTCCAGCACTACCGACACTGTTCCTATACTAGCTGTCGAAAGCGGTGGTGCCATTACTCGTGGATCTATTTTGGATGTTCGCGATGCCGTGGAAAGTGGTTCAGATTTACGTATTGCGTTTGGTACGTTTTCATTGAATTCACAATATATATTTTTAGACAACTCTACAATAATCGTCCCGTTAGTACCCATTCCAGCCCAAAACGGCTTACGTTTATTGCGCCCCTCCTTCTGGTACGCCTCAATCACTAATAGCGATGGAAATTGCAAAGTGATGCGTTGGTATCGCCTCAGCCATAGATACATATATCTCTTACACCCTGGATCTAACTCTTGTAATATAAATTGGTCATGGTACATTGACTCTGGATGGAATTTTGCCTATTCACACGATTCGTTTGGTCGAAGGATCAATGGTTTTAAATCTTATCTGACAGCTGCTGTTCGGAACGGAAAGCCTATAAAAGTAAGGATCGGCAATACTATATCCAGGCTACATGATGTCCTTTTGACCAATGATGAGGTATCTGGTATAACGGTCGATATTTTTAATCTTACACTATGGGATGCTCACCGACTTCAGATCATAAGATCAAGAGTTTCAACAAATGGAATGGTCAGTTCGTGTACCTTCATGTCGGAGTCGGACTTATACATTGGGGGGTTTTCGGGTCGAGAAGATATAGTATGGTACGTAGAGAGTCGAAGATGGACGAAGATTGTGACGCTGGATCCGTTTGGTGGAATTACTTGGGGTGCTGTTGACGACTTGTATTTAGTTGCTACCAGCTGGAAATCTCTCAAGATTGTTATTAAACATCTTGATTCATCTTACCAGGCTGTTGACGTCCACAACATCCATCTGATGAATTCAAGCTTGATAATACTAGACACCACAACCCTAGGAACTGTTCAACTCGTGGCAGAAAAATTGGTTTGTCAACAGTGGGCTGGATTCATGTACTCAGATGGTATGTATGAAACGGTTAAATGGACGCCTGGAAGAACAATAATTGAGGAAAGAACAATTGTCCAGTACATGTTTGCGGACATTTATAGT
The DNA here is from genome assembly GCA_036850965.1 of Patella caerulea. NCBI lineage: Eukaryota > Metazoa > Mollusca > Gastropoda > Patellidae > Patella > Patella caerulea. Next base: position 7,547,803 of record JAZGQO010000010.1, read on the forward strand.
GAGATATAATTAGATAGGTATTGCGATTCTCTGCCTCCGTTCTACACGTTCTAACACGAGCCATACACAAGTCAGTGTATGCTTACTCCTTTTACCTATGTACCTATGTCTCTGACAAATTCTTTCAATGGCATTTAGTAATTGAAGAAACAGGTTAGTAATTGAACTTGAAGAAACAGGTCACAATTCTATGGAATACTTCTTTGGCTACATGTAAATAAACGGTATCTCTGATTAGCCGGCATTAACCAAGTATTGTCTTGATATATTTTATCATTGCTTGAGAATGACTTTAGAAGCCTAGCCGAAACGTCGCTCAGTAATTGTATTCCGTAGAATTGTGAGATGTTTATCTCTGGGATAGATGGCATCTGACGATACTGGTTCCCGCGAACGCTCTCTTTATATATGACTCATTCTGTGTAGTTAAATAATATACATGTAGAAAAAATTGTGGGAAAACGAGAAGTTGAATTTAAAGTCGGGAATTAATAATTTCTAAATACTTTTCCAGATACTCAAAAATTATGTCATAGGTCATATAAAACGTGGATTTAAAAATGTCAATCTACCACAGCTGTGTCTTTAATTAAAATGTTGAATGTTTTTTATCGCAAATGACATTTTGCTTTTGCTTATGTTGAAGCAGAGAATAAAGATTTTATAAAACATATAGGGCATTGTATGTAGCCAGAGAGAGAAATGGGGTTTAACATCCACTCGACACAAACTAGGTCATTTCGGGACTAACATATGATTTAATTTTATTTCAATGATTCGCTTGCGCGTAGGGGTCTTTAGCAGTGGGAGGAAACTGGAGTGCCCGGAGAAAACCCACGAGGTTGAGCAGGCGCCCCTATCTCCATGCCACATACGCTCACACCAAGCCTCGAAACCACAGCCGCATGCCAGAGGTCACCGGACGGCTAGAGGTCGAAGCGCGACACTCTAGACCACTAGGCCATCCCAACCCCCCGATTGTATGTAGAATACTCAATGTTGTAAAATATAAAGGCTGATTAAAATACAGATATGAAGATCTGACAAGTTGTACTCGAAGGCCTCGTCAGGGGTTGTTGACCCTATGACGTCAGACATTGATATCAATCAGCGCTGGCGTTTCTGGTGGTCAAATCACATATCCATGCATGGCATGACAAGAAGTTTCATTGGCGTATCACCCAATTTAACCAACATGCCGGTAATATAATTCTTCCAGATCCTAGTGTAGTAAATTTATGTAAAACGAAATTTTGAACTGTAAAGAACGAAAGGAAATAAGACCTTTGAATCAGATTGGGGTTTATACTGTATATTTATAATTACAGATATTTTAGCTGTTTATATATTTATATTCACAAAGTTTAAAGGGCAGGTGCCCGTTCTATAATGGTTTAAATGTTCGTATTTTAGCCAATGTTGTCTCGTCATTGTATTAGATAAATATTATGTTGTTTATTATTAAGTACTTATATCATTATATACTAAGAGCTGGAGACGATAGACATTTAACAGGTGGTAATATCTTATGTTCCTGCGCTGTTTGTAATACAGCCATCGAAGATATGAAGACAGAGAATGTCAGGCTGTAGAACCATTACGACCCTAGACGAAGGACCTGCTAGGTATATTTAGGTTCCTGCTCTGTTTGTAATACAAACGATGTAAAGCGGTAGAACCATTACGATCCAAGACTAAGTACCAACTGGGTTTATGTTAGATTCCTACGCTGCTCGTAACAAAAACCATGTAAGACGGTAGAGCTATTACAACCCTACACCAAAAACCAACAAGGTATAATTTGGGTTTCTGCTCTGTTTGTAATAAAAACGATGTAAGGCGTAGAACCATTACGAGTCTAGACCAAGGAACAGAATTTTTATTTTAGATTCCTACGTTGCATGTAATAAAGAAGAACAATTACGACCCTTATTGACTAGTTGATGTTTCTATAGCTTGTATTAAAGAATTGGATTATTATGGTTTGTATGATGCTAATGTTCGTTCCCGTGCTGTTCGTAAAAAGATGTGAAATCGATATTACTGTATCCATTTACAGTGTTTGTTTTTCTTTGTTGTCCACCGCCTTTCGAAGAAAGCAGGGGACTATTAAAATGGGTTCGTCCGTCCGTCTGTGTGTCGGTGACACTTTCTTGGGAACACAGTAACCCCCTTTCTAATTGAGCTAGAATGCCCACACTTGGTGTATGTGTGTATTAGGTCAATGTCCCGACGGAGTTCGAAGATGAACATTTCCTGCTTAAGGTAAGAAGGGATACGCAATTTGATTGGTTGATGCTGTGGGATGCAATAACTTTACTTATAATTACACCAATACCTTGACCAAGTTGGATAATGAGCGTTTTCTGCTCAGGCTAAGAAGAGCGATGACCAAGTTGATTGGTCAATTACCCTCATTCTAATTGATTAAATAGTCTTGCTGCATTGGTTTCTTTGAAAGTAAATGCAGGGAACTATATTAAAACTGGCATAAGAAAGGTATTTAGAGTGGCTTCCGTCTAATCGTTTTCAACGTGATTTATATCCACGCTATCTGAATGACAATTCACCCTGGGAAGGTTCTAAAATGTCAATTCAGGTAATGTAGTAGCAGGTGCAGATCCAGGATTTTTTGCAGGGGAGGGGGGGTCTAGGTTTGATAATTGCTTAACTAAAAGCGCTCAACCGATAATTTGGTAAATTAGATTCAATTTGGTTCATTCTGACGTATTTCCGGAAGGTAAATTCCAAAATAACAGGTCTAAATCGCCAATAAAATCACATAAAAAAATTTTCAAGTCTGAGCAGGGGGGGGGGGGAATCTGGATCTGGATCCGCGCCTGAGTAGCCGTGGAAATCAAATGAAACAAGTTTTACCGTCCGACTGTTCTGCCCCAAACTGGGCTAATGAAGACGGGCATACGCCATACAGTGTGCTACGAGAACAATTTTGCCCAGACAGCGGTACTACAGCCTACTCATATATCGAATTCCAACTGTCAAGGGATCTTTTACGCACACGCCAATGTGTACACGGGACCACGGTTTTCCAACGATGAGAAAAAAGCCATAACAATGACAGACCTTATGATACAACGCGCACACGCTAACCGCTCGGCACGACTGAAGATATAAAATCCAACGATACCAGTAAAAGTAAGATCTGGGCAAAGAGACTAGACTTAGTATTAAAAATGATCTCAGAATATAAGGTAGTCTGCATCCATTAGTTATTAAAAAGAGTAGCCTCCCTTTTATATTCGTGGTCTGCAGTTCATTTACGGTCGAATATCAAATAATAAAAAGGTTGTTTTTTAAAGAGCCAGATAGGAGACAAGGTGTTCTGTGCTAGCCTCTCAGGCGCATTTAATTAGAAATCAATAGATATCACGTACTTCCAATTTCTCGCGCGCTATCGAATTCGAGAGAGAGAGAGAGAGAGAGAGCTCAATGGGGTTTAACGTCCCCTTGACACAAACTAGGTCATTTCGGCATTAAAATATGGTTCAATTTGATTTCAATAATTCGGTTGCGCGAAAGGGGTCTTTAGCATTGGAAGAAAACCGGGAGATCTGAATTATTGAAATAAAATTAAACCATATGTTAGTCCCGAAATGACCTAGTTTGTGTCGAGTGGACGTTAAACCCCGCTTCTATTTCTCTGTTTATATATATCACTAAAAAAATTTCCCATGTAACCGCATAAGTAAATCACGCCCAAACCGGTTATGATACGTCATTGAACAGACGTAGATCATCAAAAGCGCTAACGGCTCTTTAAATTAATATATCGTATTTAATCATTTCATATTCAATTACTCACAGAGTCATTTAAAGTGGCAGTGTACTGATACCGGGAAAGACTCGGTCATGGTTTCTATGGAATGAATCAGTAGCTCAATCAAACAAGGAAGTGAAATGACCTTTAACTCTCAGCCTTTCTTCACCAACCGGGCGAGACACATCCACAGTTTCCATGGAATGAATCGGTAGCTACTCAATCAAACAAGGAAGAGAAATGACCTTTAACCCTTAACCTTTCTTTGCGAACCGGGATAATAAGACAGGCTTACACCACGCAGTGTATTATGAATGAGCACTGAGTTTCCGCCTACTCTTTGTAGAAATACAAACTGCCAATGGTACTTTTGGTACGCTAACGTTTACACAGGACCTCGGTTTTTCGGACAGACTAAAGCCAGGCTGACATTTGCACGATTCCGTGGCACGCATTGGCTCGACTCGAGTCGGCACGACACCGTCCGATTTGCGCAAACTCGTCGTGCCAATGCGGGAAGTGCGTAAACAATGTGCAAACTATGCGCAAACTATACGTGCAATCGTCGTGCCAGTTCGTGTCAATGTGGACACTGATGGGCACGACCAAATCGTCGCCAAAAGTCGTGCAAGTGTCAGTCAGGCTTAAAACTGTTCTTGAGAGCACCCCAACTCTCGTCCTGCACCAACCTGTTTCACAGAGAATTACTTACAAATTATCTCTGTAACGGATGGCTGTCCAAAACAGGTGCGTTGACTGCACGCGCCGTTAGTCATTGGCTCAACAGCTCGTGCAATGTTTATTTAACACCTAACTGCTTCGGGCAAAATGATGCATTTTACTCATTTTAATACCCATTTACACTAAAATTAATAGGAAATATTTTTTAACTACAAATACTTCAAACGTCTTTATTTATTTTTCTTTTACCTCAAAAAAATGTTTGAGAATTTAATTTGTCGGAGTAAAAAAGTTAATATGCCGTACTCATTAAGCCTCGTCGAAGTCATGCTTATCAGTGATTGTAGCGGCCAAGCGAATATTCACTGCGGGGTCAGTTTGGTCCTGCGCCTTACATTAGTGAGCAAATTAAACCAAAATAGCACCTGTTTACATCTAACATAAAACCTGTTCATTTCATTTTTCCACGGCAGTAAAAGTATTGCCACTTTAAATCTCGACAAATATTTATTTTAATTGATTGTACGATACATAATATAAATAAAGATGCATCGACTGATAATTATTTTATTATAATTTTGTACTACATGGGTACTTGCGTTTTAAAATGGCTTTCGACTCCTGTCATCAATAGATTGTCTAGGACAAGAGGAATATGAGCAACTGTTCATATGTAACTATTATAGTCTATATGTTAAATGAAGCATGATATAATTGCTATGAAAATGCGGTTTCAGTGAAGCAAAGACTAATTTTATATCGTTATTCATCGATGTTGACAAATGCTCATCGCGACATGTGGAAATATTCTGACATACCGCATTACTAATTGTAAGACTGAGGACTGTCAATTGGTGAAGGAGAAATCAAATCTTTTAAATCAAAAAGGATTAGTCATATGGACTTTTTGACCATTTTGGTGGCTTTGATTTGCCAGTTTCTCAGATCAGTGGTAAGATATAAAAAAGTTCAAGATGCATTATGCACGATTTAAATGAAGAGTTGGCCGTTTTTCGCTATTATAGTCTAAAAAACGGATAATGGAATATGAATATATTAAAAATTTCCGCCAAATTAGTTTATTCTTTCGCGAAGTTACCAGTGTTTGAAAATTTGTCAAGAATAACGTAATCTCGATTGTCAAAGTCTCTATTTTCCATTTTAACATTAACCCATCACATGGCGCAGAATTTCTCAAATTGAGCCCGCAGTGAATATTCGCTTGGCCGCTACAATCACTGATAAGCATGACATCGACGAGGCTTAATGAGTACGGCATATTAACTTTTTTACTCAGACAAATTAAATTCTCAAACATTTTTTTTTGAGGTAAAAGAAAAATAAATAAAGACGTTTGAAGTATTTGTAGTTAAAAATATTTCCTATTTAGTGTAAATGGGTATTAGAATGAGTAAAATGCATCATTTTGCCCGAAGCAGTTAGGTGTTAAGTAAACACTGCACGAGCCGTTGAGCCAATGACTTACGCCGCGTGCAGTCAACGCACGTGTTGTGGACAGTCATCTGTTACAGAGATAATTCGTAAGTAATTCTCTGTGAAACAGATTGAGAATTTCTAATAAACTTAATAACCGAACCATTGAGCTGATTGGGAGCTTGGCATGTAAATGGTTTATATGAGATTATAGAAGTCCACAAAAGCCTAATTTAGCTCGGATATAATGCATCTTTAATCTTATGATTTAGTTTTTCTTCTAATGGAGGAAAAGTATATATTGTGATAATTTATCTACGAAACAAAAACCGTTTAGAGAAGAATTTTTGGGACATGACTTTGCATAGCTAACAGGGGTCACGGTGGCTAAGTGGATATGGCGCTGGTTCGCTAGCCTGAAGGTCGGGTGTTCGATCCCTGCATCGGCCGACAAAGTTCATCTCGATTTTCCGGCGTGATTTCCCCTTGTCAGTGATGCAGAAGGAGGGCCTGACAAGGACAGCTGCCTAGTCGTTCGGATGGAACGATACACCGAGGTTCCGTGTACACATTGGAGTACACGTAAAAGATCCACTGGCAGTTGGAATTCGATGTAAGAGTAGGCCGGGCAAAATTTCCCTCATAGCTAACAGGTCTTTTGATATACACAGGACCTGACTAACAACCTTAGGGACCCGAAGCATTGACATGTACTCATCTCCTTTATAACACATGTGTAACGTGGAGACCATCCACCCCATATACAAATGATTACCCTGTTTTGCCTCGCTCAGAGTTATCATTTTTCGGGTTAAAAGATAATTTGAAGCCGTGGTGGCTGAGTGAGTAAGGCCCTCGGTAACTATCCAGGAGGTCTTCGGTTTGATGCCGATGTTACTGTTGACCAAGAAAATTCAGGCCACTGTACGAACAAAATTAGTGAAAGTAAAAACAGTGAACCAATTGCACACGTTGTTGTTTAACAGGACCTTGCTACCTGATATATGCCAATAAAACAGGGAATCCATGGACTCATTGGTGTTCAACAGAACCTTGCTAGCTGATATATGTCCGATTTAATTAAGAGGTAGGCAAATCTCATTCCATTGCATTTAATTTTTAACGCCATATTATTATCAAATATTATTTCTTTTCTTTTCAGAAACACTATTGTGTTTATATATTCTTAATAATCGGACTATTTTCTATCATATACTTCCCGAACTACTTTGCTCTGAGAAAACAAGAGGCTCTACAAGCCAATAGAGAAAGCTACAAGACAATCCAGTTTTATGACCAGCAACAATTCAATACTGTCTCTATGGTAACAAGTACGTCAACCAAGGGACTTAAAGTCAAAAAAGGAATCATGGGCCTACCATACATTACAAAACATCTGAAAATGAAAAGACGTTTCATCGGTGTTTTACAACCATTACATGCTGCTGAATTTCTAGATAACAAGACACATAAAAATAATATCAGATGAAATCTATCGTCAAGATAAAGTCAAAGCTGCAACATAAAGTTGTCGTAAATACGCGAGTACTGTTAATACGCGGAGCAGCCATCTTGGAATCGAAGTCTGACATTCGATGCTTTCTCTAGTATATGTTAATAAATCACGTGATATTCAACATTTGCATATCTAAGTCAGTGCTCTAAGTAAGATGCTATGTAAAAAGCGTGAATGACAAATGAGATGCAACAGAGCGCAAATGTAGATTGTAACGAGAGAAATGTAAAATGTATACACGTCAAAAACCGCTTTTTCCAATAAAACATTTATCATTTAACACTTTACATTTGACGTTTTACATTTCACTTTGGCCTTAGAGGTATTATGACTTTATCATTACCGGATTAGGTCTTTGTACATTGTACATTTTACACGTAATCAATGGAAAAGACATTTAATTTGCACAGCATTTAATATTGGAAGCGATACCCTTCCATAAGAGCCAGTGTTTAGCTTTTGAAGGGGTTAAAAGATAGCAGTCATGTTTCCCCAAGTCATTATTAATGTCATTGGCATAAACGACTCGATCATCCATTTTTTAGATATTGAGTACTGTCCTCAGAAAATAAACGAGTGTTTGAATTTGTATTATCTATCATGTGAAGATTAGAAATAGCAGGGGGCAGAGAACAAAGCTGGAACTAGTCTTTGGGTGGAGGAGGCGCCATTTCTTATAGGTTGATTAAATAATAGAAAAATCTACTGACGTACTCCCGCCGCACTATGCTTATGACAGAGTTGTCCCAAAATGACCTGGTTTGTGTTGAATGGACATTAAACTATCTCCCTCTCTCTTTCTCTCTTTCTCTCTCTCTCTGGGCCCTTTGAAATGTTTTGCTAATGTCGCACAACACTGCTCTCGCATGTTTTCCGTGATCGATGGCTTGGCAAAACGCGCGAGTGAAGTCAATAAATTGATAAATCGCGAAGAAAGTCGCTTAAAGGGTAGGAATAGAATTATTTATGAAGATGTTTGTACATCCATTTTTCGAGGGGTTTATATTTATTATATTTAAACTAGATGCGGGTCTACAGTTTCCACAACCTGTCGGATCGCCATTTTTTTTTTTAACGATGCCAAATTTCCGGATGTCGGGTACGATTTTGCTTTTTAAAGATAGATTAAATATATCGAATAATAATTTGCCTATTTCCTCAGATAAAGATTTTAATAATTTTCTGCTTATGCTGTCTTGGCAACTAGATTCTTAAGAATTAAGGCAGGCTGACACTTGCACGATTCCGTGGCACGCATTGGCACGACTCGAGTTGGCACGACACCATCCGATTTGCGCAAACTCGTCGTGCCAATGCGAGAAGTGCGTAAACAATGCGCAAACTATGCGTGAACTCGTCGTGCCAGTTCGTGTCAATGTGGACACTGATGGGCAAGACAAAATCGTGGTCAAAAGTCGTGCAAGTGTCAGCCTGGCTTTAGTTGCAAGAAGCCTACTCTTTACATCCTGGGAATTTGGTTGGATGGCACAAAGTGAATTTCCATCACGCCTCAACGTGGGGAGAAATGAATTTGTGCTTTCAATTAGTGATGATTCGGTTATGAAATGGTCAGCGTTATCGGTTGACGAAAAGAGAGAGGGAAATGGGGTTTAACGTCCAATCGACACAAACAAGGTCAATTAGGAACTAACAAATGATTTAATTTTATTTCAGTAATTCTCTTGCGCCTAGGGGTATTTAACAGTGAAAGGAAACCGGAAGACCCAGAGAAAACTCACGAGGTTGGACAGGCGACCCCACTCCTTGTCACGTACCGGAGCTTCGAAACCACGCTAGTTAGCCAAAAGAACTTGGGGGGTTGGGATGGCCTAGTGGTCTAGAGTGCCGCGCTTCGACCTCTAGCTGGCCGGTCACCTATGGCTTGCGGCTGTGGTTTCGAGCCCTGGTATGTGGCTTTCGTGGGTTTCCTCCGGGCACTCCGGTTTCCTCCCACTGCTAAAGACCCCTACGCGCAAGCGAATTATTGAAATAAAATTAAACCATATGTTAGTCCCAAAATGACCTAGTTTGTGTCGAGTGGACATTAAATCCCATTCCTCTCTCTCTCCCTCTCTCTCCAAAAGAACTTTTTGTGATCATGTGTAAGGGGAGGTAATTCACTACATGTCTGTCATGTCTTTTCCATAAATGAAATAACAAGTTGCCAACAATTAATATTACCAAAATTTCCTTGTTAATAATTTTTTTTTGTCATCAATTTTTCAAACCCAAATACCCTGTGCTATGAAAGAAATTTTGCCCGGACAATGGCGCTACAGCCTACTCTTACAACGAATGTCAAGGGGCATTTTACGTACGCGCCAATATGTTCACAAGTTCTCGTCCCTTGCCAGGTCCTCTGCCCTACATCAATTCCAAAGAAAGACCACTCCCGTAAATCCCGATGACAATACCAGATCGAAGACGGGACCTACCATTTAGTGAGGTTATGTCTTACTCGGTAAACCACCGCGGCCCCGATCCACGAATAAATGCTATGTGAAATTCACGATAACCGTCTACTTATTGCTAAAAATGATTTATGCAATATTTTTATGGTCATATTTGTGCAATATTTTTATGACCAGGGCGACGTCAGTTATCGTCAACCAGTCATGTTTTAAAAGCCAGCTGTCGCCAGTAGATGTGTAAAAAAATGTTTGTGTGATTCGAATTGAAGCGAGGTTTCTCCTTGTCAGTGGTGTAGGGCAGAAGACTTGGCGAGGGACAACGCATAATCGAGTGGGACAGAAAACTGAGGTCTTTTGTACACATTGGCGTCCACGTAAAATATCCTTTAGCAGTTGGAATTCGATAAAATTTAGGCCGTAGCGCGATTGGCCAAACAAAATTTCCCTCTTACCGCACTGCATAGGGAGCCAGTGTCTTACCCACTTAGCCGGTACTACTATACTGAGTAACCCTTAAAGTCCCATTAAACAATTATGTTTTATGATCTCTTCCTGGTGGTATTTCGTTTGGTACCATGGATGATATTGTGAGATTATGATTTTATCGAAGGACTGGTATTGTTTGACGCATAAACAATGTCTAGAGCCGGAAATTCGATTAGAGAGAAGACGACGACGAAGAAGAAAAAGAAGAAGAAGAAGAAGAAGAAGAAGAAGAAGAAAAAGAAGAAAAAGAGCAAGAAGAAGAAGAAGAAGAAGAAGAAGAAGAAGAAGAAGAAGAAGAAAAAGAGCAAGAAGAAGAAGAAGGAGAAGAAGAATTGTTTTATCCTTGTGTAACACATTGCGTACAATAACAAGAGAAATACAGTTAAAAAGGAAAATAAAAGTGTACATTGTCCAGAAATGAAGACACAACAAGCATGATAAATAATTTACATCAAAGATTAAAAAAAAAGTAATAAATGAAAGCAAATTCTGAAAGTACGAACAAAAACATTTTACTAATATACTTTACTGGTAATCACGATATACATTACCAAGTAATCTCGATACACTTTACTGGTAATAACGATATACTTTACTAGTAATCACGATATACTTTACTAGCAATTATGATATACTACACTGGTAATCACGATATACTCAGTAATCGCGAGATACTTTACTAATAACCACGAGATACTTTGCTAGTAATCACGATATACTTTACTAATAATGAGTATACTTGTAAGTCGGAAAAAACACACCACTATAAAGAGGCCTATTAAACATATTGTCAACACTACAAACTGTGAATATTTAGTTCAGAATGAAGCCATCTGAATGAAATTTTCAATATTCTCTTTTATATCATCTAGTTTTGCATTATTATAGCAAGAATGGAGGACTATTTTACTGAACTCCTAACTCGTAAAACTTTAAATATAAAATAATACTAATCAAATTCAGACAAAATGTCATCATAATATGTTAAAATATTATTTTTGATAAAACATAGTGCTAGCTGTGGATGAAATAGATTATGGTTGGAATTTTAGTATGAACCATCCCGGGGGGGTCACGGTGGCTGGTTCGCTAGCCCAGAGGTCGGGTGTCGATACCTGCATTGGCCGAGAAAGTTCATCTCGATTTTAAGACATAAGAATCAGTATTTGATGATCTACGGGAGGGATTAGGTGGAGTAGAACAATAGGACGTTATACCCAATTTGATTGACAAGTTAATATGTGGTGTCTCATGTTGTCCATGCATGACCTATCTAACAGTGCATGTCCAAGGTACCCTATTATTATTATTATTATTGTTCGATTTATTCGATCCCTGCATTGGCCGAGAAAGTTCATCTCGATTTTCCGGCGTGATTTCCTCTTGTCAGTGATGCAGAAGGAGGACCTGACATGGACAGCTGCATAGTCGTTCGGATGGGATGAAAAACCGAGGTCCCGTGTACACATAGGAGTTCACGTAAAAGATTCCTTGGCAGTTGGAATTCGATATAAGAGTAGGCCGTAGCGCCGCTGTCCGGGCAAAATTCCCCTCATAGCACACTGTATGGCGTATGGCCGTCTTCCATTAGCCCAGGTTAGGTGCAAAAGAGTAGGACGTTAAACCGCATTTTATTTCTTTTTTGAATTATCCCGACAATGCTCTATCGCATGCGGGGGGGGGGGCAAGTGGTTAGCGTTCGAGCGCTGTATCATACGGCCTGTCATTGAGTCAACTGGCGTGGTTTCAAATCCCCGGTTGTACGTGGAAGGAGTAGGGTAGCCTGTTGAACCTCGTGGGTTTTCTCCGGGTACTCCGGTTTCCTCCCACTGCTAACGACCCCTACGCGCAAGCGGATTATTGAAATAAAATGTAACCATGTGTTAGTTCCGAAATGACCTAGTTTGTGTCGAGTGGACGTTAAACCCCGTGCCTCTCCCTCTATCGCATGCAGGTAGTTCGACCATAGTACGAACCACTGTGCTACCGAAGGTCGCCCAGGAAACATAACTGGTGAGCTGGTTTATTGGCGGCTGCGGCATTTCATAACTTTAATCTCCAATCAAAGTCTCTTCGGCTATGTTTGATGTGTGGCAAACAATGGATTTCTGATCGGATTTACATCTCTCTGATGACCAGTAACTTTATTTTTTCATCCATCTGTTTCTTTTAAAAAGGCTGAATTGACGTGTGTCATTTGGGCTATTGTATTAGGTGTCGTGTCTCCAGCTTTAAATGATAAATGATTGATGTGTTTTTCTCATTTCTCAATATATAAAGAATGGAAATCAGCAGTATTTATTTCATTTATTCGTCGATATTTTATTGAGATAAACCCCAGTAATGTTCATAGTTGTTCTAATATCGGTAAGTATTGTTTATTGTCAATATTCTTATTATCAAGTAGCCTGCCAAGGACAGCTGCCTAGTCTTTCGGATGGCACGACAACCCGTGGTCCCGTGTACACATTGACGTGCACGTAAAAGATCCCTTTCAGTTGGGATTCGATATAAGAGTAGGCCATAGCGCCGCTGCACGGGCAAAATTTCCCTCATAACACACTGTATGGCGTTTGCACGTCTTCATTAGCCCAGTTCGGAGCAGAAGAGTAGGACGTCAAACCCCATTTAAAGTAGGAGGTCGGGGTGGTGGGTTATTAAATTGAATGACCTTACAGTGGATGATTTCATTCAACATCCTAACTTGCCTCAAGAATTTTCGCAAAGTTTCGACCTCTTATTTGAACGCCGCGTGTTCCGATATCAACTGCCAAGTGATCGTATACGTACAAGGGACGTCCCATTCGAAGGACTAGACAGCTTTCCTTGTCTGGTCCTCCGTATTGAGCATATTCTCATTACGTTGTCTATTTATCCAATCTTCAATAATACCCCTGACAGTAACTTCCATTATTCTAGCTCTGTCTATAGCAACATAGTTCTATAATAGTGAGAACTGCCAGCTCTTTATCGAAAATTTCCATAATTCTCCTTAAAGTAGTTGGCATTATTCTAGCTCTGTGAATAGCAATATAGGATGTCCATGCCAAGGTAAACCACATGTCGATATACAGGTAAGAACACCGATGGTCTGGGTAACCGTCATTGTTTTCCAAGAGACCTACCTCAATAGGTTAGCAGCTAGGCCTCCAAACGTGGCCTAAATGTCGAAACACCCCTCCCCTAGGTAGCACTACACATTGTGGATATTTTGTGATAGTGTCACGTCACTAGAACACAAAATCTGTTCTTGGGCATATTTTCAACGTGGTCCAATTTATCGTTTTAGTACTTTTGCCAATGGCCAGAGTTTGTTTAACAGTAATAGATTTGTTAGCGGTTCTTGTTCTTTTATGCCGTAAAATAATTTACTATCATCTAAAAGAGTAATGTGGCACTGCTAAAGACCCCTACGCGCAAGCGAATTATTGAAATAAAATTAAACCATATGTTTGTCTCGAAATGACATAGTTTGTGTCGAGTTGACGTTAAACCCCATCTCTCTCTCTCTCTCTCTCTCTCTCTCTCTCTCAATAAAGTGCATAGCTTTGGTCAAAACTTCGAGGTGTCTAATTTCTTACCCATCTTTTTTTCATAATGATTATGATGATGATGATCATCACTGTTACCATTTTTATCAACAGGCTATACTGGTTGGATTAGCCTCGTCTACACCATGTTCGTCATCAGTTGATTGTCCTACTGGGTCAAGTTGTCGAGATGAGAATGGACACATAATTTATATACCAGAAAACCAGTTCGGTAAGATTTTTACACCGTGAGAGTCTAGTTGGCAATGCTAAACTGGTCTGCAAGATCCAGACTAAATCGTCTCTGATATGTTGCTATGGTAAACATGGATGCCAACATGTTCTTGGAGAAGCGACTGTGAGTTTTACAACATCTGGACGTTGCTAGATTGCTTTACAATGCCTGAACTACGTTATCTACAGACACGTGAGCAGTAGTGTTCAACCATAGGTTGTGACATAGCGACCTTCACGGAAACATTTTAGCTGGAAAGCACAAGACTTGGTATTAGCGATGATCGGGGAATCTGAATGGCTCTCAAGCCGAGTGAATAGCCAATTGAAAGTGGCGAAATTTGTAGGGTATTACGTGAAGGCCTTGATAAGATGTACGGAGGTAAAGCAAGATCAAGCCGTCTATTGAAGATGGGGTGCTAGGTGCTATTCACCGTCAGAATATATATTCAGGATATCGATACTCAGTTATTAGTTACCCAGAATTTGTAATCTAGAATGTGTAAATCCCAGTTTAGGAGTCAATGCTCCCTAGTCTACAACTCGGCTTCATGATCCAGGCTACATTGCGCCAATATCTCAACCCTGGTAGGGGGGTTGGGATGGCCAAGTGGTCTAGAGCGCCGCGCTTCGACCTCCAGCTGGCCGGTCACCTCTGGCTTGCGGCTGTGGTTTCCAGCCCTGGTGTGAGCGTATGTGGCATGGAGATTAGGACGCCTTCTCAACCTTGTGGGTTTCCACCGGGCACTCCGGTTTCCTCCCACTTTTTGCAAGTAAATGAACGATGTAGATATTTTATACAATCCAGTACTTAAATAAGACGACAACGAGACCCCATTGTCATGAATCACACCCCTTAGGTCATTGACAGACCTTATGATTTAAAGCACACTCCGTCATCGATCGCTCTTAGGGGCTTGACCGAATGGTTAGCACGTGCGCTGTGTATCATAAAGTCTGTCATTGAGTCAACTGACCTGGTTTCGAATACCCAGTTGTACGTGACATCGTCTCGCCACGCCCCCCCCCCCCGTAAATAATAATACCCCGTCCTATGCAGCGGATTACAATTGTCCATTACCGATGTTCTGGTGCTTTCCATACAACGTTTTAAATGCAGATTTGATTTATGATGCATTACAGGACCTATATTTGACGGTCCAAATGAAATTACTGGTACTTGTGGTGAAGGAGCTGGAGCCGGTGAAGTCTGTTTGAGCACCCCAGAATGTCCACCAGGTAGGTCCAGAAGACCATGGCTAACTATTTTCATTAGTCAATCAAAGGTGCTCCTGTTTGATATGCTAATTTAACAGTGGCCGCGCTCATGCTCAGTATAGATATTTCTGAATATGTGGCATACGGTCGCGTAACCATTTCCTTACAATCCATGAAATCGAATTAACGCTTCGGCAACACCGCATACATGTCATTTTGAGACTAGCATGCTGCAGCTTTTGATCGGTAGTAAGATTTGCCATATGTATTGGTTCGTAATTATGCCTTTACTCAGTAAAGACTTATTTTACGTTCGAAGTCGTGACTACGAAAAAAAAATATCTATTAACTTGCTTGAATCGACAGGTTACGGCAGTTATTGGTGCAATTTATTTGTCGAACATCATGATGTTGGCCACTAAGTTCTTCTGGATTTTCAGGCGTGGTTCCCCATTGTCGGGATCTGGGAATAGTAGCGCCTAGTTATTGGGTTTGAACGAAACTCCAGGGTCCCGTTTACGCGTTGGCGTGAACGCGAAAGAACCCTTGCCAGAAATTATGTCTGGGCACCATTTCCCTCATAGCACACAATATAGAGTATACCCTTGTTCAATAGCCCGGTAGATGCAGAAATCAAAGGAAGTTAAATTCCATTTCATTTTATAAGTAATAAGGCATTTTTATTTTTTTTTTATAAGCAGTATTTTATTCAGATTTGTATCTGAATAGGGATTGGGTACAGGCATAGCCTATATTAAACCCCTCTCCCTATTAGGCATTTAATTATTTTAAACAGGTTATGAATGCTACCGGGAAATGTCGGGTGCATGCTGTCCACCAAAACGTTGTATAACAAACGAAGAGGCCCAGGAGAAACGGGATTATTGGAATAACTGTCATCCACCTACTTGTTTTTTCCCTGCAAAATAAAAATAAAAACAAATTACATATTCAGTCATATGTTTAGAACATTCCCTTAACATCTAAAGGAGCAAGAAGTCACGAGTTCGATGGCGGCCCCGTATGACCAGGTAAAGCATCTAGTTGATCGGATGGTATAAAAATACCAAATCAATTTGTAAACGTGTAATGATAAATTCAGTTAATTATTTGGTGATCACGGTGGCTAAGTGGGTAAGACGCTGGTCGGCTGCTCGATACCTGCATTGGCTGAGAAAGTCCATCTGATTTTCCGGCTTGGTTTCTCTTTATCAGTGATACAGGGAAAAATTTCAGTCGTTCATATATATTTTTCCCTTTACGAGAGAGAGAGAGAGAGAGAGAGAGAGAGAGAGGGAGAGAGAGAAAGGGAGATGGGGTTTTAACGTCCACTCGACACAAACTATGTCATTTCGGTACAAACATATGGTTTAATTTTTAGCGGTGGGAGGAAACCGCAGGATCCAGAGAAACCCCAAGAAATTGGACAGGCGACCTTACTCCTTGTCACGTACAACCGGCGGGGGGGGGGGGGATTCGAATCCACGCCAGTTGACGCAATTCGCCCACCACCTCCACCCCCAAAAAACACACAGCAAACAGTAACACTATAAATACCGAAGAACATTCATTTAAGGATACGTTCTAGTGTACAAACTCGGTGATTTGTTGATTGGGTGTAAACATGCCGAGAGTAAACTTACATTGGGACCCCTTACCCCAAGCATATTATTCCAAACCTAGGTTTAACGCTCCACGTTTCTGTATCCGCCGGGATAATTCTAGTGGTATTCTCCCGTTTCGCAGATACCTTTAAGCTGGTTATCGTGTCTTTTTCCCGATACTTTGAATACCAAGAGAGAGAGAGAGAGAGAGAGAGAGGGCTGCGTTCTCGGAGTCTTCGTAGTAAAGGTTTTGTTCGCAATTCGGAAAAGAAAACAAATTCAGATGTTCCTGATTGAAAGAAGAAGAATGAGTTCATTTGTTATTGTTTATTCCAACTATGTCGGACTTTACCAGTGGACAAAGTTTCGGTTCAATGAGTAAGATGCTGGCTCGCTGACCAGGAGATGGCGGGTGCCTTCCGGTGTGAGATCACGGTGGCTAAGTGGGGAAGACGCTGGATCGCTAGTCTGGAGGTCGGGTGTTCGATCCCTGCTGTGGCCAAGTAAGTTCATCCCATTTTTCCGGCGTGGTTTCCCCTTCTTAGTGATGCAGGACGGAGGACAGCTGTCTAGTCGTTCGGGTGGCATGCACGTAAAAGATCCCCTGGCAGTTGAAATTCGATATACGAGTAGGTTTAGTGCCGCTGTCCGGGCAAAATTTCCCGCATAACAGTAGCACACTGTACGATTTATGCCCGTCTTCATAAGCCCAGATCCCTGCATCTCGATTTTCCGGCGTGATTTCTCTTTTCAGTGATGCAGAAAGAGGGCCTGACAAGGACAGCTGCCTAGTCGTTCGGATCGGTCGAAAAACCGGCGTCCCGTGTACACATTGGCGTGCACGTAAAAGATCCCTTGGCAGTTGGAATTCGATATAAGAGTAGGCCGTAGCGCCGCTGCCCGGGCAAAATTTCCCTCATAGCACACTGTATGGCGTATGCCCGTCTTCCGTTAGCCCAGGTTAGGTGCAAAAGAGTAGGACGTTAAACCCCATTTCATTTCATTAGCTCAGTTCGGAGCAGAGCAGTAGGACGTTAAACTCCATTTCATTTTATTTCATTTACAACATAGAGTAGTTATTTTTCACATAACACTTCTGTATTTTGCATAATAGACAAATGCATAATAGAACTTACACATTATATGGGCTCTACGTGGAAGCCCATTTGGATACTGAAAAAACTTCGCACTGGGATGGAAATTAATTTATTTATGTTATTATTTCGTGATTTGACGGCGAAGATGGATGACAGTCGTAGTGTTTAGTGTCATGGGAGATAACTCCAATAAAAGTGACTTTAATTGGTATCAGACCACTAACGTTTGTAGTCCTTCCTTTAATTATCTCCATGAAATTTGTTGCCTTTTATTATTGAAAACGGGTTTCGTTTAATGGGTGTTAGAATTTACTTCCACTGTCGTGGTTTGGTGAATATTAATGATTTGAGATGACAGGCCAAGGGTTTTCTTACTGTGATATGTAAGTTGCCATGTCTCGCGCCGCATGTTGCATAAAAGTCCAGCTCAACTTAAAGTCGATGATCGGAATTACGAGTTTATGCAACATATGAGGCCACATTTAGCTCTTGCATAAGGTATGTTTAAGATTCACAATATGGAATTTAGCAAGAAACGATCAGAGGCTATAGGGCAGGATTATATAATAATTATAAAATATAAACAGATATTTATTTTTAAATATATTTTAATAATAAGGTTAAAAATACACGAAGATTAAAGCTAATATTATCAATTGAGCACAAATTATATATTTATTATTTTATAATACTCCTACTTTCAATGATGACAGTTTAATCAAAATTTTCAACTTTAATAAACGAAACGAAATAAGATATATGTAACATAATAAATTTCTAATACAAACCAAAGATAGGCTTAGCGCTGTTACCGTGCAGGGGCCGGTTGCTCAAAGCTCTGTTAACTTTTAACGATCCGTTAACATGGAGTAAACGGATCGTTAACTTTAACGGAGAGAAAGGTTGTTGCTGGAAGCCCCGTTAACTTTAACAGATAATGAAATTGACTTTCCAGCAAGAGAAATTTAACGGACCGTTAAAAAACGACACATGAAAGATAACGATCAGTTAGTTTAACGGATCGTTAAAATAACTTAGTTTTGAGCAACCGGCCCAGGTCGATGTCATTTTTAATTGAGCAGAAAGAGAATTGTATTCTGATTATTTTTGTTTATACATTCTACACATACCTTCTTCATATTCATAAAATAAAAACAAGAGCCTAAAATTTATAAGACGTTACTCTCAATGTCAATGCCGCTGGAGCAGTAGGCCGTTAAACCCCATTTCATTCAATATCTGTTACAATGGCCGGTAACAGTTATGACCCAGTCTTGTAGTCTCGTACGTCAACATTGAACATTGGGTTATCTTCTCAATCATGTGATTTCAAGTTGGCATATTTGACTCGATTTTTGACATAAGAAATCGCGCGCCTCTTTGTTTTTTAAAGTTTAAATTTCCAAATCATGACGTATTTTGTTGTAGGTCTACCTCCACTCGGCAAATCTCGACAGATTCCGGAACCTACATCTAGTCTCGGCTGTATGACGAATTCCGCCATATTGGAGGCAATTGGAGCTACTTTAAAGGTCCCGGGTGAAACATGGCTGCGCCCATGATGTCTTGGAACTACTTTAAAGGTCCCGGATGAAACATGGCTGCACCCACGGTGTCTTGTTTGTTTGTAATAGCGTCAAGTTTTCCTGTTAAAGTAAACCGGTAGTCGGTTCGCAAATGTATGGGCGTAGGTACATATCACTTACTGTCATACAGCCGAGACTAGATGTAGGTTCCGGAATCTGTCGAGATTTGCCGAATGGGTGTACCTCCTGAAGCAATTCAGTTTTTTCAGTCAGTGGAGTCGCGTGGGTTGCCACTAAGTTACCAGTGGCGGGAGTAAGATAAGTAAAATATCCTTCGTAATTAGTCACGGAGTCTGGAGTCTGGTTTGTAAACTATCATTGCTGATTAAAATATAGGATATTGGTTAAACAATCGGTGCAGAATTCTAAAGGCCTCGTGGGCGTCGCCTGTCCATCTATACACGATCCATAGTTTATCAATAGAACTCTTGTGTTAATCTTAACGGGTTCAATTATTAAATGCCATTCAAACAGTATAAATTAAGGGATACTCGATTGTCAGTCCGGATGTGACATAATGAGCTTTCCCGCTAAAGAAATTCCCTCTAGGCGTCGCTAGTAAAAACTCGGTTCCACGTGGTAAGGGAATCGTATTTCAACGTTTCGGGATTAATTCCCATATGAACGATAAAAACTGTAAACACACCAGTTCGTAATGAATTACAGGAAAACAACGCTGTAAGTTGTAAGGTAAACAATAGGGTCACGTGGGACCGCCTCATCTATATGGTATCCCCTATAAATTATGTCCCCTTGTCTCTAGCGAGGACGCCTATTGCAATCGAGTGACGCGGAATTGAGTCATGTCACAGTTCTATCAGTCCCGTCGATTGAGGTGGTGTGAGTACAATCGTGACGTAACTAAACACAACGAATAATATGTTTCAGCGCTCACTCGATTGTTGCTTTTCTCGGAATTTAATTCCGGAATGTTCAATGGAGTATCTACTTAGTAACAAAGGGCGGATAAATTATCCACCATGGCTATATCGCTAATCCATGACAATTAACAATTATAAATTAGAATTGTACTGGACAAGTCACGATTCTGTGGAATACAATTATTGCTTATTTAATATTTTAAAATCAAGTATTGTTGTAGACATGTATATTATTGTCTTCTTATATTTTCATATTTTATCATCGCTTGAGAATTACTAGAGACGCCTAGTCGAAACGTCGCTCAGTAATAAACAGTAATTGTATTCCATAGAACCGTCACCTGCCTGTATACACCAGTTCAATTATACTAAATGTCATTTAAAACAATTTGAATTGGGTGACTGTTTTTGATTTTTTTTTTAAAAAAACATAACAGGAGCCAGAATACAATAAAAGTAATAAACTGATTTAAATTTTCAAATAAAAAATAATTTTGGATGTTAAATAGCCGATTTTGGTCGTGTTTGCAGGTAGTCCTGAATTTTTGCATTTGTTTCGATACGATTTCTGTGGTCCCTGAGTTTCGAATAATTATCAAACAAGGCTGGTGATTGGTCCAACGGGTACTGCATAACGTCATATAATGCTAAGTCTGCAAGAGACAGCTGAAATTAAAAACAAAAGTTGAGGAATATATCACCAGTCTTATAAAGGCTATGGGGGTTGGGGTGGTCTAGAGTGCCGCGCTTCGACCTCTAGCAAACCGGAACCTCTGGCTTGCGGCTGTGGTTTCGATCCCTGGTGTGAGCGTATGTGGTATGGAGATAGGGGCGCCTTCTCAACCTCGTGTGTTTCCTCCGGGCACTACGGTTTCTTTCCACTGCTAAAGACCCCTACGCGCAAGCGAATTATTGAAATAAAATTAAACACTATGTTAGTACCGAAATGACCTAGTTTGTTTTCAGTGGACGTTAAACCCTATCTCTCTCTCTCTCTATCTATCTATCGCTCTCTCTCTCTGTAAAGGCTATAAAGGACGGATTTCTTAAAGATACATAAGTTAACAGCGAAATATGCCTACTGAAAATCTTTCTATAGGCTTCAATTGTTAATTAGACCTTTTTTTACACAATAAGCGCAAAATCAACTCTGTAGACCTTCGAATGGCTTGGATGCAGCTTGGATTTAAACAGTCGCCCATTTCTCTCTCTCTCTGTTTTATCATCTATATTTGAACTGGTATATCAAGAACGGCCAAGTCTTTATTAAACCGGGTGAAAACTTTGTATACGCAGGACCAAAAGTCTCTACGACCAACCTTCGATCTTCAATGGTGCCAAATACACGCAAGTGACGCGTGATTCTCGTGCACGGGGTTACTAAAATGTCCTCCGTAGACTGCCCGTAGTAGTGAGAGAGAAATGGGGTTTAACGTCAACTTGATAAAACTAGGTCGTATTGGGACTAACATATGGTTCAGAATTATATTTCAATAATTCGCCTGCGGGTAGGCGTCTTTAGCAGTGGGAGGAAACCAGCGGACCCGGAGAAAACCCACGAGGTTAGACAGGTGACCCTACTCCTTGTCACGTACAACCGGGGAATCGAAACCACGTCAATTATGATATTGCGCACACACCTGTAATAGTAATAGCACGTACGGAGGGCGGTGAGATAGGCTTCAACTCCAAGACACAACACGCTTCAGAATGTCGATACAGGGTTTAGCGGCGTCTGTCTAGACACTCCGAATAGCGAAAGTTGAAAGCATCTCCATGATGGATTCCGATTAAACGCCCCCTGTCTAACAATACATAGTAAGGGTAGATAACTGTACCACTAACCTTATTACCTATTAAATAACCCGAGGAATTGTCAGATAACAATTTAGAGAATATCGCTAAATATTTGGGTATATCATCCTCTTCAAATTTATCCATTAATTGTTTCTGAAAAAATAAAGATTTCCGTGAATGGAAATAGACAGAATTAAAAATAAATAATCTAACTCTAAACTATGGTTATCTCTCAAACTAAATATAGGTACAGTTAAGCGTTGGTTTGTGAAAACTACCACCCTGATATTAAAAGCAACTAATCTTGTCCACCACGTTAATTCCAAGACATCGACCTGGGATGCTCGATTCGCAGTTCCGGAATTAAATTCTAAAACTGATGTCAATCGTGTGAAAAGGAGAATTTCGGAGTACAACGCATATGTCGACTGTATAAAAATATCGCAACCAATCAGGACAGCTGAAACATATTTTTTTTTACCTAGGAATACGTCACGATTCTACTCACTCCACATCAGCTGTTGGGACTGGCAGAACTGTGAAAGGTCTGAACTCCGCGCCACTCGTTTTTAATTATGTCGATTCGGCACGTTCTGGACTGTGAATCGAGCATCCCCATCTAAGTCATACAGACAACTCTGTTATAGGAGTCAGACCACAATAAACAATGTGGGTACGGATGGCCAGGGTACAAACCCATATAGACGTAAGAGAACAAACTCAATTGGACAGAAGGCCGACTGAGACTATTTGACCCAACATTTTCTTTTTCATCTGAATTTTGAGAATGAATCAATCATTACCTAAAACGAATTTTCCACAAAGCTCCACTTAAGTATTTATAGTATTCAAAAGGTAAACCGCGAGCGATTTAATTTTACAATTTTATTTCTCAGATGTTTGTGCGTGAAAACCGGAAATAGATTGCCTCAAACAATTGACCATTCACAGCCCCCCTCCAAGCTCCGTGGGAGCAGAACAGTAGGACGTTAATCCCAATTCATTTCATTTGTCGTTAAAAGATACCTTTTTGGTTGCATCTTGTTCCCTGTAATAATTTACAAATCCCTTTCTGAAATCTTCCACCAACTCTACGATCTCATCTATTCTCAACCTCTCCAGTGTTGAACTTCCAAACAAATCTAAATAACATTAAATAATGCAATAAACATTATAACGATTGATCTTTGATCGAGGGGGGGGGGGAAGGAGAGAGAGAGAGAGAGAGGGGGGGGGGCGTGAAAGAGGGGGAGAGGCTAGGTAACGTCTACTCGACACAAACTAAGTCAATTCAGGCCTGGCATATCTTTCAACTTTAATTCAATGATTCTCTTGCACGTAGAGGTCTTTTAGCTGTGGGCGGAAACCGTAGGCCCCGACAAAAACACGCGCGATTGGACAGACGACCCTATTCCTAGTCACGTACAGACTTGAAATCGAAATCACGCCACTTGACTCAATGCCAGACCTTATGATCCCAAAATGATGATATCAACGTAAAGATCGTATCTTAAAGGGACAATAACATTCTTGCTGGCTTGATAGCTCCAGAAAATAAATAATACCCTTATTCTAAGTACTAGATGTTTAAGTGTCCTACCTGTTGTGTAAATTATCCATTACAACCTATTTTACTTGTCCAGAGGGTTCAAAAATATTTTAAAATCCAAGTCACATTTGAAAAGGTTTACGTTAGACTTTGCAAATCAATTAGTTGAATGTTTCCAATTTTTTAAAATAGGCGTGTTAAGATGAAATTTATATCATCATTTAATTGGAATATTCTAAAATAATACGATTTGTTGACTTGAATGAAGATTGGGACAAATTATTCAGTTACAACAAGAGTGTTATTGGGACTTTAAACATCTTACCAAATTCACCAGCTAAATAACGTGCTATAGCCAGACTCTGTGTCACCCGGATTCCGTCTATCTCCATATATGGTAATTCTCCATGAGGCGTAGCTGAAAATAACACAAGTCATAGGTGAAATCGAATTTCAAACATCCTACATTTTGAATGCACGCGGCAAAGAAAGCCAAATATTCGCATTTTTAATTTTCCAACGGAAACACCGAATGAGGGAAAGACAGAGAGAGAGAGAGAGAGAGAGAGGGAGATAGAGAGAGGGTAGTGAGAGAGGGGAGAGAGAGAGAAGAGAGAGAGCCATAGGACCCGGATAAACAAAGAGAGAGAGAGAGAGAGAGAGAGAGAGAGACAGATAGTAAGTTTAACGTCCACTTGACACAAACTAGGGCATTTCAAATATATTTCAATAATTCGCTTAGCAATTTTCTTTCGTACAACCGGGGAATCGAAACCACGCCTTATGACTAAATGTAAGATCCTATGATACAGCGCGCTCGTGCTAACCATTCGCCCCCACCTCACGCAATGAATAAGGCGTTGGATGCTAACCCCCTGTGTTATATGGAACGGTCACGTGACTGGAAATGGACGTGGAGTTTCCCCGAGTCCAGCACATAACAAACACCATGAATTCTAGATCTCACTTCATCTTTAATCTCATGTTCAGCCATAGATACAATTCCCAAGAAACGAAATTATTATGCTATGTCAAAAATGATGTACTGTGATTTCCGCCAATTTCCGTTATTTTTTTCAGTACGTAGAGCATCACGTGACCGTTCCATATAAGGTATATGTTCGACGATGCAAAGCCGCAGATACGTAGGTCGACAATGCAAAGTGCATAATGCAATGTGTAAACTGTAAAGTAACAAATGTACTTTGTAATCTTAAAAGTATACTTTGCATTTTACACCATGTCATTTGTACTTTGAAACATTAAAAAATGTATTTTGAAACGTTTTCTTTGTTTAGACTTTTGGCAACGTTATACTTCCATAGTTTTAACATAAACGCAGGTTTATTGGGTTCCACTAATGTTTGACGAACCGTGACGGCCAAGACATGCACGAAATGGATATTTACACCAAGCTAGAACATTCTACTGTGTCACAAAAACGTGTTCGAGACAGATTGACAGGGAAGGATACGGACGAATCTATTTTAATATTTTCCTGTTTGCTCCCAAAGACCAATTCGTAAACGACATGAGGTTAATTACGTCCTAATGTTCTGCTCCGAACCGGGCAAATGAAAACGAGTATACACCTTACGGTGTGTTACGAGGGAAATTTTGCCAAGGGATCTTTTACATGCACACTAATGTGTACACGGGGCCTCGGCTTTTAGTCCCATCCGAACGACTAGACAGCTGTCCTGCAACACTGACAAGGGGAATCACCCAGGAAAAAACCTGGATGAACATTTTCGGCCAATGCAGGGGTAGAACACCCGACCTCCACCAATTTCTAAACGTACTCACTGGATTTAACTTGCGGCCAGTTATCAGCAGGAATTCGGACGTCTTCAAATTCTACTCCAGCAGCAACAAAACACAATCGAGCTAGTTCAGCCCTTCCTCTTAAGTTAAAATAAAACAGTTTATATTTCGGCATAGTTGTTGGTTCCTGAAGTCGTCTTTCACTATCTCAATTTCGCTTTACCTGTGACGGAGCACTCACTGAATTTCTGACTTTCCAAGTTCTGAAATAAATGTACAATTGAGCTTTTGTGATACATGTATTCCAGAGAGAGAGAGAGAGAGAGAGAGAGAGGGGGGGGGAGATATCCACTTGACACAAACTAGGTCATTTGGAGTCTAACATTGTTCAATTTTATTTCGCTTGAGCGACGGGGACGTTAGCAATAAGGGAAACCAGGAGACCCGGAAAACCCCCCACGAGGTTGGACAGGCAACCGTGCCGGGGACTCGAAACCACACCAGTTGACTCAATGATACAACACGTTAACCGTTCAGACCCCCTTCCATTGCGATAGGCAGATAAGATTTAGCTACAATGTTTCTATTTCAAATTTACCACCAACCTCATGAGGTTTTTACCGGGTCCTATGACTCTCTCTCTCTCTCTTCTCTTTCTCTCCCTTTCTCTCTCTCACCCCCTCTCTCTCTCCCTCTCCTCTCTCTCCCCCTCTCTCTCCCCTCTCACTCCCCCCTCTCTCTCGCTCTCTTCCTATCTCTCTCTCTCGCCCTGAATCTCCCTTTGTTTGTTGATGTTAATATAAATAAAAACGATATCATAGAATATCTATGTCATGTTTATATAATATGTAAACAATGATATATAATAGATAAATGCAAACACGTTTCGAGGTGATCCGGTACATAAGGTCGATCCGGTACAAATGGAATGTACCGAAAATAATGGAACGTCAGCTCCAATCGCGTTATATTGCCCAATATTATAATGTATTAAATATAACGAGAGAGAGAGAGAGAGAGAGAGAGAGAGAGAGAGAAAGAGAGAGAGAGCAGCGGGAGGAAATCGGAGGACCCAGAGAAAACCCATGAAGGTTGGACAGGCGACCTTCTCCTTGTCACGTACAACCGTGGATTCGAAACCATACCAGTTGACTCAATGACAGACCTTATGATACAACCCACACGTGCTAACCGTTCGCCCCCCCCCCCCGGTTATAAAGCGAGAATTTCATATTCTCCAAGAAATTCAGAACATAATTATTTCTATGTCTTTTGCTCAATAGGTTGTCAACTCACTGTTATACGATCATAGGCGTTATTCCCCACACTTAAAAGTCATTTACATCCCTTGTATTTCTACACCCCGACCCCATGCAATAGCTATCTCCAAACTTTGAATTTGAAGTTGAAAATGATATTTTTGACAATTTCTCAACTGTCATCAGTGGATTATTGGATTAATATGATTAATCTTTAACAAAATAGGACTGTTTATAGACCATCTATTTTAAGGCTTTATTTTAATATGTTTTAAAAATATGAAATTATCGCTTTAAATATAAGGAATGAATGAAGTAAGAGTTTATATGGCATGACATAGATTACAAGCTGAACCCGTAACAAGTGTACTCGGTACAGTCGTAACTCACTGTACCAATTGGGCTTTTATGTCAGGTTAGCTCCATTTTTATGGCGGTTTTGCGCTTCAGAAATGGACATTTTTATTATCATATGACGCCGAACATAGACCAAAAGGTGTAAATCAGTAAAACAGTGTTTTCTCGCTAAAAAAGGAAAACATTTTTGATATTAAAATATAAACGCCAATTAAATTAAAACTGAAGCTACATGATAAACATATTCTCGGCTATTATAAAATGAATTTCTTACAATAATAGTTAGGGCGTGATGACAGATAAGTTTTTATGAGGACACAGCATTCTTTAGGGGAACAACAAACAGTATTTACATCGTTAGAAATAGAAAAAAGTTCGAGGGGGGGGGGGGGTCTTTGCTGGCGCCGAGAAATGAAATTAACTTGGGTTTAACGTCTTACTATTTTGCTACGACTGGGCTAATGCAGACAGTCATGCGCCATACAGTGTGCTATTAGGACAAGTTTACAATTTTACCCGGACAATGGATCTTTAAGGTGCGCATCAATGTGTCTACACGGTACCCCGGTTGTTCGTTCCATGTGCATGACTAGACACTGATCTTGCCAGGCCTTCTGCACTACCCCCCCGGCAAGGAGGAACCATGTCGGAGAATCCCAATGAACTTTCTCTGGAACCACCGGGAGCGAAGCCGAGACCTCAGAGTGAGCGAACCTGTGTGTCTTACTAGTTGAGCCATCTTGGCTTCCAACTGACACTTTAAAGATGAAATTCTCTGGAAACATAACTTTTAATTCATAATTTTATGTCAAAATAATTCCAGATAACTTAAGTGTGCCCCACACTTATTTCTGATTCCATCGCCAGCATACAGTCAGGGAGCCGCCGTGGCTCCGTGGGTAAGGAGCTCGCTCACTAGCCAGAAGGTTCCGAGTACGATCGATGTGTTGATCGACAAAGTTTCCTGAGATTTTCCAGAGTGGTGTCCCTTGGCAGTGGAGGAGGACAGAGTATCTGGCTAGAACAGTGCCAAGAAGCTAGGATGGGACGAAAAATCGGGAAATAACCCTTGTCTGCAACAAATAACACTTTCTGTGGATTTTCGTGTTAGTATTAAATACTAAAGAACTGCAATAGTATAGTTTAGGTTTTAGCCCAGTCGGTGTCGACGAGTAGGACGATAAACTCTACTTTCAGTTTTTTGGACGCTATGGGGTCGGATGGCTGAATGGTCAATGCGTTGTACCATATCATCTGTGATTAAGTCAATTAACGCTGTTTCTATACACTCAATTTTAAACCATGTGTTAGTCCCGAAATGACGTAGTTTGAGCCGAGTGCCCTCTCTCTCTCTTTCTCTCTCTCTCAGAAAGGTCTCTCCCTCTCTCGCTCTCTCTCTCTCTCTCTCTCTCTCTCAGAAAGGTGGCGCGTTAAACCCTAGTTTATTTTATTTCCTTGAAACTTGAAATGAAATGGGGTTCAACGTCCTACTGTTCTGCTCCTAACATGGGCTAATGAACGATATAAGAGTAGGCCGTAGTGCCGCTGCCCGGGCAAAATTTCTCTTATAACACACTGTATGGTGCAGGCCCGTCCTCAATGGCCCAGTTTAGGAGCAGAACAGTAGATCGTTAAACCCCTTTCATTTCATTTCATTTCAATTCAGTTTTGTAAGCGTATAATTGTCCCCATTAGCCCAGTTTAGGTACAGAAGAGTAGGACGTTAAACCCCTTTCAGTTTTGTTAGTAATGAATACATGATCATGTGACCTCTCACCTGTTACAGGTTGTAGATTCCGTGTGCCATCAGTTATAGCTGTATTCTTCTATCTTGTAACAACCATTCCAGACAGCTCTCTCCCTCGCCTACTGTCAGCTACAAGATGATCTTTGTATTTATACCGACTTGATGTGTGAGAGAGAAGTGTTGAATTTATATCGTCTCTAGTATCTAGACCCCCGGTTCAGCGATTCACAAACACACAAAAAAAATATAGCTCCGTGTACGCTACACGTATCAAGTAGCGTTCACACTTCACTAACTGCACACCACATACAAGACGAGCGAAACAATATCGAGAAGGTCTTTATAAATACAATGATATGAATCCCATCGCTGTACTTATCGTGAACAACCCTTACACACACGCTTCACCGAATTCAACCCTTTAACAGGCGCGGATCCGGGGTGGGGGCTCAGCCCCAGTGACATAGTTTATTTTCATTTTCGTTTGCTTTGTTACTTTTGTATTTCACATAATATCGGCTCTTTAATAGATGATATAAACATGATTTACGCATTGTCTCCGCTCAAGCAATCCAAGGTTACAACGTATTACTCTTTGCTCTAATGTACGCCCCCTTCCCCTCTCGACAAAATCTTGGATCCGGACCTGCTTTAAGTAGAGGTAGAGAGGCGTGAAAACTATAAACCACAAGATAGATGAACGAAAGACAATCTTTATATTTCGAGCGGGGTCGGGTCCTCGTTAGCGCAGGACCTGTCATTGAGTCAAGTGGCGTAGCTTCCATGCTCTGTTTGACGGAGTAAGATCACAATGTCCAACCTCGTTGGTTTTACCCGGGTCGACCGGTTTCTTCCCACTGCTAACGACCCCTACACAGAAGCGAATTATTGAAATAAAAATGAACACATGTTACTACCGAAATTACTTACTTTGTGCATCATGGTTTCGCGAAGTATATTTAACTCTAAACTCAATCCGTTGCATTCACAGAAATCTACTTTCCGAAAAACTAATAAAGTACATTCTAATGAGGCCCATCAAGCAGAGTGACTTGTCAGCGTCTTAGAGTGGCGCTGATTCTAATTTCTTAATCTATTATTCAATTTAAAGATACCAATTTCCGAAAACAGTCGGACAATCTAAAATGACATTAGACCAAAAGGACATGGGATTTCGGACATTAATTTTGTTGAATCGACGGCAAATAGACATAGGTCTTTCGTCAACAGAATTAGAAAAACGCTGTTTTGGGTTAACCAATATGGCGTCAATGGCTTCACAAAAATGAGGCCATGTCGCCTCCGCGTCAATAAAGCTACTTAATTACGAATTCTTCCATTGGAACTACTTTCAAGGCAAGAGACTTGAAAAGGACAGCTGTCTGGTCGTTCAGATTGGACGAAAACCGAGGTTCCGTGTATCCATTGACTAGGCTGCCTAGGCAAAATTTTGCTCATAGTACATTTGTTTTTATAAACATCTCCCTCAACGTACAAAATAAAAGATATCTTAAATGTTCAAGACACAGGCTTAATCAATTTATGTAAATTTATATCCGTTTTATTAAAACACTTTAGTAAATAACATTTTATTCACCATATATTAAATTTAAACAGCTGTAGGTAAATTGTTAAAAAGATGGATTGTCATGTTCGACTTGTATTATGTATAGTCATGTGTCTTCTGGTTATCATTAATGAATGAATGAATGAATGAATGGATGAATGAATGAATAAATGAATAAAATGTTGTTTTATGTCACGTCAGCTCAAACCAGGTTATATTGCGCCCACCATAATATGGTAATTATTTTGAGACAAGCTAAATCATATCACAATATTTTACATGCACAAATAAAGACAATATCAAAGTACACCAAATTCAAAGATTTGGGTTTCTGTATTTATAAGATTTGGGTTTCTGTATTTTTAAAACGGTAGCATAAACCTTTTTCTCTTAAAAGCATTTCGCAATATAACCCAAGTTGGGCAAACAAGTGATGTTGTTACTGGTAACGGTAGATTATAATTAAACCACACCACTCGACTCCATGACAGTTCTTATGATCTAAAGCGCACAGGTTACCCTCCCTCTCTCTCTCTCTCTCTCTCTCTCTCTCTCTCTCTCTCTCTCTCTCTTCCTCGCCTTCTCTGTCTGGCTGTTTCTCTTTAAACTTTAAGCTAGTTAATCCGGAACTATATCATGTCGCGTGTGGTAGCATAAGGTTCCCGGGGAGCGATATATAAGACTCAATTTGCACTTGATGACATTGACAAAATATCTTTACCTATAACTCAAGGAGAAGCAAAGTATGTTTGAATTTATTTTAAATAACTCATACCTTATTTAGATTTACTGAACCATGTAGTGACGTAACCAACTATTTTCAACTATTTACATACAGTAAGGCATAGTATGAATGAAATATCATAAAGTATTGTGTCATTGTTTGGGAGTTATTCGGTACAAATTGATTATCATGGCCGTGAAATAATAATACAAATATTAGTAATGCTGCAAAAATAAATATTTGGACTAAAGCCCCCCCCCCCACCATCCCGACCACAAAACCATACACGCTGTCGTTTGTGTCAAAGGCAACCAAAGTATTTTTGACTACACCATTTCTGAAATTCACAAATTATTACATACATAATAATACAATAATCACGTTAAAATTGCGAATTTCTTCATCAAATACAAAATGAATGTCACCATTCAATTCGAAATTACTACCACCATCCAATTTAAAATAAATACCACCATTAACCTCAAAATAAATACCACCATTTTATTTAAAATAATTACCACCATTAAATACAAAATAAATACCACCATTAACTTCAAAATCACTATTACCATTAAATCTAAAATAAATTCCACCAATAAATTTAAGATAAATACCACCAATAAATACAAAATAAATATCACCATTAGATTTAAAATAACACGGTCATTAAATTTAAGATAAAAACCACCAATAAATACAAAATAAATACCACCATTGAATTTAAAATAAACACGGCCATTAAATTCTATGTTAGGCCTATGGTGCTGCAATCTAATAAAAATACAGATCTATATTTCGTTTCGTTTTTTATACTTTCGATGGCCTACACTAGTGTTGTAAACGGAGAACGCTAGATCGGAGACGGTCCTACGCAAATTGTAACGTCATATGTGAATTGTGGGTTAGGGTAAGGGTTAGGCTTGGTCCAGGGTTAGGGTTAGGGCTAGTCCTGTTTACATCTCGGGACTTTGACCAAATCTACATGTCCCAGCCCTTACCCTAACCCTAACCCATAATCTATATATGACGTCATAATATGTGCTAAAATGCGTAGGACCGTCTCCGATCTAGCGTTCTCCGTAGTAAAGACAAGTAAAACGATATTTTGAACTATAAAAACGAAACGAAAAAGGATCTGTGTTCTATTCAGGTTTGTGGTGCTGCTGAAAAATCAATAAAAAGTGAAATGGGGTTTAACGTCCTACTCTTCTGCACCATTAGGGCTAATAAGGCCGGGCTAACGCCAAATAGAAACAGGGATCGCGGTGATGGAGTTGGATGACCCTGCATCATAAGGTCTGTCATTTGGGCAATTGGCGTGGTTTCGATTCCTCGATTGTGCGTCACAATAAGTGCAGGGTTGTGCGTGACAGGGTTGTCTGCCCAAACTCGAAGGTTTGCTGCTTGTCCTCCGGTTTCCTCATACTGCTAAGACACCCCCACCCCGACTCTCCCCTCTCTCTTATACGCCAATCACTGTGCCATTAGGGAACAGTTTCTTTAGCAACTGGTGAATTCCAATACACAAACCTATACACCGGACCTCTTTTTTTTTAGACCTACCCGAACGACCTTTTCCGTCCTGCACCACGGATATACGCTGACTAGCGAATGATTCAGTCAGCTAAAAATGAAATGTGGATTGACGTTCTATAGTGCTCTGCTCCAACTAGGCCGATTAAACGGGCATACGCCATACAACGAAAAGCGTAGGCGAAAATTCAACTGCCAAGTGATCTTTTACGTGTACATGGGACCTTGGGTGTAGTCCCATCCGAATGACTAGACAGCTACCTACCCTTGTTAGGACCTCCGTGCCTCAGCACTGACAAGAGGAAGCCAAATTGGAAATATAGTCAGCGAATAGAACTCTTGATTTGCTTGTCGGACGGAGTAACCTATGCACCGATTCACCCCTGATTGCACTCTATGGAAGTACTCTATCAAGATTTCCGCGGAAGTTTTCGTTTGTTTAGTTAAAGATGCCGTTTCCATTAGCGTAGTTTAGGAGCGGACGTTAAACCCCATTTCATGTTATTTTTCATGGTTAAAGATGGTGAGTATAACTGTAGCAACGCTCAATGGGAAATGAGAGAGAGAGAGGGAGATGGGGTTTAACGTCCACTCAACACAAACTAGGTCATTTTGGAACTTGCGCGTAGGGGTCTTTAACAGTGGGGGGAAACCGGAGTGCCCGGAGGAAACCCACGAGGTTGAGAAGGCGCCCCTAACTCCATGCCACATTCGCTCACACCGGGGCTCGAAACCACAGCCGCAAGCCAGAGGTGACCGACCAGCTAGAGGTCGAAGCATGGCACTCTAGGCCATCCCAAATAACTGTAGCAATCCGCAATGGGAAATGAACATGGGCTAAGCATCGCGATCGTCTTTTCTGCCTCGACTGGGCTAATGAAGACAGGCAGACGTCATACGATGTGCAATGAGAGGAAATTAGAGACTTTTGGCAAGCGTAAATTCCCAGTATGTATCGCGTATCCGTATGGATTTTGCGTGTGACGTCATCAATGTGTGTGTATTTCTCATACGTGTTACGGCACACGGATACGGCAGCCCGTATCGAACAGCTTTCATACGGAGTAGGTCCGTATAACATTGTCGTCTTTTTAGATGCTGAAATGTTGTATTATAGCGTTTTTATGAATCTATATGTGTATTCTAGAACACGGAGGTGTATATTTGATGTGAAAATTTAACCATAATAAAGACAGGAATTTTCATACTTTTCCCGTCTGTCTGTCTGTATGCTGATTGAACTACGTTATAAATTCAAGATGGTACCTTCCAAATCTGTAAATGATGTGTTTTTTTTTTTAAACATGCGACTTTAATTTTTTATTTTTTCAAATAGCTCAGCGACTGTCGCGCGACTTCATTCACTCTGGGAAATTGTAGGCTAGGCACTTGACTAGTACTGATGTTGATCTTGGTAGATAACTATGCTGTAATAGAACTAAGCTCGGCTCAGTGACGCATACACGTAGGCTACGCGACGCGAGAATCTGCCAAAACTCTAAAACTACCCTGCGCAGCGTATCACGTATACGATACGGATACGTGATACGAATAGGAGAAATGCCACTTGCCAAAAGTCTCTATTGTTCTAGACAGCGTCGCTACGGTAATATCGAATTACAAATGACAAAGGTATCTTTCCGTGCATGCCAGCAATATGTACAGGGGGAGTCGAGGGGGAGGGGGGGGGGGTCTAATGGTTAGCACGTACGTGCTGTATCACAAAGCCTTGCCTGTCATTGAGTCAAATGGCGTGGTTTCGAAACCTCGGAGTAAGGTCGCCTGTCCAACCTCGTGGGTTTTCTCCGGGTCTTCCGGATTCCTCCTACTGCTAAAGACCCCAATGCGAATTATTGAAATAAAATCAAAACTATATGTTAGTCCCGAAATGACATAGTTTGTGTGGAGTGGACGTTAAGCCCCATTTCTTTCCCTCTCGCGTCGAAGGGGATCTGCTCCAAACAAAACCCTGATGAAGTCCTGAAAAGAAACTCGCCTATTAATCAGAGTACTTCTCCAGAGGTGCAATAGACACTGTTCATTACGTTGATTTTAAACTGGTATTAATTCCCGGATTTCACCAAAAATATTAAATCATTATGTTTTTAATTTTCTAATGTTTCCGTCTACATGAACAAATCTGATAGACTAATATTATTATTATTATAATCATTTGTACAGCGCGCAATTCACTGGGTGCTCAAATGCGCTTTACAAAACATTATAAAATATCACAATACAGTATCATAGACAAAATAATAAAAATATTAAGTAAATTATTAAGTAAACAACAACTAAATAGTCCATGCAAAAAATGGCACGTTAAAATTGTATAGAAATAACATAAAAGTGTAAAAATTGAAAGAGGTAGAAAGCGAGCAGCATATCGCGCTCAGTCTCACTCTAATAGTGTTCCGTCTACGTTCTTCATTAAATCCCAGCAACCAACTTTTCCGTTGCGTGCGCTGCAGCGAATGTCTCCATTTGCTCGTCCCATCAGAACGGTATGACGTTGTTCCTTGCCCGACTGAATAATCCCGAGATCAAAATCGGGGCCGCCTGGTTAGTGATCCAGCGCCCTAGTCGCTGAGCCACTTATAATTAGGGGATAGATTAAACGCAGAGAGAGATAGAGGGAGGGAGAGAGAGAAATTGGATTAACGTCCACTCAACACAAACTAGGTCCTTTCAGGACTATGGTCAATTTTATTTCAATAATTCGCTTGTGCGTAGGGGTCTTTAGCAGTGGGAGGAAATCGGAGGACCCGGAGAAAACCCACGAGGTTAATCAGACGACTTTACTCCAGGGATTCGAAACCACGCCAGTTGACTCAATGACAGGCTTTGTAATACAGTGATATTAGACCCCCCCCCCCGACGTCCCTACTCTTTGTCGCGTACAGCCGGAATCGAAACCACACCAGTTGGCTCAATAACATACCTTATTATACAACGCGTACGCGCTAACCATTTGATCATCACACCCCCTTACAGTTAGGGGAATATAATACATGTAGAATTATTATGGTCATCGTCGAGTTAAATCAAATATTCTATAAATCTATTTGAACAGATCATGTTAACTAACAAGTTTGTTAAATAGCCTGGGGGACCATCTGATGTTTTCTTTTATATATAAATAGGGTAATGATAATATACATATATACACACGGGACAAAGTGGTATTATATAGCGGTTGAACTATTATCTATGTTAGGGCAGTGTTATTCGGTGCAGAATCAACAACTGATCCCGTAAACGATTTTTAGACGAACTGTACCGACGTGGGGTCGTGTTGTAGAATTCTATAAAATGTAAATTCTCCAGCATTATTCCACATAGGTCATTTCGTTGATGTTATTTCGTCCAAACTAATGATGTGTGAGTGTTGTAATGATTTCGACATTGCTAACATACTTTCAATAATAGTGCATAGTCGGCTATCTGTCATATTATATAGGCCTACTTTTGATTCCGAGGAAAAGAAGACGGAAACGCCACTGTTCGGGATTGGACACCTGACCAAGTAGTGGGAATTATCAAACTAAAGATTGATGATTACAGAAGCTCAAAAAAAGAAGAAAGATTTATTCCCTTTTTAATAACAAATTTAGTTTTCTGATCTTAAAGATTAATTTTAAAGTTATTGTGAATTTCTGATTTTGAAATTGAATATTTAGTTATAATTAGAATTAGTTTGTAATTTTCAAAATTAATTTCTGATTTTCAAAATTAATTTCTAATTTTCAAAATTAATTTTGATTTTCTGATTTTCAAAATTAATTTCTAATTTTCAAAATTAATTTCTATTTCTAATTTTCAAAATTAATTTCCAATTTTCAAAATAATTTTTTCAATTTCTAATTTTCAAAATTTCTAATTTTCAAAATTAAATTCTAATTTTCAATTTTCAAAATTAATTCCATACGGTTGTAGTGAATATAGAATGTACACTCATTGAATTCAGAAACTGTACTTGAGTTAATCTAGCAGCTAACCTGTCTAACCTGAGCATGCCAATCCGTTAAATCGAGTTCCTCAAAATAAACACGAACATATAATATTTATATTTGTTATCAATCAGATGTGAGAGTTTACCATGTCTTAATTAAACACACGGCTACTCATAGAGATAAAGGAGTCAATGTTCTGTTATCAGATTATGATTATAGATTTAAGACATTAATATTAAGAATCAGTATTTGATGATCTACGGGAGGGATTAGGTGGAGTAGAACAATAGGACGTTATACCCAATTTGATTGACAAGTTAATATGTGGTATCTCATGTTGTTCATGCATGACCTATCTAACAGTGCATGTCCAAGGTACCCTATTATTATTATTATTATTGTTCGATTTATTCGATCCCTGCATTGGCCGAGAAAGTTCATCTCGATTTTCCGGCGTGAGTTTCTCTTGTCAGTGATGCAGAATTTTTGTCCCATCAGAAAAGCTGCCTAGTCGTTCTGATGGGACAAAAAACCGAGCTCCCGTGTACACATTGGAGTCCATGTAAAAGATTCCTTGGCAGTTGGAATTCGATATAAGAGTAGGCCGTAGCGCCGCTGTCCGGGCAAAATTTCCCTCATAGCACACTGTATGGCGTATGCCCGTCTTCCATTAGCCCAGGTTAGGTGCAAAAGAGTAGGACGTTAAACCCTATTTCGTTTCTGTTCGATTTATATAGCGCTTCATTACACATGAACGTTTCTAGGCGCATTAACAACACAAAAGTTCAAAAACATTGTTGAAATAGATGTGTTTTTAAGTTAGTCTTAAAGCCCTGGATTGAAAAGGACTCTCGAAGAATTTTTGGAAGATCATTTCACAGTTTAGCTGCTCTGGCGGAGAAAGCATATTCACCAGAACATTTATTATATTTAGGAATCCTCAATATGCTGCGATCATTTGAAGAACGCAGGTTGAATCGTCGGAAAGTAGAGAAATCAAAGAGTTCTTTTAAATAACTGGGTGCAGTGTCAGAATAAATCCCCATGTTTTATCGCTCAATCTAATACTGCAAAGTAGTAGCTTTCATCAATCTTACTAATACACGGATCTATTTCGTTTCGTTTTTATAGTTTCAAATTTCGTTTCACTTGTCGTCACGTAATGTAACGGGTATCATCTAAATTATAAAAACCGGAACGAAATATGAATCTGTATCATCAGCAGTATATTTTGCACCTAATGCACTTTTTACTTGTTTACCTCTTACCCCAGTTCAACCATTAATCTATGATACAAGAACGATGATATAAATATAAGATACGTGCAGCAGTTTATATTCAAGTTGTCTATCAACCAAAGTACACCAGGAGGACCGCACTAACCATAACAACAATTGGGTTAATTTCAGTGCGTATATTAGATAGACACAGTTGATTTTCATGTACCAAAGGACCACACTACCATTAACAACAAGTGTGTTAATGAAGGACAGGAGGACCGCACTAGCCACAAAAACAACTGGGTTAATTTCGGTGCGTATATTATAGAGGTACAGTTTATATTCATGTTGTCTATCAGCCAAAGTACAGCAGGAAGACCACACACTAACCGTAAGAAATTGTGTTTCGCACTAGAAAGGGGCCTCTCAGCTCACCAACTTAAAAAATATCCAGGCAATCTGGCAGCAATAAAACTGTATACATGTATATCAATCAATTACTAATTGTGAAGTAAATCATCGTTGGCCTTAACTATGAATAAATATAGGCCTAGTTAAACTTATACATATCCTGCAATGTATTCATTTCCTGTAACTTGTCCTCTCAACCTGGGCTCCGCATTTTCTACAACCTGCTCTGGTCGAAAAGTTATGAGAGAGAGAGAGAGAGAGAGAGAGAGAGAGAGAGAGAGAGAGAGAAATGGGGTTTAACGTCCACTCAACACAAACTAGGTCACTTCGGGACTAACATATGGTTTAATTTTATTTCAATAATTCGCTTGCGCGTAGGGGTCTTTAGCAGTGGGAGGAAACCGGAGTGCTTGGAGGAAACGTACGAGGTTGAGAAGGCGCCCCTATCTCCATGCCACATACGCTCACACCAGGGATCGAAACCACAGCCGTAAGCCAGAGGTGGCCGGCCAGCTAGAAAAAGTAAGGTATTTAGCACTATTTCATTATAATCTGACACGCTGTATTCAACAGTAGTTTAGAGTTTCGAGAGCAATATTTGGGTCTCGACTTGCACCCAATGACCATGACGAAATACCTTTGGCTATAATTCCAATTGAGATAAATTACTTTTAACATGTATTAGTTTGTAGCTTTTGTTATTCAAATGTATTGAAATACAATATAGCGTGACCAACTATATTTAATTCCCCGTCCTCAGATAAGCATTCTATGACTGAAGAACAGTAATGTGTTGTGTCATAGTTTGGAGTTGTTTGGTGCAAACTAATTAATGCTACATGTTCAAACGCCTTGACAGTTCGGATGGGACGATAACCCGAGGTCCCGTGTACACATTGGCGTACACGTAAAATTCCCTTGGCAGTTGGAATTCGATATAAGAGTAGGCCGAAGCGTCGTTTCCGGGGCTAAATTTTCCTGATAGCACACTGTATGATTGCGGGGGGTTGGGATGGCCGAGTGGTCTAGAGTGTCGCGCTTCGACCTCTAGCTGGCCGGTCACCTCTGGCTTGCGGCTGTGGTTTCGAGCCCTGGTGTGAGCGTATGTGGCATGGAGATAGGGGCGCCTTCTCAACCTCGTGGGTTTCCTCCGGTTTTCTCCCACTGCTAAAGACCCCTACGCGCAAGAGAATTATTGAAATAAAATTAAAAACCATATGTTAGTCCCGAAATGACATAGTTTGTGTTGAGTGGACGTTAAACCCCATTTCTCTCTCTCTCTCTCTCTCTCTCTCTCTCTGTATGATTGCTCATCTTCATCAGTCTAGGACGTTAAATCCCATTCATTTCTTTGACAGTTGAAAATTGAATATTAGTAGGCCGCTATTGTCATAACAAAATTTATGTAGTATGCCCGTCCTCGGTATCCCGGTTACTGCAAGATCATTCCCAGGGGCGGATCTAGGAATTTTGAAAGGGGGGGGGGGCGCAAAATGAGGGCACGCCGCTGCGAGGGGGTTTTGGGGGGTATGTCCCCCAAGACAATTATCCGTCATTTCCTTGCATCTGTAGACATTCCAAGAGCTATTTGGCTGATATTTTCCTCTAAGTAAACGTTTGGAGAGGAAATATTTGGGTCTGAAAAAAGGCACTTTCAACAGTAAAAAAGACACTTTCAGCAGTAAAAAAGGGCACTGTCGAAAATCGGGGGGGGGGGGATCCGTCTCATTCCATATCATTTTAGGATAGAAAGTGCCTGGGTGGATCACACTGTTCCTCGGAGGACCTGGCAATGTAAAATTTCTCTTCGGGTGGGAAGTAAACCCCAGCCGTTTGTACATGTTAGCGTGCACTTAAGAGGGCCTCGGACAGACGGCGAATTCGTTGGGTTTTTTTTAAGGGGAGTTGGGCACTCCCCTTCTAGACTAACTATATAATTGGACGCTCATTGGCGGCGAATCGTTCGTCATGTCAAATATGGACATTTACGTTAAAAATTTGAAAAGGCGAATATTTGACTTTCTTAACTGCACGCATTCAAAATGTATGATGTTTTCAAATTCCATTTTACAACTGGGCGTAGATGTTTTCAGATTCCAATTTAAAGCTGGAAGTAGAGGTTTTCAAATTCCATTTTACAGCTGGAAGTTTTCAAATTCCATTTTACAGCTGGAAGTTTTCAAATTCCATTTTACAGCTGGAAGTAAATGTTTTCAAATTCCATTTTACAGCTGGAAGTTTTCAAATTCCATTTTACAGCTGGAAGTTTTCAAATTCCATTTTACAGCTGGAAGTAAATGTTTTCAAATTCCATTTTACAGCTGGAAGTAGATAGTATCTTAAGTTGACACAGCGTCTTGCTATAGCTCGTTATACCCCACCTCAAACACCTCGACAACTACAGATAGCCCCCCCCCCCCCCCACACACGCATTAATCAACAAACAATTATCTCGTCATGTTGTTCTAAAATATACAAAAGAAATGAAATGGGTTTTAACGTTCTACTGTTCTGCTCCGACTGGCCCCATGAAGACGGACATACCCAATACATTGTACTATGAGGTTCATTGTGCCCGAGCAGTGCCACTACGGCCTACTCTTATACCGGATTCCAACTGCCAAGGGATTTTTTACGCGCAATGTATACATGGGATCCCTGTTTTTCGTACCATCCAAACGACTAGACAGCTTTCCGTGTCAGACCCTCCGTCTTGTACCACTGACAAGAAGGAAACGACGCCAGAACTTCAGGGTGAACTTTCTTGGCAAATGCAAGGATCGAACACCCGACCTCCAGGATAGCGAGCAAGCGTCTTAGTCACCGTGATCCCCTTTTTGTTTCTGCAGTCAGCGTCTTATTCACTTAACCACCATTAAGAAGGATGGGGTGGGGTGGAATGGCCTAGTGGTCTAGAGTGCCGCGCATCGACCTCTAGCTGGCCGGTCACCTCTGGCTTGCGGCTGTGGTTTCGATCCCTGGTGTGAGCGTATGTGGCATGGAGATAGGGGCGCCTTCTCAACCTCGTGGGTTTCCTCCGGGCACTCCGGTTTCCCCCCACTGCTAAAGACCCCTACGCGCAAGCGATTTATTGAAATAAAATTGAAACCATATGTTAGTCCCAAAATGACCTAGTTTGTGTCGAGTGGACGTTAAATCCCATTTCTCTCTCTCTCTCTCTCTCTCTCTCTCTCTCTCTCCATTAAGAAGGCAGTGTTTCCAATGCGTAATCTTGAAACTGTACCCAAAAACCTTTGGAGTATAATAGCATGATAAAGAGATATTATTCGCACCAAAGGAGATAATTTCATTCATAATATATACATGACTATTGAATTATAGTGTATTAAGTCATTTAACACTATCACAGGCCTTAAGATCTAACGCGCACCGATTAACCCATTCGGCCACCCACCCAAGACCTTCTTGAGGATATTTCATTCATCACTTATGTTATGTATACATCTGTTTATTTCTAGTGTAGTACTTCAACAATGCAACACTACTACAGGGCTTATCATCTAACGTGCACCGATTAACACATTGGTCTCTCCACCCCGACTTCCACACCAAAGACGACATTTCATTCATAATGTTACGTATATTTCTGTTTATTGATACATGTATTTTGTTAAATTACATTTTAAAATAGAATATTTCGGTTATATATCCTTCAGTTATAATGCAGTAGTTAATGTAAAACTTTCAAACCCACTTGAATCTTTTAAAGCCCCAATAACACTCTTGTTGTAACTGAAAAATATGTCCCAATCTTCATTCTGGTCAACAAATCGTATTATTTTAGAATATTCCAATTAATGATGATATAAATTTCAACTTAACACACCTAATTTAAAAAATTGGAAAAATTCAACCAATTGATTTGAAAAGTCTAACGTAAACCTTTTCAAATGTGACTTGGATTCTAAAATATTTTCGAACCCTCTGGACAAGTAAAATAGGTTGTAATGGATAATTTACACAACAGGTAGAACATTTAAACGTTTAGTACTTAGAATAAGGGTATTATTTATTTTCTGGAGCTACCAAGCCAGCAAGAATGTTATTGTCCCTTTAAAGGAATTTTGAAAACTCATTTATTTGATTTGACCAAGATTACTTTTGTGTAAATATTGTAAAGTGTACTTGTGCCTTGAGTAGCAATCTGATTAAAAACACAGATCCTATTTCGTTTCGTTTTTATAGTTCAAAATTTTGTTTTAATTGTCTTCACTACAC
Source organism: Patella caerulea (assembly GCA_036850965.1). Lineage (NCBI taxonomy): Eukaryota > Metazoa > Mollusca > Gastropoda > Patellidae > Patella > Patella caerulea. The sequence goes on from JAZGQO010000010.1 coordinate 7,590,379, forward strand.
TAAGATCTGGACGAATCGTTATATAACCGGTATTTTTCTTAAACAGGTTTATTTTCAAATTAAACACCATATAAACAATTTTCATTATAATCTAATAAATTAAGGTAATTATATTTATATACAGCATCGCCATATATACAATATACACTTTCATCGTTAAATAAGGTGATTATATTTATATGTGTGGCATTGAAAATGATTTCTAATACTTATAAATATTATATAAAACATTTACATCAAGTTGAAACAGTACAATAAAGCATTTTACCATATAAAAGCATTCTTTTTAGAAGTATACTTGTATCCTTTACTTGAGAAGTAAAAAATAAGAGATATCCTTTAAAAATCTTTTTTAAGTTAGTTACTGCTATATAATCTTTCATAATTTGATCTTCAAAAAAAACTTTCTTTCCGTTTAATCATGTTATCTTCCTTGCTTGGATAACCGGCATTTTGGGTGATGTGGGGGAATAGCCAATGAAAGGTATGTTACGGAGAGTTTTTTGGGTGAGGTGTACCGAACTGTGGGTAAACCACTTGAAACGTCAACGCTGATTGATTAATCAATGTTTGACGTCATAAGGTCATCAGCCGCTCATATGACACCTGACGCGACCTTCAGCTACATTTGTAGTGTAGACCAGCGAAAGAATAATAAAACAAAACCAAATATAGATCTGACAACGCAGACGATGTGGTGGGTGAGTGTTTTGTTACATATGGAATTAGGTGACCCGAATACTGTATTAGAATAATTGGTGGTCTGTACCCTGTTAGCGAAAGCAAATGTCAACAAGAGTTGTTTCCCATTCACCTTAAAACCGCTTGTAAGCTACCTATTGATAGTCACGACATTGGTGGGGTTCAATACGTTCATGCCAGATGGTCTGCTCTTTTTGTACCATCATTTTTTTTCAAAATCTTTTTACCTTACACGGTATATAAGTGACTATATCAATTAAAATAATAATGTTTTGAGGCAATGAAAAATACCTAGACACCACTCTACCACTCTAGGGGGTGGGGGTGGGGGTGTAGACAGCGCGACCAGCTGGGCCCATTGTAAAACTCAAATTCTTGATGGAAACCTTGAAGCTTAGACGGAGTAGGGCTGGGGTCAAGTTTTTGTCTACGATATCACGTTAAATAAAGGTATTTCACACACATACGAGGCGAAGTCGATGCCTTCTGGTTTAAGCGGAGTTGGGACAAGGGCCACGTTAAAGACTTCGGTTTAGGGCGGAGGGGGGGCGGGGCGAAACCCTCGGGGTGGGGGCCAAGATAAAGCCAGCGGGTTTAGACAGAGTAGGACAGGGGGCCAAGTTAAAGCCTTCAGGTTTAGACAAGGTTTGGGTAAGGTCCAAGTTAAAGTTTTCGGTTTTAGGCGGTGTTAGGGTGGGGCCACGTTAAAAACTTCTAGTCTAGGCGGATTTTTTTTTGGGGGGGGGGAAGTTAAAGGCTTCTGGTTTAGGCGGATTTGGGGCCAACCAAATCCTTGAAATGCAGAAACTATGTAAACTTGTTTTGTTGGTTGGTTCGTCGTCCACTTCCACCAAGAGAGATATTTTAGACACTGTTTTAATGATTTTGTGGCCAAGGTTCTAGATTCCCGACTAGAATGTCTAGGGTTTAAATTCCTGCTATGGCCCACAAGAAACTTCTAGATTTTTAACCCTGGCCTCGCGAAAATGTGCTTAGCTGACGAGGTGGAAGGGAAATCAAGGTCTATCCGTGTACAACAAAGAAATGAATCCCGTCGCTGCCCTAAAAACAATATTTATATGTGTGTGCGGGGAAGGGGGTGTGTCAAAATTTCGGTATCTCAATTGCCAGTTGTTCTTGGTGTTGAACGTCCACACGAGGTTCTTGTGATGAAACGGAGTACCCAGAGAAAACCCACCAAGTTGAGAAGACGTCACTATCTCCAAACCACGAACGTAAGCCAGTGATGACCGATCGACAACAGCCCAGAGTATGATGCTCTATATCTCTAGACCACACCTTCCTCCTTAACTAGATAGCTGTGTGTATACTCAGGCGCGGATCCAGAGGGGTGGTCCAGGGGATCCGGACACCCCCCCCTGCTCAGGCTTGAAAATTTTGTATGCGATTTTATTGGCGATTTAGACCTGTAATTTTGGAATCTACCTTCCGGAAATACGTCAGAATGAACCAAATTGAATCTAATTTACCAAATTTTTACCCCCCGATAATCAGTTGAGCGCAATTAGTTAAACAATTATCAAACCTAGACCCCCCCCCCCCCTGCAAAAAATCCTAGATCCGCGCCTGATACTGGTAAAGGCTATTGGGGCAAAACTTCGCCATTATCGAGTAACACACAACATTCAGTTTTCAAGCGGTGTTACCCACGAATCCCTTAATTGAACGTTGCTGTTCTTACAGTTTACAATCAGCCCTCAAAGAGGTGACCCGTCGACTACCACACACCCACCCACCCCAACACACACAACCTTAACTGTCTAAATAGCTATCATAGGCGTACGGCTCGATGACAGTTAGGGGGGGGGGGGGAGAACCCGAAATGCTCGAAAAAAAAATTTGGGTGTTCTTCGCCTCTCCAGAACTTACCTTGTATGGACCCCAAAGAATATTTTGTAATATTTGACGTCTGCAAACGCATTTTCCTGCTTTTTCCGCCCGTGAACAAAGCAACTTCAAAGTGGTCTAATCAGCCTAATTAAGGTGGCTGAATCGAATTCCAATCAACAGATCAATCGTTTCCAGTCCACGAAGACGGGACGGTTGGAAGAAAATGTTGAAAATTTGACTATCGCAAACGCGTTTTCCTGCAATTCCAGTACGCGAAATTAGTGTTTTATTAGATTTCGGGAACTTTATTTTGCCATGTCCTAGATAAAATAGAATTTTTTTTTCACTTTACTCGTCTGACCGAAAAATCAGATTGCCCGAAAGTAAGGGGGCAGCTGCCCCCATGGCGCGTACGCCTATGATAGCTATATACATATGTACTTGCAAAGGTTATCGGGACACAGATCGTCGCCGTAATCAAGTGCCGGGATAGCTGTCTATATATACTTGCCGAAGTTATCGTGGAAAATATCGTCGCCATTGTCATGCCATCGACTAACAAAAATGAAATGGAATTTAACGTCCGACTGTTCTGCTCCGACGGGGTCACTCACAAACAATGAGATTACGTAAATGTGTTGCGTAACCCCGTTTCACAACCTTAGCGAACATTTTCGAACGCGTGTACCAATTGATAACGGAAGTAGACCTCATCAGACAAGTCAATAAGGTATAAAACAGATCTAAAGGTATTTTGAATCTAATCAAAGCCATTTTTGTGGATTCTCTTTGGTTTCTATTTTATATCGTTTCTTTGTAAGCGTAGATAAAAGTTAGCATGGGCGCCACAAATAATAATTTAAATGAAGCCGATTTCGTCTTTGATTCTGAAACCCCTGCTAGCCGAATGAATATCTTCTTCGTAAATTAAACTAATCTACTTCGCGATAATTAAGGTTTCCACTGCGCGGCCAACTCTGAAGTCATCTAATAAAATGTCGCCTCGTGGCGAGAGAGCTGAACAGCTGACGTCTGCACACTTTGACCATAAATGGTGACATTTGCCACTAATGGCGTCTAATTTCCTATTTTCTTGTTCACATCCGGCAAGGAACGGAAGAACAAGAAATATAACAAATGAAGAAATGGTGAAATTCATGTTGGAATTTCTTATAAAATGAGCAATTAAGGCCTCCTATATACTGGCGATTTGTCATCAAGAAAGTAAGAGACAATGTCATCTATAATCACGTCGTTGATCGCCTTTACTGGTTTTATCATAAAATCAGCAATGTTATTTTTAATATTCCATGTTCGTTCATTCCCGGAGTTTTATGTCCACCAAGGCTGATGTGATATAGTAGACACGTGTTTCCGGAGAAATTTGCCAGAGGAAGCGACAAGAGAGAGAGAGAGAGAGAGAGAGAGAGATAAAGAGGAGAGAGCGCGCAAGAGAGTTAGAGAAATGGGGTTTAACGTCCACACGACACAACCTAGGTCATTTCAGGGCCAACACATAGTCTAATTTTATTTCAATAATTCGCTTGCGCGTAGGGATCTTTAGCGGTGGGAGGTAACCAGATTGCGGAAAGACACAGTGTCTTTGCAGAGAAGCTCCCAAAGGATATTCCATGAAACCTGTTTTGTTTTTGTACGGAGCAATCTGCACAGAGACAACTTCCAGAACACTACTGTCCTGAATGGCCGCCATATTCAAAATATTTAGTACACTGTTTTGTGATGCGGTTCTAATTCGTTTTACATCGCTAATGCACACAAAGACTAAATAAACATTTCCGATTTGTTAAGTGGAAATGAAATGGGTTTTAAAGGGACAATAACATTCTTGCTGGCTTGGTAGCTCCAGAAAATAAATAATACACCTATTCTAAGTACTAGATGTTTTAGTTTTACCTGTTGTGTAAATTATCCATTACAACCTATTTTACTTGTCCAGAGGGTTCGAAAATATTTTAAAATCCAAGTCACATTTACGTTAGACTTTTCAAATCAATTGGTTGAATTTTTCCAATTTTTTAAAATAGGTGTGTTAAGATGAGATTTATATCATTTTTTAATGGCAATATTGTAAAATAATACGATTTGTTGACCAGAATGAAGTTTAGGACTTATTATTCAGTTACAACAAGAGTGGTATTGGGGCTTTAACGTTCTACTGCTTTGCTCCGACTAGGATAATGAAAAAGAGCATAAGCCATACACGAGAAGGGGGTGGTGGTGGGATGGCCTAGTGGTCTAGAGTGCCGCGCTTCGACATCTAGCTGGCCGGTCACCTCTGGCTTGCGGCTGTGGTTTCGAGCTCTGGTGTGAGCGTATGTGGCATGGAGATAGGGGCGCCTTCTCAACCTCGTGGGTTTCCTCCGAGCACTCAAGTGTCCTTCCACTGCTAAAGACCCCTATAAAATTAAAGCATATGTTAGTCCCGAAATGACATAGTTTGTGTTGAGTGGACGTTAAACCCCATTCTCTCTCTCTCTCTCTCTCTCTCTCTCTCTCTCTCTCTCTCCCTATACGCCACACAATTTTGCTCTATCATCGAATTCCAACTTGTACGTGCATGTCAATAGATGAACGGGATTTCCGCTTTGCACCATTGACAAGGGATCGAGTATGCGCCCTACAGGGTAACTAGTTAGCTTCTTACCCACTAAGCCACCGTGGCTGCCTAATAAACGGAGAGAGAACAAAATGAGAGATAGGGGTTGTTTAACGTCCACTCAACACAAACTAGATCATTTCGGGACTAACACATGGTTCAATTTTATTTCAAGAATTCGCTTGCGCGCAAGGGTCTTTAGCAGTGGGAGGAAACCAGAGAACTCGGGGAATACTTACTATGGCAGACCTTATAATACAGCGCGCATGTGCTAACCATTCAGCCATCCCTCCTTTTCTTTAAAGATATATGTACCTAATTCTCTACCTAGGTTTTTTTAAACCCACAGATTTAAACCTCAAAATGGTTTTCTCTCTCAGGAAAGCAACATTGTCCTGGAGGCTGATTAAAAACGACCAAGGTATTCCGACCTGCTTCTTTCAAGGACCAGTATAGTTATTAATCTATAAAAGAATAAATAACCACGTCTAGACTCTGTACGGAGTTAAAGCATATTATAATACGTTCATCTAGGCCTACATACTTTTTTAATCTTACCAATCTCCACATTTATCAGATAAAACGTTTGATGACTTCAATTCATAAATTGGTTGCCAACAATCTGATTAAAACACAGATCCTATTTCGTTTCGTTTTTTTAATAGTAGTTCCACACTTACTAGCTGGAAGAGAGAGAGAGAGGGAGAAATGGGGTTTAACGTCCACTCAACAAAAACTAGGTCATTTCGGGACTAACATATGGTTTAATTTTATTTCAATAATTCGCTTGCGCGTAGGGGTCTTTAGCAGTGGGAGGAAACCGGGGTGCCCGGAGGAAACCCACGAGGTTGAGAAGGCGCCCCTATCTCCATGCCACATACGCTCACACCAGTGCTCGAAACCACAGCCGCAAGCCAGAGGTGACCGGCCAGCTAGAGGTCGAAGCGCGGCACTCTAGACCACTAGGCCATTCCCCCCCCCAGATCTGGAAGAGTTGTTATTTAACAGGCGTTCTAGTTGTGTGAGGAATTAGTCAATGATGCGGTCGTTTTCGACGAGTTCTTGATGCGCTTTTCAATGGATCTGTATGTAAACCCCTAGAAACGTCAACGCTGACTGATTAATCAATGTCTGACGTCATAGGATCAAAACCCGCAAGCATCTTCTAGAAATTCTGCATCAATGGTCTCACACTATTTTCAAACTAAATCTTTTATTTCAACACATCACTGAAATACACAGAATTAAATAAAAGTCTTTTCAGCCATCGTAAGTTATTCGAAACTAGGCAGTGTGGACAATTTTGTTTTGTGACGTCGTAGAGAGATAAATAATGGGCATTATTTAAGAATATTGTAAGTACCGGTGTTAAGAATTGCTTAATTAATATGCATAGTCAATGATTAATATGCATAATTAATATGCATAGTCAATGATTTATACGCATAGTCAACAATTAGCATGGATAGTCATCAATTAGTATGCTTAGTCAACAATCAGTATGCATAGTCAACAATTAGTGTGCAAAATTAATATACATAGTCAATGATTAATATGCATACTTAATATGCATAGTCAATAATTAATATGCATAGTCAACAATTAGTATTATAGTCACCAATTGGTATACATAGTCAACAATTAGTATGCATAGTCAACAATTAGTATGCATAGTCAACAATTAATATTCATAGTCAATAATTAATATGCATAGTCAACAATTAGTATGCATACTTAGTATGCACAATCATCAATTAATATGTATAGTCAACCATTAAACATACATTGTGCAAGAGCTAAATCTGCCTGTTGTAGGTCTTACTTTAGGCCTGAAATGTAATCTAAATTATCAATTAGACATTAATTAACGCCCCATGTCATTGCCAGCCTGCGATGTCTAGGATCCGATCTGCTTCTCAACGCCCCAAATTCGGTCACTAAATTCTAGGTTCTGGGTGGATCAATTTGACTGAAATTTTCAGCAAATTCCCTTTACATTATGTAGTGGCCACCACTTTATCTAATCTCCCACAAAGTATCGCTAATACGCATCTATATAGTCAAATATTACTATAATTGACATGAAATTATTGTAGCTTGTGTGAACTTCTTGAAGTTATAAAAGGCATTTCCCACAGTGAAAGCTTCCATTTTAATTAATATAATTTCGTGGTTTTTTAGTACATTTTTCTTTTAACCAAATCAACCAATGCGCAAATTCGCTCCCGTTGAAATCTTCCATAATTCAAATTTTGTCGATTAATTTTGACGTAAACGACGATTTATCTGTCAGAATTGTGTAAATTATGTCTAAAGGAAACCCACAAGTAGTAAATAAAATACTTAGTTGTAATTTCTAATAAAACAACCACATAACATTCATTTAAAGCGGCATTAGAAACTTTCAATAGGAAAATAAACGAGATTAAAGTAGCTATGTCTTTAATTCACTGCAATCCACAGAGGTCAACGTTGCAAACACGACTTATTGGTCAATTTAAATCAACATTAATGCTGTTATTTGATCGTTAAAAGATGCGCCCCTTATATCCAATATGCAAGACACACTCAACATAATAAGGGGTCAAATAGTCTTAATACAAGATGTCGACGCGCATCAAATTAATTTCAGAATTGCCATTTCAGAAAAAATATATTTGCTTTATTATAAGATTCCTATCTTCAAGGATCGTTATGATTTTTATTAACATTTTGAAGGGATTTTTTTTTTTGTAATTCTGTGGTAACGATTTCCTAAGGGTAGATATCATACTTGCTGGATTTAGACTATAATATTTTTAAGTAATTGGTGCTCTCGTACTTGATTGGTTGAGGCAAAATTCAAAATGGCGCCATTTTGAATTTCACGTCACAGTAAATGTGATGGGATTATTGAAACAAGTGGCATCGATTTTCTGAGGATGGATACCAAAAATTGCTAAGTTAAGAGTTAAATATCCACACATTATTGAGGAATTGGTACTCTCGTACGTGATTGGGTAGGGCCAAAAGTTTCTCCAATTGGTTAACTTCATGGAGGGCTAGCACTGGACAAATGGAACTTTAAAAAAACAAGAATCCCCCCTCCCCCCACACACTTAATCTATCTAAAATGCTAAGATAAGAGTTAAATACCCACACATTATTGCCGAATTGGTACTCTCGTACGTGATTGGATGTGGCCAAAATTAAAAACGGTGCCAAAAAGAGGGCTAGCACTGCACAAATAGAACCTTAAGAACCAAGAATCCCCCCCCCCCCCCCCGCACACGTAATTCCCTAATTTACAATTGCCCGACCATGCTATTATCCTAATTCATCGCCAAGTTCATTCTGAAAGTTCAGTTTTACTGTATATATTTGTTTTATTATCTTGCAAAAATAATTCATCGTCAATTTAGTTCGGAAAGTTCAATGTTATTGTATATATGTTTTATCACCTTGTAGACAATGTTAGTGGTTTTTATAAAGATTGTGTTTCCACAAGTCTGTTGACTATAACACGGTCTAAATAGATAAATAGATATATGTCGATCACGTGCAGTCTTATATGTCGATCACGTGCAGTCTTTGGTTGGAATTTGCCTATATCTGGTTTTTGTTTTGGAAATTTAAGGGAAAAAAAATGAAGTTTACTAAGATAAAAAATAGCACTATATATTGATGTTCAATAATGTCTTATTTCAAACGTGGGTAATCTTGTTTGTGACACGAGGATTATAATTTAATACACATATGTTTTATCTGTACAGGGGCCTTATTCACGAAATTTTAACTAAGATAAAATCCAAATTTTAGTAATTCGATTGCATAATATTAGATTGATTTTAGAGCTTAGTCAATCAAAACTGAAGTATCTACTAAAATTTGGATTTTATTTTTAGTTAAGATTTCGTGAATGAGGGCCTAGGGTGTTTCAGTCAGTTTGTCATGGTTGCTGATAATGGGGTTTAACGTCCGCGTGGTTATACCTAAGATCAGTTGTCTTGTTTTTAGCATTTCCAATGCGTCCTTCCGACACGGGGTAAACCTACGGGGATATAGGATGGAGCCCTCGACTCCAAATCCACATACGCTCACAGTGTCAGCCAGAGGTGATCAACCGCCTAGAGTTGAAAGCGAGATACTCTTAACCACTACCCCCACCCCCCATTCAAAACTCAAAACCCAAATCAAAACCCAAGACACAAATTGTTATTACAATAATATTTCTGTACAGTTAGTGACGTCATCAAGAGTTAAAGAGATGGCGTTATTCGAGAATAATGCACATGCCGGAGCTTAATATTAATTGTTGGTGACTAAATGGTAAGACGCGGGTTCGCTCCCGGTGTTGCTCAGTGGTACAGGACGGAGGACATGACAAGGATAGCTGTCTCGTCGTACCCATGGGACGGGACATCGAGGCCCCGTGTACATATTGGCGTGCAAGGAAAGATCCCGTGACAGTTGGAATTCGATATAATTCAAGCGTTGAGAGAGCGTACCTTATAGCATAACACAAGTGAAACATGACACGCTAAGAGAGAAATGGAGAGAGAGATGACACTGTAATGGAAATTTTAAAATGTATTCCGATCTGTTGACGGTCTAATGACAGATCAAGGAAAGGTTAGATGTCGACTGCTGTCTGCCCTTTTCTTGATCGCCATTGACATGAATCAGGTAATCACTGAATGCATTTTCATCCATTGAAATCGAGATGTTGAATACCTTGAATTTTTGTCAACAGGATACTCTGGTGTAATATATTGGAACTGTTATGGAAATAAAGATATATGTTTCGGGATTGAAAATGACCTTTAGAAGGTTATGGATATAAAAGTGTTTTCGATGTTAGGCGGATAATAATAAGTCGTATCTGCGGAAGTCGTCGCCGAAAGAATTCTGTATTCGCCACCGAATTAAAGAATTTAGACCCCTTTGAACTCAAATAAAATGTCAGGAACGTCCGATTCAAAGACTATGGGTCTAGTGACGTCTAAAGACTTTATGCCGGAAGTTGAAGAAAGGCGGAACTGTTGACGTCAGAGTTAGAACAAACAGCAGAAGATCGCGTGTCTGAAAATTTGAAAACAAAAATTCTCTCTCTCTCTCTCTCTCTCTCTTGGGATATGAATAGTCATACACTAATTAAGCGGGTCCCTCCGTTCGGAAGACACGTAAAAGAAACTTGAAGATTAGTTGTTTACAGCTGCCTGGGTATTTTATGTCATTGAAGGTTTTGGGTATACACAGTCTCCAACATTTTAGGGGGGGGGGGGATACAGTGCCGCGCTTCGACTTCTAGCTGACCGGTCACCTCTGGCTTGTGGCTGTGGTTTCGATCGTATGTGTGAGCGTATGTGGCATGGAGATAGGGGCGCCTTCTCAACCTCGTGGGTTTCCTCCGGGCACTCCGGTTTCCTCCCACTGCTAAAGACCCCGAAATGACCTAGTTTGTGTCGAGTGCACGTTAAACTCCACTCTCTCTCTCTATCTCTCTCTCTCGCTCTCTCTGTTTCCGCCATTTTGATTACCATAATTAAGGCATTAAGAAACTCGCCATAATAATGTATTTTGGGGGGTTTTATTACAAATAATTTCTCGTTCGCTTAGTTACTTTATTTTAAACATGAGTTAGGGTAAAAAAGTGAAAATTGATTGTTCGGTAGGAGCAATTCTAATAATTTCTTCTTCTATACGCCAGAAACAATCAAAGTTAATCGCATTTCAACAACCATTTTGAACCATTAATTTAACAAAATACGTTCTGTTTCACAACTCGTGGTCTGTTTCTTTCAAATAATAAAATTAACAATCCACGATATCGACTTCTCCAATTGCATGTTGCTTTGATGTTTGGCAAACGCACAATTCAACTCTTATTTTGGTAAATTAGATTCGCTTCCTATAGCAAACTGATTTTAGAAAAAAATAACATATAAATATTTAAATAAATGACTACTTATGCTTTCTCTTTGATCAGTGTAAATCTAATCTAGAAAAACTTTTAGGTATTTTTCGACAAGTTAGCAATTGCTGAAGCTTTACAGACAGAAGAATAGTGACGGGGCGATTTACCCAATACTACCCAATATCACCACATACTACCCAATACCACCCCAATATCACCACATACTACCCAATACCACCCAATACCATCTCAATACCACCCCAATATCACCACATACTACCCAATACCACCCCAATATCACCACATACTACCCAATACCACCCAATACCATCTCAATACCACCACATAGTGAGTTATATATGTGGGAAATGCACTTCAAATGCGATTACGGATATCTTGCTGTTCCATTTGTCTCCCTATATTACCCAAACCGAGAGAGAGAGAGAGAGAGAGAGAGAGAGAGAGAGAGAGAGAGAGAGAGAGAGAAAGAGAGATTTTGACGCCCATTCGACACAAACCAGGTCATTTCGGGACTAACATATGATTTAATTTTATTTCAATAGTTCGCTTGATCGTAGGGGTCTTTTAGCAGTGGGAGGAACCCACAAGGTCGAGAAGGCGCCCCTATCTCCATGCCACATACGCTCACACAAGGGATGGAAACCACAGTCGCAAGCCAGGGGTGACCGACCAACTAGACCTCGAAGCGCGGCACTCTAGACCAATAGGCCATCCTAGCCCCCTTACCCCAAAACAAGCAAATAATAACTCCAATACTCTCAAATACGAAATTTCATGATGAACAATCTGATTAAAACACAGATCCTATTTCGTTTCGTTTTTATAGTTCAAAATTTTGTTTTACTTGTCTTTACTACACTAGGATCTGGAAGAGGTGTTATCATTGACGTGTTGTGAGGGATTAGCCAATGAAACGGTCTGTTAAGGTGAGTTCATGGCCTTTTGAAGCACGGGACTGTAGGTAAACCACTAGAAACGTCAGTCTTGATTGATTTATCAATGTCTGTCGTCATAGGGTCAAAAGCCACCCGGTAACGCCCTGACGTAAACACCCAATATGACTCCCACTACAAAAAAAAAAACCCCGAAAATAAATATAGATCTGTATTTTAATCAGGTTGCATGGAATTCAGTATTGATATGCAAAAATATACCTGGCTTCATGGATTCCAAGAGTTTACATATGCATATCTGAATAAGGCGTTGGCACGCTAGCCTGAAGGTCTCGGGTTCGATCCACAGGTAGGATGGATGGTGTACATGTTCAATAAGCAAAAAAAAAAACAAACAAACAAAAAACAAAAGGGTCCGTAGCGCGCCATTGGATGTGCAAAATGTCTCCCCCCCCACCGTGAATGTTCGGCGAAAATGTTCCATCGTCTGCGTTAGGCCTATTGCTAAAACAACGAATGAAATTAAAGGCATATGAAAATAATAGATTTATAATTGAATTAGTAGTGGTTTACTATTTTTATTTCACCAAAATGTTATTTTGTATTGTAATGTTTGTTGTTGTGTTAAGATATATTGTAGCACATACCCAATCATGACGTATGGGGAACATTTTGTCTGGGCAGCGGCACTATGGCCTCCTGTTATATCGAATTACAACTACCAAGCGACATTTTACCTGTACGGCAATGTATATACGGGACCTTGGTTTTCGTCCCATCTCTACGACTAGACAGCTGTCATTGCCAGGCCCTCCGTCATACACCAATGACATATGAAAACCACGTCGGAAAATCCCGATGAACTTTCTCGGCCAATATAGGGATCGAAATATTAGTATAAAAACATATACTTTATTAGTATAGATACATATACTATATTAGTGTAGATACATGTACTATATTAGTATAGATACATGTACTATATTAGTATAGATACATATACTATACTATTCAAAAAAAGTAGGGGATATTTGATTTTTAAGTGTTATTAAAGTCACCTAATGAAACTGATGAAGAAACAAATGACAAAATGAAATGAAGTTCACATTCATCGATTTATTCCAAATGATCGTTAGACTAAGTAAGGCACAGACTGACCATTATAAGGGTAAAATGATACCCGGGGTCAAACAGCAAAGTTACCACAGCATCACAACAAAGTCAGTAACGGGTAAATCCTCCTCTGTTTGCCAAACAAGCATTGATCCGACGTGGCATACTCCTAATGAGACGTCTAAGGTCATTTTGGTCCAGATTGTCCCATTCCTGTTGCAACGCAGCAGCAAGTTCTTGGACATTGGCAGGACGTTGTTGACGTTGACGTAACCTCTGTCCAAGCATGTCCCAGACATGCTCGATGGGGGAGAGGTCGGGACTCAGTGCTGGCCAAGGTAATGTTGTGATGTTCTGTTGTTGGAGGTAACCTGTAACGATCCTGGCCCTGTGACATCTTGCGTTGTCAGCCTGGAAGATGAAACGGCGGCCATGACGTCGTGCGAACGGCACAACATGGACTGCCAAGATGTTGTCCCGGTAGTACTGGCCTGTAACACGCCCTGCAACAACATGTAAAGCCGTTCTTCCAGCAACAGTGATGCCTCCCCACACCATAACAGAACCACCCCCAAATCGATCATGTCTGATGACGTTAACGTCTTGGAAGCGCTCGTTTCGATGACGCCACACCCTCCTACGTCTGTCCAAAAAATCAACAGTGAACCTTGACTCATCTGAAAACATCACATTGCTCCAGCGTCGATTATCCCAGTGTTGACGATCCCTACACCAACGACGTCTTGCCTGAATGTGATGATCTCTCAAACAAGGGATCACGCGAGGACGTCGGGCGCGAAGGTTACCCCTATGCAGTCGATTCCGAATCGTCTGGCCACTCACTCTCACACCAGTGTCTGTTTGAAGACGAGCGCTGATCTGATTTGCTGTGATGACACGATTTCTCAAGGCCAAGGTACGGATAAATCGATCCTGGGCTTGAGTTGTCGCCCTTGGTCGACCTGAGCGTGGTCTGTCCTGTACAGATTGTGTATCACGGTATCTGGACCATAGCCTGCTGAGAAACATTCATCGTCCGCGCCACAACCGCCTGTGTTGTGCCGATCTGTAGCATGCCAAGGGCACGTAACCTTTCATTTTGGGTAAGCCGACGCATATCAAAATTTGTTTTCTGGTCACTAAAACAATTAAACTGATGTTTCCACCCTGGAATTCAATGCCACAATGACTGTAACATTCAAAGTCAGAGTCGTGCAAATCTTGGGTTGGACCCCCATGATGATCCCAAGCATCACCTGCATTCCATGCGGTAGCTATTGGTGCGTTTGGGCGTCACATGTAACTGGAAATGTTTCTTCTGTTAGGTTCTATAGTGACCTTTTTCGTAGTCATTGGCATATTTTAGTATTACGCCCCCAAAATCAAATATCCCCTACTTTTTTTGAATAGTATATAACAGTATAGATACATGTACTATATTAGCATACATGTACTATAATTAGTATACTTGTACTTTATTAGTATAGATACATGTACTATAATATTAGTATACCTGTACTATATTAGTCTGAAGAAATACACCTGCTGTTAGATTAGAAAAAAAAGATTAATAATAGTTGATAGTAACCCAAATGGTCATCATGCGTACTTCCAAAACTTCTCATATGTGACGAATAATTTCATATTCTGTTCCTGTTCACTATACCACTGTTTGGAGATAACAACATAATTCTTGAGAGAGAGGGAGGGGGGGGAGGTAACCTCCACTCGACACAAACTAGGTCATTTCGAAACTAACATATGGTTTAATTTTATTTCAATAATTCTCTTGTGCGTATGGGTCTACGGCATTGGAAGGAAACTGAACAAAACCCACGCGGTTGGACAGGAGACCCTACTCATTGTCAAGTACAACCGTGGAAAAGAAACCAGTCCAGTTAAAAACAAATGGCAGAACTTGTGATACAACACGCAGGTGCTATCCATTCCGCCACCCCTTGCCACATTACCACATTCCTTGTCATTACGCCCACGATTTGTTTCCCCAATGTCTCATTACAACATTTTGATCTGTAAATAATAATGACGTTTCATAGTAAAAGGTGACTTTGTTCTTGGAGGTTTCCCGATCAGTGATGGTTTCTGGAACTTTTAATTACAGGATCAGAACTGTACCACATCTCTGGGTCCGCTCACCATGTAGATTTCTTAAATGTCTTTGTAATTTTGGAGTCACGCAGCTAAGTGGGTTCGCTCCCGTCGTTGGCTGGCAAATTCATCGGGATTTCACGGCGTGGTTTTCCCTTGTCAGTGATGCAGAACGGGGCGGGTATCACAAGGACAACCGTGAGAAGAAAGACACTGGCTGGCTAGCGTGGACGTCAGTGGTGCAGAACGGGGCAGGTATCCCAAAGACAACCGTGAGAAGAAAGACACTGTCTGGCTAGCGTGGACGTCGCGGGTTGTTCCAGGTGTGGGCCGAGAAAGTTCATTTTTATTTGCCTGATTGGTTTCCCTTTGTCAGTGATGCAGAGTCTAGTCGTTAGGATGGGACGACATACTGAGATCCTGTGTACGCATTGGCGTGCACGTGAAAGATCTCTTGACAGTTGAAATTCGATACAAGAATAGGCCGAAGTGCCCCTGCCCGGGCAAAAGTCCCCTCATAGCACGCTGTATGCCCGTCTTCCATTAGCCCAATCGAAGCAGAACCGTCGGACGTTAAACCCCATTTTATTTAATTTCATTTCATTTCGTTGTAATTTGTGTGTTGTGCGGTCCTCTTGCTCTTTGTATTAGACAAGGGAAGATCGTGAAAGGAGAACCGATCTTGTATTGTCAGGGACGGTAATCCGATCGCTCATCATGCTCGTATTAAAGATGGGGGGTTGGGATGGCCTAGTGGACTAGAGTGCCGCGCTTCGACCTCTAGCTTGCCGGTCACCTCTGGCTTGCGGCTGTGGTTTCGAGCCCTGGTGTGAGCGTATGTGGCATGGAGATAGGGGCGCCTTCTCAACCTCGTGGGTTTCCTCCGGACACTACGGTTTCCTCCCACTGCTAAAGACCCCTACGCGCAAGCGAATTATTGAAATAAAATTAAAACCATATGTTAGTCCGAAATGACCTAGTTTGTGTTGAGTGGACGTTAAACCCCATCTCTCTCTCGCTCTCTCTCTCTCTCTCTCTCTCTCTGAAAGATTTAATTAAATTACATATTATATTTGATAATTGTCCGCACCATTCGTGTAATCATATAGATATATATCTTATACGTGTCGGGGAACTGGCGTTGTTGCTATTCTGGTTTGAGTGATGGCGTCATTATCTTTAACAATTTAACCATTCTGTCTTCAGTCATATCACCCATTGTGGGGATCACGTGGCTAAGTGGGTAAGGCGCTAGTCTGTATCACCCAGAAAAATATGCTGCGAATATTAGTCTGATGCGTTGTCAACATTTGAGAAAAATCGGTCATTGACTAGATTGTCCGGTCTTTTACAATATCATAAACAGCTTCTAAGAGAGGTAACTCGTCCTAAAACAAGACGATAACGCCCATGAAATTAATTTAAGAATGTCATTTCAAAAAATCTATTTGCTTGCATGCTATGTTCAATATCCAACACTCTTATTTTTTTTATTGTAAAATTTATCTCTTCTTGGGCCTAGTCTATGTTTTTTTGACTTTAATTCTAATTCGTCGTCACGATTCATGTTTGTTTATAGGAAGGGGTGCAACTCTTATTTGACTTGGCCAGAAGATGCTGGATAATCAATCACATTAAAAACCAAACTCCCGGTTACGCATGGGCAATGGACAACGTTCCCAGACCCTCCATACATTGAAGACTAGGAGGTTCTGGGTGACCGAGACTAGTAAGATGCTAGCTCGCTAGCCCGGAGGTAGGGTGTTTGATCCCTGCAGTGATGCAGGGCGGAGGGCCTGACAAAGAAAGCTGTCTAATCGTTCGGATAGGACGACAAACCGAGAACCCATGTACACATTAGAGTGCACGTAAAAGATACCTTGGCCGTTGGGATGCGATATAAGAGTAGGCCGTAGCGCCACCTTCCTGGCAAAATTGCCCTCATAGTACATTTACCGGCGTATGCTTGTCTTCATTAGCCCAATAGGGACAGAAATTAGGACGCTAAACCAAATTTTATTTCATTTCATAAATAGGGAGAGAGAGAGAGAAATGGGGCTTAACGTCCACTCGACACAAACTAGGTCATTTCGGGACTAGCATATGCTTTAAATTTATTTCAATAATTCGCTTGCGAAACCCACGAGGTTGAGAAGGCGCCCCTATCTCCATGTCGCATACGTTCACACCGGAGATCGAAACCACAGCCGCAAGCCAGAGGTGACCGACCAGCTAGAGGTATAAGCGCGGCACTCTAGACCACTAGGCGATCCCCCCCCCCATTTCATAAATATGGACATTAAACGCCAGGGGCGTGGTGAGGGCAATTAATTTCGAAAATTAGAAGCCCAGAAACGCAATCTCCAGCAATCCGAGACAAGAAATACGGTAATAAAATATGATTAAATTTTCCAACTTGACTCTTTCAAAATTTTTTTAATTGGGTCAGATGAAACAATTTTTCCACTTACAAATGTTTTTCATTTTTTGAGTAATTTGATTGTGATTTTGGCGCAAAAACTTTTTGGCGCATGAGTATGGCTACTCATGAACTCATTCTCACCACGCCCCTGTTAAACGCCCTTTCATTGAAACCTCTTTCTTTATCTCCATTCTAAAGGAATAGTGTTTTAGATTATTCCAAACTAATGGTTTGTAGATAAGATGATTTTCATTGTTTCGAAATATCCAGGCCCCCTGAGACATACTTACAATAAGATATCGGGGCAACGTGACCATTGTGTGCGACACTTACCCTAGAATTTACATAACCCAAAGTTAACACTGGAAAAAACATCTTCGCTGTACAGTGTACACATATGGGGCTTAACAGATATACAGAGATAAGGTCTCGGTGTGAAACATATATAAGCGGATGTCATATGGTCAATCCATTAAGTATTCATTATCTTTCCCATTGTGTCCCCCACTGTTCGAGTACCATGACGTTCCTTCCTATTATATTAAGTTCTGTTCTTGTGTCGTCAGCGGTAGCCGTGATTCCAATAGCCGAAACTTGTAAGTTTAATTATTTTTTTTTTATTTTTTGAGAAACACGGGGAACATATCTTTATTTATTTATTTTAATATTTATTTATTTATTTATTTATTGAGAAAATTGGTAACCTGCCTATGATGCCCCCACCCCGACACATCTAACATTTACTTATTATAATAGTTGTTATTAAAGACGCTGGTTATTGCAAGTCTTTTTTGGCCTTATATAAATTATTAAACAGACATTTATTAATATGACTAGCCCATAAGCAACTCTCTAAATCATTGGATGGTTGTTATTGTGAACGGATTGAAACACGGTCACCATGGCAATCTCGTACGAAATAACAGAGTCTGAGGCAATGTTCTCCTGTAGGGACAATCATAACAAGTTGGGTCTGGGAATCATTTCTAGTAAAATATGTCATATATCACTATAAACCCCAGAATGCCGCGTTCGGCATTTCTGTCCAAACGAGGTAAAAAAAAAATGCCTCGTTTGTCTGGAGTTCCAAAACGAGGTTCTGAAATTGACCTGTTTTTGGAACATGGTATTTTGTTCAGAACGAGGCTTGGTAAAAATGCCCCGTTTACTAAACGTGTTTTTTTTTTTCAAGATAGTTATTGGCGGTATTTGCTATCAGCGAATTTGTAAAAATTAAATTTTATGTTATTTACGAAAATAAAACCAGTCCAAACTATGATATTGTAATCAGAGAAATAGACAAGAATACACGCCATACCATACATTATTTTCGCATTATTAATATCCATATGTCTTCATAATTAAACGTTTTATTTAACTTTTAATGTGTTGGGTGTGCTTTATTTCACATTTAATTGACAATTGGTATAAGCCGAAAAATTTATCGCGATGCGTTTATATAATTTTGCTCCAATAATATTTTGTGCAATGTAATGGGGCTTCAACGGAAACCGTCAATGCTATAGTCCAGTTATTTTTTTGCAACAAAAATAAAAAAATAAATTGTCGTATTGGAAATATAAAAATGGAATAGGTGGAGGTGTAAAACTGTTGCAGACACACAGCTACCTTTATTAATTTATAACCCAAAACAGCTTTCACAATACCACAGTTGTTTTATACAGATATACCTTATTGGGGTTATAAATTAATCAAAGTAGCTGTGTGTCTGCAATAGTTTTACACCTCCACCTATAGCGTACAAATTCGCTGATAGGAAATACCGCTAATAACTATCTCGACCCTCCCCCCCCCCCCACGTTTAGTAAGCGAGGCATTTTTACCCAGCCTCGTTCTGAACAAAATACCTCATTTCAAAAAACAGGGCAATTTTAAAAAAAAAACTCGTTTTGGAACTCCAGACAACGAGGCATTTTTTTCATCTCGTTATGACAGAAATGCCGAATGAGACATTCTGAGGTTTATAGTGACATCTTGAAAGTTTGGAATTGGTTATAGCAGCTGACATTGGTGTAGGCTTGAATATAGACATAATTTGAGAGTCGTGAGCGTAAAAATGTTTAAGAAGGTCATGGTCACTAATAAGTGAACCCAAGTCTTTAGTGTATAGGGTAAACAGTACTGACCCCAACACAGATCCTTGGGGAACTCCACAGGTTAGGTCAACAGGAGTAGAGACACAATCGTGAACTGTAACACTTTGACTTCTCTCTGTTAAATATGACCCGAACCAATTCAGTGCCTTACCAGCAAGTCCATAGCCATCTGTTAGCCTCGAATGTAGATTATTGTGGTTGATGGTGTCAATGCTGCACTCAGATCAAGTAGTACCAAGACAGCAGCATTGCCACTGTTAATACCAGTACGTATATCATTGGACACACGGAGAAGAGCAGATTCTGTAGAATGGAATGGCCGATAGGCAGACTGACAAGGCTCGAAAAAGATTATGTAGTGACAGATGTTCTGCTATACCATGCTATAGCTCTATGTAATATATAATACCACGCTAGAGCCCTAAATATGTAATGTATAATACCACACTAGAGCCCTAAATATGTAATGTATAATGTATAATACCACGCTAGGGCCCTAAATATGTCATATATACTACCATGGTAGAGCTCTAAATAGGTCATATATAATACCGTACTAGAGCTCTAAATATGTAATTTTGAGACAATTTTTTGAGAGAATTTATGATAAAACTCGCTAGGATCAGTTATAGATAGAGACTGAACAACGGTTCCATGGAATGTTATAGATCTTCCCGATTATAGAGATCTATAGAGTCTGTCTCGGTGTCAATATAATTACATATATAACGCCAGTTTGTAACTGAACCCACAGATGTGCCACACAAACCAATTTACAGATAGCCTAGGCCTACTTTTCGTTGAATAAAGAGTAATCGCATGCCATTTAACCAAAAAGATATTGAAATAATTTCAGCAAAGAATTTTTGGCTCAACTCTGGAAGAGCATCCATAGAAGAATCACTCAGGGTTCGCAACATTGTTGAAAAAGCCAAAAATGTGATCATATTTATTGGTGATGGTATGAGCATTCCGACTATCACCGCTTCCAGAATTCTGAAAGGACAGTCTGCGAATCATCCTGGTGAAGAAACAATTATGAGTTGGGAGAAGTTTCCTCATGTCGGCTTAGCTAAGGTAAACGTTTAAAGCCTTACACAATCGCCATATCTGTTTGCAATGAGTAGAACAAGCATGTCGATTGCTTACAGCGTACAAAAACAAACACAGGCACCACCCATATCCAGTATATACCTTGTCGAGCACAGTGTCCACATCCAAATAGAGTTTCACGTCTCGTCAACGCATACTTTTAGTTAACATATCTAAGTTAATAAGAGGGAGGGAGAAATGGGGTTTAACGTCCAGTCGACACAAACTAGGTCATTTTGGGACTAACATATGGTTTCATTTTATTTCGATAATCCGCTTGCGCGTAGGGGTCTTTAGCAGTGGGAGGAAACCGGAGTGCCCGGAGGAAACTCACGAGGTTGAGAAGGCGCCCCTATCTCCATACAACATACGCTCACACCAGGACTCGAAACCACAGCCGCAAGCCAGAGGTGACCGACCAGCTAGAGGTCGAAGCGCGACATTCTAGACCACTAGGCCATCCCAACCCCCCTCTAGTTAACGAGTCAGTGATAATTTAGGTATTATGGCATAGGATAGAACAGTAAGAAACATGCTGTACACAGAGCTCCATTTACTTCATACTTGGAGAATAGATCTGGAATGACCGCCATGTCCAACAATTAGTATATTGTTTTGTAATCCTATTTTTCTCCTTTTCACATCTGTCAATCACACACCCAAAGACCGAAGCAAACTTTTTCTATTCTATTAAATGGAAGGAGAATAATTAGTTCTCGAAACTCTCGAAGTATACTTGGTGTTTTCGACTAAAATCATCGATTTACGACTCAAAATGTCGGTCAACGAACTAAGTGTCTATACTCAAGCGATATAGAGCTGAGAGTATCGTCATTGCAATATTTTAGTTAACGTAATATCTAAGGTTACATGATTGTCCAGTACACTTTTTCTCGAAATCTTTACTAAAGATAAAATCCAAATTTCAGTAGATATTTCTGTTTTGATTGGCTAAGCACTAAAATCAATCTAATATTATCCAATCAAATTGCTAAAATTTGGATTTTGTCTTAGCTAAAATTTCGTGAAACAGGCCCCAGTGCGATGGGAATAACTTTAGGATCGCGACATGGACTGGAATAGTACGGAATAAGGTATATAGTCACACCAAAGCAAAAGCCCAGCTAACATATCTACGGTTACATTGTGCAAAGGGTTTGCGATAACTTTGGGATCGCGGCATAGAATAGATCGGAACAGAATAGGGTTGGACGTATCGTCATCGCAATTCTTTGGCCATTTTACAACCAACAGGACAGTCCTCATATTTTTATGCTTACCTACGCTATGCGTTCAGGAAAAATGTTTCAGGGCATGGCTTATGCCTTCCCTTACAACTGATATGAGCTATTTTACGTGGCCGCCCTTGTGTATACATGTATATGTTGCAACTCTCTATTTAGTTTAATATTCTTCCAGACCTACAATGTTGATTCTCAAGTACCGGACTCGGCTGGAACTGGTACTGCTTTCTTATCAGGGGTTAAAACCAGGAAGGGTATGATTAATGTAGACGCCTCTGTATCCAGGGGTGACTGTTCAGCATCACAAGGTCATGAACTCGATACTATTCTTCGGTGGTCTCTCGATGAAGGTAAGTGGCTACATAATTTACCATTCTTTAAATACAAAATAGCCGTTCTTCTTCACAGGAATTACCCGTAAGCTGAAAATCGTTTGAATTGAATCGATCTTACCTCTTTTTTATCCGTCGTAACAATAACCGATTGTATTTACTCGTTGCTACAGTAGCCGTGTAGTGCTGTTTTCCGATTGTGTTAATGCTTTTGTTAATGCGCTTAACAATCACAAAGTAAAAATACAATTCATGATAAAAAAAATTCAAATAAAAATTTGTTTCCCTAAAACAGTAGAACAAAATTCGATGTAAAATGCATGCCGTATAAAAATAAATATAAAACCGAAGCTTTCAGATAAATAAAACATATAAAAAGAAAAGTTATAAAAAAAGAAAGTTTTTTTTTTAAAGCAAACAACACACATAACAAGAAAGTTTATATAAACAAAAATATAAGAAAGTACTCTATAACTTTCTTTAAATTGAACGATCATTTAAAACTTATGACCTCAGCTTGTGTTTGATAATATATGATATTGACGTTTTAACTCTGGTTAAACTTTTGTTAAGGCACGAACTGGTTATGGTCTAGTTAAATATGTCATTTTCAAACTAACATATCATCTGTGTACAAGGTCCACATGATACAAACTGGTCAATAAGTAGGCCATGAGATAAAACAGACCATTGCATGTATGACCATGTGTCTTATCTATTCCCCGGCGCTATATTATCAGCAGTTCACTGACAACAGTTGGAAACGACTAAAGACAACATGAGATTGAGAAGAGACGCACAGACCGGTGTATGGACTCACCGTGTTCAGCCGCCGCTGAACTATAAAAAACGAAACGAAATATGAGCTGTGTATCATTCACAAAACATTAGCGTATCTTTGATTTAGACCACAATAAAGTATTTAATAATCGGATGTGTTATTTCGATTATTTTATCCCGGTTTGTGCAGAAAAGCAGGACGTGAAACCTCATTTATTCAAACAGGGATTTTACTGTTTTTATGTCTTTTACTGTTTTTATGTATTTTACTGTTTTTGTGCTTTTGTGCATGTACCGTGTTTACGGTTTTTACTGTTTTATGTGAACATTATTTTATACTCCATTTTAAATTGTTTATAAACTTTTATTTTTATGGGGGGTTGGGATGTCCTAGTGGTCTAGAGTGTCGCGCTAGAGGTCGCCTCTGGCTTGCAGCTGGTGTTTCGATCCCCGTGTGAGCGAGTGTGGCATGGAGATAGGAGCGCCTTCTCAACCTCGTGGGTTTCCTCTGCTAAAGACCCCTATGCGTCAGCGAATTATTGAAATAAAATTAAGCCATGTGTTAGTCCCGAAATGACCTCTCTCTTTTCTTTTTATGCGTGTTTGTAAAAATATCTAAGTGATAACGGTTTCGTAAATATATGGTTTATTTACATCAGGTACACATCTACATATAAATTAATACAGGGACTAATATGCAGGAACTAAACTGCGAAAGTAACACATCTAAATATATCAATCCACTATTCTGCCAAGGCAGCGGCTGAATAAGGTCTTTACTGAACTAGGATCTGGAGGAGTTGTTATATTATCGGCGTTTAGGTCGAAGTAAGGGATTAGCCAATGAAACAGTCTCTTAAGGCGACCTTTTGGCTTGTTACCGTGCACGAAACTGTGGGCAAACCATTAGAAACGTCAAAGCTGGTTGTTTAATGAATGACTGTCGTCATATGGTCACACGCCGCTCATACGACCTCTGACACGATCTTCCAGTACAACTTATCAGATCTTCGTGTAATGTAGACCATCGAAAGTAAATCAATGGCTGACGTCATATGGCCACAAACCGTTCGCACAAGCTCTGACACGGTCTTCCAGTACGACTGGTCAAATCGTCGTGTAGTGTAGGCCACAGAAAGTTTTAAAAAAAACGAAACGAAATATAGATCTGTATTTTCATCAGATTACGAATGAAAGCTTATTATAATCTGACCGTCGTGTACTTCTACAAGAGTGCAGTAGCGGATTATCAGTGAGGCTGATACGGCTGCAGCCTCAGACCCAAAGATTTTGTAAAAAAATGTCTTTTTAGACTTGTCTCATACGATTAAAAACGCATAGACAATGAATGTTAGGGGGTGGGGTTTAGGCCCAACGGGAATCAACATATATAGGCCCTGACCCGCCACTGCAAGAGTGGTACAGATTTCTCAATTATTACCGAAGTAAGCCTTCCTCTTGTATTTGTAAATAGAATCACCATCGCCTTTCTTCAAGATCGCTCCACTTCTCGGCCCTTATAGAAGTAGAGAACTCTTCCACGATTGGTAATTGGGTATTGCTTTTCGTTAGATTTACTTTGAATGGCCGAGGACAAAGTGTGAGTCTCGTGTCGGGTTAATCACCGTATTGAAACCAGTCCTTAAAGAATATTCTTTCCTTTGTCATCATTGGCCATTTTTATATGGACTTTGTCCACTTCCAGGAAACCGGTCAATCACGTTAATTAAAGGGAATGTTTGAATGGTTTTATTGGTGCAATTTGATGTTGTATAAAAGAAACTACTGTCTTCATGTATTCGTCAAGAATGCTTGATGCCATTTCTTTTCTCAATTATATTTTGATCCGTCCTCAGTTATGTGAATATTATTTTAATGAATGTAATTAAGGAACGTGTAATATCGCGAATCACCACATCCGGTGGTTCGTATTCCTGTTACATGGCCATGTTCTGCTCAAACTAGAAAAATGAAGACGGGTCTGCGCTATACAGTGTGCCACGAGAACGGTGTTTTCCACTTCTCCTTTTCCATGATGAAATGGGTTTAACGTCCAGCTGTTCTGCTCCTAAACTGGGCTAATGAACACGGGTATACACCATACAGTCTGTTAAGGAGGAAATTTTGCCCGGGCAGCCGTGCTACAGCCTACTCTCATATCGTCCCATTCGAACGACTAGACAGCTGTCCTTGTCAGGCACCCCGTCCTCCATCACGGAAGAGGGGAAACCACGTCAGAAAATCAGGATGCACTGTCTCGACCAATGCATGGATCAAACACCCGACCCCCAGGCTAGCGATCCAGCGCCTTAAGCACTTAGCCACCGTGATCTTCCTCGTCGATTTCCAACTATCAAAGCTTTTTCGAGTGCACGCCACCCAGCAAGCATCAAGCTGGACAATTCATAGAATATCCTTAATCGACACCCAAACCGCCTTATAAGCGAGACGGTGTGTTACTCGCCGGGGGAGTAGGGGTGGCTGGGCGGGGCAGTGTTTTAATGCGTGTTCATGAAATCATAAGTCATATCCATTGAATTAAGTAGTGGGGTTTCAATCCTCGCTTAAACATGAAAAGGAGTAGGTACGCCTGTCCAATCTCTACGTGCAAGCGAATTATTGAAATAAAAATGAACTGTATGTTAGTCCCGAAATGAACAAGTTTGTGTCGAGTGGATGATAAACCCCATTTCCCCTTCTTTGAAACAGCCAAATGTCGGAAGTGATATTTGAAATGGACAAGTACTACGTTACTACAGTCAAGAAACTGAGTAAAATGTCATTGCAGCCGCCGTCTTATACCTGTTACGTTTCTCTCTCTCTCTCTCTTCTCTCTCTCTCTCTCTCTCTTGTTGAGCCACCATGGCCCTCCTGCTTAACAAATGTTATTTTAGCGGATTAAGTATTTATCGGAGTAATCTATGCAAATCTATATCTTAAAACATAACACTAATGATGTTTCGTTTCTAAAAGAAGAAATTCATTTTAAATATTACATTTAAACGAAAGTGTAATTTTAGATAATGCCATATTATCGTAATTATTCCTGTTAGTTCCACTTGTCTCTATGGTAATTCTCTTTTGAATCAACCTGGATTACAGACAGACACAACATGTCGATGTTAATGTTTTACCATTCGTTCTAATTTAGACACTGAAAATTTAAAAAGAATCATGTTAAACATACATTATGCAAGAGCTAAATCTACCTATTGCAGGTCTTCCTTTAGACCTGAGATATTTTTCTAAAGTATTAATTAGACATTAATTAACTGATCCAGGCCTTAATTATCTATCGATGGCATCAGATTTAACGATATTAAACAGATTAGAATGGTTCAGCGACCCTTTGATTTAATCAAATATGGAGGACCGAGACGTAGCTTCGTACAACCAGTACGGTGGTTGAAATTATTGCACACGTCTGTCAAACCTTCAAAGGCTAATATCTTCGCTTGCAATAGAGTAATTTGAATGAAATTTTCAAATTATTCACTTTACATTATCTACTTTCGACCTATTATAGCAAGAATGGTTTGTTCTGTATCTAAATCTTACATACTGTATCTTCAACAATAAATGAGTATTGTTTAAGGATAGTAAAATTAGCTAGAAAATTCATTCTTAGTGGGGAACAAATACACAAACCCAGTTAATTTATAAATTGGTATTTGGCCATTTTTTTCAGTAATTCTAATCTTTCCTTGTGGATGGTAATTCTAAACAATTTGCCATTCCCACATGTCATTGTTGTTCACATCCTTATATGTTTTTTTTTTTTATTCTGTGACTGACGAATCATGAATTTAGAAACTTAATGCAGCATTAACCGTTCCCACCAAATTAATATCACATTATCTATTGACCTTTTGTGAATTTTAAAGATACGTTGCCAGGCAACGAAACATGCGACCACAGCAGCTCTATGCACAACTCTTCACGAACTGGGGTCTTCCATCCAATGCAATTGGCACACAAAGTTCGGTTCCTTAGCAATCAGATAAAAATACAGATCTGTGTTTTGTTTCTGGAAGTTGTACTGGAAGGTCGTGTCAGGGGGTCTTACGGGTGTCTCTTGGCCCTATGACGTCATACATTGATTAATCAGTCAGTGTTGACGTTTACAGTGGTTCACCCACACTTCCGTGCATGGCACGCCAGGAACTCACCATAACATATCGTTTCATTAGCTAATCTCTCACTTCAACCAGAACGCCGGGTATATAACAACTCTTCCAGATTCTAGAGTAGTAAAGACAAGTAAAACGAAATTTTGAATTATATAAAACAAAGCAAAATAGGATCTGTGTTTTATCAAATGGCGGTTTATTCATTTTTTTTTCACTCCACATTAATTTAATACCAACCGAACAAACGATAGAAGTTATTCTGTTAAAATTCGTTATGTAAACTCGACATTGCAATTCTTTATCTTTATAATTTGGGTGAAACTCAAAATAATTAGATTAAAGGGAAACACACCCAATATGTAGTTTTTTTTGTGTGTTTTTTTTTTATCTGCACACTTCTAGTTTTTGTTTAGTAGCTTAACTCTTACCTTAGGTAGTAGGGTTGGGTGGCCATAAGGTATGTCATTGAGTTAACTTGCGCCAACCTCATGGGTTTTCTCCCGGTCCTCCGGTTTCCTCTCACTGCTGAATGAAATTTTATTGACATAAACTTGAACCATATGTTAGTCCAGAAATGACCAAGTTTGTGTGTGTGGACGACCCCCCCCTCTCTCTCCCCCTCTCTCTATGTCTCTTTCTCTCTCTCACTATATTTACACATGTGTTAGTCCCGCAAAGTGTCGAGCGGACGTTAAACTCTCTCTCTCTCTCTCTCTCTCTCTCTCTCGATACTGAATATTAGTTCGACCATAACATTGAATTAAATGCGGCCATGCGCACTTTGCTAATAGATGGTAACTGGGGTGTGGATAGTGAATAGTTGTTTGTGTGCCACTTTCATTAAAACGGGGGCGTACTCCTGGCATTATTCCGGGGGCGTACTTTATTGATCATAACGACCGCGTGGGTTTGATATCTACTGATCAAAGTTTAAATTGACTATATTTATGGTAACTCGAAATTGCAACAATTTTATTATTTCGCTTTTTAAATTTTATTATTTCTTTTTATAATCCGCTTGACAACTAAAATTATAGAATTTTCTTCTTGAATGGAACACGTTTCTTTTTTTCCCCGAGAGACTTCGCATACTCGGATTTTGTTGAGAATTAACGTTTATAACTGGATATCTCATAACATACAAAAAAATGAAAATATGGTTACAAGTAACAGAAAAAAAGTTTTGACAGTTGATTCTCATGCTTTTTGTTATCGACTTGAAGTTCTTTAGTTCTAGAGGACCTCAGCATTCTCAAACAGAACATAAGTGTTCTTCGCATTTGAGAATATTTTTGACAGGTATGAAGTAGAAAATTGGTTAAGATGGAATATAAATTTAAGAAAACACCCTAAAAGACGTGACATTTATTAAGTATTATATGATATTTTTTGATCTTGAACTCTCGCCTTTTGGAGATGCATTATGTAAGGTTAAGATCTATAGTTGGCCGTTCTTGCTGCAATCTAATAAAAATACAGGGCCCTGTTTCACGAAATTTTAACTTAAGATAAAATCCAATTTTAGTAGATACTTCAATTTTGATTGGCTAAGCACTAAAATCAATCTAATATTATCCAATCAAATTACTAAAATTGGGATCTTATCTTAGTTAAAATTTCTTGAAATAGGCCCCTGATCTATATTTCGTTTCGTTTTTATACTTTCGATGACATACACTACATGAAGATCTGGCCGGTTGTACTGGAAGGTTGCGTCAGGAGTCGTACACGCGGCTTTTGACCCCATAACGTCAGATATTGATTAATCAATCAATGTTGACGTTTCTAGTGGTCTACCCACAGTTCCGCCTTTAGAACGCCGTAACAGATCATTCCATTGGCTAATCCCTCACTTTAACCAAAACGCCTGTTAAATAACAACTCTTCCAGATCCTAGTGTAGTCAAAACAAGTTAAACAAAATTTTGAACTATAAAAAAACGAAACGAAATAGGATCTGTGTTTAAATCAGAATGTTCTTGCTATACATGTTCAAAATAGATAGTGAATATAAATATAGAGGACATTTCAGTCAAATTTTTGAGCGAATTTAGGGGTGTTTGAATTTTTTAGAAAATAGTCTCGATTGTTAAGTCTCATTGCTACGATAACAAACCAGTGTCTCGATATATCATTTGAATGTTGAATTATAAAATGGGTTTGCTATTCTGTTAATCCCAAGATCATCTGATGTTCTAAAGACTTGATTATCGACTTGTCGTGTAAATAAGGGGATGCGCGATTCACAGTCCAGAACGTTCCGAATCGACCGAATTACAATCGAGTGACGCGGAATTCAGCACTATCACAGTTCTGCCAGTCCCGACAGCTGAGGTGGAGTGAGTAGAATCGTGACGTATTCGTTGGTAAAAAAATATGTTTCAGCTGTTATGATTGGTTGAGATATTTTTTATACAGTCGACGCATGCGTTGTACTCCGAAATTCTCCTTTTCACTCGATTGACACCAGTTTTGGAATTTAATTCCGCAACTGTGAATCGAGCATCCCCCAAATGACTAAATAATTATTTAAATAACATTTGAAGCCTCAAAATATCTGAAATGGCAGATTTATCTCTGATGTAATGCATCTTTAATGAAGCTTTATTAGTTTAGATAAATTTCTATTTTTAGAAGTTGTTTAGTGAAAATCAATGCTGCTGACAGTTTCTTTATTGTTTCCATACTCGACCAAATCCTCTCATCCGTCATTTTTTTTTTAAAAAAAAGAATACACTTGTTATTTTACAAAAAATAAATAAAACCCAACACAAGGAAGCTGGCGTCATTTCATCATCATTATTCATTGTACTGTAAATTGTCGGATGTTCATTGAATGTAAAATAGAGTGATTGTACTTTCTAAAATTACCTGTCAACTAGAGTTACTCGACCTGATGCTACACGGAAAAGGGGCGGGGTTTATCAATGGCACTCAGGATGTGAAGACGGGAATTAATAAGCAAACCACGCCTTGCCCCCCGAGACCCGACTCCCATGTACTCGCTTGCGCCCGCGATTCTTTTGTATTTTCATGTCTTCAGAAAAATCTTTGAAAAGTTTTCGGAATCCCATGTGACGGATGTTTTTGTTCCATTTGGTATATATCTTCATTTGGGCCTGACAAGGACAGCTGCCTAGTCGTTCGGATGGGACGAAAAACCGAGGTCCCGTGTACACATTGGAGTGCACGTAAAAGATCCCTTGGCAGTTGGAATTCGATATAAGAGTAGGACGTAGCGCCGCTGCCCGGGCAAAATTTCCCCCATAGCACACTGTATGGCGTATGCCCGTTTTCCATTAACCCAGGTTAGGTGCAAAAGAGTAGGACGTTAAACCCCATTTCATAGAATGGGCCATGGTTGTCATTCTTTGCTTGATAGAGACGGGAGAACTCTCGTCGAAACGTCGCTGAAATAAATTCTTGTATTCCATATAATTGTGTCAATTGCTATACTCATCCAGTTATTAAATACCACTTAAACTTAAACAATTTAAACATGCATTATGCAAAAGCCATATCTGCCCATTGCAGCTCTTTCTTTATGCCTGAAACAATCTAAGTTGCTTAATCTACTTAACATCGGAACCATCCGATTGTCCCAAGAGTTGATTGCGGGCTTGTCGTATTTTATTAAAATAGATGGGTAAATAATAGGTTATGTAACATTTGAAGAGAGTGGATGGCCAAATGGTTAAAGTGTTGAACAGGGGACGGTGGATGGTCGAATGGTTTGCGCCTGCGCCAAATCTCACAATGTCTGTCATTGAGTCAACTGGCAGGGTTTCCATTCCCGGTTGTATGTGACGAGGAGTAGGCTCGACTGTCCAACCTCGTGGGTTTTCTCCCACTGCTACAGACGCCTTCGCGCTCGCGAATTATCGAAATACAACTGAAACATGTGTTTGTCCCGAAATGACCTAGTTTGTTTCGAGTGGACTTACCCCCCCTCTCTCTCTCTCCCTCTCTCTCTCTTTCTCTTATATAAGATTTGAAGTCTTATAGACCTATATAACATTTGAAGCCGAAATACAAACCTAGAATAGCCAGATTCAGCTCTTTCATAATGTATTTTTTTAATAATATGTTGTCAAATATATCACTTTAACCAACGACTGGATGTGGCTGGGTTTTATCAATTAATAACAAAATTTCTAGTTTAAGTGGAGTTAGGTCATAAATATAATTATCGATTACATCGACCTTTATATGTTGATTGATTTTATAGACTGAAAATCTCTCTTTCTTCACCATTTTACGCCACACGATAAAACTTGGTCGTGTTTTAGTTGGCGAAAATTGATTGTTTTCGGGTAATTCCGCGATGATCTAAATACTTAGTTAACGAAAATGTCAAATTATATCAAGAGTTGCTTGGAATCATGAGTGCAGGTTATAATTTGTCAGCTGTAAATATCTCTCTAGAACCGTAATTCTTCTTTTCTCAAAAAAGAGTTCACATATATTCTGAACTTTTTGACGATATATACAGAATCAGGGGTCAGTTTTGGACAGGTTATGTGGGTATTTGACTCCGCAGGGTCAGTATTTAGCAATGTGCGTAGGTATTTGACTCCACGGGGTCAGTTTTTGACAAGGTGTTTAGGTATTCAACTCCACGGGGTCAGTTTTTTTGACAAGGAGGGTTATTATTCCGAGTCTGTTGCGGGAGGTCATCGAAGTGATCTTGATTCATCTGTATTGATCACAACTCAACCAGTGCTACAAAAGGAAACAGGTGATGAAAGAGTTTGATTGAATCTGGTCATCTGGGATTGTTAGTATTATACAACGATATACCCACCACCATCGATGATTAATAATCCTACTTTATTTATTAGATGAATTGTCATACTCCAGACAATGCTTGACATTGCCTTCGTTAGTAATAAACAACTTAACAATTGTTATTAAAATCACCCATGTTTCATTAAAATTGACTAATCCAGCGAATTGAACATATACTTTTCAAAAAAGAAACGCACAACCCATTTTTAATCATTTTTTTTTATTTAAACGAAGTCTTCCTTTCAATAAATCTTACTTGTTTTAATGCCATTATGTAAGGATAGAAGAAATTCGTTATTGGTTTTAAGTGAAGTGTCACTAATGGTGACCCGTCATCATTTTTGCCGAAATTTGTTATCGCTTGATTGCACCAAGAAACATTAATTTAACAATTTCGCGAGCTTTTCGCATGGAACCTAAATCTAAGGCCTTTAGATTCCCGGGGTTCTCGGTTTCCAAATCAGTTGCACTGGAGAGCAGTTTGGTTCAGCGACGTGTCGTGTTTCCTGTTGCAACAAGGCGATGGTAGAGCGAGGATATACCGGCGACGAAATGAAACATTGCGTTTCTTTGTTGGGAGAGAGAGAGAGGGGGGGGAGAGAGAGAGAGAGAGAGAGAGAGAGAGAGAGAGAGAGAGAGAGAAAGAAAGATGGAGTATAACGTCCTCTCAACTCAAACTAGGTCATTTCGGGACTACTTTGTTGGGAGAGTATAATTCAACCTATGATGGGGTTTAATGTCCTACTTTTCTGCCCGGGCTTGCTTGCGAAGACAGCCATATGTCTGGCAAAGGACAACGTATATTGTTCGGATGGAACGAAAGACGGATGCCCCTTGCTCAAATTGGCGTACACGTAAAAGATCCCTTGGTGGTTGGAGAACACCGTAGGACCACTGCCGGGGAAAATGACTCCCATTTCACACTCCATGACGTATGCCCGTCTTCATTAGCTTTTATCCCCCTTTGCAATCTCGAATTAATGGTGTTTAACGTCCAAATGGTGTTTAACGTCCTACTGTTTTGTCCCCTAAATTGGGCTAACAAACACGGCGAAGGATAGTTACTAGGCCAATTTCAGATAACACATGACACATGACACAAATTTATGGAATACAACGTACTTAAAATGATAACTGGCCACGTTTCAACGACGGTTCGCTTGTTTTTATCAAGCAAGCATGCCACGAAGATAGCGCTTGGGAAGGTCAAGCGAGTAGGCGTTTCTTTACCCCAAACACTAGGTCGATTGATATTGACCTGTCCACTAAATAAGGTCAGTGTCCACGGTAACCTATTTGAGAGTAATTGTTAGATATCCAGATTGTTTGTTGGACTGGTCAGTAAAGTGACCGACAATAATACCCTGTTAACCGACAACCCGAGACACGATCGCGTGTCATATTAATTAGCCAATCAGCGTAAATTGGATGTGCGACGGGAAGTAGATATAAATGTGTGCTCGAGATCTTCACATCCACTTACTAGAAGTAATCCGCCATCTTGTGATGACATTAATAATAAATCTGAAATAGATCGCTCTGTTGTCTGTCTCTAATCCGCATTGAGAGAAAGAGAGATGAGAGAGAGAGAGAGAAGAGAGAGAGAAAGAGGAGAGAGAGGTGGGGAGAGGTGGATTTGTGATATTCACTCGAAATAACTAAGCCATTTCGGGACTAACATTTTTTGATAAATCGTTTGTACATTTAAGATTATTTCTGTTTATTTATGTGTATTTCCGTAGTTCTTATCACAAGGCGGATAAATTTCATCCAGACCTCCGACGTTGTTCTTCCATTGTCATTGGTGCAGGACAGAAGGCCTGTCTAGTCGTTCGGATAGGACGAAAGACCAAGGTTCCGTGTATACATTGAAGTGCACGTAAAAGATCCCTTGGCAGTTGGAATTCGATATAAAAGTAGGCCATAGTGCCGCTGTCCAGGCAGAAATTTCTCATGGCACACTGTTATACGTAAGCCTGTCTCCATTAGACCAAGTCGGACCAGAACAGTAGGACGTTAAACCCCATTCCATCACCATCTCTTTTCAGAAGTATTTGGGTGGGATAAATTCTTTAGAAACAGGAGAAATTGTTTCTTGGCACTTAAAGTTTTGACCTTTACGACAATTCTACACATCTTTACGTTTACGATTTGAATTTTGATCATTCGATTTAATGGATGTTGTTTACTAAAATGGCCACGAACCGACCTAGAAGACCTTCACGATTTCTCAAGGATACGACAAAACGCTATTTTAATACTCCACTGCCAATTCAATGATTAATTTCAGGAAAATCAGCAGGTGTTGTTACCACAACCCGAATAACTCACGCCACTCCAGCAGCATCGTATGCCAGTGTTGCTGACAGAGGCTGGGAAGGGGATAACGAAATGTCTAGTGTCCACGGAGGATGCAAGGACATAGCAAAACAGTTGGTCGAAGATAACAAAGATATACAGGTGAGTGTGGGTGGGTGGGTGGATGGGTGTGTCACGTGACAATATATGCCCATTCACTTGAATTGATAGATTATGCGCTTGTTTGTCATGACTTGAAATGTGTGTGCGGGCTGCATACTACGTCTTTTGTGTACGCATAGTGCGGTCCTCCTGCACTAATAGGACATTAAACACAATTTCATTTCATTTATTCCAGATAGATACTTCGCTTACATCCGGGAAAATTGATAGCAGCAAAGAGACCATTAAAAGATCGACGAGCGGGGCGAGGCTAACAAATTTTAGTGGGATTATACATGACATATCCGTTCTAATTAGTCCGTTTGGGACAGAAGAGTAGGACGTTAAACTCCATTTCATTTCTGATTAATTGCAAATTCGATAGATAAAAGGTCTCTAGTCGTTCGGATGGGACAAAATCCGGAGGTCCCGGGTATACATTGATGTACACGTAAAATTCAATATAAGAGTAGGCGGTAGTGCAAAATTTCCGTCCTAGCACACTGTCCGTCTTTATTAGCGGCCAGTCTGAGCAGAACAGCAGGGAGAGAGAGAGAGAGAGAGAGAGAGAGAGAGAGAGAGAGACACAAACTAGGTCATTTTGAGACTAACATATGGTTTTATTTTATTTCAATAATTCGCTTGCGCGTAGGGGTCTTTAGCAGTGGGAGGAAACCGGAGTGCCCGGAGGAAACCCACGAGGTTGAGAAGGCGCCCCTATCTCAATGCCACATACGCTCACACCAGGGCTCGAAACCACAACCGCAAGCAAGAGGTGACTGGCCAGCTAGAGGTTGAAGCGCGGCACTCTAGACCACTAGGCCATCATACCCACCCACCCCCCAGAACAGTAGGACGTTAAACCCCATTTCATTTCATTTGGATAGGAGATCAATGTCGTGAATTACATAGTGCATCTTTAATGGTGTTTGTCTTTCATTTAACTGTATAATCAGGGGAAAACATAACGTGGATCTAGAAACGTGTGTTTGGGTATCTGGTATTCTCGAAATACATGTACCAAGGTCCTGGGCACATCTTAGCGTACACGTAAACGAACCCTTGACAGCTGCAATTCAATTTATTTCCGGACAAAATGTCCCGCAAAACACACTTCTTTGTGTGTATGTCCGTCTTATTTAACCCAGTTGGCGACGAATGTAGGATGGTAAACCTCATTTTTTTTTCATTCATTTGTTTATGATTTATCTGAAGGTTTTAATGGGAGGTGGAAGACATTATTTCTACCCAAATGGTCACAAGGATCCCGAAAATGGTCACAACGGTCAAAGACAAGACGGTCGAAATCTTATAGAGGTAATTATATAGGGCAGAATATATGGGTAAGACTTTGCATCGCTAGTCTGGAGGTCACGGATTCGCTTCCTGCATTGCCCGAGAAAGTTCATGTGGATTTTCCGGCGTGGTTTGTCCTTGACAATGGTGCAGGGCAAAGGACAGATGTCTAGTCATTCGGATGGGATATTGGCCTGCACGTAAAAGATGCTGGTACAATTTTCCTCATAGCACACTGTATGGCGTATGCCCGTCTCCAATAGCCCAGTCGATGCAAACTGTAGGACGTTAAACACCATTTCATTTTATTGAGGCAATCATACATAAAGTACCATGGATCAGGAATTGAGTATGACGTCATGGCAGTTATCCCGGAATTTGTGACATATCAAAAATTGATGTGCAATTGTCCAAGGAATAACAAGGATCGTACATATGTCGGAGCTTGAAACTTTTTCCAAAAGTCAAACCCCTATTTCTCTTTCAGGAATTGAGTATGACGTTATGGCAGTTATCCCGGAATTTGTGACATATCAAAAATTGATGTGCAATTGTTCAAGGAACAACAATGATCGTACATATGTCGGAGCTTGAAACTTTTTCCAAAAGTCAAACCCCTATTTCTCTTTCAGGAATTGAGTATGACGTTATGGCAGTTATCTCGGAATTTGTGACATATCAAAAATTGATGTGCAATTGTCCAAGGAACAACAATGATCGTACATGTGTCGGAGCTTGAAACTTTTTCCAAAAGTCAAACCCCTATTTCTCTTTCAAACTCGACATCCCTTCCACTGCCACTCTTGACATAGATGACTTTGAGTAAATAACCAATGACTAAACGGAAAGACAGATAGTTATCGGACTTTCCAAATTCTGTAAGTCCATTGATCAGATATATTTACACTTTATATATTTATAGGAATGGCAAAAAGAGAAAGCTACACGAGGCGTTAGTGCCAAGTTTGTATGGAACTCTACTGATTTATCTCATGTTGACCCCGCGAGTACTGATTATCTATTAGGTAAGTAGTATTTATTATTCTAGTCGTTGGGATGGGACGAAAAAACGAGGCCCCGTGTACACATTGAAGTGCACGTAAAAGATCCCTTGGCAGTTGGAATTCGATATGAGTTTGCCCAGTTTAGGTGCAGAAGAGTAGGACCTACTTACATCCACTTATTTTAATAAGTCACGAAGATCCCTCAGTAACATTGGAGATTGGAAAAAGTGCATTTTCATTCTCAGTGCCGTTTTGGAGCAATCTCTTTCTGTTTTTAAGAACCAACTGAAAACCTGCCTTTTTGAAAGTTCTTTGTGATATTGACGTCTAGTGAACCCGAAGCTCAATGGAAATTGTGGAAGCAGTGTTTATACGCTATACAAATACTGATATTATTATTGTTATTGTTGTTTGACTTATTATGTAACTTATTAAATAACGTGTTACATAGTTAAGTAAACAACTTATTACCTAGTCAATTAATTAACTTATTTGCTGATTGAATAACTTTTTTACATCGCTAATTAAATAACTTATTACCTAGCCAATTAATTAACTTATTTGCTGATTGAATAACTTTTTACATCGCTAATTAAATAACTTATTACGTAGCCAATTAATTAATTTATTTGCTGATTGAATAACTTTTTAGATCGCTAATGAAATAACTTATTACGTAGTCAATTAATTAACTTATTTGCTGATTGAATAACATTTTACATCGCTAATTAAATAACTTATTACGTAGCCAATTCATTAATTTATTTGCTGATTGAATAACTTTTTGAAATAACTTATTACATAACTAATCCTTGGGCTGCGATCATTCAAAAGGGTTTGCGCTGGTTGACTAACCCGAGTGTCATTCCCATTGTTGGTCGAGCATGTTCTCTGGTATTGTCTAGAGTCTTGTCGTCTGGATGGGACGAAAAACTGGTGCATGCCTGCAAGTTATAATTCTATACAAGGGTATGACGTAGCGCCCTTGTCCTCTCCAAATCCCTCTCATGGCACACTGGGT
Organism: Patella caerulea; assembly: GCA_036850965.1. Classification (NCBI taxonomy): domain Eukaryota; kingdom Metazoa; phylum Mollusca; class Gastropoda; family Patellidae; genus Patella; species Patella caerulea. The sequence continues at coordinate 7,628,266 of JAZGQO010000010.1, forward strand.
GGTGTACGTCTATATTCATTAGCCTTGTCGATACGGAACAGTAAAACGTTAATTGAACTCCATTCAAACAATAAACACAGGCCTTGAAGCAAACACGTAGCTTCCAGAGTACCGAATCGGCAACTTACGCACTGAGTCAGCGCGGCCTCCAAACTATAAAGAATTGTCATCAAATGTTTTTCCAAAACTCGTTTCAAAATTTTCTTTACTGGCCGCAATTATCCCCATTCTTTTAGGCCCGCGAAATATCATGATCATTCACGTGCACCAGACTTAAATTTCTATGATAAGAGACGTATTTACTACGATTTCTTACGATTTGTGGGATTTTAATATAAATGTATTTGTTCGTTTCATTAAAAACGTCTTGGTGGCTCACAGCTTCCTTTTCCTGTGTTGTCTTATCGAATAATGTTGTGGAGAAAAATGGCCATTTCAATAGAACCTTGATCACATGATGTGGTCTTCAGATTAAGATAGAGAAAAAATATAAAGGAAATGAACAAAGGATGTACACTAATAGCCCCTGTAAGAAACGGATCCGGACTTTTTACCAAGTCGCATCTACGTGTTCGGAGAGCATCGATACTTCGGCGACAGGAGGTAACTGACAGCAACTGGAGACAACTGGTAGCAACTGGTTCCTTGCTGAATTCAACGCACGTGCATCGACATCAGTGAAACAGACAATCGCGTGCCTCAGTAGGTCATGTGATGTTGTTTTTTTTTTAAAACATATGCATGCCTAAGTTATGAGCTTTTAGAAAATATCAATTTTGTCCATAGCCCTTGTGATGAGCCGAATATTATTTTTTACTACGAACCGTGCGTTAACTATCCTATATAGAAGGAACTCTTAATAGAAAGACTCATAATAACAAATTTCCGTAGTTGTTCTTTAAACTAATTTACTTGACACTGGGGGGCGGGGTGCGAAATGACCAAGTTAAACCCCATTTCACTTTTCCCCTGGAGGCGAATGCCGATCACGTGAGCTCTTGAGCATACCAACTGGATACGACCAGTTGCCGTTTTCGCGTAGATCTGCCCTAAAAGAAACTGAGAACAACTGGTTGACGGAACAGTAGAACGCGGCATCAATAGGTTGCTACTGGTGGTTTCCCAGTCGTAAGTTCGCGTACATGGACACAAACTGGCAACTAATCATATCATCTCAGTTGCTGCTGGTTGCTGTTATTTGCATCCAGTTGTCGGCAAGTGTCGATGAACGCCGAGATTGAAATGTGATGTTGATTTCGGGATCCTCACAATGTATTTTCCCTTTTAAAGACATTTCATGTGACATTTAGATACGGAGCTGGTCGTTCTCCCTTTAAGAAGAAATTCAAAGTCGATAAAAGAGCAGAGATATCAATGTATTAAGTTTTGATTTGAAATTGTCTAAGTAGTCTTAATTACCAAGTACCATATCCTCACTAATAACCTGAACTTCGATTGTCTAATCCATACAATAGCCGCGAGATCATCTGGCACTGGAAATAAAATAAAATGGAGTTTAACGTCCTACTGTTATGCCCCGACTGGGCTAACGAAGACGTGGATCACCATGCAGTGTGCCCAGACAGCGGGCGCTACGGCCTATTCTTATTTCGAATTCCAACTTCCAGAATGACTGAACAGTGTAACACTACATACAGATAACAGGATATCAGCATAGTTGATAGACCTTTATTGTCAGCATGAAATAGGCATACTCCGGGAGGAGCGCCATTCCAAGTCTTCTTACTGTCAGTAAATTCTGGCTTTATAAAGCATACGGCCATTAAGAATAATGATACATGACAGATTTACATATTTGGAATTGAGATTATAGTTTCTATAACTGCACTGCATCTTTCCTTTAAAGTCGCGAAGTTCTGCTGAGTGTGAAACATATAGATCATGTGTAGATTATAAATAACATATGAATAAATAAGATATTTAATGAGATCGTGCCTTTTGTCAAAACGAGCAGAGGTCATTCCTGTGTTGCCCGTAAATAACATATTGAACACATTAGCAGAAGTTGTATATAGTTGAAAACGTCCAATATAATATAATGTCAAATCTAGCAAAGTTCTATGTATAAATTACTTTGTCACAACAGTCGTCCTTGTCAGACTCTAAATCCAGAAACAATTACAAACAGAGACCACGCCGTAAAATCTTGGTTTGGTATTTTGTTGTTGTTTTCGTGTATCAAGCCGTGAGCAATTGGATATTTTTCGAAAAATTCCAACCACGCATAGTTACTTTAAATACTGAACAAGATACACGCATTGTTATAAAGAGCAAAACCACTGTTTCGAAAAGAAAAAAAAAACACTTGAAGATTAAAGGAAATTATTTGACGTTAATTTCTGATAACTTCAAAACTAATTTGCTGTCAAGTAGTGCATTTCGATTCCTGATTCTTCTGTATCTAAAACCAGATCTTCTTTTTAAAAAATCTGTTTTGTTTCTGTAATGACGGAGAGGGGTTTTAATCTAAAAACATTCTTACAGATTTTTTTCCCAAACGACTGATTCTAAATTAAAGAACTGTAATGATAAAGAGTTTTTTTCCATCTTTTTAATCTAAATAATTTCCTTCTCTTCAATACGTTCTTTTTACTTGGACTAAGAATGTCCTCTTAAGGAGATAATTGTTCTCTGGAAAACACTCAGTCAGGGACAGGAGTCTGATCCGATTTATGAAGGATTATCCACGACTTAATTTGTACACGAGGTTGCAATCTGGTGCTTGAACGCAATTAATCTCATGCCAGATCCGATACAAGTGTGCTCTGACATCAGATTAATAACCTCCTCTCAATGTTCGACGGTTAGTGTTTAATGTCCGCCTCCACCGATGGTGATATCGCAGACAACTTGTCTGTTTTTATTAGTGAAAAGGCGCGCTTTTTTCTACAAGTCAAATACGCTCACCCAAGGAGTCGAAACCACGACTGCAAGCTAAAACTCGCAGCACGACATTCTAAATACTACTACCCCCCCCCCCCCCGCCTTTCAAATGAACAATCGGTTTGAAATTGTTCCTGATTGAAGGTTTTCATGTGGGGAATGACGACTGAAAGTGGCAATTATTTTATCTTCGCATCGTTGTCATAAAGAGAGAGAGTGAGAAATGGGGTTTAACGTCCACTCAACACAAACTAGGTCATTTCGGGACTAACATATGGTTCAATTTTATTTTAATAATTCGCTTACGCGTAGGAGTCTTTAGCAGTGGGAGGAAACCGGAGTGCCCGGAGGAAACCCACGAGGTTGAGAAGGCGCCCCTATCTCCATGCAACATACGCTCACACCAGGGCTCGAAACCACAGCCGCAAACCAGAGGTGACCGGCCAGATAGAGGACGAAGCGCGGCACTCTAGACCACTAGGCCATCCCGATCCCCTCGTTGTCATAAAACCCGAAGGCGAAGATGCAACAAACTCAACACGAAGATGTGAAAAGACGAGTGACCGGGTTTGATCCAGGTGTGGTCAAGACAATAACCTAGGTTCCCTATCGGACTAGTTTCAGACGGAGGGCCTAGCGAGGAACCAAGTGTCCTCGTTCCGATGGAACAATGTGGCCCTGTGTACGGGTTGGCGTACACGTAATAGAAACCTTGGCAGTTCGATGAAGACAAGAGAGAAACGTCTATTTCCGGGACAATTTCCTCCATTACACACTACATGTCGGAATTCGACAGAGAAACGGACTCCCCACCCTAACCCTTCACCGAATTCTAATTATCAATATCAAGTGTAAATTAACGAACACAGCGGCGAACCGACAAACGATTAAATACGCATTTCAAAATAAACTGTCATTAAATCTTTATGTAAAAAATTCAAAGTTATCCCCCCCCCCCCAAACTGATACACATTAACTAACAGACACGGAATATTGTTGGAGCTTTAAACAAAACATTCAAATATCAATTAAAGTTGGTGAAAACAGCCATAAACATTTACTATTTATCAGAACGGTGGGTATTCAGAAATGTAACAAGAATAATATAAATGGTTTCAATGGCATTTATTAATTGAACTAGAGTATACAGGTGACAATTCTATGGAATACAATTACTGCTTATAACTGAGTTACATTTAGACTAGGCTTCTTTAGTAATTATCAAGAATAATATAGAGCAGAAATGTTTCAAATATTGTTTTTTCGGGTTCTTTATTTCCAATCGTACCAGCAAACACCATTAAAGAAGCCATCACACTTCATACCCTCACAGCATCCGGTCCACCAGCTGCACTCGTCTCCAAACGCATTGCATCCTTTACTTTCCCCAACCTCTCCAGCACTTTGAACTGGTGGTGGTACGGCATCGGCGGGAACCTGTTGTTGATCACCGGATCTTTCATTCACTTTAAAACCTGTAAATTATCAGAAAATCAAAAAAAATTGAAATCGATCGAATATATTATATATTATAATAAAAAAACATTCGAAAATATTGGAAACTGGAAAAAAAACAACAACAGAAAAGTAGAATTATCAGAGAATCAAAAATAATAGAAAATCGAAAATAGAAAACAAAACCGGCTAATATTAGAAAATAGAAAACTTCCAAAATAGAAAAAGACGGATAATATATGAAAATCGAAAAATAAAATACCCTACAAAATCGGAAAAGTGATAAAATTGATCGAAAAACCCGGATTCCAGTTTATCGGCGTTGTCTCCCCTTGTTAGTGGCACAGGAAAAAAAACTGGTACGAAATATACTATAGTCCTTTGGATGAGACGAAAACAACGATGCTCCGTGAACGCCTTGTTATGCAAGTAAAGAATGTTTGATTTTTGGAATTTAATTACTGTTCCTAGCGAAATTACCCTCATAGCATACCGCGTGACGTATATCTGTCTTCAGTAGCCCGGTTGAAGCAGACACGTAGAACGCTAAGTTCAACCAAATTTCTCTCCATTCATTCTTGATAAATTGTCTTTTATCCAGGCCTATGCCACTAAGTAAAAAGCTTCCATTGTCTTGATGTTGTCCCTGGATGCTCTTAAGTATATTGCCTATTATTGTTCCTTAAGCTAAACACATTAACACAAATTAATCAACCCTTTATCATTAACAGGCATTCTGACCTTAAAATGACATTTGTTTTGTTTAAACAGGACGAGATGAAAGAAAACTAATAATATAAAACCTGTTTTAATTAGTAAAATTATAGTCAAAATAGAATGAATTGTTGATTGTATTACAGTTTGAAAAGACAAAAAAGAGAACAAATCACTTCATGAAGTAAGGCACTTCATGAAGTAAACAGGTCACAATTCTATGGAATACAATTACTGCTTATTACTGAGCGACGTTTCCACTAGGCTTCTCTAGTCGTTATCAAGCAATGATAAAATCTAAAAAACAAGACAAGTCAATATATACATGTGCATAACAATACATTCTTAATGCTGACAAAAGGGAGATCCCTGTTTTGTCAGCATTAAGAATGTATTGTTATGCACATGTATATATTGACTTGTCTTGTTTTTTAGATTTTATCATTGCTTGATGACGACTAGAGAAGCCTAGTCGAAACGTCGCTCAGTAATAAGCAGTAATTGTATTCCATAGAATTGTGACCTGTATACTCCAGTTCAATTACTAAATGCCATTGAAACAGTTCATGAAGTAAAGCAGAAATAACAATTACTGTTCTGAAATGTGTTTGAAAGCGATGAAAAGAGTGTGTAAATTTTTTTCTGATAACAACTGAATCCCAAGTAACAAAGACACCCAGAGAGAGAGAGAGGGAGGGAGGGAGCGAGAGAGATAGAGAGAGAGAGAGAGAGAGAGAGAGAGAGAGAGAGACCCGTTTTGATTTCAATAATTCGCATTGCGTAGGTATCTTTTGCCGCTTTCGTTGTCCCTTAAATATAAGCAAATCATGAACTTTCGGAAAACTATTAAATCCCAAGCATAGTTCAACAGAGAGAGAGAGAGAGAGAGAAAGAGAGAGAGGGGGAGAGATAGAGATTCGTTTTGATTTCAATAATTCGCTTTGCGTAGGGGTCTTTTGCCACCGCTTCGTTGTCCTGTCCATTTAAGCAACTCACCAACAGAATTAATTGCTGCTTTGCTCTTTTTTCATTTGAAGTGTTTTTGCCAAAAGTCAATTTGAACTTATTATTGCCAATGATAACCCCAAGCTATTCCTCAAAGACATTTTTTGTAAACAATATTTTTATTTGGTAAATATGTGCCTTGTTTGTGTTGATTGAACACAGCAGATCAGTGATATACGGAGATGTTGCCACCGGTATCCATTTGTTAGCTCGATACGATTGCTCTTGAGGGAATTGTTCTTTTGTATTTGAAGCTAAGTTAACGTCCAGTTGAGACACTGTATACGGAATTAATTGTATTGGCATCTGCCAAATCGCTCTTTAAAATATTGGCCTATCAACTACATCGTTATAAAACGATAATTTATCCCTGTTTGTTTCTTTGAAATATTAATTAATCAACTACATAGTTATAATACCATTGACCAATCAACTGCGTCGTAATAAAACCACTGACCAATCAACAACGTCGTTATAAAACCATTGACTAATCACCTACATCCTTATAAAACAATAGCATTTATCCATCAGTACCATGAAAAAATTGAATTGCTCAATGGCATTTAGGAATTGAACTGCAATATACAGGTCACAAATTCTATGGAATAAAATTGCTGCTTATTACTGAACGACATTTCGCCTAGCCGTCTCTAGTCATTATAAAGCAATGATAAAGTAAAACAACACGTGGTTAATGCTGACCAATCACAGGCACCCTTACTATATTTAAGACCAAACAGCTCTTTATTCACAGTCCTTAATTTTTAGTGCTTAATGTGTTGCCCTATTTCGACATATGCCCACTATCGTTAACAAGTAAATAAAACAAAACAACATTTTACAAATATATTTTAGGGATCTGAAATGACAAATGTCTGATTTGTAAAACAATATTGATTGTAAGATACAAATGTTCATTTTAATCTGCCAGTGAAGAAATAACAATCAAGGACTGCATTAAGAACTAAGAATTAAAAAATGTGAATTATTAGAACTAAAAACTAAGAACACTGAACAAAGAGTTGTTTGGTCTTCCATATAAATCTTCCGTCAAAAGGCATCACCTAGTAACTCACTTTTTTCTTAAATTGAGAAAACAAAGGAAAACGTAATGAATGAATATTAAACCCCAGTTTATCCACTGCTTTGACTATTAAGTTACTAGATTTTTCTGTGGCATACTATAAGCTAATGTCATGAGTGTGACTGCTTACATAAACAAAAGATTGGAATATCTAGCCTAGTAACTACAAATTTGGTCGTAACTCAATTTTGATTTAAAAAAAGTGAGTTACTAGGTTTTGACGTATGGCGGGAGTAATATACCGGCATCTGTGCGTGCGTTAGGAAAGTAAGATGATTGTTACATTTACACCTGTATATTTACACTCTTTTTTAGTATTTTAGTGCAAATAATTCACATGTTGATTAAAGACATGTCATGTCTGATGGTTCACTAATAGATTTCATTGAGAAAATTATCTTTCAAGAACATTTGGAAGAGAGAGAGAGAGAGAGAGAGAGAGAGAGAGAGAGATGGTTAACGTCCAAAAATACTATGTCATTTCGAGACTAACATATGGTTCAGTTTTATTTAAATAATTCACATGCGTATAGGGGTCTTTAGCAGAGGGAGGATATCGGAGGACATGGTTGGACCGGCGACCCTAATCCTTGTCACGTTCAACCTAGGAAACCAAATTGACGCCACTTTGCACAGTGACAGACCTTATAACCTAAGGTGTGCGCATTAAACCATTCTGACACCCAGCCATCCATTCCCCGTCTGTCTTAAGACACCGCGTTATCCGTATAGATTCTTGTTAACAAGAGCATGATGACTTTTGGTATTTATGTTTACATCTTTGTAAATTATCCCAACTACGTAACTACATAACCTAAAAAAAAACCCTATAAACACTCTTAATTGAAATTGACTTTTGAAATTTAAGTACTGGTATGGGTAATTAAAATGGAACCGCGGGAGATTCCCCGTCTTCGATACATCCGCTCTATTAGATTCTCCGGAAACCAGTCTACGAGTTTGTAGCGGAAAAAAAATGTCCTTAACTACTTCTTCGGGCAGATTTCGATTTCTGGATCTGCTGTTAGACTATACGTTAATTTGTTTGGGAAAGTACATAATTACTATGGCTTTTTAAGTAAATTTGTGAAAGCATGTTTCACGAATTTATGGTTATATCCCAATTACAATAACAGATTCTAACCAAATTAAAGAGTATAAATAAACGATATTGACAATTGATTTGTAGCGCCACCGACCTAAAATGTAAACTTATAAAATCAGGAAGGTGTTAAGGTCCAATTCTTTGTAACCAAACGAGGTGATTAAGACGGGCCCATGAGGTATTCTATAAGAGACAATTTTAGCCAACCCATCGAGAGAGAGAGAGATGGGGTTTAACGTCCACTCAACACACACTAGGTCATTTCGGGACTAACATATGGTTTTAATTTTATTTCAATAATTCGCTTGCGCGTAGGGGTTTTTAGCAGTGGGAGGAAACCGGAGTGCCCGGAGGAAACCCACGAGGTTGAGAAGGCGCCCCTATCTCCATGTCACATACGCTCACACCTGGGCTCGAAACCACAGCTGCAAGCTAGAGGTGACCGGCCAGCTAGATGTCGAAGCGCGGCACTCTAGACCACTAGGACCCCCCTAACCCATCGAATTCCAATTGTCAATAACCCCCTTAGGTGCGTAGAGGTCTGTCATTAAGGTCGCCTGTCCATCATCGTGGGTTTTCTCCAAGGTCCCCGGTTTCCTCTACGCGAAGACGTATGTTGGAAATAAAATTGAACCATGTTAGTCCCAAGATGACCAAGTTTGTGTCGAGTGGACGTTATGCTCTCATTCTCCCTCTCTCTCTTTTCTACAGAGCACACTCCAGATTGCACATCGTCTACATTAGGTCATTCGATCAAAATTCAGAACATAGGACGTGAAATCCATGGAGAACGCTAGATCGGAGACGGTCCTACGCAAATTGTGACGTCATATGTGAATTGTGGGTTAGGGTAAGGGTTAGGCTTGGTCATGGGTTAGGGTTAGGGCTAGCCCTGTTTACATCTCGGGACTTTGACCAAATCTACAGGTCCTAGCCCTTACCCTAACCCTAACCCACAATCTATATATGACGTCATATGTGCTAAAATGCGTAGGACCGTCTCCGATCTAGCGTTCTCCGAAATCCATTTCATTTCATTGAATTTGTTGTACGGAAACGTTCCACGAAACGAAAAGACCAAGACTTACCCTGTATTAAGACGAAACATAAAGTAAACACAACGAAAACATTCACCAATCGCGCCATTTTAACTGAGGATTGATTCACCCAAAAAACAAAACTCTCCTGAGTAACACGTAACTATCCGAGTTGTAGTTTTTATAGGAGTCACTGGAGATATTAAATAGTATTATAAACTATGATTGACTTAAATTAATAATAATAATTCGTTTCATCTAATTATTTTACCATAATTTGTAAACGGTAATCAGTTGAAGCTTTTATTGTTACAGATATTTATTAATTACTCCATTGACATTTTACCCGTTGTTAAAGGGTACGTACCGAATAGTGTACGAAACATGTTGACTGCGGCATGGATAGACGTAGCAACGACCAAGGTTCGCTCCCGGAAATGTAATGCAATGAATTAGGGTTTAACGTCCTACTGTTCTGCTTCTACTGGGCTAATGAAGACGGGTATACGCCATAAAGTGTGCTATGGGCGAATTTTTGCCTGGACAGCGGCGCTATAGCCTACTCTTATATCGATTCAGAGGTCCTTAACTTGCACTCCAATGTGTAAACGGGAACTCAATTTTTCCGTCCCATCCGAACGATTAGACAGCTTACCTCCGTCCTGCGTCACTGACAAGCGGGGACCACGCCGGAAAATCTTAATGAACTTTCTCGACCAGTCCAGGGATCGAACACACGACCTCCAGGCTAGCGAGTCAGCGACTTACCCACTTAGCAACCGTCATCCCCCAACATTCTATCCCGGTATAGTGCGAGAATATTCCTCCGACGTTGACAGAACGTGAGAGCTGGGGCCCTGTCTGTAAGGCAGAATTCATTCGCTCCGCTCGGCCACCTCAAATATATTCCCATTTGTCTAAATAATATGGGACTACAGCTTGGAATTTTATTTAGTTATACGATGTTATACTTGATAGTGTAGAATTTGGCACTGTTAAGTTTTTTCCCACCGTTCGCGTATTCAGTAACTGCGCAGTACAAATGGCGTTCGTCACTCTTTAATCAAATTAGCATTCCCACGATATTTAGATATAATCAACGCAATAACACAGAAGTTTACTCCCGTATTTTATCTAAGATCTAAATCTAAATAGTATATCATTTCAAATCAGTCCTTTTTATCAAACATTTGTGATTAAATTGACATATTTTTATATTCTTAGCCAAGCAGTATTTATTTATCGAAAATCAATTAATTCCAATTTCAATCCTCAAAAGACGTATAACATTTACCTATTTTTTAAACCCATCGTTTACTTGTCTTTGATCGCGAGGATTGTATGCCTAGTCGTTCGAATGAGACGAAAATGTAAACCCATATGTGTTTACAATTCAGTGCACGAAACGGAAACCTAGACAGTTGAAATTAAAGATTGCGCTTACCCTAACCCTAACCCTAAACCCTTACCTGAATCTTAACCCACAATCAACATTATATGACTTCATTTGTTCTAGACCGTCTTCGATCTAGCGTTCTCCATGATTAGGAGATTATCCATCCAAAATGTATACGCGGGACCTCTGTTTTTAGTACCATCCGAACGACTACACAAAATTTTGAACTCCATTGTATTTAATTCCAGGTTTATTTGGAACTTCCCACTTGGCTTATAGCTACGAACAACAGACGCAGGATACCAAGGACCCAACTTTAGCAGAAATGACAGAGAAAGCCATACAAATCTTACAAAAAAATAACAACGGTTTCTTCTTATTAGTAGAAGGTAGGTCTCTCAAAGCTACAATTTCATATTTTTAAGTTATATTTTTAAAATGTATTAAAATAAAGCCTTAAAATAGATGGTATCTATTAACAGTCCTGCCTTGTTAAAGAATAATCCTATTAATCCTATAATTCACTATTGCCAGTTGAGAAATTGGCAAAAATAATCATTTTCAACTTCAAATTCAAACGTTTGAAGATAGCTATTGCGTGGACGGAATAGAAAAACAAGGGAGGTAATTGCGTTATTATTTCCGGTGTCAGTGGTTTTTAAATGTGGGGAATAATGCCTATGATCCGTATCATAGTGAGTTGATAACCTATTGAGCAAAAGACATAGAAATAATTATGTTTTGACATTACTCAGAAAATATGAAATTCTCGCTTTACGCTTAGTACACGTGTGCGATTTTCTTTGTAAAGACGAGGGGTTGGATGGCCTTGTGGTCTAGAGTGCCGCGCTTCGAACTCTTGCGGTCCGGTCACCTCTGGCTTGCGACTGTGGTTTCGAGCCCTGGTGTGAGCGTATGTGGCATGGAGATAGGGGCGCCTTCTCAACCTCGTGGGTTTCCTTCGGGCACTCCGGTTTCCTCCCACTGCTAAAGACCCCTACGCGCAAGCGAATTACTGAAATAAAATTAAAAACCATATGTTAGTCCCGAAATGACCTGGTTTGTGTTGAGTGGACGTTAAACCCCATTTTCTCTCGGGATTATTTTGTGAACACCTCATAACTTCGCTGAGAAAGGAGCTATTTGGCTGAAGTTTTCAATGTTTTCATTTTAATTATCTATGTTTAAATTATTATGCCCAACACTTTATCTAAATCTTATATAATCTGTCCTTATGTTTGTGCTCTTAGACTGTTGCACCAGGAACAGTTTTCACACTCTTGGTAGTAATCGTCTTATTTTTCTTAGGGCGACGCCTTTAAAAAAAATAACGTCTCCGGTAACTCGGGTACAGTAGATATGAAACATGGCATATTTGTTTTCTTTCCCTTTTCTTTTTTTTTGTTGCTCTGGGACTGGTGGGTGGGTTAAATTATGCGGAAGTTGGCTGAATACGATTTCTAATACGGCGCCTAAAATTCAAGATGGCGCCGATGGAGTCCCCAATCACAGTGTTCTGGTTCGTATAGTTTATTTAATCTCACGTGTGCATCATTGGGACTGTGAGGTGAGACAGGTTTATTTACGCATCACTTCGTTTAATTTAAAGGAGCTAAATCGCTAATATTTGATATCTAGAAATTACCACAAATGGGTCGCAACGCATATAATAATGTAATATGAATGTATACAAACTGATTTACATTCAATCGTTTTGGTTTGTACTCTAATTTCAAATCAGTTATGTTCGGCGGATTACGCCAGACGTTTCAATCGAGTGTCCGGTTATTCCAGTCTACATACACCGTTTGATTTGGTGCAATTATTTAGCCTTGTTCTCCGAATCTTTTGCTAGAACTGAGGCTGAAACGCATTATGGTACCAATCGTAAAATGTTTATTTTGTCTTAAATATTGGATATCAAAAGCCCATATTTTCCCGGTAAAATGACAAGATCAGTGTTGATTTAAATTGACAAATAATTCGTGTTTTGAATGCCGAAGACTTTGGACGATATTGAGTTAGAGACCTAGCTACTTTAAATTCATTTGTTTTCTGTTAATTTTTGTACACGTGTCTCTGGGTTAATTTGTGTACATGTGTCGTCCTTTGGTTACTTTTTGTACATGTGTCGCCTTTAGGTTACTTTTTGTACACGTGTCTCCAGGTTAATTTTTACACGTGTCTCCAGGTTAATTTTTGTACACGTGTCTTTAGGTTAATTTTTGTACACGTGTCTTTAGATTAATTGTTGTACATGTGACTCGGTTAATTGTTGTGTGTATCTAAGTTAATTTTTGAACATGATGTTTTTTAGGTTTACTTTTTGTTAATTTATGTATAAATTTCTTTTTGGGTTTAAATTTTGTAAATGTGTTGTTTTTTTTTATTTTTGCGCAGGGGGTAACATAGATCATGGCCATCATGCGGGTCGAGCCTTTGATGCTCTTCACGATACTCTTGCTCTTGAACAAGCCGTAGCAAAAGCAGCCAGCATTACTAACGAGAAGGATACTTTGATTCTGGTAAGTGCGGATCATGCACATACGATGACTATGGCAGGTTATCCGGCCAGAGGAAACCCTATTTTAGGTAAGAAACGGAATAATGATAATTGATCTTAATCACCCTAAAGACCTTTGAATAAGATTATTATAATCTGATAGTAACCTATGTCCTCTAAATACAAGGATGAACTCCGTCGCCTTTACCTTTGGCAATCACAACCAATTCCCAGAACCAAACTCGGTGTATTCCCACGACGGCACAGTTACAGAGCGTGACCAAAATTTATCCTCCCCACGAAGGCGCAGTTATCGACTTGTCGGCTTTCGTTTGAAACGATGCATGCTGTAATTAAGGCCCAATTGCGGTGTTAAAGATTTTGTGAATTTATTTTCACTTTTGAATTTTAAACCCCAAACTCATTAGGTTTAAATGTCACTGATTGCTAACCAAATATTTGTAATTGCACCATTGATCGAAACATTTGACAATATGCTTTATTCGAACCTTTTTTTTCTCGAATACAAATACTGTACATTGGTCTAGGAAATTCGACATAACGTTACTTTACTGTATATACAAATTGTTTGCGGGTGTCAAGTTTGGAATAACTGAAAGTTAGGTTTGTATTCACTGAACTAGTGCCCGCTTGATGGATTGCGCTTAAGATCGTAAGGTCTGTCATTTGGGTAACAAAACGTAGTTTCGATTTCCCGTTTGTACTCGACAAGACCTGTCCAACCTCGTATCTTTTGTGTTTCCATCCTCAGCCTAAAGACTCTCAGCGAAATATTGGAATAAAAGCTGTAGCACAAGTCCAGTGCACGTTTCGTTACAATTTCAATACTACATCTATTTGGCAATGGTTGTACGTGACAAGGAGAAGGGTCGCCAGTACAACGCGCAAGCGAATTATTGAAATGAAATTCAACCATGTGTGAGTCCTGAAATGACCTAGTTTGTGTCTAGTGGACGTTAAACCCCAATCGGTACCATTTGAATATTATATTCATTTGTGACTCTCGGTAAGATTTCAATACGTCATCTAATCAGTACCGGACTAGACCCATCTGTCTACCTGTCCGTGACAGGTGGGCCTAAGCTCATTAAGAAAAAGTGGGTCTAAACCTATAAAGAAAAAAAGAGAAAGAAAAAAAAGAAAAAAAGGGAAAGAAAGGAGAGGGGAAGAAAGAAAATGAATGAGAGAACAGGACACAGGTCAGGGGAAAGAAAAGATAGGAAGCTTTAGTCTGAAATGCTTGGAAAATGGGTTAGAGGTTGCCAATTTTCAAAATCTTCCTGGGGGAGAACCTCCCCAGATCCCCCTTCGGCGTGTACTTTTGTGGGCCTAGGTCAATGACACTGCATCTAATTGGGTCGCTTGGTACTATTTCAATACTGCATCTATTGAAAGCGAACTGTTATCAACGCAGCCTTCATGGCTTGACGACGACCCCATGCTACACTAATATGTAAAAAAAATCTATTTTACTCTCATGAAACGTGAGCTATACCAGTAAAAATGGCGTCACACGTCTATAATGTGGTAATCAATAATAATTACCCGGGGGAAGCGTTTACGCTAAATAATATGACATAAGAGATGAAATGTTTCATCCAGTCGTGCGTATATTTAGCTAATAATTGGTGCGATTGCAGTTGACGATGTAAAATTATTTGTCTATTTAGAGAGTGACTATTTCGTGTAGGAAGAAATGAAATGAAATGGGGTTTAACGTCCTACTGTTCTGCTCCGAACTGAGTTATTGAAGACGGGCATACGTCATACAGCGTGCTTCGAGAGAAATTGTGCTTGACAGCAGCATTACTACTTACACTTATATCGAATTCCAACTGTCAAGGGATCTTTAAGGTACACGCCAATGTGTACACGTGTACACGGGACCTTTGTTTTTGTCCCATCCGAACGACTAGACAGTTGTCCTTGTCAGGTCCCCCGTCTCGCATCTCTAGAAAACAACCACGGAAAATCTGGATGAACTTTTTCGGTGGATGACTGAATGGTTAGCACATGCGCGCTGTATCGTACGGTCTGTCATTGGGTCAACTGGCGTGGTTTCGAATCCCCGGTTTTACGTGAGTAGGGTCGCCTATCCATCCATGCGCGCTGTATCGTACGGTCTGTCATTGGGTCAACTGGCGTGGTTTCGAATCCCCGGTTTTACGTGAGTAGGGTCGCCTATCCATCCTCTTGGGTTTTCTCTGGGCCCTCTGGTTTACTGCTACTGCTAAAGACACCCCTAGTTTGTGTCGCGTGGATGTTAAACCCCATCTCTCTCTCTCTCGCTCGCTCTCTCTCTCTCTCACACACACATACACTCTCTCTCTCTCTCTCTCTCTAGGGTGAGGGTGCAGATTATTGAAACAATGCTAGTGTCGTTGAAGGCAATCAGCCAACAAAGACTTCCATGCTTTCAGCTCAACAAATATGATGACTTTTATAGCTTTCTTCCGCAGCTCTTTATGGATTATATGTAACGGTAATGCGACGGACGGATTTCCTGTTTATTAAAAAAAAAACTTCCGCCTACACCCATGAGAATGTCATGTTCAATGTACTTTTGATTCCGTCATTACGGTTTGAGGCGGCGCCCGTTTTGACTCGGCTCCTTGTGCAACAGCATGACTGCGCACTCTGTGATGCCGTGTTTTCACGTGGAATCTGTGTTGTTCATATTTCGTCATGCATTGGTATAGGAAATGGGCTCATGTTCTAATCGTTTGGGTTAAACGAAAAAAAAAAAAACACGAGGTCCCTTGTAGACGTAGACGTACACGTAAAAGAGCCCTTGGCACTACGAATTCGATATACATGAATCGATTCAAACAAATGTGGAAAATTAATATTTGCTACATTTACGTGAATTCTGTTTCATACATTTTATACAAATCAATTGGTTCTCTGTTATTATTCGGTTTAACAACTGTCACTTTTCTTGCACAACTATCATAGTTAATGTCGCCTTTTGGGACTTAAAATCCTAATAGTCCAAGCCGAACCGGGCATCAAATCGAACCGCGAAACCTGTACCAACATCTCATGCAAAATAATCGGATTTGATAATCACCATAGAGGCATTTATTTTCAATATATGCCATTAAACATAAGTGTTTATTTGGAAGATAATCAGCTCCAGTTTCTGAATATACATGTGAAACATAATCTACACGGTTAACAACACGAATATCTCCTTTTAGTTCATTGTTCGCAGAGAATAAACCCCACAATCAAATAATAACACGGCTAATAAACAATATATCGACGCTGCATGATTCCTTGTTTATTGTCTGTTCATTGTTATATGGGCTTTTACTATTTTAGATGGCACCACGAAGGCCATATCCGTAACTCTAAGCTTACTGTACATCACGCAGGGAGAGAATAAACATGCTCGCTGCAATAAATTCTAAATTCGATACGCGGCTAAGCAAAGGATCGTTTTGTCTTTTGTCAATTCAAAAATAACATTCACATTTTTTTTCTTGTAAAGTATGCATCAGAAGGTATAGGATTATACGTCTAATAACTATGATATATGGTTGTTATACTGCTAATAACTAGGCTAATAATAACTATAATATATATTGGTTATACGGCTAAAAAAAACTATGATATATAGCGGTTATACTGCTAATAATAACTATAATATATATTGGTTATACGGCTAATCAAAACTATGATATATAGCGGTTATACGGCTAATAAAAACTATGATATATAGCGGTTATGCTGCTAATAATAACTATAATATATATTGGTTATACGGCTAATAAAAACTATGATATGTTAGCTATAGGGCTAATAACTGATATATAGGGCTATAACTATGATATTTGATGGTTATATTTATATATGACAAGGAATATGGTCGTCTGTCAAAGGTCGTGGGGTTTGTCTTGATTCTTCTGGATTAGTTACTCCCGCTGTTAAAGATCCCTACACGCAAGCGGATCATTGAAATGAAACTGAATCATATGTCACCCATATATATTTCTCCCTCTCCCTTTCAGGTGTGGCTGGAATGGCAAGTGATAGTAAATATTATACAACTTTACTATATGGTACTGGACCAGGCCACGCATCACCCAGACATGACGCGTCTCATCATCATACAAGTAAGTCAACTTCTTAATTCGGAGGTTAGATGGCCGAATGGTTAGCACATGTGTGCTGTATCATGGTTTGGATTCCCTGGTTGTACGTGACAAGGAGTGGGGTCACCTGTCCAACCTCGTGGGGTTTTTCCTGATCCTCCGGTTTCTTGCCACTGCTACGAATTATTGAACAGAGAGCAATTACATATCTATCATTTAAAAATGAATAGACCAGTAAAATGGTTTAAAACCATCATCAGTAGGGCATCGTATACATGCATACCCCAGAATAGGGCAGGGAACCATTTGTATGCCCTGGTACCCTGGTTCCGGCGCCACTGATTCGGACGTGTGCGATTTAAATATTGTACAATTGAAATTGGGATCAGCACTTTATTTCTGTCCTTTAAAGCTTATACATAAACAGCCAACAAAGCTTTGTTAAATAGTCACACGATCTTATTTTTAACGTTTATTTTGAAACTCATCAATCACGCTACATATCCAAGGAGAGCGGTGCTCTAATTATTTCGGGGTTAATCTATGACCCCAATCTCTTTTCATCTAGTTGCTATTTGGGTTAATTATATAATTACGGTAATTAGGGCTATTAGAAATTAGTATTCAAATAAAATTTCTGCAAGAAAAATCTTAAAATACAAAAATATCCTTAAAGATACATCATGTAATCGCTCAACAATAGATAAAGTAATATGAAAATATTGATATTGAAAACTTCATTCAATTTTTTTCATTCTGAACCAAGTTTCCACTGCTAGCAGTTTTGACAAGAGGTGTGCATTGTTGTAACCAGGACATTGCTATATTCGAGACTTAGTCTCCCTTTCCCATTTTTATATTCGATTTCGAACCGTTCGAATCTCAAGTATCCTATGCCATCGAAAGTTGATTATGGTCTAGTTTTGTTAATTAATGCCTTATAATTAATAACTTATATACTTATTTAAGACCCAAAGAAAGGCCTGCAATGGCATATTTATCTCTTACATAATACACGTCTAAAGAACAATGTGAAACAAAACCGGTATCGAGAACGATCTTTATTTTTTGAATATGAACAATAACTTTAAAGAACAAGCCTTTTCATCATCTATGTTTGAATTATTATAGCAAGGACGGACAACTCTTTATTAAACTAATGTATTTTTAAAAGTATCTCCTGTTATTTTCTAGTGATAGAAAGTTACCACCAAGATGCTGCAGTCCCCACTCATACAGAAACTCACGGTGGTGATGATGTGGCTGTCTACGCTCGGGGACCATACGCCCATCTTTTAACTGGTGTTCACGAGCAAAATTACCTTGCTCACGTCATGGCTTTCGCCTCTTGTGTGGGCCCATACAAACAGTCTGGGGCGTGCAGCCATGACACTGGCATAATCGGTTAATATGTTATAATATTATGTAGATTGTTTTTTTTATTACTTATGTTCTGTTTTGTTAGTCAATAAATTATGTTTAATTTAATTTGGTTGAACTTCACATGGCACTATAGTTTAAAAGGTTTACATTTATATGTTTGTTTATTATATATTCCCACTGAAGAAGGGTGTCTTGTATGTGACCAGGAGTATGTCTAACCGGGTCCTCTGCATCCCCCCCACTGCTAACAACACCTATGCACAAGCGAACTATTGAAATAAAATTGAACCATATGTTTGTCCCCAAATGATCTGGTTTCCATCGAGTAGGCGTTTAACCCAATTTCTTCTTCTACTACTACTACTAGCTGGTGCTTTAACATCTGCTTCCACAGAAGTGATATCGCAGACAAGACATAGGTCGCGAGTCCATATCCCCTACGGTGTGACTACTCCTCCGACCCCTTCCCACAAATTAAAGGATTTAGACATTGTCATTGACAAAGAGGATATGACGCGCAGTTATATCACTTAAAATGTCTACACAACACAGATGCTACCGGGTGCTTTTTTTTCTAATTACTTTTAACTCTGCAGGATGGATCGCAGTTTAAAGCCATATAGACAAGAGGGAAGCCTTGCGATTAATATTCTGTTTCAGAGTGTATTATATTTCAAGTTTGGTATGAAGTATTCACTACTATTTCTAGTGGAGATCAGCTACTTAATCCTCCAAATTTAACTCAAGTGTTCGCACCTGTAAAGTGCCCATGAAGAGTTTGGTAGAGTGTTTTAGTTACACGATATTTTAGGATTGTCAAGTGGATAGTCTTATAGAACTCACCGGCTATCAAGTGCGTCATGCAGCAGTAGGTTGAAGATCCTAAACACCGAATGAAGTGGGGCTTAACGTTCTACTTTTTTGGACCGACTTGGGTAATAAAAATGGATGAAGTTAAACCGTGCAGTGTGCTACGGGGAAGATCACATTATGCCTCGGTTTTTTGGTCCATCCAATTGACTCGATAGCTGTCAGTTTCAGAGAGAGAAAGAGAGAAATGGGGTTTAACCTCCACTCGACACAAACTAGGTCATTTTTGGACTAACATGTGGTTTCAACATATGCGCGTAGGGGTCTTTTAGCAGTGGGAGGAAACCGGTGTGCCCGGAGGAAACCCGCGAAGTTGAGAAGGCGCCCCTATCTCCATGCCACATACGCTCAAACCAGGGATCGAAACCACAGCCGCAAGCCAGATGTGACCGGCCAGCTAGAGGTCGAAGCGCGGCCCTCTAGACCACTAGGCCATTCCAACCACTCTGTCCGTGTCAGGCCCTCCCAAGACACTTTCTCGGTCCATACCAGGAGCAACCCCAAGACCCCCAGAGTAGGTAGGTAGCCAGACTCCCACACAGATAAAACACTTTCATAATCAGAGGCGGATCCAGTGGGGGGGGGGGGGGGGGCGCCCCCTCTAATTTTCAACATTGCCCTTTTTTACTGCTGAAAGTGCCTTTTCTCAGACCTAAATATGTCCGTTCCGAATGTTTACTTAGAAGAAAATATCATGGCTACAGATGCAAGAAAATGACGGATAATTTTCTTGCCCCCCCCCCTCCCTCAGCGGCGTGCCCCGTCTCTGCGATCAGTGCCCTCCTTTTGCGGCGCTCCCCCTTTTCAAAATTCCTAGATCCGCCCCGATAATGCCCTGTTACTACTCATACATTGGATCACTGCAACCCATCTCACTATAATAGTTAAAAACTAGATAGTGTAAAGGTAATTTGCTGAAAATTTCAGTCAAATTGATCGACTATGAGCCGAGAACGAAGCGAGTGAAATATTCACATAGCCTCGGTCATCATTACTATAATCATTAATGTAAACAGCATAGTCTCGATTACCCACTGTTTTGATTTAAGCGACATATAGGAATTTAATCCAGCCAACATCGAAGACTAGCCTTGACCATCGGGAGTTTATTATGATCTTGCTAAGTTAATTAATGTCTAATTGATAATTTAGATAACATCTGAGGTCTAAAGAAAGACTTTTAATAAGCAGATTTTGCTCTTGCATAATGCATGTTTAAACACCTTTATCTCTCTCTTTGTTTGACCATTGGTAAGGACAGCTGTCTAGTCGTTCGAATGGGACGAAAACCAAAGGACCCGTGTACACCTTTACGTGAACGCAAAAGATCCATTGGCAGTTGGAATTCGATATTACAGTAGGCCATGGTGCCACTGTCCGGATAAAGTTTCCCCTCATAGCTCTCTTCCTCTCTCTCTCTCTCCCCCTCTCTCTCTCTCTCTCCCCCTCTCTCTCTCAACAAGAGACACACAGGCATCGTAACTGCCCGGACAAAGTTTCTCTCTCTCTCTCTCTCTCTCTCTCTCTCACTATTAACAAGAGACACACCCCATCGTAACTGTCTTACTGATTGATCGGCACCTGTGTACATTCTCCTTCAAAACAATTCATTCTTACTCTCCGTTTTAAAAACCATTAACCTCGTGGTGTGGCTAGCGCCTTTATCCTGGCTATAATTTAATTCTTCAAGACTCTAAACATCTCCACCCAGATGCATATCGGAAACCATTCACCGTGAAACTCATCGTGTATACAGATAGATATTCGGTCCACACACCTTGCTATGAGTTACAATACCAGATAGTGGCTGGTAAATTGGTTTTTAATTCAATCATTCTGCGTGTCCGCTTCCCGTAATTTGGTCATGTTTAGAAGCTAACCAAGTAAAGGATCGTGATGGTTGTAGAACAGTATACTGGCTATTGATTGCTTCTCTTTTACTTGCCCTAAACACTTCCACATCGTATAAACTAGATTATTGTGATGATAAATGAAATAACTGATATCGGTTTATACCTCTAAATGGACATTGGAAACATCGCTATCAAGCTTGATGTATTTTTATGATTTCTCCCCACAGCCCTATTATTCTTTCATGCGGAATGATAAACACTTGGAAATACTTGGAGGAGTTATTGGATGGCTTGTGGAAGACCTCTCACATCTCCCCTTCTCAGTGAAATAACATACAGGTAATACCAATCCGTACCATGAGATCCGGCGCCGAGTTCATAAAGCATTCTCCGACTTAAGTTGAGAATTTGCTCAACTTTCAATCAATGTTTATAAGACATATCTTTGGAGCAGAAACACAAAACTTTGCATATAGTTTCTTATTCATGTATTATTATTAAGGGCTATATTCTAGTTAAAATAAGGCGAACAAGTTTGAGTAAATTCTCAAGTCTGAGAATGCTTTGTGAACTCGGGGCCAGATCTATATTCCGTTTGTTTTTTTTTATACTTTCGATGACCAACACTACATAAAGATCTAATATGTTACAGCGATAGGTCAAGACAGAGGTCATACGAGCGGCTTTTGACCCAATGATAAACCAAACAGCAGTGATGTTACTAGTGGATTACCCACAGTTCCGTGCAAAACATGCTTAAAGCTCGCCGTAACAGGCCGTCTGATTGACTAATCCCAGAACACGTCAATGATAAACACTCTTCCAAACACGCATAAAGCTCGCCGTCAGATTGACTAATCCCAGAACACGTCAATGATAAACACTCTTCAAGATCCTAGTGTAGTAAAGCCAAGTAAAACCAAGTTTTGAACTATAAAAACGATCTGTATTTTAATTATATTGAGCTGGCACGAGAGGAACGTGGGCCTTCAGATTGGCTAAACATGCGATGTCATGCTAAGACGTCATTCAGTAAAAGGTTATAGGAGGAAAATGGGTGGGTAAACATACTACAGCTTTGGCACCCATTCATTAAGGTGGTACTCTCTGGGAATTTTGAAAAATGAAATACGACTAAGGGCACATAAAGAAAATAGACAGGTATTATATTACATCTTGGTACCCATTCATCAAGGTAGTATTGAGAATTTCCAAAAATGAAATACGAACAAGATAAGCCACATTCGTTTGTTGTTTGTTTTTTTTTTTGTTCTTGGGGAACTTCTGTTTATTATTAAACTGTTCTTCATGAAATTGTTTGCTTTTAGTTCCAATTTTTTAAAGTTTAAAAATCTTAAACTATCAACTTTCATGTTTTTTCAAATGTTCATTTATTTACCAAGACAGCCACGTGCTGAAAATTAAATTAGTTTTGCCTCCTGACTTAGCACTGTATAACATAAATTCATATTTTGGCATAATACGTTTAAAATACTTCTATTTGGGCTTTAGATAAAATGAAATGGGGCTTAAGAGAGGATTTGGCAAAATAACGTCCCTTGATAGTTGGAATTCGATGACTCAAACTTCTAATGAAATGAGTATAACGGAGACCTAGAAAACACAACGATCTAGCCGATCAGATGATATAAAGAACTGAATTTTGTCGTGTATTCGTTGCTATGCACGTAAAAGATCCTTTGATAGTTGGAATTTGGAAACAGGCCTGGCGTATGTCCGTCATCATTGACTCAGTTGGTGCATAAAACGCTGCGGCTGTGGTTTCGAGCCCTGGTGTGAGCGTATGTGGCATGGAGATAGGGGCGCCTTCTCAACCTCGTGGGTTTCCTCCGGGCACTCCGGTTTCCTCCCACTGCTAAAGACCCCTACGCGCAAGCGAATTATTGAAATAAAGTTAAACCATATGTTAGTCCCGAAATGATCTAGTTTGTGTTGAGTGGACGTTAAACCCCATTTCTCTCTCTCTCTCTCGCATAAAACGCTAAACAGTATTCAATGTTGGATTTCGATGAAGATGGGTCCCGAGATAATCCGGGACCGCATCTAGATGTCAGAACGCTACGCTTAATTCCCGAGATATTCCACGTATGAGATCCAGGGTCTCTCCTCTAGATCTTGGAACCCCAGGCTTCAGCCAATCAAGCCGGCATTGGTTATATTGAAAACGGTATTACTAAGTAATAAATACCACCTTGTTCGGAGGCCCCTAGATCTTGAGACCCTAGGCGTTCGTCTGCCAAGCACGGGAAAGTAAAATAATTTGAAAGGCTGCAGAATTTGTTTTACACTTTATACCAAAGAACAAAAACATTGAAAAACCGACTGGTCCTCCGCTGAAACTATTTTATTTCTTGTTCATTTCATTTTCTAACAAATAGTCTAGTTGAAGATTGGATGAATTCTGCCTCGAGAAAAGTTTCACAATGAAAAGTGTAGTATTAGTATGAAATGGTTATCCGAATAGTACCAGATATCTTTGCGTGAGGTCATCTCGTTTATTCAGTGTGAAAGACTCTTAAGAAATGTTTATCCTAGTCCCGCGCGGAATCTTAATGTCACTTTTACAAAGATCGAAGTACGGGCTTTTAGTCTCGTATATAGACTTGGGAATGATCCCGCCAATTTCACGCTGTATATTAAGTACAGGAGGACCCTACAACACACAACAACAAACTCATTAGATAAACCTGTGGACAATGGTACCCATATATTACATACACGGTGCAAGCAAACAAAAACAACTGTATATCAAGTGTAGGGGGGGGGGGGGGCAAGCCGTAAATGCAAACAACTGAAAGTTTTCAATATTCAATATATTCGTTTTTCATAATCTATTTTTGAACTAGTAGAGCTAATTATTATATCTAAATCTTACATAATGTATCAAATCAAGTGAATGGATCCGATGGCAAGCGTCCACAACGCTGTAGAGTTCTAGGACGGTAATTATACAGAGAGAGAGAGAGAGAGAGAGAGAGAGAGAGAGAGAGAGAGAGAGTTTAACGCCCACTCGACACAAACTAGGTCATCTCGGGACTAACATATGGTTTAATTTTATTTCAATAATTCGCTTGCGCGTATGGGTCTTTAGCAGTGGGGGGAAACCGGAGGACCCCTGTCCAACTCACGAGGTTGGACAGGCGACCCTTCTCCTTGTCACGTACAACCAAGGGATCGAAACCACGCCAGTTGACTCAATGATAGACTTTATGATACCTACCCTTCAACTAGCCACCTCGCAACAACATGAACATTATATTCCAACAATGAAATGTGGTGAACAGCACCAAGTTATTATCAAGCCACAGATAATGATCAAGATAATTCGTGAAATTTGAAACCTTCAGTCAGATAATTTTACTATTTAACCATAATCGGGATCTGGCTCCAACTGAGATATTCCGGTCCTAATGACATAATCTGTGGCCACTATCTACGATTTTGAATACATTTGGTAGTCATATAGACGGCCAATGACAACAAACGATCGCCGTTCGACTGTAATTACCGATCATAGGTTTCGGCACTATATCAATGTCAATAACACGTCTAGCGCGTAGTCTAGGGCTGACAGTTCAACAAGCTATAATCAACTTGTGACTGGGGAAACAGAGAGACAAAGACTCGTTATGAACGAGTGTCAAATTTCGGGGCTGGTTTATTCATCTGAGTTCACGCCCTTTCCAATGCTGACGGAAAAATTTAGTACTTTTGGCTACGAATGAGAGACAAAGAAAGCGAGAGAAGGGGGTGGGGTCGGCTGGCGAGACATGACGTGACGAGAGAGAGAGAGAGAGAGAGATGAAATGGGATTTAACGGCCTAAGGAAGACAGGCGCACAGTGTGCTGTGATGGAAATTTTACCCGGGCAGTGGTGCAAGGGGGCGGGGTCTGATATAAAGTTATTGGGTCGAGACAGAGAGATTTAACGGCGTACAGTGTACGTACAGTGTGCCGTGAGAGAAATTTTGCCTGGACAGTGGCGCTGCGGTTTACTCTTATATCGAATTGCAACGGTTGTTAGACCAATCTGAACGATTAGACAGCTGTCGAAGGGCTTCCGCCTTGCACCACTGTCAAAGGAAATCAAGCCGGAAAATCCCAATCAACCCACGACCTCCAGGCTAGCAAGCAAACGTCTTACTCACTTAGCTATCATGGCTCCAGGGAGAAAGAGAGAGAGAGGGGGGGTGAGAGAGGGAGTTATGAAGGGGGGGTGGGTGGTAACGGTGGCTAAGTGGATAAGGCGCTGGTTCGCTAGCCTGGATGTCGGGTGTTCGATTCCTGCATTGGCCGAGAAAGTTCATCTCGATTTTCCGGCGTGATTTCCCCTGTCAGTGATGAAGAAAGAGGGCCTGACAAGGTCAGCTGCCTAGTCGTTCGGACGGGACGAAAAATCGAGGTCCCGTGTACACATTGGAGTGCACGTAAAAGATCCCTTGGCAGTTGGAATTCGATATAAGAGTAGGCCGTAGCGCCGCTTCCCGGGCAAAATATTGCGTATGCCCGTAGGTGCAAAAGAGTAGGACGTTAAACCCCATTTCATTTCATTTCATTTCGTTATGAATGGGTGTCAAATGAAGAGACTGGTTAATCGTCACCCGACTGCACAGCAATACCGCAGCTAAATCTACTTGTTAAGGCCAGCTCAATTTTCGTCAAGGTAGCTGAAATGTAAATAAGATCTTTTACCAAACTTGAAGTCGGCCTAATGATTTAGATGTAACCAACCTATTCCAATATTGACGAGGCACTAAGTTTAATTTTGGCTACGAAGGGATTAAGACGTAGTGTAAAATTGTCTGAATTGGTGCTAATGTTTTTCCAGCGACGCAACACACACATTCTGAAATATGCCTTGTCGTAAAATATTGAATGTTTTTCTCTCTCGCTGATCATTTTTATTTAGGGGACAGAAATAACAGATATTTGTCTACGGTCTGAAATATAAACACGTGGATTGGCTATTATTAACGCGTTTATAAGGAGTTAATAAAAATTGCTTGAACAAAGAGACCCGGTAGAAATCTTCTCTCAGAGAAACAGATTGTGTTAGCGGGGATTACAATTGTCTGGCGAAAAGTGTAGAATCCGAGAGAGGGAGAGACAGAGAGAGACATAGACAAGAGGCAGTAACATCCACGCGGCACAAACTACATCATTTGGGGACTAGCACGTGGTTCAATTTTTAAGGTCTTTATCAGTCTAGTGGGCGAAAATCAGTGGCAACGTACAACCAGGGAATAGAAACACCGTTAGCTGACTCAGTGGCCATTCAACCCTGCTGAAGCATCCGAAAACCCAGAGCAAATAAAATGAAGTCGGGTTTAACTTCCCCCTTTTCTACACCGGCTGGGCTAATGTAAACGAACAAAAAACCTAAAGGACACTGTTACAGTTCTTTAGCATGCAGAACTAACACACAAATCTACCAAAAAGGTTATATTTGTTGCATGCAAGGGTTATTCCCCTTAGATCTTTTTCGAATACGTATTTACCGTAGATATCGGTCGGTAATCAAATAAATTATGTCAATTTCTCTAACATGCATTAATAATGATGTAATAATATTTGTTGCATGCAAGAGTTATTCCCCTGAGGGCTGTTTCGAATAATTATTTATTTTGTAAACATTGAAACCAATTTTGGTAATTTGATAAACCTATATATATATCTATAAAATCGTGATGCGTCATATTAGCGCAATAGAATCACTTTTAAAATTAAATATCGTGAAAGGTAAATCTCTTAAAGGAATATCAGTTCAAAATGGTCCAGTTCCATTTTGTATTTACGAATATATGCGGAATTGAAATTCCGCCGATTGATACGAGGGGTTGGGATGATCTAGAGTGCCGCGCTTCGACCTCTAGCTGGCCGGTCACATCTGGCTTACGGCTGTGGTTTCGATCCCTGGTGTGAGCGTATGTGGCATGGATATAGGGGCGCTTTCTCAACCCCGTGCGTTTCCTCCGGGCACTCCGGTTTCCTCCCACTGCTAAAGACCCCTACGCGCAAGCGAATTATTGAAATAAAATTAAACCGTATGTTTGTCCCGAAATGACCTAGTTTGTGTCGAGTGGACATTAAACCCCATCTCTCTCTCGCTCTCTCTGTCTCCCCTAATGCCCCTTTAATTAAATGTTAAATAATCAATTATGGATACGTACAAGCTTGAATTATGTTGGGAGAAAATTCATATTTTAGCGGAACATGCAAATGGTATATTCGTCCGGTCGCCAAACCCAATATTTTGAGTGAACCTGAAAATTGTATACATATTTTTTTATAACTGATTTATGTAGCCTAGGGCGTCCTCTTTCAGAATCTGTCGGGTCGCTAGTCAAAATTTGTGGAATAAAGAATAAATTGTAATAGCGGCCGTAAGCGGACAACGTGATCAGTTTGAAGGTAGATTGGCCCCCCACAGTGGTTTTACATATTCATGATTACAAATTGATCGACAGTTAGGTTAGTGTTAGGTCGTGGTAAGCCTCTTAATTCCCGTCTGATGCATTAGTATTCATACCCTGAGGGCCACGGATAAGCCCCGCCTCTGTTCCGTATAATGACTGGTCGGGAAAATGAATGTGATGATGCCGACCAATAAAAATCATCTACCGATTTTCCATCGAATAAGACCCCCTGCTTCCCATTTGAGGTTTTACAACGTACAAACGGCTTTTCTGTACTTGCTCGCCCTTAATTCAGAGTGGTCTATACCGGAAACACCCCACAGACGTTTTTAATAATCTCCATTTGGTAGCTAATGGACGTGGACCTTCTCGACTGACATGCGTGCTGCTGTACTATATGATTCGTCATTGTGAGGATAGGACGGAAGTATCGTCCACCCATCACCAAATAGTATGTAGTTTATTGCGCTTGATTCTAGCTGTGGCAGGACATGAGAACTCGTGGACAGCCCACACAGTTAGTCAGGCGTACAAGAGTCGGTTTGGAAAATGACTGATATAGGGATTATCCTTCTAATTTTTCTGTACAGATTATGCTAATGAAGATAGGTTCCCTTTAAAACCCTGGCACTCAACACAGTGAACCCCAGCCACACACACCCATGCCCCCACCCCCGGATTACCAGCAGTCAGAC
The DNA here is from genome assembly GCA_036850965.1 of Patella caerulea. Classification (NCBI taxonomy): domain Eukaryota; kingdom Metazoa; phylum Mollusca; class Gastropoda; family Patellidae; genus Patella; species Patella caerulea. The sequence continues at coordinate 7,656,825 of JAZGQO010000010.1, forward strand.
ATTTGCACTTTTATATAATTTCACACCTACCAATCTTGCATTCTTTTGGACAATTTCTTTTTCTTAAGCCCGGACCATACCGCTACAACTACACGCAACCCGACAGGACGTTGCGTTGGGTAGAGTCTGGGCAAGTCGTAGCGGTATGGCCCGGGCTTTAATAATACGGCTATTCGATCAAACAGGGTTTACAAAATGGTGCTCAATGGCCATTTTGAAAGAACATGAAAGATCTGTACTTCAAACATCACCTATAATATAAAAAAAAAACTAACACTATTTCTGGTCAAATCTTAAAATAGATACGATATGGGTGAACAGGGTTTGAAAGAGACGGCCACAATAATTGAATTTTACAAGCGGCAATGAACTTGTCCAATATTTTACATGCACGCGTCAATTAATAGTGACGTTAATCAATGCAAATTATTGGGTAGGACATAAGGGACCGCGACAATTAATGTATAACAGCGCTACTTGTCAGATAGTATCGAGAGAAACACTACGCATTAATTGCCTTAATTATAATATTCCCCTTTCCTTGCTGTCAGAGATTCAACAAATCAACACTTTTAAGTCTACCATATTGCTAGTAATTCGCAGGAGAATCGCCTCCCATTATAGTTTTACAAATACGATTATGGCGAGAGAGAGAGGGAGATGCAATGTCCACTCGACACAACCTAAGTTCAATTTTATTTCAAAATTTCGCTTGCGCGTAGTGGTTTTTAGCGGTGAGAGGGACCCGGTAGACCCAGAGAAGACACGCGGTTGGACATGCGACTTTATTCACGCGCCAGCGGGGAATCGAAACCACCCCACTTGACTCAATGACAAGATCTTCTGATATAACGCGCACGCTTTAACCATTCAACAACGCGGGATCTCGGCTCATCTTTTCGTCTCATCCGATAGACTGGAAGATGCCTTTGTCAGAACTTTCGTTGTCTGGTAACAATGACAAGTGGAAACTTTGGAACTTTCTTGGCGATCCTCGGTTACGAATCCAAGACTACTTGCAAATGGTTAGCTGTCCAGCGCTCTAGTCACTGAGTCACAGCGGCTCTCAAATAAAGTTATGGATAAGTTGTGTCTGGTTTTCGGATTAAAAAATTAGTCCTCTTTAATGCCAATTGTCATTTGTTAAAACCTCCAGCGTAAACATTAGCATGAGTTCGCACCAACCGTAGCACCACTGCGGAAGATCAGTACCAAGAGGATTGGCGTGAGTTGTTGTTGACGGTGATCCTCGTCTAACTTCATTACGACTGTTTGGTTACCTCTGCGACATACAAATTTAGTTTTCACACTGGAATAATTTTCTTCCATCACCTTCAGGAGTCATCTCTAATTTGACGTATGAACTGTGGTGCCAATCTGACATGACACCCTCTAGTGGGTTATTATTGATCGCGAATTTGAAAATCTAAATGTTAGTACCGTATTTACCATCTTGTTTTGGATTCTTCCATTTCTTCGTTTCGGGGGGTTGGGTGGCCGAAAGGCTAGCGTGCGCGCGCTGTATCATACGGCTTGCCATTGAGTCAACTGGTGTGGTTTCTAATACCCGGTTGTACGTGTCAAGGAGTAGGGTCGCCTGTCAAACCTCGTGGGTTTTCTCGAGGTCCTCCGACTTCCTCCCCCAGCGCCAAAAAAACCCTACGCGAAATGACCTAGTTTGTGTCGAATGGACGTTAAACCCCATTTCTATCTCTCCTAAATCTTTACAGCAGAATGTATAATACAGGGCAAAATTGCATTATCCCCACTTTTACAGCAGGAGAAAAAATAAACGAACCCCGATCATTTATTTAGACATTCGCGTTTTCGCACTTTGTGGAGGATCATCTATTTTTAGACATTCGCCTAATCGCACTTTTCAAGGGATCAAAGACACCGGCCATCAGCCATTTACGGCAATATATTGTTGTCAACGTTTCTAAGAAATAAAACAAATTATTTCACATCACAAGTTTAACTACTTTACACCACTGAAATTCGGAGAAAGATAGACCTACTCGGTACTACTCAAGCGATCATGGGCCGATATTGGAAAAACAGGTATTAGTCCCTTGACAGTGATGGAGGGTGGAGGGTCTGACCAGGAGAGTTGTCTATTTGTTCGGCTAGGACGAAATACCGAGGTATCGTGCAGACATTGGCGTGCACGTAAAAGATCTTTGCAGTTGAAATTCAATATATGAGTTGGCAGTAACGCCTCTGTCCGGGGAATTTTTCCATCAATGCATGTACGTCTTCACTAGTAGAATGGGAGCAGAACGACTGTAAATCTAAAGCCAGGCTGACACTTGCACGACTTTTGGCCACGATGTTGTCGGGCCCATCAGTGTCCAGATGGACACGAACTGACACGACGAGTTCACGCATAGTTTCGCATTGTTTACGCACTTCCCGCATTGGCACGACAGGTTTGCGCAAATCGGACGGTGTCGTGGCGACTCGAGTCGTGCCAATGCGTGCCACGGAATTGTGCAAGTGTCAGCCTGACTTTTGCTCGACTTTTGGCCCCGATTTTGTCGTGCCCGTCAGTGTCCACATTGACCCGAACTGGCACGACGAGTTCACGCATAGTTGGCGCATTGTTTACGCACTTCCCGCATTAGCACGACGAGTTTTCGCAAATCGGACGGTGTCGTGGCGACCCGGGTCGTGCCAATGCGTGCCACGGAATCGTGCAAGTGTCAGCCTGGCGTTTGCACGACTTTTGGCCACAATTTTGTCGTGCCCATCAGTGTCCGCATTGACACGAACTGGCACGACGAGTTCACGCATAGTTTCGCATTGTTTACGCACTTCCCGCATTGGCATGACGAGTTTGCGCAAATCGGACGGTGTCACGCCGACTCGAATCGTGACAATGCGTGCCACGGAATCGTGTAAGTGTCCGCATTGCTTAAAGCTGGTATCCTGTACAGTGTGTTATTATCGATGAAACATCAACCTAAAGCCAGGCTGACACTTGCACGATTCCGTGGCACGCATTGGCACGACTCGAGTCGGCAAGACATCGCGCCAATGCAGGAAGTGCGTAAACAATGCGCAAACTCGTCGTGCCAGTTCGTGTCTATGTGGACACTGGTGGGCACGACAAATCGTGGCCAAAAGTCGTGTAAGTGTCAGCCTGGCTTTAATGCCAGGTTCCCACTGCAGTGGTGATCTTATCAGCTAGGTTTCATCATATATGGAGTTCAGTCGTAGGAATTGTGCTGATGATATCGAAATGTATCCAAACGTAGTTACGCGTACCAGGCCGTGCGCACAATGAGAGAGATGGGGGGAGGGGGGAGAGAAAGAGGGGGAGATTCGTTTTGATTTCAATAATTCGGCTTAGCGTAAGGGTCTTTTGCCGCTTCGCTGTCCCTTTAGCATCCACTCAACACAAACTAGGTCATTTCGGGACTATCATGATTCAATTTTATTTCAATAATTTGCGTGCCCGTAGTAGTCGTCAACACTGGGGTGGGGGGGGGGAATCTGGGGAAACTGAAACCACGCCTGTTGACTCAATGACAGACCTTATGATACAGCGCGCACGTACTAACCATTCAGCCATCCAACCCCATCTCACGTGTTCAATAGGGGCAGTCCTATCGTAACGCATCGTACGATAGTCGGAACCTGGCATTAGTCAAAACACCAAATAAAATATTATTATAACACCCCGGCCCTAACAACAACAAATAAAATATTGTTTAAAAAGAAAACCAGCCCTATTTTTGTCATCTGTATTATTTTATGGTATGGTAATACACAAGCCGATGCCAGCCTACATCACGTAATTACCATGTTTGTGGAGCTAGAATCTTTAAATTCAATCTGGCATTTGATATCGGTAACTCCCAATTGTACCTGTCTGTAATGTGCTGTGCAGCATTTTCACATGGTTGATTATAGTTATTGAAACCGTTAAACAAACCAATCCTGTCATTAAAGGGGGTGGGGATGAGTTTATACAGTCCTGTTATTAAAGGGGTGTGGTGAGTTTATAGAATTTAAAGCAAACATAGAATTATACGGGGCGTGTACTTGATACCAGCATTTATCCATCTTACCCCAATATATTATTATAATTTCTCACTTGCTTATTTCTCTCTCTCTCTCTCTCTCTCACTCTCTCTCTCTCAAATTGCGTATTTAACACTGAAATGAGAAATGAAATGAAATGGAGTTTAACATCCTACTGGGCACATGAAAACGGGCACACAGTGTGCCCGGGCAGCGGCACTACGGCCTACTCTAATATCGAATTCCAACTGCGAATGGGTCTTGTACGTACACGCCACTGACCCCGGTCAATGCAAGGATCTAACACGCGACCTCCAGGCTAGCAATCCAGCGTCTTACTTACTTAGCACTAAGACCAGATGGACGGTGCAAATTAATTGGAAGTTTTAAAGAGACTTGCCGATTAACGTAACCCAATTATTATTTGAAATGTGGTTTAACATCCTACTGTTCCGATGCGACTGGGCTGATGAAGACGGGCATACGCCATACAGGGTGCTATGAGGGAAATTTTGTCTGAACAGCAGCACTACGGCCTATCGAATCCATCAAGGCATCTTTTATGTGCACGCCAATCCACTTTTAAAGATTGCACTCTTATCTGTACTCACTGAGAAAAAGATCTCCATTTCAATTCAGTTCAAACACTAATAATTCCAACATATGCTATAATTTTATTTTCATTCGCTTGTGCGTCGGGGTCGTCAACATTGGGAGCATTCGAAGAAACCCATAAAAATGGGGACACTAATCCGTGTCACGTTCCAAGTGTTGGATCCGAACGCGTTAGACATATCCACCCCCATCCCCTTGTCCCTCACCCTCTTTTGCGTCGGCGTCATCAACATTTGGAGAACCCCAAAACGTTTGGGACCCTAATCCGTGTCACCTCCCAAGTGTGGGACCGGAACGCGTTAGACAACTGCACCCCCATGCCCTTCACCCTCTAATCCGTGTTACGTCTCAAGTGTGGGATCGGAACGCGTTAGACAATACCCCCCCCCCCTTCCAAACACACACCCCTTGCCCCTCGCCCCTTAAGAGTAAATAGGAAATAATGTCTATGACACAACATTTGTTACAAACATCAAAGGTCAAGAACACAATTAATGACGAAATGTCTCATTCGGCGAAGACAACGATAATGTTTCATTAGTCACAGGGAAATTGGATGTAATAAGGGAGCAAGTTAAGAAGACGAAGAGTGATCTTGAAGGATTACCATTCCACCTTCATCGTTACTGATTGTAGCAAACGGCAGATCAACCTTTGAATACTTATCAACCAATTCACAATATAAGAAGTCTCGTCGGCACTTGACCCGTGTACTCTGGTGGCTTCAATATGAACACATTTTTATAGTACGTTCTATTTGAAATTAAGCAAAATATTGTTGGTTTTTTTTCTCAATTAAAATACATTCTATGAAGCTCCTCGATGCGTTGAAAGTAGACACGGGGTGTTTTGGGTTCTGGTGAGCCTGAGTCAAGGACCGACGTTTCCCTGTACATGTGATCAATCATGGTTCAGGTTCGTCGGGAGCGTCAATAAGAACACATTTTGAAGATTCGCGATATTTTGGGTGTAGACACAGCAGCTTGTCAAGGACCTGATGGGTCGCAAAAGGACCGAGCGGGGTTTGGGAGCGTCAATAAAACACACCTTTAAAGTACATTCTATGAAGATCCGCGATATTTTGGGTGTAGACATAGAGGCTAATCAAGGTTCTCGTGGGCTGTTGGCAAGGATGTATTCTGGACGGACCGTTCCCTGCTTCTACTGACCAGCCATCGTTCTGGTGGTAGGTGTGTGGGCATCAATAAGAACATATTTATGAAGATCCTCTTTTTTTTGGTGTAGGCAATGGTTCTGTTAGAATCAAAACAATATCCATACGAATACATTTATGAAGTGCATTCTATATTTTGGTGCAGACGGTGGTTCTGTGAAAATCTAAACAATATCCAGAAAACTGTCATAGAATTATGGCTTTTAAACCACGGAGTGTAAACGCGCATACGAAATGTCTACCCTGACAACAGATGGACACCATAACTTTTAGTGCCTTCGTTATTTTTAGTCTCACTCCACCTGTCCCAGGGTTTTCTGTTGTAGAATCGAAGTAAAGGGTTGAATATATATTTTCTACCCGGTTTTGGTTAACTATTATTCTTAATTTTGAGGCGGAAGGGTGCAAGAGTTAATGGCTAAATTTAAATGTAGGGCGGACAGTTGCATGTACTTGCATGCTGCTTCCAGTTTGTGTATCTAAAGATTTCCATGGTGAACTGAATACATGCTTTTGAGCATGTGGTTACCATATGTTATTCCATCTGTGGTAGAAAGCCTTCTACCCCTCGAACATTTGGGAAAGATTTAGAGTCGGTCATATGTTGCTCCATCTGTGATAGAAACGTTCAACCCTACACAAATTTAGGGAAACGGTAGGGTCGACCAAAAAAGACGAGACTTAATAAGAGTCAATGGGGAAATTAATAGTGATAGCCCTCTGTACCCTATGTTCACTGTCATGAATCTAGTTATCATGCAAAGCTTTATTGTGAAAACACATATTTATTTAAAACGAACGTGTATCATTACATAAACCAAATGGCTCTTAATTGAAACGGCGTTTGGCTCTATTCTTGGAACTTTAACAGACGAAAAGTTCATATTAATGTAACATGGATGCATTTAAAGTGGGTATGTTCAATTTTGAAATTGAGTTATATTAGATAAATGAATAATCTAATCTAAGCTGTTTTTTTTATAATCGGCCATTTTGAATCGGCCATTACTAATTACTTCCGTATTTTCTTGTAGGACAGAATACACGACTCATGTACTGATTTTCAAATGTTTATTATGTCACACAAAAATGAATATTAGAATCCCATATTGCCACAGCACGATAACAACATCAATGTTGACTGAAATCAGCCAATGTTTAATAACAATTCGTATTTTAATGTCTAATTTCGATGAAAAATGAAGAGGTTTGGCTCCTTTTAAATACCAAACACGACACTAAATCTGAAATCTCTTGAGAAGCCAAAGCGATTAGTGGTGATAAATTTTAATCTAGTCAATCAGAGTCTGTACCTTTTCTTATAATCTGCAAAATCAAAAGACGAAGATCAACCAAGTTCGTTTTCTGTTCCGTTTATTTTGCTTTCGCCTTCGATCCGCGTAGGTTAGACTTGGCTCGTTGCCCTGAAATAAACCATAAAGGCGAAGGTTTTTTTTTTTATTGCTCTCTACCAATATTCTTACATCGAAGTGTAGGATCTCAACATTTTGAGCTTCCTCAGGTCAAGCTGCGATTTAGAAGTGGTCGTTTCGTTGGAAAGCAATTTTGAAGAAATCAGCAAGCTTAAGTATTTTTGTTTTTTTTTCTACTTTCACCTTTCACGCCCCGTGTCGAGTTGGCCTATATGCTTGGTCATTTTGGACTAAGATATGATTTAATTTTATTTCAGCAATTTTGCGTAGGGGTCTTTAGCAGTGGAAGGAAAGTGGATGACCCGGAGAAAAACCACGAGGTTGGACATGCGACCATGCCCCTTGTCACGTACAACCGGGGAATAGAAACCACGCCAGTTGATTCAATCGCAGACCTTGTAATACAACGTGCGCACGCCAACTATTCCCCCCCCCTCCACAGCAAGGGAAACCCCGACCAAGGTGTATAATATTTTTGACACTCAATCATCCCCGACATCGCGCAATTGTGTTCAGAACACATGTCCATCTACCTCTGGTCGTGAGGGCGAGGAATTCGAAGCTCTTTGTCACACACTACTCATACCCGGCCACACCACTCATACCCGGCCATACCCATGCGCATTTCATCGGATATAATTATGGCTTAACGGTGTTTCAATTGGCCAACTGTATTACCATAAATCACGTGCCATTGATCATTTGTTATCTGGCTAATCAAATCACTTGTTAAAAAACATGGGAAACGTTGCATTCCGGCAACTCATGCGAGCAGATGTTCAAATCTTTCGTCAAGATAACATTGCAATTAGTACAGATAAGAGTTTACAGAATTTACGAATTAGAGCAATGTGTAAGTTCTGCTCTAATCTTGATGAAAATAAACGAGTTTTTGAATCTGATAAATCTGCAATTATCACTTGAGTAGTGTCAATTTACAGGCTAAAACATATCGGTCCGATTAGTCAGTGCGTCTTCCAAAGACTTTAAAGATTAAATTTTATAACATTTATTTTGGCACATCTGGTTATTTCTAATTCCCTGCAATCCCTCACAATCCTTTCAATTCCCAATTACGTATATGTTCGTTTTTTAAAAAAAAACTGCATCAACTTGTAAACACAATGGGTTGTGGATGGTCTACACGGTTTGAGAGAAAGGCGGTGAAACGTCCACTCGACACATACTAGGTCATTTTCGGACTGAAATATGGTTCAAATTTAGTTCAACAATTCCCTTGCGTGTAGGGTTATTTATTTTAGCTGTGGGAGGAAACCGGACTACCCAGAGAAAAGCCACGATGTTGTACAGACGATGCACTCCCTGTCACGCACTAGCGTGGAATCGAGAGCTTATTATAAAACCAGCACAGTATCGGGGGCGGATCCAGCTGCTCAGCTACATAAAAAATATAATTCCTTGCATCAATGAAATTACATCACAAAGTAATCCTACATCAGTATAAAAACGATTTCTCTGTTTAAAAAATTCAATTTGTATGCATGCCTATGTAATTTAGAGATGATGATGGCAGATTTTCGTAACCGAAACCTGGCAAACCCCCTCCTGTAAAAATTCCTGGATCCGCCCCTGGGTATTAATGGGCAACATTAACATTATTGGACACAGCTTTTCGATAGTATCCTCTAATCGTTGTCAAGCAGAAAAGACGCGGTTATATATTTATCGAAACGTTGTGGTTGTGTACAATAAATGAAATACAATGGGGTTTAACGTCCTGCTGTTCTGCTCCGACTGGGCTAATGAAGACCGACAGACGCCATACGGTGTGCCTTACACGGTAGTCGCTTGTTATTGTCTAAGGGTGAGGGGCTTTGTCATTGGGAATTTCATATTTTCTAAGAAAGTCAAAACCTAATTATTTCTATTTCTTTTGCTCTAAAGGTTGTCAACTTACTATTATACGATCATGGGCATTATTTTACAGGCATTGAAATCACTAACACAGGCTGTCACAGGAAATAATAACACGATTACCTCCCTTATTTTCCCACTCCCCTCCATGGAATGGCCATCTTCAAACGTTTGAATTTGAAGTTAATTAGCATTAATGGGATTATTGTTTAACAAGGTAGGAATGTTTATAGATGCAATCTATTTTAGGGCTTTATTTTAATACATTCAAAAATATAACTTAAAATATGAAATTGGAACTTTAAGTGATCTCCTTGCACAAACTTTTAGCTATTCATTTGTTTTTTAACTCCCGAATACTGAAATTGATGTCGAAATTGTTGCTTTGAGGATGGTCAGTTATCTGGGTCATTTTGGCTATCTAATTAATTCCCCACAACGGATTCTCGTCGATTGATTTTTACCTATTAACTCAAGATCTAGATAAAATATTTATAACAATGGAGTATGCATGCCACTGATGGAATCAACTGATGGAATCCGGATACCGAAATGCTTGCTTTAAAGATGGTCAGTTAACTAGGTCATTAACAGAATCTTGTCTTTGCTGATAACCTTACGGTTGGTCAGTTAATTAGGTCATTTCGGGACTAACATAATACGGTTATATTTTATTATTATTATGAACAGAATACAATTTATATGGGAAAACTGGGGGAATGGATGTGAAAGATATGTAATAGGGATATAATTCGTGCATTTATTCATTCGTTTCTTTATTATTTCATTCATTCATTTAATGTCAAATGTGTTGTTTTAATAACTTATTTAATTTTCAATACATGTCTTTAATAGCGATTATACTAGAAACCATAAATCATGTAACTTGGTAACCGACGGTGGACAGCCAAGTCATTAATAGTTTAGACAGTATGATATTGATAAGCTTAATCCTTGTTATTTCTATTATATGTAGTTTTTGTCTTTTATGTTTTATCATTACCTACGTTCGTTAATTATGTATATATAATTTAATCCTTAGATACGAGCTTCCTTAAATACCGAATTGTACATTCATTCGGGATTCTAGGTTTCATCCCGTTTCCAGGACAGTTACTCTGCCTGTCGGATGTGCTGTTCTGTGTATATGATATTTTATGTTTTCCGGTATTAAACAGTTTAAAGGATAATTCCAGTGTGTATTTATTACCGAACATTTACACTGTTACAGATACATTAGTTAAGAATTAAATAAAGAGATGGTCGTTCTTGATATATTTCAAAAGTAGATGAAAAATAAAAGAAATTATTAAAAATTGCATTCAGATTACTTCCTTCTGAACCTAATTATCACTGTTAGTAGTTTTGACAAGATGTAGATAGTGGTAACCAAGCCACTAGTATGTTCGCGACTTTGCCTCGCTTTTCGATTTTTAAACAAAATTTTTAAATAGCGAACCGTTTTAATCTAGTTAAAAACTCGATTATCCAATGTCATTCAGGGTTGATTATGGTCTTTTTTTGTTAATAAATGTCTAATTAATACTTTGTATAACATTTCGGGTCTAACGAAAGACCGACAAAAGGCAGATTTAGCTCTTGCATAATGTATGTTTAATGAAAAGGTCTCGGCGAAACGATTGGGTTCTTTAAAGACGGTCAAATATATGAACTGTTTTAGCATTCCTCATGGTGTTTGTTGAAAGTTTGTTCATAGTCCGGTGGTCAACCCTGGGGAGAGAGAAATGGGGTTTAACGTCCACTTAACACAAAGTAGGTCATTTCGGGACTAACATATGATTTAATTTTATTTCAATAATTCGCTTGCGCGTAGGGGTCTTTAGCAGTGGGAGGAAACCGGTGCCCCTATCTCCATGCCACATACGCTCATACCAGGGCTCGAAACCACAGGCGCAAGCCAGAGATGACCGGCCAGCAAGAGGTCGAAGCGCGTCACTCTAGTCCACTAGGCCATCCCAACCCCCCTTCAATGCTGGGCGACCCACGATTGTGGCTTATGGAATTTTTAATCAAATATACATTATGCAAGAGCTAAATCTGCCTGTTGCAGGTCTTTTTTTAGGTTCTGAAATGTAATCTAAATTATCAATTAGACATAAATCAACTTATCCAGACCATAATCAACTCTCAATAGTAAGTGCAGGGGGACCGCACTACACGAAAAACAAAAACCTACAAGATTGACCTGCGGAAAACATCAAATCAAGTGAATGGATCCGGGGGCCAGCCGTAAGCGTCCACTGCGCTGTACAGTCCCGGGCCTGTTATGGTACAGGTGTCAACGCTAACCTGCGATTGGATTACGTTCCGATTTGATGTTCGACCTCCCGTCATAATTAAATCAAAAAATGGAGAATCATACCATTTTAGTAATGATAATCGCGACTATGGTTTTTATCTTACCGACTTTAGTAATGATGATCGAGGCTAGCCCCAAAATTCAATCGCTAAAATCCCGGTTCATAGTGAATCAATTTGAATGAAATTTCAGCGAATTCCCTTTACATTATCTAGTTGTTAACTATTATAGGGGCATTCCACGTCAAGTGTACACACTTTCAGAGCGAAAATTGACAAGACATCTTAGATTTCGTTTATTTGATGTCTAATGGTGAGGTGGGATGAAAAAAGTGTAAAAACCAAATTTCAGGTGAATCGACCCAAAAATGACGTTTTTGTGGCCGATCAAATTTTGGGCCAATCCGGTGGGCCAATAACCTTGCAACAGGTATAATTTTCCTCCTAATGGTCTGATTTTCATAACGTTGGTACCAAATTGATCAGGAAATCAGGACCTTTCATTTGATGTATTACACGATGTTATCAGATAATGTTTTCATATTTTCTTTTTATTTGTTTGACCTTGACCTTTGACCCTGTCCGGGCAGAAAATCTGATGACCTCAATTTTTTCTCAAAATCATGTTCTATATATAACCCACCCATATGCTAAAAATGAAAATGGGATCTCTATGGGATCATGCCTAAAAATGCTTTCAAAAATGCCACCTGGGTTGAGTCTGCATGGTTGAGCCTCTGGTCAAGTGTATGTTTGACTGGTATCCAGCATCTTCTGAGAAGTGAAAGTGAATATTTTCTGTTATTTCAAAAAAGGAAAATTTTGAATAACTAGTAAAAAGGGGGAGTTTCGTAAGTTTTGTGCAGATCCCTTCAAATGCCATGGCAAACTGGAGCTGAAGGACCTGAGAGATGTGTCTAAAGTAACTTCCGGTTCGGCACCGAGATTTAAAGGACCTTTGGCGGGATACGCGCCACGGTACGTTATGACGGACACTGGTGGCTATCCTACATAGAAGAAGCCTTTGACGACACACATGAAGTTAGAGTGAAATTACTTCACCCGAGCGGACCCGCAAAAAGCTTGTGTATCCCCAGAGGACAGAAAGGTGTCTCCTCGACATCAGCGACATGCTCGTCAAAGTTGACCCCCAAACATCTACCGGCACAACGTCAAAGAAAGAGATTGCCGATTCCAGCAAGGCTTTAGAAAAACGTCAGTGAATTTAAAGTTCCCTGAAATGAAAATTTCAATTGAAATGGTGAAATTTGACGTCAGTTTATGAGTTAGAAGTCATTAATCAAAGATTATGTACTTTACTGCTCACCACTCAACCATACTTGTACACTCAAGCTATCGCTATCGGATGATAGCCTAGAGTCAGGGATGCCTATTATACCATGTGTGTTGCTTTGTTGCCTGAGGGGCATTGTAATATTGAGCTCAAAAGTTGAAATTGCGAAACCCTATGACTTTGGCCTTCATTTTCCCCCTGATCCCATAGAGATCCCATTTTCATTTTTGGCATACAGGTGGATGATATATAGAACATGGTTTTGCGAAAAAATTGGGGTTATCAGATTTTCTGCCCGGACAGGGTCAAAGGTCAAGGTCAAACAAATAAAAAGAAAATATGAAAACATTATCTGATAACATCGTGTAATACACCAAATGAAAGGTCTTGATTTCTTGATCATTTTGGTACCAAATTTATGTCAATCATGCAGTTAGGAGTAAAATGATTACTGTTGGAAGATTTTTGGTCCACCGGATTACGCAAAAATTGGGTCGGCCCAAAAAACTAACACATTTGGTTTTCAAACCTGAAACTTCACATAAATTGTTCTCTCGGTGGGGCTAACATTTGGAGAAAAATTGAAGAGAATCTGTTACTATGGTGTCAATGAGGTGTGTACACTTGACATGGAATGCCCCTATAGTAAGAACTCCCAGCCCTTCATCTAATCTCCCATAAGTTATCTTTAAGTATTTATAAGGTAATTACTATAGCAATCCAGTAGCGAAAAATAGATTCAATGGGTCCGATTCCGTACAAAACCGTCGAGAAAATCTTTAATCTCGAAAACATTGCCCCACCCTTCGCCCGTTATTTCATAATCAGTTGTCATATAAATGAAATTGATTAAAAATGTTTCACTAAGATCAACCCAGTACACTTCCTTGAATTAAAATCTACACTGACGTAACAGACAAGAAATTGGTTTCGATTATTTATTAATAAGCCTCTTATTATATCGTGATAACAGCCATATTTATCTTTAAATAGCCTATTTAAAGATTTGTAATTCATATGTTTTTTTACGCACTTGCAGCGAGTAATTGAGATTGGATATTTATAACAATGATTACTTCGTCGCATTCTACCAAATATGTGTGTGTGTGTGTGTGTGTGTGTGAGAGAGAGAGAGAGAGAGAGAGAGAGAGAGAGAGGGACTAACATATGGTTCAATTTTATTTCAGTAATTCTCTTGCGCGTGGTGGTCTTTAACAGCAGGAGGAAACTGGTGAACCTGGAGAAACCCCTCACTTGATTGGACAAATAAATATTAGTTAGGCCTATCACACAGTTACATGCATTTTATGATTATACATAAGGAGACAATACATTTTAAAAAAAACAACGCCCACGAAGAAACACAGAAATCATTGCTTGGTTCAGATTACTTTGGGATATTGCAAATTTATACAGAAATAATCTAGTTTGTGTTGAGTGGACGTGAAAAGCAATCTCCACCCCTCACCCCTTCTCTATTTCTCTCTCATCATTTCTCTCGCTTTCTCATCCATGAAGAAACAAACAAATATAATATTGCGTGGTTCGGGTTGCATCTTAAATAGATAAATGACCTTTCATTCGAATCCGTGTTCAATTTATAATAATCCAATTGCAATGAGCGACCTAAACAAGGTAAATCGAGCCTTTCATTTCAATTTGGCATGATAAATCTGTAATGAAACGTAAACGAGTCATCCAGTGGCAAAAAAGAAGCAAATCTTAGGAACATTATTAGTATTTAATGGAAGAAGGACAGGTCAGGCAATACTGACGTGCGAGTAATGTTTATATCGTTTATTAAGCCGGTAATGTGCTGGTTGGAATGGATAGCCATGGACATTAGTAGGCTGTTCATCCTCATATATCATTATGGTTTCCATGTCGTGTTAACAACACACTGGCAGGTTGTCGCTACCAATCAACATTGACCTGACCACCATGATCAATGACCGTGTACTGCTTTACATTCAGAGAGACTATATTATTCTTGACCTTGATTTATACTCATCTACACCCCAACCGACCTCGAGCTCTTGACACCTTCTGTTTCAAGTTCATTCTTACACTACCCGTAGTTACCATACCGCTTTAGCTGATGGATTCCGCGGTTGTACGTGACAAGAAGTGGGGTCGCCTGTCCAACCTCGTGGGGTTTCTCCGGCTTCCCCGCACCCCCTCCTACGTGCAGGCGAATTCCTGATATAAAATTGAACCATACGTTAGTCCCGAAATTATGTCCAGTGGACGTTAAACCTTAACTCGACACCAACTATGTCATTTTGGACTAACCACGAGTATAAGAAAAGGCAGAAGCCTAGGGAGATGTTCCAATTGCAACAAAAAGATTTCTAACAATCAAAAATTGCCAATAGAAAACAGGAAGATGGCGGACAACCCCATGCCTCCGCAGTCTGTATCCGCGCCCGGGTTTTTTTTATATTAGATATTCAGTAGCTTATATAATATCCAACTGTTAATATTACCATAACAAATATGTAATTATGGAGATTGACTGGTTAAATGTATTTTACGTCCACTTAATATAAAACAACAAATGCTGACTGAATTATGGATCGACCAATTTTGATGAAAGACATTGACAATATGAATCGCTACAGTAATCTGAAAACAGTCGATCGAGTATGATAAATTAGTTCCCGTCACAGATTTTTTCTTTGTTAAAGAACACAACACGCTATATATTCATTGGATATATTAAAAACACTCATGTGTCTTGTATTGTGGGTTTAATTGATTTTATACGTTTTCATACTTAAAATGAAAATAAATAATTTAAAATAAAAGACATTTTGATAGCAGATTTATACTGTTTGCCACTGGAACGCAGTATATACATAGAGGAGTATGCGAACGAATGGTTAACGCGTCCGCGTTGAGTGAGAACATACGTTATGGAGTCAAGGGCCGTGGTTGCGATTGTCCGCTTTACGTGACAAGGCGTGGGGTAGCCTTCCAACCTCGTGGGTTTTCTCTGGGTCATCCGGTCTTTATACGTTAGTACCGAAATGATGTTAACTCCGCCCTCTCTTTCTACCTCTCTCTCTCACGCTCTCTCTCTCTCCCTCTCGATATGGTCGACTAGCAGCGTTTCAGCTTACTATTCATCAAATTACAACTGCCAAAGGCTATTTACGTGATCAGTGTCTCTTGGCTTGCACCCAATTCTACGCCATTGTACCTTGGCAGGCACCAAATCCTACACTAATGTTTCTTGACAGGTGCCCAATCCTGACAAATTCTCTCGTTCCACTGTGGGATCGAACCCTGAACGTCCTGTTTAGTGAGCCAGTACCCATTACCGTCATCAACGAGCCACCGTGGCTACCTCCCAGACCTAATCCGAACCCTGACAATATTGAGTCGTTTAAGAGGGAGAAATGGGGTTTAACGTCCACTCGACACAAACCAGGTCATTTTGGGACTAACATATGGTTTAATTTTATTTCAATAATTCGCTTGCGCGTAGGGGTCTTTAGCAGTGGGAGGAAACCGGAGTGCCCGGAGGAAACCCACGAGGTTGAGAAGGCGCCCCTTTCTCCATGCCACATACGCTCACACCAGGGCTCGAAAGCACAGCCGCAAGTCGTTCAAATAAGGTATAAAAATAAAAACACGAGTCGATTTGGAGTGACAAACTACCCGGATTCGGTTGGATTCACTTTAAATAAACGTGTCTTTAATTACGTCACCCCCCTCACAGACTTAACCTAAAGCGTTACAATCATGTCGTTAAAAACAAAGGATTGGATTTCCAATTCGTCCGGAAATAAAACGAGTCGATTCTGCATTACAGCCCTATATTACCGGATTCGGTTGGATTCCCTTTAAACAACCGAATCTTTAATTGTGTGAGTGTGGTTATTTATTCAATCTTCTGACATGAAATCGTTACGTTTTACGACTTAAACAGAAAGGGTCGTTATTTTCTGTTAATGTTATTTTGTTTTTCTAATGTGTTGACTATTGGAATTGGCGTGAGTTGAGCTATAAAGTACAATCGTCAACAAAATTATCTCATTTGCACGCTAATAATATACAATGCTAGCCATAAACCATCCCACGTGCAAGGGAAAACTGACCAATTAGCAACTAACGTGACAAAATTCAATTTATTGCATGGTCAAGTCCGTACGGATATATGATAATTGTTCACGCCATCGTCATTAATTAGATTAAAGAGTGTTTTGTTGCCTGGCAATACAGTGTTGTTAATATTATCAAAATACTACTTAGGTGCGCCTTTCTTTCACGCACTTCCGGTTTGTCGTCCACAGCGTTTGTTTCAATGGGTTTTATCAACAGAATTGGTAAATGTAGATTGCAAAGTACCGAAACACACGCCCAAGCCGGGTTAGCCATAGATGTGTTGTCAGTCAGCAAGCCCAGCGCAGCTATATGTTGCCAGTCAGCGAGCCCAGCGCAGCTATGTATCCCCGGGCAGTCATAAAAATGTGTTGTCAGTTAGCGAAATCGACACCCAGCGCAGCTAATTAGCCCTGGAAAGTGATAAAGATGTGTTGTCAGTCAGCGAAGCCAGGTCAGCTAAAAATCATAAATATCCTTCAGCGAAACACACCTCCAGTGTAGATAAAAGCCCTCGAAAACCATAGAGAATCTGCGATATCATACCCAGGAAAGCCGTCATCAAACCACCAGGATGTCCTCACTGTGATGTGAATAAATACATAACGAACTCGCTCTACTAAATAGTAGGATGTGAATGACGGGCGGGTCGAGGTACTCTTAAGAGATGTATTTAGAAATAAGAGTTGGCCGTTTAATTTCCATCAGTGTGTTTATGAAGCTTGAGTTAAACCGGGTGCGGATCCAGGAATTTTTGCAGGAGGGGGTTTGCCAGGTTTCTGTTACGAAAATCTGCCATCATCGTGTCTAAATTACATAGGCATACATACAAATTGAGGTTTTTAAACAGAGAAATCATTTTTATACTGATGTAGGATCACTTTGTGGTGTAAATTCATTGATGCAAGGCATTATTTTTGTTTATGTTGCTGGATCCGCGCCTGTAAACCATGTTGTATTTCCTTTATTTTAATAAAAGCATGGGCAATCATTTGATGAATTCGCCATATTCCCACCACTCCAACCAGCCTATCAACAACCTTATCAGAGAAGTTACAAATATAATCCATTGACTTTGTTATAGTGTATCTCTGTTTATATTTTATTATATGATTTTAGTTTTAAGTAATAATTGATCAATGTACGAATCGACTTATCTTCTGTATTTAAGCATTTGTTTCCTATGTACAATTTGACATATTATCAATTATATTTATATTATCATTATGTAATTATTTTAATCCTAAGCTTGTATATAAGTTCTATATTCTACTGTAAAACTTTAGTCTGGTGACCGGCTCACCCAAGAGAACTCAGTAAATCATTAACCATTCACAGAACTCAGTAAATCGGGGGGGGGGGGAGAGAGAGGGGGAGAGAGAAGGGGGTGTATGGGCACTAAAAGGTTCAATTTTATTTCAATAATTCGCTTGTACGTAGGGATCTAGTTCACGAGATGTAAACAGGGCTAGCTCTAACCCCAACCCTAACCCTAGTCAACAATCGCATGTCTTAACCTCTCCCCCAAATTCTTAAAGCTAACCTACAATCTAGCCAACAATCACAACACAGCGACCTTGGCGAAACTTGAGTGGGCCTTAACAAATAGATCAAGCCGCACGGAATTTGTAGAGTCATATACACCGATAGTCATGTACGGAATTACATGTAATAAAGCAATGGTTTCAATAAGCCAGCTAGCTTATCAATACCCTGTCTTACAATGATTGAACGTTAGAGAAACTCAACAACCAGCAGCAGGCGATGTAGCGATAGATAACACCTCCCTATACCCGTCAAACCAAAACGATAATTACATTGAATAACATATTTTTCTCTATATATTTATTTTACTGAATAATGCGAACTTACTGCCTTATTAATTCAAACGGCGAATGATAGATGAATTCCTTTTGAGCACGGTTCCCCCGAGAACGCATACTGTCGATGTTTCCACGAAAACATGTTACGGTCAGCAATTTGGTAACACGCAACTTCTGATGATGATTTCCCAAGACAACTTGAATAACAAGATTATATGCCAGAGAATAGGGCTCATAATAAACGTGTGTCTTTGTTTTTTTATTGTTTTAATTTAGTGTTTTGTTATTTTAAAAGGAACAGGGTCTCAACTCTCATCAATGTGGACTGTTAACATCTTGTATCTATATATGGAAGATGTTCTTGTTAGCTTTATACATTTTGCGTCTACGGAAGATGTTCTCATCAATATGGACGGAATACATCTGGCGTTTACGAAAAACTTTCTCATCAATAAGAACTTCTTGTGTCTACGGAAGAGTTTCTCACCAGAAAGAGCTTTATACATCTTGCGTTTACCAAAGACTTTCTCGTTAATTAGAACTTTATGCGTCTTGCCTCTACGGTAGACGTTCTTATCAATATGGGCTGTATATATCTTGCGTTTACGAAAGACGTTCATCAATACCACTACGGAAGACGTTCCCACCAATACAAACTTTGTACATCTTGCGTCTCACCAATCAGAGGTCTATACTTCTTGGTTCTTGTGTCTACGGAAGATGTTCTCGTCAATAAAAGCTTTATAGATCTTACGTAAAGACGTTCACATCATTAAGAGCTATATATATCTTACGTCTACGGAGTACGTTCCCATCATTGGGGGCGGGGGGGGGGGGGGCTAGTGGTCTAGAGTGCCGCGCTTCGACCTCTAGCTGGCTGGTCCGGTCACCTCTGGCTTGCGGTTGTGGTTTCGAGCCCTGGTGTGAGCATATGTGGCATGGAGATAGGGGGGCCTTCTCAACCTCGTGGGTTTCCTCCGGGTACTCCGGTTTCCTCCCACTGCTAAAGACACCTACGGGCAAGCGAATTATTGAAATGAAATGAAACCATATGTTAGTCCTAAAATGACCTAGTTTGTGTCGAGTTGACGTTAAATCCCATTTCTCTCTCTTTCTCCCAATCACTTGGGACTTTATACATTTTGCGTCTACGGAGGACGTTTCCATCACTAGGAACTTTATACATCTTGCTTCTACGGAAGACGTTCTCATCAATAGGAACTATCAACATCCTGCGTTTACGGAAGACGTTCTAATCAATAGGAACTATCAACATCCTGCGTTTACGGAAGACGTTCTAATCAATAAGAAGTTAATACATCTTGCGTCTCATCAATACCAGCTTTATACATCTTGCATCTACGAAAGACATTCTTATCAATAAGGTTTTTTAAAACATCTTACGTCTAGGGGAGACGTTCTTATTAATAAGAGCTTAATACATCTTGCGTCTACGAAAGACGACCTCATCAGTAAGAACTTTATATATCTTACGTTTGCGCAAGACGTTCTTAGAGCTTTATACATCTTGCGTGTACGGAAGACGTTCTCATCAATAACAGCTCTATACACCTTGCGTCTATGACAGATATTCTAACCCGTCCCTTTAATATCCATAAATCTCAGATGGGCAATGAAGCATTTTACTCTAAGAATTGAAACAATTAATATTAGACCCAAAGTGACAATGTAGAGGTTTGTAAGTTTTAACAAGCCTTTAGATGACCATAATATTATGATATCTTGCAACTTCCTCGGTAAGACTGGACACATCTGGTTCGGATAAATTAATATCAATATTATGACTTCGGTGTTTTTAAATCCTAGATGAGCAATGAAACATTTTACATATAAAATCTTATGTTGCTACAAAGTGACAATAATTATTTTACTCGCGAATAGAGAGAGAGAGAGAGAGAGAGAGAGAGAGAGGGAGAGATGAGCAATGAAACATTTTACATATAAAATCTTATGTTGCTACAAAGTGACAATTATTATTTTACTCGCGAAGAGAGGGGGAGAGGGAGAGAGAGAGAGAGAGTTTAACGTCTACTCGTCACAAACTAGTTTATTTCGGGACTAACATATGGTTCAATTTTATTTCAATAATTAGCAGTAGGAGGGGACCGAAGGACATGGTGAAAACTCACGACTTGTATTAGATAATACAAAAAGAAATTTGTTAAAACATTCGATAACTAAAAATAAATAATCTTTTAGCAAACATAAGATGGACAAGTATCACCATTCACTTTTATTTATCTAGAATCGAAGAACAGGGTTTGAAATAATGAGCGACCGTGACGAAAGGCATTGCTACCTATTCCTTTAGGACCGTTTTGCAAGCAGTGTAACACAGAAATTCGGTCTATATAAAAGCAGAATTCGGGATAAATACATGAACTTATTATAAACTTCCTCAACGAGAATATACGTTAATCTGAGAATTTCTCTTTTAATATTCTTCCTTTGAGCCCAATGACTCTCCAGACAGTGTATTATAAAAGACATTCTAAGATACCATTGTCGTGGAGAGACTGGGGGGGGGGGTTATAGTGGCCTAGTGGGTAAGAGCCTGGTTCACGAGTCTGGAGGTGGGTTGTTCGACCCCTGCATTGGCCGAGAAAGTTCACCATTATTTTCCAGCGTGGTACTCATTTGTCAGTGATGCAGGGCGGGGTCCCGTGTACACATTGGCGTGCACGTAAAATATCCCCTCACAGTTGGAATTCGATATACAGAAAACTTAAGGAAGCTGGTTGGAAATCACAAGGCTTGGTTTAAAGGAATCCATCTGGTTTGCAAACTGCGGAACGAAGGTCAAGTTCATACTTTTGAATTTCACATCGTTTTTAATTTTAATAGTTGAGACGTATAATAGTTCCAGCTTGGTTTCCCCTTGTCAATGATGCAAGACAGGAGTTATGGCAAGGACCAGCATGTATTTGTTTGAATGGGACGCTTCCTCGTGTACACGTTGTCGTGTCCTTGACAATTGTATGGACAATAGTCGCACATATCACATTGCATGGCGTATGCTTGTCTGTAGGCCTATTATCTAAGTTGATACAGAGAAGTAGAACTTTAAACCCCATTGTACACAAAGTACAAGAGG
Source organism: Patella caerulea (assembly GCA_036850965.1). Taxonomy (NCBI): domain Eukaryota; kingdom Metazoa; phylum Mollusca; class Gastropoda; family Patellidae; genus Patella; species Patella caerulea. The sequence goes on from JAZGQO010000010.1 coordinate 7,678,606, forward strand.
TTTTAGTTTAATATACTGTTTTGTTTAAGGCCCGGGGGTGGGGGGGTCGCGTGGCTAAATGGGTAAGACACTGGCTCGCTAGCCAGGAGGTCGGGCGTTCGATACCTGCGTTGGCCGAGTAAGTTCATCTCGATTTTCCGGCGTGGTTTCTCCTTGTCAGTTATGCAGGATGCAGGACCTAACAAGGACAGGTGTGTAGTCGTTCGGATGGGGAGAAAAATCGAGGTCCCGTGTACACATTGGGGTGCAGGTAAAAGATCCCTTGGCAGTTGGAATTCGATATAAAAGTAGACCGTAGAGCGGCTGCCCGGGCAAAATTTCCCTCTTTTTCCCAGTTTAGGAGCAGAGCAGTAGGACGTTAAACCCCATTCCATTCCATTTTCATTTTATTTCATTTCGTTGTAGGTTATAAAAGAACGACAAGGTTATGATTGGGTTAAACAGTTGACTTTTAAGGTTATAAATAGAACGCTTTGGCTGGATAATCGCAAGATACGTGATGTGATGAAAAGGAAATGACGTACTCTGATCGCCTGTCAATCATATGAAGTAGAAGAATGAAGTGATGTCATGACTTGAGGTTAGATTGTGTCTAACTACAGATTGGTGGCTGACCACCAACTGACCACCGTTTAAAGTACATTCTTATTGTCCTTCGACAGCGAGAGAGAGAAAGAGAGAGAGAGAGGAGAAATGGGGTTTAACGTCCACTCGACACAAAGTCATTTCGGGACAAACATATGGTTTAATTTTATTTGAATAATTCGCTTGCGCGTAGGAGTCTTTAGCAGTGTTGGGGGTGGCCTAGTGGTCTAGAGTGCCGCGCTTCCACCTCTAGCTGGCCGGTCACCTCTGGAGTGAGCGTATGTGACATGGAGATAGGGGAGCCTTCTCAACCTTGTGGGTTTCCTCCAGGCACTCCGGTTTCCTTCCACTGCTAAAGACCCCTACGCGCAAGCGAATTATTGAAATAAAAATTTAAAAATGACTTAGTTGTGTCGATTGGACGTTAAACCCCATTTCTCTCTCTCTCTCTCTCTCTCTCTCTTTTGCAGTGGGTGGGCGGGGTGCCCTGAGGAAACCCACGGGGTTGAGAAGGCGCCCCTATCTCCATGCCACACATCAGGGATCGAAACCCGTCAACAGAGCGCGGCCGAAATCAAATAAACTGAGTGGGGGTTTAACATCCTACTTTTCTGCCCCGACTGGGCTAACGAAGATGGATGAATTAAATGGAATAGAAGGATAGAGAGAGGGAGAAATGGGATTTAACGTCCACTGGATACAAACATGGGGGGGTAGTACCCGGAGAAAACCCATGATATTGAACCAGCGACCCTACTCCTTGTCAGGTATAATCGGGGAATCAAACTACAATGGCATGCGTTAATTATTAGGCCATCCGACAACTTTTCAACGGATATACGCTATACAGTCCTTTCGATCCCTGGTGTGAGCGTATGTGGCATGGTGATAAGGGCGCCGTCTCAACCTCGTGGGTTTCACCCGGGCACTCCGGTTTCCTACCCCTGCTAAAGACCCTTACGCGCAAGCGAATTATTGTAATAAAATTAAAACATATATAAGTCCTGAAATTACCTAGTTTGTGTCGAGTGGACGTTAAACCCCATCTCTCCCCCCCCTCTCTCTCTCTCTCTCTCTCTCTCTTTAAAATTCACGAATTCAAAGAATCCGTGTATCGTGTGTATTATCCATGGGTTTGCCCTGTGTAATTTGTTTACGTGTGCTGTGGTGTGCACTTTCTAATAAAACCACCTCGGATTTAAGGGTCACGTCAGTGCGGGAATTCATAGATTCCGTGATCTCTGATAGAATCTGATGATTGACGTAGACAACAGTACTAGTCTACTACCTGGTCAATCCATTAATACTGATTTAAACATTTATTCAAAAATTACCAATAAACAATACCCAGACGTTAAATTATTTAAATGACTGTGCCACTAGCTTATCACGATCTAAATGAAAATTAAGATTTTAATAATAGTACGAAAACATGGGACTTACACCGACTATTTCAATCAACTCAGAAAATTATTCATTTGGATCGTATTAGAGTGAAATATATAATATATATCTAATAGCAATGACAGGAGGACAACGCTACACACAAATAGAGAGAGAGGGAGAGAGAAATGCGGTTTAACGTCCACTCGACACAAACTAGGTCATTTTGGGACTAACATATGGTTTCATTTTATTTCAATAATTCCCCTGCGCGTAGGGGTCTTTAGCAGGGGGAGGAAACCGGAGTGCCCGGAGGAAACCCACGAGGCTGAGAAGGCGCCCCTATCTCCATGCCACATACGCTTACACCTGGGCTCGAAACCACAGCCGCAAGCCAGAGGTGACCGGCCAGCTAGAGGTCGAAGCGCGGCACTCTAGACCACTTGGCCATCCCAACCCCCCACACAAATAGAACCTATATGACGAATTGAAGAGTCACTTCTGATTTTCGATGATATCTTTCGATGATGTTTAAAAAAAAATCTAGTTGATTAAGCATTGAAGTTATTTAGTTTTGATATTTCGATTTTGTCGTTTTAATTGAATGTTATATAATCAATTTAAGTACATTTTATGTTGCATAATCACTTCGAGTACGTGTTAGTGCAAATTACATTGTGTAGAATTCAATATTGTACATAAAATGGTATATGACAAACCTCCGGACTACACAGACTTTTGGAAGCAATGAACAACAAACATATTGTATCAAGTGAAACGAACGGATTTTCGGGCGCAAAAGAGAAATGGGGTTTAACGTCCACTCAACACAAACTAGATCATTTCAGGACTAACATATGGCTTAATTTTATTTCAATAATTCGCTTGCGCGTAGGGGTCTTTAGCAGTGGGAGGAAATCGGAGTGCCCGGAGGAAACCCACGAGGTTGAAAAGGCGCCCTATCTCCATGCCACATACGCTCACACCGGGGCTCGAAACCACAACCGCAAGCCAGAGGTTACCGGCCAGCTAGAGTTCAAAGCGCGGCACTCTAGACCACTTGGCCATCCCAACCCCCCTGGGCGCAAAAGGGGTAAAAACTTAGCTATGAACACCAGAAAGACGGAGTACTGGTTGTGACTTTGTTCGTCTGCTTAATTAAGCAGGTCTGTTCGGTCTTATGCCTAGATTTCATAATTGTACCATCTCTCTCTCTCTCTCTCTCTCTCTCTGCGCATGTGTATCAATCCTGTTTCCGTGTATTCCTTTTCTCTTTTTAAGATTTATGTCTTTAAAAGTTTATGTGTTTTAAGATTTATGTCTTTAAAAGTTTGTGTGTTTTAAGGTTTTAAGGTTTATGTGTTTTAAAGTTTGTGTGTTTTAAAGTTTATGTCTTTTAAGGTTTATGTCTTTTAAAGTTTACGTCTTTAAAGTTTGTGTTTTAAAGTTTATGTGAATTAAGGTTTACGTGTTTGTGTGTTTTAATGTTTATGTCTTTTAAAGTTTATGTCTTTTAACGTTTATGTGTTTTAAAGGTTTATGTGTTTTAAGATTTATGTGTTTTACCTATTTCCGTTTGTTTTATATGCCTTCACCTCTCTAGTGCCTGTCACTGTATGTCTATTTATAAACTTGGATTAATATGAAGGGCACAAGAGCAGCGTGTCCGACTGAAATGGCCGTTCTATATATATATATATACATCACTTCTAATTATTAATAAATCATTTGTTATTAATGTATATTCCTCTCTCAGTGACGTTATTCTCCGTCATGTGAGTACTTGTCTGAAACAAGGAGGGGGGGGTGGTTAAACTAGTGCTTTAGATCATAATCTATCTCTGTCCTTGGTTTCGATTCCCTCTTTGTACATGATATCCTCGTGGGTTTTGTGTGGGTCCTCCGGTTTCCTCCTTATGTTAAAATAAATGGAAATATCTTTTTAAGAATTAACAGATTGCCTCCATAACGATTTCCCATTGATGGATTTATGTACTTAGATCTGTGTATAGTAGGAACCCTGCGACTCACCATTTATATAGAACAATGTATTTTATCATTTAAGACATACAAAAAAATACATACCCGTGATCCAATTATTGAAACTTGTGTGCAAAGTTTTGTGCTTCTGCTGGGTGAAAGATATTACCCATAAAAAGTGATTCTTACCTTAAGTGGACAGGATATCCCTGGAATCGACCCCCCTGTTAGCCAGGATGTTCCCATTGTTGAAGAGAGGGTTGATCAAGGGACAAAGGTGTCCACCCTTTTGTTAGAATTCGACGAAACACAGCCGCAAATACCAATGCCCGCGATATATTTCCCCTATTTTCACACAGCATATTATTTTAAGTCAACATTTAAAACCAAAACAAAATAATTCCTAAAACTCCAAATATAAGGGGTGGCCTATCAACGAATGTTTGTAAATATTATCAGGGGTTGGGTGGCAAAATGGTTCAACGCCTGCGCTCGCTTTTGATCATATGGTCTGGTATTGAGTCAAGTGGTGTGGTTTCGCTTCTCATCTTATACGTGACAAGAAGTAGGGCCGACCGTCCAGCTTCGAGGGTTTTCATCCTAATGCTAAAGGCCATTACTCGCAAACGATGGCCTAGTGGTCTAGAGTGCCGCGCTTCGACCTCTAGCTGACCGGTCACCTCTTGTTTGCAGCTGTGGTTTCGATCCCTGGGGTGAGCGTATGTGGCATGGAGATAGGGGCTCCTTCTCAACCTCGTTGGTTTCCTCCGGGCACTCCGGTTTCCTCCCACAGCAAACACCCCTGTGCGTGCGCTAAGATAATACAAATGAAAAATAAGACTTGTATGCGATATCACCTTCGGTGGAAGCGAACGTTAAACGCCAAGAACAACAACAGCGAAGTGTATTGAAATAAAATTACATGTAAACCATATGTCGAGTAGACGTTAACACCCCCCCCCCCTCTCTCCCTCTATCTCTCCCTCTCTCTCTCTTTCTGCATAAATCAAAGGATTACATTTAATACCCCTACCCCTGAAATAAAACATGAACCGTATGTTGGTTTCGAAACAACCTAGTTTGTGTTAAGTGCGCCCCCCCCCCGTCTCTCTGTTTCTCTCTCTCCCTCTCTCTCTCTCTCTCTCTCTCTCTGTATAAATTAAAGGATTAAATGATGTAATTATTTTCTCTGTATACGAAAATGTGTCTGTTAGAAAATGGAAATGTTTCGACATCTTGTTCGATTAAAGCGCCTTAGACCCATCATTATAATGCTTGTTTACCATAGAAATAGGTTTGATGGTCAACTTAGCTAATTAAATGGTTTCTTCAATGGCTCGAACATGTCGTTAAGCGGCCATAAATTTTGGCGAGACAGTGACTAACAAATTAACAATAAAAAAAACAAAAAACATAGACCGGGTTATGTTAGTGTGCCTCGCAAAAACCCAGTCCTTATTAGTACAGTAGAATCTGTATGAGCGGCCTTTTCCTATAGCCGACAACCCCGTGAAAGCGTTCATAATAAAGCCCCTTCAACAAACGGCGACTCCCCTAACGTCACCAACGGCCACTATTTCAGCTGTAAATTTGTCACAGAATCACACCCCCCCCCCATTCAATACATCCATGCTTAACACTGTACTTACTGTTAGAACTGGGATTTTATTAAACATGGATTATGCAAGACCAAAATCTGCCTATTACAGGTCTTTCTTTAGGTCTGAAATGTTATCTAAATTATCAATTAGGCATTAATTATCCAGACCATATAAACTCGCGCTGTTAGCTGGGTTATATTCCTTTATGCCGCCGAATGGCCATTGATTGAAATTAAATTTAAGATCTGTATAATCGAGACTATGCTGTTTATATTAATGATTTTAGTAATGATGACCGAGGCTATGCGGAATTTCACACGTTTCGTTTTTGGCTCATACCTTTACACTAATGGATCTTTAACATACCATTTCTATTAAAAGTTCTACTAACATTAATATTAAAAACGACTATTTAGAAAGTTTTTAGTTATAAATGTTTGAAGATTTGACAAGATAGTATATTAAAGATAACATCAGGGAAGATTTAGATAGAGAGCTGACCATTTTTGCTATAATAAATCAAGAAATGTGTAATTTCATTCAAGTTACTTCATTCGGAGCTAAATTATCACTGTATTTAGTTTCGACAAGATAATAATATGTGCATTGTGGTAAAACTAGGGCACTGATATTTTTTTATCCTTGCCAATGCTTTGATATTTTCAAATTAGATTTTTAAACCGTTCTAATAGTTTTTACAAAATTTCATGTCTAAAGAAAGACCTGCAATAGACAGATTCACCCCCTTCAGATCTGGGGGGTTGGGATGGCCTAGTGGTCTAAAGTGTGATGGACATGACGTCATACAATAACAAATTGAAGATCCTAACAAAGCAGGGGGTTGGGATGGCCTAGTGGTCTAGAGTGCCACGCTTCGACCTCTAGCTGGCCGGTCACCTCTAGCTTGCGGCTGTGGTTTCGGGCCCTGCTGTGAGCATATGTGGGTTTCCTCCGGGCACTCCGGTTTCCTCCCACTGCTAAAGACCCCTACGCGCAAGCGAATTATTGAAATAAAATTGAAACTACATGTTAGTCCCAAAATGACCTAGGTTGTGTTGAGTGGACGTTAAACCCCATTTCTCTCCCCCTCTCTCTCCCTTCATTATGCAGTTTAATCACTAGTATTGAACATCAAATTCAGTTGTGTAGAATTAGTACAGCAATATTTTTAGTCCTGTTTTCCGACCGTCTTAGTTTCGAGGCAATTTTATGTATGGATCCCCACCGCTGATGTCATTTCTACTTCGCTTGTAAAGATAATAAACTTGGAGACCTTAATAATTTTAAGACGATCAGCACTGTCTACAAAATGGATGAAAATAAAACTAAAGATGAACCCCCGTCTCCTTTTCAATTACATCTTATAATGCAAATATTGTTTAGCCATGCATAAAGAAATTCAATAGTACATGCAACGTTTAAATCAAAAAGATGTCTGAGGGAAGATTTAAAATTACGTAGACGCTTATAGATTTTATGGATTAGTTATGAATAATCCGTCCAATATCAGGAATCGTTTATCAGGAATTTGAAGGAAAAAAGTAAGGTTCTTTGCTGGTAGAATTATTTATGAATCTAATCAATAGGGTCAACTAACGTAACTCATGCATGCATATTAAAACCTATAAATGTTTAGATCTGTTTATTGGTATAATTACATATATTCCCCATCAGAATATCCGGCTTGATGTAAAGCAAGCTCAGATAAGTCTATGGGTTAAATTATTCCACCTATTTTTCTAAAATATATTTCCGCATTTTATTTTGTTTAAAGGTATGGGGGGCTGTTTAAAGGAGCTAAATCGCTAACATTTGACAACTAGAAATTGACACATATGGGTCACAACGAATATGGTAATATTGGAAGAATGTATAACCAGTTATGTTCGGCGAAATACGCCAGAAGCCATAATCGAATGACAATCTCTAGTGCCCGGTTATTCTAGTCTACACCGATAGTATTGAATGACGTCACTGTTTGGTATGAGACGTTCGACGGTAAACCTCACATCATTCCCACATAGCACATTGAAATGCGTAATATCTCACTTTGTACAAGGAAGTGGGCGAATACACCCAATTTCTTTTCCTTTGTAGCACATTGAATTACGTATCATCCCGCTTAACACAGAGAAGTGGGCGAATACACCCCACCCCATTTCCTTCATAGCACATTGCATTACGTATTATCCCATTAAGGAGAGGGAGAGAGAGAGAGGGAGAGAGAGAGAGAGAGATGGGGTTTAACGTCCACTCGACACAAAATAGCAGTTGGAGGAAACTGGAGTGCCCGGATGAAACCCACGAGGTTGAGTAGGCGCCCCTATCTCCATGCCAAATACGCTCACACCGGGGATCGAAACCACAGCCGCAAGCCAGAGGTGACTTGCCAGCAAGAGGTCGAAGCGCGGCACTCTAGACAACTAGGCCCCCACCCCCACGTTAAACCCGACCCCATTTCCATCATTTCACACTGCATAGCGTATTATCCCATTTACTACAGAGACGTACGACGATAAACCACATTTTCTCTTTTAAAGTATAAAGGCAGACTATCATTAGACACCATTACGCATGACTGTCCGTTCTCATTTTCAGTGTTCAGGCTGCGTTACAATTTCAAAACGCATGATTAAAGCCGAGACTTTAAAGTTTTAAATATATGACGTCTGCCATTATATTGGTATTTTTGGTTGACTAAATGTTGTGATGTTTGAGTGTTTGGTTTTATAACGGTTGCTTTACGACTTCAAAAACTCCTCAAAATTGTTGCAGAACCTAGAACCGAGATGAAAGAGACTAACAATTTGTAAGACATGGAAGTAAACTTCAGCAAATCAAAGAATATCTATATATTAACCTCCCTGTTACATCTCTCTTTTTTTAAAATTAGTTGAAATGAGAATTAAATGTTAGGATATCACTTCTTGTAGGGTTGAATAAATCGGTTGAATGTAACAGAAAATATCCCAAATGCAAAAAAAAAAGGTCATCCAAATGATATGTAAAGTGTAGACTGACAGGAATCAATATATTTTTCTCATTAGAATGTATGATTTCGTTTTAGATATTTGGGGAAAAAATGAAATGAAATTGGGTTTAACGTCCTATTGTTCTGCTCCGACAGGATTAGTGAAGACGGGCATACGACATACAGTGTGCTATGGAGGAAATTTTGTCCGGGCAGCGGCCTTACGACCTAGTCTTATATCAATTTTCAACTGCCAATGGATCTTTTACGTGACCTCGGTTTGTCGCTTGAATTTTCATTCTTTCCGAACAACTAAAAACCTTTGTCCAAAAGGTTATCCGTCCGGCAAGACGGACAGCGGTGAAACACTGGAGAATCCAGAATTGTTTCCTTGGCCAGTTACATAAGCTCTTACTTGAATTAATAAACTTTTTAAAAACAATTGCGGCATGTTTGTATTCATAAAAGGTAAACGATTCAGGGTTTCCACAAAAAAAATCAAAAGACCACGTGATTCTTTAGAGAGACTCAGTCGGAGCAGAATAGTAGGACGTTAAACCCCATTTCGTTTAATGGTGTGTAACGTCCATTCGACATAAACTACAAGGTCATTTCGGGACTAACACAAGGTTTTTAATTTTATTTCAAAAATTCGAATGCGCGTAGGGTTTTTTAGCAGTGGGGGGAACCGAAGGACCCGGAGAAAGCTCACGAGGTTTGACAGGCGACTCTTCTCCTTATCACGTACAACCGGTGATTCGAAGCCATGACAGTTGACTCAATGACAGGCTTTATGGTGCTAACCATTCTGCCATCCAACCCCCCGGGGTAACAAAAACACCGCTACATAATTTATTACTTGTAAAAACAAAAACTAAGGTAAATGTACTCACATACCCGGTAATTGTGCATTTATTGCACTACAAACCGAATTTCATTAATTCGCTATCACGATTGCACGTTTGTCGATAGTTTGCAGGAGACCTTCCTTTTCTCACACGCTAATATAATTTTATTAACGTTATCCAGACGGAAAGCTCGTTCATATATTGTACAAATACTGGGAGTATGGAGCAGTCATTCAATTAAACATCAAGTCTGAAATATGGCTAAATAACTGCTAAACGACTCTCATTACGTTCCGGACAATACTTCTGAGAAGAGGAGAAAAGCATTATTGGTAATTTAAATTCTGGTTACTATTGGTGCTAATTATCACTTTGTCACATTACGGGATATAAATCAAGTTAGTAGAGAGGAAGGTCAATTCATTATTAATGTTTTCCACTTATAATAATAAAGTTAGTACACTTTTAAAGGGACTATCCCTATTTGAGCAAGAGTTTCAAAAATAAAAATATGAAATTTAAGCGCCAAAATATAGAGGAATGGAGTATTTACCTTGTCTCAAAATTTCAACTCCCGTTTCTTTAAAGGTCTATTCAACGAATGATGCACCTTCTGTACTTGATAGGGGGGGGATGGCCTAGTGGTCTAGAGTGCCGCGCTTCGACCTCTAGCTGGCTGGTCACCTCTGGCTTGCGGCTGTGGTTTCGAGCCCTGGTGTGAGCGTATGTGGCATGGGGCACCTTCTCAACCTCGTGGGTTTCCTCCCACAGCTAAAGACCCCTACGCGCAATCGTATTATTGAAATAAAAAATGAAACCATATGTTAGTCTCAAAATGACCTAATTTGTGTCGAGTGGACGTTAAACCCCATTTCTCTCTTCTGTACTTGATAACAAACGGTGCCATTCACTTACACGTTATTTGAACCAAATTAAAGTCTGGTTTTATCCACACACCGTATAATACAGCTTGGAACGCTATTTCCAGATGAAAACTGACGGGTTTAAGTTGTTTAAAAACATATCACATATGTTGAGTTAGTTGCTCATCCCTAAATTAGAACATTTTAACACGAAATAAAGCAGTTTTACTCTAAAAAATATTATCGGGATTGGCCCTTTAACCCATTAACAGTATTTATTAGCATATTGTTTTTATTACTATTAAATGTGTCTGTGTTACTGTAGATAAAGGGTAGCTCAAAATGCTGCAGTTGTTTTATTGTGGGCCAAAAAACATTAACATTTATTTACTACTACAAATTTAGTTCTACCTTTCTACACCAACTGAACTTAAAGGAGCTAAATCCCTAATAGTTAGCATCTAGAAATTGACACAAATGGGTCACAACGCATATAATAATGTTAAATGAAAAGCGATAAACATTCAATCGTTTCCGTTTTTGTGGTAATTACTTATTGTCGGCGAAATACGCCAAAAGACTCAATCGAATGGCAATCTATAGCGTTATTCCAGTCTACATAGTTTCTATTGCACATGCTCTCCAGATAAGAATATGGGTCACCGTTTGACATGACTTGTGGAATATGTCTAGCCTCGTTCTTCGGGTCCCTTGCTAAAAATGTTTATTTTGTCTTAAAATTTGGATATCAGAAGCCCATCTTTTTCCGGTAAGATCAAAACATCAATGTTGATTTAAACTGACAAATAATTTATGTTTTCAATGCCGAAGATTTTGGATGATATTGCGTTAGAGACTTAGCTACTTTAATGGAATCGATTTAGTTTCTTAATCGCTTTCGCGTCTCCACCCTATGCAAGACGAATACTCTTGTTTGGTTCCTCTGGAAAGTTTCCCAGGAAACAACCACTGCGATATTGAAGTAGACGCTAAGCCCCACTGACTGACTAACAGTAGCTAAATAATGGAGGACTTTGTCATAGGCCAAGCTTTTTTTATCAATTTATTAAACCCAACGATCCCACTCAGTCACGATAAATATTATTTCTGTAAAAGCCAAATACCCTAAATAGCTCAATTAACATAATATTATCATACAGAATATTTGATAAATGTGCAATTTTGCTTTTCCATGACAAATAACAATATCGATAATACAAACGAACACAAATTATATTGATTTTAGATTATAGATCAGGGGCCTGTTTCACGAAATTTTAACTAAAGATAAAATCCAAATTTAGCAGATACTTCAACTTTTGATTGTCTAAGTTAAAATCAATCTAATATTGTTCAATTAAATTACTAATAAATTTGGATTTTTACCTTAGTTAAAATTTCGTAAAACAGGCCCGAATTTCATCGCCGATGGATTCTCTTCTCTTCTCTCGTTACCCCGGAGTCACGATGAGCTTGGCACGGACTCACTAACGTGGATTGAGTCAATATGATTAAAACACAGACCTTAATTCGTTTCGTTTTTTTTAGAGTTTGAAATTACGTTTTGCCTTTTTTACTACACTAGGATCTGGAAGAGTTGTTATGTATCCCGCGTTCTGGTTGATGAGGATTAGCCAATGAAACTATCTGTTACGTTGGTATCCCAGTAGAAGCATCACAACGCTGATTGGTTAATCAAAAGTCTGACGTCGTAGTGTCAATACGGGCTGCTTTTATTTCGGATGCCTACTGTCAAGAGTTCTTTTACGTGCACGTCACTGTGCACACAAGCCTTCGGTTTTTCGCATCATTCGAACAACTTTAAGTTGTTCCTCCGTCCTACACCACTGACACGATGGAACCACGCCGACCAACGCTATGATCGAACACGGAATATCTAGGCTAGCGAGCCAACGCCATTCTGACTGTTCCACCATGCCCCCCTGTGGATTTAGATTGATTTTGGACGATCAGTAGCTTTAATAATTTATTTTTAAACGAAAAAAACCTTAGCATAACAAAACATTTTTTTTTCTTGGAAGATGAACAACATAAAATTATCAGTTTAAACTGCCTGCCCAAATCATCCAACGCTTTGATATATTTGATCGGTTCCTCGTGGTGAATGGACAAACTATTTTAACTCTAGAGACGAGTTTTCCCGGGATGTTTACAAGACAAGACTGTGTATACCTTATACATCTATAGTGCTGTGTACAAGATAAGGTGGCGTGTATCTTATATAAATCTAAAGAGGTGTAATTCAAGAGACCACTCTTCCCATGATGTTTAAGACAAGATGGCGTATATCTTATCAAAACCTGTGTAATGTAAGCAGAATGAATGAATGACGTAAACTGGATTGTTTATACATATTTAACTAACCCGGATGTCAGAGTGGCAGAAGATGATTTATATACAATTGTTCAAATGGATAAAGCAGGTGCGCGAGAATGGTGGAGATAATAGCACTTGTTCTGGTTATTTACCGTTTAATAAAGAATGATAGTGCCCGTTAAGGAAAGACTTAGGAGTCCTAATTAGCTAATAGTCCGTTCAGACGTTTACGTTGAACTGGTTTTAAAACAAAATCGGGGATGATTAAATCGGTTTAACTTCGTCGTCTGAAGGCAAATGTGGACCAAATAAACCAATTTAAAAAAAAAAAAAAAAACAACTCGCGACTCTCTTCGGGAAGGCTATTTATTTTAATCTGTTTCATCTTGGTTGTTTGAACCGGTTGGCTTAAACAACCCGACTCTGGTCCGCTCTGGGCATGCGCAGTAAGTTACATTACTTGAAAAATGTCTGAGTCTGTCTGTGCTAGTGTTAACGAAAGCCTGCGAGAATCGAATAAAAAATATGAGGCTTACTAATTGTGAACACAAAACGAACTTGTTTCAAAATAAGCGTCTGAACGGTATATGAGACATTGATTGCTATGCCGTGAGCAGCTTGACTGAGTTGAATTATGTCAGAGCTAAATTTGCCTATTGCAGGTCTTTTATTTAGGCTTTAAATGTTGTATAAATGATTAATTATAAATTTTATTCAGATTGCAAGCATATATTTAACTCTCTAGAACAAATGAAATGAACTGGGGTTTAACGTCCTACTCTTTTGCACCTAATCTGGGTTAATACGCTATACAGTGTGCTATGCCCGGGCAGCGGCGCTACGGCCTACTCTTATATCGAGTTCCAACTGCCAATGACAATATGGCCGCCTAGACTTAATATCATTTACGTCTGCTTGAATCATAACAACTGTGATTGAAAATAATGATTCGAAGATAAATCCCCAAAAGAGCTGCCGACGGGAAACTTTTAATCTTGAGAACATCTTGCGAACAAACTGTGCCTTATCTTGGCCAATAGAAGGGAGTATTTATCATTGACGAATTGACTAGTGACACAGACGTGGGGTAATAAAGACGGTCGTAGATGGTTAAAGATAATCAACGTGGTCACTCGCTACTTAATGACAATAAAACGCTTTCATTATTCCAGTCTGTATACAATCAAATAGAAGGGAAACCTTGATAACAGGGGCCTGTTCACGAATGAGGCAGAGAGCTGTGGGGTTTAACGTCCACTCTAAATAAACCAGGCGGGGTCATTAGCGGTGGGGAAAACCGGAGGACATGGTGAAAACACGAGTTTGGACAGAAGACCAGCCCTGGTCACATACAGCCGGGGATGGAAACCACGCCAGTTGACTCAATGACAGACCCTATAAGATTTAGCGCAGGTGCAAACCATTCGACCATCCACCGCCTCTGTTCAACAATGTGAGCAGAGCGGATGACGTGGAAACAAGATCAACCTTTAATCCGTGACAATATCGCTGGTGGCCCAAGCATGTATGTGGAATGAGCTCAAAACGACAGCAATGCTCCACCCGCTTGCATATGTCGACGTCATTTTGAAAGAGAATTGAGGTTTAACGTCCACTCGACACAAACCAGGCCATTTCGGGACTAACATACGATTCAATTTTATTTCAATAATTCGTATGCGCGTAGGGGTCTTTAGCAGTGGATGGAAACTGGACGCTATTTCGATAAATATATCTAAAAAAAACACAATATGCTCTGGACGAACGCGGGGGACGGGTGAGCGCCCGAAACCCTCGTAGCCCATTTCGGGTAGCAAGACTTCATAAACTCTCTTCCACATGATCAACAAGCAGACGTGAACTATTCAAAGGTTCAATTGACCATTAATGGTAACGTAATGACAAGTCGCTGTTGTAAAAGATTATCAGAGGATGCAGTGAACCGAAAAACGTTAAGTCGTGAATGACTGACTTAAAGACCGATTCAACTTATTGGGTTGCATCTCTACCAGACAATGTACTAAATACCACTCAGGCACTCAAACAGAAAATATGATTGTCATAATAGGATTACTGGGAGGAAAATGGCGCCCAAGAATCATCGAGTTAGAAAATACTAAAGACGTGGGCAGCACGGTTATAGCCGAGGATAAATGATTGAATGCAAGTCTATGGAATCAATGGTAACCTTGCTGTAGATCAGTAGGTCTTGGGTCAATGAGTTTTATTAATAAGTCTATCTGTCGGTGTTAGAAATCAATTACCTCTTTCGTGTTAAACATTGATTGGGCATTGTGAAGGTTTCGAGAAAGACATACAGATATATTGCTTTGCTGACCCAAATCCAAATAGAAAGAGGCATAAAGATGTATTGCCTTGCCGACCCAAATATATATATATTTATATATATATAGGTTTTGGAAAAAAAACAACTGCATTATTTGTCGATTACTAGCACTTTCGCTTATTTTTTTAAGCTCTTCGGGTAAAAAACATTTCGTTAATGTTGCTTACCTCAAGAGCTAAAGACCCCTACGCGCAAGCGAATTATTGAAATAAAATTAAAAACCATATTTTAGACCGAAAGGACGTAGTTTATGTCAAGTGGACGTTAAATCCCCCCTCTCTCTCTCTTTCTCTGTTCACATCTGTGTCTGTCGTACTCTAGTCCAAATTAGCTAGTTTTTTCTTGGTGATGCGGGGGGTTTGGATGGCCTAGTTGTCTAGAGTGCCGCGCTTCAACCTCTAGCCGGCCGGTCACCTCTGGCTTGCGGCTGTGGTTTCGAGCCCTGGTGTGAGCGTATGTGGCATGGAGATAGGAGCGCCTTCTCAACCTCGTGGGCACTCCGGTTTCCTCCCACTGCTAAAGACCCCTAAGCGCAAGCGAATTATTGAAATAAAATTAAACCATATGTTAGTCCCGAAATGACCTAGTTTGTGTTGAGTGGACGTTAAACCCCATTTCTCTCTCTTAGTGATGCAAACGTGGCCTACATTCTAGTGCAGCTCATTTAACATAACCTTAGTTGCAACACCAATACATGTATAATATCCGATAGCCCCATGTGAAATATTTACGAGAACAAAATAACCAGTTATTTCTACTCACAACTGTCAACCATCGGGAAATATGGCAATATTTACAGAAATGCTGACAACATCATTAGCCACCGAAAGATTTATGCATCCAACTTGTGCAAATTCAATTTGTAATATGTTTTTCTCCCAAGATTTCATTATAAGTAGTTATGGTGACACATTGAGATATGTCTTGTCCTTTCAAAACCCGCTTTGAGTGTTAGAATGATGTCTCGATGGTATTAAAGAAATGAGTAGTGGGTCCATCTAATCAGAAACCTTTTCAAACACATCAGTAGTGACATCACATATTAAAGAGAAGTTAACATTTCTACCTAGAAAAATGAGGGGCGCCAGAAAAGGGTGGGCAAGTAAGGATCCCTCGCCCCAATTACGGCCCATAAGTCTCCACTTATAGTTTCCTATGGGATCCTTCTGTAAAAGAACCCTAAGATGCGCTGCTTTTTCCATGTACGCGTTTCCAGGCTCATTTTCGCAGGTTGCATGGAAACAGTTCCGGTGTCTATGCACACGGGAAACGTACCTTAGACTGACCTGCTTATAGTCAAACCTGTCACTGTATACTACAAAAAAGACATTTTGTTGAGCCTTCTTTATGCTCTTTGAAAACCACAAAATCATGTGTACAGATTAAAGCCCCAATAACACTCTTGTTGTAACTGAATAATACGTCCCAATCTTCATTCTGGTCAACAAATCGTATTATTTTAGAATATTCCAATTAAATGATGATATAAATTTCATCTTAACACACCTATTTTCAAAAATTGTTAAAACTCAACCAATTGATTTGAAAAGTCTAACGTAAACCTTTTCAAATGTGACTTGGATTTTAAAATTTTTTCGAACTCTCTGGACAAGTAAAATAGGATGTAATGGATAATTTACACAACATGTAAGACACTAAAACATCTAGAACTTAGAATAAGTCTTTTATTTATTTTCTGGAGCTACCAAGCCAGCAAGAGTGTTATTGTCCCTTTAAACATCTAGTACTTAGAATAAGTGTATTATTTATTTTCTGGAGCTACCAAGCCAGCAAGAATGTCATTGTCCCTTTAAGTAAGTAACATTTAATAGAACATTGGGTACAGCTATAATTAAGTAAGGAAAGGGAAATATCTTGAAATTCCAGTCCAATTACTTCATCCTGAGCCGAGTTATCTGCAATGCAATAACAGTATAGCCTCGATTGCCATTGTTACCGTTGTTACGAAAATAAACAGAAGTCTCTATTACCATTTGTACGATTATATCCACAACGGCAAAACGTATTTAAATATGCTGGACGATGTCATAAAAAGTTGATTGTGGTCTTGGTAAGTTAATTAATATCTAAATTATAATTTAGAAAACATTTCAGGTGTAACGAAAGGCCTGTAATGTTTCAGTAATTGATCACACTCAATAATAAAACTTTAATTATCTGAGTGTTATCAAGCTCCTAGCCTTCGTTATCCCATGGGGGGGGGGGGGTGGGATGGCCTAGTGGTCTAGAGTGCCGCGCTTCGACCTGTAGCTGGCTGGTCACATTTGGCTTGCGGCTGTGGTTTCGATCCCTGGTGTGAGCGTATGTGGGTTTCCTCCGGGCACTCCGATTTCCTCCCACTGCTAAAGACCCCTACGCGCAAGCGAATTATTGAAATAAAATTAAACTATATGTTAGTCCTGAAATGATCTAGTTTGTGTCGAGTGGACGTTAAACCCCATTTCTCTCTCTCTCTCTCTCTCTCTCTCTCTCTCTCTCTATCTCTTCTCTCTCATGAACAGGCCCCTGTTATCAACGTTTCCCTTCTATTTGATTGTATATAGACTGGAATAGAATGTAACCATGGGGTCATGGGTTCGAACCCGGTGATTGCAGTCTGACTGTCCCTTGGTATTTGCGCTGAAAGGGTCCCAACAAAGAAACGGAGACGTCTAATCGTTCGGGTGGATTGAATAGGCTTGCACGCAAAGGAGCCCAAGACGAACAGTAGGCGAATCACTGCTGCTCGGACAAACGTAGCACAGTGGAGTGTTAAAGCCAATGTAATCTTTTCTTAAACACGACCCACCCACGTGACAGGGTAGAACAGCGGAACCTCAAAGCGCTAATGTCTCTTTAAGCTGTTTCAGAAAATAAAATATTCTATAATTGTGTGGGTTTAAACAAGAAACTTTACTAATAGATTTGTTTATCACGAAAATACCGGTTGTTGCCAAAACCTTTGATTGATGGGCCTAATCGGATTAATGCTTTTGAGGCTCATTTATACTGAAATGTGTTAAGTTCTGATATTTATTTTTAGTTTTCGGGAGATCTTTTTGACATACAGTACTTGCCATTTCCGTGAGCATTTGTTAAAACATTCGCGTACATATGGGACCTGTCGTAAGGTAATAAACTAAATCTAAACACATTTGTCAGCCTTGCTTATACTGGAAATATTCTCTCGCTTTTAATCAATTTAATGGAAATGTGTTCCGTGGTTTGATTAATCACTTATTAGCACCGATGTTGGCACCATTTAGTTCTTTGTTCCTAATTCTTTATCCTTGTCAACGATGTGATTGAGAAGTGGTCCATATTCATAGTTCGTTTATTTTAGTGTGAAGTTCTGTGCTTTTTGTCTATAAGTCCTGGCTAATTTTCCTAATGGGTTCTTAGAACATTGACAATTGAACTACAGATAAGGACACTTCCGACGATGCAATGCAACAGTCATGGTGGCTTAGCCGATGTAAGCTGCTAATGGGACAGACTGGCCCACGTGAATATACTGAGATCCAAAGATGTAAGAGCACCTGCTTCAACAAATCATTTAAGAGTCATTGTGGCTTGGTGTGTATGGTGCTAGCCCGCCAATGGTAACCAACCTGGTAGGTGGGTTGCTGTGTCAGGTGCTTGCAGACCAAGCTGATGTTGTAAGGGTAAACGTTTTTTTCCATCCACCGGAGCCTGTTCTCATGACGTCGTATGTGGATTGTGGATAAGGGTTAGGATAAGGACTGTGGCCTGCAGATTTCGTCACAGTCTCGAGATGTAGACAGGGCTAGGCTTAACCCTAACCCTGGGCCAATCCTAACCCTTATCCTAACCCACAATCCACATATGGCGTCATAAGACCAGGCTCCGGTGGATGGAAAAAAACGTTTACCTGTTGTAAGGGTGTTCGGTTCATCAAATAATAAAGAAGCTACGTAGTCGTGGCATGTAAGGTGTTAGTTGACTAATCGAAAGTTGTGTTGGTGTGCCAGGCGCTAGCAGACCAAGCTGATCAACTGGAAGGTTCCTAGGATACGAGGATGTAAGGGTGTTGGCCGGGGTTCATCACATAATGCAGAAGCCACGTAGCCGTGGCGTGTAAGGTGTTAGTGGACTAATTGAAAGGTCGGTTGGTGTGCCAGGCGCTAGCAGTCCAAGCTGAACAACTGGAAGGTTCCTAGGATACGAAGATGTAAGAGTGTTGGGTTCATCAAATAATACAGAAGCTACGTAGTCTTGGCATGTAAGGTGTTAGTTGACTAATTGAAAAGGACCATTACCCGAAAATATTGGAATCATTGTTGCTTGATGTGTAAGGCAGTAACCAACCAATTGAAAGGTCCCAGGATCGATCCCGGCTGTGTTGGCCCACAAAATTGCGAGAGGAGAGAGAGATGGGGTTTAATCTCGACTCGACACAAACTATGTCATTTCATATGACTAACATATGGTTTGATTTTATTGCAATAATTTGCTTGTGCGTTGGGGATTTTAGCAGTGGGAGGAAGCCATGGAATCCGGAGAAGGTGGACAAGCGATTTTACTCCTTGCCAAGTACAAGCGGAGAAACTGGAGGACCCGGAGAAAAAACCCATGAAGTTGGTCAGGCGATCCCTTTTCTCTAACACACACACCTCTAGGAAAGAGAAGTTCCATCTGTATCCACTTAACCACCGTGACCCCCCCCCCCGCCCCGCCTCCATCTATAGTGGTTGGGAGGCCACCTAGTTTGTGGCGTTAAACATCTCTCTCTCTCTCTCTCTCACGATTGTGTTTAAGGAGCCTTTTTTGGTCTTACTTGAGTTAAAGGAGAAGAGAATAAATCTAGTTAATTCTCACTTTCAATGTCGTGTACATTATTATGTAGACATTTATTCATGTGAAAAACCCATACTCTGTTCCTTGATACGATCGGATGGTTTAGATATTAAATCGATAAGAACACCAGCGACATCTAATAATTTAATATTAAAACTGATAATCATAACTTCAATCTAAGAGAGATGGCGTTTAACGTCCACTCGACACAAAGCAGGTCATTTCGGGACTAACACATGGTTCAATTTTATTTCAATAATTCAATTGGGCGGGTGGGGGTCTTTAGGAGTGGGGTGAAACCGGAGAAAACCCACGAGGTTGGAAGGCGACTTTACTTCTTGACACATACAACCGAGCAATCGATACCACGCCACTTGAAACAATGACAGACCTTATGACACAGTGCGCACGTGCTAACCATTCGGCTATTCAACATCGGGATTAGTTAATGTAGTAAGAATAAAAATTTCAACTTCAACAATGTTATGTAGACAGATCGAACTGGTTTTTAACTAAGTAATCTATCGAAGGCTAATTAATTAGCTATGATATATTTGTTGAAGGTTGTTTTTTTTAATTTAAAAACTCCAGACTTATTTATGCAAATGAACCCTCATTAAAGCGGGGATCAACCTCCATTCGAGACAAATTAGACATATGGCTCAATTTTATATCAATAATTCGCTTGCATAAAGGGATTTTTATTAGTGGGGGAGGGGTTTAATAGGCGTGGACCTTACTCCTTGTCACGTAAAAGCTGGGAATTGAAGTTACGTCATTAGACCCAATGAACGATCCTTTTATCTAAAGCGTCCCTTCTCGTATGTCTTTTTATAAGACAATCTCAAATGTTGTTATGCCAGTGTACGCTGATCATACTAAGTGCTTGTGTTCTTCAGTTGACAACCGTATGTGAAATGACGAAACTTCTATATAATTAAGACTCATTTTCTTTTCTTAGAATATCCATCTGAAACATTTTATTTGTAATCCTATCCTTGTTAGAGCCGACATAAAACCCGTAATATCTTCGTAATATCTTTCTTAAAGTCAGTCATCATTTTGTATTGAGACCACTTAAAGGACATTAATGTATCATACGGGATTAAAAAAATAAATGTTCTTTCCAAGTTTGTTGTATGATTGGCAAGTAGGTTTATACAGTGTTTCCTAATATCTGAACACTCTTATTGGCAAGCAAAATATCGTTTGATGGTCATTAAATTGATAAACAGTGGGGGTTATTGCAGGATAATGTCGCCAACTACCAGATATAACCAAGGGTTATGTAAATCTAGGGTTACGATTATAATAATATTGCAATTCCCAACTATTGGCATATTGCGCAAGTTCTGAAGTTTACAATCGTCAAGAGAGATGGGGTTGAACAGGCGATCCGACTCCTTGCCACGTACGACCGGAGATTCGAAACTACGTCAGTTGACCTCGTGACAGACTGCATGATACAGCGCGCACGTCAAGTATTTTGTGATGTTACTATATTTTTTCATTAGGAAATGCGGGGTTGGACGGCTGAATGGTGTCACCATGGTTACGATTGTACTTGTCAAGGGGGTGGCCTAGCGCTTCGACCTCTAGCTGGCCGGTCACCTCTGGCTTGCGGCTGTGGTTTCGAGCCCTGGTGTGAGCGTATGTGGCATGGAGATAGGGGCGCCTTCTCAACCTCGTGGGTTTCCTCTGGGCACTCCGGTTTCTTCCCACTGCGAATTATTGAAATAAAATTAAACCATATGTTAGTCCCGAAATGACCTAGTTTGTGTTGAGTGGACGTTAAACCCCATTTCTCTCTCTCTCTCTTTACTCGTCAAGGAGCCTGGTCGCCTGTCCAATCGGTTTTCTCTCGTTGCTAAAGACCCTAAGGGCATGCGAATTAATGAGATTAAATTGAACATGTTAATCAGGAAATGACCTAGCCTGTATTGCGTGGACGTCTCTCCCCTCTCTCCCGCTCTCATTAAGCAACACATACTACTGCGGATGTAGCACACCATAGATTCATGTTAAGGTCCATTCCCACGGCACGCAGTATCCTGTATTATTGCACAATCCTATTTATCCACAACAATTATCTGTTGATTTTCGTTTCAGAAAAAATAAATAAGTACCCTACTTAAAGTGAAAATAACTGCAAAAGAATTGTTCATTTGACATCGTTTCTTAAATAGACGAGAACAGCATAAAAAATAGTATGGCAGGACTCTTCTATGACATATGTCATTGTGTAATACTGATTTTTTTTTAAATGGCGGCCATTCAGGGAAGATTTTTTCGAGATTGATGTTTCTATCCTACTGTGAAATATGACGTAAAATATTAAACAGAAAATATGACGTAAAATATTAAACAGAAAATAATAATAAAATAAAATTTAAAAACCTGTTTGGAAATTATTCATGCGCGTCATTCTCTTTAATTCGTGTTGTATTATAAGTAATTCGGAAGTTATATTACCATCGCCGAGAGACGATGAAAGTTGCAAATCAGAGCAAGTTGTTGAATATGTCCATTGTCGGGGGACATTATTTACAGCACTCTTAATCATGTTAGATTGAAATAATTTATATGAATATGGAACGAATTACCAATTATAATGCAAATCATGAGCGTCTACTGGATAGTTTGTAGCAGAATTGATAAAGCTGTAAATCTGCCGGCGCCAGATTAAGAGCACGTAACGGCACGTAAAGTACCTTTCTGACGTGCTTGTTCCTGCGAATTAGCAGGAAGCATTATCAGGAGACCTGTTTCAAGATTCCATCACATTAAATTCCCCCCGTGCACTAAATGTTAATGATATCTGCATTGCTTCACTCTTAATTCGGGTAATTAAACATCGTTGCCCATCACTCAAATTGTCATCATTATCTAAACGTTTAGCGGATATGATTTTATGATAAGTGGACACGGTCCCGGCTTGACTCATTATACCGCCATTGTACCACCTCATTTACATTTCCTTTGGACCATTTGCAAAGGTCAGAGTCATCTGCCTAATGGCAAGACATACAAAAGGAGGGTTGGGTTTTGGAGAGCATCGCCAATCGTTGAGTGCAGTACTAGAGCTCGGGTCAGCCATCCTGAATAATATTAATTATAAAATAAAGCACACTTTTAGCGAGTTAAACTTTACATGCTAGGACTTTTCTATAGTATACTAAGTTAGGGGATTTGCCCCACTGCTGAACAAATTTGAGAGGGGGAGAGAGAGGGGTTTAACGTCCACTCGACATAAACAAGGTCATATGGTCTAATTCTCTTTCAATAATTCGATTGCGCGTGATTTGAAACAACGCCAGTTGACTCAGGGACAGGCCAATAATACAGCGCGCGCACCCGCTAACCATTCGGCTACCCAACCCCCCTGAACAAATTTGACTCACGGCTTTGCATGCAAATCATAAAAGCAATAGGTCCACACCAACTGAAACTATTTGAAACATTGAATGTAGCATATTTAGGTGAACAGCACACTTTTAATACAAAGCACAGGGCATCCACTTTCAAAAAAATCCGGCAGCTTACATTTTGAATGAAATATAACAACGTCGTCATTAAATAATTAAATTATAAAATGGCTGACTCTACTAATCACCCGCTGTTGTAAGGTGTGTAATCCAGAGGTATCCTTCCTGGTCCATATTTTAAAGCAGACATAGGACGTTTAACTATTACCGGGTTTCATTTCATTTCCATATTTAAATACATTGACCTTGTGTATATATGTTTGTTTTGTTAATTTATTGTTTTTTAATAACTGTATGTAATTCTATACTGTATGCAGATATATTGACCTTGTGTCATTGACCACCAACGACAATTATATTGTATTGGAAAGAACGTTTAGTAACGTTTGTCCGATCCGTTTACATTAAGTAATAAAATGTTTTCAACTAATCGTGCCATTGTTAGGAGTTAATCCGTTGATGTTATAGTTTCAAAAACACAGATTTTATACTGAAGAATTTATTTGAAGAAATACAGAATTTTTGAAAAATACAGCATTTCTGAAGAAATACGGCATTTTTGAAGAAATACGGCATTTCTGAAGAAATACAGAATGTCTGAACCAATACAGAATGTCTAAACCAATACAGAATTTATAAAAAGACATATAGAATTTCTGAAGAATTTCTTTAAAAGAAAATATAGAATTTCTAAAAAATATATATAATTTCTGAAGATATATAAGACATAAAAGAAGAATAGAATTTTATCTGATAAGATATTAAGTAAGACATGAATTTAATCTGATAAAGAAAAGGATATTTAAGCGATAGAAGAAAAAAAAGCATTGAATCTGATGAAATACGAATCATTGTTTTAACCGAATTTTTAACCAGGATCGTAAGAACAAAGAAAATCTATAAATCGCAAGATAGGCGATTTAAAGGCATGTCGTTTCCAGTTTGTTATGGCATGGAATATTTTTATTGTCAAGATCAAATCAGCCGAATATCATCAATAGCTAAACGACTCGTTAGTACATCTAGAAGGCTTCCACAGTCTCTGCACGTTCTGTTTTTATATCCTTGAGTTTATTGACATCTTGATGATGAGTGATGCGCGTTGGTCGTAACGTCGTTTCTCATCAAACATAAAGCTTTAAACAGCCCGCCGCGTCAATAGCTGTAGCATTGTATGTATATCTTTGACTGTTGTCAGATGATAGATAATAAGGTCGATACTTGTCTACTGTATTCATTGTTGGGGCACCTTTAACCTCCAGACCAAATTGTATCGGATTTGTTTCTGATTGCCGCCATAAATCCGGGATTCCGCGTCTCTGGAGACAACTAGTGGCTATAAACTATGGCAATTGTTCACAAGCACAAACTATATAACGAAATTAAATGGGGTTTAACATCCTACCTTTCTGTTTCGACTGGGCTAATAAAGTAGGGTATGTGCCGGAACATTTTGCCCTGACAGCGACACAAATGGACTACCCTTATTTCACATTCCAACCGCAAATGGCTATAACGTACATGCCAATTTTTTGAGTCCTATCCAAACGGATAGCCACGGTGATCCAATGAGTAGGATCCGTGAGTAGACCTTTATCATTGATCTTTTAAATACAACAATCGCATTGTATGTTCGTGCTGTCATTCGTCCACACAACCCCCCACATCACCGTCTTGCGGCCAACCGGAAACCTGCTGTTAAGTGTCCTGGCGCCATACTCGGGGGTTGGGAGGCTGAATGGTTAGCACGTGTGTGCTGTATCATAAACCCTGTCATTGAATCAACTTGCGTGGTTTCGAATCCCCGGTTGTACGTGACAAGGATTAGGGTCGCCTGTCCGACCTCGCGGTTTTTCTCCGGGTCCCTCCCACGACTAAAGACCCCTACGCGCAAGCGAATTATTGAGAAAAATTAAAGCATATGTTAGTCCCGAAATGACCTAGTTTGCTTTGAGTGGATGTTAAACCCAATTTCTCTCTCTGCCCCCCCCCTCTCTCTCTCGTGCCATACTCAGTGTGAGGTGACGAACAATACAACAGACGCATCAATATCACTTTGTATCACTTCTTGCTAATCAATTACTGATAAGTCCATAACACTCATGTAAAAACAATCTGGAGGATTTGTTAACTTCTTATTAAGTTAATACTGAGTTAAGTCCCGTCTTGATCGTCTTAACTTGACACAAGACGAGTCTCATCCAAATAACTGCCAATTTTGATAAGCATATAAAAAACACCTTGAAAACTTAGAAAATCCAATTGGGTTTTTTGGGGTTATTTCAAGTAGCATTCTCGTTGCTTTCAAGGTAAATTAGCAGAGCTTAGTTTATTTGGATCAGGACCTGGTCCCTGGGTAAGGAGGAGCGGGGGCGGCTTGGAATAAATTCAAAGGCTCTGTCAAGTCATGTACCATCAACCTGAAACTTGACATGCTTGGGCTTGGAATATTACCAGCTCATAATTAGTTGTGTTTCTTCCAATGCGTGAAGTGGGTAACACTCACTCCCTTAAACAATTATTTTAGTTACTCTTCTAGTGCAGTGATTCTCAAGTGTGCCGCGAAATTCTAAACGGCACACTGAGAAAATGGATAAACCACGTGATCCCAACCCAATATTCACGTTAGTTGTAATGGCTATGGGGGTTGGGATGGCCTAGTGGTCTAGAGTGCCGCGCTTCGACCTCTAGCTGGCCGGTCACCTCTGGCTTGCGGCTGTGGTTTCGAGCCCTGGTGTGAGCGTATGTGACATGGAGATAGGGGCACCTTCTCAACCTCGTGGGTTTCCTCCGGGCACTCCGGTTTCCTCCCACTGCTAAAGACCCCTACGCGCATGCGGATTATTGAAATAAAATGAAACCATATGTTAGTCCCAAAATGACCTAGTTTGTGTCGAGTGGACGTTAAACCCCATTTCTCTCTCTCTCTCTGTAATGGCTATATTATACTAGAAAATGCGAATTTCAATATGGCATTTTCGGATGAAAATGTATAATATGTAAATTTTACGCCATCTTGTGTTCAGGATACTGTATGTAAGATTTAGATAACAGTTCTCGCTAAAAATAATGTAAAAGGAATATAATGAAAATTTCAACAAATTTACTACATTCCGCGCGATTGTTTAAAGAATAGCGTAGTCTCGCATGTCATGACTGTCGTTACGAGAATACGCAAGTCTCAATTATTCATATCTAAATCAAATTATTAAAGAGAGAAATGGGGTTAACGTCCACTTGACACAAACTAGGTCATTACGGGAGTAACATATGGATTAATTTTATTTCAATAATTCGCCTGCGCGTAGGGGTCTTTAGCAGTGGGGGGGGGGCGGAGGACCCGGAGAAACCCCACGAGACTGGATAGGCGACCCCTACTCCATGCCACATACGCCCACACCAGGGATCGTAACCACAGCTGCAAGCCAGAGGTGACCGGCCAGCTAGGTCGAAGCGCGGCACTCTAGACCACTAAGCCATCCAAGTCCCATGGGATTCGAAACCACGTCAGTTGACTCAATGACAGGCTTTATGATACAGCGCGCACCTGCTAACCATTCGGTCACCCAATCCCGGAAATTACATTATTAAAAGGCGACCGTATTCTGATCCGTTTAAAATCACAACCATCCGTTGTTCTTTAAAGTTAATTATGGACTCGTCAAGTGAAAAAATCCGTAATCAATTAATAACTTATATGTCACTTGAGGCTAAAACAATAATTGGCAATAGATAGATTTAGCTTTTACGTAACACAACTGGCGGTCGTTCTATTTTATCGTCTCATGCACGCAAAGGTGGGGAAAATTAAATCCAAACTACAATGGCCAATTGTGTTGCTACTGCTAGGCCCCAGCACTGCCACGATTGGTGCTAGGATTGAAATGATCCTAGGTTCCCTCTATCACGATTCCTGCTACGGTTGAAATCGTGCATTTATTCGTCGAGTTATCGTGGGTTTTTTATCGTAGAGTAATCGTCGTGATCTTACCTGGTCTAAGCATATATTGAAGTCAGTCGCAGAAATCGCCAATACTATATACCGGAAAATACCATGTTATACTGAATACCGGAAAACCACTAAATACAGGAAAACACACATAATACCGGAAAACACACCTAATACCGGAAAACACCCTAAATAGGTCACCGTAGCCGGATCCTCTGTGTGCGTTGGTTAGAATTAGGCTTTTCCGTTGTGGGTTTGGGTTAGATTTAGTTTGTTAGTTTTTTTGAGTGTTGTCATGAGGCCCAGGCTCCGAAGTGCCTATTTAGTGTGTTTTCTGGTATTTAGTGTCTTTTCCTGTATTTTGTGTTTTTTTCGGGGTTTTCCGATATTTAATTTAACATGGGGTTTCCGGTGGTTTTCTGGTGTTTCCGGTGGTTTTTTTTTGGTGTTTTCCTGTATAACAATAGCGTTGATGGTCACTCGACAATCCTCAACAGATTCCGGTTCCTACATCTAATCTCGGCTATATGGTATTAAAACGTATCTGCACGACAGCGGGACCCTGGCACTAAAAAAGAATCCTATTGTAGGGCAAAAGTCAGGATTAACTGATTTTACTCTATATAACTTGATCAATAATTCAGTAATGCCGTATTCCTTGTCCAATGGTCCAAGTAGACCTCCATGCCTAGGGGTCTTACAAAAGGAAAATAAATCATGAAACGAATGCTGAACACACAAAAAGATTTCACAAATTATTTAAACCATTTCAAATTTAGCCTAGGTCACATCTGTTTTAATTTCTAAATCGACATTTGTTTCTTTAACAAACGTTTGAGGCGTAACAAAAATTGGCAAGGTTTGTGTCAATCGTAGGGTAGGCTGTGTCCAAGTTTCTTTTATAAATCGACATTTTTTGTCTTTAATAATCAGTAGCTGAGTAACAAGAAAAAAGAATGTCCATGGTGCTTTTTCACGCGCAAGCTAAAAATGATTAAACTCGAAAGGTTAGAGGCTACAATAATGTAATGTCTCTAAATCGATCATATGATCAAGTCTTCCTGAACAAGAGCGAATAAATAAGATATCAGTTGTATTATAAAACCACACTGCCCCCAAGGAAGCAATGGACTTGCAATTACATGGTTGGCATGCCTTGTCATATTACTGGACTGGTTACGACAATAATACGGTTATTCACAGATTGCTGGAAGTATATTCACTGGGTTCGTGAGGTTTGTTTAGCAATCAGTGGTGATAAAATAGAATTTGTCTGGGCGACGGAAGAAAAATACAACTGACCTAGTACCTCTCCCGTTGGCACGGCTCACGCTAATTGCGTGTATCGAAGACTTAATTGCCTTAGCCGTAACCGCGATTGTACGTAGTTCCGAGTCTGTGCATTCTCAGTAACCTCATAGGTAACGTTTGCGTCTGTCTAACATCTTTGCTGAAAATACAAACAGCCAATTGCTCTTTCACGATGAATCCCGCGGTACCAATCAACGTATTAAACAGACCCACTAAATAGACCAGCGAGGTTTATTTTCTAAGATAATCATCGATGCATGGCTCCTTCAGTAACAGGTGACGTCTTTGGTTCCAATATTTCAACAGGAAAATCATTTAAACGAAACGGCAAAATGAGACAGATTTCGATTGGTATGGGATTTGAAAAACAAGACACTTCGTCATCTTCGTATAATGAGTGATTAGAAGGCTTGCTCTCGGCTCTCGGGTGTAATTTCTCTCTCGCCAGCATCATTAAGCACATGCTGTTCTGGCGCGGATCCGGGGGGGGGGGGGCAAGGGGCCGTGACCCCCCGCCAGCCCCAGTGTGACATAGTTGATTTTCGTTTGCTTTGTTACTATTGTAGTTCACATATCTGCTGTTTAATAGATGATATAAACATGATTTTCGCATTATCTCCGCTGGGGACTACACCAAACCTGATTATTACCTTTTGCTCCAATATATGTCCCCCAACCCCTCGACAAAATCCTGGATCCGGGCCTGCTGTTGTTTTATCTTTGTATCATCATCGCTATATAATCAATCAACACGATGTTCTTAATACAACAGCTTTAGTCCATGAACCCTCAACATGTCACGTGGAAGATTAAATATTTCGTTTTTCTTATTTTTTTTTTATACAATTAACGATGTATTTATTATGTAATATTTTGATAAAGTGACAGCGCAATCAGTCAACACAATTTTTAAATACGGAAGCTTTTAATCTACGAATCCCAAACATGTGACGTATAGGATTTGAATATTTCGTTTTTCCTTTTCTTTACAATTCAAAATGCATTATGTAATATTTAGATAACGCGATGGCCTTTCTTGTTCATCAATCAGCAAAAATTTAACATTTATGATTTTCCGACATGGTTTCCCCTTATCAGTGGTGTAGGAGGGAGTGCTTGACAGGGACAACTGTCTAATCGTTCGGATGGGACAAAAACGAGGTCTCGTGTATATATTGTCGTGCACGTAAAAGATCCCCTGGAAGTTGGAATTCGATATGGTATTAACAGCAACCAGGATGATTAAACTATTAACAGCACACAGAAAGATAAGGACAGAGAGAGAAATGGGACTTAACGTCCACTCGACATAAACTAGGTCATTTGCGCGTAGAGTCTTTATCAGTGGGAAGAAACCGGAGGACTCGGAGAAAACCCACGATGTTGGACAGGCGACCCTAGTCACGTACAGCTGTACGTTATATCTGTAATAAACAACAACAACAATGGTGTTAATAGCAAGCATACAGCTATAGTGTTAATATCAAGTATACAGCTATGGTGTTAATGGCATCGGGAAAGGGTATTGCATTTTAATAGCACTCAGAACCGTATTGCATTAGTAGCAGCTAGGACGTTATGGTATTCAAATAACAGCAACCAGAAGGTTATTTAAACAGAATACAGAAAGGTTATGGTATTACCAACATACAGAAAGGTTATGGTATTAACAGCACCCAGAAGATTATGTATAACAGCACACAGAAATGTTATGGTATTAACAGAAATGTTATGGTATTAACAGAAAGTTATGGTATTAACAGAACGGTTATAGTATTAACAGAACGATCACGGTATTACCAGCACACTAAGATGGAATTCGGAAAGATCATGATATTAATGGCTGCCAGAACGATTAACAGCACACAGAAAGTTGAAATTGCACCCAGAAAGTTATATAAAAGCACACAAAAAGGTGACGGTATTAACGGCAACCAGAACATTATGTAGAAAAGCGTACAGAAAGGTGATGGTATTAATGGCGCCGAGAACGGTATGGTTTTCATCCAGGTAATGGAAATAACACGGGAAATGGACAATCAGTTTCTGAGTAGCACCCAGAAATGATTAGTATTAGTAACAACCAGAAAGGTTATGGTATTCATCACGGTAACAGAATTAAAATGGGATACACATACGCGGATCCAAGGGGGGGGGGCAATTTTTAGCTCCATATATTCTCGCTTGAAAGGGGAACAAAAGCAGTTTAGGTTAGAAATTAGAAATCGTAATTTACACTACTAGTATGAAATTAGTCCTTGTGGGCATTTTTCCACTCAGAAATGACGGGTCGTGCTTCGCAGTCCCAAGTGGGTGCACTCCCCCCCCCCCCGAAAATCCCGAATCCGCCCCTGATACAGACAGACACATAATGGTATTGTCCAGAACGTTATGGTATCAATTCTTGTGACATCAGCCCGGTAATTGAATTCCGATGGGACACGGACAGTCTGATTTAAGTCATTTCGTTTCGTTTCATTCTGGTAAAATTTTAATGAGATTGGGATATGGATTATTTTGAACGTTTGGAATAGTTGGACCTGCTTTATCATTAAGACAATCCTTCGTTTCGTTAGACATGTTTTTCTTCTTCCAGTAAATCCCCCAACTAGGTTACCACGTAGACGTATTAATTAGTGTGCCTCTTAGTTGACAGATCAAAAAGTTAATCACGCGATCTGCCCACCGCCTAGACTATATCCGTACATGTATATAAGTCTATGGTATCAACACACATAATTACCCCTGACGGACGAGACTACCTATAACATATGACGCTATTATACCAGAAGCAGCCAAGCACGTAAAAATATGACATCTCCTTAGATCTCAGACAGTATAATCCCCACGTAAAATAACAAAATTACACAAATTATTGGCTTATTTTCAGTAATTTGACACTTAAGTGCTTAGTCCTATGTATACTTTTACAAATTTCTAACCCATAGCTGTCGTGGAAATCTCGACTATTAACACGGAAGAGTGTATTTTAACCGTCTGGGATGATGCTACTTTTTCTTTTTATTATTTATAAATATATTTATCGGTCTAGATTTATTGTCCTGGATAACACCGTCTTACATTAATAGCAATTGAAGTTCAGCGTACTTGTAAGAAATTATAAATTCAGGCCACGCCGGTCAGACGACGAAGTTAAAAATCGCAAGCCATGGTTGTTTCGGGCCAAAGCTGTCGAGTTGTTCGGATGGCACAAACAATTAAGGTCCCGTGTTAACATTGGTGTGCACGTAGCAAAAACTCTGACAGCTGGAATTATTCGAATAAGAGTAAGCCGTTATCCTGCTGTACGGACAAAACTTTCCTCATAGCAAACTATATGACGTATGCCAGTTTTCATTAGCCCAGTTCCGAGCAGAACAGTAGGACGCTAAACCCCGTTTTAGTTCATTTTGTTTCGATCCAAATGAAAAGTATCTGAGGTAAAGCCGGCACAGCAAGTTAATTGAAACGAAAATAAACCGAGAGAATTCAGTTAATTTGTTTCCTTGAAACATAAATATTATTCAATCCGAATGAACAGTTTCAAACATATAGCTTGGACGGTCCGTGAGAAATGTTCCGGAAACAAAACGGACAGAGGTAAGAAGCCATTTAAAATTAGTAACCCAGTAACCAAACAGAAATGGTAAGAAGCCATTTAAAATTAGTAACCCAGTAACCAAACAGGTCAGATGAATTCGGGCATATCACAGCACAGGGGGGAAAGGGGGGGGGGTATTGCTGGACAGCGATTTAATTGTAGCTGTCAGGGGTTCTTGTTCGCGAACACCTAGATGTACACCGGACGTCTGGTTTTTGTTTTGTTTCATTTGAACGACTGGCCCTCGCTCCTTGTCTTATCCTCTATCCCGAACCACTGACCGCAGGTAGAGTCGTGCGTGAAACAAGTAATACACAAGAAACACTCACAAATTTACGATTTAAAATCTATCTTATCTGGTTTTCACAGCAATCAAGCTATAAGAAATTCATAAGAGCAATCTTCGTAAGGTACTTTCTAGAAAGGATGTTTTGATCACTGGAGATATTTAGTGATAACGGTCAACAATATTTCTACGGATTTCACCCACCAGCACACCAGGGAATGTTCCCAGACTTTTTGATGGCGATTCCAGAGAAAGAAACAGATATTCAAATGTTGATAAAGGCAAATGGCTGACTCGAATCAACTTTTTCTATCTTCATTCGATTGGCATCATGATAAATAGACTCAAAAAGCAACATTCTGATAACATCAAATTTTCAAATATGTGAATATCTTCTCTTGGTGCAGGTCGTGGCAATTTCGTCTAGTTAAAACATGAGTTTAATGGCCACTCGTGTCAAACCAGGCCGGGCGGGCGGTCGAATTGTTAGCGCGTGTGCGTTGTATCACAAGGTCTGATATTGAGTCAACTAGCGTGGTTTCTACAAGAGAGAGATACAATACAGAGAAATGGGGTTTAACGTCAACTCGACACAAACTAAGTCATTTTGGGACTAACGTATGGTTTCAATTTTTATTTCGCTTGCCCGTAGGGATCTTTAGCAGTGGGAGGAAACCGGAGTGCCCGGAGGAAACCCACGAGGTTGAGAAGGCGCCCATATCTCCATGCCACATACGCTCACACCAGGGCTCGAAACCACAGCCGCAAGCCAGAGGTGGCCGACCAGTTAGAGGTCGAAGCGCGGTACTCTAGACCACTAGGCTATCCCAACCCCCCAAAGGTATAACAAACCTTTGTCAACCACGAGAACTCTTCAGATTCACCCTTCAACCACGTGTCACCTACGTGAACCCTTCAGTAGGAATGTAAAAAAAGTACAACAAACCTATGTGAACCCGCCCAGGTGAATGCAAAAGTACAATACATAATAATAATAACCATAATGTACATTTATATAGCGCTTAATCCATCCACGGGGATGCTCTAAGCGCTGGAAGTTAATAGCTCCTGTGGATAATACATCGTGAAAATATGTGTCTTAAGTCTAGACCGAAATTGAGCAACTGTTTCTGAACACTTTATTTTGTCAGGTAAGTCATTTCATAGCCGTGGACCATATACACTGAAGGCTTTATCACCAAAAGATTTTAATTTAGTTGAAGGTACAACAAGTGATAGACCATTCCGTGAACGGAATGGTCGGTTTGGTATATACGGCTTCATAAGATCTGTGACATATGATGGAGCTGAAGCATCCTGCCACCTGTGTGAGTCGTGCAAATTCTTCCGACAGAATAATTTTACCCATGTGAACTTCACAGACTCGACTTCCTTTCTTTTACATAAAACTTTAATTTGGTTGGTTGGCTAATTCTAAAAATACTTGATCAACTCAAGTCAAATTATTCCTGGGCTCTATCTTGATATTACACGGAAGTCAAGTCACGTAGGGGAAGACGCTTTCGTTTCCATACAGAAACAATCGGCTGTTGAATAAAACAAGTCACATTATAACTCTGGGCTTACTCACCCCCTAGCTGCAATTTGTAGCCGTGATAATTTTTATTCACGACTGCAATTGGTACAATATTTGAGGTTTTGAGCAAGTAAAATTAGGTTCAATTGCAAACTTTTCAACACATATCATTACAATTAGCGTTTTGTTCGAACAAAAAGGCGAAATATCGTAAGTAAATAATGTAGTCTTTACAGAAAGTACACATATTATACACACCATGGTAGTCTAGGGGTTAAAGGTCAAAGAAAACGAGTCAAGAAAAGAAAATATTTTCGGGGATTACTTAGCTGCAATTTATAGCCGTGATAATTCTTATCTACAGCTGCAATTGATATACTATTCGTGGCTTTGAGCAAGTCAGATTAGGTTCAATTGCAAAATTTTCAACACATATCATCACAATTAACATGAAAATAAGTTTGTCTAATTATGTTACAAATAGCGAAGAGTGGAACACTGAAATCATAATCTTATCTTACCAAACAGTTTTTGTTCTGTATTTTCGAGTGACATCAAACCATGTGATTCTGGGTCGGCAGCCATTTTAAAATCAAATCGTATAATTATCCGGTAAGGTTTCATCTTTATCTCAATGGTAATTGAATTATTATATGCTAAGCTATGTGCGGTACAGTTTGGGATCAGTGTAATTGGACAGTCATTTGACTACAAAACTTGCTCAAAGGACGGCCTTAGGACGGTCTACTACTGAGGCTGAAGCAAGACGAAAGTCAACAGTAGTGGAACCATTTCTAACCCACCCCCATACAACAAATCAACACATTCATCACTTTAAAATCCTATCCTGTCCTTTTATTCACAGACCGACGTCGGGACCCCTGTGTCTCTATGAATAAGGCGGCGGTCCACTGATCTGTAGGCGGAGAAAGTGGAATATGTTTGGTTTGGGTTCCCCTTGGGGGTTGTGATGGACGGCGGGTCTGACAAGATACAGCGTCCTGTCCTTCAGATTTGACGCTGGCATTCACGTTAAATAACACCTAACATCAGTTGGAATTGGAAATAAAGAGTACGTGGCGGTGTCGCTGTTCGGACAAACTGTCCTACATACCACACCGATCGTCTTTATTAGCCGAGTCGGTGCAGGAAAGGGAAACATAAAAACAATTTCGTTTCAGTTCATTTACAAAAATCGGAATTGTGAAATTTCAGCAAATCGCTTTCGCCTTGTAGATTATACACGTTCTTCAGAAATAGGACAGAAAGTTTGTTCTAAGGGCACTTAAAGGCGCCAACCGCGAAATTACTGTGCAGTATATTGGTAATCCATTTACGGTAGTGTCCACTCTGCTTACCAATACCAGGTTGTGTTGAAAGCTCCTACAATTACTAGTTTGTTTCTTGTTAAGTGGAGTGAAGTAGGTGTTCGTTCGTATCACTGCTATACAACAAGGAGGTAAAATTACATTTAAATGACATTGCGCATGAAGGATTTCCACAATTAGAACTGCTCAAACTATTCAACAGCACATCTGCGGAAGTCGACAATCCTGTTTTTATTTGCTCTTTGTGTAACGAATAATGTCATTGGTTCGTTGGAGATTGTCAATTGAAGCGGCATTATCACTTTTATTCACAACAAAAATGTCTTTAATTCAAATCGCCATCGCAACTAGTTCCGACATTAGTGTCACCATTACGTTAATTTAAAAATGTAGATTCCCTTGCAAACTTAAATACCGTGGAAGGTGAATAATAGGAATATCTCAAACTGACTCAATTCCGTTTAGTATATATAACCATATGACGATTTAAAACTTCCATCTATCCAGGCTGCCTCCAATCTGATTAAAACACAGATGCTATTTCGTTTCGCTTTTATAATTCAAAATTTCGTTTAACTTGCCCTTACTACGCTAGGATCTGGAAGAGTTGTTATCTTTTACGTGTTCTGAATGGTGTGACGTTATTTTCCAATGAAACGGTCTGTTACGGTGAGATTTAGGCGTATTTTGCTCGGATCTGTGTGTAATCCACTAGTTTCGTGTGGTTTATCAAAAGTCTTGCGTCATAGTGTCAAAAGCCGCTCGTATCACCCCTGACGTGAACTCCCACTATAACATATCAGATCTTCATGTAGTGTAGGCCATCGAAAATATAAAAAACGAAACGAAATATAGATCTGTATTTTAATCAGATTGTGTTTCGTCCTAGGTAATAAAATGATCGTAATCTTTATTTGCCGTGAACCAGATTAATAGGCCTGTTTATAGCAATCTGAGTACATATACTAGCTCGGATTAAGCCGCGAGAAATTTGA
The DNA here is from genome assembly GCA_036850965.1 of Patella caerulea. Classification (NCBI taxonomy): domain Eukaryota; kingdom Metazoa; phylum Mollusca; class Gastropoda; family Patellidae; genus Patella; species Patella caerulea. Next base: position 7,714,831 of record JAZGQO010000010.1, read on the forward strand.
TATGTTCCGACGAGTGTATATATATTTTGAGATCACATTTACACGGAGTTATGCAGATCTTCATACTGTCGTCGAGTCTGATTTCAGGAACGAAATAGCTGAAGATCACAAAATTTGGTAATTTCCCTTTAAGAGTCTGTTAGAATTTTTTTTTTAAAACTAAAACGGCAACCTTGAGTACATTGACTTTATTTGCATAGCGAGAGTTCCTCTTTAAATGAACAATGAAATGACATGATGGTTAAACGCCCTCCATGAAATACCTGGGGCCTGTTTCACGAAATTTTAACTAAGATAACATCGAAATTTTAGTAATTTGATTGGATAATATTAGATTGATTTTAGTGCTTAGCCAATCAAAATTGAAGTATCGACTAAAATTTCGATTTGAGCTTTAGTTAAATTTTCGTGAAACAGGGCCCTGGTTTTATGACGTGAAAATTTAGTTATTTTACCATGGGCATTTATATATTTTAACATTCAAATATTTTAATGTAAACATTAAGATACACGAACAATCATATTTTAGCGTGAACATTAAGATATAATAACGTGAATATTCAAATATTTTAACGTGGACATTAGATATTGTAACGTGGACATTAAGATATATTAACGTGGACATTGAGATATATCAACGTGGTCAATCAGATATATTAACGTGGACATTGTGATATATTAACGTGGACATCGAGATATATTAACGTGGACATTGTGATATATTAACGTATTAACGTGGACATTGTGATATATTAACTTGATCATATTTCTATTTTCCAATCTGTGGGTATAACAACTAATCGGTTTAGCATATAAAATAACTCGTTTAGAATGTTTATAATAGGATATAATATACTATGAATAGACCTAAGGGCACATGTTGTACCTGACAAGGAGTAGCGTCGCCTGTTCAATCTCGTGGGGTTTCTCAGGCTCCTCCGGCTTCCTCCCACTGCTTAAGACCCCTACGCGCAAGCGAATTATTGAAATAAAATTAAACCATATGTTAGCCCCCAAATCACCTAGTTTGTGTCTAGTGAACGTTAAAACCCATTTCTCTGCCTCTCGCTAAGGGAAAAACGAAATACACGTCGCTACCCGTACATCTATTCCACGCCACGCATTCATATCAGTAATCTGCGTGCTTCTATCTCAAAATAAAATACCTACGACATTAGAGAAAATTATGGATACAATTTTGGCGGACCACATACAGAAGTCATTAAAAAGATCTCCGAATCACATTGTTGAAAGCCAATTTGAGCAGGAGATTAAGCTAGTTATCGACCGTACAAGGAAAGAAATTAACTGATTGTGTCTGAATCCCAGGAACCTCTGCACTTTATAAAAGAATCCGTTAACTTGTTGGGCTGAAATAACCAACTGTCGAAGTCGCATCAACATAATTTGGTCGTCTTTTTTTTTCTTCTCAATTGATCAAGTTCCATCGACAGCTTCTCGGGTATGTGACAAATTCTCTAAATTAAGGAATCGTTAAATGAAACGAAACGAAATAACATATTCAGCTTTAATTAGTTGTTTAAAAAAACTGACGATGGATTGGGTTTGTGCGAGGCCCGTGTCGATCGACAAGAATATATTTTAGATTTTATTTTTTAAAAACTTGACAACAAATTTGGATATATTTGTTATGTATTTAGTTATCATTGTGTATAAAATATAAATAAAAATAGATTTATTTAAGAGAAATTGACACGTGTTTTAGCAAATAGTCCCAATGAATAATTATTAATAACATACTTATGCTGTGAAATGATGACAGGTGGCGCTACAAAGACATCAGATCAAATCTACAGTTGAGTGTTGTTTTTTTTTGACAATCTGCGTGATTCCTGTTGGTGAACAATTACGTTTTAAAATGAAATTATGGATTAGCACTATATGTTATAATGGCAAATACCTCCATTTAATAATTGCCAGGTCTTTGAAAATATTTGGAGTGCGCCCAATACGTGTATTAGCCTGAACATATTATAGGCATTAATGACTTGAACGACGTGTGTGTGTAGGGTGTAACGCCAGCTTCCACCTGAGGCGAATTTTGCAGACAACGGTGGAAACATTAGAGAGGAGCCAGTCGTATGCTAAAGGCTCGTCCTTGCCTTGATTATAGACGGGAAAACGATTAACAAATTTCATCTCTTCCAATTCCTAGGTTAAAGGTGCAGATATGTCCCAGGTTGTGGTAATAACCGTGGACAGATTGCATCCAAAGGTTTTGCAATTGGGTACGAAAACTTTAAGGTAATGTCTACGAGATGGTAGATGCGATAGCGTGCGTTAGCATCGGGACCTCGATGTATAGAGAGCCGGATAGGTATTGAAGTTACGACTTCTTTGATGGGTAGTTGGAAAATTTAACATATTAACACAGACTACTATTTTATGGATACACCATTACTGAGTTTAATACTAAGAGACCGTTTGAGTTGGACACCCTCGTCTTTATCAAGCAAATGATACGGATATGCGAATAGTAGGCAAAATGACAATCAAATACAAATAAAACTTGCTGGCAGTGGACGATATGATTTTAAAGAAATTGCTATATGACGAAATAGGTTGATAAGAAAGTCACATCAATTTCGTTCTCGAGTAAAAAGTTTTAAAATAAAAAAAAAACATTTATTTTCATGGTTTTAAATTTGAAATTGTAAACTAAACATCTTTCATTGGACTCAAGTACATTGTAGGTATATAGTCACAAAAACCACCGAAGAAATGTGGTCAAACTACCAGATGTTGAGATTTGGGTGATTTTTTCACATATCAACAAATTAAGACAAAGATTCTTAATGATATCGTCCTTTGATGTATGAAGCGTTAATTATTTAGATCAGTCGTATACTGAACGATATATTCAACCGTGTTTCTTCATTTCGATCGCTTACTAATATATTTGCTAAAACAAAAACAAATACATTCTATTAAAAATTTAAAAGAAACATATGGTTTAAAAAATCTTACAAACATTTCATCTGGTACGATCTAAAATAATTTAGAAAATATCAAAAGTAACTAAGATCTCTGATGTGTATTTTCTCGATGTGAAAGAGTGGACATATCCTGCTTGTCATTCCATCTATAATAAGTTAGAAAATATCCAAACTAAACAAATGTAAGGAGAAAAGAGACAAAACCAATCACGTCAACGTTCCAAGCCGATTATTTCTTTTTCACTAAGAACTTGATGCTCTAAAACGACAAACTTGTTTATTTAAGTGGACATGTATATCAACATGTCCGTCTGGATCAATTTATCACAGAACCCAGACACTTGTGGGCGTTGCTTCATTTGCACAGCATAATGATTGAGCCATATATTTACTCAAAAACAATCGGATGTGACGTTTCAGTTCGTTCGTTCGTGGGGTTTAACGTCCACTTCCACCTGGGGTGATATCGTAGACAATGACGTTTCAGGAAGATGATCAGGCCATATATTAACTGAAATACGACCGGATGTGACGTGTCAGTAAGACAACACCTGTCTGTGGCATGACCGAGGAAACCGGAGGTGACGTAATTCACGAAACACATTGAGCCTCGACTGTCACGTGGTGTAGCAACCTGACTTATAAAGATCGGTACACGCCATACAGTGTGGTGTGAGGCAAATCTCTTCCTTTTTTCGCGCCATCCGAACGACTATACATTGTTTCTTGTCGGGCCTCCACCTTGCACCGCCTACATGAGGGACACCTGGAATGGGAAACGAGATAGATTGGAACACAGGGATCAAACAGGGGTCATCGAACCAAGAAAACATATACATACCCTGTCTCTTCATGACAGTTTGGTGCTCAGCTGTTTGCCACGATCTCGTGCTCCTTAAAGAGGATAAAATGTAATCTAATCTATGATACTATGACTGGTTGAATCAAACGGAACGCATTAATGACTCTAGTCATTGTCTGGAATGTCAAACTGATATTTAATATCGTATAAAATTATAACAATACCGACGTAACAACCGATTATTCCTACACCGTCACCTAATGGGCCAAAGCTATTTTTAGCCCACTGTTGCGTGTCGATCTTTGTTGACATTTTGGTGTAGACTTGAAGAAAGGGGTCTGAATATACATTTTCTTCCAGGTTTAAGTGGGCTATTCTATTATACCGGAAAATACCAAAAAACACAGGAAAACAACATGTTATACTAAATACCGGAAAACCCGGGAAAACGCTAAATACAGGAGAACACACTAAATAGGCAACTTGGAGCCTGGTCCTCAGGAAAACACACAAAAAAAACTAAACCTAACTTTAACCCACAACGGAAAAACCACACCCACACACACAGAGGATCAGTCCCCGGGCTACCTATTTAGAGGGTTTTCCGGAATTAAGTGGTTTTCCGGTATTCAGTATAACATGGTGTTTTTCGGTACATAGTATTGCCGGGATACAAGAGTTATATGCGTTAGCTGGTTTGAAATGTAGGGCGAAAAATTCAAGTTTAGTTGTCTCTATTTCTAGTTTGTATATGTATCATGGTGAACCTCATGCGTGCTTTTGGGAAAGAGGTTGCTGTATGTTGCTCCAACTGTGGTAGAAAACAATCCAACCAACAAAAATTTGGGGAAAAGTTAGAACCGGTCTAAGAGACGAGAATTAACATTAAAGCCAGTGGATAATCATTGTTGATCTGTATTCGGTTGTCATTTATTATCACCGAGGGGGGATAACTCTCAGAGGTAAAATTTTGAAATTATATAACACGCGATGGTTCGTAATTTTGATGACTGTTTGTGGCTTTTAACGTTTCTGTACTAGACCATGTGCTATGAGGGAAATACGTCTCGGACTGCGGCGTTTCCACCTATTCTCTCAAGCCTTCAAACTACCTGAGGTATTTTTACGTGCACGCTAATGTGTACGGGAGATCTTGTTTTTTCGTACCATCCAAATGACAAGCCTCTATTTCTGGTCAGACTTTCCACCATGTACACTGTATGGCGATGCTAATCTTCATAAGCCCAGTTGATTTCCGGACCGTGGCGCCCCCAACTTAATGAAAGCGCATACGGGCAGAATAGTGTATATTTCCATGCGAGAGAGAGAGAGAGGTGGTACGGCCACGCCACACAAACTAGACTAACACAGAGAAGGGAATGTGGTTTAACGTCAACCCAATATAGAGGGAAGGCAGAGACCCATTTTATAAAATGACACAGCCATGGAAAAAAAGAGAGAGAAATGGGGTTTAACGTCCACTCGACACAAACTAGGTCATTTCGGGACTAACATGGTTTTATTTCATTTCAATAATTCGCTTGCGTGTAGGGGTCTTTAGCAGTGGGAGGAAACCCACGAGGTTGAGAAGGCGCCCCTATCTCCATGTCACATCCGCTCACACCAGGGATCGAAACCACAGCCGCAAGCCATAGGTGACCGGCCAGCTAGAGGTCGAAGCGCGGAACTCTAGACCACTATAGGTCATCCCAATCCCCCGCCATGGACAAAGATATATTACCTTCGTGAAGCTGGAACCCGACCCGTTATGTCTCTATTAATCTGTTTATTTGAAGCAAGCTGGGGAATGGTGCATGCCTTATTGTGATACATCCTTGAAAGATGACGGTAATGATCAACGTTGGATTCATTTAAAACTTAATAGCATTATTACCGTTTTTTTACGATCATAATTATTGCTACAAAAACATAAATGAGAATGTTACTTAGCTTCATTAGTAAAGAATTGAAGAGTTTTAATTTTGCGTGAATCGATATTGAAAGCACCAGTGTACCAAAGTCGCAATCCACTTGACTCGACATTTTCCTGATATAAACCATTTCGTCATCTGCTGTTTCATCAAAGGAAGACAAGCATTGGGCATGCTGACATTTTGCTTTGCAATGAACATTTATACAAAGGTTGTTTATGTTCTTGCGCAATTATTTTTTAAAAATTTGAATTAGGTTGATTTTTTTCTTCTGTCAATAGATTCCGACTTTCCATGTCGTGTAACAAATCAAAGCTTTAATGTGGGAATACAAAATAATGTCGCTCGCGGAACTATAAAGATTAAAGGCATGTTGGTCTATGGATGAAAAGCAAAATGGCGTTCTTTTTGTTAGTCGGGGTGAACGCCCGCTTTCACCATTGGTGAAATGGCTGACAAATGGTGGTACGAATCAATTTCATGTACGAAATGAAGTTTGAAACGGCTCATGTGACGTACGAATGAACTAAGTACGAAACAGCCAGGTTATGAAACCGCCTGCACCCCAAATGGCTTGTTTCTTTCGTACGGTTGAATAAACATATAAAATAATAATTTATATAACATTGATGCTTTGCAATAGACAAATTTAACTCTTACGTAATGCATACGTCAGCTTTCAGCTAGAGCTTGTTCACCGTCCCGTTAATTGCCAAGATCGGTTTTCAGCATAATCAAAGACCACCCAACGTCGGCAACGTAAACATGATTCGTTTCGTTATCTCCCTGATTATGTCTACAACATCGGTAACATTTTGCATACGGATAGTCCATTGCCCATCACGCTATTTCAGCGAGATTCCATCTTATAGTTTAGAAACAGCTGTGGAGGTTGTGGCGCTAGGCAGGATAAGCTTTCTCTTCCGGACACCTATTTTGTACACGATGAACAGTCCATTTGCTGATTACACTATTTTGCTTATACCATTTTCTTAGGAATCTCGAAATTTGTCTCGTGGTTCGGATTGTTCGTACTTGGTTTTATTTTATTTCCAGGTGCCGTGCACCCCTCTCCCCTCCCCTCCATCAGCCCCAGTGACATAGTTGATTTTCATTTTCGTTTGCTTTGTCACTGTTGTAGTTCACATAATATCTGCTCTTTAATAGATGATATAAACATGATTTTCTTTTCGCATTGTCTCCGCCCAAACAATCCAAGGTTGCAACGTATTACCCTTTGCTCCAATGTATGCCCCCCCCCCCCCTCGACAAAATCCTGGATCCGGGCCTGATTTGTCCATGGTCATTATTTATCAATTTATCACCCGATGTCCAAGAAGATTCTTTATTTTATTTATGGATAAAAGATGTGTTCCTTGCGACTCCAATTTATTTCATTACCATGGTTATTTCACTTCCATCATGAAACCTGTTTAATTACATATTAATCAATTTTGACATGTTCTTTTAACGCACGGGTATTACATGCGTGATCGGTTAAATTGCTGCTTTAGGCGACAGACGTATGTCTTTAGCTTAAATTGCCTTATTAGGTAAGTAGGAGACGTCTGCAGACGATTATGGCTGTAAAAGGTGAAATCATCTGTCAAAATGGAAAGCTATCTCCATTTTCATTTTTTTTTTTTTTTAAAGACCGTCGTTAAGTATTAAATACATTTTCTTTTCTTCCCTTGGGCATTGAAAAAATAAATATATATATCATTTTACTGGAATGAACGTCTTAAATTGAGATCTAACTCTTAAGGCAATTTGTGTATGTTGACTGCTATTTGCAATGATGGACGTGACACAAACAAGATAACGTTTGACATTAAAGGGATAGTCTTTTGAACTTTCATGAATTGATTTCTCACAATTCCTAAAACACAGACGGACGATCAAGAGAGAAAGTCTCAGCTTTCTATAGTTTTGATATATGTCAACACCGACAGTTCATTAAAATAAACTTGATATTATAAAGAACATAAATGGGGGGGGGGGGTGTAACGTCCAGTCGACACGTGGTTCAATTTTATTTTAATAATTCGCGAGGGACCCTGTGAAAACCCACGAGGTTAGACAGGAGACCCTACTCCCTATCACGAGCAACCACGAAATTGAAACCACGCCAGTTGATTCAATGACAGACCTCATGATACAGTGCGGCGCACGTGCTAACGATTCGACCATCAAATTTGTCTTTCATTTAATTGCATAAGATAAATCACACAGAATGTTTGCACGCGATCTATAGCCACTTTTATTATTAGTTGTAAATGAGATATAGATAATAACTACGAGTTCAGTGATATTTAATTAAACTTCAATGGTCACCGTGTAATTACAAGGATTGGGCAGTTTATGATCTGATTTTAATCAGTCCATGTTGTTGTTGTTCTTAACGTTTAATGTCCGCTTCCATCGAAGGTAATATCGCAGTCTTATTTTTCATTTTTATTATCTTAGCGCGCGCACAGGGGTCTTTCCTGCGGGAGGAAACCGGAGTGCCCGGAGGAAACCCACACGGTTGAGAAGGCGCCCCTATCTGCATGTCACATACGCTCACACCAGGGATTGAAACTACAGCCGCAAGCCAGAGATGACCGGCCAGCTAGAGGTCGAAGCGCGACAACTAGGCCACCCAAGCCCCCTTCTATTTCATGTTTTATCATTCTGTATTTATACTCTGACAAGTTTATTACAATGCGGGTACGTCAACTGTTTTAATAGGTTGGGTGAGTCCTGAAGATGTTATAGTGTGGGTAAGGCCGGTAGTTGTTATAGGGTGAGCAGGTCCTGTATATGTTATAGGGTGGGTAAGTTCAGTATTCGTTATACGGTGGGTAATATCAGTATTAGGGTGGGTAAGTCCAATACATGTTATAGTGTGGGTAAGATCATTATTGGTTATTGGGTGGGTAAGTTCAATACATGTTAGGGGGGGGGGGGGGTAAAGGTCAATACATGTTACAGGGTAAGATCAGTATTCGTTATTGGATGGGTAATATCAGTATTTGTTATAGTGTGGGTAAGTTCATTATTCGTTGTTGGGTAGGTAATGTCAATATATGTTGTAGGATGGGTAAGTTCGGTATTCGTTATAGGGTGGGTAAGGTCAATACATGTTATAGGGTGGGTAAGTCCAATACATGTTATAGTGTGGGTAAGTTCAATAGTTGTTATAAGGCGAGTAGATTCAATACCTGTTATAGGGTGGGTAAGTTCAATAAATGTTATACGGTGGGTAAGATCAGTATTCGTTATAGGGTGGGTAAGTTCAGTATTGGTTATAGTGTTGGTGAGTTCAGTATACGTTATAAGGGGGGGGGGGGTAAGGTCAATACATGTTAATTATAGGGTGGGTAAGTTCAATAGTTGTTATAAGGCGAGTAGATTCAATACCTGTTATAGGGTGGGTAAGTTCAATAAATGCTATAGGATGGGTAAGTTCAATAAATGTTATAGGGTGGATAAGATCTTTATTCGTTATAGGGTGGGTAAGTTCAGTATTCGTTATAGTGTTGGTAAGTTCAGTGTTCGTTATAGGGGGGGGGTAAGGTCAATACATGTTAATTATAGGGTGGGTAAGTCCAATAGTTGTTATAAGGCGAGTAGATTCAATACCTGTTATAGGGTGGTTAAGTTCAGTATTCGTTATAGGGTGAGTAAGGTCAATACATGTTATAGGGTGGGTAAGTTCAATAGTTGTTATAAAGGCGAGTAGATCCATTACATGTTATAGGGTGGGTAAGTTCAGTATTTGTTGTAGGATGGGTAAGTTCAATAAATGTTATAGGGTGGGTAAAAGCAGAATTTGTTATAGGGTGGGTAAGTTCAATACATGTAAGTTCAGTAATTGTTATAGGGTGTGTATGTTCAGTATTCGTTATAGGGTTGGTACGTTCAATACATTTTATAGGGTGGGACAGATCAGCATTTGTTATATGGCGGGTAAGTTTAGTAATTGTTATAGGGCGGAAAAATTCAATACCTCTTATAGAGTGATTAAGTTAACTGCAAATTATCGGATGACAAACGCCAATACAGGGCTTGTAACCTTATTCTCCTGATTTACTATGAATTATATTTGAAGTGACAATGGCGCCGGAATAATATTCAATTATTGTTCTATTATCCCGTCAAATAAATCTTCAACTGACACAAATCCATAACTGCACGTACGCTTTTTTTAAATCAAATATGCTGTGTTGATATGCATTTAATATTTCGTCAGTTTTTTGTGAATTGTCATGTGCTATTGTCGCTTCCGGTAAATCCTAGTCTGTTTTTATTAAATATAGTTTTGATATGATATTTTGGATAATTTTCATCTTCAGAGAGAGAAAGCGAGAGAGAGAGAGAGAGAGAGAGAGAGAGACGGTTATAACACAAACTAGGTCATTTCGGAACTAACATATGGCTCAATTTTTATTTCAATAAATCGCTTGCGCGTAGAGGTCCTTAGCAGTGGGAGGAAACAAAGTATCCAGAGAAAAACCACGATGTTAGACAGGCGACCCTACTCTTTGTCACTTACAACCGTCTCATTCTCAACATTTATGTTCTTAGTAATAACCAGCTCTTTCGTCAAAAGTCAAAACCTAGTAACTCCCCCCGCCCTTTTTTTGTATCAAAATTGAGTTAGGACCATATTTGTAGTTACTAGAGTGTGTGCTTCCTGTTGTACTAGATATTCCAATCTTTTGATGTAAGGAGTTAGATCCATGACACAAGGTAGCAGTTTCCTTCATTGCCTAGTATGCCACAAAAAACCTAGTAACTCAATAATCCTACAAAGGATAAGCTGGGGTTTAATATTCATTCATTACGTTTTCCTTTGTTTTCTCAAAATAAGAAAAAGGTGAGTTACTAGGTGTTGCCATTTGACGGGAGAGTTTAGTTTAATGAAGTGTCGGTGTAGAAAACCGAGACTTATCCGACAACCAAGAAAGACTGACAAGGGTTCCGAGACCAGATAAATGGGAGCATTTTAAGTTCCAGAGGACAAGCAGTAATTTTCTCTAATTTACTTATCGGAGTCCTACATCACACTCCCGGATTATATTATGGACATTACACGACAGTAAATACTCAGCCACCAATCTGTCTCTGTCATGGCGGCGGTTTAAAACGTGTTCAATTCAGCTTAGCAAGTGAAAATGGCCTATTCATTTGGTGTTGGAACCTTTGAAGATGACCAAATGTCTGAGCAAGAATGATGAGTGGACGGATTTAAGTGGACATGTATTTCAACATGTTGGTCTGGATCAATTTATATAACACAACCAAGACACTTGTAGGCGTTGATTCATTGCACAGTAAGATGATATATTTAACTGAAACACAACCGCGTGTGACGCCATGTCAATAAGGTCACCAGGCTATTATATTAAATAGAAAGAAGTCCGGTTGTGACGTCATTTAATAACTGAAAGATTAATGGATATGACGTCATACTAGTAAGATGATCAGGTCATTTACTTACCGAGAGACGACATATGTGACGTGCCAGTAAGGCAGCACCTATATGTAGAAATATGTCGAAGGTGCGAGAACTCACGAGAAACATCCAACATCAACTCCCGCAGAATGAAAATTACTGGGGTTTAACGCTTATGAAGGCGCCTTGGGGTTTCCCAGAACTTTCGTTAAAGTGCACACGGCACCTTTGGTTGTCGTCCCTGTTTTTATACCTCTTTAAAAGGAATACGTAAACTAATCCGATAATGGGACAGATAATCTGTGTGGCCAAAGTGTACTATTCTGGTGATAATGGATATCGTGCAAGATTCGGGATGTCCTTTTTTTTATACAACACGCGCTTCCAGAGTTCGCGTGGCTACAACTCTGTGTGCTACTTTCGTACTAACTCTGCACGGTTTCGAATCCCCGGTTGTACGTGACAAGGGTTAGTGTTGCCTGTCCAGCCTCGTGGATTTTCCCAAGGTCTTCCGGTTTTCTCCCATAGTGCTAAAGAACCCTACGCACTAGCGAATTATTGAAAAAAAATAATGAACTATTTGTTTGTCCCGAAATGACATAGATTGTCTCCGCTCATTACATGCTTAAGACTGAACAGCACAGTGAACACCTCCGATTGCCCCCCCCCCCCCTCGAGTGTGCGAGACTATCAGAAATCAGTAGTTAGTGATTCAACTAAAGCGTGCCCAATCAACGTGTCAAGAACAACTTTTCAGTAGGCACGTGGGGCACCCTATAAATGTTACTGAAACATTATCGATATAAATCAATACCAAATCAATATCCCGATCAGGTCCCTTTGATATAAAAAACAACAAAAAATAAAATTATTGGAACTGTCAAGAGGTGTTATAAAAACACAATGAAACTACACAATGTAAGCTTAGTGTGCAGGCAACTGCACGCAATCATGTTAATTTGCCGGTGCTCAATTGCATATAACTAAAATGTCAATTGTGTCTTAGGATATGTGTTGGGCGGTGCATTTCTAAATAAACAAGCGTAATCAATAACGCCAATGAAAAGAGAATTAAGATGGAAACCATGTACGACTCGTTCTATGCAACGGGTGTCATTAGTAGCTGACAGTTGCTTTCATTCCCTATCCAATTTAACTGGGCTACCCGCGCACCAAGCGGAAGGTTTTTTCATTGAATCATTTAAAGAATAAACCATTTATTTCAGTCCAGACACGTTATTACATCATTTGTCTTGGGTCCTGGTTATTCGAGCTTCGACTTCCGACACGTCAAATGAGCTAAAATCACTCACCAAAGAACGTCGAGACACGACATAATTCGGATGACTGTAGTTAATTCGATGAGCGAATGTTCAATGTCTGATTCAGCACACCGAGGTCCCATATTCATCCGCTTTGATGCATTTAAGTTTAACACCCCAGTTGTTTTGACAACGAATTTATCGCTGTATTTAACCTTCCCCATTAATTTTTTATCAAAGAAACGAATCTACGTTAGTACTTTAACGATGATTTCCCAATATTTGTCAAATGAGATGAAATGGGGTTTAACTTCCTACTACTATTCCGCTCGTATATTGGGCTAATGAAGACGGGCATACGCCACACAGTGTGCCCTGACGGCAATTTGTCCCGGAAAGCGGTACTACGGCCTACTCATATATTGAATTCCAACTGTCAAGGAATCTTTTACGTGCACGTCAATGTGTGCACGGGACATCGTTTTGTCGTTTTACCCGGACGACTAGACAGGGTGACCACGCTGGAACATTTGGCTGAACTTTCTCGGCCAGTGCAAGGATCAAACACCCGACTTCCAGGCTAGCAAGCGAGCGTCTTACCCACTTCGCTACGTGACCCCCCTGCATCACTGACAAGCGGAAACCAAGCCGCAACATAGATGAACTTTCTCGGCCAATACAGGGTTCGAACACCCGACCTCCCACTTAACACCTTGACCTCCGAATATTCGTAAAACTAATTGTATTTTGACGCTTCAGTCAAAGAATACACATGTTTGAAAGGTATACAACTATATATTTGATATCAGAAACTTTGTGAACCGGTAAATCTGTAACATCCATTCGCAGCCCCCCCCCACTCGTCCCCCCCCCCAAAATGCGAGAAACCTTGATTAATACATTGCTTGAAGAACACTAGAGAGGCCCAGTAGAAACGGTTCTTAGGATAATAAATAGTAATTGTATATCACAGAATCGCGTCCTCTATATCTCCAGGTTGATTAAAGCGACGTTATATTAGATTTAGATGAAAGACTAGTCAATCTTTCAACAATTATAAACTTCCGATCAACCCAGAAGCGCTTGCTTTTAAAAATTGTATAATTGTGGTAAGTGTTTGGGTCGTTTAAAATAGAACGCGAAATGACGAAGGTTTTAAGGATCTCGGTAATTCAGATTGCGTTTATTCACAATGATGACCAAAGGGAAAGTTTCCAGAAAGTAATTCTATTACCTGGAAGTGTATATTGTACTTTAAAAACGTCCTTTAATTATGGATTCAAGGTAAAAATTAAAGACTGTTTAATTTGATTATAAATCTTTTAAAGTTAAAATTCGCAATCCTTTAATATTGTTTACTTCAGTTCAAACGAGTTTCTGCAATTTTTGTCGTTTGAGATCCCGAAGACTTGCCCTGACATAATTTTTTCTCTGCTTTACAGTGAAACGAAGTTAGCAAGGAAATGAGTTTAATTCAAAAAAACTGATTGTATTCGTGGTACTATTTTGTAATTCAAATCAGGCGAGGGGGGGATTCGTCTTTGACAAAAATATTGGTCTGGTTCATCGTGTGGCCGCTGAGATAATGACGGCTTAACACTTCAGTCGACACTGGCTGATCAATGAATGCGTCTTTTATGGACTTAACGCCCAGCATTTCTGGCAGATCTAAATCGGTTCTAATTAAATCGACAATTAAAGCGGTTTTACCCACCACCACCAAGCAGTGCGTGTTATGGATGATATCTTGGTGACCTTAAAGAAGCCTTCCCGTGTTCAGACGGTGTGATTTGTAGATATATTAGGACTCAATCTGCAACAAATACGGATCTATATTTCGGTTTTTGTAAAGGTCACGTCAAGGGTAATGCGAGCGGATTTTGACACTATGACGTCACACATTTGATTAACGAATCAGCATTGATGTTAATAGTGTATTACCCACAGTTCCTATTGCAAACCGCGCCTAAATTTCGATTTAACAGACCGTTTCATTGGCAAATACCTCACAACATTCAGAACACGTCAATGATAACAACTCTTCCAGATCCTAGTGTAGTAAAGACAAGTAAAGTGAAATTTTGAACTATAAAAACGAAACGAAATAGGGTCTGCGTTTTAATCAGATTGTTTTACGGCTAAAACATATTCAAGCTAACTTATTTATCAAAAATTTGCTTTAAATCCCTGCGCTGTATCATACGGCCTGTCATTGAATCAACTTACGTTGTTTCGAATTCCCGGTTGTACGTGGGTTTACTCCGGTTACTCCGGTTTCTGTCCACTGCTAAAGACCTCTATGCGCACGCGCGAATTATTGAAATACAATTAAACCATATGTTAGTCCCGAAATGACCTCGTTTGTGTCGAATGGGCGTTAATTCACATCTCTCCCTCTCTCTCTCTCTCTCTCTCTCTCTCTCCCTCTCTCTCTCGCGCGCGCGCGCCAAATCCCTCTCAAAACTACCCCATGCGCTAAAAAATGTTTTAGCCCGCCTAGTGTGTCACGTGACTTGTTTGTGAGAGAATCCAATGCCGATAGTCGTTGCCCATTCACCATAGATATCAGAGCCTAATTACATTCTTGTGTTATACTTTCTTATCTTCCTTTTCTTTCGTTCATTTGTAGAGTCTAGTGATCCCACCGTCGCTAGCTATTAAATCAACAAATAAGACGCACCCCTCATGTCAACCGAGGTGACATACTGACAATTATTGACAAACTTACCTGTCGAATAGATATTAAATCCCCCTTTCTCTCTCTGACAATGGGTGATTCTTTGTGTCGCGCGGGGGATCACGGTGGCTAAGTGAATAAGACGCTGGTTCGTTAGCCTGGAGGTCGGGTGTTCGATCCCCGCATTGGCCGAGAAGTTCATCTCGATTTTCCGGCGTGATTTCCCCTTATCAGTGATGCAGAAGGAGGGCCTGACAAGGACAGCTGCCTAGTCGTTCGGATGGGACGAAAAACCGAGGTCCCGCAAACACATTGGGGTGCACGTAAAAGATCCCTTGGCAGTTGGAATTCGATATAAGAGTAGGCCGTAGCGCCGCTGCCCGGGAAAAATTTCCCTCATAGCACCCTGTATGGCGTATGCCCGTCTTCCATTAGCCAAGGTTAGGTGCAAAAGAGTAGGACGTTAAACCCCATTTCATTTCTTGTGTCGCGCGAATGCCCCCCCCCCACTCTCTCTCTCTTTTCACCAATATCTAACACATTTTATGAAGTAAAAACCTTTTTGTGTTGAGTGCATTTTATCCTCTTCCCCTTCTCTCTCTCCCTCTCCCCGTCTCTCTCTCTCCCCATCTCTCTTTCTCTCTCTCTCTCTCTCATGGTACCAAATATCTGGCACGTTATATGGATGGATCTGGTAGGAAGTAGAATCTCTTTTATATTTGTCAACAGTGAGTGGATACTATTAGTACAATTAAATACTACCAAATCGTTTCTTGAAAGCTATAACTTTATGCCAGACATTCTCATTAGTTATTGTTCCCATTCTGATCTCCCTTACAAAAACACCACATGATTGCAGGTCAAGAAAGTGGAAGGGCTTATTTAATCAAATTCTTCGCCATTTCACGCAACGTTCATTAATTTCGTAGGAGATTGAAGGTTGAATTGGGTTATCCTACACAAAATTAATTCGTAGACCATTTAGACCATGGCGTCTTTTTTATTATATTTTTTTCGATACTGGTTTTTTTTGTCTGTGGTTAAATTGAGAATTAATTGGAAATCTTAGACTGTTTTATTTTTTAGAGTCGGCTGGAATAAAAACCAAAACCTATTGTTGCCATTTACTACAATGTAAACGTTTGTCCTTCGTCGGCCATTTTCTGTTATAACTGGGATATCCATCAAAATATATAACGATTGAGTGTAATTTTGATAAATAAAAATGAAATAAAACAGAGTTTAACGTCCTGCTGTTCTGCTCCAAACCTTGGCCAATGAAGACGGGGGGGGGGGGGCGGGGTGACCGAGTGGTCTAGAGTGCCGCGCTTCGACCTCTAGCTGGCCGGTCACCTCTGGCTTGCGGCTGTGGTTTCGAGCCCTGGTGTGGTCTAGAGTTTAACATCCTACTGTTCTGCTCCAAACCTAGGCCAATGAAGACGGGGGGGGGGGGGGGTGGCCGAGTGGTCTAGAGTGCCGCGCTTCGACCTCTAGCTGGCTGGTCACCTCTGGCTTGCGGCTGTGGTTTCGAGCCCTGGTGTGAGCATATTATGTGGCATGGAGATAGGGGCGCCTTCTCAACCTCGTGGGTTTCCTCCGGGCACTCCGGTTTCCTCCCACTGCTAAAGAACCCTACGGGCAAGCGAAATAAAAATTGAAACCATACGTTAGTCCCAAAATGACCTAGTTTGTGTCGAGCTGACGTTAAACCCCATTTCTCTGTATTGTATCTCTCTCTTGTAGAAACCACGCTAGTTGACTCAATATCAGACCTTGTGATACAACGCACACGCGCTAACAATTCGACCGCCCGCCCGGCCTGGTTTGACTGTTGAAATAAAATTGAACCATATGTTAGTCCCGAAATGACCTAGTTTGTGTAGAGTGGACGTTAAACCCCATTTCTCTCTCTCTCTAATGAAGACGGACATACGCCATACAGTGTGTTATGACGGAAATTGTGTTCAGGCAGCCGCGCTAGGCCTACTCTTATATCAAATTCCAACTGCCAAGGAATCTTTTACGTGCACGCCAATATGTACACGCGACCTCGGTTTTTCGTCCCATCCCAATGACTAGACAGCTGTCCTTGCCAGACCCTCCGTCCTGCATCACCGATAAGGGGGAACCTCGCAATTTTGATAGAGAGAGAGAGAGAGAGGGAGAGAGAGAGAGAGAGAGAGATGGGTTTAACGTCCACTCGACACAAACTAGGTCATTTGGGGACTAACATGGTTTAATTTTATTTCAATAATTCGCGCTTGTGTGTTAGGGGTCTTTAGCAGTGGGAGGAAACCGGATCGCAATTTTGATACTTGTATTCATATAACTGAACGATTACTGTGATGTATTATCTGCTGCACGGGTGGTTTGCCTATTTGAGATGTTTACACACCAGACAGAGGCCGCGTGGGAGAAGATGAGTAGGACGTTAGATCCCATAATTCATTTCCCCAGACGGATTATATGTCCTAGAAATCTCAAAAGGTGTTCACAAAAAAAAATGGGATGTGTCTGATATACATCTAGAGTGTTGTTAACAGGACAAGATGGCGTGTATCTTATATAAATCTAAAGAGGTGTAATTCAAGAGACCAGCCTTCACATGATGTTTACAAGACAAGATGCCGTATATCTGATTAAAACCTGTGTAATGCAGGGGCGGATGTAAGAATTTTGAAAAGGGGGGGGGGGGCGCTGCAAAATAAGGGCATTGACCGCGGAGACGGGGCACGCCGCTGAGAGGGGGTTTGGGGCTCCAAGAAAACTATCCGTCATTTCATTGCATCTGTAGCCATTCCAAGAGCTATTTAACTGATATTTTCGTCTAAACGTTCGGAAATCGTTGAAAAAGAGTCCAAAAATCGAGCAAAAAAGCCAGTTGAAAGGCACTTTCAGAAGTAAAAGAGGGCACTGTCGAACATGAGGGGGGGGGGCACCCCTTGCGCCCCCCTTGAATCCGCCTCTGTAATGTAAGCTGATTTAACTAACCCGGATGTCAGAGTGGCAGAAGGTGATTTATACAATTGTTGAAATAAAGCATGTGTTCATGTGAAGCAAGCAAACAAAGTTTCGAATTTAAAGCAATAGCATTTTAAAGTGTCTGTCATATTTCAGGAGTGTTTCAGCATGCAAATCATGATATAAATGAAATGAAATGGGGTTTAACGTCCGACTGTTCAGTTCGGAACTGGGCTAATGCAGATAGGCATACGCCATACAGTGTGCTTTGAGAGACCTTTATCCAAATTAAAGGGCACGCCAAAGTTTTTCGTTCCATCCGAACGACTAGACCACTGTCCTCACCAGACCCTCCGCCCTACATTACTGTCAAGCAGAACCACGCCGGAAAAGCTGGATGAAATTTCTCGACCAATGCAGGGATAGAACACTAGCGGGCCAGTGTCTTACTCACTTAGTAACGTAACCCACAAAACATAATGTAGCAAAATAGATTATTTATGCTATTTGGGTTTACTCGCAACTGTTGATTTGGCGCTTCGTGCACTACCCCACAGTAGGGCAGCAACGTTATAGATTCTTACCCACCCCCTTGTTTCAATCGCCCCGCTACTGCATTGCTTGGATCAAAGTATCACACTGAGAGCGATGACGTCGGTGTGGCTTAATGAGCCCCCAGTTTTAACTCTGCCCTTCTGCTAAATAAATTCTAGAACGTCCTATTCAGTGTAAATGGGTATGTAAAATGAGTCAAAAGCACCATTTTGCCCGGACAAGTAATGTCTTATGTAAACAATACACGCCCAAGTGGACCAATCATTGAAACCCCGTGATGTGACGTCATGTGTTGAAAGCAGACGTCTTTTACAGAGTTATAAGAAGACTTTAGTAAACCTCTGTGAAACACATTATTAAAGTATACATTGTGAAATCTGGGACCGCCACGTTAAATAAACGATTAGTATAGTATTTCACATAATGTCTTGGTTTTTATGTCATAATGCATTATGTAATGTAATAGGGTTACTTATTCAGTATGACTATATACATAACTTGAGTTAAAAGCAAACGATGGATGTTTATAAATTGAGTTATCTGAGAAGATGATCATGAAACTCATCCTATTCACTGGTAGATTACATCAGTAAGATTAAATGATATATTTCTGGAATATATTCTTGACATATGAATATATTCATTTAATAGAGAGACGTTGTTCTTCCTTACTTAATTTAAATTCCATAAAAATATATTACCAAAAAAACATTTTTGTATAAAAATCATCGCTTTATATTATCTAATGTGAAATTATACCGTTCTATTTCTCTACTTAGATTATATTTTTTCTTTTTGTATTATTTATGATATTTTTTATGAATAGTTTTATTGGAGGAAATACTTGATACAGACAAGAGAACAACCTCATCCAATATCGTATACAAGTAGTACTGCACATATCATTTTGGGACTTGTTTGGCGTGTACTAAAGGACGTATTATAGGTTGCTTGACAGTTGGTACATACGTGGTAAGCACGTGCTGTATCATAAAATCTGTCATTGAGTCAACTGGCGTGGTTTCGAGTCCTCGGTTGTACGTGACAAGGAGTTGGGTCGCATGTCCAACCTCGTGGGTTTTCTCCAGGTCCTCTGGTTTCCTCCCACTGCTAAAGACGCCTATGTGCAAGCGAATTATTGAAATAAAATTAAACCATATGTTAGTCCCGAAATGACCTAGTTTGTGTCGATTCGACATAAAACCCCATTTCTCTCTCTTTTTCTCATGTTTACCTCTGAAGCCTAAGCGCATGTTCGCCTTTAGAAAATTATGACTTTATTGGAAGCACTTTGGCTACCATAGATTTTTTTTTTAGTTTTACCGGATTATTAAATTCCTTGAATTTGATTTGAGGGACTGCGAATTCTCTACACACTACAATATCTAATCGCTAAAATGAATATCATTTGACAATATATAGAGAAAAAGAATAACTACGTTATTTCGCGATTAACACATTGTTCAACCCTTATTTCTATAATTCGTTTGCTCGTAGGGGTCTATAGCAGTGGAAGGAAACGTACCACCGAGTGATCGAAACCACATCAAATGAGTTAATGCAATAACAGATCTTACTATACAACGCGCATGCGCTAACCATTCGGTCATCTAATCCTTTTTTTAAAAATGTTTCAATTCCGTTCTGAAATTGAATTATTCTAGGATGTGTCGAGTTGACGATGAACTAGTTTGTGTTGAGTGGACGTTAAACCTCTCTCTCTCTCTCTTTCTCTCCCTGTACTAAACAATGTTTAATTAGTAGTTTGTGTTGAACTAGTTTGTGTTGAGTGGACGTTAAACCCCACTCTCGATCTCTCTCTCTCTCTCTCTCTCTGTACTAAACAATGTTTAACAGTTGGCTTAGTAGTTAAAAATCGAAGAATATTACGTGGAATCGTGGCTATGCGACACCTGCGCGTTCTGTCTCGTGGGTTTTCCTTGGGTCTTCCGCTGTTACCCCGCATAACGACAACAGCGCGTTTAATTTCTATAAGACCTAATTTGCGTCGAGTGGACGTTACCCCCCCCCCCCCCTCTCTGTCTCTATCTCTCTCTTGTACTATAGACGCTAGTGTGTCAATCTGCGATCAGCAACATAATCTGGAATCAGCATGCTCTCGACAGTCAGCATACACAGAATTAGCTCTCCAATCACAAGTTTATACTGTGACTGACAGTATCGAGTTCTCGTAACCTTTACGTAACACGTAGGAACTGAAAGGAATTACATGATTGAAATAAACTCCGAACATCCCCACCGGGCAAACGATGGAAGAAGCGAAAACAGGACTATCAACATGTATCAAAGGTACCGACATAACACTGGCTTTGTAAATGTAATTCTAGAAAACCTGAAGGAATGGTATGTTTAAGATGTTTAAGCACCAACACGCACTTCCAACGAACTTTGACAAATCAAGCATGTTGCTTTCTTTGCACGATGTCGATTCTCAAAGGTTGTTTTTTTTACTGGTAAAAGAAAATAATAATTTAACTAAGTAGCATCTTGTCTCTGTAGTCCTCAAACGAAGGATAAAACAGGAATCCGGGGTGTGCTGGAAACACTAAAACCCGAGTAAAGAACACGATGTTAAGGAAAGATCAAGAATGTAGGCCGGGGTTTTGTGTTACGTTGTTTTACTTTTTTCTTCAGCACAAGAAGAAATATAAATGTACAGACATAATAATAAGTTTGTATGGGGTTATTAATATGCATAATAACCCTGTACATGGACCTCATTCTACATAATAACCCGGTACATTCTACATAATAACCAAGTACAAGGTTATCATTCTACATAATCACTCGGTACATGGTAACCATCTGTATAATAACCCGGCACATCTGTATAATAACACGATACAAGGTTATTATTCTACATTCTACATAATAACTCAGTACAGGGTTATTATTCTACATAATAACCCGGTACAAGGTTACCGTGTGTATAATAACCCCGTACATGGTTACCATTCTACATAGTGTTACCATTTACATAATAACCCTGTACACGGATTTCATTCTACATAATAAGCCGGTACATTCTACATAATAATCCAGTGCAAGGTTATTATTCTACATAAAACCTCGGTACAAGGTTACCATCTGTATAATAACGCTGTTGTCAACTATATAATAACCCCATCCGTAGAATGTAGAATAATAACCTCATGCACTTTTATTATGTAGAATAATAACCTCATCTCAAGGTTATCATGTAGAATGATAATCTTGTACCGGTTATTTTGTAGAATGATAATGTTGTACCGGGTTTATTATACAGATGAACCTTGTACCAGGTTATTATGTAGATCGATAATTATGCGTAGGATAAAGCATGAGACTGGGGTTATGCTCGGACAAGAAAGAGTGACGAAAATAATCCGAGAAAAAGAAAAACAGAGGTCGATAGGCCGCGGTTAATGATAACCTTGTTTTTGGTTATAATAGAATGATAATCTTTTTGGGGGTTGTTATGTAGAAATTTAACCCTTTGGAAGTTGTTATGTAGAAAGATAACCTTGGTTTGAGTTATATGTAGAAGGACAACCTTGTTTTGGATTGTGTAGAATGATAACTTTGTACCGTGTCAGTCATTATGTAGAATGATGATACACTTGTACCGGCTTATTTAGAACCCGTTGGTTATGCAAAGTGAAGCCGCTTGTTATGCAGAGTGAAGCCGCTAGCTATGAAGAGCTATGACCTCATACCGGGTTATTATGTAGAATAATAATCTCATCATGGAATATTAGATAAAATAACGATCACATGCACTCCAAATGGATTTTTTTGACACTTTTTTTATTTTCTTAAATTAATTTGGTGATTTTTTTGTAACGATTCAAATAGATTATTTGCCCTTTTAACGAATCTTTTAATGCCGATTCTTTGAAAAGAAAAGACCTTTGCTCTTTCGAAAAACACTTCACCAAAAATGGCCAAGTTTAATAATGTTCCAACCCTCAATAATAGTGACACCATCATGCACAAAATCCATACATTAGGGTATTTATATATATTTAGATTTATTTGTGAAATCATTAAGGACGTCCTTTTAATGTCACCCTCGTTAAAATCATTTCGCTTGTTCTACTCATTAAACTTGGTTAAATATAGGATGCCAGGCAAAGACAAATTTGCCCGTCTTCGTAGCTCCCTGTGCAGTTACAACAACATGTACGTCTGGTGCTTTCAGCAACATTTACGTCTGGTTTTACAGCAACATTTACACCTGGTGTGTACAGCAACAGTGTCGCCTAGTGTTTACATCAACATTTGCGTCTGGTTTTTACAGCAACATTTACTTTAGGAGCTTACGGCAACATTTACGCCTGGAGTTTACAGCAACAGTTACGTTTGTAGTTTTTAAAAGGCATCATTTACGACAAGTGCTTACGGCAACATGTACGTCTGGTGCTTACAACAACATTTACGTCTGGAGTTTGCATTAACGTCTGATGTTTTATAGCAAAAGTTACGTCCCCAGAGTACACCTCAACAGTTACGTCTTGAGTTTACGGCTCTTCCTTGTAGCTCCCTGCACATAATCGGCAGAATTTGCTTTAAACCATTAAGCCTTTTCTCTCATAACTTTATATACTGCATAAAACGCAGACTTACTAATTTACCTGCGATGGCTTTCCAATTACACTTATGTACGAATTATTTCTATGAAACTAGATTGCCAGCCAGTATAACGATAAAAAGATATTGTGCAATTATCAAGGGAGAGAGGGGGGTATATGTTTTTCTTTCTTTTTTCAGATACTGAAGAATAGTGGCGAAAGACGAACATTAAAGATGAAATCCAGAAAACCAATGGGGGTATGGCAAATCGAAAGTAGAGACACGCTATCTTACTAACAAAAGGGGTTGCTTATTTATTTTTATTTAACCAACGACAGTCTGGTGAAGACTGGCACGTGTCAGGATATTTTACTAAAAGGCCAACTTTCCGACTGCGCACGCCAGCCTCCTCACTTTTTCCTATCATCCAAATAGGGGATCACGTGGCTAAGACGCTGGCCCGCTACCATGGAGGTCGGGTTTTCGTTCCCTGCATTGGCCGAGAAAGTTCATCCGGTTTATCAGGCGTGGATTCCCTTGCCAGTGATGCAGAACAGAGGACCTGACAAGGACAGCTATCTGGTCGTTCAGATGGTATGAAAACCGGAAGTCCTGTGTACACATTGGCGTGCACGTAAAAGATGCCATGGCAGTTGGAATTCGATATAAGAGTAGGCCGTAGCACCGCTGCCTGGGCAAATTTTCCCCCGTAGTACACTGTATGGCGTATGCCCGTCTTCATTAACCCAGGTTAGGCACAGGATGTTAAACCCCATTTTATTATCCAAACAACTACACACTGTTCCTTCCCAGGCCCTAAACCTTTGTTACTGATCGTTCTGAGCCCTAACCGCATTATAGACCCCCACCCCCACCCCCGCTACCTTGACAACAACTCACAGGAATAAAAGGGCTTCACCGCATTATAGACCTCATGAAATATTAGTGCATTGGAGACGCTAACTTCAAAACCACCTACAAGAATAAAAGTGCTAATGGTCGATGATATCCAAAAGTGCGAGATCTTGAATTACATACGGAACAAAAACTACAATCAATGACGCTAGGCAAATACAAAAAATAACATCCTTTCAAGCGAAATATCGTTCATATGCAAACAAAACAGCGTCGACATGCATGTAGTCAATTATCAGATTATTGTTAGGAAAGAACGTGGAAATTGGGGGTGTCAACAGACCGCGACATTGAAAGGGTTCAGGAGTACAGACGACGGTTTTAATCATATTAGCGAATATAATTATAGTTTAGTACCCGTTTGTATTGATTTCTTCTTATATCGTCTCAACAAGACATTTTGTCCGCGAGTTATTTATAAATGGAAGCATGGTGCGAACGATAAGCGGGTGTCTTTAAGATTGAATACGTATTATCCGCCATTTGTCAGTTCTTTGAATACAGTTCACCAAATACCCTTCTCCATCTTTTCATCAAAATGACAGCCCATCTTTAAAAGTTTAATATGGCGGTCTTTACCGTATTGCTAAATTAAGATTTATGACATGCGCGTCTGTTGTTTTCCTGGGAATGCCGTGATACATGTGCCTGAAAGTTACATCTAGAGCTTGCAGGAATAGTTTCATCTTGAGACTACACCGGAACATTTTCGGCAATATTTACGTTTGGCGTTTACAGCAACGGAGCCGTTCCGAAATCGCACTTCTGGTTCATGCTTTAGTACATCACCATCAACAATCTTATTTGTTTTTTTTGACAAATTTCTGTATATTTTATCATAATATTTGAAATTGTTTAAAAATAACAAATCGCCCTCTGAATTATTCAATAGGAAAATAATTACTTCACAGCAGCCGTTTTATTTCCAAAGGAAAATTGATCTAAAGATCTAACAGTTTTAAAGCGGCTGTAGGGCCTACGGCAATGCAAGCCAGAATAAATGGTTTATTTTCATCTGTGACACTAAGCAGGGTCGCCTGTCCAACCTCGGGGTTTACTCCGGGTCCTCCGGTTTCCTACCGCTACTACAGACCTCTACGCGCAAGCCAAACCATATGTTAGTCCATAAATGACCTAGTTTGTGTCGAGTGGCCGTTAAACCCCATTTCTCTCTTTCGATGCCATCTTTTTTATTGGATTTTTACTGGATTTGTATCCGATTTGCTGCTCAACGCTCATTGATAGTTTAATTTTCTCGACAAAAGGCGCTTGACAGGAGGCAGGATCCAAACTTGCCCCAATGGCATACTTGAAGATGTACTGTGCCACATCGCATCGTTAAGATGAAGAGATAACCGTTCTTGCCATGATAGTTGAAATTAGATAATGAAAAGTAAATATATTGAAAAATCCATCCAAATTGCTTTATTCTGAGCGAAGTTTATATTACTGATTGAAGGTTTCGCGATATAGTCCCGATTCTCAGGTAACGATGTTACAATAATAAACAAAGTTCCGGTTGTCCATTTTTAAAATAAATTATTTAATGGTGGGGGAGGGGTGTCGCCTTACAGCCCTTTTACAGTTACTAAGTAGGAAAAAAAATATGGCCATACAACCAATAGAACAACTGTATCGTGTAGATAGCCGTGCAATGTGTTGCATCCGATCGCGACGGTTGTATGGATTGGTTGCATCGTGTAAACGCCGTTACGGATGATTTACCGCATACATTATTTAAACATAATAGGACGTGTCACGGAATGAATAATGACGTCATGTTTAGATGGCTATAAAGGGAGAAATGAACATGCGCCAAGTGTGAATTTGATGAGAAATTCTACTAGGTGATTTTTGTTTACGCCTATTTTATTGATTGGACATTGTATTAGGGATTTCTATTTTCAAATGAACTATATTGATCTTGATTGGTCGCAGGTGTGTACTATATTATTATGCAATATTAGAAAATATATAATCTCAGGCTTTTTTCAGATATGTATATATATATATTGGATCTGTGAGGGGTGGATCTAGAGGTAGGTGAGGGGCAACACCCTCTCGTTCAGCTACATAAAATAATTTGTACCCCCCCCCCCCCCTCCCGCTTTAATGAATTTGAAAATATTTATTTTGGTCTGTATGATCTATGAAAGCAGCAGGGTCGGGTCCACAGCCCCCCCCCACATCCCCCCCCCACACACACACACACACACACACACACATATGTTGTGAGAAACGTGTCAGGGTTGTATACTTCATCCTTGATCGATCGTAGGATGGGGTGGGGTGTGCATTCAAATCGTGAGATAATGATATAGGCATATGTGATATCACAATTAATTCTTAGTAGCAATGAAATTGAATCACATTGTTATCGTAGTACTTCATTTTAAAAATTGACGTCAAACCTGGTGTTAGATTTCACTCTTTAAAAATCTCAGCGTGTATGTATATACGCCAAAATGACGATAGAGGCCATGTATTTTTCATATAGTTTCAAGGCTGGGAGCGAGGGGTGGGGCAGATTATCCCAGGTACCGGGTAAACCCCCTCCTGCAAAATTTCCCGGATCCACCCCGTCTGTATATAATATATATATGCCAATGAATAAATAGTGTTGGCGAGATTTTCCGTTTAGAAATTTGAATGTATTTATTGTAGTCACCATATTGGCTTATACAATAGCTATAATGCTGTCTCTACATTAAATAATAATATACAAGAACAGGTGCGCTGGAATGCTGAATGGATTTACGACAAAAAATATCGTAAACAATGTCGTAAAACATAGAATATAAAATGCGGAACATCAATATGATTTGAAAGGGAAACAGGTCGATATAAATCCTTTAAATTTAGAGAGTTTTCACCTAACTGCCAATAAACTCCTGCTTATATATTACTTTAGTCGTTCGGATGGGACGAAAAACGGAGGCCCCGTGTACACATTGGAGTGCACGTAGAAGACACCTTGGCTGTTGGAATTCGATATAATAGTAGGCCGTAGCGCCGCTGCCCGGGCAAAATTTCCCTCATAGCACACTGTATGGCGTATGTCCGTCTTCATTATGTAGCCCAGGTTAGGTCCAGAAGAGTAGGACGTTAAACCCCATTTCATTTATATATTACTTTGTCACAAACCATTCCATGTAATGTGAGATCTTTGACCAGGTAGAATTTGAGCGTAGTTATTTTGAGGTTCGGGTTAGATTATCCAGACGCCTATTCAAAGTCAACGGATTACTTATTATCCAGTTTAATCCACTAGACATTTACTGCATTGTCCGAGACATCCCATCCAGATTTTCCGGAGTGGTTCCCCCTTGTCAGTGATGCAGAATGAAGGGCCAGGCAAGAACACTGTCTAGTCATTCGGATGGCACGAAAAACCAAGGTCTCGTGTTCAAATTGGCGTGCACGTAGACGATCCCTAGGCAGTTTGAATTCGATATAAGAGTAGGCCGTAGCGCCGCTGCCCGGGCTAAATTCCTCTTATAGAACACAGTATGGCGTATATTCGTTTGCATTAGCCCAATTTAGGAGCAGAACAGTAGGGAGAGAGAGAGAGAAATGGGGTTTAACGTCCACTCAACACAAACTAGGTCATTTCGGGACTTACATATGGTTTAATTTTATTTCAATAATTCGCTTGCGCGTAGGGGTCTTTAGCAGTGGGAGGAAACCGGAGTGCCCGGAGGAAACCCACGAGGTTGAGAAGACGCCCCTATCTCCATGCCACATACGCTCACACCGGGGCTCGAAACCACAGCCGCAAGCCAGAGGTGACCGGCCAGCTAGAGGTCGAAGCGCCATCCCAACCACTAGGCCATCCCCCCCCCCCAGAACAGTAGGACGTTAAACCTCATTTCATTTCACGTGTTCGATGTCTGTCTTCATTATTTCGGTTTGTGCAAGGGAGTAGGACACCAAAGCTTCATTTCATTGTATTTGATGTTGTGTGTTAACATTTGGTCTATTCGCAGGCCAAGCCCCCCCCCCCCACACCTACACTGTAAAACATTTCCCCCACCCCACCCTCTGTAAAAAAAAGGTCGACCATAAAAACAATGAATATACATTGTCAGTCAATTTTACAGAACCCACGAAAACACTTTGGAACGCTAGATCGGCGACGGTCCTACGCATTTTAGCACATATGACGTCATATATAGATTGTGGATTAGGGTTAGGGTAAGGGCTAGGACCTGTAGATTTGGTCAAAGTCCCGAGATATAAACAGGGCTATCCCTAACCCTAATCCATGATCAAGCCTAACCCTTACCCTAACCCACAATTCACATATGACGTCAAAATTTGCGTAGGACCGTCTCCGATCTAGCGTTCTCCGAGGACGTGCCGTTGTCTGAACAAGGTGCAGTGTCCAGTCGTTCGGATAGGCGGTGGCGCGTACAAGAACGTTTGATAGTTGGAATTTGAAATACGAGTTGTTCGCGATCTACTTGTCCGGATAAAAGTTTTCCCATAGCACACTGTATGACGTATGCTTGTCTTTGTGAACCCGAATGATGCAGAGATGTGTGGTGTTAAAACAGAATCTGAACAGTACGACGTTAAACCTCATTTCATTTCATTACGTAACAGATTTAGAAGAGTAGGACGTTAAACCCCATTTTATTACGTAACAGATTCAGGACGTTAGGACGTTAAACCCCACTTCATTGCATTCATTTATGCAACGGATTGAGCTACTCTGATAATATTTACGTAAAATTGGAAGAATTCACTTGAAAATAATGTTGTAATGTAATCTTTCATACATACACAGACGAAATAAACAATTTCATTAAACGGAAGTAGAATGAATATTTCTCAAAATTCACGAAGCATGCTGATTGTTTTCCATCGAACTGCCCTGAATGGCCGCCATTTCCAAAAATATAAGTATATTGTTTTGCAAAGTAGTTCTACTCCGGTTCGCATCTGTGATCTACCCGAAGACTAAATAAACATGTTTAGTTCTAATAAATGGAAGAATGAATATTTCTCATGTTTAGTTCTAATAAATGGAATACGAATGAATATTTCTCAAAATTCACAAAGCAAACTGATTGTTTTCCACTAAAACCGTCGATCTAGGAACTGGAAAGTCGGTCTATCGGAGTCTGTCCACAAGCGGTACAAATTGTTGACAGACAACTCAGGGCAACGAGATAAGTGAAAAGTGTTCGGAGAACGCTAGATCGGAGACGGTCCTACGCAAATTTTGACGTCATATGTGAATTGTGGGTTAGGGTAAGGGTTAGGCTAGATCATGGGTTAGGGTTAGGGCTATCCCTGTTTACATCTCGGGACTTTGACCAAATCTACAGGTCCTAGTCCTTACCCTAACCCTAATCCACAATCTATATATGACGTCATATGTGCTAAAATGCGTAGGACCGTTCTCCCACATCCTCACACAGAAAACTTCACAAATCTAACGAAATCGACGATACTATTTTCGACCGAGATCAAAGAATTCTATCCGCTTTTTACGTTATTAGTTTGTTGTAGAAACGAGCTAAAAGGAGATTTATCTTTCTCGGTCTCCAGTGGTCGTTACAATAGCAATAAAATGGCCTGGGAAAGAGACCCACGGCTGTCAATAATGTTTTATTTATTGTGTAGTTACTATTGTACTGTTCTGGTGACTGGAAAAACTGACGAAAACTAAGATTTATCGTTCTGGCTCCCATGTGGTCGTCACAATAATAATAAAATGGCCTGGGAAAGAGACCCACGGCTACTAATAATGTATTATTTATTACTTAGTTACTTTTGTAGAAGTCTGCTGGTTGGTACTTAAATCTGGTCCTGTTACGTGACAAAAGTTGTTGCCATCTAATTGAGACAGAGATAATATTTCGTTTTGTTTTTTTATGATTCAAAATTTTATTTAAAGATACATAATGGGAGATAAGATAAAGAGATAGCAGTTGTCACTATAATAGTCAAAAACTAGATAGTGTAAAGGTAATTTGCTGAAAATTTCAGTCAAATTGATCCACTATTAGCCGAGAACGAAGCGAGTGAAATATTCACATAGACTCGGTCATCATTACTAAAATCATTAATATTAACAGCATAGTCTCGATTATCAA
This sequence comes from Patella caerulea, assembly GCA_036850965.1. Taxonomy (NCBI): domain Eukaryota; kingdom Metazoa; phylum Mollusca; class Gastropoda; family Patellidae; genus Patella; species Patella caerulea. The sequence goes on from JAZGQO010000010.1 coordinate 7,745,007, forward strand.
CTTGATTGATTTAATTATCAATGGCCGTTAAGCGGCATATAGGAATTTAATCCGCTAACATCGAAGGCTAGCCTTGACATCGAGAGTTTATTATGGTCTGGATAAGTTAATTAATGTCTAATTGATTATTTAGATAACATTTCAGGCGTAAAGCAAACCATTTAATAAGCAGATTCTGCTCTTGCATAATGCTATTTTAACTTTACTCCAAGCTAGGAATCTGTATTTGAAACAGTTTCAGGTTGCACACTTTTGTAACGTAACCTATAACGCCTAAGTCTGGCTGTACCGCCGTAAGGTTTCACGAACTGATGGCCCGGACAGAGGTTTTTTCTGGCTACAATTCATCGGATTCCAATTGACTCGCGTCGGGATTGGAACCTGCGCATGCTAAAATAAAATGAAATGGAGTAAAACTGGTGCAGCACCCAATATGCTTAGGCAGATACTATGGGGGAAATTTTGCTCGTCCTACTCTTATGTCGAGTTACAATTGACAATGGTTATTTAACATGCGCGAAAAAGTGTATTTGGATTCTTGGTGCTTTATTCCATTCGAACGATTGGGCGATCCTTATAGACAGGACTGGGTCGCCGAAAATGGGACAACATGAAATGAAATGGGGTTTAACGTCCTACTCTTTTGCACCTAACCTGTGCTAATGGAAGACGGGCATACGTCATACAGTGTGCTATGAGGGAAATTTTGGCCGGGCAGCGGCGCCACGGCCTACTCTTATATCGAATTCCAACTGCCAAGGGATCTTTTACGTGCACTCCAATGTGTACACGGGACCTCGGTTTTTCGTACCATCCGAACGACTAGGCAGCTTTTCTTGTCAGGCCCTCCTTCTGCATCACTGACAAGGGGAAATCACGCCGAAATATAGCTATTATGGTTTCCCAATATGTCTCTCAACGAAGTCTAAACGGTTAATGAAATAGAAAACAAAACAAAACTGTTTTCAGGAAATCTACTTAAGGGTTCAAAAATGTGAAATTTTGTACGTAGCTCCTTGGTTCTGTTCTTGATAAAATTGACCTGTCCCTTAACACAACTAACATTTATTAGAATATTCAACACAAGCTTGCCCTTCCCTCCCGTAAGCCAGCGGAATAATCTCTGGCAGATAAAAAGAACCAATTTTAACATTTGGTCTTAATTCAATCTTTGATATGCCACATTTTAAGTCCTGCAGATAATATCTGGCACAAAGTTAGCCACTCTTGCTCTTGCTTAATGCAATTATCATGAAGAACATTACAGTAATTACACTAAATAGAAGCATAAATGATTATTACATTACCAGGAAATAATTAACTTATCTTAATTTAACCGTTAGAAATGAATTGGGTTTAACGCCCCACTTTTCTGCACAGATGAGTAAACGTATGTGTGAGAGAGAAAGAAAATGGGGTTTAACGTCCACTCGACACAAATTAGGTCATTTCGGGACCAACATATGGTTTAATTTCATTTGAATAATTCGCTTGCGCGCAGGGTTCTTTAGCAGGGTGAAGAGGCTGGAGAACCCGGAAAAACCCGCAAGTTTGGACAGGGAAACCCTACCCCTTGTGACCTACAACCGTGGATTCGAAACCACGCCAGTTGACACAATGGCAGGCTTAATGATACAGCGCGGACGTGCATTTCTTCTTGTAATCTGGGGATTCGAAACCACGCCAGTTGACTCAATGACAGGCTTTATGATACAGCGTGCACGTGCTAACCATTCGGATCCAACCCCTGAGTCAACTTGTGAGAGAGAGAGAAATGGGGTTTAACGTCCACTCGAGTCAACTTGTGAAGTCGTATGGATATATTATGTGGTATATGGCTGCCCCCCTCACCTCTTCAATCACTAATACTATTACAAATAATATCGTTTCACAATTTAATATTTTGCGGTTATCTGTAGTTGTAAGAACTTGTATCTGACACAGGGGACGTAAAATACCGACGACCTTTGAAGCATATTATGGACGCGGAACTAGAAATATAAAAGATCACATCAAAGCAAGACCTTTTAAGTAAATTACAATTCGTCTCTTAACCGTTGAATTAAAGATGCTTTCCCGCGTACAAACTGTGTGACTGAAAACATATTCAAGCAATCAAAAGTTTGTTTCAACTCTCTCGCGGAAGAAAACAAACTCAGATTGTAAACTTATATTTTATGCTTTTGTTCATTACTTGACTGGAGAAGGGGGGGGGGGCTTTCTCGGCATGTTCACTTTGTCTGCACTAGCTGTCCATTCACCATAAATATTGAAGCCACAGTAGACCCCTGGATTATCTTCTGCCAACATTTATTCCATCGCTTATTCGCACAGTCGCTCTCACAACCGCTAGCCCATCGATCATCAAAACGAACCGCTCCCTTCAGACTGCCAATTACACGCCCCTTACATATCTGCACTGTGTGCGTCCCATGGATATTTTCCAGGAAATTCAGTATGTTTCTAGTAACATCGTCTGTCTTCTTTCCACATAATAATGGCATACGTTAATTGGAAATAGCTACCATGTGGATTTGAAAAGAAATTTTGACAGATAGATTACGTCACTTGGGCAGATATGTTGTCAGTTAGTGATACCCTAGATAGCGAGGTGGGGGTATATGTCGACAATGCAACTCAGAGCAACTAGTTGCAAACAGTTGTAAGTGTGCTTTTGTCGATCTAGTCAGCAACTGACTGAGAGCAAATGAATACGGAGCGCTCGAGTCGACTCCATTACACTTAATACGTAAATTTTAATTTATTTATGACGGGTTAAACAAAATGGCGAATGCCTTAAAAGAAGCACGTAAAAGGCATGACTGGTCTTGCCACAATTCTGTTAATATATTGTCATCAACATTTGAAAACTTGGGAGTCTTCGATCGCTTCCATTCGCTTATTTATAAAGTCAAAAGACACGTATCTTTTATCACGTAATATTATTTGCATGGAAACGAGTTGAAGCCAGTTGTAAGAACGCTTATGTCGACTGCAAATAGTTGCCGTGAGTTGCAGAAAGTTGAACTAGTTGCTTTGCGTTGCAAAAGGCGCCCAAGTCGACCCTTTATCTCCTTCACATTTTTTGTCCTGTTGGTGTTTTTCAGGGAGTCCACCATTTTTCTAGTGAGATTGAGTGCCTCTACCCTAACTACGCTAGAACTATTTTAAGAGGGAAGAGAGATTGAATGGTCGAAAGGTTAGTACGTGTGTGCTGTGCCATAAAGCCTGTCATTGAGTCAACTTGCGTGGTTTCGAATACCCGATTGTACGTGACAAGGATTAGGGTCGCCTGTCCAGCTACTCCAGGCACTCCGGTTTCCTCCCACTGCTAAAGACCCCTACGCGCAAGCGAATTATTGAAATAAAATTTTTAAAATCACGTTAGTCCCGAAATCACCTATTTTGTGTCGAGTGGACGTTAAACCCCATCTCTCCACCCCTCTCTTTCTCTCTCTCTCTTTTTTGTGTTGATGGAATGCACCTTTAAGGTCATTGAAGACGTGCAAGCGTGTGACGTATTCGGATAATTCGTCTTTTATCCGAACGGATCTTCTGATAACTGCCAGGTATAGATGACTTCCATTAAGTCATAAACAAGTTGCGTGCTGAAAGTATTTGACACGCGAATTCAATTGATTGCCTTCAGAACGATGGGAAATATAGCACCACTCTCCAAAAGAGCGCCTTAACCTACCCCTGGAGGCTCGAGTTACCCAATAGACCACATGCAGTAAACGGATGAACGAACTGGTTCCTGTACATGAGATCCAGATAGATGACCGTCCAACTACAGCGGTACGCGCCATGAAATGTAACCAATCACATGTAAATTCTATTTCCTTTAAGGAAAACAGTAATCTTCTCATCAGCTACTGTCAAGATATACAGTTTAAAATTGTAATTTATATCTGTAATTCACCAATTAACTACGACAAGTAAATTAAGTGTTTGTAATGAAAATGCCACGGAATCGAACTATTATGGTTTATATTGACCGATTTTCTGTTTTTGAATTGTTGTTGTTTTTTCTGTACTCGGTGTCAAAACTACCCAATTATGACAACGACATTTCTCCCGTCAAAAGTCAAAACCTAGTAACTCACTTTTTTTTTTATCAAAATTGAGTTAAACCAGATCTGTAGTTACTAGAGTGTGTGCTTTCTGTTGTACTAGATATTCCAATCTTTTGATTTTGTAAGCCGCTAGATCCATGACACAACCTAGTAACTTAGTTCATTTGCCTAGTAGGACACAGGAAAAAACTACAAGTAACCCAATAGTCAAATCAATGGATAAGCTGGGATTTAATATTCATTCATTACGTTTTCCTTTGTTTTCTCAAAATAAGAAAAAAGTGAGTTACTAGGTGATGCCTTGTGATGGGAGAAATGAAGAACAACTATATCCCTTACACATCCAATTGAGGTATAAAAATAACTTCAGTGTTTGCAATGGATATGTCACGCAATCAAACTTTGGATTATATTTTTTTTTTTTACTCAGCGTCAACGGTACGCGATAGATGATGTGAGAGAAGATGGAGTTTATCGTCCCCTCAACACAAACTAGGTCATTTCGGCACTAACAAATCGTTCTATTTTATTTCAATAATTGGCTTGCGCGTAGAGGTCTGTAGCAATGGGAGGAAACCGTTGGACCAGGAGAACAATCCGCGAGGTTCAACAGGCCATTATGTTTCTTGTCACGCACAAGAGGGAAATCGAAACCGCGCCACTTGACTCGATGACAGAACTTGTGATCCAAGCGTTAAAGGGTGGGGGGCTGAATGGTAAGCACGAGCGTTCTGTATCATGAAGCCTGTCATTGATTTAACTGGCGGGGTTTCGAACCCATGGCCGTCTGCCTAACCTCGTGGGTTTTCTCCGGGGTCCGCCCCCCCCCCACTGCTAAAGACCCCTACGCGCAAGCCAATTATTGAAATAAAATTAAACCATATGTTAGTGCCGATATGACCTAGATTGTGTCGAGTGGATGTTAAACCCCATTTCCCTCTCCCTCTCTCTCTCTCCCCCTTTCCCTCTCTCTCCCCAACGTATTAGCCCTTCAACCAGTCCCTCTAACAAATGATAATTGGAATCTGTGCTCGTGCACTAACAAATCAATCTAGGTATTAACATGAATCGGAAAACGGGTCCACATAGGGGTCCTATGGGCCTAGCATCCTTAAATAACGGCTGTGTAGCAGGTGAAGTTGGGCGTTGTATTCAAGGAGTTCATCAATCAAAATACCCCAACACAACATACAGACAAAATATTCAGAGGCACACACACACCCCCCCCCCCCCGCCCCCACCCCCAAAATTCTTGCGTACGCCATTGATTATAATGCTCACGTAATACTAACATTAAAGGTGATTGAGGTAGTTTAGATTAAGTATCTGAAAGGTTTAAAGATATTGATGATGAAATGATTAGCGGCAACTGTTAATCTGCGTGATAATATCTCGTTGGTCACACTTTCATGCATGTTCGTGAATTCTTTTAACGATTACAGACCACAAATGATCAAAATTGAAATGATCTGTAAACTGTCGTATCGGACCTTTGCTGAATAAAGAAATGAAATATGGTTTAATGTCCTCTTTCGTGCACTGAGGCTGCTTGTGGATCCATGCTTACGGTATACAATGTGCTATGAGTGGAATTTTACCCGCGCAGTGGCGATTCGGTTTACTCGAATTTCTATCTGGTGTACACGGTGTAGTAGGTTTTCGTATCATCCGAACGACTCGACGCCGCCTTTGCAAGGCCCCTACCTGACTGACAAGGGGAAACCACGCTGGAAAACCTAGGATACCTCAGGTTTTCGTCGCTTCCGAACGACTGGGCACTCTCCTTGCGAGGGAAAACCATGCTGGGAAACCCCGGTGAACACCGGGAGCGAACCCGTGACCTCCTTACTCACTGAGCCACCGCGACTCTCGATAATGCAGAGTTTATATAAGTAGTTAGCGAGTAAATATGATCCAATTACAACCAGACATAATTTTATTCAGCCCATTTCAACTTTTCTCTCTTACAATTAAATGTAAAATAAACAGAAAAGTCGGTGACTCTTTTTACAAATCGGGATAAAAAAAAAACACGTTTTCAGACTCTTCAACAAACAAATAGCTCATATAAATAATTTCGATAGCGCAAATATGATAACCGGCTTAAGAAGGCAATTCTTTTGTGATTCCCTCACACATTACCATTGTCGCTTTATTTTTCTAGATTTGCAGGGACTTAGGGGCTCGACTCTCGCTGTATCTTAAGCACAATCTGTCTAGAGGAGTATTTCACGTAATTCCCATTCAATGATAGGTATCTATCTTTTCGACACGCTACACAACAAGTCAAATAAAGGGTTTCTATTATTCTCCCCACAATACAAAAGTTTCCATTGATAACGAGTCTGGCTGTCATAGTCTTAGACGTTTGGACTTAAACTGGATTTGAAGTAAAGCTTTTCTCCTATTGAAATGTAGAATCTTTGTGGCCTCTTTATATAGTATTCTAATAAATAGAATTCGCGTGTAGTTGTGGAAACTCGATGAGTAAAACGCTATCTCACTAAACATGGTGTCCTAGAAATATCTTGTGTAATTCCAGTTCAGTTGCTGAATGTCCTGTGTAATGCCGTGTCCTGTGTATTCCCGATCCAGTTGCTAAATGTCTGGGGCCTATTTCACGAAATTTTAACTAAGATAAGATCCCAATTTTAGTAATTTGATTGGATAATATTAGATTGATTTTAGTGCTTAGCCAATCAAAATTGAAGTATCTACTAAAATTGGATTTTATCTTAAGTTAAAATTTCGTGAAACAGGGCCCCGGTGTATTGCCGGTCTCGGTGCTAAATTAAATAGTACATGCTGTTTCGCAATGTTGAATTCGCGCCTTTAAAATTCATTATGATTCAGGAAATGAGCTTGTTAAATGGTTTAACTTATTAATGAAGTCCATGAGTGGGATTTGAGAGAAAGAAGAAATTCTTACAATGTACAATATCAGGCCCGTAGCTAGCGGGGTGTGTGTGTAGGGGAGGGGGTGGGCGGTGGTCGTTGGTTTCGTATTGCGTTCAATGGGAAGGGTGCCAAGGGCGCCCAGTGAGGTAACTGATTCTTTCCCCATTTGGTAAAGGCGCCCGATTTGCTTCAGGGGAGGCATCGTCCCCCCCCCCCCCGCTAGCTATTGGCCTGTAATATTTATAATGCATTAAATTGCAGGATTTTTTTTAAATAATCTGTATAAAATATAAAGTGTTGTTGCAGTTATGAATTCGTGCCTTTAAAATGTATCATAGTACCGGATATGAAATTATTTAATTTTTAATAATCTAAGTATACAAACCACTAAGTGTTGTAGCTATATTGAAGCCATCCCCTTCTCATCCATTCAACTACAGGAAGTGCGAAATTATTTAGATTGAAATTAAAGAACCGAGACAAGTGAGCTAATCTGCTCCTCAATCCTTTTCTGGGAACAAAATATTGTTTATAAAATAACAAAAATCGAGGCAAGTGGTTATGACTAGTTTTTAGAACATGTATACCATCAAGCAAGGAGCCACGGAAGCTCAGTGAGTTGTTATTTGGTCCGGGGTTCGATTCCCGTTTTCGACGATACAGTGATTTTCTCTAGTCAGTGGCGCAGAAAGGAGGGGTGACAAGTAACGGCGTCTATTGCACGTAAACCAGCTTTTGAACAGTTGGAATACAATTGCCGTCCGGGTAAAGTTTACCTCAGAACATGACGTATGCCTCCTATCATCTTAAAACTATGATGAATTTACCCGTTTCATTCCTTCAGGTATTCATTCCACCGAGCAAACTGAATAGAACATTGAATAGGATCCTTGTAAAAGCCAGACAAGCGAACATTGCTTTAAATTTAAACGTGCAATCCCATTTATTCTGTCATCAAAAACGTCTTAAAGACTCGCAGACTTTCGATATTACTGGAGGACCATTAACGGATTAATACATCACAATTCCAGCCATCCGAATAAAAACAACATAATCGTATACCAGTTGCACGATTTCTTAAAATCCCCCTGATGTAGATCTGTAACAGTTTTCAAACCGATGATGTAATACCTGTCAGAGGTGATCATTATATTTTTTATTGTTTCTCCTGAACTTTTACAATTTTTGATAGCGATTATAAGTTAAAGAATAGCATTGGGATTACCTGGTCTGGTGCCTGTCAACATTTAAAAGACAATAAGCCCGTCTTCATTGCCCCAACCGTGGCAGAACATTAGGACGCTAAACATTATTTCACTTTAATTTGTAATGCCTAGGAGAGAGAAAAATGGGGTTTAACGTCCACTCTACACAAACTAGGTCATTTCGGGACTAACATATGGTTTAATTTTATTTCAATAATTCGCTTGCGCGTAGGGGTCTTTAGCAGTGGGAGGAAACCGGAGTGCCCGGAGGAAACCCACGAATTTGAGAAGGCGCCCCTATCTCCATGCCACATACGCTCACACCAGGGCTCGAAACCACAGCCGCAAGCCAGAGGTGACCGGCCAGCTAGAGGTCGAAGCGCGGCATTCTAGACCACTAGGACATCCCAAGCCCTTAATACCTAGGAGCGTAGATTTTGAAGCGTCTGAGATTTCCAGTCCTATCATTTGAAGTGGTTTTGTTTTCAAGTAAAACGTGCAAAAAGGATTAAGTGTTTATGGTTGCCAGGCGATAAAATCTGTTTTCTTCAACTGATCTTAGTACTGAACATAGTTCTGAAATTTATTTTCCATCCTTGGGGATTCGCTGTGAGTAGAACATCTGTTTTTAGCATTTTTCCTTAAACTATAGCCCTTTTTTTAACAAGACAACATTAACGTCTACTCAACATAAGCTAGATCATTTCAGGAATAACATATGGTTCAATTTTATTTCAGTAATTCGTTTGCGCGTACGGGTCTTTTACAGTGGGAGGAAACCGGAGGACCCAGGGAAAAACCACGTGCATGAAGGGAATTGAGCCCACTCCACTCAACACAGACCGTCGGAATCAACTCGACGCCAGTTGTCTCAATGACAGACCTGGTGATACAATAAGCACTGATAGAGACATGCTTGCGTACATTTAAGAAATATTTAACAAAAGATGGATTAGTGTAGAGGACATACACCTTGTGGGTGTCTGGACTATGATCCACATCTAGTTGACGGAACATCAACAATCGCTTCATGACAAACGTAAATGAATGTTAATTATTGGAGATTATTCTCTTATTGAAATTCAATGATGGATGATACAATAATATTACGACAACGTGGTCAGTCTGTCTGACCTTCCGGTCCTTTACTTTAATAAAACGTCTACTTATCTACAATGTATCCTTGCTAATTATCTAATTTGCTGGAAGATGATATCTAATGATCTTAATTAGATAAATGAGTTAGAGACGAGATATTCCATTCATTAGATGTCATGAATATTTAATTTAAAAGACGGTATAAAAACCAGACGGAGATATTTCAAGTGTCTGGACGTCATTTGATAGGTTGTTTTAACAGGGTTTGATTGTGGAATGGTTAGTGCGTGTGCGTTGTTTCATAAGGTCTGTCACTGGGTCAACAAGGAGTGGGGTCGCCTGTCCAACCTCGTGGGTTTTCTTCGACAGTTGGAATTCGAGTACAGCATAGTGCCACTGTCTGGGCAAAATTTCCCTTATGGCACACTGCATGGTGGACGCCCGTCTTCATTAGCCCAGTTCAGAGCAGAATATTAGGACGTTAAACCCCATTTCATTCCATTTTCATATTAAAACTCTAGGCATGAGAAATAAATACGTCCTATTATAAAATATCAAAAATGCAGATGTCAAAAACAACAACCGGGCCCACACTGGGGGTCTGAGAAATTTTCTCAAGGCCAAAAGAAGTTTAACCCAGCATAATAACCCCAACCCTTGGACTCGTATTCAGTTGCCTTTAATCCTTCAGTGACTCTGGTGCGCCAAACGTTAACCAGTGACTGTTGAAACAACCACATTAAATACTGGGAGAGAAATGGGGTTTAACGTCCATTCGACATAAACTAGATCATTTCGCGACATACTCATGGTTCACTTTAATTTTAATAATTCGCTGGCGCGTAGGGTTCTTTAGCCGTGGGAGGAATTCGGAGGACCCAGAGAATACCCACGACGTTGGACAGGCAACCCTACTCCTTGCCACGTACAACCGGGGATTCAAAACCACACCAGTTGACTCAATGACAGGCTTTATGTTACAGCGTGCACGTGCTAATCATTCGGTCATTCAACACACACACCCACATTCACTAGTGAACAGTAGTTACCTTTAACCAGTGTTAGATGCTTTGTTACTGAATCCTATTTACTTAAATGATAAATTGTAAAAACTAATCTTCTTCTGCGTAAAATACTTCTGGTGCCAACGTATAAATCCAGGGGCGCTAACCAGAGATTGTTGAATTCACCACAATAACCGAATCATTAACCCAAAAATAGCAAAACAGAGTTCCAGGACACACAAACTTTGAATGGTATCTACTTGATCTTCTGTAGTCGAGGTTTTGTTTTTGTTTTGACATGGAGTGAAATAGTTTTTATTATAACACCTGTTAGTAATATCAACCCTGTTGAAGTGATGTATTGCTAATATAATATATCGTGTTGGTTTCATGTAAAATACCTGTTTCACTTTGACGTGATATATAAACTGAAATCATGATAAATATCACAAACTTCCAGCAGGAATGATAGTGTAGATCACACCCTTCCAATTAAAATACTAGATCAAACATTCCACGAATAATACCGACCATAAAAGCCTAAGCCTTCCAGGGATATTAATAGATCACACATTCCAGGAATAATACCGAAAATAAAAGCCTTCCAGGGATATTTATAGATCACACATTCCAGGAATAATACCGAAAATAAAAGCCTTCCATGAATAATACTGAAGATACAACCCTTCCAGGAATTATATAATAGTGCCGATCACACCCTTCCAGAAATAATACTAGATCACTCCCTCCAAGTAATAATACTAGATCAAACCCTTCCACGAATAATGCTATATACCAGATCACTCCCTCCAGGAATTATACTAGGTCAAACCCTTCCACGAATAATGCTAGATCACCTTTATGGAATAATACTGAAGATAAAACCCCCAAGGAAAAATACTAGATCAAACCCTTCCACGAATAATGCTAGATTACCCCTTTAAGGAATAATACTGAAGATAAAACCCTCCAGGAATATTCTTTCATGGCATTTGAAGGATCTGATTTTTACAGAATGACCATAACAATTATTGTCAGATCAGAATTGACAAAGGAATCTTTTTATTTATCTTTCAAATACACTATTTTTGCTTTCCGGTGTTTCATCATGCAATCACAACCCAATTAAACACACATCCTATTTCGGGTTTTGTTTTTTGTAGTTCAAAACCCCTTGAACTAAAAGTTCGTAAAAGAACCATTGACAGCACACTGTATGGCTATAAGTGAGTAAGACGCTGGTTCGCTAGCCTGGAGTTCGCATGTTCGATCCTTGCATTGGTCGAGAAAGTTCATCGGGATTTTCCGGCTTGGTGTCCACTTGTTAGTAGTGCAGGGCGTGGGGCCGGGCAAGGACAGCTGTGTCTAGTCTTTCGGATGGTACGAAAAACCGTGTATACAATGACATGTACGTAATGGATCCCTTGGCAGTTAGAATTCGAAATAAGATTAGGCCAGAATGCTTTACCCGAGCAAACTTTCCTCATAGCACACTGTATTAACATATTCCTGTCTTCATCAGCCCAGTGGAAACAGAACAGTAGGACGTTAAACCCCATTTCACTGAGTTACCTTGGCTCCATTTGTAGAATCTGATGGTTAACGTGTAAACAATCATCAGGTAGATAAACATTTATGACATTCAAACCATAAGCATTAGTTTAAGAAAAAGGGAAACACCGGAGCCTAAGGCCATAAGATAATAAGAGGTCATCGTGGAATATATACAATTGGTTAAGTTATGTAAATAAATCTTAAGTTGGTTTATATCTGTAGTTTTTAAAAACGTTCGATGTATATATCTTATACACACATTACCACACTTAAGGCATATTAAAACAAAACTAGTCACTAGTTTATTACGGGTTTTTTTCCTGACAAATCTGCTTAGTTGTAAATTTGTAACGGGCAATGATCCTCATTTTTCTGATTTTCTGATTTCCACAAAAGAACTAAGATTTTTTAATTTACATTTTGCCATGTGAATATTAAAATTTCTGGTGGAATTAGAGAAATCGTCTATAAAAATGACATCGTACCTTGTACATCATACCTTTTATCAGATTTCCCAAATTTGCTGGCGGGCAATGGTCATTAATTCTATTATAACCGTAACCCAACTTTCCACAAAAGGACTACGATTTTTAAATTTACAATACTGTCACGTGAATATTAAAGAATTGGGGGGGGGGGATTAGGGAAATCACCTATAAAAATGACATCGCATCCTGTACATGCCTTTAACTTCTCCAAATTTCTTTTTATCAGATCTTCCCCAAAAATGACGCGGAATTGGCATGTGTACAGAATTATTAGTCTGCGTCTCATTAATTTAAGCAGACAAGATCTTAATTGTATATCTTTATATTTCTCAAATGGCATAAGGGTAGATTGCTATCATGACATCGTGGATCTCGTTCGCTGTATGGTCTAAATATAAAGCAAACTTCACGAAATTAGTTTTTCAAAGAATCTCTCAGGTATTCTTGTAAATTGTCGAATTTCATATAATGCGCACAAAATACAGTTGAAAATAATTACGAGTGGCAGAAGTTGGCGTTAACTGTCTAGTCCTTCGGATTGTACGAATAACTGAGGTACCGAGTATACATTGGCGTGCACATAATTGATCCCTTGGCAGTTGGAATTAGATAAAAGTGTAGGCTAACGTGTAACTGCCCGGACAGGGGAGGTGTGGGGAGGGGGCGGTCTGGATTCACCCTTGCAGCTTTCATACATCATACATACAGAACAAAAAATATTTTCAAATTCATTAAAATAAATATGAAAACCGAAGAGGGAAAAAAAATAATTTTCAAACCTCCGGAACCTACATCTAGTCTCGGCTGTATGACGAATTCCGCCATATTGGAACTACTTTAAAGGTCCCGGATGAATCATGGCTGCGCCAATGGTGTCTTTGAACTACTTTAAAGGCCCCGGAAGTAACATGGCTGCGCCCATGGTGTCTTGTTTGTTTGTAATAGCGTCAAGTTTTCCTGTTAAAGTAAACCGGTAGCCGCATCGCAAATGTATGGGCGTGGGTACATATCACTTACTATCATACAGCCGAGACTAGATGTAGGTTCATAAATCTGTCGAGAATGGCCGAGTGTTCTCAAACAGAGCTATAATTATCGACAAACAGCGTAAATTTCGTATGATTGAATGTCAGTCACCCCGAGCACTCACCTGATTCACAACACGAGCTATATACTCGTGCAGGGGTCATGAACATGCGCTCTCATTATTCTGCAAGTTATTTGACATTAAATTTAATTTCTCAACATTGTAGAATGTTCTACGAGACATCAGTCTTATCTGAATGAAAACTTGTCTTCGATTTAACGCAAGTCTTGCTACCTCTTGACGTTGATGCATGGTTTCCTTTGGCATATGCTCTGTTATCTGGAAGGGATTTATTGCCCCGTGCCCACACCTGATTAATGCTGAGGGGAATAAATTCAGATTATATTGAAGTAAAAAAAGCCGAATCGAGTAAGCTAATTAAAAATACCTTTCTGTCGTTATGTGAAATATAGGAGTATAATATTGATAGATGTTGCGTATCTCTGTAACCAACTGACTGCAACATGACTACCTATTATTGGTAGGTTTAATACGATCAATGGCTGGTCTACGAGAAATTAAATGAATCACAATGGTAAAAGAAAGAGAGAGAGAGAGAGAGAGAGAGAATAATTTCCACTCGACACAAACCAGGTCATTAAAATAATAAATTATTAGTTGATATAGGTCATTCCGGGACTAAAATATGGTTTTGAATTTTATTTCAATTATTCGCTTGTGCGTAGGGAGGAAACCGGAGGACCCGGAGAAAACCCACGAGTTTGGACAAGCAACCCTACTCCTTGCCACGTACAACCGGGGATTCAAACCAAGCCAGTTGACTCCATGGCATACCTTATGATACAACGCGCACGCGCTAAACATTCGGCCATCCAGCCCCCAATGATAAACGAGTAGGGTTGAGTTTATAATCAACTAAAATGGCTAGATATTATACTATACACTTACTGCGCAAAAACATGACCCACGATATTATAGCGTTTATCAAAAAATAACGTCAATTACTGGGAATGCAATTGGCATTTTTTATTGTGGAGTTACGTTTCGTCGAGGCTTCTCTAGCCTTTATCTGACATGTTGTGTAAGAGATAAATCACCAAGTGCAACTCTTTTGTCTGGCTTCGAATGTTATATAAGTTATTAATTAGATATTTATTAACATGGCAGGCTGATAATCAACTCTCTGGGTCAAGGGTTTAACGATTAACTAGATGATCGAGATTTAGGCGTGATTGTCATGTACCGTTACGACCATAATAACCAGTACTAGTATTCTACTGTATGGTATGTTTAGCCTCGTTCATCGAATCGCTTCATTACAAATTGCACTCGAAAGCAGTCTGGGTATCAGAAGCCCATCGTTTTATGGTAGGAGAACAACACCAATGTTGATTTAAATTAACTAATTGCAACTGCTAAGGGATCCTTCACGTACTCGCTAATGTATACAGAGGACGTAGGTGTCTAGTCATTCGGGTGGAACCAACAACTGAGAGCCAGGGTACACATTGTAGGACACGTAAAATATCTCTTGTCAGTTGAAATTGGAGTAGGTCATAGTGCCGCTGCCTGGGCAAAATGTCCCTCATTGCACACAGTATGTTGTTTGTCCGTCTTCATTAGGGACAAAATAGTAGGACGTTAAACCCCATTTCATTTCATGTCTCTCGTTGCACACTGCATGGCGCATTTCAAATTTCATAACCCGGGTTACTGCATGAGAGGGAGAGAGAGAGAGAGACAGAGGAGAGAGAGAGAGAGTGGGCGAGAGAGAGAGAGAGGGATAGAGAGAGAGAGCATTGACCTTTTCAAAATTATAGAGCAACTTCTATTCACCACAGTATTATTTAAATGTATCAGATTTCTGGAAAAACGGTTTTATGGGTAGACAAGAAATATGAAACCCATGAATGAAGTTTAAGGAATGAATATTATTCCATCATATGATTTGACTGTAATTGAAATTTGTATAAATTGCTTGAGTCGGTGATGTACACATGCGGGAAGCCAGGCGAAACTTGAAAGTTTATTAACTATTGATTAAATCGACGATCCATGCGAAAAAAATAAATAGAGAGAGAGGGGGGAGGGTAGAGAGTGAGAGATGGTGTTTAACGTCCACTCGACACAAACTAGATCATTTCGGGACTAACTTATGGTTTAATTTGATTTCAATAATTCGCTTGTGCGTAGGGGTCTTTAGCAGCGGGAGGAAACCGGAGGACCCAGAGAAAACCCACGAGATTGGACAGGCGACACTACTCCTTGTCACATACAACAAGGGATTCGAAACCACGCCAGTTGACTCAATGACAGGCTTTATGGTACGACACGCACGTGCTAACCACCCCACTCCCCGAGGGAGAGAGAGAGAAGGGTGTATTAAAGATGTATTGTGTAAGAGCTATTCACAAGGTAAGCCAATAATCAACTCTCTAGAGCATCGGATGGCAGATATTTCAATGGATTTAAACACCAACTATAAACTGGATCATCGAGACTTAGTCTCGGTTGCCAAGTACCGCTGCTACAATAATAAAAAAAGTATTCTTCATCTTCGAACAGTCCGAATACTGTTCAATAGCTTTTTATCTAAATTTTATATAAAACTTCTTTAATATTTGTTTAACTGAATATGTAGTTGAATAATGAAGCTCTGATCATGGTTAAAATGGTTTACAGGAAATATAATTAAATACTTGTCGATCAAGGATGTTCCACTTTTAGGTCACAGTATTAATTTATTTAGCAGTAATTAATGAGGTTTCACCACGACCACGGTATCAATACATTAAACAGAAAATGACGTTTTACTAATAAAGACCAATGTATTAATACATTTCACAGGAAATGGCGTTTAACTTGGACTACTGGATTAATTCATTAACAGGAAATAACGTAAAACTTAGCCCACTGTATTAATTCATTTAACAGCAAATGATGTTGTTAATCATTGTTTATTGTAGTTTATGGTACGTGTTAATTAGGGATTTATTTAGACATAATTTATAGAGATATGAAAATCAATTATTATTTGTACGTTTTCTTGGGAGTTCTGATTTCACTTGGACTTGACATTGCTGAGTAAAATGTCTTTAATTCTATAGGAGAAAACCTGTAGTGTTCGTTATGTATTCATTTGTTGGGTTTCTCCTTCTCCTAAATCAATTAGTCATTTGTGTTTTTCTTTGCAATTTATTTAAAATGAAATGAGGTTTAACTTCCTATTTTGATGCACCGACTGAGATAATGAAAAGAGGTATACGCCATACAGTGTCCGGTCAGGGCAATTTTTTGCTCCGAACTACGCTTATCGAATTTCAACTGGCAAGATTTGTTTCACGCGCACTCCAGTTAGTAAATGTAAACTCGGGTTATCGTACCATCCGAACAACTACACATTGTCCCTTGCCAGGGAAAAAGCGTACTACATATAGAGCTCACTACATTACGACGGTTTCGGATTACCTGATCGCGTTTCGTCAACATGGCTGCTCTAAGATGCATGATGTAAAATTTCGATAAATAGTTATAATGATTATAAAATAGATAATGAAATAGTTCAATTATTTTATCCAGAGCGGAGTTGAAATGAAATGAAGGCGGACACTTAACAACACCTCAAAAAAAGTCCAAAATATTTTTTGATGAAAATGGGTCAAATTGCTTAAATAATTGATTATATGTGTGTAATATAATAGCTTCCCTGGTCACGAAAACTTTGGTGAAGACGCAATTTCTACCAAACAATTGATAGCCAAAGTATAGCATTAAATCAATTTTGGAAACATGAAATTATGTTGATTAGCATATTCGGCAATTTGATCCCTTTCCACCAAGACTATTTTGGAACAAATTTTAGTTCGATGTAAAGGGACTTCACTGAAATGCAAACCACCAAAAGAAATTCTGTTGCAATTTGTCTTCAGCAAGATGAATGACATGGGCCTGACAGTACGACTTACATGCACCTTTCAACATTTACAGATCTACGGTTTCATGTTTATTATATTCAGTTCGATCCTAAATGTCAGCTGTGTTACATTAGGCAAGCTAATTAAAGCTGATCTGTCCTCTGAAATTTGATACCACCATTTTCCTAACATGGATAGCCCACTTCCGGTTGCGCAATGTTGCAATATTTATCTATTGAGTTATTAGTTCTGTTTCCTAGCAACGATCATGACATAACCGCATGTCCTAGCATGGGATTAATTGTGCTTCGACTAAAGTTACGCGTGTATCACGACAGTCAGAATCTCCACGGCAGCCAGATAAATGAAATGGGGTTTAACGTCCTACTGTTTTGCTCCGCCTCGGCTAATGAAGAAAGATATAAGACATACAGTTTGTTATGAGGGACATTTTGCCCAGGCAGCGGCACTATGGTCTACTCTTATATCGAAATCCAACTGTCAAGAGATTCTAGCAGAACAGTAGGATGTTAAACTCCATTTCATTTCATTTCATTTCCAAGGGATCTTTTACGTGCACAACAATGTGTACATGGATGGGACCTTGGTGTTACGGCCCATCCGAAAGACTAGTCGGTTGTCCTTGCCCGAACCTCTGTCTTGCACCAATGACAAAGGGAAACCACGTGACATTCAGAGAATTCCCAATTCAAATAATTAAGAAAGTGAAATTTGCCTGAACACGAATACCTTAACAATATGGGCCCGAAGTCACAAAGCATTTTAAGACTTAAGTTGAGAATTTACTCAACTTTCAATCACTGTTTATGAGAAATATCTTTGATGCAGAAATACAAAATTTTGCACATAGTTTCTTATTCATGTATTTGATACATAAAAACAGCAAAAGTTTTATAAAAGGCTATATATTAGTTAAAATAAGGTGAACAAGTTTGAGTAAATTTTGAACTTAAGTCTGAAAATGCTTTGTGAACTCGGGGCCTGGTTGTTGCGAGAAATCAGTCTCCGATGAGTCAATATGTATTTATGGCCTACCTCTATCGACAATGGTATTGTAGTTATCTTCAAGTGCGACAAGGGATGTTGATGACGCCACCTCATTATTCAGTTGTTTTTTATATTAATTTCTAATTGTAATAAAAAAGAAAGCTTCAAGGTCAGCGGTCATACGCATTTTATTAAAAGGAAAGTGTCCATGATCAGCGTGTTGTCCAAGGTAGCCGTTAGATCAGAGGGAACTACAATACTTTTACCCACTACTTCCTCGATATGTTCTTCTTTGTCAATTCGTTAAACGCATGCAAATTCCTAAAATAAATTGAACCAGATGTTAGTCCCGAAATGAGTGGATGTTAAACCCCATCATAAAGTCAGTGTTTCAATTCCCCGCTTGTACGTGGTAAGGAGAAGGGTCGCCTGTCCAACATCACGAGATTTCTCCGGGTCCCTTGCTTTCCTCCCCTTAGCGAAAGTGAATTTTAAAAATCCAATTGAACCATTGCTTATATCCTCTCGAAGCCGTGGTGGTTCAGTGAGTGAATCATTGGCTTGCTACCATGGAGGTTCCGTTTTTGATCTCTTCGTTTGCAGAAAAAGTTCATCAGGATTTTGGGATTTTCTGGCGGGGCTCTTCCTTGTCAGAGATGCTGGACAGGGGTCATGGCAAGGGACAACGTATCATCGTTTGGATAGGACGAAAAACAGAGGTATGGTGTACACATTGGCGTGAACGTAATAGAGTCATAAGCATTTGTCATTCGATATAAGAGTAGGCCACTGTCCGGGGAAAATGTCCCTCATAGCACAATGTATGGGGCATGCCTGTCATCGGTAGGACACTAAACTATTTCCTTCAATTCTGTAGGTGCCTTCTTATCGAATTAAATTCAGCGCTTTAGACTTGAGGCGACGATTACACCTATTGCGAGCGATGGCTCTTCTCGATCTATTGTATATGTATTGTTTGGTTAAATTCTAGCTGGTGTGCCTTCCGAATCGTGACGAGATAATTGAACAAAGAAGTCTTTAAGGGACGTGAACCGGAGATGGCGTCATGTTAAGGGTCGTGAACCAGGGATGGTGGTGATGATCTCTAGTCTTTATGAATGGAACTCTCGTCGAAACGTCGCTCATGAATAAACAGGAATAATTGTGCTCTGCTGAATCCTGTCTTGTATATTTCCTGTTCTAGTTCCCACTGCCATTGAAACCAGGCAATCTGTACTGTAAATGCCCAACCTTGTGGGTTTTCTCCGGGTCCCCCAGTTTTCCCCCACTGCTAGGGACCCCTGCGCGCAAGCTAATTATTGAAATAAAATTAAAACCATATGTTAGTCCCGAAATGACCTAGTTCGTGTCGCGCGGACGTTAAACCCCATTTCTCTCTATTGTAAATGACCAATCCGATTTAAACACACATCCTATTTCGTTTCGTTTTTTATAGTTTATACTTTCGTTTTACTTGTCTTTATTACATTATAAGGTCTGAAATAGCTGCTATATAACCCATGTTGTAGTTGATGTGAGGGATTAGGCAATGAAACGGTTAGTTACGGCGTGCACGGAGCTGTGGGTAATCCACAAGAAACTTCAATGCTGATTGGTTAATCAAATGCCTGACGTCATAGGATCAACCTGTCAGATTTTCATGTAGTGCACGTCATCGAAAGTATATAAAAACGAAACATTTAATCTGATTGGTAAATGACGACATGTTCGACAAACGCACGTATAAGGTTAGAGGGGTGAGAGGGATCTTTTTTCTGTCATCCGAAGGACTAGATAACCGTCCTTGTCAGTGCCCCCGTCCTGCACAACGCTGAATAATCACGACGAAATTTCTCACCCAAAACCTGGAGCCACTTCGTAATCCCACGCCATCGAACAATCGTCTACGTTGCTAAAAGATCAGATGTTAAATGTTGTGTGTTGACATTCTGAAACTCATTTCCATGTGGGCGTATAAAAAAGGAAATTGCTCTAGTATATAGGATCCACTATCACTCGCTATGTTTTTTTATTAATAAAGCGAAGAACTTCCGACTAAACCTCTCCATGGCTTAAGGCCGCAATTGGAAACATTTAAAATATCATATTCTACACTAAATACAGAAAAAAGCTTCAGCTCTCCTGGATCTTGTCTGCGATGTCATTTGTTAGGAAGCAGACGTTAAAGACCTAACCCATCACCACTACCTAGTACATATTAGTATACCATAGTACACATGTCGGTACTGACTTAATAAATGAAATGAAATGGGGTTTACCGTCCTACTGTTCTGCTGATATACTGAAAACTTGCGCGTGCTCGACACCTTACTAGATCGCGACTGGTTTGCGAGTAACCTAACCCTACAATCCGTACGTGTCAAAAGACGTGCGACGGTTGTGAGCAAGCCTTAAGCTTGTTCCTCATATCTGTATCTCTTTCAATAAAGCAAGTCATACAAAATCAAAACGGTTTAAAGGGGCCATTTCGCGAACATTTGGGACCTAGAAACTAACCCAAATGGGTCGCAACGCATAATGATGTAATCTGATTGCCTTTGAACTGATTTACATTCAATTGTTCCGTTTTGACTCTAATTTCAAATCAGTTGTGTCCAGCGAAATACGACATGAGTCTCAATCGAATAGAAATTTCCAGCGTCTGGTTATTCATGTCCAATGCGCATGCTCTTCAGATAAGTTATGACGTCGCCGCTTGACAGATGTTGAGGAATATGTCTAGCCTCGTCCATTCATGCCATTTGTTGCAAATGACGCTGAAACGCAACATGGTACACGATTCGTGTACCGATGGTAAAATGTTTATTTTGCCTTAAATATTGCATATCAGAAGCCTACCTTTTCACGGTAAGATAATAACATCAATGTTGATTTGAATTGACAAATAAATCGAGCTTCCAACGTATTAAACTTTAGATATTGAGTTAAAGACTAGCTACTTCACACAAAACCAATTTGTTTCGGGTTTTTTATTTTGTTTGTTTTTTTTTTGGTAATATATTTTTATAAGTATTACATTAAGTAACGAAGACTAAAGTCTCTCTATTAAATGAATATATTCATATGTCAACAATATATTCCAGAAATATATCATTTAATATCTTACTGATGTAATCTACAAGTGAATAGGATGAGTTTCATGATCATCTTCTCGGATTACTCAATTTATAAACATCCATCGTTTGCTTTTAACTCAAGTTATGTATATAGTCATACTGTAAGTAACCCTATTACATTACATAATGCATTATGACATAAAAACCAAGACATTATGTGAAATACTATACTAATCGTTTATTTAACGTGGCGGTCCCAGATTCCACAATGTATACTTTGATAATCTGTGTCACAGAGGTTTACGCATGTCTTCTTATAACTCTGTAAAAGACGGCTGCTTTCAACGCATGACGTCACATCACGAGGTGTCACTTATTGGTTCAATGGAGCGTGCATTGTTTACATAAGGCGTTACTGGTCCGGGCAGAATGGTGCCTACATATACTTGAAACACCTTTATTTATTTCTCTAAAGCTTAAATGTTATAGAATTTAATTTACAGAAGCTAGTATTGGAGGCGATTGTAGCGACCGAGCGGATATTCACCGCGGCGGTTCCCGATTTTATAGATCCCACGGTCTACCTTGGCCCAAGCAGTGGCGTGGTGGGACGATCGCCGTAAAAGTCGCAGGCTCTTGTAACGGCGCCCTTCTGGGAGTACTAGATGTCACGTCGTTATGACGTCATAACCCACCACAATGTACTTTACATCATCAGGTCTATCAATGTGTCAAGTTGCGTAATTTCGAGCTCATATTTGTACATAACAAGGGGTAGGATGCCTGACTAACCTCGTGGGTTTTCTGTGGGTCCCCGGATTTGCTCCCAATGATTTACATCTTGAGGTCTGTCTTTGTGTCAAATGGCGTGATTTCGAGCTCAAACTTTCACATGACAAGGAGTGGGGTGCCTGGCGAACCACGTGGGGTTTCTCCGGATCCACAGATTTGCTGACAATGCTAAAGAGAGAGAGAGAAATGGCATTTAACGTCCACTCAACACAAACTAGGTCATTTCGGGACTAACATATGGTTTAATTTTATTTCAATAATTCGCTTGCGCGTAGGGGTCTTTAGCAGCGGGAGGAAACCGGAGTGCCCGGAGGAAACCCACGAGGTTGAGAAGGCGCCCCTATCTCCATGCCAATTTAAATAAACGTCCTACTGTTCTGCTCCGAACTGGGCTAATTAAGACGGACATACGCCATGCTGTGTGCTATAAGGAAAATGCCAAATTCCAACTGCCAGGGAATCTTTTACGTGTACGCCAATGTGTACAAAGGACCTCGGTTTCTTGTATCATCGGAATGACTAGACAGCTGTTCTCGCACCACTGACAAGGAGAAACCACGTCGAAAATCACAATGAACTTTTTGGGCCAATTCAGGGGCGATCGAACACCCGACCTTTAGGCTAGTGAGCCAGCGTGACTCCCTTTAAATAAATGAATCATTCTTCGACACTTAGTGAGCGAAAACCCTAACACCAATTTTTTTTTTTGAGTTATTCGGGTACTTTAAATAAAATTTAAATAAATGTAAATAATATATATTTAACTAAGTATCAATAATTCAGTATCAGATCTGGGTCTCCGGGTCGAGCTACTTCATTTTAACTAATCTAATTCGTGTATAAATAATAACCATACCCCATCGTATATTAACTTGGCCGTGATATAACACTCTCATCTCCTGGGATATATACAAACAGCATCCACAATGGTTATTACAATGTGTATTTGATTAGCTCTAGACGTATTTCCCCGCATTTCGTTTGACCCGGTAATTATACGCCTAGTGCCTTTGTGGTATTCGGTTCAGTGGGTTGAACGATACAGAAGGGAAATTACCCATCACCTCCCTTCATTAAAAGAAATCAGAGAAGCTTCCATATACTCTTGACTTGATTCTAAATAATTACAATACAACACACGGAGATCAAACTGGATCGCAGTTGTCCAGATATTCACGTAGGAAACAAATGCGAAAGCACTGGGAAAGGTTGAAAATAATTGAAATAAACCACGAAGAGATTAAACTCAATATAAAAATGCAAAATGTTCAGTAGGCATCTTTAAAGGGACATTATTACAGGTTAGGTAAATAGCTGGCAGTTCCCACTATAAATTATAATAGTAAAACAAATAGATTATGAAAGCAGAATATGCAGCAAATTTCTGTCCAATTGTTTCATTCTGAACCGAATATATTAGCCATTGAATTTTAGACTTGCTTCGTCTGTCATTACTGACGTTGGTATGATAACAAAGTCTCGATTATCCACTTTTACATTAAATTATCCATCACAAAATATATTCAAATCCAGTCAATATCGCAGGATAACGATAGCATCGAGAATTGATTATGGTCTCAGGTGCGGATTCAGGAATTTTTGCAGGAGGGGGTTTGCCAGGTTTCTGTTACGGAAATCTGCCATCAGCGTCTCTAAATTACATACATACAAATTGTGCTTTTTAAACAGAGGAGTCATTTTTATACTGATGTAGGATCACTTTGTGATGTAATTTCATTGATGCAAGGCATTATTTTTTTTATGTAGCTGAGCCTCTGGATCCGCCCCTGTCTGGATAAGTTAATTAATGTCCAATTAATATATAACATTTTAGGCCCAAGGAAAGATCTGTAATAGGCAGATTTAGCTCTTGCATAATGTGTATGGCTCTATTGTTTGGAACCACATATTAAAGATAGAGAAAGAAATGGGGTTTAACGTCCACTCGGCACAAACTGGGGCATTTTGAGACTAACATATGGTTTCATTTTATTACAATAATTCGCTTGCGCGTAGGGGTCTTTAGCAGTGGGAGGAAACCGGAGTGCCCGGAGGGAACCCACGAGGTTGAGAAGGTGCCCCTATCCCCATGCCACATACGCTCACACCAGGGCTCGAAACCACAGTCGCACAGGTGACCGGCCAGCTAGAAGTCGAAGCGCGGCACTCTAGACCACTAGGCCAGCCACCCCCCCCCCATATTACAGATACATTATGGGAGATTAGGTAACGAATTTGGCAGTTCTGACTATAATTGTTAAAAACTAGATAATGAAAAAATATTTTGCTGAAAATAGCAGTCAAATTGATCCAGGCTGAACCAAGAATCAAGCGATTATCTTTACTAAAGTCGGTACGACAAAATCAAAGTCTCGGTTATCCAATTATTCATTAAATCGTGAATGAAAGTTATGCAGCAAATCGGATCATAATCCAACAAATATTACAGGCTAATGTTAACATCGAGAGTTGGTTATGGTCTGGATAAGCTGATTAATGTCTAATTAATGATTTAGATAACATTTCAGGCCTAAAGACAGGCCTACAGAAAGCCGATTTAGCTCTTGCATAATGTATGTTTAATGTAATATACTATGATCAAATGTTGTCCATATGTTGAATGTTTAACACGCACCAGATATCGGCAACGCCATGTACACGCGCTTAGCGAATAACGTAGGTTATACTCCAGAAATAATTCTGTTTAAATTGTCTAATGAATGAAACAATATCGTTTAAACTCCACGAAGACAGATGGGGAGTCTCTGTTTAGACGTCGTGAAGTAGGAGTATTCATGAAAACCGAAATTCCTGTCTAAAACTTCAAGGAGTTCTGTAATCTTTTGTTCTTTTCCGTGCGTGCATGTTTCAATGCCTTCCCTTCGGAAGTCCGAAATTACGTCTTCCATTGACTAATGTAATCGCTTCACTATTATTTGAACAAGAATTTTTTTTCAGCTAAAACATATTTGATAATTCAATTCCATGGGCTAAAATTGATCGTTATTGCCTCAACGGGATTTTTTCAATATGTCGGTGGAGTTTTGTCTGTAAACACGAGGTGTGTGTTGAGTCGATGTCGGGATTGTTTAAGTATCTATCTTGTAGATTTCCTCAAGCAGATCCTTATCGTTAATAACTTTTCACTCGAGTACGACACGAGAGGTATCGTGTTCCTTGTGAGATTTGAAATTTTTGTAAATTATCCTCTTCGGCCGGCCTGGCGTAACGGATTAAACAGTGTTTTAAAGAGGCCATTGTGAAACTAACAGAGAGAAGTGGGGTTTAGCGTCCACTCGACACAAACTACGTCACTTCGGGACTAACATATGGTTCAATTTTATATCAGTGGGAGGACCCAGAGAAAACCCATGAGGTTGGACAGGTGACCCAACTCCTTGTCATGTACAACCGGGGAATCGAAACCACACCAGTTGACTCAATGACAGACTGTATGATACAGTGCTAACGATTTGGTCATCCAACACCTGATCTGTTACATGCACGAAAATGTACACATTGCACCTCGGTTGTTGGTACCATCCGAAAGACCTTGTCGGATCTATTGTCCTGCATCACTGACAAGGGGAAACCACGCCAGAAAATATATATTATATATTAATATAAACCAGCTAGACAACTTGTGGGAGCAGGGGGACTTTGTCTCTTGGGGTAAGATCGGTCATCATTTCCTTGTGTTGTTTTGTTTGGAACCTTAAAAGGATCTAACGGCACATATTAATGTAATATGAATGCTTATAAAGTGATTTATACTCCATCTTTCAAACTTTTAGTGTAACTTCTAATCTATTATGTTCGGTGATATACGCAAACATGGGAGCGGGACGATTGCCGGTCGGATAACTGCCGGTCGATCAACTGCCGGCGCGGGCAACTGCCGGGAGGACAACTGTCGGCGAGGACAACTGCCGGCGGACAATTGTCGGCGAGGACAACTGCCGGTCTGATAACTGCCGGCGGACAATTGCCGGCGAGGACAACTGCCCGCGAGGACAACTGCCGGTGGGACAACTGCCGGTGATATCATTTAACACTATAATATCACTCAAAAATGACCGACTAAATATCTTTAATATCACTCACTGATACAAAGTTATCACAGGTGGATATTATATGCAATACCACATAAATAGTCCAACATATGGCGACTGTTGAACTTACCGACAATGTTTAGTATACACTCTGTACTTCTTGCGTTGTTCCCCAGCCATTAATCTTTTCAATAGCTACTTCTTGTAGAGCTTGATATTTCTTCCATATGTATTGTGTTCAACCATCAATTAATAAACTATACTAAAAATCCCAATGAAATCATCGGCAATAAGGTTAACAGTTTTATAATGTACATTTTTTAAAAGTATAGTTTATTACTGTTGTCTCATATGTGATTTAAAAAAGAACCCTCAAGGAACTAATATAAACACCGGCAATAAGATCAACAGTTACAAACTATATAAAATAAACAAATAATAAAATGGTCGACAGTTGTCCTGCCGGCAGTTGTCCTTGACGGAAATTATCCTCGCCGGCAATTGTCCAACCGACAGTTGTCCACCGGCAGTGTCCCCACTGGCAGTTGTCCTAAACCCACACAAACAGTCCAAATAAAACAACGGTCGTTTACGCCTTAGACGGATTTTTTTTTTTTTTTTTTTTTAATTATCATTTTGTCTATTATCAATAAGCGATTACAAATTACGCCCGAGTTGTGTTGTAGGATATGTCTGTCAATTTTCATTACAAATGGCGCTCGAAAGCATATAATACACGATTCCTGCACTGATTTACATTGTTCATTGTGTTTTTAATACTGGATATCAGGACCCCATATTTTCACGGCAATTTAACAACATCAATATTGATTGAAATGAACCAATATTGAATTCTAATTTGCGTTTTTATTGTCGAATATTATGGAAAATATTAAGCAAAGAGACCAAAATTAGTTGAGATTGCGGTTTTCAAAAGCTTTCATTTCTAAAAGTTCATAATTTTTAGACGAAACACGCTTTTCGTGTGGTGGTATATTGATCAAGAACGAGAATATATGAAAATTAAATTGGTTTGACCTTATGAGTTATAGTCAGTGATTATAGATAGATATATCACATATAATGATGATATGTAAACCTACACGATCAATTAGTAAATATCATATTATTATTTACCAATCAAGCTAACGTATATATTATACGTAGGTGGCTAAGCGAGAAGATGGCCCGCCCTCTCTTCTCACGACAGCGAATTTATAAGTGTGCTTTAAGGAAATTTTGATATCCGAGGGCCTTTTTATTTTGTGTATTTAACAATTAAATCAACCTGTCCATAATAGCATATTCATTGTATTGGACGTTAAATCTGTACTAAACAGCAACAATAAGACGATAAGATGCTGGCTAGCTAGGCGGGAGGTTCGGTGTTCTATCCCTGCATTGGTCGAAACGTTCATCAATGTCATTGATGCAGGACGGAGGGCCTGACAAGGACAGCAGTTCAGTCGTTCGGATGGGGTGACAAAAAATCGAGGTCCCGTGTATAAATTGGCGTGCACCAATTATAATAGTTGTTTGTTTTTCCATGGCAAAGGATTTAGGGTTTTGGGGAGGTTTTTGTGTGTGTGTGTGTGGGGGGGGGGGGGGGGGTTACAGAAGGACGAGGGATGTTGTCTGTTGTTTCTTCTCTTCTGTTTGGGACCTACCGACCCGTGGTCCATCCACCGGTTCGGAGCTGGTATGATGTTTAACGTCCTACTGTCTGCTCCGACTGGGCTAATGAAGAATTGCATACACCACACGTTGTAATTCTGTACTGACAGTGGAGCTACGGCCTACTCGTATATCGAATTCCAATTTTCAGGGGTTCTTTTACGTGCTCGGTAGCTTGGTTTTTCTTCTCATCTGAACAATTATATGTTGTCTCTTACTCACTGAGCCATCATGGCCCCCCATCGATTCAGTAAATATTTTATCTGGCGGGAATATCAATGTTATTGTTGACCTTTGTGTTTTCTGATCACATATTCAAAATACATTTCATGTATGCATTCTTTAATATCAACAGAACAGATCCATTAGAATCTAAAGATAGTTTTCCAATAGCATATCATACTGGCCGTCCAGAGTCTTCTAAATACAGAGAGAGAGAGAGAAATGGGGCTTAACGTCCACTCAACACAAACTAGGTCATTTCGGGACTAACATATGGTTAAATTTCAATAATTCGCTTGCGCGTAGGGGTCTTTAGCAGTGGGAGGAAACCCACGAGGTTGAGAAGGCGCCCCTATCTCCATGCCACATACGCTCGCACCAGGGCTCGAAACCACAGCCGCAAGCCAGAGGTGACCGGCCAGCTAGAGGTCGAAGCGCGGCACTCTAGTTCACTAGGCCATCCCAACCACCTCTTCTAAATACAATCTCGGGCAAGACCTTCTCATGACCACAGCAGCAAAACTCTGATTTTCAAGTTTATAAAAGTCATGTCGACACCAGTTGCATTCAGGGCCTACAGAAGTTATTGGAGTGGGAGCATATAAGGGCGACCTTCAGTGGCGTGCAGAGGCTGGGTGGGCCGGGGCAGACTTGCACGGGCCCGGGTATCCAGCTGAAGGATGACCATCAATTTATTATTGGATTTTTTTTTAACTTGTAAACTTTGATGCAAAAATTTGCTCTGCTTAATATATTAATTCTTTTTTTTGGTGGGGGGGCATATTTAAAATATCTTCATTTCTCACATTTCTACTTACTCGGCCCTATACTGGGTTTTGGGGCATACAGTTGGCTGGTAGAATGGTTAGCGAGCTCGAGCTGTAATCAGACGGCCTGCCATTGAGACAACTGGCGTGGTTTCCAATCCCCGGTTATACATGGCAAGGAGTAGGATCGCCTGAACAGCCTCGTTGGTTTTCTCCGGGTACTCCGGTTTCCTCCTACTGCTAAAGACCCCTTCGCGCCAGCGAATTATTGAAATAAAATTAAATCCCATTTCTCTCTCCCTCTCCCCTTTGACCAGGCTAAAGTGGTGTAGCAGCGCTGTGAGGTGTCATCCGACTACACACTGACAAAGATAAAGCAATGTAGCGCTGTGAGGTGTTATCCGATCAGACATCGTTCCTTCCTCCACTAGCAATATAAGGTTTCATCAGGACGTAATATAAGGTTTCATCAGGACGACCACATACAATGTCCCTAGCACCACTGACAAGTCCGTTCGTAATGAGGTTTCATCAGTAACCCTAACCCTTGCTCCACCAGCGCAGCCCGTCCGTAATATGAGGTGTCATCAGGACGACCCTGTGGACGTCCCTTCTCAACCTCGTGGGTTCCTCCGTGTCCACCGGTATCCTCACACCGCTAAAGATCCCTACGCGCAAGAGAATTATTGAAATAAATTGAAACCATATGTTAGTCCCAAAATGACCTAGTTTGTGTCGAATGGACGTTAAACCCTGTTTCACCCTCTCTCACCTCTCTCACCCCCCTCTCTCTCTCTCTCTCTATCTCTCTCTCTCTCTCTCTCTCTCTCTTGCACAAGCGTTTGTTTGTGCTCGATAAACTCAATCTAATATAGAGTCCATTGTCTTGGACAAATCTCCGGGGAAATCAAATTAAAGTGGTGAATACAACTTTACTATACATAACGCAACTCAATAGCTGTTCATTGAAGGCATTGTGGCCGGATTCCTTGTTTAGATAGCGACAAATGTGAAACCGAAAGTAACTGGACGAAATCATATACTAAATATCTGTCACGTAGACCGGAAGAGGATCGTTTGAAGGTTGGTTTTTGAAGGGTTGACATCATTTCGGATATTTTCAAAATACTGAATCTCGAGATATCCTTTTCAAACAATTTATTTTAAACAATATACAATATCCACATAAATACAATGAATACAACTAATATACCTTTATATATCATACAATAAATATTAATATTAATAATAGTAATAATAGCAATAATATTAATAATAACAATTATATAAAAGGAAACTCTATCTAATACAAGTACGGTCATACTATTGACCAGGAACTGACTATGACGTCAAAGCAGTCATTTTGAAATTATGACGTCATATCACAAATCGACGGGCATTTATTCATAGATCAAGCAGCAAAGTGTCTTTTTCGGAAAGTGTCACCCCAGGGAAAAACAAGAACGAGATGATTAGCTCTCAGGGGCCAGTTTCTACTACAATAAAGACAAAGTAGTCAATGTATATTGTTTTTGTTCCTATATATATATATATTATATATAAAATAAATATTTACATTTCTACACCATCTGATGTTTGTGTTTGATCCAAAGTTAATTAAAGGTAGGCCATATCATTATTTCCAGGAAGCAAATAATCTAATTGACATTCACTCTGTTAATGGTTCGGTTCGAGTTTTGATGTTACGTACGGAAGGGAGAGAGAGAGAAATGGGGTTTAACGTCCACTCAACACAAACTAGGTCATTTCGGGACTAAAGGAACGGAAGGAAGTTTGTTTATGAATTATACCGTTGGCGGTTAACCACTGAGGTATTTGACTCATTAACCACTACAGTAGAAACAGCCAATTAGTAGACTTTAGGTCTTTAACCAACAAAATATGTTAGAAACAGTCAACTATTAGATTTTAGTTCAGGTCTTTAACCAACAAAATGTGGTAGAAGCCGTCAACTATTAGACTTTAATTAATAATGACTAATTATAGTTTAGCTTTTTGAAAAGTAAAACGTAGTAAAGACGACCAATTATTAGACTTTAATTGAGGTCTTTAACTAATAAACTTTAATTGAGGTCTTTAACCAACCAATTATGGTAGAAACAGCCAACTATTAGACTTTAGTTGAGATCTTCAACCAAAATGTGGTAGAAACAGCCAACTATTAGACTTTAGTTTGGCTCTTTCTGTAGAAAGGGTCAACTATTAGACTTTAGTTCGGGTCTTTCACCAGTAAAATGTGGTAGAAACCGCCAACAATGTGATTTTAGTTCAGGTCTTTAACCAACAAATTATGTTAGAAACCGTCAACTATTAAATTTTAGTTTGAGTCTTTCACCAGTAGAATGTCAACTAATTATAGTTTAGCTTTGTAAAAAGTAAAACGTAGTAAAGACTTTAGTTTAGGTCTTTAACCGACAAATCATAGTAGAAACCGCTAACTATTAAAATTTAATTGAGACAGCCTATACGAATTAAAAGTCAATTCTTCTCTCGACAGCGAATATTGTAATAACATCTTTTACTAGAATTTATGAAAACCAAACGGAACTGCTATTATTCTTTTTCTGTTGGTAAATCCTCTTGAGAAACGCTCATGGTTGTGTATTCATAGGTTTCCACATGTTTTATGACCGGAAAACATCTTACCGAATCACAAGCAATGTGTATGGTGGGGTTTTTTTTATTTTGTTTTATTGGACGAGTTTGTAACGACAAAACTTTTATATTACCAACAACTTATTTCTAAAATTCTTTTAACTAATTTTAGATCAACAGCATTTTAGACCTTCTTATTGTTCCTGCGTTCATTCCATTATTAGTTTCCATGGTAATAGATCTTGGAAATAAAATATCGCCTAAAGGTATTAAACAGCGGGCTTAACTAACGCTAACATCGCTACTTAAGGCCTGCTTACACAATTTGGGATGGCATTTCTATCGATTTAGTTGTAAAAGTGCTTAATTCGCATACTTTTTAAGTCTGTAATTAAAACTTGTCATTCCTTTCATGATTGCCCAATGGCGTCAAAGTTAAATCAGCTCGGTTGAACTGGCATTAAGTGGAACTATTTACATCTATGTACAATTTTACATATTCATAAGTTTATAATTATCCGGTGGTTATTGGTGTCAAAATTGTTGTGTGGTTTGGGAGAACGCTAGATCGGCGACGGTCCTACACATTTTAGCACATATGACGTCATATATAGATTGTGGGTTAGGGTTAGGGTAAGGGCTAGGACCTGTAGATTTGGTCAAAGTCCCGAGATATAAACAGGGCTAGCCCTAACTCTAACCCATGATCAAGCCTAACCCTTACCCAAACCCACACTTCACATATGACGTCACAATTTGCGTAGGACCGTCTCCGATCTAGCGTTCTCCGGTTTATGAACAATGAATGGGTCAAACCCTATGGTATTATTTAATCCCTGTATCCATATTCTCCTATCCGGGGATTATCAGGTTCAGATTGTTAAACTATTTTCTAAAGGTTCTGGGGATGTGGTTTCAAACAATGAAGGATTCCTAACCTTATGGATTGTTCATGTCCTGGTCTAACGGCTTAAGAGATAGCGTTTGTCGCGACTGACCATTTCTTGTCCCTTAGTTCCTGAAGTGGCGATGACTACGTGGTTATAAAATAGCGAATTAGGGATTCAGAGAATCTAATCCCTTCGTGGAGAAAATATTTTTGGGTGATTGGGATTATTCAAGCCCCGTTTTCACTTTTTCACTTCTTCGGGATAACGTTTGCCAGTACACAAAATGAGACATAATTTCTTGTCGCTCCGATAGAACAAATTTATTGGGTACCACTCACTCTTTTTTTGTCAGTGATCCCTTGACAACCGTCCACATAAAATCCCTTCCACGCACTGCACACAAATAGAAATAGCAATGTGTTAGAGTCAGTATTTTCTGAACTTTTAAATCCCATTTTTTCCTTTCTTCATTGGTTCCTTCTCTTAATGTTCTCGCTCGCTCTTTAAATCACGATTCCATGACAACACATCCAAATCTAGAACAATTCTTGATAAAATTAAGAGACACCACGTCAGACCATCTGTGTCTAGGCATTGGAGATCTGCCGTTTTCTAATTTTCTGCGGAATATCGCTACACATAGCCTTATTAACAAACACTGGCGTTTAATGTATTTTCTCGGAGATACCAACGAAGGCCATAACTTCATTATAAAATCAGTCCAAGGCGTTGGTGTGAAGCCAGAACTGGGGAAAAATAACTGACGTAACAAATGCACTTTGTTGTTTTTTTTTAAAAGATAATGTGCCCGATAATACGGTTTAAGTGCTTCCTTGCATGTCTAACAAATAACTTATAAAATTAAGCGAATTAGGCCTACACATTGTCACCTTCAATTAGAAACTGTTTATGGCTGTTTTTTTAGTTCTGTTCTGAGGCACTCACTGACGAGAAAACTTGAGCGAAGAGAGGCACAGTTTTGACTAGATTTTGTGAGGTGAATTCATAACCTAATAAAGTAATTACAAATCGGTATCCCGAGTAGCTTGAGTACTCATATAATTGCCTCTCTTATCCATAACAATATCTTTCAAAAATATTTTGATAAATGTGTCTCGGAACTGTTTGCTCATTGTGCAGTATAATATGAAATTAATGCCATTGTTTATCAATGCCAGAATATCCATTAAGTCGCCCAGTGGCTGGTAGACTCGGTGAAAATACCCATCCACGATACCACTGAGAAGGTTGAGGATTCCTTGTGGGATTTCCGTGACCAGAAATAATATGACCACCGCGAGTAGCATGCGCGTGGTACGGTTCGTCTTGCTTGGTCTTCTTGGATCATCGCTTCCTTTCATCGGTTTGCTTATTAGTTTTTTCCTGCGTCTCTCGGCATCTTTCATTGTCTTCACTAAAAGAATGCTGAGAATCGTGAGAAGAAAACATGGCACCAGTTTTACTAGGATGGCTTGTATCCAAAAATTGAACTTTTTCAGAATGATTTCGGTTTCTGTGGTCTGTTTTACGTCTAGATGCCATGATGTTTGGTTCGTGTCTGAATACGTCGTCTGGTACAAGCCATACGTCACAGCATTCGGAATACAAACAATTGACGTCACGATGGACACGATGACAACGGTTATTTTGGCGCGGTCAATGCTGCACAGTTTTGTCCCTTGTCTTGGACATTGGATAAATATGTAACGAAACAATGCTAACGACACGGTCAGCCATATTGAAATTGAATGTACAATAACACTAAAAATGGCGTAAAACAGCACAAAACGAGCAAACGAAAGCGGTGCAGGCGATGTTTGATAAACGTGATACATCATTATGGCGTATGGGAAATACGCTGCCATTGTTAAACCATCCGAGATGGCCAGACCAGTCAGTATTACGTTTGTCGGTGATAACATGTTTTTCCTCGTAAGAACAACAATGTTGAGAATGTTGGCCACCACTCCAAAAATGCACACTATTGGTGCTGCATAGCCATGGATAGGCTGGTACCACATCTGCCATTCCACCAAGGCTGGCGGCGGAGCTTCCATCGCGCTTTCTGTGTGATTTAAAGGGGGACTTGAGGTCACGTTACTACCGGTCAGAAATTCGTAATTGGTCATAGTTCAAATCTAAAAACTCTAGTTGCAGGGATTGTTGTTGATCCTTCTTTTAAAGATGGGGCTTTGTGGAGCTCTCTCTTTTTTCTTAGAATAGATAGACGCAGGTCGTGGATTATCTCTCAAAAATCGACCAAATCAACACCATTACTCTGAAAAGAGAAAGAAAAAAGATTTAATCATCAAACTCCCCGAATGTCGTATCCAATCACGATAAAATCCAAATTTTAGTAGGCACTTTAATTTTGATTGGCTAAGCACTTAAAACAAATCAAATATTATCCAATCAAATAACTAAAATTTGGATTTCATCTCACTTAAAATTTCGGTCCCAGGTTTTCAAAATCACACTCCAAAATTATGTTTGTGTGTGTCATGTGAGATTCTTCGAAAATACAAAGAAGAATATCTGGCGTGATGGTACACCAGGCCCCGAGTTCACAAAGCATCCTCAGACTTAAATTAAGGATAATAAATTCTTAACTTATGTTTGAGATTGCTTTGTGGATTTCGTGCCGCCAGGACAACATTCAAAAGTAGCTGACGGTGCCATAGCACGGTAGTAGCAGGTGTTTTAAAAGGTAAGAATACTCTCTCGCTATCAAATCGACTTGGACCGAAGGGGGGGGGGCTGCAATCATCGCCACAATTTCGAGAATACCAAGACTTTGTGGGTTTAGTATGCAGATGTAGTCTTAGTTATCAGTCAGTAATCAAAATTTATGTTTAAAATTGTGGTAATAACTTATACACGAAAACACTGTGTGGCCTTCTATAATGTTATGTATGAGCAGGGGGGGGGGGGTCACCGAATGGTTAACACGTGCGCGCTGTAATAAGGTTTGCCATTGAGACAACTGGCGTGGTTTCGATTCCCTGGTTGTACGTGACAAGAAGTAGGATCGCCAGTCCAACCCCATCGGTTTTCCCCGGGCCTGTTTCCTCCTACTGCTAAAGACCCCTAAGCGCAAGCGACTTATTAAAATAAAATGGAACCATATGTTAGACACGAAATGTGTCGAGTGGACGTTAACCTCCGTCTCTCTCCCTCTATCTAGCTATAATGTTCTAAAATCACAGCGAGTTGTGAGCTGGGCTAATACTGAAACATATTAGTGAAGCAGATCCACGAATACACGGGCATCTTATATTTATCAACACTTTTCCCATGACAATCATAGAATCTGGTTTGAGTGTGCTCTAAGGCTGTCTGAGTAGTAAGGTGGAGTGTATCTTGTACTGAACACGAGGTCAATCAAATTATTTCTGATTCATTGAAAAGTGTCAAACCGTATCATCGTTTCTCTGTTAAATTGGAGAGAGAAAAAAAGTTTTGGAAAAAGAAAAACAATTCTGCTGCCTCAAATTATGGAGATATTAATCTAAGAAAAAAAAAAGAACGATCCATTAGAAAGATGTTATCGCTATTATAACTTTTCTGTAATAAAAAAACAGATCCGGAACGATCATTTTCCACTGTATCAAATTAGAATGCAATGTTTAGCATTGATATAAATCTGTGCGTTTGATTTTATTTATTTTTTATGTTCCTGTGCTGGAAGAAAGAAGAGAAATTTGACGTAGCTGGCTGTTACATTATTGGGTTTGATTGGTTACCTCTGACTGACGATAAAAGCCACTGATTACAAGGGATGTGTTCTCATCAGACGCGGGTATCACCAACGATCAAAAATAACCAAAGATATGGAAATATGATTATAAAGACCGACACACAATGGACAATGAATGGCGCAGAGGGCAGAGGGCAACCCTCCTTTTGATATTACTTTTATATGAGCCGTTGCTTGCCGATCGCGAGCTGTCGAGGTAATGACGAAAGTGATAGATGGGGGACTAGAACGGTAACGCGAAAACAAACCTTAGAAAAAGGGGAAAGCTGAATACAAGACATGGAAAATGACGTCCGGGCAGATATTGTCTCGGATTCAGAATACTTTAGATCATCATAGTGGGCAGTTCGATTAATCATGGCGGTGACCCGTAACCAAAGCTTCCCTACTTATCTTTTCCAAGAGCAGTCCATTGTATTGACAATAACATAATCTAATCCATAATTATCTTCATATGTAGAATGGCCATGAAGGTTGTCTGGCAGGAAAAATCGAAGTCTTTTTTTTGTGTGTGTATTCAAGGGTCAAAGAAAACATGGCAACATCTGAAATGACTTGGGTTTCGTTTTGTAGGATATATAATAAGTTTAACGATTTCCTTTCAAATAACCCAGAACATATTCACCCTGCTCATTTTTTTCTGTTTGTCTTCTAAGACGTATAGCCATCGATTTTAATTAATACAGATGCTGGGCCAGCGGTGACGGGATTTCTGGTCTGTGAACCTTTTGAACCGGATGGTCGTAAAATCCAATACAGCATGTACAACTTAACATTCTCCGTACGAAAAAAATAAGAATCATAGGTCTATGGTTAGTTAATTAGGATACCGATTTCCTTTAATCAAATGCAATGAGGTTAGACGCCGAACTTTTCTGCGCCGATGCGGCTGGAGAAGATGGGCGTACGCCATACTGTGTGTGTGCTATGATAGACATTTTGCCCAGACAGCAGCACTACGGCCTACCCTTATTTCGAATTCCATCATCATTCAATGCAATGGGGTTAAACGTCTGACTTTTCTGCAGCGATCCGGCCTTAGAAGATGGCCGTATGCCATAATGTGTGCTATGAGCGACATTTTTCCCAGACAGCGGCGCCAGGACCTAGCTGTATTATGAATTCAGAATTTCGAGGCTTCTTAAACGTGCACACCTTTAATATCGAAATTTTTCCCAGACAGCGGGGCTACGACCTACCCTTATTTCGAATTCTAACATTCAAGGGTTCTTTTACGTGCACACTAACATGTACGCAGAACCCACATTCCTTTAATACCAACATGTGTATATTCTTCAAATACAAGTTCTTCTGAAGGCAATACCCCACCCCCTGCTCCATCGACCCTTATTCGCTACAAGAGCAATACAGGTATCAGTCGGCAAACCCCGGAACCTACATCTAGCCTCTCAAAATTGCGTCGTTCGAAGAGTGTGTAGAGTTGTCAGTGCAAACATGTCCTTGTTTAAAGAAAATCGGATAAAACTGAATGAAAAACAGCTTCAAACTTTGAAAATTTTGTAAGATAAAACATTCTTCAAAGGTGTCGTCAGGGACAACGCCGTAGGTAATCAGGGAACGTGAAAGTAGTTCTTATGGCGGACTTTGTCATACAGCCGAGGCAAGATGTACGGTACTGTAATCTGCCGAGGTTTGCCGAGTGCTACAGGTATATAAAATGCTAAACAAGCGAAATGCCAATGGCCCCACAAGAGCGCTATAATTATAGTCTGATGATTTTGCCTGGGTTTAAGCATAAAATAAGCTAATAGACGTACATATATTTTGTTGTTATTAATGCGTCGTTATTTTATTTGAACAAACATCTCTAATGAACAAGCTTGTCAATATATTGACGACTGTCAATTAATAAACCTTTGTTCCAGGTGTGGTCGATTAGCCAAAGTTCTTTAGACAACACGCCTTTCTTATTACCATGGATGAAGAGCCGTGGTGATTTAGAGTGTGTTCAATTTCCTTTCATTGCCATCGATACGGGTTTAGTGGGAACTGTTAAGGTATTAAACTCGTTTTTATTACCATTGATGAGGCGCCAGAGTGGCTTAGTGATGAACGGTCCGGTGTTAAACCCGTTTTTATTACAACCGATGAGGCGCCAGAGTGGCTTAGTGATGAACGGTACGGTGTTAAACCCAGTTTCATGTCATTACCACCGATGAGGCGCCAGAGTGGCTTAGTGATGAACGGTGTGGTGTTAAACCCGTTTTTATTACCACCGATGAGGCGCCAGAGTGGCTTAGTGATGAACGGTCCGGTGTTCAACCCAGTTTCATGTCATTACCACCGATGAGGTGCCAGGGTGGCTTAGTGATGAACGGTACGGTGTTAAACCAAGTTTCATGCCATTACCACCCCGAGGAATTTTGCGGCCAACATGGGATCTTCCGTAGCGGAGCAGGCGCTTACTCACTGAGCCACCATGGCATCAAATTGCGACACATGACGTTACTTGTGACGAAACCACGGAGTTCGACATTCTGAAATTAAAGATGCATGATGAAAGACCTACGTCTGTCTATTGCAGTTCATCATCTCGCTGGGGTGATCGTGATATTGAATGGATGAGAAAGTCTGTGCAAGTTTATAAAGAATAATCGATGTCGAAACACTCAATTTGACATAAAGTTTCAATATATTTATATATATATTTTTATTTTATGATCAGTAGTGGAATACTGCGTTTTATCAGTGAAATAAAGGTGTTATTCCACTGGATAGCAAAGTAGTCCATGTTGTTTTATCTAAAATTTCATTTCATCTCTAAGCAAGAAAACTAATATTTTCACTCATACTACGCATTCTTGAAAATATACGTTTTCTTGCTTCTCGATGAAATAAAATATGTTATTCACGATAAAACGACAAATATCCTTTATATATTTATTATATATTTTTAAACTAGTATAGCACGAACGGCCCATCTCTTTGCCCAAGTCTTACATAATACTTTTACATAGCAAAATAGCTTTAGCAATATTAAAATGAATTTCATCAAAATTTGTTGGGTTTTTATTTAACATTAGGAAGGTGTGCAGAAAAAAAGTAGACATATTTTTGTGTTTATCTCCTTGAGGCGATACTGGGAACTGACCAAAGATCTTAGTTTGAAAATTGTCAAAACAATTTCTTTATGAGGGTGCTTCAAAATAAAGCTAGATATATTGTCTTCTTTACACGGAACCTATGTTTTTCGTCCAATCCGAACGACTAGACAAGGACAGCTGTCTAGTTTTTCGGACTGTACGAAAACCGATATTGTTTTCTTTATAAAGAACCTATGTTTTTCGTCCAATCCGAACGACTAGACAAGGACAGCGGTCAAGTTCTTCGGACTGTACGAAAACCGAGTCCCGTGAACATATTGGCGTGCACATAAAAGATCCATTGGCAGTTGGAATTCGATATAAGAGAAGGCTGTAACATCGCTGTCGGGGCAAAATTTCTCTCATAGCACACTGATGGCGTATGCCGGTCTCCATAAGTCCAGTTTAGGCGCAGAACAGTAGGACGTTAAACCCCATTTCATTTCATTTTATTTATATCATCGAGGCGTTACGGTTAATTAACACCTGACTAAGGATCTATCAGCAGAAAGTTGTGTAAAACGATCTAGGCCTTATTTTATGTTTATAACGCCGCGGGTGATAGCAGGAACTAACACTTGAACAGAAATAATACGATATATTCGCTGATTGATGCCTGTTTCTTAATGATCTATAGTATGTACACAA
Source organism: Patella caerulea (assembly GCA_036850965.1). NCBI lineage: Eukaryota > Metazoa > Mollusca > Gastropoda > Patellidae > Patella > Patella caerulea. The sequence continues at coordinate 7,784,899 of JAZGQO010000010.1, forward strand.
ATTATCTCATACTAAACTTAAGCTGTTTGTCTAAGCTTGAAAACAGACACTAAGCTAGCTGACCGCCATTTTAAAGTTCCAATTTCATATTTTCTAAAAAAGTTAAAACAAAATTATTTCTATGTCTTTTGCTCAAAAGGTTGCCAACTCACTATTATACGATCATGGGCAAAATATCACAGGCATTAAAATGGCTGACACAGGCTGATTGAGGAAATAGTAACACAATTACCTCCCTTGTTTTCCCATTCCTCTCCATGGACGGCCATCTTCAAACGTTTGAATTTGAAGTTGAAAATGATATTTTTGCCAATTTCTCAACTGGCAATAGTGAATCATAGGATTAATAGGATTATTCTTTAACAAGGTTGGACTGTTTATAGGTACAATCTATTTTAGGGCTTTATTTTAATACATTTTAAAAATATAATTTAAAAATATGCTATTGGAACTTTAAGTCCAGGGTCAAGAGATTTAACAAGGCTGGCCTTCATTGCAAACTTATGCTATCTGTCTACACTTAGTTCTGCATGCGAACAGACATTAATTTAGTTAACCGACATTTTGAGACTTTTATCGACGATTTTAGTCTAAAATGCTATAAGTATCATTCGAGAGTTTCGAGAAACAGCGCCCTCGACAATCATGTAACCTTATAGATGTTACGTTAACTAAAATATTGCAATGACGATACTCTCAGCCCTATATCGCTTGAGTATAGACACTGAGCTAGCTGACCGACATTTTGAGACTTTAATCGATGATTTTAGTCTAAAACACTAAGCATACTTCAAGAGTTTCGAGAACTTTTTATCGTACTTTCATTTAATAGAATTGAAAATTTAGTCGAAAACACCAAGCATACTTCGAGAGTTTCGAGAACTAATTATTCTACTCCCATTCAATAGAATTAAAAAAGTTTGCTTCGGTCTTTGTGTGTCTGATTGACAGATGTGAAAAGGAGAAAAACAGGAGTACAAAACAATATACTAATTGTTAGACATGGCGGTCATTGAAGATCGAGATCTATTCTCCAAGTATGAAGTAACTGGAGCTCTGTGTACAGAGTGAAATTATCTCTGTGTCGATCATTATAATTATCTCTGTTTAAATCATTAAAAACCTCAACAAAATCCTAAGCAAACCGGTTTAAAAACAAGTAATTAGCCAATACTAATAGCGATTTATTTCTTACAAACACAAATCATCGCTTTTTTTTCTCTCTCTCAAAAAGATCGCATCTTTTTTATTGATTTAAAAAAAGACAAAATTACTCTTCTTGCATATTTATAAAGAAGGGTTGTGACGTAAAATCGTTACTCAGTTCAAAATATAAATGTATATCTACTTCTTGCTAATTTCAAATAATTTGCCCAACACTTTCCGTTCTTGTTGAGAGTAACAACATAAAACTCATGCTGTCTAAACATGTCAATCACGCTCTAAATTCCCATTCATTAGCGGCTCGAGAGAAGATCAACAAATTATTATCCGATGTCTGATATTCCAATAAAATCCATGCCTTCTAATGTACTTTGCGGGGTGTTTCCAGATGTCGCAAAACAACCTCCGATATCAAGAATAGCGCCGTATTGACGTCTTGTATCAAGTTATTGTTCGATCCCTGCATTGGCCGGGAAAGTTCATATAGATTGAATTTTCCGGCGTGGTTCTCTCAGTGATGCAGGACGGAGAGCCTAACAAGGACAGACATCTAGTCTTTCGGATGGGACGAAAAAGCGAGGTCCCGTGTACACATTGTCGTGCACGTAAAAGATCCCTTGGCAGTTGGAATTCGACATAAGAGTAGGCCGTCCGTCTTAATTAGCCCAGTTTAGGAGTAGAACAGTAGGACGTTAAACCCCATTTCACTTCATTTCGTATCAAGTTATCTGTGTTTAGGCAATCTTAACAATTAGACAGGCGGCGTAGTGATATATTGTTCCTATTACCCCTTCCCACCTACATCCGCTATCAATCCATAAATTTACAAAGCATTGTAATGTTTCTAATCATTAATACTCCACCAAGGGACTTTTTTGTAGAAAGATAATACATAATTCACAGAAATGTTTAATTTTTGAATGACAAGGTGGCGGGGGAATTCAGAGAATAAAGAGCATATCTATTGAGATATGGTTAATTCCGAATACACCAAAGTCTATGAATATTTCTGGCTTTTCTTTGATGTTTACGATGATTGACGGTTTTGGTATCTATGGTCTCTTTTGCCTAAATTGATCATTCTTTTCATTCTTATGAATTGGATAAAATGTGGCCTTTGTTCATTTGTTATAATTTACTGATAATTTGGAGTTCAGGAGACGATCACGCGATGCGTGCATCCGGTGACATTTTTGTACTGCGAAAGTTATCTAAATGTGATTCCAGTATCTGGGCCACTAAGGGATATAACACTTTGTCCCTTTTTATCTCTTCTTATTTTTAAACATATTAAATCTTTTGAAAATGTCCCCAGCAGGGTATACGCAAGAGATGCTTAATGCAGTAAATGTAACCTCGCTAATTGCTAAGATGAGTTTCGGTGGTCGTTTTAGGAATATGGTACGTTTCGGGCACGGACGTTTCGGGCTAGGTACTTCTGTTAGCAACACATAGGCCGAACTCGTATACCTTGATATATCAGGAGCTATGATATTGAGAGAGAGTGGGGGGAGGGGGGGGGGGGTACGTTCACCTGATATATATTAGTCTTTTGGGCACTAACATGATTCAATTTTATTTCAATAATTCACTTGTGCGTAGGGTCTTTAGTAGTGGAATGAAACCGGAGGAGAAAACCCACGAGGTAGGACAGGCGACCCCACTCTTTGTCACGTGCAACTGTGTAATAGAAACCGTAACAGTTGACTCAATAACAGATCTCATGATGCAGTGTAGGGTCTTTAGTAGTGGGATGAAACCGGAGGAGAAAACCCACGAGGTAGGACAGGCGACCCCACTCTTTGTCACGTGCAACTGTGTAATCGAAACCTCAACAGTTGACTCAATAACAGATCTCACGTGCTAAACATTCGGCCATTCACCACCCACCCCCGGCTATGATATCACTTCCAAGGTGTTCTACAGCTCTGAAGTGTAATTAATAGGACCTCTGTTCAATTATACAAATTACACAGAATTCACACACGTAGAGCCCGGAATGCGACTTACCCAAAATGTAAATGGCATTACGTGTCACGTTAAATATTGTGAAATAAAAGCGGTGTTAGTCTATGATGCGCCAACGAACTGTGATACATGACGTCCCTAGAGACGCATAGTGATGGAGCGTGCTTAATATGACGTCTGTACAATCCTTGAAATTAAACAGAAGGCAACATGGACGTCTGGGCTATCACAACATTCGGACAGCAGCTCGCGATGTCACTTTCCACATCACATTGAATACCGACAGGAATGGCTGAGACAACTTCAATTAGAAGTAAGAAGTCTATAGGCCTGCGCTCACCAAAAGGAGAAATGTCGGGGATATTCCTTTTTAGTGTTCTTCTCGGGTGAATTATATTACCTGGTTGACATTGAATTCAGATAAAATGGAGTTCATCGCCCCACTTGTTTGTATTGACTGACAATCTATCGGAGACGAACCATCGGGCTTGATTATTTCTATTTCTAAATGTACGTTTTTGTGTTTCAAATTGTTTCGTGAAGCATTCTATTAAATTGAATTTCTCCAATTAGTTTTTATTATAGATACAACGAAATGAATTGAAATGGGGTTTAACGTCCGACTGAGCGAATGAAGACGCAATACAGTGCGCCATGCAGGAAATTTGGCCACTACAATAATCCGGTTAAGGCACAGAACAGCCAGTAACAAAGATCTAGGGCCTGGAAAGGAACATTGTCTAGTTGTTTGAATAATGAAATGAAATGAAATGGGGTTTAACGTCCTACTGTTCTGTCCCTGAACTGGGTTAATGAAGACGGACATACGCCATGCAGTGTGCTACGGCCTACTCTTATATCGAATTCCAACTGCCGCGAGTTCTTGTCCCCGCCAATGTGTACACGGGTCATCGGTTTTACGTCAAATCCGAATAACTATAGATTGTCCCCTACCACTCCCTCATTGCTACACAACTGACAAGGGGAAACCACATAGCCTAAAAACATATCCGGATGGAACACGGCACCTGTAGCTGGGTGAACCAACGCCTTACTAACTTAGCCACCGGGCCTCCACATTAAGATACAGAAACAATGCGCATTACGCCTACGTCAACAAAACACGAACGAAATCTAAAAGTCAAACTGAGCAGGAAATCAGATGTTGGGTGATAGGAGGCGCGTTTTGTTTGCCATGCATCAGTAGTAATAAATAAACTATTAGATTATTGGAAGTAATAATATGTTCACTGATGCAAATCAAACAATGAGTCGAGTCTAATGAAATTATATTCTTCAACGAACAATGATCAACAGGCTCATAAAAAAACTATTATTAAAAACCTTCTAGTGTCCATTAATCTATCCGTTAATTGATTTACATTATGTTGGCTGGACGGATGGTTAACGCTTTACTTCTAAAAGCCACATTAAATGTATCGCAAGTTTCAACTAGTTGGAGGGTGGATTGCCGAATTTTGCGCGCAGTATCATAAGGTATGTCATTGAGTCAAGTGGTGTGGTTTCGATTCCACACTTGTACGTGGCAAGAAGTTGGGTCACCTTCCGTTTTTCCCACTGCCAAAGACCCTTACGCGTCAGCGAATTAAGGAAATTAAATTTAACCATACGGTAGTCCTGAAATGACCTCGTTTGTGCCGCGTGAATGTTTAACTCTCTCTCTCTCTCTCTCTCTCTCTCTCTTCGATCTCAATCTGATCAAAACGCATAACACGATTATTGGCAATCAATTGCTGTGGTGAAAACACCATTCTTCTGTAATTATACAAGAAAGTCAAACGGCTATTGACAACCTGAAGAGGAAATAACTCATTGAACCAGCTTAGGGAATTGTCATTTTTTAGACAGAGAAAAAAGAGTCTCTTAAGCTCGTCATGTGGTCAGTCAGTGCGATGGTATATCATCAATCAATGTATGGAAATCACATCCATCATTACAGTTAAGGGATTTTACATGTACAGAATAATTAAACTTTACGGCGGAATCACCTGTACCGCTGTCAAGGCGTCGGGAACCCAATTTGTCATCTTAGTGTCAAATCGTCTAACGCAGTTAACAATTAACATCGTTTCAATGGCTTCTGGAATGAAACGATAGCGCGATAAGACCTCACTTCAAATAAATTTATTAATCCCGGCTTAGTCAACACTGGCTGGCTTCTGGACGTAAAATACTCGTCTAAGCTGAGCCGAGAACGTGGTAAGAAAAGCAGTCTCTTCGTTATAGACTGGAAGCCCTGGTTATGTATAGAAAGAAAATAGAACGATTTAAGTGAAGTAATATCATTATCATGTCCAATACAAAGACTGAAGCGGTTGCCTCTTAAAACACCCAAATGATGACAACTCTCAAACAATCCGGCTTCATTAGACGTGATTCGTTCCCTGTGTCTTCAACTAGTCAAGAAATACTACTTCACAGTCTTCTTACTGGACACGTTGGAGTGAAAACTTGTCAGAAACAACAGACAAGATGACACATTACATATTTTTTTTTATTTTCCTCTTCCGGGTATTAAACACTGAAGGAGGCATATATAATTATTATGTGGGTTATTGCTGTGGCATCGGCGTCATGTTTCATGAAGTTCAGACCTACGTATGAAGTTTGGTAGACGCAATGCCCACTTTTCTTGACACTGTACATAATTGTTTGACTTTTTCTAACGGGCATCATGAACTAAAGGGGGTATTAAGTTCTGATTATTACCACAATTACGTGATTGTGAGATTTTATGAACATCAGACAATCGTATTTAAGTGACCCTTCTTGATAGGGTATCATTTTTACCACCTCTATGTCTGGTAAAGAACTCTGCAAGAGACTAAATAAAATGAAATGGAGTTTAACATCCTAGTTTTCTGCTCCTAAATTGGACTAATGAAGACAGGCACACGCCATGTAGTGTGCTATGAGGGACATTTTGCCCGGGCAGCGGCGCTACGGCCTACTCTTATATCGAATTCCAACTGCCAAGGAACCTTTAATATGTACACGGGACCTTGTTCTTGTCATGCTGCACCACTGACAAGGGAAAAACCACGCCGGAAAATCTGGATGAACTTTCTCGGCCAATGCAGGGATCGAACACCCGACCTACTGCAATTGCGTAAGTGTCAAATTTCATACACCACACCCGTCATTAGTACATAATTGATTCTTTTTCTCACTGAAGTTCTGTTTCTTTCTGAAATTACGTGAGCTTTCGATTTCATGAAGGTCTGACACAAATTTGAAAGTTAGAAGATAAAATCACCTTTTCTGGTCTTGAAACATTAAGTAATTTTCAATAAATTTCAAAATTACGTAGTTTTGCGGGTTCCTGCAATCACAAAATCGCTTATTTATATTTACGGACAGTGATCCGACTATAAGACTGTATGTTTCTCAATCTCCCATTCACGTATCAGTGTATTGCTTGGCCGTTCGTTTGTCTGTCGATTCGGGATCGAGTGGGTCAGGGTGGCTTAGGCCTGGTGGCGTTGCACACTACCGCTTCCGGTTTCGGAGTTATACTGCTTCCTTCTCGAGGTTTCACCATTGCAAAGCCGAGAATAAAATAGATCTTAAAAAAGTTAGACCAAAAAACAATGTGTTTAGTTTCCGATTTAATTAAAAATGATTGCTGTTTTATAAAACAAACACACGCACATTAAGCTTCTCCATTTCCCTTGGGTAAGTTTACAACTATTAATATAGCGTTGCTTGGTTCTAACCAACTATTCCATTACGTAAATTAATTTAGGCTTGCCTAGGATTGCCATTGACAAGCGAAACGAGGAGAGGAAGAGATAGAGGGAAGAGGGGGATACTCGAAACAAACTAGGTGATTTCGGGACTGTTATATAGTTGAATTTTATTTAAATAAATCGTTTTATCAGTGAGAGAAGACCCAAGCGGTCTGGCAGAGGACCCGACTCCTTGCAACGTACAAGATGGGACACGAAGCCGACTCGCTGACTGACCTTGTGATTTAACACGCACGCGCCAAACAATACGACAACCCAACCCTCGAGTTACGATCTAAGTTTTAAACCATTCGACCAATTACTCCCTGGTAAGGGGATTCAGACAATCGACTCAATCCTAGACACATTCGACTACCCCCCCCCCCCTTCTGGGCCCGCCGCGCCCCAACAGCTTTGATTTATGCGTAAACCATTCCCCCACCATCTGGACCCAAGCTATGATCAAGCGGTAAAGCATTGGCCCCACCTTCATCAAAAGGAAACAGATCCTGAATGTTTGTCATAAGTGAATTACTCGGGTAGGTAATACAATACAGAACAGTCAATTACCCAGGCTCAAAATGACATAATCTACTTCCAGTGCTGAACCAAGCTGGTAATTAACTGGCCATGATATTAAAAAAAATGGGAGAAGTTATTACTTTTAAACCAATACCACTGACATCTGTTGTTAAATTACGTTGTTTTTACTTTATGATTTTGTGATTGTGCAAACAATATTACTGGATCATTACTAACAATTTATGGTTTCTATATAGATCTAGCAATAACAATAAACCGTCAATTGTGGGAAATGAGGACCGCGAGTCTTAATTCTCCTTTCTCGTAGTTTTCTCCAGGCTACCTAATTGGTTAGTTATTGTTCCGTTATCGTTTTTAATAATGTTTGGATTTTTTATCGGATTTTTTTGTTCTTTCATGTTAAAGCCCCAATACCATTCTTGTTGAAACTAAATAATATGTCCCAATCTTCATTCTGGTCAACAAATTGTATTATTTTACAATATTCCAATTAATTAATGATATAAATTTAATCTTAACACACCTAATTTAAAAAATTGGAAAAATTCAACTTATTGATTTGAAAAGTCTAACGTAAACCTTTTCAAATGTGACTTGGATTTTAAAATATTTTCGCACCTTCTGGACAAGTAAAATAGGTTGTAATAGATAATTTATACAACAGGTAGGACGCTTAAACATCTAGTACTTAGAATAAAGCTATTATTTATTTTCTCGAACTGCCAAGCCACCAAGAGTGTTATTGTCCCTTTAATAAGCGCTATTTGTGCTGTAGGCTGGTAGTCGTGGTGGCTCAGTGAGTACAACGTTGGCTCGCTAACCTGGAGTCCCGTGTTCAATCCCGTTGTTGGTCGAGAAAGTTCATCTGGATTTTTGGGCGTGGTTTCCACGTGACAGTGGTGCAGGATAGTAGTCAATCTAATTAAAATAAAGAAACAAAAATACGCGTTTGAAAAATCGTGATTTGAAATAATATATTCGGCACGTCTTTGTTTTATTTTTATATAGCTAATGACGCCATTTGTGACGTCAGAAACTATTGGTTGGTTCACGTACCTAACAGTTTGACATTTGACATTTAGGAAAGAAAATGACATCAAACGGGATTAAACGTCCTAATCTGCTGCAATTGGGCTGATAAAAACCCAATCTAATTAAAATATAGATCTATATTTCGTTTCGTTTTTTTTTTATACTTTCGATGGCCTACACTCATGCAGATCTAACAAGTTATAGTGGGAACTCACGTTCTATGACGTCAGATATCAAGCACGGGACATTTGACCCGATAACGTCAGTCACTCGATTAACCTATTAGCGACCGCCCTGCTTTTTGAAATCTACTTTTGTTTTGTTTTGATTTCTATCCACTGGTAATATCTACCCGCAGTTCCACGCATGAAAAGTTCAAACGGTCGATTCGACAGACCATTTGATTGGCTGACCCCTCATTTCAGGCAGAAAACGAGTTAAATAACAAGTCCTCCAGATCCAAGAGTAGTGAAGGCAAGTAAAAACGAAATTTCGAACTATAAAAAACGAAACGAAATTGTATCTGTGTTTTAATCAGATTTGATAGTAGTGCAAGTGTCAACGTATTGTCGTTAGGATTGGACGAAAAACACACATTGACAGTTGGATTCGACATAAGAACATGCTGTAGTGTTGTTTCCGGAGAAAATTTCCATTATAACACACTGTATCGCATATGACCGCGTTATCGTTCGAATGGGACAAAAACCCGAGGTCGCATGTACATACTTGCAGTTGGGATTCGCAATAAGGGTATGCGATACTTCCGGCCAAAATGCCCAGGTGTATGATCGTCTTTCTTCATACGCCCACTCGAAGCAGAACAGTAAGAGAGAGATCGGGAGAGAAATGGGGTTTAACGTTCACTCGACACAAACTAGGTCATTTCAGGACTGACATATAGTTAAATGTTATTTCAATAATTCGCTTGCGCGTAGGGGTCTTTAGAAATGAGAGGAAACCGGAGTACTCGGAGAAAACCAACGAGGTTGGAAAGGCGACCCTACTCTTGCCACGTACAACCGGGGATTCAAAAACACTGTTGTATCTTGGGGAAGAGGCGGGGGGGGGGGAATCACATGGTCTGTCACTGGGTAAGGTTTTGTGATTATGATACCCCGCTTCTACGTGACAACGAGTAGGGTCGCCTGTCCAACCTCGTAGGATTTCTTCGCGTCTTTCCGTTTCCTTTCACTGATGATGACCCTTACGCGCAAACGAATTAATGAAATAAAGTTGAACCATGTGTTAGTGCCGAAAATGTATAGCTTGTGCATCCCTCTCTCTCTCCCTCTCTCTCTCTATCTATCCCTCTCTCTCTCTCTCCCTCTCTCTCTCTCTATCTACCCCTCTCTCTCTCCACTGTTGTATCTTGTGTTAGTATTTGACTTTAACAATATGATGACTGTTTACAAGTAGTAGGTCAATATTGGATCAACCTTACTACTTGAACACACATCCATAAATCACTCAGCGCTAACCGTGTAAACACCCTTGATGAGATTTTCAGGAAGAAGCAGGATAATTACACTTTGTAAACAAAGTCTGAATGGTGACAGAAACATGTCTCTCGATGAAGTTCATAAAGTTTCCACAGAAATATGCTAAACGGTTTTTAAAAATGCAGGTGATAGATTAGAGTTAACCGTATAAACCGCCGGATGGGATTTTCAGAATGATGAGTGAGAGAGAGAGAGAGAGAGAGGGAGAGAGAGAGAGAGAGGGGGAGGGGTATCGTCCAATCGACCCAAACTAATCCATTTTGAAACTAAGATATTCAATAGAGAGATAGAGAGAGGGGAGTAGCGTCAACTCGACACAAACTAGGTTATTTTTGGACTAACACATGTTCAATTTTATTTCAATGATTTGCTTGTGCTTAGGGGTCTTTAGAAGTGTGATTAAACCGGAGGACCCGGAGTAAACCCACGAGGTTGGACAGGCAACCCTATTCCTTTTCACGTACAACTGTGGAATCGAAATACAGACCTTATGATACTGCGTGCACGTGCTAACTATTCGAACAGGATGATTATAGTGCTTTAAAAATGTCTGAAAAGTGGCAAAAACACGTCGGGCAAGATAGTTGATTGTCCATCTTAAAGTCATTGGTTTGTGGCGAAATGAGATGGGGTTTAACGTCTTTCTCTGCTACACCAGGCAGTCATCTAATGAGAGGAAATATAAAATCCCGTTCCACTTCAAGTAAAGATATACAACACTCAGCCCAAAAAGCTCTTTAAGTTGGTGGTTTCAAAAGAACGGAATTATATATGATGCTTTGTTTAACTGAAACCCAGACATACGTTTCGTTGAAATCCCAGTTGAGCGTCAAACCAGGATTTCTCTCACAGATAATTGGTAGGTTTGGCATTTTAAAGAAGTGAGTCGAAGTCTCCATAGAGTCCTAACTTTGATATAATTAAGATGACCGGGTCGCGTCTGGCTGTAAGAAAACATACTACTCAGTGAACATGGTTTGGGAGTTTTGTTCATTTTCTGGTTGGGGGTTGGGATGGCCTAGTGGTCGAGAGTGCCGCGCTCCGACCTCTAGCTGGTCGGTCACCTCTGGCTTGCAGCTGAGGTTTCGATACCTGGTGTGAGCGTATGTGTCCTGGAGATAGGGGTGCCTTCTCAACCTCGTGGGTTTCCTCTGGGCAATCCGGTTTCCTCCTACTGCTAAAGACCCCTACGCATTGAAATAAAATGAAACCATACGTTAGCCCCAAAATGACCTAGTTTGTGTCGAGTGGACGTTAAACTCTTTCTCTCTCTCATTTTCTGTCGAAATAAGATATGGTTTATATGGCAATAGGACAATAGTTACTGATTTATGACAATGGAACTATATGTCCTGGTTTGTGACAATGGGACAATAGGTCCTGGTGCATTGCAATGGGACAGTAGGTCCTGGTTTATGACAAAGTGGCGAGGCAATATGTCCTGCTGCATGACAATGGGACAGTAGATCTGTGTTTATGTTTATGGCTAGATAATGGGACAATAGGTCCTGGTGCATGACAACCCTTAAAGTCAAACTGGATAAAGAGACAGAATACTGTGACGTCATTGTTCAGTTATTATTCTGTTAAATATTCATGGGATTTGACCGTTTGGAAACCGCTACCTGTTGGTTTAATGTCCACTCGACACAGACTAAGTCATTTCGGTGCTAATTTAATTTTATTTCAATAATTCGCTTGCGCGTAGGGATCTTTAGCAGTGGGAGGAAACCGGAGGACCCGGAGAAAACCCACGAGGTTAAACAGGCAAGCTTGCTCCTTATCACGTACACCCGGGGATTCGAAACCACGCCAGTTGACTCAATGACAGGCTTTATGATACAGCGCGCACGTGCTAACCCCGATCGGGAAGAGAGTAGCCAAACACATGACAATGTTCTCTGTAGTTAAGATCGAAATCGTGTGTTTCACCCATTAACCGCAAAACATGTAAAAATGCTTTTTGATAATAGTACATCTCCTGTGGTTTCTATATACTAAAATAGTATTCCTCCATGTTCAAATATGGTGAGAAATTATTTAATTGCTGGTTATCAAGTGCGGTTCATGACATGAGCATCCGAACTAAGTTTCATGTTGGTTGTTTTGATTAAATTATTGTCATGACTTCTCAGATCTGGCGAAAGCTGTGTACGTCACTGGTGGTGTCTATGGTCTTGGTAAATTACCTGGTAAATTATCGTCAGTACTATTAATATCTCAAATTTTCCCGTCTATTATTGTTTTAAATTGCGGTCGTAAAGCGTTTTAGGAATAACCCGGACTAATTAGGGGCGACAACTCTTCAATAAAAACTTATTGTTCGATAATTCTGAGTTGCGTCGACATGGAACTTGACTTTACTTGTTCTTTAGAAAATTGCACATCGATCCACATACTTCGGTTTGTTTTGAATATGACGTCATAATTCTAAAATGTCTGCGATGACGTCATGCTCAGTTACTGTTTCATGTCTTAGTGTCGTGTTTGTTGTCTTTTATAATGAACATAATTAACTCATTGATAGAAGAAACAGAATCCGATAAATGGCTAACTCATTTGCATTAAATGTAAATACAAAAGATTAAACAAAATCCGAACAATAACCAATTCTATTTGCATAAATACAAATCATTCAACATTTAAGGGACCTGGAGGGTGTTGGCTACTCGATTGAATGATCCGGGATTGGAGAGAGAAAAACAATCCAATAGAGAGTAAACCCGAGAGAAATTTGACAGGATTCAATCCCGTGTCAGTTGTCAATAATTCTGTCCAGGCGTTCGGGACGTTCTAAACTGACATGGTCAAGTCATTCGGGACGTTCTGAACAGACAATGGTCAAGTCATTCGGGACGTTCTGAACAGACAATGGAAAACCCCTATGGTAGGTAAAAAGGAAAATATTGATATCTCTTTCAATTATATAATTTACCGTGGTGAGCGCTAACAAACAACAAATTTAATGTGTTGAACAACGTTTTATGGCCTCAAAAGATCGTCTAGTAAACCCATTAGCATGACAAAATGGCAGTCTGTTTGAAGAGTACATAGATTATAAAAAGAAACAGGTTCTTACTGAAGACGTCATATTATCTAATTGAACTGCTATTAAAGATAACGAACAGTGTCTACGGCATCCCTTCCCCAACATAATAGCCTGTGTATTGTTAATTTACTTACCAACGCACTTTGACATTTTAGTTAACAAATATGAAATGGATTCTTAATGCGTTAGATAGGCGTGGAACGGCGTTCTTAATTGGTATTCTGTTGTAACCATGGGCACTTCAAAACCTCAAAGACAAAGTTGCGTAGTGGTAACTGGTATGAGCGTGCATTGGCTTACTCTGAAAATATCCTTGCGCCAAGACAGTATTCGTCCGATATAACACTCATGGATGTACCCCGGTTACCATGGGCTTACGATGGGCTTCCCACACATGAAGTGCGCATGCGCTGAATACTCTAAACATATGATATCACTTCTGGTGGATGCGGATTGTATAATACTAAACTATATAATGTCATTCATTAACCCGTTATTACTAGGGGGTGTTGGGGGTGGCCAAGTGGTCTAGGGTGTCGCGCTTCGACTTTTAGCTGGCCGCGGTCACCTCTGGCTTGCGGTTGTGGTTTCGATCCCTGGTGTGAACGTATGTGGCTTGGAGATAGAAGCGCCTTCGTGGGTTTACTCCGGGTACTACAGTTTCCTCCCACAGGAAAGACCCCTGCGTGTGCGCTAAGATAACAAAAATGCGATATCAACTTCGGTGGAAGCGGACGTTAAACACTAAGAACAACAACAACGTTATATTACTACAGATTGGAATGATACACTTTCATCCAGGTATCTCGTCATTTTAATATATTACATTCTTGATCGGATAATGGAATTGTTTGGAACAAATTGAGATTGTCTAGTTCGTCGTAGATCGTCGTATTGTCTGACGCACTAAAACCTCCAACCGGGTAGCAAATAATACGTCCATGTCTAAAAAACAGTCAGAGTTGTGGTCTTAATTAAGGACAGTGTTTTTCGGAATACATCGTTAATTATCCGTACGATTGCGATTATATAACGTGGTATGGCGTGATTGAGGTAAATAGAAGGATGATCACTTGTAACTATGTACAAATCTATTTGATAACACCTACATATCATTCAAACATATACAGATGAATTGACACGGATAAATATGACACCTGAGGGAAATGACATCTAATGAGCGTATTTACGGGTAATGCGATTGAATATCAGATCCATTACATAAGGGGGCAATCTGATTAAAACACAGATCCAATTTCGTTTCGTTTTTTATAGTTCAAAATTTCGATTTTAGGCCATCAAAAGTATAAAAAACGAAACGAAATATAGATCTATATTTTAATTAGGGAGATGGGGTGGATAGCCGAATTGTTAGCATCTGCGCACTGTATCATAAAGCCTGTCATTGAGTCAACTGGCGTGATTTCGAATCCCCGGTTGTACGTGACAAGGAGTAGGTTTGCCTGTCCAACATCGTGGGTTTTCTACCACAGCTACACAGCCAAAGAACCCCACGCGTAAGCTAATTGTTGAAATAAAATTAAATGTTAGTCCCGAAATGACGTAGTTTGTGTCGAGTGGACGTAAAACCCTCCCTCTCTCTCTCTCTCTCTCCCTCTCTCTATCTATCTCTCTCTCTCTCTCTCTCTCCCTTACATAGCTGATCGGAGCCGTTGTGTCTTGGTTCGGTTCAGGTGTTGTCGCTGTGTTCGGAGCCGTGGTCGCTGTGTTCGGTACAGGTTTTGTCGAAGAAAGCTCATTCGGTTTTTCCAGCGTGGATTCCCCTTGGTCAATGGTGCAGAACGAGATAGGGGGCATAGCACTACTAGTTGTTTGTATGGGACAAAAAAAAGCGAAGTCCCTTTTACGCCCCTTGACGAAAATGTAAAGTAACCTTTATCAGTTTGGGAAACAAGACGTTAAACCCTGTTTCAAGTGCCATCCGTAAAACAATCCTTAAAAGCACACTACATGGCACGCTTGTGACAGAAAAGATGATCACACACTGGAAATAATTTCAACCCAGAATGTTTTGATCACTTTACTTGAATTTTACACTGGGAAACTTTTTTTTAAAAATTCGAAATCAGAATTTAGAATCCTGGAAATAATTTCAACCCACCATGTTTTGACTTTATTTGAATTTTTCACCGGGTTGGGTTTTTTTGGGTGGGGGGTATTCAAAAACGTTAAACGCACATTATACATTGAAAATGATATTGATAATCTACATTCATATATTCATATTCAACCTTTTCAGCAAACAGAACAGCCAGGCATTTATTTAAATGTGTTAACATTTGATAAATCGTAAAATTACGTTTTTATCCAATTATTGTGGTTTATTTCATGTATTTCCAGATTCTTCAAGATAAAAAGATATTCTAAAAGTGTAATTTAAAATAATATTTGACCGATTTTTGTTGTCATAAATCAAAAAGCTTTTTTTATTTTTATTATCATTTATATTCATATACATATGTGTTATTTTACAGATATTAAAAACCCCACCAGATTCGCTGTCAATTTTGGCATTTTACCATATTATACATTGATTGTTTATAGCTCTATGTTCTGGGTTTCTTCACTCAAAGTCATTATTTATAAAATCACACACTTGAAAATTAACCAGAAGAAATAGATCCCCGATTTATATGTATGCTGATTAGCATTTTGACAGGATAGAAAGAAGGGTGATTTCTAGAAATTTTCCCTTCTCTGAATCGCGTGACGTAATAATCTGGTGGAATTTAAAGCAACCGGTTCTGTGTATATTAAGCGGGCAAATATCCAAAAGTTGTAAGTCAATTTAAGAACTTTTCAATTTGCGGGAGCGCCGTAGTGGCTGAGTAGGTAAGCTGTTGGCTCATTAGCCAAGAGGGTCCGGGCTCGATGTCGCTGTTGGCCCGGAAAGTTTCTCAACGTCGATTTGTCTTGCAATTGGCGCCGAACACAATACGTGTCGAGAAACGAGGGTGTTGGTTGTAGAATACATAATGTTCTGAGAAACGATGATGGTGGTCTCATGAATGAAATAAACTGAAATTGGTTTTAACGTCCTACTGTTCTACTACCACTGGGTGGTCGTATAACACAGTACGCCTCGAGAATATTTGTCGTATAGCACAGTACGTTCCGAGAAACGAGAATGTTGGTAGTATAACACAGTACGTCCCGAGGTACAAGGATGTTGGTCGTATAACACAATACGTCTCGAGATATGATGATGATCATACTCGTATTACACGTTACGAGGGTCGTATAACACAGTACGTCCCGAGATACGAGAATGATGGTCGTATAACACAGTACGTCCCGAGATATGAGAATGGTGGTCGTATAACACAGTACGTCCCGAGAAACGAGAATGATGGTCGTATAACACAGTACGTCCCGAGATACAAGGAAAACAGAGATTGAATCTGCGAAAAAAAAATTTTTTTTAATTAACTACCCTAGTTTTATCAATGTTCAAAGATTAAGATTTTTCTGTTTTTATTCCAGGAATTCTTTTTATGCCATTCATGTATTTAATGAAATTATATCAAATCACAACTTATTAATCTCGGACGGTCTTACATTTCGTTTTATGTGTATCCTCTTCAAACGTATCTACGGAAATTGGCCAATTTTATTGCAATAATATCACTGATATCTACTACAGCTTCTTCATTATCAAGATTATGAACATGAAACTAAGTGATGGGTTATCTATATGCTTATTGATAATCAAAGGATCGAACTTGTGTAAGTTCAAGCATGAGTTATAATAGATTAACATGGTTATCATATAGCTAGCTGTCCTATACAGTTGATTTTGAGTTCGGAATTAGCCAGTAAAATAAAAAAAAAAAAATCTTTTTCTTGGGGTAATGGGCCATGGAGTCTAGAAATGTATGTATTAAAATATTTCCCGACAAGCATCAATCGTGAATTCCATCATTAAATACTGCACCAAATAAATCAAGATAAATGTTGGCTAATATTTTTGGTTCTCCTGAACCTCTTCAGACGATATTAAAGATACATTATGTAAAATATACATAAAGAGCCGACCATTATTGCTATAAAAGCTCAAAATTAGATAATAAAAATATTGAAAATTTCATTCAAATTACGTCATTCACTGCTTGTAGTTTTGACTAGATGTGTGCATTGTGAAACCGGGACACTGGTATATTCGAGATTTATACTCACTTTTCCCATTTTTTAATCAAATTTTTAAATGGTGAACCGTTGTAATCTACGTATAGTTAAAATCTCAAGTATCCGATGCCATCATGGGTTGATTATAGTCTTGTTTTGTTGATAAATGTCTAATTTATAGTTAATATAAAATTTCAGATTCGAAGAAAGACCTGCAATGGGCAGATTATGCTCTTGCACCATAATGTATTTAAGTGAGAGAGAGGTAGTGAGAGATAGAGATGGAGAGAGAGATGGAGAGAGAGAGAGGGGGGAGAGGGGGTTCATCGTCCACTTGACTTAAACCAGGTCATTTCCGGTCCGAAGAACGGCCTGCAATGGGCAGATTTAGCTCTTGCATAATGTATATTTAGGAGAGAGAGAGAGAGTGTGAGAGAGAGAGGGGGGCTAAATTTCTGTCAATAACATTTTCACGATAATAACATTTTTTGTTAACAAAGATTAGTAACACCGTGCCGGTAAAACCAGGATCATAAACGTCCGTGCATTACGATCCCAAAGTTAATTATTTAAATTGACAGTATTGTATTGCGATTAGGCTTACTGACTCAGACGAAAGTTCACTTTGGGTCAATCCGGGCTTAGTTAAGCTCTGATTCCTTGCCAAAAAGCTTCGACGGACATGTCCAGAATTACCCCATGAAATGCGACACAAAAAATAATCATGCAAACGAGATGAATATGGATCCACAAATCCCTGAATTCTCCTTTTAATATCCGTAATATGAAGCAAGGCTTGTGATTTTCATGTTGAGTTACTGGTTATCAAACTCTTTGAAGGTTGTAAGCACGTAATTGCCGCGCACTCGAGGCCTTGTCTGCCAGTCAAAAGATCTGAAGTACACCTGAAATTACTGCCTATATATACATATGGCGAATAAATGGCTAGTATTATATATACATATATAATATATAATATTAATACAAATTACTATAATTATTGTAATTCGATCTACAAATCCTAACTTTCCTAGTATCGCTATAATAGTTCGGCATTAAGTGTCCCGTTACCTTGTAATTGTTCTATGATTGGAATATTGTATCCCTCTTGGACGAAAATTTTAAAATCAATATATATGTTATAAATACAATTTACTGTTTTCGATAAGCAAATCATGACATATTTTGAACTACTGACCCTCTGGTTAGTGAGTGGCTTGCCTGGCTTTCCTGGCTTGCCTAACGCATGGTACCAACATGGCTACCGACACCTCATAGCCTAGCGAGCCAGTGCCTAACGCATGGCACCAATGTGGCTCCTGACTCCTCCTAGCTAGCGAGCCAGTGATTAACGCATAGCACCAATATGGCTATCGCTAGCCACAATGTAACGCATGGCCCCGGTGAAGATGCATGGATTCGTTGCGAACATCAACACTATCCAAGTATTGCATGGCACATACCGAGTCATTAGTGCAATTCAAAATCATCCATGCAAATCAGACATATAAATGTCTTGTTATTGCAATTCTAAATCATCCATGCAAATCAGAAATATATCTGGTTATTTGGCCCCGGGTTAGTAGGCATGTGTTTATAAAAGCTCGACCACCATGTTAAATGGTTGTGCTGTAGCCACCAGCATCCATGTACGACTCAGCTGATTCCCAATGAACAGCGTAGGTTGCTGTTA
Organism: Patella caerulea; assembly: GCA_036850965.1. Taxonomy (NCBI): domain Eukaryota; kingdom Metazoa; phylum Mollusca; class Gastropoda; family Patellidae; genus Patella; species Patella caerulea. The sequence continues at coordinate 7,803,745 of JAZGQO010000010.1, forward strand.
GTTAATTTGATCACTGCTGTCCCAATGGAGCAATATTTTAACCAGAAAATATCCTCCTATCATTCAGGGTATTGATGGAATTTAATAGATCGTTTAAATTGCCGTGGCTGTTTGTAAAATGTGGAACGGTTTCCACTTAGCTTATTCTGATTTAAAAAGATGGTTTAAAACGCTCACGGATGACGAATTAAAGGGGCACTATATATAAACGATAATTCCAGGTGAACGAAAAACAAAGGTTCGTGGTACGTACACAACGATTCGCGAAGAATGGTGGACGTCGACGATTCCTAGTTCAAGAAGGGAACAATTCCAACGAATTATCTTTTCTGACCTCTCCACAACATTACTAACATTTATCTGGAAGAGGAAACAACACTCTTGATGATTGCATTTGACACCCCAATGAGTCACGTCAATAGAAAATAGATCCGAACAAGAAAGACATGATGAAAATGATTTTTTAACGCCGTCGATAAGGCCCGTAATAATTATTTCAGTGAGAAACTTCAATAGGGATGTTTAAGTTGATGTATTATTGGACAGGTTGAACAATGAGTTGAGTATATATATAGTAAACGGGGCCATTATCAGTGAGATGTTCAGCTTTCCAAGTAATGTAAGCCTTTTGCAAATTAATCTCCAGTAGTAGAAGCCACATTATCAGGGGAGAGGAGAATATGAAACGCTCGAATGGTTTGTTAGAACAAACACCGTATTGTAGATACCAGTGATTTATACGTCGACAGCACGAACGCCGTCACTGCCAGAACATCGGATGCCTTTTAAGATAGTAGTGAACTCAGATAGTTCGATCATCAAGAAACATATTATCCTCTCTAGATATATCTGTCTGATAAATTAGAATCAGAGAATAACAGTTTTCAAAAACTGTAACAAAAACTATAATCGGTGTGGAAGGCAGGATATCTATTCATAGCGAAACAAAACCCGGTTTGACATCCAAGCATAACGCTTCTACGAGATTAAATACTATTTTTGATACCTTCAATGAATTATGATGTTTCATCTATTGATACAAATATGTTGGCAAATTTACAAAGTGATCTCGTGTGAATGGTTGATTATTTCTGTTAAACGAGTTTATATTCATGGCATTTTATAAAATAATTTATTTCTGTCTAAATTCATAACATTTTCTAAAAAAAAAAACTTTAATAGGTTTGTTTTTGTTGAACAACTTAAATCTAAATTTTTATTATTTGTTAAAATACATTAATAATATTTTTTTGTTTCTATTAAATGAATTCGAGTTAATTCATATTATTTATTAAAATACATTAATAATATTTTTTTATATTTTTATTTGATAAATGACTTCAATCTAAATTCATATCATTTATTAAAATATGTTTATGCTGCATTTACGTATTTGCGTAATCCCAATTCAACACCTTATATAAGTGATTCCGGTCACAGGTCAAATTCTCCATTACTTCAAAAAATATTGGGGGGATGGTTAGCGTGTGCGCGCTGTATCATATGACCTGTCATTGAGTCAACTGGCGTGGTTTCGAATCCCCGGTTGTACGTGACAAGGAGTAGGGTCGTCTCTCTCTCTCTCCCTTCATTATCCCGGTTGGTGATAAATCTCTCTCTCTCTCTCTCTCTCTCTCTCTCTCTTACAAGTTGTTATCTGAATGGATAGCGACAACTTTATATTTAATATAAAATGTAGACATTTGAATGGGAAACATGTGGATATAAAACGTGTAAATTTCATATAAATGAGGAGAACAAGTCTAATGTAATGCTGTGATATATAGATATAACACTGATAGAATAATATACTGTTTTGGATGGGGGGGCATGGCAAGGAACATTGCTAGAATAATATGTTGTTTTAGTGGTATATGGTAGAAGATGAAGGGTGAGAGAGAGGGGGGGGGGGCATGGCAAGGAACATTATTACAATAAAATGTTGTTTTTAGTGGTATGTGGTAGTAATTGAAGAGAGAGAGAGGGATTTTAACGTTCACTCGATACAAACTATGTAATTTCGGGACTAACATATGGTTCATTTTTAATTTAAATAATTCGCTTGCGCGTAGGGGTCTTTAGCAGTAGGAGCATACGGGAAGATCAGGAGAAAACCCACGAGGTTGGACAGGCGACCATACGCCAGTTGACTCAATGAAATACCTTATGGTACAGCGTGAACATTCTATCCATTTGGTCAGGCAGCCAGCGAAATTTCCGTAATAAGACACTGTATAGCGTATGCCCGTTTTCATTTGCCCAGTTCAGAGTAGAATAGGACGACGTTAAACCCCATTTCATTTCATTGGGCGCGGGGGGTTGGGATGGCCTTGTGGTCTAGAGTGCCGCGCTTCGACCTTTAGCTGGCCGGTCACATCTGGCTTGCGGCTGTGGTTTCGATCCCTGGTGTGAGCGTATGTGGCATGGAGATAGGGGCGCCTTCTCAACCTTGTGGGTTTCCTTCGGGCACTCCGGTTTCCTTCCACTGCTAAAGACCCCTACGCGCAAGCGAATTATTGAAATAAAATCAAACCATATGTCAGTCCCGAAATGACCTAGTTGTGTTGAGTGGACGTTAAACCTCATTTCTCTCTCTCTCTCACACTCTCTCTCTCTCTCTCTCTCTCTCCCTCTCTTTCATTGGGCGCAATGTGCCTTATAGGCTGAGACATCTCCACAGCAGTTATTACCATTTATTTCTGGACTCTAAAAATAACCGCTTTGTCCCACTGCTTACAAAGAATACTAGTTCCATAATTTTGAACATCGTATTAGATTATATATGAAAAACGGAAATGGACAAATCGATGGTTCGACATTAAATTTTCTCAACTGACGCCGTGGCCGTAAGCAATCTGATATTCTACTTTTAATCGTATCTCGTCTGTGTCAAATATTAAATACCGTATCAATATTTAATAACGCTGTGCTATTTTTTTATTGATATAATTGCAAAACATCCTTCAATCGAACACATGATAATAGACCACAGCAATTTGTTTTTATTCACCTAAAGATTGCACCAAAATGATTTCAATGTCTGTGCAATTTCTCGACAGATTTCCAGGCTCTCTAGGACATTACTGAATCAATAGAAAGCTACGACGGCATGACACACATATTGACAAGAACATCCCAAGAGAAAAACGGAGGATTTTTAAATAATCAACTGTATAGTACTCTGGCAGTCATTGAGGGAGGGGTGGGTGGCCGAATGGTAAGCTGTAGCATAAAGCCTCCCATTGAGTCAACAGGCGTCTTTTCGATTTCTCGTTTGTACGTGACAAGTAGTAGGTTCGCCTGTCCAACCTCGTGGGTTTTCTCCGGGTTCTCTGGTTTCCTCTCACTGCTAATGACCCCTACGCGCGATGGATTTATTGATATAAAATCAAACCATATGTTAGTCCCGAAATGACCTAGTTTGTGTCGAGTGGACGTTAACACACCCTCCTCTCTCTCTCTCTCTCTCTCTCTCTCTCTCTTTCTCTCATCCGAGTCAATGAATGCGAGAAACAACTACAGATTTTCAATTTTACTGTGCATTTTATCAAATGCGAGTTTTTATGGTCTTATTTACGACTCGGATGTTCCTTTCAAACAAGACCGATTTTAACCAGAAGCTGTTTGACAGATAGCTCGATTATTGATTATTTGGTGGATGTCCCAACTTTCTGTGAAAAAAAAAGGACAGATTCTTTTGATATTTAATCCAGAAGTCACTCATCGGACATCGGGTATTTTAAAGCTATTTCGGGAACATAACATTTTTTTTTTCTTCAAGATGATTAACTCAAGTTTCATACGATAATATGGTGTCATCTAGCAAACCTTCCTTTTATATGACAAATAAAATATAAAATAAAGGCCAAGTCCTTCAAATTCTAGAGGACATTTTACCTACCAAGGTTTTTAATAAGCACGTGTGCGCTGTATCATAAGGTCTATCATTCAATCGACTGACGTAGTTTCATTTCAACGGTTGTAGGTGACAAGGAGTAGGGTCGCCTGTCTAGCCTCGTGAGTTTTCCCTGGGTCTTATGGTTTCCTCAAACTGCTTAAGACCTCTACGCGCAAGCGAATTATTGAAATAAAATCAAACCATGTGTTAGTCCCGAAATGACCCAGTTTGTGTCGTGTGGACGTTAAACCCCCATTTCTCCCTCTCTCACCATCCTCAGTTATAATTAAAACCCTACAATACCCCCCATATTCATGTGGGGTGGAGTGTGAAGAAGGGGGCTAATAATGAAATATACTATTAACGTTTCAACCGATAATTAGGGCCCGGGGATGAGCGTTTTAAGGCGCGGGGATGAGCGAATCCAAATGACAGCGCTATGCGTGAACAGGCGGACTTGAATAATGGCGGAGCTGTCGCCATACTGTATCATAAATACTCCAATATGGACATCGTCAAGTCAAGTTTTGTCAACAGACGTCCAGCCATTAGATTAACCACAATTCTACTGGGACAGCTATAGGATTTGTAACATATATATTTTACATTTCAGCGTGTGCATACTATAACATTGATCAATACGAGAGAGAGAGAGAGAGAGAGAGAGAGAGAGGGAGGGGGAGGGAGAGGGGGTGTGTTAACGTCCACTCGACACAATTTAGGTCATTTCGGGACTAACATATGGTTTGATTTTATATCAATAAAGCCATCGCGCGTAGGGGTCATTAGCAGTGAGAGGAAACCAGAGGACCCGGGGAAAACCCACGAGGATGGACAGGCGACCCTAATACTTGTCACGTACAAACGAGAAATCGAAGCCACGCCTGTTGATTCAATGGGAGAGAGAGAGATGTTTATCGTCCACTTGACACAAACAAGATCATTTCGGGACTAACATATGGTTCAATTTTATTTGCTTGCGTGTAGGGGGGATTTAGCAGTGGGGGGGAACTCACGACGTTGCACAGGCGACTCTATTCCTTGTCAATTACACGCGGAGAATCGAAACCACACCACTTGACTCATTTACAGACCTTGTGGTCCAAAGCGCATGCGTTAACCATTCGGCCAACCAACCACGTGCTGACAACGTAACTAACAACGCTATTCAGTTGTGCTGGGGTTTAACGTCCTTGAGTCAACTGGCATGGTTTCAAATTTCCAGTTGTGCGTGGCAAGGAGTAGAGTTGCCTGTCCAACCTCGTGGGTTTTCTCCGGGTACTTCGGCTTCCTACCACTGCTAAAAGAATCCTACGCGCAAGCGAATTATTGAAATAGAATTTTTATAAAAAAACATCTGTTAGTTCCGAAATGCCCCCCCCCCCCCGGTAAATGAAAGAGACGTTATGATCCAACGGTCACCCATCCCCGTGATGACAGCATAATTAATATAAAAACAATGTTCAGTTTTGCTATTTGGGGTTTCACAGCATCAATGTCTGCACCAACTAATACACGATGTAGTGTACGATGGGGTTAATCTTGTCCCGGCAGCGCCGTTTCTTTCTGCTCTTCATCACGGGTTTCGATTTATAGTCTCAGCCGTGGCTCCCGGAAAACATAACCTCATGATTTCCGGTACCAGGGAGCCACGTTGCTCGGTGGGTAAGACGCTGGATCACTAACCCGGAGGTCGTGTGTTATATCCCTGCTTTGGCCGAGAATGTTTATCGGGATATTCCGGAGCGGTTCGACATCGTAAGTGGTGTAGGTTGGGTAGCCTAGCAAGGACAGGTGTATAGTCGTTCTGATGGAACGAAAAACGAGATCCCGTGTATACATTGGATTGTAAGTAAACGACCCCTTGGCAGTTGGAATGCGCGCTGTACGGGCATAATGTCTCTAATAGCACAGTGTATGACGTATGTCCGTCTCCATTAGCCTTTTCGAAGCAGATTAAGTAGAGCGTTAAACCCTCATTTCATTTCCATAAACAACAATATAAAACCAGAGAATGTATATTTGAAACTTATTTATGGAAAATATCCTGGTAATGGTGAAATTGACATTTCGAATTGAATTCATAAACCATAATATAAATCTCGGGCTGACTTAATAGGTAATTTCAGATGATTATGTACATTTTGTAGATTTCGCAATCTGTTTCTAATTTTAAAGTGGGTCGTACTTGAATCCAAATGAATTGAAAATTATCCGCCATCAATGTTAACGTCTACGGTTTTGAATATTGAAATTAACTCGAGCTGGAAGGAAAAATATCTGCAATTGACTTTAATGTAAAGAACTGGGGCCTATTTCACGAAATTTTAACTAAGATAAGATCCCAATTTTAGTAATTTGATTGGATACTATTAGATTGATTTTAGTGCTTAGCCAATCAACATTGAAGTATCTACTAAAATTTGGATTTTATCTTAAGTTTAAAGTTCGTGAAACAGGGCCCTGTTTTGAAATTCATGATTGTTAGGGAAATTGTTGTTTAAATGAAACAAGCTCAATCTGACTAAAACACAGATCTATTTCGTTTCGTTTTTTATAGTTCAAAATTTCGTCTTACTTGTCTTTACTACACTAGGGTCTGGAAGCGTTGCTATTTAAGCCGTTTACTGGTATTAGCCAATGAAACGGTATGTTGCGGCGAGTTCGTGGCGTGCCATTCACGGAACTGTGGGTAAACCATTAGAAACATCAACGCTGATTGGTTAATTAATGTATGACGTCAGGGGTAAAAATCCCCTCCTTGACTCGTGTCGCGACCTTCTTGTACAAGGAAGGTTGGGATGGCCTAGTGGTCTAGAGTGCCGCGCTTCGACCTCTAGCTGGCCGGTCACCCCTGGCTTGCGGCTGTGGTTTCGATCCCTGATGTGAGCGCACGTGGCATGGAGACAGGGGCGCCTTCTCAACCTCGTGGGTTTCCTTCGAGCACTCCGGTTTCCTCTCACTGCTAAAGACCCCTACGCGCAAGCGAATTATTGAAATAAAATTAAACCATATGTTAGTCCCGAAATGTCCTAGTTTGTGTCGAGTGGACGTTAAACCCCATTTCTCTCTATCTCTCTTTCTTGTACAACCGGTTATATCTTTGTTTACTGTAGGCCATCGAAAGTATAAAAAAAAATTGAACTGTGTTTGTATCTGATAGGAATCAAGCTAAGATGCCGAGGTAACACATGTCTATTTTTTTCTAAACTCAATAAAAACGCATTAAACATTAATAATCCAAGTCGTTATTCAATATTGTATCAAATACTAAACCAATAGCACCATATACAAAATCTATATACAAATATAAAAGAAATTTTTTTTTATATAAGTTTCCAGAGTTATTTAAGATACTAACGATTTTAAACGCTACTCTGTGTTTGTTTTTGTAAGCCTGTTCGGTTTTTTATCCTAGGGGCTGGGGTAGGGGATGGAGAGTGGAGAGTGGACGTGACAAGGAGTAGGGTCGCCTGTCTAACCTCGTGGGTTTTCTCTGGGTCCTTCGATTTTCTGCTAAACCTTAATAGAATTATTGAAATTAAATTATACATGTTAGTTCCATAATGAACCGGTTTGTGTCGATAAGACACGATAACACTTTCTCTCTCTCTCCCTCTCTCTCTGTCTGTCTCTCTCTCTCTCTCGCTCGCTTGCCTCTCTCACTCCATATTCGACAGAGAATTGCCTGTTTGGCCTGCTTGATATAAAAATATAGGACGTTAAACCCCGTGTAACTGTTTCCATCACAGGCTCTGAATGCCAGTCTCTTGCTGTTATGTTTCCTCAATATTTACGATGTTATGTGGCATTAAACCCTAATTACTGCGCCAGGAGAGAATTAATAGATATAAAGTTGAGGTGAATTTCAAGTGACTACTCGCCCGAAAATTACAAATTGGCCACCGTTTTAGGCATTGTTGAGATCACTAAATATGGAAAAAATATTCAGTTCATGGTTTTTATTTATCTTGGATAATAAAGTCAATTTATTTTATAGATATGAAAGTGTCTTTGTCTAGACGGTTATTCTGTTTATCGCTGATTTCGTTTCATTTTGAAGCTCGGTTCACCGACTGGAACATGATAATTAAAGGTTCCATTTTAAATGACGAGTCCCCGTCCAGATAACAGACGGAATGATGAACCGCGTCTTGTCCACGGTTATTTCCATAAAGTACAGTCTGTCGCCAACCTCTTAACATAGTGTCGTCATGGCGGAGAGAGAGAAAGAGAGAGAGAGAGAGAGAGATGGACAGCTAGAGGTCGAAGCGCGGCACTCTAGACCACTAGGCGAAGCGCGGCACTCTAGACAACTAGGCCATCCCCCCCCCCCCCCGAATCAAGTGGGGCGTTAAAAACAATATTTCATTTCATGTCGTGTCAACACACAGTTATTTCATTAAAAACAGTAAGATTTTTTAAAGTTATATCCAATTTTTACTCCTGTTTACCCCCCCCCCCCCCATCCCACGTTCCCCACTCCCCTTTCTCACAAATCTTACATTCACCACGGGTCATTAGGGCAATTATTTCACTAAAGACAATAAAAGTTTTATTCAATTCTTACTCCATGTTAACCCCACCCCCACCCCCACCCTTTCTCGGAAATTTAACATTCACCACATGTCATTAGGGTATATTATGGTACTGTATCAATTCCACAGACCTCATCGATAAATCGATTTAAACTTCTTTTCTTTATTAAATCGATTCCATTTATAGCAGAAGTAATTGAATACCTTATTATCGCTACATGAGTCTATAATTACAGTTCGACGTATTTTCAATTAATAATTTAAAACCTAAAATGTCAACATCAGAATTGAATGATTTTCGTCTCGCGTAGTTTACTGTTCTCTACTTTCGAGAATATTTTTATTCCAAATTCGACTGAACGCAGAACGTAAATATATTTCACGAAATAGAATAAAAAATTTCCATGGTGATGGGATTTAAGACAGCTAATTAGCTACTTGCATGCTATTTCCGCATTCCCGCTGTCTGGTACCAAGCTCTCATATGGGTTTTGCTTTGTTGGGGTTTTTTTTATTTTCTGAATTTAGAATGTAATTATTTTCAGGCGAGGAAGAAGGCCGCGAGCACTGCTCATCATCTTTTTCTTCTTCTTAGTGGCGACGCTATTCGAAAATAAAAACCGACTTCTCCGCTAATGCATGTATACGGTCGCCATGAAACTTGGTGGGCGTTGTTCTTGAACAATTGCTCATCGATGACATGAAGCTTGGCGGGCTTTTTTTTTCTTGAACAATTGCATCGATTTACTGACTTCGATTTTTGATATATCGCCATGTGCGGTTCCTTGTGCACAGAAGGCTTATACTTAAACTACCTAGCCTGGACGTCGGGTGTTCGATCCCTGCATTGACCGAGAAAGTTCATCCAGATGTTGTGGCGTAGTCCCCCCCCCCCCCCTGTCAGTGATGCAGGACGGCGGGCCTGGCAAGGACAGCTCTCTTGTCGTTCGGATGAGATGAAAAACCGAGGTCCCGTGTACAAATTGGCGTGCACGTCAAAGATCCCTCGACAGCTCGAATTCGATATAAGAGTAGGTCGTAGTGCCGCTGTCCGGGCAAAATTTCCCTCGTAGCAAGTACAGTGTATGGCGTATGCCTGTTTTTATTTGCCCAGTTCGGAGTGGACCAGTACGGAGAGAGAGAGAAAGAGAGAGAGATTGGGCTTAACGTCCACTCGATACAACTAGGTCATTTCGGGACTAACATGTGGTTTTTAATTTTATTTCAATAATTCGCTGGCGCGTAGGGGTCTTTAGCAGTGGGAGGAAACCGGAGTGCCCGGAGGAAACCCACGAGGTTGAGAAGGCGCCCCTATCACCATGCCACATACGCTCACACCAGGGCTCCAAACCACAGCTACAAGCCAGAGGTGACAGGTCAGCTAGAGGTCGAATAGACCAATAGGACGTTAAACCCCATTTCATTTCGTTTCCTGAAAATACTTCCCCTTGATTTATATCGACATATTGTATCTTATTCCGCTTTATCTTTGATATGGCTATCCTGGAAGTCGAGTGTTCGATCCCGGTGTGGTTACCTCCATGTTACTCGGTACAGAACCCTGGGTCGTTAACTCTCCATTTCAATTCATTCCATTCCTCTTTTGTCAGAGCCTAATCAAAGTAGAATAACTCGTACTTCCCCACCCCTTCCTGTGATTATCGCCACTGTTTACCTTGTTCTACCTGTAGTCATGTTATTATCATCAAAGTCAAAATGGTTATGGAAGCTCACGAAGAGAAGAAATCAATGCATCAAGGCCGTTAAGAGTCTGTAGGCGCATGTGATGAAACGGAGAGATAACACAGTGAAACGTAGCTAATTATCAAGAGAATAATACTCCGATCAGGAGAATGGAACCGATAAACAGCTTAATTAATGATCCAGTTGCCGTTAATGATTCTAGAAATATTTTTATAACAAGCATTAATGTGGACATAAAGGATATTTCTTATTTAGTATACTTGCGAATTTGATTTAATTGTGGTTCTAATTTCCGTTATTTAATTCAATTTAATACGGCCTGTATTCATTCCGAGGGTGTGCGCTTACAAATTGTCACCCGGTGCATTGTCTTTGTGCCCAAGTTACTTCTGACTAAATGTCTACCCCCACAGGTAACTAAATCGGTCCAAACAAAGTCGGAATTCATGGATAAAGATTTGCATACGAGGATCTTGGTGGCTAAATGGATAAGACGCTGGCTCGCTAGCCTGGAGATCGGCCGATAAAATTCATCCTGATTTTCTGGCGTGGTTCCGTCTGTCAGTGACGCAGGATGAAGGGCCTTGCTGGGACGGCTTTCTAGTGCAGGTCAAAGATCCCTTGACAGTTGCACACTGTATGGCATATGTCCGTCTCCATTAGCCCAGTAATAGGAGCAGAACAGTAGGACGTTAAACCCCATTTCATTTCAATTCAAATTTGTATACGTGGTTTGTGGGCGGATCCCATTTACATAGAGCCCGATACGTGGAGGGGGGGTATATAACAACTCTTCCAGATCCTAGTGCAGTAAAGACAAGTAAAACGAAATTTTGAACTATAAAAAACGAAACGAAATAGAATCCGTGTTGTTTTATTCAGAAGGGAATGTTTCCCCCCCCCCCCCACAAGAATAAGAATAAGTGACGTGTATCCATAATATGTTATTCTTCACTTGTTTGTAAGAAGGTGTAAGGTCGCATGTCCATCCGCGAGGATTTTCTCCAGGTCCGCCGATTTCCACCTACTGCTAAAAGAGACGGGGGGTTGGGAAGGCCTAGTGGTCTAGAGTGCCGCGCTTCGACCTCTAGCTGGCCGGTCACCTCTGGCTTGCAGCAGTAGTTTCGAGCCCTGGTGTGAGCGTATGTGGCACGGAGATAGGGGCGCATTCTCAACCTCGTGGGTTCCCTCCGGGCGCTCCGGTTTCCTGTTAAAGACACCTACGCGCAAGCGGATTATTGAAATAAAGTTAAACTATATGTTAGTCCCGAAATGACCTAGTTTGTGTTGAGTGGACGTTAAACCCCATTTCTCTCTCTCTCTCTCTCTCTCTCTCTCTTTCTCTCTCTCCCTCTGTATCAAAGACCTTGTTTACGGTTTTCCATTTAGATTGTTGATTTAGCTGCTATTGGGAATAATGATACGTTGACCGTACTGACAGTGGTGCTAATTAATCATGCGTGCATCATAGTTGGACGGTTTCATTAAAAGCAGGGAAATATCACATGCTTCCTGGGTCCATTTCAAAGCCCGGAGAGTAGACTTTTGTGAATTAATATGTGGAGCACATGCGTTAGGCATGAACAATTTGTCCAGACGTAAAGCAATGAACTCGTTTAAAAGTAAAAAAAAAATATATATTTCACGCTCAATATAAAATGATATGTGGACAAAAGCTTATATCGATCTATATCTACCCTGGGTAGTTCGATATTAAATAGAACAGTATGTAAATAACACGAAAATCTGACACACGTTGAATAGGTATAGGTGACCAACTCAAATGAAAAATAATATGAGGTTTTCTAGAAATAAGGGGGTTGGGTGGCTGATTGGTTAGCACGTGCGCGCTGTATTATAAAGCCTGTCATTAAGTCAACTGGCGTGGTTTCGAATCCCCGGTTGTACGTGACAAGGAGTAGGGTCCCCTGTCCAGCTTCGTCGGTTTTCTTCGGTTCCTCCGGTTTCCTCCAACTGCTAAAGACCCCTACGCGCAAGCGAATAATTGAAATAAAATTAAACCGTATGTTAGTCCCGAAATCACCTAGTTTGTGTCGAGTGGACGTTAAACCCTACCTCTCTCTCTCTCTCTCTCTCAAATGGAAGACGTTGTGATCCAACGGCCACCACCCCCGTTATGACAGCATATAAGAACAATGTTAAGTTTGTTTTTTTTTATATATATATATATCTCTCTCTCTTTCTCTCTCTCTCTCTCTCTCTCTCTCTCTCTCTCTCTCTCTCTCTCTCGTTTAACAACATTCATGAAAATCGGTAGGTTAACAACGACGCAATGTCATTTAATTCCGTTCAACGTAACCCATAACAACAAAGAATAGCACCCGGACAAATAGTCTACAGCGGTTCTGCATGTACGGGCGTCAGGTGGATTAATAAAGGACCGATCTCCTCTTACTAATGTTGTCCTTTCTAGTGATTAACAACATCAATCAATAGGGTAATAATGAAACTTTATGGATATATGATCTATAATTAGTACGAGACAAATGGCGACCCGGCTAACCTCCATCTTCTTCATCATAAAACCTCATCAAAAGCAGGTGTAATTTCACAGCGTGTCTTCCGATTCATGATTTATATACTGCTAATCTTGACATGTAGAAGTGGTATTGGTTATACAGAGAAAGAGAGAGAGGGGGGGAGAGTTAGAGAGATAACTCGACACAGACTGGGTAATTTCGGGACGGTATGAAGTGAACTATGTTTAAACACCCTACTGATATTCTACTGTGCCATGCGAGGGAGAGACACAGAGAGAGAAGGAGAGAGAGAGAGGGGGGGGGGGGAATGTGGTGAAATGTGATTGAACGCCCTACTGATTTTCTACTGGGATATGACGGAATGCGCTATGGCCAACACTTATATCCAATTCCAACTCCGGAATAACCTAGCTTGAGTTGATGCAAGATGAACTGAACGGAAGATATACGGATCATATTTTTTTAGAGAGAGACAGACCGAAGGGAGAAAATGAGAAAGACCGTGGTCAACTTCCACTCGTATCCCCTCCTCGTCACATACAAGCGTGGAATCTAAACCACCCCATTTCTGATCCTACACGCTAACCCTTCCACCCCCACCCCTATTCTTTTAAAACACGACAAGGTGGATTGTTCATTTATATCCAGGGGGTGTTGGGATGGCCTAGTGATCTAGAGTGCCGCGCTTCGACCTCTAGCTGGCCGGTCACCTCTGGCTTGCGGCTGTGGTTTCGAGCCATGGTGTGAGCGTATGTGGCATGGAGATAGGGGCGCCTTCTCAACCTCGTGGGTTTCCTCCGGGCACTCCGGTTTCCTCCCACTGCTAAAGACCCCTACACGCAAGCGAATTATTAAAATAAAATGAAACCATAAGTTAGTCCCGAAGTGACCTAGTTTGTGTTGAGTGGACGTTAAACCCCATTTCTCTCTCTCTCTCTTTTATATCCAAAATAAGAGCTATTAATTATGTGCGTGTGTACTTGAGAGACTGGATTATTAATACTTTTTTGTCTAAGACACATAAAGATGTCTGCGTGTAAGTTCAAATTAATTATGTAAACTTTTTCGATTCCATTGGGGTTTTACTGTATTGTAAAAGTGTTTTTAATAAAGTAATTTTGCAGATTGTGAATGATCCATTTAACCTTTGTGATAGGACGTTCAAGAATCTAAAGCGAAAAACCGTTTTTGGTTCCTAGTATGATGGGATTTCCAGACATTGATAGTACCCCCTACAGCACAGTGACAACATATCCGCAGAATAGTTCATTTTGATTTTGGTCCAACAAACGGCGACGGGGGGGGGGGCGTGGTTAGCATGCGCGCGCTGTATCATACGGCCTGCCATTGAGTCAACTGGCGTGGTTTCGAATCCCGGTTGTGCGTGGAAAGGTGTTGGGTCGCCTGTCCAACCTCTTGTGTTTTCTCCGGTTACTCGCGCAAGCGAATTATCGAAATAAAATTAAACCATATGTTAGTCCCGAAATGACCAAGTTTTATGTCAAGTGGACGTTAAACCCCAATTCATTCTCTCTCTCTCTCTCTCTCTCTCTCTCTCTCTCTCTCTCGTCCAAGAAACACTGCTGTGACTATGTGACTATAATTTGTTGAAAGTAATTTATTACTCATTAACGGGCGACTTGTTAATTACAGAGTTTAAGCGCAATAGAAACTGCCATAAAGTATTGTTGGGCTATACAAACTGAGACTTATGATTATGATTATTATTATTATAAACGCGGGAATTAACGCTCACTATTACTAGTACTAATATAAAGCTTATATGCTGGGATATATTTGACGTCCAGACCATACCCAATCCAGACCCCTTCACGAATTAAGAGAGGAGAGCGAGAGAGAGAGTGAGAGAGAGAGAGAGAGAGAGAGAGAGAGGGGGAGGTGGGGGTAACATCCACTCGACACAAACTAGATCATTTCGGGACTAACATATGGTTTAATTTTTATTTCAATAATTCACTTGCCCGTAGGGGTCTTTTACCTGTGGTAGGAAACCGGAGACCCGGAAAAAACCCACGAGGTTAGACAGGCGACCCCATTCAATGTAACGTACAATCGGGGTCGAATTAAACAAAACTTATATACAAAATAACAGTTAAATAAAATGGGGTTTGACGTTCTGCATCGCTGACAAGGGGAAACACGCCAGAAAGTCTGAATGAACTATCCTATCTCGACCAATGCACCGTGCCCTACCCCCCCCCCCCCCCTTAAAAATATAACAGTTAAATAAAAAAAATTAAATTGCTTTATCTTATACTATTGGTGATATAATTCCGTCATCATTAGCCAAGTTGGAGAAGAGCAGTTGAGTGTTAAACTCCATTTTAGTTCATTGCTGATAGCTCAGGGGCGGATCCAGGAATTTTTGCAGGAGGGGGTTTGCCAGGTTTCTGTCACGGAAATCTGCCATCATCGTCTCTAAATTACATAGGCATACATATAAATTGAGCTTTTTAAACAGAGAAATCATTTTTATACTGATGTAGGATCACTTTGTGATTTAATTTCATTGATGCAAGGCATTATTTTTTTTTTTCGTGTAGCTGGATCCGCCCCTGTATCTACACAAAAATTTCACGAATTTAAACACTATCTGTATACCATTCAAGAAATAAATAATTGTTGTATCTTAGACTTTGAGTTATAGCTATATACAAATTTCATGAATTTAATAATGAAAAAAACATCCATATATAAATAACCATTTGAGAAAAGCGCTAAATTCTTGTATCATCTATTTGAAGGATGAGAGGCGCTTTACAATATTTTCTTTTTAAATTTTTTATTTTCGCGTATTCTAAATTTTGATCTGGCAGTAGGCCAGCTAAATATAAAATATTAGTTTAAACTGTTTACATACATTTATGTTACAATTATTCATCTTGTAAGACGTTCTACACAGACACGCTAGTCAGAACATTTATGGTCCGGCAAGCTGGCATGAAAAGATAATTAGTTAATTTATGTCTTAAACGGCATGCCGATAGAAATAATACATATATATATTCAAATTATTCTTTTTCGAAATCAAATTAAACGTCTAAAATTCATTATCAATCATCTGATATTTTTTTTTTTTTTTTTTTTTTTTAATAAAGGGATATTTATTTTCTATATCCTAGGACAAAGTAATCATTAGTTAGCTGTCACGTAAATCATTTTCAGGGAAGTTTCTGAAATCCACCCCGATTTGAACCTGATACGGGGTAGATCATTCTGCCAAGTCCGTTAACAGAAAACATTAAAAATTTGGATTTGATAAAAGGAAACGAAAGAAAAACATGAAGCGAAGTAAGAAAACACGATTAGATTTAAACGCTATTAATAAAACGTGTTTTATCACAAGCGAATCGTGTTGCGATAGCTGACAGTAAAAGATGCTAACATAACAGTTCGTGTTCAGTTTCCCAAATAAACTTAACACATTAAAGATATTCGCGTGTTTTGTGGGCGAAAAAAAACGATATTAAAAACACACAAGCTGATGATAAGATAATATTATAAACTTACGTAGTTTTTCTTGTACTCTGGAGTTCTTTTATGAAATATCAATCTACAAATGGAATAAAGATCCATGATGAGAAAGGATAATGTCCATCGTTAAACTTGAAAATTAATTTACACGACCATTACACTACATAAGAATGTTCATTGTGAGCTCGGCATGAAAACCGCGATTCATTGCCGTCACTCGAAATGGCCACGTGATCCGCGCGAGCATGCGGTATTGATCTTTCGCAATCACGAATGCTGATATGAGCATCACTCGAACTACTTCAGCCACTTCACTCAAACAACTGACCAAAAATTTAAAGGGAAACTTTGACAGTTTGTAGATTGGAATAACGGTGTGAAAGAACTTGGGGCGTTACACAGGCCAAACGGCGTCTGGTTTAGAAATAAAAGTAACAAAACGCCTTTTCTTATAGACATGAAAAGCATCCAGTTCATTCAATTCTCGTCTAATTTTTTCAATCTAAAAACTTGTCTGTGAACGTCGAGTGATTACAAAAGGCAATAGGAATCCCCACAAAAGTCGCAGACTACGTAAAATAACGGACTGTCAACAGAGATGTTCTCCAGCGTATCGTATATTGAAAGAGGTGTCGTTATAACTACTCCACGGAAAATCACTTCGTTTTGATCAATACAGAAGACTGTTTCGGCACAAATAACAGGCCATTAAGAAGATAGGTTTCCCTTTCATGAAACTAATCGACACACTGGTTGTATTGTATATATTTCGAACAAACACGGTGGGTCGAACGTGACAAAGAACCCTGGCCAATTTTTATCTTAGGACAGCTTTAATGAAATGGTTTAAAGTATTACACACGTAAAAAATAGTTTACTGGGAGCAGTTCCGACATTAGGATCACGGTTGTAAAATCAAAAGACCGGTTTTCTTTAATAGAAAAATGTCATCGATTTTCGTTTTATTAGTAAATTTAAACATACATTTTGCAAGCGCTAAATCTGCCCATTGCTTTCTTAGGACCTTAAATGTTATCAAAAGTATTAATTAGACATTAATTAACTTATCCAGACCATAATCAACTCTCGATGTCAACACTAGTCTGCGATATTTACTGGATTAGAATCCGATCAGCTGCTCAACTTTTATTCATGGATTAATGATGAAATGGATAATCGATACTATGTTTCTTTATCGTACTGACTTTAGTAATGATGATCGAGGTTAGACCGAAAATTCTATCGCGAAAAACCCTGTTCAGAGTGGATCACTTAGATTGAAATTTTCAACAAATTTTCTTTACATTATCGCTTTATCTAATATCTCATAATGTTTGATACTTATTTTGAATCCCGTCTTGATCCGTCCAGTTGGGGTAGAACATAAGGGCTTTATAGTTCATTTCATTTGAGTAACGTAGTAGAAACCTTAAGGGCCAGACAGCGAAATGTTTTGCGTAGGATTTGTCGAATCACGGTTTACCTAAACAACATTGCACACCTATACTGAAGTTCAGTCGTATCATACGAAGCTCTAATTTTAAACTACCTTGCGTCTAAGAACCGAGAAATTCAAATGAAAAATATAATTTCCTGGCTTAATAGTCACAATCTATCTAATGAAGATGGGCATGTACCATAACGTGATTCCCGGGACTCTTTGTGGGGAAACAGATAGTGGGACGCAGGGTAACGTCCACTCGATACAAACTAAGTCATTTGGGGAATAACAAATGGTTTAATTTTACTTCATTAATTCGCTTGCGCATAGAGGTCTGTAGCAGTGGGGGGGGGGCGACGGTCACAGAGAAAACTCAATAGATTGGACAGGCGAGCCTACTCCTTGTCACTGTACAAACGATGAGTTGAAATCACGCCACTTTTCTCAATGACAGAACTTATGATGCAGTGTGCACGCGTTAACTTTGTTACTGCGATTTAGTATAGTTAAAAAATAACTCTGATAAAGGTATAGAAATATAGATTTTACACAGAAAATAAAGAGGTTTTCCATTCAATACCTGTCTGCAACAGATGGACAACCGTTCTATATTTAAACCGTTTTCATCATTGAACATTATGAAAACAGGGTTTAACGTCCGCCTTCACCCAGTACGAGGGTGATGTCGTAAACAACTCGTCTTGACTTAGTATAATGAAGTCGTTGACTGGGGAAAAATTGCTAAATACTAAGCAGTGAGATAGTTGGAAGGATTCTATGTAGCAACTGTCTTCTCGAGGATTTGTAGATGTTTGGTGGATCAGTAAGTTATCGAAGAATAGGGAAGTAGGGGATCCCGTAACCCAAGCAGAAGAGAGACTTGTATAGGTTGAGGTTATCATTAAATCTCGCTAGCCTCTTTTCTTCTTGGGTTAGGGGATCCTTCACGTACTTAATGTTAGCATAACCAGTCACAAGCGCACCTGATGACGCCGGGGATCTTTCCTGTGGGAGGACACAGTTGTATCGAGAGTCAACTCACGAGGTTCAGTGGGCACCACCCAAAACCACATACGTCAACACTTCAAGTCAGCCGGGTAAAGCCAGATAGAGGTGGAAGCGCAACACCACAAGGCCGCCCTAAACATTACGTTGTTTACGATTAATATAAAGAGACACATTACATATTTGGACAAAAAAAATATTTATTTCTTAGCGTAAGTACTGAGTAAGTCCTGAAATAGTGCGGTCTCAGACTACCTAAATTTCAGAGCTGGCTGCAAAAAATTACACGACAAATGAGAGGACAAAATGACCGCACCCCACAAACCCACCAATAGTGTCCGGTCTTATTATTCAGTGCTGGAACATGGATGTAGATGCAAAAAAAAAAATATAATTCTCGACTGTACCGATTCAAGCGATCATTACTTTGTAGGCTATAAGCAGCCCTGGACCACCTCCCTCTAAATGAATTATCATTGATAAATACAGATCACCACAGCTGCTGAGGAGCTCAATCACGATGCATGGCAATTTCTATCTATATCCACATGTAGTTGGGCATATTAATATAGTATAATTATGATTCATAATTAATATTCTAATAACCCACGTTGTGATTAACTGCCAGAGCGCAAACTATCTGAATTGATAGGCCAGAAATCGATTTAGTGTTAATTAAGTGAAATGGTGTTTAACATCATATATTTATCACCAACCGGGATAATGAAGGGGGAGAGAGAGAGAGAGAGAGAGAGAGAGAGAGAGGGAGGGTTTTACGTCCACTCGACACATACTAGGTCATTTTGGGACTAACATATGGTTTCAATTTTATTTCAATAATTCGCTTACGCGTAGGGGTCTTTAGCAGTGGGAGGAAACCGGAGTGCCCGGAGGAAACCCACGAGGTTGAGAAGGTGCCTCTATCTCCATATACGATCACACAAGGGATCGAAACCAAAGCCGCAAGCCAGAGGTGATCGGCCAGCTAGAGGTCGAAGCGCGGCACTCTAGGATAATGAAGGACACACGGGGGGTCGGGATAGCCTAGTGGTCTAGAGTGCCGCGCTTCGACCTCTAGCTGGCCGGTCACATCTGGCTTGCGGCTGTGGTTTCGAGCCCTGGTGTGAGGGTATGTGGCATGGAGATAGCGGCGCCTTCTCAGCCTCGTGGGTTTCCTTTGGGCACTCCGGTTTCCTCCCACTGTTAAAGACCCCTACGCGCAAGCGAATTATTGAAATAAAATTAAACCATATGTTAGTTCCGAAATGACCTAGTTTGTGTTGAGTGGACGTTAAACCCCATTTCTCTCTCTCTCGAAGGACACACACTCTGTGGTAAACTGTTACAAATGCACGAAGAAGTGAAATGAAATGGTGCTTTACGTCCTACTGTTCTGTACCGATTAGGCTAAAGAAGACGGTCAGGCGCAATACAGTGAGCAATTAGGGACATTTTGTCCAGGGCAGCGGCACTATGACCTACTGTCATACCCCCAAGATCTATTTTACGTGCAGGCGGCCATTGTGTATATGGGGCCTCATTTTTTGGCCTGTGTTTAGCCAGCGTAGACCCCCGTTGAGTTAAATCGATCAAGACCCTGTTTCTCGGAATTTTAACTAAAGATAAAAATCAAATTTTAGTAGATACTTCAATTTTGATTGACTAAGCACTATTATACAATCAAATTACTAAAATTTGGATTTTATCTTAGTTAAAATTTCGTTAAACAGGCCCCGGTATCTTTAACATATGAATAACGTATGTAAGGTCATCGAAGTTTAAAAAAAAACCAACAAATTTACCTTTGACTTTAAACACAGTATCAGATATGCACTTTTATATAAAAAAAAACAACACATTTACCTTTGACTTTAAACACTGTATCAGATTTGCACTTTTATATGAATATCTGCCGTCTGGGAATAAACACCAATATATATATGAGTTTGAAAGCCGAGTTTTTTTGTTAAAAGTCTTGAGTAATGAAGACTATTGATGCCTCTCGTAATATCATATTGTATCAAAATGCACAGATTTTATTTTCTAGAAATCCATTAACTTACTTCTTTCAGATATTCTATTCGTGTGCAAATGGATATAGATGGTTGTTTTTCTATGGGGTTTAACGCCCTACGGTTTGAAGAAAAATAGGGTTTAATTTCTTACTGTTTGAAATGAAATGGGGTACGGTTTTTTTTAACTGTAACGGGGTTCAACGTCCTACGGTTTGAAATGAAATTGGGTTTAATGTCCTACGGTTTGAAATGAAATGGGGTTTAACGTCCTACTGTTTGAAACGAAATGGGGTTTAATGTCCTACGGTTTTAACTGAAATGGGGTTTAACGTCCTACTGTTTGAAACGAAATGGGGTTTAATGTCCTACGGTTTTAACTGAAATGGGGTTTAATGTCCTACGGTTTGAAATGAAATTGGGTTTAATGTCCTACGGTTTGAAATGACATGGGGTTTAACGTCCTACGGTTTGAAATGAAATGGAGTTTAACGTCCTACGGTTTGAAACGAAATGGGGTTTAATATTATGTGGCGATATAAAGGGGCAATGGTTATTTTACGTACATGGTAACGTGTACACGCATGACCTTGGTTTTATCTCCTCTCGCCGTCGTGCATCACGGACAAGGCAAAGCCACGTTGGAACTTTCTCCACCAATACCCAGATCGAACAGCGAGTCCCGGATCCCCTGATTATTTATCAACAAGGGACAGCAGTAAGCTCGACAATTAGATGACAACCACATTAACATCTCGGATTAATGGACAAACTGAAGACGTTTCGAACGCAGGGTGTTTCAGCCCAGCTAGTCAGCACACATTTAACCTCTGAGACCGAAACCTTTGGAAACAAAAAAAACTCTGTGGTCGAAACCAATGTGGTTGGAACCTCTGTGAACGAAATCTCTGTAACCGAAATCTGTGTGGTCCAAACGACATAGACAAAACATCTGTGGTCGAAATGGGATTAATCAAAACCTATGTGGTCGAAACGACATTGATCAAAACCTCTGTGGTCGAAACGACATTGATCAAAACCTCTGTGGTCGAAACGACATTGATCAAAATCTCTGTGGTCGAAATGACAGCAACCAAAACCTCTGCTACTAAAACCTCTGTGGTCTAACCTACTGTGATCGAAACCTTTGTGACCAAAACCTACATGGTAGAAAGAACTGTGACCGAAACCTCTGTGGTCGAAACGACCGTAAACCTCTGTGGACGAAATGACAGACCGTAAACCTCTGTGGTCGAATCCTCTGTGACCGAAACAACTATCCTCCTACAATTACGTCGTTGTCCAGATATCCTTTCTAAAGAAGCCTTTCCTAAAACTGATCATTTAATTTTTATTTTTGTTTATTTAAATATTTACCACAACATTGCTTTAGACGTTTTAAGTAAAGTTCTCGCTCCCTCTCTCGCTCTGCTAGACAAAGGAACTGTTTGTCTGGAAGGTAGGAGATGAAAGAGAGTTATCGCCGCTAATGAATGACTAGTTACATTGGATAAAGACATCAACCCCCTTAGGAACTGATGGTTACGCTCAGAACTTCATTCATAAATCAACACAAACCTAATGGCCTCGCGAAAGTTTGCTCAATCAGCCCGATTGTAAATATGTTAGTGACACGGGTAAACGGCTGCATAAGGAACTTGGTTTCCGTAAAATTAGTTTAGTAGTGCAGGAAGATTTAACGGAATAATGTGAGCTAAGCATACAACCCAGGCCGATAATTTGCCATAGATTTATAACGATCGCAAGACCCGACGAGAGTTCTATCAGCAACACTCTTCAGATGATAACACGTTTTATAACGATGAAATAAAAATGGCCGCTAGTACCTCTTATACTAATACCATTTCAATTACCTCTAGGTTATAGGCTGGGAACTTTGACACGTGGTGCTAAAAGTCAGGGTTATCCAGTCTCTGGATGACATAGAATGACAAGTAACCTCGGCTTGAGGCGCTGTTGATTGTTGATGGATTTCGTGAGCGAGTTTATTGATAGATTGGTGAGAGGGGATCAAACGGAATCTTCCCCGGTTATGAATGGGCGCGATGAAGGCATTGACAACATTTTTGAAAAGAGACGTCCCAGTGAAGTGTTAGCCTTAAGGACTCAGACACTGAGGGAAAGTCGCGAATGTTAGGACGGTTAATATGAGGTTGTTATGGACATCTCTAATGAATAAAATATGGCCCAACCATGCACGTGATTCGAAACAGCCATAAGGTATTGATGTTAATTTGAGAGTGCGATATCGGCTAAGTCGGGTGGCGATTCGAGCCTCTCTTTCATGTTCAGCTAAATATTAAATAATCAGATATTAGCTAAAGTTAATAAAGAAAACATCAAAGTCTGCCGTGAACACAGCCCGACATTTCTTAGGATATCCATCGAATGATTCAATTATATTTAGTAAAGCCTGCGGGGTGCATAGAGTAATCAAATAGTGTACTTGCCTTCATTCATGGGGTTTTAAGGTCCGCTTTTATCTGGGGTGGTATTGCAGACACGCGTTTACATCATTTATGATTCGATTATTTTTAGTAAGACCTACTTGGGGGTGGGGGGGGGGGGCAGAGCAATGAAATGGTGTACTTTCGTTTACTCATCGGGATTAAGAACACTTCCACCCAAACGTTTCCTACCAGAATCGCCAGAAGTGTTCGAGAGGTTATTGTGCAATTGGGCCCTTCAGAACCCCTTTCAGGCAAGGCTAGTCCAAGACTTCAGAACCCCTTTCAGACAAGACTAGTCCAAGATGGGGCTTTAAAGTGCGGAGAGGAGGGACCAAACAAAAAAGACCATTCGTTATTCCCCATCCTCGTCGTAGATACAGAGTCTAAAGGGGCTTTTCAGAACCCTTTTCAATAATATCTTACAAAGACGTGTTCGAGAAGTTAGTTCAAAATAGGTAGGGGGGGGCAAATCAAAAAGGACGTTCGTTATCCCCCATCCTCGTCGTAGATACAGAGTCCTTTCAGAACCCTTTTCAATCAACCCTTACACACCCATGCATTAAGTATGTTGCTTCTGGCATCACAGATCTGTGGGGCCAACACTGAAACTGCTGAATTTCACTTTGTTGTGCTAGACGTGCAGGATGGAGGGCCTGACAAGGACAGCTGTCTAGTCGTTCGGATGAGGCGAAAAACCGAGGTCCCTTGTATACACTGTGGTGCACGTAGAAGATCTCTTTGCAGTTGGAATTCGATATAAGAGTAGGCCGTTAAACCCGTTTCATTTCACGAATTGACATCTTTTTTTTTTTTGAGTAGGTCATCATAAGTAGGCTAATATGCCGTAGTATGGTATGTCATTATTCGAAGAGTGGCCTTAAAAGTCCAACTTATTTTTATTTTCACCTAATTTGTAATGTTATCAAGATATCAATAATGATTTAGCACTGTATTATGATCGACAGGGGTCATGGTTATTGGGTCTAGTTGATAATGACATGTGCTTGGCAAATGAATAAATGCAACGATTTGCATTACGCAAAATTAGTCTAAGTAAGTCTAAGTAACGTAATTCATCTTCATAAATAAAGCTTCATTTATTTACATTTTGGTATATACTATTATAATTAATGCTATTCGAAAACTGTCAAGATAGTATTACCCTTTAAACATACATTATGCAAGAGCTAAATCTGCTTATTATAAAGGGGGGGGGGCTAGTGGTCTAGAGTGTCGCGCTACGACCTCTAGCTAGCCGGTCACCTCTGGCTTGCGGCTGTGGTTTCGATCCCTGGTGTGAGCGTATGTGGCATGGAGATAGGGGCGCCTTCTCAACCTCATAGGTTTCCTCCGGGCACTCCGGTTTCCTCCCACTGCTAAAGACCCCTACGCGCAAGCGAATTATTGAAATGAAATTAAAAAACCATATCTTAGTCTTGAAATGACCTAGTTTGTGTCCAGTGGACGTTAAACCCCATTTCTCTCTCTCTCTCTCTCGCTTATTACAGGTCTTAATTTAGGCCTGAAATATTATCTAAGTTATCAATTAGACATTAATTAAGTTATCCGGACCATAATAAAGTCTTGATGTCAAGGCTAGCTTTCGATGTTGGCGGATGAGATTCCTATATGCTGCTTAACGGCCATTGATAATTAAATCAAGAAAGTGGATAATCGAGGCTATGTTGTTTATATTAATGATTTTAGTAATGGTGACCGAGGCAATGCGAAAATTTCACCCGCTTCGTTCTCGGCCAATAGTGGATCAATTTGACTGAAATTTTCAGCACATTACCTTTACACTATCTAGTTTTTAACTACTATAGTGAGAACTGTCATCTCTTTATCTTATCTCCCTTAATGTAACTTTAAACAAACCTATTCAATTGAAAGGTCCCGGATGAAACATGGCTGGGCCCACGGTGTCTTGTTTGTTTGTAATAGCGTCAAGTTTTCCTGTTAAAGTAAACCGGTAGCCGCATCGCAAATGTATGGGCGTAGGTACATATCACTTACTGTCATACAGCCGAGACTAGATGTAGGTTCCGGAACGTTCCGGAATCTGTCGAGATTTGCCGAGTGCTCCCATAATGTATCTTTAAGTACTGTGTATCCCGTGGATACATCAATCATATCACGTGGACGTCCATATTAAAATAGATATAGCAACTCAAAGTCCCGCACCTTTATAATTATTCCGCCCACAAGATATTATTATCAATCAATGGTGACTTGTGCCACTACAGTAATTATCAGATGTCATATCAAAGAAACAAGGAGGATGAACCGACGATGTTTGTCAAGATTGGAATGGGGTTTGCGTCCTCTTCAAAACCATGGATAGCTTGATTTTAGATTAACGTACGGCTGAAGGAGAGGATATTTAAACGCACTGGGGAAGGATGAGAGAGAGGGAGGGGGGGGGGGTATCGTCCAATCGACCCAAACTAATTCATTTTGAGAGCGCGTGAGAGATATGGTGTAATGCCAACTCGACACAAACTGGGTCATTTCGAGACTAATATATTTTATTTCAATAATTCGTTTATGCATAGGGATCTTTAGCAGTGAGTGGTAACCGGAGGACCAGGAGAGAAACCCATGAAGTTGGACGAAGTAGAACTATAGGAAGGTAAAACTCCATATCATTCATTCTTGAGTCTCAACTTACCCATACTCCGCGCAGCGTTTCGTTTGATAAGAGGTAATCCCACTACACACTGCTATTATGAGTGGATATTGTTGTTTTAAATTTTGATTGGTCAGTAGTCCGTCTACCAACCAATCACTAGCTGCCCTACAAAAGCTTTACATTTAAAACGAGTGCCAATATTGGACCAAATATGTTTACATAACGTTTCGTCATGACTCACGATTTTATTATGCCTAATTAACCCGTGCATAGGAGAATACTGCAGTAAAACTAATTGCATGGCAAACGAGGCTATCAAGTCGAATGAAATGTAAAGAATACTGTTTGGAAACGAACATACTTTCACCGTTTTTAATACATTAAATCACTGTCCAAAGTTTTAGGGAAGACCCAGATTAAACCAAGGACTGTCATGTTGCTGTACTGAAGTGATAGCTTTCATTGAACTGAAAGAATAGACACGCTCCCGCATAAGTTCAAGAAACAGACGCTATTCCAGCAATGGCCAGAGAGGGATTTCTCGGGCCATTGCTTCAGGAATACTAGTATGCAATATACCCGTCTTCGAATTTCAGCACCCGTATCTCGGGATGCGAGAAGATAAACCCCATTTTATCCCTCTCCAAACATTTTCGGCATGAACATAACATTGAGAAGTTGCGTGAATGTCTGTAAACAAGTTCGCAAAATCCATCATATAAAAAAAAACACTTGATTCAAATATTCTCGCTCAATTAATTCTATTCAACGGGTTTCCATTAAAGCCAAATGGTCACCGAAAACTTCTTTATTTTTAAGACCGGACCTAAAAAGCCGATCGGTAAAAACCTTAGCCAACACAAAATACAGATAAATGGAAACTAATACTAAGAAGATTTATAAAGACCGGGGATGAATCCACTGAATGGACATCAATTCTCTGGTTTCCCGTTCGTAATACAACAGTGTACAAAGCGGCAAAGAAATGATCATGAACGTCACTAATGCGGTCAGTTAATGGATACTGTAGGTGTTATTATGCTCGACGTAACACCTCTTGTGGACAAATACCAGTGTCCCACACGTGTGTGTGTGTGCGGGGGGGGGGGGTAATGTCATATATGGACTAACAAAGGCCCCTATACTTCAATTTCATTTCAGTAATTCGTTTGCTCGTAGGGGTCTTTAGTAGTGGGAGGAAACCCGAGCACCCGGAAAAAATCTACCAAGTTGGACAGGCGACCCTACTCCTTGTCACGTTCAAGTGTGGAATCGAAACCACCCCACTTGACTCAATGACAGGCCTTATGATTTCAACCAACCGCACGTGTTAAACGAGTTCAGTGGGCCTGCTAAAGGACTACTAATAGTTGTTCGGAAAGGTTCAATTATAGACGTCACGTGTACACATTGGCAGCTGTAATTTAAAGTGAAAGTAGGCCCACAGAGCCACTGTCAGGGCAAAATGTCCTCATCACACCCCTTTTATTTCAATTGTTTTATTTCATGTTGTCAATTTTCGTTTTTTACTCTGGGATAATATTTCGTGAAATAAAATAGAGAGTGAGAGAGAGAGAGAAATGGGGTTTAACGTCCACTCAACACAAACTAGGTCATTTCGGGACTAACATATGGTTTAATTTTATTTCAATAATTCGCTTGCGCGTAGGGTTCTTTAGCAGTGGGAGGAAACCCACGAGGTTTAGAAGGCGCCCCTATCGCCATGCCAGAGGTGACTGGCCAGCTAGAGGTCGAAGCGCGGCACTCTAGTCCACTAGGCCATCCCAACCCCTCGTGAAATAAAATAATATCATATTAATCTAAAGCTCTTTCAATGGATTCTAAGAACAATCTGGAATCGTCGATTTTAACATATTTTCAAATTATCTGATTCCTATTTAGGTCTTATAATGGACACTTATGGAAAAGATTATAGCTTTTTTGTTAGCTAATTATCTTGTTTAAATATAGATGCCTTGAGTTTTTAGTGTCGAATCTTTATCTTGGGAACAATTGAGATTGGTGATATAATTCAAATGTCGATTATTTGCTTTTTGCACACAGATATGTCGCTTGTTTTCGATTGTCATCGATCTTAAAGTAACTACACCATATAACCGGAGGTCGTGGGTGTGGTGGAAACAATTACAGCATACAGCCGGAGGGCGTGACTGTCATGGAAAGGCGGCAAAATATACAGGTTAGGGTAAGAGATAATATTTTAAAATTGAGCATCAGTGATCTAACAATGATAACTCTCTAGTCGTTTGGATGGAACAAAAAACCGAGGTCCCGTCTACACATTCACGTGGATGTAAATGACCCCTTGGTAGTTGGAATTTGATATAAAAGTAGGCCGTAGCGCCGCTATCCGGACAAAAGTCCCTCTGTGTGGCGTTTGCCCCCCTTCATTGGCCCAGTCGGAGCGAAACATCCCTTTTTGGTGTTACAGAAATGGAGAGAGAGAGAGAGAAATGGGGTTTAACGTCCACTCAACACAAACTAGTTCATTTCGGGACTAACATATGGTTTTAATTTTATTTCAATAATTCGCATGCGCGTAGGGGTCTTTAGCAGTGGGGGGAAACCGGAGTGCCCGGAGGAAACCCACGAGGTTGAGAAGGCGCCCCTATCTCCATGCCACATACGCTCACACCTGGGCTCGAAACCACAGCCACAAGCCAGAGGTGACCGGCCAGCTAGATGTCGAAGCGCGGCACTCTAGACCATAAGGCCATCTCAACCCCCATTACAGAAATGGAGTAGGCCGTGGCGGCACTGTCCGGACAAAATTACCCTCATAATAATCGATATGATAGTATCCCGGTTTATCGCAGAAAAGTAGGACGTTAAACTCCATTTCATTTCCATTTGAAAACAAAAAATAATTCTGTATTTCCTTTGTTGTGGGAACAATTGATTTATTGATGTTTAGTTTAATATTTGAAATGGTGTCACGCGAAAATACAAAAATAAATTACCATTTTCATGCATCAGTGATGCGCGGGATGTAAATATTTAGGAAAGCAAAACACGTATACAAACCGATGAAAAATATGTCGGAAACGACAAAAAGCAAAGTCTGAGAACCATGGTAACGTAAGAAAAAAAATTAAAAATGTAAAACGTAACTTGGTCTAAACATGTTTACTGCCTGCTAGAAATTTGAAAAGTTACAAGCGGAGATCAATGAAATGGTATCAAAGGTAGTCGTATCGTTAACAGATTCGCTGTTGTGATATACCATGCATGTTATAGCAGCGTCTACATATTTAGCTAAGGATAAAATAAAAATATACATCAAAGAAAAATGAATAATTGAATGATAACAATTTGTACGTTTGATATTACTGTCTAAACAGAACTTAGTTACATAACAAAAACAAACGGGAAGATTTACTTAAGGAAATGATGATTCATATTCATAGTAATGTCAACACAGACAATGAAACCAAATATGTTTCTTTCACCTCTAATTTCGGAAATGTGCATATTTGATCTGTAGTTAGAACGATACACCCTCCCTGCCACGTAGTTCTTTCCATATTTCGGAAATGTGCATATTTGATCTGTGATTCATGGTACGCAGTTCTTACGGGATTTCTGAAATGTTCACTTTTGATCTGTGGTTCGAGAGATACTCCCTTCTTGTCGTACTATTCGCCTGGCACAAAGTTCTAAAGAGTTTTCGGAAATGTACACCGGTGAAAAGTTGTTCGGGAGATACACACTCACCGCTGTACCAATCCTCGGGCATGCACTTCTTCTTGTCGTACCATTCACCTATGATCGGTTGTTCAGCAGACTCACACTCGCCGCTGTACCATACCTCAGGTTTGCAGTTCTTCATATATTTCGGAAGACTGTACCATTCCGCATCTACTTGATCAGTGGTTCTGGGAAATACACACTTCGTATGGCATGCAGTTCTTACAGATTTTGGAAATATACACTTATGGCCGGCCAGTGGTATATTTCGGAAATGTCCACCCTTGATCAATTCTTCGGGATATACACACTTTGCCTGGAAATGGACACCTATAGCCAGTGATAAGAAAGATAAACCCTTGATTCCATTCCTCTGGCATGCACATTTTCACAGAATTAATTGGAATTATGGCCTTTTCATTTGGCCTCTTATGATTCTGATTTTCGAGGTCTGCCATTGAGGTAAATGGCGTGATTTCGAACCCTAACTTGTATGCTACAATTACTATGGTCGCATGTCCAACCTCGTGAACTTTCCCTTAGTTTATTTCGATTGGACTTAACTCGAATGCAATGAAATTTGGATTGACGTCCAATGTTCCTACAATAACTGCCTGCGATATTGAAAATTAACGCTATCCAAACGCATTAGCGTCGAATAGGAGACAATACGGAACAATCTGTTTCGGTTATCCCACTTTAATCAGAGATGTCCCCAGTCTACTAACACTCATTTAAAATGTGACACATCATAAAATTTATGAGTGTTTTTCAAAACAGAAAACTGCAGAGACTAAATCTGAAATTTGCTAGTTAAGTGAATATCCTGGATCACATTTCGAAATCCAGACATTCTCTATTTTATTACCAGCTCTCTTGTCACGTCAGTTCCAGAAACAATGGAATATCGAGTATTTAAATTTGACGTAAGCCCAACAAATCGTATTAAGAGAGAAGGTCACGTCAGTTGGAGAAGTAGGAGATGTTTGGGAGAAGGATTATCGAGACTCCAGATTGCTTTAGTTTTATTATTTATGTCAGAAAATTAATGTCGGACACGACATATATGAGCGACACTAATGTACAGTTAATTCCTGGAATACGTTATATTACAGCCCCCGGATCATTTTGTGGATTCAAAAGATGATTAGGTCCAACGATCTTGTCAAAATTTCAACTGATAATTGTGTTGAACAGTTAGGTTCAGTTGATTTTTAGGGAAACGAAATGAAATGAGGTTTAACGTCCTACTGTTTGGCTGATTTTCAAGGAGCTAAATCGGTAATATTTGGGACCTAGAAATGGATGGCAAGAGAGAGATCGAGAAATGGGGTTTAACGTCCACTCAACACAAACAAGGTCATTTCGGGACTAACATATGGTTTAATTTTATTTCAATAATTCGCTTGCGCGTAGGGGTCTTTAGCAGTGGGAGGAAACCGGAGTGCTCGGAGGAAACCCACGAGGTTGAGAAGGCGCCCCTATCTCCATGCCACATACGCTCACACCAGGGCTCGAAACCACAGCCGCAAGTCAGAGGTGACCGGCACGCTAGAGGACGAAGCGCGGCACTCTAGACCACTAGGTCATCCCAACCCCCCGAAATGGATGGCAACGTATATAATAATGTAATATACACGTATATGAATCTATATAAACTAATCAGTTATGTTCGTTGAAATACGCCAGAAGTCTTAAATGGCAATCTCTAAAGTCAGATTATTCCTTGACATAACTTTTTGAATATGTCTAGCCTCGTTCTTCGAGTTGTTATAAATGGTCAAATGTTCATTTTGTCTTAAATATAAGATACCAGAAGCCGATCTTTTCCGGCAAGATAAGAACATCAATGTTGATTTAAATTGACAAATAATTCGTGTTTTCAGAGAGAGAAAGAGAGAGTGTGTGAGAGAGAGAGAGAGAGAGAGAGGGGAATGGGGTTTAACGTCCACTCAACACAAACTAGGTCATTTCGGGAATAACATATGGTTTAATTTTATTTCAATAATTCGCTTGCGCGTAGTCTTTAGCCGTGGGAGAACCGGTGTGCCCGGAGGAAACCCACGAGATTGAGAAGGCGCCCCAATCTCCATGCCACATACGCTCACAATAGGGCTCGAAACCACAGTCGCAAGCCAGAGGCGACCGGTCAGCTAGATGTCGAAGCGCGGCACTCTAGACTCCTAGGCCATCCCAACTCCCTACTCTATATAGACTATAGACATTCTGTTTGAGAGAGAGAGAGAGAGAGAGAGCAACGTTCACGCTACATAAACTAGGTAATTTTGGACTAAAACACTCGTTTTTTTGTAGCAAGTGTAAAAGGGGTGGGGAAAAACCCACGTAGTAGAACAGGCGACCCTACTCTTTGTCACGTATAATCTGGGTCTTGAAACTACGCCACTTAACCTTATGATCCAAAATGGACGCTTTACAAGGTGGCTAAAGTATACACGCTATGCTGTTAGTATTAATAATCCCTTTTAAAAAATTAATTTCCTTCTATTTCGGAACTCATTATATATTATTATCTTTAGACAATGCAATGACAAGAATCCTAATAATTAAAAGTTTTGAAGCATGTGCAATTACACGTCAAACCATATTGATTCCTGTAAAATTATCCTGCCCACTAATTAGCTCTCAATGTTATATTGTACAGTGATAATAAACCCGTGTCAGGTGTTGTGTTCAGTTCATCTCTTTTGATCTCCGCGTTAAATACGTTAATTACAAAATAATAACAATAACATCCCATATTGTGAAAGGATGACAACATAATGTGTTAATTACATATTGATATATTTACAATAAGTCTACGTAATTCCTTAATATAACCCAGTATTACAATCTGGGGCCTTATTCACGAAATTTTAACTAAGATACAATCCAAATTTTAGTATTTTGATTGGATAATATTAGATTGATTTTAGTGCTTAATTAGCCAATCAAAACTGAACTATATACTAAAATTTGGATTTTATTTTTAGTTAAGATTTCGTGAATCAGGGTCCAGGGCGGTATGTAGGATTGTAATAGTGGTGGGTGGGGGGTCATCAGAGTAGTGGGGCGCCATAGCCTCCACGTAATTGATATAAGAAAGTTTGTATCAGCGTGTGGGTGCCCTTAAAACCGACCGACTGATCAGTGCCTTAAGAGCACCACTGTGTGATTATAATCAAGTGTACTGTTTTATAATTGAAAGATTGTCAAATTTTCTTTTTGAGGTATGGGGAGGGGCGCCATTTTTTTTCGGGGCGCCTTATTTTTCTGGAGGTGCAATGTACCCCTTAAACCCGGCTAGATACGGCCCTGATTACAATACACTTCCTTCAGTTTAACGTCCTACTCTTTTGCTCCTAACCTGGGCTAATGAAGACGGGCATAAGACATACAGTGTGCTATGATAGAAATTTTGGCCGGGCAGCGGCACTACGGCTTTCTCTTATATCGAATTCCAACTGTCAAGGAATTTTCACGTGCACCCCAATGTGTATACGGGACCCGAACGACTAGACAGCTGTCCTTGTCAGCCCCCCCCCCCCCCCGTCTTGCATTACTGACAAGGGGAAACCACACCGGAAAATCCGGATGAACTTTCTCGGGAGTACCAAAATATTAGCAGAGAGAGAGAGAGAGATGGAGCCTAACAGCCACTCGGCACAAACTAGGTCATTTCGGGACTAACATGTGGTTCAATTTTTTTCAATTATGCGCTTGTGAGGATCTTTAGCTGTGGGAGGAACCCGGAGGAGACGGAGAAAAACCACGAGGCTGGACAGACGATCCTACTCATTGTCACGTACAACCGGGGATTCGAAACCATGCCAGTTGACTCAGTGGCAAGCTTTATGATACAACGCGCACGTGCTAAGCATTCGGCCATCAAATTCCCCCCAAAAAACAAGATTTAAATCTGTTCGTGGAATAACACTTTCCGGTTTATTAACATGTAGAGTTTCCATGGTGATACTCTCGTCTTTATCAAGCAAATAATAGCATAATATAGGTAACGATAAACATTTTCATGATGTCAGTATTTCGCCATATTGTTTGCACAGTGAATCAATTAAAAGAAGTTTTAATTAGTGTGTTGAGCAGATGACGTAATTAAATTAGTCCAGTTGGGTCTTGTGTCGTATCTCGTCTCTCCTGGTACTGTACTGAGGGGGGGGGGCTAGTGGTCACCTCTGGCTTGCGGCTGTGGTTTCGAGCCTTGGTGTGAGCGTATGTGCCATGGATATAGGGGCGCCTTCCCAACCTCGTGGGTTTCCCCCGGGCACGCCGGTTTCCTCCCACTGCTAAAGACCCCTACGCACAAGCGAATTATTGAAATAAAATTGAACCATATGTTAGTCCCGAAATGACCTAGTTTGTGTCGAGTGGACGTTAAACCCCATTTCTCTCTCTCTCTCTCTCTCTCTCTCTCCCTCTCTCTCTCTCTCTCTCTCTCTCTCTCTTACACTACTGCACTGACTCGGCTAATGGAGTCGGGCATACGTAGTGAACTTTCCAAGAACCTGTTAACAACAGCTTACGGACGTCCAGGGCTGGATTAATTTAACGATTAAGGAAAACAAGCCCGTGTTTAGGGCATCATGGCGGGTAGGACAATTTAGTATGTAATTTAAAACTTAATGAAAAATTTTAAATGAGCTTTTGGGTGTTTTACTGTTTTGCCTGCGTTTGACCCATTAATTTTGACGTCTATATTAACTCTCAATTGACAAAATACAAATTAATTTTCGCTTTGTTATTGTTTTTATTTAGAAATACATAATATAGGCCTATATGGGAGCACATAATTCTATTCCGTACTTAATTAAAGTCGGTGTTGGTCTGAATCCGACCCTGCCAAAGGCCAAAAATAAATAAAGGACAGAATTGGCTGTCATAATTTTGTCCATTTTAATAGGCCAATGACATGCGCAGTTAACTATCAGACAACCTGTATTTGGATGACAAGGATCAATGGAACTGATTACCTTGTTGTTTTCGGAATTTCTTCCAGGACATCGCATGTTACATGTGTGATTGGGCCTTAATTCGTCTTGATTACAGAAATTATATCCTCTATCAAATTGCAATGGGAAGTCATCCTCAATTAGTGTTTTGCCGTTGCCTAGTATTCAGTCAACAACAGCCATTAGTCTAGACGCCCGGACGTGAGTTAGCGTGCTCCGACTATTTACCAGTGCCGTGTATTAAGCTTGATTGTAAAAGATTAATCTGGCACAGAAAACTGCGGACGATCTGAACTTCTCACATCAATATGGGAGTGATTACTTGTCTGGACACCTGCATTTATTTTTTCGTCTTTACTACGTGTCAATTATACGCTCAGAGCGCTGGTGCGAACCGACTTTAAATGGAATATTTTTGGTGCGAACTGGTTGTCAATGAAAGATACTTGGTGCGAAATGGCTTTCAATGAAAGATTTTTGGTGAGAACCGAGCCGGCTTTGAATGACTGATTTGTGTTGCGAACCGGCTTTCAATGAACGATATTTTGGTGCGAACCGGTTTTCATTGAAAGATTTTTGGTGCGAACCGGGGTTCAGTGAACGATACCCGGTATTGATGTGAACCGTGAAAGATTTTTGATTGAAAACTAGCTTTCAATAAAAGATTTTTGTTTGAAAACTGGCTTTCAGCGAAAGATTTTGGGTGAGAACCGTGAAAGATTATTAGTGAGGGCCGGTTTCTAGTGAAAGATTTCTGGTGAGAACCGGCTTTAAATAAAAGATTTTTGATGGGAACTAGTTTTTGTCCGAGTACACACAAGCAGATTTAACCATGACAGATATGCTACAGGTTTCGTTTTCTTCTTTCGTGTACATGAACTGAAATAATACATATTAGTTTTATGCTTAGAGCGTTTTCAATGAAAGGGAATTTGTGAGAATAAGCCTTTGTCTGAGTTGGAACTTGTGAATCGAGGACAAGCCGATTATGTAACTTAATTAACAATGCACTTACAGCATACAACGCTTTATGAATAAAACAACGCCACACGTCGGCAGTCATTAGCTTCTTTTTACTCCTTTTGTGGTTGTGAATAATTAGAATCTCACATTCGCCAGACAACATCATGAAAGGTTAGCTTTACAAAAAAATGTTCTACTGAGAAACAAGTGAACGTGCACTTGTAAATTCATCCCTGTATTGAGAAGTTAATTAGTATGTGGCATTCCCTAGGTTTTGACAATGCTATAATATGAAGACTCTACTTTCTAATAGAAGAGAACAACGTCCATTGTCTGGAATATGAATTACAATCAAGAATTTAGAAGCGAGAGAGAGAGAGGGGGGGTATGAATATACAATGCGTGAGGAGAGACAGAGACAGGAGTACAGAGAGAGGGAGTGGGTGAGTTTAACGCCCAGTCAAGACAAACTAGATTATTACGGGACTAACAAGGTTCGGTTTTACTTCCATAATTATCTTGTGGATCTTTAACAGTGGGGCGAAACCTGAGGACCCGGAGAAAACCCACGGGATTGGACAGGCGAAAAGCTGAGAATGAAAGAGAATCCAGAGAATCCACTTAGAACGTATGATCTAACGCACATATGACGTCATATATAGATTGTGGGTTAGGGTAAGGGCAAGGACCTGTAGATTTCGTCAAAATCCCGAGATGTAAACAGGGCTAGCCCTAACCCTAACGTTTGGCCAAAACTAACCCTTACCCTAACCCACAATTCACATATGACGTCATAATTTGCGTAGGACCGTCTCTGATCTCGCGTTCTCCCTAAAGCACATGTGTTGGACCATTCGGTCAAAGGGAAGATAACTCAAAAAGGTCACGAAATAGCCGATTTAATACTGTCAAAACATTTTGAGTATTTACTATATTCCCAAGTTTCTAATTCTAACCAAATCATAGCACCGGTCTAATATTAAAGATGGCAGCGTGATCTGTAAAAACCAAATGCTCATATATCTGAATACAGCTTCGAGCAATCTAAATCTTGGGGGAAAATGAGGGGGGTGCCCAAGTTTAGATTTTGTCATTGATACCGTATGGTTGAAAATTTATGTTTTCAATCTAATGATCCAACGGTTGTCGATTTTTGGAGGCCAGGATTAGTATCCAATTGTTTAATTATTTGTTAGTAAAGGTTTCGACAAGAGTGGTTCGGTAGGTGGGGTAATACCAGCATAGTATTCCTTTAGTCTCTTTCGAAACAGTTTGTTTTTTTTTGTTTCACCAACGTTCAATTAAAACGGGGGGGGGGGGACCGCATGGTTAGCGTGCACTGGCGTGGTTTCGAATCCCCGGTTGTACGTGGCAAGGAGTAGGGTCGCCTGTCCAGCCTCGTGGGTTTTCTCCGGGTACTCCGGTTTCCTCCCACTGCTAAAGACCACAACGCGCAAGCGAATAATTGAAATAAAATTAAACCTTATGTTGGTCCCGAAATGGCCTAGTTTGTGTCGAGTGAACGTTAAACCCCATTTTTCCCTCTCTCTCTCTCTCTCAATTAAAATGAAACTAGTCACTGCTAAAAGGGATAACTGACTAATCGTTCGTCCGTATTTATCAATCTATATCTTACATAATGTATCTATAAAGAGAAAAAAATGAAATGAAATGGGGTTTAACGTCCTACTCTTTTGCACCAAACCTGGGCTAATGGAAGACGGGCATACGCCATACAGTGTGCTATGAGGGAAATTTTGCCCGGGCAGCGGCGCTACGGCCTACTCTTATATCGAATTCCAACTGCCAAGGGATCTTTTACGTGCACTTCAATGTGTACACGGGACTTCGGTTTTTCGTCCCATCCGAATGACTAGGCAGCTGTCCTTGTCAGGCCCTCCTTCTGCATCACTGACAAGGGGAAATCACGCCCCTATAAATAGATATTCAACAATAAAATGGAATATGGTTTAGCCTCCTACTTTTATGTACCGACTGGGCTAATGAAGACGGGCACGTCACACAGTTTATAATGGGGGGGGGGGCATTCTACTCTTATATCAAATATGTACACAGTGTCCCATATATTCATTCTAACCGAACCCCTAAGCACTCTCCTTGTCAGGCCCTTTGTCCTGAACGACTTACAAGGGGAAACCACGCCGATAAACCCCCGGAGAACATTATAACCACGCCGGAAAACCCCGGAGAACATTATAACACCAGAATCGTATCCCGGACTCTCGCTATCCTAGACACTTTCCTTGTCAGACCCCTTTTCCTGAATGACTTACAAGGGGAAACCACACCGGAAAACCCCGGAGAACATTATAACACCGGAATCGTATCCCGCTATCCATCACAATAATAAGATAAAGTATTATAATTTCTGGTGGTATTATTTGATTTATTGATTCCAATTAGAAGGTCGACTACTATAATTCATCGATAGTCGTCAATATGATTGATTTTGTCATGGAATGTGATCATAACGATTTTAACAGTTCAATAAGCTCACCTTGGCTAAAAACGATTGTGTCTTGTCTCTCAATTTTGTACTTAATAATATTGCCATTCAATATGGTCGATCGTGCTGAACAGTAATTCCAATCCGCATGGCTGTTAGCTTGATCCGAGGACGTTCCGGGTGAATTATGCGGCTCATTGTGATGAAGAGGGGAACCGGAAGTTCATCCGCGTGATGTACTAATAGCACTTTATTAGAAATAATTGGTGAATCGCTACGGCTTCCCTAATCTAATGTTTTTCAACTATCAATACAGCTATTGGGGTGACGTGCCATGTATTGCTATTCTAATTAAGTCCCATCCTTACAACCCCATTTGCGTTACAAATCACGAGATAAAAACTAACAATCACCAGTGAACTAAGACGTTATCGCAGCGTAGTTGTTCAAGACGTTCGCACGCCTTCGGTGTGTACTTGTGCGGGCCTTGGTCAATGACCAGCCAGGCACTTCATTCAGCCATCCAACCCTATAAGGGAAATCGAAGAAATCATGGCACTTGACTCAATGATATTTAAGCTGCCCTCGTTAGACCATTCGACCACCCACACACCCTCTAATTATCAGCATGAACAAAAATGCATTTTAAAATCATGTCTCTAATTACAAGAAACTGCTAGAGGAAAATTAAATTTGCGGAACACCTGTAACTACGCAAGATCCCTGCTTTTCATTACATGTGTCAGAGGGTCTTTTTTATCCTTGTTTGTGTCGAGTGAACCATTTTTATCCTTGATTATTCCTATCTCTTGTACGCAAGAGTCTTTCTTCTCAAAGCGAGCGTCTGTGTAAAAGTATCTTTACGGTAATGTAATTTATTAAATGATATGCATCTTTCACTTAATAACCTTTGAAATCATGTAAACGATAGTGGAATAAAGATAACATATATGCAACAGACTGATAACAGAAAATGGCGCAGATAAAAATTTTAAATTGTTGCAGAATGACTTTATGTTATTGGGTACAGCTTAATTCTTTGACGGAAAAAACTCTTTATGGTGGTAGAGAACGTTTCTTTGCTTTTTTCAGGTTGCCGTTTACACGTTGGTGAACCCTTGGCAGTTGGAATTCGAAAAAAGGGTAAGCCGTAGTGTTGCTGTTGGGTAAGGTTTCTCTCGTCACAGCACACTGAACAACGTATGCCTATCTTCATTAGCGGAGAGGGGGAGAGAGAGAGAGAGAGAGCGAGAGAGAGAGAGAGAGAGAGACGGTTTATTTTAATTCAATAATTCGCTTGCGTGTAGGGGTCTTTAGCAGTGGGAGGAAACCGGAGGACCAACGAAAAGCCACGAGATTGGACAGGCGACCCTACACCTTGTCAAGCACAAGCGGGGATTCCAAACCACGCCAGTTGACTAAATGACAGGCTTTATGCTACAGCGCGCACGTGCTAACAATTCGGCCATCCATCCCCAACCCCCATCTTCATTAGCAGTTTAGTCGGTGCCAAAGGTATGAGATAAAACCCTATATAGACATTCTGTTTGTTCTGTGAGCTTATGTATTTGCAGCCAGGTGAAAACACGGACGTCACAAGAGAATCTTGAATAAACCGAATTCGTCACGTTCGTTTAATGTTAATAACACTGCGATATAAACGTGCACGTTTTCATAGTGTGGTAAATTTACGTCTAGCCAAATAACAATTTCATGGTACAGATTCACACACACGAATAAAAATGTGACGAGTTGCTGCTGGTCGTAATATTAGTTATAGAAAATAACACACAATCTCATTCTCTTTGAATTATTGACGAGACCATGAAGGCCACTGAAAGATACAAGAACCATTGTTTTTGTGAATCGAGAGTTGTAGAAATAGAGACCGGGTGGTGAAATAAGAGAGAGAGAGGGATGAGAGAAATGGGGTTTAACGTCCACTCGACACAAACTAGGTCATTTCGGGTCTAACATATGGTTTTAATTTTGGTTCAATAATTCGCTTGCATGTTGGGGTCTTTCGCAGTGGGAGTAAACCGGAGAAAACCTACGAGGTTGGACAGGCGACCCTATTCCTTGTCACGTACAATCGAGGATTCCAAACCACGCCATTTGACTCAATGACAGGCATTATGATAACCATTCGGCCATCTAACACCCCTGACATGGAATGAACCGCTGTTGTTTAAGGTCCTACATGTCTACTCGAACTGGGCTAATGATCCCCTGGTTGGCGGCTCAGTGTCTTACTAACTGAGCCACCGTGCCCCCGATCTTAATATAGAATAGTATGGACAGAATTTATTGGACAGCTTTATTGTCTTATTGCTCGGTAACAACCGGGATGATTAAAAAGGATATACACTATGACGACCTTTGAGCGGAACGCTGTGCAATGTCTAATGCGGACATTTGACCGGAACGCTGTGCAATGTCTAATGTGGACATTTGAGCGGAACGCTGTGCAATGTCTAATGTGGACATTTGACTGAACGCTTTGCTATGTCTAATGAGACCATTTGGCCAGAAAGCGGCGTCTCCGCCTGTTCTTCGTCGACTTCCAGCTGTCAAAGGTTATTTTACTTCACACGGGACCTCAATGTTTCGTCCTATCCGAACAACTAGATGCTGCCTTCCACCACAAACAAGCTGAAACGCGACATCAAGGTTAATGAGAAAGAGCCTTCCTCACTGGGCCACCGTGGCCACCTTCCAGATTGAAACGGTGAATTCCAATCAATCCTAACTTCGTGGAATCAATATCAAATTCCTGTCTAGAACTAGAATAATGAATTTGATTATAGGTCAATGTTGATATCCCGGAGACAATAACCACATCTAAGGCGATCGTATAGACCTTATTAATAAAGAAATCATTTACAACATACTCTAAAAGGTCAGACAATTAATTTTAATGAAATATATATCATTCGAAAACATGACCAAGACATTAATCTTGGTTTACTAAAAATCATAACACAAATACCTTTGACATCATTGCAACCGTTCTTTATAGTGCTATATTTGTTGTATAATGGAATCGAGTCAGACAATAAACAATTTCAAAAATCTTATATGACTTCCAGGATAATTCAAAGGTTTTGTTCGTCTAAATAGATGTCAATTTAAACATCCTATTTGTTGATTTCGATGATAATTCAAGTATTATTTTTTATCTTTTTGAATACATAGACATTAATTTTTATAGTTGTTTTCCTGCATACGAGTAAATATTTTTGTAAGTTTAATCTGTAAACATGCATTCCCACGAATTAGGTATTTATTTAAATTAAATATATATCAGTATTTGTATATAAATATAGAGAATCTCCAGGGGCGGATCCAGAGCCGCCCCCCCCCCCCCTGCTCAGCTACATAGAAAAAAAATAATGCCTTGCATCAATGAAATTACATCACAAAGTGATCCTACATCAATATAAAACGATTTCTCTGTTTAAAAAGCTTAATTTGTATGTATGCCTATGTAATTTAGAGACGATGATGGCAGATTTTCGTAACCGAAACCTGGCAAACCCCCTCCTGCTAAAATTCCTGGATCCGCCCCTGTTCTCCTACCGGATGTTTCTCATATCTAAATAATATCAACAGAAGTGGATAATATTAAACAAAAAAGCGGGGCCTTGTTGAGTTATTTATTTATTTATTTATTTATTTTTTTACATTATCGGCTTGCGTTGATGATTTTGATATAAAAAATACGTGTAGAAGATTTTGTTTGACGCCTTTCTTACACACATAAATATATAAATTCTTCGATATAGAATTTAGCGTTTTCTCCTAGGATATATCGCTCTGTTAAATATGATGAAAGTTGGTACACAAACGATAACTACTGCCTAAGCCATGGTAAATAATAAACGGATTTCTTCGATTATGAGCAAACTAGTTAACTTTGGTTATTATAAACTTACTTGTGTGTTTGAAATCAACTCCCGTTAAATAAAATCCATTGCACAACTAAATATCCCAACGAATAAAAACAGTTCTCTATTGAATAATTTGACTATTTACATGTAATTTCGACAGAGTGGAAAACAACATTGCTTTCGTCACGTATTGGACGAATCAAACACAGCTGTAGCGAGGTGTTCATTAATTTGACGCCTAGTTTGGCAACCACGGGCAGTAATTAAAACAAAGCGCGACCATTACGTTCGTTTGAGTTTGGGCGACGAAAATATCAATTGAAGGCAATTACATAGGAGCTTTATATTGAAACCATTGATCGCCATTCTATCAAATTTTATTCACAATGAAAATATCACTGATTGCACGGATACTCGTAAAAATAAAGTCATATATATACAATACAAATTTTAACATACTATCTTCTTTATGTTATGAATAGTTTAACAAGGATCACGAAGCACACCTCCAAAGTGTCTGGGTGTATTATTAATTTGATCGCATTCTTTCGATCAAATAATAACCGCTTCAGTAACATTTTTAAGCGTGTTGCGGCAGCCCTCAAAGTGCCCATTGTGCGGATTCAAATGTGTAAATGACATTAGTGACATTTTGTGTAGGCAAAACGATGTGTAGGCTAAGTGCAAGCAACCGATGGGGAGATTTTGTTTGGGGGGGGGGGATTCGGTGGAGGCACTGTGAAAACGATTTGAGTGCGAACTGGACTAATGCTTCATTGTTATTCCTATCAGGCGCCACTTGAAGAACATTTTTCTTATATTCAAGGCTTTCATTTTATATTCAGTCGAAAATGAAATAGGAATTAACGCCCTTCTTTTCCGGATCAAGATGGCAGTGTGTTATGGGGATATATTTTGTACGCTCAGCAGCTTTCCGTCTTAGAATTGGTTAGGATTCGATTACATGCAAGCCATCCAGCGTACGTAACTAACGTTCGAAAATTAAATGGTGGTTTTTTCACACGTAAACCGTTAATGTCCATTTTGCTCAGTAATCCCAGGCAGAATTTGGCTATTTTTTAAATTTGCGTTAAAGTTTAAAATATGTGTTTAGAACTGTTATTTTTGTGGAAAATTATTGGAAGAAGCGAGAACATGTTGGGATTGCACGGATTATATAGTCCTAATGGCTGTAAAGGAAGCAATGCTGAAGATAGACCTATTGTTTACAACGTAACGTGTTGTTGAACTCGTGACCCATTGACGTCAATGTCATGACCTGTGATGTGTAGATCACGTGATATGGATATCATGGCTATTGACTGAGAGTGAGATACTTATCCGTAGGTAGCGTGTCTCAGATGTCTGAGAATGGCCATCCAATACACAGGATCGCGACTGTTATCCCATCCGAATGGTTCCAGCTCCGAAATCTATATTCCCGCCAAACTTCTTATTTCATAATCCGAATGGTTCCAACTACGAAATCCCGCCAAATTTCATATTTCAAAATCAGAAGTTCAGTGATACCTTTCAGTTGTAAAGTTCCCAAATTCTGAACTGTATTAAGTGTCTGGATGATAACCCTTTCCTATATATAGTGTTATAAGGATGGGCCTGATTTTTTGGGGCGGGGGCTGGCCAGTGGTTCAGAGCTGTTTCTATATATTGTGGTCAAAGGGTGGGCCTGATTGTTGGGCGAAGGTTGGGTGGCCAGTGGTTCAGAGCGTCTCAAGATCAAGCTAGCCGATGACCTCGGGGTTTCGATCCCTGGTGTTAGTGTATGTGGTTGTACTCCTGGTTCGCCGGTTTCTGCTCACAGTAAAGAGTCCGGTGGATATGTTGAAAATAAGCCAACTTGTCTGCGATATCGCCTTCGTCCGAAGCGGATGCTAAACCCTATCATCAAGAACACGATCCTTACTATCAAATCACACATATTATTATTTGGGGGTTAATAAAACAATCCCCTCAAAAAGTCTCAAATATTCCAAAATAGCTTTTGAGAAATTGATTAGCGTGGCCGGTAGAATTATCCATTCTTATCCTCTCAAACAAAATTGACGGGTTCGATAGCCCGGAACTATTTAATAACCTATTTGTTAGAAAACAATCCAATAGGCAAAGTACGGTCGGCACAAACTAGGGGGCGGGGGCACGGTGGCAAAGTGGGTAAGACGCTGGCTCACTAGTTTGGAGATCGAGTGTTCGATTGCCGGATTGGCTGAGAAAGTCATCAGTCCTGTAGGGCAGAGGGCCTGACAAGGACATTTGTCTAGTCGTTCGGTCCCTTGAGATCCCTTGACAGTTGGAATTCGATAGGCCGTAGTGCCGCTGTCCGGGCAAAATTTCCCTCATAGCACACTGTATGGCGTATGCCCATCTTCATTAGCCCAGTTTGGAGCAGAACAGTAGGACGTTAAACCCAATTTCATTTCATTTTGCAAAACCTGGTACGACGATTATAAACAATGATAGTGATTAAACGTGAATCATCTATAAATAGCCCAACCACTCTCATAAAAATAAAACGACAAAAAAAATCGTTTCGTTTCTTTTCATGATAAATAATACAGGAGGCAATTTTAAAAATTACACGCAATACAGTTATTAAAGAACACAACGCATGACGTGCCATTCAGAGGTTACTTCCTTGAAAACAATTGGAACGCGGCGTCAGGCTATTACGCGTAATAATACCTATTGTGTATAAGCTGTAAACACATTAGATATTAAAGATTTATTTCACAGAAAATCCAAATTGGCGGAAGGATATCTTTTTATCAGGTTTGAATATTCAAAATCCAAGCTACCCTTATAAAAGACTTTTATTTTATAAATATGACCCAGAGAGAGAGAGGGAGAAATGGGGTTTAACGTCCACTCGTCACAAATTAGGTCATTTCGGTACTAACAAATGGTTCAATTCATTTAAATAATTCGCTTGCGCGTGGGAGTCTTTATGACCCAAAGAAAACCCACATGGTTAGACAGGCGACCCACCTCCTTGTCACGTACAAGCGGCACATATTAACCTTGTAACCTGTGGAAATAGATCGTTGGCTGTTGCCGCTGCGGAAAGAAAATGGTACCCACACCCTTAG
The DNA here is from genome assembly GCA_036850965.1 of Patella caerulea. Classification (NCBI taxonomy): domain Eukaryota; kingdom Metazoa; phylum Mollusca; class Gastropoda; family Patellidae; genus Patella; species Patella caerulea. The sequence continues at coordinate 7,848,538 of JAZGQO010000010.1, forward strand.
TTTTTTTTAAATCAATTGCCAATCTTTGGACAAAAGAAGGTTTGGTATTGCCACTTACGTAGGATGGAATTACTACCTAAATGAATTGCGCTTTGTTAACACTCCCCCGGCCTTCAAATCTCGATTATAAATTCATCTTTTAAAAAATTACTACAAAAATTTAAAAACGCTTAGAACCAAAGAACATTTGCATGTTGTTGTATATGCACTATGAGCACGATTTGTAAATAGAGACATCATCATTATCGTTATATCATTTCAACATTTCTTGCTTTTCACAAAACAGAATCAAAGGAATTTAATTACATGGGGTGGGTAGAAAGTCTTTAATAATTCGATTCTTTCAAGGGCGTGAGATATTTGAGCGCTTTGAAGATGTTCGCCGGTCGATAACAAAACTTATTTTTGAAAATACAGTTATATTGGACGGAGGTTGAAGTGTTAAAATTAGCTTTTATACGAAATTTATAATTGAATCATGAGATGAATAATCGAGACTATGGTTTTTATCTTAGCGACTTTCGTAATGATGATCGAGGCTAGGGCGAAAATTCAATCGATAAAATCTCGGTTTAGACTGGATCAATTTGACTGAAATTTTCAGCAAATTCCCTTTACATTATCTAGTTTTTAACTATTACATTGCGAACTACCTGCTCTTCATATAATCCCACATAATATATCTGTAATTGAAGTGACCCCTAGCAACATTTTATAAATCTTTTATTCCCCAGTGAAGTTTAACACAAGATACAATTTTATGAATTCACAATTAATGAGTGATCGTAAGACTACGGAATGTTTCGATGAGGATACTCTCGTCCCATAAAATTGTACCCTATGTTAAGATGCACAATAACTAAATACCTATCAAAGAAGATGTTGGAGTTTTAGAAGGTCTCAACAACCCCGTCTTCATTAGCGCAGTCGAAGCGGAACAAAAAGACATTAAACACATTTCATTGCATTTCTGTCTCAACAACCAATTCATACAGAATAGGCTAAAATAGGATTTTAAGTTGTCTGCATAATCACCCATGGTGGAAGCGGACGCTAAGAATCGAGGAAAGAACGAACGAACTTCAGTATGTTTTTGGACGATCACGTTGTACAACGAATGCTGCTCATTAGAAATTTAATTTCTTATTTGTTCATTTGATATTCAATTTTACTTGATCATTTGATATCTAATTTGTTAATTTTCCATTTGATATTTAATTTCTTATTTGTTCATTTGATATTCAATTTGTTAAATGTTCCTTTTAGGAGATAAACACTTCCTGTTTCGCATTTAGAGGGGTGTTATTGTCCAATAGACATGTCCTGAGATCATTAGGACCCGAGAAGCGTAGCGTCGAGGGTTCTAATGTAAAATCTCAGGACATGTCTATTGGACAATAACACCCCTCTAAATGCGAAACAGGAAGTGTTTATCGACATTGTAACATGCTTTTTTAGGATTTTAAAAGACATTACTAAAACAGAAGGGTGTTATTGTCCAATAGACAGTGTCTAATTATTGACCAATCAAAACGCAGGGTTTACACTGAAGCATGTTACAATGAAATTTAATTGTTCATTTGATATTTTAATTGTTCTTTTGATATTTCTGTATGTTTACTACTGTTAAAATAAATTCATATTCAGATTTCAGAGAGAGAGAGAGGGAGAGAGAGAGAGGCGGAGTTTAACGTCTAATCGACACAAACTAGGTCATTCCGGGACTAACACATGGTATAATTTTATTTCAATAATTCGCTTTCACGTAGGGATTTTTTAGCAGCGTGGGGGGAGGGCGGACCGGTGGACCCGGATAAAACCCACGAGGTTGCACAGGCAACTCTACTACTCCTTGTCATTTACAACAGTGGAAACGAAACCCCGCTAGTTAACGCAATGACAGGCCTTATGATACAGCGCACATGCGCTAACCATTCGGCCATTCAGCTTCCCATCTTGTTTATGGTAACAATTCTCCAGGTTAGAATCCTGTATAAAAATAACCACCCACCCCGCCCTCCAATGACTTGCTAGTCATGACGAGTATATAATGGACCTGTAGTGCAAGACAACGATAGTCACGAACAATAAAGACCGTATTGAAACATTTTACTATAGTTCTATTAAAGATCAATAAGACCGTTATTAGAAATCGAAATGAAATCAACGAAGCGTTGAATATTGCATACGTTTTCTAAGTATTCTCTTTGTTGAATGAGTTTTTAATACATATAATTACTAGTAATTGTTATTTATACCTCAGACAACGTTTACTCGTGTCTCTTAAATAACACACCAACACAAAAAGTAAATTACGAAAACAATAAAAGCCTTTCTAGGTATCACGGAGATAAGGCCGAGCCGTGTTTCGAGACAGTTTGCCTAATTTTCAGAAATATTTACGGAATCGATTCGTTATTAATTGCGAGAAAGAGCGGGGGGGGGGGTAGGGTAAGAGAGAGAGAAATAGGGTTTAACTTCCTCTCGACACAAACTATGTCATTTTGAGACTAACATATGGTTTAATTGTATTTCAATAATTCGTTTTTCGCGTAGGGGTCTTTAGCAGTGGGAGGAAACCGGAGGATCAGGAGAAAACCCACGAGGTTGGAATAACTTGAAAGGATCTTTCGTATGATATTATTCGCGAAAAATAGCAAAACATGCGAAGAGTCCAGGGGAAGAACGGCCTCAGATACATTTTCAACGAACCCCAGTTAATAGAGCCGCCATCTGGTAGCAAATTGTATAAGATTTTTCTGGAACAATCAATTTCAGTTAAAAACGATCGGAGTCACATCGATCCAAGGCTCTTCTGAAATGGCCTCCCGGACAAATAAAAGTCCATCGGACCCTTATTTAACCCTAGGTTTTTTTCTGAAATGTCAGTTGTACTGGTAATTTTGGTTCGTGTTAAACAGCATTTTGAAGATGTAATAAAACCCACTCGTTGTTCTGTTCGCGTCAACCATTCTCCTCCAAAAGTATATTTTGCATTTTATGCAAAAAATAAATGTGACTTAGAGCGTTCTTCCCGCGGACTCTTCATGTATTTGATTGGTTCTTCGTTGACAGTTTTGGTAATCAAGGCGCACTGACGCGAACCGTTAATGATTCCTTAAAACGTATTCGCTTTTGTCTTAAAATTCAATATTTTCTCCCAGGAAAACGTATATATAAATTAAAGACTCAATACCACTCTTGTTGTAACTGAATAATATGTCCCAATCTTTATTCTGGTCAACAAACAAATTGTATTATTTTACAATATTCCAATTAATTGATGATACAAATTTCATCTTAACAAGCCTAATTTAAAAAATTGGAAAAATTCAACTTAATGATTTGAAAAGCCTAACGTAAACCTTTTTAAATATGACTTGGATTTTAAAATATTTTCGAACTCTCTGGACAAGTAAAATAGGATGTAAGTTAAAAAAAAACAGGTAGGACACTTAAACTTCTAATACTTAGAATAAAGCAGCAAGAGTGTTATTGTCCCTTTAACTGTGCCGTTTTCTTGTATTATTTGTTTTATCTGTGTTTTGGTTCGCAGTTCTCCAGTTTTCTTTGCGATCTGAGTTTAAACTCGATGCTTCTATTTGTTTAGAGTTGTAAAATTCACCGAGACCCTAAAAACTCTGATTATGATTGTTAACTTTGTATATCAAAACACACTGACAATAAACATTAAATCAACACAGTACAATTTTATGGATACACAATTGTTGTGTTCAATATTTATCGATTATCGAATCATCGCTTATGTATTAAACTCAGTAATTGTGTATCCATAAAATTCTACCTTGTTTTAATTTATAAAATTAAATTATTGATAATTTAAGAGATGACGGATAAACATACTTACGTTCAGCAATTGGTGTTTTTTTGATCCAAGCTTTGTTCGGTATTGAGATAGGAAGAGATTTAGACTTGGGTGTCATTTTGTCATTACGGGAAAAATGAATAGCTCGTTCATTAGTTTTGTCCAGACATGGCGTTGCTAATAAGCCCATAATTCGATAAAACGTCAAATGTTCCGAGTCCAAAATAATTGTCGTTCACACAGTATAGTTTCTGTTTGAATGAACTTTCACAAAAGATAACCCGCGGAAGTCATCAACACTTTATCGCGAAGTTCCTGGTATTAACGAACGGAAATAAAAAGGAATATCAATGAAAGTCAAAAATACATCCACATCCCACGTGTTCTGAAGAGACGGGATAAGAGTGAAACTCACAAGGCAATAGACTACTGATTGCTTCGTTCATCCGTTATCTTTTGCAATTAAGAATCTGCTACGACAGCTCGCGTCACACAAATCCTAACTGACCTGGTCAATTAGTGGCTGAAAAGGTGTGCGTGTCCGAACGACATGGCCCGTGATATTAATTAAAGAAAAAACAGTACTTCCGTCTGACATCTAGACAATAACTGTTCATAACATAACTTTATCAATAATAAACCGCAACTTGTATTCACCGCACAAAGTCCGCCTGATCACTTGAGCTATCGTTTGCTAGAATGCGATAAGATCCATGCTGAAATGGTTTTGTAATGTACAGCAGATCGTGGCAACCAATTAGCCTCCCAACTGCTATAACGGTTCTAGCCAAGAGCTTCCACAAGTCTACGCTACACAGTTTCCTCCAACTCGGGGCGTTCTAAACATCAAATACCTCTCGGTCGCCAGCTTCTTGTAAGCGAATGATTCGCTAACGTGGTAGAATGTAACCCTTGACGGCAATTTACTGGGGCTCGATCGATTTTTCGCCGATATTGTATCGCAGAGCGGTGACACTCGTCTTCAAGAGCAAAACAATATGATATAGAGGGTTTATTTTACTAATAGTTCCAGTTAGTTAAGAGTTTATTAAATGGATGCAGGGTTGTATATCAATAATTATTCTTGCAATAGTTTAAAGGTGGATGTCGTGACCAAACCAAAAATTAATGAATAATAACGCCAATGATCTATTTGTAGTAATCAAGTCATATGATAGTTAAATATTTGGCCGTAAGTTAAATTGGGAAAAACGAATTGCACGAACTAGTGATCTCTTACAAAGTTTGGAATATAATCATATACATGTATTTATTTTCATTTTTTTTTTTTTCTAAATGTATAATTTTAATATTTATGACTCAAATGATATGATATGGTATCGTCCGTATTGGAAATTATTTCGGTAAAAACTCACACTATATTAAATTCATTTTTGTTTTTATTTCCTCTGGCTCGGAAAATTAACTATGCTATCAAAATTCATAGCTTTTCGTGACTTCATAAATATTTTGAAATATTTAAATACCCCAATCAGGAATAGATATAAATATACATGTTCGCGTATCAAAGCCAAATTAAATGTATCGCAAGATAGTTTGTGGCGCACAGTATCAAGGTCAGTCATAGAGTCAACTGGCGTGGTTTCGATTCCCGGAGGGGGGTGGCCTGGCCTAGTGGTCTAAAGTGCCGCGTTTCCACCCACTGCTAAAGACCCCTACACGCAAGCGAATTATTGAAATAAAATGAAACATATGTTAGTCCCGAAATGGCCTAGTTTGTGTTGAGTGGACGTTAAACCCATTTCTCTCTCTCTCTCTCTCTCTCTCTCTCTCTCTCGATTCCCCGGTTGTATGTGGCAAGGAGTAGGGGTCACCTCGTCGCTTTTCTCCATTTTTCCCCAATCCTAAAGACCCCTACACGCAAGCGAATTATTTGAGATAAAATTTAAACATATGTTAGTCCCCAAATTACCTAGTTTGTGTCGCGTTAAACCCCATTTTTGTGAATCTTTGCACTCACGCCAAATAAACACCCTTCGCCATGCGCGAATGTTTTGCATGTGTCTTTGCGAAACTTTCCACATACGCCAACTTATAAAAGTACCTTTTACAATGCACGAATAATTTTCTTTTTTTAAGGGGGTGGGGCTGCAGTGGCCAATTTTGACATAGTTTTTAGAAAGGGTACCAACCTATTTACCACCCTAATGAAAAAAATTCGAAAAACCAATGAACTTTTATCTTTCTACAGAGAATTCATTCAGCACACAGGTGCTCTACATTGACACGGGGGGTGTAGGGTCGAATGCATCATAAGGTGACGAGGAGTGTGGTCGCCTGTACAACCTCGTTGGTTTTCTCCGGTTCCTCCGCTTTCCTCCCACTGCTAGAGACCCCTTCGCGCAAACGAATTGTTGAAATGAAATTGAACCATGTGATAGTCCCGAAATGACCTAGTTTGTGTCGAGTGGAAGTTAAATCTACATGTTTTTTGAAATTATTATTTTATCGTCCGTGAATCAGCCATTTTTTATTACGCGCTGTCTTGTAAGAACATACTCCGCGCAGTTTTGCGTTTGATTAGAGGGATTTCTCGGGCCATTGCTTCAGGAATATGTGTAAGACTTGCTTTTCTCTTTTCATTACAATTGACGTCATAACAAAAGAGTACACGAGTCGTGCACTGATTCTTAAATGTTGATTGTGTGATATATATTCGCAGGAGGACCGCACTACACGAAAAACAAAAACCTACAAGATTAACCTGCCTAAAATATCAAATCAAGTGAATGGATCCGGGCACCAGCCGTGAGCGTCCACTGCGCTGTACAGTCCCGGGCCTGTTATGGCACAGGCTTCACTAAAAATGATTTGAAAAAAAAAAAAAAAAAAGAGGTATATATTGATTGAAATGGATCGATATTCGGGATTCATAGTTCCAAATTTTATGGAATAAATTGAGATTTATTGGACTTTTATCTTAAATTATCGGAAACTAATAATTACTGTGTACTATCCCTGCATCCGATTGCACCTTGCCAATTACACGCTAATGGATGCCTTCAGACTTATAGAGTCCTTTATATACTTTATTCTCGAAATTATACGAATCACTTTTACGTTTTCATAAACAATTTATAAACAAAGTCTTTGTATAACGATGAGTTCCAATGCGGCACCACCGTTAAGGCGTAATGTCCACTCGACACAAATTAGGTCTAATCGGGACTAACATATGGTTTAATTTTATTTCAATAATTCGCTTTCATGTAGGGGTCTTTAGCAGTAGGAGGAAACCGGAAGAGAGAGAGAGAGACGGGTGGGGGGGAGGGTAACGTCCACTCGACACAAAATTGAAACCACTGTCTCCTCAATTTTGGCGAGAGACATTCTGGCAGGAATTTTTGTCTATATCATATCAGGAACCATCGTTAAGTCCATCGTAGACCAACAAATGTTAGTACTAGTCGCGTTTGCGTTGAATTTCAACAAGGAGCGAAACATTTAATACGGACTACGGACATCCAATCAGTGTTTCGCTTACGATCACGTGATACAAATATGGCTGACGTCGCCATTTTGTTACAACGTCATATCAACGTCGGTCTCTTCAACAAAATTTTGGTCGTTTGCGTTAAACATTCTGCATTTGCGTGAAATAGAAGTGAATAAAACTCTTCTCTTTTTTTGGTTAAATCCCAACAACTGTTAGTCGGTCACGTGGATTTTATGCTCGTTTTCCTCCACGCGCATTTTTTGTTCTAATGTTAATATGTCACAAAATACAGACAACGTAACAAAATGGCGCCGCTAGCCGCAGATGGTCAGACTTTCTTTATATGGTTTTGGATGTGTGTAATTGTACTAATGTTCGCAATAACCAGGTGTGAAAATATAGATAGATTTATTTATATAGTCTCTTATACAATTCAAAAAGGTAATTAATGTCACTAGATAAGTGATCACGAGAAAAATAAAAATAGTCCTTATATTCTCTTGTTTTTATTCATTCTATACATAACAAAAACCTGGTAATACGCTGACTTTTTCTATATTTTTTTTGACAGTCAATTTCTGTTTTGAAGGAATTATTGGTTTTCCTTTTGTGTTCGTCACTTCCGTCCCATCCTTGAATACGCACTTATCGTTGCAATGATCTCTGTGTTAAGGTAATAGTTGGGACGTTTTAAACCAGTTCTATCACATATGTGGTACTTTAAACTGGTTGGCTTCACCGCGAGTTCTGATCAGCTTCGCTTTACACTTTCATTTATAACCTGCTTATTTCTGTGTGTTATTGAATGACATTAATTGCCTTCCTAAATATGGAAACATCCCCGTTCTCCCCAAAACGGGGGGAGGGGAGAGGACATTACCTTATTTGGTCTACCAAACAAATGTCATAAAAACAGAAAGAATTTGATGGATATTTTGACAATGGTAAGGATTTTACCACAATATAACTGTTTTTATATAATTATAAACATGTCATTCACGTACATTAGTGCGTGTGATTTGACTCATCAATAGAAATTATGAATCAATTATAAAGATACAATGCTTTGCTTACACTATGCTTTGAGATTACAATAAAGAGAGAGAGAGAATTGGGGTTTAACGTCCACTCGACACAAACTAGGTCATTTCGGGACTAACATATGGTTCAATTAAATTTCAATAATTGGCTTGTGCGTAGGGGTCTTTAGCAGTGGGAGGAAACCGGAGGTCCCGGAGTAAACCCTCAAGGTTGGACAAGCGACCCTACTCCTTGTCACGTACAACCGGGGATTCGAAACCACGCCAGTTGACTCAATGACAGGCTTTATGATACAGCACGCACGTACTAACCATTCAGCTACCCAACCCAGCCACGCCTACATTAAAGATACATTGTACAAGAGGTACATCTGCCAATTACAGGTCTTTCTTTAGCCCTGAAATGTTTTCTTAATTATTAATTAGACATTAATTACTTTATCCAGACCATAATCAACTCTCGATGTCAACGCTATAGCCGTCGATATCGATTAGATAAGAATCCTATTGTAGAAATACGTTTTTCGTGTATTTTCTGGAATCTTGTTGTTGATTAAATGAAGAAAGGACTCTTGTTGGTTGTTAATAATTCGATATATTCTTTAGTCAACAATACTTAATAGTAGATAATTCTTATAACAATTATTGGTTAAATGCTTAATAGAATATAAGCTCCAATGTGGATAAGAAAATTGACATAAACTTATGCTTCCAAATATCCGAATACTGGTCTGTTCTTAGGAATGTGATCTGAGCTGATCTTCCAAGACAGGTGTGTAGCCGGGGACATCTCACTGTGCCACCCGCTATTGTTCTGATGGGGGGGATTAATCAAGCAACAGGATTATCGAATACAATGGTGTTAAAAGTATAGTCCGCTTTTTAAAACTACTAGGTTTAGACTGATTAACAACTTTATTTACAATCTTAATCTTTAAGAGGCATTTAGTAACTGGAAGGAGCAATAAACTATAACACATACTTATTATGGAATAACAGTTATATCAACGTTGAGAGAATACTCTTCGAAACGTCGCCTAAATAAATCAGTAACTGTTATTCCATAAGTATGTGTTATAGTTTATAACTTTATTTACAATAAATTACATTAAAGTAACAACAATTACATGTATCAACCATAAATCATAACTCTACTAAATGTGATATGACGTCAGTATATTCAATTGCGCATTTTTACTCCATTTAACAGTTCGATTTTGTATCATGAATAAATTCTTCTACTCTTTTATTTTTACCTTTTAGGGGACAATCGTCCACCGTTATTCAATTGAACTATGGTATTTTCAGTACAAGTCTGCTCTTTCAACGCAATGTTAATAAATTTAAATATATTTGGGTGGCTTTTTCCGATCTTTTTCATTTTACTGTGCCAAATTAACTAAATTTTGACCTCCTTGAGAATTAAAATACTTAAATCTTAACTAGGTGAATAGTACTAATAGGGATACAGTCTATTTCACACCACTACCCTATAACACCAGTTGATTAGGTGGCACAGTGAGATTAAACCGTGTAGCCAGGTCTCCCTCAATTCTGTCATTTGGGTCTATATATCCGTATGTATCGCCTCGGGGATTAATCCTACAAATCTATCGTCTATACAAACAATATGCCATGGTAACTAAAACGCGTTAGCCCTTAGACGTTAATTACAATTAATAAGATAGATTTAAAGTGTAAAACAAAGAATACTGGAGACATGTGATTAATGAGATATATAAGACAATATGAAAAAGATATAAATAGGGAGTAATTAAGGTAGATTAAGATCCATTAAAATATGGTCTTCAAAAGTAAGTAATACTGTGCGGATTAGCATTTACTTTTGGGCCGTAATTCACCATACTATCTGCTGCTTTACGTTCATTGATAATTAACTCGAAAAATGAATAATCGAGGCTATGCATTTCATTGTACTGGCTTCAGTAATGATGATCGAGGCTAGGCAGAGATTTCCAAAGCAAATATCTCTGTCGGTTCTTTCTGGATAGATTTGACTGAAGTTTTCGGCAAATTGCCTATAAACTATCTAGTTTTTAACTATTATAGTGAGAACTGCCAACTCTTTATCTTATCTCCCATAATGTAACTTTAAACGTTGATGAATTATACGTGAAAGTAACCTATTATTGTTTGTAGTCTGCAAGGAAACAGGTGTTACTATTCACCATTTATCAATTTTTGTGACAATCTCAAAAAGACCGTGACCGACAGTCACACATATTATGAAAGTTGCAATCCAGGGGCGAATCTAGGAATTTTGAAAAGGGGGAGGGAGCGCCGCTGCGAGACGGGTTGAAAGGGGGGGGGGCAATACACTTATCCGTCACTTCCTTGCATCTGTAGACATTCCAAGAGCTATTTAGCTGATATTGTCCCCTAAGTAAACGTTCGGAGAGGACATATTTGGGTCTGAAAAAAGGCACTTTCAGCAGTAAAAAAGAGCACTGTCGAAAATTAGGAGGGGGGGGGGCTCTGCAATCCTTTGTGTAATAGTGATGTAGTGCAATACAGCCATGTGAAAATTATTTCTGGACGCGTTCTTTTAAAACAAAACAAAAAAAAAGCAAACAAGCGCCCCCCCTCTCTCTCCCCCCTCTCTCTCTCTCTCTTGCTCTAATGTCTCTAATGGTTGTCTAGGACATCAGGTTTACCTTAAAACTCAGCAGAATCCAGACATACATACCCAGGGGCGGATCTAGGAATTTTGAAAAAGGGGCGCGCCGCAAAATGAAGGCACTGGCCGCGGAGACGAGGCATGTCGCTGAGACGGGGGGGGGGGGGTCCTCAAAGAAAATGACTTGCATCTGTAGACATTCCAAGAGCTATTTGGCTGATATTTTCGTCTAAGTAAACGTTTAGAGAGGACATATTTGGGTCTGAATAAAGGCACTTTCATCAGTAAAAAAGGGCACTGTCGAAAATTACGGGGGGGGGGGGCGCCCCCCACCGTATCTGTCTCTGCAATCCTTTGTGTAATAGTGATGTAGTGCAATACAGCCATGTGAAAATTGTTTCTGGACGCGTACTTTTAAAACAAAACAAAAAAAAACTACACGAGCGCCTCTCTCTCTCTCTCTCTCTCCCCTCTCTCTCTCTCTCTCTCTCTCTCTCTCTCTCTCACTCTTCTGGTTGTCTAGGACATCAGGTTTATCTTAAAACTCTGCAGAATCCAGACATACATACCCTTACAAAACGGCGTAGTCTTTGTGACAAGGGCAGGACATGATTATCTCATTTGAACGTTTTCATTTCTAAGATTAACAAAATAAAAATATTGGAAATATTTACGCCTCATATACCTTCTAAGCATGCGCAGAAGCTATTTGTTTACATATCTGGGCGACCACTACTTTATTTATTTAATCTAATTGTTTTAAAGAAGAAAAGACAACTCCTAGAAACTATTAACCGGTTCTGTGCTAAAGTAAGTTTTTGAGAGAGAGAGAGAGAGAGAGAGAGAGAGAGAGAGAGAGAAATGGGTTTAACGTCCACTCAACACAAACTAGGTCATTTCGGAACTAACATATGGTTTAATTTTATTTCAATAATTCGCTTGCGCGTAGGGGTCTTTAGCAATGGGAGGAAACCGGAGTGCCCGGAGGAAACCCAAGAGGTTGCGAAGGCGCCCCTATTTCCATGCCACATACGCTCACACCAGGGCTCGAAACCACAGCCGCAAGCTAGAGGTGACCGGCTAGCTAGAGGTCTAAGCGCGGCACTCTAGACCACTAGGCCATCCCAGCCCCCCGGTTATGGTTTTGACTTTCTTAGAAAATATGAAACTCTCGCTTTAAATGAGATTACAGTGCATGTATTTATTTCGTTAATTTAAAGATTGATATAAACTACATTAAAGCAGCATTAGGTACCCGGAGAAAACCCACGAGGCAAGACAGGCGATCCTACTTCTTGTCACGTACAACCGGGGATTTGAAACCCAGCCAGTTGACTAAATGACAGACCGTATGATACAGCGCGCGCACGCTAGCCATTCGGCCACCCAACCCACACAAACCCACCAACCCACCCCCACCCCAGAAATTAGATAAAGAGCTGTTAGTTGTCGCGTAAATAGTTATAAGAAATATAATGTTTTGACAATTTCAGTCATATTACTTCAATCTGGCCCAAGAAATCGCGAAATGATTTGAGGCTAGCCTCGATTAATACCGTTCTATTGATAATAAACAAAGTTTCGAATATCCATTTCTAGCCACCACAAAACGTATTTGAATCCACAATACATCGCACTCATTCAATGGCAAAGAGAGTTAATAAGGGCCTTGGTAAGTTAATTGATGTCTTATTAAAAATTCATATGACTACTTTAAAGGCCCCGGTGAAACATGGCTGCGCCCATGGTGTCTTGGAGCTACTTTAATGGTCCCAGATGAAACATGGCTGCGCCCATGGTGTCTTGCTTGTTTGTAATAGCGCCGGTTAAAGTAAACCGGTAGCCGCATCGCAAATGTATGGGCGTAGGTACATATCACTTACTGTCATACAGCCGAGACTAGATGTAGGTTCCGTAATCTGTCGAGATTTGCCGAGTGGAACTGCTCTTTATCAAGGTAAGTAGAGAAGGGTATCCCTGGTTGGTCAGCATTAATAAGTTATATATTTTATCATTGCTTTATAAAGATTCGAGAAGCCTAGTCGAAATGTCGCTCAAGCAGATAGAGAGAGGGAGGGAGGGAGAGAGAGAGAGAAGTCCACTCGACACAAGGTAGGTCATTTCGGGACTGACATAAATGGTTCAATTTTATTTCAATAATTCGCTTGCCAGGGATATTTTACGAGCACGCCGATGTTTTCACAGGATCCCGAGTTTTCGTCTCACCCGAACGACTACACCACCCTGCACCACTGACAAGGAGAAACCACGCCGGGAAATCCAGATAAACTTTCTCGGGCAATGCAGGGATCGAACACTCGACCCCAAGTTACCGACTTTGCAACGGTGTCTCCCATACATATCTAACGGACAATGCTTTTGGGTATACAGCCTGTGAGTACAACCTTTTGATTATCCAGCGCCTTTATAGAGACTGGGCTCTTCAAATCTAGACAAGTGGGATTGGATAGAATATCGTACTTTGAGCTCTTGCTTGGCCGGTCACCTCTGGTTTGCGGCCGTGGTTTCGATCCCTAGTGTGAGCATATGTGGCTTGGAGATAGGAACGCATTGTCATCCCCGTAGGTGATAAAAGAGAACTTGTCTAAAATATCACCCTCAGTGGAAGCGGACGTTAAACACTAGTTGAAGACGGTTACTATACATAGAGATGGGGTTTAACGTCCACGCGACACAAACTAGGACATTTCGCGACTAACACATGGTTCAATTTTATATCAATAATTTCGGTTGCGAATAGAGGCCTCTAGCAGTCGGAGGAAACCGAGTCTCCTCCTTGACCCATACAACCGGGGTTTCGAAACCACACCAGCCGACCCAGTGACAGCATGCACGTGCTTACCATTTGGCCATCCACCCCCTCCCCTGGCCCAGGCAGTATTTAATTCCATAGAATTGTGACCTATATAAGCTTGATCTAAGTCTTGCATAATGTTTCGCTAATACCACAAATAATAGATGTTAACATGTGTTTATATCTCCTAGCTTTTTTTAACGAAGCTATAAATCTTCATTATAAATTTAAAACAATTTATCAGAAATGGTTATGGGGTCTGTGTTTACAGCCCTTGTGGTATCAATTCCACGGATGGACTCAAAGGGTTTATGGTAGTTTCTTTGGTCTCTAAACTGTTTAATGCTCTTGTGTAGTTAAGGGTTCCCCTGTTAGCCAATAAGAGAGAGAGAGAGAGAGAGAGAGAGAGAGAAAAGAGAGAGAGAGAGAGAGAGAGAGAGAGAGAGAGAGAGACACACACACACAAACTAGGTCATTCCGGGACTAACACATGGTTTGATTTTATTTCAATAATTCGTTTGTGCGTAGGGTTTTTAGCAGTGGGAGAAAACCAGAGTACTCGGAGAAAACCCACGAGGTTGGGGTGGCGACTCTACTCCTTGTCACGCACAACCGGGGATTCGAAACCGCGCTAGTCAACTCAATGGCAGGTCGTATGATACAGTACGAGCACGCTAACCATTCGGCCATTGTCAGATGACCTTCAACAGTCTCACACGACAACTTTTTGTCTTCGAAGGAATTATTAGTGTGCATACGTGCATAAATTCGCCCATGTATCTGTTATCACTCGTCACTTCAGTTAGTCATATAGAGGGATAATCGTGTTTTCCTTTGGCTTTCGTCACTTCCGATCGTTGAAACCTTTATTAGTAATCTAATTAGCAATGATGGAAAGTGTTCAACAAGTTCTTTCACATATGTGATAATGACTGACACCAATATTGCCCTTTAAATTTACACCATCTTGGCAATGTTTTGGGGTTACAAACTGAACCCAGGAACACCTTAAAACCCTTACATAAGATATATTACAAGCCATATGCCACGGAAACAAATTACGATTAAATACAATTCAGCCATTTTGGATTTCATTTGAATTTCTGCCGTCATGGATTTTCGAAATTGATTTTGTTTTAGATCAGAATTGAACCCGACAGCGACCTCGACAACCACATAAATGTCATACAGGAAGTCAGGAAACAATGAGGTTAACTTAATAACCGCCATTTTTGAGAACAATGCTGCCATGTTGGATTTTCGAATATATATTCAGAGACATAGAATACTATATAAAAGATATCGTAATGGTCATAGCTTACAATATTTGTGTTGGTTATATGGGGAGAATACTATTTTATTACGATTAATTATAATTCCGCCATTTTGGATTTCATTTTGGCGGCAATTTGATCATATCTTACGATGTTCGCTGGTTATATGGAGAGAAATTATTTTTGATTTTATTCTTTGCGGCAGTTTAGAAATTTTACCATCACAGATACTATAAATTATCATTAGTAAGGTGAATATACTGTAGTCGTCTAGTTTTGGCAGGGGCGGATCCAGACGGCGGGGGGGGGGGGGGGGGGGGGGCTCCAGCTACATAAAAAAAAAATAATGCCTTGCATCAATGAAATTACATCACAAAGTGATCCTACATCAATATAAAAATGATTTCTCTGTTTAAAAAGATCAATTTGTATGTATGCCTATGTAATTTAGAGACCATGATGGCAGATTTCCGTGACAGAAACCTGGCAAACCCCCTCCTGCAAAAATTACTGGATCCACCCCTGTTCAGGTCCCGATTCGTAGATCTAGCTGATTGGGGCGATTGTGGATATCCTGCCACGTTGGAAGAGGAGGATACTAAGCCGGTGAGGGGGGGGGGGAAATGGACAAATTGGGCTAGGGTCCATTTGCAAATTTAGTTAAAACATTAAAGTTACATTATGGGACATAAGATAAAGAGATGGCAGTTCTCACTATAGCAGTTAGAACTAGATAAAGTAAAGATAATTTACTGAAAATTTCAGTCAAATTGATTCACTTTTAGCCGAGAAAAGGGCGTTTGAAATATTCACATAGCTTCGGTCATCATTACTCAAATCATTAATATAAACAGCATAGTCTCGATTATCCACGTGATTGATTTAAGCGGCATATAAGAATTTAATCCACCAACATCGAAGGCTAGCCTTGACATAAAAAGTTTATTATGGTCTGGATATGTTAATTAATGTCTAATTGATTATAACATCTCGGGCTTAAAGAAAGACCTATAATAAGCAGATTTTGCTCTTGCATAATGCTATTTTAAGTGATATAAACATGTAACTTTTTGGTATACGTTGACCGATATATAATAATACTGTCAGTTAAACATTATTCGAAATAACACGTCTCTTTTGATGTACGTTGACCGACATGTTTTCATTAACCCAGTCGGATCAGATCAGTGGCACGTGAAACCCCATTTCGTTTCATTTTCGTTGACCGAAATGGTATCAGTTAAATATGAAGTAACCCTCTGGCCCCGAAATCCGCCCACGGATGATACCTAACGTACATAATAATTGTCTATTTAAAGAAGATTAAACGTTAAATAGACTTGTTTATGAGGTTTGTTCGAAGAGAAAAACAAGGTTTGATTTTAATTATTGGCGATATTTAGGTGTAAGCTTTTAGCAAGCGGACCAGAACCCGCTGTGGTAAGAAACATTCTATACAGCCACCGGCAATCTAGTCACAATCGTGTATAACTTTTGATGCCATAACTTACTCCAACTCCGGCCATTAGACATGTCTCTTCGAGGGGGAGCAGGATGCTATCTGACAAGATAATGGAAACACGAAAAGATTTGAAGACCTTAAAAATCCACGATAATTGAGGTAATTAGGATAAGTGACAGAGAGAGAGACAGGCAGACAGACAGGGAGAGACGGAGAGAAAGAGAAGGGGGGTTAAAAGTCCGCTCGACACAAATTAGGCCATGTAGATGCTCAGAGAGAGGGAGATTGAGAGAGGGGATGCGAGAAAGAGGGAGGGGGCAGAGAGAGAGAGAGAGAGACCACTGCCTTGGTATCCGATAAATGTACTGATACAAAATCATTATGTCCCAAACTGGATGATATATCTGTAGTCTTGTTTTCTCGGTCCCATCTGGTCCTCTTCTTTTTTCACACCTGAGCCCACCGTTGTAATCGTCGTCGAATTTCCTACCGATATGGAAGAATACGTGTTTCCAATTATATTTCCCTTGAGAAAGAATTGTCTTCTGATAGTGCGATCTCTGATTACCATAGTTACCTTCAACAAGAAGGAAGATCGTAAATCAAAATGAGCCTGGATGACCCAGAATAGTACCTGCGCACTTGATTGGTTAAATATTTCTTTAACGCCCTACTGTTCTGCCCTTCAACTGGGCTAATGAAGACAGGCATGTGCCATACAGTGTGCTATGAGGTGAATTTGTGCCTGTCTAGCGGATACTACTGTCTACTCCTATATCGAATTCCATCTGTCAATGGTTTTTTTACTTGGACGCCAATGTGTACTCGCGACCATGGTTTTTCTTCCCGTCGGGATGATAAGATATTATGCCTTGTCAGACCCTTCGTTTTGAGAAACTGATAAGAAAAATCACGGAAAAATCCCGATGAACTTTCTCGGTCAACGCAGGGATCGAACATAGTCCGTATATTTTACAGAACCCGTGAGAACACTTCCCGCCCCTCGTTGTTCTGAGCTAGTTACAGCCCTGCTATGTATAGTAACCTTCTTCTACTAGAGTTTAATGTCCGCTTCCACTAAGGGTAAAAGTCCTCTTTTATCACCTACGGGGATGACAATGCGTTCCTATCTCCAAGTCACATATGCTCACACTACGGATCGAAACCACGGCCGCAAACCAGACGTGACCGGCCAAGCAAGAGCTCAAAGTACGATATTCTATCCAATCCCACTTGTCTAGATTTGAAGAGCCCGGGCTCTATAAAGGCGCTGGATAATCAAAAGGTCGTACTCACAGACTGTATACCTAAAAGCATCGTCCGTTAGATATGTATGGGAGGCACCGTTGCAAAGTCGGTAACATGGGGTCGAGTGTTCGATCCCTGCATTGCCCGAGAAAGTTTATCTGGATTTCCCGGCGTGGTTTCCCGTCGTCAGTGGTGCAGGACGGATTGCCTGACAAGAACTACAAAACCCGGGATCCTGTGAAAACATCGGCGTGCTCGTAAAAGATCCCTTGGCAAGCGAATAATTGAAATAAAATTGAACCATTTATCTTAGTCCCGAAATGACCTAGCTTGTGTCGAGTGGACCTCTCTCTCTCTCTCTCTCTCTCTCTCTCTATCTCGCTCTCTCTCTCTATCTCTATCTGCTTGAGCGACATATAACTTGTTAATGCTGACCAACCAGGGATACCCTTCTCTACTTACCTCTCCCTCTCTGTGGGGGTTCGATTGCCGAATAGTTAGCACGTGCGGGCTGTATCATAAAGCATGTCATTGAGTCAAATGGGGTGGGTTCGAATACCCGGTTGTTCGTGACAGGGAGTGGGGTCGCTTGTCCAATCTCGTGAGTTTTCTCTGGGTCATTCGGTTTCCTCCCATTTATAAAGATTCTAGTCGCAAGCGAATAATTGAAATAAAATTTAACCATATATGCTAGTCCTGCAATGACCTAGTTTGTGTCGAGTGGACGTTAACACATACTCTCTTTCTCTCTCTCTCTCTCTCTCTCTCTCTCTCTCTCTCTCTCTCACACACACACACACACACACATTGAGAGATCGAATCTCTGTTTAGATAGTGATATGATTGCATTCATTACCTGATACGTTTCAGCACAATATTAAATATCCTATCACACAGTGCTTTATGACTGTAATACGAATGTGTTTATCTTCATAATAGCGGTGGCGCCATCCTGTAATTTTAAGCTGATTTGGGAATTTTTTCGCAATTTCTATTTCATGACAGAAAAAGTTTATTAAAAAAATGGGTTAGGCAAGTATTAGATAGATAGATTGTCGTTCTCGCAATAATAGTTTAAAAATAGATAATCGCCGTCCAATTACTTTATTTTATGCCAAGTTATGAGTGGTTGAAGATTTATGTATAGAGAGAAATGAGGGTTTAACGTCCACTCGACACAAACTAGGTCATTTTGAGACTACCAAATTTTATTTCTATAATTCGTTTGTGCGTAGGGTCCTTTAGCAGTGGGGCGAAACTAGAAACGCACTCGGTTAAGCAGGAGAGCCTGCTCGTTGTCACGGACAATCATGGGATCGAAACCACGACACTTGACTCGATGACAGATCTTCAGTGGCGGATCCAGGATTTTTTTAGGGGGGGGGGGGAACAACCCGCGGTTTACGGGGCTAATTTATGCCGGTAGTAACATAGATGCTGATTGTGTGCCTGATCTGCACCTGGATCCGCCCCTGATCTTATGATCTGAAATGTAAGTGTTAGATCACCCAGTCACCGAGTTGTCCCTTTAAACCGATTTTCGTCTCTCTTTCGTTTCGGGTTTTTTTTTTATTTTATTATCTTCACGCTTTCATTAACATTGACTGATTTTATTTTAGATTCAATTCGACACTAATTATAAAAGATCGATAACGCAAGTTGGATAAACGTGGGATATTAAAGCCGAATAGCAATAAAAAAAAAATATTAAATAATAGCTACAACGATGTAAGATTAGAATTAATAACAGAAAATCATCGCAGTGTCTTCCGCTATAAATTTTGCAATATTTCCCAGAAAGTTCTCCGCGTACGGAAACCAAAGTTTAGAATATTAACTTGTATTAGCATGGATAGGCGATTTTTAAAAAATACTACGTGTCTAAAATATTATGTCAGTTACGAAATGAAAATTATTTTCTCTGGGATCGTGCTTCGGTTCAGGTCAGGGATGAATACACGGTGAGTGACCTCGTTCGAAAATCAAACACGGTATCATTAACAGAATTCACGAAAGTCATGAAACTAAGCAACGTTGTTATCTCAGAACTTGCAGCTAAACACGTTTACTTCCGGTTCAAGGAAAATTGGCTTCCGGTTTCGCTTGTCGACACCGGCATTCCATTTGATCAGGATACGGGATAACTAAAAAGACGTTAATCATTATTTCTAGTGACTGGTGTTTATTTAGAGAATTGATATCATCTGGTACAAGTTTGTAAATATGATTTAACGTCCTACTAAAACCAACTACGTTAATGAACATGTCCATGCGGAGGGAGAGAGAAATGGGGTTTAACGTCCACTCGACACAAACTAGGTCATTTAGGGACTATTATATGGTTTAATTTTATTTCAACAATTCGCTTGCGCGTAGGGGTCTTTAGCAGTGTGAGGGGAAACCGGAGTACCCGGAGAAAACCCACGACGATGAACAGGTGACCCTACTCCTTGTCACGTTCAACCGGGGATGACCATGCAGTGTGCTTCGAAGTTAAATTTTAGCAGGAGAGTGGCGTTTCCGCCTACTTGTCATCGAATTTAAACCATCATTGGTTCCTTTACGTGTACGTCCCATGTGTACACGTGACCTCAGTTTTTCATACCATCCGTTCCGAACCACTGCAAATGGGTGTGGTGAATCCAGGAGAACTCACCCTGTCCATACCCAATTAACCCAGGGCCTTTGTAACAATGTGGTCATGTATAGAAAAAATGGACCCATAGTCTATGTTTCTGCATATTGAATTCTCAAAAGGGCCGAATTTTTGTCCAGACGACGTTTGGACTTCGTCCCCTATTAAGTCTGTTTTTCAACATTGCACAGATGGATCGGAAAGAAATTTTAACTTTAAGAAATTGACGAAGAGAAAAATGGACGTGTGTTATTATTGTTTGTTGTTTTATTAAATATTTAATGTCCGGTATTATGGACAGGTTAGTTTAATTACATTATGAAGGCGTAAATTAAATAAACGACCGTAATCATGTAACGTCCGCTCCACTTCCACCGTAGTGATATCGTTGACGTGTGTCAATTAAGATTGTTCTATTTAACGTCCGGTTCCACCGAAGTGATCTCTCTCTCTCTCTCTCTCTCTCTCTTATATAACGTCCACTTCCACCAGTGATCTCTCTCTCCCTCGCTCTCTCCCTCTCTCTCTTTCTCTCTCTCTCTGAGGGTATAATTAACACATTGGTGCAGGGGAGGATTCCGGCCTGGACTCCCATGTCAGAACGGCCCCGTATACTGACCGCGGAGCCCGGACTGGGGGGGGGGGGCTCTGGCTGTCCCCCTGGAAATGTTTGAAAAATGAACCCCAAATATGCGATTTGGGGGCATATGTGATTATAATCGCTGCCAAATAATATATTTCATAAATCGATTAACTTAGGCCAAAACCCCGACCGGCAAGTAGGCTAATTTGCAACCACTAACCTGTGAAATTATCATATCGTCATAATATTAATTAACGTATTATCATTTTATCGGCAAGAGTGAAGAGAATTAATTGTACTGGTTTAAAATGGGACTAGTTGAGAACATTTTGACTATTTGATTAACAAGTTAGGAATATTGAATCAGCAGGAATATTTTCATTGAAAAATGTCCCATTTTTGTTGCTGGGAGCGCTACTTGATTCCTACTGTGATGGAAGGCCACGAGACACATTCGTACAGAGAGACGAAAATGAAAATCATAAAAGCTGCTTTTTGAATTTTTGATTCTGGCGTATCCCCACAAACAGGGTACTGCTGATTTAATAACTAGTAAATTTGCGGGTGACAGTGTCGGGTGAATCAGATGAAATTTTTGGTTAAATTCGGAATTCCCATTGCTGGATTCCGATTTCTGACCCACACTCAGCACACCCGGCCCAGAAAGTCTATTAAACCAGTCCAATCCAGACTTCAGAGATGGCGTGGCGGCCCATTAAAGCCACCGGGCACATACAATATGATCATCATGGCTCCATGGTCGGTCCAATTCCCCCCTCTTCCATATAATGTTTCATTGTTTGTCCGACCGGCCCTTCGAGCTATCGTCCGACCAGCACTTCGCCCCTGCATTGATGACATCAAACGAACGTTACACTTATTAATTTCGTTAGAGAACAAGACGGAAATTATTACCTGTTGTTGTCCACCATCTTCCTGTCTTGGACGTTAAACCCCATTTCATTTCATTTCGCCCACCAATTATAAAACAAATTCATCACTCACTGGTTGTTAGTATCCGTACATTGACCCCACAACCAGACTGACAATAATATCGTTTCTGTTTTCAAATGGGTGAACGGAGCAAATTTGGTAGGCCTGTTGGTTGGGCGGAAGGGAGAGGGGGCGGTGAATGGTTAGCAGAACAAAAGAATGTTTAGCAGAACAAAAGAATGTTAAACCAATTTCATTTCCTACAATAAGTAGAACAGCCGTGGTTAAAATATAATCTGTTTATTAGAGTTGAGTGTAGCTTATAGTGTCCTATATATAAATAATCCCCCGAGTTTATTTGTTCAAGCAGCACATCACGATGGACATCGATCAGAATTACAGGAAGATTAGGGTAACTCTATCTGCTGACAGTTGACATATTCCAATATATATGTAGCTTTTAATGAAAAATGTTGGCGACATGCAACCTAGCTTAAAGATTTAGTTCTCGGAGATGATCTATAACAACATAGACTGGTTAAAGGGGGTGTATTATAGTTCCTATATTAAAGGATGTATGACTCTATTCTTCGAAACCTTAATATAACCGAACATGAGCCCATATTAAAGGGAAAGAAAGAAGTTGGGTTTAACGTCCACTCGACACAAACCATGATATTTCGGGATTCCAATCAACGCCAGTTGACTCAATGACAGGCTTTATGATACAGCGCGCACGTGCTAACCATTCAGCCACCCAACCCCGGACCTAAACGAACCCCCTACAGTCGGAATTGGAAATATTCTTTGAAACCTTGCAATAGTCCAACATGGATTTAAAAACCCATATGAAAGGGGGTATGACCGACATGGGTCTAACAGCACATATTAAAGGGTGTGTCGCTTTTTTCTTAAAATCCTTAATATAGACGAACATGAGCCCATATTAAAGGATGTATGACTCTATACTTTGAAACCTTAATATAGACCAACATGAGTCCATATTAAAGGATGTATGACTGTATTCGTTGAAACTTTAATACAGACGAACATGATCCAATATTAAAGGATGTATAACTCTATAAATGTTAATACCGACGAACCTGGATATAACAGTCCATATTAAAGGGTGTATTGCTCTATTCTTTAAAATCTAAGATGGTTGTGGATTTAACAGCCCATATTAAAGGAATGTGTCTTTATTCTTTGGAAATGAGCCAAACATCACGTGCAATATGAGTATATATAAAGTGATTTATATTCTACATTGCTGCAATTTCTAATCAATTATGTTCGGTGAAATACGCGTCCAAATTGTGCGGCAGTCGTTTCCGCTTACTTAGTCCGCTTGGGGTTTTCTTTCGTACGTGAATCAGTCAGGATTTCCGCATTGACAATTTGGATATGTTATCGAGGAAGTTTGTTTTCATTGCTGGTTTTTAAACGGTTCTTTGTGTCTTTAATATTGGATATTAGGACCCCATATTTTCGCAGTAAGGATGAAATTGATCAATATTGAGTTATAATTCATGTTTGTAATTTTGAATATTATGGACAATATTGAATTCGAGGTTAAATCCCTTTAAAAAAGTGGGACCTCGGTGGCTCAATTACGGTGTTAACCGAAAAAAAAGTTCATTGGATTTTCCGGCGTGCCTCTCCGTTGTCAGAGATGCAGGAAAGTACGAAATCTCAAGGTCACGTGTACGTACTAGTACCTCTGACAATTTTAATTCGATATAAGAGTAGGCCATAGTGCTGTCGTGTGGGGAAAGTTTCCTTCATGGCACGTTGTCAGTATTTATTAGCCCAGTCGGGGTAGGACAGTAGGACTTAAACCCCCATTTCAATTTTATTTTATTTAAATAGCCTCTGATTTATTCACGTTGTGTCCTGTTTTCAATCTCATATATTTTATTTCAGTTTATTTCAGTTTATTTCTAAAAACAAAACCTATCTTAAATAAAATTTGAAGAATCTGGGAAATTGTAAAGCTGACAGGAGGCGTCTGGTATCTGTGCGCGCGGCTAACCGGTTTACATTGTATCGCGATAGAACTTATTGCTACAGAAGGTAAAGATGTATAAAGCAAGCACTAAATTTGTCTTTCTTTAGGCCTTAAATGTTATATGAATTATTAATTAGACATTTATGAACTTTATTAATCATCGATGGAGAGAGAGAGAGAGAGAGAGAGAGAGAAAGAGAAATGAGGTTTAACGTCCACTCAACACAAACTAGGTCATTTCGGGACTAACATACGGTTTTAATTTTATTTCAATAATTCGCTTGCGCGTAGGGGTCTTTAGCAGTGGGAGGAAATCGGAGTGCCCGGAGGAAACCCACGAGGTTGAGAAGGCGCCCCTATCTCCATACCACATACGCTCACACCAGGCCTCGAAACCACAGCCGCAAGCCAGAGGTGACCGGCCATCTAGAGGTCGAAGCGCGGCACTCTAGACCACTAGGCCATCCCAACCCCCTGCTTTGTTAGGGTCTTCAATTTGTTATTGTATGACGTCATGTCCATCACACTTTACAGGGCTTGATGTAATCTTATCTTATATTTATTGGGTAATTTACGTTATTCTTTGTCCGATATGCGGAACAGGTGGTCTCACAAGGACAGCTCTCTAGTCGTGCGGATGGGACGAAAAACCGAGGTCCCGTGTACACATTGGCACGCACGTAAAAGATTCCTTTGCAGTTGGAATTCCATATAAGAGAAGACCGTATCGCCGGTGCCCGGGCAAAATTTCCCTCATGGCACACTGTGTGGCGTATTCCCCTTAGCGTATGCCCATCTTCGTTAGCCCAGTTTAGGAAAAGAACAGTAAGACGTTAAAGCCCTTTCATTCACTCATTACTAATGCTATTCGTATATTGAATTTAGATGAACTGATCAATTCGGGAGGACCCGGAGAAACCCACGAGGTTGAACGGGCGACCATACCCCTTGTCACGCGCGAATGGTGCATCGAAACCACGCCCCTGTGATACAACTCTTTTACACGAAAGCTTCCCGTAGGTGGGTAAAGATAGCAATATGAGAGGGGGGACCTAGAACAAACTGCAACAGAAATCGTTTCTTTGGGAACTGTTCAGGTGTGGTCTCTAGTACTCCCATAACAAAAGCGGCCATTATCAGTCTTGGGGAAATTTGCATAATTAAGATAAATCCAAGATGGCCGCCAGGAGACCAGAAAATCGCCAAAATCTCCGAAACGGTTGACTTTAGCGCAAATAAATGTATTACCGACCTATAGGAAATCGATACTCGCGAGTTCAAAAATGCCGACATTTTTTTCTTCCGACCTTATTGTAACGTCGTAACGTCATTTTGACGGCATTACGTTGTTCTCGTGACGTCATTATCAAATTTTATTGACACTGCGATCGGAAAACTGCTGGAAACAACGAACCGCTCAGGCCCGGATCCAGGATTTTGTCGAAGGGGGGGGGGGCATAGATTGGAGAAAAGGGTAATACGTTGCAACTTTGAATTGCTAGGGCGGAGACAATGCGAAAATGATGTTTATATCATCTATTAAAGAGCGGAAATGTGAATTACAACAGGAAGAAGGTAAACGAAAATGAAAATCAACTATGTCACTGGGTCGGGGGGGGGGGGCGTGGGCATGCCCCCCCCCCCCCCCGGATCCGCGCCTGCCGCTGTATAATTTGTATAAAAGAACACATCTTCACACAAACTGAAACTACATATCATCGTTCATCTATAGTCTGAAGCCACGGTAGCTCAATTTGTTGCAGGAAGTGGCCAGAGAAAGTGATGCAAGTATAGTCTATACCTCCAGTTGAAGATGCTGCACAATAGTCAGGTCAAAATACAATTTAACCCTCAAAAGATTGCTACAAATGGTTTCTCAACTGATTCTGGTAGGCCTCATTCACGCAAGTAAGACCCTCGGGAGAGTGTTTTTATAAAGATGACACACAAGCTGGCCACCGAAACCTCTTAATGTAACTATCAACGCAAATTTGATGATCTTGGTGTCTACCCCTAGGTTTTTGGGAGCAGAGAACACATCAAAATTATTAAAAACGACGTTTGCCTTGAAAATAGTCCATTTCAATTGTTCGGGGGGGATGCAAACGCTATCGATGCAGCAGCAGATGCAATGGACTCTACTACTGTATTTGGCCCTTGCCAAGCTGAAAACTGAGACAAACCAAACAACGCTCATGATGAGGTCGATACAGAGGAGGGTGACACCTAAAACTGAACGCTCTGAAACTTATCCTATGGACAAAGGTGTTCGTGTATTAAGTGATAGTAGACACTTGAAGGTCGTGAATTCAATTTCATAATGATTCAACAGCTTAGTGATAACCAAAGTTTTCTTAATGTTTTTCTTGCCCCCCCCCCCCCCACAAACCTGGGTATAGACATCAAAATCATAAAATTTGAGTCAAGAGTTATAGACTATTGTCATTTGGAGGTGTTGGAGACAATATTTGACAGCATATTGACCAACATCATTTTTTATGATCTTAATGTGTTCTTTCCTCCCACAAACCAAGGGATAGACACCAAGATCATCAAAGATTGGTTGATAGTTACAAGGTATGAATATTATGACGTTTCGTTGGCCATTTAAAAAAGGGGTTTCCGGCGGTCCTACTTTGGTAAACTATTAGTGCATTGTTTGTAATAAAGTACACTAAACCCTACCAGAAGCAGTGGAGAAACCTTTCGTTAATACTTGAGGGTTGAGGGGAGAATTTCCATATATCGACTTGATTACAATATCGCAGTTAACTAATATGCCATCGGGTTCAAACCTAGACTAACGTTGTCACAGAACTAAATCTAGAACATTGGGATTGACAATTTTCGAGCAAAAAATACGTTGCGAAGACGATGGACAGCCCTCGTGTGCCCGAATCATTGCTGAAAATCATAAGTTGTAACTGCAAAGGGGATGTAATTCCAAGCGATGTAGGCCGTAACCATGGCTTGGCTTACACTGTTGGGTGTGAAAAATGGATTATATCTTATGCAAACTCCAAAACAGTGATAATTTATTCCTCTGAAGATGTGGGCGATACTTTCTATTTTCGGTCTCATAAATTGGCACTGGAAACATCAGATGTGTTCTGTTTCTTTGACATTTCTATATAAATTATAAGATGCCGATTTTCTATATTTTTGTTTTCAGGTCACGGTGGATAAGGCGCTGGTTCGCTAGCCTGGAGGTCGGGTGTTCGATCCCTGCATTGGCCGAGAAAGTTCATCTCGATTTACCGGCGTGATTGCCCCTTGTCAGTGATGCAGGGGGGCATGACAAGGACAGCTGCCTAGTCGTTCGGATGGTACGAAAAACCGCGGTCACGTGTACACGTATGAATTCCAACTGCCAAGGGAACCTTAAAGTAGCCATGTCTCTAACTCAATATTATCAAAAATCTTCAATATTGAAAATACGAATTATTTGTCAATTTCAATCAACATTGATGCTGTAATCTTATCGGGAAAATGTGGGCTTCTGATATAAATATTCAAGACAAAATAAACATTTTACCATTGGTACACGAATCGTGTACCATTATGCGTTTCAGCCCCAGTTCTAGCTAGAGACTCGAGGAACGAGGCTCGAAACATTGCACCAAATCAAACGGCGTATGTAGACTGGAATAGTCAGACGATAGAAATTTGCATTCGGTTGAGACTGTCGGCTTATTTCGCCGAATATAAACGGAAACCATTAAATGTAAATCAGTTTATATACATTGATACTACAGTATTATATGCGTTGCGACCCAGTTGTGTCAATTTCTAGGTTCCAAATTAATGTTAGCGATTTAGTTACTTTAAATTGCACGCCAATGTGTACACGGAATCTCGTTTTTTCGAACCACCAGAAGGACTATACGTTGTCCCTTGTCAGACCATCTGTCTTGCACCACTGACAAGGGAGAACCACGCCGGAAAGTCCCAATGACCTTTCTCGGCCAACGCAGGGATCAAACATCGAATCCCTAGGTAAGCAAGCTAACGTCTTACTCACTGAGCTACCGTGGCCCTGCCTATAGATGAACGATGATATTTAGTTTCAGTTTTGGGGAAGATGTGTTCTTTTTTACAAATTATACAGCCGTTCGTGGTTTCCAGCAGTTTTCCAAGCGCAGTTACAATTAAATTGAATAATGACGTCAAAACGAGCAAGACGTAATGCTGTCAAAATGACGTTACGACGTTACAATAAGGTTGGAGGAAAAAAATGTCGGCATTTTTGAACTCGCGAGTATCGATTTCCTATAGGTCGGTAATACATTATTTTGCATTAAAGTCAACCGTTTTGGAGATATCGGCGATATTCTTGTCCACTGGCCGCCATCTTGGATTTATGTTAATTATGCAAATTTCCTCAAGACCGATAATGGCCGCTTTTGTTATGGGAGTACTAGAGACCATACTGGAACAGTTCCCAAAGAAATGATTTCTGTTGCAATTTGTTCTAGGTGCATTTTTATCTTTACCCGCCTACCGGGTATATCTGGGTTTTTCGATCCATCCATTTCGGGTAGACCAGCGTGTGAATATGGCACATTCCCAATTTCGAATGATATTTTCGTACGCAATATGGAATGAAATATTGAAATTTAGTTTAATAACCACTACTCATCATACAGTGTGACCTTTGAATGATAGTTTCCTTCGCAATATGGACCTTTGAGGGCCATCTTACCGGTGCATTGGCACTACGTCCTTCTCTTATTTCGATTTCCAACTGTCAAGGATGATTTTACGTGCAGTTCAATGTATACACGGGATCTCGATTTTTTTTTCTCATCCGAACGACTAGACGTTGTCAACTAACCAGATCAACAACGTTAGAGGAAAAGATAACCGTAAAAGTCAATTATCGAGGCTTTGATGACGTGGTGTACATTAAACAAGATACCAACAAACACGTAGATCAGCTCTTAGTTGTTAATTACCGGAAAACAGAGACTTAACTATGGTGGCTGATTGGTAAAGCGACAACCCGACATCAAGGCAATATAACCCGACACTACGACAACGCGACAACCCGACAGCGCGACATTTTTAACCCGACACTACGACATTTTCACCCGGGTTATAATGTCGTGATGTCGTGTT
This sequence comes from Patella caerulea, assembly GCA_036850965.1. NCBI lineage: Eukaryota > Metazoa > Mollusca > Gastropoda > Patellidae > Patella > Patella caerulea. The sequence goes on from JAZGQO010000010.1 coordinate 7,877,575, forward strand.
GTCGGGTTGTCGCCTTATGAAGGGGACATCACGACATGATACCAATCAGCCACCATACTGAACAGCTCGCAGTTGGAATACCCGCCACTGTCAACTTGTCATTCATTCACTATATAATAATATATCAGAGGAGACAGGTGGAGCTTTTGGTGGTGAAAGTTCATTCACTAAGTACAACAGAGAGAGAGAGAGAGAGAGAGGGAGGGAGAGAGAGGAAGGGAGGGGGAGGGGGAGAGAGAGCGACCAACAACTTAGTAAAAAAGACTGATAAACAAAGGTTGCGAGAGAAAGGGAAAAAAGAGAGGAATAGGGAAGGGATAATGTCGATAAAAAAGGTAATTTTGGGACTAACATTTGGTTTAAGTTTAGTTCATTAATTACCTTGCGCCTACATTAATCATACATTGTACTCCTTAAGCGTGCATGTAAGACAAAACTGCATGGCGTACATAAGGACATTTCCCCCGGACAATAGAGACTTTTGGCAAGTGGAATTTTCCGCATCCGTATCACGTATCAGTATCGCCACGTGGTACGTTGCGTCAAGGCAGTTTTAGAGTTTTGGCAGATTTTCGCGGCGTGTACATATGGGTAACTGGGCTAGCTTAGTTCTATTTACAGCATGATGTCAGTTATCTACCAAGATCTTCAGTACTAGTTAAGTGTCTACTATAACACAACATTTCAGCGTCTAAAAGTAGCAAAAAGTATGGTAAAAAGACGACGATGTTATATGGACCTTTTCAGTATGAAAGCTGTTCGATACGTGCTGCCGTATCCGTGTGTCGTTTCACGCATGAGAAATACACAAGCATTGTTGACGTCACACACAAAATCGATACGGATACGCGATACGGACCAGAAATTTACGCTTGCCAAAAGTCTCTACTGACTCGACGGCCTACTCCTATCTCTCCCCTCCCTCCCTCTCTCTCTCTCTCTACTCTCTCTCTCTCTCTCTCTCTCTCTGCCTTTAAAGAACACGTCTGTCCGGTTGCGATAAAGTATCTGGAATCAAAATACGCGCGTAGATTAAATCTGGACTTGCCTTCCTTTGAGGAACACATCTGTGAGATTGCGATAACGCGTTCGGAATCAAAATACGTGCGTAGATTAAATCGGTACTCACTCAGTAAAAGCATGTTCAATGTTTCCATAAATCACTTCACCCATAGCTTGTCAATCATTAGTTGATGAAAGTATAACGGTTTCAACTGCAATTCTAAAATTCAGAACTACGAGTATTTTATACTCGACACAGATCAATATTCTGTGGGCAACTTAAAGAAAATGTCTCGAATGTTAAGGCGAATCGTTTGAAGAAACTTTTCCCGCGTTACGGTAAAGCGTTTACAAAAACGTCTCAAACGTTACAGTGAACAGTTTACCGATAAGTCTCAAGCGTTACGGTGGGCAGTTAACAAAAACGACTCACGCGTTACAGTGAACAGTTTACAGAAACGTGTCAAGCGTTACGGTGAGCATTTTACAAAAATATCTCAAGCGTTATGGTGAACATTTTACAGAAACATTTCACGCGTTACGGAGAACAGTTTACATAAACGTGTCAAGCGTTACGGTGAGCATTTTACAAAAATATCTCAAGCGTTATGGTGAACATTTTACAGAAACATTTCACGCGTTACGGAGAACAGTTTACAGAAACCTTACGCGTGTTACGGAGAACAGTTTACAGCAACTTGTCAAACGTTACAGACAGTTTACAGAAACGCTTCAAGCGTTACGGTGGGCAGTTTACCAAAACGTCTCAAGTGCTACGGTGAACCGTTTACAGTAACATTATGGTAAACAGTTTTAAGACACATCTCACAAACCCGGTCTTTTCGCCGTATCTTAAAATTTTGCCTGCACGTAGGGGGTTTTAGCTGGAGGGGGGGGGGCGGGGAAAACCACGAAATATAGTCGACTCTACTATTCGCCACGTACAATGGACTGGGGAAAACCACGAAATATAATCGACTCTACTATTTGCCACGTGGGGTTGAAACCATGCCACTTGATTCAAAGCGCACGCAATAGACCATAGACATAAACCACGTGACGGATTTATTGCTTGAGCGGTACCTATTTAATCAGAAAATATATTTGATAAGGTTCGGTTGGGGCGTTGCTTTTGCTGAACACGACGCGTGTCAGTTTGCGATCCAAAGCGCAAACGTTCGACCATTACCCCTCCCTCCCCCTCCTCTCGCGCTCTCTCTCTTTCTCTCTCTCCCTCTCTCTCTCTCTCTCTCTATCCGCCTCTAAGGAGGGATTTGCGATCAAATGGATGAAGGGCAATTGAGGTGCTTTCTATACATTCTAATGTTCACCAACAACTGAATATCAACGCCGTGGCTCGCTAGCCTAAAGGCCACGTGTTCGATCCCTTACAAGGACAACTGTCGTTCGGATGGGACGAAACACCAAGGTCCCGTATATACATTGGCGTGCCCATTAAAAATCCTTTGACAGTTGGAATTCAATACAAGAGTAGGCCATGGTGCCGCGGTCCGGGCAAAATTTCCCTCATAGCACACTGTATGGCGTATGCCCGTCTTCATTAGCCCAGTTCGGAGCAGAGCAGTAGGATGTTAAACCCCATTTCATTTCATTTCATTTAACCAGCTGGAGGTTTCTGTGTATCTATTAATGTTATTAGTTTAAAACCTATAGACAGACGGTCGTCCATTTGGATATCTCCATCTTAGAAGTCGATATTGATGAAATATTGTCAATGATGAGACACATGTGATGGACGTTAAAATAGATATATAGACTTAAAAGGTTCAAGATATCAGACAGGTTCTCTGATATACCACGACTAATATACCACGGCTAATATACCATGGTTAATACACCACGATTAATAAATATGTGTAAGTATGTTTTCTCTGATTGAACGTAATAGGACTTTATGGGGTTTCGCTATCCTGCTGTCGTAAGCACAGACTTGATCTACAACAAGACAATGGACGGATATCAGAATAAGTTCTTCAAAGGATCTCAACTCACATAATTTATAATAACCGGCGCGTCGTATGGCTAATACCATTAATATCTGTAAATAGAGAAAAACGAACGATTTGGGGTTTTTTTTGTAAGATGTTTGAAATCAACCATATTAGGTAAAGCAAAAATAATCTTTGGGGTTTTTTTTGTGATTGCGCGTAACGTGTTGGTTTGTTGACGATGCAAACTATTTATGCAAGGTGGTTTACCATGGGCTAATAACCATGTCGCCGATAAAGACACTCTCTTCTTGATTGTTCGCGCGATTTGGCTCAAGTAGCGATAAGGGATTTTTCTTCGGCCGGTTTTCGTGAAAGTATTTTGTCAGAGGAATTAGTTTAGGTGTATATCTTATTTCCATCCCATTCCACGAGATTAGGGAAGATGGAGGATAGAGTGCTAATTTGAAACAGGCCATAATAACAGACGTGCTATTATCAAGTGGTGTAACTCCTACTAACTATTCCTAGAAGCAGACGTGAAAAAAAACACAACTAAGACACAAGAAAAATTCGATTTGGGAAAGGATGGAATTGTTATTCTGCAATAAAACTGCGTGGATTTCAAGTGACTGGTCTATAAATTGGGTGAACTAAAGCGTGGTCGGTTATATTGGGCGAGGGGAGGGGAGGGGGGCAATTAGGACTGAAGTCAGCGTGGGGTATTCCATGTCCCATGACAGATGTAGCCGCTAAAATAAAACAAAGGCATAAAAAGAATATTTGATTTAAGAAATGAAATGGGGTCTAACGTCCTACTGATCTGCTCCTAACTAATTAAAGGATCGTAATATTATGTTGAAATAAAACTGAATGGAATTCCTTATAAAAGAATAAAAAATACGGAATTAATAGAAAACTGTTTTACCCGAAATAACGAATCTCTGGTCACGAATGTAAATGGCGTGGAGAAGACATCCCCCCCCCCACACACACACCCCAACACACATACGCACACCCCCACCCCTCCTCGCTTCCCCCAATCCCCGTCATATACGTATGGTATGTCTATGTCAGAATCTAACCTTGCCACCATTAAGTACCAGGGCCCTGATTCACGAAATCTTAACTTAAGATAAAATCCAAATTTTAGTAGATACTTCAGTTTTGATTGACTCAGCACTAAAATCAATATAATATTATCCAATCATTTGGATTTTATCTTAGTTAAAATTTCGTGAATAAGGCCCCAGGGCTAAAATATATCGAAAGTTACAGGAGTCGCACGAAAAAAAATCACGGTGTTTTAGATCACCAGATCTGCTATTGAGTCAAGTTAAATGATATGAAATGAAATGGGGTTTAACGTCCTACTGTTCTGCTCCTATAATTGGCTAATGAAGACGGGCATACACCATACAGTGTGCTTTGTGGGAAATTTTGCCTGGACAGCGACACAACGGCCTACTCTTATATCGAATTCCAACTGCCAGGGTATCCTTTACGTACACGCCAATGTGTTCACGGGACTAGATAGCTGTCCTTGTCACGCTTCCGTTCTGCATCACTGACAAGGAGAAACCAGTCAAGTTATGTAGTTCACGTTCTAAGCTTGTATGTGACAAGGATTAGAGAATGATGCCTATCCAACCTCGTGGGTTTTCGCTGGGTCCTCTAGCTGCAATATTTGTAGATGTGATAATCCGTGACATTCGCGTCTATAATTAACACACTATTCGAGGCTTTGCGCAAGTAAAATTAGGTTCACCAAATATCATTACAGTTTGCTATGAAATAAGTAATTATGTTACAAATAGTGAAGAGCCGAACACTAAAATCTTAGTCTTTTCTTATCGAACAGTTTTTCTGTATTTTCGAATTCACGTGAAAAAACGTGCGTGTTCTAATTCTGGTTCGGTGGCCATTTTAAAAGTGACAGAAATTTCGCGAAGAAGTCGGCTTTTATTACATGTAAAGCTACGTGCAGTACGGATTGGAGTCGGTTTAATTGGAGAGAGAGAGAGAGAGAGAGAGAGAGAGAGAGAGAGAGAGAGAGAGAGAGAAATGGGGTTTAACGTCCACTCAACACAAACTAGGTCATTTCGGGACTAACATATGGTTTAATTTTATTACAAATAATTCGCTTGCGCGTAGGGGTCTTTAGCAGTGGGAGGAAACCGGAGTGCCCAGAGGAAACCTACGAGGTTGAGAAGGCGCCCCTATCACCATGCCACATACGCTCACACCAGGGCTCGAAACCACAGCCGCAAGGCAGAGGTGACCGACCAGCTAGAGGTCGAAGCGCGGTACTCTAGTCCACTAGGCCACCACCCACCCCACCCCCACCCCCCGGTTTAATTGGACATTAGGGAGTTATTCGCCAGTAACTTTTTTGTCATCCAATCCTGACAAATCTTAACTAAAAGGAAGGACTTAGAACGTCGCTCTGCTGTGGCTGGAGCAAGACGGAAAACATCAGTAGTTGAACAATTTCCACCTGTTTCCCCCAACTGTTAACGATCCGTCGTACAAGCGAATTATTGAAATAATATTCTACCATTACGTCTCGTCCTAATCGGATGTCTCCGGAAAAGACAATTCGGTACTTAAAGTTGACAATAATGGCTTACCTGATGAGATATATGGTCAATTAGATGGTACCTATGATTCGTAATTGTTATTGACACACTTTTCACGGTCAGCGCATTCAGGACGTCAGCTTATCAAGATATTGACCGGTGGGGCATATCTAGGTGATATTATGCAGTTATATGTCTGGTCCAATCTTATTTCAAATCATTTCGCTTCATCCGTCTCTAAGTGATATCTGTCGGTCAGACAGGATATGACGTAATTTCTATCATTGCCGCCATGTTAGTTATTGAGGCCCATATTTTCGAAAATAAATTAGTGCTAATCATAGATTTTAATCGCCCATTTTCTGACCAGTCATATTCTGACCAGTCATATTCTGGAAAGCTAACAAATTTTCAGCTAAGATATAATCTTTGATTAGTCTATTTATTGAGTTAATCATTGTTCGAGAATACCATTAAAAATGTGATAGTCTGAAACGTTTTCTTTGACATTAATCATTGACCAAATCAGCCCATATATTGGGGGGGGGGGGTAGTCGACAGGGGGATTAATAGCGTGGTTATGCCATTGTGATGCATTCAGTTATGCAGTTATGAACCAAATAAGCATGAAACGACATTTATTTTAAAATGAAATGAAATGATGTTTAACGTCTTTCCTGGCTAATACAGTTTACAATCAGGGGCCTTATTCACGAAATTTTAACTAAGATAAAACCCAAATTTTAGCTATATGATTGGATAATATTAGATTGATTTTAGTGCTTAGCCAATCAAAACTGAATTATCTACTAAAATTTGGATTTTATCTTAAGTTAAGATTTCGTGAACCTGGGCCCAGGGTATTTTATCAAGGACAGCAGCCCTACGGACTACTATTATTTCCAATTTCGAGTGTAATGGGTTCTTTTAGGTCCGGGGTAGGATGGCTGAATGGTTAGCTTGTGCGTGCTGTATCATAAAGCCTGTCATTGAGTCAACTGGGGTGGTTTCGAATCCTCAGTTGTACGTGACAAGGAGTGGGGTAGCCTGTCCAATCTCATGGGTTTTCTCCAGGTTCTCCGGTTTCCTCCCACTGCGAGAGACCCCTACGCGCAAGCGATTTCTTGAAATAAAGTTGAACCATATGTTAGTCCCGAAATGACCTAGTTTGTGTCGAGTGGATGTTAAACCCCAATTCTCTCTCTTTTTATCTCTATCTCTCCCCCCCTCTCTCTCTCTCTCTCTCTCTGGGATATGTTTTTCTTTGCAATTTCTTCATCAAGCGTTTTTAATACAAAATAGCACAGGAGATACCACAGCGAACCCAACAACGGGAACTGGTTTTAAACCCCATTTCTCTCTCTCTTTCAGGTCAATGGGGTTATCGGTTTTTCTCACGTTCCGTTATGCACCACTGACAACGGCTAACCAACCAGGCAGGAACATCCAGATGGAGCTCCTGTGTCAACAAAGCGAGCTAACACGAGAGCTCCTGATTAACAAGTCAGCGTCTCAACCACCATCCATCCCCTTTCCCCATAGTTAATACATACTCTCTGTATACTCAATTTACAGTGTCTGCCAATATGTTATCGATTAACGCCCCTCCCCCCCCCCCGCCACACACACACAAACAAATTACAGGAAATTTTACAGCCGTAAAGGAACCATGTTCCCGAAGCAATCACCCTTGATATAATAATATACGGAAAAAAGGCACACGGCCTTCCTTGTTTGTGACAGACGCCCTCACTCCCATCACCACCACCGTGACACTTTCAACCGACTATATAAAGAGAAGACAAAGGGAAAAGTCGACTAGAAATGGCATTAATTGCATTAAAAGCGCTTGTTACATTCTTTGTTGCAGTTTCAAATGTTCATACAATATTTCCAACAAAGAGATGTGAGAAATGAAAACAGCCAAGTTCAAAGCGGAGCCAACTCAATAATTTTCGACAGTGCCCTTTTTTTACTACTGAAAGTGCCTTTCAACTAGCTTTTTTGCTCGACTTTGAGGCTCTTTTTCTACGATTTCCGAACGTTTAGACGAAAATATCAGTCAAATAGCTCTTGAATTGGCTACAGATACAAGGAAATGACGGATAATTTTCTTGGCGCCCCACCCCCTCTCAGCGACGTGCCCCGTCTCCGTGGTCAGTGCCCTCATTTTGCGGCGCCGCCCCCCCCCCTTTTCAAAAGTCCTAGATCTCATAAAACTTTATGTGTGAGAGAGAGAAATGGGGTTTAACGTCCACTCGACACAAACTAGGTCATTTTGGGACTAACATATGGTTAAATTTTATTTCAATAATTCGTTTGCGCGTAGGGGTCTTTAGCAGTGGGAGGAAACCGGAGTGCCCGGAGGAAACCCACGAGGTTTAGAAGACGCCCCTATCTCCATGCCACATACGCTCACACCAGAGCTCGAAAGCCAGAGGTGACCGGCCAGCTAGACGTCGAAGCGCGGCACTCTAGACCACTAGGCCATCCCAACCCCAAAAATTTTATGTAATTGGCACTCAGTTGTAAGTATAAATATTGCAAAGGCATGAACGGCCAATTGATTCCATCGAAACATGAAATAGACACAATTCGTGTTTATACAACGACATTCCAAGCGGGCCGATGCGAACAACTTTATTAAAAATGATAGTTACTTTTTCATCTTCTGTGTGACGGAGTCTGATTTAAAAAGGCCAGTCTCAATTATGTTTTGGGTAATAAAACTGCTTAATTTTGTGTTAAAAGCCCTTAAAGTCCTAGTCTCGGTCACCCAGAACTTACGGAGAGTCTGGGAAAGTTTTCTGGGTGATAGAGACTATTAAAGTCGCCTACCTTAGGGCCGATCAACTAACTCAATATATGTGACATGTTTTCTAACAACTCGAACCTGTCTGGAAACGGAGACCGATGTCCCAAGCAGTATTACACGGTGCCTAGATAAAACCTGACTTTTATTTTATAAAAATAGGCTAACGTGTAGATGAAATGCACCTTTCATTATAATGTACATCATGTGGGTCATCATCTTCAATAGAAGGAGGGGGGTGGTCTAGTGGTCTAGAGTGCCGCGCTTCGACCTCTAGCTGGCCGGTCACCTCTGGCTTGCGGCTGTGGTTTTGAGCCGTTATGTGTGATGTGGCATGGAGATAGGGACGCCTTCTCAACCTCGTGGGTTTCCTCCGGGCACTACGGTTTTCTCCCACTGCTAAAGCGAATTATTGAAATAAAATTAAACCATGTGTTAGTCCCGAAATGACCTAGTTTGTGTCGAGTGGACGTTAAACCCCATTTCTCTCTCTCTCTCAATAGAAGGCTTGATCTTGCCTTAACTAAATACAGCTTATCAGGCCCTTCACGTAATACCCTGCATATTCGCCACTAAGTTCGATTGGCACAAGTCCAGGTTGGGAACCTATCAGATTCATCGGTCGTCGTGAATACCAAGTCTCGTGCTTTTAGCTAAAATGCCTACATGTTACAATCAAGTTGCAAAGTTCAAAGATCGATCAATGTCAAGGTTGCTGGTTTTCCACGAGTTTCTCAATTTAAAAAAAACCCTGCTTGTTTATAGTGTGTTATGTGCCCCGAAGTAAAGTTCGGGAATTGCTGAGTATTGAAGCAACGGTTAGATGTTTGTAAAACTCGCGGACGTTGCTTAAGGAACATGGTGGGTCATGCACTGAATAGATCTCTAAAGGAACGGAAAAAAATTGAATCGAATCCTTAAAGGGTTTACGTATCCGTAGAAACGATTTTTAGGTTGACATTTTGTGTGGAGTGGAAGTTACCTCCACCCCCTACCGCCATGAGCCTTACTGAAATGTCGTATATCTGGATCGTTGCCTGTTAATATCGATTTAGGTAATGGTTACCCTTGTTTATCAACGCCTCTCTCTCTCCCTCGCGATCTCTCTCTTCCCCCCCCCTTTCTCTCCCTCCCTCTCACTCTCATGAACAAACCAATTCTTAAAATTAAATTGAACAATTGGTTAGTCCCGAAATTACCTAATTTGTGTCGACTGGACGTTAAATCTCTCTCTCTCTCTCTCTCAAACCATAAACCATATGTTCGTCCCGAAATGACCAAGTTTTATGACAAGTGGACGTTAAACCCCAACTCTCTTCTCTCTCTCTCTCTCTCTCCCTCTCTCTCTCTCTCTTTAAACTATATAATTACTTTTCCCCCAAACACAATTATTTTCTCATCATGGTTTATAGTAATCTATGAAGAAATGAAATATTATACAAGATAGCGATGCATCATCATGGCCTTCTCTCTCAATACATCTACAAATATATTAACCATATTCCCACTGACGTCCCCAAGCTTTATATCTTCCTCTTATAGAAATTAAGGTCTTAATCGAATCCGTCAGCAATTGGTTCTGTACCTGGCTAGCCAGTTAACGCCAGGAGAAAAATTGGAGTTTACGAATAAATCAATTAGGATCAAAGGAAAAGTCGATGTCCATCATAGTTTGTAATAACAAATGTGTCTAATTCTATTAGAGGTGGAGATTATTCGGCCATCTTGTCAAATCTTGTCATTTCCCAGAAACCCATTCATTGGTATAAAGGTCATTCTATTAACGTGAGAAGCGAATCAATTTCACTATGTACGAAATACCCGGATGGGAGAAATATGTCCGTTCAAGGACGTCATCTTAATTTCAACATTAGTTTCTGATTGATTCAGAAGTTGATAGGTTGAAACTGAAAGGTTAAAGTTGATAAGCTTCCATTCAAGGGTTAAAATTCAATACCGCTCCCCCTACAAAGCGCCGTCGGGTAAAAACCCATAGCCGAAAACCACTTTAAGATACGCTACTGTCGTGCTTCTAAAGCCAGGCTGACACTTGCACGATTCCGTGGCACGCATTGGCACGACTCGAGTCGGCAAGACACCGTCCGATTTGCGCAAACTCGTCGTGCCAATGCGGGAAGTGCGTAAACAATGCGCAAACTATGCGCAAACTCGTCGTGCCAGTTCGTGTCAATGTGGACACTGATGGGCACGACAAAATCGTGGCCTAAAGTCGTGCAAGTGTCTTGATAGGAATTGGGTGATCGAATGGTTTAGAAATGAAATGAAATGAGGTTTAACGTCCTACTCTTTTGCACCTAACCTGTGCTAATGGAAGACGGGCATACGCCATACAGTGTGCCATATGAGGAAAATTTTGCCCGGGCAGCGGCACTACGGCCTACTCTTATATCGAATTCCAACTGCCAAGGGACCTTTATGTGCACTCCAATGTGTACACGGGACCTCGGTTTTTTCGTCCCATCCGAACGAGAAATGGTTGTTTCCCCTAAAAATTGTGTTCCATGAGTACTGTCATTATGTTAACAGGCGTGGTTTCGCTTCCCCGGTCGTAGGTCCTTCTGCCACCCCCGCCACCCCCCCCCCACACACACACACACACTGCTAAAGACTCGTACGCATAAGCCATTTGTTTAAATAAAATTGAAAAATATGTTAGTCCCGAAATTACCTAATTTGCGTCGGATGGACGTTAAATATCTACCCCACCCATCTCTAAGTCTCTCTCTCTCTCTCTCTCTCTCTCTCTCTCGGGTGAACTTGTTTATGGATGGTAAACTAAAATTACCCCGTTCGCATCCATCCACCTACCATACCCACTCCCTCTCCCCACTCTAAGATACGCTACGGTCCTACTACCCTCATTCAGAATTAGAAACAAATTGCATTGCTAATTGTTAAACATGTCCATAAATGGTTTGAAACACTCATGTCGATAAAACACTGAACCGAATGTAATTTCTCCTCCAGCAAACATAAATTTAGCGTGAAATTTGCGTTGACTTAAATTCCTCATTAATTGGATAGTGACATGTTATACAAGATCGAGGTATTCCATACTATTGATGATTTTAACTCGGAACAAAAGTCGAAGTAATTCGGCACAGGTGAGTACGTCATTGGTTTTCGTGCCTTAGATTTTAAGTCAGGTTATCGACAGGAGAACTGGGCAGAACGTCATTGATGTTCGTGCCTTGCGTTTCAAACATGGTGCGCAACTGCATAGCAAATCATTGGTTTTCTTTTCTTCCTCGTCTCGATCATATATATATTTCTATGGTCTCGATAACACGGGGAGGGAAATATGTAAAACGTCATTCTTTTTCGTCCCTTGTGTTGCAGGCCTCCTTCACACTGCAATTAGAAAGGTGTAGGACGTCGTTGGTTTTTTGGGGTTTTTTTTGTATTCTTATGCTCAACCCGTGTGAACGACGTCAATAATGGCTTAGTTCCAGTAGTTGCAATATCGGTTCACATTAGGAGTGTATATGACGTCATTGGTTTCGTTCTACATACTTCAAACCCAGTTAAGACTGAGAGGAGAATTAAGTGTGCAGTACGTCATTGGTTTAGTTCTACTTGTTTCAAGCCCGGTTCATACTAAGGGGAGAAGTATGCATGACGTCATCGGTATCCGTGCCTTAACACTAATGTTTTAGAGGCATTTAGTAACTGGAAGGATCATTAAACTATAACACATACTTATGGAAGAACAATTACAGGTTTATTTAGGCGACGTTTCGAAGAGTATTCTCTCAACGTTTTCAAGCAAGACGTGGGGTGTGCAGAACGTCATTGGTTTCGTTCCACATGTTTAAATCCTGGTTAACACTGAGAAGAGAAGTGTGTAGTACGTCACTGATTTTCAAATCCGGTTTAAATACGCAGAAAGCGCGTCGATCGTCATTGGAGAATTGTGTCTGTCTGCCTGTGTACATGTGCGTGTACAAGGCAGTGAATACTGGGAAAAAGCTTAGGCGAATGCTGATGTTGACAGAAACTATAAAATCGTTGAGAATTAAAACCCAAGCCAAACAAAAAAAAAATCTTCGACGTTTCCAATTTTCGTGAATGTTGATTTTGAGAAAACCATTAGTGGAAGTATTTAGCTGTAATTGTGTGATTTAAACACCGAGAGGTCTGAGTAATGGTAAATTGAATGACATTAGATAAATATGGTCTAATAGAAATCAATGTATATAAAATTGTTGTAAGATCTGGATAATCGGTATATTATTTTGTTTAAAGGGGCATGGTGATCGGGAGTCACGGGCACTGGGTAATCAAGGTGTCGGCTCATTAGGCACGTGATCCCGGGTACAAGAAGGGGGGTTGGCTGGGTAACCTCGCAGGATTTTCAGCGTGGTTTCTGCTTTGTTGATATTATATTTTGTTTAAAAGGTCTTGGTGATCGGGAGTCACAGTGGCCCAGTAATTAAGCATGTGATCCTGGCGCAAGAATGGGGTTGGTCGAGCAGGTTCTGTGGGATTTTTCGACGTGGTTTCCGGCTAAAGGGACAGGGTGCAGAGGCAGATCCGCCCCTCCCCCTAATTTTCGACAGTGCCTTTTTTTTACTGCGGAAAGTGTCTTTTTTCAGACCCAGATATGTCCTCTCTAAACGTTTACTTAGACGAAAATATCAGCCAAATAGCTCTTGGAATGTCTACAGATGCAAGGAAATGACGGTTAATTGTCTTGGGAGACCCCCCCCCCCCCCTCAACCCCCTCGCAGCGGCGTGCCCCGTCTCTGCAGTAAGTGCCCTCATTTTGCGGCGTCCCCACTTTTCAAAATTCCTAGATCCGCCCTGGGTGGCTCAATGGATAAAGTATTGGTTCATTAAACACGTGGTCTTAGATACGAGACCGGGGCTGGCCGAGAAGCACCGCAAGATTTTTCAGCGAGAATTCCGCTTTGTTGATGGTGCCGGACGGAAATATCTGACATGGTAAAGAACATAGACGTTCGAATTGTACGAAAAACTGGGGTTCAGCGACCATGTTGATGTGCACGTAATGGAACCCTTGTTATTTGAAATCTGATAAAGTGTAAAGAGAGCATGTCCATTATAGCATACTGAATGAAATGTGCGTGTCTTCACCGGATTCCAAATATCCGGGATGGTACATTAGAGTACATTAGAGTAGGGCGTTAAACCCCATTTCCTTTCAAATTTGGATGAAATTAACCACGCCGTTGTCAACTTCATATGAACAAGTACGATCCATGGTCAGCCAAAGGGAGTCCTTTCCCTTAATGGCGAAACACAGACAAACAGACACTTAAGACGGGGACACGAGGCGAGAGAAGGGCGTGGCAGACTGGGAGAGGCGGTGGAGGGCTAAGAGAGAGGGGGCGGGGGGGGGGCTTAAGACCAACTCGACACAAACTAGGTCATTCGGGACTAAAAAATATGGCTCAATTTTATTCTAAGCGTTCGCGTGCGTTAAAACACTTAACTGTCTCCACCCTACCCTCCCCAAATATGGCTGCAACCCACGGCGAGGTTTGTTGGCTCAAATAAGACTCTGTTCCTTTAATGGAAAAATTCTATGTCCATACGTTATTTCACTAATGGAAAAACAAATTAAACTATATATGACATCCGTCATTTATGGAAATATTCGGTAAAAAGTAACGAATAATACACTTTTTTCTGATTCAGTTTCCATGGACTCGATTTTATTTAAGATATTTCTATATATGTAATTGCCAAGCAAAATTACGAAACAAAATGTTAAATTTAAAGCCTCAAACTCAGTATTATCGACAATATTCCGACATTGAACACACGAATTAGAACCCATTGTTCCACTTCCTATATTTAATGGACAATAAACATTTTAAAATCAGTTCCCGTTGTTGGGTTCGCCGTGATCCCTCGTGTGCTATTTTGTATTAAAAACGCTTGATGAAGAAATTGCAAAGAAAAACATATCCCAGAGAGAGAGAGAGGGGGGATAGAGAGAAAAAGAGAGAGAATTGGGGACTAACACAATGACGTGATTTAATTTTATTTCAATAATTCTATTGCACGTAGGGGTCTTTAGCAAAGGCAGGAAACCAGAGTACCCGGAGAAAACCCACAAAATTAGACAGGCAATCCTACTCCTTGTTACGCACAACCGGGGACTCGAAAACCACGACAGCTGACTAAATGCAAGGCTTAAAGTGCTAATCCCGATAACTTTTGGGGGAATAAAACTGCTTAATTTCGTGTTAAAATCCTTTAAAATCCATAACCTAAGGCCCACCTACTAACCCGATATTTGTGATATGCTTGTAAAAAACTTAAACCTGACACACTTCATCTGGAAATGGAGAACGTTTTATTATTCAGTATCTAGATAAAACCAGACTTTTTTCTATAAAAATAATATTTAGGCGAAATTTACCTTTTGTTATCAAGTAGAGGGCATGGGTCATTCACTGTATAGGCCTCTCAAGAAACATTAATCGATTATCAGGTCACCCAATGAAAAAATAGACCCGAAATCTTAAAAGGGTTACGTGTCCGGATAAGCAGTGTTGACGTTCACGTCCAAACGACTCAATATTTTGAGCTGAAATTTTGAGACAAGGTAAATACACCATGCCACTATATTTTGGTCCATAAATTTCATAAATACTCGGACTTTAATTTTTGAGACTCTGTTCTTATCGGGATTGTCCCTTTAATTATGCTAACCATTTGACCATCCATCCCTAACATATCCCAGAAGTCGATACAGAAGTAAATATGGCGGTGGAAGTAAACCTAAGGACGCGGCGAAAACTTCGAGGTTGGACTAGGCTTAAAATTCAATAGCTAATATAAAATATATCAAAGTCGATCAATTTGATTGAAATTTTCAACATTTTCTATTTACGTTTTCTGGGGGGTTTTGGTTTTTTGGGGGTTTTTTTTAAAGATTATAACGAAAACAGTCAACGCTTTATTATATTTAATCTCCCATTTAACATTAACGGAAAGATAAACTTCGCTAGAAATGATGTGCACAAAATAATAAGATCGTTAAAATAATAAATAGGGTGGCTTTATTATCACACAGGTGACTTGGGTGACCGAACGGTTTGCACGTGCGCGCTATATCATAAAGCGTTTCACTGAGTCATCTGGCGTGGTTTCGAACCCCCAGTTGTACGTGATAAGGTGTGAGATCGCCTGTCCAACCTTGTGGATCCCCCCCCACACACTGCTAAAGATCCCAACGCGCAAGCGAATTATTGAAATAGAACCAAATCATGTTAGTCCCGAAATGAGTCATGAACTAGTTTGTGTCGAATAGACGTTAAACCCCATTTCTCTCT
Organism: Patella caerulea; assembly: GCA_036850965.1. Classification (NCBI taxonomy): domain Eukaryota; kingdom Metazoa; phylum Mollusca; class Gastropoda; family Patellidae; genus Patella; species Patella caerulea. Next base: position 7,893,245 of record JAZGQO010000010.1, read on the forward strand.
CTTTATCATCATCACACGAGTGTAATTCGCAACTTTTGACGCATGCGCCGAGGTTTGGCCAAATCTGATGGCGACTTTTTTTTTAATGAGGCTAATGCCCTACCCCTCGACTACTTTCGTGCGTCAAATCGCGTTGAGTTCGTCTAATTTCGACATTGTACACGATTAAAAAAAAGCAAATCTATATGAATCAACTAACGTGATAGAGCCCCATTTACACTAAAATAAATAGCTGAACATGTGACTAGAATCTATCACAGCTTGGATATTGGTAAATACGCTTTAATTAATTACCAGTCATAGGTGGCAAATTTTGATTTAACCAGCCGATGGCGAATGCGTGTTAAGGAGACGACTAATAGCATGTTCCCGACCGTGAGAGAGGTCAGCACCCCGAAAACCAATCTAGAAGGTGCGTGTGTGTGTGTTTTTAGAAGGGGATAAATGAACTTTCTTTCTATATGATAAAAACACAGCCAATTTCAGGTTAATCAAACGATAAAACATGTACCAGAGCTCCACGAAAACACCCTTCAAACAAAATAACAAATATTTGGTTGATTTCAAAATGGCTGAATATACAGAAGGCAATGTCCTTCGTTCATAGATTGCTTTACGCCAAGGCCGCCATTGATTGTGTAAGTTTCACTAAGTTACTCAAGGGGAAAATCTGGACCAGTGCAATACGCATGACACAAATGTCAATTACATCATTAAATATTGTGTCAAATACATAGCATCATTATATGTCTTGTTAAAAAGATGGCCGTTTATTATTAGCCCACTCTTGTCTTATATTACAGAATTGGAAAGTGTTTTTTTACGTACTTTATTAATGATTTTGAACTTGTCAAGCAGTGACTAGGTTCGAAATTAATTGCATATTCTGTTTGATAAATGTCCATGACCCTGTACATATTATATGCCGTGTAACGTTTAACCGATGGTGCGATGATTTGAAAACTGTAAATACTCGTCATTTCTAAGGTGTGATTTATTTTTAGACTAAAACATGTTTTGGGGTCGTTTTTTTTTTGTTTTTTTTTTGTAAATAATCACTGTCCTTAGTCATATCAGTATCAATCACTCTTGAGACAGAGAGAATGGGAGGGGTGACGTCCATCCGACACAAACTAGGTCATTTTGGGACAAACATACGGTTCAATTATTATTTCAATAATTCGCTTGCGCGTAGGGGTCTTCCCTACGGCGAACAGGTCTCCTGTTTAACCTCGTGGCTTTTCTCCGTGTCGCTCGGTTCCCTCCCACCGCGTAAGCGATTTAGGAAAATGTCCCCATCTGAAATGAATGCTCGAGGCGCCCCAACCCACCCTTCCGCCCTCCTCTCTGTACGCCACCAAGAAAAACTCTCCTCTGAAAAAAATGCATACACGTAACTCATCTCAACTGGATTGAATTAAAGATAAACGTCATGGTAAAAAGAACCAGGTAAAGAATCTAATAAAAGCAAATATTTATTGGGATGTATGTGATGTTCTTGTTGGGTTTTTATAAGTTTATTGGCTATGTGAGTCGTAGATCACAAACTTTATGCACCGTGTATAATCAAATTTAACCCTATTTTAAAATTCAATTTAAGTTTGAAACATTAGTTCTACGTTTTCTATTGGAAAAAGTATAAAATTGAACGAAATTAAGCCACGACTGGATAGAATCGGACTATGATTTTATACAATAGGCAGATTTGCTTTAACAGATGTGTAGAATTGCTTGAGCACGTCCGTCTAACTCTTCTTATATTATTTCAATTCCTTACTTAAAGCCCATGGTAGTCATTATTCATACAGTATCTAATAGATTGAGAGAGAAAGAGGGGGTGGGGAGAAATGAAATGAAATGAAATGGGGTTTAACGTCCTACTCTTTTGCACCTAACCTGGGCTAATGGAAGACGGGCATACGCCATACAATGTGCTATGAGGGAAATTTTACTCGGGCAGCGGCGCTACGGCCTACTCTTATATCGAATTCCAACTGCCAATGGATCTTTTACGTACACTTCCCTGTGTGTTTTTCGTCCCATCCGAACGACTAGGCAGCTGTCCTTGTCAGGCCCTCCTTCTGCATCACTGACAAGGGGAAACCACGTCGGAAAATCGAGATGAACTTTCTCGGCCAATGCAGGGATCGAACACCCGACCTCCAGGCTAGCGAACCAGCGCCTTGTACACTTAGCCACCGTGACAACAGAGTTGAGGCAGGGGGTGTTCAAGTTCATTATTTCGCTCGAACGAAAGGCGTCTTTAAGCAGTGAGGAAACCTTGTAATGTACAACCGAGAAATCGAAACCACGCCAGTCGACTCAGTTACAGACCTTATGATACAACTCACACGTGCTAGCCATTTGTGGCCATCCAACCATATATCAATGAAAACATTTTGTGTATATTTATTTTTTAGTTCCATTATCATTACATATCAGCGGATGTTCCACAGAAATGGTCTTTAAATCTTATCTTCGTGTCTTCGCCGTCAAATCTACATTATTATGACGTCAAAATGGCGCTATTTTCAAAGTCCTATTATTATTGGCATAGTATATTTATATATTTCTATGATTTTTGGGCGTGATGATACCATAATGACGTCACAGACATGATTTGACGCCATATTCGAATTGTTTTGGTACATGTGAATGACTAAAGTGAACGGTTTAGTCGTAATTTGGATGTAAAAACTCAATTTGGAGACCATTTTGAATTTACGATAATTAGACCCTTTCCAGGTGTCCGATTTTTTGGAGACTTTTGTTTTTACGTTCTGAATACACAATTAAATGATAATCAAAAGCTAACTGTTGCGGTGTAAATTGTAACGGGTGCTTTTCTATTTTACCAGCCTATAATAATGGAATATAACTTTAATCAACCGCTACTTCCAATGTTTACTTATGTTTGAACTCATCGCGCTCCCAGTTCTCAGATCAGTACAGCTTTAAACAATCCGAATCTTCAATTTTCATAGCGTCTAAATGGACATAACAATCGTAACGGAACATAACAATCACTACTTTTAATTTGACAACAAATTTTGCTGTTTATGACCAAATCAAAATAATTTCGGATGAATATAATTGCGCGTCATGTTATAAACGGAATATAACTTTAATCTGGCGTTACGTTCAATATAACCGCGGATTTAAATACAACATAGAGATTTGTGAGGTAAGTATCAACAGAATGTTATGGTATCCATTATTTCATTGACGTATGGCCACCTCTTTTATACTTATGACAAGAAAAATCATTTCGCATTAACATAATTGCGCGCCAAGTTAATAACAGAATATAACTTTAATCAAACGTTACTTTCAATATAGCTTATTTGCAACTGCATGTTAACATACAATATAGAGATGTCGATTACAGAACACGTCTGATAGACTAATGGCGGACTCGGGAATGGTTTTGAATAGAAATCCAATCTAGATAAAACAATTAGTAGGGACTAAATGAATGTTGTTACCTTTGAGCGGATTACTGGAACACAGTTAGTGGTTTGTGATCGATAGAAAATGATGGAATGGAGGTAATACGGTCGTTAATTACCTGAAATAGTCCGTAATACTCAACATGCCGTGGGTTTTAATCATGCCAGATTCCAGCAGGATCTCGTGCAATTCTACAATTTATGGTCATCAACGGAAGAAAGTCATTTTATTCTTCCATTATTAGCGTGTGTTTTGTGGCGTCCTGTTTCGCTTTCTGCTTGGTCGTTTGTGAGAACATTTGAAACAAAGTTATATTGCACCGCAGAACGTCCATATAACTCATGTTCTCTGTAAATGTTTAGACCTGGTCTATTTCTGTCACTGTGATAATTAAATCAGTAACCTAATCACCAATCACTACTCACGCAAAAACATTCTAAAGGAATAAATGCGTAATGACAGTATTCGGACTTATTCATAGCAACATACCTCATAAGAGCTAAATTGCAGGTCTTTCTTTGGGCCTGAAATGTTACATAAACTATTAATTAGACATTTATTAAAATGCCGTCTGATGGGTCCAACTTTTCGCAGACTTGATGATTAACAGAGTTGATGATTAACCGTAAAAATGGATAATCGAGGCTTTGTTTATTATTGTAAGTTCGTACCAAATCTACAATGACAATCTAGGCTACAGTGTTATTAAAATGAGGATTTCTCGGCTTAGGGTGATGTTATTTGACACAAATTTTCAGCATACCCCCAATACATTATCTATTTTTTTAACCATTATAGCGAGAACGGTCAGCTCTTTATCTAATCTCCCATAAAGGCGCTTTAATGGGCCTGGCCGACTGGCAAGTTTCAAAATGATGACCGAAATCCAGTGCGGCAGTAGTATGAATGTATCGGTAGTCAGTTTATATTCCTTATCGACTGCTCAGTTTCAAATTAGTTTATTTTCAAAGTTCTCTCATATCAACGTTTCCCAAAAACAAAACCCAAATAAACCCTCGATGGCATCGGATACTCGAGATTTTAACTAGATTAGAACGGTTCGAAATTTAAAAATAGGAATATCCCATTGCCCTGGTTACCACTGTGCACACATCTTGTCAAAACGACAAACAATGCAAAATTGGTCCAGAATGACGTAATTTGAATGAAATTTTCAATGTTCTCTTCTTTTTATCGTCTAATCCGCTAGCCTGGATGTCGGGTGTTCGATCCCTGCATTGGCCGAGAAAGTACATCTCGATTTTCCGGCGTGGTTTCCCCTTGTCAGTGATGCAGAAGGAGGGTTTTACTCTTCTGGTCCTAACCTGAGCTAATGGAAGACGGGCATACGACATACAGTGTGCTATGGGGGGACATTTTGCCAGGGCAGCGACGCTACGACCTGAGCTACTCTTATATCGAATTCCAACTGCCAAGGTATCTTTTAGGTGCACGCCAATGTGAACACGGGACCTGTTTTAGTAAGAATGACTAACTCTATTGTAGGCCTATCTTAAGTCAGTCAATGTGGTCTTATCCAATGTCAATTTTCAAATGACGGCCAAGATTCTTATAAAGACAAGACTTCCGTATTATCAGCTTTAAAGTCAGCTTCCGGTTGTCAATTTTAATATAATGGCCAAAACTGCAGTATTATAAACTTATCTTGAGTAAAATAATGGGCCTTATTCGCTGTCAAGTTTTCATGATGACTAAGATTTTGCCATATTGGCCTTCCAACTACCAAGATTCAAAAGATAGCAGGATTTCGTTAGTTAATAGGCCTTACAGAAGAGGCCTACCAACTTTCAATTGATGACCAAATTTCTTATGTCATTTATGGGCCATTCCGATTTTCATGTTCGAAACGATGACCAAGGCGGATGACCAACTGTCATGTTATCGCTCTGAATGACGTCTAACTATTGCTGTGAATGACGTCTTACCATGGACCGTATATACGGTCCATGGTCTTACTATTGCTGTGAATGACGTCATATCATTGCTGTGAAAGCGAGAGAGCGAAACAGACAAACTTACTCTTTATCACGTACAACGGGGAATCGAAACCACAGACCTTATGACACAACGCGTACGTGTTAATCATTCGGTCATCCACCCACCCCCATCCCCTCCCCTGCTGTGAATGCCGTTCACACCTGTCGATATAACTGTGTAACTGTTACTTCCGTGTTCTAAGGCATCTAGACTATTTTAAACTGCAGTTTAGTCATGTGTTGTTTTTTTTTTCCAATAATGACGTCTGGGTCAGTTATTCATTCTAAAGACTGCCGAGTGTGAATAACGTCCATGTCAAGTCAGAATTAATTATTGTTCCAACTTAATATGAAAAAAAGAGCTCTGTGCAGACCAATGAGTCAATAAAGAATGTAAGCCGATTACAGAAGGTCATAACGCAATTAACAGACGGATGACGTGAAGGCGTGCATTTTACGCCGTTCACTAATGAAATAAAATGGAGGCTTCTGAGACTGAAAATCATCACCCGTGTTGTAAACGTCCGTGGTTGTCAAGTGTCGCGGCCATCTTCGCTCTTGTGTGCCATTGGTCTATGACGGGCGGATGCGGTCACAATGGGCCATTTATATGACTTACTAATTCCATTTATATGACTTACTAATTCCATTTTTAAAGCTTTATAATTTTAATTTCTTACTTAGGCACGTGTGGACGCTGAAACCCATCGAAATGGGTGACTGAATTGAATATTATTTTCATAGCTTGATAAATGATTTATAAAGTCTTGTAAATAATATGGTAGCTATATAAATCTATTTTCTAAGTCTTATAAATGAATTATCTAACGAACTAAATATTCGGGAAAGTTCGTACATCTGCCCGGAAATTCCCGAGGATGCTTCGGCCAGCCAAAGACAGGTCGTCTTACTGAATGGCAAGCCCCTCCCACTCCCGTCCGTGGTTTTCAAGTTGTGTGCGTCGCTGTCATACATCATTTTATTCGTACATTTTTTCCTTTAATGGAATTCGGACGCACTAATCTGCCTGCAGAAGATGACCATGGTCAGGATGAGGGTATGTTGTCTTCATGTTTACAATAGCCGCCATGAAAGGTAGAACACCGCTATATGTAAAGAGGGATTTCATTGGCCAATTGGCCGACTCAACGAAGGAGAACGGAGATTGCCGATTATTTTCTAAGTTATATAAATGGATTTATAAGACTTGATAAATAATTACGTAGTTTCATAATTATTTATCAAACTATGAAAATAATATTCAATTCAGTCACCCATTTCGATGGGTTTCAGCGTCCACACGTGCCTAAGTAAGAAATTAATTATAAAGCTTTATAAATGGAATTAGTAAGTCATATAAATGGCCCATTGTGACCGCATCCGCCCGTCATAGACCGCATCCGCCCGTCATATTAGTCGAGGACCCACGAGCATTTCTATTTCACAGAGTGTACACTTGGTATTTCATTGTATAATATATTGAAAACCATAAATATAAAAATGCAATGAAATGAGGTTTTACCTCTTACTGCCCTTGGCCCTTTTTCTCGAAATCTTAACAAACGATAAAATCCAAATTTTAGTAGATACTTCAATTTTGATTGGCTAAGCACTAAAACCAATCTAATATTATCCAATCAAATTACTAAAATTTGGATTTTATCTTAGTTAAAATTTCGTGAAACAGGTCCCTGCTCCTAAACTGGGCTAATGAAGACGGGCATACGCCATACTGTGCGCTATAAGGGGAGTTTTACCACGCCAGCGGCGCTACGGCCTACTTTTATATTGAATTCCAACTGCCGGGCAGACATACGTCATACAGTGTGCTAGGAGGGAAACTTTGCCTGGATAACGGCGCTACGGCCTACTCTATTGAATTCCAACTGCCGTGTGTGGGGGGGGGTCTTTTACGTGTATGCCCATGTGTACACGGGACTTCGGTTTCATAATATAGAGCCCATGGACAATGAGTATAGCAATAAAATGGGGTTTAACGTTGGGGCTGTTTGTTTGGGGAACAGTGAAGTCTCGATTGCCATTACTATCTTTGTTACCATAGTAAGTAATGTCTCGGTTATCTAGTCTTAAATTAAATCATTAACCCGCTAATCCTTTGAAAATCTCGATTATCCGATGGCATCAAGAGCTGATTATGACCTTGCCAAGTTACAAAATGTTTAATTGATAATTAATATAACATTTAAGGCCTAAAGAAAGGCAAATTTAACACTTGCATAAAATATCTTTATCTTCTGTAGCAATAAGTTCTATCGCGATACAATGTAAACCGGTTAGCCGCGCGCACAGATACCAGACGCCTCCTGTCAGCTTTACAATTTCCCAGATTCTTCTAATTTTATTTAAGATAGGTTTTGTTTTTAGAAATAAACAGAAATAAACTGAAATAAAATATATGAGATTGAAAACAGGACAACAACGTGAATAAATCTGAGGTTATTTAAATAAAATAAAATTGAAATGGGGGCTTAAGTCCTACTGTCCTACCCCGACTGGGCTAATAAATACTGACAATGTGCCATGAAGGAAACTTTTCCCACACGACAGCGCTATGGCCTACTCTTATATCGAATTAAAACTGTCAACTTTACAATTTCCCAGTGGCGATTTAAGGAAGATAAAAATAAAATGGAGATTAACATCCTACTCTTCAGATCCGACTGGGCTAATGAAGACGGGCATACGCTATACAGTAAGCCACGTGGGGAATTTTGTCCGGGCAGTGGTACTATGGCCTACTCTTATATGGAATTCCAACTGCCAAGGGATCTTTAACGTGCACGCCAATGTATATATATACACAGGACTAGACAACTCTTCTTGTCAGGCCCTCCGCCCTCAACCACTGACAAGGGGAAACTACATTTCTCAGTCAATGCAGGGATCGTAGACGCTAGCAGGGTCCTTCCCACTGAACCACCGTTGTCTATTACTGACTGGCTATCAAGAATTTGTAATTCTCTGGTGGGCCACAGATGTAGGCCCTATAAAATACTGAACAAAAATAAGATAATCAAATATCCTACGCGTCGGGCCCGTATCTACAAGGGGCGAGTGCCCCCCCCCCCCCATCGCGTGAAATGCTTCAGAAATTGCAAACAATGCTTCAGAAATTGCAAACAATCATTAAAGTATACACAGTTCCTTATATTAACCTAAAAAAGCTAATTTTTTTGTTTGAATACTTATTTTAAAATGCTTATTAGACGCCCAGGTCACTACATAGCATGATGATTACAACAGTCTGTTAGAATGACCTTTCCGAAAATTTCCTCAAAATTTTCGCCCCCCTACCGAAAGGTAATGCCCCCCCCCCACCCGCTTAATGGTGTCTAGATACGCGCCCGCTATGCGTAGAAAATTCGTGTCCCGCAGGGGTCGGGTGGGGCTTACTGATATAGGCACTGTAAGATAATTAAATATATTTATGGGGTTTTTTTTAGGGGGGGGGGGGCTAGAAAAAGTCGTGGCGCCTGCTTGTGCTGTTAGATCTATAATAAACTATATGTTTATTCATTACAATCAATCCTGTTTGAGTTCATGGTCGTGTGTAAACTGGACAACGGGGAAATGGGTGGATTTAAACAATCTTAAGATATCAAGTCAATACATTTGTGATGCACCAGGCGGATTTTCACCTTAACGAGAAGTCCATACATCTCCGTGGTATATCCGGCGTATCTTGGGGTGGGGAAGGGGTGGAGGGAGGATGTGGGGAGTAATTTTAGTTTACTGTCCATGGACAAGTTCAACACAGAGAGAGACAGAGAGAGGGGGGTGGGGGTTAACGCCTACTTGACACAAAATAGGTCAGTTCGGGAAAAAACATATGGTTAAATTTCATTCTATTACTTAGTTCGCACATAGGGGTCTTTAGCAGTGGCAAATAACCCGAGGATCTAGTTGATCAGGGTACCCACCCAAAGTCACGTACAAACTGAGAATCGAAACCACGCCACTGACTCAATGACATACCTTATGATTGAAAGCGCATGCGTTAGAACAGTCCCCATATAAAATTCCAATCTGGCCAGTTAACTGCAGAATTTCCAAGCGACAGTACGCAACTATCGTTCCAAATCTCAGGGGCGGATCCAGAGGAGGGGTTTGGGGGGTCCACCCCCTTCTCAGCTACATGAAAAAAAAATAATGCCTTGCATCAATGAAATTACATCGCATCAGTATAAAAATGATTTCTCTGTTTAAAAAGCTCAATTTGTATGTATGTAATTTAGCGACGATGATGACAGATTTCCCTAACAGAAACCTGGCAAACCCCCTCCTACTAAAATTCCTGGATCCGCCCCTGAATCTAGATAGCAACTAGCTTTTGTATTTGAAGGTCAGTGGGTCCGTTGTTCAGAATGAGGTTTAACGTCCTACTTATTTGTTCCAACTAGGTTAATGAAGACGGGCATACGCCATTTTGCCCGGACAGCGGCACTACGGCCTACACTTATATCGAATTCAACGGTCAAGGGATCTTTTACGTGCATGCCAATGCGTACACGAAACCCTTGCTTTCCGTACCATCCGAACGACTATACGTTGTCCCTTGATTTTCAAACAATATCTATCTAATACAATGGCTAGCGAGCCCGCACCCTACCCACTTAGCCACATGATCCCCCTGGGTTATAAAGATTTGCTAGACCTGTACATTAAGCTCTATGGTCAGGACCTACTGATCCGTTGCCTTGACCACTGAAGGGGTAATTAAATAAGAAAGCGAGATTTATGGAGATGTTTGTGTTAGGTGATGAAAGGAATTAATGAACAACGGCCATGGTAATAATTAGTTTATCCCATGGGTAAACATGGAAATATTTCATGAACCAGTAATCTGATACAAACACAGGTCCTATTTCGTTTCGTTTTTATAACACAAAATTTCGTTTTACTTGTCTTTACTACACTAGAATCTGGAAGAGTTGTTATCATTGACGTGTTCTGAATGGAATGAGGTATCAGCCAATGAAACGGTCTTTTACGCGAGCTTTAGGCGTGTTTTGAACGGAACTGTGGGTAATCCAATGCTGATTGGTTAATCAAATGACTGGCGGCATAGGGTCAAAAGTCGATCGTATGACCTACCGCAACAACCGGTCAGATCTTCATGTAGCGTAGACCATCGAAAGTTTAAAAAAAACGAAACGAAATAAACATCCGTATTTTAATCAGATTGATGAACCAGTAAAATTGTTGGGGTTGGATGGCCGAATGGTTAGCACGCGCGCGTTGTATCATAAAAACTGTCATTGAGTCAACTGACATGGTTTCAATTCCCGGGGAGGAGGGGGGGGCTAGTGGTCTAGAGTGCCGCGCTTCGACCTCTAGCTGGCCGGTCACCTCTGGCTTGCGGCTGTGGTTTCGAGCCCTGGTGTGAGCGTATGTGGCATGGAGATAGGGGCGCCTTCTCAACCTCGTGGGTTTCCTCCAGGCACTCCGGTTTCCTCCCACTGCTAAAGACCCCTACGCGCAAGCGAATTATTGAAATAAAATTAACCATATGTTAGTCCTGAAATGACCTAGATTGTGTTGAGTGGACGTTAAACCCCATTTCTCTCTCTCTCTCTCTTTCAAATCCCCGGTTGTACGTGGCAAGGAGTATGGACCTGACGACCTCGTTGGTTTATTCTGGGTCCTCCGAGGTTTTCTCCCACTGCTGAAGACCCCTTCGCGCAAGCGTATTATTGAAATAAATTTGAACCATATGTTAGTCCCGAAATGACCTAGTTTGTGTCGAGTGGACGTTAAACCCCATTTCTCTCTCTCTCTCTCGTTTTTTTTTTTGGGGGGGGGTGGTAATGCGAGGTTACCACTATCACGATTCGTGCTGCGATGTGCATCTTATCACATTCATATACCCACAACAAATATCTACAACTACAGCTTATATACAATCGTACGTCTACCTGAGGCAAAAAATTCGCGCTACTCGAAATGATGGGGGCGGGTAATTTTTTCGACTTATACGATAATTCGAGTTAGACAATGTTCGGTCTGATAGAAGATCTCACGACAATAAAAGACCGTGTTACACCCATCACCGGATTACACCGAATTCTCGGATGTCGATAGCGACACACCATGAATTGAGGGGGCCCTCGGAGGGCGCTCGGAGCATCGGAGGGGCTCCGTCACTAGGTCACCGGCCGTTGGAGTCCTCGGTCCGACCATGTTCGAGGCGCGCATTTGGGGGGGGGGAGCCTAATGTGGGGGGGGGGGCTGGAATCTGTGCCCTGTGGTTAATACGGCGTTGACAGCGCCGCTGTCCGATCAAAATCTCTGGCGGATACCTGTCTTCCTTAGCCCAGATAGGAGCAGAACAGTAGGACGTTAAATTATAATTCAATTAATTTCATTTCTTGTTGTATCTGTAAACACGTGTTGACCTAGCGAATATTTGACAGATCAGGACTACTTTATTTATTTTCAATTCGTTTCGTGTTAAAGCGTCGGCTATTTTCATCTTTTAGCGAGTGCTTGGCAGATCGGGACTATTTTATTTATTTTCAATTCGTTTCGTGTTAGAGTGTCAGCTATTTTCATCTAAGGATGTGCATTATATTTATATTATGAATCTCGGGAGCATCAAATACACGTGCGACTGGCAACAACAACAGAAGATTCGTTTTGATCAAATACAATCGTATAGGACAAGTGCATTAGTAAAAGCCATGATAATTGGTCAATCATTATTAAAAGCAATTATAATTGGTCAGTCATTGGTGATTTCCATTAACTAATAAACATATAAATTAGATACAAACATTGAATGTTTTTGGTAACGGTCGCCATTACAACTATATGGTCTGTTAATAGAACGGCAGACAAGTGTGTGTGAAATAGCTTTATTTTACGTCAGGTTCCACAGGGGTGATATCGCAGAGAAAGAGAGAGAGAGGGAGGAGGAGAGAGAGAAGGGGAGAGCGAGATAGAGATGGGATTTAACGTTCACTTAACACAAACTAGGTCATATCGGAACTAACATATGGTTTAATTTTATCTCTATCTCCCTCTATATATATATCTCTCTCTCTCTCTCTGTGTTTCCAGATAGATCTATTTGATAAGGCCAACTTTAAGTTTGGACAAAGATGTAAACAGGGCTAGCGATCATCCTAACCCTGGACCTAGACCTAACCCAAACCCTGGACCTAGACCTAATGCTTGACCTTCTTTATTTACATCTCAGTGATATTAACAAAATTATTTCTGGTCTTAACAGATAGATGCAGTCTGCGCATGTTCGAGTCTTGTAATGGCTAATAAGTTCTCGAAGATCACACAAAGACAGATTATGCCTATTTCTATTTCAATATTTTCTTTTCGTATTATCTTTTTTTGAATTGTCATATCAAAAATGGCGAACTCTTTAATAAAATCGTAACTAATGTGTCGTTAATAGGGGCGGATAGAAATAGCCAGAAAAGGTACCCATCCAGATAAATTGGAACGGTCAGAGGACAACGTCTGATCACAGGCCGTTCCTAAATGAATTATTTCCCATCCAGACCAATGGGAACGGTCAAAGGGCAGCGTCTGATCAGATACCTTTCCAAAAGGAACTACTGTGCATCCAGACAAATAGTAACAGCCAGGAGACCATTCCTAAAGGAACTACTACCCATCCAGCGAAATAGGGAAGGTCAAAGGACAGTGTGGGCAGATTCCGGAACCTAAATCTAGCCACGGCTGTATGACAGTAAGTAATATGTACCTACGCCTATACAATTACGATGCGGTGCTGGTTTGCTTATTAGGAAAACTTGTCGCTTTTAGAAAGAATTCTCAAAAAAGCGTCGTTCGAAGGGTGTTAAATTTTCAGTGCAAATTTGTCCTTGTCAAAGGCGTCGTCATGGGAAACACCGTTGGTAATCCGGAAACTTGAAAGTAGTTCTAATGGCGGACTTCGTTATACAGCCGAGGCTAGATGAAGGGTACTGGAAGCTGCTGAGGTTTGCCGAATGTGTCTGATCAGAGACCGTCGCTAAAGGAACTACTACCCATCCAGCAAAATAAAATTTGACGATCTTTCCATTCATTACGTTGTACACGTTTTGTAGGAACTTAGATCGATTTATATATTCATATGTAAAGTATATAAGACTGCAAAACGGAACGTGGATTGCCGCTGACACAATTTATCGACACATTGAAATATTTTACTACCAATCTTAATCTTATCTGCGAGTGTAATAAAAAAAAGGTTGTAGATATCGATTCCACCATCACAGTAGTTTGTAATCTTCCATTATTGACTGAAACTTGTATCAAAATTCAATGAATGGGATTTCTTCCACCCCAAAAATCTCCATTGTTACGCGATCCCGGTCTATTCACTAGTGTCAACAAAACACAAGTCATGTTTCACTACACTGTAAAAACAGAATTGTTTAAAAATGAAATGAAATGGGTTTAACATCCTACTCTTTTGCACCTAACCTGGGCTAATGGAAGATATAGGCATACGCCATACAGTGTGCTATGAGGAACATTTTACCCGTGCAACGGCGCTACGGCCTACTCTTATATCGAGTTCCATGCACTTTAATGTGTATACAGGACCTCGGTTTTACGTCCCATCCAAACGACTGGGCAGCTGAAGAATTGTTTAACGTTCTACTACATTTTGGCACGTGGGGGGGGGGGAAGTGGTTAATACATGTGCGTGATATGACAAGGTCTGTCATTGGGCCAGGCGTCTTGGTGTCGACACCCCACTTCTACATAGTCGCCTGTATAACCGCGTGGGGTTTCTTCGTGTTCTCCGGTTTTCACCACCACAACAGGAAATTAGGCACAACCAAATGTTTGAAATATAATTGGACCCTATATTAGTCCATAAATGACCTAGTATATGTCGAACGGGCGTTAACACCTCTCTTTCTCCCTCTCCCTCGGGGATCTGGCGAGACAAAAAAGGAAATTAACTCCTGGCGAGAGAAAAAAGTAGATTAACTTCTGTTGAGAGAGAAAAATGAGATTAACTCAACTCGACACAAACTATGTCATTTCCAGGCAAACATCTGGTTTAATTTTATTTCAATAATTCGCTTGTGCGTTGTGGTCTTTAGCAGTGGGATGAAACCGAAGGACCCGGAGGACCCGGAAAAAACCACGAGGTTGGACAATGGACAAGCGGCCCTACTCTTTGTCACATACAAACGGGGGATCGAAACCATGCCACTTGACTCAATGACCGACTTTGTGATTTCAAGCACACGTGTTAAATCGCCAGACCAACCAAACACCAAACGCCCCAGGGATCTAGCATGCAACACCTAAAACTACACTTTGCACACAGGGAGCTACTGTTAGGCTATGGTCTTTAAGACCATATTGTGTCTTTGGAGAAATTTTAGAACAACTATTTTTATAAAGTCAAATTCACATGTACCTAGTGCACGTGAATTAAAAGCTATACATAAAAAACAAGTGATGTTTTGGTACAATCCTAACCACTGTCAAAATATTCGTCAAGTTCTTCTTGTTATTTGACCTATGGTTGGAAGACCATATAAGGAGTATCAAGTCATTTTAGTGGTGGGAATTATAAAGCTTTATTCCATATTTGGAATAGAATTTAGGATCAAAGTTAATCTTGAGCCCGCAGAAACTGGGGGATATAAAATAGGGGATAGATCGAAATTCGGTAGAAACTCACCAAGATATTCAAGCAGCCATTATCTGTTGAGAACAAGGGACCGGCGAAGTCATCCAGCTTGGTAATAAAGTTGTTATAATTATGGCGTAATAAAGTTGTTATTAATTATGGCGTATGCCCGTCTTCCATTAGCCCAGGTTAGGTGCAAAACAGTAGGATGTTAAACCCAATTTCATTTCATTTCGTTGCAGTGAACAAACTGACAGAAAGCATTTTTGGTCTGTAAAATTACACGATGTATTTACAGTGCGCTATCGACATCTCCCGTCTTTCTTTTATTCCGCGTTAAACCTGGTTTGTTCTCGAGTGGGAAACTTACAAGCACGTCTGTAAACACTCGAACCACCTAACGATAAATCCAGGCTAACAAAGACAAACATTATAATTACGCGTTTCGGCAGGAAGGAACTCCTCTTCTTCAGCTGGCAAATAGTTTATCGGAATCCATGCTAAGATTCCACAATCGTCACATATTTAGTATATTCACTGATTAACTTCGAAATCAACTAGAAAAAAAAGCCGATGTCTTAATTTACTCACCGTCCGTCGATCCATCAGCCTGTCGACTGTACGGGATTTCCCGTCACGGAACCAGATATATTAAACTCATAAGTACATATCGATAGGTAGAGAATTGGAACGGCGTTTAAAGGAGCTAAATCGGAGTAGAACGGGGTTTAAAGGAGCTATATCGGAGTAGAACGGGATTTAAAGGAGCTATATCGGAGTAGAACGGGATTTAAAGGAGCTATATCGGAGTAGAACGGGATTTAAAGGAGCTATATCGGAGGAGAACGGAGTTGAAAGGAGCTATATCGGAGTAGAACGGGATTTAAAGGAGCTATATCGGAGTAGAACGGGATTTAAAGGAGCTATATCGGAGGAGAACGGAGTTGAAAGGAGCTATATCGGAGTAGAACGGGATTTAAAGGAGCTATATCGGAGTAGAACGGGATTTAAAGGAGCTATATCGGAGGAGAACGGAGTTGAAAGGAGCTATATCGGAGTAGAACGGGATTTAAAGGAGCTATATCGGAGGAGAACGGGATTTAAAGGAGCTATATCGGAGGAGAACGGAGTTGAAAGGGGCTATATCGGAGTAGAACGGGATTTAAAGGAGCTATATCGGAGGAGAACGGAGTTGAAAGGAGCTGAATCAGAGTGGAACGGGATTTAAAGGAGATAAATCGGAGTAGAACGGGATTTAAAGGCGCTAACTCGGAGTAGAACGGATAGAGAGAGAGGAGGGAGGGGGGGAGGGAGGGAGGGAGGGAGGGAGAGAGAGAGAGAGAGAGAGAGAGAGAGAGAGAGGGGGGTAAAGTCCACTCGACACAAACTAGGTCATTTCGGGACGAACATATGGTTTGATTTTATTTCAATAGTTCGCTTGCGCCTAGGTCTTTAGCAGTGGAAGGCCCCAGAGAAATCCCACGAGGCTGGACAGGCGACCCTACTCCACAACCGGGGATTCAAAACCACGCCAGTTGACTCAATGATACAGCCACCCGACCTCCCTACCCAGAAACGAACACAAATGGGTCGCAACGCATATAATAATCTAATATGAATGTATATAAACTGATGTACATTCAATCGTTTCTGTTTTATTGTAATCTAACCTGGTTCATTGAGTCGCTTCATACAACTGGCATTCGAAAACATTCGTGTACCAATTTTACAATTTTCATTTTGTCTTAAATATTGGATATCAGTACGATAACATCATCAAGGTTGATTTAAACCAATAATTTGTATGAAATTGTCAATTTTCAGCATTTATTTTTGAACTATTATATCGAGAACGACCAGCTTTATCTTAATCGTACATGATGCATCTTTAAAGTTACCACGTGTTAACGTGCATCTTTAATAGAAGGATTGATCTCGATTTTAACTCCGTGCATCTTATCAAGGCCTCCACGTAATACCCTGCATGTTTCGGCACTAATTTCGATCGGGTACTGACTCTGCTTCCTCGATCATCGCGAATACCAAGTCTCTCGCTTCCTAACTAAAATATCTATACTTGTGATAACCGAGTTGCAAAGTTCAAGGTTCGTTCCATGTCAAAGGTTTCCGTGGAGGTCGCCATGCCACAACCTCTGATTGGACGCTACTGTTCACGTGTCTGCAGATGACGTAGCTATAAGTCCAGGAATTGTGAAGTAATCTAGCAACGTCAAGATAATGTAAAACTCGCAGTCGTTGACTCAGGAACATGGAAATGCATCTTTAAAGTTAGGACATGTAAACACGTGGACTACTACAGTTTAATCTTTCTAACAAGAAAAGAAATATATTAAGCTTACGCCCATTTAGAAGCTTATTCAATCGCTAATAGAAATAACACATTACAGCAGCCCAATTCAATTCTTTATTATTTCTATTTTGCACATATATCGACTTTAAGATAACTTTTGACATATTGAAGCATTTTTTTATATTTTGTAAAGCCAAATGTATACAATATAAAAATAAACCACTAATACGAGATAGGAAGGATAAGGTCTTTAATACAGTCGTTATGGAATCAATTCCTCTTTTCACTTTCTGTAATCACCTACTAAATACAGCTGTCAATCAAACGTCCATTATTATATTTACATATTACTTAGAACAAATCAATCGGACAAATGTTAATGTTCCGAATGTAACAACAATGGCGGAGCCTGGATTTCACTCTAATCAGCAGTAAATATCGTTAGATGTTTAACCTCAACTCGACACAAATTAGGTCATTTCGGGGGACTAACATATGGTTTAATTTTATTCTATTAATTGGCTTGCGCGTAGGGGTCTTTAGCAGTGGGGGAAACCGGAGGACCCGGAGAAAACCCACGACGTTGGTCAGGCGACCCTTCTCTTTGTCACGTAATCAATGAGCGAGATCAATTTTTATGTATTAGAAAAATAACTAAAGACGTTGGACATATTTGTAGTTTTAAAAAAATAGTTTCCTATTTAATGTAAATGGATATTAAAATTAGTAAAAGGCAGCATTCAGCCCGATTCAGTAACACCTCACGTCAACAAGGCACGCGCCTTTGAGCCAATGATTGACGCCGTGTGTTCTGACGTCACGTGTTGAAGGCAGTCGGATGTGGCATGAAATGATTTCCTTTAGGAGAAAAATAGACGGTAAGGATTCCAGAATAGCCTTAGAACCGAGGTGGAGGGAAACTTGAATTTCACAGCAAAGTATAGACAGCCTAGTAAGAATCCGGTAACTATAGAAAGTCGACCATGTCATCACCCGATAAACAACACATGGATGCAAGGGGACAGTTGATAGGATACCAATCCAACAATCCGCTAAACATGGGGCTACAATACGTTTCACAGAGATTATGCGACAGGCGTCTTTATCTCTGTCCAAGATGACTGACCTTTAATAGTAAGTGCAGGTCAGACCGCTATAGTTCTACGGGTGACGTCACATCATAATTGATGGTCACACGCGCGTTGTTTACATCAAACGTAGTAATATGAACTGGTCGGACAGAATTATATTTTTGTACCCATTTTACGCCTCCGCGTACTATTGTCTGACCCATTGATGTTAAATATGTAATACTTTTTATCCAGATATATTTCAAATACCTTTATTTATTTTTCTCATACATCAAAAAAATGTTTGAGAATTTAATTTGTCGGAGTAAAAAAGTTAATATGCCTGAATCATTAATTCTCGTCGATGTCATCCACATCAGTGATTGTAGAATACTCCGCACAGTGTTTCGTTTGATTAGAGGCAATCCCACTACTCACTACTGTAATGCGTGGATATTGTTGTTTTAAATTATGATTGGTCAGTAGTCCGACTACCAACCAATGACTAGCTGCTCTAAAAAAGCTTTACTTTTAAAACGAGTGCCAATATTGGACCAAATATGTTTACATAACGTTACGTCATGGCTCACGATTTTATTATGCCCAATTAACCCGTGCAAGCAGAATATTGCAGTAAAACTAATTACGTGACAGACGAGGCTATCAAGTCGAATGAAATGTAAACAATACTGTTTGGAAACGAACATACTTTCACCATTTTTAATACCTTAAATCATTGTCCAAAGGTTTAGGGAAGACCCAGATTAAACGAAGGAATGTCATGTTGATGTACTTAAGTGGTAGCTTTTTTTGAACGGGAAGAATGGACATACTCCCGCAAAGTTTCAATAATCAAAAGCTAATCCAGCAGTGGCCAGAGAGATTTCTCGGGCCATTGCTTCAGGAATGTGATTGTAGCGGCCAAGCGAATATTCACTGCGGATCTCTGCGGAGAGAATTTAATTCCAGAACGTTCAATTGGATATCCCTTGTGTGTAAGTGTATACGACGTCCTTATTTCAAAAGAAACGTAAGATAATACTTGTATAGTTTCTATCATCCAGAAAAAAATTCTACATTGAACCATGGGGTTTTCTGGGTGACCGAGATAACTGACTTTTATCGACGATTCAATTAGATCACTTTTTTCACAACTTAATCAAATCAAAGGCCAACTCAATCTCAAATTTCGCCATGAGTCGATCCGATTTTCAAACAATCCCAATTCACAATTTTACAAAATTTTCTTATCGTTATAGACCTGTTTGTAATGGCGTTGTGTCGCGTTGTGACACCAGCGAAAGACAAGTGCGCGTGAGATAATAGAGACTTTTGGCAAGCGTAAATTTCTGGTCCGTATCGCGTATCCGTATCGATTTTGTGTGTGACGTCAACAATGCTTGTGTATTTCTCATACGTGATATGGCACACGGATACGGCACCACGTATCGAACGGCTTTCATACGGAAAAGGTCCATATAACATCGTCGTCTTTTTACCATACTTTTTGCTACTTTTATACGCTGAAATGTTGTATCATAGTAGACACTTGACTAGTACTAAAGATCTTGGTAGATAACTGCCAACATGCTGTATTAGAACTAAGCTCAGCTCAGCTACCCATATGTACACGCCGCGAAAATCTGCCCAAACTCTAAAACTACATTGACGCAACGTATCACGTGGCGATACGGATACGTGATACGGATGCGGAAAATTCCACTTGCCAAAAGTCTCTATTAATGGGGACATGCGCTAATCAATCTGATTAAAATACAGATCTATATTTCGTTTCGTTTTTTATTTTTTCGATGACCTACACTACACGAAGATCTGACCAGTTGTAGCGATAGGTCGCGTCAGAGGTCATACAAGAAGCTTTTGACCCTGTGCCGCCAGGCATATGATTAACCAATCAGCATTGGTGTTACTGGTTGATTACCCACACAGTTCCGTGCAAAACACGTCTAAAGCTTGTCGTAACAGACCGTTTCATTGGCCAATCCCTCAAATCAACTAGGACGCCTGTTATTCAACAACTCTTCCCGATCCTTGTGCAGTAAAGACAAGTAAACCGAAATTTTGAACTATAAAAAAAGAAACGAACTAGGATACGTGTTTTAATTCGATTGCGCACTGATGCACCCAGTTGACCTGAGAGTAGGCCACAAATACAAGCGCAGTGCAGTCAACAGGTTAATTATAATAGAAAACTAACACGATACCAATCTATCAATTTTCTATTGTTAATTCGCGTGAAGTCTCAAAAACACTTGTAACAGAGGTGGATGTTTAAACGCTGGTGGCTGGATCCAGGGATTAATTCATTATCATTATTACGGTACATGACGTAAGTTCTTTTGGACTGGAGAAGAAAAACAGACCACAATTAAAATTAGTCGTAAAATGCATTTGCTTATTGTAATTTGATATATGGACTGTAATCAGGCGTAGGCCCTACGTTCGGAGCTGAACTAAGGGTGATAGTGCTCTTAGGTCATTCTGCAAGGTAACCTTACTCTTCCGGACACCTGTTACCACTGTTTGTTGTGTATTTTGTACACGATGAACAGTCTATTTGCTGATTAGGCCTACACTATTTTGTCCATAACGTTTTTTGGGACTTCGAATTCTGTCTAATGGTTTGGATTGTTCGTACTTGATTTTATTTTATTATATCAGGAAATCAAAAATTTGCCTTCTTCTGCTTTGGTCTGAAATGCTTGGAAAATGGGTTTTGCGGTACCGGGTAGTCAATTTTCAAAATTTTCCTAGGAGAGACCCCCCTACAGCTACACAAACACCCTGGGGCGCTCGTTACGCACCTTTGGCGCGTACTTGTTTGGGCCTAGCGAATATTCACTACCGATGATCAGTGTGGAATGACCGAGTAGTGTAAGTAAAGATGCAGGATTCACACGGCAAGGGAGATAACTCTTCTTACGTTGGTTTCAGAGCAAAAAAACACTTTAGATCAATCTGTTTCACAGATTACGAAAGAAAGTCTTCTAATAGATTAGCGACCTAGCGAATATTCACCGCTGATCAGTTTGCTTCAGATTAACTCCATGTAAACAAAACATGCCAGGAAGGGCGGATTTATTTCACAAGTTCTATGTGGCAAGAATCCGCATTATAAAAAAAAAAGTCTAATGGATAAAAGTCAATATTTTCTTTAGCCGTTTTTGAATTTACTCAAAATTGTTTGCCAATTTTTTTAACTAAAATATAGTCCTTTATAGAACTTTGTAGTATTAATGTATCGAAAACATCAATAAGAAATTAAATGTAAAGTTTTGTGTTTCTGGACAAAAGATCTTTTTCATGACAGTGATTGAAATTGAGTAAATTGTTAATTTTCGTCTGAGAATGCTTTGTAAAAGCGGGGCTAGATGTATGTCCTATCCAATAGCAGACAGAAATGGGATTAAACATTCACTCGACACAAAATGTCATATGGGGACTTTCATATGGCTTAGTTTTATTTCAATAATTCGCCTGCACGTAGGGGGATCGTCCGTGTGGGAAATTTGAGAAGATTCACAGGGTTGGACATGCCACCCCACTTTTTGTCAGGTACAAGCAGAGAATCGATACCAAACCACTGGATGCAATAAATGAAAAGCACATACTTGTGCCCCCCCCCCCCCTTCACCCCCCCACTCCTCTCTCACTCCCTCTCAAAAGTCTGTAACAGCTTGACATCTCTTTTTAACGACTAGTCATTGTTATGGTTTTATTCAGAATAACAACAAATAATGTTTGAAATACAGGTATAGCCATTATTTTAATAATTAAATCCGAGGGACTCAATAATTACCAAGCAGTCAATAACTTTTTACATTTCTTAAAATACATACCATAATTTTCCCTGACAATGGAGATTTCTAAAATCATACAGTGAGGCTTTAATTACATTGAAATGTAAATTCAAAAATAAAAAAAAAAACACACAAAGGATATAAACACTAAGTGAGTATTGGAGAACAAAGTTTTTTGTTTTTTTTATTTAAACAGTTGTTATAAACTCCATTTTAGAAATAGAAGGTCTGCCATTTTCTTTTTATGACAGACCTTTTGCAGACCCATTTTTTTTCGCTTCTAAATATTTCTTGACCACCAACTGGTCTTTAAATGGTACTCATTCTTAAGTCTAAGTATGCTTTATGAACTCCGGTTCATAAAGCATACTTAGGCAGACTCGGTTACCCTACATCTAGCCTCGGCTGTATGACGGCAAGTAACATTTGCCTACACCTATACCTATACCATTGCAATGCGGCTATCAGATTGACTTTATGACACGGGACCTAGGTTGTCCATCCCACCAATAAAACTAGACAGCTCTTCTTGTCAGGCTCTTTGTCCTGCACCACAACTGATATGGTGAAACCATGCTGGATGTCTCAATAATAGTTTATGTAGCATTTGAATCTCAGCCATCCGATGATCTAGAGAGTTGATTACAGGCTTGTCATGTGAATTAATGTCTAAATAATAAATAAAAGTTTATATGATTTGAAGCCAAATTAAAGACTTACAATAAGCAGATTTATCTCTTACATAATAAAAAAAATGTAGATGATATCAGAAAAAATACAAATTACGATAAGTGCGAAATGATCATGTTTATTATTAAATCTAATCCATTTGAATCTCAGCCAACCGATTGTCTAGAGAGTTGATTATAGGCCCGTCATGTGAATTAATGTCTAAATAATAATTTACGTTACATTTTAATACAAATAAAACCCTGCAATAGACAGGTTCAGATCCTAAATAATGTACCTTTAACATATGAATGAAATTTAAAAGTAACTTAAAGCTGCAATTTCATATTTTTACGTTATATTTTTAAAATGTATTAAAATAAAGCCTTAAAATAGATGGTATCTTTAAACAGTCCTACGTTGTTAAAAGAATAATCCTATTAATCCACTATTGCCAGTTGAGAAATTGGCAAAAATATCATTTTCAACTTTAAATTCAAATGTTTGAAGATAGCTATTGCATGAGGGGAATAGAAAAACAAGGGATGTAATTGTGTTATTATTTCCTGTGTGAATGATTTATAAGAGTGGGACTGGGATGCACGTACTACTGGATATACAGCTACACGTATAAGGGGAATTTTGCCCCAACAGCTGCATTACTGTCCACACTTTGTTAAATGCTATCTGTAAAAGGTACTTTAATATGAACACAAATGTATACACAGGACCTTTGTTTTTGCCTGATATAAATTATAATCACAAACAGAAAATGTGGTGTGTGGTAATACTGTATTCAACCATAGAAATATATATTTCTATGATTCAACCAAGGAACAATTCCCTACTTATAAAAATGGATTTGCTTCCCTTTAACCCTGTGAACTACATTGATAAATTGTTTCAGTGATATTTAGTACATTATATAACAGGAAATATACACCTCATAATTCTGTGGAATAATTAGTTTATTACTAAGAGACATTTTATCAAGCAATGGTACTGAGCAATGTTACAACAAGGATGCTCTATTCTTTTCAAGCAATGGCACCGAGTGACGTTTCAACTAGGATTTTCTAGTCTTATCAATCAATGGCACTAGGCGACGCTTCGACTAGGATGCTCTAGTTTTATCAAGCAATGGCACTGAGCCGCACTTCGACTAGGATGCTCTAGTCTTATCAAGCAATGGCACTGAGCAGCGTTTCAACTAGGATGCTCTAGTCTTATCAAGCAATGGTACTGAGCAGCGTTTCAACTAGGATGCTCTAGTCTTATCAAGCAATGGTACTGGACGACGTTTCAACTAGGATGCTCTAGTCTTATCAAGCAATGGCACTGAGCAGCGTTTCAACTAGGATGCTCTAGTCTTATCAAGCAATGGTACTGAGTGATGTTTTGACTAAGATGTTCTAATCTTGTCAAGCAATGGTACTGAGGGACTAGGATACCCAAATACCAAGGGTTAAACCATAATAGATGATCATGATATGAATGATATAGCACCGGTTTCCATGACAACAAACTTTAAATTAATAATACATAGACAACATTATCATGATGCCATAAATTAGTAAAATTCTATTATTTTACAACACAAAATAATTCAAAAAATGGTTGAATTTTCAAAAACAGCCTACTAGGGCATTATTCACTATGTTTAATTGATGTCAATTCATATCAATTAATTGATAAAATTGACCTTGCCCACACTTGATCACTATTTAGGCGTCAATTTTCATTCTGATCGAAAACTCTGAGATGAAAGCATCTTTGGCAATAAATATCCACGGAAATTTCATCCGTCAGTTAATTAATTCAATTAAATTATTTCAATTAATTCGCCTTCAAAATCCTCGCCACTCACATTCAATTCACTGTCAAATCGACATGACAATCATCAATTAATTGACGAGAAAATTGAACATGTACAGACCGCTTTAGACCACAAATAATAAATAATTTATTCTGTTTCTAATAACCATCACCCACTAAACATGACATGACACATTTTTAATTGAAACTGTAAATGTACCAAAATGAAATGAAATGGGGTTTAACGCCCAGCTGTTCTGCTCCTAAACTGGACTAATGAAGATGCCAAAATAGAGAGAGAGAGAAATGGGTTTAAAGTCCACTCAACACAACTAGGTCATTTTGGGACTAACATATGGTTAATTTTATTTCAATAATTCGCTTGCGCGTAGGGGTCTTTAGCAGTGGGAGGAAACCAGAGTGCCCGGAGGAAACCCACAAGGTTGAGAAGGCGCCCCTATCTCCATGCCACATACGCTCACACCAGGGATCGAAACCACAGCCGCAAGCCAGAGGTGACTGGCCAGCTAGAGGCCGAAGTGCGGCGCTCTAGACCACTAGGCCTTCCAAACCCCCAAATAAATAATGTAATCTGTTTCTAATAACCTCCACCCACTAAAAATGACATGACACATTTTTAATTGAAACTGTAAATGTACCGAAATGAAATGAGGTTTAACGGCCAGCTGTTCTGCTCCTAAACTGGACTAATGAAGATGCCAAAATAAATGATCCTGGATAATCATACATTCCTATAACCCCGATAAGATGAAATAGGGTTTGACGTCCTATTCTGCTCCTATACTGGGCTAATTAAGACGGGCATAAGCCATACAGTGTGCTCTTATATCGAATTACAACTGCCAAGGGATCTTTTACATGCACGCCAATGTGTACACGGGACCTCGGTTTTTAATCCCATCCGAACAACTACACAACTGTCCTTGTCAGGCCCTCCGTTCTGCATCACTGACAAGGGCATACCTACAAAACACAGGAAATAAATGTAGTGCCTTGAAATGTGATTTTTATGAAAAATCATTTAGGCGAGTTGTGATCATTTGACGAGATTAAATTAAGAAAATAAAAATGTCCCTTCTGCATCAGATTTTCGGGACGAATGGTCTATGAAACAGAATACTTGTTTTTGAATGGCCTTAACTAAAATATTTTAAAGAGTGAATCTCTTCATTAGCTCAGAGAGAGAGAGATGGGGTTTACCATGTAATCGAAACAAACTTGGTCATTTTGGGACTAAAATATGGTTAAATTTTATTTCAATACGTCGCTTGCACAAGGTTGGACAGGCGACCCTACTCCTTGTCACGTACACCTGAGGAATCGAAACCATACCAGATGATTGAATGACAGACCTTATGATACAACACACATGCTAACCAATCGGCCATCCAACCCGCCATCAGAGATAAAATCCTAGCGTAGATTTCAGTTCTAAGCCATTGGAAACATCTGCATTCTTTAAAATATTTGAGTTAAATTACATGTGAATAAGGCCCCAATGATATAAAATATACATACAACGGAGATCTAATAGTCTTGATTTGATCAACTTCTTATAGTCCGATCGCTATTTCATGAATACGTGTTTCAGGGTCCAAACAAATGAAGCAAACATATTCGAAAACAGGGCCTCTTGACCAAAGTCAAGACATCAATTCATGAGGCATACATAACGTTACTTTGGCCAAAAACAGAATTGACAAACAATTTTACAGAAATTATACTGATGAACAGATTGCACTAATAAACAATTTGTACTCGCAGATAAACAATTTGTACTCATTGATAGAACCAATTGTACACATTGATAGAACCAATTGTACTGATAAAACAATTTGTACTCATTGATAAAACCAATTGTACCCAATGATAGAACCAATTGTACACAAAGAAAAATGAACTGTGCAGATTGATAACAAATTGTGAGCAATGATAAATTTATTGTACTCATTTATGAACAAATTTTACTCATTTATAAACAGATTGTACTCATGATAAACCAATTGTACTCATTGGTGAACTAATTGTTCAGATTGATAACAAATTGTACTTAATGATCAACCAATTGTACTCATTTATAAACAAATTGGTAAATAGATTGCACTCATTGGTAAATTAATTGTACTCATTGATAAACAGATTGTAGTCATAAGTAAACTAACTGTACTTGAAAAACCAATTGTACTCATTGATAATTGGTAAACCTATTGTACTCATTGATAAACCAATTGTACTCATTGATAATTGGTAAACCTATTGTACTCATTGATAAACCAATTGTACTCATTGGTAAACCTATTGTACTCATTGATAAACCAATTGTACTCATTGGTAAACTATTTGTACTTAATGATCAACAAACTGCACTCAATGATTGTACA
Organism: Patella caerulea; assembly: GCA_036850965.1. NCBI lineage: Eukaryota > Metazoa > Mollusca > Gastropoda > Patellidae > Patella > Patella caerulea. Next base: position 7,920,420 of record JAZGQO010000010.1, read on the forward strand.
CATTGATAAACCAATTGTACTCAACTGTTCTTATTGATAAACCAGTTGTACTCATTGATAAACCAGTTGTAATGATTGATAAACCAGTTGTACTCATTGATAAACCAGTTGTAATCATTGATAAACCAACTGTAGTCAATGATAAACAATGTGTACTCGTTGATAAAACAAATTAGACTTAATGATAAACAAATTATACTGATGAACAAATATTAACCAATTTAATAATTTAAAATACTGACCTTAGAATATGATAAAAGGGCATTATCATCATGCAGATTCAAAAGGAAGGATCTGAGTTTTGTCAAATGGTTTTAAAAAGTTTAAAATCTCATAGAAGTTAATAATAATGATATACAAAAAGGTCATGTCAAAATATGGTACACAAAATATGATACATCCAGCAGGGAGGGGGTTGGAGGGGGACTTACAATTAGAGAGCGAATTGAATTCCCAATCCCAAACAAGGTAAGGGAACGCTGTTCTTGCACATTCAGACAGCACTACACCACATCTTTATTGAAGTTACTTGAAATAGTGAGCAAACACCGCTGATTCCCCCTCAACCAAATTAAAGTAAGAGACTGTCTTTCTAAAATGTTTCAACACCAAATGAATCAAGTCCAGAAAAATATGTCTTTATAAACTCCATTGATCAAATCAAGTACAACCCACGTGTAGTTTTGATTAGTTATATATATGGCAAGTATCAATACTATGATTTCTGCTTTGTCAACTCTTGTAAACTTTTGAGATAAGCTTCATGAATATTTGACATAAATCCGTCATCATTCTAAAATAAACAAAAGAAAAATGTTAATTAATTACGGAAAATATAACTGCAAGCATTGAAGTAAGGTTTAAAAATAAACAAAAACTGAAAGTAGGTTATTATTCTGAAAATTTAGGAGAGGGATTTAGCTAATTTTTTTTCGTGGGATGGGGGCTGCTTTAGTGCTGAGAGAGGAGCCTCAGGATTTTATGCCGACAGCTACACGCAAATAAAAATCTTCATTTACAAATAACAACAGAGATTGCCAGGTAACTTTATCAAATAAAAATATCCTAAAAAAAAATCTGTGTTAGTTCTGTTATGTTTCCAAACGCTAAATGCCACTAAAGGATTATAAAAAATATCCTACCTTTAATAAATAAACAAATGCTTGCTGTAATTGTTGTTTAGTTAGAGCAGCTACTGGAAGACTAGATTCTTCTGATTCGCAACTTTCTGATAATGATACACCTACAAATACACACAAAATCATAGCATTTTAACAAAAATTAACTGAAACCGGATTCAAAATTTTCGGATAATGATTCATCTACAATTAAACACAAAATCATGGAGTAAAAACTTCAAAACTAATTAAACGAAATGAAAGGTGGTTTAACGTCCTACTGCTCTGCTCCGACTGGGCTAATGAAGATGCAGTAGATTAACTATGTCCTACTCCGATAAATGTTTTGGTTCTATCCAGCAAGATAAAGAACACCATCAAGTCTTTTGAAAGGGTTAGGCGGAAAGCAACCATTTACGTGTAACTTAAATATTTCATACCATTTCCTTCAGTTTACTTCACAAGAATTTCAACTTTACGACCTAAAGGTCACCGGAAAGCTTCAAATCCGTGATTTTATTTTACTAGTTCTTCTACTGATATTGTAGTGTATATTTCTAAGAGCAGCAGGACTAAAATGACATCATCGCTTGTCTACAGTACTCACGGAGAACAGACGGAAATTATTAATGTTAAAATTTGATTTCGTTTTTTCGTTTCATGTGAATGGAAAGGATATGTTGACAAAAAAAATTGACATAATTATTTGCATATGAAGCTTTTCTGGTGACCCTTAAAGTCTTGATTTTGATATTTAATTGATATATTTTGTTTTTGTTTGCTTTATTACAAGTTATATAATATGAGAACATTTTAGCTTAGAATTAGTCGTGAAAAAAAAAGGATAGTCCGAAAATACAAACAAGGATTCAGGGGCTTTAATCCTAAAAGTAGAGAGAGAGAGAGAGAGAGAGAAGAGAGAGAGATGGGGTTTAAGGTCCACTCGACACAAACTAGGTCATAAAGAGTGTTGTAGGATTCATGAGATGGGTGGATGGCCGAATGCTTAGCACGTGCGCGCTGTTTAATAAGGTTTGTCATTGATTGGGTCAACTTGTGTAGTTTAGATTCCCCAGTTGTATGTGACAAGGAGTAGGAACGCCTGTCCAGCCTCGTGGGTTTTCTTCACTACAACCATTGCTTAACTCAATCAGCTTCTGTATGTTAACCAATAAGCTTATACATCAAAAAATAAAATACTAAAATAGGCTGATGTTTATCCAGTTTCAAAAAGATTTCTAAAACAGATAATGAAATATGCTCCGGAAACGAAATCGGGACGGACAAGCAATTGGAGAGATATAAATATCCCTTCCTAACTTCATTCGGCATGGGATAATAACAGGTTACGAAGTAATTTAGTCTTTGTAACCCAGCCCCCTTTTAAAGTATTTAAACTTACTGTTAAGATTTAATGAAGCACTAGAAGATGGTAGAGATGTTGGTATCGTAGGGTTTGTTGATTTCGTGAAGGCCATCGGTGACAGGAGAACATCAGGACATGATATAGGACCACCCAAATCTTTTTCACTTTCAACACACTAAAATATAAATAACCAACACATTATAACATAAATAATCAACAGATTACAACATAAATAATCAACACATTATAACATAAATAATCGACGAACATAAATAATCAATGCACTATAACATAAATAATCAACACATTATAACATAAATAATCAACACACCATAACATAATAATCAACACACCATAACATAAATATTCAACACACTATACTATAACATAAATAATCAACACATTACAACATAAATAATCAACATTTTACAGTAGAATCTGTATTAAGCAGCCCCTCCACCCCACGAAAGACCACTTGACGGGAGTGTCCTGTTAATGTTTTTGGTACTGACAGGGAGAATTTACTGTGAACGCTTTCAAGGAGATGTCGCTGAAAAGGAGTGGCTGCTCATACAGATTCTACTGTATAACATAAATAATAGATACAAATGATACTGAGTTCTGAAATAAAATGGAGTTCAACCATCTATTTCATTGACCAACCAGATTTGCATAGGCCATGTAGTGTACAGGGGCGATTCCTGGAGGGGGTTAGCAAGGTTCCTGTTAAGGAAATTGGACAGTTAACAATGAATGATGCCATCATTATCTCCAAATTACGTAGGCATACATTCACAGAGATTTTTAAAGAGAGACATGCAACACCCCGTTTGATGTTTCATTCAATTTCTTTGACAATACCATGTATGTCTATATCATTATCTCTTATTTTGAAAGCCCATCCCACCATCTGACTGTAGAATATAAAGCACCTGACCGTAAAACATTTGTCATTAACTTGAAACATGACCTGTATGTGTTACGAAACGTCGTTATTAAATTATAGAGAAGTAGTTATATCCATATATACCTTGTGTTGTGTTTTGTTATGAATCATAAAAATGTTGTTTTGCAAAAATATTTTTACGTAGCTGAGCAGGGTAGAGGTCGGTTCAAACCTGCCACCCCCCCCCCTTGGATCCGTCCCTGTTGTACTACTTGAGAAATTTGATTAGATAACGGCACATTGATGTTTTTGTGTAACACTCAAATGATGCCAGGCCCCCCAATCAGCAACACGGACAAACGTTAAGAACAGGAAATCCTGATGGACTTTATCGGTCAAAGCAGGGAGCGATACAGGGCTCCAGGTTAGCAAGCCAATGTCTTACTCATTGAGTCACCATGCCTCCCTGTCACACATTTGTCTGGAGAGCTGCATGTCTGGAAACTTAGTCAAGGTATTACTGTAATGAAACTATACACCAAGTTTCATCAATCTCACTTAATTAGAACTAAAGTTATCGTGTCCCAAAACATCAACCAATCAAATTGCTTATCTCTGCTTACCCTAAGCGGAAAATCCTCATCTTCGAACTCCATCATGGCATTGACCTAATAAACACATACACTAAGTTTGAACATTCTAGCTCAATTAGGAATAGAGTTATTGTGTCCCAAAAAGTGTGACGGACGGTCAAACCCATTTTAATAGTCCCCCAACTTTCTTCGAAAGGCGGGGGACAATAATTTCTTATTACTGGTGGTGACCAGGTAAAACTTGTTGACATGGGCAATGAAATAGGATTTAACGTCCTACTGTTCTGCTCCTAACTGGGCAAGAGAAAACAGGCTGACGCCATTCAGAGTGCTATATCAAATTCCAACTGCCAAGGGATCTTTTAAGTGCACGCCAATAATGTGTACACAGGGCCTCCTTTTTTCATCCCTTTATAAACTTTCTCAGGCAATAAAGGGATCAAACATCCGACCACCAGGCAACCGAGCCAGCATCTTACTCAATTAGGCATTTTTAAAAGAGCAATACTTATTTTTTCTCAATAAAAATATTTTTTTCTTACTGGTAGCGGCTGTGTAAAACTTGATAATGGAGGTGGGACGACATCGGTAGGACGTAACAACTCTGAGGAGGTAACATCTGATCTGGGGGATACAGGTACGCTAAACTCCTCGTACCCCTGGGAAGGAGGTCGTTCGCGAGCATCGTGTGATGATTGTTGCTGTCGTTCTATTTGCTCTAAGGTAGGTGTTTTCTTGATCAGTTGCATCAGGAGTGGGTGTAGATCAGTTTTACCTTCACTATCACAAGATACAGATCTGTAATAAAGAGGTATTACATTAATACAGTTATTACATTAATACAGTTGTTACATTAATACAGTAATTACATTAATACATGTGTCACATTGATACAGGTATTACATTTATACAGGTATTACATTCATACGGGTATTACATTAATACAGGTATTACATTAATATAGGTATTACATTGATACAGGTATTACACTGATACAGGTATTACATTAATACAGGTGTTACATTATTATAGGTATTACATTATACATAATAAGATAGGCTGGCACTGCCAGGCAGGATACGCCCACATTTTCGAGAGATGGACAGAGAACAAGCAATACCAAAAGTGATTTTTCCTACATCTTTACGTCCTGTATTTCATACTGTATTGGGAGCAGCCATTTAGTTGGTCAGTTCCAGTCTGATATTAATGAAACTCGAAACCGACAATGATTTTGGTGTGACGGTACACAACCTAGAAATGTGACTTTTCATCAAAATCGGGTAAGAATTGTGACCTGTAGCGAGTCCACAACCATGATATACCATTTTTTTACACTATTCGTGTACAAACGGCGACCATTTCGTCCGGCAATTTTGGTACGATTTTCACGAAATTAGAACTCAACCTTCCTCATCAAAATTGAATTAAAATTGTGACCTATACAGGGTCCACAACCATGATATATCATTTTTTTAACAGTATTCGCGTACAAACGGCGGCCATTTTGTCTGTCAATTTTGGTCCGATTTTCCTGAAATTCAAACTCAACCTTCCTTACAGTGCAACGGTGATATAATCAAACGTTTTTTTAAATTGGATAATAATTGTGACCTCCAGAGGGACCACAAGCTAAAGAAAGGGGGATTTTGCGTATAACCAGGGGCCATAATTCAGGAAGTTACGATCCGATATGCGCAAATATTGAAAAGAACCAAGATCTTTGGGTTATAACCATGAATTTCAAGTTTCATCAAAATCGAATTAAAATTGTGACCTTTACAGGGTCCACAACCTTGATATACCATTTTTTAACAGTATTCGCATACAAACGGCAGCCATTTTGTATGACAATTTTGGTCTGATTTTCCCGAAATTCAAACTCAACCTTCCTTACGGTGTAACGGTAATATAATCAAACGTTTTTTTAAATCGGATAATAATTGTGACCTCCAAGCTAAAAAAAGGCGATTTTGCGTATAATCAGGGGCCATAATTCAGGAAGTTACGATCCGATATGCGCAAATATCGAAAGGAAGCAAGATCTTTGGGTTATAACCATGAATTTCAAATTTCATCAAAATCGAATCAAAATTGTGACCTCCACAGGGTCCACAACCTTGATATACCATTTTTTAACAGTATTCGCGTACAAACGGCGGCCATTTTGTATGGCAATTTTCGTCCAATTTTCCCGAAATTCGAACTCAACCTTCTTTAGGGTGTGACGGTAATATAATCAAACGGTTTTTTAAATCGAATAATAATTGTGACCTCCAAGCTAAAAAAAAGGCGATTTTGCGTATAATCAGGGGCCATAATTCAGGAAGTTACGATCCGATATGCGCAAATATCGAAAGGAAGCAAGATCTTTGGGTTATAACCATGAATATCAAGTTTCATCAAAATCGAATCAAAATTGTGACCTCCACAGGGTCCACAACCTTGATATACCATTTTTTAACAGTATTCGCGTAAAAACGGCGGCCATTTTGTATGGCAATTTTCGTCCGATTTTCCCGAAATTCGAACTCAACCTTCCTTAGGGTGTAACGGTGATATAATCAAACGTTTTTTTAAATCGAATAATAATTGTGACCTCCAGAGGGACCACAAGCTAAAAAGGGTGATTTTTCGGACAATCAGGGGCCATAATTCAGGAAATTACATGCCGTAAGCCGCAAATATCGAAAGGAACCAAGATCTTTGGGTTACAAACATGCATGTCAAGTTTCATCAAAATCGGTTCAAAAATATGACCTCTATAGGGTCCACAAGCTAAAAACTTGATTATTCGTACCATTAGGGGCCATAATCCATGAAGTTTTGATCCGATACATGCCAATATCGAAAGCAGCCGAGAACTTTTGGGGATAAACCTATATTTCAAGTTTCTTCAAAATCGGATAAGAATTGTGACCTGTAGAGAGTCCACAAACAAATTGTGGACGGACGGACGGACGGACGGACGGACGTCCGGACGGACAGGGGCGACGACATAATACGTCCACATGAAAATGTGGGCGTATAAAAATGATATACAAGTTAAAACTAAATAAAAATGATGAGAAATAAAAATGAGATAAAAATTAAAACATTCATTAAAAACATACACTAAAATTTAGGGTAAAAGTTGCCTGCTGAATAAATAGGTTTTAAGATCACGCTTAAATGAGCCTAGTTCCCTTTGCCGACGAAGATGATGTGGAAGGTTATTCCATAGGTATGGCGCTATGGTTGAAAAGGCTCGCCATGCGTAACATACACTACGTAAGAGATAAAGCTGCCTATTGCAGGTCTTCCTTTAGGCCATGTTATATGTCAGATTTTCACTGAATTCAACCGTTGGCTGAACGAACATTGATGATTAAATCAAAAAATGGTTAATCGAGACCATTGTTTTTTTCATCTTACCGATTAAAGTAATGATGAACAAGGCTGGAGGCTAGGCCTAAAATTCAATTGCTAATATCTTGGTTCAGAGAAACCGAATTTGGGGCTTAACGTCCATTTCGGGACTAACATATGGTTCAATATACCTCTGTAAAGCTGAAGGTTTGGTAACATCTGGCAACTCAGTCCCACCTCGCTGATTTAAACTGGCTTTTTGAAATAACGCTTCTATAGACATGGGGTTTCCTTGAGGTGGTGTTGACGTTATGACAGGGTTAGTGTCTGTGGCAGTGACAGGATGACTGTCGTATTTCACAGGTGTTGGTCTGACTAGAGGCTGATCACGATTCTGGATGCCACTACCTAAATTATCTGTCATTGATTTGGGTTCAGATCTTTTCACAACTGTTGATTTCGACTGAAAATAAAATGAAATAACTAAGATGATACAAGAGAGAGAGAGAGAGAGAGAGAGCGAGAGAGAGAGGAATGGGGTTTTACTCCACTCAACACAAACTAGGTCATTTCGGGACTAACATCTGGTTTTATTTTATTTCAATAATTCGCTTGCGCGTAGGGGTCTTTAGCAGTGGGAGGAAACCGGAGGACCTTGAGAAAACCCACGAGGTTGGACTGGCCACATGATATAATGGGGTTTGAAATGAAATGGGGTTTAACGTCCTACTGTTCTGCTCCAAACTGGGGCAAATGAAGACAGGCATACTTCATACAGTGTACTAGCTAACACGTGATAAGTTGTACATGACACAGTCTATAACGTCCACTGAACACAGTCTAGGTCATTTCGTTACTAACATAAGGTTTAATTTCATTTCAATAATTCCCTTCCGCATAGGGGTCTTTAGCAATGGAAGGAAAGTGGATCACTTGGAGTAAACCTACGAGGTTGGACAGGTGACTCTACTCCTTGTCACGTACAACCAGGGATTCGAAACCACGCCAGTTGACCCAATGACAGACCTTATGATACAGCCACCCGACCAACCCCCGACATTGTATAGCATTTCCACATCAAAATTTCAAATAACAGATAATGTGTTTTTCTCTGTTTTACTGTATGCAGGCTGCTTTAAACATGAAGAAACTTTTTAAATTTTCAAAATCGGTTAATAAATAAGTGTTCTATGAACATTTTTCTCATCAAAATTGACAGTATTTTTGTGACAAAAAGTAATGGACTTCTCTATAGGCAAAACACGCCCTTGAATTATGGCATTTTGGGGCCAAATTAGTATTTCAGAGATCCTACAATAACTCTCGTAATAATGAAAGCAATTAGTTGAAATTTTGAAACCCAAATGAAAAATGGATGACGAGTTCAATTCTGACTTCAAAAAGTCAATCACGTGACTTCAACCATGTCACACTGCAAAGAGGACGAATGTGGTAATGCTACATTGTACGATAAACAACTACCTGGTCGTATTCATGTTGAGCTTTTGTGAGTATTTTCATGATGTCCACTGTGGTGCCGGTCATAGCTAGAGTAGTAGTAGTCGTCAACACTGGACTAGGTTGTACATGTTGTCGTGCTTGGACAACAGGTGGCACCACCGTCTCGGAGGGCGGGAATGTCTGAATAGATTGCACTGTTCTGAAAAACATATAATATGATGACTGTAGTTTCTAACTAAAAAAAGACAGGGTTAAATAGAAGAGACGAAGAAGAAAATCTTGCCAATCTCACGTAGTAAAAATTAGAGTTAAGTTAAATATGTATATATATACCGTATATAGATTACCAGTTAAAATATCTAGGCCAAAATTCAAAAAGCGAGACATGAGGTTTAACATCCACCCTACACAACTAGGTCATTTCGGGACTAACATATGGTTAAATTTTATTTCAATAATTTGCATGCGTGTAGTGGTCTTTAGCAGTGGACTGGAAATGCCAATTTATCGGTACGTACCGGTAGAGGTCAAAAATACCGATTCACTCAGGGTTTTTTACCAGTCCAGTGAAAACAATTTTTTTCCGCTAGTGAATCATGTAAATGATTCAAATAAATAAACACTTCATTGAAACATATCATGAAAATGAAACATATTGTGAAAATAAGCCAGGCGTCTTTGATTCACGCTCCCATATGAATTCCAGGTAGATATGATAGTAAAATAATAATTGGATCATGCAGACCAGTTTTTAGTTCAATTTAAATCTTCATTGAATATAATCCACTGAGAGAACACCGAAAATACTCGGAGAAACAGTCATTAAATATATAATTTTCCGATGACACGTGACATCGCTGGAATTAGGTCAATGAATCAATTGTGGCGGTCACGTGATCATTGTGTCGTTTGTCTATCATCGTCGAATGAATAAAAACTAAAAGGTGACAGACAAAAACAAAGGTGCTGTGATAAACGATTACGCATAGCAGAGACGTACTGTATATTAAATTTGGCCAACGTAAACTTGTCTTTCCTCCGCTGGTACACAACTCACGGGAACTACCAAAGATATAACGATATTTCGATTGCGCGTGATACATGTATCACCACCTCTGTAAAGTAAAAGTACGAAAGATTTGTCTGCTTTGGCACCACATTGTGAAGATCATGGTGACTTTGATTGTGCAGTGACTTTCATGACGGAAGATACCGTCATACTCATGTTACTATAAATAGCATTATGTTTCGGCAGCCATCGTCAGCACGAGACGTTTGACACGAGTTACGAATCGAAAAATAAAGTAGCAGTTGATTTTGGTGAATTTTATGATTTTCCATTATCATTGTTTACCGGTCCATGGACCGCCGGGAAGATAATTTACCGGTACACGTTAAAATTTACCGGGAAAAAAAAAAGATAGGCTGGCACTGCCAGGCAGGATACGCCCACATTTTTGGGAGATGGATAGAGAACAAGCAATACCGAAAGTGATTTTTCCTACATCTTTAAGTCCTGTATTTCATACTGTATTGGGAGCAGCCATTTTGTTGGTCAGTTCCAGTCTGATATTCATGAAATTCGAAGCCGACAATGATTATGGTGTGACGGTACACAACCTAGAAATGTTACTTTTCGTCAAAATCGGATAAGAATTGTGACCTGCAGAGAGTCCACAACCATGATATACCATATTTTTACAATATTCGCGTACAAACGGTGACCATTTCGTCCGGCAATTTTGGTACGATTTTCACGCAATTCAAACTCAACCTTCCTTACGGTGCAACAGTAATATAATCAGAGTTTTTTTTCAAATCAGATAACAATTGTTCGAGAGATAGACAGAGAACAAGCAATACCGAAAGTGATTTTTCCTGGAATCAAAGGCCATAATTCATTAAGTTACAATTTGATATGCGCAAATATCAAAAAGAATAAAGATCTTTAGGTTATAAACAAGCATTTCAGGTTTCATCAAAATCGAATTAAAATTGTCACCTCTACAGGGTCCACAACTCAAAACCATACGAAGTCGCGAAAGATCGTTTGTTCCTGTCTAAAACCCAAAGTGCTTCCACACAGCACTTTTAGCTTTGCCGGGAAAATCAACAAGCGTTTTGTCGTCCATGACAATGTGTGCTATTTATTGTACCGGGTACTCTATTACTGAGGCACACGTACAGAAATAGCGAACTGTGCAGACGAATTCTGAAGCTTGCAAAGGGAAATAACTCTAACTTTATTTACACATCCACGTATCTCTGATTTAGCGATATTCAACAATAATTTCTTCAAAACTAAAGTAACGTTTCAATGGGAGTGAATTTATGAAAACGGATGTTCAATAAGCAGTCACAATTTTGTTATGTGTTACATTGATACTTGATAGTAATTAAAGTGAGCGGTGTATTATGATTAACTGAAAGAAAACATTGACATTTCAGACGCAAGAAAAATAGACGAAGAGCGATAATCGATAGTAACCCACCGCTATCGATAGTGCTTTTCTGGGCCGTCCAATCGATACTATCGATTTATATCAATATTTTACCCAGCCCTAAACCTAACCTATTCATTAATATGTTTTATCTATCTATCAATTCAGAACTTACCTATTCATTAATATGTTTTATCAATCTATCCATTCAGAACTTACCTATTCATTAATATGTTTTATCAATCTATCCATTCAGAACTTACCTATTCATTAATATGTTTTATCAATCTATCCATTCAGAACTTACCTATTCATTAATATGTTTTATCAATCTATCAATTCAGAACTTACCTATTCATTAATGTTCCTAATCTGCTACACTCATCTTTGTCATAAAACCATATTCCATAAATATCTAAAAAAAAAAAAATAGATAGGAATAAGCTAAAGACAGAATGCCAGGCAACGAAACATCCTACAGCAGCAGATCATTCAAGCAGTTCAAAACATATGTTGCCTTATATGGTTCTTTCAAAAGATCAGAAGTTTGCTCAAAGCCAATCTGATTAAAATTTAGATCCTATTTCATTTATTTCTTTAAAGTTCAAAATTTCATTTTATTTGTCTTTACTACACTACGATCTCGAAGAGTTGTACCTGAGACATCAAAAGGCTTTCAACAGGATATTCACTTTTGTGTCTTGATTATCACAACAGTGAGTTTTAGATAGTTCACAACTGTACGTTATACATTATATGACTTTGAACAGGAAATATTGTACACAAAACAACACTAGGCTTTAAACAGGATACACAGATGATTGTTAAGTAGAGTTATCTCCCATTGACCAGGCACAATATCACCACAGACAGAGAGAGAGAGAAATGGCCTTGGGGTTTAACGTCCACTCGACACAAACTAGGTCATTTCGGGACTAACATATGGTTAAATTTTATTTCAATAATTTGCTTGCATTTAGGGGCCTTTAGCAATGGGAGGAAACCAGAGTGCCCAGAGGAAACCCACGAAGTTGAGAAGGCGCCCCTATCTCTATGCTACATACACTCACACCAGGGTTCGACTCCACAGCCGCAAACCAGAGGTGACCGGCCAGCTAGAGGTCCAAGCGCGGCACTCTAGACCACTAGGCCATCCCAACCCCCCTTCACCTTGGACAAGACATCGATCGGAGGTGGTTAATGCTAATTTTTCCACATAGCTTACTTACGAGATGTAAACAGGGCTAGCACTAATACCAATCCTAACCCTAACCCTGGACCTAGCTCCAATTCTCACCCGAACCCCAACTCTAACCTAGAATCTCGGCAACAATCCCTTGTCCTAACCTTATTTACAATTTACCTCTCAGTGACCTTGACAAAAATTGAGCTGGTCTTAAAAAGTAGATAACAGTGAACTTGGCTTGACAAAAATTGAGCTGACCTTAAAAAATAGATTACAGTGACCTTGGCTTGACAAAAATTGAGCTGGTCTTAAAAAATAGATAACAGTGACCTTGACAAAAATTGAGCTGGTCTTAAGAAATAGATAATTGGAGAACCTTACAGATGTATAAGATTACCTGCAGTTGGCAGTTTATTAATATAACTAGTGTTAATGTCACTACTGTGAAAACCACTGAATAGCCAAACATATTCTATACCTTACCTAATAGAGAGAGAGAGAGAGAGAGAGACGGAAGAGAGAGAGGGGGAGAGAGGGATAGGGGAGGAGGGAAGGGAAGTGAGGGAGAATGGGGGCTAACAACTTAGTAAAAAGACAGAGAAACAAAGGTTGCGAGAGAGAGAGAAAAGAGATGAAGAGGGAAGGGATGATGTTGATAAAAAAAAAGAGGTCATTTTGGGACTAACATTTGGTTTAAGTTTATTTCAATAATTTTATTAACAGACTATCTAGTGGGTAAGAGAGGGGATCAACATTTGGGGTATATCATATGTCTTATTAACACACCATCACCAGCCACGGTGGCTAAGTGAGTAAGATGCTGGCTCGCTAACCTGCACTTTGACGTGCACATAAAAGATTCCTGGGCAGTTGAATTCTATATAAAAATTTGGCCACAGTGCTGATGCGTACAAAATTTCCCTCAAAGCGCATTGTATGGTGTATGCCTCTCAATCTCGCTTTTTCTCTATCTCTCCCTCTCCCTCGTAAATATATGATATGCCCCATTTGTTGATCCCCCCATCTCTTTCACTCGCTAGCTACAACTTACTATAGCATGCTTCACGCATGTAAATATAAAGGTCATTAAATACTAGCTACTCACTTTTGGCATTTCTGTAGAGCAGGAACGGTTCTTGAACTTGGAATTCTAACGTCTTGGTAAATGGTTCAATTAAATTCTGTAGTCCTAATCGGTTTAAAATCATAAAACCAAATAACGGTGCAGCAGATCTGAAAATACAAAAATTAGTAAAAATAGAATCATTGGTTAAATTCTTTTTACATCAAATATTCAAAAACATTACGTACAGATAACAAGATTATTTTTATACATGATCAGTATTGCATCAAAGAAAATACTTCTGTTCCTGTTAAACGAGAGAGAGAGAGAGAAATGTGGTTTAACGTCCATTCAACACAAACTAGGTCATTTCGGGACTAACATATGGTTTAATTTTATTTCAATAATTCGCTTGTGCGTGGTCTTTAGCAGTGGGAGGAAACCGGAGTGCCTGGAGGAAACCCACGAGGTTGAGAAGGCGCCCCTATCTCCATGCCACATACGCTCACACCAGAGCTCGAAACCACAGTCGCAAGCCAGAGGTGACTGGCCAGCTAGAGGTCGAAGCGCGGCACTCTAGACCACTAGGCCATCCTAATCCCCCTTCCTGTAAGACTATATAACAGTGTATGGTCCATGTGCTGTACTTGTTTATTTATATAATGTTATATAATCATTTTTTTGTGAATTCCCAAAATCCGAAAGAAGGTGCTTGTTATGCTATTGTGTTTTATATATGGGCTTTTATGGTAAAAATCCTACATGTATATAATTAATTAAAACCATTTAAAATAGACGTGACGTCACCTTTCGATGTTGGGGGTACCATTATTTCAAATAATCATACGGGCAACTTGCCAATAGTACTTTATTTATACCAGTGATATATTGGACTAGTGTGACGTATTTCACTGTAAAAGCTTGTGCGGAGTGTCAGTATTTTAAGGTGTTTAATAGTCTCGAGCTTGCGACATTGCGTAATATATTGCAAAAATATTCGGGCCGTGCCGCCCTCATGTTGTTACAATATATTATTTAATGTCTCGCTCTAGACCATTTATATCCAGCTTGAGTAACGATGACAAATTAAGTTGTACATCTATCTGGCAAAATAGGAGGGATTTGATGGTCGAATGTATCATTAAGTCTGTCATTAAGACAACTGGCGGGATTTCGATGCATCGTCTGTCCAACCTTGTGGGTATTCTTCGCGTCCTCTGGTTTCCTCCCCATGCTAGACCCTTACGCACAAACAAATTATTTAAAACAAAATTAAATCATATGTTAGTCCCAAAATGACCTGTTTTGTGTGAGTGGTGGATGTTAAACCCTCTCTCTCTCTCTCTCTCTCTCTCTCTCTCTCCTAATACCATTTGGCCTTTAGTACCCTCCTGTTATAAACTGTGGTCATCTTTTGGCATGAATTGAGTAAGGAGATACTGACTAGTACAAGTGTTGAATGATACATGATTCTCTCTCTCTCTCTCTCTCTCTCTCTCTCTCTCTCTCCTTATTATCATAATTATTATTATCCACATGAAGAATATAATAAGTTTAGAAGCTATATCAGTACATTTACAAAACATCCTAAAATATAACAAGTAACTAATCCTTGTACATGCCACCCAAAAAATAAATGAGAATTCCAGCACTAATATGAAATGTAGGTTTTATATCCTTGAAGGAGTGTTATTTTCACGAGGAAACCGCACTAGAACTTCTATATCTGACATCTATGTGTAATAGTTGTAATTTAAAGGTCCAACGACTATATTCATGTTAATTTTGATGGGGGGGGGGGAGAGAGAGAGAGAGAAAGACACACACACACACACAAACTAGGTCATAGGACAAACATATGGTTTTATTTTATTTCAATAATTCGCTTGCACGTACAGGTCTTTAACAGTGGGAGGACACCGGAGTGCCTGGAGGAAACCCATGAGGTTAAGAGGGTGCCACTATTTCCATGCCACATATGCTCATACCGCAGATCGAAATCACAGCCGCAAGCAAGAGGTGACCGGCCAGCTAGAGGTCGAAGCGTGGCACTCTAGACCACTAGGCCATCCCAACCCCCGACAGGTGGTTGGGGTTTGGGGCTCTGTAAACTCTAACTTCATACATTACGTCCAGGAATGACAACTTGTAAATATGCAACAAAAGGGGGTTTAAAGTCTTACTCTGTACAAATAATAAGAACAGTAATCAGTTAGCACAGATTTAAGAATAACCTTTCGAACTCAAAAACATGCAAAATATAACACATTATATAAGAACAGTCATCAGTTTGCACAGAACTACGAAATGAAATAAATCAAATGGTATTTAATGTCGAATTTTTCTGCTAACTGGACTATGAGGAAAATTTTGCCCAGGTAGCACAACTACGGCTTAATCTCATATCAAATTCCAACTGCCAATTAAGAAGAGTCAAACATAAATTATGAGCAGCAGAAATCATGCAACAATGTGCCAAATAATAAGTTGAGAATTTTATTATCACCTTAAAGAAACATTATGGGAGATTAGTTAACAAGCTGGCAGATCTCACTACAATACATGTAGTTAACAACTCGATAATGTAAAGAGAATTTGCCGAATATTTCAGTCAAATCGATCCACCATGAACTGACAATCAAGCAAGTGAAATTTCTGTCTAGCCTCTATCATCACAACTAAAATCGGTACTGTAAAAAAAATACCCGGTAGTCTCAATTATCCAATTAATCATTAAATCCAGAAGGAAAGTTTTGCAGTAAATTTGAACACAATCCACCAAAGATCACAGACGAGCGATTCTAGAGTTGATTACAGTCTTGATAAGTTAATTAATGTCTAATTAATAATTTAGATAACATTTCAGGCCGAAAGAAAGACTTGTAATAAGCAGATTTAGCTCTTGCATAATGTATGTTTAAGCAGCAACCATTGCACTGATTGTAACCTTGGTGATACTGTAAATACATCTGTCTGTACAAGCTCCGTAAAACAGGTTGTTAGGTCACATGTTATTATTAAAGTATTTATTTACGTTTATCTCCTATTAACTTTGTAAAACACTTGTGTTATGGTAAACGTGTTTTTTAGACCATTAAGCTTTTAAGTGAAATTATATTGTATCGGATTATAGAGAAAACAAGATCGTGCCAGGACAGTAGTCTTGATTATCAGTATTCCATCGAATTATAATTATAGAAAACAAGATCGTGCCAGGATGGTAGTCTTGATTACCAGTATTTCATCCTATTTTCGTTTTGTTTCTGTATCAACTATAAGTGAAATTATATTGGATCGCTCCAATAACAGTGTGAAGGGAGAAGGGCTGAAAAGGCAAAACCACTGAGATTCTTGATTCATCCATGCTATATGTATGGTCTCTACTTCCTACTATAACGAAAATAGTCTCACCACAATGAGTGAAATTACATTGAATCATGCCAGACAAGTAGTCTTGTATTTTGTTTCTAACTAGAATGAAGAATTCTTTAAATTCAATTCTTTAAATGACATCTATTATGAATAGAATGAAGAATGCTGGACAATTAAGTGGATTTATATTGGATCCACTGACACTTGAATTTTTAATTCCTGTTATTGGATCAGATCATAGTTCCAGAAAACAAGATCATGACAGGGAGGTAGTCTCGATTATTCCAAACTCGGCAGGCTGAAGGCTAGGACTTCAAGATCTAAGGGTCTCCTAGTCGATGTCTATATTATAAGTGAAACAGGTTAGGACATCCCTTTATCAGGAGGTGCAGAGGCTATAAGTAGGTAATACGCTGGCTCACTAGCCTGGAAGTCACATGTTCGATCTCTGCATTGGCCAAGACAGTTCATCAGGATTTTCCAACTTGGATTCTCCTTGTCTGTTGTGCACGAAGGAGGGTCTGACAACGACAGCTGTCTAGCCATTCACATGAGACAAAAAAAAAAGACAAGTTTCAGTGTATACATTGGCGTGCACGCAAAAGATCCTTTGGCAATTGGAATTCGGAGGCCGTAGTGCCGTTGACCGGGCGAAATTTCCCTCATAGCACACTGTATGCCCATCTTCATTAGCAAAACAGTAAGAAGTTAATTAAAAACTTGTATCGTAGCGAAATCTCTTCAATATTGACGATTGAGCTGCATTCAAATTGCTTCGTCTATTTACGTGAATATTTTGGTGTTTTTGATTGATTAATGATGAACAAAACACCAGTCTAAATCTAAATCAGAATTTTTACGTCGAGAGTCAGTTTCTTGCTGGGCTAGTAGAATGTTGGCTGGGCTAGTAAGATCTGAAAGCTACTAGCCCAAATGGCTAGTGACCATTTTAGGTTAGATTCTACCCCTGATTTCATTTCATCTCTTCATTTAAATCCGATACTGATCCATGTATCGTAAATCTGTCACACTTTGAACAACCTTAGAAAAACATGTTCAGCACAACATGTTGCAATCTGAAAACTTCCCACGATAAGATGAGATCTAAAAGTACCCTTGCTTCATCAAATACATCATTATCTTTCTCTATAATCATTGATTTCAACAATCAAAGCTAATCATAGAATAAAATGTGATTGTTTTGGGGTCAAAAGATAGGTTGCCAGGCGACGAAACATACGCCCACAGCAGCTAAATCGTCCGGGAAGTCAACAAGGGTTGTCGCATATTTTTACTTTTTTTGGTAATGAAACATTTGTAATACACTAAAATCTGATTTAGAGTAACAACTCATGTAATTATAATGTGATTGTTTTTGGGTTAAAAAAAGTTTAACGTCAACAGTCGCTAGTTTTTGCTATTTTCTATAACAAAATCTGTCATTACAACCTTGAGGAAAATTGAAAAGATTAATTAACCACATAGAATCGGTACAGATATAACAGGGACGATTAAAAATCTTAAGAGAGAGAGAGAAATGGGGTTTAACCTACACAACCTAGGTCACTTCGGGACTAACATATGGTTCAATTCTATTTCAGTAATTCACTCGTGTGTAGGAGTCTTTAGTAGTGGGAGGAAACCGAAGGACCCGAAGAAAAACCACGAGATTGGACAGGTCACACTACTCTTTGTCACGTACATGTACAACCGGGGAATCAAAACCATAGCAGTTGACTACATGTAAACACCAGGCCTATGATGCAGTTGCACATGTTAACCATTCAATAGGCGTCTTCATCTCACTTATGCAAACAACATACATCAATTTCAAAACAATCAGCTGATAAATGTCGACCGTAGAGCGTTCGTAAAAAATTATGAATGACTGAGGTTTTTACGTACTGATGGACGACAGACGGTTTTACGAACGGAAAGACAGGGACGACGGCAATAGGCGACCACATTTCCAATGTGGGCATATAAAAAAAAGTTGATTACAAATTTGTTTTACATCAAATCTTTCCAAAAAACAGAGGCAAACATTCATATCTCTTAAACATCTGCTTTTAAAAATCGTCTATCAAATTATTAGGGGTAACCAACCAGTAACCAGAAGATTAGGGGGTAACTGCACGATAGTGATAAAGGATGACTTTACAACGGTTGTTATTTCTAGCTTCCAGCAATCTGTAATCGGCTGTTTTCATTCTGGTTATAGCTAGGTTGACTCGTTAATCAGTTATTACATTTTAACATAGTAAGATAATATAAGCCTTATGTTAAACTTGTGTTGAAGATGGATAAACTCTGGTCATATTCTTACGTTCCCTCATATCCTATGTATAGAAATCTATGATAAATAAGTTTTCATATCACTATCAGTTTTAATGGTAGTCTGCAAAATTTCATCCATGTAAAAACTTAAGTATTTTTTTTTTTAAGATTTGAATATATTGTAGATTGTATGCAAACTTTGCTGATTTGAAGTTGCATTATGTAAAATTTAGATAAAGAGGTAACAGGTCTTGTTTTAAAGTTCCAAATTCGATAACGATTAAGGAATATTATATTGAAAGAGAGAGAGAAAAAAATAGGGTTTAACATCCACTCAACACAAACTAGGTCATTTCGGGACTAACACATGGTTTAATTTTATTTCAATAATTCCCTTGCGCGTAGGGGTCTTTAGCAGTGGAAGGAAACCGGAGTGCCTGGGCGAAACCCACGAGGTTGAGAAGGCGCCCCTAACTCCAAGCCACATAAGCTCACACCAGGGATCGAAACCACAGCCGCAAGATAGAGGTGACCGGCCAGCTAGAGGTGGAAGCGCAGCACTCTAGACCACTAGGCCATCCCAACCCCCGATTACATATAAGAATAAGCCATAGTGCCCATCTTCATTAGCCCAGCCTGAGCAGAACAGTAGAATGTTCAACCCCATTTCATTTCATTCTGTGAGAGTAAGAGTGGAATTTCTCACTGGGCTTATTTAGCGCCATTTTTCTTGAGGGGGGTTGGGGATGGCCTAGTGGTCTAGAGTGCCGCGCTTCGACCTCTAGCTGGCCGGTCACCTCTGGCTTGCGGCTGTTGTTTCGATCCCTGGTGTGAGTGTATGTGGCATGGAGATAGGGGTGCCTTCTCAACCTCGTGGGTTTCCTCCGGGCACTCCGGTTTCCTCCCACTGCCAAAGACCCCTACGCGCAAGCGAATTATTGAAATAAAAATAAAACCATATGTTAGTCCCGAAATGACCTAGTTTGTGTTGAGTGGAGGTTAAACCCCATTTCTCTCTCTCTCTCTTGGCTTGACCCCGTATTTTATAGTAGTGTAAATTCTTGATGTAAATGAATCTAGGAGTCCACTCCCTTTCATTTGTATATTATATGAATATCAGAAATAATGTAAATATAGTCCCAGAGATAACTTACAGTTGTTCATTCCAAAACGATTTATTATTACACCAAATATTCACCAGCCAGTTAGGCGTTTGACCAGAATGCTAAGAGTGTAAACTTGATCTAACCTCAAGTTAGGCGTTTGACCAGATTGCTTAGAGTGTAAACTTCATCTAACCACCTGAAGTTAGGCGTTTGACCAGATTGCTAAGAGTGTAAACTTGATCTAACCTCAAGTTAGGCGTTTGACCAGATTGCTTAGAGTGTAAACTTCATGTAACCACCTGAAGTTAGGCGATTGACCAGATTGCTGAGAGTGTAAACTATTCTTCGTTTCTTATGTTTAGTAAATATACACGACTCCATCAATCCGCGTTATGTAGAATTGTTTATTGGACTTAGAAATAGGAATCGTTTGATCTCTTCGAGGTAGAAGAATCAAAATAATCTTGCTTTACTGAAATTAGTACTAACATATAATACTAATTGACAACTGAATACCGACATATGAACAGTTATTGGTTACAGACGGCCACACATAGAAAATACATTAAGGGAGAGATAGAGATGGGGTTTAACCTCCACTAGACACAAACTAGGTCATTTTGGGACTAACATATGTTTCATTTTATTTCAATAATTCGCTTGTGCGTAGGGGTCTTTAGCAGTGGGAGGAAACCAGATTGCCCGGAGGAAACCCACGAGGTTGAGTAGGCGCCCCTATCTCCATGCCACATACGCTCACACCAGGGAACGAAACCACAGCCGCAAGCCAGAGGTGACCGGCCAGCTAGAGTTCGAAGCGCGGCACCACTAGGCCATCCCAACCCCCCAGAAAGAGAGAGAGAAATGGGTTTTAACATCCTACGAGGCTAATGAAGACGGGCATATGCTCATACGTCATACAGTGTATTAATATGAGGGAATTTTGCACAGGCAGCGGCACTATGGCCTACTCTTACATTAAATTACAATTGCCAAGGGAACTTTTATGTGCATGCCAATGCATGTACGGGACCTCAGTTTTTCGACTCATCCTAACGACTAGACAACAGTCATTATCAGGTGCTCCGTATTGCACCAATCACAAGGGGAAACCAGGGATATTAACAGACGACCTCCAGACTAGAGAGCTAGCCACTTAGCCACAGTGGCTCCCATATCATTCAACATCTATCCAGTTAAAGAAAACCCTCAGATCAAAGGTCTTATCAATCTAATCCTGAAATCTGATATGTCTTAAATCAGAGAGTATTTTACAAAACAAGATAAGCATGTCGACAATTAAAGCTACCCGGTAGTGCCAATTCAATTTGATCTTCTTAATTCAGAGAGTACTTGATTGAACAAGATACAATGTAAACATCTTATTACTCTAAAAACATGCGAAATTTTGGCAGTGAGTGTACTCATAACAAGAGAATGAAAATGCAAGGTTTTTTTTTTCACGCGTAACTTTGAAGTTTCCACTATTATGATGCACACACACACATGCTGATGCACCTGCACCACTATGTTGTGATACGGACAATTTGTTTGGTTTTTAATAAGTTATTGGTACAAGCTGACCATGTGTTATGCTATATATCAACTGGTGTGGTTTTGAATCCCAGGTTGTACATGACAAGGAGTATGGTCGCATGGTCTAGCTAACCTCTGGATTTTCTCCGGGTCCTCCAGTTTCCTCCCTCTGCTAAATAAAATCAAACCACATGTTGGTCCCGAAATGATCTAGTTTTTGTTGAGTGGATGTTAAAACCCATTTCTCTCTCTCTATGTTATCATCAACAATGTGATATATAAAATATTAACCCTTCTGTTAGCCCTAACCCTAACTTGGGCTCTTTAGATTGCTCTCACTAGGGCTCCTCAGACTGCTCTCACTAGGGCTTATTAGACTGCTCTCGCTAGAGTTCATCAGACTGCTCTCACTTGAGCTCCTTAAGCTGCTCTCACTTGGGCTCTTTGGGTTGCTCTCACTTGGGCTCTTTGGGTTGCTCTCACTTTGACTCCTTAGACTACACTCCCTTAGGCTCCTTAAACTGTTCTCCACAGGAATCATTAGACTGCGCTCACTTGGGCTCCTTGGTAGACTGCTCTCACTCTGCTCTCTGGAGAGCCTGACAAGGAGAGCTGTGTAATGGTTTGGATGGGACAAAGAATTGAGGTTTACACAGTGGCGTGCATGTGGAAGATCACTTAAAATTAACAGTTGGAATTTGATGTACATGTAAGAGTGGTCTGTAGCGCTGCTCTCTTGCAAACTTTCCCTCTTTGCACACTATAGGGGGTATGCCCGTCTTCATTAGCCCAGTCGGAGCAGAACAGTAGGACGTTAAACTCTTATTTCATTTCATTTCACAAACAAGTATAGTTATTGATACCAGGTCCTATTGCTACTCTATAGTCACTGTCAGGCAGGATAACCAAGTCTTATACATGTAGTTACTCTATAGTCACTGACGCCCAGGATAACCAAGTCTCATAACTACTCATATGTCTAATAATACATTTGTTTTATTGTATTGTTTCACAAACAAGTATAAGGTGTCTAGCAAAACATAAAAATATTTTGGTTTTCTGATCTTGATAATTTGTGTTGATATCCTCAGAAAAACAGCTGTAAATTCTATGATAATAACAAAACACTCAACCTATGCTATTTTTAATTAGGGGAGAGAGAGACAGAGAGAGAGAGTGGGTATAACATCCACTTAACACAAACTATGTCATTTCGGCACTAATATATGATTTGATTTTATTTCAATTATCCGCTTCCACATAGATGTCTTTGGACACGCAACTCGACTATGTGTGTCACATACAACTGGGGAATCGAAACCAGAGTAGTTGAATCAATAACAGACCTTATGATACAGCGTGCATACAATAACCTTCAGCCGTCCACCCAGCCAACATGCCCCCCCCCACCCTGGCACTTAAAAAAAGCAAAATATCTGATTGGTCGGAGTAGAATATTACACTTTACGGTTTGAATGGGTGAATTTTTACCATCGATAATATGCTGGTGTCTCTTTAAAATCAAGAGTACTAGTAAGACAAGATGAGTCAACTGCTTATATGTAGACTTCTGTAATGTACCACAAGATAAAAATACTTTCACCTGATTCACTTCTACTCAAATAAATCTATAATTGCAATGTTTGAATCATTTTTCTCTCCGTTTCTTTAGTAGTCAGTCAGATCAGTGCACTGCACCTGATCTATTGTTCTGCTCCTGGGTTCATGGAGACGAGCATACACTATGCAGTGTACTATATGGGAAGTTTGGTCCAGGTAGCTGGGTTACGGCCTACTCTATAGCTGATTCCAACAGCCAAGGGATCTTTTACGTGCACACCAATGTGTATGTACACGGTACAACGGTTTTTCGTCCAATCCAAACAACTAAACAGCTGTCCTTGTCAGGCCCTCCATCCTGCATCACTGACAAGAGGAAACCACACTGGAAAATCTGAATGAACTTTCTCGACCAATGCAGACTGAATTAAGTAGTCATGAGCATGACGCTGAATTAATATAAAAACAGGTTTGTGTGTTGAATGAGAAAGTTCCTTTATAGCTTTCTTTCCTCTTGTTACAGGGGTCTAGCAAAAAAAAAGCCCAGTAGGAGCAGAACAGTAGGATGTTAATAAACCACATTACATTTATTTTTCAGAAACTTCAGATTCAAACTTTAAATAAATGTAGCGAACACAAAAAAGAGATTACAACGATCTGATTTTTAAACATTTTGATGTCTTCATTCAGTTAGTTTACTAACAGACATGGATACATTAGTGTCAGATTATGTTTACTTCAGGCTCTATATTATTATTATACAAACTCATTAAGTCAGCAGAAAATAACTATTCTGAAGAGGTCAAATCTAAAGGAGAAATTCCACTATTCCAGATATATTTCAGCTATTTGTTCAAACTCTTTGATATCTTTTTATTGTATATAAACTCCTCATTGAAAGTCACAGTAACTTAATAGAGAAATTGATTAAATTGTGCGCCAATTTTCAAAATTCAGTCCCTTGTTGAAAAATTGTTTTAGGCCAATGGGACTTTAATAAATCCCTAGTTTTAAAACCCTGCATTTATACAAACAGAAATTTATTGAATTGTGGGAAATACAGTAAGTAAACTCCAATTTTTTTAACCATAAAATTCAAATTTGTTGGGCCGTTAGTACACAACTATTTTTAAAATTCAATAACACCAACAAAATCAAATTGGGGACCATTATATAAACTCCTCTTTTTAAAATTTAGTCCAGTCTTTAAAAAAATCAATCAATTTGTGGACATGTATTTGTAAAATCCACAGCCTTGGATATGATCAAATTGTGTCAATTTAGTCAACTCCTATTTTCAAAATTCAGTCGACTCATAAAAATTTATCAAAATTGTAGGAACTCTTATTTTTAAAAATTCAGTGACCTTCTAGATATTGACTAATACCATTTGGCCTTTAGTATGCTCCTGTTATAAACTACCGTCATCTTTTGGCATGAAATGAGTAAGGAGATATTGACTAGTACAAGTGTTGAATGATACATTATATTCACCTGTCCTGATATTGGACATGTATCTGTTAGTATACCTAATAGACCATATAAACATCAGATCTATTTCCTTTATACTTCTATTCATACCTAGTCTTCAATTAACACTTGGCACGGGGTTCCTGTACATCCGATTCCTAAACATCATACACATATATCTAACACATGACACAATTTATGGCTTACAAGTTACTTTAGATGTTATTCCTGGCAATGTTTCGATGAGGGTTTTCTTGTCTTTATCAAGCAAAGAATGACAATCATAGTACAATGGAGATTATATACATGGGCTATTTTCACAAAAGCGTACAAATAACAGAAAAAAACTGTTTGCCCAATATACAATATAAAATTTTCGTAAACGTCAAAAAAACTTATATATTGTACATCAGCATGGAAGTCCCCTCTTTGGGAAAATATTTTGACAAGGTTATTATTCAAAATAAAATCAGAATATCAAATTATGTGGTCAAAATGTACATTCCGTTAGGTGGTAAAACTTCTCATTCTCAACTTCGAACTTGAAAATCTGCTTTTAAAATTGAAAGTTTAATAAAACTTACAGTGCTTTTCAATTAATCATCCAATAGAGCTGAATGAAATGTTATATTATCTATTTAAAGAAGAAATAGAAATAAGCTATATCAAATATCATTTCTGTCAAAATTCATAATTACTTTTCAAAATTTGTCTTTACCGTAATTTATACGTTTTAGTGAAAATAGCCCATATACAGTGCATGGAATAATGGAATAATAATATCCACTGAGAATTAATTAATTAGTAACCATCAAAGTTCTTTGGACTTAAATAGATATTTACTTTTGTTACCTTCTCGCAAGGGAGGTAATTGTGGTATTATTTCCGGTGCCAATGATTTTTAAGAGTGGGAAATAATGCCTATGATCATATAGTGACTCGACAACCTATTGAGCAAAAGACATAGAAATAATTATGTGTTGAAAATATGAAATTCTTGCTTTAATATTAAAGATATCTGATTACTAAAAAATACTACAGGGCAGATAAAACAGCTAAAACTGATTTTTGTAAAAACAGTCTATAAATTAAGGAAATTTCTACTACATCACCAAATTTTGAAAAATGCAGTTGTATGTGCATGTATAAAATCCCTTGGCAGTTGGAATTCGATATAAGTGTAGGTCGTAGTGTCAGTGTCCTGAACAAATTTCCCTTATAGCTCACGGTATGGCGTATGCCCATCTTCATTAGCCCAGTCGGAGCAGAACAGTAGGACGTTAAAGAAACCCCTGTTTCATTTCATTGTGTTTTATCCTCTACTACTACTACATGTAGGTGGGATGTTTTTGACTGTAGTCAAGCTCACTTACGTAAAACAAAAGAAGAGAAAAAAAAAGATAATATATCAAATCACACTGCTTAGATCAGTCATATCTTTGCCAGAAATCAAATGTAAATGCAACCATTTTTTTTGTCTCACGAGACCATAGTATGGTTACTTATAGATAAGAATAATTTTACGTTTCGTGTAACTTCTTGGCTCGTACATACGTATGTCTAATATTATAATAATACAAGGGAAGAATACGTTTACCATTTTACCTATCTGATAAAAAAAAATAAGCAAATATGTTTCAGTTGAAAGGTCATGGTTTTGTCTATTAGTCTAGACTGAAGACTATCAGAATCCACAAATTTATAGAGAGAGAGAGAGAGAGAGAGAGAGAGAGAGAGAGAGAGAGAGAGAGAGAGAGGGGGGATGGGGTTTAACATCCACTCAACACACAACTTCATGATTTCATGACTAATATATAATTTAATTTTATTTTCAATAATTTGCTTGCACGTAGGTGTCTTTTGCAGTTGGAGGAAACCGGAGGACCCGGAGAAAACCCATGAGGTTGGACATGAGACCCTACTCACTGTTATGTATAACCGGGGATTCAAAACCACACCAATTGACTCAATAACAGGCTTTATGATACAGCGTGCACGTACTAACCATTCGGCCATCAACCCCCCAGTAAGTTTACATCTGTATGTACATTATGTACTACACACCTACAGGTCACAATTTTATATGTAAATGAAATAAAATGGGTTTTAACGTCCTACTGTTCTGCTCTGAATTGGTCTAATTAAGAAAGGCATACATCATACAGTGTGCTATGAGGGAAATTTTTCCCAGACAGCGGCACTACAGCCTACTCTTAAATTGAATTCCACCTGCCAAGGGTTCTAATACGAGCAGGCCAATGTTTACACCAGACCTTGGGTTTTCATCCCATCCAAATGACTACAGCTTTCCTTGTTAGGCTCTCCATCTTCTATATGTAATGATACAATATCAGGACAGGTGAATATCATGTATCATTCAACACTTGTACTAGTCAATATCTCCTTACTCATTTCATGCCAAAAGATGACCACAGTTTATAACAGGAGCATACTAAAGGCCAAATGGTATTAGTCAATATCTCCTTACTCATGCCTTATCTGATTAAAATATTTTTTTTTATACTTTCGATGGTATTTACCACATGAAGATTAGACCAGTTGAAGCAGGAGGACGTGTTAGGTATAAGAGAGAGAGTGAAATGGGGTTTAACGTCCACTCAACACAAACTAGGTCATTTCGGGACTAACATATGGTTTAATTTTATTTCAATAATTCGCTTGCGCGTAGGGGTCTTTTAGCAGTGGGAGAAGACTGGAGTGCCCGGAGGAAACCCACGAGGTTGAGAAGGCGCCCCTATCTCCATGTCACATACGCTCACACCAGGGATCGAAACCACAGCCGCAAGCCAGAGGTGACCGGCCAGCTAGAGGTCGAAGCGCGGCACTCTAGACGACAAGGCCATCCACCACCCCCAGGTATAATAAGGGAATGGACACCACTCCATTTACAGACCTTATAATGCAATGCGCTCTGGTTAACCATTTGGCCACTTAAACCTTCATTCTCTACTGCACTAGGCTAATTGGTGCAGAAAAGTAAGACAATAAACCCCATTTCATTTTCATTTCATAATGTGCATTACATGTAAGTCAAAAAAATGTTTTAGCTAATACAAATATAGTTTTCCATAAGAACTGAGCCAAATTCTTAAAATTAAACTGGCAACCATAAATACCAAGACTTTGACGAGAGTTAAATTGGAGATGTGTGTTAAAACACATTTATCATAGAGTGCAAATCAAAAGAAAGTCAGGGTCATTCTTTTTTCAATAATTTACTTGCATGTAGTGACTCTAGCAGAGGGAGGAGACCGGAGGAGCCGGATAAACCACAAAAATGGACAGGTGACCCTACTCCTTGTCACGTACCAGCTGGGAATCAAAGCTACACCACCCACTTGATTCAGTGGCTGTCCTATACATGTACATTAAATAAGGCCGTCTTAGAGAATACAGACAAACTTGCTAATGATATATGTTTCCATTGTGCATGTTTCCATTGTGCTTCATCATGTATGTTTCCATTGTGCTTCATAGTGTATGTTTCCATTGTGCTTCATGATGTTTGCTTTCATTGTGCTTCATGGTGTATGTTTCCATAATGTGCTATATGTTTCCATTGCACTTCAAGAGTTTCAATTTGGCTTTAACAATTGAGTTTCTAGTATACTCCATGAAGCATGTTTAATTAACTGTTGATTAATCTCGATTTACATACATGTGCTAATACTACATATAGATAGCTATAACACCTACACTTGATGTTACAATAAATTACAAACATGTTCATCAAACACAACATAACATGACCCTATCTTCAACCTTCATAAATCTGTACCAGTATAAAGTTATATTTTTAAAATTTATTAAAATAAAACCTTAAAATAGATGGTATCAATAAACAGTCCTACCTTGCTAAAGAATAATCCTATTAATCCTACATGTATAATTCACTATTGCCAGTTGAGAAATTGGCAAAACTATCATTTTCAACTTCAAATTCAAACGTTTGAAGATAGCTATTGAATGGGGGCAATAGAAAAACAAGGAAGGTAGTTGTGTTATCATTTCCAGTGTTAATGAGTGCTGAACAATGCCTATAATCGTATAGTAGTGAGTTGGCAACCTATTGAGCAAAAGACATAGAAATAATTATGTTTTGACTTTCTTTTAAAATATGAATTATCGCTTTAATTTAGGGCTGGACGATATTGACAATTTTAAATATCGCGATATTTGAAAAAATATTCACGATATATTGAAATATCGCGATATTTTTACGTGTGTAATGTTTTATTAAAAAATGTGTATAAATTAGGGCTGCAACGATTCATCGATGAATCGATGAACCGCGATTTTGTAAAAATCCACGATGCACGATACAATCAATGTCCGTATCGCGATTCATTATCCAAAAAATCCACAAAAAAAGACCAGCGTTCTGTCGTTTAAATATCCTAACGTGGAATGCGTAAATAATTTCACAAGCAAAATTACTTTTTTTACTGTAAGCGAGTACGTGTTATCACACTCTCGACAAGTTATTTCGCCAAGAATAAATAATATCAGTCTGGATAAGCCACTGATAGATCAGTGGGATAAGCAAGTCGAGCTTGAAATAAAGTAACTTGCAAATTACGCACTTGAATAATATACGGAAAAACATAGAGCATATTATTATAAATACGTCAGTAATATGCGAATTGTGCTAAGATTAATGCACGAGATTGGCGATTGGTGCATACATTGGTCAGCACAATTATCATTTCTATATTTCTAATGTATAATAATATTTTGACATTCAAAATTCCGTACTGTTATTTTCTTCGCCATTGCCACATCTGCGACTGACCTGACAACGAGAAAGCTTTTCATTGGCTGAACTTGTTGTGGCAATACGAGCCAGTCATATTGATTCTGCAGCTGAATTTTTATAATAATAATGCATTCGTCAACAAATTCAATGTGCCAAAGTCAAAGCCCAGCTAAGGCATGGGCCTGAGGGGCCCAGGGCCCCGCGGTTCATGGCAAAAAGAAAAATTTCAGATGACAGTTTCACAGTAATCGATCTGGCGGCGCGAAGTGTCGAGTCGGAGCTATCCACCAACCTTCAACTACCTTCTCTGTGTAGTTCCACTCGGTTATCGGCCTAGGCTGCTAGACTTTGTATGTCGTTCGGAATTGAATAGATTTCCTAATTTCGCACATAATTAGCAATATATCGTCAATAAATATCGCGGTATTTACGATAATCTGCAAAAAACGATATATTGCTATACCGCGATGTTTTTGGTGACCAAAGATCGTCGACGATGAAAAAATTTGACATCGCGATATATCGGGATATCGAGAATATCGTCCAGCCCTACTTTAATTACATGTACCGAATATAGTTGAGATAAGAAAAGTTACTTGGTTGTCAAAGGTAAATTCCCAAGCAATAGTAGTAGTAGTACATGTACGTTGGCAATTAAAACAAAATGTATTAACTGTGCCAAGACACACTGGCATGATTTACAAAAACATCAAAATTATCTGAAGATTTTAGAGAAAACATGTAATTACTTCACTAAAACTTGTTCATACTCTTGACATTATGTTCCGTTTACTTCAACCGCTGTTATCTTAAGCTTAATTCTCATTTAGTGCTGAATGTCACTCATTGTTGCTTACTCACAGTGGTATTAAAATATTTTAACTCAAATATCTTTACTCTGATATTCAACATAGATTTCCCCCAGGGCCTCCTATTTCCTCCCACTGCTAAAAACTTATATGTACAAGCAAGGAAATTATTGAAATAAAAATTGAACTAGGTGTTAGTCCCAAAATGACCTAGTTTGTGTCGTGAGAACAAACCCCATTTCTTCTTCTCTCCCTCTCTCTATTCAGATATCCGGAATAAAATGTATGCAATAAATTATATATATTTAATCATTTTGAGATTGCTCTTAGTTCTTCTTGGTCCTGCCCCAATCGAGCGACCACCCATCATTGCTTGGTTTATTTCACAACTACGATGAAGTCAATTGATTCTGCCAAGAGAGAGAGAATGAGGTTGAACGTCCACTCAACACAAGCTGGTCATTATGTGACTAACATATGGTTTAATTCTTTTATTTCAATAATTCACTTGCGTGTAGGGATCTTTAGCTGTGGGAGGAAACTGGAGGACCCAGAGAAAACCCACAAGGTTGGACAGGAGACCCTACTCCTTGTCATATACAACCAGGGATTTGAAACCATGCCAGTTGACTCAATGACAGGCTTTATGATACATCACGCACATGCTTACCATTCGGCCATCCAACCCCCCATAAACAGATTCTGGTGCCAATACCGCATGAT
Organism: Patella caerulea; assembly: GCA_036850965.1. NCBI lineage: Eukaryota > Metazoa > Mollusca > Gastropoda > Patellidae > Patella > Patella caerulea. The sequence continues at coordinate 7,951,512 of JAZGQO010000010.1, forward strand.
TACTGAATAAACCTAACACACTTGGTCTTTTTTTTTACAAGAATAAAAAATATCACATCTATATAACAGTCAAATAAATAAAGGAATAGTTACTGGCAGAACCTTCTTGAGTTTGGCCAATTATTTCCAAAAGAACTGATCAAGTATCATAATAGCGTGGTATAGAGCATAAAAAGCCTGACCACAAATAATTGAGGCATAAATATTTTAGTTACTAATACTATGAAGAGATTAGAAGCCCCAAATTTAATTCTAAATTCTCATTCGCCTTAGAAGAAATTTTCAACCCACTATTTGGTATATGTTATAAAAGCCCTTAAGTTGGTAATAGAATAGTGTGGTTTATGTTATAAAAACCCTTAAAGTGAGTAATAGAATAGTGTGGTATACGTTATAATAACCTTAAAGTGAGTTAAAGAATAGAGTGGTATACGGCATAAAAACCCTGAAGTTAGTAATAGAATAGTGTGGTATACGGTATGAAAACACTTGAAGTGAGTAATAGAATAGTATGGTATATGGTATAAAACCCCTGAAGTTAGTAATAGAATAGTGTGGTATACGGTATAAAAACCCTGAAGTAAGTAATAGAATAGTGTGGTATACCATATAAAAACTCTGTGAAATTAGTAATAGAATAGTGTGGTATACATGTACATTATAAAAATATAGAGCAATAGAATAGTGTGGTATACTGTATAAAACCCCTGAAGTGAGTAATTGAATAGTGTGGTATACGGTATAAAACACAGAAGTTAGTAATAGAATAGTGAGGTATACAGTGTAAAAACCCCTGAAATAAGTAATAAAATAGTGCGGAATACGGTATAAAAACCCTGAAGTTAGTAATAGAATAGTGTGGTATATGGTATAAAAACTTTGACCACCTGCGTTTAAGGTATAAATGTATCTGGTGTAGTATACATTAAGATCACATATAATACATGTATCTTTAACACATTTAATCTTCCAGTGTTGATATATTTGTGTTACTATAATATGGGTAATCTATAAGCTGGAGCCAAGATATGTTTGACAACTGGAATCGAGTGTTGGCATGTGTGAGCTAATAGTTTAAAACCTACTGATACATGGGAAACCTACAGGGGGCCGTGTTAGTTGGAGCAACTCCAAACTACAACTCATACTCTTCTAATGCCAGCCTGCGACCATCTGCTGAAGGTTGCAGTCATGCTTACCAAGAGTGCAAAGGGGCCAGTGGAACACAGACAAGTAGACACTGATATCTACCATCTTTACTATAATAAACAACTTGTGTACTAACAATCATCTTATTGACTAGTTAATGTCGGAGATATCAGTTATTCATTGAGAGAGAGAAATGGTGTTTAACATCCACTCGACACAAACTAGGTCATTTCGTGACTAACATATGGTTTAATTTCATTTCAATAATTAATTTATGCGTAGGGTTCTTTAACAGTTACAGAGGGAGGAAACTGGAGGGCCCTGAGTAAACCAACGAGGTTGGACAGATGACCCTAATCCTTGTCACGTACAGCCAGTGATTCGAAACCACACCAGTTGACTCAATGACAGGCTTTTGATACAGTGCGCATGAGCTAGTTATTCATTGAATCAGTTACCATAACCTGTAGTAATCAAGAGAAGGAAGACATCGATTATTCACTGAACATTATATAAATTGTTTTTGTATCAGTTACCATAATAACGTAATAGAAATTTATGATAGCATTTTTTGGCCGTCGATGATAAAGCTATCGGAGGCCATATCTATGTTTATGGCAGCAATGGACTCAATGGCTCTTGTGAATTTTGGGCCCGGGACTGTTATAATTTCATAGGTGATATTTCAAAATCTATTTACACATGTATGTGAAACCTGTAAGGGGCACTGGTAAGTCCAAATGGGATAGTGGAATACAGACAATAGACACTGATTTTTACCATCTTTATATACCCTAATAAATAACTCATGTATTGTTATTAATAATCATCTAATTGAATATTTAACAGAAAAGACATCAGTTATTCATTTATCATTATTTATCATTATACAAAGTTTATATTGAATCAGTAACAACAACCTCTAGTGATCAAGAGGTTCGAAACTACCAGACTGTAGTAATTTCACACAACTTGCTTTGATATTAGGTCATTGGTCTCTAATAATACCATCACTATTAAACTGTGGAACTTTTCCAACTAACATCTTGTTTTCTAACAGTAATATTTCAGTATCCATGTGGGTGAGCATAATAATACAGAGTTTATTTTTCTGCCTTGCCTACGATATCACTCGTGGTGCAAGTGGACGTTAACTCAAAAAACAAAGAAAGACAAACATTTACTTTTGGTTTTGATCCTCTGACTTTGTACCGTTGATTACAGATTAAACATCCATAAGTGTACCAATTTTCCCATTTGAATATTGTTCACAATAAGAAGCAAAAAAAATAAGATATGTTTACGGGATCATTTTGTTATACGAAAAACTAAGTGATGCATTTTCTATGGTGCTCAGTATATTTTTGAAAAAAAAAATAATAAAAAATTTCAGTATCCGCATACATCATCATTCCTGTTGTTCTTTTTTGAATCAAGAAATATTTTGCTGGTAAACTTCTGCAATTGCTCAATCAAGCTGTCGTAATAATAATAAGGTATAGGTAACAGAACATTGGGTTCAACTTTTACTCAACACAAATCGCTCATTTTCAGAGAAGGAATTTGACATCTCACATGATGAAAAACTGAGGTCCCCTGTACACATTTGCGTGTATGAAGAAGAACCCTTGACAGTTGGAATTTGATATAAGAGTAAGTCATAGTGTCTCATAGCACACTGTGTGGTGGCTTCTGCATTTCTTCATTAGCCCAGTTCTGAGCAGAACTGTAGCACGTTGAACCCTATTTCATTTCATTGCCTTCAATATCTGGTTTTTCTTGAACAAATGTATGGTAATTTTTTTCTGATTACTGAAATATTTCTTTTACAGGCATGGGACCTTGGCTTTTCTTCTCATCCTAATGTTTCTTATCAGACCCTCCAAATGCAGGAATCTACTTTCTTGACCAACGAGGGATGGGATGTCCTAGTGGTCTAGAGTGCCGCGCTTCGACACCTATCCGTGCCGGTCACCTCTGGCTTGCAGCTGTGGTTTCGAGCCCTGGTGTGAGCGTATGTGGCATGGAGATAGGGGCGCCTTCTTAACCTCGTGGGTTTCCTCCGGGCACTCAGGTTTCCTCCCATCGCTAAAGACCCCTACGCACAAGCTAATTATTGAAATAAAATTGAACCATGTTAGTCCCGAAATGACCTAGTTTGTGTTGAGTGGACATTAAACCCCATTTCTCTCTCTCTTCTCGACCAACACCTAGATCAAAAGTCTAATCTTCAAGTTATTGAGCCAGTCATTGTTTTTTAAGGCGAGTGATCGCTCTCGAGCACCTACAGCTCACCTGAATGTCGACCGAGTGCAGTTTTTTTCCCCTCCCCTTAAAATTGAAAATAATTCTCCTTTAAAATGTCATTGGGGGTTTATTAACTTTTATCTAGAAATCACTCTCCTTAATATCAGATCTCTCTCCTTAATATCTAATTAAAATCACTCCTTAATTTCTAAAGCATACTCTTATCGTGACTGGGAGAACCTTTTAGGGGAGCCATTTTTTCAATTTGTTGATTGAGGGGAGCTTTTTTTGGCTCTCCTCTGAAATACAACGACTGGTGAGCCAGTGTCTTACTCACTGAGACACTTGGCTTTTACAATGATGTAATTGTCATGGTAACAAAAGGAACTACCTTATATGAGTTGGAGGATGGTAATTTGAGTAAAGTACAAATGATTTGAAGAAAACTATAGAGAGAGAGAGAAATGGGGTTTAAAGTCCACTCATTTATTTCATTAATTCGTATGCACGTAGGGGTCTTCAGCAGTGGGAGGAAACCCACGAGGTTGAGAAGGCGCTCCTATCTCCATGCCAAATACGCTCACACCAGGGATCGAAACCACAGGGGCAAGCCAGAGGTGACCGGCCAGTTAGAGGTAGAAGCGTGGCACTCTAGACCACTAGGCCTTTCCCCCCCCCCCCCGGGGAGAGAGAGAGATCAATATCATTTATATCTATTGTATCAAAGGTGATATCTGTCCACATTCATCTCCCTTAATACTTACATCTGATAAATGATGAACTATTCAGATAGTTCTTCAACATTAAACCAACATCCAGATTACGTTTCACACTCGTCAGGTCCATAGCTATCAACTCTGTATGACCTTTAAATTTGGCACAGTTGGGGGGGTTGAGAGAGACACATGTAAAAAGAGTAAGCACCGAATATCTGTATTCAGTTCCTTCTATCTATAAGTCAAAAATAGTCTTTATTTCAACGAACTATTAGTTACACAGATGTTTCTGCACTTGTTGTTTGTAATGTTTCACCACAGCCATTTGTTCAGATCAATTCTTCACTAATAGCTTTGGTTTAATGTTCCAGAAACAGCCAAACTATTTTCACTCTCCATTTAGTCTGAGTCTTTCATTGTTAAATGTTTACAGACAGTAATGTTAATGTTGTTTTTAGTTTCTTTGTAATTCTAATTGATGTAGAGTAATGCATGTTGTATGCCTTGAAATGTTAACCAGCAACGGCAGGATACGGACACATTTTGCAACAGATGGATAGAGAACAAGCTAAGAACAAAAACGATTTTTGTACAATCAGGGTACTTAATCCAGAAAGTTATGGTTCTAAATGCACAAATATCAAAAGGGCTTGAGATATTTGGAATATAAAGCTATGTTATATAAGTTTTATCAAAATTGGATAAAAATTGTGATCTCTAGAGGGTCCATTACCTTTGAATTACACACTTGCATACAAAGAACATTCCAATTCAACCTTCATTATGGTGGAATGGTACATGTAATAAATCGAAACGGTTTTTAAAATAAAAAAAAAAACTGTGACTTTAGAGGATCCATGAGTTAAAAATGTGATTTTTCAACCAATCAGGGGCCATATTCCAGGAAGTTACAATACGATTTGCACGAACAATGATCTTTGGGTAACAAACATACATTTCAAGTTTCATGAAAATTGGATTAAAATTGTGACCTCTACAGGGTCCACAACAATGATATACCATATTTTTACACTATACACGACACGTACAAACGGCGGCCATTTTGTTTCGCAGTTTTGGTCCGATTTTCACGAAATTTGAACTCAACCTTCATTACTGTGTAATGGTGATGATGTGCTTAAACATTTTTTTTTTCAAATCTGATAAAATAAGTGACCTTTGATCCACATGCACATGAATATTGTGATATAAAACAATTTTATTTCCTCGACATTGGCAGGACTAAATATTCTCGCAAGTCTCTGAATCTGCTTTAGGTTAAAGACTAGAAGATTCATGCAATTCCATAATTTGAAATGATCTGGATTCCGCTATGTTAAACATACATTCAAAACCATGATTAAAATCTAATGACTATGCCGTTGAGAAACCTGTAGAATTCAGATTCTACAATATCTGTGACAGAGGTTTAATGTCCACTCAACACAAATCAGGTCATTTCGGGACTAACACATGGTTTAATTTATTTCAATAATTCACTTTAGCAGTGGGAGGAACCGGAGTGCCCCCAGGAAACCCACGAGGTTGAGAAGGCGCCCCTATGTCCATGCCACATACGCTCACACCAGGTATCGAAACCACTGCCACAAGCCAGAGGTGACCAGCCAGCTAGAGGTCGAAGTGAGGCACTCGGCACTCTAGACCACTAGGCCATCCCAACCCCTCACCAAGGTAGATACTGAGAGGAATAAAACTCTGGCAAGGATCAAACCAGTTTAAGGATGACTTTTGATCATTAAATGGAGAAAATCTACGAGGTTGGACAGGCAACTCTACTCCCTGTCACGTACAGCCGGAGAATGAAAACCACGCCAATTGATTCAATAACAGACCTTATGATACAGTTTGCACGCTCTAACCATTCGGCCATCCAACCCAGCTATTTCAGAGGGAAAAAAATGCTGAATGCTAGTGGCATGCATCTTCATAATAAAATAAAGCATAGATAGAAATAAGTGTTTAATACAAGGTAAACAACAGAAAGTGTTTAAGTTTAACAAAAAATAACCAGAGTTTGACAAAAAAAAAAAATATCACTAAGGAAATATTACTAAGGAATCAAAGACATTACAGGAAGAATGGTTTTATGATCTGGCTTCCAGTATTACAAAGGTGCAACAGTTATATACAAAGATGGTTTCCGGAGTGAATATTATAAGACAAGAAAACATACGGTGTGTAGCTAAAAGGAGGCCACGTGTCGTAAATGGCGGAAGAAACAAAAGCCATTAATTTGTTTATAAAATGCCTGCTGCAGACGCCAAACATTGGCTAATATTCAGTTGTGCATGTGTAATATATCGACCACTTGAGAAAGGGCAAGACAATATTTAGACTGTAGATATGGAAGATGGAAGAAGTTGTTCTCATGAGAAACATCATGCAGAGATTGAATAGAGAAAAACGTTGATGTTCCAAATCTCAATAACTCAAGCCTCGAAATAAGGCACCTGTCACTAACAAGCTCAGGCACAAATTTAGGCTCTGTCAGGCGCAAAACCTCTGGTGCCAGTCATTTTGTCAGGCATTTATCTGTTTTTTATAATCTTATTATTAATACATGTTCCAGCACTAAGTTGAAAATGCCATTTTGTCACCTGCATCTAAAACCGTTATTTTCAGACCTGTCCCTAATACTTAAATACATCATCATTACTTAGCTGTGTGAAAATCTCATTTATTAAAGATACATTGTGGTAGATTAGATAAAGAGTTGGCAGTTCTCACTATAATAGTTAAAAACTAGATAATATAATAATCCCAAGAAGAGGACGATAAAACCTCACACACGATAGGAATAGAGGGGCGGAAGAGTCCCCATAACAGTGCAGGCAAGTTTGGATCTCAGTGATGCATCCGAGGAGAAGCAGGAACCATTCCTTGTAGATAAATCATAGTAAAAAATCCCCGGTAACAAACTAGACAAGACTGTGTAGATATAAGAAGGTTTTATCCAGGACGCGTTTCGGGCGTTCGCCCTTTATCAACTGGTTACGGGATTATTTTTGTAACCAGTTGATAAAGGGCGAACGCCCGAAACGCGTCCTGGATAAAACCTTCTTATATCTACACAGTCTTGTCTAGTTTGTTACCGGGGATTTTTTAACTAGATAATATAATGGGAATTTGCTGAAAATTGCAGTTAAATTGATCCACTTTAAATTGAGATATTAGCGATTGATTTTCAGCCTAGCCTCAGTCATCATTACTAAAGACCGTACAATAGAAACCAGTCTTGATTACCCATATTTGGATTTAATCATCGATGAGCGTTGTGCGTTGGATTCCATTTAATAACATGAAAAGTCCATAATCAACTCTTGATGCCATTTTATATGTCTGGTTTTCATTGGATTTGATTCCGATCTGCTGTTCCACCTTCTGAAGATGACTAAACACAAAAGTGGATGATTGAGATGCTGTTAATTATCATGGCAGGACGATCAAGTCTTTCCATTTATTTCAAAATAAGGTTTTCTCAGTTTAAGAGCGAGCAGAGGCACCCTCCCTAATTTTCGACAATGCCCTTTTTTACTGCTGAAAGTGCCTTTTCTCAGACCCAAATATGTCTGTTCCAAACGTTTAATTAGACGAAAATATCAGCCAAATAGCTCTTGGAATGGCTACAGATGCAAGGAAATGACGTATAATTTTCTTAGGGGAACATTGTCTCCGCGGTCAGTGCCCTCATTTTGCGGCGCCCCCACCCGCAAAATTGCTAAAGACCCCTATGAGCAAGTGAATTATTGAAATAAAATTGGACCATGTTAGTCCCGAAATGACCTAGTTTGTGTCAAGTTGACATTAAACCCCATTTCTCTCTCTCGAGTTTGTAAAAGTCTCATAATACATGATATTTCTGCAAAATATTTCTCTTATTTGATGCTTAAGAATAAAAAAAAAACACATAGTTTGTGTAATACTAGGAACTGTGTTCACCTTGATTGTTTGTACGTGTAAGTTTCGTTTACAGATTATTATCACATAGTATGTAACCCAGAGTCTGATTTATTGCAAGAGTAAATATATTAATGACACTAAACCATGTTAATCTTCAACAAACATAAAACACACGTCACATTTTACATCAGATATACTTGTATTATCTATCATCAAATATCTTACTCGCGGTTGATGATGCATCATTCCCTACATTTGATAGCTACTGCTGATGATGATGGCAATGGCTTGGAGGAGGAGGATGTGAGAGAGAGAAATGGGGTTTAACATCCAGTCGACACAAACTAGGTCATTTTGGGACTTACATATGGTTTCATTTTATTTTAATAATTTGCTTGGACGTAGGGGTCTTTCGCAGTGGGAGGAAACCGGAGTGCCCAGAGGAAACCCACGAGGTTGAGAAGGCGCCCCAATCTCCATGTTACATACGCTCACATCAGGGCTCGAAACCACAGCTGCAAGCAAGAGGTGACCGGCCAGCTAGTGGTCGAAGCGCGGCACTCTAGACCACTAGGCCATCCAAACCCCCCAGGAGGAGGATGAGGATTTTAAATCAGATAAACAATCTATATCTACCATCAAATATCTTACTTTGGATTGATGATACATTAATCCTTACAGTTGTTAGCTGCTGGTGATGATGATGATGATGATGATGATGAATGAGGTACATCAATCCCTACACTTAGCTGCTGATGACGATGAGGAGGAGGAGGTGGTGGATGATGATGATTTTACATCAGGTAATCTTTCATTATCCATCAACAAATATCTCACTCTGGGTTGACGATGATGAGGATTATGGTACCTCAATCCCCATACTTGTTAGTTGCTGATAAGGACTTTGATGACGATGATGATTGATGCTGGTGACAATGATGATGATTATGGAGGTAAATCAACTACTCTGATGCTGATGACAATGATGATGGTAGTGGTACATCAACTCTTTATTGATGTTGATGACAATGATGCCGCTGCTGATGATGATGATACATAAACTCCTTATTGATGTTGATGACAATAGCCCCGTTTACACTCCTAGGCAGCGATAAATTTAAAGAAATTGACCCGTTTATATTACTGGTCTTGGAACCAAATGTGGGACTCTTTACAGAAAAGTTAATTTCAGTCCCTAAGCAAGTTACCCGGATGAAAACAATTATGGCGGTTGATTTTAGTATGTGTAGCCATTTTGACAGAACTGATGACAGAGCTGTCAAAGTTCGCGGGGAAAAAGGTCAAGGTTCATTTGGCGGATGAGCAGTAATCCGTGCTCAGACTTCAGTGGGCTAGATTGGCACGGTACTCAGTACGGCACGCTTGTGTTTTACCCGTTTACACTACAAAAAAATTAACTGTGCCGTACCAGGAACGGTACCTGTCACTGGCACGCTTAAAATTTCTAATGTAAACGTGGTTAATGATGAAGACAATGACAATGGTACATCAACTCGTTTGTTGCTGATGACACTGTTTAGAATGATGCTGCAGGTTTAATGGGCAAGAAGGCAGAGAACAACATGTAACTGATACACGATACTGAACAAACACATTATTTGGCTTGTTATCTTGTGCGGTACTATAATAATTTCTTTTTTTCTTTATTTATTGATAAATCTGTTATGGTTATCAAATAATGTTTGAATTGTCCCATTTCTACATGCACGAAAACATCACAATAGTATTTTAAAGGCTATCAAATAATTGTGCCATTTCTAAGTGTACGAAAACATCACAATAATATCTTATTTATATGCAGTGACCGAAATAACGGCCTGCCCGCATCTAGTAAATTTCACGTTGGGCTGCCTGGAAAAATTCCCCCACCAGCCTGGTTGTCAGGCTGATAAAATTGACAGATATAATCTACTAACTCACTCATTCTAATCAAACACTCACTGAAGTTTACTTTGCCTTTGCCATGTCTTGTATTGATAATAAAGTTTATGAAAGCGAGATGCGAGTTTGCTATCAATGTTTTCTTGGGGTTTCAGGTCACGTGAAATCGGACAGTCAGCGGCTGCAATATAGCTCACTTCAATCAACGATTCTGAATTACTTTTTTTATGTAAATGTAATACAAGCAAATATATTGTATAAGTTTAATATCAATCTCAATATCTGCAAAGATTCAGGCTCAAAAATAAGCGAAATTACAGTTTCTTTGTACAAGATGCTCGCTGGAAAATACGGCTCTGACGATACGCAACCTGGAATTTTCCATTGCTACAGCTTACTTTATTGGTTTTCCGCAGCTTAGTTTCCTGTGGATTTTGATATAGAACTAATCAAACGATAGATAACATTTTTGTGATTATTATGGTTTGCGACCTCGGATTCCCGTTGATCTCGGATTTTTAAATTCCATAACTGTGGATCTAATTAAAATATTTTGATGAAATAAAAAAAAAAATTGGGTATCATTTTATCTATATACTATATGTTACAAAATGTGGGCAGGCAACATTCTAGATGGGCAGGGAACTTCTATGGGTCACCTGCCTGACTGGCAGGTTAAGTTTGAAAGTTATTTCAATCATTGTTTATATGTAATGGCTCTCAAATTGAGAGAGAGAGAGAAATGGGGTTTAATGTCCACTTGATACATACTAGTCATTTTGGGACTAACATATAGTTCAATTTTATTACCTTAATTTGCTTGCACGTAGGGGTCTTTAGCAGTGTGAAGAAACAGGAGGACCCAGAGAAAACCCACGAGGTTGGACAGGCGACCCTACTCCTTGTCACAAAACAACCAGGTAATTGAAACCACTCCAGTTGACTCTATGACAGACTTTATGATACAGCATGCATATGCTAACCCTTCATCCATACAACCTCCAAGCTATCAAATAATTGTGGCAAGTATTTACACATTCGAGCTACATGTATAATAAACTCATCTACAAGAACATGCAAGAAAAGCATTAAAAATTAAGAGGTTTCAGGAAAATAGAAATAACATTATTGTTCATTTGTAACATGTGTAAAGCACATTTTGACTGATGTATATTTTTGTTTGTGAAAACAAACACTTAATTATCACTGACTTTAAACAGACCCATTTCAACTTTCTGTGTTTTCATTGCCAGTTTTTGTCGATCTGTAAAGTACTGGCAAATAATTTAACTTTTCAAGCTGAAATAAAATGGAGGGGGAGGGGGATGGGGGATGAACGTCTAACTCATCTCCACCAACTGGACTAACGCACTACTGATAAAAGGGAACCAACTGGACTAATGCACTACTGATAAAAGGGAACCGGAGTCGAATATCCCTATGAACTACATGTAACTATTCCGATAAACATGGGACTTCCCGTTTAGCCAGATACTATCCTACTAATATTACAAGGGTAAACAGAAAGAGACATTAAGCCATTTTGACACAAAGAACTATTTTCTTTAACAATAGATTTTTAACCTGAATGGCCGCCATATTCAAAATGTAGTTTACTATTTTGTTACGTGGTTCCGTTTCATTTTACAACTTTCGTACACAAACACAAAATAAATATTTTTCTTTTTCTTAAACATACATTATAAAAAAGTTAAGTCTACAAATTGCAGACCTTTCTTTTGGTCTAAAATGTAATCCAAATTATTAATTAGAGAGAGAGAGAGAGAGAGAGAGAGAGAGAAATGGGGTTTAACCTCCACTCAACACAAACCAGGTCATTTCAGGACTAACATATGGTTAATTTTATTTCAATAATTCGCTTGCGCGTATGGGTCTTTAGCAGTGGGAGGAAACCGGATTGCCCAGAGGAATTATTAATTAGACATCAATTAGCTTATCCAGATTACAATCAACTGGATAGGAATGTGATCTACTGTTCAACTCTTAACTTTGTTTTTTATATTAACTACTTTAGTAATGATGATTGAGGCTAGGCCTAAAATTCAATTGCTAAATTCTCAGTTCAGATTGATTTGACTGAAATTTTCGGCAAATTACTGTTACATTATCTAGTTTTTAACTATTATAGCGAGAACTGCCAGCTCTTATCTTATTTCCCATAAAGCCCTTTAAATGGAAGCTGATTAAATACTTCTCAGTGTTTTTTTTTTTTACTAATATTAAATTGTCTTTTGGGAAAATAAAATGTGAATTAACCTGCTTCAAGCCTGGTCTCAAGCGTAGCTAATTGTAGACAATAGCAGTGTAAGATTCGTACATCATTTACACTTCTCTCATCTGATAAAGACATACAATATGCCTTTCTAAATATAAACCTGACGTTATCTCTATCTTAATCTTTTTGTTCAGATGCCAGAACTGTTCCAAAGTTACACTTGTTTCAAGATAACGGAAAACTGAAGCGCTGGGGTACTTTTGATCATGGACACTGAATAGCATACATTATGGAATCTCTTCTAAACCATTTGAGATCAGGGCAAACGGATGAAACAAACCTCTGGCATTAATTATTCTCCAATAACCAGACAATCTAAGGTAGACATCAAATCAGATGTACGGTTCACCCAAATAAAGCCAATTTACTCAATACTAAAAACATCCAATTTATCTCTACTGGTTCAAATTAAGACAGAATCAGACAATAAACAAAAAAGCTCAGGTTGAAATTAGCTGGAGCTGTTAATATCTTGGTTCAGAGTGAAGCAATTTGACTAACATTTTCAGCATATTCTCTTTACATTATCTATTTATCTAATCTTACCTGATGTTGATTTAAACTTAAGAGAGAGAGAAATGGAGTTTAACATCCACTTTTGGGACTAATATATGGTTTAATTTTATTTCAATAAATCGCTTGTGCGTACGGATCTTAAGCAGTGGGAGGAAACCAGGGTACCTGGAGAAAACCCACGAGGTTGGACAGATGACCCTACTCCTTGCCACGTACAACTGGGGATTCGAAACAACGCCAGTTGATTCAATGGCAGACCGTATGATACAGCGCGCGCACGCTAACCATTCAACCAGCCAACCCCCTGATTTAAACTTAAACAATTGACAGAATATTTACGTGTAGGTTCAAATTACCAATAATTTGAGACGAAATGAAAAAAAGTTTAACATCCTACTGTTCTGCTTCGAACTGGGCTAATGGAAGACAGGCATACGTAATGTGTCATGAGGGAAAAGTAATTGCCTGGGCAGCGGCACTATGGCCTATTCTTATTCCAAATCCCAACTGCAAAGGGTTTTTTCCAGTGCATGCCAATGTATGAATAGGACTTGTTTTATGTCTCATCGGAGCACAGCTATCCCTGGCAAGGCCTCTGTCATGCACCACTGACAAGGGAAAACCACGATGGAGAATCCTGATGAACTTACTCGCCCAATGCAGGAATCCAACACCAGACCTCCAGCCCTAGCGAGCCCGAGTCTTACCTACTAAGCCACCGCAAATATCGCTGATTTCATAGTAACTATATTTTATAGCAGGAATTTCTGCCTGGATATAAAAAGTCTGTATTTCTGTATGACATGTAAATAAAACATAAATTAACAACACAACATATGGTTTAATATCCTTTCAATAATTCGCTTGTGTGTAGGGGGGTCTTTAGCAGTGGAAAGAAACCAGACAAACCGGAGAAAACCCACGAAGTTGGACAGGCCACCTTAGTCATTGTCACGTATACAACCAAGGATTCGAAACCACGTCAGTTGACTCAATAACAGGCTTTATGATACAGCACGCACGTGCTAACCATGCGGCCATCCAACCATCCAAAAATAAATACAATTTCTACGGATTAAACCTAATTATCACACTACTTTATATATTTTAAAAAATATAGCTTACATTTATAAATTAATCGTAATTGTTATCAAAGGTTTTGTTAGCATAACAATCCGTTACCTGTGTTTTATGTACATGGAGTTAGTCAGTTAGATATCCCTTCTGCAAAAAGCATCAAGAAGAAAGAGATTTGGGTGGCTGCCTAATTGATGAAAGAATATTGAGTTAGAATAGTGTAACACACTGTACTGTACAATCATAGCGTAGGACATATTATACTTACAAGGCTCTAGTTAACTGTTCCATACCTACTGTTATTACTAAATGTAATACAGTATTTATTATAGTGTATATACATGTACACATACAGTTTGTTAGATATTCTGGGCTTAATGTTCACTACAAACTAGGATGATATCGCAGTAATTTATTATAGTATATTGGATTTAGTCAGTGCAGATTTATTAAGTTAGCTGTGATTCAATTTATGTAAGTTTACTTTGTCAGTATAAAAGTACAACATTGATACAATGTTGCAGTATTAATGTATATAATACTATATAAAACTAATATGTAAAAATGCACAATAGATCATAGATACATATAAAATGTTGCAGTATTAATGTATAGCATACTATAAATTAGTGTAAATATAAAATACTATGATACAATGTGGTAATATTAATGTATAATACTAAAAATCAGCATAAGTATACAATGTTGCAGTATTAATGTACATGTATAATATAACATTGTATAATATAACATTGATATCAAGTTAGAGTATTAATAAAACAGTCTATAAAATAAAACTAATAAATTAGTAAAAATGTCACAGTATTAATGTATCATACTATAAAAAAAAGTAAGAAATATACTGAGCCCATAGAAAACGTATCACTTGGTTTTTCCTATAACAAATGATCCTTATTTTGCTTCTTATTGTGAACAATATTCAAATGGGATCACATCAATAACAACACAATGTACACTGATGGATGTTTAATCTATAATCAACAGTACAAAGTCAGAGGGATCAAAATCAAAAGTATGACACAGATGTCAGTAGTGGGTGTGTGCTCCACTGGCTCTTATGCACGCTGTGCAGCGACCTCACATGGAATAAATCATCTGTGTCGTATTTTTGGTTTTGACCCCTCTGATATGAAATGTTATCTAAATCATTACTTAGACATTAATTAACTTAACCAGACCATAAAGAAAAACGCAGTTATGAACTTGCCAGTAGACACCATGACTTGAAATGTTATCAAAATTATTACTTAGACATTAATTAACTTATCCAGACCATAAAGAAAAACACGGCTATGAACTTACCAAACTGATCCCTTGCTTGGCCACTACAATCACTGATAAGCACAGACATCGACCAGGCTTAATGAGTACGGCATATTAACTTTTTTACTCAGACAAATTAAATTCTCAAACATTTTTTTGAGGTAAAAGAAAAATAAATAAAGATGTTTGAAGTATTTGTAGTTAAAAAATATTTCCTATTTAGTGTAAATGGGTATTAAAATGAGTAAAATGCATCATTTTGCCCGAAGCAGTTAGGTGTTAGGTAAACATTGCACGAGCCGTTGAGCCAATGACTACGAGGCACATGTTTTGGACAGGCATCCGTTACAGAGATAATTCGTAAGTAATTCTCTTTGAAACAGATTGTGAACTTACCAGTAGAAACCAGTGAATACTCAATTGGGATTACATGGTTTTTCACATTTTGTTAGAGTGCTGTTCGAAATTTCGTGGCACTGTTAGAAAGATCTCACAGCACAATGGTTGAGAATCGCTGGATTACAGTTCTAATATATTATCAAACTAATAAACTATAGAAAGTTTTAATGTATAAAATCATTAAACATGCATTATGCAAGAGCAAAATCTGCCTATCGTACGTCTTGCTTTAGGCCTGAAATGTTATAAAAACTATTTATTAGATATTAATTAACTTACTCAGACCATAATCAACTCTCGATGTTGAGGCTTGCATGAGATTTGTGTTGAATTGAAGTTCGATTCAGTGAAATATTTTCCTTCGTGATTTACCTCTAAAATTGGATAACCGAGACTACTGGTTTTGTCTTACCGACTTTAGTAATGATGACCAAGGCTAAGCGGAAATTTCGATCGCTTAGTTCTAAGCTAATAGTGGATCAATATGAGTGAGTGAAATTTTCAGCAAATTGCCTTTACATTAATTAGTTTTTAGCTACTGTAGTAAGAACTGCCATCTCTTTATCTTATCTCCCATAATGTATGTTTAAGTGCAGGAGGTACTTGTACATGATTTGTGACTTTAATAAGGGCAGAATCTGTAAAAATGATCCAGGACATTATTACAGAGAGAGAGAGAGAATGGGGTTTAACGTCCACGACACAAACTAGCTAATTTCGGGACTAACATATGGTTTAATTTTATTCTGATAATAATTTCCAAATGTATAGGGGTCTTTAGCAGTGGGGGGAAACCGGAAAGTGAAAACTTACATTTTTGACAAGCGACCCTACTCCTTGTCACAAACAACCGGGGATTCGAAACCATCCCAGTTGAATCAATGGCAAGCTTTGTGATACAGCATGCACATACAGTACTAACCATTCGCTATCATCCAGATTATTCAGGACAATGTGTAAAAATGATCCAAGACATTATTTATAGAGTTGTGTACAAATGGTACATGGCTATATTTATAATTAATCTACATTTTTGGCTATCATCACTCTTCTTAAATTGTGCATAAAGTCATGGCAATAATCTTGACTATCGTGCATTAAGCCATGACAAGCAATAATCTCTGCTAATTTCACACCGATATTTGAGTAATGGTTGATTATTTGTTTGGTGAAGGGAAATGAATTTGGTTTGTTATCTTTGCATCTTGACTAGTGCATGTTAGGATATTGTCCATGTGGAGAGAGATACAGTTCACACCTTTACGGCCGTAAAAACAAACGTGCTAGTCAAATGATTCTCCTTACTAGTAAGGATCTGGTCCTGGGATGAAAAACGACTGGTGCATGTGTCAAATGTGGCACATCGAATGATTAGAAAAATGAAACGAAAAGGGGTTTAAGCCAGTTTAAGGCCTACTTGTACTATTCTGCCCATATAGGGCTGATAAAGATGAGAATATGCCATACAGTGTGCTATGAGGGAAATTTTGCCTGATCAGTGGAACTACGGCCTACTCTTATATCGAATTCCAACTGTCAACAAATCTTTTACGTGCATGCCAATGTGTACACAGGACCTCGGTTTTCCTTATCATCTGAACGACCAGACAGCTGTCCTTGTTATTCCCTCCACCCTGCAGCACTGACAAAGGGACACCACACAGGGAAATCCTGTTGAAACTGCGACCTCGAGATTAGCATGGGGATTGGCTGGGCGAATGGTTAGCACGTTGGTGCTGTATCACAAAGCCTGTCATTGAGTCAACTGGCGTGGTTTCGATTCCCCAGTTGTATGTGACAAGGAGTAGAGTCACCTGTCCAACCTTGTGAGTTCTCTCTCTCTCTCCCAATCTCTCTCTCACACTCTCTCTCTCTCTGGTCTGTACACACTGGTACAATTCGCCTTAGCGGTGTTGCCTGTACAGAAGATAATAAGCATTGTTTTTTTAAGGCGAGTGATCGCTCTCGAGTGCCTACAGCTCACCTGAATGTCGACCGAGGGGAGTTTTTTTCCCTCCCCTTAAAATTGAAAATCACTCTCCCTTACAAGGTCATTGGGGGTTTATTAACATTTATCTACCAATCAGTCTCCTTAATATCAGATCACTCTCCTTAATTTCTAAATCACTCTCCTTAATTTCTAAAGCATTCCTCTTATCGAAACTGGGAGAACCTTTTAGGAGAGCCATTTTTTTCAATTTGTTGATTTAGGGGAGCTTTTTTGGCTCTCCTCTGAAATACAAAAAAAACAACGACTGAATAAGACCAAGGCTCAGTGATAGGTATAACTATGAAAATTTAGTATTTTGTTTTACCATCTATTGTAGTGGAAGTGATATTCGTGCTGCCAACTGACTCATGGAATATTAGACACACACAGGAGTATACCTTGATCTCTAACAGTAAACTCAAGTAGTGAGGAATATTACTAGTAGTATACTTGTATACCACACTACCTAGAAGTAGTTATAGTCATATACCACACTAAAGCCATTGGATATCTACACTTATAGCAGTTGTTAAAATAATTGGATACATATACATATTGAGATCTACAACTTTTAATTATTATAATGGATTATCTACTTCCTGACATTTTGCTAAGGTAAGTCAAATAAGCTAATACTTTTTAATTTTATATATGAAAGACTATTTTACTCCGAGAATGAGCTATTGTTTTAAACCTATTTTACGCAGCATGCGTCCAATAACCTACTATTATATGTACAGTAGACTGGGCCACCTGTTTTTAAAGCCACTGAAGTTAAATATCCTCCTAATTATGGTCATACAAAAAGAGAGAGACAAAGAGAGAGAGAGAGAGAGAGAGAGAGATTTAACATACATTAGACACAAACTAGATAATTTTGGAACTAAAACGACCCCAAAACTATGAAGTACTGCACTCCAAACTGTACTGCACATAGCATATACATGTAAATTATATAAAAGCTTAATCTGCCAACTGCAGGAGTGTCATGTTATCTTGTAAATTATTAAGTAGTCATTAATTAACTTATCCTGACCAGAATCAAATCTTGATGTCATCGCTAGCCTGCGATATTTACTGGACTCGAATCAGATTTGCTGCTCAACGCTCATTTATGATTTAATCCCAAAATGGATAATTGAGACTATGTTTTTTTTATCATACCGACTTTAGCAATGATGATCGAGACTAGGCCTAAAATTTAAAAGCTAAATTCTCGGTTCAGAGTGGATCAATTTGACTGAAATTTTCAGTGAATTCCCCTAAAATTATCTTGTTTTAAACTATTATAGTCAGAACTGCCACCTCCTTATCTTATCTCCCACAATGCCCCTTTAAACAGTCTTACTTGCCAATGGGAACATTATTACTAGCTTCTGTAACAATTATTATACAATACATAGACAAATGTGACCGGAATTATCGTTTTCAGTCGGAAGTCGGAATCATTCATTTTGCGTTATAGGCAAAATACGGCAGTCAGTGGTGAAATTATTGATTTTCAGTTTTCATGACCAAACAATAGTTTGAAATGTTGTCTTTCGGAATTCTAAACCATTTTTAATTATTCGAACTCTAAATGCCTCAAAAATTGATTTTAATAAAACATGTAGAATGTTACGTAATCAAAATTCTCCCTAAAACAATCGAAATTAGTCGTCACTTAACATGTCAAATAAATTTTCAACCGGTAAAAATTTGGAGGCAATATCCCCATCCTAAGATACTGGTTGCTATAATGGTTTGAAAATTTTTAGTACCCAGACTTTAATCTGCGTTTTCTCAGAATGTACTTATGTTGACCTTGAAGCTTCAAAATTTCACAACTCAGTCAATTTTTGAGATATCAACATAATTTTTGTTGCATTTGAAAGCCCACAGTTGTGGCTTTCAGAAAATGTATAGAACTCAATTTTGGTGAAGTGATCCAAGTGACTGATTTTGCTGGCACCAGCCACAAATACTGTATCAAAATCAGAATTTATTTGATAAGTGGGAAAATTTAAAAAAAAAACAAAAAAACAAAAAAATTGAGTTCCAAAACGCTACCCAGCAGGAATAATTACCGATTTGTGGTTTTATAAAGATGTTTAGGCTATCAACCCACCTTTGCTATTGTAGTCAATATTATATAACACATGACCATAGATCATTTCCAAAATTATATTTTCTTTGAACAGCATTTAGAGATCAACATAATAATTTCATTTAGTACAAGACAATTCTATGGATAACAATTACTATATTATATACGAAGAGATTTCACTGGTCGTTATCAAGCAAACAGATTTACAGTAAAATTTCGTCCAGATGTGGTATGGATATAATAAAGTGATTGTTATCCATAAAGAAAGAGAAATTACAAGACTAACATATGGTTCAATTTTATGTCATTAATTCTCTTGCACAAAGAGGTCTTTAGCAGTGAGAAGAAACCAGAGTACCCAGAGGAAACCCACAAGTTTGAACAGACGACCTCACACCTTGTCATGTACATGTACTTTGCTCAATATTATTTATACAACTGAGTTGTGATAAATTTCTTTCACAAGGTCAAAAAGTTGAGATTCATGTGCTTGAAAACAGTGAGAGAATAATCTTCAAAACATGGCCTAAATAATTCAGTAATTGTTCTTCCATAAGTGTGTATTATAGTTAATTATTCATGTAGCCCAATGTTCTATTAATTATGGTTTCTTCGGTTATAATTAATACATGTAACTGTTGCTGACTATAAACAATGAAAACTTGATCGCCTGGCTGGATTGACTGTGTTGGGGGTCTTGGGATGGCCTACAGTGGTCTAGAGTATCACGCTTTGACCTCTAGCTGGCCAGTCACCTCCGGCTTGAGGTTGTGGTTTCGATCCCTGGTGTGAGCGTATGTGGCTTGGAGAAAGGGGCGCCTTCTCAACCTCGTGGGTTTCCAGTTTCCTCCCACGGCAAAGATCCCTTCACGTGCGCTTAGATAATAAAAATAAAGATAAGATCACTTGCATGCGACATCGGAAATGAAATGGGAGAGAGAGAGAGAGAGAGAGAGAGAGGGAGGGTTTTAACGTCCACTCAAAACAAACTAGGTCATTTCGGGACTAACATATGGTTTAATTTTATTTCAATAATTCGCTTGCACGTAGGGGTCTTTAGCAGTGGGAGGAAACCTGAGTGCCCGGAGGAAACCCACGGGGTTGAGAAGGCACCCCTATCTCCATGCCACATACACTCACACCAGGGCTTGAAACCACAGCCGCAAGCCAGAGGTGACAGGCCAGCTAGAGGTCGAAGCACGGCACTCTAAACCACTAGGCCATCCCAACTAAATGAAATGAAATGGGGTTTAACATCCTACTGTCCTGCTCCTAACCAAGTCTAATGAAGACGAGCATACTCCATACACCGGGCGCTGTGGCCTATTCCAACTGCCAAGGGATTTTTTACGAGCATGCCAATGTGTAAACAGGTACTTGGATTTTCATACCAACTGTCCTTGTCAGGCCCTCCATTCTGCATCACCGACAAGGAGAAACCACGACAGAAAATCTGGATGAACTCTCTCGGCCAATGCAGGTATCGAACACCAGACCGCCAGGCTAGCGAGCCAGCATCTTACCGACTTAGCCACATGATCCCCTGGTAGTAGCAGACAATAAACACTAAGTACAACAACATGACTATAAACAATTTACACTTGATCACATTTTGCCTAATTCTGGGTTGTATGCAGGAGAAAGAGAAAGAGAGAGAGAGAAATGGGGTTTAACGTCCACTCAACACAAACTAGGTTATTTCGGGACTAACATAAGGTTTAACTTTATTTTAATAATTCGCTTGTGCGTAGGGGTCTTTAGCAGTGGGAGGAAACCGGAGTGCCCGGAGGAAACCCACGAGGTTGAGAAGGCGTCCATATCTCCATGTCACATACGCTCACACCAGGGCCTGCAAGCCTGAGGTGACGGCCAGCTAGAGGTCGAAGCGGGCACTCTAGACCACTAGGCCATTCCAACCACCTGTACTTGACTGAAAGATCAGCACAAAGTAATCCTGCCAGCCCACCCCTAGTAAACATCACTTACAATTTGTCTGCTGTGTTTCAAACTTGATAAATGTAATTTTTCTCTACTTTAAAGGTGTAGACACAGATTTGATAACAATTACCCTTCAATTACCTACAGCAGAGTAACCATTTCTATTAACTATAAAATCAACCCAGTATCAAATTATGGGGATTACGTGGCTAAGTACATTTTGCTCCTGTTTTCTCACTACACTTATTATTTTAGCGTTTTCCGAGATTTTATCTGGATTATCGCCCTTATTGTTGAAATTGTTTGACGTTCTAACATCTGACGTCAACTGGCAGACTATCGCCATTGAAGAGACGACCATTGTTACCTTTTTCAAATCATTTTTAGTGAAGCCTGTACCATAACAGGCCCAGGACTGTACAGCGCAGTGGACGCTTACGGCTGGCCCCCGGATCCATTCACTTGATTTGATATTTACCGCAGGTTAATCTTATAGGTTTTTGTTTTTCGTATAGTGCTGTCCTCCTGCACTTACTATTAGGTTGGGTGTTCCGATCCCTTTAGCTTGAAGGTTTGTGGCTTACTGGATCATGATTCATTGGGGAGAGCGAGAGAGAGAAAGAGAAGAGAGAGACAGAGAGGGTTAACTTCCACTTGCCACAACTAGCTCATTTCGGGACTATTACATGGTTCAATTTTTACTTCAATAATTGCACGTAGGGCTTTTTAGCAGTGGGTGGAAACAAGAGAAAACCCACGAGGCTGGACAGACGAGCCTACTCCCTGTCACTTACAACCAGCGAATCAAAACTACACCGGTTGACTCAATGATAGACCGTATGATACACAGCTTAAATGCTAACCGTTCAGCCATCAACTCCCCTATATAAATGTGTTACAACCATGAAAATGTGAAGTATTTTAAGATCAAGTGTAAGGTTGTTTTAAGTAGAATCTGTAAACCATAGAGAATGTATTACCATGTTAAATTATATAATATTTATAATACCAGACCCTCCCATAAACAATAACTATTATTACTAGGTAACCTGGTTCTTCTATTATAGTACATTGAACCTCTTTAACATGTAAACAAACTGTAGAGCAGAGAGGAAAATTGGGTTTAACATCATTGAACCCCTTCATATAAACAAGGGGACGGAAAGAAATGGAGTTTGAAATGAAATGGGGTTTAACGTCCTACTCTTTTGCACCTAACCTGGGCTAATGGAAGACGGGCATACGCCATACAGTGGGCTATGAGGGAAATTTTGCCAAGGCAACAGGGCTCGGGCCTACTCTTCTATCGAATTCCAACTGCCAAGGGATCTTTTACGTATCCACCAAAGTGATCACGGGACCTTGGTTTTTTGTCCCATCCGAACCAGTAGGCATCTGTCCTTGTCAGGCCCTTCTCCTGCATCACTGACAAGGGGGAAATCACCCCGGAAAGTCGAGATGAACTTTCTCGGGCAATGCAGGGATCGAACAACCGACCTCCAGACTAGCAAACCAGCGCCTTATCCACTTAGCCACCATGAGTCCATGACCCCCCCCCCCCCCAAAACGGAGTTTAACGTCCACTTGACTGACTAGGTCATTTTGGGACTAATAGTAATATACTGTTCTATTATATTTCAATAATTCGCTTGTCCATAGAGTTTTTTTTTTAGCATTGGGATGAAACCTTACAATGCCTCAATGACTAGTGATGTGCGGTTTTTCGGTTTAACCGTACGGTATCGGTTTTTACAAATAAACCGAAAACCGAACCGTTAAAAAAAAAATAACCGTGCGTTTCGTTTTTTTTTCCAAATTCCTAATTTTTATGTAACCGTATTTCGTTTACTTAATAATTCCAAAATTTTAATGTAGCCACCACTTCCGTTTTTATTTTCGATCAACCAGAGCCCGTATATATAGAATAATAGAGTGTTTAATCAGTCTGGTTGGCCTAGACTATTTATTTTCTCAATTCGGTTCGGTTTACAATCCAAAATTTTATGCAACCCGAAGCCGGTTGTCAATATCGAAAGATGGCTTCCTCTAAAAAGTAAAATGCCTCCATGGCTTGCTCAATAAGTATGAAAGATTAGATGACACAAAATGTAGATTTAATCATTCTTTGTAAAAAATCTATTTCTGCTGCATAAATTATAAGAATATAATTTAACAATTTTGAGTCAGGTTTAGAACAACATTTGAACAACACCCGAAAACGGCAATTGCGTAAGCTTTGTTTTTAAGACGTTTATAAACGAGAAATAAAAGACCACATGTTTCGATTTGTTGGATTGGTATTATTTTGTTATGCAAATTTATTTTGGTATTTTTTTTTTTTTACAGTAGAATCTAACTTTACTGTTACTGATATTATGTCGTTATATTAATCTATTATTATGCCTATGGCGCTGTGTGTGTCAGATCTTTTTTACAGTAACTTTGTTATTACTACCAGTCATAATTAAAGTCATATAACAGTAAAAAAAAAAACCTTGTTGTTTACTATTTACATCAATATTTTTGTTATTTTTTCTGGCTTTCTAGTATTCCTATAAAATAAGCATAAATCAGTACATACATTACACAGTGTTTAAGTGAATAAAAAAACCGAAAACCGAAACTGAAACCGAGGTTTTTTGCCTCAGAAAAACCGAAAACCGAAACCGAAAGAAAATTTAAAAACCGCACATCACTATCAATGACTGGACTGACCCAGGCGATGCAAACATATTTTAGTGAGAATTCCAATTTAAAACTGAAAATTAAGTAAAATCTGGTTCACCTGTCAAGACATGATCTGACTATAGTTGGAAAACACTCTTGTCCAGTTTTAAATATTGCTGTCTTTTCCGAACATGTTTATATTTGACTGTTTAAATCAGTTTAGATTTGACTGTTTTAACCATGTTTATATTTGACTGTTTAAACCAGTTTACATCTGGCGGTTTAAACCAGTTTATATCCGACTGTTTCCACCATGTTTATATCTGACTGTTTCAACCATGTTTATTTCTCACTGTTTCAACCATGTTTATTTCTGAGTGTTCAAACCATGTTTATTTCTGAGCGTTCAAACCAGTTGATATCTGAATCTTGAAACCAGTTGATATCTGACTGTTTAAACCATGTTTATATTTGATTGTTTAAACCAGTTTAAATCTGGCTGTTTAAACCAGTTTACAACTGACTATTTTAACCACGTTTATATCTGACTGTTTCAACCATGTTTATTTCTGACTGTTTCAACCATGTTTATTTCTCACTGTTTCAACCATGTTTATTTCTGAGTGTTCAAACCATGTTTATTTCTGAATGTTGAAACCAGTTGATATCTGACTGTTGAAACCAGTTTATCTCGGACTGTTGAAACCAGTTTATCTCGGACTGTTGAAACCAGTTGATATCTAACTGTTTAAACCATGTTTATATGTTTCCTACAAACTCGACCACCCAACCTCCATTTATCTAAAAAATAACCCAAATTAATAAAAAAAAAACCATTCATTCACTCATTCATTCATATGTTTCTATTTTATTGTAGATTCATTATAATCAGTCTCTATGATTCATGAACATGTGTTTAATTTTCACTTATATGTAATCAACATAAAGTTCCCATTTTACCCGCAATATTAATTCATCCAAATCATTTTAAATACACAACCTTTTCATTTATCAGTTAAAAGCCTATAATTAACAAATTAAACACCTACTGCGCAAATTAGTAGGAGAAATGGGGTTAAACATTCATTGAACACAAACCAGGTTATTTCGGGACTAACATATGGTCCACTTTAATTTCAATTATATGGTTTTGAGTAGGGGGTTTCAATAGTAGGAGGAAACAGGAGCAGATCTAGTTGGGGGGATTGGGGGGTCGAAACCCCACCTTCTCAGCTACATAAAAACATTAATGCCTTGCATCAATGAAATTAAATCACAATGTGATCCTACATTAGGGTTGTCACGATTAATCGGTTTAGTCGTAGTCGATTCGGTTTCTAGCTCAAACCGATTCACACTTTGAAAAATCGGTAGTCGTTTCATCCAATTTATATTTATACAAATACATATAAATTTTGACTTTTACTCTCTGCTAAACACAATGCTGCGTATTAAAAACCATACGAAAACTACGTCTTTCAAGACGCAAATTAATACAGTGGCACGATGTCAATATAGCATGGGATTCTTCGCCTACCATATTAGGTATGGCTTACTACGAAATTTGTAAAATAGTTGATATTGGCGGGAAATAGTTGTCAACAACGGACAATAACAGACATTATAATATCTTAGGCATGGATTGAAAGCATGCCGCACGAGACGGGGAAGTTGGCTGTGCCTTTTTACGAGTGATAAACTAGCAATGTAATTTTATTGAAATTCCGTTTTATAAAGAAGAAAACGATTCTCCAACTATATAATCGAACGATTTCCTCAGAAATTTCTCCAGTATAAATTAATTTTAAATCCAGTTGTAATTTATTATTAAATTCACAATCAGAATGTGCCGTTACTGCATACGAGACAACTAATAAACGAGTTCCTAACATTGCTAATTACGAGGATCTTCTATTCGCCCCCCTCGTCATATGTTTCCGTCTTTTTAAATGTCACGTGTTTTTTTTTCTATTTGTACCGTCTTTAGCGGGTTCTCTCGTTGTTTTTCGTCAATATGATTATCGCTATATATGTTTAAATATCATGTAAGGGAATTGTTGTACAGGTGAATAGTAATCTATAGCCAGTATTGGACTTTTAATTAGCAGTTAAAGCCGCAGGGGTAAGTCAGAACACGGGAATGTCTTACTTAGGTCAACCTCGTAACTGAATATCAAAACTGATGACTTAACGTAAATGCTGTTTATTGTCAATTTAAACGATTTATTCCGACATATCTTTAGTATAAACTGAAATAAATGTACTACAATTATTAATAATATACAATCAGCTATTCGTTGTTGATACATCATTTTATAATTTACTTATCAACAAACAATCACATGAAAAAAAACCTCGGAACGCCGTACATTGATTGACATTATGGAATTTATACGGCATCCGATTAATCGGCACCGATACGATTTTTGGCTGGCCGATTAACCGATTCAAGAATTCTGTAATCGTGACAACCCTATCCTACATCATTATAAAAATGATTTCTCTCTTTAAAACGCTCAATTTGTATGTATGCCTATGTAATTTAGAGACGATGGTGGCAGATTTTCATAACAGGAACCTGGCAAACCCCCACCTGCACGAAAATTCCTGGATCTGGAGGAGGACCCATTCTGAACGTGAACCTACCTGTACACCTTGCAACTTGGGATCGAAACCACACGCACAGACCTCAATGCCAGACCTTATCTAAAGCACACACCTTAGGCCCCACTTCCCGCCATCTCCGTTAAATAGACAAACTACATAAACAGTTACCTTCAGGCTACACCCAAGAGGGGCATGTTGATTGTATTAAGTTCAATGGAGAGGGCGGTAAAAGCAGCCATTGGGGGAATTCATTCTTTCCCCAGTGTGCAAAAGCAGTATTGTATGCCCAAATTTTTATCCGGACAGACAGCTGTCTCTCTTGCCCCCTCCCCCCTCAGCTACATGTAGCTACGAGCTTGGTTAAACTGGTTTATCCTTACAGTAGGGAATACAAGTTTTCACACCAGTGAGTATGTCTGTGTTCAATTAACCATGGTTTAATTACCTTTAGATAATCAGTTTACCATATTCAATACTACTTATCTTCTAAAGTCTGTCTAAAGATCCCGCCTCATTAAAAACTCACGTCTTGACATATAGGATAGTACATGTACTAAATATACACATTGTAGGAATATCAATTATGACTTTCTTTCCTGCTACATGTACATGTACATGTATGCAATTAATGTCTCATTAAAAACGCAGCCTTGATGTTTATCTTTGATGGTGCTATACTGTATGAATAAAAAGAAAAGCTTAAACATACATTATACAAGAACAAAAACTGCATATTGCAGGTCTTTTTTTTTTTGGCCTGAAATATTATCCAAATTATGTATTAGACAATATATCAACTTATCCAAGACAATAATCAAATATGCTACACTGGAAGAGTATTTTAGATCTCCAGGTTAGATACACAAACTAGGCCATTTCGGAACTAACATAATATGGTTCAATATTACTTCAATAATTCGCTTGCGCCTTCCCATTTGTATCAAAATATTAGGGATTTAGCTCCTTTAAAATCTGTTGTTGTTTAAAGTTCCAATTTCACTTTTTCTAAGAAAGTCAAAATATAATTATTTCTATGTTTTTTGCTCAAAAGGTTGTCAACTCACTATTATACGATCATGGACAAAATTTTGGGGGGGTTAGAAAGGGTGACACTGGTTGATTGAGGAAATAGTTACTCAATTACCTCCCTTGTTTTCCTATTCTTCTCCAAGGACGGCCATCTTCAAACGTTTGAATTTGAAGTTGAAAATGATATTTTTGCCAATTTCTCAACTGACAATAGTGAATTATAGGATTAATAGGATTATTCTTTAACAAGGTAGGACTGTTTTTAGGTTCAATCTATTTTGGGGCTTTATTTTAATAAATTTTAAAAATATAACTTAAAAAAATGCTATTGGAACTTTAATTATAGTCGGGGTTGCAAGAGAGAGAGAGAAATGGGGTTTAACATCGGCTCAACACAACCTAGGTCATTGGTTTAATTTTATTTCAATTTCAATTATTCGCTTGCGCGCGTAGGGATTATTGTATTTAACACTTTCTGGACAGCAATCTATTAACTGAATATGTGTATTAGATTATAAATGGTAAGCTTAGATTCTTTCCTTTTTTTATCAAATCTAAATGATACCCAGTCCCTAGTGTTAGCAGTGGGAAACCGGAGTACCTGGAGAAAACCCAAGAGGTTGGACAGGCGACCCAACTCATTGCCATGTACAATCGAGAATTCACCCAGGCCGTATGATACCTCACTCGCACGCTAACCATTCGGCCACCCAACACCCCTTCAGGGTTGCGATGGTGGGCAGTTGGACATATGGTGAACACCAGCCAACATGTGGTTTAAATTCTCCTTAAAGATATATCTGGCTCTTATCTCTACCTACTTTAACTATTGACCTATCTAATGTCTGGGCCATCTGCTTTATAAATAAAACATTTCAATTTATCCCTCATAACTATGGAATAAACCATCCTGATACCTCTATGACATGATTTATCGATGCCCTGAATTCACAAAGCATTCTCAGGCTCAGGTTCAAAATTTACTCAAATTTCACAATTTTAATTCTTTAACTGAAGTCTGAAAATGCTTTGTAAAATCAGGGCCTGATGTTGACTCTCATTCCTCAGTCAAATATTCTCATGAATAAATGGTTCTCTCTTGTAACATCCACAAAACAAACTCGGTTTGTGGAAACTAAGAGTTAGTCCATTTTATTTACCAACAGGGGGGGGGGGGGTTACTGTGACTAAGTAGGGAGGACACTGCCTCACAGAATGGAGGACCAGTATTCGATCTCAGCATTGGCCAATATTATTGTTTAAAAGTTACAAGAAGGAGATTTTCCGTCGTTTTTCCCTCTTGCCAATGATGCAGGATGGTGGGTCTGATAATAAGAGCTGTCTCGGTAGTTGGATGGGACAAAAAACTGAGGTCCCGTGTACACATCGGCATGCATGTAAAAGATTCCTTGACTGTTCGAATTCGATATAAGAGTAGGCGATATATCTTTCTTGATTCAGTATCCATGCAGGTGTATCTTTTAGTCACCTTGCTACCGTCCGTCCCTCCCTCTTATCACATCCGGTTATTCTAAAACACCTGCATTATAGGCTTATCTGTTCTTGTCGATTAAATCAAAAAGTATTCATATCTAACAAAACACCGGCACTACAGGATTATCTGTTCTTGTCGATTAAATCAAAAAATACTCATATCTAACAAAAATGATTTTAACCTTTGCCAAATACAAAAAAACCCACAATAAATTCTTTTTTAAAAAAATCCCTCCACCATTTCATGTTGTTTTAATCGTTATTTTCATTTATCCGATATATCATGTAACACCTGTAAATATGAACAAATTTCTCTGTAGAAAGATCGTTAATGATTTTATTCAACACCTGTAAGATCAACAGGAAAGATCGTTAATAAAGACCATGTGTTAAAGCTTGGAAAACATTAGATAAAATAAAATGTTAATTAATTCAATGTTACATTACGATATGGGAGATTAGATAACGAGTTGGCAGTTCTCACTATAATAGTTAAAAACTACAGAATGTAAAGACAATTTGCTGAAAATTTCAGTCAAATTGATCCACTATGAACCGAGAACTAAGGGGATGAAAGTTCCGCTTAGCCGCGATCATCATTACTGAAGTCGTTAAGACAAAACTAATAGTCTTGATTATTCATTTAATGGTTAATTAACCACTAAGGAAAGTGTTTCAGCAAATCAGACAATCCAACAAATATCGCAGGCTGGCTTTGACATTGAGAGTTGATTATGGTCTGGATAAGTTAATTAATGTCTAATTAATAGTTTTTATAACATTTCAGGCCTAAAGAAAGACCTGAGGCAGATTTCGCTCTTGCATAATGTATGTTTAATATCATGGTAATCTGAATGAATCTTTCAGTCGCAGTAAAATAATCTAAACTGGCAATGGGACTGACCCGCAATCCATGTTATTTGGGGAGCCATTGTGACCAGTTGGTCCCGCAGGTTTGATTGTGGTACATGTATTGTCCTGAGAAAGGTTATAAGGGTTTACCAGCTCGACAATTACAGTGTCTGGTTCGAATTCAAAATCACAGTGTACTTTGTAGGTACATCTACATGAAATAAAGATAGTCCAGCTTGGGTTTAAAAAAATATTGATGTAAACTCGGCATTAAAGTATGAGAAACCGATGACTATATTGTAATGTCAGAAACGAAATGAAGTTAATCTTAGTCAAACAGTTTATACACCAAATTGCCACACATGTTACAAGGTAGTTAAATAGTTATTTCTACATTTACACGGCGATAACAAGGTTCAAAACTCTTCAACATGCGTAAATAAAATAGCATTTCATTCCCAATTCATTTTAACAGAAATGAAGGCTTTGTTACAACAACATGATTAGGAATCTTTGCCAACATGACTTTCTCAAGATGGATTCTATACAAATAAAATCAAAGATACTTGTATGTGGATATCTTTGCCCATCACGCTTCGCCGCCGTGATGCACCCCGACATATGTGGCATCATGAAATTAAATGAGGTTTAACGTCCTACTGTTCTGCTCCTAAACTGGCGCACTGAAGACCGGCATATGCTATACAGTGTGCTATGAGGAAAATTTTGTTCGGGCTACTTTTGTATCGAATTCCAACTACCAAGGAATCTTCTATGTGAAGACGGGGCCTCGGTTTTTCGTGCCATCCGAACATCTAGACACATAATTATGTGGTATCCAATTAACCAGCATGATCCAGTGTGTGTTTCAAGCCATCAAATATTGACCCTGGGATATTTGGGCCTAGAACCAAGGTAAATCACGCTTCGTAGCCTCTCTCCACTTCCATATTTCAATATGTGGTATCAAATTAATAAACATTTCCCATGAATGTTAAAAATACATTGAATTTTGGGTCCGACAATTACAACCCTTGGCGGATTGGGTCCTGGTAAACTCGGTCCTCATGAATGTCAAAAGTACATTGAATTTTGGCCCCAGGCAGATTGGGTCCTGGGCTAAATTGGTATCCTGCTAGTATATATATATATGTATATATACTTCACATTATATTCAAGTCTGGAAACAAGGCACCTGTCACAAGACATTATCAGGCATAAATTCAGACTACAATGTCCCTGGTGCATGTCAAATTTGTCTAACACTGACATGTCTGATCACTATATTTTAATTGATTTTATGGAAGACATGATAAGGTACATGTGATGGTAATGCATTGGAATGTTGAAACTGATAATGTATGGGTAGTGTTACTAACAGCGGGTAAATTGTAATTGATCATGTATGGGTAATGTTAATAACACTGGGTAAATTGTAATTGATCATGTACATGTATGGGTAATGCTAATAATATTGGGTACATTGCAATTGATCATGTATGGGTAATGTTAATAACACAGGGTAAATTGTAATTGATCATGTATCGGTAAAGATAATAACATTGGGTACATTGTAATTGATCATGTATGGGTAATGTTAATAAAATTGGGTACATTGTAATTGACCATGTATGGGTAATGTTAATAACACCTGAGTAAATTGTAATTGATCATGTATGGGTAATGATAATAACATTGGGTACATTGCAATTGCTCATGTATGGGTAATGTTAATAACACCTGGTAAATTGTAATTGATCATGTATGGGTAATGCTAATAACACTTGGTACATTGCAATTGATCATGCATGGGTAATCTTATTTCTTTTGGGTACATTGTAATTAATAATATATGGGTAATGTAATTGATAATGTATGGGTAATCTAATTGTCATTGTGTATATTTGTAATTACTGTGCACAATTTATCAAGAAAAACATAAATTCACTGTCGTTTGATGTTTGAAAGAGCCGACTGATAAAACAATGAACTGGCCACCACTATGGTTTCGTAAATCAATCTGCTTTCGATTCAATTTCGTAATTATTATTTCTCAATTTAGTGGTTCATGGTCCAAGTAATCAGCAATCTTAATTTAAAACTGAAACTCACCGTTTGTAGATAAAAAGTGTTCCTTCTATTGATGTCTTCTCCTGAAATATAGGAAAAAAAACTTTAAATAGTTTAAAGTCCATTCCTAATGTCGCCAATAAAATGAATACACGGATCGTCAGTTTTTCATCCCATGCAAAAAGTTATTACAAGATAACGACAAAATTCAATTGACTAATGCAAACAAAATATATAAATTTAAAGAAGATTGGGTGCCAAATGTGGCCAAATAAAAACTGTGGTGTCCTCATTGAGAGGGAGAAATGCAATTTAACGTCCACTCGACACAAACTAGGTCATTTCGGGACTAACATATGGGTTAATTTTATTTCAATAATTCGCTTGCGTGTCCGTGCCTACTCCTTGCCACATACAACCAGGGATTAGAACCCACGTCAATTGACTCAATGGCAGGCCATATGATACAGCACGCGCACACTAACCAATCGACCATCTAACCTCTCGTCCTCATTGAAATGTTGCAGTTAATAAACCTAGCTGTAGCTGTCTGTTATTATATATCGCTTTCATTAAATGCCTTTTAAAGATTTTAATTTCTAAAGCAAAAAAAACTGGGAGGGTGTAATCTGCAACATAGAGAGAAAGAGAAATGGGGTTCAACATCCACTCGACACAAACTAACTGTGTCATTTCGTGAATAACACCTGGTTCAATTTTATTTCAATAATTCATTGCTGGTAGGGGTCTTAACCAGTGGGAGGAAATCTGAGGGCCTGGAGGAAACCCACGAGGTTTGACAGGCGACCCTACTCCTTGTCATGAACAACCAGGCTAGTTGACTCAATGACAGACCTTATGATACAACACGTAACCATTCAGCCATCCAACCCAACTCATCTACACGTACAACACAAGAAAATCGTAACACATGTAAGTTACAAGACAGCGTAAAATATCAAATGTATAATTTATCCCTGAAATGACAGAAAAAGTTCATCAGGATTTTCCAACCTGGTTTCTCCTTGACAAGGACAGATGTCTAGTAGTTCGGATGGAATGAAAAACCGAGGTCCTGTGTTTACATCGGCTCGCACATAAAAGATCCCTTGGCAGTTGGAATTCGATATAAGAGTAGGCCATAGTGCCGCTTCCTGGACAAAATTTCCCGCAAAACACACTGTATGGCATATGCCCATCTTCATTAGCCCAGTTCGGAGCAGAATAGAAGGAATTAAACCCCATTTCATTTCTTATAAAGTGATTATATCTGTAAATTACGATTGTGCTTATCAAATACTCGTTATGTTTTTATCTGATATATTAAAATATCATTAAAGTGGATTTTAATGATGGGTGTTTTTGGTAGACAAATTTATTGACTCCTATAATTGTATTTAAGAGATTATTTTATAAAGGGAGATAAATTAGTGATAGGTTGCAGATAGTACTGGCTGACATGATGTTAGTATTGGCATTATGTCAATAACTTCAGGTAGAAACACCTGGCCATACAAACAATACATCTACATTGTTACTTCATACATTGTACCACTGCTCAATTATACAGCATCATTCCTTAAAATTAGTCAGCACAAATTTGGTAGTTGCCATGCTTAATCTGCAATTAAACATTAAATAAATCACAATCTTAAGAATTGTCTTAGGTTTTAGCTGCAAAAGTTGTTGATTGCATGTAGCTCTGTGTTTAAATCAATAGACTTGTAAAAAGTCTGTCAAAGACGGTAGCGGGTCCCAATATTCTACACCCTCTGGCAAAGTCACATGAACACCCGAACTCCCTCCTCCAGACAGATGACCCATTTCTAGGCTTGGTTTAGTTACAATGTAGTTGACAGAAAATACTGAAAGTTTCTACTCATAGACCCCTAGATTGGTTGCACAGGGTTATAATCTAAAACTCCTTCACGGAA
The DNA here is from genome assembly GCA_036850965.1 of Patella caerulea. Lineage (NCBI taxonomy): Eukaryota > Metazoa > Mollusca > Gastropoda > Patellidae > Patella > Patella caerulea. The sequence goes on from JAZGQO010000010.1 coordinate 7,985,686, forward strand.
CTTGTTGAACATGTAATCCTGACATTCACATACTAGATGATGGAGGGCCTGACAAGGACAGTTGTCTAGTTTGGATGGGACAAAACTGAAGTCCCACGAACACATTTGGTGTGCTTGAAAAGATGCCTTGGCAGTTGGAATTTGATATAAGAGTAGCCCCTACGCGCAAGCGAATCATTGAAATAAAATTGAAACCATGTTAGTCCCAAAATGACATAGTTTGTGTTGAGTGGATGTTAAACCCCATTTCTCTCTCTTTCAGTCATAATGAATTACACCTACTGAAGAAGGAAAAGAAAATAGTCTAGTTATTAAAGGGAAATAACTCTTCCATTGACTTTTATTGTCTCCCTCTACATGTACACCACAAAATATCCTACATGTACATGTACACATGTCCATGTATTTTTACTTCCATTTCACATTCATATTCTTCACACTTAGCATCAAATACTAGAATATAAGACAGATGAGGTTTAACGTCCACTCAACACAAACTAGGTCATTTCAGGACTAACATATTATGGTTCAATTTTATTTCAATAATTCACTTGAAGGTACAGGAATTTAGCTGTGGGAAGAAAGTGGAGAAAACCCACTAGGTTGGACAGACGACCCTACTCCTTGTCATGTACAAGCAGGAAATTGACTCCTACCTTTAAAGGGACAATAACATTCTTGCTGGCTTGGTAGCTCCAGAAAATAAATACATGTAATACCATTATTCTAGATGTTTAAGTGTCCTACCTGTTGTGTAAATTATCCATTACAACCTATTTTACTTGTCCAGAGGGTTCGAAAATATTTTAAAATCCAAGTCACATTTGAAAAGGTTTACGTTAGACTTTTCAAATCAATTGGTTGAATTTTTCCAATTTTTTAAATTACATGTAGGTGTGTTAAGATGAAATTTATGTCATCATTTAATTGGAATATTCTAAAATAATACGATTTGTTGACCAGAATGAAGATTGGGACATATTTTTCAGTTACAACAAGAGTGTTATTGGGGCTTTAAGTATATTATTGAAATGAAATTGAATCATATTTTAGTCCTGAAATAACCTAGGTTGTGTCAAGTGGACATTAAACTCTCTCTCTTTGTTTACACACTTAGTGGCATGGGTATAACTATGAACTCAATATTGATATGTCTCGCAAAATAATTGGCACTAATTAATTGCTTCCCTATATCCGGTCTAATAATACCTAGAGTTGCGTCCCTGAATAATAAATTATGTCTAGGTAATTCGAGAAAAAAGTGTCACATGCAGAATTCAGTTTTGTCTATAAAATTTTATTTGACATTTCATACATGTTGAAAGTGTTGAGAATTGAAAATACCTTCCAGTCTCCAAACATGGACAAATGATGTAATATCCAAAATGAGAGAGAAATGGGATTTAATGTCCACTTGACACAAACTAGGTCATTTCGGGACTAATATCCAAACTGACCGACACATTAAAGTTATATTCCTCAGTACAAACTGGGTGATTTGTTGATGAAATGGGGTTTAACGTCCTACTCTTTTGCACCTAATCTGGGCTAATGGAAGACGGGCATATGCCATACAGTGTGCTATGAGAGAAATTTTGCCCGGGCAGCGGGGCTACGGCCTACTCTTATATATTGAATTCCAACTGCCAAGGGATCTTTTACGTGTACTCCAATGTGTACACGGGACCTCGGTTTTTCATCCCATCCAAATGACTAGGCAGGTGTCTTGTCAAGCCCTCCTCCTGCATCACTGACAAGGGGAAATCACGCAGGAAAATGGAGATGAACTTTCTCAACCAATGCAGGGATCGAATACCCGACCTCCAGGCTAGCGAACAAGCGCCTTATCCACGGTGACTTCCTTGATTTGATGAAATATTAGAACTAAAAACATATTCAAACTAATTAATTTATCATAATGTTGCTTCAAATCGTTCTCAAAACATCGTAATTGCCAAGTATACAATACTATAAAAATCTATCAAAAGAGGCCATGTTTTCATCAGGGGATTACATATACAATGTCTGTAAACGACAATTACATGTATTTACTACAAACATCGAAACCTAATTAAATGCTCGGATTATCCCCTGCCCGCGCCCCGCATCTTTTTTCATGGTTTTTATCCTAGAAAGTGGTGTACGTCTAACTCTTAATAAAGTTTATTAACATGTACACAAAGCGCTCAAGCCTTTGACGCCATGAGTACAGGTATTCTTAATCGTCAGCTGACTATTAGAGGAACCCCTTACATTTTTGTCCTGTATACGCTCCATGAGTGTTTTTCTGCAAATCCAGTATTTTTCTAGTACATGTAACATTGGATATCTCTACTTTCCATATATACCAAAATTGTCATACTTTTATAGGCAATAACAACCACCCATTAAATACTTATCTGGGAACCCATCTTTAATGATTTGCAGTTACTGCTTTTGATTAGCAAGAAGACAAAAGTTGTATCGCAGATTGCGCTGCGATACTGGTTGTCAATATTATCGAAAAACACTATAATATTGTCAAATATAGCAGCATATCTGTATATTCGCAGAAAACGTTAAAATTATCGTTGACTTAATTTCCATACACGAAATGGAACTAAACAACTCCAAATATAAGAATTCTGTATAAGAACCAATTCAGTATACCAAAATGTGAATGACAAATCATTAAAGCGTGAATTACATATTTTCTTAGAAAGTCAAAACATATTTATTTCTATGTCATTTGCTCAATTGGTTGTCAACTCGCTATTATACAATCATAGGCATTATTCCCCACACTTAATCATCTTTCACATCGGAAATAATAACACAATTACCTCCCTTGATTACCCATTACCCCCATGCAATAGCTATCTTCAAACGTTTGAATTTGAAGTTGAAAATGATATTTTTCCCAATTTCTCAACTGGCAATGGTGAATTATACGATTAATCTTTAACAAGCTAGGACTGTTTATAGATACCATCTATACCGGTACCGGAAAACACACTTAATAGGCAACCCAGAGCCTGGTCCTCGAGCTGGAAAACACCAGACAAACCTAACCCTTACCCTCAGCACACAGAGGACCTGGTCCTCTGAAAAACAACGTTAGAACCTAACCCTATTTAATGTTTATACTTCGTGTATAGAAAGAAACAACCATTCCACCCCGCCACAGACTTGATATTTATTTTTTCTGTATTATTCACTTGTAATAATTTTAGTGATTATATGTAGGTCTACTTTATAATACGGACAATGTATCTCAAAATTCCATTCACATAGAAATCTGAAGATTAAAATAGCCCTTTATATTCTCCGAAAATCAACAGAAAATATAGTGCATATAAATGAAACATATCAAATTTACTGTCCGGTAGCAACAATCATTTGATTTGTTTCATTCATCATGACATGTGGAACTGTGAAATGAAAGACTGTGACCTCTTTCAACTAAATTCAACATGAAAATAAACTACCAGTGCTGTTTGAAAACGACACGTCATTCTTTATCATTTTTAAACTGACCTTATTTCCTCATCAGGATAGCCTATACATGTATCTATGAAAGGATAGCCTGTACATGTATCTATGGAAGGATAGCCTATATCTATGGAAGGATAGCCTATACACGTATCTATGGAAGGATAGCCTTTACACTGTATCTATGGAAGGATAGCCTATACATGCATCTATGGAAGGATAAACTCTTTGTTATTCTTCCTATATATAATATGACATATAGCATGTGCCTAATTTCGAAGACTTACATGTAGGTCTCCAGTCAGTAGTGAACTCTTATTTTTGGGCGTTGAGTAGTCTAAAATGCAAATTTTAAAGCTAGCACTGTAATTTTTGTTGATAAGATATGACATTTTTTGTTATTTGGGGTGATAAACTACATATTAATCACCAAATAAATACCAATTTTATTTACCAACTATGTTCCAAACTTGGCCCAAAAGCATGATAAAAAGGGGTATTGATGACAACAAAAGTAGAATTTTCTCAGTTATGCCTGCAGATATTTTCATCAAATTTCGCATGAACAATGCTAATAGCAAGTCCCAAAAATACACTGGTCAATTTTTGGCTATAGGTTGTGGTTTGTCTTGTATCCATGGAAACGCAAAAAAACGATGCGTTTTCTTGGAAATTCTATTAGTACAAGCTCAAAAGATTTATTGATAATCCCACCAGTAGATCGAAAGTGGAGGTTATAAGCTACATTTCGACACCAAAAACGTTAAAAAATACCAACTCAAAGTATTTTAAAATTGTTGTTCATTATTTACCTTCAAACGAGATTTTGCGATTTTGGGTTAATTCTTTGAATACGTCGACAACAAGTATTAAAATACAACAATTCGGATGTAAAAGTAAATAATTACTTCACTGCACTACTCCACCGCACTCTAAATCATGTTATGCATTCAAAAAATAGTAATCTTTGACCATAAAAAAAAAAATCCGTCATGTTCCTTTCGTGATAGATAAATAGACCTGGATAATAGTGTCATACAGGGAATTCCTTCTGGTCACGTGACATCTTCCACTCCCGTTGAAGCCACGTCTGTGTTGATCACGTGACTGGCGTGCACGACGTCATAATTTATTCAACACCTGATCTAGGTCAGGGAATCAGTCTCGTTTGCTATAAATAGTTTTATTCCTCCGCCTCGTATCTCCATTGTTACACATAAAACGACGCGACTTTCGAGAGTTTTCTGAGTTATTTTATAAGTGGAACAAGTTTGCAAAGACTTAATAAGATTGGCGTTGAAAAGTTAGTGCGAATCTTAGACTGCTCAACGCCCTTAAAGAAATAGACTTGATAATCAAGTCTGCTATTAAATCACGAGACAGAAAGAATGGCAGGAAAAGCCACACTTTTTACCTCACTGGAATTATAATGTTACTGGTAGTTAGGCTTTCAGGAAATTTTCAGCTCTAGTTTTTCAATTTCATTTTTACAAGACAAAAGGATTTATACATGTATCACGGGAATATTTATTCCATATGATTAAAATACATTTATTTTAACAATACATTTACATTTATTTTTTCATAGCACAATTTGTAGTTTTTGTCTGTCACATAACTTTCAAATGTTTTTATTCATTCGTCCATGATAGACACACGTACGGCACAGTGATCATGTGACAACCATAATTGAAATTGCTTCAAAATAAAATTCTGTACGACTATGCCAGATACCTTTCAATAATAACAACGACAATACATGTATGTTTAAAACTAAGCCTCTGTCAGCATGTGTAGGCCTATATAAAAAATTATAACGGAACATGCTACGTAAAATTGAACGTAGCATCGCTGGCTTTTTGACCTTGAAATTCCAATCAATGTCACGTGTCATCGGCGGATTTGGCAATGGCGGAAAAAATATATTATTATTAATGACTGTTTCTCAGTGTATTTGGTGTTCTATCAGAGGGTTATATTCAACTTAGATTTTAATTTCAGTAACAACTGGTCAGCGAAACCATTAAATGTATGATCTAATTATTATTTTAATATCTACCGGTACTTGGAATTCATACGGAGCGTCAAAGAAGCGCGATTCCCGAGCGAAATGCACAAAATATGCACGCAGCTAGGGATCCTCCGATAAATCAGTCGACGCTTGTGTCGAACTCTAGTCCAAAATATCGTTTATATCTGGTCCCAATCGTCGTTTCCATTGAGTCCCAAATGTAGTTTGTGTTGAGTCCCAAATGACGCCAATGAAGTCCCAAAAGTCGTCAACTGGGTCCCAAATGTTGTTTGAACTTGTTTGTGTTGAGTCCCTATTTATATGCGCAACCCCACTTCGACAACAATATTTCTTTTGGTGGACAATATAAATATTTATTTTAAAAGAAAAATTTGATAGAACCATGAAAAAAATATCCATGACAAAAAAAGTCAGCTCACAGGCCAATCAACCCACCTCATCAAAATAAAAAGATGTCGGCCCATCCAGCTATCTATTTGTGCCGGGCCGACAGACCAGCGCAAATTTTATTAAACACTGTTTTGTTCACTTTCATGATACTGATAGACTAAATCTGACAGATTTCAAATATACGATTTTTAAAAAAATACAACTACATCCAATGTTTGGCTTGGCTGTTATAATAATAAAGAAATATATGACTAACTATCATTATTACATGTATCATCATATGCCAATGGCAATGATGAATGCAGTTGGCAAGCATATGATTCATGATGTAAATGAGTGGGTGTGTGGAAAGGAAGTGTTATGAAAAATGGAAAGATCATGATAATGTTCTGCCATGAAGACTACGCTAACAACACACACATAGCCTATGTATAACAGTATAGCGGCCGGATGCTGCATGATGATGAAGATGAACGAGTTTCTTCTTCGTTCTGGAAAATACCAGCATACTTACCGTATGTTTGAGGCTGCGTATAACAATGTACAAACCTAGTCACACATTGACAATGAACTTACCCATTCGTTAGTTTTAGAACTGAAAGAATATAATGCCACTTGTGATGCTGTGTCAATAATATCGGTAATAAATGGGTCTCTCTGCTGTAACGCAGCTAAATTCATTCGACTTTCCGCCATAATTGTTTTCATTAATAGTCCCGCGCTTGCGACGTTCTATTGCGCAGCGAATATGTACTCGTCAGCGAATGGCTATTAATGCAGGAAAATTTTGTAGTATATTTACATAAATAATTATATCCCGATAATAAATAGTTAGTATGGAAAAAAACCCTTATTTACTATTTTTGAAAAGATTAATTATTTTTCAATATTTTTGTAATCAAAAAAAGTGCCGAAACAAAAGCTCGCCGACATGCACCTAATGACCCTTGACATCAGAAATAACAATTACTTTACAGCAGAGAGACACAACAAAAAAAGAGTTGAAGATAGCCAATCAGGGGCGTAAATGTGGGTGTGTGTGTGGGGGGGGGGGGGTACACCCCCCCCCCCCCAGCAAAAAAAAAGTCGGTCGCAAAATCAGTGCAGTCGGTCGCAAAGTAGAGGTAATCGGTATCAAAATAAGTTTACGTCACGTTACTCACGCAAAACTTTAGTAGAAAAATAGTCGGTCGCAAAATCAGTGCAGTTGGTTGCAAAGTAAATGTAGTCGGTATCAAAATAAGTACTCATTGTATACGTCACGCTACTCACACAAAAAAAATAGTCGGTCGCAAAATCAGTGCAGTCGGTCACAAAGTAGAGGTAGATGGTATCAAAATAAGTACTCACTGTATACGTCACACTACTCACGCAAAACTTTAGTATTTATAAAAATAGTCGGTTGCAAAATCAGTGCAGTTGGTTGCAAAGTAAATGTAGTCGGTATCAAAATAAGTACTCATTGTATACGTCACGCTACTCACACAAAAAAAAATAGTCGGTCGCAAAATCAGTGCAGTCGGTCACAAAGTAGAGGTAGATGGTATCAAAATAAGTACTCACTGTATACGTCACACTACTCACGCAAAACTTTAGTATAAAAATAGTCGGTTGCAAAATCAGTGCAGTCGGTCGCAAAATAGGAGCAGTCTTAGTATAAAATAACCTTGTCAACTTATCATTTTTGAAAAGATGTTGTGTTTCACTCTCATTCTGTTGTGAGTATAATGTTAGTCTTACAACAAAATGTAACCCAGCGAGAAAAATAGTCGGTCTCAAAATAAGTGCAGTCACTGCAGTCGGTCTCAAACAAAATGCCAGAATAGATCCCAAATACTATATATTTGCGTGAATCCGTGAGCCTAAATTGCATACGTCACTCTTATTCTGTTGTAAGTATGTTAAATTGGTCTAACAACAAAATTTCACCAAGGGAGAAAAATAGTCGGTCACAAAATAAATGCAGTCACTGCAGTCGGTCTCAAAAACAATGCCAGAATAGATCCCAAATGCTATGTATTTGCGTGAATCCGTGTGCCTAAATTGCATACGTCACTCAAAACTATAGTATAAAATAACCATGTCTGCTTGTCACTCTTATTCTGTTGTGAGTATGTTGTTCTATAAAATGTTTTCTACCACGGCAAAAAATAGTCGGTCTCAAAAAAAGTACTCACCGCAGTCGGTCTCCGACTAAATGAATTAATGAGATAAACATACAATCATAAAACAAGCGAAAGTGACAGATAAGCCTCAAGATTCTGTCCCATTTCTTATCAACCCCAGTCCCCAAAATTTAAAAGCTCTATCTGTTATATATCTGTTACATATTATAACATCATTCTTCTACTCGGTTACATATCTGAAATTTGTTCGCGCCTGCGGCGCTCGATTCCATTTTAAAATCATTCTTCTACTCCTCAGTTGTCTTATACTGTCTCAGCACTATCATATTCTCGATTATAGTGAACTGCCCAGTTTGTAGTAACACTGGTGTGTGGCGCGGGGGTATGTACATCAGTCGGTCGCATTTTGGCTAAACACCCCCCCAAACGAAATCGTTATGTACGCCCCTGTAGCCAATAGGCGTATGAGCCAGGGGTGTGTGGGGGGCGAGGGGGTGTGGGTGGGGGTGCAACTGCCCTCGCTAACTTTCGGGCATGCTGACTTTTCGGGCAGACCGGTAAAGTGAGACAAGATAAAAAATTAATTTTATATATTATACTTGGCAAAATAAATGCCCGAAATCTAATAAAACACTAATTTTAACGGCTGGAATAGCTGGAAGACGCGTTTGGGATCGTCAAATATTTCAGAATTTGCTTGGGGGTCCATATCGGTAAGTTCCTCTTCGCCGCTCGAAGAGAACCGGTGCCGCTGTCTGCAAAACTAAAAATCTTTCGGGTATTTCTAGTTTTGCTTCCCTAACTGTCATAACACTAATTTTAATTTTCTTTTAATTGAATACCACGGATTTGTACTGAATTATTTGTGAATTCAGCTGCAACTGAGTGGGATTTCGGTTATAATATAATACCACTGGATACTTTTGGAGTTGCCTATACGGGCTAGAATAGCAGAAAATGCATTTGCGGTGGTTAAATTTTAAAAATTTTCTCCGTGGGGGGGGGGGGGGGGGGGTACCCTCAAACCCAGCGACGATTGATTGGTTGTTTGGCATTCGGGTCGGCCAGGTAGGCTATATTGGACCAAATTGAAGTTGCTGTATTCACAGGCTAGAATAGCAGGAGCACGACCTTCCGTTCCAGAGTGACCCACCTTTGCAATAGAGCATTTAGATTTTATTGAATTCTGGATATTAGAGGACGAATCCTATTGGTTTTTAGGGAACCGCGATATTCCGTAACAGAGTTATTCCTCCTTTGACAAAAACCGTGTGAAGGCCATAGAGGCTATTTTTAAAAAAAAAAACTTATTCCTTTCAAATATGGTGGGAAGCATTTGGAGCACGAGAGGGGACAACTTATCGATATACAGTTACCTTCGATATTCCGTTCCAGAATTACCGCCAACCTCCTCAACAATTGGCTTCTGAACGCAATAATGCATATAGTTTTCAACTTGCATTTGCAGAAATATCACATTTGGTCAACACCCTTTCAGTAAAAACTGTTACGTAGGCGAATTTCCTTGCTTTCTTTACTATCTTTAAAGGCTCCATACCATTGTATGTCCTAATCCTTTTTCTGGTCAACAAATTGTATTATTTTACAATATTCTAATTAATTGATAATACAAATTTCATCTTAACGTAAAACTTTTCAAATGTGACTTCGATTTTAAAATATTTTCGACCCCCCCCCCTCCCTTGGGAAAGTAAAATAGGATGTAATGGATAATTTACTTAGATAAAGGGCTATTATTTATTTTCTGGAGCTGCCAAGACAGAAAGAGTGTTATTGTCCTTTAAATGAAAGTTATCCCTCAAGCTTTTGCTGAAAAGCCTGTGAACGCGACAGAGGCGTTCGAATTGAGTGGAAACCTATTGATATTCAGTGTTCTTCGATATTCTTTTCAAGAAATACTCCCTTTTGCAGAAATATCAAATTTTGACAATCCGTTTCAGATTTAATCGCCCCCACCCCTCCCATTCGCACCGCACACCGCCTTTGTAGAAATTTCAGATTTGATGAACATCCTTTAAGACAACCCTTTTTGCGCGCCTATAATGTCACTGCGACTGGGCTAATGGAGACCGCCTACTCTTATATCGAATTTCAACTGCCAAGGGATCTTTTACTAATGTGGCTTCATTCGTCCTATCCAAACGACTATAAACAACTGTCCTTGTCTTGCCCTCGGTCCTGGGAACACCGGAAAATTCCGATAAACTTTCTCGGCCAATACCGAACCAGCGACTTCCATGCAGGCTACCGAGCCGGCGTGTAACTCACTTAACCACCGTGGCTGCCATGTGGACTCGGGACTGATTGCGATAACACTAATTGGCACTGAGAAGCAGAGAGAGAGAGAGAGTGAGAGAGAAATGGGGTTTAACGTCCACTCGACACAAACTAGGTCATTTTGGGACTAACATATGGTTTAATTTTGTTTCAATAATTCGCTTGCGAGTAGGGGTCTTTAGCAGTGGGAGGAAACCGGAGTGCCCGGAGGAACCCACGAGGTTGAGAAGACGCCTCTATCTCCATGCCACATACGCTCACACCAGGGCTCGAAACCACAGCAGCAAGCCAGAGTTGACCGGCCAACTAGAGGTCGAAGCACGGCACTCTAGACCACTAGGCCATCCCAACCCCCCAATGAGAAGCAAGACGTTAAGCCCTATTTAATTTCGTAAATAAAGAAAATAAGATGAAAATTGCGAAAAATCCTAATCGTAACTCCATCTATGTAAGCTTGCATCTGTCATAACCTGTGAGCCACCGTGATTCAGTCAGTAAGGCGCTGGATCGCTAACTAGGAGGAACGAGTTCGACTCCGACCGAGAAAATTCCCCCGGATTTTCCTGCATGTCTTGTATGTGCTACAGGACGGGGTCAGCGTCTAGTTATTCGGATAGGAAGAAAACCCGGGATCCCTACTGCACAGTGACGTACAGGTAAAGAACCTGTCACAGTTGGAATTCGAAAAAAGAGTAGGCCATACTGCCGCCGTTAGGGCAAAATTTCCCTAAAAGCACACTGTATGACGTATTTCCGTCTTCATTAGCCCAGCCGGTGCAGAAGAGTAGGGCGTAAAACCACGTCAGCGGCACCGCCCTCATAATCATTCTAGAATGTATTATATTAATATTAATTACTGACTTTTATGAGGGTTAGCACGTGCGCACTGTATCATAACGTCTGTCATTGGGTGAACTGGTGTAGTTTCGATTCCCCGGTTGTACGTGATAAGGAGTAGAGTCGCCTGTCCAACCTCGTGGGTTTTCTCCGAGTCCCCCGGTTTCCTCCCACTGCTAAAGATCTCGACCCCTACATGCAAGAGATTTATTAAAATCAAATTTAACAATGTGTTAGTTCCGAAATGACCTAGTTTGAATCCCACCCCTCTCTCTCTCTCTCTCTCTCTCATTATTTTCTACTACCACACTCAAGACTAATATGGCGGAATTTTATATAGGTATTATAATATACTGCGGGGATGTTTTAACTCAAGTCGTATTTTTAGACTACCTACCTTGTAAACGAGTGATATAATGGGGAAACTGCTATAACTAGGAGACCTAGCCTACTATGCCATGGCTTATATACACGCATTAGGTCTACTATGTCATGGCTTATGTTATACCTGTTAACTAACGCAATATTTCATTCATTAAAACTAAACATCTTCTATAGTTTCAACCATTGACGAAACTAGGCCGCTGCGCCTTTAACGCCCTATTCTCCGATACTAATCCGAACGTCAACCATAACAAACGTCAAACATTGCAGACGACATTCTTTCTTGGTGACCCCGTCTACATCAAAAAAAAAAAAAATCTTACATGCGATTTTACGTATATTGTGTTTTGCAACATTTGGACCTCAGCATATCTGCTAAAAATCTCAAGAATGGTGTTGCATGCGAGCACCCGGATGTAGTGCCGTATCACTTTGGGTTAACACAAAATGGAGGAAATCATGAGATAGAAAATATTTTATAGGGAACGTTGTATATCAGTTTCCCATTCGAAAATGGCTTCGGTCGGAGCGGGTAAGTGTATAAGAAACTATTAGAGAACTTTAGTCGCCATTATTGAAGAACCAGCTTTGGTTGGAATGTTAGAATTTGATCTTGAATGAAATGGCACGGAGAAGAGCCGAGATAACGGTTCACCCATCAAAACATGGCAGTCTACAATCCGGAATGTATTACGGAATGGCCGTATAAAATAATAGTTCCGTTAAATTCGGGGCTGGTTTTATATGCTATTTTGTTTTTCTGGTGTCTTAATGGACGTTTTCATTGGTATTTAGTAACTGAACTTGATATAGACAGGAATCAAATTACAGAGCGAGTTTTTAACTAGAATTCTCTTAACGTAGCCTATGTTTTTAGATTACGATTAAAGAGGTGAATTATTTGGGAAAGTTGAGATAATATAATATTTGATTTTAATTCAGATGAGTTTTTTTTAAATGTACATAATCACCGTTGTATCAGTAGCCTATATTATGTAGTATTTGATTGTGTTTAACCCAGAAATGGAATCGGGTTTAACGTTTTGTATACTAACTATTTATGCGATGATGACTCGGACCCCCGCCATTAGTATGAGTATGTTATAGAAGGCAATTTGCCAGGTGGAGGTAGATAGATAGATAGATATATACACCACTCCTGGCTGGCAAAAACATGTAGACGAAACCTATCACTAAATTCTTGATATTTACCGCACTGTATATAAATAATACCCTGTTATATATTATATATGTATACCATAGTTCGCCCGTGAAATATATATTATACCCGTATATTTAGTTTGAGGCGGCGTTTGGTTATACAGGTAAATTCATATTCGTGATATGTAAATGCCTGAATACCCGCAATGGTGATGAAAACGTTAGCAAAAAAAAAAAACAACGTATTTTTATATTGTCGACTTTAATGTCAATCATATAATATGACCCAAAAGCAGCCTTGATTAACTAATCTACGTTATATTAAACATGCATTATGCAAGAACAAAATCTGCCTATTATAGGTGTTTCTTTAGGCCTGAGATGTTATAAAAACTATTAATTAGACATTAATTAACCTATTCAGACCATAATCAACTCTCTAGCATGAGGGTTTTTTTTTTGGATTGTAGTTCGATTCGCTGAAATATTTCCTTCGTGATTTACCAATAAAAGTGGATAACCGAGACTACTGGTTGTGTCTTACCGACTTTAGCAATGATGACCGAGGCTAAGAGGAAATTTCAATCGCTCAGTTCTAAGTTAATAGTGAATCAATTTGACTGAAATTTTCAGCAAATTGCCTTTACAATAGCTAGTTTTTTAACTATGGTAGTGAGAACTGCCAACTCGTTGTCTAATCTACCATAATGTATCTTTAACTTACGATATATAGCATGGTTATACGGAGGAGGGGTGTTGGGATGACCTAGTGGTCTAGAGTACCGCAGTCTGTTTCACAGAGAATTACTTACGAATTATCTCTGTAACAGATGACTGTCCACAACACGTGCGTTGACTGCACGGGGCGTTAGTCATTGGCTCAACGGCTCGTGCAATGTTTACTTAACACCTAACAGCTTCGGGCAAAATGATGCATTTTACTCATTTTAATACCCATTTACACTAAATAGGAATTTTTTTTTAACTACAAATACCGGTACTTCAAACATCTTTATTTATTTTTCTTTTACCTCAAAAATATGTTTGAGAATTTAATTTGTCTGAGTAAAAAAGTTAATATGCCGTACTCATTGAGCCTCGTCGATGTCATGCTTATCAGTGATTGTAGCGGTCAAGCGAATATTCACTGCGGGATCAGTTTGAGCTGGCCGGTCACCTCTGGCTTGCGGCTGCGGTTTCGATCCCTGGTGTGAGCGTATGTGGCATCGAGATAGGGGCACCTTCTCAACCTCGCGGGTTACCCCCGGGCACTCTGGTTTCCCCCACTCTGAACACCCCTACGCGCAAACAAATTATTGAAATAAATTAAAAACCATATGTTAGTCCCGAAATGACCTAGTTTGTGTCGAGTGGATGTTAAACCCCATTTCTTTCTCTTTCTCTATACAGAGGAATATATATATATATATATATATAAATTAAAGTAAATAAAGTACAAGTACTTCTTTGTTTACGGTAGATAAATGCATAAATAGATAAAATAACATACGTCCAGGTAAAAAATTCTCCACTTTAGTTCATTCTAACATAAATCATATAAGCTAGCTGTCTGCCTTCTATAGGCGTCTTCAGATATTAATAATGTATATAAAATATTGCAAATACGATAATATATACAGATAGAATAATAGATTTCCATAGATTTGTATATCGAGCTGGAGGCTGCATTTATGTTCAGGTATTGGATGGTCGAATAGTAAGCGTGTGCGCGCTGTATCATAAGGTCTACCATTGAGTCAACGGTCAGCTTACTAGAATGGTAAACTTGTGCGCGTCGTTTCATAAGGTCTAGCCTTGAGTCAACTGGCGTGGCTTCGATTCCCCGGTTGTAGGGTCGTCTGTTCGACCATGTGGGTTTTCTCCAGGGCCTCCGGTTTCCTCCCACTGCTAAAAACCACTTCGCGCAAGCGTATTATTGAAATAACATTGAACCATGGCTGTGTCGAATGGACGTTAAACTCTCTTGAGGTGTTAGGTGGCCGAATGGTTAGCACGTGCACACTGTATCCCCCGGTTGTACGTGACAACCTCGTGGGATTTCTCCGGCCCCCCCACTGCTAAAAAAAAGACCCCAATGCGCAAACGAATTATTAAAATAAAATTGAACAACGACCTAGTTTGTGTCGAGTGGACGCTAAACCCCATTCTCTCTCCCTCTCTCCCTAAAGAGTGTGTGGGGTGTACTTGGTTTCTCTTGTCATTTTGATAAAGCACACAAACTGGGATTTTAGATAAGAAAATACTAAATAAATGTACCTACGACGCTACGTTTAAGTTTTACTGATATGCAATAAAATCAGTTTTGCATGATTTTGACAGGAAAATTTAAGCAAGGAAAATAGAAAAACAAAAAAAAATGACACCAGATTATCAAACAAATTCACCACATGAACTAATCGTTTATTTTTTCAAGTACGCTGTTGCACAGATAGAGAGAGAGAGAAATTGGGGTTTAACGTCTACAAACTAGGTCATTTTGAGACTAACATATGGTTTCATTTTATTTCAATAATTCGCTTGCGCGTAGGGGTCTTTAGCAGTGGGAGGATGTTGCACAGATAACTTGACCAGAGACTAAAATACTTTTGCACAATTATGACTTCAAATATAATGGGGGGAATATACGATAAAGTATATCGCACGCGCCTACTTCAAGTGGCATAATTGCATGAGCAGTAACACAATATACCGTGATCAGGGCCGTATCTGGCGGGGGTTCAGGTGGGTACATTGCACCCTAGAAAAATAAGGCACCCCACTCCATCCAAAAAATGATAATTTGACAATCTTTCAATTAGAAAATAATGTATACACTTGATTATGACCACACAGTGATTTTTCGAGGGAGGGGGGTCACACATTAGAGCAAAGGGTAATATATCGCAACCTTGGATTGCTTGGGCGGAGACAATGCGTAAATCATGTTTATATCATCTATTAAAGAGCAGATATGTGAACTACAACAGTAATAAAGCAAACGAAAATGAAAATCAACTATGTCACTGGCACCCCCCCCCCCTCCTGGATCCGCGCCTGTGCCCTGATCCAAACTTTCTTATATCACTTATACGTGGAGGCTATGACGCCCCACTACTCTGCTGCACCCCCCACTTTTAAAATCTTGCATACGGCCCTGAAAATGATATTTGTTATTATATAACTGACCCTGGACCCGCCACTGCATACATTGTGGTATGTATGGGGTGGGGGGGGGTGCCCGTCTGCTCCTTGTCAAATTTCAACGGGCTACCTACCTGGCCCCGGTTTCAAAACGCAATCGCAGAGCTGACTCAACTTTCAATCACTGTTTATGAGAAATATCTTTGATCTAGAAACACAAAAGTTTGCACATAGTTTCTTATTGATGTATTTGATACAGACACACTAAAACAACAAAAGTTTTATAAAAGGCCATATTTTAGTTAAAATACGGCGAACAATTTTGCGAAAATTCTAAAATCTGAGAATATACTGTAAAACCTGGGTCTGGATGAGGAGCTCGGGTCTGGCGGCCCATGACTTTGCACGAGGACCAAGATCTAGCCCGGGCCCCCAAAAGATAATGTTTATATGTGTGTGTGGCGGAGGGAGTTGGGGTGCAGTCCCACCCAGTGGTTAAAAAATGGTTAAAAAGTAGGAATATTTTCATAGAAAAATTTCCCCTTTTTTTTTGCCGGGAGCGCTGGTTGATACCTCTTGCCTTTGAAGGCCACGAGACAGAGTGACGAAAGTGAATTCATAAAAGCTACTTTTTGAATTTTGGATTCTGGCGTATCCCCACAAACAGGGTGCAGGTGACTTAATAATTAGTAAATTTGCAGGATTCCGAATTCTGGCCAACACCCAGCACACCCGGTCCAGAAAGTCAATTATAGCAGCCCATTCCAGACTCCAGTAATGGCGTGGCGTCCCGTTAAAGTCACCGGCCACATAGGACATGATCATCACCGCTCCATTGTCGGTCTAATACCCCCTCCTCCATATAATGTTCCGCAGAAAAAGGTCTTGTATGAATTGGACAAAATTATTTTTTTCATTTTTTGTCCGACCGGCCATTCTGGCCCTACCGGCCCTGGTGATATTGGGTTGTGTCGATTTGTAGCATATCTGACCCATGGTATCAATCTGTTTCACAGAGAATTACTAACGAATTATCTCTGTAACAGATGCCTGTCCATAGCACGTGCGTTGACTGCACGTGCCGGTAGTCATTGGCTCAACGGCTCGTGCAATGTTTTACTTAACACCTAACTGCTTCGGGCAAAATGATGCATTTTACTCATTTTAATACCCATTTACACTAAATAGGAAATATTTTTTAACCAGAAATACTTCAAACGTCTTTATTTATTTTTCTTTTACCTCAAAAAAATGTTTGAGAATTTAATTTGTCGGAGTAAAAAAGTTAATATGCCGTACTCATTAAGTCTCGTCGATGTCATGCTTATCAGTGATTGTAGCGTCCAAGCGAATATTCACTGCGGGGTCAGTTTGCCATGGTATATGGTTGACAATGTTTGAGCATTATCATTATGATTACAATGTTGAAAATCTCGTTGAAACCGCGCGATTGTTTGCCATTTGCAAGGGACGTCACTCTCACTTAGCCCCTGATGTGGCGTTTAACCTCGTTGCCGGTTTCAGAAAAAGAGAGGCTATACACTTGCCAATCCGCCACCCATAGGGCGAAAGTATGCTTTAAACACAATTGAGCAAAGGCCGTCTGGAGCCGTCGGGCCATGAACGGTGTCATCAGGACTGATGAACCCATGTTGACGCCTCAAATTAGCAGCAGTACCGGAAGCTGGCAGCGTGTAATCCTGCAGATGTTGGCGGGAAATGTGTCGGAAGTGTACGTTGGTGGTGGTGGTTTGGGGGTGGAGAATGGTTAGCACGTGTCCCCTGTATCACAAGGTCTATCGATTGACAGACGTCTATTTTTGATATGATGTCACAATTCCAAAATGGCTGCTATTATGTCATACTCAGTTTCTGGTCCATAGTACGGCTATAGGCCTACTTGTTTAAATTTGTTGTATAGAATTCTTACATATATAATTAGATTTTGTATATTCAGAAATGGAAATATTAAGATTCTTTTTGACATTATTTTTTCAGGTCCGAATCATGATCGACCCACCCTTCAAATCCCAACCCGGCCTGTACCAGAAGCACAAAGAAATCCGGCATCTGCACCACCTTTGTTACAAACAGAAGGTGGAAAACCACCAGCGGAGGGTGGACCAGTCGGCGATACACCTCGGATCAGTAATGCGTGGAGTACAGCTCTAGTAGCTGCAGCAGCCGGCACAAATATGACACGAAAACGGCAACTCCGTAAGCAGCCGAACATAAACATTCGGCCAGCTAGGGCCTTGTACTTTTTGACTCTTAGGAGTCCTTTGAGGAAATTGTGTATCAAAGTGGTGGAATGGAGATATCCTTTTTGTTTCTACGATAGAAGTTTTTGTTGTGTGTTTTGTGTAATAGTTTTGTTACAGAATATTGAGGTGTTTGTGTTTGAAGATTATGGTTTGCGGCCATTCAAAATCATCTTTTCTTCTTGAAAAGCTGTGTGTGCTTGCTTCAAATTCGCAACGTGCAGCTATTTGGTGTTGTGTTTTTTCAGAACGTTATGTGTGCTGGTCTTAGATTTATATATGGTTATACGCCCACATTAAAATTTGGTTGTTCACTGGTTCTGGTCAGCCGGGTGTGTTAGCTCAAGGGCCCAGCAATAGGTGGCTAAACTTCGATTTGTCTTCCATCCCTGAACCGAAATCTAAAGGTCCGTCATTCCTACATCCCTGTCACGGTAGCCAATGGTATGTCAACTCTCCATAGGCCAGCTATCATCCCTAAGCGGGAATCTCTGGGTCTTAGCCCTGGGACCAGCAACATCGAAAATACTTCAACTGATATCAATACTAATAACCCAAACTATTAACCACTAAACATGAAAACTAATATATTAATCTCGTCATCTTTTCACTGAACTTCAAGCTACTTCAAGAATTACACAAACAGAACTCTTGCGTCTGTTCGTAGGACGCACCAAACACAGCTTTTCATTTTGTTATACACGGCTCACCAGACCCAACTTTTGCATGAGCTTTTGCATCTGTTACGCAGTACTAATCAAACAGAGCTTTTCCATCTTTTATACAGGACTCACCAAAAGCAATTAGCGTAGCTGTTGGGGTTGGGTCTTCGGTGAGAATTCTTGTGCACAAGACACGCCATCCGTATATTCCAGTTTACCAAGCTTTAAACTGAGTCGGATTAAACTTGCATGGGATCTCTGACCCCTGAAAATGACACTTGGGCTACTACATCAACATAATGGGAGAGGGGGGGGGGGGCATATTCATGCACATGCATCCTGATTGCTTTACCTAACATATGACATAAGTAATTATAGAAATTTAAATAATTTCATAACATAAATTAATAAAATTAACAACACTCTTGTCGGTGATTAAGGCAATACTGATAAGCTCGACAATTCATTATGACAGGCCTTGGTGCTAGTATCAAAGCATCATCACAACCCCTGCATCTCAAGTTTGATAATCAACACCATCATCGTCACATCATCATCATAACCCCTGGATCTAATATTTTATAATCATCACAGCGCCTGGGTCTAGTATTTTATAGTCATCAAAGCCCCTGGATGTAGTATTTTGTAATCATGACATCCTCTGGATTTAGTACTTTATAATCATCACAGCCTCTGGAACCAGTATTTTGTAATCATCACTTCCCCTGGATGTAGTATTTTGTAATCATGACATCCTCTGGATCTAGTACTTAATAGTCATCACAGCCCCTGGATGTAGTATTTTATAATCATCACATCCCCTGGATCTAGTATTTTATAATCATCACATCCCCTGGATCTAATATTTTATAATCATCGCATCCCCTGGATCTAGTATTTTGTAATCATCACAGCCCCAGGATCTAGTATTTTATAATCATCACAGCCCCTGGATCTAGTATTTTATAATCATCACAGCCCCTGGATGTAGTATTTTGTAATCATGACATCCTCTGGATCTAGTACTTTATAATCATCACAGCCCCTGGATGTAGTATTTTATAATCATGACATCCTCTAGATCTAGTACTTTATAATCATCATAACCCCTGGATCTAGTATCTTATAATCATCGTAACCCCTGGATCTAGTATTTCACCCACCCCTATGTTTCTGCCAGTAGCATCGCTTTTTCTCGAGATATTGTCATTATCATAGTACATAGTATAGTATAATCGCAATGAAAAGACGGATGTCGTATAATCTATTAGTTTTAAGTTTTTGGAAAAAAAGCTTCAGACCATTTAGAGGCAAACATTTCCCCGATATAACACCCTATTTTTGCTAAAACATCAAATGACATATCCATTTTGCATCATTATGTTGTAGCATTGATCGGTTGTATGTGGTTATATTGAGTTGGTATTGGGGTGGTATTAGGGTAGTATGCCGTGGTATTGGGTAGTTTTGGGTAAACCATCCCACCCCAATACACAAAGACGTATCTTTCGAGCTCTTGATGAACTACTTTTAAACCTAACAAAGCACATACCAAGATTTTATATTTCCTGGAGGGTGTTTATTTATTAATTGTTAAAGTGGTCTTAAGACTTTCTAATAGCCTGGTTCAGCTAGTCAGGCTGATCAGGAGGTCCTGTGTCCGATTTTGGCATTCAACAGAAAACACATAATTCACGATTTTATATTTCCTTAATAAGAATTACAGCATTTGAATATTTGATTCTGATTACAATTTTTGCCAACTGCGTGGCCCTTGCTACATATACTCCATATCCTGAATCTGATACCAACGAAGTAAACATGGCTTTGGTAAGTAAATCTCATGTAGGTTGTATTTATTAATTATTTGTTAAAGTGGTCTTAAGACTTTCTAATAGGCTGCCTTCTGGCACCAACGAAGTAAATATGCCTTTGGTAAGTAAAGTATGTGGAACATGAATATCAATTATCTATGCTGTCTGAACTGTACCCAGAGGGGGATGGGGGTCCAAACCCCACCCTGCTCAGCTAAAACAAAACCCCCATTAAATCACAAAGAGATCCCATCATTATAAAAATGATTTCTCTCTTAAAATAGCTCAATTTGTATGTATATGCCTATGCAATTTAGAGTCGATGATGGCTGATTTCTTAAACAGGAACCTGACAAACCCCATCCTGCAAATATTTCTGAATCCGCCCCTGATCTTGGATCAGAACCTGGTTCCGAAGCGTTACTCGTCGTGTTGTTTTTTTAGTGGGGTGGCGCTCTCCGAAAAATGTCTAATGCTCCATCAGTTCATGTATCATCAACATGAAACTTGCCATGCGTGTTTCTTGGTTACGCGTGCATGAATTAATAGAAATGAAATGAAATGGGGTTTAACGTCCTACTCTTCTGCACCTAACCTGGGCTAATGTAAGACAGGCATACGTCATACAGTGTGCTCTGAGGGAAATTTTGCCCGGGCAGCGGCGCTACGGCCTACTCTTATATCGAATTTCAGCTGCCAAGGGATCTTTTACGTGCACGCCAATGTGTACACGGGACATCGGTTTTTCGTCCCACCCAAACGACCACACTGCTGTCCTTTTCATGCTCTCCGTTCTGCATCACTGACAAGGCGAAACCACGCCGGAAAGTCGAGATGAACTTTCTCGGCCAACGTCCAGGCTAGCGAGCCAGCGCCTCACACAATTAACCACGTGATTCCCATTTATTAAAGGACTTTTTGACATGGCACCACTGTTCCAAGAAGGCTGCGATGATGTCATAATCAGTTCCTTGTGCATTACATAGTAGTTGAAGGTCCTTCGTTCTACCACTGAGCTATCACACAACCCCTAGCCCGTTTTGTTTTTTTTACCCTGTTTGTCGATATCAAAATTGACTTGAATGAGGTGCCCCGTGTAATGATTGTGTTGTACATTTGAAATCGATTATAATAATATGTGTCGTTTCTCTTTTTTTCTTTTTATTCAGGAATACGTAGAATATGTATTTTTAGTTATTTTTACCTTTGAGGCATTTCTGAAGATAATAGCCTACGGTTTTATAATGCATTCCGGAGCGTACCTTCGGAATGGATGGAATATATTAGATTTTATTATAGTTGTTATAGGGTAAGTGCATTTTTTCAATTCAAAAGAGAGAGGAGGGAAATGGGGGTCCATCGTGCACTCAACATGGTTCAATTATATTTCAATCATTTACTTGCGCGTAGGGGTCTTTAGCAGCGGAATGAAACCGGGAGAGAAGAGGGGGATAGGGGTACATCGTCCACTCGACAAAGACTAGATAATTTCGGGACTAACATATATGGCACCGATTTTATTTCCATAATTCGCTGGTGTATATGGGCCTTTAGTAGTCAGGGGAAACCCCATGAGGTTTGACAGGCGACCCAACACCCGGGGAATCAAAACTACATAATGACATACACTACTCCTCGTCACCTTCAAGCATGGGATTCAAAGCTAGTTGACCTAATCATAGATGTAATGATCTATCAGGCGCGGATCCAGAGGGGGGTCCAGGGGGTCCGGACCCCCCCCCCACTGCTCAGGCTTGAAAATTTTTTTATGCGATTTTATTTATTGGCGATTTAGACCTGTTATTTTGTAATTTACCTTCCGGAAATACGTCAGAATGGACCAAATTGAATCTAATTTACCAAATTATCGGTTGAGCGCAATTAGTTAAGCAATTATCAAACCTAGACCCCCCCCCCCCCCCTGCAAAAGATCCTGGATCCTCGCCTGTCTATACGTCGAAACACGAACCTTTTACCATCATTAAGGTCACGTGGAACCGCCTTTTTACTGGCGACGCCTGGTGGGAATTCCTTTAGCGAGGACGCCCATTACCATTAGAGATGCATTATGTAAGCGCTATATCTGCTTCTTGAAGCGCTTCGAATGTTATATAATTTATTATGTTTACATGTCGAGCTTATAGCCACCCCTACTGGACATCGGATGGCCGAGATTTAAATGGATTTGAACACCCGTGAAAGTTAACAATGAAATGGATAATCGAGACTTAATCTCGGTTGTCAAGTATCCCTTTACGATAATAAATGATCTACGCTACATCTTCAAATAGTCATAACGTCGCCCAGACTTAAAGTAGCCAAGTCCCTAACTCAATATCATTAAAACTCTTTGACATTGACATTATTTGTCAATTTAAATCAACATTGATGTTGTGATCTTACCGGGAAAAGATGGGCTTCTGATATCCAATATTTAAGACAAAATAAACATTTTACTGTTGGTACACGAATCGTGTAACATAATGCGTTTCGGTCCCAGTTTTAACAAGAGACCCGAGGGACGAGGCTAATCACATTGGAGCAAATCAAACGGCGTATGTAGACTGAAATAACCAGACGCTATAAATTTACGCTAGATTTAGACTGCTGGCTTATTTCGCCGACCAAAACTTTCAACTAGCTTTTTTGCTCGATTATGAGGCTCCTATTCTACGATTTCCGAACGTTTAGACGAAAATATCAGCCAAATAGCTCTTGAATTGGCTACAGATGCAAGGAAATGACGGATAATTTTCTTGGGCCCCCACCCCCCTCTCAGCGGCGTGCCCCGTCTCCGCGGTAAGTGCCCTCATTTTGCGGCGCCCCTCCCCCTTTTCAAAATTCCTAGATCCGCCCCTGATCTAAATCTTACATAATGCATTTTTAATACATTCACCCTTCTGGTGTTTCCTTAAAGCGAGAATTTCATATTTTCTAAGAAAGTAAAAACATAATTATTTTGCTCAATAGGTTGTCAACTCACTATTATTCGATCACAGGTATTATTCTCACACTTAAAAATCATTCACACAGGAAATAATAACACAATTACCTCCCCTTAATTTTTTATTCCCCACCATGGAATAGCTGTCTTCAAACGTTTGAATTTGAAGTTGAAAATGATATTTTGCCAATTTCTCAACTGGCAATAGTGAACTATAGGATTATTCTTAAATAAGATACGACTTTTTATAGATACCATCTTTTTAAAGGCTATTTTCTAATACATTTAAAGATATTACTTAAAAATATGAAATTCTCGCTTTAATGAAGAATTTATTTATTTGTTTTCTTCCATTTCAGCTTGGTCAGTATAATTCTAACTGCTGTACATAGCAAGGGCTTTGATGTGAAAGCTCTGAGGGCGTTTAGGGTGTTAAGGCCGTTACGATTAGTTTCAAGAGCTCCTAGTAAGTATATGGGTGGGGGGGTGTGGGATGGCCTAGTGGTTTAGAGAGCCGCGCTTCGTCCTCTAGCTGGCCGGTCACCTCTGGCTTGCGTCTGTGGTTTCGAGCCCCGGTGTGAGCGTATGTGGCATGGAGATAGGGGCGCCTTCTCAACCTTGTTTGTTTCACCCGGGCACTCCGGTTTCCTCCCACGACTAAAGACCCCTACGCGCAAGCGAATTATTGAAATAAAATGAAAGCATATGTTAGTCCCAAAATGACCTAGTTTGTGTCGAGTGGACGTTAAATCCCATTTCTCTCTCTCTCCTAGTAAGTATAATTCATTGCTTTATGGTCCCACGTGCACTGATTAACTTGCTGTGGTGTTTATTGTTCTGTTTGGGGGATACCTCTTCCCGAAAGACGGTGACGCAATGCGTAAGACGGTGGCTCGCTGAATTAGAGGTCCCGTTATTGATCCCAATATAGGCCCAGAATGTGCATCGCGATTTCCCGACGTGCCCCCCCACCCAACTTGATTAGTGCTACAGGACAGGGGCCTGGCATGTGACATCATAAAGTCTTTCCGATTGGACGAAAAAACGAGGTCCCGTGTACACACTGGGGTGTATGTAAAAGATTCCCTGGCAATTGGAATTCGATAAAGGAGTCGTCTAGCGCCGCTGTCTGGTCAAAATCCCTCTCTTTATTAGCCCAGTCGGAGCAGAACAGTAGGACGTTAAACTCTTATTTCATTTCATTTTATTTCCTCTTTATTTCACGTGTGCGCCACCGTATAAACGGATGGGCCTCAGTTTTTCGTCTCATCCGAACTACTAATTTAAAATGTTTTATGATTTTCTTTCAGGTTTACAAGTTGTGTTGAACTCAATTCTTCGCGCAATGGTGCCTTTATTAAACATAGCTCTATTAGTTATTTTTGTCATCATCATATACGCTATCATAGGATTGGAGTTATTCTCAGGAAAAATGCACAAAACTTGTTTTGACAAAGCATCAAGTAAGTACAAATATAACATTCAAGCTATTATAGAAATTACAAACTAGGTCATTTCCATCCTCGGTATCCCCAGCGGTTCCATTCCGTTCCACTCTACTAACCCCTGGGTTAATCTATTGGGAGACGCGTTTTCAAATTATCGGCCCTTGATGATTGTGCTGTTTTTATCGACCAATCCCATACTTCGTTTATTGCAAAGGAAGTTGGCGAAGAGAAGTAACTTTCATCGGACAAGGTTGGGAGTTATCCTAAATGAAAGTAGTCATAATTATTCTACCGAGATATTATATTAATGTAGAGCGGACGTTTATATCTATGTAACGTCAAGAGTTTTATTGCGTTTCGCCCGTTTCTTCCCAGAGTTATACATATTTGAAATCAGCGAAACATGCTACAGATTTTGATAATACAATTAATTAGAAATGAATTAGAGAGAGAGAGAGAGAGAGAGAGAGAGAGAGAGAGAGAGAGAGAGAGAGAGAGAGAGGGGAATGGGGTTTAACATCCACTCGATACAAACCGGGTCATTTCGGGACAAACATATGGTTTCAATTTTATTTTAATAATTCGCTTGCGCTAGGGGTCTTTAACAGTGGGAGGAAACGCACGAGGTTGAGAAGGTGCCCTTATCTTCATGACACATACGTTCACACCAGGGATCGAAGCCACAGCCGCAAGCCAGAGGTGATCGGCCAGCTAGAGGTCGAAGCGCGGCACTCTAGACCACTAGGCCATCCCAACCCCACAAATGAATTAGAAATATATACATTATTTACATAAATCATTTATTAAATGGACGTGAATATGGTTATCTACCCTTATAACAACGAAGGCGAAACGACTGGTTTGTAAACTGTTTTTGATTATTTCGTAGAACTTATCTACAAACGAGACCAGGGCAAATAGTTTGGAATCATGGAAACCCTATGGATTAACCCAGGGTATAGTGGTCTAGAACGGGGATTTCGGGACTAACGTATGGTTTGATTTTATTTCAATAATTCGCTTGCGCGTAGGTGTCTTTAACAGTGGGATGAAACGCACGAGGTTGAGAAGCCACAGCCGCAAGCCAGAGGTGACCGGCCAGCTAGAGGTCGAAGCGCGGCACTCTAGACCACTAGGCCATCCCAACCCCACAAATGAATTAGAAATACATACATTATTTACATAAATCATTTATTAAATGGACATGAATATGGTTATCTACACTTAAAAAATCGAAGGCGAAACGACTGGTTTGTAAACTGTTTTTTTGATTGGTTCGTAGAACTTATCTACAAACGAGACCAGGGCAGATAGTTTGGAATCATGGAAACCCTATGGATTAACCCAGGGTATAGTGGTCTAGAACGGGGATTTCGGGACTAACTTGTTTTAATTATATTTCAATAATTCGCGGGGTCTTTAGCAGTGGAAGTAAAACCGGAGAACTCGGAGAGAATCCTCGAGGTTGGACAGACGACAACGCTTCTTGTCACGCACAGACGGGGAAATCGAAACTACGCAATGATAGACCTTATGATACAACGCGCACTTACTACCCCCACCCCCCACCCCACGTGCGAGAAAGAGCATCGTTTTAACATCTGTCAGGTTTGTGTACACCGTTATCATTCATCGTGTACCTGTCAGTCGATCTATCTGCTATATCAATTCATGCACTAATGTTATCTTCTGCCATAATGAAAACATTATGAGATATACGAATTGATATGGTTTCGGTCATAATGAAAACGGTATGCGATATATAATTACACGATGCATAATTAAGATAATGATTTTTTTACTTAGATTTACAGTTAAACCCTATAGCTCACAACCCATCGTACGTGCTACTACGGGGGGGGGGTAAACCCGTGTGTAAATGACCCAAAAATTATATAAGCCTACATTTGAAGCCAAAATAAAGAACTACAATAGGCAGATTTAGATAATGTATCTTTGCAGGGGCGGATCCAGGAACTTTGGCAGGAAGGGGTTTGCCAGATTTCTGTTGCGGAAATCTACCATCATCTCATCATCTCTAAATTACACACAAAGGCATACATACAAATTGAACTTTTTAATCATTTTTATACTGATGTAGGATCACTTTGTGATGTAATTTCATTGATGCAAGGCATTATTCATTTGATGTAGGTGAGCAGATGGGGTGGGGTGGGGGCTTCCAACCCCTTAGGGTTTCTCCCATATCCACCGGTTTCCTCTCACTGCTACACGCAAGTGAATTATTCAGATTAAACAGTTCCGAAATAACCTAGCTCTCTCTCTCTCTCTCTCTCTCTCACTTGTTGTAGGAAAGATGTGTAATTTTTATCTAGAAATTGATATAAACTAGTCTGTTAGAACGAGAAACGTTCAACGTGCAAGAGTTTGTTTAGGTGTATAGTGATATTTTATCTTACCAGACAGTAACAGCTGGGGTTTAGAATTAACGTACCGGGCATATCGACTACTGCATGTCTCAACTTACATTAGGCACTCAGCCAGAAGGTGGATACAATAATATGTTCCATCTATTTATACACATACTAGCCACGATTTACTTGCATTCATGGAAATTTCTCTTAGACTCAAGATGACCTATATAGTGTAGTGCAGGCTTTTAATTAATTCCCGCGTCATCATTAGCCCGGGTTAGAAGCAGAACAGTAAAACGTTAAACCCCAGTCCGTTCATACACACAGGTGTATCTATAACACACCCACAAATGAATATATCAATACATAATCCATACCATATATTCATATCAATGATATACTCATGGATCATATCATGCCATATATTTATATTACACCATATACTGATATCTATCCGTATATTTGTACCAATATACTTATAGTAATTTCAAGTCATATAATTATACTCATATCAAGCCATATATTATATTTACACGAATATCAAGCTATAATACTTCCATATTCAAATTACTTGATTCTTCACAATATATATGTATTGGTTGTGTATTATCGTAACCATGGTATTATCGTAACCACGGTATTATCGTAATCACGGTATTATCGTAACCACGATATTATCGTAACCACGGTATTATTGTAACCACGATATTATCGTAACAACGATATTATCGTAACCACGGTATTATCGTAACCACGGTATTAACGTAACCACGGTATTATTCGTAACCGCGGTATAATCATAACCACGGGTTTATCGTAACCACGGTATTATCGTAACCACGGTATTCTTGTAACGACTGTATTATCGTAACCACAGTATTATCGTAACCACGATATTATCGTAACCACGGTATTATTGTAACCACGATATTATCGTAACAACGATATTATCGTAACCACGGTATTATCGTAGCCACGGTATTATCGTAACCACGGTATTATTCGTAACCGCGGTATAATCGTAACCACGGTATTATCGTAACCACCTTATTATTGTAACCACGGTATTATCGTAACCACGGTATCATCGTAACCACGGTATTATCGTAACCACGGTATTATCGTAACCACGGTATTATTGTAACCACGGTATTATCGTAACCACGGTATATTCGAGGCTTGCCTCGCTTCTCATATTTATCTTAAATTATTAAATGGCCGAACCGTTCTAATCTATTTAAAATCCCGAGTCGAGTATCCGATGGCATAGACGGTTGATTATCGGTATTATCGTAACCACGGTATATTCGAGGCTTGCCTCGCTTCTCATATTTATCTTAAATTATTAAATGGCCGAACCGTTCTAATCTACTTAAAATCCCGAGTCGAGTATCCGATGGCATAGACGGTTGATTATGGTCCTATTGCCATGTTAATTGATGTCTAATTAATACTTTATATAACATTTCAGGCCTAAAGAAAGACCTGCAATAGGCTAATTTATCTCTTTAATAGTGCATATATCTCCAATACAAGGTTTAAAATTTCAAGTACAAGTTCATAAGTGAACAATATTATATCACGTACAATTAAAGCGGCTTCTTCTTTATCTACTAGTGTTATACGTGATATCGCAGACAAGTCTTATTTCATTATCCTTAGCACAGACGCGGGGGTCTGTCCTGTGGCAGGAAACCGGAGTACCTGGAGTAAAGGGTTGAGAATGCGCTCCTAGCCCCAAGCCACATACGTTCACCTCAGAGATGGAAACAACGACCGCAATCACATGTGACCGGCAACTAATAAAGCTCGAAGCATCACACTCTTGAGCACTCGGCCACTACAACACACTACTAAAAAGACTATTTCCCAACCTTATTAATTAAAGCTGAGACAATAAGCCTAAATCGTTTTTTCACATTTTAGTTTTGAATTGCATATTTTGTAAAAACTAAACTTGTTTATATTTATTGTTTTGATATTTTTTGTGTTTTTTTCAGAAACTATGGCATTTGATGAGCCACATCCGTGTGGAAGAGGGTTTCAGTGTGGCGAATATGTACCAGACTCAGTGTGTCGTGAATTCTGGGAAGGGCCAAATTATGGCATTACAAACTTTGATAATTTTGGCCTAGCTATGTTGACAGTGTTTCAATGTATCACAATGGAAGGATGGACTGATGTCTTATATGATGTAAGTATGTCTACATCTCTACATGTGTGTTGAGAGTAAGTATGACAGTATGTCCGGGCCCGTAACCACGGGGGGGGGGGGGCTATGGGGGCCCAAAATAGCGATTTCTTAGGAGTGTTCTTAGCCGGCCACATCCTCAGCTCCTCCAAAACATTCCGTAGCCCCCCCCCCCCCAAATTTTATGAGCTGGCTACGGGCCCGAGTATGTGTAAGTACAGTGTATGTCTACACGTCTACACGAGTAAGTACAATGTATATTATGTCTACAACTCTACATGTGTGATAAGAGTAAGTCTGGCTAAGACTATGTATATTTGCAGCATTAAACAAAGCAATATCATCCATAGGCTTCAACATTTCAAACACGACTTATTGGTCAATTGAAATCATCATCGGTGTTGTTATCTTTCAATGTAAAGATGGGATTCTGATATCCGATATTTGATCTGATATCCAAAATGAACATTTTAAACATGGCACCACGATACTTTCGAGTGCAATTTGTAATGAAGCGACTCAATGAACAGGGTTCAGGGGCGGATCTAGGAAGGGGGGGCGCCGCAAAATGAGGGCACTGACTGTGGAGACGGGGCACGCCGCTGAAAGGGGGGGGGGGGTGGAGGGGTGGCCACAAATTAGCTCCTTTAAAGCAGTAGTGATTACATCCGAAGTTTATCGCATCTTCCGTACGTGCTAGGAATATGTATTCTACGCACCCTAGCTCAATTTTTCATTTCTTGGACCACGGAAACAGGCCCCCTAATCTATCCTACTTTCGGGCCGTGGCATTTAGGGTGTGTCTGTTAGGGGTAACCCATCGCATAAACTGTCTGACAATGGTCATTCATGATTTCTGTGGTGGTACTGAACAACTTCAATGCAGTTTTAGGTGGTATAGATTTCAGCTAATCTAGCCTAGCTGTGGTCTGGAAATTAGACAATTTTTGTCTGGGATACACCACCACTACAAATGTCTGACAATTGTCAGGGATATTCAACTGGACATGTCTGTCAGTATTTTGTAATACCTGAAGATGTACGATACACTGCTGTACGATTTTCATGTGGTATACTTTTGAACTGATGGAGCCTAGTTGGGATGCATGGTATTTTGGTGGGACAGACAGACAGACACACCCCCCCCCTGTCCTGTATCAATGACATGGGGAACCCCGCCGAAAAATGATACCATATCTTATAGGAAAAAACTGGTATACTTCTCAGCTAGGTTGATCCCAGTTGATCCAGAACAGTAGGACGTTAAAAACTATTTAATTTCCTATTTTATTTTCAGGTAAATGATGCAGTTGGTTATGAATGGCCATGGATTTATTTTATCAGTCTTATTATTATTGGTTCTTTTTTTGTACTTAATCTTGTTCTTGGTGTGTTGAGTGGGTACGTACAATTATTATTCACCTATCAGACTCTATATTGCTAATTTTCGCGCGATTCACCCCCCCCCCCCCGTGTCGATGGGCTTCTGGATATCCAATATTTAAGACAAAATAAACATTTTACCATTGGTACACAAATCGTGTACCATAATGCGTTTCAGCCACAGTTCTTGCAAGAGACTTTGGGATCGAGGCTAGACACATTGCATCTAATCAAACGGCGTGTGTAGACTGGAATAACCAGACGATAGAAATTTGCATTCGATTGAGACTGTTGGGTTATTTCGCGGAACATAGCTGATTTGAATTTAGAGTAAAAACGGAAACCATTGAATGTAAATCAGTTTATATACATTCATATTATAAGTATTATATGCGTTGCGACCAATTTCTAGGTCTCAAGTGTTAGCGATTTGGCTCCTTTAGAGCATAGCCGACAACCTGTTATTCGTGCTACTACCAGCAGTCTACGGCGGAAATTTGAGTAAATCCGTGCGTAAGACTTACACAGTGCTTGCGTGTGTTCGGCAACTTAAAAGATCGCCTACTTGCCGTAAAAGCTATTGGTCCTGCCTATTGCGGCATGATGGGTTGTCGGCTAGGATTTCGGCAATAACCGCGGTTTAATACACGACTTTATCAAATCAAATGTGTGCTTATTCGCGCTCGGGATAAATTGTCCTCATAACAACTTATTGTGGGAAAGACATGGGTGATGTAGGTGGCGGCAAAACTTGCACAGGGAAACATGAAATGAAATATGGTTTAACGTCCTACCGTTAAAGAGTGATAAACTTTCTCAGCCAATGCCAGGATCGAAAACCGACCTCTAGGCTAGCGAGCCAGCGTCTTACCCACCGTAACCCCCACGGAGCAATATACAGTAGACCTCAACATTGATATAACCCCAATTTGCAAATATTTAAAAAAATCTCTCGCTTCATGAAGACAAGTAGGGCATTAAACCCCATTCTTGGAACTGTCTGTTTTACAGAGAATTTTCCAAAGAGAGAGAAAAGGCAAAAGCTAGAGGAGACTTCCAAAAATTACGTGAAAAACAACAGTTAGAGGAGGATTTACGTGGTTATTTAGATTGGATCACACAAGCTGGTAAGTTTTCCAGATGTTACACATTGCTGGTACGGTTAATTTATTTAAGGGGGGGGGGGGCTGCCAGATATTACACAGCTTATTTATTTAAGGGGGGGGGGGTGCAAGATATTACACAGCTTATTTATTTAAGGGGGGGGGGGGTGCAAGATATTACACAGCTTATTTATTTAAGGGGGGGGGGGGTGCAAGATATTACACAGCTTATTTATTTAAGGGGGGGGGGTGCAAGATATTACACAGCTTATTTATTTAAGGGGGGGGGGGGTGCAAGGATTACACAAGCTGGTAACGGAGGCGTGGTGACCCATGATAATTTTGCACGAGGAACAAGATCCATTCTTGGCATCCAAAAAACAATGTTTATATATGTTTTTGCGAGTTGGCAGTCCTACCCAGTGCCACCGAGTAATAATGTTGAAACCGCGTGATTTTTGCCATTTGCGAGGGATGCTAAACTCAAAGGGGGCCATTGCGTCCCTCTCATTTAGTAAGATTAATTTAAATGGGGATTATACCTGATTAGTTAGTTTAAACATGCATTATGCAAGAGCAAAATCTGCCTATTGTAGGTCTTTCTTTAGGCCTGAAATGTTATCTAAATTATCAATTAGACATTAATTAACTTATCCAGACCATAATAAACTCTAGATGTCAAGGCTAGCCCTCGATGTTGGCTGGATTAGATTCCTATATACCGCTTAACGGCCATTGATAATTAAATTTTAGAAGTGGATAATAGAGACTATGCTGTATATATTAATGATTTTAGCAATGATGACCGAGGCTAGAGGGAAATTTCACCCGCTTCGTTCTCGGCTCATAGTGGATCAACTTGACTGAAATATTCAGCAAATTACCTTTACACTATGTAGTTTGAAACTATTATAGTGAGAACTGCCAACTCTTTATCTAATCTCCCATAATGTATCTTTAACAATGTATACTTTTGCTAAAGTGATATAAGGGACATACACTCAAGAAGTTTGCCACGTGATGGGGGGGGGTAGTGGTTTTGAGTTTCGCCCTTCACCTCTGTCTTGCGGTCGTGTTTTCGATCCCTGGTGTAAGCGTATGTGGCTTGGATATAGAAGCGCCTTCTCAACCTCGTGGATTTACTTGGGTTACTCTAGTTTCTTCCCACAGGAAAGATGCGTGCGTTGAAATAATGACAATGAAAAAGAAGATAACTCATCTGCGTTATCACCTTTGGTTGAAGAGGATATTAAACTCTTAAGAACAACAACAAGCTAGCTACACGCACCATAAACCCCCGCCTGCGACTGTAACTAAAGAGATATATGCCTATTATTATTATTATTATTATTATTTTAAGCAAGTTTATTTTAATCAAATTATATTCTAGATGATATAGATCCTGAATGTGATGAAGAGGGTGAAGAAATAGCCACACCCAGGCATAGTATGTTTATTTTCCTCACACATTTATAAAAACAGAGTCATCACTTTTATATACAGAGTCAGCGCTTTTATATACAGAGTCAGCACACTTTTATATACAGAGTCGACAGTTTTTAAACTGTACAGAGTCGGCACTTTAATACAGAGTCGGTACTTTAATATACAGACAGAGTCGGCACTTACTTCACACATACAAGTTCAGAACTTACAATTAAGTCATTTTACAGACCATGAAATTAGAAAATAACACACTATAAATACAATTAGATTTATAGACCTGGGGCCAGTTGCTCAAAACTAAGTTAAACTAACGGATCGTTATCTTTCATGTGTCCTTTGTTAACGGTCCGTTAAATTTCTGTTCCTGGAAAGTCAATTTCATTATACGTTAAAGTTAACGGGGCTTCCAGCAACAACCTTTCTCTCCGTTAAAGTTAACGATCCGTTTACTCCATGTTAACGGATCGTTAAATTTAACGGAGCTTTGGCAACCGGCCCCTGGTGTGAAACAATCTCATTAAAATACAGATGTATATTTCATATCGTTTATTTATACATGAAGATATGACCGGTTGCATTGGGAGATCCCATCAGAGATCATACGATCTGTGACGCCAGACATTTGATAAACCTATCAGCGTTGATGTTTCTAGTGGGGTAGGCCTACCCACAGTTCTGTACACCGTACGCCAATGATTCGCCGGAACAGACCGTTTCATTGGATAATCCCTCACATCATCCAGAATAAGGCTTTCAGATCCCAGTGTTTTGAAGACAAGTAAAACGAATTTTTGAACTATGATAAACGAAACGAAATAGGATCTGTGTTTAATCAGATTGCCCTATACTGACTATTTTTATGTAAATTTTACGTAAATTTAACATCATATTGTTATGTGGGTAATTACAAATCTCGGGCAAAATATTTAAACATCCCTGGTTCCGACAGTAATTACGTATTGGTTTTTACAGGCAAGGCTATATTGACCATTTTACGTAAATTTAACATCATGTTGTTATGTGGGTAATTATACATGTCGGGCAAAATCTTTGAAGAGCCCTGGTCCAGACAGTAATTACATATTGGTTTTTACAGGTAAAGCTATGGAAGCGGAACTATCTGATCAATTGGAAGAGGCCGATAGCACGGATTTTACTCCATCTTGGTTTCAACAAAAAAAGTAAGGAAGGCTGGAGATATTTTTTAAAAAAAAAGGCTGTGATCTGTGTGCACCGAGGAGAAGTTTGTGTAGTGTAGTGTAGTAGTAGTAGTAGTAGTGGAGTGAGAGAGGGGGCGAGAGAGAGAGAGAGAGAGAGAGAGAAAGAGAGAGGACTAAGATACGCTTCAATTTTATTCCCATAATTCGCTTGAGCACAGGGGTCTTTAGCACGTAACATCTTAAAAATAAGATAATTTGATACTATGACCAATTAAACTTACAGAGGCCAATGTAGTGGCACAACTATCGCCTAACTCTTATCTCATAACACGGGGTGGGGGTGAGAGAAGAGGTTTGTTATCTGGGAAGAAACCGGAGGACTTGGAGAAAGAGCACGAGGTTGGACGGGCGACCCAACTCCTTGTCGCGTTCAAAACAGAAAGTCAGACCACTTCCGAATTTTTAAGTTTCAAATTTCATTAAGATCTAAAAATCAAGATTAGGCCTTGAGAAAATATGAATCCCTAAAGGTCACCGGAAAAGGTTCATAATTTTTTCAAATAGTGTAAGGAATTATGTCAACAAATCCTTCCCATAAGTGTGGGGGGTTGGGATGGCCTAGTGGTCTAGAGTGCCGCGCTTCGACCTCTAGCTGGCCGGTCACCTCTGGCTTGCGGCTAGTACTGTGTACTGTTCAGTATGAGTGAATTTACGTAGCGGCTTTGTGTACTAAACGTTAACAAAACATAAATTCGTGTTTATAATATCCTAATAGACAGCCCATTTTATCAGATCTTTGGTCAAAGGACGATGAGTGCACACAATACAGCAGTAAACTTATGCCAAATCTGTATGCTTACTATAGAGCCCAGTGAGCGTGTTGAACCAACTATGTCACTTCCGTTTTTAATAAAAATCAATTTCTCGCTTACAAAAACTTTTTTGCTTTTGTTACAGAGGGGATTATTTAACAATATACATTTAAGATTTATGGAAGCCTTGTTGAAATTCGTTGGTCTTCCCCTTTAACTGTTCGGGATTGCGTTATACTTATGGAATGGATAAGTTGACATAACAACTTGCATTATTTAATGAAACGAAGAAGCTTTTTTCCTGTGGTCTTTAAACTATTCAAATCATTCTAGATGTCAGAATTATTTTGTTGTGTTTCAGGTTTATTTTAGAAAAATGGAACCGAAGATGTAGACGATTTAGCCGTAAAATAGTGAAATCACAAGCTTTTTATTGGGCAGTTATTGTATTAGTATTTTTAAATACTTGTGTGTTAACATCAGAACATTATAGACAGCCTGAATGGCTCGATAGTTTTCAAAGTAAGTTTTCGATTTCATGATGTCTGTGAATTCATTTCTTCGTTTGATTTATTTAGTGTACAGGTTTAGTCAACTTTTTATTATTCTGCAGTAAAAGAGGTTATTATTCTGCACAATAAAAGGTTATTATTCTAAAGTAAAACAGGTTATTATTCTTGGGAAAAGAGGTTATTAGACGTTATTATTCTAAACAATAAGACGATTTTATGCTAAAGTGTAAGAGGTTACAATTCTACATAATAATAGGTTATCATTCTACATAATAAGAGGTTATTATTCTACACAATAAGAGGTTATTATTCTACAGTATAGGAAGTTATTATTCTTCGGAATAAGAGGATATTTTCTACATAATAAGAGGATATTATTCTACATAACAAGAAGTTATCATTGAACATAATAAGAGGTTATTATTCTACATGATAAGAGGTTATTATTCTACATGATAAGACGTTATTATTCTACGTGATAAGACGATATTATTCTACATAAAAAACGGTTATTTTTCTACATAATAAGAGGTTTTTATTTTACATGCTAGCCCGGTACACGGTTACCATCTGTATAATAACCCTGTACAAGGTATAATGACCCTGTATAATGACCCTGTACATGGTTACACCTGTATAATAACCATGTACATGGTTATCATCTGTATAATAACCCTGTACATGGTACATTCTGATCTTTGAGGTTACAATTTGGTGTGCATGGTCTTTTTTTAGAATAAGGCACGAGACTGAGGTTATGCTGGGGAAAGAAAGACTGAAGAAAATAACCCTATAATAAGAAAACCCGAGGTCGGTAGGCCGAGTTTTTTCTGTCAAGGGTGTTTTCAGAAGTCTTTTTTCCCCAGCATAACTGAAACCGATGACTTTATCTTGCTTTTAAACCGTCTATGTTACATGTACCTACAATGAGAAAATCCCGGAATTCCAGGTAAAAAACCTATCCTTGAAGAATAACCCGTTACAGGTTTAAAGAAAAACCTTCAAAAGTATAACCACAAGTTTCCCTGTATTTATCCAAAGCCGCCCCTGACTTTCAGACCGCAAGTTATTCCGGGCACTGAATATACCCGAAAGATCAAAGAGATTTACCGTTAGAGGTTCCAGCAGGTTTTATTCTACACTATTTAGATATAGACACCGACATAATGATTAGGACTAAATTTGAGATTTTTTTTTTTTTTTTCAGGTATCGCCAATCTGTTTTTTGTTGTGTTATTTACATTTGAAATGCTGTTAAAAATGTACAGTTTAGGCTTCCAGGGTTACTTTGTGTCTTTGTTTAACCGTTTTGACAGTTTTGTTGTGTTATGTAGTATATTAGAGGTGGTTCTAATTTATACAGAAGTTATGCCACCATTAGGTGTCAGTGTGTTGCGATGTGCCAGATTATTACGTGTCTTTAAAGCCACTAGGTAATTATTTTGACCCTCTTGTTAATGGTATAATCTCCTGCACAGGGCCGTATTTAGCGGGGTACAGGGGGGTACATTGCATCCTAGTAAAATAAGGCGCACTCAGTAACTTGGGCATTATATTGGCACCCCACCACTTTGCTGCGCCCTCACTTTTAAAATCCTATATACGGCCCCGTTTCTGCACAAACAGGACCAATGAAGACGGCAATTTCTGCTCCAACAAAGACGGCCATTGCAGCACCAACAGGGCTAATGAAGGCGGTCAATACAGCAGCAATAGAGCTAATGAACACAGCCAATCGCAATTCTGTGTGCTATGAGACCAATTTTGCCCAGACAGCAATGGAATTCCAACTATCAGAGGTTATTTTACGTGCGCACCAATAGGAAAATCCGCGGGTGCTCGTCAATCATTAACCCTATTGATAACATAAAGGATACCCTGGACTTTATTCAATAAAGCTTTAATTATTTGAAGAATGCAGCCTTTTGATTTGCTAAGAGCAGAAATTTGTACTAGAATTGTTACCATCAAGCAATAGAATGGGTGGCACATTCTATAAATATTTTAGCTTATTATTTTTATAAATATGGTCCCTTGTCGATTCTCAATTAATCAGAGAGCTAAAGAAATATTAAACATTATTCATCCAGGGTCTGACGAATGGCTTATTTCCAAACTTGAACTTATTAACCAGTCTGTCCAAGGCCTTTTTTCTGGGTACTTCGATTTTCTTCCTTTTCTGAAATATCTTGCGCGCATGCAAATGTATAAGATAAACACGAACCATATGTTAGTCCCTAAATCCCCCACCCCTCCCGTTGTAACCCACACTGTATAATATTTATTATTTATTTCAGATACTGGTCTTCTCTAAGAAATCTTGTAGCCTCTTTGTTAAACAGTATGCGATCTATTGCCAGTTTATTGTTACTTCTCTTCCTCTTTATTGTGATATTTGCCTTATTGGGGATGCAGCTGTTTGGTGGACGATTTAACTTTGACGATACCCAGATGAAACCTCGCAGTAATTTTGATACTTTTTTCCAGTCTCTACTCACGGTCTTTCAGGTAAGAAATGAAGAATACTATGAGGGTAATTTTGCCCGGACAGCGGCTAATAGCTTCCCATCATTTACTATATTGTTTTTTAAAAATTTTAATTTATTTGTAGATATTGAC
This sequence comes from Patella caerulea, assembly GCA_036850965.1. Classification (NCBI taxonomy): domain Eukaryota; kingdom Metazoa; phylum Mollusca; class Gastropoda; family Patellidae; genus Patella; species Patella caerulea. The sequence goes on from JAZGQO010000010.1 coordinate 8,024,256, forward strand.
TGGTGAAGATTGGAATGTTGTTATGTATGATGGTATACGAGCATATGGTGGGGTTGCAGGAATTGGATGTGTTGTTTGTCTTTATTTTGTTGTTCTCTTTATTTGTGGTAACTGTATCCTTTTCAACAACAAGATCCGCAACGTTCACGCGGAACAAACAGGTCATCTTTTTCAACTTTTATATCGAGAACTACCAGCTCTTTATCTAATCGGGGGGGGGGGGGGTTGCCTAATGGTCTAGAGTTCCGCGGTTCGACCTCTAGCTGGCCGGTCACCTCTGGCTTGCGGCTGTGGTTTCGAGCCCTGGTGTGAGCGTATGTGGCATGGAGATAGGGGCGCCTTCTCGGTCTCCAGGGTTTCCTCCGGGCACTCCGGTTTCCTCCCACTGCTAAAGACCCCTACGTGCAAGCGAATTATTGAAATAAAATTAAAAACCATGTGTTAGTCCCGAAATGACCTAGTTTATGTTGAGTGGACGTTAAACCCCATTTATCTCTCTCTCTCTCTCTTTATCTAATCGGGGGGGGGGGGTGGCCTAGTGGTCAAGAGTGCCGCTCTTCGACTTCTAGCTGGCCGGTCACCTCTGACTTGCGGCTGTGGTTTCTAGCCCTGGTGTGAGCGTATGTGGCATGGGGATAGGGGCACCTTCTCAACCTCGTGGGTTTCCTCCGGGCACTCCGGTTTCCTCCAACTGCTAAAGACCCCTACGCGCAAGCGAATTATTGAAATAATATGAAACCATACGTTAGTCCTAAAATGACCTAGTTTGTGTCGAGTGGACGTTAAACCCCAGTTCTCTCTCTATCTTATCCTTCCTAATGCCGCATTAATTCTTCCTATAAAAGTGCATGTGATATTGATGTCTGAGACTGCTTCATTTTGATGCCGTTCTGGGGTTTAACGTCCACTTCCACCAAGGGTGACATCGTAGGCAACGTTGTTTTTTTGGGGGGGGGGGTGTATGCCTGTCCGTTCTGGAGTTTTGTGTCTAATTTAAATTTCACCAAGGGTGACATAGAAGGCAACGTTGGTTTTTTGTATGCCTGTAGTTGACATGGTTTTCTTTGACTGTACAATCAGATATCCTGTTGAACGTTTTCTTGGCTATTGCTGTTGATAATTTAGCCGATGCCCAGAGTTTGACAGAAATTGAAGAGGAAAAGAACGAGGAGAAGGAACGCACTAAAAGTAAAAGCCCTGTTAAAGAATCGCAGGTATGAGACAGTTTTTAAAACCTCCTTTTTTCTGCACCAACCAAGCCTTAATGTAAACAAATGAATGGGGTCAAAAATACCAACCGAGCTATAATGTAAACAAATATCTGGTTCAGAAATACCAATCAAGCAAATATGCAAACCAATGAACGGTTCAGAAATACAAAATTGATAAAAAAAAAAATGAAAGTCCTCAAAAACGGTTGCTTTATACATTTACCTGATATATGATCTAAAGAAAGTTCCACCTTAAATTACCATGACGACAATATCTGTTACAAAGGGTAGATTTACCATAGCAATATGGTGAATATTACGCAGATGAGTTGCACCAATAACGTCGCGTTGTCTGGCAACTCAAGGACAATACTCCTGTTCAAACCACACAAGTAGCAGTGAGCGGGTCCGTAGCCAGCTCATAAAATTTGGGTTGTGGCCGGCTAAGAACAGTAAAAAAATCACTATTTTTGGCGAAAAATTTTCCCAATTTTCCCGTCTTGGTGTACTGTAAACGATTGATTTAAATTCGAGTCAGACACCTTAAAATTAAGCTATATTAGACCACTTTGAAGTTGGTTTGTTTATGGGTTGAAATAGAAGGAACGCGTGTTTGCAACCGTCAAATATAATATTCCAAACTTTTCTTGAGGGGGAGGGGCGGGCGTCTGTAAACCCGAAAATTTCGTCTATGGGCGTTAATGTCATCACCGCTGTGGGGGACTTTAGGGACACGTTACAAACTGTGGGTTTCTGACAGTCGAACAAGGGGGATTGTCATAAAAAAAATAACTATCATAAATATCAGTAAGATCGCATATTGCTGATGCTAGGTTCCCATTGTCGTGCAATTCGTTACGAATGCGACGATTGGCCATTCCCAGGTGATGGTGGATTTTCTATTTTCTTCGCTGAAATGTCACGTTTGGATACCAGGTGATGCGAGCCGATGCGTTCTGTTACGATTTTGTGCGCTTGAGTGCGATATGGTCACGACTGGTTATGATTCTGATAGGATTGTTCCTACTGAGTCCATGATTTGGTACTTTTCGATACGATCATCAGGACAAGATGCACTTTTTGCGTTAGAATACGATTGTGGTCGCAATGTCTTTCGAGATGGGGATAGAAAGTGGTCGCGATTGTAGCTGTAATTGACCCCGATCGTGTACACATAGCCTGACCGACCATAGTCTCCATAAAGCAAGGCTGACACTTGCACGATTCCGTGGCACGCGAAGTGCGTAAACTATGCGTGAACTCGTCGTGCCAGTTCGTGTCACTGTGGACACTGATGGGCACGACAAAATCATGGCCAAAAGTCGTGAAAGTGTCGGCCTAGCTTTACAGTGTAACTTAACAGAGCGTGGTGTTTGTAGTGTCCAAGACTGATCCCGATCATCGAGATGTAGAAAAACGATTAGAAGAGATCTGTCGCGCTTTGTTACGATCTAGTACGTGAGGGATTTGATGTAAATAGAAATGAAAATAACGATTTACTGTGATTAGAATTCTTCATTTGAATGTCTTCCTTTGAATAATAATTTTATTAACACACGATAACTTCAAATAATTAAAAACAAACTATTCCCCCATTATCTGTAACTTCAAACAAATAAGATAAACCAATTGTTCACATGTTGTCTGTAACTTCAAACAATTAAAAACAAACTATTCCCCTGTTGTCTGTATCTTTAAACAAATAAGATAAACAAATTGTTCACATATTGTCGGTATATTTTACCAGGAGGCTGAAGTAGTTGAAGGAGTAGATGTAAATGGTAATGAGAATAACGAAGCTGAAAGTGGAGAAGAAACCGACAAATTGAGTCGACATCCCAGTAACAGAAGTAGAAGGTAAGATATCCTTTAGGACAGTGGTTCTGACATATTGCATCCACTAGAACAGTGGTTCCCAACATATTATATCCTCTAGAACAGTGGTTCCGACCTCTTTCATCCACTCTCTCTCATCCATTTTCTCATCGGTTTTAGCATTGTTCTCCCGTTTAACTTTTCCAATTTCTTTTGATTTTTTTTTTGTGAGGAGGCTGGCGCCTCCAGCGCCTCAGCTATAAAACGCCTATGCCAAGTGAACATCCTACAAACTCCATTTTTTCACTGCTGTGTAATAACTTTATATTTGTGTTACAGAAGTCGTAGAAAAAGTAGTACTGGTGATCATCATGTGCGTATTAATCTTCGTGCCGAGGATGCGGATTCTGATGAATATCGTCACGATCAGAAAGTTCCAATGAATGGTATGGTGATTAAGCTTTGAATGGCATTAAACAATTGAACACAATATTACGAAACGAAATGATCTGAAATGGGGTTTGGCGTCCTACTTGGCGAATGAAGACAGTGTGCTAAAAGTAGCACTACGGCCTACTCTTATATCGAATTCCAACAGCTTAGGGATCTTTTACGTGCACGTCAATGTATACAGTGGACCATGGTTTTTCGTCCCTTCCGAACGACTAGACAATTGTCCTTGTCAAGCACCACTGACAAGGAGAAACCACAGCTAAAAAAACCGATGAGCTTTCTCGGCCAACACCGAGTAGTACCGCTATCCGGGCAAAATTTCACTTATAGCACATGGCGTATGCCCGTCTTCATTAGCCCAGTCGGGGCAGAACAGTAGGACGTTAAACCCCATTTCATTACATGTAAAATCCACGATTTCAATACAACCCTTGACGGCCTTGACAGAGCTGGTGTTGTCCTACCTTTCAGACAGTAAAGTAAATGGAGAATATTTAAATAGTTTATTTTCTCAACTTATACAAATGAAAAGTACCCCCCCCCCCCAAAAAAAAAAAAATGACGTGTGATGTATGGAAACATTCAATATTAATGAGCTTTTATGTCTTATTAATAAATTTTTAGAAGATACCGATGATGAAGATAAAGGTGAAGAAACCGAACATGAAGAAGGAACAACAGATGAAGAAGAAGAGGAAGATGCACGAACAAATTCAACACAGATGAGACCAAGAAGAATGTCTGAAATTCATATCTCGAATAAAGTGAGACCAATACCACAAGCCAGCTCCCTGTTTCTGTTTTCTCCGACAAACAAGTAGGTTGATTAATACATGTATCGCTCATGTGAGGTAACTTTAGATCATAAGGTCTTTCGTGGGAGGGGGGGACATTTTTTCGATCCCACACTTGAGGGATTTAGTGGCAAGTGAGAGGGAGAGAGAAATGGGGTTTAACGTCCACTCGACACAAACAAGGTCATTTCGGGACTAACATACAGTATGGTTTAATTTTTTTATTTCAACAATTCGCTTGCGCGTAGGGGTCTTTAGCAGTGGGAGGAAACTGGAGTGCCTGGAGGAAAAATCCACGAGGTTGAGAAGACGCACCGGCCAGCTAGAGGTCGAAGCGCGGCACTCTCAACCACTAGGCCATCCCAACCCCTAGTGGCAAGTAGTCTAACGCGTGATCATAAGGTCTGGCATTGGATGAAGTGGAATGGTTTCGATCCCACACTTGTAGTGACAAGGAGTAAAGTTAGCTGTTCAACCTCTTGAGTTTTCTCTGGATTCTTTGGTTTCCTACCGTTGCTAAAGACCCCTACGTTCAAGTGAATTACAGAAATGAAATGGAACCAAATCTTTGTTGGGGCAGACCTATAGGGTTTATTTGTATACCAAGTCCCATAGGCCGGCAACACTGATCCCTAAAGTAGGAATCAATTGCTGCCCGGTCAAAATTCATTGTTGAAAATTTTTATTTTTCTTGTCTTAGAATTGTAAAGAAATGAAGTTATTTAGAAAGCGCTAGAACTTTTTTATTTTTTAAATTTCAAAATGTTGATGATGTATTTGAGATTTAATGACAACCAAAATGATGTTTATTTTTAGATTCCGAGTCCTTTGTCACAAGATATGCAATCATTCTTACTTCCGTAATGTGGTTCTAGTGTGTATTTTAATCAGTAGTGCTATGTTAGCCGCAGAAGATCCACTGCGGTCCAAATCACCTAGAAATAACGTAAGTTATAAGATTTTAATTCTCTCGACAGTGTAAACTGAAATGCCGTTTAATTTCTTACCTTTCTGAGCCAGTGTGAGAGGATGGCCGAAGGGTTAGCACGTGCGTGCTGTATCATAAAGCCTCTCATTGAGTCAACTGGCGTGGTTTTGAATCCCGGTTGTACTTGACAAGGAGTGGAGTCTCCTGTCCAACCTCGTGGGTTTTCTCCGGGTCCTCCGGTTTCCTCCCATTGCTAACGACCCTACGCTCCTAAATCCCCTTAAGGTACACTTCTAAATTTTCTGAAGGTACACCCTTAAATTCGTTTAAGGTACACTCCTAAATCCTCTTAAAGTAGCTAAGTCTCTAACTCAATATCATCCAAAATCTTTCAACATTGAAAACAGGAATTATTTGTCAATTTAAATTAACATTTATGCTGTGATCCTACCGGAAAAAAGGTTGGCTTCTGATATTAAATATTTAAGACAAAATAAACATTTTACCATTGGTACACGAATCGTGTACCATAATGCGTTTCAGCCCCAATTGTAACAAGAGGAAAAACGGAAACCATTGAATGGAAATCAGTTTATATACATTCATATTACAGTATCATATGCCTTATCACCCACTTGTGTCAATTTCTAGGTCCCAAATGTTAGCGACTTATCTCCTTTAAGATACACTCCTAAATCCCAATTCCTCTTAAGGTACACGCCTAAATCCCAAATCCTCTTAAGCTACACTCCTAAATTCCCAAATCCTCTTAAGGTACACTCCTAAATCCTCATAAAGTACACTCCTAAATCCTCTTAAAGTACACACCTAAATCCTAAATTCTTTCAAGGTACACTCCTAAATCCTAAATCCTTTGAAGGTACACTCCTAAATCCTCTTAAGGTACACTCCTAAATCCTATTAAGGTACAATTTATTATCTTAAGGTACACTCCTAAATCCTCTTAAGGTACACTCCTAAATCCTAAATACAATTTATTATCTTAAAGTACACTCCTAAATCCTAAATACAATTTATTATCTTAAGGTACACTCCTAAATCCTCTTAAGGTACACTCCTCAATAAAATACAATCCTCTTGCGTACACTCCTAAGTCCTCTGAAAGTGCACTGCTAAATCCTAAATACGCCTAAAGTACACTCCTAAATCCTCTTACGGTACACTCTTTAATCCTAAATGAAATTTATTATCTGTGATCTGTAAATATCTTAAAGTTTGTAATTTCAATATTGTTACTTGTTTATTTTTTCAGATTTTAAACCATTTTGATTATTTCTTCACCAGCGTGTTTACTATTGAAATTATTATTAAAGTAAGTAGATAATAATAATAGTAATATGAACATTTATATAGCGTCAATTCCACACAATTTTAAATTAAATATAACCTTGAAACAGGTATGTTTTAAGTCTGGATTTTAAACACCCGATAGAAGTCGCACTTTTGATGAACACTGGGAGATCGTTCCATTTTGATGGAACAAGAAACTAAAAGATAAAAAAAGAAATTAAATGGAAAGGATGGGAGTGTTGTATTGGGGTTTGGACAATAAGAGGCTGACACTCGATTTCCCAGTTCTCCGTCCATCTCTTGGAAAATGGCTAACGTTTGTTTTCTGAGCCAGCATTGACTGATATAGAAGGTTAACAGTTTGATGTATTTGTTGTTACAGATTATAACATATGGTTTGGTTCTACATAAAGAATCATTCTGTCGCAGTTCGTTCAATATCCTGGATTTAATCGTTGTAGCTGTTTCCTTGATATCTTTCCCACTGAAGTAAGTTGTCTTTTCTTTTATATTGGAATCACAGTGGTTCAGTGAGTGGGGCGTGGTCATATGTTAAACAAAAGAGTTCAGCTCTGAACGTAGGTCTCATTACACTCGCTCTGTACGTTCAGGGACTGTGCTATTGAATCCTTGTTCAGTTTCATTGGTTCACGGAGACTGGCACGCGACCGTTTAGCAGTAAAAGTAAAAAAGTTGCACAGTAAAACTGACCGGGAAGATGAACTATCTCGACAAGGATTCAATAGCACGGTCCCTGAACGTACAGGGTGAGTGTAATGAGCCGAACTAATATATTCCCACCTAGTCTTGATCTTGCTTTGACTTCGTACACCGTATCAAGGCCATTTCGTACATATTTCGTGATCAATTTCGATTGGCAACTGACCCAGCTAGGGGGGAGGGTGGTATCAGACTCCTCGATCATCGCGAATAACCAGTCTCGGGCGTTGCAGCTAAAATTCTCAACTTAAGTCTGAGAATGCTACGTGAACTTGGGGCCGGGTATCTCAGACTAGTCTAGCAACGTCTATATGTTGTAAAACTTGCAGTCGCCGCTCCATGAACATGGCGGGGAGGAGGAAAGGAATTGGAAAGGAACGAAAAGCTGAGGTCGCATTTTCAAATAGCTGATGAAGAAATTATGATTTTTATTATTTTTTTTTTCAAATATTTTCAGAAGTGACGCTATATCTGTTGTAAAAATTCTCCGTGTGTTGAGAGTACTTCGCCCTTTACGTGCCATAAACAGAGCTAAAGGTCTTAAGGTAGGATATTTGCTCTGGATTATTTTGAGGACGGACTAAACCTCAACATAAGTCATTGAATTGGATTTTTCAGAGATGTTATTCCAATACTTAAAGATACATAATGGGAGATTGAATAAAGAACAGGGCCCTGTTTCACAAAAACTTAAGCTAAAACCACTAAAATAAATTTTAACTAAAATCAAAATGAAATTTTAAGCGTTTCACGAAGATCGATTGTAACTTAAAATGCAATTTTAATAGATTTTAGTAAAAATTGCTTGCTTTCACGCACTGTATATTTCCGCTGCGAGTACTTACGGTGAAAGCAAATACGCTTTGAAACTGAAAACTGTTGACAGGTTGAATTAACGGGGAGAGTTTCATACGTTGTAGCAATGTGTGCACATGGTCAGACAGTCGTAGAGAGATGAATTAAATGAGTTTATAGCGTATTATTCATTTTACTAAATTTGGATTTTATCTTTAGTTAAGATTTCGAGAAACAGGGCCCTGGTTTATAGGAGAGTATTATATATTGTAATCTGGTTGTTAGGGGAATGTTTATATATTGTAATCTGGTTGTTAGGGGAATGTTTATAATATTTTTATATACATGTATTGAAATCAGGAGTATATAGGAGAATGTTTATAATAGTTGATATATTTTTATTTTTACAGCATGTAGTACAGTGTGTTATTGTAGCTGTACAAACTATCTATAATATTATGTTGGTCACATTCCTTCTCAAATTTATGTTTGCTGTAATAGGAGTTCAACTATTTAAGGTAAATTTGTTGTTTTTTAAATTAAGGAGCCATGTTTGCTCAGTGGCAACGGTGCTACCTCGCTCACTAGAGATCCCGTGCTCGATCGCGGTATACAACAAGAAATGTACTCGGATTTTCCAGTCTGGCTACTCCTTGTTTCTAGATGGCGGTGGCTCAGTGGGTAGGATGGGAGAAGGGGGAATGTATAGTCGTTTGGATAGGTCGAAAAACCGAGGTCCCGTGTACACATTGGCGTGCTTATAAAAGAATCCTTGACAGTTGGAATTAGAGGAAAGAGTAGGCCACGGCGCCGCTGTCCAGGTAAAATTCCCCTAATAGCACACTGTATGGCGTATGTCCGTTTTCTTTAGTCCAGTCGGCACAAAACAGTAGGGGGGGGGGGGTCTATTGGTCTTGAGTGCCGCGCTTCGACCTCTAGCTGGCCGGTCACCCCTGCCTTGCGGCTGTGGTTTCGAGCCCTGGTGTGAGCGTATGTGACATGGAGATAGGGGCGCCTTCTCAACCTCATGGGTTTCCTCCCACTGCTAAAGACCCCTACGCGCAAGCGAATTATTGAAATAAAATTGGACCATATGTTAGTCCCGAAATGACCAAGTTTGTGTCGAGTGGACGTTAAACCCCATTTCTCTCTCTCTCCCATTTCACTTCATTTCTAGTTCGCGATACTTTGTCAGTTGACGTCATGAATTAGAATGTCAAGAAAATAGAAATAAGGGCGATAATCCTGGTAAGAGTTTCGGAGATTGCTGAAAATTAATTAAATTTCTGCTCCTAAACTGGGCTAATGAAGACGGCCTACTCTTATGTCGAATTCCAACTGCCAAGGAGAATCTTTTACTTGCACGCCAATGTGTACACGGCACCTCGATTTTTCGTGCCATCCGAAAGACAAGACAGCTGTCCTTGTCATGCCCTCCATCCTGCATGATTATGTTTCGTGAGCAAATGTCCATCACCGAGAATATTCTCCATATAAAATAATGTGAACGATATTTGATTGGATATGATCGTTGAGTTGTGACTGTGTCGTGTTTCTGTTTCAGGGGAAGTTCTATAGCTGTACAGACACATCTAAATTATCAGAAGAAGAATGTCAGTAAGTAATATTTTTGGAACTTTGCTAAATTTCAGATTTCGCTACAATAAATAATTGTTGTTGAGATACTAACAGTCAGTCCGACTCGGGTTCCTCTCTGACAGCTTAAAAAAATTAACTTATCAAGAGCCACATATCGCCCATATTCCTGAAGCAATGGCCCGAGAAATCCTTATCTGACCATTGCTGGAATAGCGTCTGTTTCTTGAATGTATGCGGGAGTGTGACTATTCTTTCCGTTCAATGAAAGCTATCACTTCAGTACAGCAACATGACAGTCCTTCGTTTAATCTGGGTCTTCTCTAAAACTTTGGACAGTGATTTAAGGTATTAAAAACCCTGAAAGTATGTTCGTTTCCAAACAGTATTGTTTACATTCCATTCAACTTGATAGCCTCGTTTGTCACGCAATTAGTTTTACTGCAGTATTCTGCTATGCACGGGTTAATTAGGCATAATAAAATCGTGAGCCATGACGTAACGTTATGTAAACATATTTGGTTCAATATTGGCACTCGTTTTAAATGTAAAGCTTTTGTGGGGCAGCTAGTGATTGGCTGGTAGTTGCACTGCTGACCAATCAAAATTTAAAACAACAATATCCACTCATAATAGCAGTGTGTAGTGGGATTACCTCTAATCAAACGAAACGCTGCCCGGAGTATGCATATCGCCATATCTTTAGCGCAATAGAGCTGACGTGATTAAGTTGTATTTCATTTTGACGCAGAAACCTTTTTACTAAGAGGGGCCTCCTCCCCATCACCAACAACACCAATATTTTATATATATTTTGTATATTCCAGGGGTCAATATATAGATTTTAAGGAAGGAGATTTTGAACAGCCTATTGTGTTAGATAGGGAATGGGAAGAGAGTGCCTTTAATTTTGATGACGTCAAACAAGGCATGCTGACTTTATTTACAGTAGCAACATTTGAAGGCTGGCCTACGTAAGTTACTGTCTTTCTTGACAACATAATAGTTGTCATGCTCGTCTTGTTCTATGAAAAAAGCCTAAAACTTCACGTGTGATAGACAAGTTTGTTATACAATAGTTTTATCACGTCACAATTCCAAGATGGCCGTGATGATGTCATAAAGATATTATTATTATTATTATACCTAGTTCCAAGTCAATAGTAGTTGCTTATTTAAAATCTTAACATCAAAATTTTCTTTCTGAAGAACACATCAATTGTGATTGAGATATTTCTTTGGACCAAAAAAACACCCATCTTGTTCTTGGGGTGCCAGATCTAAATATTAAGGCCACATGCAGATTCAGTAAACCCTAACATAGTATCTTATCAATAATCACTTGCCCTAACCCTGTTTACAACTCGTGACCTTGGCAAAAAACTGCAGATGGTCTTAATATATAGACCTAACGCCCTTGGGGGCCAGCGACGCTTCAACAATTCATGTACAATATATAAGATGATCGAGACTATGGCTTTTGTCGTACCGACGTTAGTAATGATGACCGAGGCTAGACGGAACTCAGTCGCTTAATTCTCAATTCAGAGCGGATCAATTTTACTGAAATTTTCCGCACATTGGCTTTACAATATTATCTAGTTTTTAACTATTATAGTGAGAACTACCAGCTCGTTATAGTGTATCTTTAATCAATTATTTTATATTTACTGATTTTGTATTATTTCTTTTTTTTTTTTAGATTATTATACCAATCTATAGATTCTAATGAGGAAGGGGTGGGGCCTATCCACAACTTCAGGCCTTTTGTTGCCATATTCTACTTTGTCTTTATTATCGTTATTGCTTTCTTTATGGTGAATATCTTCGTTGCTTTTGTTATCGTCACCTTCCAGAATGAAGGAGAACAGGAATATAAAAATTGTGAACTTGATAAAAATCAGGTGATGAACCCTTTTAATATTGTGAAACTTCAATCTTTATTTATTTTTCTAAATAATAGGAGTCACGGTCGCTCAGTGGGTAAGACGCCGACTTGCTAGCCCGGAGGTCGGGTGTTTGATCCCTGCATTGGGCGAGAAAGTTTATTGGAATTTTCCTACGTGGTTTCCTCTTGTCAGTGGTGCAGGACGGGGCCTGACAAGGACAGCTGTCTAGTCGTTCGGATAGGACGAAAAACCGAGGTCCTGTGTATACGTTGGAATGCACGTAAAAGATCCCCTGGCCGTTGGAATTCGATATAAGAGTGGCGCTGCCTGGGCAAAATTTCCCGCGTAGCACACTGGATGCCGTATGCCCGTCTTCTTTAGCCCAGTCGGAGACGCAGTGTCGGACGTTAAACCTCATTTCATTTCATTTAGAAAATATTTTCAGGAGAAAGAAATTGAATATTGGGTCGAGCTAATCACCTAGCTCCCGATTACATTGACGACCAAACAAATATTTAGTAGCTTAAGAGTTTGTAAACTCCCATCAAAACACTACTAGAAATCAGCATTTTATACTGAATACCGGAAAAACCGGAAAAACGCTAAATACCGGAAAACTCCCTAAAGATTAGGGTTAGTTTCCAGTATATAATATAGCCCGGCACCGGGTTACTTATTTAGAGTGTTTTCCGGTATTTAGTGTTTTCCGGTATTCAGTATAACACGGTGTTTTCTGGTATATAGTAAAGCCAATTTATCATATTTTCTGACATTTTTATACGCCCACATTTTTATGTGGACGTATATTGTCGTCGCCCCTGTCCGTCCGTCCGTCCGTCCGTCCGTCCGTCCACATTTTTTTGTGAACAGTCTACAGGTCACAATTTTTATCCGATTTCAATGAAACTTAAAATATAGGTTTATCACCATAAGATCTCGGTTCCTTTCGATATTGGCATGTATCGGACTGTAACTTCATGGGTTATGGCCCCTGATTGTACGAAAAATCACGTTTTTTAGCTTGTGAACAGTGTAGAGGTCACAATTTTGAACCGATTTGGATGAAACTTGACATGTATGTTTATAACCCAAAGATCTTGGTTCCTTTCGATATTTGCGCCCATCGGATCGTAACTTCCTGAATTATGGCCCCTGATTGTCCGAAAAATCGCCCTTTTTAGCTTGTGGTCCCTCTGGAGGTCACAATTGTTATCTGATTTAAAAAATCGTTTGATTATATCACCGTTGCATGGTTATGAAGGTTGAGTTCGAATTTCGTGAAAATCGGAGCAAAATTGATGGACAAAATGGCCGCCTTTTGTACGCGAATAGTGTGAAAATATGTTATATCAAGGTTGTGGACCTTATAGAGGTCACAATTTTGAACCGATTTTGATGAAACTTGACATTTATGTTTATAACCCAAAGATATTGGTTCCTTTCGATATTTGCGCCCATCGGATTGTAACTTCCTGAATTATGGCCCCTGATTGTCCGAAAAATTGCCCTTTTTAGCTTGTGGTCCCTCTGGAGGTCAAAATTGTTATCGGATTTAAAAAACCGTTTGATTATATCACCGTTCCATGGTTATGAAGGTTGACTTCGAATTTCGTGAAAATCAGACAAAAATTGACGGACAAAATGGCCGCCGTTTGTACGCGAATATTGTGAAAATATGTTATATCAAGGTTGTGGACCTTATAGAGGTCACAATTTTGAACCAATTTGGATGAAACTTGACATGTATGTTTATAACCCAAAGATCTTGGTTCCTGTCGATATTTGCGCCCATCGGATGTTAACTTCCCGAATTATGGCCCCTGATTGTCCGAAAAATTGCCCTTTTTAGCTTGTGGTCCCTCTGGAGGTCAAAATTGTTATTGGATTTAAAAAACCGTTTGATTATATCACCGTTCCATGGTTATGAAGGTTGAATTCAAATTTCATGAAAATCGGACGAAAATTGACGGACAAAATGGCCGCCGTTTGTACGCAAATAGTGTGAAAATATGTTATATAAAGGTTGTGGACCTTATAGAGGTCACAATTTTGAACCGATTTTGATGAAACTTGACATGTATGTTTATAACCAAAAGATCTTGGTTCCTTTCGATATTTGCACCCATTGGATCATAACTTCTTGAATTATGTCCCAGGATTGTCTGAAAAATCGCTTTTGTTAGCTTTTGGTCCCTCTGGAGGTCAAAATTATTATCCGATTTAAAAAAACGTTTGACTATATCACCGTTATATGGTAATGAAGAGAGAGTTTGAATTACGTGAAAATCGGACTAGAATTGATGGACAAAATGGCCGTCGTTTGCACATGAATAGTGTGAAAATATGTTATATCAAGGTTGTGGACCCTATAGAGGTCACAATTTTGAACCGATTTTGATGAAACTTGACATGTATGTTTATATCCCAAAGATCTTGGTTCCTTTCGATATTTGCGCATATCGATTCGTAACTTTCTGAGTTATGGCCCCTGATTGTCCGAAAAATCGCCTTTTTAACTAATTGGAGGTCACAATTATTCTCCAATTTAAAAAAAAAAACAAACAAACTATGATTATATCACCGTTACACCTTAATGAAGGTCGAGTTTGAATTTCATGAAAATTGGGCCAAAAATTGCGGGACAAAATGGCTGCCGTTTGTAAGCGAATAGTTTAAAAATATGGTATATCAAGGTTGTTGGCAAGTAGAGAACACAATTTTAATCCGATTTTGATGAAACTTGAAATTCAGGTTTGAAACCCAAAGATCTTGGTTCCTGTCAATATTTGCGCATATCGAATTGTAACTTCATGAATTATGGCCCTTTATTGTAGGAAAAATCACTTTCTTTTTAGCTTGTTCTCTATCCATCTCTCGAAAATGTGGGCGTATCCTGCCTGGCAGCCGCTGGTTATTGATCATATGCGATTTCTTTTTTTTGTATATTTCAGAGAAAGTGTATTGAGTTTGCCCTAAAAGCCAAACCTATTCGTCGTTACATACCGAAAGCTAGATTACAGTACAAAATATGGTGGTTTGTGACGTCACAGGCTTTTGAGTACGGTATTTTTCTATTGATCATGATAAATACAGTAACCTTGGCGATGAAGGTAAGTCGACAACCATTTGATTATGTGGTGGCTAACCACTACACAACTATTCCCTTTTCTTCTTCTTGGAGTGACGCCCTTCGATAAAGCCCAAGACTCAATTCGGGTCCTTTGACATGAAAATTGGCATGCTTCTTCGTTGAACAATTTTGCATCGATGTGGTGAATTAGATTTGGAATTTCATCCAGCAACATCGCCAGTTCCTGGTCCACGGTGAGATCGTAGGCCTACTTGTTGCTTTTTTTTAGTATTTCTATGCAAACTGGACTAATGGAAACGAGTTGGCAACAATCTCGTTCCCAGAGGCAGCCGCTGAGCCGAAGGCCTGTGGCACATTAGACCGTCCATTTTTTTTCAAACCTAAGCCCCGCCCATTCTGACCTCTGATTGGTCAATCTTTTTGGGTCGATGTCTCGAAAACTAGAGGTCGGATGGTCGTTTCGTTTGTTGTAAAATGATCCTTGAGTCAAAGTCAACTCGCTGACATAACAAAGTGGATCCTAGACGAACAAATTCAAGTTTTTGTAAAGATCTATATTTCTACGCGTGGGTATATTTTTAAGTGATTCGGTCATCCAGGCACGTAAAATCAGGGGCGTACGACGCAAATAAACGAGAAATTTCGCGCGTAGGAATTACATGTCATTTTCCCGGAAAATTGCTACCCCGATTCACCAGAGAAATTTCTTCAAAAGTTTTTCTGGTTTCGAGATTGAGTTGGCAAACTACAATGAAATGTTGATATTTTGGGTCCTTTGAAATGGGCCTAGTTAGTTCACGGGAAACTTGCTGGACAATTTTACAATTCACCATGGCAACGACTGGTGTGGCTTAATGGGTGGACAATGCTCATGCAGATATGAACACTTCATTCAGTTATACTTTGATTTTTGTTGATTGCACTTTCTACAAATTAGGTAAAGTTATATTTTCTATAATAATTGGTTGTAATTGCAGTATTATGGTCAAAGTAAAACCTACTCCAAGGCTCTTGACTACCTCAATATGATCTTTACTGGTGTCTTCACGGTCGAGTTCCTGCTCAAACTTGCAGCCTTTAGGTTTAAGGTAAGTCTAGTGTTACTTCCTTTCAGGGCACCACAGGATAACCATAGCGACACAATATTCATGCCAAGTGGACATTTTTAACATTGTCTCGATTGTCATACTACTGAGAAATGAAATGGGGTTTAACGTCCTACTGTTCTGGACTAATGAACACCGGCAAACGCTATGAGGGAAATTTGTCCGCACCACGCCTTAACTCTTATGTCGAATTCCTACGCCAATGTGTACATCGGATCTCAATTTTTTCGTCCCATCCGAACGACTAAACAGTTGACCTTATCAGTCCCTCCATGCTACACCACTGACAAGGAGAAACAACGCCGGTAAATTCCGGTGAACTTTTTCCGCCAACACCGGGAACGAACCCACAGCATCTTACTTGGCTTTGATGAGTGACAGACTATAGGGGGAGACTGATTCCTAGCTATAGTTGGACTTTGCTGTTTCTTACCGTCAGTGGCATTGCAAGGCCGAATGGTTAGTGTGTGCGCGCTGTATCATAAGGTCTGTCATTGAGTCAATTGGCGTGGGTTTGATTCCTCGGTTGTACGTGACAAGGAGCAGAGTCGCCTATCCTACCTTGTGGGTTTCTCTAGGTCCCCCCACTGCCAAAGACCCCAGCGCGCAAGCGAATTACTGAAATAAAATTGAACCACAGGTTAGTCTCGAATTGACCTGGTTTGTGCTGTTAGTGAATGGTTATTTCTTCTGAATATTGACAGGTCTCCTTTTTTGATTTCAGAATTATTTTGGTGATGCGTGGAATGTATTTGATTTTATTATTGTACTGGGCAGTTTTATAGACATTATATATACAGAATCGAACGTAAGTGCCATATTTTCTTTCACCAATTTTTTCTCGCTTTATCTCCATGCTTCTGCTCCGTGTTTTGTAATCACGGGATTTCTTAATCTCGAAAAGTTTTTGAAAATGGATGATTTATGCCTTTAATTTAGCTAGAAAGTTTTAACATACCTAAATGTAGTATACTCCACTAATTATAATTAATGAAACACATCCTTATTTATACAGAATAACACTCTTATTACTCTTAACTTTGCACGTAAATTAACATGAATGATATATGAATTGCATCGATTTAGTTTATTTTCATATACAATTTTTTTTCCTTTAATGCTGTTCCTTTAGGGGGGTGAGGTTTGTTAACATTTTATAACATATTTTGGTCTACTTGAAACCCAAATTGTTACTCCTCCGCATGAACTACATGTGCACGATCATATGAGTTTTTGTCATGTTTAGTTATAACCTATCTCTATTGCATTAAGTTCTCTTATTTCATGTAAATTCAGTTGTTAATGAATTTAATAAAAACAATATCGTCATTGTCATTCCATGCCAAGTGGACCAAATTTCGGCAAGTTGAGAACATGGCCCCCTCCAAAAAAAATTATAAAAAATATATATTGCAGTAAGCCTACATGGACTTAAGCCATTAAATCCAAAAGTTATACCCCTCTAGGCCGAAAATTCACTGAGATATGGCCATTTGAAATGTCAGTTTAAAGCATCCAAAACATGAAAAAAAATTTCAAATGGCCATATCTGAGCGAGTTTCGAACATAGAGGGGTAAAATTTCGGATTTCTTAGTTAAAGGCTATATACTATAACATATATATTTTTTTAAAAAATATTTGGAGGGGGTCATGTTCCAACTATTGGTCCAGTTGACATGGAATGACTCTCGTGTAGTAGATTTCACTTGTAGATAGGTTCTGAATATTTAAAGGATAGACCTAGATAGATTTAGATTATGTGATAATTGTTGTGTGATTGATTGTCGAGAACGAGGCATTAGGTAACACAGTGATACAGCACACAAGGGCGAAGTTCAATCAGTTGTTTAAATATATTACGAAATGTCTTGCTCGAGGGTCAGGGATCCGCTTTGCTTCTAGAAGCCGGACATGTCCTACGAAAGTTTATAAACGTCCGACTGTGAATATGTGAATCTTCGTGCTCGATGGTCAGGGGGCCGCTTCGTTGCGAAAGTTTATAAACGTCCGAACGGGAATATGTCAAATCGGACATCAACATTTGGTGAATCATATTCAAAATACCCCAAAATTTTGACTCCATGTTCTTAGTCAATCTTTGAGAGCAGAGTGCTTCTTTCATTAAAACCACGAACGATCTACTGAAGTAAGTCAAGCATCAGTTTTAAGGAAATGAAATGTCAGGCCAGTTTTAAGGAAACATGTGATGTAACACTATTATATAGGGATAGTAAATAATAATCTAGACTTATATTACACCTATCAAATCTGTTGTATCTATGGCTTGTACTGATTTATTTTATATATGGCTTGTAATGATTTATCTGCGATCTTATTTTCTATCTGACTTGTATTGATTCAATCTGATTAACATACAGATCTATATTTAGTTTCGTTTTATTGTTGTATAGCCATGTATCAGTTCCAAGCATGTATTATGGTGGTCTGTATCCTACTACTGAGGATAGTAGACTTGCCAGCACACAACATTATTTATACTTGCGATGGCCTGCACTACATACAGATCTGACCGGTTGATACGATGGGTCACGTCAGAGCTCATACGAGAGACGTTTGATGTTAGCATTGATGTTACTAGTGGATTACCCACAGTTCTATGCTAAACACGCCTAAAGCTGGTCGAAACAAACAGGCCGTTTCATTGGCTAATCGCTCACACCATTTAGAACGCGTCAATGATATCAACTCTTCCAGATACTAGTGTAGTAAAGACAAGTGAAACGAAATTTGTTTTATTTTTTCCAGCCTGGAGAGACGATTATTAGTATCAACTTTTTCCGACTGTTCAGAGTGATGAGGTTGATTAAATTACTGAGTCGAGGAGAAGGTATACGGACGTTACTGTGGACTTTCATCAAATCATTCCAGGTGAGAACATGGTGTATTATCCTTTAATTAGGGGGTGTAAGGGAGAAATGGGGTATAACATACACATGACACAAGCTAGGTCATTATCTTTTGATTAAGAGGATCGGCTGGCCAACTTCGTAGGTTTTCTTTGGGTCGCCCGGTTTCCTTACACCTCGAAAGAAGGTTAAGCACACTCGAAAGAAGGTTAAGCACACTCGGATTAATTAACTTTGTTAAGGATACAGCTCCCCAGCTACAACAATTTAATAGCTAGTGAGCGGTGTTTCCGCCTGCTCAAACTTAACATGTTGAGATTGCCGGTAAATGCCATAAATATGACGATGACTTCGCTTTTCCGTACCATCTCAACTAGGGAAGTTGGGTGGCCGAGTGCTTAACGTGTGTGTGTTGAATCATGAGGAATGACATTTGATCAACTGGCGTGGATTCGATTCCCTGTTTGTATGTGACAAGAAGTAGGGTCGTCTGTCCAACCTCACGGGTTTTCTCTGGTTGCCTTCGGTCCCCCCCCCCCACTGCTAAAGACCCCTACCACAAACTAATTAATGAAATAAAATTGAACCATATGTTAGTCCCAAGTTTGTGCCAAGTGGACGTAAATCCTCATCTCTCTCTCTCTCTCTCCCTCTCTCTCTCTCTCTCTCTCTCTCTCTCTCCATCTGATCTATTAGATGCATTTCCTTGTGAGACATTCTGTAATGCACCGCGGATAAGAAAATGTTGCAACATTATTGGATAACACATACTCCTAAGCCAACATGGCTCTCCCAAACTATAGTGATGGAAATGGCAAAATATAGACATGAAATTTGTTATTTTACCACAAAATATAACTTTCTGAATAAAACTGAATTATTTCGTTTTTTTGTCCAACACACCCCTGGGATTACCCATACAAGACTGAATAATCTGGTAAGGGATTAATTAACTTTTTATTATTATTGTAGGCTCTTCCATATGTAGCATTATTAATCGTAATGCTTTTCTTCATCTATGCAGTAATTGGAATGCAGGTAATTCATTTATAAACATTTAATATTCTAAACCAAACACCCATCGAAACATAAGTGTAAATCGTGAGTCATGGTGTAACCTTATGTAAACATATTTGGTTCAATTTGGAGCTCTGTTTAAAGCGATGTAATATAGAGTGATAGATGTAATATAGAGTGATAGATGTAACATAGGGTGATAGATGTAATATAGAGTGATAGATGTAATATAAAGTGATAGATGTAATATAGAGTGATAGATGTAATATAAAGTAAGGGATTAATATAAAATGGTTGATCAGAAATAAAGTGAAACATCATAGCTTCAGGTTTATAACCATAACTCAATTTGTTATTACAGATATTTGGTAAAATTAAGCTGGATGATTCTACACAGATTCATCGGAACAATAATTTCCAGACATTTCCGCATGCTTTATTAGTCCTCTTCAGGTAAACTTTTATTAGTTGATTCATTGTTTTCCTTGACATGTCCTCTGTCCAACAACTCTGACAAGGGCTCCAGGTTCAAACCTAGGACTACTTGGTTTATTTGAAATAGCTTCAATTATACACAAACTGCAGTAGATGTCACTGAACTGTCATAAACTGTAAATAAACTAGGCTGCGTGAATTAAAGGAAATACAACTTTTATTTTGGGTTGTGCATTTTGAAATGAAAAGGGGTTTAAATTGATGGAGAAAGAGAGAAATGGAGTTTAACGTCCACTAAACACAAACTAGGTCATTTCGGGACTAACATATGGTTTTTAATTTCATTTCAATAATTCGCTTGCGCGTAGGGGTCGTTAGCAGTGGGGGGAAACCGGAGTGCCCGGAGGAAACCCACGAGGTTGAGAAGGCCCCCCTATCTCCATGCCACATACGCTCACACCAGGGCTCGAAACCACAGCCGCAAGCCAGAGGTGACCGGCCATCTAGAGGTCAAAGCGCGGCACTCTAGACCACTAGACCATCCCTCCCCCCACCCACCCACCCCCCACCCTCTTTAAATTGATGAGGACGGGCGTATTCCATGCAGTTTGCTACGGAGGAAATTTGGCCTGGACTACAGCCTACCCTTTTACATATCCAAGCTGTCAAGGGTTCTTTTATGTGCACATGAATGTGTACAATAGACCTCGATTTTTAGTACCGACTGAATGACTAAATATTGTTCCTTGCAAGCCCCTCTGTCCTACCCTACTAACAAGAGAAAGCCAACACCTGAGATCAAACCTGGGATGTCTATTAGTAAGCCAGCACCTTATTCCCTGGGCCACCTTTCTCTTGTGCACTGTAAAAACTATTCTGATTCTAGATAAAGAATAGTAATGTCTGGATTATTATACGCCCACATTGAAATGTGGTCGTATATTGTCGTCGCCCCCGTCCGTCCGTCCGTCCGTCCGTCGGTCCGTCCGTCCGTCCGTCGGTCCGGCGTCCACAATTGCTTGTGGACGCTCTACAGGCTAAAGTTAATATCCGATTGACTTTAAATTTATACACAGTGTTTAAGGTCATGAGACGAAGAAGCCGATAATAACTACCAGAGTTATGGCCCTTGATCACTTCAAAATATCTTGTGGACGCTCTAGAAGCCAAAGTTAATATCCGATTGACTTTAAATTTATACACAGTGTTTAAAGTCATGAGATGAAGAAGCCTATTGTTTTTCAGCGATTTACGATAATAACTGCCAGAGTTATGGCCCTTGATCACTTCAAAATATCTTGTGGACGCTCTAGAGGCCAAAGTTAATATCCGATTGACTTTAAATTTATACACAGTGTTTAAGGTCATGAGACGAAGAAGCCTATTGATTTTCAGCGATTTCCGATAATTAGTGCCAGAGTTATGGCCCTTGAACACTTGAAAATATCTTGTGGACGCTCTAGAGGCCAAAGTTAATATCCAATTGACTTTAAATTTATACACAGTGTTTAAGGTCATGAGACGAAGAAGCCTATTGATTTTCAGCGATTTCCGATAATTAGTGCCAGAGTTATCTCCCTTGATAACTTCAAAAAATCTTGTTACGCTATAGAGGCTAAACTTATCATCCGATTGACTTTAGATTGATACACAGAGTTTAAGGTGTTGAAACGAACAAGTATTTTGATTTTCAATGAATTTTGATAACTGAACAGCTAAATCCATGATATTAAATGTTTCATGTATATACTAATTGTTAGAGTGGGGTAACACTTTATAAAAAGCAATCAAATTCTAATTATTTTGCTGATAATTACATAATGAGCCGTTACTCTTAATCAGTTTTTAGTGTATTACAAATGTTTCATTAGCAAAAAAAGTAAAAATATGCGACAACCCTTGTTGACTGCCCGGACGATTTAGCTGCTGTGGGCGTATGTTTCGTTGCCTGGCAACCTATCTTTTCTGTGAATTTATATGAGATTATATTTGATATTTTGTAGATCGGCTACAGGAGAGGCGTGGCAGGATATTATGTTATCATGTCGAGGTAGGCCGGATGTATTATGTGACCCGAGAGCTGATTCAGCGAAAAATGCTTCAACGTCTGATCCTGGACCCGGATGTGGATCTGATATCTCTTACTTCTACTTCATCTCTTTCTATGTGCTTTGTTCTTTTCTGGTAAATATACAAAAACAATTATAGTGTATTTCTTTCATTTTGTTACTGAAACTTTTCCGAGCATATTTCATCAATAAAATATACAAAATATTCCTGGCATATTTCAAGAAAATATACAAAATATTTCGAGCATATTTCCAGAAAATGTACAAAATATTCCTAGCATATTTCTAGAAAATATACATACTTTCCCTACCATATTTCCAGAAAATATACAAACTTTTCCTACCATATTTCTAGAAATGTAAACTTTTCCTAGCATTTTTCTAGAAAACATACAAAGTATTCCTAGCATTTATCTGGTAAATATACAAACTTTTCCTTGCATATTTCTAGAAAATATACAACTTTTTCCTAGCATATTTCTCAAAAATCTAAAAAAAAAAATATACAAACTTTTCCTAGCATATTTCTGGTAAATATACAAACTTTTTCTAGCACATTTCTGGTAAAAATGCCAACTTAGCATATTTCTGGTAAATATGTACAAATTTTTCCCTAGCATATTTCTGGTGTATCTTTGTCATTTAAAGACAGACAATTCTTCAAGATGTTTTTTTTTAATACTCATTATAAAATGTGATTTACTTCCTTTTAAAACAATTTATCCCACCAACATCTCTTTAATTTTGTCTTTAAAGATAAAAATGAGCAATAATTTTTAAAGCTCACCAATAAAGCCAGGCTGTGGTCTATGCACATTAAGCAAGAAAGAACCATGGTGGTTTTTAATCTTTTGAAAATGTTTAAATGTCTTTTTCAGATTATAAATTTATTTGTGGCTGTTATTATGGATAATTTTGATTATTTAACACGTGATTGGTCGATATTGGGTCCTCACCATCTAGATGAGTTTGTGCGTCTGTGGTCGGAATATGATCCAGAAGCCAAGTAAGATACATTTCTTTCGTTTATAACTCGACAGGGAGAGATGGGTTTCATTTTCCACTGTACACAAATTAGGTCATTTCAGGACTAACATATAGTCGAATTTTATTTCTATAATTCGCTTGTGCTTGGGGTTTTTGGCAGTGGGAAGAAACCGGAGAACCCAGAGAATAACCACGAGGTTGGACAGGTGATCCTTATCCAGGTGATCCTACTCCAGGAAATCAAAACCACGCTAGTTGACTCAATGATAGACCTTATGAAAGGCACTAAATAAATACGGTTAAATTTAAAGGCAACCATATCTTTGTCTCATTCTGTTCTTAAATCACCACTGCAGTGGCAAAATGACGTTGATCATTTGAAATGAATTTCAACTTAGATTTCAATTTTATGTTATTTGATTTCAGGGGACGTATCAAACACTTAGATGTTGTGACCTTGCTCCGAAAAATCAATCCACCACTTGGATTTGGTAAACTTTGTCCTCATAGAGTAGCATGTAAAGTAAGTTATATATCTTTCCCACTATCACGATTTGCGCTAGAAGTGAAATCGTGGTTTTAATCGTGGGATAATCCTGGTGATCTTATAAGGTTTTATCATATTTTGAAGCCAGTCGTAGCAATCGTGTTGGTGGCATCCTAACGTATCCAAACGTATTAGTATATAGTATATCCGTGGATGGTAATGCTTGGTTACCACTATCACGATTCGCGCTACGATAGAAATCGTGGCGATCCTATGTCTTATCATACATGGAGCTCCATAGTAGCAGCTTTGTTAAATCGTATCGAAACTATCTGAATGTACCAGATCGTGGACTCGATTGGGAAATAAAATGAAACGAAATGGGTTTTAACGTCCAACTGTTCGGCTCCTACTGCCAAGGGATCTTTTACTTGCACGCCAATGTAAACACGGAACCTCGGTTTTCCGTCCCTTCCGAACGGCTAGAAACCTGCCCTTGTCAGGCCCTCTGTCCTGCATCACTGACTAGTGGAAAACAAGCCGGAAAATCTGAATGAACTTTCTCGGACAATGCAGGGATCGAACAACCAACCTCCAGGCTAGCAAGCCAGCGTCTTACCCACTTAGCCACGTGATCCTCCTGCATGTGCCATATCGTGGACTCCATTGGGACAACAACCCCATTGTAACACATCAGACGACAGTTGCAACCTATATTTCGATTTCATAGTTCTGAAAGGTCGTAAGTCTCAAAAATTGTCGGATTCAGTTTTTGAGATATGAGAAGAAAACCTATTCCAATCTTAATAAGGCAATAAGGATATCAACATTTTAATAGCAATGTTTTTAAGTTACGACCTTACAGTTCTGAAATTTTGCATACAGAAGCCTCTAAATGTGATTAGTCATCCTATGCAAAAAAAGCTATTTGGGTCATAAGTGGCACTAACAACCTTCCAGAACTATATGGCAGCGATTTTCCTATGCTTAAAACATTGATTCGATCCTCCTCCACTACATTTACCAACATTTTTTTTAACCTACATCTACACTGAAGAACAATATTGTGACTTTTCTCAGAGAATGTTTTGGGAATCACATTGGCTAAGTGGGTAAGACATGTGATCCTCCGGGGTGTCGAAACCACACCAGTTGACTCAATGACAGACCTTATGATACAGTGCAGTAACGATTGGACCAACTAACAAACCGAAAATAAAATTGGTATGACCTTTGTCAATCGAAGTTGTTCAATGAAATTAAATTTTGAACGGAGAGAGAGAGAGAAATGGGGTTTAACGTCCACCCATCACAAACTATGTCATTTCGGGACTAACATGGTTTAATTTTATTTCAATAATTCTCTTGCGGGTAGGGATCTTTAGCAGTGGGAGGAAACCGGAGTGCCCGGAGGAAACCCACGAGTTTGAGAAGGCGCCCCTATCTCCATGCCACATACGCTCACACCAGGGCTCGAAACCACAGCCGCAAGCCAGAGATGACCGGCCAGCTAGGGGTCGAAGCGCGGCACTCTAGACCACTAGGCCATCCCAGCCCCCCAATTTGGAATGGTCAGAAGATGATAAAAGAAATAATAAAATCTGTCATATCATCTTCTTCAGCGATTGGTAACCATGAACATGCCGTTACATAAGGATGGTACAGTTATGTTTAACGCTACGTTATTTGCCATAGTTCGGACTTCACTGAAAATAAAAACTGAAGGTAATATTGACCAAGCCAACGAGGAGTTACGGGGCGTGATCAAAAAAATCTGGAAGAGAACAAGTCCTAAGTTACTAGATCAAGTTGTGCCACCTGCTGGAGATGATGATGTTACTGTGGGTAAATTCTATGCAACCTTCTTAATTCAAGATTATTTCCGGCGTTTCAAGAAGCGTAAAGAACAAATGCAAAAAATACAAAAGGGTCAAGAACATGCTCATGCCTTACATGTAAGTCTTTTAATATTATTTTCACCATATCTTGTCAAAGGGGAAGACAGTCACCATGATCAGATGGTCATCCAAGAGAGAAAGAGAAATGGGGTTTAATGTCCACTTGACACAAACTAGCTCATATCGGGACTAACATCTGGTTTAATTTTAGTTCATTAATTCGCTTTTGCGTAGGGGTCTTTAGCAGTGGGAGAAAACCGGAGGACCTGGAAAAAACCAACGAGGTTGGACAGGCGACCCTGCACCTTGTCCCGATGATCGTCCAAACCATGATGCATGAACAAAGCAGAACACTTACCATACCCCAAATCTGTATACTTACTATACAATCTAGCAAGCATGTTGAACAAATCACACCACGTTGCAAAGGGATTATTTCTGAAAATATATTCAAAATTTATACAAACCGTGTTGAAAATGGTTGTCTTCTACTTTATATAATGAATATTGGTAATTTTATAGTTCTTCATATCTAAAACCACTTATAGATTTATAGTCCTTAAATAACATGTTTAAGAAATGGGATAAAACTAAAAATTGTCAATCTTGCTAATTTGACTCTTATGTACTGTTTCTTTGTAGGCTGGTCTGCGTGCTGTACTGGATTTAGGTCCTGAGATAAGACGGGCGATATCTGGTAACCTTGACGATGAAGAATTACAGGAGAGAGACGGGGAAGAACCTATGCATAGGGTTAGTAGACATGAAATGAAATAGGGTTTAACGTCCTATTTTTCTGCTCCAACTGGGCTAATGAAGATGGGCATACGCCATGAGGAAAATTTTTCCCAGACCGCAGCGCTGTGGCGGACTATTATTTCGACTTCCAACTGTCAACGGTTCTTTTACGTGCACGTCAATATAAAAGAAGATCCCAGCGTTTTGTCCCATCCAAATGTCTCTACATTGTCTATTGCCAGGGGGGAAACATGCTGGAAAGTTCGAGTTAACTTTCTCGGCCAATGCAAGCATCGAAGAGACGGAACATCCAGGTTAATGAGTCAATGCCCTACTTACTGATCCACCGTGACTACCATAGGGTACAGTACGATATATTTGTTGAACTTCTAATCTGATTTAAACACAGATCCTATTTCGTTTCGGTTATTATAGTTCAAAATTTCACTTTACTTGTCTTCACAACAATAGTATCTGGAAGAGTTGTTATATAACAGGCGTTCTTGTTGGCGTGAGGAATTAGCCAACGAAACGTTCTGTTACAGTGACGTCTTGGCATGCTCTACACGAAACTGTGAGTAAACCCCTAGAAACGTCAACGCTGATTGATTAATCAGAGTCTGACGTCATAGGGTTAAATCCAGCAAAGGGTATAAAACGATTCATCAAATACAGTGGGCGGGAAAAATTAAAATTATTTTTCTTTGGCACTGTACGTTGCAAAGTCTTTGTTTAGAATTCTTCAGGTAGACAAACACCGAACCGAAATATTATTTAGTTACAATTGTTTTATATCTTACAGAGAAAACATGCCTTGTTTGGCGGCGTTGTTAGTGCCATTACCAGTGGCGGTAAAACCATTCTTCCTTTCTTAAATAGAACACAATCACTTTATGTTAACTCGGCACAAAATCGTCCAAAGGCCTCACCTGTCAAAAATATGACCGTCAATTCCATAAATGGTAAAGATTCTGAATCTAATTCTATAAACCACATGGATCATATCCAACAAGCTGTTCCGAACCACACACCATCTCCACAACCAGTTAGAGAAATACCAGCATCTACAAATACAACTAGTCGATTAAAACATCAACCAAGGTGGGTGTTAGTTATTTTATCTTTATTCATTCATAGCACCCCTCCCTCCCTACCCCCACTCCCACTAAAACATCAACCAAGATGGGTATTAGTTATTTTATCTTTATTCATTCATACCACCCCTCCCCCTCATCAACATAAATCTCCATTTATATTATAAACCTAATCTCGAGAGAAAGAGAAAGAGAGGGAGAGACATCCACTTGACACAGACTAGGTCATTTCGGGACTAACATATGGTTTTTAATTTTATTATCAAACTTAGCTTTATTATCAAACTAACTTTATCATCGACTCAGTCTATAACTTTATTATCAACCATACTTTATCATCAATCCAATTTATAACTTTATTATCAACCCAGTCTATTAATTTATCACCCAGTCTATAACTTAAACATCAACCCAGTCTGTAGCTCTTTATCAACCCAATCATCTACCCCATCTATAACTTTATCATCAAACCAATTTATGACTTTATTATCAACCCAATCATCAAACCAATCTATAACTTTATCATCAACCCAATCATCAACCCAGTCTATAACTTTAACATTAATCCAATCGTCAACCCAGTCTATAACTTTATCAGCAACCCAATCGTCAACCCAATCTATAACTTTATCATCAATCCATTAATATACATGTATAGTTTGATTACTGTTAAGGGATGGTCACAAAGTGTCCAGGCGATTTATTCATGAGGCTACAGCCTAATTATTGCTTAATTGAAAGGTTGTGTATTTAAAGAGGCTATGTCAATTCCACCAGAGAGAGAGAGAGAGAGAAGAGAGAGAGAGAGAGAGAGGGAGAGAGGGGGTTTAATGTCCAGTCAACAAAAACCAGGTCATTTCAAGATTAACACAATTTTATTTTAATAAATAGCTTGCGTCTTGGGGTCTTTAGCAATGCCAGAAAACCGGAGAGAGAGAGAGGGGGAGGGGGAGAGAGAGAAAGAGGGAGAGCGAGAGAGAGAGAGAGAGAGAGAGAGAGAGATGTGGATGTTGGTCGAGAACTATACACCGGTTATTTGTTATGACGCATGTTTTGAAAATATGCCATGATCTGTTAGCCCCCATCATCAACTTTATTCTCTTCTTAATTATCAACTTGAATCTTTAACAAATGTTGCTTGTGCTTTCAGTACCCCGATGTCCTCGGAGGAAGAAGAAGAAGAAGAAGAATCCGGAACAGAAGTAGGAGAAGAACCGATCCGTGATTCAGATTTAGAAACTGTCGTTTCTCACTCATCGACAACTCCCACCCAGCCCCCGTCATCAGATCGTCACATGATACCAAATAATACCATGCATGATCGTCACATGATACCAAATAATACCATGCATGATCGACCTCCTGGTATATATGTTTATCGAGATCTGGAGTAAGTTTTATACATTAGATTATATATTAGTACAAACAACAAAGAGTCTCGAGAGAGAGAGAGAGAGGGGGGTGGGGTTTAAACATCCACTCAACGCAAACTGGGTCATTTCGAGACTAACGTATAGTTTAATTTTATTTCAATATATCGCTTACGCGTAGGGGTCTTTTGCAGTGGGAGGAAACCGGAGTTCCCAGAGAAAACCCACAATGTTGGACAGTCGACTCTACAGTACTCCTTGTCATGTACAACCAGGGTTAAATCGCTGAAAGTTCAGTCTTTGCAAATAAGTCTGTTCACTCAATACGGAACGATCAACTCCCACTGCCTATATGAAGGTGACATTCTCAATTAAAGGGCTAATCCCGATATTTGCTTTGGGAATAAAACTTCTTAATTTTGTGTTAAAATCCCTTAAAATCCTCCACTAAAAGGTCGAGCAACCAACTCTGTATTTATGATACGTTTTCAAACAACTTAAAAACCCGTCAGTATTTTATCTGGAATTAGAGACCGGTGCCTCAAGGTGCATTTTGAGGTTTCTGGATCAAACCAAATATTTTTTTATAAAAATAATGCGTAGGTGAAATTTACCTTTCTTTATCACGTACAGCACATGGGTCATTCATTGTATAGCCCTTTCAAGTAACCGTTATCGGTTATAAGGTCACCCAATCAAAAAGTTGACCCGAAATCTTAAAAGGGTTACGTGTCCGGATAAGCAGTTTTACCGTTCACGTCCAAACGACTCAATATTTTGAGTTGAAATTTTGAAACAAGGTATATACACCATTCCTCTATATTTTGGCGTTTAATTTTCATACTTTCTACGCCTTTTTTTTTTTTTTTGAACTTCTGTTCAAATCGGGGACCCTGGGTAAGATTAGATAAAGTGCTGACAGTTCTCTATAATAGTTAAAATTTTTTAAATTTCTTCATTTATTGTAAGCTGCACTATACATACCTAGGTGTTTCCTGGCAAAGTGTGGGTTGGTTGGGTGGTCGAATGCTTAGCACATACCCGTTGTATCTTAAGGTTTGTCATTGAGTCAACAGGCATGTTTTCGATTCCCCGGTATTTGTGACAAGGTGTAGGATGATCGTCCAAACTTGTGAGTTTTCTCCGGGTTCCCCTTACAGCTGAAATAAAATTAAACCACGTGTTAGTCCCGAAATAGGGGTTAAACGTCCACTCAACACAAAGTAAGTCATTTTGGGACTAATATTTGATTCATTTTTTTTCAATAATTAGCTAGCACGTAGGGGTCTTTAGCAGAGGACAAGGAAAAAACCCAAATCCTGACCCCGAGTTCACAAAGCATTCTCAGACGAATTTACTCAAAATTGTTCGCCTTATTTTAATTAAATCACAGCCCTTAATAATAATTTTATTGTTTTAATATATTAAATACATCAATAAGAAACTATAAGCAAACTTTTGTGTTACTGGATCAAAGATATTTCTTATAAACAGTTATTGAAAGTTGAGCAAATTCTCAACGTAGGTCTGGGAAAGCTTTGTGAACTCGGGACCTGGTCACGTATAAGTGAGGAATCGAAACCATACCACGTGACTCAATGACAGACCTTGTGATGTATGAATGAATGAATGAATGGATGGATGAATGAATGAAATGGGGTTCAACATCCTACTTTTCACACCTGCTAGCTGGACTAATATGTGCTATGAATGAAATTTTGTTCGGACAGCTATTAATTTCCAGCTGTCAAAGGTTGTTTTATGTACACACCATCAGATCGATGTCATTCACCACTGGTCAGCAAACCACAGCTTAACCGTAGCGGGCCCTGGGCTTGATTAGAATCGTGGAGCCCCTAACGCGATGAAAAGATTATTTCAGAACATGCGTAACGTAACACACGATTAAACGGTCCATCATACAAGAATAATTACATAATATGTGATCACATACGAAATATATTCAATTCCGAATGGCATATACAATCCGCGCAAATGATATATATAACGGGGATCTGTTATAACACCGGATTAAGTTGTTAATTTTTTTTCTTTTTGCTATGAACCACGGGGCCCCCTAAACCTAAGCTGGGCCATCTGGTCAGTGGGCCAGTGTCTCACTCACTCATCGTGGCTTTTAGCTCACCCTGATGAGTGAGCCAACCTCTTACTCATTGAGCCACCAAGGCTCACTGATCAACTGATCTTGATAATATTAAAGATATTGTATGGCTGTTATTATTTTACAATGTTTCTATCAATTTTCGTTTCAGTCTTCCACAAGAGGACAGTGATTTTGAACGAGAGCAGACTCCACCAACACCACCACGACCGAGAAAACTCAGTAAACGAGGAGCTTCCATGAAATTAGCATGTATAGGAAAACAAGACAGTGACGAGAATCCGTTAATGAGAAAGGTTAAAACATTAAATTCAAATTATGCTCTCAAATTTTATGAGTACAAAATGATAATTAATATATCCTTTGTACCTTTCTTCTATTTTTTGGATCCGGAATTGGTCCTCAAACGCTATTCATCTTGTTCTTGTGACTGTTCCTTTGCTCTGCTTTTGGATCCGGAACTGTCTGTTCTGGTTTTATTTTGGGCTGTTCCTTCCCTCAACTGCTACTCATGTTGTTTCATGTCCTTGGGGACTCCACTCTTTGAAAGAGACCAAGGCATAACATATCATGCTTGTCCCTTGGCCAATTGTGCATCCATTATCGGAATTTTATTTTGATTTGATGTCACAATTTCAAGATGGCTGTGATAATGTACTAAGTGCAGGGGGACTGCACCACACACAAAGAATTACAAAAGACAAATCTAGGGACAACGAATAGACACCACAAACAACAATCATACTTATCAGATCAAGTGCATGGTTCCGGGGGCTGGCCGTGAGCATTCACTGCACGGTACAGTCCCGGGTTAGTAGTTATACAGATCAAGTAGATGGTTCCGGGAGGGGGGGGGGGGCTGGCCGTAAGCATCCACTGTGCTGTACAGTCCCAGGCCTGTAGTGATACATAATTTATGAATTTTATAAAATGGGTTACCATTGAGTGTCATATTTTATGGAGTGCACTATAATTGATAACTGTATTTTTACAAAATTCTTATCAGACGTCTAAATATTATTTTCAGGCCATGGCTGTAGCTAGAATGACACCAGATGGTCAACAGCGACTGGAAATCAACTATCCCAATGCCAATCGTAAAGTTCCTAGTTCTCCTGGCAACATCAGGCGCAACAAAACAACGGGTAATTAAAATATACTGTCTAAATTTACTGATAAATTTACCAAGATTAAAAATCATTTATATTAAAGGGACTTTCCCGAATTGAACAGCTAGAGTCTCAGAAATAAAAGTTTGAGTACATATGAAATGTAAGCACCAAATTTTAGCTCAAAATATTTAGTCGTTTGGACTTGTACGTCAAAACTGCTTTTCTCGACACGTAAACCCTTTTAATAAGATTTCTGGTCAATTTTTTCTTTGAGTGACCTGATCAATCCTCGTTCCTTAAACGGTCTATACAACGAATGGCCCATGTGCTGTACCTGGTAACTAAAGTAAATTTCACTTACACGTTATTTGCAACAAAATAATGCCTGGTTTTATCCAGACACTGAATAATACAGCTTGGAACACCGATCTCCATTTCCAGATGAAAGCGGACGGGTTTAAGTTGATTGAAACATAAGTTAGTTGCTTGGCCCCCCTAAGGTGGAGTATTTTTAGGGATTCTAACACAAAATTAAGCAGTTTTTCTCTCCAAAATATTATCGGGATTTGCCCTTGAATGCAATTTGTGTGGTGCCTTGTTTCCCTGGCAACATGAGGTGCCACAAAACAACAGTCAATTATTTCGTATAAATTTATAAAGTTTACAAATCCAGTATCTCAGTGCAGTTCGTACAGTTGATTGTTGCCTTGGTAACAAACGGCACCACAAAACAACAGGTAGTTGCTGCGTACTCTGGTCATAATTCGTTTTGTGGGCGGGCGTACAGGAATTTACTCTGCAAAAATTAATTCTGGTAGAATTTTTGCTGTGGAGGAGGAGCAATATTCTGTCTGAAAAATGCTTTTTATTTTATGGGTTCGATGTTGAACTTTGATCTTAACTTCTATCTCAAGTTTAACATAACCTTAACTTCTATCTCGTGTTGAACTTTGACCTTAACTTCTACCTCATGTTGAACTTTGACTTTAACTTCCATCTCAAGTTGAACATTGACTTTAACTTCTATCTCAAGTTGAACTTTAACCTTAACTTCTACCTCAAGTTGAACTTTGAATTTAACTTCTACCTCAAGTTGAGCTTTGACTTTAACTTCTATCTCAAGTTAAACTTTGACCTTAACTTCCCTCTCAAGTTGAACTTTGACCTTAACTTTTATCTCAAGTTAGACTTTGACCTTAACTTTTATCTCAAGTTGAACTTTGACCTTAACTTCTATCTCAAAGTTTTAATCTGTATTAACACTAATCTTACAGGGGGAAAATTCAAGAATATTTTCAGTCCAAGGAAAAATAAAGGTACTGCTGCTCATCAAGCAGCTGCTGTCGTCGCATGTGGCATATGTGAATTGAGTGAAAAAAAAAAAAGAAATCTAGAAGCACTTTTTTTTAGATTTCTCTTAGGTGTGCTGTGAAACCTCGCTGCTTTTTCTTACTACAATTTTTAATCTGTGTTTTAAATATTTTATATAATTCTATATTAAGCATATAGGAGCATGACAAGTAGAGATATTTATACCTAATATAGATAGCAGTTTTAATATTTCAATGGTTTTGTGGGTCTCAGATACCCTTGGTATTGCTTAAAAGGGGCTGCATGACTGTTCATATATTTCCGTTGGCTTGTTAACGTGGGAGCCCCGTGTTCAATCTTTTCGTTGACCGAGAAAGTTTATAGGGATTTTCGGCATGGTTCCCTGTTGTTAGTTGGTGCAGGACAGGGGCCTGGTAAGGGTCAATGTATGTTTGTTAGGATAGTATGAGAAACCCAGGGCCCGTGTACACAGCTGTCTAGTCATTTAGATAGTACGAAAAACCTAGGGTCCGTGTACACACTGGCTTGCACGAAAAAGAACCTTTGGTAGTTGGTATTTGATATAAGAATCGTTAAAGCACCGCTGTCTGTGGTGTTTTTCATAAC
Source organism: Patella caerulea (assembly GCA_036850965.1). NCBI lineage: Eukaryota > Metazoa > Mollusca > Gastropoda > Patellidae > Patella > Patella caerulea. Next base: position 8,058,100 of record JAZGQO010000010.1, read on the forward strand.
AAGAATTCCACAAGATAGTGGACTTCGAAAAAGATCAATTTTTTTCAAGAGTTCCACAGGATATTGGACTTTTTGTTCAAAAATTCTTCTCAAACCTCTTATATCTTGTGGAACTCTTGTGGTGAAAAACACCACAAACCCAAAACACTGTATCAAAGTCGAAAATCTTGTGGAATGTGGTACCACACAGGCAAATAAGGGGTCTAAGAAGAAATTTTGGAGAATTTTTTTTTTCTAAGTCCAATATCTTGTGGAAGTGTTGTGGTGAAAAGCTCCACACAAATGCCCCCAAATCTTGCCATAGATGTACCACAACGAGGGACGTTTACTGCCAAATTAATTTCGGGATAACATTTTTTACCCTCCGTATATAAGTCGAAACAGATGATATGACGAATGCCGAACTTCTGCTGAAAATTTATCGACTTAAATGACCCGAAAATATGGTACTTTTCGAGAAATTTGAAACAGTACGGCACGCTTTCATTCTATAGTATTACGACATCACATAATTTTTTAGAAATATTATTACTGACATAAATTTGAATACCGTACGGGAATTAAATATGAAAAATAACGAAGTGCACCTATTGTTTTCATTACGTACGAATTTGAATATTTTGTTGATACGTGATTTTTGTGTGTGGTCTAAAAACTGCCTTCTTTAAAAACAGTAAGAGTTATGTCCCTTTATTTTCGGTAAAAATGTCCGACAAGAAAAATTTTGAAATCCCATTACTGGTGTATAGTATTATTAACAGAAAAGCAGTTATTTACCTATTTGAGCGACATCTCAAGAGTATTCTCTCAACGTAAGCAATACTCTTCGAAACGTCCCTCAAATAAATAAGTAGTTGTTTTTCCATAAGCATATTTTATAGTTTATTGCTCTACTCAGTTAACTAAATGCATGTAAAAGATTAGAGTTAACATTGCGGTTATTTATATAAGTTGTATGAATTGAAGTGTTACAAGTTTATTAGGTTGTTTGTGTTCTATAAATGTACGTCGTATCATCTCATCTGTACAACATTTTTCCGCCTTTATTTTTGCTAAAACAGGGGATTCACAACCTTAGTTTTTTTTTTAAAGTAAGCCTTTTTTTTATTGTTAAAACAGGGGATTCACAACCTTATTTTTTATAAAAACAGGGGATTCATAATCTTGTTAAAATGGGGATTCACAACCTTATTTGGTTACAATGGGGATTGACAATCTTATTTTTGTTAAAATGGGGCCAAATTCACAATCTTATTTTTGTTTAAATGGGGCCGGATTCACCGCCTTATCTTTGTTCACAACCTTATTTGGTTAAAATGGGGATTCACAACCTTATTTTTGTTAAAACAGGAATTTGTTAAATTATAGACCTTTTTGTGCATCGAGGTTTTAAATGCCGTGAATTTTTAGATTTATGGACTTTTTTCTATTTAACATGTCACAAATTTCTGTTTTCAGAACCACCAGGACCTAAATTACGTCATCGAGTATCAGATTCGGCAGCGTACGGTATTGATACAGAAGGCCCATTTAATAGAACTCTAGAACGTGGTCCTCTAACTATTCCTCAACACGTTATGTCACAGTACGAGAGAGCCCAACAACGTAGAAGTAGTGCTGAAAGTCTTGTTCAGAAGGTAAGTCGAGCAATCAGAGAGACAGAGAGAGAGAGAGAGAGAGAAGAGAGAGAGAGAGAGAGAGAGAGAGAGAGAGAGAGAGAGAGAGAGAGATGGAGCGTTTAATACCCAATTGACACAAACTAGGTCAATCGACACAAACTAGGACATTTTGGGACAAACACATGGTTCAGTTTTATTTCAATAATTTGCTTGCGCGTAGTTGTTTTAATTAACATTTCCACGGAGAGTCTCACGCGTCACAAATATGGAGAAAAACTTGAATTTCACTACCAAGCATGTCAGACTTTATGGAATGGGATATTTTTGTTTTATTTTTTTTTCTCGTTGCTTCCTCCGTTAAATAATAACAATTGCTATTTTACAGGTACTGAAACAGGAAGGTTTAAATAAATACGTAGATCCACGAGTTCTTCAACGAGAAATAGCAGAAGCCACGGACATGACACCAGATGAAATGAATCGAGCTGCCAGAAAACTTTTACGTCACAATCGAGGTAGTGATTCTAGATGTGAACCCTTTTTAGATGCTTTAAGTGCTCGGGAACTTGAAGACTATAACCACTACTCATTGCATGATATTAATAAAACATAACATCATCAAAGACACCAAACAAGTTGTTTAACAAACAAACCGATTCATGTGACGGCCTTATAGCAATTTCTAGCTTGTGCCTCCTACTAGTACTATTTCTACATTTAGATCGAGGTGCATGGCTTCATCCATTTATATCGAGATGATGTGTGTTTGTTTTTCTATTGCTGGCCGTATGTATGTGTGTTGATTCTGGTCTATTAACCAACTGACCTGGGTGTGTCAATCGTAAAATTGGTTTTTATTTTGACCACTGGTCAAACACCAGGGCCCAGATTCACGAAATCTTAACTTAAGATAAAATCCCAATTTTAGTAGACACTTTAGTTTTGATTGACTAAGCACTAAAATCAATCTAATATTATCCAATCATATAACTAAAATTTGGGTTTTATCTTAGTTAAAATTTCGTGAATAAGGCGCCAGCTATAAAAATAATCTGCCTGCATGGCTATCTCATTTTTTGTACATAATTATAAGAGCCCCTGAACAGGGAAAAGAGAGAAATGAGATTTAACATCCACTTGACACAAACCAGGCCCCAAGTTCACAAAGCATTTCCGAATTAAGTCAAGAATTTACTCAAAATTGTGCGCCTTATTGTAACTAAAATATTTATCAAACATTTATTCTTTTATTGGTTTAATGTATCAAATACCCGAATAAGAAACTGTATGCAAAGTTTTGTGTTTCTGGATCAAAGATATTTCTTTTAAACAGTGATTGAAAGTTGAGTTAATTCTCAACTTAAGTCTGAGAATGCTTTGTGAACTCGGGGCCTGGTCATTTCAGGACTAACATAAGTTTCAATTATATTCAATTATTCGCTAGTAGTGGGAGGAAATCGGTAGAAAACGAGAAAACCCACAAGGGAACACAGGTGACCTTACTGCTTGTCACATACAAGCCGGAAGTCGAAACCACCCCATCTTACTCAATGACAGACGATCTGATTTAACGGGTACACTTTAATCCATTCGGCCACCCAACCTCCCATTATTAGAAGGATTCAATACCTTTCAATATTTAATTAAAAAGATAGGATAGATAGATGGATGTATGGATAGATAGATAGACTGACAGACAGATAGATGGATGGATAGATAGATAAATATATAGATGGATGGGTGGATAGATAGATGGATGGATAGATAGATAAATGGACAGATAGACAAATAGACAGATAGATAGATAGACAGATATATGGATAGACAGATAGACAGATGAAGAGATAGATAGATATATAAATTGATTTTATTGTATCTAAACACTCCATAAGCGGCAGCATACAAATATCTACAAAACATTTTAATTTTAAGAAGAAAAAAGCATAAACATCCTTTATGTCAAAGGCTAATAATTAAAATTAAAAACAACATAGCATGTAAATGTTTATATATTATATAAGCAGGAATTTAAAATTTTCAACAATTGGCAACATGTCCAAGCGAAGTAAACCAGATATAGTTAAACGCTAGTGCCGCCTGTATTCTTCGGTAAAATCTTGGATGGCCTCTTTTTAATCCAGGGGGGTGGGTAGCCAAGTGGTTAGCGCACGTACACTGTATAACAAGGTCTGTCATGGTGTCGATTCCCTGGTTGTACAGTTGTCCGTGACAAGGAGTAGGGTCGTCTGTCCAACCTTGTGGGTTTTCTCCTGGTCTTTGGTTTTTCCAACTGCTAAAAACCCCTACACGCAAGCCAATTATTGAAATAAAGTTGAACCATATGTTAGTCCCCAAATGACCTAGTTTGTGTTGAATGGCTAAGTAAAACAAAATTGTAAACTATACAAGACAAAGCGAAATAGGATCTGTGCTTTTATCAGATTGACTTTAAACCTCATTTCTCTCTCCTCCCTCTCTCTCTTTTAATTGATGTCCGAAGATTATCATCTATTTAATTTTTTGATTTATTAACCAATTATTAAATAATCCATTTGAGTAAAATTCAGCGTGCATTATAAACCATGGTGACTTTGATATTATCTGAAAAAAGTTATTGACGCCATACAATAAAAACATTCTGTTTCTCAGATACTCCAGCTGCGTCACATAAAAAGGGCTGTATTACCGGTAATACAATAACCTCATGCAGTGTATCATTGGCTCAGTTACACAACCACACCCATGATAAATGATAATGGGAATCGGTGTTGGCATTTCAAAATCTTGTTGGACATTTTTACTGAAAATAAAGGGGCATAACTCTTATCATTATTCAAGCAGGCTGTTTCAGACCACACCTAAAAATCATGTGTCAACAAAGTATGGAAATTTTTACCAAAAATAAAGGGGCACAACTCTTATTGTTATTTAAGCAAACGGTTCAAACCACAACTAAAAATTGTGTGTCAACAAAGTATTTAAATTTGTAGAAAATAAAAAAATAAGTGCACTAGTGTGCATCCAACATCATACGTGCTGAAATATTTAGTGCCTTAAAATTTGATGTTTATGAGAAGTCATTTAGCCTAGTGTAGAGAAATATGAGGTCTAATGTCCACAAACGACTAGGTCATTTTGGGACTAACACAATATTATTTCATTAATTCACTTGCACATAGGTGTCTTTGGTAGTGGAAGGAAACCAGGCGACTCTACAACCGGGTAGCCTAGTAGTGATCCTTTGATAAAATAAAAACCCAAAACAAAAATCTCCCTCCTGCTTTAGATTTTTTGGAAGGATTATCTGAGAAACATAATATTTTTATTTATTTGTAAGACCCTATACAACCATAAATTTAATCCAATCATCATCTTGTGTTTGTGAAATCTTCTATCATATATTTGCATCAAAGGCAAATGGAAGAAGTCTTTCTATCAAAGGACATAATTACAACAGAAGATTTATTTTCTATAATTTGAATTTTGAAATATAAGTATAATATATAGGTAAATAATATGTATAATTGGCACCATCTTTTGATATGAATTTTTGTCTTCCTAATGATGTTAAAAGTTGATATTGGGACAGGGTCGTGTGTAGGGTTTTAAAAGTGGGGGTACAGCAGAGTGGTGCTGCGCCATATATAGCTTCCTCATAAGTGATATAAACAAGTTTGGAACAGGGTAAACGAACCCATTGGCGTTGCGCGCCCTTAAAACTGTCCAACTAATCAGTGCCTTAAGAGCATCACTGTGTGATCATAATCAAGTGTATTATTTTATAATTGAAAAAGTGTCAAAATATTTTTTGGAGGTGGGGGGCACTTCTCATGGTGCCATATTTTTCTGCGGGTGCAGTGTACCCCCCAGCAACCCTGCTAGATACGGCCCTGTATTTGGAATGTGCTAGAGTTAGAGGAATTAGCGTACCCAATGTGCATGAACTGTGAGAATGCTTGAATGAGTTCTAAAGAAGTCTATTTGTGATTTAATTCAGCTTCTGATAAAAGATGAGACCCGTAGCAAGAGATTGATGTTATCGTTGATATTCCGACCTCCGCCTTAACCACAAATGCACAAAGACTGGACATTTTGACCGAATTTACCATATGAATGTACATAATACCATATATGGAAGTTTCAGTTTGATTCCGGTGTCCACATATTTTTTAACCATCAAATTATCATCGTTTTAAACTGTGTCGCAATTTGTGTGTGTGGATTAGTTTATTGTTCCGGGGACAACAGACAACAGGTTTTGGGGTTTTTGTCAGAGCTCGGGTCTGAACTTGAGTCTAAAATATTATTTGTAAAAAATGAAAACCACTTTGACACTTTGTTCATCTTGTGAGATAAGTACACTTTGAAAGAGAGTGCGACTTTAATAGATTGATAAACCAAAAAAAGAAAGAACGGAAGCTGGACTTGTGAACAGTGGTAGATATATTTCTTAATAAATGTTGATTATTTAATATGCACTTCAAGTGTCTTCAAGACCTATCGTGGCCTTGCTGTTTATGATGATGACTGGTTGACTAATTACCAAATTACAGTGGTATCATTATTATTATTAATAATATGTTTGTCTCATTGTACATATTCCTTACATAATTCGCTTATTTATTAATTTATGTGCAACGCTTATTTAACTTATTTTATTATCCCATACCAAATGAATTCAAACAAGGCATATTGAAATGTGCTCTGTCTGTCTATCTTTTTAAACTGTCTTGCCATCCAGATTTTGCTTCTGGAGACTGTGTCATCTTTATGAAACTTTGGACATATATCAGCCTATAATAGTAGTCTGTATTTAAGAAATAGCCTACAATTTATTTAATTAAAAATCTTCATTGACAAACCTTGACATAAAATATACAATTTATTTAATTTAATATTTCATTTTGATTCAATATTTTTATTTAGAAGTCTGGAGTAAAATATACATTTTTTAATTAAATAAGTCTAGATTTAAAATATACGTTTTTTTTTAAATTAAATATTTTTATTTACAAACCTTGACTTAAAATATACAATTTATTTAATTTAATATTTTATTTAATTCAATATTTTTATTTAAAAGTATGGAGTAAAATATACATTTTTTAATTAAATAAGTCTAGATTTAGAATATACGTTTTTTTTTTAAATTAAATAATTCTATTTACAAACCTTGACTTAAAATATACAATTTATTTAATTTAATATTTTATTTGATTCAATATCTTTATTTAATTAATGACAGACCTTCTGATACAACGCGCACATACTAACTCTTCAATCATCCATCCCACTCAAAACCCTCCCCCCAAAAACCTGGGGGAAATAGAAGGCCTATAACAATTCAAGATAAATTTATTGATTTATTTGGAAGGGACTGTTTCAAATTTACAAAACTTGCATCAAAATGAATAACCGGTCGTACTGGGTGTGTGGGTTGAACGACACCCCATATTGTCAAAATAATCAGTTAAAAAACTTTTTCTTATTCCATCAGTGCAATTATTTGTTTGTGGCAGCCCCTAATTAAGGCAGTGTTGATATTTTTTTCTCGATTCAATATATTTTGGGGTTAACTGATTAAAGCACAGATCCTATTTCGTTTTGTTTTTATATAGTTCAAAATTCGTTTTACTTGTCTTGACTACACATGAGCAATTGGCAAATAAACAGTCTGTTACGGCGAGTTATTAGCCTTTTAATGCACAGAACAGTGGGTAAACTACCAGAAACGTCGACGCTAATCAATGCCTGACGTCATACATGAACTCCCACTATAACTTGTCAGATCTTGATGTAGTGTCGGCCATCAAAAGTATAAAATACGAAATGAAATATAGATCTATATTCTAATCAGATTGATCATCCAGTTATTTCCAGGTCCGGATCCAGGATTTTGTCGAGGGGGGGGGGCACACGTTGGAGCAAAGGGTAATATGTTGCAACCTTGGATTGTTTGGGCGGAGACAATGCAAAAATCATGTTTCTACCATCTATTAAAGAGCAAATATTTGAACTAAAACAGTAAAAAAGCAAACGAAAAAGAAAATCAACTATGTCACTAGGGCTGACGCCCCCCCCCCCCTCCCCTGGATCCGCGCCTGATTTCACAGGTAACAATTCTATGGAATACAATTACTGCTTATTACTCAGTGACGTTTCAACTACGCCTGCCTCTTTAGTCATTATCAAACGATAACTAGAGAAGCCTAGTTGAAACGTCGCTTAGTAATAAGCAGTAATTGTATTGTATAGAAGTGTGACCTGTATATTCTAGTTAAATTACTAAATGCCATTGAAACAATTTATAATTATTTATTTGTAAATATCTCATTATTTGTGATTTAAACCTATGTTTATGGTTGTGTTAATAGTCAGAGTGTCAGCGTGAATGGGTGAATTATTTATTTATTTAAATTTATAATTTTTGATTAGAAAAACGATTCTATTAGGTCAAACCAATTCATTTTTTCGTTTTTGGGTATGGTCAATGACAATATTGAGTTCTTAGGTATGGAAGAGTATTGGCTGCCATTATTAAAGGGACAATAACACTCTTGCTGGCTTGCCCTACCTGTTGTGTAAATTATCCATTACATCCTATTCTACTTGTCAAGAGGGTTTGAAAATATTTTAAAATCAAAGTCACATTTGAAAAGGTTTACTTTAGCCTTCTCAAATCATGTAGTTGAATTTTTCCAATTTTTTAAATTAGGTGTGTTAAGATGAAATTTGTATCATCAATTAATTTGAATATCGTAAAATAATACAATCTGTTGACCGGATAAGATTTGGACATATTATTCAGTTACAACAAGAGTGGTATTGAGCCTTTAAGTCCTTTGGTACGAAAGAGTATCCCATCAATATAATTCGCTGCTAATATTATGTTCTTTGGTACGGAAGAATATCGCGCCAATACAAGTTCTTTGGTATGGAATAGTATAGCTGCCAATATTAAGTTCATTGGTTTGAAAGCGTATCACAGCTGATATTAAATGCTCTGTTAATATGTCTCTCCTATTAAGTAAATGTAAACGGTAAATTGTACAATACCAATATTGATAATTTATTATATCGCTTGTAATGTGGAGACAATCACTCGATAAATTTGACATTGCGCTTTGAGGCATCCCATTAGCGTTATGGCAAAGCCGAGGCAGCGTCTTTCTCATAGCAGTAACTTTGATATGCAAATAGACAAATAATGGATATCAGATGAGGACGTAAACAACCTATAAGTCAAATAGACGTTAATATTCCTATCCAGCCACTATCATTATCAGCATAGGACTATTACTATTTGTATTTTGTCATTAGACATTTGAGCTGAGCATTTAATATTGCCATCAACACCCTTCCATATTTTGAAGTTCGAAGGCTTGAAAAACGTGTTAGTTAGAATTTTAAGATCTACAATATCACGGCCAGGTGGAAGTCTACTTAAACTTCAGAAACAAAAAAACAAATTTCAAAGCTTTAAACTGTGGAAGTAAAAGCTTTTTTTAAAAGAGCAGCCAAATTTTTTTATTTTTTTTGATTACTATTTTTTTGTAATAGAATGCCAAATTTTAATACCCAATCCTTAAAAACTAAAAATTCAAATTGGTTTGAGCTAATTGTGATATTTTCAATGTGGATACACATGAGGAACCTACACTGTAACCCAGGAAGCATTTAATCTCGCGTATTTAGCATTAATTTCTTTAACAGAGCTTAGAAATTAAACACTTGTAAATTGAATGCACAATATCAAAATTGAATGATCAGCTTTAAACTGGACACAAAAACAATTTAGATGATTTTTGTTGATTTTAAATGATTTTTATGAATTTTCAAACAAAGTTTTGATATTGAATGAAAGAAATCAATACACAAGTTTAAATGTTACCTAGGTTACAGTGATAACTTGTATACTATGCAGTTGTACATTATTTAATATTTTGCATACTTCCAAAATTTTCTTACCACTGTTTAAAAAATTGTCAATAGTCTTGTATGGTACACGTTGATATATGGAAAGATTGAAATGTCATCCATTATTTCACCAAGGATTGTTACCAATGTGCAATAAAATGAAAACCTACCTGATTAGATCTTGTTCTTCCTTGCCAAGTGAATTAATGCAACAAAAAAGGGATTATTTATTTTGATCCCTTAAAGAAAAAGACGGCAGAAAGAAAAAGAGTATATCTTAATTGCCTAGAAATCTTTTACCTATAAAACCATTCACTTTTATTTTACTGCATCATCAGTTACTTAACATGATCTTGAATACAAGGACAGGTAGAGAAGGAGCTTGTGAGTATTGTGAACTCGTGATGTTTTTAATCCGGAATTTGATGAATTGTTAAGAATGTAACACATTATAAAAGTTTGATATTCAGGATATTATAGCTATATATAGAAAGCACCATTATGTATTCAGTCTTTCAATACTTTTTCATGCCATGAGGGGGGGGGGGGGGCGAAGAGACCACCTATTCCTAGAATCGGGGTCAGACTCGGGAGCTTATTACGAATCACACTCTGTTCGGATGCTTGATAATCAAATACGTAAATTACATTCTATGTTATTAGATCTAATTTGATCAAAATTTAACCATGAAGCAATGAAGCAAAATAAGAACATGCTTAGAGCCTCAAGGGAGGAGGGGAGGAGATGTACACCACAGGTTATTTTCCCTGTACCAGATTTTAAAAAAAAAGAAGGGGGGGGAGGTCCTATAACCTTCAAAGGGCTTAGGCCCAGATTTTGTGTTCAGCCTCGGGTTCACACAGCTACAGCAGTTTGGAAAGTGTGATTCATCGTAACATCCAATGATGTCGAAAAGCCATCCCCCAACAACACCGATGTTTAAATCAGGTCAGAGATTTTTGTCCCACCTAAAAAAACAGTCTGAGGTAAAGAAACAGGGGCGTAACCATAAATTGAGCAGGGGGGGTGGGGGCGAGGTAGATGCAATGTCAATTGGGCATGAGGTTTGGCGGATTACCCAAGACAGATAAAATCAGAAACAATATTTAGCATATATATATATATATAGGATAAGAGTGGAGTGGTGTCAAAACACAAAACAGATGCAATGGGGCAAAAGATACCTTGAAGGTAGACGAATATAACAAGTCATTTTAACAAAGGTTTCTCCCCCCCTCCACTTTTATCACTGAGGATGGGGGCTTCCTGTAACAGCATCTCCACATGTAACAGTTGAACTTAAAGTTATTCCACTCAGATGAACAAAGAAAATTGATATCATTGGTGGAATGCGTTAGGATCTACATAAAAGGTACTGGTAACTACATGTATAGATTCACTTTGGTTTTACTTTTATTTTAACGATGCATTATGCAAGAGCTTAATCCACCTTTTGCAGGTCTTAATTATGGCTTCAAATGTCATATAAACTATTATTTAGACATTTATTCACATAACAAGCCTATAATCAACTCTCTTGATCATTGCATGGCTGTGATATCAAGCGGATTAAAAAAATGTCTGCCATATCACTGTTAAACTTTGAATATCGTACCAATGGTACTTGATAATCAAGACCATATACACGATTTCCTGTCAAAATTTCGCTCAGAATAAATTAACTTGACTGAAATTTTCCAATATATTTATTTTTCATGATCTAGATTATTTTGGAACTATAATTATAGCAAGAACAGCCATCTTCCTTATCTAAATCTTATATTATGTATCTTTAATTGGCCTTAAGTATATATGAATATAGGCCTAGTTATAGTTATTCATGTCCTGGGGCCGGTTGCTCAAAACTAAGTTATTTTAATGATCCGTTAAACTAACGGTATCTTTCACGTGTCGTTTGTGAACGGTCCGTTAAATTTCTGTTGCTGGAAAGTCAATTTCATTATCCGATAAAGTTAACGGGGCTTCCAGCAACTACCTTTCTCTCCGCTAAAGTCAAGATCTGTTTACTCCATGTTAACGGATCGGATCGTTAAAAGTTAACAGAGCTTTGAGCAACCAGCCCCTGATCTGTAACTTCGAGCCTCCCAAATTGGGTACCACATTATCTACAATGGGTGCAGAACCAGTCCCCCCCCCCCATTTTAGCACTAGACAACACCTATTACAGCTTTATATTAATGTCCTACCCTTCCACTATTGGGTATGTCGGGCACTAAAAATATAACAATACTATAAAATAATGAATTTGTATTTCAAATTATATAATGTGTTTTTAATTAAATTGTGTTTAATTAGGAGTTCTCAAGGACTCCCTGAAAAATGAAGATTAGACCTTAGGTATAGTTGACATGATGATGATGATGATGATGATTTAGATATATATAATTGTGAATATAGTAATCAAGATACAGATGTTATTGATTACAAGCATCACAGGTAAGACAATTACCTATTTTATCTTTTATTCTGTCATGTTGTTATTCTATGTACATTCATTATATTGACACTGCTTTTTTTTTAAAAAGAGAGAGAGAGAGAGAGAGAGAGAGAGAGATATGTGTTGGTAAGAGTACATGTTATAAACAAATGAGATATTTGAGGAGAGAAATTGTTCAAGGTCCACTCGACACAAACTAGGTCATTTCTGTTTTGGGACGTAAGTGAGGAAGACCCCTCCTGCTCTTCTCTACAGATATCTTGTGAGTGTGTTGAGGTGTTCAAGGGCAAAATTTCAGGTGGGTGGGTGGGTGGCACTCTGGTATGACAGAACCATGGAATTGTTAAAATGACATTTTAAGGTACACTTCCATTAGTTTTTCTTCGGCGGAAATTAGTTAATATCTACAGCACACAGCTGGTTAGATTGTAATAGATTTGTTAATTACCTTATATCAGGCATGACACTGACAGCTACCTTAGAAATTATTGCCATGCAGTATGACTAAAACAAGTTGCCAAAAGTTTAATCATCAAAGATATTTTTTGTGGGCCGCTACTATCTGTGCGGCCAAGATATGTTGTGCCAAACTGAAATCGAGTACTGACATATGGCTAATAGTTAAAAATGTATTAATATATGAAAGTTACAGGGGGCATTATTTAGTCCAAAGGAGATAGTGGAACCCAGACTATTATTCACTGGTATCTACCTTCTTTACCTGTGTCGAATTAGATGAAGAATGGCCCTATGCAATCCCACTGGGAAGGCCCCTCCCTCTCCCCCAATCCGCCACCATCACAACTAGATGAAAATGTAAGTAGGTTTAAAACCCAATAGTCGAGGATGATGACATTTGTTTAAGACTGCATTAAAAGAAAGACTTATAACAGTATTAAAAATGTTACAAGCCGGAGGCCCCTAGAACTTGAGGTCCGAGTCTTCAGCATATAGGTAAATCTAGAACTGACCTTTGACCTTTACTCCTAATAAATAACTCATGGCTATTTAACAAGGAAGACATCAGTTATTCATTTATCGTTACATAAAGTATCGGTTGAATCAGTTACCATAACCTGTAGTCATAGAAGAGCACAGGTTACAGTTGTAATTTTATGCAACTTGTTTTGGTATTAGGTCATTGGTCTCTACCATCACTATTAATCTTGTTAGCTAATAGTCGTAATATCTAATTACCACAAGCCGACTGATATCCAAATGGCTGAAAAGAGAGAGAGAAATAGGTTTTAAGGTCCACTCAACACTAACTAGGGGTCTTTAGCAGTGGGAGGAAACCGGAGGACCCGGAGAAAACCCATGAGGTTGGACAGACAACCCTACTCCTTGTCACATACAACCAGGGATTCAAAACCATACGTAAAAATGTATGTCCAGATATTTTCATGTAAAAGTAATGCTCTACCAGCAGTAACTATTTTCTTGGCCATTAAATGATGTACCTTTACCAATCCCAGTTAATTTCGACCTGAGCTTTTTTGTTTATTGTCTGATTCTGTCTTAATTTGAACCAGTAGAGATTAATTGGATGCTTTTAGTATTGAGTAAATTGGCTTTATTTGGGTGAACCGTACATCTGATTTGATGTCTACCTTAGATTGTCTGGTTATTAGAGAATAATAAATGCCAGACATGTGTTTGATTCATTTGCCCTGATCTCAAATGGTCAAAATAGATTCCATAAAGTAGGCTATTTAGTTAGCTTCTGCGACCAAAAATTGTGCTTCTAATGGAGGGGTAGTAATGAAAAGGCTTTGTTTATCATCATGTATGTTTTAATCTGTGTTTTTTAATCGAAATGAAATGAAATGAAATGGGTTTAACGTCCTATTGCTCAGCTCTTAACCTGGGCTAATGAAGACGACATATGCCATAGGGTTGCTATAAATTTTGCCTGGGCAGCGGCACTACTGCCTACTCTTAGATCGAATTCCAACTGCCAAGGGATCTTTTACATGCACACCAATGTGTACACAGGGCACCGGCCAATGCAGGGATCGAACACCCAACCTCTAGGCTAACGAGCCAGCATCTTACCCTCTTAGCCAGCGTGAACCCCTGTTTTAATGGCATGTAATCAACGTTCATTTAAAAAAATTAATCATCAGAGAGAGAGAGAAATGGGGTATAATGTCCACTTGACACAAATTTAGGTCATTTCGGGACTAACATATGGTTTAATCTTATTTCAATAATTTGCTTGCGCGTTGGGGTCTTAAGCAGTTGGAGGACACAGAGAAAACCCACAGGGTTGGACAGGCGACCCTACTACTTGTAACGTACGACCGGGGATTCAAAACCACACCAGTTGACTCAATGACATGCTTTTTGATACACCGCTCGCGTGCTAACCATTCGGCCATCCAACCCCCCAAATTAATTATCAACATAGTCTACAACATCATTAACATCCAGTTAAAAACTAATTAACTTTGGCAATGGTTGTAAATGTTGAAGAATTGCATATTTGAGATGAGGGAAAAAATGATAACATTTTCTGAAATATGAACTGATGGTAGATTTAATCACATATTTTCGACTTAAAGTAACGATGCAATCTGCTTAAAATAAAGATCTATATTTCATTTCGTTTTTTTATACATGAAGAGTCAGAGGTCGTACGAACGGCTTTTGAGTTGTAACGGGAGACATTGATAACTCAATCAGTGTTGACGTGTCTAGGAGTTTACCAATAGTTTCCTGCATCTCGCACCAAGAAGGCAATCTAACAGATTGTTTCGTTGGGTAATTCCTCACGCCACCCAGAATGCAGGTTATATAACAATTCTTCCAGATCCTAGTGTAGTACAGATAAATAAATTAAATTTAGAACTATGAGAAACAAAACGAAATAAGATATGTTAACTCGTGTAAGTTTAAAATCTGATTTAAAACAGACATATAATTCAGATTCATGGCAAATAAATGTAATTTTAAGTATATCATATCTTTGTAATACTAAATGGAATTTGACTATTTTCGGACTGAGTCTTTAAATATACAAGGATTAATTTCATCTGAAGTCTTTTCTGTGAAAATCATCATAAAGAAATTGTTGTCTGTCTGCTAATTGTTGACAGAAATGTGTAACAGGCTACAACAATTCTATATGTACAACAGCTCAATTATCTGTAACATACACACTATAGTATACCATAAGGTAATTACATAGTAACGTAGATATATACAGAGAGCAGAAGCAGACAGACACAGTATAAGTTCAGTTAACTGTTCCAAACATACCTACTATTACAACCTGTATTATAAGGTAGTTATAATAATATACACTATTATAATTACAAACTAGACGAGTAGTTTATATTGGATTTACTTTGTGCAGGTTTATTTAGCCAGCTGCTGTTCAATATACATGAAATGTAAGTTATATCTATTTTTTTTGTGAAATATGTCATACTAGATCTTTAAAATACAAACTGTAATTGTCATTAATAAACCAAATTAAAGCGAGAATTTCATATTTTTAAGTTATATTTTTAAAATGTATTATAAGAAAGCCTTAAAATAGATGGTATCTATAAACAGTTCTACCTTGTTAAAGAATAATCCTATAATTCACTATTACCAGTTGAGAAATTGGCAAAAATGTCATTTTCAACTTCAAATTCAAACGTTTGAAGATAGCTATTGCATGGGGGGAATAGAAAAAGAAGGGAGGTAAATGTGTTTTTATTTCTGGTGTGAATGATTTTTTTAAGTGTGGGAAATAATGCCTACAATCGTATAATAGTGGGTTGACAACCTATTGAGCAAAAGACATAGAAATAATTATGTTTTGACTTTCTTAGAAAATATGAAATTATTGCTTTAAGTAATAGTATATGATGTAGAAATGTACAAAGTTATAGGCATATCATTTTTCATATTTATTTATTTCTGAAATACTAGAAATTAATGAAGAAAGTGTACAAACTGTAACAATTTAAGTAATTAGTAATAGTATATGAAAGAGAGAGAGACAGACAGACAGAGAGAGAGAAATGGGGTTTAGTACACTCATCACAAGCCAGGTTATTTCGGGACTAATCTATGGTTCAATTTTTTTTCAATAATCGCTTGTGTTTAGGGGTCTTTAATTAGCTGATGGGGGGAAACCGGAGATCCGGAGAAAACCCACGAGGCCCTACTCCTAGTCGTGTACAGCCGGGAATTCGAAACCACGCTGGTCAACTCAATTACAGACCTTATGATACAACGTGCACGCGCTAACCATTCGGTCATACCCCCCCCCCTCCAATAGTATATGAAATAGATAATGACAGAACAGTTCAGACTGATCAACCTTTTCTTTATATCCCTAAATATACCGTAATTTTGTAGGAATATTACGGACATAAATTTGAATATCGTAAAGGAATTAAATAAGAAAAATAATTTTTTATTACGTATGAATTAGAATATTTTGTTGACACATGATTTTTAGTTATGGTCTGAACCCTTTGCTTAAATAACAATAAGAGTTACGCCACTTTATTTTCTGTGAAAATGACAAACAAAATTTTAAAATAGTAACACTGGATGAAATACTTATAAAATTGTTGTCTGTGTGATATTCAGTACTCTACATGAAATAATATGTGTTGGGGTTTAACATCCTACAATCAAGGAGGTTGGCCGAATGGTTTAAACGCATGTGTGTTAGGGCATGTGGTCTGTCATTGAGAAAGGGAGAGAGAGAAATGCGCTTTAACGTCCACTTGACACAAAGCAGGTCATTTCGGGACTAACATATGGTGGGATTCGAAACCACGCCAGTTGACTCAATGAGAAGCTTTATGATACAGCATGCACACACTAACCATTCGACCAACCCCCCACAACCACCATGAATGTTACAATGATAATATTGATGTTTTTATCAAGTAACAGAATCGAATTTGGTTGTACCTTTTTATGACTTGGAGTACGAAATGAAATTAAAATGTGGTTCAATTTCTCCTGTTTTGTACCAACTGGGATACAAAAAAAAAATACAAAACAGGCCAACAGAATGTTACACATATAATATCAACATTTAAATAAACTATTAAACCTATTCAGAGTCAAATTTCAACTATTAAATAACAATGATAATGAAGATAACATCACAGGCTTACTATCAAATATTCCATATTTCTGTTGGCTATATATATATAAATATATACTAGCAACCAATCAGAAAATGTATTGATGCGTGGTAAATTAAACTAGTCAATATAAAACTGTATATCCCAAGCTGGTTGAAAAGTTTTATCACTATATAATTGAATAGGAACAGGTAGATTGTATAAATAGAGAAATAAGCTTTTACAACGGACAGCGTGTGTACACATGGTTCATGACTTTACTACGGACAGCGTGTGTACACATGGTTCATGACTTTACTACGGACAGCGTGTCTATAAACTGTTGCTATGGGCAGAATGTGTACAAACAGTTGCTAAGGACATAGTGTGTACAAACTGTTGCTATGGACAGAGTGTGTACAAACAGTTGCTAAGGACATGGTGTGTTCAAACTGTTGCTATGGACAGAGGATGTACAAACTGTGTACAGATTAAGTAAATGGTACAATTAGTGAAATAAACTATTAGTAAAGAACTGTGGACAAATGGCGAATTCAATTTTTAGTCCAGATAGACTCGTATTTATAATTAATCTACATTACTGGCTATAAACTGGGCATAACGTCATGCTACGCAATAAACTTTACCATGGTGCGTAAAGTCATGCACAACCTGATTATAGTACAGATTTATATTTCGTTTTATTTTTGTATACTTTTACATGAAGATCTGACAAGCTATAGTACTAGTTTAAGTCAGACGTCTCTCTCTCTGGTCTGTACACACCAGTACCTTAGCGTTAGCCTGTTGCCTTTACAGAAGATAATAAGACCACGGCTCAGTGATAGGCATAACTATGAAAATTTAATATTTTGTTTTACCATCTATTGTAGTGGAAGTGATATTCGTGCTGCCAACAGACTCATGGAATATTAGACACACACAGGGGTATACCTTGATCTCTAACAGTAAACTCAAGTAGTGAGGACTATTACTAGTAGTATACTCGTATACCACACTTAAGCCATTGGATACCTGAACTAGTAGTGGTTATAGTCGTATACAACACTAAAGCTACTGGATACCTACACAAGCAGGTGTTGATAAATTGGATACCTACATACAGTTGTTGGTTAATAGATGGGATATCAACACATTTACTTATAAATATGGATTATCTACATCATGGCACTTTGTCTTGGTTAAGGTAAGGAAAATACATCTTTTAACCCTTAAAGGGACAATAACATTCTTGCTGGCTTGGTAGCTGCAGAAAATAAATAATACCCTTATTCTAAGTACTAGATGTTTAGTCCTACCTGTTGTGTAAATTATCCAATACAACCTATTTTATTTGTCCAGAGGGTTCGAAAATATTTTAAAATCCAAGTCACATTTGAAAAGGTTTACGTTAGACTTTTCAAATCAATTGGTTGAATTTTTCCAAATTTTTTAAATTAGGTGTGTTAAGATGAAATTTATATCATAATTTAATTGAAATATTCTAAAATAATATGATTTGTTGACCAAAATGAAGATTGGGACATATTATTCAGTTACAACAAGAGTGTTATTGGGGCTTTATTGAGGCTGAATTGTTGACGTCATATATGACATCGTCAACTGAATTGTTTTCGGTAAACATGCATGGCGTTGGGTACCTCTACTAAAACTGGTATAACTGCCAGAATCTGCAAATCAGAGTCGTAGCACTGATACTGTAAAAATCTGAGTCAACAACAACGAGTGAATTTTCAGAATTTACTGTCTTCATTGTTAAATTATACGTCCAACATTTCCAAGGCAGTAAGCCGTGACATAACATCACTGTTTTGTTTTTTTGTTTTTTTTGCACATGTATCATCACATACGTCCCCCAAATCTTCGGAAAATTAGTGAAAAAAATATAAACAATGCAACAAGAATGACAGCAGACTGAGCTTCTTTCGTTTCGTGAAACGCCACCTATTGAAGATGGGAGTTAACTCTATTAAAACACCCGGAAATAAATACAATCGGTAATCCCGTTGCCGCATACAAAGGGCTTGTGCCGATCCCGGAATGATTAAACACAGAACTTATTTCGTATCGGTTTTTATAGTTCAAAATTTCATTTTACTTGTCTTTACTATACTAGGATCTGGAAGAGTTGTTATATAACCCGCATTCTTGTTGAAGTGAGGGATTAGCCAATGAAACGGTATGTTATGGCGTGAGATGAACGCAACTGTGGGTAAACCACTAATCAATGTCTGACATCACAGGGTCAAAAGCCGCTCGTACAACCCTTGACACAACCTTACAGTCGGATTTTTTTGTAGTGTAGGCCATCGAAAATATAAAATAAACGAAATGAAATATAGATCTGGGCCCTGTTTCACGAAATTTTAACTTCAGATAAAATCCAATTTTAGTAGATACTTCAATTTTGATTGGCTAAGCACTAAAATCAATCTAATATTATCCAATCAAATTACTAAAATTGGGATCTTATCTTAGTTAAAATTTCGTGAAATAGGCCCCTGTATTTTAATCAGATATGACGAGCTATTGCAGTAAAACATGTAGAATATAACACATGGGGATCACGGTGGCTCGCTAGTCTCGAGGTTGTGTGTTCGATCCCTGCATTGGTCGAGAAAGTTCATCCAGATTTTCCGGTGTGTTTTTCCACTTGTCAGTGATGCAGGTCCCATGTTGACATTGGCTTGGCAGTACACATAAAAGATCCCTTGGCAGTTGGAATTCGATATAAGAGTAAGTCGTAGTGCGTTGCCCGGGCAAAATTGACCTCATTGCACACTGCAGGGCGTATGCCTGTCTTCATTACCCCCGTTTAGGAACAGAACAGTAGGACGTTAAACGAAAAATAAAAAATAGTACAACCATCGATTTTTAAAATTTAAATGTCTGTCTAACGAACATTAATTAGCAACGCAGATATATTTATCTTGTAGGAGGTTGGATGGCTGAATGGTTAGCACATGCGTGCTGTATAATAAGGCCTGTCATTTAGTCAACT
Source organism: Patella caerulea (assembly GCA_036850965.1). NCBI lineage: Eukaryota > Metazoa > Mollusca > Gastropoda > Patellidae > Patella > Patella caerulea. The sequence goes on from JAZGQO010000010.1 coordinate 8,078,198, forward strand.
GGCGTAGTTTCAATTCCTCGGTTGTACATGACAAGGAGTAGGATGGCTGTCCAACCTCGTGGGATTTCTCAGGGTCGTGGGTTTTCTCCACAGCTAAAGACCCCTGACGTAGGCGCCAGCAAATTATTGAAATAAATTATACTATATGTTAGTCTCAAAATGATCTAGTTTGTGTTGAGTGGATATTAAACCCCATTTCTCTCTCTCTCTTCATTATCCCGGTTGGTGATAAATATATGATGTTAAACACCATTTCGCTTTATCAACACTAAAGTATTAACAATTATTTAAACTGAATGACCTGTGGGAACACAGATATATTTATCTTGTGAAGAAAACCCCCAAGAATTTACTGCAATTCATTCATCAAAAGATATTAATCTATTTGTAAAATTAAATTAATTTGCATTTCACTGAATCTACATCTCTTACAGGCCTAAATTTAAATACAACATATTGTAGACTTTGATTAATATACAGACTTAATTTATTTATTGAGGCCACATCAATTAGATTTTTTATTCATCAGGGCCCTGTTTCACAATCACTAAAACACATTTTAACTAAAATCAAAATGAAATTTTATGCGTTTCACAAAGATTGATTGTAACTTAAAATGCAATTTTAATAGATTTCAGTTAAAATCACTTGCACCCGATCAGTGCACATTTCTGCTGCGGGTACTACGTGTAATATTTCATTCAAAAAGTATCAGTGGGTTGGCCTTGAGCTTGACATTTGATTCGTGACATTGGAATTTGATGTACTCGCAGACTTCAATGCCAATGGAAATAATGTGTATCGATAAACTAAATCGCTTGAATTTTTAGTTTTATGGTATTTTGGACAAGGGACACAATTGAGAATTGTGACCCAAACGACTTATCAAGGCTGCAATTTTTTGTCGTATTTTAAAAGTATTTATCAACTTTGAATTAATACACCAAATAACTAATGTTCTGATGCCTAGATTTGAAATGTCATTCCCATAGACACCCCCCCCCCCCCCCCACACACACCTTTCAGTAATACTTTGAAAATGATACTTACTCCATTAAATGATTTTTTCCTCAAGATAAAATAGCGTTGGCTCCTAAAATGTCTCTTATTTATGTTGTTTAATTAACGTAAGACTTCATTTAGAAATAATAATAAATGTATGATATTAAAATTTAATTTCAAATAGGCCTATAACATTTTTCAATAAACACATTTGAGGTTATCGATTTATCTTTTTACAAATCATCATAACCCCTAAAAGTATGAGTAAATACTACATATGGTATGCCTAGGAAAGAAAGAAATTGGCCATATTAAACCATTGTACACATATTTTCTTTATGGATAAGCAGGCTCTTCTTTGCACGATATTGGATATAAATATTAATAAATAAGAGGGCAAAACGCTGATTCGCTAGCCTGGAGGTACTAACGTTCTGATCCGACTGGGCTTGAAGACGGTCATACGCCATGCAGTGTGCTATGAGGGAAATTTTCTTATATCGAATCTCCATCTGTCAAGGGTTCTTTTACGTGCATGCCAATGCCAATAGTTTTGTGTCCCATCCAGAAGACTATATGTTGTCTTTTCCCCGGCCCGCTATTACTGACAATCCACAAAATCCTAACAAACTTTCACAGCCTAAAACAGGGCTCAAACTCTGGACCCCAAAGAGGGGTTGGATGGCTGAATGGTTAAATGGTTAGCACGTGCGTGGTTTTGAATCCCCCGTTGTACGTGAAAAGGAGTAGAGTCGCCTGTCCAACCTTGTGGGTTTTCTCCCGGTCCTCCAGTTTGCTCCCACTGCTAAAGACCCCTACGTGCAAGTGAATTATTGAAATAAAATTAAACCATATGTTAGTCTCAAAACGACTTAGTTTGTGTCGAGTGGATGTTAAACCTATCTCTCTCTCTCTCACTCTCTTTTCAATTCCCCAGTTGTACCTGATAAGGAGTAGGGTCGTTTGTCCTCTTGTTTCCTCCCACTGCTAAGGACCCCTAGATGCAAGGGACTTATTGAAATAAAATTAAACCATATGTTAGTCCCGAAATGACCTAGTTCGTGTCAAGTGGATGTTAATCCCCCTCTCTCTCTCTCTCTCTCTTCGATTCCCGGTTGTACATCATTAGGAGTAGGGTCGTCTTTCCAACCTTGTGGGCTTTCTCTGGGCACTCCGGTTTCCTCTCACTGCTTAAGACCCTACGTGCAAGCGAATTATTGAAATAAAATGAAACCATGTTAGTCCTAAAATGACCTAGTTTGTGTCGAGTGGACGTTAAACCCCCATCTCTCTCTCTCTCTGATTAAATCATTATATACATCTGAACAATCTGAACAATTGATCGTGGTGAAATACTAGTATTTTACTGCCACATGGATGTTTATTATTAGTCTCATCATTTTGTCATTTTATCAGTAACATCGGATGTTAATGCACACAGATCATTGAGTTAATTTGGATGAAAAGATTGATAGAAAGAAAACCAATCAGTAATCTATCCCATCTTATATAAACAAGAACATTCAACTTTATTCATTTAACCTCTCTTTCTCTCAGATATAATCTGGATTCTTACAACTAATTTTGACAACATTCTCGCGTCCTGGTCGCTTTGTGAGTAAGATGTTGGTACAGTGACCTTGAGAGTGAGAGAAAATCCACGAGGTTGGACAGGCGACCCTACTCCTTGCCACATACAACCGGGGATTAATAACCACAGGCACAAGCTTTCTTATAAACCTGAAAATAACTTTTATTTGTATGATTACGTAATTATCAATAATGTATGGATTGACCTTATTAATAATATTTCTATTTGTAATAACGATAACTCAATTATATTTCTATTTGTTATTTTGTTATAACAATAACTCCAAAAAAAAAAAAAAAAAAATTAATAAAAAAAAATAATTCACTGAACACAAACTAGGTCATTTTGGGACTAACATATAGATCAGTTTTATTTCACTAACTTGCTTGTGCCGAGGGTCTTTAGCTGAAGAGGGAAACCCAAAGCAGAAGGCTCAGAAACAATCCATGAGGTAGGCGGTCGAGCATGATGTTGGTTGAGAAACTATCTCGTTCAGATTGGATGAAGAAACCATGGCCCTCTGTACACGACTTGCACAGAAAGGAACATTTGGCCGTTAGAATTCAATGAAATTACATGGCTTATGTCGTCTCTATTAGCTCAGTGACAAGAGACGAAAAAAGATAAAATGGGGTTTAACATCCTACTATTCTGTATGAATAGAGAGAGAGAGAGAAATGGGGTTTAACGTCCACTCAACACAAACTAGGTCATTTCGGGACTAACATATGGTTTAATTTAATTTAAATAATTCGTTTGCGCGTAGGGGTCTTTAGCAGTGGGAGGAAACAGGAGGAAACAGGTTGAGAAGGCGCCCCTATCTCCATGCCACATACGCTCACACCAGGGCTCAAAACCACAGCCGCAAGCCAGAGGTCACCGGCCAGCTAGAGGTCGAAGCGCGGCACTCTAGACCACTAGGTCATCCCACCACCCCCCCTGTATGAATAGAGCAATGAAAATGTCTTTCAGATGGGACAAAAAACCAACGTGCAATGTACACATGGCCGTGCACGTAAAGTAACCCTTGGCAACTGGAATTCTATAAGAGAGTAGCCCCTAGCCCTGCTGTCTAAGGAAAATTCCATCAAAGCACACTGTATGGTCTACTTAACATTTTTTTTTTGGGGGGGGGGGCAAATTTAGACATTCATACTCATTAACTTTTGACAACAATATCACTTCAATATTACAGGTCACTACACTTTAATATTACAATACATGTACATTACACTTTAAAACTACCTATTATTACACTTAAATACAACAGGTCATTACATTTGAATATTATAGGTCATTAAATTGTAATATTACAGGTCATTACACTTCAATATTAAAATACATGTACATTACACATTAAAACTACCTATTATTACACTTTAATATAACAGGTCATTACACTTTAATATTACAGCTATGGTAAATTAGATATTTGTCAAAATATCAAAATGACGAGCATAAACAGAAAAAAAAAAACATATTAAAATTTCTTTTGAATTTTATGATTAAAGTAAATCAGTCATAAATGAGGTTTAAAGTCCTACTTTTCTGCTGAAACTGGGCTTATGGAGACAAAAAAAATGCATGTTTAAAAAGAAAGCATGTTTGTTTTTCAATTCTTTGATTAGGTTTTTCTACAAAACACTGAAATGAGAACCGATATGTCCTTAATATGACTTATTTTTATTTGATAATGAACAGTTTATTTAATGATTTATCACAAAGTAATTGATGGCAACAGCTGGTAATAATATACAGAAACGCTCAGATTTATTCACAAATTCAAAATTATTGACTTAAGCGTCTACATCAAAGCACAGATCGAAATTTTATTCATTATGCATTTATTCTATTGTACAAAATCAGTGAGTGGGTGCAATGGCAGTGGCATTATCAAATTCATTTTAATTGATATCGTTTCTATATTGGGTTATTTCAAATGGTCATTTCTTAAATTCTTTGGTAGGGAGAGAGAGAGAGAGAGAGAAATTGTGTTTAACGGCCACTCGATACACAAACTAGGTCATTTCGGGACTTACATATGGTTTAATTTTATTTCAATAATTCGCTTGCGCGTAGGGGTCTTTAGCAGTGGGAGGAAACCGGATTGCCCCGAGGAAACCAATGAGGTTGAGAAGGCGCCCCTATCTCCATGCCACATACTCTCACACCTGGGATCGAAACCACAGCAGCAGGCCAGAGGTGACTGACCAGCTAGAGGTCGAAGCGCGGCACTCTAGACCACTAGGCCATCCCAATCCCCCAAATGAAATTGGATTCAATCTCTTATTATAGTGATTAATTTCGAACATTTTCACCATGTTGTCATGATAAAAGGATGGCTGTATTGTCACTTTCAGTGTAAATGATCTCATTTGATCTTTAGCCCTGAATCTCTCGAAAATGCCCCAATGGTGCACTCAGAGACGGATTCACGCCCGTCGCGGCCCCACTAATTTCCAACAGTGCCCTTTTTTACTGCTGAATGTGCCTTTTCTCAGTCCCAAATATGTCCATTCCGAACGTTTACTTAGACAAAAATATCAACCAAATAGCTCTTGGAATAGCTACAGATGCAAGGAAATGACGGATAATTTTCTTTGGGCCCCCACTCTCTCAGCGGCATGCCCCGTCTCGGCATTCAGTGATCTCATTTTGCTGTGCCCCCCTTTTTGAAAATTCCTAGATCTGCCCCTGGCACTAACACTCAGGATTGTGTTCCACTCAAAAAAATACTGGAGAAAAGTTATGTGGGGTTTTGTTCCCCCATTTGAGGGACCCCCACCCCACGGACATGAAGGCAAATTTTAATCGATAAGTTCTTTTCCTAAAATCTTGACCAACCAACTTCCATTTGTCTAAAAATAACCCAATAATTACCATTCATTCATATGTGTCTATTTTATTGTAGATTCATTATAATTATTCTCGATGATTCACAAGCACATGCCTTCAAATTCAATTATATATAATCAACCTAAATTCTCATCAATATTCATTATTTTAATCTTTAAAGTGGCATTAACACTTAGGCTGGTTCAATCTGATTAGAACACAGATCCTACTTCGTTTCGTTTTTATAGTTCAAAATTTTGTTTTACTTGTCTTTACTACACTAGGATCTGGAAGAGTTGTTATATAACCTGTGTTTTAGCTGGAGTGAGAGATAAATCAAAGAAACGACCTGTTAAGGCGACTTCTTGGTGTGCCATGCCTGGAACTGTGGGTAATCCACTAGAAAGGGTCAACTCTGATTGATTAATCAGTGTCTGAGATCATAGGGACAAAAGCCACTCGTTTGACGCCTGACTTGAGCTCCCACTATAACTTGTCAGATCTTCATGTAGTGTAAGCCATTTATAGTATAAAAAAATAGGTTGCCAGGCAACGAAACATACGCCCACACAGCAGCCAAATCGTCCGGGCAGTCAACAAGAATTGTCGCATATTAAGGAATTATCAGAAAATCATTAGAATTTGTTTGGTTTTTATAATCAAACGTTTTTTTTTAAATCATATAATAATTGTGACCTCCAGAGGCACCACAAGCTAAAAAGGGTGATTTTTCGTACAATCAGGGGACATAATTCAGGAAGTAATGACCCGATGGGCGCAAATATCGAAAGGAACCAAGATCTTTGGGTTTAAAACATACCTGTCAAGTTTCATCAAAATCGATTCAAAATTGTGACCTCTATAGGGTCCACAACCTTGATATAACATATTTTCACACTATTCGTGTACAAACGGCGGCCATTTTGTCCGTCAATTCTAGTCCGGTTTTCACGTAATTCAAACTCTCTCTTCATTACCATGTAACGGTGATATAGTCAAACGTTTTTTTAAATCGGATAATAATTTTGACCTCCAGAGGGACCAAAAGCGATTTTTCTGACAATCCGGGGACATAATTCAGGAAGTTATGATCCAATGGGCGCAAATATCTAAAGGAACCACGATCTTTGGGTTATAAACATACATGTCAAGTTTCATCAAAATCGGTTCAAAATTGTGACCTCTATAAGGTCCACAACCTTTATATAACATATTTTCACAATATTCGCGTACAAACGGCGGCCATTTTGTCCGTCAATTTTGGTCCGATTTTCACACAATTCATACTCAACCTTCATAACCATGAAACGGTGATATAATCAAACGTTTTTTTAAATCGGATAACAATTTTGACCTCCAGAGGGACCACAAGCTAAAAAGGGCATTTTTTCGGACAATCAGGGGCCATAATTCAGGAAGTTACGATCCAATTGGCACAAATATCGAAAGGAATCAAGATCTTTGGGTTATAAACATACATTTCAAGTTTCATCCAAATCGGTTCAAAATTGTATCCTCTACACTGTTCACAACCTTGATATAACATATTTGCACACTATTCGCGTACAAATGGCAGCCATTTTGTCCGTCAATTTTGGTCCGATTTTCACGAAATTCGAACTCGACCTTCATAACCATGGAACAATGATATAATCAAACGTTTTTTTAAATCGGATAACAATTTTGACCTCCAGAGGGACCACAAGCTAAAAAGGGCAATTTTTCGGACAATCAGGGGCCATAATTCAGGAAGTTACGATCCCATTGGCGCAAATATCGAAAGGAACCAAGATCTTTGGGTTATAAACATGCATTTCAAGTTTCATCCAAATCGGTTCAAAATTGTGTCCTCTACACTGTTCACAACCTTGATTTAACATATTTTCACACTATTCGCGTACAAATGGCGGCCATTTTGTCCGTCAATTTTGGTCCGATTTTCACGAAATTCGAACTTAACCTTCATAACCATGGAACGGTGATATAATCAAACGGTTTTTTAAATCGGATAACAATTTTGACCTCCAGAGGGACCACAAGCTAAAAAGGGCGATTTTTCGGACAATCAGGGGCCATAATTCAGGAAGTTACGATCCGATTGGCGCAAATATCGAAAGGAACCAAGGTCTTTGGGTTATAAACATGCATTTCAAGTTTCGTCCAAATCGGTTCAAAATTGTGACCTCTAAACTGTTCACAAGCTAAAAAACGTGATTTTTCGTACAATCAGGGGCCATAACCCATGAAGTTACAGTCCGATACATGCCAATATCGAAAGGAACCGAGATCTTAGGGTGATAAACCTATGTTTTAAGTTTCATTGAAATCGGATAAAAATTGTGACCTGTAGACTGTTCACAAACAATTGTGAACGGACGGACGGACGTCCGGACGGACGGACGGACGGACGGACGAACAGGGGCGACGACAATATACGTCCACATGAAAATGTGGGCGTATAAAAACAAAACGAAATATAGATCTGGGCCCTGTTTCACAAAAACTTAAGCTAAAATCACTAAAATAGATTTTAACTAAAATCAAAATGAAATTTTAAATTTAATGCATTTCACAAAGATTGATTGCAACTTAAAATGCGATTTTAATAGATTTTAGTTAAAATCGCTTGCGCCCGTGCATTGCACATTTCCGCTGCGGGTATCTGTATCTTAATTATTGATATTTTACCATTGCTTGATAATGACTAGAGAAGCCCAGGCGAAACGTTACACAGTAATAAGCAGTAATTGTATTCCACAGAAATATGACCTGTATATTCCAGTTCAATTACTAAATGCCATTGATACAACTTACATTGTATTTTCTACGTTAAATATGCCAATGATTGCATATTCTCTGTAATCTATGCTAATGAATGGATGTTCGTTAATTGGAAGAGTCTAAAACTTATTTTGAATATCCTGTTATTTATCTGTTTGGCTAGAGTGACACAGCCTCTTTAAATACCCAATCTTTTAATTAGGCAATAATGAGCTATAATTAGCTGTAATAAATTCTGTATATAAACCATGGGAATCCTGTAAACTTTTGAATGAACCAGTGTCAGATTTAACTACTATTACTCAAAATCAGCAGGGATCATCAGAACTCCAAAAACTACAAGGGTTCAAATTCCAGCATGGGTTGAGAAGACCAAGACACATGAAATACAAGATATCAGCTTGAGAGAGAGAGAGAGAGAGAGACAAAGAGAGAAAGAGAGAGAGAGATGCAGTTAAATGTCCACTCACACAAACTAGGTCATTTTGGGAGAAAACTCACAAGGTTGGACAGGCGACTTTACTCTTTGTCACAGTGCGCATGTGCTAACCTATCGACCATCCAGCCCTCTACATATTATCAGCTGCAGGTTTTTTAATCCTAATTAGTTGACTCCCAGTAGCTACGAAACTGTGCCAGTTCACTGAGTAAAATGCTGGCTCTGTGTTCCATCCTGGGGTTGGTTGAGGAAGTTCAGAATTTTACTGTGTTGTTACCTCTTGACAGTGGTGCAGGACAAGGCCTGGCAAGGTACAACGTATATTTGTTGATATCTTCCATGTCGGAGGACGTTACACTATAAACCTCAGAATGCCTCATTCGACATTTCTGTCCAAGCGAGGTTAAATAAATGCCTCGTTGTCTGCAGTTCCAAAGCGAGGTTTTTTAAAATTGCCCTGTTTTTGGAACGAGGTATTTTGTTCAGAATGAGGCTGGGTAAAATGCCTCGTTTATTAAACATGGTTTTTTCAAGATAGTTATTAGCAGTATTTGCTATCAGCGATTTTGTAAAAATTAAAATTTATGTTATTAATACGAAAATAAAACCAGTCCAAACTATGATATTATAATCAGAGAAATGGACAAGACAAGAATACATGTCATACCATAAATTATTTTATCATTATCAATACCCATCTGTCTTCATAATAAAACGTTTTAATTAAATTTTAATGTATCATGGGGTGTGCTTTATGTCCCATTTAATTGACAATTGGTATAAAGTCGACAAATTTATCGCTGTGCATTTATATAACTTTGCTCCAATAATATTTTGTGCAATGTTATGGGGTTTCAATGGAAATGCTATGGTCAAGTTAATTTTTTTTTTACAATAAATATAAAAAAATAAACTGGCATATTGGAAATATGAGATGAAATTTAATGCTTTTTTTTAATTAATAATGGATTATTTGCTGTATTTAGATCAGATAAACACTAAATTGTTGTCTGCGATATCAGTTAGGTGGAGGTGTAAAGCTACCTTGATTGATTTACAACCCCAATTTAATTTTCACAACACCTCAGTTGTTACTTAACACCTATACAAGGTATGTAGCTGTGTGTCTGCAATAGTTTTACACCTCCACCTATGGTGTGCATTCTTGTTTTGTCCATTTCTCTGATTATAATATCATAGTTTGGACTGGTTTATTTTCATATTAAATAACATAAATTTTAATTTGTACAAATTCGCTGATTAAAAAAGAACATGTCTAGTAAACAAGGCATTTTTACCAAGCCTTGTTCTGAACAAAATACCTCATTCCAAAGACAGGGCAATTTAAAAAAAACCTTGTTTTGTAACTGCAGACAACGAGGCATTTTTTTACCTCGTTTGGACAGAAATGCCGAATGAGGCATTCTGAGGTTTATAGTGTTAGAGAACCCAATTTTCATCTCCTAAACATGTGTTTTAAGTTTAGAAAACTTTACTTTATTAAATCGGGGAACAGGGTGGCTAAGTGGGTAAGACACTGGCTTGCTAGCCTGGAGGTCGGGTGTTCGATCCCCGCATTGGCCGAGAAAGTTAATTAAGATTTTGCGGCGTGGTACCCCTTTGTCAGTGATGCAGGATGGTGGGCCTGACAAGGACAGCTGTCTAGTTGTTTGAATGGGACAAAAAACCAAAGTCCTGTGTATGCATTGGCGTGCACGTTAAAGATACCTTGACCGTTGGAATTCGATATAAAAGTAGGCTGTAGTGCCGGTTCCCGGGCACGTAAAAGGTCCCTTGACTGTTGGAATTTGATATAGGAGTAGGCTGTAGTGCCACTGTCCGGTCACATGTGGAATAGTGTCTGTATTTTAAGTTGCATAATGGTCTTTTGCTTCAATAAGAAGCAAAATAAATAAGATATGTTTACAGGATCATTTTGTTATATGAAAAACTAACTGATGCGTTCTCTATGGCACTCAGTATATATATATATACTTAATTTCAAATGAACTGATTTTTATTTATTAAAGGGAGATAAATCTGCCTTTTACCTCTATTATCTCCCCTTACACCACAAAATACACTTGCTTCAATCTGAAATGGCTTTTTGGAAAATATTGTGATTCCTTTTCTTTCTTATTACTACTTATATTTGTCTTTATTGTAACGTAGGCTTCAGTGCAGTTCATCATTCCAAAACAGTTCTACAGTTCTGAAACAGAAAAAGTATTTATATTGTATTTGCAATAAATTTAACAAAATACAGAACATGCCTATGTGGTTTTTGACATTATATTATATTTATCACACACATCCTATTTTAAAAAATGAAATGAAAGTTCTGGATAATATTACCGTAATTAGTCAGTCAGAAAACATGGACAATTTCTGTAATGTGCTCACGACCTGATGAAATACACTCAGGTGTAGAAATTGCCATTCAGGGTCTGGAAAAGAAATAAGAGAAAATGTAGCAGGATATCCAAAATCACAAAAAAGTACATTTGCACCTGTTCCTGAATTTCGGTTACTTGGTGTGGCACCGTGTAGAGCTGCTGCCATGTCTGAAAGTAAGTTGAAAACGTTACGACTGGCCCCCCGAATCCATTCACTGGATTTGAGATGTTTATTTTTGCAATGTCTATTTTCTGTCTTGTCCGCAGGTTTATCTTGTAGCTTTTTGTTTTGCGTGTAATGTGGTCTTCCTGCACTTACTTTTAATGCCTGACATTTTGTATGTACATCTAAAACCGTTATTTCCAGGTCTGCCAATAGTTTATGTCTCCACATTAGGCTGAATAAATTTAATTAATCAACAGTGATGTGATTTTGTTCTGTACAGTACATACGTATGTCTGTAAGGATAACCAGGACTACTTCCACCTTTCCACATAGTCCTATACTACCAGTGGGATTTAACCAATATATTACTGTTCTGCTGCAGTCACTTAACCAATATATTGCTGTTCTGCTGTGGTCACAACTCAGATTTAGCTTTAGACTTAAAATAGGTAACACTGATATTATTGCGGACACCTTGGTTCAAGAAGCGGGACTTGGTACTTCTAGAAATACACTTGATCAGTACAAAATCATAACATCTTATTCTAAAGACGTTACAGGCATTTATGGATAAAAATGAGTTCGCAAAGTATTACTTTATTCAAAAACTTGTATCTAGCCTATGCTAACAATATAGAGTCACAACATTTCGAGGGGGGTGGATGGCCGAATGGTTAGCATGCGCGCGCAGTATCATACAGTCTGTCATTGAGTCAACTGCCGTGGTTTCGAATCCCCGGTTGTATGTGACAAGGAGTATTATTGTCATAACATTTAATTGACTCAACTGGCACAAATATCTACATGTATATGTGCCTATCATGGTGGCTATAAACATAGTCGTCCACAAGCATTGCCTAACTGGTCCACATCTACCTTTAAGAACCATGTCTGCCATTCATGTTACTATTTTCTTTCGTGTTTGCTTATTTCAAATAAATTGATCCACTACTATACAAGATATTAATGATACGAAGAAATTAATGCATAATGACACTCTAACAGAATCCAACTCATTAATGGGAAGAAGAAGAATCTTTTATGTTTTTACTCTAATTGCAAATCAGTTATGGCCATCTCTAGCTTCTGGTATATATTGTGCAGGTAAAAATATGGTGTTACCATTTTGACATGTCTTGTAGAATGTCTAGCCTCATTCTTCGAGTACCTTGTTACAAATGTCGCTAAAATGCACAATGGTAAAATATTTATTTTGTCTTAAATATTGGATATCAGAAGCCCATCTTTTCGTGGTAAGATCACAACATCAATGCTGATTTAAAGGAGCTAAATCGCTAACATTTGGGACTTAGAATTTGACCCAAGTGGGTCGCAAGGCATTTAATACTGTATATATACTTCAACAGATTTATATTTTATGGTTTCCGTTTTTAATCTAATTTCAAATCTTTTATGTTCGGCGAAATAAGTCAGCAGTCTAAATCGAACGCAAATTTCTAGCGTCGCGTTATTCCGGTCTACATATACCGTCTGATCTGGTGCAATGTGTATTGCCTCTTCCCTTGAGTATCTTGTTAAAACTGGGGCTGAAACGCATTATGTTACATGATTCATGTACCAATGGTAAAATGTTTATTTTGTCTTAAATATTGGATATCAGAAGTCCATCTTTTTCTGGTAAGATCACAGCATCAATGTTGATTTAAATTGACAAATAATTTGTGTTTTCAATATTGTAGATTTTGGATGATATTAAGTTAGAGACTTAGCTACTTTAAATTGACAAATAATTCATGTTCTTGACTTTTTGTGTGGAAGAGTTTGCATGTGGACAATTTAACGTATGGTTCAAACTAAATTTTACATTTTATGTCGTAGAGCGAAGCTCTAAAGCATGCCAACTTACGAAATCACACCCAAGCGAGATCAAGCGTCTCATACGGGATAGAACTATTTCTATGACGTATTTTATCACATTTTTTTGACGTCAATGAAAATAATTCTCACGCTTTATTTTGCTTTTTTTCAAGACAATATACAATTTAGATCAAAAAAAAAAAAATCAATTTAGAAAAACTAAATCATTTAAAGTAGCTAAGTCTCTAACTCAATATGACCAAAGTCTTCGGCATTCTAACCACAAATTATTTGTCAATTTAAATCAACACTGATGTTGTCATTTTACCAGAAAAAGATGGACTTTTGATATCCAATATTTAAAACAAAATAAACATTTTACCACTGGTAACCGAATCATGAACCATAATGCGTTTCTGCCCCAGTTCTAGCAAGAGACTCGAGGAACGGGGCTAGAAACATTGCACCAAATCAAATGGTGTATGTAGACTGAATAACCAGACACTTGAAATAGACACTTGATTGAAACTACTGGCGTATTTCGCCGATCATAACTGATTTGAAATTAGAGCACAAACGAAAACGATTGAATGTAAATCAGTTTGTATACATTCACATTACATTATTATATGAATTGTGACTCATTTGTGGCAATTTAAATTATAGGTCTCAAATATTTGGGCTATGAATGCAAAATTCATTTATTAATGGATTTTTTTATAAATTATAAATAAGTCTATTTGATAAAGCTACATTTAAATAGCATAAAACTGTTTTAGCATAAAACTGAAGATATCTTTGTATACATTCATATTACATTATTATATGCATTGCGACCCATTTGTGGCAATTTAAATTATAGTATAAATTATAGGTCTCCTCAAATAATAATATTAGCGATTTAGCTCACTAAGTCACTTTAACTTTAACATTTATGTATCACTTGAGAAAATTAATTACAAAGGTTTTACATTTGACAATGATTAGCTTGGCTCTACTCAAGCAATATCTGTTACATACTAAAGTTTTGACAATCAAGTAAAATATTAATTAACCAAAATATATGTAATTGTTTTAAACAAAAAAAAAAAAGCCGGAAAAATGGCAGTCCAAGCATTGACGACAACTTACCAAAGCTAAATTTTACTTTTCATGAAAGTAGTCACCTATTGACAATCAACTTACCCGTTCTGCAGTTTTCAAAACTGGCAGAATATGATGCTAATTGTGATGATATGTGAATAGTGTCAATACAAACGGATCTTTCTTGTGTTATGCAGGAAAATTCTTTCGATTTTCCGCCATATTTGTTTACAATAATAGTCCCGCGCCCGCGATGTTCTGTCGCGCAGTGAATATTCATTAGCCAGTGTATGGCGTTTAATGATGAATAAATTGTTAAAATGTTATATAAATATTTGTATTGTTATCATTAACAGTTTATATGGAAATAGACTATTCTAATTATTCCTTCAAAAGGCGCCATATTTTGGTCAAATATTTTGAAAACGGTAGTTGATTGACATTGACAGCTTGGCTCGGACTCAGATAGACCACAGATAGGCCAAGCCAATGAAATGTTGTGAAAAAAAAATACTGATAATAATTTACGGATATTAATTGTCGTGTGCCTCTTTAATCCCAATTTAGGAAGGATACGTATTTAATATTTGTTAAAATAGACGCTGAATTGGAGAAAATTATGCGAATATTGTGTTTTGCAACATTTGGACCACTGCATGTCTGCTGAAAATCTCAAGAATGGTGTTGCATGCGAGCACCCGGATGTAGTGCCGTATCACTTGGGTTAGCACAAAAATGGAGGAAATCATGAGATAGAAAATATTTTATAGGGAACGTTGTATATCAGTTTCCCATTCGAAAATGGCTTCGGTCGGAGCGGGTAAGTGGAAAAGAAACTAATATGTAACGGTGGTCACCATTATTGTAGAATCAGGATTGGTTGGAATGTCAGAATTTGGTCTTGAATGAAAAGGAATGATGCAGAACCGCGATATCGCTTCTCGTCAAAACATGGCAGTCTCCAATACGGAATGAATTACGGAATGTCCATACAATAATGGTTCCAATACAATCGGATTTAATTTCAATCTTTTGATTTTTTGTGATTTAATTTATTTACCATATGGTTTCATAGATATATTCTATGGCAAGAATAAGATAAAATATTTTTAATTTAGATGGTTTTTGATAATCGAGTAAATGAAAATGAAGAGTACCGGTAATCAATTTGATAAATTAATATATTTGCCTGTAGTACATGTATGTGATTGTAAAGCTGAAACGCTTTATGGTACACAATATTTATTTTGCCTCAAATATTGGATATCAGAAGCCCATCTTTTTTCTGGTAAGATTTCAGCATCAATGTTGATTTAAATTGACAAATAATTTGTGTTTTCAATGTTGAAGATTTTGGGTGATATTGAGTTAGAGACTTAGCTACCTACTTAGATACTTTAAAGTCAAAAAAAGAGTAGGACGTTAAACTCCATTTCATTTCTTTTCATTTTACTTTAAAGTATATTATTGATTTCAAAATATGCAACAATTTCGATAATCACAACATTCTATGTGTATTGATGCCTACTGTACCTGTACATACATGTTCAGTATAATAATTCCAAATGAAAATATGTAATTAAGTTCTGGATTACTTATCTCGTTTTGTACATGATGTAAGTCTCGAGTGGGTGTTTGAATCGGTTCTTGTAAATGTGACAAGTTGCCTCACAAGATGGCTGAAGACTGAATAATTGAGCAAAAATGTTAAGAAATTCATTTTTCTTTATTCTGTCCTTGAAGACATGTACCAAAAAAAAAGTTGTTCCAGTCGACTGTCCCAAAATGTGCATTTCTTAGTGGATTGAATAGTTGAGCAATACAAAGATCATTATTATTATGTACATGTAGCCTGCATCTATGGATACAGAGTTAAAACCAATATAAAATTTAATGTAAATATTATTTTAAAAATATTTTCCGGCGATATAATGCTATTTCAGACAATGAGCCACAGTGAACCAGTCTATAATAAGACGCTGTCTGGCGAGCCAGGAGGTTTTGGATTCGTTTCAGGTGTTCGCCTAGCAACCCTTGATTTTCCTACATAGCTTCTATTTGACAGTGGTACAAGGCCTGACAAATGTCTAGTCTTTCTGATGGTGAATATTTAACACAAGATGGGCTGTTAAAGGCTACTCATGGGCCCAATTCTCCCCCCCCCCCCAACACACTGTATGGTGTTTGCCCCCCTTTATTATCCCAGGCAGGCCGGTCACCTCTGGCTTGTGGCTCTGGTTTCGATCCCAGGTGTGAGCGTATGTGGCATGGAGATAGGGGCGCCTTCTCAATCACGTGGGTTTCCTCCGGGCACTCCAGTTTCCTCCCACTGCTAATTATTGAAATAAAATGAAACCATATGTTAGTCCCAAAATGACCTTGTCGAGTGGATGTTAAAATCCATTTCTCTCTCTCTCTCTCTCTCTCTCTCGCTGTTATTGTGTCCTATTATCACGATTTCAATTCCCCGCTTGTTGTACATGACAATGACAGGGCCACTAATACACATCGTCACATGTAGGTATTTGGTTATGTGATTGTTGATAAAATTACATGTGGTAGTCATTGATTAAAGATACATTATGTAAGATTTAGATAAAGAAATATCCATTCTTGCTATAATATTTCGAAAGTAGATAATGTAAAGTGAATAAGTTGAAAATTTCATTCAAATTACTCTATTGAGTCTATTGCAAATGAAAATATTAGCTTTTGAAGGTTTGACAGGCGTGTGCAATAATTTCTATCACCGTACTGGTTGATCGAAGCTAAGTCTTGTTCCTCCATGTTTGATTAAATAAAAGTATCGCTGAACTGTTGTAATCTATTTAATATCAGAGAAATCTGATGCCATCGAGAGTTGATTAAGTCCTGGATCAGTTAATTAATGTCTAATTAATTTATACTTTAGAACACATTTCAGGCCTAAAGAAAGACCTGCAATAGGCAGATTTAGCTTTTGCATGATGTATATTTAAAGATCACATCAATTACATGTACCATTTCTTGTCTTCATGAATATCTATTAGTGTACTAAACATTCTGCTTCCACGCGACGTCTTGTCTCATCACTATCAGGATAAAAACTTAATTTAAAAACAAAAAGTACTTAATTTAAATCAGCATTGATGTTGTGATCTTACCGGAAAAAGATGGGCTTCTGATATCCAATATTCAAGACAAAATAAATATTTTACCATTTTTACAGGAACCGTGAAGCATAATGCTTTTCAGCACTATTGTAACAAGAGACTCAATGAACGAGGCTTGACATTCCACAAGTATGCCAAAATGGTGACGCCATATTTTATACACGTACATGTACATGTAATTAATGCAGAAAAGGGCACTTTGGACAATAACTCATCTTACTTCATTGCTATCTCTCTCTAGTCTCTTGCTACTACATTTATGTGTATTGATAGGGCTTTCTCAATTCAGAGCGAGAGAAATGGAGTTTAACGTCCACTCGACACAAACAAGGTTATTTCGGCACTAACATATGGTTCAATTTTATTTCAATAATTCGCTTGCGCATTGGGGTCTTTAGCAGTGGGAGGAAATTTCTGAATTTAAGTTACTACATTGGGATACTACATACATTAGGAATAAATCGAACATTACTGATATTTTAGGAAATAAATACAATACATTGGTACATGTTATTGAGTTTAGTTAATTTTCAAAATGCAAGTTCAAAAGGGTATTATGGTGACATGTATGTGTATATCAATTACAATGTACTCTGTTTTGAATCACTGTGGACCATAATTATGGTGGCTGAAAGCGTCCATTTAGATTGTTGTGTTTCTAGATACAACGCGAGAGTCGCCGTTGAGAAAGTCAACTGGCGTGATTTCTAATCCCCGGTTGTACGTGACAAGAAGTAGGATTACTTGACCACCCATCATGGGTTTTCTGAGGGTCCTCTGGTTTCCCCCCACTGCTAAAGACCCCTACGCGCAGATGGATTATTGAAATAAAATTGAACCATATGTTAGTCCCAAAATGACCTAGTTTAAATAGAGTGGACATTAAACCCCATTTCTCTCTCTCTCTCTCAGGTTATGGGTTTATCTTATTTAAAATGTACATGTACATGTACACATCTATGTCGTGTGGGGCGATTGGTTAGCCAAATGGTTAACATACATTTACATGAAGTGTGCGTTGCAGTCTTTTGAGTCCAGTGGTTTAGTTTCAAATTCCTTGTTAGTATGTGACAAGGACTTAGGGTTTTCTCTGCGTCCTTTAGTTTCCTCCCGCTACCAAAGACGCCTACGTGCAACGAATTATTGAAATTAAAATTGAATGTTTGTCCCGAAATGGAATGAGTTACAGTTCATGTTGAGTAGACCTTAAACACCATTCCTCTCTTTCTCTTTGTCTGTATGTATGGTTTGGTATGCAGGATGCAGGTTATGATTTTGTATTGAAAAATCCAAATATTGTTTTTTGCATATTTTCAGGTACGAGTCATGATCGTCCCACCGATCAAAGCCCAACCCGGCCTGCATCAGAAACACAAAAAGAACCGGGACCTGCACAACAACCCTCGTCACAAACCGAGGGAGGAGAACCAACCGAGGAGGGAGCACCCTCTACAGACAAACCACAGATCAGTAATGCGTGGAGTACAGCTCTAGTAGCTGCAGCAGCCGGTGCAAATATGACGCGAAAACGGGCACAAGTTCGTAAACAACAAAACCTTAATGTTCGGCCTGCTAGGGCCTTGTTCTTTTTGACTCTTAAAAACCCTTTGAGGAAATTGTGTATCAAAGTGGTGGAATGGAGATATCCTTTTTAAATGAAAATTTGTGTGTTGCCATAAATTGATACCTACTTGTTGCATGTACATGTTGTTGATGGGGGTAGGGTGGGGTAGGTCTCTTTTAATTTGACTATTCATAATAATGATTGAGTTTGTTATTTTTTTCCAAGAATAAATAAGCATACACTTAATTTCTATTATTTTTAAAAACTTTTTAAAAAAGATAATAATGTGTATTTACATTGACTTTGAGTTAGTTATTTAAATGCCTTGGTGCTATGCTGCTTTGGCTCCCCTCTACATGCAAGTGCTACATATAATTACTCTTGAAATTTACAAATTAAACATGAAAATATTCGTAAGAAGGGTGGATTTTCCAGTAACCCGACTTGCATTCAACAGAAAACACATAATTCACGATTTTATATTTCCTTAATAAGAATTACAGCATTTGAATATTTGATTCTGATTACAATTTTTGCCAACTGCGTGGCCCTTGCTACATATACTCCATATCCTGAATCTGATACCAACGAAGTAAACATGGCTTTGGTAAGTAAATCTCATGCAGGTTGTTTATTTATTAATTATTTGTTAAAGTGGTCTTATGACTTTCTAAGAGGCTGATTCAGCTAGTCAGGCTGATCTGGAGGCACTGTGTTCGACCTTGGCAGGTAGCCACAATGGCTAAGATGCTGACTCCACTAGTCTGGAGGTTGCAGGTTCACACCCAGTGTTGGCCGAGAAACTTCATCAAGATTTTCTAGTGTGTTTTTCCCTTGTCGTTTGTTCTGGACAGCAGAGGGTCCATGTCCTGTGGTGGGGTTGTGGCCGACTACACGGAAACTATATAAAAAGCATATAAATCTCTTATTGTAGAAAGAGTAGGGTCGCCAGTCCAATCTTGTGGGTTTTCTCCGGGTCCCCCGATTTTCTCCCACTGCTAAAGACCCTTACGCGCAATCGGATTATTGAAATAAAATTAAACCATATGTTAGTCCCAAAATGACCTAGTTTGTGTCGAGAGGAGGTTAAACCCCATTTCTCTCTGTCTCTGATTTTAGAAAATCTATATTACCAGTATACCAATTTATGTAAAATACATGTACTGAATTTTAAAACCGTTTATAAATGATTAATGTATTTTCTTCTTATATTTTTAGGAAAATTTAGAATATGTATTTTTAGTTATTTTTGCATTTGAGGCATTAAATGATTAATGTATCATCTTTTTTTCTTTCTTTTTTTTTTAGGAAAACGTAGAATTTTTATTTTTAGTTATTTTCACACTTGAAGCATTTCTAAAGGTGATAGCCTATGGTTTTGTAATGCATTCTGGAGCGTATTTAAGGAATGGATGGAATATATTAGATTTTATTATAGTTGTTATAGGGTAAGTGAAATATTTCAAATAAAACATTTCAAATCAAATGAGTGGGGCATCACATATGGAATATTAAAATAATTTTACTTGTTTTTTTTTATGATGTTGAAAAATTTAATTAATTCTTTTTTTTCCTGTTATTTCAGTGTAATAAGTATAATTCTAACTGCTGTACATAGCAAGGGCTTTGATGTGAAAGCTCTGAGGGCGTTTAGGGTGTTAAGGCCGTTACGATTAGTTTCAAGAGCTCCTAGTAAGTATAATAGATTTATATCAATAAATTTAGATATAGCTATAAATCACAGGTAGCCGTACCAGATTTCTCTCATGAAGCTGCTCCACTGTAACCTGGGTATCAGTTAATCCTGTGTATTTAGCAATAATTTCTTTCAGATTTGTTTAATATCAAACCTTTGTTTAAAACCTTGTAAAAATCATTTAAAATCACCCCAAAAAATATTCGTCCTTGTGTCCAGTTTAAAGCTGATGGGTGTCCAATTTACAAGTATTTAATTTTCTGTCTGCTGTTCAAAAGTTAATCATCATACATCAATATCAATTGGATTGTTTATTTTTTTAACAATTATCAAGAAATTAAGCGCTTGTAAATTTCATAAATAAGATTTAATTTAAATTGCTTTGTTTTTCTTTCAGGTTTACAAGTTGTGTTGAACTCGATTCTTCGAGCAATGGTGCCTTTGTTACACATAGCTCTATTAGTCATTTTTGTCATTATCATATACGCTATCATAGGATTGGAGTTATTCTCAGGAAAAATGCATGAGACCTGTTTTGATATAAAAACCAGTAAGTAGATTTACATCCTTGATTGCAATCAATCTAATTAAAATATATATCTATATTTCGTTTTGTTTTTTATACTTTCGATGGCCTACACTCATGTAGATCTAACAAGTTATAGTGGGAACTCATGTTCTATGACGTCAGGTATCAAGCACGGGACATTTGACCCAATAACTTCAGTCATTCTATTAACCAATTAGCGACCGCCATGCTTTTTAAAATCTACTTTTGTTTTGATTTCTATCCGCTGGTAATATCTACCCACAGTTCCACACATGAAAAGGTCAAATGGTCGATTGTCAGACCATTTGATTGGCTGACCCCTCATTTCAGGCAGAACACAAATTAAATAACAATTCCTCCAGATCCAAGAGTAGTGAAGACAAGTAAAAAACGAAATTTTGAACTATAAAAAACGAAACGAAATAGGATCTGTTTTAATCAGATTGCAATGCAGTATGATTAAAACACAGATCCTATTTCTTTTTTCGTTTTTTTTTATAGTTCCAAATTTCATTTTACATGTCTTTACAACACAAGGATCAGGAAGAGATGTTATATTACTGGCTTTTTGGTTGAAGCGAGGGATAAGCCAATGAAACGGTCTGTTACAGTGACTTCTTGACATGCAATTCACGGAACTGATTGGTTAATCAATGTCTGACGTCACAGGGTCAAAAGACGCTTGTACGACACCAGACATGACCTTTGAGTACAACTTGTCAGATCTTCATGTAGTGTAGGTCATATAAAGTATAAAATGACGAAAAACAAGATAGAGATCTGTAGTTTAATCAGACTGTTTCGTTTACAAATATGATCAGTAGGAAATTAATGGATCAATTACATTACATTGAATTATCAATAACATACATATACATGATATTAACTTGATGCTATTAACATCACTAAATCACACCATTCTAGCTGGTAACATCACTGAATCACATCATTCTAGCTGATAACATCACTGAATCACACCATTCTAGCTGGTAACATCACTGAATCACATCATTCTAGCTGGTAACATCACTGAATCACACCAGGCATTCTAGCTGGTAACATCACTGAATCACACCAGGCATTCTAGCTGGTAACATCACTGAATCACATCATTCTAGTTGGTAACATCACTGAATCACACCAGGCATTCTAGCTGGTAACATCACTGAATCACACCAGGCATTCTAGCTGGTAACATCAATGAATCACACCAGGCATTCTACCTGGTAACGTTGCTGACATACACGCTGATAACATCACTGAATCACATCATTCTTGCTGGTAACATCACTGAATCACATCATTCTAGCTGGTAACATCACTGAATCACACCATTCTAGCTGATAAACGTCACTGAATCACACCATTCTAGCTGATAACATCCCACACACCATTCTAGCTGGTAGCATTGGTGACTGACACCATTCTAGCCGGTAGCATTGGTGACTGACACCTTTCTAGCTTGTAGCATTGTTAACTGACACTATTCTCGCTTGTAGCGTTGTTGACTCACACCATTCTAGCTAATAACATCTCACAACATTCACAGTTCACTAAAATCTATTTAAAATCATCTAGATTCACAACAATATATGGTCGACCTGGAACCCATGGTTCACATTTACAGATTCAAAACAAAGTTTGGGGTCCATGTACATTTACCTACATATGAAATCATACAAAAATTCAGAAAAAAACAATCAAAAGTAGACCTAAGCATTTAAAAGAAAAAATCTAGACAAAATCTTTTAAAAATTATTAATGTTCATTATGGTGCTTTCAAGATGAATACAGTTATGTCGCAGAATTACCCTATTTTACATAAAATTCCATTATGCACAAGCAAAATCTGCCTATTGTAGGTAATGTCCCAGAATTACCCTATTTTACATAAAATTCCATTATGCACAAGCAAAATTGGCCTATTATAGGTCTTTCTTTAAGCCTGAAATGTTATCTAAATTATTAATTAGACATTAATTATTTTATCAAGACGATTATCAACTTGCTTATCTGAGATATTTAGTGGATTGGAATAGATTTTTTAAAAATAATTGAACGTAAAAATGGATAACCAAAATTTTGTTTTTTATCATACTGCCTTAATAGTAAGTGCAGGGGGACTGCACCACACACAATTCTAAACAAAAACAAATATACAGATAAGACATCATACTAAGAGACCACAAACAAAAACAAATCCAAAAGAGTGAATGGATCCGGGGGCTAGCCGTAAGTGTCCACTGCGCTGTACAGTCACGGGCCTGTGGTGAATATGACCAGCGTAAAATTCAAGAGATAATATCTAGGTTATCACCACCATTGGTCAGAAACATAAAATTGAGTCTAATATCAACATTTCTGGAGTGAGAAATTGGTCCACCATTTGCTTCATATTAATGCCCCAAAAAAGGCTCTAAAACTCTTAAACGTGAATCACGAGTAGGCCCATAATTGTAAACATCTCTTAACAAATAAAAGTGATTCGGATTCTTAAAAAAACAATTAGGCCTATTGTGCATGCATAACATAAATTTATAGAAAATTGTGAAACCTTGAATGAGATTTGGTGTGTAAATACTGAAAATATATTGTGCAGTACGGTGTGCAAATAGTTTAAAGTCACTAAAAAAATAAAATGTGATCTAAGTAAATCAAATGTGAGCTATTGTAGTATGTAAATACAAATTTTTTAAGTAGTTGTGTATTGCATTGTATATATCAGTCATTTTTTTTATAATAAGCCAACCAGAGACATTAAATTGTTGCATGCTGCCCTTTTGGTCTCACGTTTTGGCAAATGAGATATTCTGTTTGGTGGAAAAAAAATATGAACATTTTCCTTATGTAAAAATCATCATCTGTTTTGGCGGAAGAAAATCGAAAGCCAACACATCAACCCTGGTCAGTCAGTTCCACTTCCTCCCGCACCCCGCTATTTATACCCTGGCGGTAAATTTACCTCATACTGGGAACCCTTTCACGAGACTGTTTCAAATATCTAGAGCATGTCCTGATCCAAATATCACATCAATAATAATATGAACTATATATATCACTGTGTATGTGCTGACATTTGTTGCAAAGGTCAGCAATTTCCATTCACTCACTTCAGTATTATTGGTTTGAAGTGTACTTGTATTGTAAAGAAATGAAATGGAAAGTTGTTTAACGTCCTACTGTTCTGCTCCTCACTGGGCTAATGAAGACGGGCATACGCCATACAGCGTGCTAATGCTATGAGAGCAATTTTGCCCAGACAGCGGCACTATGGCCTACTCTTATATCGAATTCTAACTGTCCTGCATCACATATAAGCAGGAATCAAGCCAGAAAATCTGGATGAACTTTCTTGGCAAATGCAGGGATCCAACACTCGACCTCCAGGCTAGCGAGCCAGCATCTTGCCCACTTAGCCACCGTGATTCCTGTCTTTTAATGAAGTCTTTTTCAACTCACTTGAAAAGAATTGTAGATAT
The DNA here is from genome assembly GCA_036850965.1 of Patella caerulea. Lineage (NCBI taxonomy): Eukaryota > Metazoa > Mollusca > Gastropoda > Patellidae > Patella > Patella caerulea. The sequence goes on from JAZGQO010000010.1 coordinate 8,102,750, forward strand.
TGGGTTTAACAAAATTAAATGTCCTCCTGGTACATGTACAAGCTAGACAATTTTGATTCAATAATTTGCTTGCATGTGGGGGTAGGGGTCTTTAGCTGTCGAAGGGATTGGGAGAAAACTCACAAGGTTGGACAGGGGACCCTACTCCTTGTGGGAATCGAACCCACCCCTTTTGACTCAATGACAGACGTTATGATCTAAAGTACATGTGTGAAAACATTCAGCCTCCCAACCCCTTGAAATGACTGGTTACTATTGACAAACATGATATTTGTGTTATTTTGGTGTCCCCTTTTATAAATAGACTTATACTACATGTACAATACACCATACTCCTGCGCAGTGTTTCGTTTGATTAGAACGAATCCACTTCACACTGCTATCTTGAGTGAACATTGGTGTGCTAAATTATTATTGGTCAGTAGTGCCATCACCAACCAATGACCTACATTGTAACAAACAATATCGGGGTTAATCAGACCTCAAAATATGTTACCGCAATGTATCTAGTGACAATCGCGACTTGTTTACGTCATAACCTGCGAAATTTATTATGCTCGATTATCCAGTGCCAACATGTTTTCTTCGTCGGCCATTTTGAAAATTATGCCGAATGCGAGAAGAGAGGAGGGATTTGATTGGACGTTAAAAAGAGACACGCCCCGCCCAATTTCAAGAATATGACTTCTATCCAGCAATGGTAAGAGAGGGATTTCTCGCGCCATTGCTTCAGGAATATGACAATGCACATGCATTCAAATTAATGATTTGAATCCCCGGTTGTACGTAACAAGGAAAAGGGTCGGCTGTCCTCCCTCGTGAGTTTTCTCCAGTTTTCTCTCACTGCCCCTATGCACAAGCGAACTATTGAAATAGATTAAACCATATGATAATCCTGAAATGACCTAGTTTGAGTTGTCCATGCCAGGTTGGCTGCTACATGTACACTAGGGATGTCGCCAGGCTGAAATATGGTGTATAGATAAGAGGTACAAATGTAGCTCGGAGAGGGAAATAACATAGATCCAGTGGCGTTGGACTACCATTTCAGGTTTCAGAGTTGTGCTACTTTCAACTGTACTCCTTCTGAACATCCGCTTGTATAAACATGTATCATAGTTCTGAAATTAACTAGTTTGTGTCCAGTGGACATTAAACTAGCTCCTTCTCTGTCATCCTCTGTTTCTCCCTTGCCAGGGGGGTTGGGATGGCCTAGTGGTCTAGAGTCCCGCGCTTCGACCTCTAGCTGGCCGGTCACCTCTGGCTTGCGGCTCTGGTTTTGAGCCCTGGTGTGAGCGTATGTGGCATGGAGATAGGGGCGCCTTCTCAACCTCGTGGGTTTCCTCCGGGCACTCCAGTTTCCTCCCACTGCTAAAGACCCTTATGCGCAAGCGAATTATTGAAATAAAGTTAAAACCATATGTTAGTCCCGAAATGACCTAGTTTGTGTTGAGTGGATGTTAAACCCCATTTCTCTCTCTCTCTCTCTCTCCCTTGCCCTCTCTCTCCATACAGAGACATGAAATGAAACTCTCTCTCTGTCCCTCTCTCCCTTTCTCCCTCTCCGTCTGTCTCACCCTCCCTCTCTCTCTCCCTCTCCGTCTCTCCCTCTCTCTGTCTCTCCATGCATAGTTTGTTTGACAATAAGAACACAAGTGAAATAAATCTACATGTAATGGGGTAATATGATGATGATGGTCGTTTGCCAGCAAGTCTCTTAGTAAATTGATATACTGTTTGTATACATCTCGTATATCATAGGTAATTTGTGTAATAACAACTATACACACTCTATGTCTAGAAGTTGTCACATATCTGAATAAATCAACATTATATAAATTCATAGGCAAAAAAAATAATAGTGACGGGGTCGTAAAATAAATGGACATTATGTACTCTAATAAATAGAATAGAATTAGAAGGTTACGAATAATGTCAGCTGTTATATTGATATCACATGCCATGTTCAGGATGATTTTGAAAACTAGAGTGTAGAATACATGTATGTGTAGGATTGTTTTTGAATAAAGTGAAATATGGTTTTAATGTTGTACTTGTCTGCACCAACTGGGCTACTGAAGACAGTCATATGTAATACAGGGAAATTTATCCAAAAATGTTTGAGTTACAACTGTTTTACGTGCATGCCAATGTGTACCTGGGATATTGTTTTGTGTTCCATGCGAACAACTAGACACTGTTCCTTGTCACATCCTCAGTCCTGCACCACTGACAAGGAGAAACACATCTCGGCTAGCGAGGAACTTCTGCGACCAACACCAAGACCCCTTGGTTAATGAGGAACGTCCTTGACAAACACCAAGGCTGACCTTAAAAATATCTTTGTTTCACCAAACCCAACCGACAATCGAGGAGAAGGGTCGGGAGGTCAGGGGTTTGGGGTTTTTTGGAAGTCAGAGAAGCCCATACAGAAAATGGGTTTACTTATAAGCTGTAAACAAATCAATATTGTATGACATCAGGATTTTAAATAAATTTTAGTGATGCACGACTCACACACGATTTGCCACAAACTTCACGTTTGAATTTCCTTCAACGTGTTTTTAATGATTGTTTAGGTTGTGCCTTCATTTTTCTCGAAAACGGATATTGAAAATATCGTCTTCATTTTTAAAACAATGCTTTTGCCTGCAACCATTTTGTTGAGAAGCGACACCTATGATGCTTTCGTCTTAATCAACCAGTTTCAATAATGAATCAAACGGAACAAACTATAGCCAAAGTAAAGGGAAATACCTCTTGTGATCTATTTCAGGTTGACACACAAAATAAAATAAAAAGATCGCGGAAAAGTGCAAGAGTCAGGGGTGGTTTTAGTTAGTAGGTCAGATTAGGTGAAACAGAGATATTTTTAAGGTCAGCCCAAGGCATCCTGGCTAGCAAGGAACTTCCTTGATTAACATGGAGATCCCCTGGTTAGTAAGCCAGCCCCTACTCACAGTTTGAATTAAACAAAACTGTCTTGCATAAAATGTTGGAATTAATTAGGTCATGTGGGTTATACTTGGGGAGCTGTAACAGCCATGTTGTAGGACAGTCTACTACTATTTGGGGAGCTGTAACAGCCATGTTGTAGGACAGTATACTACTACTTGGGGAGCTGTGACAGCAATGTTGTAGGACAGTATACTACTACTTGGGGAGCTGTGACAGCAATGTTGTAGGACGGTACACTACTACTTGGGGAGCTGTAACAGCCATGTTGTAGGACACTATACATGTACTAGTACTTGGGGAGCTGTAACAGCCATGTTGTAGGACAGTATACTACTACTTGGGGAGCTGTGACAGCAATGTTGTAGGACAGTATACTAGTACTTGGGGAGCTGTAACAGCCATGTTGTAGGACAGTATACTAGTACTTGGGGAGCTGTAACAGCAATGTTGTAGGACAGTATACTAGTACTTTGGGAGCTGTAATAGCCATGTTGTAGGACAGTATCTCAGTTATCTAAGGGTCCACGGAAATAATTCATGGTACAACGACTGTGTGTCAAGAGTATCACTGGGTATTTCATGATTATATATTCATAACTAAAAGATAATATTTAAAACTGTAAGGTTCCCCTGTACAATGAGTAAAGAGCTTGGAGTATGGAGCCCCCTGTATATGCCTAGGGTACGGAAGTGGATCGGTCCGGCCCTTGCATGTAAATGTCAAGAACTAAACTGTGCTGTATATATATTCCATACAGATTATTCAGTCTTATATAATTAAAATGTCTGGATGATTCTACTTTTAATTTATTTTTTACTTGTAATAATGTCATCAGTTACTGTTATTTAAATCAGTCTGTGACTTCAACACATCCATGTACAAGGGGGGTTGGATGGACGAAAAGTTAACGAAAGATCCATATGAGTAGCTTTCCTGACACGGAGTATAATGGGGCTTATCCTATCTCACCATACTGTTGATTGTCCGGGAAGTGAGTAGCACTTGCATCCTGTATCATAAAGCCTGTCATTGACTTGAGTCAACTGGCGTGGTTTCTATTCCCTGGTTGTACGTGACAAGGAGTAGGGTCGCCTGTCAAACCTTGTGGGTTTTCTCTGGGTCCTATGGTTTCCTCCCACTCAAAAACACCCGTATGCACAAGCAAGTTATTGAAAGAGAATTGAAACATGTTAGTCCCAAAATGACCTAGTTTGAGTTGAGTGGAGTTAACTCTCTCTCTCTCTTTTTCCTCTCTCTCTCTCTCTTTTTACTTCTATTAATGTCAGTTACATCATTTATATCAGTCTGTGAGTTCAACACACAAGAGTTAAATGAAATAGAATGAAATGGTGTTTTACATCCTACTGTTCTGCTACAAACTGGGCTAATGGAGACAGGTATATACCATACAGTGATCTATGAGGGATATTTGCCGAGGCAGCGGCGCTATGGCCTACTCTTATATCAAATTCCAACTGCCAAAGCATCTTTTACATAGCATGCCACTGTGTATCCTATTCGAATAACTCAGCTGTTAACGTGATGATCAGAGTTTTGTTTACCTTACTAGACATAGGCAGTAAGAATCTTGTACAGGAATTTAGTAACTGGACAGATCAATACACAAAAACACACTCTCTCTCTCTCTCTCTCTCTCTCTCTCTCTCATTCTTCTGTGAAAGTAGACAGTTGTAAACCCATCATCTACTGTAATCCAGACAGACCATTTTAGAATACAATTTGGTTTGAAACTAAACATTAAAGGAGCTAAATCGCTAACTTTTGGACCTAGAAATTGGCACAAGTGGGTCGCAATGCATATAATATTGTAATTATGAATGTATATAAACTGTTTAACATTCAATGGTTTCCGTTTTTACTCTACTTTCAAATCAGTTATGTTCGGCGAAATAAGCGAGCAATCCCAATAGAATGCAAATTTCTAGCGTCAGGTTATTCCAGTCTACACACGCCTTTTGATTTGGTGCAATGTGTTTAGTCTCATCCCTCGAGTCTCTTGTTAAAACTGTGGCTGAAACGCATTATGGTACACGATTCGTGTACCAATGGTAAAATGTTTATTTTGTCTTAAATATTGGATATCAGAAGCCCATCTTTTTCCAGTAAGATCACATCATTAATGTTGTTTTTAATTGACAAATAATTCATGTTTTCAATGTTGAAAATTTTGGATGATATTGAGTTTTAAAAAGACTTAGCTACTTTAAATATAACAACTCCTGCACAACTAAACGAAGCACTGTGACTCCCAAGACAACGATTGAGTAGGTGGCTGACCGAATGGCTAGCACATGCGCTTTGTATCATAAGGTCTGTCATTGAGTCAAGTGGTGTTGTTTCGATTCCCCGCTTGTACGTGACAAGTAGTAGGGTTGCCTATCCAACCTTGTGGGTTTTTCTTCTTTGATTGGCATTTAGTAATTGAACAAATTAACACAAGGTACAATTTTACGGATACACAATTAATGAGTTTGATACTAAGCGACGTTTCGACGAGGATGCTCTCGTCTTTATGAGCATCCTCGTCGAAACGTCGCTTAGTATCAAACACAGTAATTGTGTATCCGTATAATTGTGCCTTGTGGGTTTTGTTTTGGTTTTCTAGTTTTTTTTTCCTACTACTAAAGACTGCTACTACGCGCAAATGATTTATTGAAAAAAGGAATTGAACCATACATGTGTGTTAGTCCTGAAATGGCCGAGTTTGTGTCGTGTGGACAATAAACTATATTTCTCTCTATATATTTACATATATACATGTACATATTACATGTGTATATGGGTTGGGATGGCCTAGTGGTCTAGAGTGCCGCGTTTCGACCTAAAGCTGCTGGTCACTAGAGGTCGCAGTGGATCAATTTCGAGTTGCATAAAAGTACGCTGACATTCCAAAATTTCGCGTTTTTGCCGTCCATATCTGCGTGACTTAGAGCCTCTCAAAATACTCATTAGAAGCAAGTCAAGTCGTTTTGTGAACAACCCTATTTTAAGCGTCCTTAATTCATTGATAAGCCTATTGTATTTAGTCAAATGACGACTGGAGGTTAGCGGCATCGGCATATCTTAAATCTATGGTTGACAGCGCAGCCATTTCAATCTTTCACTTCGACAGGAAGTAAAGAGAAAACTATCGCTAGGAAAGCCAACACTTGATTGGTTGAATGTAAACAGTATATCACGTTCTAGCCAATCCAAAGTCTTGTATGAAATACGCTTTATTTTTTCCAATGGTAAGACCGTCTTCGATATAGAGTAATAGGGATATCTCAGGATAGCCACAAACTTATGAAGGAAATAAGAGGAGATGTAAAAATCTATGGCGACTGCGTGCCTAGAGGTGTGTAAATGGGGCGAAAAGCACGTCAATTATGCAAACTACAATATAGAGTAATCTTATTATTCTCACGTCGGGGGAAATTTTCTGCGTGTAAATTATGCAGCGTCCAACAATATTTGCGTGAAATATGTGGAAATTTTGCGTGACTGCGACCTCTGCCGTTCACCTCTGGCTTGCAACTGTGTTTTTGATCCCTGGTGTGAGCGTATGTGGCATGGAGATAAGGGCGCCTTCTCAACCTCGTGGGTTTCCTCCGGGCACTCCAGTTTCCTCCCACTGCTAAAGACCCCTACGCCCAAGCGAATTATTGAAATAAAAATTAAAACATATGTTAGTCCCGAAATGACCTAGTTTGTGTTGAGTGGACGTTAAACCCTCTCTCTCTCATATTATGGGATTAACTGATGGGGAGGTTGATTTGTTATGGCAAATTGAAAGTGTACGTGTAATATTCAATTTCTTTCTTCTCTTAACAAAACGGGGAACAGACCCCGGTTTCGCAAAGCATTCTCAGACTTGTGAACTGGGGGCCAGATGTTGCAAATACCAAACTTTCTACATGTAATTTATAGATATAATCTGCTGGTATAGCTTATTATAGATGAATACATTGATATACTCATTTATTATAAGTATGATAATTATCTACAGCAGCAATTGATTTTATAATCACAGTATTTATATTTAAATTCAGTTTTATTCAACATTTTATCTCATTTGCTACTTCAGAAAAAAATGAAATAAAATGGGGTTTGAATTAACTGTTCTGCTTCTTCAGGTCTAATGAAGACGGGCATACGCCATGCAGTCAGTGTGCTACATGTATGTGGAAAATTTTGCCCGGACAGTAGCGCTATGGCCTACTCTTATTCCAGCTGTCATTAGATCTTTTACATGCTCCCAATGTGCACATGGGATGTAGGGCTTGGCAAGTACAACATCTCGTCGTTCGGATGGATGAAAAACTGGTCCTGTGTACACATTGCCCTGTTGGTAAAAGAGCCCTTGACAATTATAGTAATTCGATATAAAGTAAAAGTAGACAAAATTTCCCTCATAGCATAGACACTGTATGACATATGTCGGTTTTATTAGGCCTATTAATGCAGAAAAGTAGGATACTAAACCTTATTTCATTTTTAAAAAAAGCTGTTTAATTAGTTAATTTGACTTAGGGATCTATTTAGACGTGCAGTTAAAAAACAAAAACCTATCACACAGTATCTGGTTGCAAATTATTAATGAAAGTTTCACATGCAGGTGTAGATAAAGGGACTTAAAATCAACTGTGCTGCATTCAGATGCAATTTTAAAAAAATCTATCACACTGTAGCTTTGTGCAAATTATTAATAATGCATTTTGTTAAGAGCTAAATCTGCTTATTGCAGGTCCTATTTTGGCTTCAAATATTATATTATTTAGACATTTATTATCTCGATGAGCCCATAATCAAAGCACTATAACATCAGATGGAAAAGATTTAACTGGATATAGAACACTCGTGAGATTTTAAAATTTTACGTTAAAATGGATAATTGAGACTCAGTACCATTGCTTTGATAATAATCAGTCTACAAAATGAAGTAATTTGAATGAAATTTTCATTATATTCATTTTCGTTTTCAATTTACGCATTATTATACATGTAGCAAGCTCTTTATCTAAATTCTGTCTTTACTAACCCATTTTAGGAGCAGAACAGTATAGGATGTTAAACCCCATTTCATTTCATTTCATTTAACTAAATCTTGCATAATGCATCACCAATGATATTCACATACATCGTAGATATATGGTACTGTTCTGTTTAAATGAAATGAAATGGGGTTTAATGTCCTACTCTTTTGCACCTAACCTGGGCTAATGGAAGACAGGCATAAGCCATACAGTGTGCTATGAGGAAAATTTTGCCTGGGCAGCAGCACTACGACCTACTCTTATATCGAATTCCAACTGCCATGAGATCTTTTACGTGCACTCCAATGTGTACATGGGACCTTGGTTTTTCCGTCCCATCCCATTCAGTTTTAACATGCGCAAAGTAGATATATGATACTGTTCTGTTTAACATGGGGGGTTGGATGGCCGAATGGTTAGCATGCGCGTGCTGTATCATAAAACCTGTCATTGAGTCAACTGGCATGGTTTTCGAATCCTTGGTTGTACATGTATGTGACAAGGAATAGGGTTGCCTGTCCAACCTTGTGGGTTTTCTCCGGGTTCTCGGGTTTCCTCCTTCTGCTAAAGACCCCTACGCGCAAGCGAATTATTGAAATAAAATTAAAAAACCATGTTAGTCCCAAAATGACATTGTTTGTGTCGAGTGGATGTTAAACCCCTTTTCTCTCTCTTGCTACAAATGAAATATAACAACACGCAGACAGTGTGATACCAAACTATCACAATACATGTATGCCAGGCGAAGTAGAAGAATCAAATCTCCCTTAGTTTCCATTATATGAATTGATTGTTCGCTAGCTTTCTAGTCCTGTTAATCATGTGTACATAGCACATGAATGATACATGCAAAACAAATACACTTCCCATCACGCTACCGTGATTTGTATTCACAAAAATGTGACTGGACAAGCGTATTACCAGACTATAAAATAAGAGATTATCATGTTTGTTGGGGTGGCACATGCATGAATATTAGTAATTGATAAAGATGTGTATATAATGTATGTGTATACTGTATATATTTAAATATTTAACTAGGTTATAGGAATCAATAAATTGCTGTTAATAAGTGAATGTTCTCTTGTATTATCGTGTGTACATGTAGTAGTGTAGGATATGTGTACCAGTGTAGATTGCACTACAGTCAGTAGTACTGCTGTTCAATATATACATGTACATTATATACTATCATGACCTCTTTTATAGAGAGGGTAATGGGGTTTAACATCCACTCAACACAGGCTAGGTAATTTCGGGACTAACATGGTTCAATTTTATTTCAACAATTCGCAGGCTCGTTGGGGTCTTAAGCACTGGGAGGAAACCGGAGTGCCCGGAGGAAACCCAGTAAGTTGTCGTCTACAACCAGGGAATTAAAATCAAGCCAGTTGACTCAAGGACAGACCTTATGAGAAAGAAAAGGGTTGCCTGTTCTCTGGATCCTCCAGTTTTCTCCTACTGTAAACTAAAGAAATCTACACTCATGTGAATTATTGAAATAAAATTGAATCATATGTTATTGTTAGTTCCGAAATGACCTAGTTTGTGTTGAGTGGAAGTTAAACCCCATTTCTCTCTCTTTATTTCATCCCACGTCTAATAAAATTACTTTGAAATATTCTACAGATAAAAGCCTTTGATCATGACAAACTGTTCCTTTTTACGTGTATGTTATGTATTATGTGGAAAATCTATACTCAAATTGAACAAACTACAAGTATGTCATGCAGACTACGATACGAATCCGACCCGCTTCGGAACAGATAACCTATCTCTGTCTTTATCTATGTAATTATTGAAGTAATGTGGAAGGAAAAAAAATTAACGGAAATGAAATTGTGTTATTGATTCAGGGCCGGATCCAGGAATTTTTGCAAGGGAAGGTTTGACAGGTTCCTGTTAAAGGGACAATAACATTCTTGCTGGCTTGGTAGCTCCAGAAAATAAATAATACCCTTATTCTAAGTACTAGATCACTAGATGTTTAAGTGTCCTACCTGTTGTTTTGGTGTAAATTATCCATTACAACCTATTTTACTTGTCCAGAGTGTTCGAAAATATTTTAAAATCTAAGTCACATTTGAAAAGGTTTACGTTAGACTTTTCAAATCAATTGGTTGAATTTTTCCAATTTTTTAAAATAGGTGTGTTAAGATGAAATTTATATCATCATTTAATTGGAATATTCTAAAATAATACGATTTGTTGACCAGAATGAAGATTGGGACATATTTTTCAGTTACAACAAGAGTGTTATTGGGGCTTTAAAGAAATTTGTCATCATCATCTCTTAATTACATAGGAATACATACAAATTGAGCTTTTTAAAGAGAGAAATCATTTTTATAATGATGTAGGATCACATTAATTATACTGTGTAGCTGAGCAGGGAGTTTTCTTTGGACACACACACCTCTCTGGATCCGCCCCTGTAATTTGTGTGTATAGGTTTATTGAATTAAAGCTGTAAGGTCGTAACAGACACGTATAGTTTTAACATACTGCGACGAACGAACAAGTGTTCACCTATGAATAGAACTAATGATCATACAAATCTCTTCACCTATAGTTATTAGAAATTTTGCGCTTGAGAGAGACTTGAGTGAGCTGGAGCTATATTTCTGATGAGGAGCCAAGTCAATAGAAAATGATCCGAACCAATGGATAATTGATAGAAACTGGTATGGAGAGATTGGGTCAAGTCTTCCTCTGTAGCTTAGACTGACTTAGACACCATATTATGACTTCTGTCTTTAATCATCATAAATAAGAGATGACTTGGACTCGGAGAACTTGTTTCCATTGTAATATACTATGTCAGATGACCTAAGATGACAGAGTTGTCATTCAATATATGTTTTGCTTGGATCTTGTGCATTAATTATTAACTCAGGTCTGAAGCCAGTTGTCAGAATACTGTGCGGAGTACTTTCAGTCTGAAAGCTATCCAATAGCCCGTGCTATTGAAAGCTTCTATCCTGTACCAATAAGAAGGGTATTACTTATTCTTCATCAAATAGCAATGAAGGAAAGTTGACATATTACTGGCCACATGCCAGACAGTCTATATAAGACAGTTTCAAGGAAATGTCTAGATGTCCAGCCTAATTCCTTCTGCCTTTAATTATTAGGTAGCACTTATCAGTTTTGTATTTCCCCATGGTTCTCTGCCTATTGTCCTGTCATTTAATAATTTATGACAAATGCCAAGGAGAAGAATATCTCCCTTTCTCTCTCTCTCTCCTTCTCTCTGATATGAACATAGTATTTCCTCTAAATTTATGGGGTTTTATTGGAGATTAGATAACGAGTTGGCAGTTCTCACCAAAGATCGCAGGCTAGCGATGCGATTGAGAGTTGATTATGGTCTGGATATGTTAATTAATAATTTAGATAACATTTCAGGCCAAAAGAAAGGCCTGCAATAAGAAGATATACCTCTTCCATAATGTATGTTTAATAGAATAAAATTATACTGTAATTTACTCCCACGAAATGACCTAGTCTGTGTTGAATAGATGTTAACAACCCGGCCTCTCTCTCTTTCTCTGTCTCATATTGTTACAGTGAACAATATCTCTCACTCCATGTAAATTACAACTGTACAGTTATATCAAAAGTGAAATGTGTAGAATTTTTTTTAAATTCCTGTTGCTGAAATTGAACTCAGGCGCGGATCCAAAGGGGGGGTCCAGGGGGTCCGGCCCCCCCCCCCCCTGTTCAGACTTGAAAATTTTTTATGCGATTTTATTTGGGACTTTTAGACCTGTAATTTTGGAATTTACCTTTCGGAAATACGTCAGAATGCACCAAATTGAATCTAATTTATCAAATTTTACTGGGGGAGGGCCCCCAAACCACCCGTTAATTGGTTCATTCCCTTTTATCAAACCTAGACCCCCCCTGCAAAAAAATCCTGGATCCGCGCCTGGAACTTTGTCCTGTATCATCATGTTTGTATATTCAAATCTGCCTGCATGTATATGTAGACGTCTAATATAAGCTTACATCATGCAGTCTCCCTTCTTATCTACATACAATTGGAATTCGATGTAAGAGTAGACCGTAATGCCACTGCCCAGGCACAATATCCCTCATAGCACACTATATGGCGTATGCCCGTCTTCATTAGCCCAGTTTAGGAACTGGGGCCTATTTCACGAAATTTTAACTAAGATAAGATCCCAATTTTAGTAATTTGATTGGATAATATTAGATTGATTTTAGTGCTTAGCCAATCAAAATTGAAGTATCTACTAAAATTGGATTTTATCTTAAGTTAAAATTTCGTGAAACAGGGCCCAGAACACTAGGATGTTAAACTCAATCTTTAGGGAAGGATTAAATTGGGTCAGGGGGGTGGGATGGCCTAGTGGTCAAGAGTGCCGCGCTTCGACCTCTAGCTGGCCGGTCACCTCTGGCTTGCGGCTGTGGTTTCGAGCCATGGTGTGAGCGTATGTGGCATGGAGATAGGGGCGCCTTCTCAACTTCGTGGGTTTCCTCTGGGCACTCCGGTTTCCTCCCACTGCTGCTAAAGACCCCCACGCGCAAGCGAACTATTGAAATAAATTTAAACCATATGTTAGTCCTGAAATGACCTAGTTTGTGTTGAGTGTATGTTAAACCCCATTTCGCTCTCTCTCTTAAATTGGGTCACACTTCCAACAGTTAAAAATAATGCCATCTATTGAGAATTTATTTTGTACTACTGTAACATCATTAATTAGTTTAGTATGGCAGAGAAATTAGGATTTTTCTGAAAATGCTGTAGTAAAATAAGCTACCATAGCAACACAGCATTTTTTCATATGTAACGTAATTGATATGATTATCCATCATGGAGCGTGCAGATTTTGTATTCATTCGTAGAAATACAAGTAAACGACTCCTACATTGAATTCGCAATGGTTCTAATTATGTTTTGTGGTACTGTCTTACATATAGAATATACAGAGTTTTGTTGGTTTATTATATCAAGTTTTCAATATATACGATTATTTATGATACATGCACTTGTATGTGTTATGTGTACGTGTGGTCTAATAGGCTACAACTGCACAATTTTTTTTTTATTTTATCACAACAGTTCATGTATATTTCCCTTTTAGCACAGTTTCGTCGTATGCTGTGATAAAGTTTGGGCACTGGCTGTATAATTGGCCGATACCGATTTCTAGCGATGTATCTCTTATTGACCAATTTGGGATTGTGAATCCGATATGTTTATAACTCAAAGATCTTGGTTCCTTTCGATATTTGCACATATCGTAACGTAACTTCCTGAATTATAGCCCAAAATTTTTCAAAAATCACCTTTGTTAGCTTGTGGTTCCAAAATTATTATCTGATTTAAAAAAACGAAAAACATCTGATTATATCACTGTTACACCGTAAAGAAAGTTGTGTTTGAATTTCGTGAAAATCGGACTGAAATTGATGGACAAAATGGCCGTCGCTTGTACCCGAAAAGTGTAAAAATATTTGATGATCTTGGTTCCTTTCGATATTTACACATATCTGATTGTAACATCCTGAATTATGACACCCGATTGTACGAAAAATCGCCTTTTTTATACGTCCACATTCATAATGTGAACGTATTATGCCGTCGCCCCTGTCTGTGTGTGTGTGTGTGTGTGTGTGTGTGTGTGTGTGTATGTATGTGTGTGTGTGTGTGTGTCTGTGGTTCGCCTACAGGCCGCAATTCTTCATGGATTTTCTTCAAACTTGGTATACTTATTCCTTATACCCCAAGGAAGATCCCTATTGTTTTTGGGGCATGCCCGACCCCCAGGGGCCGAGCCACGCCCATTTCTAGTATTTGTTTGTTTGTCGTCTACAGGCCACATTTCTTAACTTATAATTTTGAAACTTAGCATACACATTCTTTGTACCCTAAGGAACATCCCCATCGTTTGGGGTGTATGCCCCACCCCCAGGGGCAGAGCCACGCCCATTTTCTTTTCGTGTGTCTTTGTGTCGCCTACAGGGCACAATTCTTACTGGATTTTCTTCAAACTTGGTATACGTATTCCTTATACCCTAAGGAAGATCTCTATTGTTTTTGGTGCATGCCCGACCCCCAGGGACAGAGCCACGCCCATTTCTAGTATGTATTTGTTTGTCGTCTACAGGCCACATTTCTTAACTTACAATTTTGAAACTTAGCATACACATTCTTTGTACCCTAAGGAACATCCCTATCATTTGGGGTGCATGCCCAACCCCCTGGGGCAGAGCCACACCCATTTTCTTATCGTGTGTATTTGTGTCGCCTACAGGCCGCAATTCTTATTGGATTTTCTTTAAAACTTTGTATACTTACTCTTTATACCCTAAGGATGATCCCTATCGTTTGGGGTGCATGCCCACCCCCCCAGGGGCAGAGCCACGCCCATTTTCTTTTTGTGTGTCTCTGTGTCGCCTAGAAGCCGCAATTCTAACTGTATTTTCTTAAAACTTTGTCTACTTACCCTAAGAATGATCCGTATTGTTTTTTGGTGCATGCCTGACCCCCAATGGCAGAGCCACGCCCATTCCTTGTATTTATTTGTTTGTCGTCTACAAGCCACATTTCTTAACGTATCATCTTGAAACTTTGAATGATTATGCTTTGTACCCTAAGGAACATTTCTATCATTTGGGGTGCATGCCCAACCCCCAGGGGCAGAGTCATGCCCATTTTCTTTTTGTGTGTCGCCTACAGGCCACAATTCTTAATCGGTCATCTTGAAACTTAAAATACTTATTCCTTATACCCTAAGGATGACCCCTTTTGTTTTGGGTGCATACCCGACCCCCATGGGACAGCAACACCCATTTGGTTTATGTATTCCTTATAGCCTGAGGGCGTCCACTATTGAATTTGATGAATGTCCCGACCCCCAGGGGCAGAGCCACGCCCACTTTTTGCCTGTAGTGTTAGGAAGGCACAATTCTGAATGGATTATCTTGGTATAGTTATTCCTTATACTCTAAGGACGGCAACTATTAATGTTGGTGCACGACCCTCAACGCTAAACAAACCAAACGCCTAGCCTTCTTGACAAAGAACCATATCAATCAAAGTAGGAATGTGGACGTATATTGTAGCGTTAGCGTTATGTTTTTAGCTTGTGGTCCCTCTTGGGTCCAAAATTATTATCCTATTAAAAAAAAACGTCTGATTATATCACCGTTAAACTGTAAGGAAGGTTTTGTTCGGATTTGGTGAAAAATCTGACAAAATTGCCGACAAAATGGTCGCCGCTTGTACGTGAATAGTGTAAAAATATTGTATACCAAGGTTGTGGACCCTGTAGAGAGGTCACAATTTTGAATCGATTTTGATGAATCTTGAAACAGAGTTTAAGGTCTTGAGACAAACAAGTATATTGATTTTCAATGATTTTTGATAATTGTACAGCTAAATCCATAATATTAAATGTTTTGTATACTGTGGCAGAACTTTATAAAAACCAAACAAATCCAAATGATTTTTGATAATTACTTAATATGCGACAACTCTTGTTGACTGCCCGGACGATTTAGCTGTTAACATAAAGCGAACAATTATGAGTAAATTCTTAACTTAGTCTGAGAATGTTTTGTGAACTTAGGGCCTAGTAACTTTAATCAATATAAAAACTGTGAATTAAACGAAATGTGGGTTTTATCTTCCAACTTTTTCAGTATATGAGTAGGTCATCGTGTCGTTGCCCAGGCAAAATTTCCCTCATAGCACACTTTGTGGCATATGCCCATCTTCTATAGCCAAGTCACAGCAGAACAGTAGGACCGTAAAACTCCTTTTTATACGCCCACATTGAAATGTGGTCGTATATTGTCGTCGCCCCCGTCCGTCCGTCCGTCCGTCGGTCCGGCATCCACAATTGCTTGTGGACGCTCTAGAGGCTAAAGTTAATATCCGATTGACTTTAAATTTATACACAGTGTTTAAGGTCATTAGACGAAGAAGCCTATTGTTTTTCAGCGATTTCCGATAATAACTACCAGAGTTATGGCCCTTGACGACTTCAAAAAATCTTGTGGACGCTCTAGAGGCCAAAGTTAATATCCAATTGGCTTTAAATTTATACACAGTGTTTAAGGTCATAAGACGAAGAAGCCTATTGATTTTCAGCAATTTCCGATAATTAGTGCCAGAGTTATGGCCCTTGATCACTTCAAAAAATCTTGTTGACGCTCTAAAAGTCAAAGTTAATATCCGATTGACTTTAAATTTATACACAGTGTTTAAGGTCATAAGACGAAGAAGCCTATTGATTTTCAGCGATTTCCAATAATTAGTGCCAGAGGTATGGCCCTTGATCACTTCAAAAAATCTTGTGAACGCCCTAAAAGCCAAAGTTAATATCCGATTGACTTTAAATTTATACACAGTGTTTAAGGTCATAAGATGAAGAAGCCTATTGATTTGCATCAATTTCCGATAATTAGTGCCAGAGTTATGGCCCTTGATCACATCAAAAAATCCTGTGGACACTCTAGAGGCCAAAGTTAATATCCGATTGACTTTAAATTTACACACACTGTTTAAGGTCCTGAGAGGAAGAAGTCTACTGATTTTCATCAATTTCAAATAAATACTTCCAGAGTTATCTCCCTTGATCACTTCATAAAACCTTGTTGTGCTGTAGATGCCAAACTTATCATCCGATTGACTTCAGATTGATACACAGAGTTTAAGGTGTTGAAATGAACAAGTATTTTGATTTTCAATGAATTTTGATAACTGAACAGCTAAATCCATGATATTAAATGTTTCCTATACTAATTGTTAGCGTGGGGCAAAACTTTATAAAAAGCAAACAAATTCTCATGATTTTCTGATAATTACATAATGAGTTGTTACTCAGATTTTAGTGTATTACAAATGTTTCATTACCAAAAAAAAGTAAAAATATGAGACAACCCTTGTTGACTGCCCGGACGATTTAGCTGCTGTGGGCGTATGTTTCGTTGCCTGGCAACCTATCTTTATTTTATTTCATAGAACAATAAGAAAGAAATACCAGATGTATATGTGTTAGGTTATTAGTTATTCATGAGTTATTGTAGATCATATATAATCATATTTAATAAATGAACATGTAGATTGCTCTATGGCTAATTAGGTTAGAGGTATGGTTAAATAGATTTATATAGCCCACTCATTCCATATCAAATGGGGGGTTGGATGGCCGAATGGTGAGCACGAGCGTGCTGTACCATGAAGCCTGTCATTGAGTCAACTGGCGTGGTTTCGAATCCCCTGGTTGTATGAGAGAGAGAGAGATTTTAAAAAATCCCTGGGTAACTGCAGAACAAAAACAAGACTTGAGGTTTTACTGAGAGACGGTTTTATTTGATATGTATATTTCTTCGAATGGTACCATTGGGTGAAAATTGACATGTGATATTTATATCTGCCCATTGATACATGTACATGTAAATAACAACTTCTTTCTAATTAGGTCACAACATTTATCTTCTTTGAGCAGCATTTAGCAATTGACACATGTAATAAACCCAAAGTATAATATGGAAAACAATTACTGTATTAATTACTGTATTCTCTCAACATCTTCAAGCAAGTGAATATTTATCTTCACGTAAGATTCTATGTACACGATCGTTTGTGTAGCCATTTATGATATTCATATGTATTTGATAATCTCATAGACTTTTTATGTAGGGGATTTTGGTTATAAAAAATAAAATGCAATGAGATTTATATTATTGTTTATTCCACTTAATATACATGTAACCATTCTAGGGGAGGGAGGGGGGTGGACGAATGGTTAGCACATGCGTTGCTGTATCATAAAGCCTGTCATTGAGTCAACTGGCGTGGTTTTGAATCCACTGTTGTACATGTACGTGGGTCGCCTGTCTAACCTCGTGGGTTTTCTCCAGGTCCTCGGGTTCCCTCCCAATGCATAGGACTCCCACACAAATTATTGAAATAAAAGTTAGTCCCTAGTAGACCTTAAACCCATAGTTATTAGTATTTGATCACTTTTAATGATTAAGAATTGACTTATAATATATTAGTTATTTTGATCACTTCTAACAATTCACTAAACATACACATGTATTAGTTATTATAATTTGATAACTTTTAATGATTAAGAATTAACCAAAGCTAACGTCACAAATCTTGTGAAAAATTTCAATTCACATAAGGTTTTAATGAACAAAGTACATTGTTTTAAAAACATATTTTTATTTAGTTTATCTCAAAATACAATATAAAAATACTCTGCTTTTGACGATACCTGTGTTTGTTCGATTACCTTTATCCGTACATGTTGACGATTATTGATATGTTGTAGAAACAAGCATATACTACATGTGCATAGTATAAATGAAAATGAAGTGATACCAATGCTTGTTCGTAGAATAATATACATATTGATATTAATAATATACACTACAACTTTGGTATCGTGTAGTTGTAGAGTAATTAATTAGTCTGTTAATTGGTCACTTTTATGAATTGACTAAAGATGAGGTCCCAAATGTAAGATACACTGTTTTGGATAAGAAAGAAAGTTCCTTGGAATTCTCCAGTCTAGTTATTAGTTTCCCATTATCAATGGCGAGGGCTTTAAAAGAAAAAGCATTGAAGTCCTGTGTGTCCTATGACAGCTGGACAGATAATGCCTTTTGGACTATTCAATGCCCCTGAACCCTTTTGCAATTTTGTTTTTAAGTTATAAAATGAAATACTGGTAATCAAAATAATGTTCTCTGTTTTTCCATTTCTATCTCATGATTAATAGTGTTTTTATGAGTATGCAATGTAGGTATAAATACTGTTCTGCTCCTAATACTGGACTAATAAAGATGGGTATAGGTACATGTATAGAAGATTGTGTATTTATTACCGTATTATTGCTAACATAAAGACAATACTTTTACTTATTCCATTATTGTATTGTCTGTTTAAACACAATTTTCTACTGTATTGTTTATTTTCTACAAATACTCACTACAGCTGAGAAAATACTGACTGATTATTGTTATAATTTTTAAAATTGAAAATAACAAAACATAACAATAACATATTTGTTATCCTTTGTAACTGTAGCCTTATCTCCCAGAATCCAAGCATTCTACTGTACTAAAAACATGCTGTCCAGTCATTTGGATGAGACAAAAAAACGAGGTCCTGTGTAAAAATTGGCTTGCACGTAAAATATCCCTTGGCAGTTGGAAGTCGATATAAAAGTAGGCCATAGCGCGGCTGCCCAGGCAAAAATTTTCCTCATAACACACTGCATGGCGTATGCCCATCTTCATTAGCCCAGTTTAGGAGCAAAAAAGTAGGAATTTAAACCCCATTTCATTTCATTTTACTAAAAACATCAAAATACAAGTCACACTCTTTTTAAAACGACAAGACATTTAAATCTACACACAAGCCAGCTGTTAAAACACACTAGAACATGCATATTAATCTTACTCTCCGAGCATAAATTATTAATTTCATAAATTTTTAGATCAGAGATTTGTTAAAATTTGGATGCCTTTGTTTGTTTATGGTCTTGATCACTTCATTTTACTTCCTTATTCTGTCATGTCAGAATTTATGATTATCATTAATATTTATTGTTTTGTGTTTTTCAGAAACTATAGCATTTGAAGATCCACATCCGTGTGGAAGAGGGTTTAAGTGTTCGGATTATATCGAAGGTACAGATTGTAATGAATTTTGGGAAGGACCAAATTTTGGCATTACAAACTTTGATAATTTTGGCCTAGCTATGTTGACAGTGTTTCAATGTATCACAATGGAAGGATGGACTGATGTCTTATATGATGTAAGTATGTCTACATCTCTACATGTATGTTGAGAGTAAGTACATGTATGTTTACACCTCTGCATGTGTCTAAGAGTAAGTATGTCAACACATCTACATGTGTGTTATGCACGACCAGTGATGGATAATGGGACTTACGTCTCATTAATTGAGTTATATAGATTTACTTTATCACAAGTCTATAAAATCTGATGCCATGACACTTGAGTTGTTATATATGTCATATGAGACGTGTGAAGTCTAGAACAGTTTTACATATCCCACAAACAATATTTATTTTTAAAAACTCTTTCACTTATCAAAACTCTTCTTTAGTTCATCTGGGTCTCTTTCTCTTGCGTGCGTGTGTAGGTCTTTGGCATGGAGATGAAACCTGAGAAACCAGAGAAAACATACAAGGCTGAATAGGTGACCCTTATACTTGTCACGTACAAGCTGGCAATCGCAGTTACGCTACTTATGATTTATGAAACACATGTCATGTTAGATGAATATGCCACCAAACCCCCAATAAAGTTGAGAAGAACTTAATCTAACACATTCTCTGCTGCATTCCCCATGTGGCCTTTAATATTTGTAAATTTATATTAAAAAAACAAATAAACTGCATCTCCCCGGGCCACTCCCAACGTTGTCCATTAAGTCAAATTGATCCACTATGAACCGAGAATTAAGTAAATGAAAGTTCCGCTTAACCTTGATCATCATTACTAAAGTCAGTACGATAAAAAGCATAGTCTTGATTATCCATTTAATCATTAAATTATTAAGGAAAGTTATGCAGAAAATCTGATCATAATCTAACAAATATCGCAGGCTAGCGTGGACATTGAGAGTTGATTATGGTCTGGATAAGTTAATTAATGTCTAATTAATAGTTTATATAACATTTCAGGCCTAAAGAAAGACCTGAGGCAGATTTACCTCTTGCATAATGTATGTTTACGTAATTTATCTTTAATTGTTTTACTTTCAGGTAAATGATGCAGTTGGTAATGAATGGCCATGGATTTATTTTATCAGTCTTATTATTATTGGTTCTTTTTTTGTACTTAATCTTGTTCTTGGTGTGTTGAGTGGGTACGTACAATTATTAAAACACAGATCCTATTTTGTTGCAATTTTTGCTATTCAAAATTCCGTTTTACTTGTCTTTACTATACTGGATGAGTCGTTGTATAACCTGTGTTCTGGATGATGTGAGGGAGTAACCAATAAAACAGTTTGTTATAGCGAGTTTTCGACGTGAGGTGCACAGAACTGTGGGTAACCCACTAGAAATATCAATGCTTATTGGTTTACCAAATGTCTGATGTCATAGAGTCAAAAGCCATTCGCATAACTTCTGACATGAATTTCAAGTACAACTTGTCAGATCTTTATGTTGTGTAGGTCACCGAAAGTATAAGAAAACAAAACGAAATATAAATCTGTAATTAAATCAGACCTTCTAAACTTTATTTCATAGAGCAGGAGACACGGTGGCTCATTAAATAGGATGTTGGCTTGCTTATCTTGGGGGGATTTCCCTTTGTCAGAGATGTACATGTAGGATAGAGGTCCTGACAAGGGCCAAGCAAACATAGTCGTTAGGATGGGACTCAAACTGATGTCCTGTATGTTTTAACAATCGATGTATCGGCTCCTAGCATCGTCGACCAGACTGAAGGAAAATTGTCTGACCGAACTTGTAATAAAAAGTCTGTCCATGTGTAAATATAAAAAGAATCTATTCTTATTGTTGGCACTGTGTGTTTTATAGAGAATTTTCCAAAGAGAGAGAAAAAGCAAAAGCTAGAGGAGACTTCCAAAAATTACGTGAAAAACAACAGTTAGAGGAGGATTTACGTGGTTATTTAGATTGGATCACACAAGCTGGTAAGACTTATTTATTTAAAGACAGTTTGCCAGATATTACATATTCTGGTAAGGTTAATTAATTTAAGGGGGTTTACCAGATATTACATATTCTGGTAAGGTTAATTAATTTAAGCGGGTTATTCCAGATATTACACAAGATTGTAAGGTAAATTTATTTAAAGGAAGCCTGCCTGATATCACACAAGCTGGTA
Source organism: Patella caerulea (assembly GCA_036850965.1). Lineage (NCBI taxonomy): Eukaryota > Metazoa > Mollusca > Gastropoda > Patellidae > Patella > Patella caerulea. Next base: position 8,124,627 of record JAZGQO010000010.1, read on the forward strand.
AGACCTATTTATTTAAGGGTGGGGAGTGGGGGTCAGATATTAAACAAGCTTGTAAGGTAAATTCATTTAAATGTTAGGAACTATGATCCAAAGTAGAATGCAAGCTCATTACTTCTGTCTATCTGTCTGTTACAGCCACATATAGATATATTTATTTTATGATCAGTAGTGGAATACCGCGTTTTATCAGTGAAATAAAAGTATTATTCCACTGGCGGACAAAGTAGTCCATGTTGTTTTACCTAAAATGATTGTAAAATCATAAAATAAATAGAACATTTGTTGTTTTGTCGTGAATAACATATTTTATTTCATCTCTAAGCAAGAAAACGTTTATATTTTCACTCATGCTACGCATTCGTGGAAATATATAAGTTTTCTTGCTTCTCGATGAAGACAAAACGACAAATGTCCTCTATTTATGTATCACAGTTTATGTCCGCTGTTTTAGAATAAATTGATTTAAGAGAGAAATGGGGGTTTACGGTCCACTCGACACAAACTAGGTCATTTCAGGACTAACGTATGGTTCTATTTTTTAAAAATAATTTGCTTGGCATAGGGATGTTTAGGAGTGGCGTGACACCAGAGGACCCAGAGAAAACCCACGAGGTTGGACAGGCGACACTACTCCTTGTCATGTACAACTGGGGAATTGAAACCACGCCAGTTGATTCAATGACAGGCTTTATGATACAACACGCATACGCTTAACTATCATCCATCCAATCAAACCAACCTAAATTAATTTACAAAGAAATGGATCAGTAAAATAAAGTTGTTTTTTTAACCTAGAGGATGAGTACTCATGCTTAGTTGTTGATAATTTCTTCTCTAAAATCTTTGAACTTGATCAGAATTACATTCCCCTCCAGGGATTGAACTTTACTTGAAAACACACAAGCAAAATTTTGCTTGTTGATTTCAAATGTACAAGCAAAAATAGGATTCTGAAGAAATTCAAGGGGCAATTATTTCTTTAATGAAAATACAAGTTATGTTATACATTGGAGTGTACACATATTCCTTACAATTTCATTAAAAAACTAATGGCAAATAAAACATAACAATTTAACAAACACCAAAACCTGTCCTCAACTCACAAAGTTTCATGAAATGTCAATGCTTTCAGTTTATCATTTTTAAATGTAATTAAACATGTATTCATTGAAACTTTCTATTCAATATTATTATTTCTAGTCAATAATATTTTTGCAAAAGTTGTTCATTATAATTTAACATTTAATGATGGGGGCACACCCACCCACCCCCCACATAGTTGGCAATCTTAGTATTATTTGTATTTCTGCTTTGTTAGAATTTATTTCAATCTGAAAATGAATGATCCTTTGGAAAATCAAAGTATTGGTATAAACAATTTGTCAAGATGTATAGAAATTGAACAGAAACAGGGATAACGCCAGTAAGTAACACGTTGAAAAGTGAGCGAGAAGTCACGTGACGTCGTACATAGACCTCCTTATCGGCATTTGCAAACATCGTGGAATGAATACTCATGAGTTTATAACAGTACTTATTCATCATTAAACAATAAAATAGTGTAAATAACATCAAATATTTTAAATATCTTCCAGAAAAATCAAAACTGCGATATCACGGCACATGTTTTTGTTTTTTTGTCGCGTGAAAGTGAAAGCCATTCGCCAATAACGTATATTTTTGACCGACCCGATGTCGGAATTTGTTTGATGGAAGATAACGACAATAATGAAAGGACAGATACTCGAAGGGCCCCGATACTATAGTCGAACACTACAAAAGGTCAATTAGGATATTTGTGTATTATTTTTATTGAACAGTGTAAACTCTTAGCCAAGAAAATTGAAGATTTTTACCACAATAAAAACGATCATTTCGACAAAAAACTAATGAACTCCGAATGATGTCTGACGAAGAATTCTGAATACGTCACGCATGCGCAGAAGCCACAATACGCCGAATATAGACATCGATTTGTTTATATTTTGCTAGGATGGAAAATAATAATAGAATTTCCGTTTTTGGTCCTAATCATTGTCTTGATTTTGCGTAAAAGAAATCTTGTTATTCAGTAACAATTGTCAACAAGCGAAAAAATGTTACACGCAATTTTTTTCGTGTGACATATTTTGTAACACGCAGTCTACAAAATCAACACGCATTTTGCGTGTTTGCGTCCGTCAAATTCGATCCCTGTTCCCCTCTTACATGAGCTTTGCTTTATATAATTTTGGGATAAAATGTGATTTTTCAGGTAAATGAATTTTTCCGCTTTCATCAAAGTTGAGAAATCTACTTCTGATTTGTAATTGTAAGAAAGTTTTTTTTAACTTATTTTTTTTTTATATTCTAGATGATATTGATCCTGAATGTGATGCAGAAGGTGAAGAAATAGCCACACCCAGGCACAGTATGTTTATTTTCCTCACACATTTATATAGTCACTTTTATATACAGAGTCAGCACTTTTATATTCAGAGTCAGCACACTTTTATATACAGTGTCAGCATTTTTCTACAAAGTGTCGGCACACTTTTATATACCTAGTCAGGACTTTTATATAAAGAGTCAGTGAGCACTTTTATATACAGTCAGTCAGCACTTTTATATACAGTCAGTCAGCACTTTTATAAGTCAATGATTGTAAATCTTGTTATAGAGATACACACTAATTTTGCAATTCTGAATGTAACAACATCATTGTTCATTTTCTTGCATCAGTAAATGTTAAATATTTAGCCAAATTCCATTTATATATTTCTATTTCTACGACTAATGAAGCTTTGTGACATGTGACACAGATCAGTGTCACCTTTCTGCTGCTAATGACACACTAAAAAACACTCACGACAATGCAGGGATGATGCCAGGTTGATTCTGTGGTTACATCTTCCAACCTACTTTTTGCGTGGGTGTTGGGTTGTCTCTTTTATGTGCACACCAATGTGTGCACAGGACCTCAGTTTTTTGTCCCAACCGAATGACTAGACAGCTGTCCTTGTCAGACTATCCGTCATGCATCACTGACAAGGGGAAACCACGCGGGAAACACTTTGTAACCTTAATTGTCTTATATAGAACAGACATAAAAACATGCCTTCTTGTCACCACTTATCTGTTCTAAGTATTTTAAAAAAAAATCTAGATCATATCATGATTATAATATCATAGTTTGAACTGGTTTTATTTTCGTATTAAATAACATAAATTTTAATTTTTACAAATTCGCCGATAGCAAATACCCGCTAATAACTATCTTGAAAAAAACACATTTAGTAATCGAGGCATTTTTACCAAGCCTCGTTCTGAACAAAATACCTTGTTCCAAAAAAAAGGGCAATTTAAAAAACCTCGTTTTGGAACTCCAGACAGCGAGGCATTTTTTTTACCTCGTTTGGACAGAAATGCCGAACGAGGCATTCTGGGGTTTATACTGCTACTTATTGTTTTCTTTTTCTAAACATATTTTCTTTTAATTTAATTTTTTTTTCCCTTCAAGTTTAACCTTTTTCGGCTGTAATTCTATGTTAAGTAAATCAATAGTGTTAAAAAGGTTTTTGTCAGCTGGAAATCGGTCTAACTGTTGGCTTGGGGGATCACGGTGGCTCGGTAGCCTGGAGGTCGTGTGTTCTATCCTTGCATCCATAATTTCCGGCGTGATTACCCCTTGGCAAGTGATGCAGGGACTCACAAGGACAAATGTCTAGTCATTTGAGAGAAAGAAAATCATGGTCGTGTGTACACATTGACGTGCACCTAATGATAATAATAATATTTATTATGATGGTCTCAACAGTCTGTACATAAGTTACAAGAACAAGCATTTTAATGGTAACTAAATAAAACATAAGATCATGAAAATAATAACATTAAATATAAATATAAAAATAAATAGTTTTCAGGAACAAAAATGTTGTCGAAAGATATGGGTTTTCAGGTTTGATTTAAACAGAGAAAGTTTTGTGATAGCTCTCAGATCTAGTGGAAGACTGTTCCACAGTTTAGGCGCTGCCACACTTAGGGCACAGTCACCGTACTGTTTGGACGTTTTCTTCCCATGATCTTTGAAAGAGAAGGGCAACAGCTTCACCTCATTGCTACTCCTAGTACAATATGCCGGTTGCCAAACGTTTATAATATCGGTGAGGTAGTAAGGCGCTGACTCACTATGGTGTATAATTTTGAAAACAATGCAGCAGACAATTTTAAAAATAATTCGCTGCTCGACTGGAAGCCAGTGTAGCTCTTTTAAAATAGGCGTCATATCTGCATGAAAATCTAGCTTCCAAGGATCCCTTTACAGCTGGAATTCGATATGAGAGTAGACCAGAATACCCCTGTCCAGGCAAAATTTCCATCATCACACACTGTATGGCGTATACCCGTCTTCATTATCTCAGTTTGGAGCAAAATAGTAGGACGTTTAGCTCCATTTCATTTCACTGTTGGCTTGTTTCTCTGTTTTACTAAGATTAGCCTTTTACCCTCTGAAAATCAATAACATTGTTAGTGGGAAGGCCAATGGTAGAGATTTTTAAAAAGATATGATTAATTAAATATTGTTTTGTTTTTTTAATAGGTAAATCTATGGAAGCTGAATTATCAGATAAATCAGAAGAATTAAGCAGCACTGACTTAACTCCATCTTGGTTTCAACAAAAAAAGTAAGAAAGAAAAAAGATCATTAAATTTTAATTGTTGACTAAAAGATAAACTTTTAAAATGTGCTCTTCATGTTTTATTAAAAGATTTGTGGAATCAGGTCTGCAAAAACAAAGTTGTTATTAAAACCAGCCCAATAACAAGCCCCCTGTCAATGAAAATGATAAAACTCAACATGTTTATCACTGTATTATCACCGTAACTTGGGTGTCCTTTAATCTTCTGTATCTAGTACTGACTTCTTTCATGTTCTTTAATATCAAATCTTTGTTTAAAGACTTGTAAAAATCATTTCAAATCACCCCAAATCATCTAATTTGTTTGTTTGCATTCTATATCAGATCTTCGTTTGAAAATTCGGTAGTTCATGATAAGAAATTGGAAATAATTCTTGTAAATGTTTTGTTGTACAAGCGATGAAATTGTGTGAACTTCTTAAAGCGATAATTTCATATTTTCTAAGAAAGTCAAAACATAATTATTTCTACGACTTTTGCTCAATAGGTTGTCAACTCACTATTATACGATCATGGGCATTATTTCCCACACTTAAAAATCATTCACACCAGAAATAACACAATTACCTCCCTCATTTCCCCATTCCTTCCATGCAATAGCTATCTTCAAACATTTGAATTTAAAGTTGAAAATGATATTTTTGCATGTGCATGCTGTATCATAAAGCCTAACATTAAGTTAACTGGCGTGGTTTCGAATCCCCGGTTGTACGTGACAAGGAGCAGGGTCGCCTGTCCAACCTCATGGGTTTTCCCCAGGTCCTCTGGTTTCCTCCAACTGCTAAAGACGTCTACGCGCAACCAAATTATTGAAATAAAATTAAACCATATGTTAATCCCGAAATGACATAGTCTGTGTCAAGTGGATGTTAAACCCAATTTCTTTTTCCCCCTCTATTCTATTTTTATGGATGTCTGAAAAATTAGTTCTCAAAATTATTTTGTTGTGTTTCAGGTTTATTTTAGAAAAATGGAACCGAAGATGTAGACGATTTAGCCGTAAAATAGTGAAATCACAAGCTTTTTATTGGGCAGTTATTGTATTAGTATTTTTAAATACTTGTGTGTTAACATCAGAACATTATAGACAGCCTGAATGGCTCGATAGTTTTCAAAGTAAGTTTTTCTTTTATTAAGTATATGGAGGTCTGGATGACCTAGTAGCCTAGGGTGCCACTAGCTGGCTGGTCACCTCTGGCTTGCAGCTGTGGTTTCGATCCCTGGTATGGAGATAGGGGCGCCTTCTCAATCTTGTGGGTTTCCTCCGGGCACTCAGGTTTCCTCCCACTGCTAAAGACCCCTACGCGCAAGCGAAGTATTGAAATAAAATTAAACCATATGTTAGTCCCGAAATGACCTAGTTTGTGTCGAGTGGACGTTAAACCCCATTTCTCTCTCTCTCTCTCTCTCTCTCTCTCTCTCATTTCATTTCCAAGATAGTACATGTACCTCAGAATTTTTTTGTGTGGTATGCATGTAAAAGAGTCCTTGACAGTTGGAATTTTAAAAGATCTACACATAGAAAATTTCCTTGATTATCCTCTGAATAAAATTAATGAATTTTATTTTTTTTTATTTTCAGGTATCGCCAATCTGTTTTTTGTTGTGTTATTTACATTTGAAATGCTGTTAAAAATGTACAGTTTAGGCTTCCAGGGTTACTTTGTGTCTTTGTTTAACCGTTTTGACAGTTTTGTTGTGTTATGTAGTATATTAGAGGTGGTTCTAATTTATACAGAAGTTATGCCACCATTGGGTGTCAGTGTGTTGCGATGTGCCAGATTATTACGTGTCTTTAAAGCGACCAGGTAATTGATTTAATCCTCTCGTCAAACTCTTCTGATATTTTGACCATCATAGGTGAATCTTTGGGGAGCGATGGTTGCTCAGTGGGCACAGCCCTGGCTCACTAACAAAACGGTCCCAAGTTTGATTCTTGCGTGGGCATGTCCAACCGTGTGGATTTTCACGGGTTCCTCTGGTTTCTTCCCACTGCTTACGTGCAATCGTATTATATAATTGAAATAAAATTGAACAATATGTTAGTCCCCAAATGACCTAGTTGGTGTTGAGTGGTGTTTCTCTCATTTCTTTTGTGGGTCGAATAAATTCCTCAGGATTTTTTTAATGTAGTTTCCTCTCGGAGTACCTTATAATATTTATTATTTATTTCAGATACTGGTCTTCTCTAAGAAATCTTGTAGCCTCTTTGTTAAACAGTATGCGATCTATTGCCAGTTTATTGTTACTTCTCTTCCTCTTTATTGTGATATTTGCCTTATTGGGGATGCAGCTGTTTGGTGGACGATTTAACTTTGACCATTCTAAGATGAAACCTCGCAGTAATTTTGATACTTTCTTCCAGTCTCTACTCACCGTCTTTCAGGTAAGTTGCTTGCAGTTACGTTTAAGTACACTATGTGAGTTGCATACATGTACAGGTCTCCTGTCTTCCTCCTTGGAGGGGTTGGATGGTTGAATGTTTAGCGTGCACGCGCTGCATCATGAGTCAACTGGCATGGTTTCAATTCCCCGGTTGTACATGACAAGGAGTAGGGTCTCCTGTCCAACCTCGTGGGTTTTCTCCAGGTCCTCCGGTTTCCTCCCACTACTAAAGACCCCTACGTGCAAGCGAATTATTGAAATAAAATTGAACCATATGTTAGTCTGGAAAGGACCAAGTTTGTGTTGAGTGTCTCTCCTCCTTGAATAATGCAGCCAACGAAACGTTGATCATTGTGGTCAAAGGGGAGATAATCAATTACGGGGTATGTTTCTCGAAGTATACATTCAGTTGCGAACATGTAAGTTCAATAGGGTTGTGTGCATACTCTCTTTGAACTAGGGAATCACGATGGCTAAGTGGGTAAGACGCTCGCTAACCTGGAGGTCGATTGTTTGATCCCTGCATTGACCGAGAAATTTCATCCAAATTTACCAGCATGGTTCCCTTTTTCTAAAAGCGCAAGTTTTCCTGTTAAATGATCCGGTAGCTGCATCGAAATTGTTTAGGTATTAGTACATATACCTTATCGTCATTCAGCCGAGGCTAGATATAGGGTAACAGAGTCTGCAGAGTGGTGCTACCAGTGAACTCATTATTTATTTGTAGATATTGACTGGTGAAGATTGGAATGTTGTTATGTATGATGGTATACGAGCATATGGTGGGGTTGCAGGAATTGGATGTGTTGTTTGTCTCTATTTTGTTGTTCTTTTTATTTGTGGTAACTGTATCCTTTTCAAAACAAACAGATCAATGGATCAAAACATTCAAAATGCATGATATCTTTCTGACGTTTCTGAAACTTTGTAAACACATCAACCTATCATACTAGTCATGCCACAGTGAGTAAGGTGCTGGCTGGCTAGCCTGGAGGTCGGATGTTCGATCCCTGCATTGGCAGAAAAAGATCATCAGGATTTTCCGACGTCGGTCTGCTTGACGGAGGGCGTATCATGGACAACTGTTTAGTTGTTCAGATGTTACGAAAAACTGAGGTCCCGTGTATACATTGGCATCAATGTAAATAATCCCTTGGCAGTCAGAATTTGATATGATAAGATTAGACTTTATGCTGCTGCACTGGTAAATGGTTTATGTCCGTCTTCATTAGCCCAGTCGGAGCAGAACAGTAGGATGTTTAACCCCATTTCATTTCATTCTTTTGATAAGAAATTGCTCAGATTTGATCATTAGTTTCCATGGTAACAAATTTGACTTTTACCTATGCAAGGGTATGCTAATAATTAAGAAAGCTTAATTAGATGTACCACAATCAAATTTGATATTAGCCTGCTTGTAGTAGTTGACATGGTTTTCTTTGACTGTACAATCAGATATTCTGTTGAACGTTTTCTTGGCTATTGCTGTTGATAATTTAGCCGATGCCCAGAGTTTAACAGAAATAGAAGAACAAAAGAATGAGGAGAAGGAACGCACGCGATCCATCAGAAGATCTAAGAGTAAGAGTCCTGTTAAAGATTCTCAGGTAAGCAAAAAAAAATGAAAATTCAAACAATAAAGGCAATTCATCCCTGGGGGTTTGGATGGCTGAATGGTTAGAACGTGCGTGTTGTAGCATAAATCCTGCCATTGTTTCAAATCCCTGGTTGTACATGACAAGGAGTAGGGTCGCTTGTCCAACCTTGTGAGTTTTCTCTGGCTCCCGAAATGACCTAGTTTGTGTCAAATGGATGTTAAACCCCATTTCTCTCTCTCTCTCTCTCAATTCATCCATGTTGACTGTGGTCTGCTAGTTGTGAGAGAGTGACCTTCAGAGTGTATGTTAGTTCAGGTCACATTATCAGAGAAGCATGATAACTAGCTATAATGAGGAGGATTTTTATTGAAATAAAATTAAACCATATGTTAGTCTCGAAATAACCTAGTTTGTGTCGAGAGGATGTTAAACCATCTCTATCTCTCTCTCTCTCTCTCTCTCTCTCTCCCTCCCTCTCCCCCCCCCCATTCCCCTTCTTAGTAGATGAAGTTATGGATGGTTAATGATTTACTGGGTTTTGTGTTGCATATCAAATTCCTCTTGTACATTGTGTGATAAATTTATTGGATGGCAGCTTCAAATAAAAACAAATTTTTCCCCCATTATCTGTAACTTCAAACAAATAAAATAAACAAATTGTTCACATGTTGTCTGTAACTTCAAACAATTAAAAACAAACTATTCCCCTATTGTCTGTAACTTCAAACAAATAAAATAAACAAATTGTTCACATGTTGTCTGTAACTTCAAACAATTAAAACAAACTATTCCCCTATTGTCTGTATCTTCAAACAATTAAAAACAAACTATTCCCCTATTGTCTGTAACTTCAAACAAATAAGATAAACCTATTGTTCACATATTGTCGGTATATTTTACCAGGATGCTGAAGTAGATGAAGGAGTAGATGTAAATGGTAATGAGAATAACGAAGCTGAAAGTGGAGAAGAAAAAGTAGAAACATTGAGCCGTCATCCTAGTAACAGAAGTAGAAGGTAAGAAAATTAAACATACATTATGCAAGAGCTAAATCTACCTATTGTACTTGTAGGTCTTTCTTTACGCCAGAAATGTTATATAGATTATTATTTGGATATCTATTAACATGACAAGACCATAATCACCTCTTGACGCCATCAGATGGGTCTAATTTGAGGGGGGTTATGATGGCCTAGTGGTCTAGAGTGCTGCGCTTCGACCTCTATCTGGCCGGTCACCTCTGGCTTGCGGCTGTGGTTTCGAGCCCTGGTGTGAGCGTATGTGGCATGGAGATAGGGGCGCCTTCTCAACCTCATGGGTTTCCTCCGGGCACTCCGGTTTTCCTCCCACTGCTAAAGACCCCTACGCGCAAGCGAATTATTGAAATAGAATTAAACCATATGTTAGTCCGAAATGACCTAGTTTGTGTCGAGTGGACGTTAAACCCCATTTCTCTCTGTCTCTCTCATTAGATTTGAATCCATTCTGCCATTCAACAAACAGTAGTCTTGATTAACTGTGAAAATGGATAATTGAGACTTTGTTTGTTATCGTAACATTGATAATCTAGGCTACGCTACAATGTTATTAACATGAGTGGAGTAATTTGACCGAAATTTTCAGCATATTACCGTTGAATTATCTGTTAAAACAAAACTGTTTGCTCTTAATTTAATCTATATATATTTTTTTCGCTATTGTAAATTATTGTGGTTTGTTGTTTAATTTTATTAGCTATATGTTTTGTATTGTATTTTCTATGAAGGGCAGGATGTTAGAAAGGCTATTATAGCCTAATCTTCAACCCTTAACCCTTAAATAAAGTCATTATTATTATTATTATTAGTATTATTATTATACTCATCGCTCTGTACGAGATCCTCAAGATCACATGATCTGTAAGCTAGCCGACCGACAACAGAAGTTTTATCTGACAATAATGTCTAAAGACAAAATTCTCAAGGATTAAAATGCATATTTTTTCTTTTTTTTTTTAATGCACTCTGTTGATAATGCTTTGTAATAGTTAATATTGAAATTTGTGTTACAGAAGTCGTAGAGAAAGTACCACTGTGGATCATCACGTGCGGATTAATCTGTGTGCCGAGGATGCCGATACTGGTGAATATCGACATAATCAACAAGTTCCAATTCAAGGTACATGTATGACAACTTTGATCAGGGTGGGGTGGGGTGATTCCCGAATGGTTAGCATAAGCGCGCTGCATCATAAAGTCTGTCATTGAGTCAACTGGTGTGGTTTCGAGTTATATCGAATTTTAGCTGCCAAGGGATCATTTATGTGGACGCCCATATGTACAACGGACCTTGGTTTTTTGTCCCATCCAGACGACTAGACAGCTGTCCTTGTAAGGCCCTCCGCCCTGGACCTCTGAAAACAGGGAAGCGAAGTCCAAAAATTCTGATGAACTTTCTCGACCAATGCAAGGATCAAACACGCCCCTTCCAGACTAGCGAGCCAGCGTCTTACCAAGTTAGCCACTGTCCCTTTGAATAAGAGATAGAGCTAGGTTTTCCAATCAATTTTAATGTAAGCTCTGCTTCTGAATTTCGAAAGTATAGATGAATCCATAATAAATAAGAGGTTCTGTGCCTTAAATTTTTAGAATATACCTATGATGAAGATTGGGATTCGATTTGCTGCTCAACTTTCATTCATGATGTTTTTTAGCTGGGGGTTGGGATGTCCTAGAGGTCTAGAGTGCCGCGCTTCGACCCCTAGCTGGCCGGTCACCTCTGGCTTGCGGCTGTGGTTTCGAGCCCTGGTGTGAGCGTATGTGGCATGGAGATAGGGGCGCCTTCTCAACCTCGTGGGTTTCCTCCGGGCACTCCGGTTTCCTCCCACTGCTAAAGACCCCTACGCACAAGCGAATTATTGAAATGAAATTAAACCATATGTTAGTCCCGAAATGACCTAGTTTGTGTTGAGTGGACATTTAACCCCATTTCTCTCTCTCTCTCTCTCTCTCTCTCTCTCTCATACCGAGGCTAGGTTGAAAATTAAATTGCTAAATTCTCCGTTCAGAGTGGATCAATTTGACTGACATTTTCAGCAAATTGCCTTTATATTATCTAGTTTTTAACTATTATAGTGGGAACTGCCAACTCGTTATCTAATCTACCACAATGTATCTTTAATGAATTTTTAGAAGATACTGATGATGAAGAGAAGGGCGAAGAAACTGAAGATGAAGAAGGAACAACGGATGATGAAATGGATGAGGAGGAAGATGATGCACAGACAACTTCAACACAGATGAGACCACGAAGAATGTCCGAAATTCATATCTCGGATAAAGCCAGACCAATACCAAAGGCCAGCTCTTTGTTCCTATTTTCCCACACAAACAAGTAAGTCGATTTAGTTGTGAAGCAGGATTTATACACAAATATCAACCACAGAATCAGGCCGAAAGCATTTTCAATTATCAGAAATATTTCAAAATTTATCAAAATATTTTTCCGACAACAAAATAATTCGCGAAGGCAGAAAGTATTTTGAATTATCAGAAATATTTTGTGAAGGCAAATATTATAAAAAACAATTTTCCAAGTAATTATAAAGAGACTTTATTTGTTACTAGAAATTTAGTTGCTTCGTTATAAGCAAAATATTCTGTAAATGAGGTTTTTTTTTCAGTCTTGAAAATTGTAAAATAATGCAGGATTGCAGGTTTTGTGAACGCATGGCTTGAAACTTTGAAGTTTTACCTTTTTATAATGTTGATTACCGATGTATCCTTAATGACTACAAAAATGATGTTTATGTTTAGATTCCGAGTCCTATGTCACAAGATATGCAATCATTCTTACTTCCGTAATGTGGTTCTGGTGTGTATTTTAATCAGTAGTGCTATGTTGGCCGCAGAAGATCCACTTCGGTCGGAATCACCTAGAAATAACGTAAGTTATAAGATTTTAATTTTCTCAATAATACTTGGGGGCTGGGAAGCTGTGACTCCTTGAGTTACTTAAATGATTTCAAAACATGTTTATATATTGCTTGGCCAACTTCCCCTATGTATTGTTTGTTATCTGGCAACCTCATCTATTTTATTAAATAACTGGAAAGAGATCAAGTTATATTTCTCTTAAACTTACATAATGCAAGAGCTAAATCTGCCTATAATTAAATCAAAAAATGGACAATTGAGACTATGTTTTTATCCTACCGATTTGGGTAATGATGATCGAGGCTCAATATTCAATCGCAAAAATCACGTTTCAAAGTAGATCGATTTGACTGAAAATTTCAGCTAATTGCCTTTACAATATCAAGTTTTTAACTACTATATATTAATATTATTTGATGTGCAAGCTCTTTATCTAATCTCACATGCTGTATTTTGAAGAGAGAGAAATGGGGTTTAACATCCACTCGACACAAACTAGGTCATTTTGGGATTAACATATGGTTTAATTTTATTTCAATAATTCGCTTGCGTGTAGGTGTCTTTAGTAGTGGGAGGAAACCGGAGTGCCCGGAGGAAACCCATGAGGTGGAGAGGTGCCTCTATCTCTGAAGCGCGGCACTCTAGACCACTAGGCCATCCCAAACTCCCACTGTATTTTTAAAGTAAGGGTGCAGGTTTTGCATTTGTTTTGGAAAGTATCAAATTTCTCACAGCTTTATACCCATGACAATACGTACTCAGGTTGTTCATTTAAAATTTAATTAAAGATACATCATTCCAATGCTAAATTTGTCTATTGCAGGTCTTTCGCTGGGCCTTAAATGTTTAATGTTCGCTTGGCACAAACCAGGTCATTTTTAGGACTAACATGGTTCAATTTTATTTCAATTATTCGCTTTTGCGTAAGAGTTTTTAGCAGTGGGAGAAAACCAGAGGACCCAGAGAAAACCCACATGTGTACAATCAGGGAATTGAAACAATGCCAGTTAAATCAATAACAGACTTTAGGATACAGCGCTCTCCCACTAACCATTCAGGCATCCCTCCCCCCAACCCCTCCCCCACTCTGTATAAAAAAAACTTGGTTTGTAGTGTGATATGATTCTAATGTTTTTAATTCAGATATTCTTACTTGTTTATTTTTTTTCAGATTTTAAACCATTTTGACTATTTCTTCACCAGTGTGTTTACTATTGAAATTATTATTAAAGTAAGTAGATAAAAAAGCGAACCAATGTTGGGGGGTGGCCGTTGAGAGAGAGGTAACGGAACTTCTACTGGACTGAGAATAAACTGTCTACTCGTTAAAATGAAACTAAAAGCCTTTTAGAAGAACACTTCTGCTGAGCCAACAATAATTTGATGTGAAGCATTGAGACAATAACTGACACTCGGATTCCCAGTCCTTCGTCCATCTCTTGGAAAATGACTAACGTTTGTTTTTTGAGCCAGCATTGACTGATATAGAAGGTTAACAGTTTGATGTATTTGTTGTTACAGATTATAACATATGGTTTGGTTCTACATAAAGAATCATTCTGTCGCAGTTCGTTCAATATCCTGGATTTAATCGTTGTAGCTGTTTCCTTGATATCTTTCCCACTGGAGTAAGTATCTTTATCTTTACCGTTTTGTGGGGAGGGGGAGGGGGTGGTTTAACGTGTGTGTGTTGTATCATATGGTTTGTCATTGAGACAACTGTCAGCAGAACAGTGTGCTATGGGACAACTGTCAGCAGAACAATAACCGGGGACAGCTGTCAGCAGAACAATTACCTGTGGGTCAACTGTCAGCAGAACAATTCCCTGTGGGTCAACTGTCAGCAGAACAATTCCCTATGGGTCAACTGTCAGCAGAACAATTCCCTGTGGGACAACTGTCGGCAGAACAATTTGCTTTGGGACAGCTATCAACAGAACAGTTCCCTGTTGGCTGCTGTCAACAGAACCATTCCCTTGTAGGTTTTCTCTGGGTCCCCCGGTTTCTTCCCACTGCGAAAAACCCCTACGTGCAAGCGAATTATTGAAATAATATTAATTCATATGTTAGTCTCGAAATGACCTAGTTTATGTTGAGTGGATGTTAAACCCCATTTCTCTATCTCTCTTTTACCCATTTCTGTAGGTTAACCATTGCTGTGATTAGTAATGCTCGTAAAATGCAATTTCTTTTGGTGAACCCCATTTTTATTATTTTACTATATATGTATGATTTAATATTAGAGGTGATGACAGGAGGTAAGATCTATGTCCATATATGTCAGGACATTATCATTTGTCTATTGTCATGACATGTGTTTACATGTGTCTAAGTCCTGAGATGTTAATACTCATGCCAAAAAATGTGTCTATTGTCATGACAACTGTTTCCGTAGTTCTTAGTCCTGAGATGTTAACAGTCATGCCAAATAATGTGCCCATTGTCATGACATGTGTTTCTGTAGTTCTTAGTCCTGAGATGTTAACAGTCATGCCAAATAATGTGTCTATGGTCATGACACGTGTTTCCATAGTTCGTAGTCCTGAGAAATGAACAACCATGACATGTGTTTCCATAGTCCTGAGAAATGAACAACCATGACATTATAATGTGTCTATTGTCATGACATGTGTCTTAATTTGTCATGACATAGCTTTGGATTGTTATGTCCAAATCAGTCATGTTATGACCAATGTGTTATGGTAGGTACTCTATGTGTCAGGTGTCATTATCACTCATGAGATGTCGAAACTTCGCTTAGTATTAAACTCAGTAATTGTGTATCCATAAATTTTACTTTGCGTTGAGATTATGATATGACATGGTAGTATTGACTTGGATCCATAATTCATTTCGATTTTTTACACTTTCGATGGCCTACAATACATGTAATTCGGACCAGTTGCAGTTGTAGGTCGTGCAGGAGTTGTTTTTGACATTGATTAGTAAATCAGCATTGACGTTCCAGTAGTTAACCCACAGAACTCGCCATAACAGAATATTTCATTGGCTAATCCCACACTTCGACCTAAACGCCGGTAATGTAACAACTCTTCCAGATCCTAGTGTAGTTAAAGACAAGTAAAACAAAATTTTGAACTATAAGAAATGAAACGTAATAGGATCTGTGTTTTAACCAGATTGGGAAGATCATGTGAATCAGTTAAATGTCACATCTATTTATATATATAAATGTATACATATTTATACCACACATGATGTTCACCCACTAAAGAGTATTATTCACAATCACACCTCTGGGCTGGCGAATGGTTAGCATGTGGGTGCTTATATAACATATGTGGTTTAATGGCCTAGAGCCAGACATTAAGTAATATATTGATACTGCACGAGGCACTACCCGACTGTTGTTTCAATATATTATGCAATGTCTTTTGCTCGAGAACATTAAACAACTTGAAATACAGACACTATCCGTCATGTGCTATATTATTTATTGATACTGCACAAGGCATTACCTGAGTGTTGTTTCAATATATTATGCAATGTCTTTTGCTCAAGAACATTAAACAACTTAAAATACAGACACTATCCGGCATGTGCTTTTCAATGAAATGCATCGCGCAAGTGCAATATTTTATCTAGTATAGATAATGTACGATTGGCAAGTTGCCCGTACATTATTGGAAATAATGGTACGCCAACATCAAAGGATAATGTCACATCTGTATTTTAAAACTATTTGTTTACACAGCAACTGAACACATATAGACATTGTAATTTAACTCACTTCTTGTCCCCAGTTTCCTCACACTGCTAAAGACCCCTACGCTCAAGCGAATTATTGAAATAAAATGAAACCATGTTAGTCCCGAAATGACCTAATTTGTGCCGAGTGGACGTTAAACCCCATTTCTCTCTCTCTCTCTCACTTCTTGTCCTTAAGTCTTTTTGTTCCTAGGAGTTGGATGACCGAATGGTGAGCGTGTGCGTGCACTGTGCTATATCACAAGGCCTGTCATTGAATTCACTGCCATGGTTTTCGATTCCCTGGTCGTACGTGACAAGGAGTAGGTGCATGTCCAATGTCATAGATTATCTCTGGGTCATCCGTTTTCCTCCCATTGCTAAAGACCTCTACGTGCAATGGAATTGTTGAAATGGAATTGAACCATGTGTTAGTCTCGAAATGACCTAGTTTGTGTCGAGTAGACGTAAACCCAGGCCTGGAAATAACAGTTTTAGATGTACCTGACAAAATGGCAGGCACTAATGATAGTACCTGACATTTTCAACTTAGTGCCTGACATGTATTAATAATATCAATAAAAGAGACAAATCAGTGCCTGACAAAATGACAGGCACCAGAGGTTTTATGCCTGACAAAGCCTGAATCTTGCCTGACATTGTCCGTGACAAGTGCCTTATTTCCAGGCTTGGTTAAACCCCATTTCCCCCTCTCTCTCGCCTATCAAAATGAAAATTGCAATCATTATTTTTATACACTGGGTTTTTATGCAATTCACATTAAAAAAAATATATTTATGTACACAGCAACTGGACACATAAAGAAATGTTATTTTAACGAATAATTTTCATTGTTGAATAAATAAGAACTTTAGATTATATTTTACGACAATTTTGAATAAACATATTGATTTCTTCCCTTCGAGACATAAACATTTTATCTTTTCAAACTTTCAGTTACAATTACTCAATTTAGATGTTGAATTAGGTTGTGGAGAATTTTTGTTTATACCACAGGTTGAAAAAAAAAAAAGCATTTCATATTAAGCAAATCTTCAGTGTACTTGAAACTGATGGGAAATTTCATATCCAGATAAAATTATGATTTTTATATTTTTTTTCAAATATTTTCAGCCATGAAGCTATATCTGTTGTAAAAATTCTCCGTGTGTTGAGAGTACTACGTCCTTTGCGTGCCATAAACAGAGCTAAAGGTCTAAAGGTAGGTTTTTTCTTTAAAACTTTTTTGGGTCAGGGAGGATCGCCGAATGGTGATCACGTCCGTGCTGTATCATAAAGCCTGTCATTGAATGGGGGGTTGGATGGCCGAATGGTTAGCACGTCCGTGCTGTATCATAAAGCCTGTCATTGAGTCAACTGGCTTGGTTTGGAGTCCCCGGTTGTTTGTGACAACTAGTAGGGTTCCTGTCCAATGTTATGAGATTTCTTTGGGTCCTCGGTTTCCTCCCACTGCTAATGACCCCTAGTGTAATCTCTCTCTCTCTCTCTCTCTCTCTCTCTCTCTCTGTTATATAGGGGAATGTTTATGAAATCAGGAGTATATAGGAGAATGTTTATAATATGTTGGTATATTTTTATTTTTACAGCATGTAGTACAGTGTGTTATTGTAGCTGTACAAACTATCTATAATATTATGTTGGTCACATTCCTTCTCAAATTTATGTTTGCTGTTATAGGAGTTCAACTATTTAAGGTAAATTTGTTGTTTTTTATAGTTTTTTGGGTGGCCTGTCATATAGTCAAGTGGCATGGTTTCGAATCCCAGGTTGTACATGACACTGTTGAATTGGATTGATTATGAAATTAAGTTCCAAGCTTATGATTTTTCATTAAAGGATATCACAATATTTAGATCATGATCAGGCCCTTTAACTAAAAACAAACCAATAAATAGGATAAGTAAAATCTTATTTTAGCCCGGAGGACCAAGCTGAATATAGTCTCCCAACTCTACATGCTGAATGTGGGTGGATGACCGAAATCAAGCATGTGAGCACTATCATAAGGTCTCTCGTTGAGTCTACTGGGTGGTTTCCCTTCACTGCTAAAGACCCCTACGGGCAAGTGAATTATTGAAATATAATTGAACCATGTGTTAGTCCCAAGATGACCTGGTTTGTGTCTAGTGGATGTTAAAGCCCATTTCTCTCTCTTTCTACATGCTGAATTGTGGCAAATTATGATGTTGAAGTTGAGGATTCATTCATTCTAAGGAATAACTTTTTCCAAAACATGCTAAATTATTTTTTGTTTTACTTTTTTAAGGGAAAATTTTACAAATGTACAGATACATCTAAATTGTCTGAAGCAGAATGTCGGTAAGTAATGTTTTTGGAACTTGGTTGAATTCCAACTTTGTAACAGCGAATAAGACATGAGATAAAACACAATTGAACAAATTTTGACAACCTGTAATTTGATTAAATGAGATAAATACTGAATATTGCAGTTATCAATGGATAAACAATTATTGTATCTTAAATCTGAGCTATGATAATTGTTTATCCATAGAACTCTTGTGTTTGTCTTAAAGATACATTATGGGAGATTAGATAATGTAAAATGAATTTGACGAAAATTTAAGTCCACTCTGATCCAAGAATTAAGCGATTGAATGTACAACCTAGCCCTCCGTACAATAAAAAAGCGTTTAATCATGAATGAAAGTTGAGCAGCAAATCGAATCCTAATCCAGTAAATATCACAGGCTAACAATGACTTAAAGAGTTGATTACAGTCTGGATAAGTTGATTAATGTCTATTCAATAATTCAGGTAACATTTCAGGCCTGAAGAAAGATTTGCCACAGGCAGATTTAGCTCTTGCATAATGCAAGTTTAATGTATTCAATTACTAAATGCCATTCAATCAGTATATTACAGTAGTTATTTTAGATGTTTTTATTTTTCATTTTCCAGGGGCTAATTAAGGAGATCGCGTGGCGTCACTGGACGAATGGTCTAACACATGTACTTTAGATCATAAGATCAGTCATTGAGTCAGTTGCAGTGATTTCGATCCCAAACTTTTTAATGACAAGAAATAAAGTCGTCTGTCACTATCCAGGGTTTTCTAGGTCCTCCTGATTTCTCAGGTGCTAGCGACCTCTACATGCCAACAAATTATTGAAATAGAATTCAGCCATGTTAATCCTGCAATGATCCAGTTTGTGTTAAGTGGCCATTGAATCCCATCTCTCTCTAAAAGAGCCAGTAGTAATCTAAGATTTTATATTTTTCAGGGGCCAATATATAGATTTTAAGGAAGGAGATTTTGATCAACCCATTGTATTAGATAGAAAATGGGAAGAGAGTGCCTTTAATTTTGATGATGTCAAACAAGCCATGCTCACTTTATTTACAGTAGCAACATTTGAAGGCTGGCCTTCGTAAGTCATGTTTATTTCTGTCAAAAGTTTCTTTTTTTATTGTTGTTGCTCACATCTGTCTGTCCGTCCGAACACTCAACTGACTACATTGAATTTCAGCAACTTTCATAAATTACTTCTACAGTATGGCTCTTATTTCACTTTGCAGAACTTTGTAAACGCTCTTATAACAAAAGTTTAAAGTTTTGTAACAATATAGAATACCAATGCGATATGATTGGAATCTAACACTGCAGATCTGTTTAACCCTTTAGAACCTGGTACATGTAAATATTGAGTAAAGTATACGAAAGACTGCATTCACTGTAGAATGATTAGGATTGTATTCCATTTGGACTTACCAATGCCCCATTATCCTACCAACGACTTGTGCAAGGTGTTTGTTGCCTACGGCTGCATATTTCTTTATATTGGGTGCAGAATGATTAGGATTGTATTCCATTTGGACTTAACAATGCACCATTATCCTACCAACAACTTGTGCAAGATGTTTGTCACCTACCCTTTGTCTCTTCTTGTTGATAATCTGTAATACAGAGAATTGTTTGACAGACAACTTTATGCCGAGACTTCAAAATGAAAAACCAAGCGTTGACTTGACTGCGTTGACTTAACTGTATATTTACTGATTTTGTTTCACTTCTTATTTCAGATTATTATATAAATCTATAGATTCTAATGAGGAGGGGATGGGACCTATCCACAACTTTAGGCCTTTTGTGGCCATATTCTACTTTGTCTTTATTATCGTTATTGCTTTCTTTATGGTGAATATCTTTGTTGGTTTTGTTATCGTCACCTTCCAGAATGAAGGAGAACAGGAATATAAAAATTGTGAACTTGATAAAAATCAGGTAAGATGCTATTTGAATTAAATTTACAGTGTGACAGAACAAGAGTCGTGAGAGAATCTGTTTTAGTAGTCACTATGTTTTAATGTCGTTTACCACAATATCGATGTGCTGACAAGACCCAATTCGTCACCTTTTAGCGAATTTCTGGAAAAATGAACACATAAATCCCTTGTTAGTAAAATAGGGGTTGAGTGGTTGATGGTCTAGTGATTGAATACGTGAAAACACATGGCCTGTCATTTATTGGCGTACACAAAAATAGGGGTTGAGTGGTTGATGGTCTAGTGATTGAATACGTGAAATCACATGGCCTGTCATTTATTGGCGTACACAAAAATAGGGGTTGAGTGGTTGATGGTCTAGTGATTGAATACGTGAAAACACATGGCCTGTCATTTATTGGCGTACACAAAAATAGGGGTTGAGTGGTTGATGGTCTAGTGATTGAATACGTGAAATCACATGGCCTGTCATTTATTGGCGTACACGTAAAAGATCCCTTGACAGTTGCAATTCAGTGTGTAAGAGTAGGCCGTAGCGCTTCTGTCCAGAAAATATTTCCCTGTTGTCTTCATTAGCCCAGTTGATGCAGGAAAGTGGGATGTTAAACCCTATTTCATGGCTATGTGAGAAAGACACTGGAGGTCGCCGGTTCATCAAGCTGAGGGCCTGACATGGACAGCTGTCTCTTCGTTTGGATGGGATAAAAAAAAAAAAGCAGGTACTTAAAGATCCCTTAACATTGAATTCGATATAAGAGTAGGCTGAAGTCCAGGCAAAATTTCCCTCATATTACACTGTATGCCCGTCTTCATTAGCCCAGTAAGAGCAGAACAGTAGGACGTTAATCCTTATTTCATTTCAGTTCTGTGAATGAAACCAACTCTGCATGTCTTAGATGCTTGTTTGATGCACAATTTCCACAAATTGATGCATGTCAATGTTCCAACAATTTAGGTTAGGGTCTTGGGGGACAATCCTTTATTTGCATTGTCTTTAAGCCTATTGTTTCTCATTATGGTCAATACTTTATTTTATATTCCAGAGAAAGTGTATTGAGTTTGCCTTGAAAGCCAAACCTATGCGGCGTTACATACCTAAAGCTAGAATACAGTACAAAATTTGGTGGTTTGTGACGTCACAGGCTTTTGAGTATGGCATTTTTCTATTGATTATGATAAATACGGTAACCTTGGCAATGAAGGTAAGTCAACAAACATTTAATCTCTATGGCCAGTCAAATATTTTATGAAATTCACTTTTTTGCTACTTCAGAATCAGGATTTTTTTGTGCATCTTTTTTATCGCATATCTTAGCAAAATGGACAAATGGAAACAAGTTGGAAAACTGCTATGAAATTTTTTTTTTTAAAAGATCTTCCATGGGGAACTTGTTTGACAAATTTGAATTATACTTGCAAGACAATGAATTTGTGACAACTGATGTCTGAATAATGCACTTGCAGATAAGAAAAAGTCTAAGGTGTGAACATTTGACCCAGTTATGCTTCAATTTTTGTGGAGTGTCTTATTTAGGAATTAAATAAAATTATATTTTCTGGAATATTTGGTTGTAATTACAGTATTATGGTCAAAGTGGCACATACTCCAAGGCTCTTGACTACCTCAATATGATCTTTACTGGTGTCTTCACAGTCGAGTTCCTGCTCAAACTTGCAGCCTTTAGGTTTAAGGTAAGTCTACTGATAATACACGACAATCTATTTCCTACCAGACTATAGGGAGTGTTTGAAATTCTCAGGTCCTGTCTTCATAAGTTCAGTTGGAACAGGACTATGATTCACGGAATCTTAACTTAAGATAAAATCCAAATTTTAGTAGATACTTCAGTTTTGATTGGCTAAGCACTAAAATCAATCTAATATTATCCAATCATATGACTAAAATTTGGATTTTATCTTAGTTAAAATTTCGTGAATAAGGCCCCTGAACAGTAATATGTTAGAGCCCATTTCATTTTATTTGAGGTTACGGAGTGGAAAGTGTTGTCAAGAGAGATTGGTAATATGATCTTAAGGGGCGTGATATTTTGTAGTAGGGGGTAATACTGTGTCCACTTAGATCAAGGAGTAGGGTCTTCTCTCCAGTTTTGTTTGATTTTTACCAGTCCATTGATTTTCTTTGAGTCATCTGACGAATAAAGTACGCTACACGCAAGCAAATTATTCATTCAAGTGATCAATATTTTGAGTGAACCTTAAATTTTAAAAACTAAATGAATATTTTCAATTTTATTATGTGGAAGCAGGATAAATGTTTATAGATATTCTCGCAATATAATAAGTGTTTTCGTCTAAAATAGTTGATTTGTGCAACTAGCTTTGTGTCTGGGCTGAAGCGGAACTAATTGTATAGTGACCGAGTACGTGATTTTTCAGATATTTCCTTGAAGATTGGAATAATGTTTTAATTATAATCATGTGATTTAACACTATATGATTGGTCATGCATGTGGGGGTTTGGATGGCCGAATGGTTAGCGCAAATCATAAGGTCTGTCATTGAGTCAACTGACATGGTTTCGATTCCCCGGTTGTACATGACAAGGAATAGGTCGTCTGTCCAACCTGGTGTGTTTTCTCTGGGTCCTCCGCTTTCCTCCCACTACTAAAGACCCCTACGAGCATGCGAATTATAGAAATAAAATTGACCCAAATGTTAGTCCGGAAATGACCTGGTTCATTTCTCTCTCTGTCTGGTCATGCATGTTGGTTAATAGTAGCCTAGTTTAACCAGACATGTCAAACCATTTTGGGAAGTTGAATGCTCTTATGGTAAGGTCTGTAAGAGTTGTTCAATACTTGTTTACTGTTATGTCAAAGCATGACAGGGTCCATGATTACTAAATGATAAAAATTGTAACTAAAAATTTGAAATTATTATGTATTAGATTCATGGTTCTTAACCTGGGTAGATGGATGGCCGAATTGTGTCATAAATTCTGTCATTGAGGCAACAGGCGTGGTTTCGATTACTTGGTCGTAAGTAGGTTTTCTCTGGGTGCTCAGGTTTCCACCGAAATGACCTAGTATGTGTGGAGTGGATGTTAAACCCCTTTTCTCTCTCTCGATTCCTAACCTATTGAAAGGGGCCCGAAACCCACTGAGCAAACACCGAACCCGTCAAGTTTGAATTATTGTTTATTAACCATACACGAAAGGATATGTAATAAAACCAATTACGAACAATCCAAACCATTAGACAAGATTCAAAGTCTTAAAAAAACATTAAAGGCAAAATAGTGTAATGAGCAAATGGTCTGTTCACCGTGTACAAAATACACGACAAACAGTAAGAGTAAGCTTACTCTGCCTTGTGCCAAACCCGCCATAGCTGCATATAAAATTCAGTACAACATTAATTTGGACGTAGTGCCTTTTTTGACAGACTGTGAAAGTTTTATTTGCATTTCTTCCTGGCAACACAATTGTATTAAATTAATGTGTGTGGCCTGATTTTGCGATATTTTTTTTAAATAAAAATACAAAATTTTCATTTATTTCAGGGTTTGGTCGAACATGGGTAAAATCCCACTGCTTTATTACATGATATTAATTACTGTTGTATTTCTTTATTTCAGAATTATTTTGGTGATGCGTGGAATGTATTTGATTTTATTATTGTACTGGGCAGTTTTATAGACATTATATATACAGAATACAACGTAAGTACAAATTTCTCTCTCCCCAAAATATTATATTACCCCTTTTTTCTTGCTTTATCTCCATGCTTCTGCTCCGTGCTTTGTGATTGGAGATTTAGTTTTTGTTATCATAATAATTACCATTGACTATATCAATACACAAACTACTAAACTGTATAATATGTAAAACAATAAGGGTCTTAATCTCGAAAATTGAAATACTCTTAAAATCAAACTGATTAAAACACAGATCCTATTTCGTTTCGTTTTTTAAAAGTTCAAAATTTTCCTAAAGCTTGTCTTTACTACACTACGATCTGGAAGAGTTGTTTCGTTGACATGTTCTGAATGGTGTGCCATGAATGGAACTGTGGATAAACCACTAAAAATTTCAACACTGATTATTTAATCAAATGTCAAATCTTCACAGGCCATCGAAAAAATAAAAAAAGAAAGAGAAATATTCATCTGTATTTTAATCCGACTGATTTCGACAGGCCCTGAATTCATAAAGCATTCTCAAGCTTAAGTTCAGAATTAAGTCACAATTGTTCTCTTTATTTTGACTAATATATAGCTTTACAAAACTTTGTTGTTTTAGTGTATCAATACATCAATAAGAAACTATGGCAAAGTTTTGTTTTTCTTGATTAAAGAAATTTCTCATAAACAGTGATTGAAAGTTGAGTTTGATTCTTAACTTAGGTCTGAGAGGGCTTTATGAACTTGGGCACAGATTTCTAAGACTATTATTTAAATCAAAAAGTTCTTGGGAATTTCAAGACTAAGGCCTCTTATTGTTGATTTGTCAGCATTTTTTCATTTTTAAAATCAAATTATGCTAATATGTGTGCCTTGTTATTACATTGATGTCATTTTGCCATCGTGAAAGATAATACAATATGTACCGGTTTATAAATCGCATAACGTTTTATCTATCCAAATAATCTCTCTCTTTTTTCTCTCTTAACACATACACACCATCAAATAAGATGTACAAAAAAATATATTTCCAAATTGTTTACAAATTTATAATCATTGTGCATTTGAAACAAACTTTATTATAAAACTTGACATGAAAAATTGTTGTTATAGAACTCCCCTTAATTATTAAACTCTGACGTCATACAAATATGGTCTACGTATTGCTTATATTGTATATATGATATAAGAATCAATTATGAATGTTATATTATGTATGATTTGTAATACACAGGAATTCTCTGACGATCCTCATAAGGTAACTAGTACAGAAATTGTCTATATTATACTGTGTACATGTTTCATTGTCCAATATCCTTCTGGAGATACAAGTAAATTATCTGTGATTTCTAATTGGAAATACAACTATTTCTTTCCACAACCATGACCGGCTTTTTAGAACAATTAGTCAGGGGGGTGGGTAACAAAGATTTTGAACTTCTTGTTGTTGAATCAATCTGGCGTGAAAGTTTGTAAATCTGTGTGAAATTAATAAACATGATGCCATTAATATAAGAATATTTTATGGTATAATTTGATTATGATATCTCAGGAGGCCAGGATATCATAATTCTGCTGTATGCAGCAGATTTATAGACAAACTACATTACTTATCTTGTTCTTCTTTGGGGCAACAGTCTTTGAGAAGAAAAAAAAGAAGTCTCTGCCAATCCACGCATGAATGATTTTTGAAACAAACTTCCTTAGATTTTATGTTGCGAACGATGAATGAGAAATCCCGAAATGGATTCTCAGGCTGGGTCCATACATAGCAGACTCATCCCTTCGGGTTACGATGGGTGAAAAGAAAGAAAGAAACACAATGTTGATGGTACGAACTCTCTAGTGCATCTCACATGCTTTATTTGGGACTACATTTATATATTAATAGTATGCTTGTATTCATACACCAATAGACGGAATTATATATAACCAGTCACTATAAAAAGATGAAGGAAGTTTGTTTCTAACATGTATGATTGTTCTCTGGACAGTTCCGCATAGATTGGTGGACTTTTATCTTTGGTTCTACGTGACAAGGAGTAGGGGTCACCTGTCCAACTTTGTGGGTTTTCTCCGGGTCCTTCAGTTTCCGCCCACTGCTAAAGACCCCTACGCCCAAGCGAATTATTGAAATAAAATTAAAACCATATGTTAGTCCCGAAATGACCTAGTTTGTGTCGATTGGATGTTAAACCCCATTTCTCCCCCCCCCCCCTTTTATATTTGGTGACGACAGATTGATTCAACATATGTCCGTGAATATTTCGTAATGTTAAAGGCTGTGAACACAATAATTACCAAATACGCGATAAAGACGTATTTTTGGTGAAGTTCTCATGGATACAGTGAAACTCATTGTTTGTAGTTAGTTGATATTTGGTTTCTGATTTTACTTTATATTTAGATGTATAACAATTATTGCTATGTGATTAAGTTCTGTACAGCCAAACGTTGTGTGTTTTTTCTATCTAGATTTCAAATTTTAATAGATAATTGTGTCCAAAGAAGCCTGACTTCAAAGAATTTGAAGACCATTATAAAATGATTGAATTCACCAGGGTTGGATTGACCTGTTGGGAAGCCTGCAACATGTCAATGTGAGAAGAGGGAGGGGGGGTGAATAAAAAAGGAAAAAGCATAGGGTCCACTGCCATGAGGGTTGTAGGTGTCCCCCCTCAGAAAGATACATTCTATTTGGTACATTCTGAGGTATATTCGTGGTGATTAACATCTCTCGTTCATCCCATTCAAGCATTTGGCCCCAACCACTCCTCCTGGATCCGGTACAGAAGTTATTGCTCTAAAATGAAGTGTTTGTTGGGTCTATGTCATCGATTTACTTATGCAGTGGAATGAAAAAAGAAATGGTTTCTTTTTTAGTCTTACTCTTATGATCACGTTCTATGTAGTATGGGGGAAAAGGGGGTGTTAGATGATCGAATGGTTATGCCAGATAGTAAAGTCAGTTATTGAGTCAAGTGGTGTGATTTCAATTCCCTGCGTGTACTGACAGTGAGTTTGATTGCCTGTCCGTCCAACCTCTTTGGTTAACTCAGATTTCCTCCCTTACGCTCAAGCCAATTCTACCAACCAATCCTGTGTTAGTGCGCATGCGTCAAGTCAGTGTGAAACGCAAGCTCAAGCGACACAGTCATAAAAACTTTATATCTTCATTGAGAATTATTTCTTATGATTTACAAGCCAATTAATGAAATGAAATTGCACCATATGTTAGTCCCAAAATGACCAAGTTTTTGTCAAGTGGGTGTTAAACTCCATTTCTCTTTCTCTCTCTCTGTCTGAAATATAAGTTAAGTTATATTGGGCTTCTGTTCAACAATGTTTGAAGGTTCTTTTGTTTTTCTAAGCTAGTCAGTTTACATTTTATTTCTAGAACGCTTATTGTGGTGTATTTTTTAAAAAATACATTTTTGATTCAATGTGAACATAAGAATATCCTGTAGTTTTGAAAAACTCCATAAAAATTATGCTTTGAAGATTGGTATTGGAAGATAAGTCACTCGACTGAATTGAACTGAATATAATTAAAACACAAGTTCTGTTATTCAATCACTACATCGTTATCATTATTAAGCATGAACGTGTACAAGGCACCAGTTTTAGTTTGCATGTTAAAGAAACGTATAATTATTATTAATATTAATACATATCATATAGAAATCATTTTAATCATATGAACAACTAAAATTGTAAATATATTGTCTATTTAATATCTTTCTTTGTATTTATTTTTTCCTGTAATGAATTAATAAGTATTTGAAAATGGATGATGGATGCCTTTAATTTAGCTAGAAAGTTTTAACATACCTACATGTAGTATACTCCACTAATTATAATTAATGAAACACATCATTATTTATACAGAATAACACTCTTATTACTCTTAACTTTGCACGTAAATTAACATGAATGATATATGAATTGCATCGATTTAGTTTATTTTCATATATAATTTTTTTTTCCTTCAATGCTGTTCCTTTTCAAAAGCGTGCCGAGGTTTGTTAACATTTCATAACATATTTTGGTCTGCATGAAACCTAAATTGTTACTCCTCCGCATGAACTACATGTGCATGATCATATGAGTTTTTTGTCATTTTTACGTACCATGTATGTTTAGTTATAAGATGTCTTGTTTGCATTAAGTTCTCTTATTTCATGTCAATTCAGTTGCTAATGAATTTAATAAAAACAATATCATGTAGTAGATTTCATCGATAGATATAGATTCTGAATATTTAAAAGAGTTGAAGAAAAATATAATAGTACCCTAGTTACTGATATTTGTCGTGTTGCTAGGAGACAGCTAAACAATAGAATTATGTCTGTGTAGATCTAGAAATACCAGAATAGAGAAATCTGTAGATAAATCTAGAACTCGTAGATTAAGAAAAAATTATATAGGTCGTACCAAAGGTAGGTCCATGATATTAAAAAGAGTTTGTAGTTAGAATTAGAGTGAAAAATTTGTGAAATAAAACTAGAAAGTTAGAATCCGTAATCCTTGCTTTAATAATCCCAGCTTATTAACGGCTTTCTATTCTCGCTTATTGTTCCGCACTAGACTAGAATAGTTAAACGTAACTTATAATATAGAGTACAAAAGACAATAGTTTAGAAACCCTTTCTAAATATTGATATTATTGATATTGTTGCAGTTTGGTGACAAAATTTATTACATGTTTACAGATAGTGTCATGTTTAGATTCTAATTTCAAAGCCATTATGCTATGATCTATTTCACAAAACAAATGATAATAAATTCTTTCAATGACATTCACCGATCACAATTCTATGGAATACGTACAACTACTGCTTATGTAAATTACTACTGGACGGTTTTTCAACTACATTTCTAAAGTCTTTATCGAGCGATTATGAATTGTCGGAAATTAAATAACATGAATATGTAGTTTAGACAAATAACAGTTATGATGAATATTGATTATATTTAACTATTTGTATACTTTACAATAGGACTTACAGGTGATAAAACTGTTGCATGGAGATCCATATATACATGTATATAGTGTGTGTATAAGATATGTCTAGATGACAATGTTCAAATGTCAGTGTTCATGTACGATATTATTACCATTATTATAATGGATTTTATGTTTTGAGATAACAAATGTGATCAACAGAAGAGTGTATAGTTTATTTATAATAAATTTTACTTAGATCTGATTGTCGTTAAACATCTATTTATATATTTAGATTAGTTTTTAATTTTGAAATATAGAATTATATATATATTAAAGTAGATAAAGTATAAGTACTTTCTATTAAGTTCTATATGTAACGATAGATGAATACATAAAAAGATAAAAAAAAAAAAACTTCCAGTTAATATAAAAACAACCATTTCTTTATTCTGATTATACAGAAGATTAAAAAAAATTGAAAATATGTCCAGGTAAAAAAAAAAACAACCAATGGACATATTTTTAATTTATTTTTATGTGTATTGTAGGATATTATTAATACGTTACTAGGGAATTAGGTGTTGATTTTATATAATGGTTAACCCGTTAAGTGCATAGGTCGTTATATAACGTGTTGGACAACTGCCACTCACTGTGTATAGGGCGTAATATAACGCCTTTGAGATATTTTCCTAAACCTATTCCCAAATCAGGAATAAAAAGGTCCAAAAATGACTTCAAATTAATTACACAATAGGGGGTAGTTAACGTTTTAAAAACGTCAAGCTTAACGGGTTAATGAACAAAGAACTGTACTTGTAAGAAATGTGAACTTGTGTTTGTTTGTAATATTACTGGAGAGAGATGTATAGATTATTATAGTCTATAGTTTTAATCATAAGGCATGATTTGTATAGTGTCAGTTCCAAATGCTAAACCGTCCAATGTTGTTCTTATAATGATCGGCCATGTTTTATTGTGGCCTTGCCGCCATCTTTGTTTGTTATATTTGTTAATCTGAGTTCATCCATTCAGTCCTGGAAATAACGCTTTTAGATGTACCTAACAAAATGTCAGGCACTAATGAAATAGTACCTAACATTTTCAACTTAGTGCCAGACATGTATTAATGATATCATTAAAAAAGACAAATCAAGGACGGACAAAATGACAGACACCAGAGGTTTAGTGCCAGACATTGTCAGTGACAGGTGCCTTATTTTCAGGCTTGCATCCATTACTGTACCACATAGTGGATGATGACACATATAGTTGAAATATTTACGAAGGGTACAACCGACGATGATCATAAACGGTGTTCATTTCCGGGAACATTCACCTTCAGTTATTATTAGTTTTGAAACTTCTATTCGGATATCGATACAAAATAAGGGTTATCCGAATCATTTTACCATCCGTTACAATAGTATTCCGATCACAAATCTCAATCCCATTTTCAACACCATAGTTTATGCTCATTGACTTACTCTCTCCGACTTGTGAATTTGATATCAGGAAGGGCGAGTCCAGGAATATGAGCAGCTGGGGGTCAAAGGTGGAGACAATATGAAGTTTGGCGTTAGGTGGGGGGAACTTCCCGCAAATTTGATATATTCTGAAGCATTGAGGCAATATTCCTGACATGTATAGAATTGCAGTGGAGTGAGCCGAAACGGCATTATTTCCATACATATCTGTATAAACTGGATAATCAAGACTGGTTATTATCGTTGCTACGGTATTAATGACAATTGACCCAGAGTGAAATAATTTGACTCAAATTTTCAGCATATTCTCTTTTAAATATCAATTTTTATACTTTTTTAGGGTGAACTGTGTCAACTCGTTATCTAATCTTACCTTGTGCCCCGTTAATGAAAATATAAAAATAATAGACACATCTGCCGGGATACTTCTTCTGTGCACTGGTTTTATCAATCCTTGGTTGTCCTTTTGAAATCCTTGACCAAACCAGCCCTCTGTCCTGCACCACTGACAAGGGGAAACCACACTGGACTATCCTGATAATTTTTCTCGGCCAACATCGGAATTTAACTCACGACATGCACTGTTAGCTTTGCCATCCGATTTAGGATTTGACCCTAAAAAATCCAATTCATATCATTCATTCAGTTCTAAATCGCAGGATAATGTAAAGTCAGAGTTGACATCAAAATCATTTCATGCCAGATACTCACCGAACTGAATAAAGCACAGGTCTTATTTCGTTTCTTCCTCCTCCCCCTGCCCAGCTATGGCCCTGGATTTTGAAGTCGTGTCGTATCCTATTTACAAGTTTTGGAAAGAGTTTAATTTTGATAGTTTTATAATAAACTTTAAATAAGGCTGCAACATGTATGTACGTGT
Source organism: Patella caerulea (assembly GCA_036850965.1). Classification (NCBI taxonomy): domain Eukaryota; kingdom Metazoa; phylum Mollusca; class Gastropoda; family Patellidae; genus Patella; species Patella caerulea. The sequence goes on from JAZGQO010000010.1 coordinate 8,156,135, forward strand.
ATATCCGAAGAAATGTGACGTCGTCATTTTTAACCTGTTTGTTGAAGTGTTGCTAGATGTGTTTTAGTTTGTAATGAGATGATTATTTTGTGTTGCCAGTCAACCACATGTATACAGATTGTCAAGTGATATATTTAATCTAGATTGTGTTTATCTAGAGTTGTTCCCCCCTTCCCGTTGATTACCTATTGTGTCGTTTTGTTGATCATGTGATTAGTATCCGGACTGTTATTTGTATGTACGGAATTTGAAAACATTTTGTTTAAATCATATTTTTATTTTCAGTGAAAAATTAATGTTAATTCAGATAAAAATTCTCTGAATTCGTTATCAGGGTTTGAAACTATCTTGATACTAATTGAGGCTGTCAAACCAGTTGTTTTTTATGGAGTGTCATCCTTGAAATCTGATGTACCAGGTCGGATTTGACATCAGTCAAGTACACCTCTCCACACGAAGCGTTGGATAACCAAAGATCAGATACTCCATTATATTTCTATCAACATCTTTGATACTAGCATCAGTATGTTTCAACCTGGTCCAATGGTTAAAAAACGAGAAATTAAAAAAATCAAGTTGTCAAAACTGTTTAAAATATATTTTTTGTCCTGAAATGAATTTAAATACAACTTTAGAAATAATTTTCACTGCATATATCCCTTGCTTTATGTGGGCTGTACCCTTTTATGCAGCTTTTTTTCATTAATAATATGTGTCTATCGTGATGTTTTGGCCTTTAAAGAAATTTTATTACCGATTATTTTGATTTGCTTTTTTTTTTCTTTTTTTTTTTGTTGAAAGATTTGGTTTGTTTTTGCTTTGACTATTAATACTGAGTGTTGATACATTTATTTATTTAACATTGTGCTAATAATATTGAAATATTGGCATCATTAATTTTAGACCTAATAACTTTGATTTTATACCCAATGACTATGATTTTAGACCTAATGACTTTGATTTTAGACCCTTTGACCTTGATTTTGGACCCAATAACTTTGATTTTAGACCTATTCACATTAATTTTGGACTTATGACTTTGATTTTAGACATAAGTAATATGAATAGTTTAGACCTAAGGAATATGAATAGTTTAGACCTAAGGAATTTGATTTCAGACCTAATTTCGTTAATTTTAGACCTAATAACTTTGATTTTAGACCTAATAACTTTGATTTAAGGCCTATTGACTTTAATTTTACATAATTTTAACCCAGTGGCTTTGATTTCAGACCGAATGTCGTTAATTTTAGGCCTGATAACTTTGAATTTAAACCTAATAGCTTTAATTTTAGACCTATTGATTTTGATTTTAGACCCATTAAAATTGATTTTAGACCAATGACTTTGATTTTAGACATATTGAATTTGATTTTAGACATAATGACATTGATTTTAGAACCCTATTGATTTAGACCTATTGACTTTGATTTTAGACCTATTGACTTTAATTTTAGAAATAATGACAGTGATTTCAGACCTAATGTTTTTAATTTAAGACCTTATTATCTTGATTTTAGACCTAATGACTTTGATTTTAGACCTATTGACTGTGATTTTAGCTGGTTTTATTAAGAAATTTAAGCTATCTATGCGATCGTACGGTTGATATTGAAATATTGACAGCAACTGCGTTTCCGTTCCTCTTTGAGTTATTATACATTCAAACGACTTTGGTTCATGCAATCAGATGTTTGATAGCACATAAGATGCTGAAGTAGAATTATTCTCAAAAGAATAACAAACATAGGAATTTGTGAAGACTAAAATCGCACTCTGAAACTTATTTCGGTTTCTCAAATTTAAATCTCTTGAGTTTATAAGTTACCTGCAGTATTCTGATTAGGACCCCATTGAAAATAAAACTAATTGTGTTGACTTCCTGAAGCCTTACTCTTAATCAAAGATATTTTAAAAATGCAGTCTTTAGATAAAAGCTAAAATTTGAACTATAATTTTAAATCTCAACCAATGAAAAGGGTGCATCCTTGACACATTTTATTTTTCAAGAATAAGTCCCAGGACTATAAAGTGAACAAAGAGGATTGAAAGTTTATAGTTATACATTGTTTTGTGTTGAGAATTTAGCATGGAATGTCAATCAGCATTGCCTTGATAACTGTTACTGTACGTTTATACCAACTAAAGTTTCACTAATAAAAACATCTGGATATCTGGCTTTGTTGATTCATTTATTTTCTTCTCTTCCAGCCTGGTCAGACGATTATTAGTATCAACTTTTTCCGACTGTTCCGAGTGATGAGGTTGGTGAAGTTATTGAGTCGAGGAGAAGGTATACGGACGTTACTGTGGACCTTCATCAAATCATTCCAGGTGAGAACTCTGCTTATTAGGCCATCATATTCATTAAACGCAGCAACCATATACTGAAAAGCAAGGTCACATTGCGAAAAATATGAGAGTTTTGAAGCTGTAGTATGGAGACAAACTGCTAAAAACTAAGCAGTGAGATTGGTGGAAGGATTCTATGTAGAAGCTGTCTTCTCAAGAATCCATATATGCTTGGTGGATCAGTAAAAAATCGAAGAATAGGGATTAAAGGAAGTAGAGGATCTCCTAACCCAAGAAGAACAGAGACTAGTATAGATTGAGGTTATCATTAATCTTCCCTAAATCTTGGTTGGGGAATCCTGTAATTACTTATTCCTGAATATGGGTTATTAAGGTTGACAAAATGGACATGTGACACATATTTAATGTTAAATATCTTAAAATGTGGGTTATTAAGGTTGACAATATTGACATGTGACACATATTTCATGCTAAATATTTTAAGATATGAGTTGTTAAGGTTGGAGATAATTCGTGGTATATAGAAATGTGAGTTGTGAAGTTTTGAATTATTTTGTGGTAGATATAGAAATGTGAGTTATGATCCTATGAAATATTTAAATGTCAAGACCGTTTGTGAGACATTTGTATACTACCTCTCAGATTAATTAACTTTTTATTATTATTGTAGGCTCTTCCATATGTAGCATTATTAATCGTAATGCTTTTCTTCATCTATGCAGTAATTGGAATGCAGGTAATTCATTTATAAACATTCAATATTCTAAACCAAACACCCACCTAAAACATAAGTGTAAATCGTGAGTCATGACGTAACGTTATGTAAACGTATTTGGTTCAATATTCTAAACCAAACACATCAAATATTGTAAACAAGATTCAATATTAAGACAGATGATCTCATTACTGAAAGTACTGCCAATAGTATGAAGAATCCCTCTAGAGTGCAGGCAATATTGGATCTTGTGACACATGTGCATGGAAATTTTGCCCTGAGAGCGGCACCATAGCCTACTCGTAATTCGATTACAGCTGTCGTGGGGGGGGGGGTAATAAATGTGCTGCCATAGGTATACACAGGACCTTGAGTAGATGCTTTTCCTTGTTGATATCAGGGAGAATGGGTGGTTGGGTGGTTTAACACGCGTGCATGAAATCATAAGTTCTGTCATTGAGTCAAGTGGCGTACCATATTTTTCAGTGTGGCACGTTTCACAAGGCGCTGGAGAAGTGGGGGGACCAAACCATGCACTTTATTATTTTTTCCTGAAATACCTCTGCCAAACTTGCCCTGCACCTTATCTATGCATGCGGCCAATGCACTGAAAAATACATAGTTTCGCTTACATGCCTGTACGTGACAATGGGTGGGGTCACCTGTCCAACCTCGTAGGTTTTCTCTGGGCCCCCGGTTTCCTCACGCTGCTAAAGACCCCTACGCACGAGCGAATTATTGAAATAAAATTGAACCACTTGTTTGTCCCGAAATGACCTAGTTTGTGTTGAGTGCACGTTAAACCCCATCTTTCTACGCACAAGCGAATTATTGAAATAAAATTGAACCACTTGTTAGTCCCGAAATGACCTAGTTAGTGTTGAGTGAATGTTAAACCCCATTTTTCTCTCTTGTTGATTAAAATGACGGCCATTAATAGATGGCACTGGCATGTATTTACTCTATCCTATATATTGTCTGCAGTGGACGACGAATGGTGATAAATTTTCAATGCATCATGGGGATCACGGTTGCTAAGTGTACAAGACGCTGGTTCGCTAGCCGTGAGGTAGGGTGTTCGATCCCTGCATTGGCCAAGATAGTTCATCTCAATTTTCCAGCGTGATTTCCCCTTGTCAGTGATGCAGAAGGAGGGCCTGACCAGGACAGCTGCCTAGTCGTTTGGATGGGGCGAAAAAAGGTCCCGTGTACACATTGGAGTGCACGTAAAAGATCCCTTGGCAGTTTGAATTCGATATAAGAGTAGGCCGTAGCGCTGCTACCCGGGCAAAATTTCCCTCATAGCACACTGTATGGTGTATGCCCGTCTTACATTAGCCCATGTTAGGTGCAAAAGAGTAGGACGTTAAACCCCATTTCATTTCAATTCAATGTATCATATCTTGTTTATAATCATTACTCAATTTGTTATTACAGATATTTGGTAAAATTCGTCTGGATGATTCTACACAGATTCATCGGAACAATAATTTCCAGACATTTCTGCATGCTTTATTAGTACTCTTCAGGTAAACTTTATTAGTTGTATTAACTTCAACGGAAATGTTATTTTTTGCCCTGCATATTCTGGTCATTTATCTGGAAATCCTGAAAAAGAATTAGAAATTATTTTGAAGAATTATTTGAATATATGTATGAGAAACATTTTGTTTTATAAAAGCTGACAGTCATATTTTTATTTAAATTGGGGAGAGGCATTTTACCGTATTTAAATTTGAGAGAGACATTTTATCTTATTCACCTCGATTATTCTTATAAAAAGGCGTCGCAGGATCGTAATAATCATCACTTGATAAAGGGTTATTCTACCCGAAACGTTGTGCCAATAAATCTTCTCAACTACCTACAGTCTATTCATGATGCTGTTGCACAGGGATCTTTATATTTCACCTTATTTAGATTTGATAAAAATAATGATTAAACGATGTCTTTTAAATAGTATTTACAGAGGATTAATAAAATAAATCAAGGTTAGATGCCATCTTGACTTCGATATTCATGGATAGAGTTAACTGGAATGATATGGTGTTTAATGCTATGAGGGAATTTTGCTGCTCCATGACCTACTCTTAGATCGAATTAAGGGTTCTTTTATGAGCACACCAACATGTACAGGCAACCTCAGTTTTTTTTTTTGGGGGGGGGGGGTGGCATCCAAATGACTAGACACTGTCCTACAATCTGTTTCACAGAGAATTACTTACGAATTATCTCTGTAACAGATGACTGTCCACAACACGTGCGTTGACTGCACGCGCCATTAAGTCATTGGCTCAAGCAATGTTTACTTAACACCTAACTGCTTCGGGCAAAATGATGCATTTTACTCATTTTAATACCCATTTACACTAAATAGGAAATATTTTTTAACTACAAATACTTCAAACGTCTTTCTTTATTTTTCTTTTACCTCAAAAAAATGTTTTAGAATTTAATTTGTCAGAGTAAAAAAGTTAATATGCCATACTCATTAGGCCTAAGCCTGGTCGATGTCATGCTTATCAGTAATTGTAGCGGCGAAGCGAATATTCACTGCGGGATCAGTTTGACTGTCCTGGTTCAACCACTCTTTACTTCATTACATTTATATGAGATTATTTTTGATATTTTGTAGATCGGCTACAGGAGAGGCGTGGCAGGATATTATGTTATCATGTACAGATAAACCCGATGTATTGTGTGATCCGAGAGCTGACTCGGCAAGAAATGATACGTCTAATGCTAATCCAGAATGCGGTTCCAATATCGCTTATATATACTTCATCTCTTTCTACGTGCTTTGTTCTTTTCTGGTAAATACACAATCCTTTATTTTGTATTGAGATATATTCAATTTTGTGTCTACACTGTAAGCAATAGGGTTTGGGTTTGAACCCACACTTGCAGTATGTGCCAAGGAGTACGGTGGTCTGCCTAACCGTGTGGGTTTTTTCCAGGTTCTCTGATTTCATTAATATTAGTCCCAAAATGACTAGTTTGTGTTGAGTGATTGTTAAAACCCCATATCTCTCTCTCTCCTTTAAAGACAAATGCACTCCGGTTTCCTCCCACTGCTAAAGACTCCTATGCGCAAGTGAATTATTGAAATAAAATTGAAACCATATGTTTGTCCCAAAATGGCCTAGTTTGTGTCGAGTGGACGTTAAAACCCCATTTCTCTCTCTCTCTCTTTAAGGACAAATGACTATTCTCTTTCTGTGTATTGGTCTGAGTATAAACAGACTGATATTGCAATAAAATCAGGAAATCGAAACACTTCCCTTCCCATGATCTTGACAAAAGACATTGACTTGAACTATATGGCTAATTTTGCCCTTAAAGATAAAAATGAGAAGTATTTTATTAAAGAATCAAGGCTCATAAATAAAGTCCGACTGTGGTCTGTACACGCTAACCAAGATAGAACTCTGGTGTTTATTTAATTTATTATGAATGTTTAAATATCTTTTTCAGATTATAAATTTATTTGTGGCTGTTATTATGGATAATTTTGATTATTTAACACGTGATTGGTCGATATTGGGTCCTCACCATCTAGATGAGTTTGTGCGTCTGTGGTCGGAATATGATCCAGAAGCCAAGTAAGATACATTTCTTTCGTTTATAATTAATAATAATCAATTTGTATAGCACTGAGTGTTCCAGCACCAGTAGACCAGGGCCGTATGTAGGGTTTTAAAAGTGGGGGTGCAGCAGAGTGGTGGGGCGCCATAGCTAGGGCTGGACGATATTTAAAAATTTCAATATTTCGATATTTTTTCAAATTTCCTTAATATATTGTCAGTATTGCGATATTTTGGTGCACCAAGCAAGTGTTGTCGAAAAGCCTTAGAAAAGGGGGTGCTAATCCTCTCCAACAGCAATGAGGCACCCCTTGAGTTTATTTCCTTACTGGCTGTTTTAATTAATCATCTTGCATCATACTAAATATATATTTTATTAAACTAGAACCATGTCATGTTCCGTTCCGAGTTCAGAAAAACAGTTGATTATAAGTCGATTAGGCCTACTTCTTCAGAAACAAAACACTTTTTATTTTATAATCAGCACATGTATATGAACACAAAAGTGAATAATGAAATTAATTTTGTTACAATATAACATTTATCAATCATTCATCCACACTACAGTTATTTTCAGTTTTGTATCACCAAACAATTATACAAAAAATTAAACAAAACACGACTGCAGTTGGTTGAAGGGCTTTAAAAAATAAATAAAATTCTACTTTCAATTAAATCATTTTAAAGGTTTTTTTTTTTTTTTTTTTTAAAAAAACCCAAAAAACCAAACCATTTACAGTTTTGTAATGCACTGGAGTAAACCCCAAGTTTACGAACCACGGTTGTTAATCTTAGATTTAAAATGAAATCACTCAAGACGTGATAAATTATGTCTTCTTCAAAAAATTAAAATCCGAGAAGAGAGCGTACAAATTACTTGTGTTTCCATTCTTGGTAGCTACGTTTCTTCTACACAGTCTACATAAACTTTTATTTTGACCAGTATCGTTTACGTCAATCCGAAGTAGACCCTAAAGCCGAATCTGGCTTGTACAGTTTCTCTTCCAACTTCAACTACGTCGTCTGCCATTTTGTAAATCTGCCGATAGCTATAGACATCAACGACCAGCCGCAACTTTACAAATTAAAATTGAACATTGATAATCAAGACTAGATAAATGCTGAAAATAGCATCGGTTTTTCCGAGGTTTTTTATTTTCACTTTCGACTTTTTTTGTTGTCTCGATGTACCAGCCACGAGATCTCGTAGTATACTCATACTGTGTGACTGGACATCGACTAGTCCGAATTTACCCGATAAATATGTATATTTCTCAATTAGTCCAATTAACTTTAGTTATTCAGGGTTTTCTAAAGCAAGTTCGGGACTAATTTAAGAGAATATTGCAGTGCATACCGCGGTATATGACATCAAACGATATATTGGAATATTGCGGTTTTTCTGAGGGTCTTAAAATTACCGTCAATATAATTTCCAAACCGCGATATATTGATTTATCGAAATTACCGTCCGGCCCATAGCCATAGCCTCCACGTAAGTGATATAAGGAAGTTTGGATCAGGGTGCCCTTAAAACCGATTGACTGATCAGAACCTCTTAAAGGAGCATCACTGTGTGGTTATAATTAAGTGTATACATTATTTTCTAATTGAAAGATTGTCAAATTATTACTTTTTGGATGGAGTGGGGCGCCTTATTTTTCTGGGGGTGTAATGTACCCACCTGAACCCCCGCTAGATACGCCCCTGTTGTAGACAAGACTTTCTTCCTTGTCCATAATGCTTTTTATGAACCCACATGAAATCTTGTTCTCACCACTGGCATCCATGGTCCACAATTTCTTTAGTTTTATACATAGTGTTTATGTTCATGAGATGATACATGTATGGATTTCCGATAATTACTGCCAGAGTTCCAGCACTTGATCAGTTCGAAAAATCTTGAGGACGCTCTAATTATTCTTTGTGATAAAATGAATTTCATAATAAATTTAAATTTTGTATCAATTGTTGATTTCAGAGGACGTATCAAACACTTAGATGTTGTGACCTTGCTCCGAAAAATCTCCCCACCACTTGGTTTTGGTAAACTTTGTCCTCACAGAGTCGCATGTAAAGTAAGTTAGATATCCTTATTTTCATTCAAACATTGAATTGATTGTCCTTTGGCTTTAGTGAACAGGGCTTGTCTACTTAGCTGGTATGTCACTGAGTCAAGTGACATGGTTTGGAGCCCAGACTTGTACTAAGTCACGTGCCTAACTCAATGGTTTTGTTTTTCGAATTGTCAGAGGTGAATTACATTGGCTATACCTGTTGGCCCAATCCCATTCAAATATCGGAGGGTTGGGATGGCCTAGTGGACTAGAGTGCCGCGCTTCGACCTCTAGCTGGCCGGTCACCTCTAGCTTGCAGCTGTGGTTTTGCGCCCTGGTGTGAGCGTATGTTGCATGGAGATGGGGGCGCCTTCTCAACCTGGTGGGTTTCCTCTGGGCACTCTGGTTTCCTCCCACTGCTAAAGACCCCTAGGCGCAAGTGAATTATTGAAATAAAATTTAACCATACGTTAGTCCCGAAATGACCTAGTTTGTGTTGAGTGGAGGTTAAACCCCATTTCTCTCTCTCTCTCTCTCTCTCTCTCTCTCTCATTCAAATATCGTGAATGAAATAGTCTTTACAAAAAAACACCTTCTTTTTCAGCGATTGGTCAGTATGAACATGCCGTTAAATAGTGATGGTACTGTAATGTTTAACGCTACGTTATTTGCCTTAGTTCGGACTTCACTGAAAATAAAAACTGAGGGTAATATTGACCAAGCCAACGAGGAGTTACGGGGCGTGATCAAAAAAATCTGGAAGAGAACAAGTCCTAAGTTACTAGATCAAGTTGTGCCACCTGCTGGAGATGATGATGTTACTGTGGGTAAATTCTATGCAACCTTCTTAATTCAAGATTATTTCCGGCGTTTCAAGAAGCGTAAAGAACAAATTCAAAAAATACAAAAGGGTCAAGAACATGCCAATGCCTTACAGGTAGGTCTTTTATTATTATTTTTATCATTGATAGGAACAGGGTATTTCTGTCTACTTTATGCTTGATAAAGGAGAGAGAATCCGCATGAAAACATCGCCAGAAATAAACTTCTGAACAGGTCTGGAAATAACGGTTTTAGATGTACCTGACAAAATGTCAGGCACTAATGATATAGAACCTGATATTTTCAACTTAGTGCCGGACATGTATTAATAATATCAATAAAAAAGACAGATCTACGCCGGACAAAATAACAGGCACCAGAGGAATTGTACCTGACAAAGCCTGAATCTGTGCCTGACATTGTCTTTGACTGGTGCCTTATTTCCACGCTTGCTTCTGAAGTAACCTGTATTCCTTATATTTATGTTGTGTGTTACGCCTCACCGTATTTGAATTTCTGTTGATTAGGAACAACAATTAAACATTCTGCCTCTAATTTCTTCAGAAAAAAAAAACAATTTACAAACAAAGAGTACTGAGTTGCTCTTCTCATAAAACTTTGAGATTTTAACAACCATTGAATGTCACAAGAATTGAGTTGGTTATTTTATTGGTCAAGATCCTGAAGGAATTGAAATTTAAGTTGTGGTGACTGTAGACTTTTTATTATGCAACAGATTTATAATAGGTGGGGGGTGGGTGATCAAATGGTTAAAATTGAACCATATGTTAGTGCCAAAGTGATGTGGTTTGTGTCAACTCGATGTTAAACTCTCTCTCTCTCTATGTTAAACTCTCTCTCTCTCTCTCTCTCTCTCTTTCTCTCTCTTTGTGCTGAGTGGACAATAATCTCCCATTATTTTCTCTCTCCTATTTCTCTCTAGGCGGGCCTGCGTGCTGTACACGATTTAGGTCCTGAGATTAGAAGAGCGATATCTGGTAACCTTGACGAAGAAGAATTTCAAGAGAAAGAAGTGGAAGAACCTATGCATAGGGTTAGTAGGGTAGGATATATCGTCTTCATTTCATTCTCATTTTGGGGGGTGGCGTTACCACAAGGTTAATGTGTGGACGTGAATTTACAAGGTCCGTCATTGAGTCAAGTGGTGTGGTACGAAACAAGGAATAGGGTCGCCTGTCAGACCCCGTGGGTTTTCTCCTGGTTCATCACACTGCTATAGACCCATAAACGCAAGAAAATTATTCAAATATAATTGAACCATATGTTAGTCCCAAAATTTCCTGGTTTGTGTTGAGTAGACGTTAAACCCCATTCTCATTTTAAAAATTCCATTAAACATTTAAAGATGCCTTCCCCCGTATTGACTGTGTAATTTGATGATATTTTGGACTAAACCAATTCAAAATAATTTATCTATCAAAAGTTTGCTTCTAAACCCTTTCATAACATTAAATCGCAAGAAACTACCCAAAGCTGTAAAACTCTATTTTAAGCCTGTCACATGACAGGGAGGGTATATTATCAGTTTGGATTTGTCGTAAATTGTTTGATTATTCTCTGCCCGCTTCTTTTTTCGCCCATTTAATCGTCGAGTCTGTTGTACGTGTAAGTGTCTTACTGTTCTCTTAACTGCTAGTATATCTATCAACACTACACAGCATTCCCTCCGTCACTCAAGCAGACAACAAACTGACAATCAGTCTGTGTGTGACACAGCTTTTATGTTTCTGTTTTAAGGAGTCCAGCTTTTCTGTGCTGTTCACGCACCATGGGTGTATTTCAAGGATTCCAGTATTTTTCTTTCATATATACCAAAAATTGTACATACTTTTATTGGAAATAACTACTCAATAAATAATTCCCTGGGAAGGCATTTTTGACATTTTGAAACTCCTCAACTCACTTTTTATCAACCATGGAAACTTTCACTTACATTAACAAACTACCTAATATGAATGTCTTATTTAAGCCATTTTCGTATTAAGATATGTTTAATGTTTTACAGAGAAACCATACTTTGTTCGGCAGCGTTGTTAACGCTATTACCAGTGGCAGTAAAACCATTCTTCCTTTCTTAAATAGAACTCAATCACTCTACGTTAACTCAACGCAGGGTCATCCAAAGGTTACCCCAGTCAATTCTTGGAATGCCAATACACCTGCGAACAAAACCATGACTGTCAATTCGATCAATGGTAAAGTGTCTGCATCCAATTCTGTAAACCATCTTAATATGGATCATATCCAACAAGCTGTTCCGAACCACACACCGTCGCCACAACCTGTTACAGAAATACCAACATCTACAAATACAACTAGTCGATTAAAACATCAACCAAGGTGGGTGTTAGTTTTTTTATCTTTATTCATTCATAGCACCCCTCTCTCCCTACCCCCACTCCAAATAAAACATCAACCAAGATGGGTACAAATTTTATACTCACACTATGAGCCTCAATATATATTTATAAGTCGCAAACCTGGATCTAAATCTATTAACTCCCCAACTAGAACGTAAATAACAATTTATTAAATCCCAACAAAAACATGAATCTGTAAATTTATTAAGTCCTATATCTAAATTAAAAATGTATTAAATCTCCTACCAGAATTTAGTAAGTCCTCCTCATTCAGAACCTATATCTTTCAAACATCAACATAATTTTTGTTTTCTATACGCCCACATTGAAATGTGGTCGTATATTGTCGTTGCCCCCGTCAGTCCGTTGGTCCAGCGTCCACAATTGCTTGTGGACGCTCTAGAGGCTAAAGTTAATATCCGATTGACTTTACACACAGTGTTGAAGGTCATGAGACGAAGAAGCCTATTGATTTTCAGAGATTTCAAATAATTACTGCCAGAGTTATCTCCCTTGATAACTTCAAAAAATCTTGTGACGCTATAGAGGCCAAACTTATCATCTGATTGACTTTAGATTGATACACAGAGTTTAAGGTCTTGAAACAAACAAGTATTCAGGGCTGGGGTAATGGTAATGGGTAATGGTAATGGAATGTAATCATTACATTTTTTAAGTAATGGCCATGTAATGAGTAATGGAAGATTTCAAAAGTAATGAGTAATGGAAATGTAATTAATTACATTCCAAAAATCATGTAATGGTCAATTACATTTCAATTACTTTTCAATTACATTGTGTGGCACATATAAATATTTCCATATGATAAACATCAAATTTTATAGCCCCAAAGAAGAAAATTAAGTGTATCTGACACAAAATCCAATTTGTTATAATTCTTTTTTTTTTTTTAAAAATAAAATTTAAATCAGATTTAATAAATTTTAATAAGAAGGCATTCAACATTTTGTTTTATTACTTTTTATGCAGGACCCTTCTTTAGACATGTAACCTAAAAAGTGAATCTTTGAAAAGAAGTATATTTTAATCAAAGATTAGTGTTAATTTACAGTCGATCACTCAGTCAATCAATCAATCAGTTAGATTAAAAGACGATAGTCTTACTACCCTTTAATCTTAATCTCAAGGTAACAAGTGACAACCCAAACAATGGCTTTCAAGCATCTCATTATTTTATGGTTATCAGTTATACAATGTATTATAGACAGACTATTTGGATTGATTATGAATCTCATAAAATTACGTATTAAAGGAGCTAAATTGATATTTTCTGGACCCAGAAATTGACCCAAATGGGTCGCAATACATATTATATTGTAATATGAATTCATATAAACTGATTTACATTCAATCCTTTCTGTTTTAATTGTAATTTCTAATCAGTTATGTTTGACGAAGTTCGTCAGTTTTTGTCACCACTGTCCGTCACATGAAAATTTGCCTTGATGTTATAATTTATAGAAATAACAATTCATAAACAAATATCTATTAAAGTGATGCAAGGTTATTTTGAGTTTGGTTTTGTAGGCTGTTCATGGCAGAAAATTGTGTTCTTTTTTTGATTTCTATGTGAAAAATGATTTTCATTTATATTGTCATAAAGTAATGGGTAATGGTAATTAATTACTTTGCTAAAAATGAGAAAGTAATTGTAATGATTACATTTAAAAAGTAATGGTAATGTAATTAATTACATTGGCAATGTAATGGCCCCAGCCCTGCAAGTATTTTGATTTTCAATGAATTTTGATAATTGAACAGGCTAAATCCATGATATTAAATGTTTCATGTATATACTAATTGTTAGCGTCAGGTAAAACTATATAAAAAGCAATCAAATTCTAATGATTTTCTGATAATTATATAATGAGTTGTTACTCTATAATCAGTTTTTACAAATGTTTAATTACCGAAAAAAGTAAAAATATGCGACAACCCTTGTTGACTGCACGGACGATTTAGCTGCTGTGGGCGTATGTTTCGTTGCCTGGCAACCTATCTTTTATTATAAGCCTGAATCTATAACAAATGTTACTTGTGCTTTCAGTACCCAGATTTCCTCGGAGGAAGAAGAAGAATCTGGAACAGAAGTAGGAGAAGAACCGATCCGTGATTCAGATTTAGAAACTGTCGTTTCCCACTCATCGACAACTCCCACCCAGCCCCCGTCATCAGATCGTCACATGATACCAAATAACACCATGCATGATAAACGGCATGGTGTATATGTTTACAGAGAGTAAGTGTTCTGCTTTACTCTTAGGGGGGTTGGGATGGCCTAGTGATCTAGCTGTCCGGTCACCTCTGGCCTGCGGATGTGGTTCCGATTCCCTGGGGTGAGCTTATAATGTGGCATGGAGATAGGGGCGCCTTCTCAACCTCATGGGTTTCCTCCGGTTTCCTCCCACTGCTTAAGACCGCTACGGGCAAGCGAATTATTGAAATAAAATTAAACCATATATTAGTCCCAATATGACCTAGTTTGTGTCGAGTGGACAAGGCAAGGAGTAGGGTCGCCTATCCAACTTCGTAGGATTTCTACAGGTTCTCCAGTTTCTTCCAATTGCTAAAGAACCCTACGCACCAGCGAATTATTCAAATAAAATTGAACCATATATACTAGAACCAAAATGACCTAGTTTGTGTCAAGTGGAAGTTAAACCCTAGTTTTCTCTCTCTCTCACTCTCTGTCCACGGAGCAGGACAAGGAACAGTGTCTAGTTGTTTTGATGGGATGAAAACCAAGGTTTTGTGTACACATTGGTGTGCACGTATATGAACCCTTGACAGATGGAATTTGAAATAAGAGTCAGCTGAAGCACAGCTGTCCAAGCAAAATTTCACCCATAGCACATTGTACCGGCGTCTTCATTAGCCCAGTCCGAGCAGAAAGGTAGAACGTTACACACCATTTTATTTTAGGAATGTGACCTTGATTCTTCAGCACCAAAGGATCATTGTAATATTTATCTTTTTTTTTTCTTTTCAGTCTTCCACAAGAGGACAGTGATTTCGAACGAGAGCAGACTCCACCAACACCACCACCAAGAAAACTCAGCCGCCGAGGGGCTTCCTTTAAGCTAGCATGTATAGGAAAGCAAGACAGTGATGAGAATCCATTAATGAGAAAGGTTGCTGAACCATTGAGACTTACACAGTCACAGGTACACACACACGCCATACATGATGACACAATATAAAACTTCTGTATTCTGTACTTTCATCACGGCCATCTTTACTACACTTTTCTCCCTTTGTTACTGTATGGTTTACTAGGTCTTTTTCCTTATAATTTACCATCCACACAAATCTCACTTTTGTATGGATTGATCGATAAATGGACACCTGCAATCTCATCTGTTTTTGATAATATTTCTATTTTGGTTCCTTTGCATAATCCACATTTTTTAAGCGGTAATTCTCTGTAAAGCCAATAACTTAGAAGGTCCCAAAAGCTTTTATTACAACTTTGTGAAGAGAAATACTCACAACTTTTGGATTTACTTTTTATTTTTTTTATAATTTTATAAGTTCATTAGAAATGAACGTGTGCGTTATATTTTGAAATGAGTTACTGTTAATAAACATTCACATGCTTTGTTAGTACCGTAAAATGATTTTGATAATACACTTTACGATGGTTACGTTTTTAAATTCAGTTCTTAGTGCACTAGACGTGTATACCTGCTTCACATTGATAATTTCTTTGTCATTAGAGACACCCCCCCCCTCCCCCTGCTCAGCTACATGGAAAAAAAATATAATTCCTTGCATCAATGAATTTACATCACAAAGTGATCCTACATCACTGATTTCTCTGTTTAAAAAGCTCAATTTGTATGTATGCCTATGTAATTTACAGACGATGATCACAGATTTCCATAACTGAAACCTGGCAAACCCCCTCCTGCTAAAATTTCTGGATCCGTCCCTGACCTGATATCCTGATTGATATATGTTTTTTCCAATTATTCCACTTTAAAAAATGCAAAATGAAAGTGAAACGAAATGGTGTTTAACGTCCTACTGTTCTGATCCTAGCCTAAAAAAAGCAAAGATATTGGAAGAAATACGCCCTGAAAGCTTTTATTAAAACTTTGTTACGTGAAATACTCACTTTGTTCCTTAAAGATGAACTTGCATTACTCTTAATAAACATTCACATGGTTTGTTATTACAATAAAATGATCTTGATAATAACTTTTATGATGGTTTGGGGTTGGGATGGCCTAGTGGTCTAGAGTGCCGCGCTTCGACCTCTAGTTGGCCAGTCACCTCTTGCTTGCGGCTGTGGTTTCGATCCCTGGTGTGAGCGTATGTGGCATGGAGATAGGGGTGCCTTCTCAACCTCGTGGGTTTCCTCCGGGCACTCTGGTTTCCTCCCACTGCTAAAGAACCCTACGCGCAAGCGAATTATTGAGATAAAATTAAACCATATGTTAGTCCCGAAATGACCTAGTTTGTGTTGATTGGACGTTAAACCCCATTTCTCTCTCTCTCTTTTATGATGGTCAGAAAATTAGAAATAAACGTGAGTTACTCTGTGGTTGATTTTTTATTTTTCAATTATTCCACTTTGGAAGAAATATTTTGATTTTGAAAGAAAATAATAACAAACCTATCGAAAGAAATATTTGGATTTTGAAAACAAAAATGATGACTGTTTCCTCTGCTATAAATTACTCTCTTCTTTTTAAATTCAGTTTGATAAATTGATCCTGTTCTCTTAAATTTCAATCCCTATTTTTGTATTCTCTTTGTCCCTGTGCCACAGGTGGTTTTTATTTCTTGGTTTATATGTAATTTATTGTCTACCCTTTTCTCTCTTCAAGGTCTCCATTCTACAGGCAAGTTGATGTGACCATTTTATTCTAGTTCTAGTAAATCCACATAAATATACATTTATGTAAATTACACACATTTTACATGTACACTCAAATTATATAATTGTATAATTTACACACATTGTACATGTACACTCCAGTGGTATAATTTACACACATTTATGATTGCATAATGTGCACACATATATAATTGTATAATTTACACACATTTTATTCATACACTCCAATTACATAATTGCATATTTTACACACACTTACACGTGCACTCAAATTATGTAATTGTATATTTTATACACATATATACATACACTCCAATTATATAATTGTATATTTTACACACATTTACATGTACACTCCAATTATATAATTGTATATTTTACACACATACACATGTACACTCCAATTATATAATTGTATATTTTACACACATTTACATGTACACTCCAATTATATAATTGTATATTTTACACACATTTACATGTACACTCCAATTATATAATTGTATATTTTACACACATTTACATGTACACTCAAATTATATAATTGTATAATTTACACACATTTTACACATACACTTCAATTATTTAACAGTTTATGATCATACTTCAATTGTCTTTTTATAATTACAGTCAAATTATCGATACCGAAATACACTCAAATTAACTAGTTATAATTTATATACATTTTACAATTGCTAGCAGATTATCGAATTATGATTCACATTTCGTATGTTGATTCCAATTATAATTACCACACTTTATAGAGATCTTTATAAAGAATGAACCACATATTTCTCATAGACAACATATCCACTCATTACACCATACTTGTGACTGATTTCTGCATGTTTGCATGAATTGTTTGATCATATATTGACCCTAAAATTGGTTCCTTTCCTCGTTTTTTTTTCCCCTGTTTTATTTCTATGCCTTTTTTCTTTTCACCTCTTTGGTATTGTGGTCATATATTATTACCTCCCTTTTCTGTTAAATCTCCCAAGTCCATTAGTCTAATGGGAGATTGCGTGTGCTTTACATCACAGGGTCTGTCTTTGAGTCAAGTGTTTTGTAAGTGACAAGGAGTAGAGTTTTCAATAGGTTTTCTATTAAGTTAGGGGCCATTTTAAATCTTGGTTTTATATCGTTTTTATTATATGCCCACATTGAAATATGGTCGTATATTGTTGTTGCCCCCGTCCGCCAGTCTTTCGGTCCAGCGTCCACAATTGCCTGTGGACACTGTAGAGGCCTAAGTTAATATCTTATTGACTTTAAATTTATACACAGTTTTTAAGGTCATGAGACAAAGAAGCCTATTGATTTTCATCGATTTCCGTTAATTACTGAAAGATTTATCTCCCCTGATCACTTTGAAAAATCTTGTGATGCTCTGGAGCAAAAATTATCATCCGATTGACTTCAGATTGATACACAGAGTAAAAGGTCTTGAAACGAACAAGTATATTGATTTTCAATGAATTTTGATAACTGAACAACTAAATCCATGATATTAAATGTTCCGTATACTGAACGTTAGCATGGGGAAGAATTTTATAAAAACCCAACAAATTCTAATGATTTTTTGAAAATTACTTAAAGATACATTATGGGAGATAAGATAAAGAGATGGCAGTTCTCACTATAATAGTTAAAAACTACATAGTGTAAAGGTTATTTGCTGAAAACTTCAGTCAAATTTATCCAATATTATCCGAGAACAAAGCGAGTGAAATATTCACAGACTTGGTCATCATTACTAAAATCATTAAGATAAACAGCATAGTCTCTATTATCCACTTGATCGATTTAATTATCAATGGCCATTAAGCGGCATTTAGGAATTTAATCCATCAACATCGAAGGCTAGCCCTGACATCAAGAGTTTATTATGGTCTGGATAAGTTAATTAATGTTTAATTGATTATTTAGATAACATTTCAGGCATAAAGAAAGACCTGTAATAAGCAGATTTTGCTCTTGCATAATGCTATTTTAATGAGTTGTTACTCTTAATCAGATTTTAGTGTATTATAAATGTTTCATTCCGAAAAAAGTAAAAATATGCGACAGCTCTTGTTGACTGCCCGGACGATTTAGCTGATGTGGGCGTATGTTTTGTTGCCTGGCAACCTATCTTTTTTTATGAAATTTATCAGATAAGTTTAGGTCGTTAGATTTCATGATTTATTAAAAGGCAGAAACTTGGACTTGATCATGACACTAAACAGATCAAATAGTGATTAAAAAATTGGCAACCAAGAGTGGGGGTGGCCCTTAGTCTATCCCTTTGTGCTTCTAAATTATACCTAAGACACAGATGCTCCTTTTCACTGGTAACAATAGAAATGATGACCAAAGTATCGTTTAGGAGACATGTAAAATTCAGTTCAATTGAAAAGAATTGTTTTTGTATATCGTGTTTTTCCTGTAGTGCATGATAGTGATAAACCAGACTATAAACGTATATCACATATTTATTAAAGCCAAACCAATTTAATTTTCAGCTCTTAGGTGTCTTGATAAATGAAAACCACTTGATTCCCATGAAAGATGTTTTAATTTAAAATTTCAAAACTTAAAAAAATTGGAACCAAAAGTCTTTGAATAGCACAACCAAGTAGTTTTGGATTTTGGATTAGTCTTTTTCCATGAAGAAATAAGAAGTTTCATTTTATGATCAGTAGTGGAATACCGCGTTTTATCAGTGAAATAAAAGTGTTATTCCACTGGCGGACAAAGTAGTCAATGTTGTTTTACCTAAAATGACTGTAAAATCATAAAATAAATAGAACATTTGTCGTTTTAGAGTGAATAACATATTTCATTTCATCGAGAAGCAAGAAAACTTACATAAACGTTTTCTTGCTTAGAAGAAAACTATTAATTTTAACGCGCTCCAAAAGGATCTAAGTTCAAATTAGTGTGACCTAAGACAATGTGTAATGTAATGGAGTTTAACGTCCTACTTTTCTGCTTTTAAGCTGACATACAGTGTGCTATGAGGGCAGCGGCGCTACAGCCACTCTTATATCGAATTCCAACTGCCGAGGGATCTTTTATGTTCACGCCAATGTGTACCATCCGAACGGACAAGACAGATGTTCTTGTCCGGCCCTCCGTCCTGTATCACTGACAAGGGGATAAATAAATAATAGTTAATTTAAAGATCCATTATGCAACAGTTGGCTATTCTGTTTATTGAAGTTCTTCTTTACAGCTTCAAATAATACATAAATTATTATTTAGACTTAAATTTACATGAGAATCCTATAATCAACTCTCTAAATCATCATATGGTCTAGTTCACCTCTGAACGTAGGTGTCATCACACGCGCCCTGTACGTTCAGGGACCTTGCTTTTGAATCCTTGTCGAAAGTACAATCGCTTCCCAGTCAATTTTACTGGGCAACTTTTTACTGCTAAACGGTCAGGTGCCTGTCCCTGTGAACACATGCACAATGTAAATGAACATCTTAGTGAGAAAACAAGACCTTGCTCACCTCACTAGAAAATGCTGACAAGACAGTTCCTGAACGTACAGGGCAAGTGTAATGAGACCTATATTCAGAGCTGAACCTACATACGGTCAAGATATTAAATGCATTAGAACTCTTGTACATTTTGATAATTGAACTATTTGAACTATTATACCAGGAAAGCCATTTCTTTATCTAAATATCGAACCTCGTAGGTTTTCTCCAGGTCTTTCGGTTTCCTCCCACTGCTAAAGACCCCTATGCGCAAGCGAATTATTGAAATAAAATTAAACCATATGTTAGTTCCGAAATGATCTAGTTTGTGTCGAGTGGACGTTAAACCCCATTTCTCCATCGCTCTATTTGAACTATTATATTAGGACGGCCATCTCTCTTACATTATGCATCTTTTAGAAAACTTCATGGTAAAAGACGATTCAGTCGTTGAGTGATAAATGCTCTATTTTCAACTCGACTTAAAGGGACAATAACATTCTCGCTGGCTTGGTAGCCCCAGAAAATAAATAATACCCTTATTCTAAGAACTAGATGTTTAAGTGTCCTTCCTGTTGAGTAAATTATCCATTACATCCTATTTTACTTGTCCAGAAAATATTTTAAAATCCAAGTCACATTTGAAAAGGTTTACGTTAGACTTTTCAAATCAATTGGTTGAATTTTTCCAATTTTTTTAAAATAGGTGTGTTAAGATGAAATTTATATCATCATTTAATTGGAATATTCTAAAATAATACGATTTGTTGACCAGCATGAAGATTGGGACATATTAGTCAGTTACAACAAGAGTGTTATTGGGGCTTTAACTAACGTCACTAATTGCATGATATTATTTATGTTTATAGTGAACTCTGCCAAAAGATGACATCTAATTACTCTTGAAATATATTCCCGGTTGACGATAGTTTAAATGCAATTTTGGTCGTTGTTTCGATACCCCACTTCTACGTTACAAGGAGCAGAGTCGCCTCTCCAACCTCGTTGGGTTACTCAGGGTAGTCAGGTTCCCTCCCACAGCTAAAATCCCCTACACGCAAGCAAATTCTTAAAATAAAATTTTACTATATGTTAGTGCCGAAATAACCTAGATTGTGTACAAGTGAACATTAAACCAAATTTCTCTCTCACTCTTGAAAGATACAAATATCTTTTGGACAAATTGTATGTGAAAGTTAAGTCTGCTGATGTTAAGAAATTATAAATTTTATAAAGTGGGTTACCATTGAGTGTCATATTTTATGGAGTGCACTATAATTGATATCTGTATTTTTACAAAATCCTTATCAGACGTCTGAATGTTATTTTCAGGCCATGGCTGTAGCTAGAATGACACCCGATGGTCACCAGCGACCAGAAATCAACTATCCCAATGCAGTTCGTGTGGTGCCGATGTCCCCAGGTAACATGAGGCGCTGCCTAACAACAGGTAATTTTCTATCAATTCTTATTGATAAATTTATCAAGATTATAAATAGTGATTGGAGCTTGAGTTTACAGCTTGATTGATAATTTATAAACAATCTGCAAGCAGTCAAGTCTACTGTCTTGGTCACCAAGTTTACAAAATTTGGCTTCTGCTCTTGATCAAACCGATCCCGCAGTGAATATTCGCTTGGCCGCTACAATCACTGATAAGCATGACATCGACGAGGCTTAATGAGTACGGCATATTAACTTTTTTACTCCGACAAATTAAATTCTCAAACAGGTTGGCTCTTGATATGTAAATTGGCACACTGATCAGCAGTGAATATTCGCTAGGCCGCTACAGTCACTGTCCTGTCCAGCCTCGTGGGTTTTCTCTGGTTTCCTTCCAAGGTTAAAGACCCTTACACCTTACAGCAATGATTTAAATTGTGTCGAGTGGACCATAAACTCCATCTCTCTCTCTCTCTCTCTCTCTCACTCTCTCACAAAATTTAGCTTCTGCTCTTTATATGTGAATTGGGTGATAATTATTTATCCAAAAATGGTCTAACAAACACACTTTGGATCTTAAGATCTGTCATTAAGTTTAGCAGCTTATACGTGATACATGGCCTATCTCAACCTTGTGGGTTTTCTCTGGTTCCTCTAGTTTAAAGGGAAGTTGGGATGGCCTAGTGGTCTAGAGTGCAGCGCTTCGACCTCTAGCTGGTCGGTCACCTCTGGCTTGCGGTTGTGGTTTCAATCCCAGGTGTGAGCGTATGTGGCATGGAGATAGGGGCGCCTTCTCAACCTTGTGGGTTTCCTCCGGGCACTCTGGTTTCTTCCCACTGCTAAAGACCCCTACGCGCAAGCGAATTATTGAAATAAAATTAAACCATATATTAGTCCCGAAATAACCTAGTTTGTGTTGAGTGGACGTTAAACCCCATTTCTCTCTCTCTCTCTCTCTTCCTTCCTCTAGTTTAATCCCACTGTTAAAGACCCGTACTTGAAAGCAAATTTAACCATATGTTAGTCCCCAAATGACCTAGTTTGTGTGGAGTGGACATTAAACCCTCCCTCTGTTGTTTCTATCTTACTTTAAACTGTTCATCTATTTTAGAACAAAATCTATTCTCATTTATTTCTAGGAATATGGATTTTTTAATTTTTTACTTTAGCTGTCTGTTGATGAACGCCAAATTTGAGTCTCTCTTCTTACTTAAAAAGTTATTTTGTGTACCTGAATATGTTCTTGACACTAGCGGAATGTTTTGTTGTGGGGCAAATATGAACAGCTTTTCGCGTTCTGCATATTCTGTTCGAAAGTTGGGGTGTTGGATGGCCAGTTGGTTAGCATGTGCGTGCTGCATCATCAAGCCTGTCATTGAGTCATCTGGCAAGCAAATTTTTGAGAAAAAAATTAAACCATATGTTAGTCAAGAAATGACCTAGTTTGTGTTGAGTGGATGTTAAACTCCATCTCTCTCTCTCTCTGTTCAAAAGATACATTTTATTAGCTCTTATTTAGTAAATCTTTTTATGATTTTAACTTTTGACCTTAACTTAAATCTCATGGTGAACTTTGACCTTAACTTATATCTCAAAGTTTTAATTTAACACTAATCTTACAGGAGAAAAAATCAAGAATTTTTTCAGTCCAAGGAAAAATAAAGGTACTGCTGCTCGGCTGCTGCTGTCCTCGCATGTAATATGTGTGAATTGGCGTGAAAGAAATTAAAATTTTGAAGGCACTTTTTTTTTTTAGATTTATCTTAGGTGTGCTGTGAAACCTCGCTGCTTTTTCTTACTACAATTTTTAATCTATGTTTTAAATATTTATATAATTCTATATTAAGCATATAGGAGCATGACAAGTAGAGATATTTATACCTAATATAGATAGCAGTTTTAATATTTCAATGGCTTTGTTTATTATAAGACATTGTTCTAGAGCTAAATTTCCCTATTGCAGGTCTTTCTTTAGGTCTTAAATTTTTATATAAACTTAGACCACTATCAACTCTAGATGCCATTGGATACTCAAGTTTTCAACTAGATTTGGCCATTTAATGAATTAATCTAAAATAATAGAGAAAGGAGGCTAAGCCTCGAATATACCAATTCCGTGATTACAATAATAAACAACCAATGCACACATCTTGTCAGTGATAATGCTCAGAATATAAGTAATTAGATTGAAATTTTCAATATATTCAGTTTGCATTATCTATTATTTAAATATTATAGCAAGAACAACCAGCTCATTATCAAAATCTTACATAATGTATCTTTTATTTACATAAATCTCCTTAAATCTGTCAGAACTTGCAACAATAAGTTTATGATTAGTATTGCTGAGGGACAATTATGTCTATGACAATGAATTGAGGTTTTGGATCGCCCAATAGTCTAACATGTGAACTTGCGATCATAAGGTCTGTAATTGAGTCAAATATTGATCGTGTATTTTTCTCACGTCTAGATATCTGACTTTCCATGATGCTGAAATACATACTAAAGACTATATCAAACATTGTATCAAACTGGTATATATAATATCCAACAACTAGTGTGTATATATATATATATAGTGTATGGTATATATAATATCCAACAACTAGTGTATATAGTATCCAACAACTAGTGTCTATAGTATCCAACAACTAATGTATATATAATATCCAACAACTAGTGTATGGTATAATAGTATCCAACAACAAGTGTAGATATATGTGTATGGAATATATAATATCCAACAGCTAGTGTATACAAGTTTTTCTCTAAAATCCAACTTCCAACAGCTTATTATAGTGTATATATAATATCCAACAGCTATAGTGTATAGCGGTATTAGAGTATATATGCCGCCATATAATCCAGGTTATTTAATCTGTATCTTTATATTTTAGTTGTATGATTAGAAATGATAGAATAGTTTATAATAACAAGCTTTATATTATGCACATTAATAATTCTTGTCAAACTCATTTAAATACTGCATGGACAATGTCTAGGCGTTTGGATGAGACAAAAGAATATCAAAGCCCAGAGTACATGTTGGAATGTAAAATAAGAGTAGTTTGTAGGACTGCTTCTAGGCAAAGTTTTCACACTATATAGTGTTTGTCGGTCTTGATTAGCCCAGCTGGTGTCGATCAGTAGGATGGTAAGCTCCTTTTCATTGGATTTAAACAGGGGCGTTTTAAGGTTTCTCATGACGGAGGCTATACTATTTTGAGGGCCCTGTTTTTTTGAGGGGGGTGTCTTGATTGATGATTTTCATGTCAATGCAATGACTACCTTCTCATTCAGTAGTAGATTTGACAGTAACAGTGTATAGAATATGATTAACTCGGTCTCGGGGGCCCTTTCCCTTGGCCAAAGGGCCCTTTCTAACTAGGGCACATTTCATTTTTCTCATCGGTTTTAGCATTTTTCTCCCGTTTTATTTTTTCAACTTCTTTGGGGTTTTTTGCGAGGAGGCTGGCGCTTCTGGTGCCTCAACTATAAATACTTGTACATTAAGGTCCTACATCCACCCACAATGATGTAACATACAATGATCAAGCCTACAATAATGATTGTAGTTGTATCTGACAAAATTTGTCAGCCATATCATTGAGTCAACTGCCGTGGTTTCAAATCTATAGTTGTACATGTCATGGACAAGGGTCGCCTGTCCAACCTCGTGGGGTTTCCCCCGTGTCAGCTGTTTTCCTCCCACTGCTAAAGACCCCTACGCGCAAATTATTGATATAAAATTAAACCATATGTTAGTCCCGAAATGATCTAGTGTTTGTCAAGTGGACGTTAAACCCCATTTCTCTCTCTCTGAACATGATGGAAGTTAGACCCCATTTCATTGACTGCAGATGATTAGAGCCGGCCCGAGATCCGCTTTCTCTCTCACCTGGTCCTAACCAAGATGTGCGCTAAGAAACTTGTTAGAATATTATATTAAATAACACACATTAGTATCCAAATAATTGTGTTGCCATGCAACTAGAGTTATCTCTCTTTATTAAATCATGTTTAAATTTTAGAAATTTTTTTTTACAATTTTAAGATTGCATGAATACTTGTAAGCTGATACTCATGATTGACATTTGTTTTCAGAACCACCAGGACCTAAATTACGTCATCGAGTATCCGATTCGGCAGCGTACGGTATTGATACAGAAGGTCCGCTATACAGAAGTTTAGAACGTGGTCCTCTAACTATTCCTCAACATGTTATGTCACAGTATGAGAGAGCTCAACAACGTAGAAGTAGTGCTGAAAGTCTTGTTCAGAAGGTAATTAAGTGTTTCCCTTTCTATGTTCGGAGCCACAGTTGTTCATTAAGTTAGGCATTAACTGTCTAGTCAGGAGGTTCTGTGTTTAATATCGGTGATTAAAGACTGGCTCACTAGCCAGGAGGTTCGGTTTTCAATCTCAGATTTAGCCCAAAGCATTCCTGAAAGATTTTTCAGCATGTCTTCGGCTTATTTTCTCTGGTTCCTTCATTTTTCGCTGAATGCAAAAAACCTGTTTAAGCCACAAACGAATTAGTCCAGAAATGGGCTGTGGGTGGGCGTGAAACCCTCATTCCTTTCTCTCACCACATATTATTTTATCCAGTTTTAATAAAACTTGGGGGGTCGGGATGGCCTAGTGGTCTAGAGTTCCGCGCTTCTACCTCTAGCTGGCCGGTCACCTCTGGCTTGCGGCTGTGGTTTCAAGCCCTGGTGTGAGCGTATGTGGCATGGAGATAGGGATGCCTTCTCAACCTCGTGGGTTTCCTCTGGGCACTCCGGTTTCCTCCCACTGCTAAAGACCCCTACGAGCAAGCGAATTATTGAAATAAAATCAAACCATATGTTACATAATGTTAGTCCCGAAATGACCTAGTTTGTGTTGAGTGGACGTTAAATCCCATTTCTCTCTCTCTCTCTTTTTAATAAACCTAAAGTATTGGTAGTTGAATGAATACAACTTGAATTTTATCACGTTAACCATATGTCGTACCTTATCAAGGCTCAGTGTAAATTGAATTATGTTTCTATTATTTTACTTATATTGTTAAATGATAACGATTACAGGTACTAAAACAGGAAGGTTTAAATAAATACGTAGATCCACGAGTTCTTCAACGAGAAATAGCAGAAGCCACGGACATGACACCGGATGAAATGAATCAAGCTGCCAGAGAACTTTTACGTCACAATCGAGGTAGTGAATCTAAACGTGAACCTTACTTAGATCATTTAGGTGGCTTTAGTGCACAGGAACTTAAAGACTATAACCGCTACTCATCGCATGATAAAATCTCACACCATCAAAGACGCCAAATTGCCAAACGGTCGTCACAAGACAGTAGTATGGAGGAGGATTCTTTAACAAACAAACCGATTCATGTGACGGCCTTATAGCAATTTCTAGCTTGTGCCTCCTACTAGTACTATTTCTACATTTAGATCGAGGTGCATGGCTTCATCCATTTATATCGCGATGATGTGTGTTTGTTTTTCTATTGCTGGCCGTATGTATGTGTGTTGATTCTGGTCTATTAACCAGCTGGCCTGGGTGTGTTAATAGTTTGACTTCTGTACAAAATAAAACCAATCTAACACCTTTAACCCACTATAAATAATCTGTCTGCATGGTTTTCTCATTCTTTTTACATTACGTTATTAACCTCTTGTATTTTATCTACTATTATCACAATATATTTAATTCAATCGTCATATTATATCATATATTTGTATCAAGTGTATAGAACTATTTTACCAAAGGCAAATGGAAGAAGTTTTTCTATCAAAGGACTTTAAACCTATTGTAGATATTTTTGCACTGATGTGGGATTTGATATATATAAGTAAACCTGTATAATTGTCACTTTTTTGACATTTTTTTTCCACTTGATGATATGGTTGATATTGGGAATGTGTTTGAAGAATTCGATGTACCATATGCATGGAGTTTGAAAAATAGTTTGATGAATTCTATTGTTTTATTATAATGTGTATTAAAGAAGTCTATTTGTGATTTAATTCAGCTTCTGATAAAAGATGAGACCTGTAGCAAGAGATTGATGTTATTGTTGATATTCAGGCCTCCGCCTTAACTACAAATACACAAAGACTGGACATTTTGACCGAATTTACCATATGAATGTACATAATACCATATATGGAAGTTTCAATTTGATTCCGGTGTCCACATATTTTTTAACCATCAAATTATCATCGTTTTAATCTGTGTCGCATTTTGTGTGTGTGTGTGTGGATTATTTTATTATTCCGGAGACAACAACTAATATTTTTTTTTGTTGTTTTTTTTTTGTTTTTTTGGTCCGAGCTCGAGCTTGACATGGAGTCTAAGTATTATTTTTTAAAAAACAAAAATCACTTTTATAAGTTGATTTTAAACTTTGTTTATCATGTGACATATGTACAGACAATCCGAAAGAGAGTACGACTTTGATAAACATAAAAAAAGAAGCTGTACTCGTTAACAGTTATGTGTAGATATATTTCTAAATTATGGTGATTATTTCATATGCACTCCAAGTCCTATCGTGGCCTTGCTGTTTATGATGATGACTGGTTGACTAATTACCAAATTACAGTGGTATCATTATTATTATTAATAATATGTTTGTGTCATTGTACATATTCCTTACATAATTCGCTTATTTATTAATTAATGTGCAACGCTGATATATTTTTTTTTATATATATAAAATCTTCTCTTTTTTTTGTTATAATATTAATTACAGTTTCAATAATTACTTCTTTTTTTTTTGTCCATTTCAGTCATTTTATGTTGTTTTTTTTTTTTAGCAGATGGTTGATATTAAATTGCAACAAAATAATATGCAGTATTGAATGGGCGGATGCCCATTGGTTGCCATATAAAACTAGTTGCGTAAAATATATGTTTATTTATATAGATGGTTTCCTATGAATTCATTGTTGACAAACGTTTCCAAGGGCAAAGAAACGCAGCAATCGTTTCCAAGGGCAACACATCTGGAACAAATTCGCTCAAATACAATAACATGTGTCTTATATAAAGTTAATCTATCAATAGAATATACTTAGAAATAATTATTTGTCTTTTTCACAAATGTAAGCTTATGACATCTTGTCAACACCAGTATTCCAGTTCTTAAAGGGCTCTTGATTGATTCACATTCTGTCTCAGAACTTGTAAATTATCATCATGACTCCTGAACACTCACTTTATTCCAATTTACAACATGGACCAATCCATAATTTTTACAATGTTTCGTTCAATGAAGTATTATTTAGTAGGTGTCCCAATATCACAGACCAGAGTGAATCAAAGGATATATCTCTTGGCACACAGATAAGCTCACCTTTCAGTCTGTTTTAAAAAAGTGTCGAATTTTGTGTGCATTTCTTTATTCTATTTTTTTTGTTTTTTGTTATGACGCACATAATTATATCTGTTTAATATTAAACAATTGATTATTTTATAAAGGAAGTACTAAACCTTATTGATTTGTGTATTTCCCATAATATTAAAAAATGTATTGTTTTCTAAAGGGTTTTCTCTATGAGGAACCTACCTACCAGTAGTTATAAAACACCATATAAACAGAGACTGTATATTATATATTATATTCCACTGTTTCACTGTAGTCATATTATCATTATTATTAATTTTGTCTTTCATACTTTTTTTTGTGTATGAAATGTTATATAAATTTATGGTTGATTATTTCATATTCTATAAAATACCCTTGTTAACACATCATTTAGAGGATCAAAGAATTCATTATCTTCTTTCTATATCACGCCAGTCGAAACGAAATGCGTATGGGGGCTCCCAGGGACTGACAAGGAGTAAGGTAGTCTGTCAAACCTCGTGGGTTTTCTCCGGGAACGGGGTTGGGATGGCCAAGTGGTCTAGAGTGCCGCGCATCGACCTCTAGCTGGCCGGTCACCTCCGGCTTGCGACTGTGGTTTCGAGCCCTGGTGTGAGCGTATGTGGCATGGAGATAGGGGCGCCTTCTCAACCTTGTGGGTTTCCTCCGGGAACTCCGGTTTCTTCCCAATGCTACAAACCCCTACGCACAAACGAATTATTGAAATAAAATAAAATATATGTTAGTCCCGAAATGACCCAGTTTGTGTCGCGTGGACGTTATACCCGATTTCTATCTCGCTCTCTTGCTCCCAGGGACTTGTCACCAGGTATTATTGAACTTCAACTAATGAACACACATTTCCAGATAGCTCCTTTAGTAAAAAAAAAAACCTATATCAACTAATTCGCAAGGGTTGAACAATTTGACATTTACTACCTTTTTGTGTTTAAAAAACTACAAATCATCAAATGAAGAAGATAATGTCTTTTTTATTCAAATGTGATTGGATGATAGTATAACAAAAACACACAATTTATACACAATGTTAATATTTACGCATTCTTGGCTACTAAAATAATACATAATGTTTACAGCTGTATAAAAATAATACACAATGTGTACATTTGTAACAATGTTTACAGTTGTATAAAAATAATATACAGTTGTAAAAAAATAATACACAATGTTTACAGTTGTTAAAAAAAAACTTTAGAATCCAATATCCTAAATATTTGTTTTGAATTCTGCCAGCTGTACATGTTAGTTTTAAGTATAAATTGTGTGCTTTAAATATTTGGAAGAGTTGTGACAATGGATAAAGGCAATCTAACTTTAACATTGTTTTGTACAGCATAATATATTATTGTGACAAAGTCATAAGAATCTCAATTTTTCATTTAGCATAAATATTGATGTGGGTTTTTTTTATAATTTTTTCAATATCAAATGTTTTATTTGCATTATTTTTTTTTTTTGTGCAATATTTAAATTTATTGATTAGGTTATTACCATCTCACGTTTAAAATTTACAGTTTATTTTTATTTACCAACATATTATATAAAAACCTATGAATTCCATTTACAATTATATTTTTGTCAAGCGCAGATCCAGAAAGTTTTGTTATGGGAATATGGAAGGGGGAACCACTCTAACAGTGCACTGTAAAAGAAAGCATTCCATTTTAAGACTATCTGCACCACCCGACCTGAATGGCTATTTAGAATTAAAATTAATATGATGTCTTGTTTTTTGGAGGGGGAGGGGTAAAGATACATTGTGATCTATTAAAAGCGTGATTTCCTAAACTGTCCCGATCCTAAGTATATTAACATCCAGGAAAATATTAGCCTATGTATTACACTCGCAATGCAATGAATAAACAAATGTTGGCACAACTTAGTGCAGGGGTTGAAACTCCATGGTTGACACTCAAATATTAGTACTTAATTAATTTATTGAAGACTAGTTTGACGATTTTAGTGCATAATTTCATTTTTAGTGTTCTATCAAAGATTCAAATAAAAAATATATTCAGGAGTTCTAACAGAAGACCCAGTTTTGTTTGAGGGGACACATCTTGAAACATTTGAAAAATGATTTTTATAAAACAAAAATTGAAAAAAAAATGAAAACTGGACTGGAGTGTGAGCTGGATCTGCCCTTTTTGGTATAATGTCTAATACTATTTTCTCTCTAGATTTCTGTCTCAAAAAATCCTATTTGTTGGTGTATTTTTATAAAGATTTGTACATTTTACATAAGAATTCCCTGATTTACAGTATTTAAAATTTTACATAAATATATATTTATTAGTGAAATTTGAATTAAATATTACTTTTAGAAATCCAGTTGGAAATAGTATATTTAATAGCTTATTGGCTATTTCAAATTAAATTTATTTGTAAAACAGTGCAGCTATTTCTTTCTCAATTTAATATATTTTAGACTTTATGGATTATGGTAGCATTTCAAAGTTAATTTGATCATTAAGGCAAAAATTAGCGTTGGTTGAAGTAGTCCAAATTAAAATCTCAAATTAAATCGATAATCTGAGTTTCTGCATTTTACTCATATTTCACTAGTCACTCTATTATCTTATTCATGTATTTTTTTTCTATTTTTTTTATGTTTTTCAATAATTTTTGACTTTATGGTTGTGTTATTCGTCAATGTGGGCGTGAATGACTGAAATATTTATTTATTTATTTATCTATTTATTTGAATTTATGAATTTTGATTAGGTAAGAAAATCCATAATTGTAATATTTTCAATGAGGATACATATGGAGAAACCTAATCTGTATGCTTGTTAACGGTAATTTCATTGCAGTTGTACATTATTTAGTATTTTACATACTGCCAAAATTTTCTTACCACTTTTTTAAAATTGTCAATAGTCTTGTACGGTACACGTTGATATATGGAAAGATTGAAATGTCATCCATTATTTCACCAAGGATTGTTACCAATGTGCAATAAAATGAAAACCTACCTGATTAGATCTTGTTCTTTTTTCCACTCTTTTATTTACCCCCAGATAAATAGGGTTCATCTTTATTCTTCTCAAGGGCGGCTTTAGATGGGATTATTCCAATGGTGCAATTCCCTCCCACTGCTAAAGTCCCCTGGGTGCTAGCGAATTATTGAAATAATATTGAATAATATGTTAGTCCCGAGAGTGGATGTTAAACCACATATCTCTCTCTCTTATTTTGATGTCGCCCCATCTGTCCGTATATCCGTCCGTCGTCCACAATTTCTTGTGAACACTCTACAGGCTACATTTATCACCGATTGTTTCGGAATTGATATATGTTGTTTACATTAGTGAGATGAAGAAGCCTATTGGTTTTCAGCAATTTCAGATAATTACTGCCAGAATTATAGCCCTTGATCACATTGAAATAACTTGTGGACGCTCTAGAGGCTAAAATTAATGTCCGATTGACCTTAAATTTTAAACACAGTGTTTAAAGTCACGCAAAGAAAAGTATTGATTTTCAAATAATTACTACCAGAGTTATGGCCCTTGATCACTTTGAATTATCTTGTGGACGCTCTAGAGGCTAAAGTTAATATCCGATTGACTTAAAATTTATATAAGGTTGGGAGACGAAGTACAACTATTTTCAATGATTTCAGTTAATTACTTCCATAGTTATGGTCTGTGATGCTCCAGACCAAAGTTATCACCAGATTGATTTTGTATACATGTAGATGAACAATTATATTGATTTTCAATGAAGTTTGATTGGGACTGGCGTCCGTGGTCGTAATCCGTAATAGTGAGTTGCCCGTAATACTGAGTTCAATTTATAAGGAATATAGAAGAAAAAAATTGTTTTTTTAATATGTGGTCGTATACTTGAGTTGCCCGTAATTCTGAGTTGGTCGTTAAGTGGGATTTCACTGTAGATGAACAAGTAAGAGCTAAATCCATGATATTAAATGTTTTGTATATTAAACGTTAGCGTGTGTCAAAACTAAAAGCCTAACAAATTCTAATGATTTTCTAATATTACTTAATGGGATGTTACTCTTAATTAGATTTTAGTTTATTATAAATGTTTCATTACCAACAATTGAAAAAATATGCGACAACTCTTGTTGACTGCCGGACGACTTAGCTGCTATGACCGGACGACTTAGCTGCTATGACAGGACGACTTCTGCTATGTGCTTATAGTTGCTGTGGCAACCTATCTTATCTCAGCTTTTCAGTTTTGATAAGCCAAAGCTGATTTGGGTTCTCCTTGATATGGCGTGGGCAAACATTTTGGTTATCGAACCCACGAACCTAGCCTGGAATCCGGTGCTAGGAAGTTTGTGAGCATATAATCTTATACCAACATTGAATGTTAATGAAATTTGTCATGCTCATACATAATGCATCTGTCAATTTGAGGCGGTAAATATCTCCGATCCACGAAAGCTATGTGTAAAAGTTTAAAGGAGCCAAATCAGTAACATTTAGGACCTAGAAATTGACACAAATGGATCTCAACACATATAATAATGGATTATGAATGCATATAAACTGATTTACATTCAATCGTTTCTGTTCTCTGATGTCTAATCAGTTATGTTCGGCGAAATACGTCGGAAGTCTTGGTCGATTGGCAAACTCGAGCGTCTGGTTATTCCAGTCTACACAGATGTTATTTATTGCGCATGCTCTCCAGATAAGAATATGGCGTCACCGTTTGACAAGACTAGTGGAATATGTTTAGCCTCGTTCTTCGAGTCCCCTGTTACAAATGGCGCTGATACGCGTTATGGTACACGATTCGAGTACCAATGGTAAAATATTTATTTTGTGTTACGTATTGGATATGAGAAGCCCATCCTTTCTCGGTAAGATCACAACATCAATGGTGATTTAAATTGACAAATAATTCATGTTTTTTTGAATCTCGAAGACTTTGCATGGGTGATATTGAGTTAGAGTATAACTACGTTAATCTGTGCGCAGTAAACCTACCCTTTCCCGATTTTCTCTTATTTTTTTAATGACTCTAGGAGTATGTTTGCTAACTTCATTTTGAATCTGATTGCTGGAAATCGGTTGAGATATTCCGCTCGGTTTTAACCCCTGCTTGCTCTGTCTTAAAGGGACAATCCCGATAAGAACAGAGTCTCAAAAATTAAAGTCCGAGTATTTATGAAATTTATGGACCAAAATATA
Source organism: Patella caerulea (assembly GCA_036850965.1). NCBI lineage: Eukaryota > Metazoa > Mollusca > Gastropoda > Patellidae > Patella > Patella caerulea. The sequence goes on from JAZGQO010000010.1 coordinate 8,190,340, forward strand.
GCTATATGGTGTATTTACCTTGTCTCAAAATTTCAGCTCAAAATATTGAGTTGTTTGGGCGTGAGCGTCAACTCTGCTTATCCGGACACGTAACCCTTTTAAGATTTCGGATCAATTTTTTCATTGGGTGACCTGATAATCGATTAATGTTTCTTGAGAGGTCTATACAGTGAATGACCCATGCCCTGTACTTGATAACAAAAGGTAAATTTCACCCACATATTATTTTTATAGAAAAAAGTCTGGTTTTTTCCAGATACTGTATAATAAAACGTTCTCTATTTCTATACGAAGACTGTCAGGTTTAAGTTATTTACAAGCGTATCATAAATATCGGGTTAGTAGGTGGGCCTTAGGTTATGGATTTTAAAGGATTTTAACACAAAATTAAGCAGTTTTATTCCCCAAAAAGTTATCGGGATTGGCACTTGAATGACAAGCAAAATATTGATTCAAGGGAGATGACTACAATTAATGATTGGATGCAGACTACCATTGAATTCCCCATTGACTTCAATGTTAAAGAGCACATAAAACCAGAAAACGAAACTGATCGAACTTATAGACATTGGTTACTATATGCATTTTACGGCAGTTTAACATCAATCTGATAAAGAATAATTCATACATGTATATCGTTTCTCAAAGTCGCAAATATAGACATCCCGTAAAAACGACTTGGCCAATTATGGAAAACACTCTCAATCCCCCCAGACTCCAGTGACGTCAGTGACCGAACGTATATTCGGAATGTTTATTCTTTAATTACCTATATACAGCCGGTGTGTGTATTCATTAACGCCTGACTGTTTCCTTAATCCCCCTAATTAAATAAAACAATTGACTACGGAAAAATTTGTTAATTAATTAATTATGTAATTTTAATTTAAAATCCATTTTAGAATTTGTTTCAATTTGATTTCTCACGACAGCGATTTTAATACCCTCTACCACCGTGTGCAGTCCAAACAATTCGAGATACATTTTCCTCAGAAGAGTATCGTTGTTCTAATTTAGAATTTGTTTCATAATGTCCGGTCGTTCTATTTTCTCACGGTAGTGATTAAATACCCTCTACAATCGTGTGTGCAGTTCAAACGATTCGAGATACATTTTCGTCAGAAGAGTATTGTGTTTTTTCTAATTTCCCCGAGTAAAAAAGTACGGGGGTAAAAAGATGTGGTCATGCCAAATATATCATAAATATCAAAAATGATTGAAACGTGATTTTTAAGTGACAATCCGTTACCATCATACGGCGCCTTTCTTTTTGCATACGGCTTTGACTTCATTACACTAAAATAGACCGTAAAAATGAAATACGAAAAAATATCTCAATATATGTCAGAATAAACAGTACAAATACATTTTGTTGGTAACCATCTTAATGGAATAACAGATTGAGAAGGGTCATCTAACTTCTTGTGTATTGATGGCAAGTGTAGGGTCGTTTATACCTGCCAAAAATCAATCAGACTAACGTTACTCAGAGATTCGATCATAAATTAATCCTTAAAAGAATGTTGATTAGGTAATTATCATTTTTACGCCGACCAGATTAATTAGCTTTGTTCATCGATGTTTTTTATAATAAAGTAGCCTTGTATTATTTGTTAGTTAGTGTTCAAACATCTAAATATAAATCATTTGAAGGATATACGTTTGCGCGATAAGATCAGGTTATAATGTCTAACATCGTTTAACTTTTTTTAATAATAAAGGCATGTTCTCTGCATATCACTGTTGTGACTGTACGTTGCCAATCAGGATTTGAATTGTTTACAAACGCAATCCACTCTTTCCGTAAGATTTCATCTTTGGGAAATTTGTGAAACGCCGGCACATTATTCCCCTTTTCCTTGCTGGAATTTCCACAGCTTTCAATAACACAACGATAACGTGGCATCTTGAAATATATAATCTATTACAACTCAAGACGAGAAAGGTCGACTTTTGAAAATGCTTTGACTTGTATAGTATAGTGATATGTAGCTTACATATAAATAATGATGAGTTAATGATTACGCCAGTCAAATGTTAATTGGACCGACGGATACACACGTGTTAACTGGTGGTGTGTATACAGTGATATATTGTATAGATTATGTGTACAGATTATGTGTACAGATTATGTGTATAGATTATGTGTACAGATTATGTGTATAGATTATGTGTAGTACTCCATATTCGTGAAGCAATGGCCCGAGAAATCCCTCTCTGACCTCTAATCAAACGCAACACTGCGCGGAGTATGGTAGTACTCCCGCTTTTGAGGGTTAAAATGATGATTTGTAAAAAGATAAATCAATAATCTCAAATGTGTTTATTGATAAATGTTAAAGGGCCTATTTTAAATTCAATTTTAATATCAAATCTAATATTATTTCTTAATGAAGTCTTACGTTAATAAAACAACAAAAATAATTGACATTTTAGGAGCCAAAGCTATTTTATCTTGAGGAAAAAATCATTGAATTGAGTAAGTATCATTTTCAAGGTATCATTGTAAGGGTGGGTCTGTGGGAATGACATGTCAAATCTAGTCATCGGAACATTAGTTATTTGGTGTATTTATTTCATACTTTTAAAATGCTACGAAAAATTACAACCTAGATTAGCCGTTTGAGTCACAAATATCATAATATATTTGTGACAATAAATGTACAAATGCATGCGATTTAGCTCCTTGATAAACATTATTTCCTTTGAACCCTGCGAGTAAATCAAATTCCCAAGTTCAAGGCCAACCCACCGATACTTTTCGAATCACATATTACGCAGTAAACTCGTTTATTTCACCTCTCTACATTGCTTCAACGTATGAAACTCTCCCCATTGATATTGCAACCTAAAGGGACAATCCCGTTTTAAACAGATCCTCAAAAATAAAAGTTAAAGTAGCCATGAAATATAAGCGCCAAAATATCGAAGAATGGTGTATTTATCTTGTCTGAAAATTCCCGCTCAAAATATTGAGTCGTTTGGGCGTGAACGTCAAACTACACGCATAAGATCAATAATAATATACATAACAGAATGAAACCTTTTAGAAAAACGAACGTGAAACGACTGGCTTGTAAACTGTTTTCAATGTGGGCGTATATTGTTGTCGCCCCCGTCCGTCCGGACGTCGGATCGGCGTCCACAATTGCTTGTGGGTAATCTAGAGACTAAAATTGACTTTGAGGTCACGAGACGAAGACTCCTATTTATTTTCGCCGATTTCAAATATTTACAGCCAGAGATATGGCCCTTGAATCAAAGGCCTTGATCACTTTGAAAAATCTTATGGACGTGCAAGAGGCTAAAGTTAATATCCGATTGACGCACAGTGTTTAAGGTCATCAGACGAATTAAGAAACCTAAGTTCGAGTCTGCAGATGCTATACGTCAACTGATCACGTGAGTGAATTCCCAAAAATATTTGCTTCCTTTACTTCAATGTAGTTAAAGATACATTATGGGAGGATAGATAATGAGTTGGTAGTTCTTGCTATAATAGTTAAAAACTAGCTAATGTAAAGGCAATTTGCATAAAATTTCAGTCAAATCGATCCACTATGAACCGAAAACTAAGCGAATTAAAGTTCCGCTTTGCACCGGTCTTCATTACTGAAGTCGACAAGACAAAACTAGTAGTCTCGGTTATCCATTTAATCGGTTAATCACGAAGGAAAGATTAGAAAGAAAACGAACTACAATCCAACAAATATCGCAGGCTATCCTTGGCATCGAGAATTGATTATGGTGTGGATAAGTTAATTCATGTTTAGTTTATAGTTTTTATAACATTCCAGGCCTAAAGAAAGACCTACAATAGGTAGTTTTTGCTCTTGCATAATGCATGTTTAAGTATAGTTGAAATAAATACATTAATAACAAAGTGGCGACAGAAATTTAAATATTTTATCAAGTGCAATGTACGTGTTTCCTCAGATACGTGTATGCAAATAGTGTGGGCCCAATTTTTCAAAGAGCTGTTGGGCTGTGATGCAGAAAAAATTGGTCAGTTCCCATTAAAATATATTATTGCATGGAACTCAAGCTAAATATACCCTTTAAGGACTCTGATGACACGTGGCAAGGAGTACGGCCGCCTGCCCAACCTCGTGGGTTTGATATGGGTCCTCCAGGACCCACCCAATGCTAAAAGACCCCTACGCGCAAGCGAATTATTGAAATAAAATTGAGCCATATGTTAGTTCCGAAATGACCCGGTTTTTATCGAGTGGATGTTAAAAGACCCCCCACACCCAAACTGATCCCGCAGTGAATATTCGCTTGGCCGCTACAATCACTGATAAGCATGACATCGACGAGACTTAATGAGTACGGCATATTAACTTTTTTACTCCGACAAATTAAATTCTCAAACATTTTTTTGAGGTAAAAGAAAAATAAATAAAGACGTTTGAAGTATTTGTAGTTTAAAAATATTTCCTATTTAGTGTAAATGGGTATTAAAATGAGTAAAATGCATCATTTTGCCCGAAGCAGTTAGGTGTTAAGTAAACATTAAGTAAATATTGCACGAGCCGTTGAGCCAATGACTACGGGGCGTGCAGTCGACGCACGTGTTTTGGACAGGCATCCGTTACAGAGATAATTCGCAAGTAATTCTCTGTAAAATAGATTGCCCCACACCTCTCTCTCTCTCTCTCCTCTCTCTCTCTCTGTCTCTCTCTAAATATATTTGTCACAGTAATCCAATCATTTAGTGTTTTCGCCTATCACTCTTATGATGTATTACAGCCAGGACTCAAAGTGTTCGTTCGTGCAGGGCGTGGCTTATTGCGTAGATAAATTGCTCTGTATATATTACGCGTATACTCGTCTATATAAAGCTCTGAAAAAACCGGATCCGTGCATACGTATTCAATCAATATTATTCATCCATTGGTTTAATATAGTAGTAGCTCGACCAATGAGAAGTCTTGGTCGTTTTGGTAAACTCAGTGTCAATCTTTTTGTTTATTAGTTATAAAATGCAGGAAGATATCGATGGACCTTTGAAATGTATAAATTAACTATTTAATGCGTTGCTAGAATATCTTTTTTTTATAAATATCCACTGCTTTTAGACACGGGAAAATGGTTGAACGTTGGATCAAAAACTATCGCAAAACAGGTAAAATAGTTAACAATTTTTTGTTACGTTTATACATTTAATTTAAAAAACAAAAATGTCCATTGTTAATAGAAACAGAAAAACACAAATAAATACGGATTTTAAATAAAAACGGCAAATGGTTGAACGTTGGAACCACAACTGTCGGGGGAAAAAAGGTATAAAATTATCACCTATACGTTTAATTCAAAACCAATTCTTTGATCATTCAATCTGTTTCTTTTATTTACTTAGCCATAAAGTGTGCTCCAAGGAAAGTTTCGCCCCGACAGCGACGCTACGGTCTACTCTTATTTCCGTAGGGGGGTTGGATGGCCGAATGGTTGAGCACCTGCGCGCTGTTTCATAAGGTCTGGCATTGAGTCAGCTGATGTGGTTTCGATTCCCCGGTTGTACGTGACAAGGAATAGGGTCGCCTGTCCACATAAGGGGTTTTCTCCGGGTCCCCCGGCTTCCTCCCACTACCAAAGACCTTTACGCACAAGCCAATTATTTAAATAAAATTGAACCATGTCTTGGTCCGAAAATGGCCTATGTTTTTGACGAATGGATGTTACCCCCCCTCCCCTCTCTTATTTTCGTGTCTTAATCTTATTTTCGTTTCCTACCGCCAATCGATCTTCAAAGCACTGCTAATGGTATAAACAAACGAGGCCTATAGTTTGTTTATGGTATCACAGCAACGAGGGGATGTTTTCCTTGAGAGACCCTTTGCCTTTGGGGGGGGGGGGGGGGTCATTGCGTCAGCTTGCGTAGTTTCGATACTCCGGTTGAATGTGTCAAGGAGTAGGGTTTTTCTACGGTTCCCCGGGTTTCCTCCACTGCTAAAGACCCCAACGCACAAGCGAATTATATAATTCAAAAAAATGAAATAGAATAAAAAAATAAAAGTATATAATTCAAAAAAATGAAATAGAATAAAAAAATTAAAGTCTTTGTCCCGAAATGACATAGTTTGTGTCGAGTGGGCTTTAAACCCCCCTCTCTCTCTCTCTCTCTCTCTCTCGCTGTTTCTCTCCCCTCTCTCTCTCCCTTTCTCTCCGCGTTGCATCACTGGCAAAGAGCTTCTATATAAGATATATTATGTAAGATTTAGATAACAAACTGGCCGTTCTGACTATTACATGGTTTACATAGTTTTTATAAAATTTGTGCATTGGATGTTCATTGTCGTAACTACGGTACTGCTATATTCGAGAATTAGACTCGCTCCCCCATTTTAAAGTAGCTAAGTCTCTAACTTGACAATGAAAACACAAATTAATTTGTCAATTTAATTCAACATTGATGTTGTGCTCATACCGGAAAAAGATGGGCTTCTGATTTCAAATATTTTAGGCAAAATAAACATTTTACCATTGGTACACGAATCGTGTACCATAATGCGTTTCAGCCCCAGTTGCACGAAATCAAACGGCGTATGTAAACTGGAATAACCAGACGCTAGAAATTTTGCATTCAATTGGGACTGCTGACTTATTTGGCCGAACATTACTGATATGAAATTAGAGTAAATACGGAAACAAGTCATATTACAGTATTATATGCGTTGTGACCCACTTGTGTCAATTTTTACGTCCCAAATATTAGCGACTTAGCTCCTTTAAATTAAATCATTAAATGGCCGAACCGTTCCAATCTAGTTAAAATCGCGCGTACCCGAAAGCATCGAGAGGGTCTTGTCATGTGAATAAATGTATAATTGTAAAACGAAATTTTGAACTATAAAAACGAAACGAAAAAGGATCTGTGTTTTAATCAGATTGGTGGAAAGGAGCTAAATCGCCAATATTTGGGACCTAGAAAGACATAAAGAAAGACCTGCAATTACAATGGGCAGATTTAGCTCTTTAATAATGTAGGCCTATCCTAACGTGAACCAGTGCTATAAGGAACAACAACGACTTCCGATCTGAAAAAAAAAAAAATAATGGCTTCATTAAATGAAAATCGAACTCACTGAGGAACAAAAGTCTATAGTTTAATTTGAGAGTCGAATATGCCTATATTTTTTCTTTTAGTTGGGGTGGTGTGGGGGGGTTGGAATGGCCTAGTGGTCTAGAGTGTCGCGCTTCGACCTCTAGCTGACCGGTCACCTCTGGCTTTCGGCTGTGTTTTCGATCCCTGGTGTGAGCGTATGTGGCATGGAGATAAGGGCGCCTTCTCACCCTCGTGGGTTTCCTCCGGGCACTCCGGTTTCCTCCCATTGCTAAAGACCCCTACGCCCAAGCGAATTGTTGAAATAAAATGAAACCTTAGTCCTAAAATGACCTAGTTTGTGTTGAGTGGACGTTAAACCCCACTTCTCTCTCTCTCTCTCTCTCTCTCTCTCTCTTCTTTCTCTCTCTCTCTCTCTCTTTTAGTCGGACAGTGATTACAACACAGATCGTTTCGGTTTTTTTTATATATTTTCAATGGCCAAGCACGGAGAACGCTAGATCGAAGACGGTCCTACGCATTTTAGCACATGTGACGTCATTTATAGATTTTGGGTTAGGGTTAGGGTAAGTGCTAGAACCTGTAGATTTTGCCAAAGTCTCGAAATGTAAATAGGGCTAGCCCTAACCCTAACCCTTGGCTAAGTCTAACCGTTACCCTAACCTACAATCACATTATATGACGTCATAATATGCGTAGGACCGTCTCCGATCTAGCGTTCTCCGTGCTGGCCATGCTGGCCATTAAAAGTATATAAAAAAACGAAACGAAATATTGATCTGTATTTTAATCAGATTGGACAGTTTGTATGGCTGCCCCCCCCCCCCCCAAAAAAAAAGACGTACACTGGAAGGCCAAAAATAAAACGAATTTCTTTGCTTGCTTTTAATAAAAAAAGTTGAATGGTCGTCGGTATGGTATCGCAAATCCCACCGTCATCATTCTTTTCACATAATACAACATAAAGGAGAGACAAATGCCAGGGCCGGATCCAGAGAGGGGGTTGGGGGGTCGCCCCCCCCCCCTGAAAAATTGTAAAACAACACTTTTATCAGAAAAGTGTCACGGTCGTGTTCTTTGTCCTTTATCATGAAATTGTGGGATGGGATGTGCATTCAAAGCGCGGTGATGGAGACGATGATGATGTCATGCACTGTAAAATGTCACATTTATTTTAACAGGAACCCCCCTCCTGCAAAAATTCCTGGATCCGGACAGGTGGACAGGTGGGCCCAGTCCGGCACTGCTGAAGATTGCTATAATTTTCGGGGTTGTTACATTTTAGGAGAAAGTCAAAAGGTCTCCTCTCTTTAAAACACACCTGGCTGTCAAAAATACGTGTAGATATAGAATCCTTGTCGAATTCCCTTTCTAGGAATACTTATTCCAGCAACTTTGGCCTATCTCAGCAACTGTTAGTCGGATCAAGCTAAAATTTGGAATGTCACGGTTTTTTTTAGCCTTAATAACATAACAAAATTTAAGCAAAGTCGATGGGGTACAGTTTAAAGTTACAATAGCATATTTTTAAGTTATATTTTTAAAATTTATTAAAATAAAGCCCTAAAATAGATTGTACCTATAAACAGTCCTACCTTGTTAAAGAATAATCCTATTAATCCTATAATTCACTATTGCCAGTTGAGAAATTGGCAAAAATATCATTTTTAACTTCAAATTCAAACGTTTGAAGATGGCCGTCCATGGTGAGGAATGGGAAAACAAGGGAGGTAATTCAGTTACTATATCCTCAATCAGCTTGTGTCACCCATTTTAACACCTCTAAAATTTTGCCCATGATCGTATAATAGTGAGTTGACAACCTTTTGAGCAAAAGACATAGAAATAATTATGTTTTGACTTTCTTAGAAAATATGAAATTGGAACTTTAACTATTGGCTGATAATTGACACGGAATGACCCAAAACACAGATTTTTTTTTAAAAATCGAAAAAATATTAAGATGGCATGGAATACATTTAGAGACATTAGTATAAACCATAATTCCACCAAATTTCACATTCTTTTGGGTGCTCATCTACCGGGTTCAATCGGCTCGAAAATACGATAATTGACATACACTAACCAAAAACACAAACCTTGAAAAATTCGAAACGATATCGAAATGGCATGGGACAAGAATGGCTTTAAAATATGTGGCCGTTTATGACATAAATTACAGACTATAATTCCACCAAGTTTCAGATTTTTAGGTGCCAATCTACCAGGTCCTATATATTAGCTCGAAAATATGAAGCAATTTTCAAAAATTTGTCTCTGAAACCATATTCGAGGCCGATTTTCTGGGAATGTAGTGAGGACTGATTGCTTTTCTATGTGTCTTATGTAGTACTACCGACAATCTCAGGATGGGTCGATATTTGTTCGTTTTTTTTTATGTCCAAGTAGCATGTAAACCAACCACTCACCTGTAATCTGATTACAGATTCGTAATCTACACGAAAAGTTCGTTACGTTAGTCGAGTTTCACAATATTGTCTTGTTTTCCCGCGAAAAAAAAATCAAAACGAAAACGAGGCTAAACATTCCGGGTTTGTTTGTAAACAAAGATGGCCACGTCCATTGACAGAGAAATGGGTCCCAAGTCGCTGTCAGATTTCAAGGCTTTGACCGTGAAACAGCTGAAATATTGGCTTAAAAATGAAAATGCTAGTATTGAAGGGAACAAGGCATCATTGGTGTCCAGATCTTTTGCGCTGTTTACATCTAAATTAACATCTAAAACGGAGGGGTACTCGATGGACACTCCAACTCGGTCAACTGTCATGAGCGATGTTGTTATTGGCAATACATTTTCAGATTTGACACTTTTTGCTGGCGACGTGGAGTGGAAGAATGACCTAAGAACGCTGCCGAAAGTAAATTTTCACCAAATATATGAGTATTTGGTTGTTCAAACAAAGAAATTTGGAAATGCTTATATGAAAGGAACTGCATATAAGAAGGAGAGGGCATACGGGTTTTTCAAAGAGGGACATATACATGATATAAAAATTGCACACAGATTTGATGGAATGATTTTTGTCCGAGCCAAAGTGATAGCTTCGATGAAGAAAGTAAAATATAACGTCGTTACAGTATTCCTTGCCAATGGAGATGTAAAGTACGCCGCTTGTGATTGTCCAGCTGGGTAAGTATTTTTTGTTTGTTTTTTTTTTTAATTAATAATAGAGGCTAATTATGAGATCAACAGGAATAAACGTGGACGGATAGTAGCAACCTAATTCACAGAGAATTATGAATATCTTCTAATATCTCTGTAACACGTGCACTCACATCACGCGGCGTCAATCATTGGCATGTGCATTGTTGACATAAGATAAGAATAACAGCTTCGGGCAGATTGATGCCTTTTACTCATTTCAATACCCATTTACACAAAAAATAAATATTTTTTACCTAGTGTCTTTATTTATTTTTCTAATACATAAAAAAAAATATTTTAGAATTTAATTTGTCGAAAGAAAAAAGTTGATATTTTGAGCTCTTAAGTCGCATAGGTATCATCCTTATCAGTGATTGTATTGGCCTAGCGAATATTCACTGCTGATCAGTGTGAGCAAGTAGTAGTTATACTAAATTGTATGGGATATTTCATATATATTGCTAAATTTAGACTCAGTGTCTAATGGGGATATGCCTTTGATCATCTGATCAATTACAGGTGCAATATAATGTACGGTATAAGCTTACACCTTCATGTAAGTCATTATTTCGAGACTTGCAGCTGGGCTTATATGAATAGTTCAGGTCCAATCTATTCAAAATTAATTTAAATACATATTTTCTTTTTTTTAAAAGGATTGGTATCAATGCAGAAGGAAAATGTAACCATGCTGGTGGTCTTCTCTTCTGTGTTGAAGACTTCTGCCAAAAAGGTTTTCATGAGGAGTCAGAGCCACTTACCTGTACCTCTAAGTTGAATCAGTGGATAGTTCCAAGGAAACTAAATGTAGAATCCAGTTCACTCAAATACATGAATATCCGTAAACACAGACATGGAAATGATAATGATCGGGTGTCCACAGTATCTAGTTATGACCCACGTGCCCCAAACGATAGAACACGAGATATACATGCATTTTGCACCCTATATGAAAATTTGGAACATTCTTTTCCGCATTCTGGTTTCTTTTTGTTCCATTCGCGACCGGGTGATTCACAGTGTCACCTTCAAACTGAGGAAAGCATTCCAGTAGCCGAGTATGTGAATGTGTATACAGAACAGAATAACTTGGTTCCATTATACAGTAACACTAATAGGAAACATATACTGGATTACATTAGCTTGAAAAAGAAAATGCATAATGTTATTGCTGATAATGAAAGTCAAGAGATGGAAATAGCTGTAAACATGTATATGAAAAATGATGTATCAAATTTGAATTTACATGAAAACATTATTTCAGCTATAGAGCTCGAAACAAGGAAACAATCACAGTCAGACATTTGGTGTAGTTTACATGATATTGTTTTAACATCATCTAATTTTGGAAGGGCAGCTAAATGTTCAAAAAACCCTGACAATGTTTTACGTGCTATTTTGTATAGCGACATATCAGGTTTAAATGCTGTGAAATATGGACGTGAAAATGAAGAAAAAGCAATAAAATCATATATCGAGAAAATGGAGCAAAATAATACCCCAGTGACAGTAGAAAAGTGTGGTATTATACTTCATAGTGAAATACCTGGACTTGGAGCTAGCCCAGATGGAAAAGTATATGATACAGTGTGCAACAAATTTGGTGGATTGGAGGTAAAATGTCCAATTTCAAAAGCAGGCATGACCATAGAGCAAGCATGTCAACAGAAAGGGTTTTACCTTGCAAATGATAATGGTAACATTCATTTGAAAATATCTCATGACTATTTTTATCAAGTGCAAGGTCAGATGTTTATCTCTGGCTTGGAGTGGACAGATTTTGTAGTTTGGCTGGGAAAAGAAATATTCATCGAACGTGTGAAGTTTGACTTGGACCTCTGGCATTCTCTCCTCATGCCAAAAATTCTTAATTTCTATAAAAACGCTTTTGTTCCTGAACTACTCACACGACGTGTTAAATGCAGTATGCGAAACTAGTGGTTGAAGGATTTGTGAGCACAATGATCAATCATGTCATAATTCATTACTGTATCGGTGTGTTATCAACTTTGCCTAGAGCTCCAAATGTATAGATTTGAATGAAAGTCCTAATTACTTCATACAAATTTTGAATACAATTAATTACAATTATCAGTTGTTTTGGTCTACAAGGTGCTTTAATATATATACACACACATAATTTAATAAGTTCATAAATGTTGTTGTATATTTTTTAGAAAGGCAATAACTTATTGTGAATTTGTCGAAGAATACTGAATTTTACAGGATTTATATCTATTTAATTTTCATCATATTTTAATGTGTGTTGTGCATGTTCTTTATTAAATGTATGTTTCAATCAAGGATTCAAAAGATTTATGTGGTTGCACTTGAAAATTACAAAAAGTTCTCATTTAACTTCAGAGAATCACGGTGGCTAAGTGAGTAAGACGATGGCTCACTAACCGGGGGTCCCACATGTTTGGTCCCTTCGTTGGCAGAGAAAGTTCATTTGGATTTTCCCCCTGGCGTGCACATAAAAGATCCCTTGACAGTTGGAAGTCGATATAATGCATGATGGAGGGCCTGACAAGGACAGTTGTCTAATTGTTCGGATGTTACGAAAAACCAAGATCCCATGTAGACATTGGCGTGCACGTAAAAGATCCCTTAACAGTTGGAAGTTGATATAATGCAGGATGGAGGGCCCGACAAGGACAGTTGTCTACGGACAGACGGACAGGTGCGATGACAATAGATCGCCACATGAAAATGTGGGCGTATAAAAAGTGAAAAACTTACTGCTGAACTTGTTTATGAATTTTATTGACTACATGCAATCAAAGTGGATCCTTGGACATAAAAACATTGACTGAATGCCAATGTAAAAAAATATCCTAGTCACACAAAACAAAAAGTGATGTATAGAATTTCAATTTCATCCCTTGCACATTAATTAAACATACATTATGAAAGAGCTACATGTAAATCTGTCTATTGAAATGTTGTCAAAATTATTAATTCGACATGCGATATTTACTGGATTACAATCCTATCTGCTGCTTAATGACCATTAATAACTTAATCAAAAAATGGATAATTGAGACTATGTTTTTTTATTGTACCGACTTCAGTAATGTCGATGATACATGTAGCGGCTAGGCTCAAAATTCAATCGCTAAAATCTTAGTTCAAAGTGGATAAAATTGACTGAAAATGTATACGTGTCTGTATAAATATAGTATAAATATGTTATTAAAGTCAAATGAAGATTTCTATAGGTTTATGTCTTTTTCTTGCATGTACTAAAGAAGCCAATTCACAGATCATCCCTTTGTTACTCTCATATGTGGTGGAAGAAGTAAAGGGGGTAGGAAGTTGGTCAAATAAGCACACACTTTAACAATTTGTCCGGCAACATGAGCTAAACTAAGTGGTAATACACCATCTAATAAATGATGACCACGTTTGTGACTGAACAACCATGGATGACGGGACTTCAACATAAATTTCTGTACAGTCTATGATTAATCGTGTTGTTGCATAATCCTTGAATTCTTCAGGCATATTTTGTCTGGTCATTTTTTGGGATGGGAAGGGGAACAACTCTTGAAGTTCGTATAACAGAAAGTTTATCCAAGTTGTAAAAATTTTTGACAAGTGTCCTTGAGAAATGTGAAATCTGTCAGACAAGTCTCTTACAAACAAACCAACTTTCAAACGCACTAATACAATAAATAGTTCCTCCTTTCCAGTTAATGTACGTTTCTTCCCTGGTTTTTTTTTTCCCTGATAACCCGGAACAGAATCACCAGCTTCATTTTGACCTCTCCAATAGTTCAGTTTTTCTATTTTCTGTGACAAGTATACATAAAAAGAGTTGAATACTTTGGCATCAGGAAAACCAGTGTAAAATAACATCGCATTCTTGTCATCCTCTATTTTTTCAATTGAAAATTTGTTTGCTTCAATTTCAGTTTCAAGCTCTGCCATGCCCTCTTTTAAATGACATATATGTTTGTTCAATTTTAAAATTTCATTTGATAAATTTGATTTTTCACAATAATGATGATCATCAAATGTCAAAGTACATGTACCGGGGAAATCCTCTTCGTTGGTCTGACAAGCTTTGTCAAGAGAATCCTTGTATACTGTATCCGTTTGACAGGCAGAACTTGTATATTTTGGGACCTGTAAAATATAAGGGGAAAAACTGCAATATGATGTATGCAAAAATATGTAGATGGTCATCACCAACAGGTCTATACCAATTAAACTTCACATCAATACATAGTTAAAGGGGCTAAATCGCTAAGATTTGGGTCCGAGAAATTGACACAAATGGGTCACAACGCATATAATAATGTAATATGAATTTACATTCAACCATTTCCGTTCACAACATCAATGTTGATTTAAATTGACAAATAATTTGTGTTTTCATTGTCAAAGATTTAGGATGAGACTGAGTTAGAGACTTAGTTACTTA